>CM039677.1:390297820-392836060 GCA_022496015.1 Hordeum marinum | reverse complement strand
AATGCGCTCGGTCGGCCGACCGGTAACGGTTTCGGCTTTTAAAGCCGGTGGGCCGGCCCGTTTAATACCGGAAACGGTTACCGTTTCTTTTTAATAATTTCCAGAGACATTCAAAAGCTTTTAAAGCATTCAAATCGTTTGTAAATATAGGGGTATTATATATCAAAATTAACAGAATAATAAATGCTATTTAATGAACATTTCTATTCTGTCATTTGAACACTTTGAAAAAAATATTATTTCAGAAATGTCCTAATTGTTTTTAAACCCTTTTTGCAAATATTTTCAAAATAACTCCTGGTTATTTTTGTTCAAATAATTCACCAATTTGACCCTGGTGTGGAGTGTCATGTTCCTCCTCTCTTATTTTGAACATTTAACCAAAATTTCAAATAGAGGAAGCAACATAGGGAAAAGTAGAAGGGGACTTTCTGAAAACCAGAAAAGGCATTTCAACTATTTCATACAATCAAGCAATGATGATAATAGATGCATAGCTATATTCATAACATTCCAAAATGGAATTTTGGGATGTTACATGATACTACTACAAAGTAACCAAGTTTCCAACTAACCTATCTTGCATGCAACTGGGATGATGGAAGAACTAATGCAATAAAAACATGGGTAAAGATGATCAAAGTGACTTGCCTGATTGACGATCTTCGTACGTGACTGACTCTAAGTAACAAGCTTCGCACTCCGGATAATCTAACGAAGCAAACAAGAGCACTCAAATAAGCATACAACAAAATATTGTAACTCACAATCATCAACCAAGAGCTAGCAAACAATCAAGACAAAACAATGCACAAATCACAAGTAAGAAAAACACACAAAGTTTTGTTTTCTAGAAGATGATTGATAAAACACTACTAACATAATGAAACCTATTTGTAATAACAGAACAATAGTTGACAGCAAGAAAACAATAAAATATTTTATTAATAACAAAATTGAATTCATTAAAGTTTGTTGGGAAAAACTTTAGTAAAGTTTTTTTTTAAGTTTTGATAAACACTATATGAAACAACTATAGTTTTACTAACAAAAGAGCAAAACAAAACTTATTACTTATTAGCAAAACATGTTCTTAACAGAAAATAATTTACAAATAAACTTGTCTTAGATAACAGAATTAGATTATATAAAACTCTATTAAAAGAATCTATTACTTAACTAGTTGTTTTAATCAAATTAAACCTATTTGAAAGGAAGTTGTGATTCCTATATTAACAAAGAAATAAACTAAACAATTTTATTTTTTTATTAACAGTAAGTAAAACACTAAATGTTTAAACAACAGAACCTACTAAACAATTTAAAACTAAATCTAAGTTAAAACTAACTAAAACTAAGTAAATAAAACTATAGTATAATACTAGGCAGATTCTGTTTATAGATAAAACATTAAGAAAAATCATCCTAAAAAAATTCTCAAACTAAGTAAATAAGTAGTCCTAACTAATACCAAACAGTAGCAAAAAGATTCATGTCAAAAGCTATTTTAAAACTCTAGTTATTCAGATTTGAATGATTTGAGAAAATTTGATTCAATTCAAATTTATAGTTCAAATTTGAAATTTAAAAGTACAGGGTGAAACTACATGAAAAATTTGAGCTATTGCAAAAAGAATCAACTCAAAACCTTAAATAGATTAAAAGTTATTCACAAAACAAAATCAGAACAGGTTCTGTTTTCTAAACAAAATCAGAAAAGGGGTGAAATATCTACCGAACGGCCAGGGGTGACGTGGCGACCAGTGAGTGGTTGGGCTAGTGTGCGCGCGGGTGGTTACGGGCGGTTGACCGATCCGAAGAGGATACCGGTTCACGAAATAAAACGTTCTAATCTTGGCCATCAGATCTAGATCGGAGGGATGGAAGGGCTCACAGTGTAAAGGTCGCCGGCGTGGGGAATCTCCGGCGAGTCCGAAAGCGGCAAAGACGATGGCGAGGGGCTCCGGTGGTCGAGGGAGGCAGTGCAGTGGTTCAGACGACGGCGGGCGAGGTCCGGCGTCGAACGGAGGGGTCGAAGGGGCGAGTGGACAACCGCGGCGACGGGCACGTGGGGAGGGAGCTTCGGTGGTCAGAGCAGCTCCGACGAAGAATCTGGCAACGCCTGGCGGGGGAGAGAGGGGATTCGGGGGGATGGAGAGGGGAGGTTGGGGCTCTTATATAGGGTGCTCGGGCGTGCGGGGGAGGAGAAAGGGGAGAGATCCGCGGGGGGGGGGGGGGAGTAACTGCCGGCGACGAGGTCGGGCGAGAGGAAGGAGGCGACCGCGCAGGACTAAAAGTCGGTCGGGTGGGACCCGTTGTCAGAGAGAGAGGGGAAATGAATGCGCGTCGGTCGGCCGGCTTTTAATCAATACGCGAGTAAAAGCCTGTGGGCCGGCCCGTTTAATTCTAAATCCGTTACTCTTTTTACTAACCAGAGTAGTAAAACGTCCTTAAAAGCATTCAAAACATTTTTAGCAATAGGAGTATTATATATCAAAATTAACAGAATAATAAATTCCATTTATTGAACATTTTTATTCTGTCATTTGAATCCCTTGAAAAAAATAATATTTTGAGAAATTGCCTAATTTTTTTTAAATCCTTTTTGCAAATATTTTCAAAATAACCCCTGGTTATTTTTGTTCAAATAGATCACCAAATGGGTCCTGGTGTGGAGTGTCATTTTCCTCCTCTCTTATTTGAACTTTTTACCAAGATTTCAAATAGGTGAAAGCAACACATTGAAAGTAGAAAGGGCTTTCAGAAATTTAGAAAGAACATTTCAACAAATACATGTATTCAAGCAATGATGCAGATAGATGCATAGCTATATTTCATAACATTCCAAAATGGAATTTTGGGATGTTACACACATCTTCATAACATTGATGCCAAAAGATTTAGAGTTGATAATGGTAGTACCACTTTCTTGTGGCACTGTCGTTTGGGACATATTGGTGTAAAACGCATGAAGAAGCTCCATGCTGATGGACTTTTGGATTCACTTGATTTTGAATCACTTGACACATGTGAACCATTCCTCATGAGGAAGATGACTAAAACGCTGTTCTCTGGAACAATGAAACGAGTGAGTGACTTGTTGTAAATCATACATACTGATGTGTGCGGTCTGATGAGCATTGAGGCGCGTGGTGGATATCGTTATTTTCTCACCTTCACTGAGGACTTAAGTAGATATGGGTGTATTTACTTAATGAAACACAAGTCTGAAATGTTTGAAAGTTCAAGCAATTTCAGAGTGAAGTTGAGAATCATCGTAATAAGAAGATTAAATTCATGCGATCTGATCGAGGAGGTGAATATTTGAGTTATGAGTTTGGCAGTCACTTAAGACAGTGTTGAATTGTTTCACAATTAACACCACTTGAAACACCACAATGTAATTGTTGGGGATATAACCCCGTGGTAAGACTCGCCCAGGAGGGGCCGGGCCATACCTGGGGGCTCGTTATCAAGTGAGCTGGAAGAGGAAGGCTAGGCCGCACTGCGGCTTACCAGTTGGCTAAGATGGAGGCCTAGAGATAGAAGATGGCACAAGACCTGGGCGGGAGAGCTTCCCAGAGACGGCTTGCCAAAGGAGGCAAGGCGTCTTAGAGATAGGATCAGACACGTTGTAAGAGTCGGATTGGGACTCATGTAAACCCCGGGCCTTGACCTCCTATATAAAGGTGAGACCCGGGGACGACTTGGGCAGAAAACCAATCAATCGAGAGCTAGATCAAGCGAATACACTCCCTTGTAATCAATACTCCAATCAATACACACAAAGAAAGACGTGGGCTTTTACCTCTTCTCGAGGGGCCGAACCTGGGTAAACCCGTGTCTTTCGTCCCGACCAACCCCTTTGAGTCCACCGCCTTAGCGATGGCCTCGAACCTAAGTCTTTGGACATCTGGCGTGACAAAACCACGACAGTAATGGTGTGTACGAACGTTGTAATCAAACCTTATTAGATATAGTGTGTTCTATGATTTCTCTTGCCGATTTTCCACTATCGTTTTGGGGTTATGCATTAGAGAAAGCTGCATTCACTTTAAATAGGGCAACATTGAAATCTGTTGAGACCACACCATATGAACTGTGGTTTCGGAAGAATCCAAAGTTGTCGTTTCTTAAAGTTTGGGGATGTGATGCTTATGTCAAAAAGGTTCAGCCTGAAAAGTTGGAACCCAAAGCGGAGAAATGCGTCTTCATAGGATACCCAAAAGAGACAGTTAGGTATACCTTCTATCTCAGATCCAAAGGCAAAGTGTTTGTTGTTAAGAACGGACCATTTCTTGATAAAGAGTTTCTCTCGAAAGAATTGAGTGGGAGGAAAATAGAACTTGATGAGGTTATTGAACCTTTACTTCAGCTAGAGAGTAGCGCAGCGCAGAAAGATGTTTCTGTGGAGCCTACGACGATTGAAGAGGAAGTTAATGATGATGATCATGAAACTTCAGATCAAGTTACTACTGAACCTCATAGGTCGACAACGGCGCGTACTGCTCCTGAATGGTATGGCAACCCTGTGTTGGAGGTTATGTTGTTAGACAACGATGAACCTACAAGCTATGGAGAAGCGATGATGGGCGCGGATTCCGACAAATGGTTAGAGGCCATGAAATCCAAAATGGGATCCATGTATGAAAAAAAAGTATGGACTTTAGAAGTATTACCTGAAGGGCGAAAGGCCATTCAGAACAAATGGATCATTAAGAGGAACACGGACGTGGACGGTAATGTCACCATCTATAAAGCTCGGCTTGTGGCAAAGGGTTTTTCACAAGTTCGAGGAGTTGACTACGATGATACATTCTCACCAGTAGTGATGCTTAAGTCCATCAGAATCATGTTAGCAATAGCTGCATATTTTGACTATGAAATTAGGCAGATGGATGTCAAAATAGCGTTCCCTAATGGCGGATCTAAGGAATGAACGTTTACCAGCAACACCCCCTGTCAGCGCTTCTTCCAGGGGAATCGGTGTGCAATGTCTCACTATGGATCTCAGGAATGAACGTTTACCTAAGGACTTTAAGGGGCCGCGGAAGGTGCCTAACTACACAACAGATCTGCCCCCGGAGGCCTTGGTCGAAAGTTATGAGCTTGCTATGGAGATGACGGATGTTAGTGAGGCAGTTTGTGCGAAATACTTCGTCATGATGTTAGAAGGACCGGCCCGCACTTGGTTGAAGGGTTTGCCACCTAACACCATCACATCTTGGGCCGAGTTGAAAGCACGCTTTATCAAGAATTTCAGGGGAACCTGCAAGCAACCTATGACGATCATAGATCTATATCATTGTGTTTAGCAAGAAGGTGAGTCGGCCCATCATTGGGTCCGGCGGGTCTCGACGGTGATCCACTCATATGAGAATATTTTGGCGCCTCAAGCGGTTCTGATTTTGGAAAGGAACTGTCACTTTGTACCCCTAAAATAGAAGCTTAGGCGGTTAAAGCGTTCTTGTCAGGACATGGGTGAGCTCACGGCGGCTCTCACCAAATATTCGGATTTAGACAACACCAAAGACCCAGGTTCCGATGATGAGAAGTCAGCTCAGGGTAAGAAGGGCAACAATGGTAAAAAACAGTAGGGCGGTGCTCGGAACGGCAATCAGGGCAAGTGGAAGAACCCGGATGGCGGGTCAGAGTTGGTGGCGAGCACCAATGCTGGGATCGGTCATGTCAGGGGCAACATAAATTTTAGGCCATCGTTCAACAAAGATAAGGCACCTACACCTTCCAACTTGGAAGAGGTGCTGAACAGACCTTGCCTGGCACACAGTTGGAAAGATAAGGAGGCCACCCACACCTGGAAGGAGTGCAGCATTATTCGCCAGTTTCGGGAGCACAGCCTTCAACAACATCGTAATATTGGTAATGGCCCGTCGGGTGGCTCAGGGTCGGGTGGTTCGGGAGCAGGTTTCGGTGCTGGCGGGTCAGGTTCAGGTCACGAGGGTCAAGGAAATAAGGGAGGTCATCATCAATAGGTTAATGGTGGTCAACAATAGAACAATCAATCAGGATATCAGAGCAACCCGAAGCAACTTAGTGGGGGGCAGTATCATGTCTTGATTACAAGCCTTGCTAAGCAGGATCAGAAGCTGCACAAGAGGGTGGTTAATGCGGCCACACCGGCCCTCCCGTGATACTTAAAATGGTTGGAGTATCCGATCACGTGGAGCCGGGAAGATCACCCGCCGTAGGTTGACAATCCGGGTCACCTGGCTTTGGTGGTCGATCCTCAGGAGGGGGGTTACAAGTTCACGAAAGTGCCCATGGATGGTGGAAGTAGCATCAATATCTTATACTACGACACCTTCCAGCGGATGGTGTTAACTGAGAAGGCTCTTAAGCCGTTGTCAACAGTCTTTCATGGGGTGGAGCCAGGTAAATTTGCCTATCTAGTGGGGAAGATTGCCTTAGAAGTGGTGTTTGGAGATGAGTACAACTACAGGGTGGAGACCTTGTGGTTGGAAGTGGTAAAAATTAAGAGCCCGTATCATGCTCTATTTGGCCGGCCGGCTTTCGCAAAGTTTATGGCCAGGCCTTGTTTTGTCTATCTGCAGCTCAAAATGTCGGCCCTCAACAGAATGATCATGGTCCATGGTGATCGGAAAGTTGCCATTGAATGTGAGGAAGGAGATGCGACTTATGAGAGTGAAGTTGCACAGAGGAAGAGCTTAAGTTTTACAAGGAGAAAGTTGACTCGGCAGACATGACTGCATTGAAGAAACCCAGTATAGAATCTGAGCCTCCCTTGAAGTTGCGGGCGGATGACACGAAGGTGGTGGATTTTACTCCGGGTGGCTCATCCAAACAGTTCACTATCGGGGCCAACATGGATCCGGCATAGGAAAGCACGCTCATCGAATTCATCCGTGAGAATCAAGACATCTTTGCATGGAAACTGTCTGATATACTGGGTGTACCGAGAGAGTTCGCTGAGCACCACCTTAATGTGGATCCTAAATTTAAGCCGATTAAGCAATTCCTCCGCCGTTTCAACGAGGAGCCGCGTAAAGCAATTGGAGAAGAGGTGGCCCAGCTCTTGGCGGCAGGGTTCATTGTGGAAGTATTTCACCCGGAGTGGTTAGCCAATCCCGTGTTGGTGCTCAACAAGAATGGCATGTGACATATGTGTATAGACTACATGGATCTTAACCAAGCCTGTCCAGTTGACCAGTTTGCTCTCCTACGCATCGACCAGATTATTATTGCAATGGCGGGTTGTGAGAGTTTATGCTTCCTGGACACCTATTCAGGTTATCATCAGATCAAGATGGCAGTCAAAGACCAAGAGAAGACATTGTTTATAACACCTTTTGGGTCTTTCTGCTATGTGTCTATGCCGTTTGGGCTCAACAGTGCACAGGCGACTTACCAACATTGTGTACAGAATTGCCTTCATGGTCAGATTGGGCGGAATGTTCATGATTACGTGGATGATACTGTGGTTAAGTCAAGGAAGAAGGAGACGTTGCTGGACGACCTGAAGGAAACATTTGACAACTTACGGGTCTACAAGATGATGTTTAACCCGGCTAAGTGTGTTTTTGAAGTTCTTGGAGGTAAACTTCTGGGATTCTTGGTTTCGGAGCGAGGAATCGAGGCCAACCCGGACAAGATAAAAGCCATCACGTCACTAGCTAAGCCAGCGGGCGTCAGATGTACAGTGCTTGGCGGGTCGTATTGCCGCTTTAAGCCGCTTCATCAGCCTCCCGGGGGAGAAGGCTATTCCTCTGTATCAGATGATGAAAAAGATGTATGACTTTGTCTCGAGTAAGGCTACGGATGAAGCTCTTGAGGCGCTCAAAAAGCAGTTAGTTGAGCCGCCGATCTTGTCTGCTCCGGCTGAGAAAGAACCCTTGCTCCTTTATGTGGCGGCTAACAACAGGGCGGTCAATGCTACGATCATGGTAGAGCGCAAGGAAACATGGAAGGAGTATCCTGTCTAGAGGCCGGTTTACAATGTCAGTAAGGTTCTTATAGAGTCCAAGCATAGATACCCACACTGGCAGAAACTAATATATGGAGTGTTCATGGCAAATTGCAAGTTGAAGCACTATTTCCTTGGACACCAGATCACGGTGGTTAGCTCTGCTCCATTGGGACATATAATTCAGAACCAGGAACCCACTGGCAGAATTGCTAAGTGGGCGCTGGAGCTTGGGCCTCTCAATTTGAAATATGTACCCCGCACAGCCGTGAAGTCTCAGGCATTGGTGGATTTCATAAATGACTGGACGGAGTGTCAGTCGCTGGAGGAAAGGCCGGACAATACGTATTGGACAATTCACTTTGATGGGTCGAGACAGTTGGAGGGATCGGGGGCTGGAGTTGTCTTAACTTCCCCCAAAGGTGATAAGTTCTGTTACGTACTAAGGCTGATGTTTCCTTGCACAAACAATGCAACTGAATATGAGGCTTTGCTTCGTGGACTTCACGTAGCAAAGGAGATGAACCTAAGCCGGGTTAGATGCCTTGGCGATTCAGATCTTGTGGCACAACAAGTTTCAGGTATGTGGGACTCCAAGGACCCGCGGATGGCGGCTTATCGACAGGAGGTGGATATCATAGTTGGTCATTTCAAGGATTATCAGGTGGATCTCATTGATCGTTGCAAGAACGAAGCGGCTGATTCATTGTGAAGACTGGGCTCTAAGCGTAAGCCGATACTGCCAAATGTTTTCTTGGATGTAATCTATCACCCGTTTTCAAGGTATCTTCAGAGGAGGATTTGTCTATACCTGACCCGGAGGGGCGGCTAGCGGCAGCTTTGCATATTATTCTGGATTGGAGGCTACCATATGTGGCGTACCTGACCCACGGCGAGTTGCGTGTGGATGAGACTCTAGCACGTCAAATCATGAGGCGTTCTAAATCCATGACCATTATTAATGGCGAGTTGCATAAGCGCAGCGTTGCTGGCGTCTTCCAGCGTTCTGTTTCTCCAGAAGAAGGTAGGGAAATTCTATATGAAATACACGCCGGTGATTGCGGACATCATGCTGGTTCAAAATCCTTGGTGGCTAAGGCTTTCCCGCATAGCTTCTTCTGGCTAACGGCTCATAAAGACGTAGAGGATCTAGTCGCCAAGTGTGACGGGTGTCAGAAATTTGGAAGGCGTGCGCACGTGCCGGCTCAGGAATTGCGGATGATTCTCATCACTTGGACGTTTGTAGTATGGGGGCTTGATATGGTTGGACCTTTCAAAAGGTCTAAGGATAAGAAAATCCACCTTTTAGTAGCGGCTGACAAGTTTACCAAGTCGATGGAGGCTGAGCCGATCAGTAAATGTGATGCGGCCATGGCGGTTCAGTTTGTCAAAAAATTGATCTACCGATTTGGATACCCTCATAGCATCATCACAGACAACGGAACAATTTTATCCAAGGGGGCTATGAAGGTGTTCTGTGAAAGCGAGCACATCCGGCTTGATGTTTTTGCTGTTACTCATCCACAATCCAATGATTAGGCAGAGCGGGCTAATCAGGAAGTCTTGAGAGGTATCAAGCCCCGGTTTATGGTTCCTTTTCCGAGAACGCCGGGCTCTTGGGTTGAGGAGTTACCTTTCATCCTCTGGAGCATCAATACTACGCCGAAAAGGTTGATAGGTTACATGCCTTTCTTTATGGTTTACGGTATGGAGGCCGTGTTACCAAGCGACATACGTCATGATTCACCGTGGGTGGCAGCTTACGTGGAAGCTGATAATGAACTGGCTCGTCAGGATGCGTTGGATGCTCTGGACGAGGCGCATGATCTTGCAGCAGCTCGGTCAGCGATTTATCAACAAGACCTGTGTCGCTACCATAGCCGCAGGATCAAGAGCCGGACATTCCAAGAAGGTGACTTGCTGTTTCATTTGATTCAAGATCAGATGGGCGCACAAGTCATCTCCCCCATCGGAAGGACCTTTTGTGGTTAACAGAAATCTGAACAATGGGTGGTATTATCTGATTGACGTACGGGACGAGTCACATACCTCTGGGCAGGAGACTCATCGATCGTGAAACTTCACTCATCTGCAGCCTTACTATACTTGAGTCATCGACTCTTATCTTTGTACATACATACTTCATTGTACCTATATTTTTTATACCTATAATAAAGTTGGCATCCCTGCAAGCCGGGGCATCTGCCGTTTTCCTTTTTGCATTACAGATTTGTGCAAAAGATGAACACTTCTACATTGTCACTTGGGGGCTTCCGACCCACCGGGTTTAGCTTGCTCACCCTCTTGATCGTCTCTTCTACCAAAACAACAGCATTATATGGTGGCTTGCAAGACGGCGGTGTACAAGTTGGCGGTCCACACGACGGCAGCGTGCAAGATGGCGCAAAGGTTGGCCCTGCCAACAAGGATGTTTGGGGGCTTTCAAACCTTCCGAGTTAAGCTTCAACCCTTTTGATCGGCTCTTCAGCCACTGTAAACGTGGGTTGCGGACCCAAAACGTTGACTCCGTCAACAAGGTCAGGAGGGGGTGAAGGTCACCTCACCCCCTCTTGATCGGCTTTTCAGCCACCATAAGGCGGGGTTGGGGACCCCGAACTTACTCTATCAAACAAGGTCGAAAGGGGTGCAACAAGTTGTGAACTTGCACCCTTTTGATCCGCAAGACCAAGTTATACCTGCCTATAAGCAGCTGCCGCTTTGTCAGGGGTACAGCGAGCTGTCAACTCACCACTGATTACCCACAAGTATAGGTGATCGCAACAGTTTTCGAGGGTAGAGTATTCAAACCAAATTTATTGATTCAGCACAAGGGGAGCCAATTCAACCACACCTGAAAAACTTAATATCTACAACAAAGTGTTCAGTAGCAAAGTAATATGGTAGTATCGGTAACAATGGCAAAGTGATAGCAGCAGATTTGTAGTTATTGTAACAGTAGCAATGGAAAAGCAACTAAACTAAGATCAATATATGGAAAGCTCATAGGCAATGGACCAGTGATGGATAATTATGTCGTATGGCATTCATCATGCAACAGTTATAACATAGGGTGACACAGAACTAGCTCCAATTCATCAATGTAATGTAGGCATGTATTCCATATATGGTCATACATGCTTATGGAAAAGAACTTGCATGACATCTTTTGTCCTACCCTCCCATGGCAGTGGGGTCCTATTGGAAACTAAGGGATATTAAGGCCTCCTTTTAATGGAGAACTGGACCAAAGCATTAGCACTTAGTGAATACATGAACTCCTCAAACCACGGTAATCACCGGAAAGAATCCTAGTTATTGTCACCCTGGGGGATGCGGATCATAACTCGTAATAGGTGTCTACAACTTGCAAGATAGGATCAAGAACACACATATTCATGAAAACATAATACGTTCAAATCTGAAATCATGGCACTCGGGCCGTAGTGACAAGCATTAAGCATAGCAAAGTCATAGCAACATCAATCTCAGAACATAGTGGATACTAGGGATCAAACCCTAACCAAACTAACTCGATTACATGATAAATCTCATCCAACCCATCACCGTCCAGCAAGCCTACGATGAGATTACTCATGAACTGTGGGGAGCATCCTGGAATTGGTGATGAAGGATGGTTGGTGATGATGAAGGCGTCGATTTCCCCTCTCCGGAGCCCAAAACGGACTCCAGATCTGGTCTCCCGAGGAAGAACTGGCGATGGAGGCGGCTCCGTATCGTGAAATGCGATGAACTCTTCTCTTTGATTTTTTCCTTGAAAAATAGGGTTATATGGAGCTAGAGAGGAGGTCGAAGGAGCCACAAGGGGCCCACAAGCCTGCTCCACTCGGCCAGGGGGCGGACGCGGCTAGTAGGCTTGTGGCCTGCTGGTGGCCCCCCTCTAGTTAATTCTTGCGGAAGTATTTTTTATTAATTCCAAAAATATTCTCCGTAAATTTTTAGGATGATCCGAGAACTTTTATTTCTGCACAAAAATAACACCAAGGCAATTCTGTTGAAAACAACATCAGTCCGGGTTAGTTCCATTGAAATCATGCAAATTAGAGTCCAAAACAAGGGCAAAAGAGTTTGGAAAAGTAGATACGTTGGAGACGTAACAACCCCCTGCAAGGGCCTCTTAGAGCAGCGAGTCTCTCTCATCTGCTGCATACTCTCCGCCAACTGGCCCATCGTACTCTTAAGGAAGTGACTCTACTTAAGGTTCAAACAACGGATTTATGTCACGTGAGAAGTAGCTTATGAGCCTGGGGCACTCGCCCCGCTGCAAATTCTGGTCTGTTGCGCCCTTAATAGTTAATCTCACCTAGAGACCCTGAACCATTCAAGATTGACGATTATTCTTGTTAGAGACCCTGCACTGTTAGGCAGTTGAAAGTAACAGTCCCCCCGAAGGGCTAGCAATGAGTCTTTTCGAAAAACAAAAGGGAAAGCAAGAATATCATACATTGCACCATACATAGTAGCATGCATTTCATATACACGAAAGATGAAGCAAAGCTATGCAGATATTAACATCTCCAGGTTTGTAGCGACCCGACCTGAAAGGTCGAATCTCCGGTGTTTCCGTACCATCCCAAGATCATGCTGGTACACACACGGTACATCCATGTATATATCAAAGGGAAATCACATAGCTTTATTAATGGATATCTCATATCGAGTTCTTTATTACAGTAATGATTACAATAAAGTGGCTGAAGGCCAACTCATGAGATAAACTAAACCAAAGTCTTACGGAAGCTTCAAAGGTAGTTGAGTCCATCTGACTCCAAGGGCATCTCACCGAGCGTAGAGCGTATCCTCACTCCTGGTCGGAAAAGTACTGTGCAACATGATACGTTGCAGCCGTGTAGGTCAGCATATTGAATATGCCGACAATGTCACAAAAGTGAGGGGTGAAAATAATCATCTATTCTATATGGATATATGGTAGGTGGGAGGGGTAGTAAGTTTATGCATAAAGCCAGTTTTTTTCCTACAACAAGAGAGAGCAAAAATGTCATTACTACAATGTTGGTTGATTAATGAGATGGTTCCACCGACCAATTGTCATACCCAAGTTGTCATTAATACCCACATCAATATAATTATTTGTGTTGAGAATTCCAGATAGTTTCAGTTGCTTTGGCTCAAGTTGTCCATGACCGTGGACACGGCTAATCGATTAGGTTTGAGTACTCTGTAGAGTTTTGAACACGTTCCCCACAAGATTTGATCGCTGCTGTTGGTTTCCTCGCACTTCAGGGTGGTTGAGGAACGGATGATCAAAACATGGTCTTCTAAGGGGTTCCTCTGAGACTCTGTCGGTGCCCATCCTTTCCTACCGTTCTTCTACATCTCGTAGCACCGCCTGTCCAGGGTCACCACAATATCCAACCAAGCCAGAACCCATAATGGCTTGTGGCTATGCAGGTAAGCCTTGGGTCTTGAAGCATCCATCCATCTCTTTGTGCCTGGGTGGACCTTTCCGCGTGAATACTGGCACTTCTCCAGCAACACCTAGGCTAACCACTGGCTTCTCCAGGGCGTTATTCAACCATCATCCACCCAGAGGTATGTTGAAAACTGGGAGTCTTGAAGTCTTGATCATCGTATAGGTCTTGAATTATTATCTCACAACTCTCATGAATCACACAAGAAACCCCGTCTACTAATAGCATAGCAAAATTTAAAACAACGTTTCCCGGGGCCAAGGTGTCAAAGGGTTGAGGGGGAGCCTACCACATGATACTACATCAAGTAACCAAGTTTCCAAATTACCTACTTTGCATGCAAATGGGGAGATGGTATAACTAATGCAATAAAAACATAGGTAAATATGATCAAAGTGAGTTGCCTTGCTGACGATCCTCGTACTCAAGTGACTCTAGATAACAAGCTTCGCACTCCGGATGATCTAACGAATCAAACAAAGCACACAATAAGCATAACTACAATACAATTCACTCAACAGCAAGGTAAACTAGTAATACAACAACAATCAATAGCACAATCAAAAGAAAGAAAATCAAAACAAAGTAGAAGGTTCTAAAAGTTCTGGGTGGCAAAATATCTACTAAGACATAATAAGACAAATTTGTTTTCAGCAATTTACCAATAGATAACAAAAAATAAAAAAATGAAAATTTTATTAGAAAACAGGAAGTATTTCTTTATGAAAATTTTGTGCAAAAAAAGGTTACTACAAAACATTTTTCTAAACAATACTAATGGTGAAAACAAGGTTTACCTATTTAAACTAGAGCACTAAACAAATTAAAAAATATTTTTATTATTGTCACAAAATAATTCACCTAATGTTGAATAACAGAACTAAAGAACTACAATAAAAAGTTACACTAAAGCAAAAATCACTTTAAACAAAAATAAAACAATTCAAATAAACACTAAGAAGAAAGTAAACAGAATCTGTTTTTACTAAAAACCCCAATCTAAAATATCCTAAAAATTCTCAAACAGTGCTGGATGATAGGCCTAACTATTACAAAGCAGTAGCAAAAAGAATCACTCAAAAATATATTTTTAAACTCTAGTTATATAGATTTTTGTAATTTAAGCAAATTTGGTTAGATTCAAAATTTAAAGTTCAAATTTGAAATCGACATGAAATTTGTGACCTAATGCAAAAAGAATCAATTAAAAACACTAATTAGTTTAAAAGTTACAACTAAAACAAAAACAGAAAGCATTCTATTTTCTAAAACAAAACAAAAAAAGAACAAAAAACTAACTAATGGATAGGGTGACGTGGCATGCTGTGATTGGCCTAGGGTGTATGCGCATGGGTGCTAACGAGTGGACGGCCGAAAACTAACGCGTACTGGTTTGTTTTATAAAATTTCTAATCTGGAGCAGAGATCCTAGATCTGACGGTTACGGGTGGAGGTGGCGGCTTACACGGAGGGGGTCGGAGCTCCGGTGATGTCGACGGCGGCCGGAAGTCGGAGATGCTCGGGGATGGTGTTGCGGTGGTCAAGGGCGGCGTCCGAAAGCTCCAAACGGCGGCGGTGAGTCTCCGGCGTACTTTGGTGGCGTCGGAGGGGAGTGGGGGTGAGTGTGGCGACGGCCAGGAGCTCTGGGGGGTTCGGGTGGAGTCAGAACTCCGGCGAGGTGGTGCGGTGGCGTTCCAGCAAGGGTAGAGGGGGTTGTAGGGGGAATGGAGTGTGGAGGGAGCAGGGGTTCTTATAGAGCCACGGGGTCGGGAAAGGGAAGAGGGAGGGAGATCCGGTGAGTGCGAGATCTCCGGCGAGGTGGTCTAGCGTGAGGAGGAAGGTGAGCGAGGGAATCTCGCTAGCGGCCGGGGGTCCCACGCGATAGTGAGAGAGAGGGCGAGGTTAGCGCGTCGATGGCCCATCCGGAGTGAAATCGGGACTTAAAGGCAGGTGGGCCGGCCGTGACGTTCCTATTTTGCGGATTTTTCCATTTTTCTATTTTCCAGAGCGTTTAAAACCCTTTAATGCATTCAAATCGTTTCCAAACATAGGGAATATATATATATCAAAATGGCCAGGGGAATAAATGCTATTTAATGAACATTTTTCCTCTGTCAAAATGAATACTTTAAAAAAATATTTTTCAGAAAATGCCCAATTGATTTTAAATTCTTTTGCAATAAATTTTCAAATAACCCCCTGATTTTATTGTTCAAATATTTCACAAAGATGCCCCTGGTGTGGAGTGTCATGTTACTCCTCTCTTTTATGAATATTTCCAAGGGTTTTCAAAATAGGAGAAACAAGTAAATAGAAAAAACAAAGTGGCCTTTTAGAAATCCAAAAGAAGAACATAAACAATTCATTTCATTCAACAAATGTGATGATGATGCATAGCTATATTTCATAACATTCCGAAATGAAATTTTGGAATTTTACAAACCTACCCACCTTAAGATGAATCTCGCCCTCGAGATTCGGGTTGGCTAGAAAATAGGTGCGGGTGGTCTCGACGAAGATCTTCTTCACGCTCCCAGGTGGCTTCTTCCTCGGTGTGGTGACACCACAGAACCTTACAAAACTTGATGATTTTGCTACGGGTAACTCTGTTGGCAGTCTCGAGGATTCTGATGGGCTTCTCCTCGTAATTTAGATCATTGTCTAGATGTATGGCCTCTAGGGGCACTGTGTCTCTCAAAGGAATATCAGCCATCTCAGTGTGACATATCTTCAGCTGAGAAACGTGGAAAACATCATGAACTCCGGACAATCCTTCCAGCAATTCCAATTTGTATACAACTTCTCCTCTACGTTCAAGAATTTTGTAGGGGCCTATGAATCTGGGTGCTAACTTTCCTTTAACACCAAACCTCTTGATTCCTCAAACTGGGACACACGAAGGTAAGCTCGGTCTCCCACTTCATACTTCACTTCCTTGCGTTTGCTGTCAGCATAGCTCTTCTGTCTGGATTGGGCTATGTTGAGTCGATCTTGAATTAGTTTGACCTTCTCTTTAGAATCTCAGATAAGATCGGGACCAAAAAGTTTTCGGTCGCCAACACCATCCCACATCAATGGTGTTTTGCATCTCCTTCCGTATAAAGCTTCGAAAGGGTCCATCTTTAGACTGGTCTGATAACTGTTGTTGTATGAGAACTCTGCGTAAGGTAAGTTGTCATCCCAACTAGACCCATAGTCTAGCGCACAAGCTCTCAACATGTCCTCCAGGATCTTGTTGTCTGTCTTAGTCTGTCCATCGGTCTGCGGATGAAAAGTTGTACTGAACTCCAGCCTCGTACCCAAAGGTTCATGTAATTGATGCCAAAACTTTGAGGTAAATTGTGTCCCTCTATCTGACACGATACTCCTCGGAACTCCATGCAGACATATGATCCTTGTCATATATATCTTGGCTAACTTAGCACTGGTATAGGTGGTCTTCACTGTAATGAAATGAGCCACCTTGGTCAAGCGATCGACCACTACCTACATAGAATCATAACCGGAACGAGTCTTGGGTAATCCTGTGATGAAATCAATACCAAGCTTATCCCATTTCCACTCGGGTATCGGCAAAGGTTGGAGTAACCCTGCTGGTTTCTGATGTTCCGCCTTTACTCGCTGACAAACATCACATACCGCAACATGTTCGGCAATATCCTTGTTCATACCTGTCCACCAGTAACTTTCCTTCAAATCCAGGTACATCTTGGTGTTGCCTGGGTGTATTGAGTAAGGTGAATCATGGGCTTCTTGAAGTATCAACTTCCTGAGCACTGGGTCAGTGGGCACATAGATTCGGTTCTCAAACCACAGAGTTCCTTGTTCATCCTCACGAAAGCCTTTAGCTTTTCCAACCTTCATTCTCTGCTTTATCCCAGCTATCTCCTTGTCCGATTTCTAGGATTCACAAATTCTTTCGGTCAAGGTGGACTGGATCTCTAGTGTGGCAACGTATCCACTTGGAACTATCTCTAGCCGGAGTTCTATGAGATCATCGGATAACTCCTGGGGTAACCCTCCCGCTATGAGTGTCTTCAGATAACTCTTCCGGCTCAAAGCATCTGCTACAACATTTTCCTTCCCTGGATGATAATGCAATCTCATGTCATAGTCCTTGATTAACTCTAGCCATCTCCTTTGTCTGAGGTTCAACTCCTTAGACTCTGGCTTTAATAACTCTTAGAAACTGCTTCACATTCCTCAGTCCAAATATACTTAGACTCTTTCTTCAATAACTCTGTCATGGGCTTGACAATCTTTGAGAAATTCTCAATGAACCGTCGGTAATATCCGGCAAGTCCGAGGAAACTGCGGATCTCTTTAACTAAGGTGTGTGACTTCCACTCGGTAACTGCTTCAACCTTAGCGGGGTCCACTACTATTCCATCACCGGAAATAATGTGTCCAAGGAATCCGACTTCCGTCAGCCAAAATTCACATTTGCTGAACTTGGCATATAACTGATGCTCTCTAAGCTTCCCCAAAACTAAACGCAAGTGTTCCTTGTGTTCTTCCTCGCTCTTGGAGAATATCAATATATCATCGATGAACACCACGACAAACTTGTCCAGATATTCCATAAACACTTTGTTCATCATGCTCATGAAATAAGCAGGAGCATTAGTCAAGCCAAAAGACATGACTGTATATTCATATATGCCATACCTTGTGGTGAAGGTTGTTTTGGGTATATCCTATTCACGAATTTTCAATTGGTTATACCCTGATCGAAGATCGATCTTGGAGAACACTTTGGCTCCCACTAGGTGATTGAACAAGTGATTAATCATCGATAGAGGGTACTTGTTCTTGATAGTCACCTCGTTCAATGCACGATAATCGACTACCATCCTCAAGGTTTTATCCTTCTTCTCCACCAAAAGAACTGGGGCTCCCCAAGGTGAAGAACTTGGGCGAATATACCCCTTGTCCAATAACTCCTTAATCTGCTTCTTGATTTCTTCTAAATCATTTGCGGGCATCTGATAGGGTCTCTTGGAAATTGGGGTTGTTCCTAGTAGTAACTCTATCAGAAACTCAATCCCTCTATCTGGTGGCATGCCTGGTAATTCTTCCAGGAATACATCTGGAAAGTCTTGTACAACCGGCACTTCCTCCTGAACAACTCCTGTGAGGGAATTTAACCGAGTACTCTTCTGTGTACGTCGGGATACATACTTAATCCTCTTGTTCTCTAGGGTGGTGAGCAAAATAGACTTGTTGGGGCAATCAAGTTTTCCTTCATACTTGGTTAACCAATCCATGCCTAGGATTACATCCAATCCCTGGGACTCTAAGACGATGAGGTCGGTGGGGAAAACATGATTTCCTATATTGAGTTTCAATGCGTGGCATCCTATCCCTGCCATCATCATACCTCCTGGGGAATTGACCTTAATGGGCTGACTAAGGGTTCTGGTGGGTAAACCATACTTTTCCACAACTACCCTTCATATGAAAGAATGAGTTGCACCGAAATCAAAAAGTACCATAACTGAATGTGAATTCAATAAAAACTTACCAACCACAGTCTCGGGCTGATCATAGACTTCCTCCACATCAATGTGGTTCACCTGAGCACGGGGAAAAGGAGTTGGTTTCTTAGCTGATGAGTTGCCGTTGTTGTTGCCATTTCCGTTTCCCTGCTTGTTCTGAGAACACTCAGTGGCATAGTGTCCTGTCTTCTGGCACTTGAAGCAAGTGATATGGCTCAGATCCTTCTGAACTGGGGCGGGACGGTGTTGGTTGCCATTCCCACTTCCATTGCCATTCTTGAAGTTGCCATTGTTGGGACGATTATTCCCATTTCCTCCATGGCTGTGGCCTCCATGGTTGTGCACGGGATGAGTGTGTCCTCCATACTTACCGGTCCCAGATCCGGTATTCCCTGAGTACGGGGAGTAGCGGGGCTTCTGTTGAGCTCCTGAGTCCATACTTCCTCTTGCGGTTCTCAATTTGTTGTTGCTTCCCCCCCAAGATAAGGTCCTTGTCTACCAGCTCCTGGTAGTTGTTGAAAGTAGCCACCATCAGTTGCACGCTCAACTCATCGTTGAGTCCTTTCAGGAACTTCTCCTATTTGGCTGCATCATCGGCCACATCTCCTGGTGCATAACGAGCCAACAAGCTGAATTCCTCCACATATTGCGAAACTCACGCTTCTTCAGACTCATGGCTCCAATTGAGACATGAGCAGTGCGGAAAGCTAGCTTGAATTGCTGCCAAGTCACACCAGCAATGGGGTACGTGGTGGTGTAGTTCTCCCACCATGAAGCTGCTGTCCCCTGAAGTTGATGGGCGGCAAAGCGCACCTTTTCAGCCTCAGTGCATCCATCGGTGATGAGTTACCTCTCCATCTTGTGGAGCCAATCATCTGCCACAATGGGTTCAATGCTGCTGGAGAAGGTTGGTGGATTCAGCCTTAGAAAATGGGTGAGGTTGTCGCCCTGAGGTGGAGGGTGATTGTTGTTCTGGTTCTGGATCAACAACTACATCAGGGCATTCTACTGCTGGAGGGGTTCTGTGAGTTCCGGCGGAAAGGTGAAGTCGGGTTCACATCGTGGAGGCATCTTGCTGTTGTTAGAGGGATGAGAATTAGAATAGAACAAGGGCCTAAAAGAAAATTCACTACCCATATGCAATGCAACAAACATATCACACCAAAACACTCATTTCATTTATTCAAATCAAGTGCAAACATCGAGATACAAGTCTCCAAATAAGGCTAAACATCGACCTACGTTTTAACGACGAAATAAAAGATACATGGAGGGCATGACGAAAGTTCTCCTCAAAAGTACATGGTTGTGGGTCCTCCGGTGACGCTCTCCTCATAGTCATCATCGTTGCTGATCAAGGGAGCCACGTCTCCTTCTGGGTGCAGATTTTCTCCCATGTCCATCTGTTCCTCCAGATTTGCAATGCAAGTGTTCAGCTTCTCGATCCTTTCCAAGAAGTCCTTCACTTCATGCTCATGCTCGTACTTGGCTTCTCGTAGGTCAACCTCGAGGTCAAGCTCACGGTTCATCAGCCTCTTGATCGTCTTCATGTCGGCGCGTACCCGAAGCTCCAGAGTCCTGATGTGAGTCTCCAAAGTCTGGATATAGGAAATGGTGGAGTCTTCAGTGGGGGTGTTTATGATATTTCATTGGCATCTCTGCGACGAACCATGCTGAGGCTTGCCGAAATGGGACCACCCCTGTATTCCTCCTGAATACGTCCGAGGGCACGATGAATTTCCATGTCTCTCCCAAGAATCCAGCTGGGCGCCACAAATTTGAAGTCAATGGGTTCTTTATGATTTCCAAAGGTCTTTCCGAGGATGTGCACCTCGATCCTGTAGCGAATGTCTTGTGGAAAAGACATGATAGGAGTCCCGGTGATGCTTGGCAAAGCGATCCTTACGTCCCTGACGATCTTCACCAACTCTTTGCCAAAGGGCATGGTCGCGTCAGGCTGGCAAAACTCCGTGAACAAAACTGGGGTGAAGGTGGCCATCTATAAATGTTGAAATAAATCGGAGAGAATTCGGAAATGAACATATGAGAATATAAGGATTTTAAAGACAAAAGAAAATAAAATCCTAAGGCTTTTCCAATCCTAGAGGTTACGTCCTACGGTCAGCATATGCTCTGATACCATTTCTGTAGCGACCCGACCTGAAATCCATGTATATCCATTTACTTGCTACGGTCAGTGTGTTTCCGTACCACCCCCAAGATCATGTTGGTACACACACGGTGCATCCATGTATGTATCAAAGAAAATAAGACAAAGAACGTAGATCCTAGAAAATCAAAACAAAGTAGAAGGTTCTACGCTGATACTATTTTACGCTGATACCATTTTTATTATTATCAGAAAATAATTCACCTAATGTTGAATAACAGAACTAAAGAACTACAATAAAAAGTTAAACTAAAAAAATCACTTTAAACTAAAATAAAACAATTCAAATAAACACTAAGAAGAAACTAAACAGAATCTGTTTTTACTAAAAACTCTAATCTAAAATATCCTAAAAATTCTCAAACAGTGCTGGATGATAGGCCTAACTATTACAAAGCAGTAGCAAAAAGAATCACTAAAAAATATATTTTTAAACTCTAGTTATACAGATTTTAGTAATTTAAGCAAATTTGGTTGGATTCAAATTTTTAAGTTCAAATTTGAAATCTAAGACTACAGGATGAAACTACATGAAATTTGTGACCTAATGCAAAAAGAATCAATTAAAAACACTAATTAGTTTAAAAGTTACAACAAAAACAAAAACAAAAATCATTCTCTTCTCTAAAACAAAACAGAAAAAGAACAGAAAACTAACTAACGGACAGGGTGACGTGGCATGCTGTGATTGTCCTAGGGTGTGTGCGCGTGGGTGCTAATGAGCGGACGGCCGAAAACTAACGCGTACCGGTTCGTTTTATAAAATTTCTAATCTGGAGCGTAGATCCTAGATCTGACGGTTACGGGTGGATGTGGCGGCTTACAAGGGAGGGGTTCGGAGCTCCGGTGATGTCGACAGCGGCCGGAAGTCGAAGATGCTCGGCGATGGTGCTGTGGTGGTGGAGGGCGGCGTCTGAAAGCTTCAAACGGCGGCGGTGAGTCTCCGGCGTACTTTGGTGGCGTCAGAGGGGAGTGGGGGTGAGTGTGGCGACGGCCAGGAGCTTTGGGGGGGGGTTCGGGTGGAGTCAGAACTCCGGCGAGGTGGTACGGTGGCGTTCCGACGAGGGTAGAGGGGTTGCAGGGGGGAATGGAGTGCGGAGGGAGCAGGGGTTCTTATAGGGCCTCGTGGGGTCGGGAAAGGGAAGAGGAGGGAGATCCGGTGAGTGCGAGATCTCCGGCGAGGTGGTCTGGCACGAGGAGGAAGGTGAGCGAGGGAATCTCGCTAGCGGTCGGGGGTCCCACGTGACAGTGAGAGAGAGGGCGAGGTTAGCGCGTCGGTTTCCGATCCGGAGTGAAATCGGGACTTAAAGGCAGGTGGGCCGGCCGTGACTTTCCTATTTTGCGGATTTTCCTTTTTTTTTCTATTTTCTAGAGCGTTTAAAACACTTTAATGCATTCAAATCATTTCCAAACATAGGGAATATATATATATTAAAATGATCACGGGAATAAATGCTATTTAATGAACATTTTTCCTCTATCAAAATGAATACATAAAAAAATTATTTTTTAGAAAATGCCTAATTGATTTTAAATTCTTTTGCAATAAATTTTCAAATAACCCCCTTATTTTATTGTTCAAATATTTCACAAAGATGCCCCTGGTGTGGAGTGTCATGTTACTCCTCTCTTTTATGAATATTTCCAAGGGTTTTCAAAATAGGAGAAACAAGTAAATAGAAAAAAGAAAGTGGCCTTTTAGAAATCCAAAAGAAGAACATAAACAATTCATTTCATTCAACAAATGTAATGATGATGCATAACATTCCAAAATGAAATTTTGGAATGTTACAGGGTTATGCTTTTTCAAGCCGCCTATACCAACACCGTGGAATAGTTTCTGTTTTCTTTTTTGTAGGCTTTTATCTCCATAGGTGAGTCGCTGTTAAGACATTATGAGAAGAATGCAAGGCAGATAGAAAATGCATAAAATGAATCCAAAGTCATGGATATCTGATGGTTGTGGCAATCAAGTTTTTCTAGGTCTATTACAAAGCTCTCCCAAAGCTCAAAAGACGAAGGACTTAAAGTTTTGCACACTTTTTCATCTTGGCGGCTCAGCTGGTCAGGTTACATTTAGTTGAGAACAACAAAATTCTAACTGGCTGACGGGTTATCTTGCGCCGGGTCTTCGGGCTCTTCGATTTTAAGATTATCCACATCCCAGTTGTTGTTTAATAAGGGTTCGAATTGAGCATAGTCGAAAAGAGGAGACGGATCAATGTCAGGGGCGAAGAGAGGCTTATGGCGTGCAGGGATTAAATCCCTGGCTTCAAAGGTTGTGCAGTGCCACTGTTGGTTGTTCTCATCATAAGCCACATGGTAGGGTGTCAGATCCGTCTCATCAACCAGTATGGAGGCAAGTCTCCTGGAGGCCTTAATGCATTTTGGCGTAATCCACTTCGGTAAAGTCCGAGCCATCATCCTTCTTGGAGGGAAAGTCGTTCATCATATCTTCGGCGGTTAATTTGGGAGCGAAGGCCAGGGACCGGCTTAGTGCAGCTATGGCCCCTTTCCTGGCGGCTGATCACCTCATCTCATCCACCATCTGTTTTGGCAAAGTTGACAAAAGTTCTATGACACCCTTCATAAATTTTGGGACGTACTTGGCCATCATCATGGCCTTAATAGTATAGAGGGCTCCATTGTAGAGTTGCTCAGTCAAAGTGTAGAATGCCTTCTACTTCATCAGACAATCAGAGGAAAGCTGGCAGCTCCTCTCACCTACAAAGAAAGATTCAACGTGATAAGCCGCCTGGAAGGCATTTCTTCCACAAGGAAAATATCTGACTCATGTACACTTACCAAAGATAGCAGCAGTCATCTTGGAGATATGGCCCTTGAGAGTCTTTAGTTCTTCTGATGTAAGCTTGAGATGTTGCTCAGTATCGCTTGCGCGTTTGGACAAAGCAACTTGCTCAGCTTCAGAAGTGTTTTTTATACACGGTAAATTCAGCCTGGAGCTTCTCAAGTTTTTCAACAACCACCCGCAGCTTCTCTTCTGCTGTGGCTCAGGTAGTTTGTTGGGTGGTCAGGTCTTCCCTTAAGCTGGCCCGTTCAGACTCGACAACATCTAATGACTCCTGCATTTTACAAGTGAAAGATTATAAATGTTAAGTCACCAGGGTGGAGTTATTATTACAAGTCCCAACTAGATTGCAAGCAATATACTTGGCACTTGTGGGCTAATGTCTGTGTTTTCATTTTCAAGTCTACGGTGAAGTTTCGGCTCATCTCAGTCATAATGATCCGGACTTGGGGGCTACACCCGGCGAACTTCTCAAATATGAAAGATCTAGCTCATCATTATCATAATAATCCGGAATTGGGGGCTACACTTGGATCTATGATTTAATATAAAATACCGGCTTATATGCAATTTAGACCGTTATTTGGGGCTTACAGGTTAAGATCCATACAACATGTCAAAGGTTTGGAAGACCCGGTCCATTATTTGCAATATTAAACCGGCTCTTGGGTGCTATGTAAGGGTATAAGAGAAATACATAAGATGAAAGATACCTCTTATTTTTTCTTCATCAAACCAACAAGTTTGATCTTCATGTTGTGGCTGGCAGAAAGACGATTCAAATAACCGACGTGCAGGTCATCTGCAGTCATCTTCTCCAAGACGGGGAACTCGAAGCTAAGCTTTTCTAGAGAGCAAGTATCAGTCTTGCTGGAATGTTTGGCCAATGTATGATGAGTCGGAGATTGATAATCCATCCCGGTGATGATAACACTGGGGGGCGATGAATCTTCGGCGGCAGGATTGGGCGGCTTAGGGTCTATGGTTGGACTATCATAATTCGCCATATGATGATCCACCGGTTCTGAGGGTGGGGGAGAGCGCTCAGGTGCTTCCATAAGGTTCAGCACGAGAGGGATATGGCTCAGCAGGGTCCGGTTGTTGGGCAGCAGGAGCAGCGGTAGACCCGCCTGTTTTCCTACGTTTGGCTTGCGCCCTGAAGGTGCAAAGAGTCAGTGCACAATACAAGGCAATACATATAATGTACACACGATGGGGTGTAAGCATACTCTGGGTTGATCTTAATGGGAGGAAGCTTGGAATCAGTCGAATTGCCAGACGAAGGAGGTGACTCCTACAAATTAAGACAATAAAACACAAGAGTAAGACAACAGTGTAGAAATGTAAGATAGATATCGGGTTCTTGGTAAGAAAGTACCTCAACGGGACATTTTCGCGGCGTCGGGGAGTTAGGTAAGCCGTCCATAAGATCCCCAGAGCCAGTGCTCCGAGTTTGACGCCGAGAGTCATGTTGTTGCTTTTTCAAGGAAAATTCGGGATCTAAGTAAGCAAGAGCGTGTGAAAAAGGAACTTTTTGGATGACCGGACGTATCTTCTCTTGTGGTAAGATTTCTGAGTCAGAAGAAATGTAAGTTACCTCAAGAGCGCTGGCGTGGCTTGTTTCTGTCTCCGCCTGTGTACAGTCGTTGTTAATAAGTTGCATAAAAATACGGCCAAGGGAATCAAGTTCTACCTCTGAATCGTCGAGTTCAAGCATGTTTTAAGATAAGGTTTTTGGCTTGTGCCCGCGGATGTTACCCTCTTGAGACTTGTTCTTCATGCGGGGAGTGTAGTTTCTCTTCCCGAAGTTGGAGATGGCCTGCAGGCGAAGCCGCCAAAAGGTTTAAAGTTACCATATACAAAGTTGAGACGAAGAGAGAGCAAATTTGGAAATTGTCCTTACATCCGGAGCTGGATTTGTGACGCAAAAGGGTTTTAACCCGATCGTACGGCACACCTCCTAGGATTTGCGGGTAAGTCCTTTAACAGTAGAGTTAGTGTTTTCTTTCGTCAGGGGTGTGTGGTTGAAGCAGAGAGGATCATTTCATTGCCTGTGTACTCGCACATAAGCCGGTCACGCCGGCTTAGTGGTAAGACTTTCCATGAGATCCAACAGCGGGTCAAGTCAATTCCCGTCAACCCGTTCGCCAGAAGGGCTTTGATCTTGGTGAAAGCCAGAGCATACTTCGCTCGTTTTGAAGCCGACATCCGTCCCGGAAGCTTAGTGGAAGTGAAAGCCGAGTAGGCTGGTAACCCGACAATGGATTTTCTCCCTTGCGAGGGTTGTCTTTGCAGTAAACCAAGTTCTGTTCCAGTCTTTGGGGTGGAATGGCATAAGGACCGCTGGGTAGGGCAGATCTCTTCGTCTTTGAATGGAGACTCCACCGAGCTCCAAGCTTGGGCCAGTGACCACTTTTGTTTGGCGGTTGACGTAGAAGAAGTCATGGAAGAGGTCGACGGATGGCTCTTCTTGCAAGTACACCTCACACAAGACTTGAAAGTAGCACAGGTTGGAGACGGAATTTGGGGCAATGTCTTGAGGATGCAGTTTAAAGAAATGGAGGACGTCTCAGAAGAATTTTGATCTAGGCGGGCTAAAGCCATGGAGAAGGTGATCAGGAAAGATAACAATTTCCCCTTCCTTAGGGGTAGGTTTCGTCTCTGACCCTAGAACCCACTAGTGAACAGCATTCTGAGCCAGAAACGTACCTGCCTCTATGAAATCTGGTAAGAATAGCTTGGTGACTCTAGAGCCGACCCAGTCACAGGATGAAGGTGTTCGAGACATGGTGGCAGGTCAAACTGTGAAAGGCGCAGGACGCGGCGGGTTAGAAACATCAAAAACAAGTCAAGACGGTGGTGGTTAAACATAATAGTGAGATGTTAAGCCGCCAATACATTTCATCGGAAGAGCCGACAACCTTAAGGCAGTTAAGTGGACAAGATGGTGCTACAAATATTGACAAGTACGGACAAATATGTTTCACATACTAAACCTATAATCACGGATCTACAGGCGAGGGTAAAAGGAAATATATCCGAACCCTAAAAACGACAGTGGAAGAACAAACAGCTACCACAAGAGAAGGAATGGGATGCAAATCTATAACGAGTGGGTATCTACTCTGTACGGATAGCCACGATGGACTAACAACATTGCGAGTCTCAGGGGACTAATCATTAGTCTACATTACGATGAGCGATTTAATGAATAAAGAAGAACGCTAATAGAAACCCGAAAAACTTGGGGGGATTCAAATGTGGGGATTGCGGATCTGGCATGGAACGAGAGGAATACCTTGCGGATGCGGTCGATGCGGGCGAGAATCTGGACTAATCGGGTTGATGCAGCGGCCGGCGTTGAGGGCGACAGTGAGGTCCGGTCGGCGCGGTGGAGCTCCAGAAGGGTGAAGCATCGAGAGGAAGAAGAAGAAGATAGGGGTGGCGGAGAAATGAAAATACCCCCTCATATCCCTATTTAAGAGATGAGATGGCAAAATGGTACAGTCGGGAATCGAGGAGGCAAAACAATGATTGACCGAAGAGGACGCCTCAATTTTCGGGCCAACGGTTTTAATGAGAGGATCCATTGTGGACGTCCCGGAATCTTTTTGGCATATCCGTAGGTGTCGTCACGGCGGGTTATGAATTTTCTTCTTGTAGATGACATGAACATGATACTCGCCACCAAACGAAATGGAAGATTGACATGGACATGCTCAAATCAATCTGGGGAATAATGTTGGGGATATAACCCCGTGGTAAGACCCGCCCAGGAGGGGCCGGGTCATACCTGTCGGCTCGTTATCAAGTGGGCTGGAAGAGGAAGGCTATGACGTATGGCGCCTTACCAGTTGGGCTGAGACGGAGGTCCAGAGACAAAAGATGGCACAAGACCCAGGCAGGAGAGCTGCCTGGAGACGACTTTCCAAAGGAGGCAAGGTGGCTTAGAGATAGGATCAGACACATTGTAAGAGTCGGTTTGGGACTCGTGTAAACCCCAGGCCTTGACCTCCTATATAAAGGTGAGACCCAGGGAGGCAAGGTGGCTTACCAATCAATTGAGAGCTAGGTGAAGTAAATACGCTCCCTTGTAATCGATACTCCAATCAATACACACAAAGCAGGACGAAGGCCTTTACCTCTTCTCAAGGGCCGAACCTGGGTAAACCCAGGTCTTTTGTCCCGACCAAACCCTTTAAGTCCACCATCTTAGCGATGGCCCCGAAGCTAAGTCTTTGGACATCTGCCGTGACAAAACCACGATAGTAATGGTGTGTCTGAATGTTGTAATCAAACCTTATTAGATATGGTGCGTTCTATGATGTCTCTTGCCAATTTTTCACTATCGTTTTGGTGTTATGAATTAGAGACAACTTCATTCACTTTAAATAGGGCACCATCAAAATCCGTTGAGACAATGCTATATGAACTGTGGTTTGGCAAGAAGCCAAAGTTGTCGTTTCCTAAAGTTTGGGGACGTGATGCTTATGCCGATTTTCCACTATCGTTTTGGGGTTATGCATTAGAGAAAGCTGCATTCACTTTAAATAGGGCAACATTGAAATCTGTTGAGACCACACCATATGAACTGTGGTTTCGGAAGAATCCAAAGTTGTCGTTTCTTAAAGTTTGGGGATGTGATGCTTATGTCAAAAAGGTTCAGCCTGAAAAGTTGGAACCCAAAGCGGAGAAATGAGTCTTCCTAGGATACCCAAAAGTGACAGTTGGGTATACCTTCTATCTCAGATCCGAAGGCAAAGTGTTTGTCGCTAAGAACGGAACATTTCTTGAGAAAGAGTTTCTCTCGAAAGAATGGAGCGGGAGGAAAATAGAACTTGATGAGTTATTGAACCTTTACTTCAGCCAGAGAGTAGCATAGTGCAGAAAGATGTTTCTGTGGATCCTACGACGGTTGAAGAGGAAGTTAATGATGATGATCATGAAACTTCGGATCAAGTTACTACTGAACCTCGTAGGTCGACAAGGGCGCGTATTGCTTCGGAGTGGTACGTCAACCGTGTCTTGGAGGTCATGTTGTTAGACAACGATGAACCTACGAGCTATGGAGAAGCGATGATGGGCCCGGATTCCGAGAAATGGTTAGATGCCATGAAATCCGAGATGGGATCCATGTATGAAAAGAAAGTATGGACTTTGGAAGTATTACCTGAAGGGAGAAAGGCCATTCATAACAAATGGATCTTTAAGAGGAACACGGATGTGGACGGTAATGTCATCATCTATAATGCTCGACTTGTGGCAAAGGGTTTTTCACAAGTTCAAGGAGTTGACTACGATGAGACCTTCTCACCCGTAGTGATGCTTAAGTCAATCAGAATCAGGTTAGCAATAGTTGCATATTTCATCTATGAAATTTGGTAGATGGATGTCAAAACAACGTTCCTTAACGGTTTCCTTAAGGAAGAGTTGTATATGATACAACCGGAAGGTTTTGTCGATCCAGAGAAGGCTGACAAAGTTTGCAAACTCCAGCGATCCATTTATGGACTGGTGCAAGCATCTCAGAGTTGGAATCTACGCTTTGATCAGGTGATCAAAGCGTTCGGGTTTATACAAGTTTACGGAGAAGCTTGTATTTGCAAGAAAGTAAGTGGGAGCTCCATAGAGTTTCTAATATTATATGTGGATGACATTTTGCTGATTGGAAACAATATAGAAATGCTGGAAAGCGTGCAAGAATATTTGAACAAGAGTTTTTCAATGAAGGACCTAGGAGAAGCTGCTTTCATATTAGGCATGATGATCTATAGAGATAGATCGAGACGCTTAATAAGACTTTCACAAAGCACATACCTTAATAAAGTTTTGAAGAAGTTCAAAATGGATCAGTACAAGAAGGGGTTCTTGCCTATGTTACAAGGTGTGAAGTGGAGTAAGAGTCAATGCCCAATGACTAAAGAAGATAGAGAGAAGATGAGTGTCATCCCCTATGCTTCAACCATACGCTCTATTATGTATGCAATGCTGTGCACAAGACCCGATGTCAGCCTTGCCATAAGTATGGCCAGAAGGATTCAAAGTGATCCAGGTATGGAGCACTAGACGACGGTCAAGAATATCCTTAAGTACCTGAAAAGGACTAAGGAAATGTTTCTCGTTTATGGAGGTGATCAAGAGCTCGTCGTAAAGGGTTACGCCGATGCAAGCTTTAACACTGATCCAGATGACTCTGAGTCGCAAACCAGATACGTATTTATTCTTAATGGGGGCGGTAAGCTGGTGCAGTTTCAAGAAGAGCATGGTAGCCGATTCTACATGCGAAGCAGAGTACATTGCAGCCTCGGAGGCAACGAAGGAAGGTGTCTAGATAAAGGAGTTCATGACAGATCTTGGAGTAGTGCCCAGTGCACTGAATCCAGTGGATCTGTTCTATGATAATGCTCGTGCCATTGCCCTGGCCAAGGAGCCAAGGTTTCACAAGAGGACCAGACACATAAAGAGACGCTTCAATTCCATCCGCGAATACATCAAGGAGGAGGACATAAATATTTGCAAAGTGCACACAGATCTGAATGTTGTAGACCCTTTGACTAAACCTCTTCCAAGGGCTAAACATGAACAACACCAGAACTGTATGGGTTTTCGATTCATTACAATGTAAATCACATAGTGAAGTGAGCTAGATTATTGACTCTAGTGCAAGTGGGAGACTGTTGGTAATATGCCCTAGGGGCAATAATAAAATGGTTATTATTATATATCCTTGTTCATGATAATCGTTTATTATCCATGCTATAATTGTATCGATTGCAAACACATTGCATGTGTGGATACATAGACAAGATTATGTCCCTAGTATGCCTCTAGTAGACTAGCTCATTGATCAAACAAGGTCAAGGTTTCCTAGCCATTGACATGAGATGTCATTTGATAACGAAATCACATCATTAGGAGAATGATGTGATGGACAAGACCTAAACTATAAACGTAGCATATGATTGTGTCAGTTTATTGCTATAGTTTTCTGCATGTCAAGTATCTGTTCCTATGACCATGAGATCATACAACTCACTGACATTGTAGGAGTGCCTTGTGTGTATCAAACATTGGAACGTAACTGTGTGACTATAAGGGTGCTCTACAGGTATCTCCAAGAGTGTCTGTTGAGTTGGTATGGATCAAGACTGGGATTTGTTACTCCGTATGACGGAGAGGTATCTCAGGGCCCACTAAATAATACAACATCACAACAAGCCTTGCAAGCAATGTGACTAAAGTGTTAGCCACGGGATCTTGTATTACATAATGAGTAAATAGACTTGCCGGTAATGATATTGAACTAGGTATACAGATACCAACGATCAAATTTCGGGCAAGTAACATACCAAAGAACAAAGAGAACATCATACAGGATTAACTGAATCCTTGACATAGAGGTTCAACCGATAAAGATCTTCGTAGAATATGTAGGAACCAATATGGGCATCCAGGTCCCGCTATTAGTTATTGACCGTAGAGGTGTCTCGGTCATGTCTACATAGTTCTCGAACCCATAGGGTCTGCACACTTAAGGTTTGGTGACGTTTCTGTAGTATAGATGTCGGGACCCCGATCCTAAGCCATAAGAATCCAGCCTGTAACACATCACATCACTTTGCGGTCTCACGCATGATTTCTCCACGGCTGCCACCTTACCTGGGCCAGGACCGTTTGCGTCTTTTGACTCACATATGTGAATGTGTCGCTAGCATTCAAATGTCACAGAACCCGGGCCGACATGACTAGTCGTAGAACCCAAGTGGCACATCCGTACACGAACAGGCATACGTAACCCAGCAATGCAGTTGTCGATCTCTAGCGTGTGTAGATGAGTCATAGCAAGCTACAAGGACTCCATTACGTTGTGGGACATAAATGTCATCACTTCACATAGACGAGTCATAGCAGGCTATAGGGACTCCATTACACTGCGAGACATTTCCTTGAAGGGACAGACACAGCAGCAAAGAAGGATACATGCCGGTCAATCAATGTTTCAGGAACAGTAGCAAGCTACCAAAGCTCGGTGGAAGCACAAAGAGGCATTTCCCTGTAAAGAGTACTACTAAAGGCACACAACTAGGTGACGAATCCCATACATACCGTTGCACTTCACACGTACGCACGACATGCTCGATATGCATAGATACAACTATGGCATCACAACATGACCATACAACATTACAACATTTATTTAGAAGGCTCGGAAGAGCCAATAAATAAGATGTTACAAATAGGGGTCACAAGACCCAAGATTCAGAGCATTCAAACAAGCAAGCAAAATTTAAACATGTGTGGGTACAGACATCTACAAAAGTGGCTTGAGGAGCCTGAGAAGGTACAACGACCCTATCAAAGGAACCAGACCTCTGTCTGGGATTCCCAAGCTAATCCGGTCAACATCGAACTTCATGTTGTAAATAATACTAATGAGACTGACGTCTCCTCTGTAAAAACATAAATTAAGCAAACGTGAGTACAAAGGTACTCAGCAAGACTTACATCAGAACTAACTACATATGCATCAGTTTCAATGAAGGGGGTTGTGTAGTTTATTGTAGCAAGCCAGCTTTGACTCTTGGCTAATCTATACTACGACTACAAGTGCTTTCTTTGAGGTGGGATAACACACACGAGTCCACATATTCACCAATCAATACACCACTATGGATCCACTCTCGTCTCCCTACGAGAAGGCCATCCATAGCACTCACGCTTATCTTGCGTATTTTAGAGTATCCACTTCAACTTATCTATGAACCACATAAGTTCTCCAAGTAGTCCATATCCGAGGACACGACTATTCGAATAGATTCATAACCCTTCAGGGGTGTACTTCTTCACACATGCTCCTGCCACTTATCGTTATGTGCACATAAAAGGCACCTCGGCAACCTTCAAACAGAACCCAGCTAGGGAGTCGGCCACGACCATCAATCACACAAGAATCTAGTCCAGGTTTATCGCCTATTTGAGACTGAATCCGCACGGAAGTCTGACCGAAGTTTCCTCTATGGCCTCAAACATTGTGCGCAGGGTTCCCAAGCCCACCGTTCGGGTGCCACTTGGTACACCGTGCCACTGTGCCTATACCGCATCACAGTCCACCCCGTCGGGAAGCGCTATGCACGACCGCCAACACTTTTCCTACAAACACCAAAAACTAGTTGCAACTCTTGGACAGAGATTTAGGCAATTAATAAGTTGAGTGGGGTCATATTTCAGGGCCCAACGTGTGGTAGTAACTGTCTTGGATCACAAACGCAGAACTCAGTTCTTAAGGACGGTCCCAGTGAGACAACCCGCCATGTACTCCTACATGACCTCTCATCGCTACATTTACCAAATGGTGTTCACACACTTAGCTCTCCCACGGTAGGACATGAACACTGCCATTCTGATTCATCGCCCAGATGGATCAGACCCGACACGACACGACTCTAGGCATAGTAGGCAAAGTAAGCAAGCATTGATGAGTAAGCACAAGAAGGCTCAAACAGTTGCTACTCATGCTAAGTGGTTTCAACTATTTACTGTGGCAAAGACATGTCATGCAAAGGAAAGGGTTCAACTACCAAGAACATGTAACACTTGAATTGTTGTTGTCCTAATGCAGTAAAAGAGAGCAGGAGCAAGAGAGTGGGTTCATATCAGTATGCTCAAGGGAGTTTGCTTGCCTAACAGTCCTGAAGATATTACTTCTCTTCACTAGTGTCAACGTTCACATCATCGAAACCATCGTTTACCGAGAAGGAACAAGCACAGACAAACAGGAAGAAGGAACACATTTAATGTGATGGAACAAACATGATGCATGAAGTGGCATGTTAAGGTACTGAATTGACCTAGTACTATAGATAGTCATATTAAGTGAAGTGGAATTCAAATATATATACTAAATTCCAACTCAAACACTATTTTTAAATTATCCTAATCATAAAATGTCCTACTTGGTGATGTTAACTTGTTCAAACATGCATGATCATGGCAGCAACAGATTCATTGGATTTCTCTGATCATTTTTCATATATAAATTATTTTCATCTGAGTTACGGTTGAATTTCTATGATATTTAGAAGTTTTAAACATTTTCTAGATTTTCCTGACTTATTCTTTAAACAGAAAATTCCTTTATTACATCACCACTGTGTCATCATGACCTCAGTAGGTCAACTGACCGTCTCAGGTCAAACCTGACCAGCGGGTCCCACTGGTCAGTGACATAGTAACTAATAGGGTTTACTTTTAATACTTAATATTAATTAACACAACAGGGCCCACCAGGCAGTGACCCATTAAACTAATTATTCGAATTAATTAAATTAGATCCTAATCCTAAAATTTACCAGAAACTAGCCCCACCTACCGGTGACCCAGGGGGCTCAAACGTGGTCAATCTTGGTCAAACTAGCCAGAGTTGACCCGCGGCTCATCGCCGGCATCTCCAGAGACGGCGAAGGGCGACATAATTCCTCCTCTAACGACTAAATGGCCTGCGGAGGGCACCTACATGGAGCTAGAGCTCCAGCACATCCAGCTGAGCTAGCGGGAGGGGCCGAGGCCACTTGTGGCGACGGTGGCGAGCAACTTGGCGGCGACCAGAGATCGGCCACGGCGGCGCTAAGGCCTAGGGGACGCAGGAAGAGCTGGGAAGAGGGGGAATGGACACGGTGGCTCACGGGGGGGGGGCTCGATGGCTTCGAGGGCGGGCTTGGAGAGGCAGCAAGGCGCGCAGGGTCGCCGGCGATCTTCGGCGTCCGGCAATAGAAACGACAACGCTGGCGAGGAGGGAGGTCGTTCGAGGTTGAATCCATCGGCGACGAGGAGCAGGGCGGCGCTACGGAGCTCTTGGCCAGCTCGGAGCGAGAGGGAGCGGCAGTAGCTGTGGCGGCAAGCTCCTGACTGCGGCAGCCATGGCGGATAGGGATGAGGGGAGGAGCACAGAGCGTAAAGAGGAGGAGAGGGCTCGATCTCGACGGCTCTGCGAGGTTATCCCTTTACCAGCGCGACGAGAAGGAACACGTAGGGAGGTGCGTAGTGCCCTGGCCATGCTTGCTGTGCTTCCATTCGCCTCTGCCTTCTGGCAGAGGTAGGGGACGACTGGCATGGCCAGATGGGCCGGCCTGCCCCTGGGCCTCAGGTGAGATCTCACTCTCTTTTTTATATTAGTTTCTGTTTTCTATTTCCTGCTTTCTATTTAATTTTGTTTGGGCAAAACTATAAAGCTAAAATTCCTGGAAATATTTGTGGGGGATATTTGGAATATTTCCAAACTACACAAAAAGTTTCAGGAAATTTTAAGCAACTAAAATATTTATAGTGCTTTAATAGTGATTTTCAGGAACTTTGCTGATTTATTAAATTTGCCAATTTAATTGTGAAAATATACTTCACCCCTGGTATGTTGTTGCCAACATTTATCAAACATGGTGAACATTTTTAAAAGATATTTTGAAATCATTGTAAACGAAAAATAATTATTGAATTTGGTTTAATCTTTTTGAAGTGCTAGGGTTTGATCATCCTCATTTCAGGTTTCATTTGAATTTAAACATGATGCCATGAATGCCCACTGATACAAGCAATTTCTAGGGCTGTGACAGCTCACCCCCACTAAACAAGAATCTCATCCTGAGATTTAGGCGTAGGGTATGAGGACAAAGGGGACACAACTACCACAATCTTCACGATCCAATTGCTCTTCTCGAAGATGTTGCTTCACTTCGTCATCTTGATTTTAACGTCTTTGCTTTCAAGATCTTCATCCAATAGAAAGGCAGCAAGCATAGAAAGCTCTACAAGAATCAATCTTTACGAAGATCGAGCGACTTATGACCAACTCATGGAATGAGAAGTAATAACAGCTCTCGAGCTGGGACACAAAACACACGTTGAGAACAATAAATGAGCAGATGACGGAGGATCAATTGGTAGGCAACAATTCCGCACTAAAATGGATGGCGACGGGGTTTCTAGGTAGCGAGGGGTTTAGTTGCCCTTCATACCATAACGGGCACGTTAGAGAAGGTAACTCGTAGGATTATCCTTTAAGTGGCAAAAAGAATTACTTTTGATACCGAGATCATTGAAACTCTTCTTACCATCCTAAGGCAATTCTCAAACGATCGTTGGAAGGAATTGAAAGAATGGCTTACTCAGATCGGAACGGAAACTAGAGTTATAGAAGAACTCGGTAAACATAAGGCATTTTCTAGTTAAAACAGAGAGTATAACCCAGTGTTTGAGCGTGATCTCAAGAACTTGAGCATTTCCATATTCATCAGGGTTTTTACCAACATCCGTGCCAAGGATCCTGGCAACACCTGATACTACCATGATGAATAATGGTGGAGGATGCTGATGCAAAGGAAGGCAACGATTTCTCAGATTTCACCTTAGCTATGCCAAAGGAGAAAAATCTGGATGGTCGACCGAGAGACATTTAGCACTCCGCTTCTAATGTTCTCCTTGATGAAATAGTGTAACCCAATTATAGGTAACGTTTGGTATCTAGAACATCAAGTAAAAGGTCGGACTTCAGAATCTCAAAGGGTCAATGAAGAATAACTTCTAGGGAAAGTCATACCAGATCCTCATGGGGAGGTGGCCAAGTTGTTGAAACAAGATATTATAATAGTAGGTCTTCCGGATAGGCATGTTAACCACAACATCCCTTTGCTGGGTTACATAGAGACCAATATTATAATTCTTGGGGAAACGTCCCAACCATTATATCTGCCTAAGATTCAGATCTGGTTGGTGCTGGAATATTTCAGACTCAGCATGTTTGAAAGTGAAAGGTTGCAACACAAATCAAAGACATGACGTTGCGAGATTCTCGGGAAATGAACTACGGAAGCCAACTCCAAAATATGAGTTGAATTGCAAGGCACATGTGAACACCCTGTCTAGGACAAGCATGAGTACATGGTCTTACAACAAAACACTACCGAGTTCGGGTTAGGAACCATCATTGAAAGATAGTGAAATCCTTGTATAATTCATGATCTTAAGAAGAACTTCTTTTCCTTGAACAACTCAATAAGTGGCTTGGGTGCTAGGGAATGCATATGGGTTGTAGGTTGCAAGGCTATCAAACCATAGCATACTTCGCACATGCATGATTGACTTGAGATGATTTCGGAGGAAGCAAGATAACTTTACTCGAATTCACGATGGCAACTTGCATCTAATGCACGTGAACTAAGAGAGAGTCACTTCTTACACCTAACATTTACTTCACGAACGGAACATGAAGATATGCCTACAAAGTTTCCAACACTAGCTTCATGTTCATCATGAGTCATGGAAGAGATGAAGATGTTGTCGATGGGCTTAACAACAATTCAAATAGATACCCATACAGATGGAATTCCACAACTATTGAAACAAGGTGATAGCATTGGTCAGACCAAAAGATGTAACGGTGTATGCTCGAGGATACCTCCACGAGTAAAAACAACATTAAGAAAATCTTTGGTTCTCATTTTGATTTGACGATTGCCCATACTCAAATCAATGGCTGTACAAGATGATAGGAGCATCAGTTTGTCACAAGGATCAATCGATGAAGATATCATCTTTCTTCTACACACAAAACACAAAACACAAGATATCCCTTTAACATGAGCTAATTTAGATCAAGCTTCTATCTTCCAACTCTCCAAGTTGTTGTTTAGCTTAACTAACTAATTCAAGGGTATCCAAGACAGATTCTTGGAGAAGGGATGGTTTATAGAAAAACCATCTTGATGACGAACTCAACATAACGGTCAAGGAGCACCTTGGTAATACTTCCGAAAAGATATTTGGAAAATCACGACCCACCGATACGTTATCAATCTCAATAACAATGTTGCTTTTCAAGGGAAGATGATACGACCAACAGAGCAAAGGATTGACACAATCCTAACTCATTGTCCGAAAAGTGCACCATGGAAAATGGACTAGATAGCACGATCAATATTAGTACGACAATTAAATGACCATCACACCAAGAGTGAGATTATTGTCCATTAACTACCAAGCAACAAAGTTTCTAGCAGTATTGATTTCACACATCACGATTCTCTTGTCGGTGTTCTGGTTGCAAACAACACAGAGACCGGGGAATGAATGATGATGGCGAGAAGTATCACTAAATCAAGATTTCATAAAAGGGAGTGGAGTTCTCATGACAATCTTGACATGAAAAGGGTAATACCTCAAGGTAGAATAGAGCAAAAGATGAATTGGCATTTTTGATATGCGAGATACAACGGCTTTGACCCAATCCAAGAATGGACGACGTACGGAAGTTTGCTTCTCCTAGTCATTCTGAAATAGAATGGCTTGAAAACCACAAGAATAGTCGACATCGACAAGACAATGCATGCCAGACCCTTGATTATCCACTGATAGCTGAAGGTCACAATACAATTGAAGAGGGGCAAATCAAGAGCACATGATTTTTCTTGAGTTGTAGATGCATGGATTGAATATGTCAAACAGAGTTCAACATGTCACTTCCTGATAATCCATGTAGAATGAAGGATTGGCAGAGTCACAACTATGGGATGGAGAACTCATCAAGAGCACTCATGTTGTGATCTTTCGTTCACAAAGAACTTTTGCAATAACGGATTCATGGTATTGAAAGAATGATATACCACAAACCTTGAGGACTATAACAAGGTTACTAAGCATCCTAAGGGAACGAGCAAATACTATGAACAGAACTGAGCAGAATGATTCTTGGGTTCAAGAATACATAATACCTATTGACTAAGTAGCATCACAGCATGCTTTTGATAATGATTGCCAGAATTATCACAATGGAAACAAAAGACACAACTGGACTATTGGGTGGTTCACTGAAACAACATGGTTTCCTAAACACCTTCATCAAAGACGTCGAGGTAATAGAGTACCTCAACTCAACAATTAGTGTGCTTTGTTTGGCCTGAAAGACATTGACTCAAGATGAAAGAGTTTTGCAATTGCATCAGATGATTTGGAAACCTTGGATAACTTGGACAACATAACGTCTGTACGGGCATGAAATATGAGGCAACCAGCAAGACAACTGACATCAAGATATTGAATTCTTATCGAGACACTGATCCAGGAAGACAACAACTTTCCTATAGGTCTACAGCATAGTAACTCATCATCCTAATAGATAGATGAGCAGCCTAGTTCTTAGTCCACGTAGAATAAAGAAGAGGGTGACTCAGAATTAGAATGACACAAGGAAAGGAGTAAAAAGAGCCTTACGTTCCCTTCCACAATCAATTCCCTTATATAACTAAAGCAGTTCTAGACTCAACATCGACCAGTTTGGCTTGGTAATCCTACAGGCAGTCAAGCTCTGATACCAAAGTTATCGGGACCCTGATCCTAAGCCATAAGAATCCAGCCTGTAACACATCACATCACTTTGAGATTCATGGCTGCCACCTTACCTGGGCCAGGACCGTTTGCGTCTTTTGACTCACGTATGTGAATGTGTCGCTAGCATTCAAATGTCAAAGAACGCGGGTCGACATGACTAGTCGTAGAACCCAAGTGGCACATCCATACAGGGACAGACATATGTAACCCAGCAATGCAGGTGTCAATCTGTAGCTTGTGTAGACGAGTGTAGGCTACAATGACTCCATTACATTGTGGGACATAAATGTCATCACTGCACGTAGACGAGTCGTAGCATGCTACAGGGACTCCATTACACTATGAGACATTTCCCCGAAGGTACAGACACGGTAGCAAAGAAGGATACATGCTAGACAATCAATGGGTCCAGAGCAGTAGCAAGCTACCAAGGCTCGGTGGAAGCACAAAGAGGCATTTCCTCGTAAAGAGTACTACTAAAGGCACACAACTAGGTGTCGAATCCCATACATACAGTTGCACGTCACACGTATGCACGACATGTATGATATGCATAGATACAACTATGGCATCACAACACAACCATACATCATTACAACATTTATTTAGAAGGCTCGGAAGAGCCAACATAGTAAGATGTTACAAACAGGGGTCACAAGACCCAACATTCAGAGCATTCACACAAACAAGCGGAAGTTAAACATGTCTAGGTACAAACATCTACAAAAGTGGTTGGAGGAGCCTAATAAGCTACAATGACCCTTCCAAAGGAACCAGACCTCTGTCTGGGATTCCCAAGCTAACCCGGTCAACATCGAACTTCACGTCATAAGAATCACTAACGATACTAACATTTCCTCCGCAAAAACATGAATTAAGCAAATGTGAGTACAAAGGTACTCAGCAAGACTTACATCAGAACTATCTACATATGCATCATTGTCAACAAAGGGGGTTGTGGAGTTTATTGCAGCAAGCCAGCTTTGACTCTTGGCTAACCTATACTACGACTACAAGTAGTATCTTTGAGGTGGATAACGCACATGAGTCCACATATTCGCCATATCAATACACCACTATGGATCCACTCCCGACTCCCTACAAGAAGGCCATCCATAGCACTCATGCTTATCTTGCGCATTTCATAGTATCCACTTCAAGTTGTCTATGAACAACATAAGTTTTCCAAGTAGTCCATATTCGAGGACGCGGCTATTCGAATAGATTATTTTGCCCTGCAGGGGTATACTTCTTCACACATGCTCCCGCCACTTATCTCTATGTGCACATAAAAGGTACCTCGGCAACCTTCAAGTGGAAGCCCAGTGAGGGAGTCAGCTACGACCGTCAATCACACAAGACCCTAATCCAGGTTTATCGCCTATTTGAGACTGAACCCGCATGGAAGATCGGCCGAAGTTTCCGCTACGGCCTCAAACAATGTGCGCAGGGTTACCAAGCCCACCTTTCGGGTGCCACTTGGTACACCATGCCACTATGCCTATACCGCATCACAGTCCACCCCGTCGGGGAGCGCTATGCACGGCCGCCAACACTTTTCCACCAACACCAGAAACTAGTTGCATCTCCTGGACAGAGATCTAGGCGACCAATAAGTCGAGCGGGGTCATAATTCAGGGCCCAATGTGTGATACTAACTGTCTTGGATCACAAACACAAAACTCAGTTCTTAAGTACGGTCCCAAAGAGACAACCCACCATGTACTCCTACATGACCTCTCATCGCTACCTTCACCAAATCGTGTTCACACACTTAGCTCTCCCACAATGGGAGATGAACACAGCCATTCTGATTCATCGCCCCGATGGATCAGACCCGACACGACACGAGTCTAAGCATAGGAGGCACAATAAGCAAGCATTAATGAGTAAGCACAACTAGGCTCAAGCAGTTGCTACTCATGCTAAGTGGTTTCAACTATTTACTGTGGCAAAGACAGGTCATGCAAAGGAATGGGTTCAACTACCGAGAAGATGTAATGGTTGAATCGTTGTTGTCCTAATGCAGTAAAAGAGAGCAGGAGCAAGAGAGTGGGTTCATATCAGTATGCTCAAGGGGGTTTGCTTGCCTGACAGTCCTGAAGATATTACTTCTCTTCATTAGTGTCAATGTTCACATTGTCGGAACCATCGTCTACCGAGAAGGAACAAGCATCGACAAATAGGAAGAAGGAACACATTCAATGTGATGCAACAAACATGATGCATGAAATGGCATGTTAAGGTACTGAATTGACCTACTACTATAGATAGTCATATTAAGTGAAGTGGAATTCAAATATATATACTAAATTCCAACTCCACCACTATTTATTAAATTATCCTAGTCATAAAATGTCCTACTTCGTGATGTTAACTTGTTCAAACATGCATGATCATGGCCTCAACAAATTCATTGGATTTTTCTGATCATTTTTCATATATAAATTATTTTCATCTGAGTTACGGCGGAATTTCTATGATTTTTAGAAGTTTTATACATTTTCTAGATTTTCCTGATTTATTGTTTGAACATAAAATTCCTTTATTGCATCAGCACTATGTCATCGTGACCTCAGCAGGTCAACTGACCGTCTCAGGTCAAACCTGGCCAGTGGGTCCCACTGGCCAGTGACACTATCACTAATAGGGTTTAGTTTTAATACTTAATATTAATTAACACAATAGGGCCCAACAGGTAGTGACCCATTAAAGTAATTATTCGAAATTATTAAATTAGAGCCTAATCCTAAAATTTACCAGAACCTGGCCCCACCTATTGGTGACTCATGCGGGGTCAAACCAGGTCAACCCGAGTCAAATTCGCCGGAGTTGACCCGCGGCTCATCGCCGGCGTCTCTAGAGATGGCGGAGGGTGACAGAATTCCTCATCCGGCGACTAAATGGTCGGCGGAGGGCACCTATATGGAGTTGGAGATCCACCGCATCCAGCTGAGCTAGCAAGAGGGGCTGAGGCGGCTAACAGCGATGGCAGCGAGCAACTTGGCGGCGACCAGAGATTGGCCGCAGCGGTGCTAAGGCCTAGGGGACGCAGGAAGTGCTGGGAAGAGGGGGAATGGACGCGGCGGATCACGAGGGGGGGGAGGGGTTGATGGCGTTGATGGCGGGCTCAGAGAGGCAATGAGGCGAGCGCAGGGTCGTCGGCGATCTTCGGCATCTAGCAATGGAAACGGCGACGCTGGTGAGGAGGGAGCCGTCCGATGTCGAATCCATCGGCGAGGAGGAGCAGGGCGACGCTACGGAGCTGTTGGCCAGCTCGGAGCGAGAGGGAGCGGCAGCAGCTGCGGCAGCAAGCTCCTGAATGTGGCGGCCATGGCGGATAAGGACAAGGGGAGGAGCAGAGAGCAAAAAGAGGAGGAGAGGGCTCGATCCCGATGGCTCTGCGAGGTTATCCCCTCGCCAGCGCGACGGGAAGGAACATGCAGGCAGGTGCGTGGCACCCTGGCCACGCTCGCCGTGCCTCCCATCACCTCTGCCGTCTGGCAGAGGTAGGGGATGACTGGCACGGCCAGATGGGCTGGCCTGCCCCTGGGCCTCAGGTGAGATCTCACTCTTTTTTTATATTAGTTTCTGTTTTCTACTTCCTGCTTTCTAATTGATTTTTTTGGGCAAAAGCGTACAGCTAAAATTCCTGGAAATATTTCTGGGGGATATTTTGAATATTTCCAAACTATGCAAAAAGTTTTAGGAAATTTTAAGAAACTAAAATATTTATAGTGCTTTAATAATGATTTTCAGGAACTTTGTTGATTTATTAAATTTGCCAATTTAATTGTGAAAATATACTTCACCCTTGGTATGTTGTTGCCAACATTTATCAGACATGGTGAACATTTTTAAAAGACATTTTGAAATAATTGAAAAAGGAAAATAATTATTGAAGTTGGTTTAATCTTTTGAGGTGCTAGGGTTTGATCATCCCCATTTCAGGTTTCATTTGAATTTAAACATGATGCCATGAATGCCCACTGATACAAGGATTTCTAGGGCTATGACAATAGAGTTATGTATGGTGGTGACCGCAGGTTGTTCGGAGTCCCGAATATGATCCCGGTCATTACGAGGAGCTTCAGAATGGTCCGGAGTTAAAGATTGTTATATAGGAAGTCCTGTTTTGGTCGCCGGAAAAGTTTTGGGCTCATCGGTAGTGTACCGGGAGTGCCGGGAGGGTACTGGGGACCATCTAGAGGGGTATTTCGACCCAAGAGGCTACATGGGCTGTAGGAGGAGGTTTACCAGTCTTTACTGGGCTTGCCAAAGCCCCACAGGGAGCCCATGCGACAAAGTTGAAGAAACCCAAGGGTGGAAGGAAGGCAAAGTGGGAGAGAAGGAGTCCTAGTCCTAATAAGATTAGAGGAGGACTCCTCCTCCCCACCTTCGGCCAAAGCCAAGGGCTGGCCCCTTGGGGGCCAAGCCTCCTCCCTCCCCTCCTCCTGTATATACTAGATGTTTTGAGGGGTTTTGACACAGAAAAATAGCCACCTGCTACCTCTCCTCTAGATCGTAGTTTCTCCTCTAGATCGGTTTTGACGGTGCTTAGGTGAAGCCCTGCTAGACTAGATCCACCACCATCATCGCAACGCCGTCACGCTACCAGAGAAATCGTCTACCTCTCCGCTCCCTCTTGCTGGATCAAGAAGGCAGAGATTGTCATTGAGCTTTACGTGTGCTGAACACGGAGGAGTTGTCCGTTCGGCGCTAGATCGGGACGGATCGTCATTGGATCACAGGACGCTCGGCGATTTGGATCACGAAGATGTTCGACTACATCAACCGCGTTTCTTAACGCTTCCCGCTTAGCGATCTAGAAGGGTATGTAGATCCACTCCCCCCCTCGTAGATGCTCATCTCCTAGATTGATCTTGGTGAAGCGTAGGATTTTTTCCCATGCAACGTTCCCCAACATATGGATGCACAAGTAGTATCTCTACTTGGTGCCGAAGTTTTGGCTAATATGAGGTGGAAGCAAGCACTACATGTTGGAGGATCTAAAACAATATAACATCTATCCGGAGGCAGGAAAACATAACCCATTATGTTTCCTTCCTTGTCCAACATCAACTTCTTAGTATATAATATTTTAATGAGTGGTCACAATCATAAAAGATGTCCAAGATAATATATTTATATGTGAATCTCTCTTTCTTTATCACTTCCTTTTCAATTGCACCAATAACCAATCACTAGGTTTGTTAACTCTCAACAGATTTCAATCGATGTACTTCTTATATGTGAAGTCATCACTCCCCATAAGATCATTATGTATACTCTTTGCTTTTATTCTATCCTTTTCTCAAGATCATATCAAGCAAGCAAAGCCATCACATCAAAACTACTTTTTATTATATAACTCTCGGACTTGCTTACATAAGGGGAGCAAAAGCAAAAACTCAAAGCTAGATCATACTAAAACTTTATTCTAATATATCAAGATAAAGCAAAAAGGATCGAACTAAGAAAAGCAAGAAAAGGAAAAAAGAAAAGGTGTGGTGGTGATACGATACCGGGACACCTCCCCCAATCTTGGCACAAGCCAAGGGGAGTGCCCATACCCATGTGCTCAGATGTCTTTCTTCGGAGGTGATGGTGGTGGAGTTGTTGATGATATTGGAACCTTGTCCTTAGTCTTCCAGGGCATAGTCTCACCATCTTCAAAAGATGAACGAATCTCCGGAATCCTCAAATATGCAACCAAACTCATTCTCTTAAATCTGTATTCATACTCACAGTTTTGGTTTTGTAGATCATAGATCTGGGCTTGGAGATGCTCAATTTTCTCGCAAAGCTTGAAGATGTGCTCCCCGATATCCTTGGTGTCCAGCTTGTGCTTATAGGTAAACTCTGAGATCACTGTATGATTGGCGTTGAGTCCACTCTCCACCATACCTTGACATGTGAAGACTTGTTGTTCCATTGCTTCGAGCCTTGTTTCCACGCTTCCGGTCTTCTTTGGACCTCAATGTGACGAATGTGTAGCACCCCCTCACGCATCTCAATGGTTTAAGGGTGTCATAGCACCTCTGCAAGATAAGGGTTGATGACCTTCTCGAAGAACTTGTCCTTCGAAGCACATGGGGACGCCTTGACGATCTGTACAAGAAACAACTCGAAACGAAAACAGGAGTTATTGTCGTGATATGAAAGTGCAAACCTTTGGGAGATTACATAATGAATTGTTTCCGACCCGAAGGAGTGTACCGTAAGAAAATGGGGTGGTGGTTGTCACATCCCTAGAATAATGCTTATAAATGGTGCATTAGCATTCATGGCATCATGTTCTTTTCCTGGAAACTTGAAATGGGGATGATCAAATCCCTAACACAAATAAAATTCAAATAGGTTCAACTTAAAAATAATTTCAGTGTTTCCGAAAATGCTCTTGAAAAATGTCCCCCCTCTTTGATTAACGTTGGAAGCAATATATCAGGGGTGAACTATATTATCACAACTATTTTGGAAAATATAATAAATTGGAAAAGTTTCTGAAAATCACAAATAAAGCAATATAAATGCTTTAGTTGCTTCACATTTTCTGAAACTTTTTTTGGAGCTTGGAAATATTCCAAATATACCCCACAAATATTTTCTGGAATTTTGGCTTTATAGTTTTTGACCAAATAAAATTAAACAGAAAGCAGGAAATAGAAAACAGAAAAATAATAAAAAGAGAGGCGAAACCTTACGTGTCAGCCCAGCATTGTAGCTGAGGCCCAGCCAAGCTCGAAGCTACGCCAGTCGTCGTCTTCCTCGCGCCAGAAGGACGCGCACACGTGGTCGCCGCACGCGGGCATGCTCCCCAGCCACCTCTTGATTGCCGCCGAGCAGTTGGACGCGTGGATGGACCCTGGGGACCCGTATGGATCGAGCTGACGCCCCTTCTCTCGCCCCCTTGCTCTCTCCCTCTCCCTCCGCTTCTTCCTCCCTAGACCTGAGCCCATGCCACAGTCGCGGCCGCGTCTACCGCTGCTGCCTCGCCTCCTCAAGCTAACCTCGAGGTCCGCCGCGACGCCCTGGTTCATCCCACCATAGGAATCAAGCCGAGGTGCCCTCCATCATCGCCATCGAGCTCATCATCCCCGCCTCGGCCGCCAGTGCTTCACCATCGATCCGCCGTGCTTCGCCCATCCCCGAGCCCGCTGACTAGCCCGTCCGCCTCCCAGTTAGCTCCTCTCCATTTCGCCTCTTCTCCCGTTGCCTGAGCGCCCCTCTGGCTAGCTCCCACTCATGCCCGAGCCACTACTCCGGCAACTGCTCCGGCAACCCCACGACCTCTTCGGTGTCCCAATGTATCGGTGCGAGCAAGGGCTACCCCCTGGTGCTACCCGCGCGTCGAACCGAGTCCCGTAGCCAATTTCGGCGCCCTGCCGCCGATGTTTTGGTCACAGCCGGCGAAGCTCCGGCAAGCGCTAACCAGGCTGGCCATTAGGGCTTAACTAACCCGCTAATGACCCCCCTACCAACTAACAGTGGGCCCAAGGGTGGGTCAAACCTCTGGTCAGCATGAGGATTAACCCCGGGACACTGACGTGTGGGTCCTGGTCGTTAGGTTTGACCTGGAACCGGGGATGTTGACCCGCTTACATAATGCTGACGAATTAATTGATTTTATAGTAATAAAATAATTTAGGAAAAATCCAGAAAATGTTTAAAACTTCTAAAAATCACGGAAATTCAACTGTAACTTAGATGAAAATAATTTATATATGAAAAAATGATCAGAAAAATCCAGTGAATCTGTTTATGCCATGTTCATGCATATTTGACCAAGTTAACATCCCCAAGTAGGACATTTAATGATTAGCATAAAATAATAAATAATGTTGAAGTTGGAATTTAGCATATATTTGAATTCCACTTCACTTAATATGACTATCTATTGCACTAGGTCAATTCAATGATTTAACATGCCATATCATGTATCATGTTTGTTGCATTGCATTGAATGTGTTCATTTCTCTGTTTTCCGGCGTTGTTCCTTCCCGGTAGACGATGATTCCGACATTGAGATCGTTGTCACCGATGAATACTCATTGTTATCTTCAGAAGTGTCAGGCAAGCAACCCCCCTTGAGCATACTGATATGAACCACTCTCACTCATGCTCTCTTTTATTGCATTAGGACAATCACGATTCAACTGTCACATGTTCTCGGTAGTTGAACTCATTCCTTTGCATGACCTATGTTTGCCACAGTAAATTGTTGAAACCACTTAGCATGAGTAGCAACTGCTTGAGCCTTGTTGTGCTTACTCATCCATGCTTGCTTACTGTGCTTGCTATACTTAGAGTCATATCGTGTCGGGTCTGATCCATCTGGGCGATGAATCAGAATGGCAGTGTTAATGTCCTACTGGGAGAGAGCTAAGTGTGTGAACACGATTTGTTAAAGGTAGCAATGAGAGGCCATGTAGGAGTACATGGCGGGTTGTCTCATTGGGACCATCCTTAAGAACTGAGCTCTGTGTTGTTATCCAAGACAAGATACTACCGCACATTAGGATACTTAATTGACCCTCTCGACTTATTGGTCGCCTAGATCTCTATCTAGGAGTTGCAACTAGTTTCTGGTGTTTGTAGGAAAAGTGTTGGCGGCCGTGCTTAGCGCTACCCGACGGGGTGGGCTTCGACACGGTAGATGCATAGTGGCACAGTGTACCAAGTGGCACCCGAACGGTGGGCTTGGGAACCCCGCGCACATCGTTTGATGCCGTAGCAGAAACTTCGGCCAGACTTCTGTGCGGGTTCAGTCTCAAATAGGCGATAATCCTAGACTAGGGTCTTGAGTGATTGATGGTCGTGGCCAACTCCCTTGTTGGGCTTCCGCTTGAAGGTTGCCGAGGTGCCTTTTTTCGTGCACATGGTGATAAGCGCCGAGAGCGTGTGTGAAGAAGTATACCCCTACAGGGTGAAATAATCTGTTCGAATAGCCGTGTCCTCGGATATGGACTACTTGGAAAACTTATGTGGTTCATAGACAACTTGAAGTGGATACTGTGAAATGCGCAAGATAAGCATGAGTGCTATGGATGGCCTTCTCGTAGGGAGATGGGAGTGGATCCATATTTGTGTTTTGATATGGTGAATATGTGGACTCGTGTGTGCTATCCACCTCAAAGATACTACTTGTAGTCGTAGTATAGGTTAGCTAAGAGTCAAAGGTGGCTTGCTACAAGAAACTCCACAACCCCCCACCTTTGTTGACAATGATGCATATGTAGATAGTTCTGATGTAAGTCTTGCTGAGTACCTTTGTACTGAAATTTTCTTAATTTATGTTTTTGCAGAGGAAATGTCAATATCATTAGTGATTCTTATGACATGAAGTTCGATGTTGACCGGATTAGCTTGGGAATCCCAGACAGAGGTCTAGTTCCTTTGGTAGGGTCATTGTAGCTTTACAGGCTCCTCCAGCCACTTTTGTAGATGTTTGTACCCAGACATGTTTAACTTCCAGTTGTTTGTGTGAATGCTCTAAATGTTGGGTCTTGTGACCCCTGTTTGTAACATCTTACTATGTTGGCTCTTCCAAGCCTTCTAAATAAATGTTGTAATGATGTATGGTTATGTTGTGATGCCATAGTTGTATGTATGCATATCGGGCATGTCGTGCGTACGTGTGATGTGCAGCTGTATGTATGGGATTCGACACCTAGTTGTGTGCCTTTAGTAGTACCCTATTACGGGGAAATGCCTCTTTGTGCTTCCACCGAGCCTTGGTAGCTTGCTACTACTCCGGACCCATTGATTGACCGGCATGTATCCTTCTTTGCTGCCGTGTATGTCCCTTCGGGGAAATGTATCGCAGTGTAATGGAGTCCCTGTAGCATGCTATGACTCGTCTACATGTAGTGATGACATTTATGTCCCACGGCGTAATGGAGTCCTTGTAGCTTGCTATGACTCGTCTACACACGCTAGAGATCGACACCTGCATTGTTGGGTTACATATGCTTGTCCCAGTACGGATGTGCCACTTGGGTTCTATGACTAGTCATGTCGGCCCGCGTTCCATGTCATGTTAACACCAGCGACACGTTCACATACGTGACCAAAAAGACACAAACGGTCCCAGCCCAGGTAAGGTGGCATCCATGGAGATAACCGTGTGTGAGGTCGCAAAGTGATGTGATGCATTACTTGCTGAGTTCTTATGGCTTAGGATCGGGGTCCCGACAGTGGCAAGCCCCCTAGGCGCAGCTAGGGGGTGGCCGCGCCTAGCAGGTTGTCACTGCCTCATGTGTCTTTCGGACTACTTTTGAATTTCCTAATTTTTTAAATATTCCCAAACTGAGTAAAATTGCTATTGCGGAAGTTTTGGAGTTGGTTTACTTACTGTACCATGTACCTATTCCTTTTCGGAGTCTGAAACATTTCGGTAGATCTCCCTAATATACTCCTCCGGAGTTATGGTATTAATAATATTGGTGTCAACATTTATGGGAGTAACTGAGATATAATGTTTGATTCTTTGCCTATTTACCACCTTCGGTTTTGTGCCTTCGGCGTTGTTGATCTTGATGGCACCGGAATGATATACTTCGTCGACAATGTAAGGCCCTTCCCATTTAGAAAGAAGTTTTCCTGCAAAAAATCTTAAATGAGAATTGTATAGCAAGACATGGTCACCTACATTGAATTCACGCTTTTGTATCCTTTTATCATCCCATCTCTTAACTTTCTCTTTAAACAACTTGGCATTCTCATAGGCCCAGGTTCTCCATTCATCAAGTGAGCTAATGTCAAATAACCTCTTCTCACTAGCAAGTTTGAAATCATAGTTGAGCTCTTTGATTTCCCAATAAGCTTTATGCTCTAGCTTTAGAGGTAAGTGACATGCTTTACCATAAACCATTTTATACCGAGACATACCCATAGGGTTAGTGTAAGCAGTTCTATAAGCCCATAATGCATCGTCAATTTTCTTAGACCAATTCTTCCTAGATCTATTAACCGTCTTTTGCAAGACCAATTTAATTTCTCTATTGCTTAATTCTACTTGACCACTAGACTGAGGATGATAAGGAGATGCAATTCCGTGATTAACATCATACTTAGCGAACAATTTACGGAAAGCACCATGAATAAAATGTGAACCACAATCAATCATAAATATCTAGGGACTCCAAATCGAGGGAAAATAACTTCTTTCAACATTTTAATAGAGGTGTTGTGATCAACACTACTAGTTGGAATAGCTTCTACCCACTTAGTGACATAATCAACAGCAACTAGAATATGTGTATACTCGTTGAATGTTGGAAAAGGACACATATAATCAATACCCCAAACATCAAATGGTTCAATAACAAGAGAGTAATTCATAGGCATTTCCTGACGTCTACTAATATTGCCAATTCTTTGACATTCATCACATGACAAGAGAAACTTACGAGCATCCTTGAAGAGAGTAGGCCAATAAAAACCAGATTGTAATACCTTGTGTGCAGTTCTATCTCCAGCATTGTGTCCTCCGTAGGCCTCGGAATGACACTTGTGTAGGATCTTTTCCTATTCATGCTCAGGTACACCATGTCTAATAACACCATCTACTCCTTCTTTATAAAGATATGGGTCATCCCAAAAATAATGTCTTAAATCATAGAAAACCTTTTTCTTTTGTTAGTATGTGAAACTAGGCGGTATAAATTTGGCAACAATGTAATTAGCATAATTAGCATACCATGGAGCATTGCGTGAAGCACTTATGAAAGGTAATTGTTCATCAGGAAAGCTATCATCAGTAGGTAGTGGGTCATCAAGAACATTCTCTAACCTAGACAAGTTACCTGCTATAGGGTTATCAGCACCCTTTCTATCAACGATATGCAAATCAAATTCTTGTAGCAGAAGTACCCATCTTATAAGTCTAGGTTTAGCATCTTTCTTTTCCATAAGATATAATAGCAGCATGATCAATGTGAACAATTACTTTAGAGTCAACAATGTAAGGTACAAACTTATCGGAAGCAAACAAAACTTCTAAAAATTCATTTTCAGTAGTAGCATAGTTCCTTTGAGAGTTTTCTAGAGTTTTACTAGCATAATGAATAAAATTTAATTTCTTATCAACTCTTTGTCCTAGAACTGCACCAACGGCATACTCACTAGCATCACACATAATTTCAAAGGGTAGTTTCCAATCGGGTGGTTGAACAACAGGTGCAGATATCAAGGCATACTTAAGATTTTCAAATGCTTCTACACAATACATAAAAAACGAATGGAATATCTTTTTGCAAAATATTAGTGAGAGGCCTAGAAATCTTAGAGAAGACTTTAATAAACCTCCTATCGAAACCAGCATGACCAAGGAAACTTCTTATACCTCTGACATCCGTAGGACACGACATTTTTTGAATAGCATCAACTATGGCTTTGTCAACTTCAATACCTCTTTCAGATATTTTATGTCCCAAGACAATACATTCATTCACCATAAAGTGGCACTTCTCCAAATTCAAGACAAGATTAGTTTCTTCGCATCTCTGCAAAAGTCGATCAAGGTTGCTCAAACAATCATCAAAAGAACTTCCGTAAATAGAAAAACCATCCATGAAAACCTCAACAATCCTTTCACAAAAATCAGAGAATATAGAAGTCATACATCTTTGAAAGGTAGCAGGTGCATTGCATAAACCAAAAGGCATACTTCTATAAGCAAAGGTACCAAAAGGGCAAGTAAAGGTGGTCTTCTCTTGGTCCTCTTTTGACACTGGTATTTGAGAGAAGCCAGAGTAACCGTCTAGAAAGCAAAAAGGTGTGTGTTTGGATAGTCTTTCTAGCATTTGATGAATAAAAGGTAGAGGGTAATGATCTTTCCTATTAGCTTTATTTAATTTCCTAAAATCAATTACCATTCTATACCATGTAACAATTCTTTGCGGGATCAATTCATGTTCATCATTGGGAACTATAATAATTCCTCCTTTCTTAGGGACACAATGAATGGGACTAACCCATCTACTATCAGCAATAGGGTAAATGATACATGCCTCCAGAAGCTTTACTATTTTACTTCTTACCATTTCCTTCATTTTAGGATTTAACCGTCGTTGGTGATCAACAATTGGTTTAGCATCGGGCTCCATTTTAATTTTATGCTAACATAGAGTGGCACTAATGCCCTTAAGATCATCAAGAGTATATCCAATAGCAGCATGGTGCTTCCTCAGAGTTTTCAATAATCTTTGTTCTTCATGCTCTAAAAGGTTAGCACTAATAATAACAAGATATATCTTCTTTTGATCAAGATAAGCATATTTCAGAGTATCCCGTAATTGTTTAAGCTCAAACACGGGATCACCCTTGGGTGGAGGAGGATCCCCAAGTATTTCAATAGGCAAGTTGTGATTCAAAATAGGATGCAGATCGGAGAAAACCTTATCTATTTCATTCCTTTCATTCATATGCATATCATTTTCATGGTCCATCAAATATTGTTCTAAAGGATCAGTAGTAGGCACATTAATAGAAGCAAGACCAATAATTTCATCCTTACTAGACAATTCTTTATCATGTGGTTGTCTACAAAATTTACAGAAATTAAACTCATGAGACGCATCCCCAAAACTCACAGTAACACTTTCCTTCTCACAATCTATCCTGGCATTAATGGTGTTCAAGAAAGGTGTACAAGATATAATGGGACAAAAATCATCATGTGGGGAACCAAGGACAAGAAAATGAGTAGGATATTTTGTTGTCCCACACAAGACTTCAACATCTCTAATAATCCCAACTAGCGATATAGTGTCTCTATTAGCAAGCTTAATTGTAACATCAATTTACTCTAACTCAATAGGTGCAATATCATTAATAATTTCTTTATATAAGGTAAAGGGAATCACACTCACACTAGAACCCATATCACATAAGCCATGAAAACAATGATCTCCCATTTTAACAGAAACAACAGGCGTGCCAACAATGGTTATATGTTTATCTTTAGCATCATGTTTAGCAATTCTAGTGGCTTCATCACAAAATTGAATAACACGCCCATCAATATTATCAACCAAGAGATCTTTAACCATAGCAATACTAGGCACAACTTTAATTTCCTCAGGGGGTGTAGGTGTTCTAGCATAGCTCTTACGAACCATAGTTGAAGCTTTAGCATGTTCCTTTATTCTAACAGGGAAAGGTGGCTTCTCAATGTAAGCAGCAGGAATAACATGATCAACATTATAAGTAATAGTTTCATCTTCAACTTTAATATGTTCAACTACTTTCACTTCAATGGATGGATGATATTTAAACCACTTCTCCTTGGGGAGATCAACATGAGCAGCAAAAGATTCACAAAAAGAAGCTACTATCTCAGAGTCAAGTCCATATTTGAAGGATTTAACACAATCAAACTTAAGGTTCATACCTGACTCCTTACCTTCGTCGAGTTCCCAATCTTCAGAGTTGCGTTTAATTCTTTCCAATAAATCCCATTTGAAGTCAATATCCTTCTTCATATAGGAACCAGCACAAGAAGTATCGAGCATGGATTGATCATTACGAGAAAGCCAAGCATAAAATTCTGAATAATAATTTCTCTCGAGAGCTCATGATTGGGGCATGAATAAAACATTGACTTAATCCTCCCCCAAGCTTGAGAGATTCTTTCTCCTTCACGAGGACAAAAATTATAAATACAATTCCGATCACGATGAACTAGATGCATATGATAGAACTTCTGATGAAATTCCATTTTCAATCGGTAGTAACTCCATGACCCAATATCATCACATAGCCTATACCATGTCAATGCCTTATCCTTAAAAGGTAAATTAAAGACCTTCTTCTTGACATCAACCTCGGGCAGACCTCCAAGCTTAAATAATCCACAAACTTCATCCACATAGATTAGATGCAAATCACGATGTAGTGTTCCATCTCCTGCATAAGGATTAGCTAGCTGTTTCTCGATCATACCCGAAGGAATTGCATAATAAATATTTTCAGTAGGTTGAGGGAAAAATCTTTGTGTTTCCGGTCGAGGTGATACCCCGAACAATCCCCTCAAAGGATTACTTTCCATAGTAACAAGTCAGAGTAAATTTCAGCACACTATATAAAAGTTTCCTTACCAGATTCCACTTACCAAAGGCGCTTCACTCCCCAGCAATGGCAGCACAAAAGAGTCTTGATGAACCACAAGTATAGGGGATCTATCATAGTCCTTTAGATAAGTAAGAGTGTCGAACCCAACGAGGAGTAGAAGGAAATGACAACGTTCACATAACACCACTGGAGGAGGGACAACATACGTCTCATCAAAATAGCGAATGAATACCAAGTTCACATGATTACTTATAACAAGACTTATTCCATGTCCTCGGGAACAAAAGTAACTACTCACAAAGCATGTTCATGTTCAAGACCAGAGGAGTATTAATAATCATAAAGGATCTGACCATATGATATTCCACCAAGTAAACCAACTAGCATCAACTACAAGGAGTAATCAACACTACTAGCAACCCACAGGTACCAATCTGAGGTTTGAGACAAAGATCGGATACAAGAGATGAACTAGGGTTTGTATAAGAGATGGTGCTGGTGAAGATGTTGATGGATATTGACCCCCTCTCAGTGAGAGGATCATTGGTGATGATGATGGGTTCGATTTCCCCTCCGGGAGGGAAGTTTCCTCGGCAGAACAGCCCTGCCGGAGCTCTAGATTTGTTCTGACCAAGTTCCGCCTCGAGACGGTGACGCTTTGTCCTGAAAGCTCCCTTGTGATTTTTCCAAGTCAAAACCCTCCATATATCAGAAGATGGGAGTCAGGGGCCTACCAGGTGGGCCACAAGCCTGCGAGGCGCGGCCAGGGGGGTGGCCTAGCCTGGCAGGCTTGCCACCACCTGGTGGCACCCCTCTGGTAATTGTTTTGGCCAGTATTTTTTATATATTCCAAAATAATTCTTTGTAAATTTTCAGGACTTTTGGAGTTGTGCAGAGTAGGTATCTCAGGTTTGCTCCTTTTCCAGTCCAGAATTCCAGCTGCCGGCATTCTCCCTCTTCATGTAAACATTATAAAATAAGAGAGAAAAGGTATAAGTATTGTACCAAAACATGTAATAAGAGCCCATAATACAATAAATATCAATATAAAAGAATGATGCAAAATGGATGTATCCTGAGGCTCCTGAGTCACGATGCTCAGGAGTCCCCCTTGACGTACGAGCAACCCTCATGAAGGGAACATGGTGAAGATACGTTTAACTTGGAAATTTTGACACCTTACGCTCTCCATCGGAAGGGCCCGGCCCAATCATACCTCAACTGTCGTTGGGCCATACGGATCACCAAGGACGGTTCCAAGGGGTGAGGGGCTATGTGGCCAGTGAGGCTCCTGAGTCGCGATACTCAGGAGTCCCCCTTGACGTACAAGCTCCAACGTCCTCCTAACTTGGAAATGTTGAACACCTTGCACTCTCCGTCGGTAGGGCCCGGCCCCGCGCATACCTCAGCCACCGTCGGGTTGTCCGGATCACCAAGGATGCTTCCAAGGGGTGAGGGGCTATGTGGCCAGTGAGTTTCTTGAGTTGCGATGCTCAGGAGTCCCCTTGACCTACGAGCTCTAGCGTCCTCCTTAGGGGTTTTGAGCATGTTGAGCTCTGCGTCGACAGAGCCCGGCCCTGCTCATACCTCAGCCGCCGTTGGGCTGTCCGGATCACCAAGGATGGTTCCAAGGGGTGAGGGGCTACGTGGCCAGTGAGGCTCTTGAGTAGCGATGCTCAGAAGTCCCCCTCGACGTACGACGGCTCCCATAGCTTTCCTCACTAGGTTTTCCTACGAGGGGCGTGTGAATACCAGGTTTGGCAGACTTGGAGAGGTGGCGTGTGCCAGGCCTGGCCCGGTAGTAGCCCCCATGCAGCTCCCCCTCGCGCGCACATCCCAGGGAATGCAGCGAAATGAGGCCGCAAGGAGCTTTTCTGAGGTTGGATGCAGCCGCTGGGGCACCCTCAGTTGCTTATCCTCAGCACAGGGCGTAGGACTTCCACATTGCATGGGCATAGTCATTAGTGGACCCTGTTGTTCGCCAGCACGGAGTTGTGGCTTCCACATTGTGTGGGCATAGTCATTGGTGGACAGTGTTGTCCGCCAGCACAGAGTTGTGGCTTCCACATTGCGTGGGAAGGAACCCCACCGCGTCCTTGGGGGGCTCCGGGCGTGTACATCCCATTGAGTTCATATGCGTGGCCGGCACGGTAGAACTAGGAGGTGTATCTGGGAGCTCATAAGGGTGCTTTGGCCTCGTGTGGTCCCTACCTCAAAGGCGGTTGGCGCCCGAGTCTTCTTGTAGATAGCATCGTCCAAGGTCCTGCAAATTTTATAGCATCCTGCGCCGAACGTGCTCCCTAGGTCCATCGAGAGGGCCAAGCACCAGTTACCCTAGGAGATGACGTGAACGGGGCTGGCCCGCCACACAGAGCTCAGCCACTAGATTTATCAGCGCTGCAGAGACAGACCCGAGCACGAACGCCGTGCCCAGTCCTCTCATGAGGCGGCCGAAGGTAGGACCGTCCGGGAGTGATGACATTCACGCCAGCAATGTGCTGTGCAGGCAAGGGTAAATGTTAGGAAACAGATTGCATGCATGAAAAACTGCTGACATATGGGTAAATACGGTGGCTATAGGGGTACGCTCTGATCGCCTGAGGATAATGCGGCCCGACAGTCACCCTTAAACATAACAAGCCAAAAAGTTACCTGGCACAGACCAACAAAAAGTCACCTGGCAACCATGCCGCTGAAGAGTCGAAGATGGTGTTGTAGCCTGATCTTGTGCCTCCACAAGCGCGGCGCTCACAAGCACTTCGTCTCCTGAGGCTCGAGATTCATGCTCGGTCTGGGAATCTCCTCCAACCCCTCGTCGCGTCTCGCCAGGCAAGGTGCGAACATGGCTCGGGCAAGGCGCTGGAACATGACGCCAGCGTTCGCCATGCCAAAGGGCAACAGACGTAGTTGTGCAGGTAGACCCACCCATGGTCGTCACGTGTTAGCCAAAACAGGCCCTAGGACGAGGTCCTGTTGATTTCGAGTGTGTTGACACAGATGCGTGGCTGTTCGACCGGACCGATGATAGTGGCTGCGATTGTGGTGCAGGGCAGTCCCTTCCTCACTTGGCATGAGCCTCCTGAAGCTCCTCGATCACTTTGATGAGTGACTCTTGCGAGCTTGGCACCTCGCGCCGTGCCCTTGGCCCTGGTAGTTGTGCGTCAGGACGTGCTTTCAAGTTGTGCCCGAACGCCTACCTTATCTCACCGGCCAAGTCAGGGGCCTCCTGGGTGGAAGCCCTCGAGCCCAACCCAAGGGGTGCCGAGTGGGCTTTCCTATGCGATGGAGGGTGTCGCCCCTTCCCCGGATGCAGAGCCCGAGGCTCCGCCCTCGGATGTTCCATCCCCCTGGCGCCATGCGGGGTGAGCTGCTTCTTCTTCTCGCGTGTGTCCTCACAAGGCGAGGCATCCTCCTCGTCATCTGAGTGCTCGACCGCAGTAGCGCGGTAAGCACGCTCGAGGGAGCAGACGACATCCTTCTCATCCCAGGCAACAGTGATGTCGCCGCCACTCCCTGGCATCTTGAGGACATTGTAGCCATGATGAGTCGCCACCATAAACTTGGCGAGGGCCGGGTAGCCGAGTATCACATTGTTTGGGAGGTGTCGGCGCATCGGGGGCCATGTCATCTGCGAGGGAAGGTCAGGGTCGAAACGAGTAGGAGAGCGCTAAAGCGTCGCCAACAACACTGACGAGCTCCGCAATGTGTCGAAGCCAGTCGTCATAGCGGTCGGGACGGGGTGGTAGCGGAGCAGCTCGTTCACCATGCCGAATGCGCCCGAACCGCGCATCGGCCCCAGCCGGACGTGGGAGGATGACCCGGTAGCTGGGATGATCGATGGAGTGGCGGTGTGGCCGTCGCGCCACGCGGTGACCGGCTGGGAGGATTCTTGTTTTTGGTGGGCATCCGGGCCCATGGCGGCATAGGCCGCAGGCGAGGGGGACCGACACGGCCCACGGGTGCTATTTGGGCAAGGCGGGCAGCTCGGCGCTCAGCCGGGCTTGGCAGGCGTCAGCCATTAGAGCAGTGAGGTGGGAGAAGAGCTTGGCTTGAGGAAGGCTTCGACACGCCCCTACTTGGCACGCCAAATGTTGAATTTCGGGCTTCATAAATCGCTCATGGTTCGAACACAGGGGCATGTGCGAAGATCCCCTGCAGCTTCGCCCTGCTTAGCTCGCTACTCGATGGTTACTAGGGTGAACTCACACGATGACGAGGAAGAAGATGAACATGGTGGTTTACCCAGGTTCGGGCCGCTGGGAAGCGTAATACCCTACTCCTGCTTTGGTGGATTGCCTCTCGGGGAGGTGTGGTTGATGAACTAGTACAATGGTTTTGAGCCTCACGAGCATGCTCTAGTGGTATTCTTGGCTGTCTGCCTTGCCTTGTGGTTCACTGAGTGGTTCCCTTGCATGGCTTCGTCGTCGTATCCCCCCTCTATGGAGCATCCTAGCCTCTATATATAGCAGTGGCCCGGGTCCTCTTCCCTTATCACAATGGCGGGAAGGGATCCCACAACAGCCAAATTTGAAGGGAAACAGGAGTACACCCACGCCCTGTCCAAAGGTGGTCTTCGCCTGCAAAGTAGGTGTCGATGATGTAGAGGTGGGCTCGGCGATGACCTCTGCCTCGTGGGGCTCATGATCGTGGTCTTGTTGCACTGGAATGGAAACCTTTGGGAGGCCCTTCGGGAACCCGCGTACGTCCTTTCTCCCTTTGCACCAAAGGGGAAACTACACCACCTGGCACGCTGGTGCCTGCCTATCCTTCCCAGCGTCATGTTTGACTCCTAAGGCCGGGTTCTGCATAGAGATCTCCGCTGCTCCAGAGGGGGGCTGAGGAGGCCCATCCTTGCTGGTCTTGGTGTCATTCATCCTCGCGAGCCTGGGGTTCTCGCGAGGGCCTTGTCTTGAGTGGAGCCACACCAGGCCATGTCTGGCTGACGAGGTGGGACATGTCCTGGGCTGCAGGCAGGCAGGTCTAGGAACCCCCGTTCCTAGAACGCCGATAGCATAGTGCTTCACCGCATCCAGCAGACTCCTCGGGAGGTCCATAAAGGCGCCTGGGGAATGCCACAGCCGTGTATGATAGGCAAACCTGTTTTCCACCAAAGGCACATTGCAATAAGTATGGCTTACCATCCGCAATCATCTTGACTTGGTGAATCTCTTCTTCAAAGAACCGCCTATTAACGCGCTCCGATCTTAGGTCGGAGGTAAGCATGTTCAGCTGGGTCACCTGGTCTTGGTCCTGCTGCTCCAGGGTCTCGCACTTAGCGCTAGCATCCGGGAGCTCATGTTGGACCTCAGCTACTCGAGCCTCATGTCTGTCGCTCTCCAACCTCGACAAGCTTAGCACAGTCGCCACCTTCTGGTTGGCAGACTCCTGTTTGCCCTCTTGAGCTCGACCTTGAGGTCTTCGACCTCTGCACTTGAAGCTGAGGGCATAAAGAGATGGAATATCAGGACCCAAAATTAGGATAATCCACATTATGTACAAAAGCAATATAGTAGGCAACTACAGCTAAAAACCAACCTTGTACTTTGTTGAACCATTTGTTCAAATGGTCTAATTCTTCATCGGAGCTCTGAAGCTTTTGATTCAGTTCGGCCAGTTCAATGGCGTTGGATGCCCTGCCCGAGGACAAGGCCTCCAAAAAACAAACTTATCCATAAGCAGCAGGTCTGGCTATTCGATGCCGAACTATATGCCTACATTTATAGGACCCCCAGGCGAGTTTTTCAAACTCACCCATGGCTCGGGGCTACTATACCCATAAGGAATTCATGACAATGGAAACAAAGTTCCTCATTATGACCAAGAGCATGGCTTACCTTGAAGCCCATCAGCAAACCATTAAAGGTCTCCTTCAGTCCGCTGTCAATGGATTGAATACTTTTTAGGACTGCACCCATAAGGGTGCGGTGATCTTCTGCAATGGAGGAGTCAAAGAATGCCTCCTCCATCATGGTCGGCCACCTAGCCAAGGTCTGCTTGGTTGTGGGCAGCGTTGGCGGTGGTACTTCTCCTCCTCCTACTTGGCAAGGCAAGGTCAACGATGTGGGAGGCGCCGAAACCTCCGAGTCGACTGCGAAGGGTGCTTGGGCGACTTCATCACCCCCTCCTTATCCATCGGGAGGGTTTAGACCCCCTGGACGTGGGTGGCTGAGGTATAATCCTCGTCCAGCATGTCTGCGATGGATGAGGTGTGCGCCTCGGCCATGATCATCTCACCCCCTATGTTCGGCACAAGGGGGGTCCAACGGGACACCACCTCCGCGGCCTTGCCTCTGGCCGGGGGTGGTGTGGTGCGGGATCCCGTCCCGCTCTCCACTAGTTCGGTGGGTGGAGACTGATACGTCTTCAACGTATCTATAATTCTTTCTTGTTCCATGTTGTTATATTGTCAATATTGGATGTTTTACAATCATTTTATAACTATTTAATATCAATTTTTTGCACTAACCTATTGACATAGTGCCAAAGTGCTAGTTGTTGTGTTTGCTTGTTTTTTACTTCACAGAAAATCAAAACCAAATGGAGCCCAAATGTCGTGAAACTTTTTGGAGAGTTTTTGTAGACCGGAAGAACCAAAATGGGACAAACAACTACCAGGGAGAGGGCCCAGGCTGCGCACCACCCACTAGGGCACGCCAGAGGCCCCTGGCGCGGCCTGGTGGGTGGTGGCCACCTCGGACACCCTTTCTACTAACTATTGATCCTATAAATTCCCAAATATTCATAAAACCCGAGGGGAGATGACGAAACACAATTCCAGCCGCCGCAAGTTACAGAACCTCGAGATCCAATCTAGCACCATTATGGAGGGGTTCATCTTCATCATAGGTGGCTCTTCGATGATGCGTGAGTAGTCCACCATAGACCTACGGGTCTATAGGCAGTAGCTAGATGGCTTCCTCTCTCTCTATGATTCTCAATACAATGGTCTCCTGGAGATCTATTTGATATAATGACTTTTGCGGTGTGTTCGTTGGGATCCGATGAATTTTGAGTTCATGATAAGTTTCTATCCATGGATATGATTTGAGTCCTATTTGATCTCTAATTTTCATGATTACTTATAGCCTTGTATTTCTTCTTTGTATCTTTGGTTTAGTTAGGCTGACTAGATCGATTTTTCTTGCCATGGGAAGAGATGCTTTGTGATCGGTTTGATCTTGCGGTGTTCCTTCCCAGTGATAGAAGGGGCAGCAAGGAAAGCATGTATCATTGCCATTAAGATAACAAGATGGGGTCTATTCCTACATGAATAGATCTTGTCTACATCATGTCACCGTTCTTATTGCATTACTCCATTTCTTCGTGAACTTAATACACTAGATGCATGCTGGATAGCGGCCGATGTGTGGAGTAATAGAAGTAGATACAGAATCATTTCGGTCTACTTGTATTGGGTGTGATGCCTATATAATGACCATCGTCATGATTATTTGATCTTCTATCAGTTTCCCAACAGTAATCTGTTCACCCATCGTGTGCTATACTCACGAGAGAAGCCACTAGCGAATCCGACGACCTGTGGGTCTACTTTTCCAATATATTGCTTTTCGATCTACTATTTTGTCTTTTTGTTTTCAGATCTATTAATCCAAAAATACCTTGCTGCACTTTTTGTTTACTTATTTTATTTTGTGTTCTTGCGAGATCTATTTGCCAAAACTATCATCAGCTAATCTATCTTTTTACTGTAGAGAGCTTTACAACCTCTCTTTCGCGTCGGGTTGCAAGTATATGTTATTTGTGCGCATGTGAAGCTTACGTGGGTGCATGATTTTCCCTACGGATTGATACCTTGGTTTCATAACTCAGGGAAATACTTACTGTCATTGTGTTTCATCATCCCTTCCTCTTTGGGGAAATACCGACGCTGACTCAAGCCACATCAAAGGAATCTCTGGCGCCATTGCCTAGGAGGAAGCAATCTCATATACCAAGTTCCTAATAACAAATCTCATCACCTTGGAATTAACATTATTTTTCATTTTCCTTTTGTTTTCCTCTCCCGCACTTCACAAGTTTGTCGTTTTATTCACCCTCTCTTCTTCGTTTGCCTTTTTCTCGTAAGATCCCGTGTTTGCTTGCAATCTTGTTAGTGTAGTCACGATGACTCAAGAAAACACCAAGTTGTGTGATTTTTCCAATACCAATAATAATGATTTTATTAGCAGTCCTATTGCTCCTCCCGCCACTAGTGCGGAGTCTTGTGATATAAATGCCGCTTTGTTGAATCTTGTCATGAAATATCAATTTGTCGGTACTCGTAATCAGGATGCCGCATCCCATCTAAACACATTTGTGGAATTATGTGATATGCAAAAGAAAAAAGATGTGGACAATGAAATTGTGAAATTTAAATTATTTCCTTTCTCCTTGTGGGATCATGAAACAATTTGGTATTCTTGTTTGCCTTGCAATAGTATCGATTCTTGGGATAAGTGCAAGGACGCTTTAATTACTAAGTATTTTCCACCCGCGGAAATTATTTCCCTTAGAACTCAAATTATGAATTTTAAGAAACTTGACCATGAACATGTTGCACAATCTTGGGAAAGAATGAAGTAGATGCTAAGAAATTGTCCTACTCATGGTTTAAATCTTTGGATGATCATACAATTTTTTTATGCGGGATTGAATTTTGTCTCTAGAAATCTTTTAGATTCCGTCGCGGGAGGTACTTTTATGGAAATTACTTTGTGTGAAGCTACTGAATTGCTAGATAATATTATGGCAAATTATTCACAATGGCATACTGAAAGAGCGCCTACTAGTAAAAAGGTTATTTCGATAGAAGAAATTAGTACCATGAGTGAAAAAGTTTATAGTCTTATGAAGCTAGTTGCTAGTGAGAATGCTTGTATTGATCTTAATGATGTGCCTTTGTCTACTTTGATTGAGCAAAATAGCGATTCTGTAGATATGAATTTCATCTCACGAATACAATTTCGATAACAATGTTGATAGAGGTAATTTTAATCCTAGGCCTTTTCCTAGAAGTTCCTCTAATAATTTTGGTAATTCCTATGGTAATAGTAACACCTCTGATCTTGAGATTAATTTTAAAGAATTTATCAATGTTCAGAAGTCTTTCAATACTACGATAAAAGAAAAGTTGAATAAGATTGATGACATGTCTAGAAGCATTGATAGAATTTCCAATGATGTAGAAAATCTCAAGTTGCATGCTTTTCCACCTAAGGTTAATGAATAAATTAAAGCTTTATATGTTTCTATGGATGAAAGTAAGAAAAGAACCGCTATGCTTAGAGCTAAAGGAAAATTGTTAGAACAAACATTTTCGAGCGATTACTTTCACAACAATGATGAAGACCTTAAAATGATTGGTGTTTGATCTATTGATTCCTTGTTTGGTAATGTTAAAATTTATGATAAAAGTCCTAATAAGAGTCAAATTTAACTAGAGGGTGTCCCAATGATTTGGAGGGTGAAAATCTGGATGAAAATTTCGATAAAAGTGGGTTTGGAGAGGTCACTATCTTTGATTACAAAGACTTTAATTATGAAATTTCCTCCTTGGGTTATGGTATTTATTTTTTGCAATCTATGATAAATTCAGCCCATGCTCATGGACAAAATAAAGCTTTTACTAAACATATTGTTGATGCCATGATGAAATACTTAGAAGAGAAGTTGGAATTAGATATTTCAATTCCTAGAAAATTGCATGATAAGTGGGAAGATACCATTAAAGTCAAGATTAAAAACTTTTAATGCTTTGCTTGGTTTGATTTTTGTGCTAGTGTTTCCACAATTCGGAAATCTTTATGTGATGTGCTTGGTCTTACCAATATTGAAGAATGTTCTCTTAATTTGCACTTGCCAGATTATACTATTAAAAAGAGTTTGGGAAGAATTAATTATGTTCTTATTCTTGAAAATAGGAACTATGTGCCCATTGATTTTATCGTTCTTGACATTGATTGCAATCAGTCTTGTCCTATCATACTTGGTAGACCGATTTTACGCACTATAGGTGCCGTGATTGATATGAAAGAAGGCAATATTAAGTTTCAGTTTCCCCTTAGAAAGCGTATGGAACACTTTCCTAGAACGAGAATTAAGCCACCATATGAATCAATCATGAGGGCCTTTTATGGAGTGAAAACCAAGGATAACAATACGTGAATCTTTGCGCTATGCCTAGCTAGGGGCGTAAAACGATACCGCTTGTTGGGAGGCAACCCAAGGAATAAAATATTTTTATCTTTTCCTTTATGTTTTTGTGTGTTTTCCAAATTATGATTCTGTTATTATTGTGTTTTTTATGGACTATTTTGTGTTTGTGCCAAGTAAAGCCTTTAGGATGATTCAAAATATGAGTAGAAACAATGCTAAATCTGAAACAGAAACTTTGTCTCCAGTGCACGAATTATAATTTTTGACTGGGACGTTATAATGAACTGAAATTTTAACACAGTATTTCGATACAAATTATTTACATTTTACTTTTTTCAGATTTGTTAGATTTACATAAGTATGGTTAGAGTACATATTATTTCAGACTGTTCTATGTGAAACAGATTATGTTTTTGTTGCATTATGTGCCTGTTTTGATGAATCTATGGATTGTATCGGGGGGTATAAGTCATGGTAAAGTTAGAATATAGTATATATAATGCAATAATAAAATATGAATGGGTTTGAAACAATACTTAGAGTGGTAATTTGCTTTATTATACTAATGGATCTCACGAGTATTTTGTTAAGTTTTGTGTGATTGAAGTTTTCAAGTTTTGGGTGATATCACGATGGATGAAGGAATAAGGAGTAAGAAGAGCCTAATATTGGGGATTATATCTCAAACCCAAGATATTATCCTAAGATTTACAAGCAACTAAGCTTGGGGATGCCCCGAGTGGCATCCCCTCTATCTTCTAACAACCATTAGTATTTTACTTGGAACTATATTTTTATTCGCCACATATCATGAGTTTTGCTTGGAGTGTATTGTATTTTTCATTTATTTGATTTTTATCCTTTATTCACACACCTATTTGATAGATCCAAAATTATTCTATGATTTACTAGAATTGCTCTTTATGCTTCAATTAAAACTATTGAGCAAAGGAATTGCTCTAGTGCTTCACATATATCTTTTTGAGCATGACGTGATTTTACATGTTTGAAGAAATGTTCTCATGCTTCACTTATATTAATTTGAGAGTTACTAATTTTGAAGAAATCATCTCATGCTTCACTTATATTACCTTGAGAGATGAAAATTGTATGCTCATGTTCTTCACTTATGTCCATGTGAGCTTGTCAAAAGCAATTGCAATATATGAAAAAAGTCCCAAAGTGTTAGATATTAAAGAGGGATATAATAAAAAAATTCATGAAGATCATTGGACAAATTAAAACTTGATTCTTTGTAATAGTTTTGAGACATGACGATAGTAATATGCGAGTTATGTTAGTGAGTAATTATGCTTAGTAAGAATGTTGATGTTAAGGTTTGTGATTCCCTATGAAATCACGAAAGTCAATAGTTGTGCTACGAAATTACATCCTAATTATGGTGCATTATTCGGTGTTAGTTATGCTTAATGCTCGCTTATGTGATTTTTCCTTTCTTGGTTGGATGCTTCTCAATCTATTGCTAGCCTTCACTTGTACTAAGTAGAATTACTACTTGTGCATCCAAAATCCTTAAACCCAGTTTGGCCATATGAGTCCACCATACCTACCTATATATGGATTTACATCCAAGAAAATTTGTATGTGCCATATCTAAATTTTCAACATAAATTTTCCTTTTTGTGTGCCCGTACCGCTCATGAAACGGTAGGGGGTGACGGATATTTTTCCATGCTAGATGTGTTAGTCTCAAGATGAGTGTTTATTCACTTGTCATTGCATGAGAGTACAATGGTAATAGGGATACCTAGTTCTGACATGAAAAAAATACTTTATCTTGTCAAATAATAAATACCTTGGATAGTGTTGGTATGGAAGGCAACCGCGGATTTGGCTAGCCATGGAAAGTGAAAGGATGGTGGAAAAAGGAATAAACTTTATTTTCTGTTTGAGAACCGCTTATGATGTATCTATTATGGAAAGACATTGAAATATCTCAGTCATTTTCATTGACAGGAAAGGCATGCCACCCAAAATATTTTTTTGCTATCAATTTAAACACTTGAGCTCTAGCACGTCTACAAATCCCTACTTCCCCCTACGAAGGGCCTATCTATTTACTTTATGCAAATTTTATTTTTAAATTTGAGTCTCCATCTTCTCTTATAAATAACCAACTAGGAGGCACTATGATCGTAATTGAGAATTAGGTATAGCTAATATTTGAGTGTGTATCATGACTGGATCAATGACTGAGCAAGATGGGCTAGGGATAACTTGCTTTGGTGTTGATATTTTGAAAGACATGGTTGCTTGTTGATATGCTTGCGTATTAAAGTTTTCATGTCAAAACAAGACTATTGCTTTGAACCATCTAAAAGTCCAAATGTCCATGCTACAAGAAAAGAATTTGTGATTAAATTGTTAGGTAGCATTCCACATCAAAAATTCTGTTTTTACCATTTACCTACTCGGGGGCGAGTAGGAATTAAGCTTGGGGATGCTGATACGTCTCCAACATATCTATATTTTTTGCTTCTTCCATGCTATTATATTACCAATCTCGGATATTTTACAATCATTTTATAACAGTTTTATATCATTTAGTGGGAATAACCTATTGACATATTGCCAAAGTGCCAGTTATTGTTTTTGCTTGTTTTTTACTTCGTAGAAAATCAATACCAAAAAGATCCCAAACGTCCTGAAACTTTCTAGAGATTTTTTGTAGACCAGAAGAAACAAGATGGGTCGAATAACTACCAAGGATGGGGCCCAGGGTGCCCACCACCCACCAGGGCACGCCAAAGGCCCCTGGCGCGACCTGGTGTGTGGTGGCCACCTCGGGCACCCCCTCCACAGAATATTGAGCCTATAAATTCCCAAATACTCAGAAAACCCGATGGGAGTCAACAAAACACAATTCCATCCGCCGCAAGTTCTAGAACCTCGATATCCAATCTAACACCATCATGGAGGGGTTCATCTTCATCGTAGGTGCCTCTTCGATGATGTGTGATTAGTCCACCATAGAACTATGGGTCCGTAGGCAGTTGCTAGATGGGCTCCTCTCTCTCTATGATTTTTAATACAATGGTCTCTTGGAGATCTATTTGATGTAATGACTTTTGCGGTGTGTTTGTTGGGATCCAATAAATTTGAGTTCATGATCAGCTTCTATCCATGAATATGATTTGAGTCTTCTTTGATATCTTATTTGCATGATTACTTATAGCCTCGTAATTCTTCTTTGAATCTTTGGTTTAGTTAGGCCAACTAGATCATTTTTTCTTGCCATGGGAAGATGTGCTTTCTGATGGGTTCAATCTTGATTTTCCCAGTGATAGAAGTTACAGCAATGCACACATGTATTGTTTCCATTAAGGATAACAAGACGGGGTATATTCCTACATGAATAGATCTTGTCTAAATCATGTCACCGTTCTTATTGCATTACTCTATTTATCCATGAACTTAATAGACTAGATGCATGCTGGATAGCGGTCGATGTGTGGAGTAATACAAGTAGATGCAGAATCGTTTGTGTCTACTTGTCTTGCACGTGATACCTATATAATGATCATTGCTTGGATATCGTCATGATTATTTGATCTTCTATCGATTGCCTAACAGTAATTTGTTGACCCACCATGTGCTATACTCATGAGAGAATCCACTAGTGAAACCTATGGCCCTCGGGTCTTCTTTTCCAACATATTGATTTCCGATCTACTATTTTGCCTTTTTGTTTTCAGATCTAAATCCAAAAATCCCAAAAGTACCTTGCTGCACTTTTTGTTTACCTATTTTATTTTGTTTTCTTGCAAGATCTAGTTGCCAAACTATCATCACCTAATCTATATTTTTACCATAGAGAGCTTGAAAACCTCTCTTGCGCGTCAGGTTGCCAGTATTTGTTGTTTGTGTGCAGGTGTTGATTACGTGAGTGTGTGATCTTCCTCTACGGATTGATACCTTGGTTTCATAACCGGGGGAAATACTTACCATCGCTATGCTGCACCATCCCTTCCTCTTTGGGGAAATACCAACGTAGTTTCAAGCCACGTAAGAGACTCCCCTAAGACCTGATCTACCGGGAAGTCTCATGCCGGACTATATCAAGAAAGCAATTAAACAAGTTAGCTCTACAAAACCAATGAGCATAAGTTGGATGGTGTCTAGATTCAATACCTCTGATCTGGGGGCTTGACCCTAGGGTTCCTTCGGGGACCCTCTCAAAAGCCACAGAATCCTCATAGGAATCAGAGCTATCGCCCACCAGAATCACCTTGGGCGTGAATGCCCTGTTCGGGGCGAGGGGAGGAATATCCTCGGCGTCCTTGAGCATGGACCTCTTCTTTAACTAGTAGAAAACGAGCCACTAGACCCGGTTCCAGAGGCCCTTTAGTCTCGGTTCTGGAACCGAGAATAAATGATTGGGACTAATGCCCTCCAATTTTAGTCTCGGTTGGGTTACGAACCGGGCCTAAAGGGACCCCACCTGGCTTTTGGGGAATGTTGCATGGGAAACAAAAAAAATCCTACGCACACGCAAGATCTATCCATGGTGATAAGCATCTATGATAGGGAGAGTGGATCTACATACCCTCGTAGATTCCTAAGCAAGAAGTGTTAAGAGACATGGTTGATGTAGCCGAACGTCTTCGCGATCCAAATCGTCGAGCATCCCGTGATCCAATCAAGATCCGTCCCGATCTAGCACCGAACGGACGACACCTCCGCGTTCAGCACACGTATAGCTCGATGACGATCTCCGCCTTCTTGATCTAGCAAGAGGGAGCGTAGAGGTAGATGAATTCTCTGGAAGTGCAACGGCACGGCGGCGATGGTGGTGGAACTATTCCGGCAGGGCTTCGCCTAAGCACCGCCGAAAACTAGAGGGAACGGTCTATCGGGGAGAGAGGGTTGCACCATGGCTAAGGGTTTTCTGGTGTGGCTGCCCTCTCTCCCCTCCAGTATATATAGGAGGAAGGGGAGGGAGGACGGCGCCCCTAGGGTCCCCCCTAGGTTGCGGCCAGAGTGGGGAGGTGGAGGAGTCAAACTCCAATCCTACTAGGAGTAGGATTCCTCCCCCACTTGGAAACTCTTTCCTCCTCTTGGGTTTTTCCTCCCTTATCCACGTGGGCCTTAGTGGGGGATTCGGCCAGCCCACCAGGGGCTGGTTTGCCTCCTCCACCAGCCCATGAGGCCCTTTGGGGTGAGAGGTCCCTCCCGATGGCCCTCCCAGCACTCCCGATACACTACCGAAGTACCCGAAACTTTTCCGGTGACCAAAATGGGACTTCCTATATATCAATCTTTACCTCCGAACCATTTCGGAGCTCCTCATGACATCGTGGATCTCATCCGGGACTCCGAACATCCTTAGATCACCACCATGCATAACTCTATACTACCGAAACGTCACCAAACGTTAAGTGTGCAGACCCTGTCGGTTCGAGAACTATGTAGACATGACCGAGACGCCTCTACGATCAATAACCAATAGAGGGACCTAGATGACCATAATGTCAAGGATTCAATTAATCCCGTATGTTACCTGCCCCAGATTCGATCATCGGTATCTCTATACATAGTTCAATCTCGTTACCGGAAGTCTCTTTACTCATTCCGTAAAACAAGATCCCATGGCTAACACTTTAGTCACATTGCTTGCAAGGCTTGTTGTGATGTTGTATTATCAAGTGGGCCCTGAGATACCTCTCCAACACACGGAGTAACAAATCTCAGCCTTGATCCATGCCCACTCAACAGACACCCTTGGAGATACCTGTAGAGCATCTTGATAGTCACCCAGTTACATGGCAATGTTTCCTACACACAAGGTATTCCTCCGGTGTCAGTGAGTTGCATGATCTCATGGTCATAGGAACAGATACTTGACATGCAGAAAACTATAGCAATAAATTGACACGATCAAATGCTACGTTTATAGTTTGGGTCTTGTCCATCACATCATTCTCCTAATGATGTGATCCCGTTATCAAATGAAATATCATGTACATGGCTACGAAACCTTGACCAATTTGATCAACGAGCTAGTCTACTAGAGGCATACTAGGGACAGAGTGTTTTTTATGTATCCACACATGCAATCGAGTTTCCAATCAATACAGTTATATAATGGATAATAAACGATTATCATGAACAAGGAAATATAATAATAACCACTTTATTATTGCCTCTAGGGCATATTTCCAATAGTCTACCACTTGCACTAGAATCAATAATCTAGTCACATCACTATGTGATTTACATTGTAATGAATCTAACACCCATAAAGTTCTTGTGTTGATCATGTTTAGCCCTTGGAAGTGGTTTAGTCAATGGGTCTGCGACATTCAGATCCATGTGCACTTTGCAAATTTTTATGTCCTCCTCCTTGATGTAATCGCGGATGGAATTAGTGTCTGGTCCTCTTGTGAAACCTTGGTTCCTTGGCTAGGGCAATGGCACTAGTGTTTTCACAAAATAGAGTCATTGGATTCAGTGCACTGGGCCCTACTCCAAGATCTGTGATAAAGTCCTTCATCCAGACACCTTCCTTCGCTGCCTCTGAGGCTGCGATTTACTCCTCTTCGCATGTAGACTCGGCTACCACGCTCCGCTTGGAACTGCACCAGCTTACCGCTCCCCCATTGAGAATAAATATGTATCCGGTTTGTGACATAGGGTCATCCGAATCAGTGTCAAAGCTTGCATTGACGTAACCCTTAACGACAAGCTCTTGATCGCCTCCATAAACAAGAAAAATTTCCTTAGTCCTTTTCAGGTACTTAAGGATATTCTTGACCGCCGTCCAGTTCTCCATTCCTAGATCACTTTGAAACCTTCCGGACATACTTATGGCAAGGCTGACATCGGGTATTGTGCACAACATTGCATACATGATATAGCCTATGGCAGAAGCATAAGGGATGACACTCATCTTTTCTCTATCTTCAGCAGCCACTAGGCATTGAGTCTTACTCAACTTCACACCTTGCAACACGGGCAAGAACCCCTTCTTGGACTGATCCATTTTGATCTTCTTCAAAACTTTGTCAAGGTATGTACTCTGTAAAAGTCCTATTAAGCATCTCGATCTATCTCTATAGATCTTAATTCCTAATATGAAAGCAACTTCTCCAAGGTCCTTCATTGAAAAACATTTGTTCAAATATTCCTTCACGATTTCCAGCATTTCTATATTGTTTCCAATCAGCAATATGTCATCCACATATGATATTAGAAATGCTATAGAGCTCCCACTAATTTTATTGTAAATACAAGCTTCTCCGTAAACTTGTATAAACCCGAACGCTTTGATCACCTCATCAAAGCACAGATTCCAACTCTGAGATGCTTGCACCAGCCTATAAATGGATCGCCAGAGTTTGCAAACTTTATTAGCATTATCTTGACAAAACCTTCTAGTTGTATCATATACAACTCTTCCTTAAGGAAACCGTTAAGGAAGGCTGTTTTGACATCCATCTGACAAATTTCATAATTGAAAAATGCAGCTATTGCCAACATGATTCTGACGGACTTAAGCATCGCTATGGGTGGGAAAGTCTCATCGTAGTCAACTCCTTGAACTGGTGAAAAAACCTTTGCCACAAGTCGAGCTTTATAGAAGGTGAAATTACCGTCCGCGTTTGTCTTCTTCTTAAAGATCCATTTGTTCTTAATTGCCTTTCGCCCTTCAAGTAATACTTCCAAAGTCCATACTTTTCTTTCATACATGGATCCCATCTCGAATTTCATGTCCTCTAACCATTTCTCGGAATCCGGGCCCATCATCACTTCTCCATAGCTCATAGGTTCATCGTTGTCCAACAACATCACCTCTAAGACAAGGTTGTCGTACCACTCAGGAGTAGTATGTGCCCTTGTCGACCAATGAGGTTCGATAGTAACTTGATCCGAAGCTTCATGATCATCATCATTAACTTACTCTTCAACTAACATAGGCTCCACAGATAAATCTTTCTGTGTTGTGCTACTCTCTGGTTGAAGTAAAGGTTCAATAACCTCATCATGTTCTATTTTCCTCCCACTCAATTCTTTCAAGAGAAACTCTTTCTCAAGAAATGTTCCGTTTTTAGCGACAAACACTTTGCCTTCGGATCTCAGATAGAAGGTATACCCAACTGTCTCTTTTGGGTATCCTATGAAGACGCATTTCTCCGCTTTGGGTTCTAGCTTTTCAGGCCAAAGCTTTTTGACATAAGCATCACATCCCCAAACTTTAAGAAATGACAACTTTGGCTTCTTGCCAAACCACAGTTCATATGGCATCGTCTCAACGGATTTCGATCTTGCTGTATTTAAAGTGAATGTAGCTGTCTGTAATGTATAACCCCAAAATGATAGTGGCAAATCGGCAAGAGACATCATAGAACGAACCATATCTAATAAGTTTCGATTACGACGTTCGGACATGCCATTACGCTGTGGTGTTCCAGGCGGTGTCAATTGTGAAACAATTCCACACTGTCTTAAGTGACTACCAAACTCATAACTCAGATATTCTCCTCCTCGATCAAATCATAGGAATTTAATCTTCTTGTTACGATGATTCTCAACATCACTCTGAAATTGCTTGAACTTTTCAAACGTTTCAGACTTGTGCTTCATCAAGTAAATATACCCATATCTACTTAAGTCATCAGTGAAGGTGAGAAAATAACGATATCCACCACGTTCCTCAATGCTCATTGGAGTGCGCACATTAGTATGTATGATTTCCAACAAGTCACATGTCTGTTCCATTGTTCCAGAGAACGGGGTTTTAGTCATCTTGCGCATGAGGCATGGTTCACATGTGTCAAGTGATTCAAAATCAAGTGACTCCAAAAGTCCATCAACATGGAGCTTCTTCTTGCATTTTACAACAATATGACCTAAACGGGAGAGCCACAAGAAAGGGGTACTATCATTATCAACTCTACATCTCTTGCAATCAAAGTAATGAACATATGTATCATCACTATCGACATTCAATAGGAACAAACCCCTCACATTGGGTGCCTGACCATAGAAGATATTACTCATATAAATAGAACAACCATTATTATTTGATTTGAATGAGTAACCGCCTCACAATAAACAAGATCCAGATATAATCTTTAGGCTTAACATAGGGACTAAATAACAATTATTCAGGTTCATCACTAATCCCGATGGTAGTCGAAGAGCGAGCGTGCCGACGGTGATCACATCCACCTTGGAACCATTTCCCACGCGCATCGTCAGTTTGGCCTTAGCCATGCTCCATCTATTCTGTAGGTCTTGCTTTGAGTTGTAAATGTGAGCACCCGAACCAGTATCAAATACCTAGGCTCTACAACAAGAGCTGGTATGGTACACTGTCGGCGTTCTGGGAATGGGGGTACCCAGACATTACTGCTTGTGGCCTAGGGAATGGCCCACCTCATCGACCAAACACAACAAGGTACGACCTTGTGAGGGCCCAAGCCTTGCGAGGAGGAGGAGCGTCAAGACCCGCGAAGGATGGGCCCCCTCAGGACCCCTCCGGAGTGGGGGAGATATCTATGCAAGGCCCGGCCTCAGGAGTCAAAGGTGACACAAGGAAGGACAGACGTGCGTTAGTGCACCAGGCGGCATAGTTTCCTCTTCGGTGCAAAGAGAGCATGGACAGGCGCGGGTTCCCAAAGCACCCCCCAAAGGTTTCCATTCCAGTGCAAGAAGACCGCAACCACCAGGTCCGCAGGACAGACGTCATCGCTGAGCCCGCCCCTGCGGTGTCGACAGTTACTTTGCAGGCGAAGACCACCTTAGGGCAGGGTGAGCACGAACCCCTCCCCCTTTAAAATTGGCTATTGTGGGATCCCTTCCTTCCATTGCGATAAGGGAAGAGGACCCAGGCCACCACTATATATAGTGGGTAGGCTCCTTCATAGATGCGGGGCAGATCCAATCTAAACGAATCTGAGCCAACACCACCGCTCATCCACCATAGAGCCCTCAGGAGGCCCCAAAGCACAGTACTTGTTCATCCACCTCACCTCCTCAAGAGGCAATCCACCAAAGCAGGACTAGGGTATTACGCTTCGTCGCCGCCCGAACCTGGGTAAACTTTTGTGTTCATCTTCTTCCTCGTCATCGTGCGAGTTCTTTGTTGTGTTCATCGAGTAGCAAGTTAGGTCGAGCAGGGGCAAGAACTACCCATCGGACAGGTGCATCTGCCTATCACCTTTGGCGGGCGCAAGAAGTACCACACCGAGATCATCGTCTTCGACGTCGCGCACATCCACCTTCCGTACATCGCGATCCTTGGGTACCCGGATCTCGCCAAGTTCATGGTAGTAACCCACCACATCTATAACGTCCTCAAGATTCTAGGGAGCGGCGGCGTCATCACTGTTACTTGCGAGTAGAAGGATGTCATCTGTATCCTCAAGCGTGCTTACCGTGTTGCGGCGGCCGAGCGCTCAGACGATGAGGAAGACGCGCCGCCTCATGAGGACCCATGCAATAAGAAGAAACAACTCCTCCCCGCAGGGCGGCCTGGAACTTTAGGCCATGCGCTCAGGGATGGTGTCGTGCCTCCTATCGCATAGGAAAGCACGCTCGGCGCACCTCTTGGGCCGGGCCCGGGGGCTCCCACCAGGGAAGTCTCCAGCTTGGTCAGTGAGGCAAGAGAGGTGCATGAGCACAACCTGAAGGCGTTCTCCAACGCGTGCTAGTTCGAGCTGGGATCACGGCGCGAGGGACCCAGTTCGCAAGAGTCCGTCCTCAAAGCAATCGAAGACCTTCGAGAAGCCAAGGTCGTGCGAGGAGGGGACTGCCCTGCACTACTAATCGCAGTCGCCATCATCGACACGGTCGATCAGCGCGCGTTTGTGTCAATGCACTCGCGATCGACAGGGCCACGGCTCAAGGCCCCTTTTGGCTAGCATGCCCCGATCATGGATGGGTCTACCCGAACAACCATGTCCGCATGCGATTCGGGTTGGCGAACGCAGGCATTGCCTTCCAGAGCCTGCATCGAGCCATGCTCATGCCTTGCCTGGCGGGGCACAGCGAGGAGCTGGAGGTGGTGCTCGGACCAAGTGAAGGTTCCGAGCCTTGGGAGACGACGCACCGGTGAAGGTTGCGCTCATGGAAGCGAGAGATCGGGCAATGACGGCAACCCCGGCTCTTCAGCGGCAAGGCCGCAAGGTGATTTTTGTTGGTTGTTGCCAGGTAATTTTTGGGTTCACTCTGCCCAAGGGCGCCAACTGGGCCGCATGATCTTCACGTGATCAGGGCACGCCCCTGTCGTCACTTCTTTTATGCATATTTCAATATTTTCTCGTGCATTTATTCTATGCCCTGACATTCTACTTTACTTGAATCGCTGGGCGGTCAACCCCCTGCTTGGGGGCTCCGGCCGCAGTGCGTCGCCTCAACATGGGGTCTCAGGAGGCCCCGCGGCCTCCGGAGGCAGAAGCCGATAGGGTGGAATGGGGGCCACTCGAGCGTCAAGGGGGACTCTTGAGCATTGAGCCTTAGGACCCTTACCGGTCATAAGGCCACTTGCCCCCCTGATGTCGTCCTTGGTTTCTGGTCGACATTAGGAGTGTCAGGGCCTCGCCCCATGAAGCCCGTCGTTGGTTTCCGGTCATGCCTAACGGTGGTGGGGAAATATGCGAGACTGGGACTTGCCGATGTAGAGTGCCAAAAGGCCCCCAACCCACCTCACTATCGAAGAAGAAGAAGCAAGCAGGGTTTCAAATAGCCCCATCTACAAGAAGATTCAGGCACAAACCGCCTTAAAGGTAGGGAAATCGCGAGGCCAAAACGCCCTCGCGACCTCCTAGATACACCTCCCAGTTCTATCATGCCAGTCACGCATACGAACTCTATGGGTTGTACATGCCCCCCCAAGGACGCGGAGGGGTCCCTTCCCACGCAATGTGGCAGCCACAGCCCAGCGCTGGCGGAGAAGTCAACACGGTCCACCAATGACTATGCCCACACTAGCTGGAAGCCACAACTCCATGTTGGCGGTCAACGCGGTCCACCAATGACTATGACCACGCAAGGTGCAAGCCCCATGCCCGGTGCGGGGGATAAACAACTGAGGGTGCCCCAGCGGCTGCATCAAACCTTAGTAAGGTCCCTAGCAGGCCCTTACTCGTTGCGGTCCCTAGGGATGCACGCATGAGGGGCTGCAAGGGGCTACTACCCGGCCAGGCCTGGTACACGGCGCCTTGCCAGGTCTGCCAAACCTGGTCTTCACGCACCCATCTCTCGAAAGGCTAGCGAGGAAAGGTATGTGAGCCGCTCGTACGTCAACGGGGACTCCTGAGCATCGCGACTCAGGAGCCTAACTAGACTCGTAGCCCCTCACCCCTTGGTCCGTCCTTGGTTTCCGGTCGGTTCAACGGCGGTTAAGGTATGTGCGGGCCAGGCCCTGCCGACGTAGAGCCCAGAGCGCTCAAAAAACTGCTCAAAAATCCCTAGGGAGGACGCTGGAGCTCGCACGTCAAAGGGACTCCTGAGCATCGCGACTCAGGAGCCTAAATGGACCCATAGCCCCTCGCCCCTTGGTCCGCACTTGGTTTCTAGTCGGCCCAATGGCGGTTGAGGTATGCGTGGGCCAGGCCCTGTCGACGCAGAGCACTAAAGGTGTTCGGAAGTTTCAAGTTATCTCAATCCTCACCATGTTCCCTTCATGAGGGTTGCTCGCACGTCAAGGTGGACTCCTGAGCATCGCGACTCAGGAGCCTAACTGGTCAGGTAGCCCTTCGCCCCTTGGACCATCCTCGGTTTCCGGTTGGCCCAACGGCGCTTGAGGTATGCTCGGGCCGGGCCCTGCCGACGCGGAGCATCACAGCAAGCAAGAAGGAAACAAGGCGAAGACAGCAACCATGCAGTCCAACACTTATTACAAGCATTAGAAGTTTTCTCAAACACAAATGAGTTTAACGCCTCCACGAGGCACTATGTGCATTGCAGGGAAGGAGTAGGATGAAGGAATCAGGTGGAACCGTCGCCTCCGTTCGCCCGGCCCTCAGGGGACTCATCGTCGACATTGTTGGCATCGTCTTCCCCGCCACTAGCCTCAGCAGCATCCAAGGCGGAGGAACTGTGACGCAGGTGAATCTCTTCACCAGCGCCTCCACGATGCCTATCACCGCCGGCGCGGTGTCAGCGCAGACCTCAGGGGCGGCCGGGAGGATCACGGAGTCGAAGTCAAACCCCGTCTCATGAAGATGAAGATGGATGAAGACGCGCGTCGCGGCTTCAGAGAAGAGGTTGCGACACTCGTTGTGCAAGACCCCATCCACCTTGACGACGGCGTCCTCAAGCGCCTCGATGAGCTTCGAAGCAATCATAGTGAAGCCGCCCTCCGGAGCGGCTAGAGGCTCCGCGAATCCATCTCGGCATAGGGAATGGAGCGCCTTGCGAAGCTTGAACTTGACGACAGGGATGGCGCTCAGCTCCGCGTCCTTTTTCTCCTCTGCCGTGGCGATAGCTGCCCCCTTGGCGTCAAGAAGGATCATCTTCGAAGCAATCTGCTTCTCCCGCACGTCCAGACACACCATCTGCATCCTGGTGGCTCGCCACCTAAGACAGCTTGGTTTCTCGAGCAGGAAGCTTGGCCTCATGGGCCTCGAGGTCTGCCGTCCGCTGACGAAGTTGCACTGCAAGCTTGGCATGTTCCTCACGAAAGGTCTTCAGACAGTCCTCCGCCTCTTCATGTGCGGCGTGAGCGGCCGTGGTTTCCTACTTGCTCTTTGCCGTGGCAGCCGCGACCTGACTCCACATCGCCGCAGCAGCACATCGTCCCGGAGCCACCCTGAGAGGAGCTCTAGGTGTCCACCCGCCAAGCGATCACCGGCACTCCCGAAGGCATCACGAACTTGACCCAGAGCAGCAAAGGCCCCGTCCAAGACGTCGTGGACATGCACCGGAGGTGTCAAGATCTCCCCCTAAGGAGTCCCCAGTGCAGTCGCAGGGGCGCCCTCGGGGAGGCGGCGCCACGAAGGACGGAAGGCTCCGGAGGCCGTTCGGCGACCGCGGACAAGGACGAATCAGCGGGAAGCAAGCCCTCTAGGCGTCGGCATCGCCACACCCCCCAGGGTAGGAGTGGTCACGTCAACAAGTATTGGGGGGCCAGGGGGCTCGGCGATGGTGGCCTGAGGGGTCGCCTCGAGAGCCCTCTCTTCTTCAGCAGCAGCAGGCGGCGTGTCAGCAAGGGCAGTCAGTGCGTTGGGAGCCGCCTTCGGCTTAACGCCCGCCTTCTTCTTCCTCATCTTCAGCGTAGCGACATCCCTGGTCATCAAGCAAGGGGAGGTCAGCAATGCACAAGCTATAGACTTGTGATCCATGCCAAGTCGGGTCGCTTAGTCCTCGATGTCGACCCATTTCCTCTTCTTCTCCATCCCGGCAATGACCGGGGCGCCCGAGCTCCCCGTGAAGAGGGGGTAGCCATGCGGGGGAGCAGAGTCGCTAGCAGCCGGGGCGGCCGTGGAACAGATCGCCATGGCTTAGTCCTCGCCCGCCTTACCAGCGAGTGGCGACTCGAGCGGGGGCGACGCTGGCGCCTCAATCGCCTTGCCAACGGAGGCAGGGCGCACCGGAGGAGACTCGACTCCGTGCTTCCGGGGAGTCGACACGCACGTGGACCGCGTAGCGCGAGGGGCTGGCCCCAGCCCCTTGAAGGCCTTAGCGACGCATGAGGAGCCCGCAGCAAAAACTTCACCAACGTCATCGTCATCTTCAAGCTCGCAAAAAAGGGTACCCTGCGACGGGGCGGGGGGGACGCCCCCGCCGGGTCGATGTCGACGGTCCTCTCCGAGTCCACCCCGCACGAGGCATCGCCGGAAGATACCACCATCGGACCAGGACCCTCAGTGGGGAGGAGCCCCAGCTCGTTGAAGACAGGCATTGGGGCAACTAGGTTGGCCCCGTTGTCGTAGTAGTACAACAGATCATGAGCCTCAGGAAGGTTGCCACGGTCACTGCCGAGCAAGGTTGCCACAGCCCTGCTCAGTTCTCCAGGAGATGCACACAGACCGAAGCCTGAGGTTGTTGCCGCTTCCCTGATAGTCCCACAAGGGCCTAGAATGGGCCTGAAGGGGGGCCAAACATTGCACCAAGAACTCCTTCACTATCATTCCACCAGTCAGCTTCTTGGCGCTGATGTCGCGGGTGAAGCATTCCAGGACAGGCTCGGCCCGGGGGTCGGAAAGCTTCGCGGAACTCGATGCAGAAGTCTTCTCCGGCAACCCCTTCGTCATATCCAACCAAGGGTTCTTGTCCTTGAGATCCATGAGGACCCAGCAGTGCCTGAAATTCTCCACCTTCTTCCCGGCATTCAGGAGCATGTTGCCGCTCTGGACCACGACGAAAGAGAGACATGCCGAGCATTGAGTGCCGTCATGCAAGCTCAAGCTAAAGAAATGACGGAAGCGGGCGACCGAAGGCTGCATGCCCATGAAGGCCTCATAGTAGAAGGCGAAGATGGACAAAAGCAAGATGGATTTGGGCTAGAGGTGAAGGGCCTGGATCCCGTAGTGTTCAAGGATGGCGGTGAAGAACGCAGAGATGGGCGGAACGAGCCCGACGAAGATGCTATGGAAGAAGAAGGGATATACCGCCTTGGACGAGGGCCGCTTCGCCGAGGAGCCACCCCAGATCAGGGTCGGCCCTTTCTCGTTTGACCCATCCGCCATCCAGGGGAGCACGGGGAGGAGGTCCTTGTCCTAGACGATGGAAGACCCCGAGAGCACCGACGAGATGGGAGCGGAGGCAGAGCTCTGCGCCTCTGGCTTCTGCTTGCCGGCGGGAGCCATCATAGAGCTAGCAGGACCGAAGCAACAAGGAAGAGGACAGAGCGGCGCTAGATCTGGGGAGGTGCCTGCTAGAGTGGGAGAGCAGGGAAGCGAGAGTAGGTGCATAGGAAGAGAAAGCAATAATGGCTCATCACGAGAAGTCAGGCCCTTGGCAATTCGAGCGGAGGAAAAAAGGGCAAGGGGCACCCAACACCAGTCGCACAACACGCGCCAGGCATGGCCCGCAGGCATATGGGGCCTGCAGTGTTCCTGGCCACCCTTAGGGCTCACCCCGAGGACGGCCTCAGCAAGCCATGGGCCCGGGGGCTACTGTCGGCGTTCTGGGTATAGGGGTACCCAGACCTGCTTGGCTGCGGCCCAAGGCATGGCCCACCTCATCCACCAAACGCAGCAAGGTATGGCCCCACTCAGGACAAGGCCCTCGCGAGGGCCCAAGCCTCACGAGTAAGAGCAGCGTCAAGACACGCGAAGGATGGGCCCCCTCAGGACCCCTCCGGAGCGGCGGAGATATGTACGCAAGGCCCGGCCTCAGGAGTCAAAGGTGACAGAAGGAAGGACAGGCGAGCATCAGTGTGCCAGGCGGTGCAGTTCCCTCTTCGGTGTAGAGGAAGCATGGACAAGCATGGGTTCCCAAATCACTCCCAAAGGTTTCCATTCCAGTGCAAGAAGACCGCAAGCAGCAGCTCCGCAGGACGGACGTCATCGCTGAGCCCGCCCTTGCGATGTCGACAGTTACTTTGCAGGCAAAGACAGCCTTTGGGAATGGCGAGCACGAACCCCTGTCCCCCTTTAAAATTGGCCGTTGTGGGATCCCTTCCCGCCATTGCGATAAGGGAAGAGGACCCGGGTCACCGCTATATATAGTGGGTAGGCTCCTTCATAGATGGGGGGCGGATCCGATCCAAACAAATCTGAGCCAACACCACCGCTCATCCACCATAGAGCCCTCAGGGGGGCCCGAAACACTATACTTGTTCATCCACCTCACCTCGTCGAGAGGCAATCCACCAAAGCAGGAGTAAGGTATTACAGTTCGCAGCGGCCCGAACCTGGGTAAACTATCGTGTTCATCTTCTTCCTCGTCATCATGCGAGTTCTTTGCTGTATTCATCGAGTGGCAAGTTAGGTCAGGCAAGGCTGTAAGGGAACTTCGCACATGCCCCTGTGTTCGAACATTAAGGGTTTTGCGGAGCCCGAAATCCGACATACACATAAGTAACATGTATATCATATATACCTTGTTTGGTGTTGTCCGCCTTCTTGTGTACCAGATACTTGGGGCAGTTCTGCTTCCAATGACTAGTTCCTTTGCAATGAAAGCAATCAGTGTATGGCTTGGGTCCAGCCTTGGGTTTCTTCAAGGGAGGGGCAACTGCTTTGCCACTCTTCTTGGAGTTACCCTTTTTGCTCTTGCCATTCTTCTTGAAACTAGTGGTTTTATTGACCATCAACACTTAATACTCTTTCTGGATTTCAGTCTCAGTGAGTTTCAGCATCGCAAACAGGTCGACGACTGACTTGGTCATCATGTGCATGTTATAGGTCAACACGAAGATCTTGTAGCTAGGTGGCAATGATTGACGAACTCTATCAGTGATTGCCTCCGGCAGAAGGGGCATCCCTAACTCAGCCAGACAGTTCGAATACCCATACATTCTGAGTATATGTTCACTGACAGGCCCGTTCTCCTCCATGTTTCAAGCGTAGAACTTATTGGAGGTCTCATACCTCTCGATACGGGCATTATTCTCAAAGAGAAACTTCAACTCCTATAACATCTCATATGCTCCATGACGTTCAAAACGTCTTTGAAGTCCCGGTTCTAAGCCATACAACATTGCAAATTGAACTATTGAGTAATCTCCAGAATGTGCCTTAACATCTTTGGATGACACAGGAGCGGGTGGGTCACCAAGCGGTGCATCAATGACATAAGCCTTCTAGGAAGCCGTGAGGATAATCCTTAGATTACGGGCCCAGTCTACCAAGTTACTTCCATCATATTTCAACTTGGCTTTCTCTAGGAACGCATTAAAATTCAGGGTAACTACCACGCGAGCCATTGATCTACAACATAAATATGCAAAGGTTACTAAGACTATTTTTCAAGATAATTAGTTTAGTTAATCAAATTACTTAAACTCCCACTCAAATTGACATCCCTCCGGTCATCTGAGTGATATATGACCCAAATTCACGAACTCAAGTCCGATCATCATGTGAGTTGAGGTGGTTTCAATGGTGAACATCATCATGTTGATCATATCTACTATATGATTCATGTTCAACATTTCGGTCTCTAATGTTCTGAGGCCATGTCTGTACATGCTAGGCTCGTCAAGTTTAACCCAACAGTTCTGCACGTGCAACACTGGCTTGCACCCGTTGTATGTGAACGTAGACACTATCACACTTGATCATCACGTGGTGTCTCGACACGATGAACTTTCACAACAGTGCACACTCAGGGAGAACACAATTTATCTTGAAATTTTAATGACGCATCACCTTATAATGCTACCGTCGTCCTAAGCAAAACAAGGTGCATAAAAGGATTAACATCACATGCAAATCATAAGTGACATGATATGGCCATGAACTTGTGCTTTTGATCTCCATCTCCAAAGCACCGCAACGATCTCCATCGCCACCTGCACAACACCATGATCTCCATAATCTTGATCTCCATCAACGTGTCACTATGAGGTTTTCACGCCAATTGATGCTTCTACGACTATTGCTAACTCATAACAATAAAGTGAAGCAAAAATGGCGAAAATAATTAAAGACCACCCTATGGCTCCTGCCTGTTGCTGTATACATCGACATGCAAGTCGTGATATTCTATACAAAATATGATCATGTCATACATCATATATATCTCATCATGTAATTGGCCATATCATATCACAACATACCCTGCAAAAACAAGTTAGACGTCCCCTAATTGTTGTTGCATGTTTTACGTGGCTGCTACGGGTATCTAGCAAGAACAATTCACACGTACGCAAAAACCACAATGGTGATACACCAATTTCTATTCAACCTTCTCAAGGACCGCCTTTGTCGAATCCGATCCAACTAGAGTAGGAGAGACAGACACCCGCCAGCCATCTTTATGCAACAAAGTCACATGTCTATCGATGGAGCCAGTCTCTCGTAACCGTACGAGTAAGGTTGGTCTGGGCCACTTCATCCCACAATACCGCGGAATTAAAAAATGAGCAAGCGAGGAAGCAATCTGAGCATCAACACCCACAAACTCCTTTGTGTTCTACTCGTGATCGCATCTACACATAGACTTGGCTCATGATGCCACTGTTGGGGAACGTTGCATGGGAAATAAAAAATTCATACGCATACACAAGATCTATCCATGGAGATAAGAATCTACGAGAGGAAGAGTGGATCTACATACCCTTGTAAATTGCTAAGGGGGAAGCATTAAGAAATGCGGTTGATCTAGTCGAACATCTTCGCGATCCAAATCGCCGACTGTCCCGCGATCCAATCACGATCCGTCCCGATCTAGCGCCGAACGGACGGCAGCTCCGCGTTCAGCACACGTATAGCTCGATGACAATCTCCAACTTCTTGATCCAGTAAGAGAGAGCGGAGAGGTAGATGATTTCTCCAGCACCGCAACAGCGCGGCAGCTGGTGGTGGAACTATTTCGGCAAGGCTTCGCCTAAGCACCGCCGAAAACTAGAGGGAACAATCTATCGGGGAGAGACGGCTCCACCATGGCTTAAGGTTTTATGGTGTGGCTTCCCTCTCACCCCTCAAGTATATATAGGAGGAAGTTAAGGGAGTCCGGTGCCCCTAGGGTTCCCCCTAGGATGCGGCCGGAGTGGGGAGGTGGAGGAGTCCAACTCCAGTCCTCCTAGGAGTAGGATTCCTCCCCCACTTGGAGACTCTTTCCTCCTCTTGAGTTTTTCCACCCCTAGATGCATGGGCCTTAGTGGGGGGTTCAGCCAGCCCACTAGGGGCTGTTTTGCCTCCTCCCACATCCCATGAGGCCCTTTGGGGCGAGAAGCCCCTCCAGATGGTCCCCCGGTACCCTCCTGGCACTCCCGATACACTACCGAAGTACCTGAAACTTTTCCAGTGACCAAAAGGAGACTTGATATATATCAATCTTTACCTCCGGACCATTCCGGAGATCCTCATGACAACCGGGATCTCATTCGGGACTCCTAACATCCTTCGGTCACCACCATGCTTAACTCTATACTACCAAAATATCACCGAACGTTAAGTGTGCACACCCTACGGATTCAGAAACTATGTAGACATGATTGAGACACCTCTACAGTCAATAACCAATAGCGGGACCTGGATGCCCATATTGGTTCCTACATATTCTATGACGATCTTTATCGCTTGAACCTCTATGTCAAGGGTTCAGTTAATCCTGTACGTTGCTCCCTTTGTTCTTCGGTATGTTACTATCCCGAGATTCAATCGTCGGTATCTCTATACCTAGTTCAATATCATTACCGAAAAGTCTCTCTACTCGTTTTGTAATTCAAGATCCCATGGCTAGCACTTTAGTCACATTGGTTGCAAGTCTTGTTGTGATGTTGTATTACCAAGTGGGCCCTCAGATACCTTTCTGTCACACGGAGTAAAATATCCCAGTCTTGATCCATGCCCACTCAACAGACACCCTCGGAGATACCTGTAGAGCATCTTTATAGTCACCCAGTTTTGTTGTGACATTTGATACACACAAGGTATTCCTCCGGTGTTAGTGAGTTGCATGATCTCATGGTCATAGGAACAGATACTTGACATGCAGAAAACTATAGCAAGAAACTGACACGATCATATGCTATGTTTATAGTTGGGTTCTTGTCCATCACATCATTCTCCTAATGATGTGATCCCATTATCAAATGACATCTCATGTACATGGCTAGGAAACCATGACCATCTTTGATCAACGAGCTAATCTAAAAGAGGCATACTAGGGACACAATGTTGTCTATGTATTGACACATGCAATCGAGTTTCCAATCAATACAGTTATAGCATGGATAATACACGATTATCATGAAAAAGGAAATATAATAATTACCACTTTATTATTGCCTCTAGGGCATATTTCCAATAGTGTCCGCTGTCGGCCGCACAGGCAGGAGGATGTTTAGTCGCGGTTCGTAACACGAACCGAGACAATAAGCTTGCCACGCGTCAGCACCTGCCAGACTCTATTTTTTTTGGAAAGGGTCGTGTTTAATTTTGTGTTTTCATTTTATTTTATATTTTTATTGTATTTTCACATGGTTATAGATATTAATATATATAACATCATCAATACAAATTATGGAAAAAAATCCAACATCCGTACAAATTAGATGGATGCAATAGACCAAGTTGAATTAAAGGAAATTGCGATGTTGCGATTCGCAACATCGTATTTTCCTCTAATTCAACGTCTATTGCATCCATCTAATTTGTCCTAGTATATGTCATATATATTACAACTCATCATCATCTTAATCAATTCTTCATCATTCTAGGTAAAATAACATAAGAAAGGTGGACTCCTCATCATTCTGGTTGTTACCATACTAGAGCAAGTGATCAAGTTATCACAACTTAGAAACAGTAACTACTGCTCTCTCCTAGGTAAAATAGCATTAAAAAGGTGAACTCCTGCATCTCCCCATTGAAGAATATAGATCAACCTATCTCCAACTTGTGGCTTGCGCAAGTTATAGTCTCCAAGTGGTTGCCTTGTTGATTTTATTGCCTTGCTCCATCCTTACATTTTCATGGTTTTCTCACTTCGAGATATCTTGTATTTACTAGGGTAAATCATCGGCATTGGCCGTAAACTAACCATATGCAAATCACCTTAGGTAAACATCAAATTTAGGCATGGTCTTTGGCGGGAGAACCTATTGAAGAACATAAGTTATAATAACATAGTTAGCAAACTAGTTTTCTACTGATTGAACAATGTATGAAAAGGATAGACTAGTGACACAAGAGTGAAAAAAATCTTACAAAGTTTTCTCTACTATTGTTGTAAGGGTTTAACTTGTGCACTAGTGGCACATATCGATGATAAATGTTACCAATCATGTAATTTTCATTATGATGCTGAACATCATGAATAAATGGGATGAGATGATATTTATCCAAACAAGTAAGCTTGGAGTCATAACTGTAGTACGTCCGATCTATTATTTGATTGGTAGTTCTTGTAGCACGGAAACAAGCTGATACTTAAAAAAAGAAATTTAGTGGGGATGAGTACCAAATACTTTACAATAATCAACATAAATTACTGAACAAATTTGTTGACAAACGCACCTGGAGGTAGCACCGGAATCAAGTCATCCTCTGCATGAAGCCAAATATATATATATTATTATCACGAACATTGTCATTACCAAGATCCAAGGTAATGGTCATGTCCTCATCCAACCCATACGCCTTGGAAAATGCTATCCAATTAGGACAACCAAAATATGTGTGATCTTCATTATTTTTCACCTTAACAACAAAATTGCAATGCTCTATTCCTAGGTGAGCTATCTTAGGCACCGTACTATCCTTCTCTTTGAAATGGAACTTGATCAAGACAGTGAATCTTTCATGATAGGGACGCACTAGTCGAATTGTACAAAAGAAAATTAAAACAAAAAAAGCACGACATACTTCATTAACAAAAAATACATGTTGTCTTTACATACTGTAATAATACTAAATTCTTTTGTTAGCATGACGGTGAATGACCTATCGTTGTCCAGGTGAGGATAAAGGTCGCATATACCCCTGTCATCCCAGCACAAAGGGCACTTAGGGATCCTATCGTCATCAGCTGAGGTCAAAATTTCCGATGTTCATGATTCTAAGATTAAAAATTGACAAAAAAATTTGTAAGCAAGATCAGCATATAATATCACTAATACATATGATATCATCGGTAATCATCAAGGACTATTCATATAATATCATCATACAATATCACTAATACATCTCGAATAATCCAGTTAATGAAGCATCGAATATTATCACTAATACAACTTGAATATTATTGAATAATCGAGTTCACCCGCAATTCCTGAGGTGTGGGCGGTGGACACCCAAAGAGAAGGAACCACCATAGGATCATAGCTTGGGTGAGATCCGTGAAGGTACTTGTAGCGACCCGACCTGAAAGGTCAAGTCTCCGGTGTTTCTGTACCATCCCAAGATCATGCTGGTACACACACGGTACATCAATGTATATATCAAAGGGAAATCACACAGCATTATATTAATCGAAATCTCATATCGAGTCCTTTATTACAATAAAGCTTACAATAAAGTGGCCAAGGCTAACTCATGAGAATATCTAAATCTTGCGGAAGCGTCGAAAGTAGGTGAGTCCATCCGACTCCAAGGGCATCTCACTGAGCATAGAACGCGTCCTCACTCCTGGTCCGAAAAGTACTCTGCAACATGATACGTTGCAGCCATGTAGGTCAGCATATGGAATATGCCGGCAAAGTCACAAGAGAGGGGTGAAAAGATAATCATCTAATCTATATGCAAATATGGCAGGTGGGGTGGTAAGTTTTTTGCGTAAAGCCAAGTTTTTCCTACATCAAGGGAGGGGTTAAGCAAAATATTACTAAGTTTGTTGATTAATGAGATGGTTCCTCCAACCAATTCTCATACCCAAAATTATTAAATACCCACATCATCATATTAATTGTGTTGAGAATTCCGGAAGTTTCAATTCCTTTGGCTCAAGTCGTCCATGACCGTGGACACGGCTAATCGATTAGGTTTTGAATACTCTGCAGAGTTTTGCACACGTTCCCCACAAGATTTGGTCGCCTCCGTTTGATTTCTCGCACTTCAGGGTGTTTGAGAAACGGATGACCAAAACATGGTCTTCCAAAGGGTTTCCCTGCGACTCTGTCGGTGCCCATCCTTTCCTACCGTTCTTCTACCTCTCGTAGCACCGTCTGTCCAGGGTCACCACGATATCCAACCAAGCCAGAGCCCATAATGACTTGTGGCTGTGTAGGTAAGCCTTGGGTTTTAAAGCATCCATCCATCTCTTTGTGCCTAGGTGGACCTTTCCGCGTGAATACTGGCCATCTCCAGCATCACCTAGGCAAATCCACTGGTTTCTCCAGGGTGCCGTTCAACCATCATCCACCCAGAGGTATGTTGAAAACTCAGAGTCTTAAATCTTGATCATTATGTAGGTCTTGAAATTATTAACTCTCTCAACTCTCATGAATCACACAACCAACCCCGTCTACTAATAGCATAGCAAAAGGTAAAACAACATTTCCCGGGGCCAATGTGTCAAAGAGGTTGAAGGGGGTACCTACCACATGATACTACTACAATGTAACCAAGTTTCCAACTAACCTATCTTGCATGCAATTGGGGAGATGGTAGAACTAATGCATATAAAACATGGGTAAACATGGTCAAAGTGACTTGCCTGATTGATGATCTTCGTACGTGAGTGACTCTAAGTAACAAGCTTCGCACTCCGGATAATCTAACGAAACAAACAAGCACTCAAATAAGTATACAACAAAATAACAACTCATAACATCAACCAAGAACTAGTAAACAATCAAGACAAAACAATGCACAAATCTCAAGTAAGAAAACACACAAAGTTTTGTTTACTAGGAGGTGATTGAGAAAACACTACTATCTTTATAAAACTATTTTGAATCTAAGTTTGTTGAGAAAACTTTTGTAAAGTTTGTAAAAGTTTTGATAAACACTAAATGGAACAAATATAGTTTTACTAACAAGAGAGCAAAACAAAACTTATTAATTATTATCAAGACATGTTCTTAACAGAAAAGAATTTACAAATAAACTTGTTTTAGAAAACAAAATTAGATTATATAGAACTTTCTTGAAAACAAAACTATTACTAACTAGTTGTTTTAATCAAATTAACCTATTTGAAAAGAAGTTGTGATTCCTATGTTAAATAAAATTAAACTAAGCAAATTTATATTTTTATTAAAAGTAAGTGAAAACACTAAATGTTTACTAACAGAACCTAATAAACAAATAAAACCAAATTCTAAAACAAACTAATTAAAATTGAGTTTATAAAACTATATTATAATACTAAGCAGATTCTGTTTTTGGTTAAAACATTAATCAAATTAAACCTAAAAATCCTCAAACTAAGCACGAAGGTAGTCCTAACTAATACCAAACAGTAGCAAAAAGTTTCATGTGAAAAACTATTTTCAAACTCTAGTTATTCAGATTTGAAGATTTTGAGCAAATTTGATTAAATTCAGTTTTTATAGTTCAAATTTGAAATTTAAAAGTACAGGGTGAAACTACATTAAAATTGTGAGCTATTTCAAAAAGAATCAACTCAAAACACTAAATAGATAAAATATATAAGCAAAACAAATTTTGAAAACATTCTGTTAATTAAAACAAAAATAGAGAAAAAAAATGATTTGCGACGGTCAGGGGGCTACGTGGCGCAATCCTATTGGTTGGCTAGCGCGTGTGTTAGATGATTTCGAGCGGGCGACCGGTCGGAAGAGGATAACAGTTCGGATTAAATCCGATCTAATCTTAGCCGTTGGTTTTGGATCGGAGGGAGGGGAATGCTCACGTGGTAAAGTCGCCAGCGTCGGGGGTTCTCTGGTGGATCCGAAGGCGGCGAGGACGACGGCGAGGCGTTCCGATGGTCGGGGAAAACGGGGAAATGGTCCGGGCGACGGCGACGGGCCTCCGGAGTCGACTGGTGGCAACGGTGGGGCGAACGATGGTCGGAAGTGGTGGCTACGGTCGACGGCGAGGTCCGGTGGTGGCGCAACTCCGGCGACGAATTGCGGCAGCTCCTCGACGAGGTAGGAGGGGTTTGGGGGGGATGGATGCGGGGAAGTGGGGCTCTTATATAGGCGCTCGGGGGTGCGGGGAGTTAAGAGAGGAGAGAGATCCGGCGAGGGGAGGAAATGGCCGGCGTCGGGTCCGGCGCGCGCGGGGAGGGAGAAGATGACCGTTCGATGAAACGGTCGGTCGGGTGGGGTCCAGCGTCAGTGAGAGGAGGGCGTGTCCGTTACGCGCGGTCGGCCGGTCGGTAGTAAAGGCGCGAATAACTGCCGTGGGCCGGCCCGTTTAATACCGGAAACGGTTACCGTTTCTTTTTAATAATTTTCCAGAGACATTAGAAAGCTTTTAAATCATTCAAATAGTCTCTAAATATAGGGGTATTATATATCAAAATTAACAGAATAATAAATTCTATTTAATGAACATTTCTATTCTGTCATTTGAATACTTTGAAAAAAATAATATTTTCAGAAATTGCCTAGTTGTTTTTAAACCCTTTTTGCAAATATTTTCAAAATAACTCCTGGTTATTTTTGTTCAAATACATCACCAATTAGTCCCTGGTGTGGAGTGTCATGTTCCTCCTCTCTTATTTGAACTTTTAACCAAAATTTCAAATAGGTGAAAGCAACTTAGGGAAAATAGAAAGGACTTTCAGAAAGTCAGAAAAGGCATTTCAACTATTTCATAAAATCAAGCAATGATGATGATGAATGCATAGCTATATTCATAACATTCCAAAATGAAATTTTGGGATGTTACAAACCTACCCACCTTAAGATGAATCTCGCCCTCGAGATTCGGGTTGGCTAGAAAATAGGTGCGGATGGTCTCTACGAAGATCTTCTTCGCGTTCCCAGGTGGCTTCTTCCTCAGTGTGGTGACTCCACAAAACCTTACAGAACTTGATGATCTTACTGCGGGTAACTCTGTTGGATGTCTCGAGGATTCTGACAGGCTTCTCCTCATAGGTCAGATCATTGTCAAGTTGTATGGCCTCTAGGGGCACGGTGTCTCTCAAAGGGATATCAGCCATCTCAGCATGACATTTCTTCAGCTGGGACACGTGGAAAACATCATGAACTCCGGATAATCCTTCCGGCAATTCCAGCTTGTATGGAACTTCGCCTCTACGTTCAAGAATTTTGTAGGGGCCTATGAATCTGGGTGCTAATTTTCCTTTAACACCAAATCTCTTGATTCCACGAAGCGGGGACACACGAAGATATGCTCTGTCTCCCACTTCATATGTCACTTTTTTACGTTTGCTGTCAGCATAACTCTTCTGTCGAGATTGAGCTATCTTGAGTCTGTCACGAATCAACCTGACTTTCTCTTCAGAATCTTGGATAAGGTCGGGACCAAAAAGTTGTCGGTCTCCAACACCATCCCACGTCAGTGGTGTTCTGCACCTCCTTCCGTATAAATCTTCGAAAGGGGCCATCTTTAGACTGGTCTGATAACTCTTGTTGTACAAGAATTCTGCGTAAGGTAAGTTGTCATCCCAACTAGATCCATAATCTAGCGCACAAGCTCTCAACATGTCTTCCAGAATCTGGTTGACTCTCTCAGTCTGTCCATCTGTCTGTGGATGAAAGGCTATACTGAACTCTAGCCTTGTACCCAAGGTTTCAAGTAACTAATGCCAAAACTTTGAGGTAAACTGTGTTCCTCTATCTGATATGATACTCCTCGGAACTCCGTGCAAACATACAATCCTGGTCATATATATCTTGGCTAGCTTAGCACTGGTATAAGTGGTTTTCACTGGAATGAAATGAGCTACCTTGGTCAAGCGATCTACCACTACCCAGATGGAATCATAACCTGAACGGGTCCTGGGTAATCCTGTGATGAAGTCCATACCAAGCTTTTCCCATTTCCACTCGGGTATCGGCAAAGGTTGGAGTAACCCTGCTGGTTTCTCATGTTCTGCCTTTACTCGCTGACAAACATCACATATTGCAACATGTTCCGCAATATCTTTCTACATACCTGTCCACCAATAACTTTCCTTTAAATCGAGATACATCTTGGTATTGCCTGGGTGTATCGAGTAAGGTGAATCGTGGGCTTCCTGAAGTATCAACTTCCTGAGCTCTGGGTCATTGGGCACATAGATTCGGTTCTCAAACCACAAAGTTCCGTGTTCATCCTCACGAAAACCTTTAGCTTTACCATCTTCCATTCTCTGCTTTATCTCAGCTATCTCCTTGTCCGATTTCTGGGCTTTACAAATTCTTTCGGTCAAGGTGGACTGAATTTCCAGTGTAGCAACATATCCTCTTGGAACTATCTCTAGCTTGAGCTCTCTGAGATCATCGACTAACTCCTGGGGTAATCCTCCCGCTGTGAGTGTGTTCACATAAGTTTTCTGACTCAAGGCATCGGCTACAACATTAGCCTTACCTGGATGGTAGTGTAATCTCATGTCATAGTCCTTGATTAACTCTAACCATCGTCTCTGTCTGAGGTTCAACTCTTTCTGCGTGAAGATATACTTCAGGCTCTTATGGTCGGTGTAAACATCACAACTATTTCCGATAAGAAAATGTCTCCAGGTCTTGAGTGCGTGCACTACGGCTGCTAGTTCCAAATCATGAGTGGCATAATTTAACTCATGAGGTCGTAGCTGTCTGGAAGCATAGGCTACAACTTTTCCTTCCTGCATAAGTACTCCTCCAAGTCCTTGACGTGAAGCATCACAATAAACCTGGAAATCCTTCCGAATATTGGGCAAAATCAACACTGGGGCTGTGACCAAACGTTCCTTTAACTCCTGGAAACTGGCTTCACATTCCACAGTCCAAACATACTTGGATTCTTTCTTCAACAACTCTATCATGGGCTTGGCAATCTTTGAGAAATTCTCAATGAATCTCCAGTAATATCCGGCAAGTCCGAGGAAACTGCGGATCTGCTTAACTGAGGTGGGTGACTTCCACTCGGTGACGGCTTCAACCTTAGCGGGGTCTACGACTATTCCTTCTCCGGAAATAACATGTCCAAGGAATCCGACTTCCGTCAGCCAAAATTCACATTTGCTGAACTTGGCATATAACTGATGCTCTCTTAGCTTCTCCAGAACTAAACGCAGATGTTCCTTATGTTCTTCCTCGTTCTTGGAGAATATCAAAATGTCATCGATGAACACCACGACAAACTTGTCCAAATATTCCATAAACACTTTGTTCATCAAATTCATGAAGTAGGCAGGAGCATTAGTCAAACCAAAGGACATGACAGTATACTCATACAAGCCATACCTGGTGGTGAAAGCTGTTTTGGGTATATCCTGTTCACGAATCTTCAGTTGATGATACCCTGATCGAAGATCGATCTTAGAGAATACTTTGGCGCCTACTAGCTGATCAAACAAATCATTAATCATCGGCAGAGGGTACTTGTTCTTGATAGTCACCTCGTTCAAGGCACGATAATCGACTACCATTCTCAAAGTTTTATCCTTCTTCTCCACCAAAAGAACTGGGGCTCCCCAAGGTGAAGAACTTGGGCGTATATAACCTTTGTCCAATAACTCCTTAATTTGCTTCTTGATTTCCAACAGATCATTTGCGGGCATCCGATAGGGTCTCTTGGAAATTGGTGCTGTCCCTGGCTGTAGCTCTATTAGGAACTCAATCTCCCTATCTGGTGGCATGCCTGGTAATTCTTCCGGAAATACATCCAGAAAATATTTTACGACAGGTACTTCCTCCTGAACAACTCCTGTGAGGGCATTTAACCTAGCACTCATATGTGTGCGTCGGGATACATACTTAATCCTCTTGTTCTCTGGGGTGGTGAGTGAAACAGACTTGCTGAGGCAATCAAGATTTCCTTCATACTTGGTCATCCAATCCATGCCTAGGATTACATCCAATCCCTGGGATTCTAAGACGATGAGGTCGGTGGGAAAAACATGGTTTCCTGTATTGAGTTTCAGGGCATGGCATCCTATCCCTGCCATCATCATACCTCCTGGGGAACTGACCTTAATAGGCTGGCTAAGGGTTTTGTTGGCCAAACCATATTTATCCACAACTACCCTTGATATGAATGAATGAGTTGCACCGGAATCAAAAAGTACTGTAACTAGAAGTGAATGCAATAAAAACTTACCAACCACAGTCTCGGGTTGATCATAGACTTCTTCCACGTCGAGGTGATTCACCTGGGCACGAGGAAAAGGGTTTGGCTTCTTGGCTGCGGAGTTGCCGTTTCCATTTCCCTGCTTGCTCTGGGGACACTCAGTAGCATAGTGCCCTGTCTTCTGGCACTTGAAACAGGTGATGTGGCTCAGATCCTTCTGAGTAGGAACGTGACGGTGCTGATTGTTGTTCCCATTGTCAGTCTTGAAGTTGCCATGGTTGGGACGGGCATTCCCATTTCTTCCATGGTTGTGGCTTCCATGGTTGTGCACAGCATGAGTGTGTCTTCCAAACTTACCGGTCCCTGATCCGGTATTCCCTGAGTACGGGGAGTAGCGGGGCTTATGATGAGCTCCAGAGTTAAACTTCCCCTGAGTGTACTTCCTCTTGCGGTTCTCAATCTGCTGCTGTTTACCTTCCAGAATGAGTGCCTTATCCACCAGCTCTTGGTAGTTGTTGAAATTAGCCACTACCAGCTGCATGCTCAACTCATCGTTGAGTCCTTCTAGAAATTTCTCTTGCTTGGCCGCATCATCGGCCACGTCTCCTGGTGCATAATGTGCCAATGTGTTCAACTCTTCCACATATTGGGCCACGGAGCGATTACTCTGGCGCAAGTTGCGAAACTCGCGCTTCTTCAGACTCATGGCTCCAGCTCAAACATGTGCGGTGCGAAAAGCTTGCTGGAACTGCTCCCAAGTTACATCAGCAATAGGATATGTGGTGATGTAATTCTCCCACCATGAAGCTGTTGGTCCTTCAAGTTGATGTGCGGCAAATCGCACCTTCTCAGCATCAGTACATCCAGCGGTGACAAGTTCCCTCTCCATCTTACGGAGCCAGTCATCTGCCACAATGGGCTCAGTGCTGCTGGAGAAAGTTGGAGGATTCAACCTCAGAAAACGGGTGAGATTGTTAGTCTGGGGTGGATGGTCGTTGTTGTTGTTCTGGTTGTTGGTCTGATTCTGGATCAATAACTGCATCAGTGCATTCTGCTACTGAAGGAGTTGCGTGAGTTCCGGCGGGAAAGTGAAGTCGGTCTCACGTCGTGGAGGCATCTTGCTGTTTTCAGAGGGATGAGAATTAGAATAGAACAAGGGTCTAGAAGGAATTCACTACCCATATGCAATGCAACAAACATATCACACCAAACACTCATTCATTTATTCAATCAATGTCAAACATCGGGAATACAAGTCTCAAACAAGCTAAACATCGACCTACGCTTTAACGACTAAAATAAAAGATACATTGGAGGGCATAACTAAGGTTCTCCTCAAAAGTGCATAGTCGTAGGTCCTCTGGTGGTGCTTTCCTCATAGTCTTCATCGTCGCTGATGAAGGGTGCCATGTCTCCTTCGGGATGAAGATTTTCACCCATGTCCATCTGTTCCTCCAGAGTGGCGATGCGAGTGTTCAGCTTGTCGATCCTCTCTAAGAAATCCTTCACCTCATATTCATGCTCATAGTTGGCTTCCCGCAAGTCAGCTTCAAGATCAATCTCACGGTTCATCAGATTCTTGATTGTCTTCGTATCAGTACGAACTCGAAGCTCCAGAGTCCTGATGTGAGTCTCCAGGGTCTGGATATAGGAAATGGTGGAGTCTCCAGTGGGAGGGATTATGATGTTGCCATGGGCATCTCTGCGGCAAACCATACTGAGTCCTGGTGAAATGGTTCCACCTCTGTATTCCTCCTGAATATGTCCAAGGGCACGATGAATGGCCATGTCTCTCCCAAGTATCCAACTGGGTGCCACGAACTTGAAGTCGATGGGTTTCTTCCGATTCCCAAAGGTCTTCCCTGGGATGTGCACCTCAATCCTGTAGCGTCCATCTTGTGGAAATGACATGATAGGAGTCCCGGTGATGCTCGGCAAAGCTATCCTTACGTCCTTGACGATCCTCATCAGCTCCTTACCAAAGGGCATCGTTGTGTCAGGCTGACAAAACTCCGTGATCAACACTGGGATGAAGGTGGCCATCTATAAATTTTGAAATAATCGGAGAGAAATAAGACATGAGTAGATGAGAGTATAAGAATTTTAAAGACAAAGAGATACAATCCTAAGGCTTTCCAATCCTAGAGGTTACGTCCTACAGTCAGCGTGTGCTCTGATACCATTTCTGTAGCGACCCGACCTGAAAGGTCAAGTCTTCGGTGTTTCCGTACCATCCCAAGATCATGCTGGTACACACACGGTACATCAATGTATATATCAAAGGGAAATCACACAACATTATATTAATCGAAATCTCATATCGAGTCCTTTATTACAATAAAGCTTACAATAAAGTGGCCAAGGCCAACTCATGAGAATATCTAAATCTTGCGGAAGCGTCGAAAGTAGGTGAGTCCATCCGACTGCAAGGGCATCTCACTGAGCATAGAACGCGTCCTCACTCCTGGTCCGAAAAGTACTCTGCAACATGATACGTTGCAGCCATGTAGGTCAGCATATGGAATATGCCGGCAAAGTCACAAGAGAGGGGTGAACAGATAATCATCTAATCTATATGCAAATATGGCAGGTGGGGTGGTAAGTTTTTTTGCGTAAAGCCAAGTTTTTCCTACATCAAGGGAGGGGTTAAGCAAAATATTACTAAGTTTGTTGATTAATGAGATGGTTCCTCCAACCAATTCTCATACCCAAAATTATTAAATACCCACATCATCATATTAATTGTGTTGAGAATTCCGGAAGTTTCAATTCCTTTGGCTCAAGTCGTCCATGACCGTGGACATGGCTAATCGATTAGGTTTTGAATACTCTGCAGAGTTTTGCACACGTTCCCCACAAGATTTGGTCGCCTCCGTTTGATTTCTCGCACTTCAGGGTGTTTGAGAAACGGATGACCAAAACATGGTCTTCCAAAGGGTTTCCCTGCGACTCTGTCGGTGCCCATCCTTTCCTACTGTTCTTCTACCTCTCGTAGCACCGCCTGTCCAGGGTCACCACGATATCCAACCAAGCCAGAGCCCATAATGACTTGTGGCTGTGCAGGTAAGCCTTGGGTTTTAAAGCATGCATCCATCTCTTTGTGCTTGGGTGGACCTTTCCGCGTGAATACTGGCCATCTCCAGCATCACCTAGGCAAATCCACTGGTTTCTCCAGGGTGCCGTTCAACCATCATCCACCCAGAGGTATGTTGAAAACTCGGAGTCTTAAATCTTGATCATTATGTAGGTCTTGCAATTATTAACTCTCTCAACTCTCATGAATCACACAACCAACCCCGTCTACTAATAGCATAGCAAAAGGTAAAACAACGTTTCCCGGGGCCAATGTGTCAAAGAGGTTGAAGGGGGTACCTACCACATGATACTACTACAATGTAACCAAGTTTCCAACTAACCTATCTTGCATGCAATTGGGGAGATGGTAGAACTAATGCATATAAAACATGGGTAAACATGGTCAAAGTGACTTGCCTGATTGATGATCTTCGTACGTGAGTGACTCTAAGTAACAAGCTTCGCACTCCGGATAATCTAACGAAACAAACAAGCACTCAAATAAGTATACAACAAAATAACAACTCATAACATCAACCAAGAACTAGTAAACAATCAAGACAAAACAATGCACAAATCTCAAGTAAGAAAACACACAAAGTTTTGTTTACTAGGAGGTGATTGATAAATCACTACTGTCTTTATAAAACTATTTTGAATCTAAGTTTGTTGAGAAAACTTTTGTAAAGTTTGTAAAAGTTTTGATAAACACTAAATGGAACAAATATAGTTTTACTAACAAGAGAGCAAAACAAAACTTATTAATTATTATCAAAACATGTTCTTAACAGAAAAGAATTTACAAATAAACTTGTTTTAGAAAACAAAATTAGATTATATAAAACTTTGTTGAAAACAAAACTATTACTAACTAGTTGTTTTAATCAAATTAACCTATTTGAAAAGAAGTTGTGATTCCTATGTTAAATAAAATTAAACTAAGCAAATTTATATTTTTATTAACAGTAAGTGAAAACACTAAATGTTTACTAACAGAACCTAATAAACAAATAAAACCAAATTCTAGAACAAACTAATTAAAATTGAGTTTATAAAACTATATTATAATACTAAGCAGATTCTGTTTTTGGTTAAAACATTAATCAAATTAAACCTAAAAATCCTCAAACTAAGCATGAAGGTAGTCCTAACTAATACCAAACAGTAGCAAAAAGTTTCATGTGAAAAACTATTTTCAAACTCTAGTTATTCAGATTTGAAGATTTTGAGAAAATTTGATTAAATTCAATTTTTATAGTTCAAATTTGAAATTTAAAAGCACAGGGTGAAACTACATTAAAATTGTGAGCTATTTCAAAAAGAATCAACTCAAAACACTAAATAGATTAAAAGATATAAGCAAAACAAATTTTGAAAACATTCTGTTAATTAAAACAAAAACAGAGAAAAAAATGATTTGCGACGGTCAGGGGGCTACGTGGCGCAATCCTATTGGTTGGCTAGCGCGTGTGTTAGATGATTTCGAGCGGGCGACCGGTCGGAAGAGGATAACGGTTCGGATTAAATCCGATCTAATCCTAGCCGTTGGTTTTGGATCGGAGGGAGGGGAATGCTCACGGGGTAAAGTCGCCGGCGTCGGGGGTTCTCCGGTGGATCCGAAGGCGGCGAGGACGACGGCAAGGCGTTCCAGTGGTCGGGGAAAACGGGGAAATGGTCCGGGCGATGGCGACGGGCCTCCGGAGTCGACTGGTGGCAACGGTGGGGCGAACGGTGGTCGGAAGTGGTGGCTACGGTCGACGGCGAGGTCCGGTGGTGGCGCAACTCCGGCGACAAATTGCGGCAGCTCCTCGGCGAGGTAGGAGGGGTTTGGGGGGGGGGGAATGGATGCGGGGAAGTCGGGCTCTTATATAGGCGCTCGGGGGTGCGGGGAGTTAAGAGAGGAGAGAGATCCGGCGAGGGGAGGAAATGGCCGGCGTCGGGTCCGGCGCGCGCGGGGAGGGAGAAGATGACCGTTCGGTGAAACGGTCGGTCGGGTGGGGTCCAGCATCAGTGAGAGGAGGGCGTGTCCGTTACGCGCGGTCGACCGGTCGGTAGTAAAGGCACGAATAACTGCCGTGGGCCGGCCCGTTTAATACCGGAAACGGTTACCATTTCTTTTTAATAATTTTCCAGAGACATTCAAAAGCTTTTAAAGCATTCAAATCTTCTCTAAATATAGGGGTATTATATATTAAAATTAACAGAATAATAAATTATATTTAATGAACATTTCTATTCTGTCATTTGAACACTTTGAGAAAATAATATTTTCAGAAATTTCCTAGTTGTTTTTAAACCCTTTTTGCAAATATTTTCAAAATAACTCCTGGTTATTTTTGTTCAAATACATCACCAATTAGTCCCTGGTGTGGAGTGTCATGTTCCTCCTCTCTTATTTGAACTTTTAACCAAAATTTCAAATAGGTGAAAGCAACTTAGGGAAAATAGAAAGGACTTTCAGAAAGTCAGAAAAGGCATTTCAACTATTTCATAAAATCAAGCAATGATGATGATGAATGCATAGCTATATTCATAACATTCCAAAATGAAATTTTGGGATGTTATAGTACTGCCGAGTATTGGAGAACTTGGCGTCCAATGCAACCATGTAGCGATGAAAATTCTCGTCCTCCTCCCTCACACGACGACGTACCACCTCCTCGGTTGTCGGCTGCCTCTGCATCAATAGTGGCCCACGCGACCGCCACTAAAGAAGCTCCAGTTTGACGACGAGACCCGGATTCCTGACCAAGCAATGTGCCCCAGAAGGTAGCACCCCTAGTGCCAGCCCGGCGGAGCCCAGTCCCGGACATGGGGCCTCTCAAACTAGTTATCGGCGTCGAGTGGATGACGAGGATGCAGGATTGGCATCGTCGACGAGAACAAATTGTGGCTATAGAAAATATCATTTTATTTAACAAAAATAACAACAATACCATATTTATTTTTTTGGAAAAAGAGAGATATTTCCATATGGTATATGCATGTTTAACTACATAAGTAACGTGTGATGCACCGTCAATCGTCATGCGATCCAACATTAGGAAGAGACCTTTCCTCTTGTAAGTTCTATCTTCTGCCTCTTCTAATTTTCTTATTCCCGACGAAAAATAGGATTTTTCCTTTAGAGCCCTTTGGTTCAGAGGAATGCATTCCTATTCCTACATAGGATTAATTCCCATCCTCCACATTTCAAAGGAAAATAAAAGAGAGCCTAGACTCAATGGAAAAATTCTTATGATGTGAACCAAAATGGCATATCTTTTGCTAATCCTAATGATAGGATTTGGGATCCATGTCATCTAATTCCCTACAAAATTCCTATTCCTATGATAATCCTATCCTATGAACCAAAGGAGGCCTAAGGTATGATTTTTTTGGTTTCTGTCCAATTTATCTATAAAAGTTTCTATGATAATCATATCCTATAATAATCCTATCCTATGAACCAAATGAGACTGCATGGATTGGATCCTGGCACCACCACTGCTTCGGTCGACGACGGACACGGGCCACGACGGTGAACGCGTGGGGGGGGGGAGATGGGAGGAGGGGAACTGCGGTGTGGCCGGCGTATCACCTAGGAGGAGGAGGATGAGGAGGAGGGAAGCGGGCTCGGGGCAGCGACGGGGACGTTGTCGGGGGCGGTGATGACGAGCGGGCTTGGGGAGGCAATGACAAGGTCCTACAACCTGGCGGCATCGAGGTGGTCTTCGACGCCATCAGGGGAGAGGGAGATCGAAAACGGCAGCCGACTTTTGGTCCTACTTATAAACCCCACCCTTTAGTCCCGGTTGGATCCACCAACCAGGACTAAAAGTGAATTTTCAGCATGCGAAAGGGAGGGAAGCCTAGGTCTTTAGTCCTGGTTGGTGGCTCCAACCGGGACTAAAGGGGGGGTAGTCCTGTTTGCACCCACCAAGCAGGACTAAAGCCATGTTCCTAGCATGGTGGAAGTTTAGTCCCACCTCGCCAAGCGAGGCGCGCTCGTAGTGGTTTATAAGCACGCTTCAGCTCCTCTCTATTCCAGGCATTGCATGCCTAACTCCCTTTAGCCTACTGGGCCTACTTGTCCCGTGGGCCTGCGTCCTGTCCCATGTATATTGGGTTACTAGTCGTATCTAGGCCATGGTGTCCTAGTAGGCAGGCATTTTTTTATGTTATTTTTTAGCATATTAAAAGTTCTTAACAAAAAATACTTTATGAAAAAATTTGCTATTGAATTTTTTAACAAAAAATACTTATGAATATTCTTTTTTCTATTAAAGTTTTTAAGAAAAATATCTTTGATAATTTTAGTTGCATAAATTTTATATAATATTAAGTTAATATTATTTTGATCATAACTAGAGGTTTATAAAAGCTTTTTAGTTGATTCTTTTTGCTATTGAAGAATATTATAGTTTTTTTTTGTTGATCATAACAAAAAACTACAATTGAATCATCTTAGTTCACAAACTCTTTCGAATTATCAGGGTTTTGGACGAAAACGCATCTATTACAAAGGGATTTAATTTTTTAACATATTTAACTCTAGAATTTTCTGCATTCAATATGCACCATTCAAAGCCACATCATCAATTTTCAACCCTTTTGTGACTTCATTTGCTATTTTCCATGCATTTCATGATTTATGTTGAGCTAAAATGACCCTGAATTTGAAAAGCACTACAAATGAACTCTGAAAAAGTTGAAAATTGGCATTGGATCATAATTTCACCCACATAGCATGTGCTAAAAAGTTTAGAGGGTTACGACAAAAAGTGAATACACTTCGTGTACACATTGGACGATGTCTTTCGAAGTATCACGGTTTCAGACGAAAAATCATCTACTATAAAGGGATTTCATTTTTTAACATATTTTAACTCCATAATTTTTTTGCGTTCAAAATGCACCATTCAAAGCCACATCATCAATTTTCAACCTTTTCTGACTTCATTTGCTATTTTCATGCATTTCATGATTTATCTAAAATGACCCTGAATTTGAAAAACACTACAAATGAACTCTGAAAGGATTGAAACTTGGCATGGTATCATAATTTCACCCACATAGCATGTGCTAAAAAGTTTAGATGGTTACGACAAAAACTGGATACACTTTGTGTACAAATTGGATAATCTCTTTCGAAGTATGAGGGTTTCGCACGAAAACTCATCTACTACAAAGGGATTTCATTTTTTTCACATATTTTAACACGAGAATTTTTCAGCGTTTGATATGCACCATTCAAAGCCACATCATCAATTTTCAACCCTTTTCCGACTTCATATGCTATTTTTCATGCATTTCATGATTTATTTTGAACTAAAATCTATTTGAATTTGAAAAGCACTTCAAATGAACTCTAAAAAGGTTGAAACTTGGCATGGTACCATAATTTCACCCACATATCATGTGCTCAAAAGTTTAGAGGGTTACGGCAAAAATTGCATTTAGTTCGTGTATATATTTGACAATCTCTTTCGAAGTATCTCAGTTTCAGACGAAAACTCATCGACTACAAGGGATTTCATTTTTTAACATATTTTAACTCCAGACTTTTTTTGCATTCAATATGCACCATTCAAAGCCACATCATTAATTCTCAACCCTTTTCTGACTTCATTTCCTATTTTTCATGCATTTCATGATTTATTTTGAGATAAATGACCCTAAATTTGAAAAGTAATGCAAATGAACTTTGAAAAGGCTGTGTGGGGACCCCGACTCATAAGTCGCGATCATCGAATGCACGTGTACAGTGATCCCAGAGATCAATGGTCATTGAACACACAGAAGCTGAATAACAAGAGTCTAACTTCCACATTTAGTGTCTTACACAAATAAAGACCATGAAGGTCTAGTCTTACATATAGATAGGGCCACACGGGCCAAACACTTAAATAGAACAAGTAGCAAAAACCTTGATCGAAAGCGTGAACCCATGCCATCTGCCTTAACCTATAGGCATTCTGACTGGGAAGCGTCCTAGTTTGCATGTTCGTCACCAACGAACTCTTCAACATACTCCTGTTCTTCCATGCCTGGCCAATTAAATAACCAGTGGCAAGCCAATGAGTACTGTGAATGTACTCGCAAGCAACCCAAGTTGTGGAACAAGGTAACAATGATGCATGATATAACACTAAGTAGCTAATTTGCGGAAAGCTAATTTTGAATGCAATGACGTGATCAAGTAACTAGTGAGCATGCATCAGCAATAGGCAGTTATCCATATGAACAAGATACATATATCATCATAAGTAGGGGTTGAACACCTCATGTTCATTACTCATGCTAAGTCATCGGACTTAGTTAAATTCCCATGCTAAGTCATCAGACTTAGCTCATGTGACCTCTCTTGTCACTATCACATCCATACTCACACCAAGTTTCATGAAAACATCCGGACGTAGTTTAAGAAGGACCTCCAATTGTCCATGACCGCGGACGTGGCTATTCGAGTAGTTTTACACTCTGCAGAGGTTTCACACTTTACCCACAAGACTCTGTGAACTTCCGTGTCATCCATGACTCGTGGCATATAACATACCCAAGGTAAGCACCCAAACAATGCCCTTCCCATGGCGATACTAAACAAAGAGTCCACTCGTTGGTGCCATCCCTCATGATAAACATCACTTGTACCATCCATGAGGGCATGCAACGATGTGCCCGGTGCCTGTAAAGACAGCGCATGACCTTCCACTTCTGGGATGAACCCGTCTCAAGAGTGACCACTTCACTCTTGCCACTAGTAATGCAGGCTCCTTGCTAGCACCAACCATAGTAATCAACAAAGCCCCGTCCCATAAAGGGTATCGTTGTTGCGCATGTAAGGTTGGGACGGTTAGCAGACCTTAAAACTCTTCGTTTTCGAAAACACACACTCACTTGCTCTGGTATACCACTTCTTCCACAAGTGGTTACCCAACTCATCATCATCTCCCTCGGGAATTAGTGGCACCCGATGGGGTTTTCGAAAAGTCTTTGAAATCATTTTTTTCTTTCCAACACTATAGATATATCCCAAACCCACTTGCGTAGCATCTATTAACATCCGATCTACACCCACCCGCATAACCCTCATAAGGTGGTAGGGTCATGCTTGATGCAAGTGTCAATGGTAAAAGTATCGGAAGCAACCCACCGGAGGGGTCACTACTTCACATGATTAAGTATATCAAAAGTAGAGTGATATATGTCATGCAATGAAAAGGTATCTTTACATGTTAAAAGGGCTGCTTGCCTGGCTCAACAAAGTCTCCGGGGTCTTCGAAGTCTTTGGGTCCAACTTCCTCGTCAACCGCGCAATCTATCGTCATGAATAAATAGCGATAAAATAAGCATCACCCAAAAACAGACAACACAACCTACTATCAAAAATGCTACCCTACACTGATAAATACCACAAGATATACTAAATTATTTGTCTAGGTTTTTCAACTTGAAAAGATTTTTAAAACTATTTAAAACAGGAGCTTATAGTGCTAAATAGGGTTTTTAAATTAAAACAGTACATAAAATGTTTTCAAACATTTTTACAAATAGCACTAATAAATTCTAGGGATTATTTCAAGATTTAAGGTGGAAGAATATTTGAATCTAGATGAATATACAAATCTGTGGAATTTTTGGAAGTTCAAACGGAAAAGAAAAAGAAAAGGGGTATTGTGCCTTCTCAGGCCACAGTACCGGAGCAAAGACGGCCCAGGGGGAGATCCAGCCCAGGCTGTGGCGCCGTGCACGACATGTTTAATTTTAAACCTGCCTGCGGGCCCTGCTTGCCAGCGAGAGAGGAGGGGGCGAGGAACGGAGGGGGCTCACTGGAGGGGCCTCCAGGCCGTGGTGGCTAGAACGGAGGGCACCGGTGTGCTCAGGGGGCTCCCGCGCATCGGTGGGTTGCCGAGGGAGTCGCCGGGGGAGAGGGAAATGCCGGTGAGGGGAGGTGCCCGACGGCAGTGAGGGTATGGTTCGGGAGAGGGCTCCCGACCACGGGGGAGAGCGGGTTGAGCATGTGTCGCACTCTGTTCTTGTACCACCTTGATATGTTTGGGTTTATAAAATTTGGGGCCAACTAAAACTTTTCTAAGTTTATGTGCTTGTTTTAAATGATGTTTGCTTGCTTGACGATTGTGTTATATGGCACTCCTAGATTCTATTCCACTTCATATTCATCTTCCTTGTCCCAAACCTCTTGCCCAATGATCATGCCATGTGAATAGTGCCCAAAACTATTTTAATCAAAAAAATTTAACCAAAAATAATTTATTTAAATTAGGTTTTCAAAACCCCCTGAAATGAGGTTTGCACTGCAAGTCCTCAAATTGGGTGGATTCTTCCTCCCCAAAGACTTTATTTCGAACCTACTATATATAAGACTTTTCAAAACCACAAAATATTAATTTTAAAGATTATTCTTATATTTTATTTAAAGGATATTTCTTAAGACCAAAAATGGTCTTTCTTAGGGAAAAATTATTTAAATGCTTTGAAAATATTTGAGAAAATTTGGGGAACCTTAGTGGACATATATTTTCCATATATACGAGTTTCAACACAAGGGCATGTTAAAATCATGGGAAAACCCCCTCAAAAACCCTTCAGTTCAAATCAAACTTTTGGAATAGTTCTATAAAAATTATTCTCACTAAAATCCAGGAAAATTCCAGCAAGTCAACACCATCATGGGTGATGATCTTGAAAAGTTTCACTCCAATCTAGGTTGATTTGGTTCATCAAACCATCCCAAAACCATCCCTGTCCAGATTCAAACTTGAGAAAGTTTACATTGTGAAGTTTCTCCCCTTGACCTTAAACTTTGTGGGCATGCTCTAATAACCAAATAGTGATGCTACACTAAGTGGTGCATCAAGGGTCAAAGCCTAGCATCACTAGATCTATAGAAACCTGATTCTATTAGTTTCTAGGGTTTACCATGTTTCCATTGTCAACTTTAACCCCTTGGGCTCAAACTTAGTGAATCATCTCATTTTTACCTAGCATTTGGCCCTGGTAAATATCTCAGGAAGTTGGTAGATTTTTCTTGCCCAAAACCTTATCAAACACCTTCTAGTAAAATAGTAAAGGCACTATTTCCACCCCTTCCTCTTTTACCCTTGCCCCCAAATTTTTACCACAGCCTCTCGTAAGTACCTTGCACCTCCAGTAACTCTACCTGGTCAAGACTCCTCAGGTGAGTGGGGTAAAATCCTCATTTCACCCCCTGGAAAGGAGTTTTCCCTCTCTCCCTCTCAACTTTTCTTCTCTCCTAAGGAATCCCAGGGCATCCAATGCCCTATCCACCTATTTTTCTCCCCCCTAGAGCCTCTGGACACAAGTGGCCGCGCCCAAAATGCCAATGGCATGCCATGGCATGCCATTTGGGCGCTCTGGAGCGTGCTACAATGCACTCCTGCACTATAGCTGCCCCCATCCCGATGCCCCGACCGCCTCGGTCCAGGAGACCATGCCACCGAGACCCCTCGACATCCGCACCTCCCTGCCGGTCGACTCCCCCTCCTCTCTCCCTCTCCAGCGGCCTCCCCGCACGCGCGACACGACCGCCCCTCTCGTCCAGTGCCCGGGCTCGCACGCGCGATGCCCTCGCCCCCCCTCTGATTGTCCGCACCCCTCAGAGCATCTCCCGTGGACCCCCAGCGCCGCCTGCGCTCCCTCCTTGACTATCGTGGCTCAACGGCGAGCGCCCAAGCTCCCCCGCACTCGCCACCTCCCCTGCCTCCGCCCTTGCCTATATATAGGGTCCCTGACCTCCTTCTCCTCCCCTGTCGCCTCTCTCCGCACCCAAACGAGCACCCGTTCCACCCCTGCGAGCCCAAAGGGCCCCTGCACCCGGATCAGACCCGTGCTCCGCCGTCAAGGACCGTCGTCAATCTTGTGGTATGCGGCGTCCCCAGTGCTCATTCCTCTTCCTCTGTGCATCCCTCTCCGCTTCGTTTGCAGCTCAGGGCGGCTGGACCATCCACTTTCTGAAGCCCTCCGCCGCGGATTCACGTCGCCGGCGAACCCCAGTCCTCCGGCGACCACCATCGTGCCCAAGCGAACGGCGGAACCTCCCTGAACCTCCCCGTGCCTTCCTCGTGGCAAATGGCAGCCGGAGTCACTGCCGGTGAGCCTACCCGAGCCCCTGTTCGGGAGGTAGGAGATGACAGGCGGACCCCGCCTATCATACTCACCTACCCCCTGTGCCATTGACAGGTAGGGCCCGCCTGTCGGGTTCGAACCCGTCGGCTTCCGCGTGCGCCGTCTCAGCCTGAGCCGGCTCCCCTTTGGGCCGGCTCTGCCTCGGTGCTTCTGGCCCGAGAGGCATAGTGCGCTTTTCTTTTTCCTTTTTCCTGTTTGATTCCAAAAATTCCACAGGGCACAAATTAAATCGAATTCCAATTATTTCCCCACCTAAACTCTTATAATATTCCATAGAATTTATAGGTGCCACTTGTAAAAATATTTGAAAAACTTTTATATACTGTTTTATTTTAAAACCCTTATTTGGCAATATCAGCCCCTCTTTTAAATATTTTTGAACATCCTTTTTAGTTCAAACCCTTAAACAAACATTTTTACTATAGTCTCTAGTATTTATTTGTATAGGTTAGCATTTTTCTAGTAGCTTGAGTGCTCTGTTTTTGGGAGATGCTTATTTTTATCACTTTTATTCGTCACGATAGATTGCGCTATTGACGAAGAAGTTGGACCCGAAGACTTCAAAGACACCGGAGGCTTTGTTGAGCCAGGCAAGCAGCCCTTTGACCATGTTAAGAAACTTTTCATGCATGACATATAGCACTTGTTGTTTCAATGTTTGATCATGATGTGGTATTCCCCCTTCGGTGGGTTGCCTCCGATACTCTTACCATTGACACTTGCATCGTGCATGACCCTACCACCTTATGAGGGTTATGCGGGTGGGTGTAGCTAGGATGCTAGTAGATGCTATGCAAATGGTTCGGGTTTGTGCATGGTGATGGAAAGAAAAGAAATGATTTCAAAGACTTTTCGAAAACCCCGTCGGGTGCCACTAATGCGCAAGGGAGATGATGAGGAGATGGGTGACAACTTGAGAAAGAAGTGGTGTGCCGGAGCAAGTTGAGGATGTGTTTTCGAAAACGGATTAGATTTAAGATTTGTCAACCGTCCCAACCTTACATGCGCAACCAAGATACCCCTTATGGGACGGGGCTTTGTTGATTATCTTGGTGGGTACTGGCAAGGAGCCCGCATTACTAGTGATGGGAGTGGCATGGTCACTCTCGATACATGGTTGTACTGGTATTTACGATCTTGTGCTGTCTTCACAAGCACCGGGAACGCCGTTGGTCCCCTCATGGATGGTACGATCTGGAGCGAGGCTCGTGTGATGTACATCGTGAGGGCTAGGTACCAATCGAGTGGACTCTTTGTTTAGTATCGCTAGGGGAAAGGCATTGTTCGGGTGCTTACCTCGGGTATGCTATATACCGTGAGTCATGGATGACATGGAAGTTCCCCGTGTCTTGTGGGTAAAGTGTGCAACCTCTGCGGAGTGTAAAACTCTTCGAATAGCCGTGTCTACGGTCATGGACAGTTGGGTGGTGCTACTTAGACTATGTCCGGATGTTCTCATGAAACTTGGTGTGAGTATGGATGTGATGGTGACAAAGAGGTCACATGAGCTAAGTCCGATGAGTTAGCATGGGAAATGAACTATGTCCAATGACTTAGTCTGATGAATGAACATGAGGTGTTCAACCCCTGCTTATGACGATATCTATAACTTGTTCATATGGATATCTGACAATTGTTGATGCATGCTTACTAGTTACTTGACCATGTCATTTGTGTTCAAAATTAGCTTTCCGCAAAAATTACCTACTTAGTGCTATATCATGCTTCATTGTTACCTTGTACCACAACTTGGGTTGCTTGCGAGTACATTCAAAGTACTCATTGGCTTGCCACTGGTTATTTAATTGGCCAGGCATGGAAGAACAAGAGTATGTCGAAGAGTTCATTGGTGATGAACATGCTAACTAGGACGCTTCCTAGTAAGAATGCCTGTAGGCTAAGGCAGATGGCATGGGTTCATGCTTTTGATCAAGATTTCTACTGCTTGTTATAGTGTTTGGACTGTGTGGCCCTATCTATGTAAGACTAGACCTTCATGGTCTTTATTTGTGTAAGATGCTAAATGTGGATGTAAGACTCTTCTTATTCAACTTTTGTGTGTTCAGTGAGCATTGAACTCTGGGAACATTGTACACATGCATTCGGTGATCACGACTTATGAGTCGGGGTCCCCACAGCACGGGGAGGAAGCTGAGGGAAGGAGGGAGCGAGGAGAGAGGAGCAGGAGCTCGGGGGGCACTCTTTAAATGCGGGCGCCGGGTCACCATGGACATGCTGTGCCGGTGAGCACGCGGCGCTCGATACAGGTCGCGGGGGAGGGAGATAGCATGTCCAGGGCATTCGTGGGGGTGGTCTAGGCCAGGGGAGAGAAGAGAGAGGCAGGGTCACGTGCACAAGCGAGCCCTCTGGTTGGCTGAGCTGCACAGCACCGGGAACACGCGTAGGAGTCACCGGACAGAGAGGGAGGAGGGGGCCGACCACGCGGAGTATTTCGGACGTCGAGGGGGGCATGGGGGACAGGATGGGGGAGCCCGAGGCTACCGGGAACGCTCGTTGGGCAGCGGCTACAATGTGGGTGCGCACTGTAGCGCGCTCCAGAGCGCGAGCTCTACATGCCAAGGCATGCATTTGGCACTTTGGGCATGTCCACTGGTGTCCTGGGGATCTAGTGGGGTTAAAACAATGCACAGAGGCTAGGGAGGCATCTGGAGGTGCCTTAGGGTAGAAGAAAAGGTAGAAAAAGATGCTGCCAGGGGTAAATGGGGGGTTTTACCCCACTTTCATGTGGCTTGATGACTTGGGATTCTTACTGAGGGTGCTTGGGCATTGCCAGTAAGTGTGGAAAAAAAAATTGGGGGCAAGGATAAAAGAGGAATGGGTGAAACCACAGACTTTACCAATTCACTAGAAGGTGTTTGGTAGTGTTTTGGGCAAGAAGAATCTACCAACTTACTGAGATATTTACCAGGTTCAAGTGCTAGGTAAATGAGATGATTCACTAAGTTTTAGCCCAACGAGGAAAAGTTGACAATGGAAACTTGATAAACCCTAGAAATTAACATAATCAGGTTTCTGTAGATCTAGTGATGCTAGGATTTTACCCTTGATGCACTACTTAGTGTGGCATCACTATTTGGTCAGTAGAGTATGCCCACAAAGTTTGAGGTCAAGGGGAGAAACTTCACAATGCAAAGTTGCTCAAATTTGATTCTGGACAGGGAGGGTTTTGGGATGGTTTGATGAACCAAATCAGCTTGGATTGAGATGACACTTTTCAAGATCATCACCTATGATGGTGTTGACTTGCTAGAATTTTCCTGGAATTTATTGAGAATATTTCTTATAGAAATATTTCAAAAGCTTGGTTTGAATAGAAAGGGTTTTGAGGGGTTTTGCCCATGATTTTAACATGCCCTTATTTTGAAACTCAGATATATGGAAAATATATGTCCATTGAGTTTCCCAAAAGTTTCTCAAATATTTTCAAAGCATTTAAATATTTTTTCCCTAGGAAAGACCATTTCTGGACTTAAGAAAAAAAGGCTTTAAATAAAATATAAGAATAATCTTTAAAATTAATATTGGGTGGTTTTGGAAAGTCTTATATATAGTAGGTTTGAAATAAAGTCTTTGGGGAAGAAGAATCCGCCCAATTTGAGGACTTGTAGTGCAAACCTCATTTCAGGGGGTTTTGAAAACCTAATTTAAATAAATCATTTTTGGTTAAAACAAAATTTGATAAAAAATAGTGTTGGGCACTATTCTCATGGCATGATCATTGGGCAAGAGGTTTGGGTCAAGGAAGATGAATATGAAGTGGAATAGAATCTAGGAGTGCCACACCACAATCATCAAGCAAGCAAACATCATTGCAAACAAGCACAAGCACTTTGAAAAAGTTTTAGTTGGCTCCAGATTTTATAAACCCGAACATATCAAGGTGGTAAAAACACATGGTGTGACAGACCTTCCCCCCTTACAAGAATCTCGTCCCCAAGATTCCTAGGCTAAGCGCTGAAAGGATAAGGGAACTCAAATCTAAGATAGTCTTCATGCTCATAGGTTGCTTCAGCTTCAGTGTGGTTGCTCCACTCGAACTTGAAGTACTCGATGGTGCGGCTTCCGGTGCAGTGCTTGGATTCATCCGGAATGCAAATCGGCCTCTCACGATAAGTGAGGTCGACCTAAAGGTCGATGGCTTGATGGTCGATGTACTTGTAGAGGTCGGGGCGGTTGGGAACTTGCAGACACTTCTGGAGTTGTGACACATGGAAGACGTTGTGCACATTCGACAGCTCGAAAGGTAGCTCTAGCTGGTAGGCAACTTCTCCACGCGTAGCGGTGATCTTTAAGGGGCCGATGTATCTTGGTGCAAGCTTTCCCTTGATGTGGAAATGCTTGTTCCCTTTGAGAGGCGTGACTCAGAGGTAGACATGGTCACCGACACAGAAGTTCACTTCTCGGCGGTGAGAGTCAGTGTGGCTCTTTTGTCTTGACTCAGCGGTCTCAAGGCGCTCTCGGACAAGTTGAACTTGCTCTTCGGCTTTGCGGAGGATGTTCGGTCCAAAAATAGATCCTTCTCCGGTCTCTGACCAGTAGAGGGGAGTACGACACTTATGCCCATACAACACCTCAAATGGTGCCATCTAAAGACTCGACTAATAGTTGTTGTTGTAGGAGAACTCGATGAACGGTAGGCAATCTTCCCACTTGGCTCCATAAGCCAAGACACAAGTGCGGAGCATATCTTCGAGTATTTGATTTACTCGTTTAGTTTGTCCACTGGTCTGGGGGTGAAAAGCAGTGCTAAAGGAGAGCTTGGTTCCCATAGCTTCTTGAAACATCTTCCAGAATCTCGAGGTGAACTGGGTGCCTCGATCCAACATGATCTCCTTTGGAACTCCGTGAAGGATCACGATACGCTCGATGTAGAGACTGGCTAGCTTGTTACCGTCATACGTGGTCTTGACGGCAATGAAATGGGCTACCTTGGTTAGGTGGTTGACAATGACCCAAATGGAATCATGTCCTTTGCTTGACCTTGGTAAGCCGGTGATGAAATCCATCCCAACTTTGTCCCACTTCCATTCAAGCACTTTGAGAGGTTGCAATAGTCCAGCGGGTCGCTAATGGTCAACCTTGACTCTCTGGCATATGTCACACTTAGGCACGAACGTGCCTATCTCCCGTTTCATGCCATGCCACCAAAATCTTGCCTTGAGGTCTTGATACATCTTGGTTCCTCCAGGATGGATGGAGTAGGGAGTGTCATGAGCTTCTTGCAAGATCAGTTTCTTGAGCTCCTCCTTGTTGGGTAGGCAAATGCGATTCCCGAACCATACAACTCCTTGTTCATCCATCGAGAATCCTGGGGCCTTGCCTGCCTTGATCTTCCTCTTGATGCCTTCAATGCTCTCATGTCCCTTCTGGGCTTCCTTGATATAATCCATCAAGGTAGGCTTTGCTTCGAGGTTGGCGAGGAATCTGGGTGCAACAAGTTCCAAGTCGAAACTTTCAAGCTCCTCATACAGGGCGGGTAGCCTTTTTTAAGCATAGCATTCAAGGAACACGCCTTTCTGCTTAAGGCATCTGCTACCACGTTGGCCTTTTCGGGGTAGTACTAAACACTGAGGTCATAATCCTTGATCAACTACAACCATCTTCACTGCCTCATGTTCAATTCCCTTTGAGTGAAGATATATTTCAAACTCTCGTGGTCTGTGAATATCTCACATCGCTTCCCCAGAAGGTAATGTCGCCATGTCTTCAAGGCATGAACCACGTCTGCCAACTCGAGATCACGAGTTGTGTAGTTCTCTTCATGCGGTCGTAGCTGTCTGGATAGATATGCTACAACTCTGCCTTCTTGCATCCGAACACCTCCAAGCCTAGTTCTTGATGCATCACAATATATCACAAACTCCTTGTGAATATTGGGGGTGGCCAAAACTGGGGTTGTGGTCAATCTCTTCCTGAGCTCCTGGAAGCTTTCCACGCACTTAGCTGTCCATTCGAACTTCTTGTCCTTCTTCAAAAGCTAGGTCATGGGTCGGGCAATGCTTGAGAACCCTTCCACGAACTTGCGTTAATAACCCCTCAGTCCGAGGAAGCTCTTGACTTCCTTCATAGTGGTTGGGGTTTGCCATTCTGTCACGGCTTCAATCTTGGCAGGATCCACTGACAAGCCTTCTACAGTCAACACATGACCCAAGAATCCAACTTCATGCAGCCAAAATTCACACTTGCTGAACTTGGCATAAAGCTGGTGCTCTTGAAGCTTCTCTACGACCAATCTCAAGTGCTCCTCATGTTCTTCTTTAGTCTTGGAGAAGACAAGTATGTCATCAATGAAGACGACAACGAACTTGTCCAAGTACTCCATGAAGACCTTGTTCATGAGGTACATGAAGTAGGCAGGGGCATTAGTTAAACCGAACGACATGACCGTGTATTCATACAGGCCATACCGGGTTACAAACGTCATCTTTGGAATGTCTTGGGGTCTGATCTTCAGCTGGTAGTACCCAGACCTGAGGTCGATCTTGGAGAACACCTTGGCTCCATTCAATTGATCAAACAGGTCTTCACTCTTGGGGAGTGGGTACTTGTTCTTTATTGTGTCTTCCTTGAGAGAGCGGTAATCTACATAGAGTCTGATAGTTCCGTCCCACTTTGACACAAACTAGATAGGTGATCCCCAAGGAGAGGCACTAGGGCGAATAAATCCTTTTCTGAGCTACTCTGCCAGTTGCTTCTTCAATTCAGCCAACTCTTCAGATCCCATCCTGTAGGCCTTCTTATAGATCGGCCTTGATCCGAGCAAAAGCTCAATGATGAACTCTATGTCGCGGTCAGGAGGAATTCCGGGCAGCTCAACAGAAAACTCATCCGGGTATTCACATACCACTGGCACTTGATCCAACTCAACTCCCGATAGACAGTTAGACTTAGGGGCTTGAGTGGAGGCTAGGTTGGGAACATACTTGACTTCCACTCCTTGGCTATTGGTCATGGTGACAATCCTCTTGTCACAGTCTAACATGCCTTGGTGCTTGGTCAATCAATTCATGCCAAGGATGACGTCCAGGCCGGGTGAGTCCAGAACTATAAGGTCTGCTAGGAAGTCTACCCCGTTGATGTCAATCTTCACTCCTTTGCACCCTATCCCGGACTTCATAACTGAACTCGGGGTTTGTATCAACATACGACTACCCAGGGGTGTAGGTATCATGCCACTCTCTAATGCATTCTTTTGGGTGACAAAAGAATGCGAAGCTCCACAATCAAACAATACTGTTGCTGGGGTTGAGTTGACGAGGAACGTACCCAGTATGAGGTCCGGGTCTTCCTGGGCTTCCTCTGAAGTGACGTGATGTCGTCGTTTTCTCATGATAGATGCCATGGGGTGGCTTATCGTAAGTGGTTGGGGCTGGAGGACGTCGATGGGCTCCGGGTGCGAGATTGGGCACAAGCGGTGATGACACACAATGTACCCAGGTTCAGGGCCCTCCACGGGAGGTAACACCCCTAGTCCTGCTTGGTTTTGTTGGATGGATAGGTATGAGTACAGTGTTGCTCCTGGAGCTGTGTCTAGAGGAGGAAGAAGGGGCAGCCGGCTCCTCTTCCTCTGCTGCTAGAAGGGTAGGTGTGGAGATGATCGTTCATGCGCCCGTCCGTCCCCGTTGCATGGGGGGGCTCAGGGGGTTTTATAGGCCAACCCCCGACTCTTACAATATGTCATAAGTACAAAGGTTGGGGGACCCAGCTAGCAATCTTTCCGGCTGGCCAGAGGGTCCCGTCGCTCGTGGCGTCTCGTCGTTGGCAGGGCCCACCAGCCAAGCGGTCCCATCTCCCGTTGAGGCCCGCCAGCCGGCTCTGCGATTGTCCCTCGCCCACCTGCCACGACACGGGGAGCCCGGGGGGCGTCGTCTAGTGCCAGCCGGACGAAGTCTCCGGTATGGCCGACGGCACTGTAGCCACGCCGCGACAGGTAATAGAGTGGTGAGGGACTGCCAGCACTGTTCTCCCGCCCGGTCGCACTCACCAAGGTCAACGGCCGGGATGGGTGGACTGTAGCCATGTGCGGTGGTACGTAAGCAGCCACTCTAGCCACAGGGCTACCCGTCGTGCCGGTCACATCGCATCATCGTACCCGCGCCGATTGGGCCCTTGGATGGCTGGGCACGGCCGGCTGCCCACGGGCCGGCCCTTTCGTTGACATCGGACGAGGCATGTCCATTACAATGTAAATGGAAGGGCCGGCCCGTGGGCAGCCGGCTGCGCCCAGACGGCCAAGGGCCCAACCGGCTCCTTGACCAATCGGTTGGGGCGCCAGCCGGCACTGGCTTGCGCTAGACGTCCTCTAGTTGGTCAGGGCCAGCCGGCCGCGTAGTTTTTCTTCGAAGCGAAAGGGGGAAGACCCCGTTGCTTTGGCCTACCTAGGGGTATAAACCCCGCCTGTAGTCCCCGAAGCCGACAGGGGCCCACGTCCAGCGGATGGTGGGGAGCCGGCGGCTTCCCCTCAGCACCACCTGCCCCCCAGGTCGAAGACAAAGGGGCAGTCGGGTCGGCCATTGGACCTGATGCCTCGGGTTCCGTCGCGCCGCCCCGGGACCCGCACCGGCAAGCGGCACACCACGCGGCATGCCACGCGGCGCGTAATGATCTGGTGGGTCCCGCGCATGCAGGGAGACGGGACGTCTCGTGGGCCTGGCCCGCAAGGACCCAGGTGTAGCCCAATAGGCCTTGGGGCGCAGGGCCAGATCCTGTGTGCCCCGAAGCGGCCGTTACGGCCCGGGGCCATCCACGCGGGCAGAGTTTCCAGGGGGAGTGGTCACTATTGATCCCATGTCCCCCGATCGTGGCCTCCCCTATAAAAGGGGAGGAAGGGCAGAAGGCAGAGCTACCCACGCCCCACTTGCCTCCTTGCTGCCCTTCTTCGCTGTCACTCCTCCTTCTTCGCACGCCATCGCATCCGCATCCGCATGCCGCACCGCCACCGCGATGGCCGACGGAGCGGGTGGCCGCACACGCGCCGGGCTGGCTCTTTCATCGTCAAAGCAGAGATCGCCAAGCTGCACCGGGCACGCATGCTATGGCCGGCAGAGCGGGTGGCCGCACACGCGCCGGGCGATGAAGTAGCGCTAGCACCACAGCCAGGGGAACACGTCGTGTTCCTCTGGCACTTCTCTCGGGGCTTCGGGCTTCCAGTGAGCATTTTCTTTCGACTTCTCCTCGACACTTTTGACCTCCAGCCGCATAACCTCGGTCCAAACTATATTTTTGTACCTCTACGCCTTCGTGGCGTTGTGCGAGGGGTACCTTGGCATCCTCCCTTTCCTTGATCTTTTCAATGCCCTCTTCTATCTCAAGCCTTTGAAGAGCGACGCGTGCGGGGGCAAGGTGGTGTGCTGCCATGGCATCGCTCGCTTTCCCCCTCTATCTCTGATTGACTCTGTCAAGGGGTGGCACTGAACGTTCTTGTATGTGAAGAATGTTGACCCGAGGACGGATTACATTCGGCTGCCGCCTTTCGAGGATAGGCAGTCCTCTTAGCAGAACTGGCTAGGATCTGCCCCTCGCGGCATGGCCTTGGACGAGCTCGCCCGGCTCACGTAGCTGAAGAGCGCCGAGGGGCTGGTCGCTGCCGACCTGGTGGTGGCCTTTGTCTTGCGCAGGGTGTCGCCCCTCCAGATGAGGCCACACCGGATCTGCGACATGTCCGGCCGGCATGATCCCTGCCTGCAGTCCACCTTCGAGCTGACACCAGCTCAGGTGGCGAAGCGGGTGAACGCCCTCACGATGTTCAAGCTGAAGCCCGCATCATGGTCCTTCGGCATGGAGCCGTACGACCGCGTCAACCAGCCTCCCCTGGTGAGTTGTTTCATCAAGGCGGTTCTTTCTTGTTTGGTATTCCCCAGCCGACAGCCGGTTGGAGAACTTACGTTGAACTGCTGACCGCAGCTGGTGGTGCGACAGAACACGCCGGATGGCTCGCACCCGCATATCTTCAAGGCGGAGCATGACGACTCCGACTCTCAATAATTCTAGATGGGAGGCCCCCCGGAGGAAGGAGTGGACTCCTCAGGGGGCCGACGAGCCGGCGGGTCTGCGAGGCGGCGCTCCTGGTGGAGCCAGAGGGTCTGGCGCAGCCAGGGAACCTAGCGGAGTAGGTGAGTTCCCTCTTGCCCCCTCCATCCGGGACTAGACAGACGACGACGACGACGATGATGATGATTTGATGATTCTAGAAGGAACTCCTCCCGCAACACGCCAGGACGGGAGGAGCGAGGAGCGACTAGCTTGAGGCCCGGCGGCCGAAGCGGCCGGCCGGGGGAATTGGCCGTCTAAGGAGGGGCCGGCTACCCCGCCACCCAGTCCGAAGCGGGTCAAGATGGCCGCATAGAAGCCGCCGCCACGTGCCAAGTGGGCCTTGCCCCTCGTCGTTGCGTAAGTTCTTTGTTTCTGCGCAAGTTTTTTGCTTTTGCCTCGCGAGCCGGTTAATGACCGGTCCTTGGGCGTTGCAGCGACCCCATTGAGCTCCACGAGGAGGAGCCAGCGGGGGAGCGGACGGACGCTGCCAGCCGGCTAGCCCGCGAGCATGCTGCCACCCAGCGGGAGGAGAAGAGGAGGCTCATGAAGCTATGAGCCTCCCGGTCTAGGACGTGAGGAGGGGCCGTGCACTCCGGGACCTCAAGCGACCGACGGCGAAGGGGGTCAACCGAGCCTCCGCGGGCTTCGGACTCTGCAGCAGAGTCCACCCGCATGTTGAGGCATCCTTCAAGCAAGCTGCGAGGGGAGGCTATGGACCTGCCAGCGCCTCCGCCCGCACAAGAGACGGTCCAGGCGAGGGAGGCCTCGACGGAGCCGGCTCCCGAGGCGACCCGGCCCGAGGTGCCGGAGGTGACCCCGCCTGCGGCCGAGCCGGCCCGAGTCGAGGTGCCGAAGGTTCGGGCAGCCCCGGAGGCGGCGTCGGAGGCACCGCCGGAGGCGGTGGCCATGGAGGTGGAGGTGGCTTAAGGCGCGACCGACGCACCAGAGCGGCCAGGAGAGGAGGCGGCGATGGCGCTGGGCGGGGGGCCGGCGGGAGGCGACTCCCGGCCCCTTGCCGTCATCAACCCGCCCCCAGCGGCCGGAGCCGCGGCGAGACCGGGCGGGAGCGCCGGCCGAGGCCGGAGGACCCTGCGGTCGTTGTAGGAGGTCGTCCGGGATTGGGACACGCTGGCGAGCGTGCCGGCCCTGCCGGCCCCTCAGGCAGGCGGCCCGGTCCCATCCCTCGGGGATCTGGGGAGTGTCCTGGGACCGGTGCCGGTAGGAGCTGGCCTGGTTTGTGGAGGCAGCGGATGCCGCCCTTCAGCGTGCAGAGGTAACCCGACACCTTGCCTTAGAGTTTTTAGTGGGGGCAGGCGAGCGCACCCACTGGGTGTACCCCCAAGATGCGGGCCGGCTGACCAGCTGACGGGCAGCCAGGCCGGATCTCCTTTGAGCATGTCTTTACCTTTGCCTTTTTTTGTGACAGGAGGGAACCTCCCTACGGCAGAAGCTCTTTGCAGAAGCGGTCGCCATCCATGACCGCGCAAGTTCAGCTTCTACCACTTGGAGGAGGTGCTGGCGCGCGTGCAAGGTACGTTGCACTTCACAGGGGAGGCATATAGCCCCCGGGAGTCGGCTGACGTTGGTCGTGTCTTGTAGGCGAGTTGGCCACCCTTCGGGGGAGAAGACCGGGCTTGTCGCTGAACGGGACCGGCTGACGTGGGACGTCCTGGCGGCCGCGCAGGAGACAGACCGGCTGGCCGCACTACTGGTCGACGGGGAGGAAGCCCAGGACCAGCTGAAGTCCGAGGTGGCAAAGGAGGTGGCGGTCCTAGAGGCGGCGTCAAGGAGGCAGCTGACGCCGCCCTGAGGACCGCTGCCCTTCAAAGTGAGGTGACCCTCCTTGAGAGGACGCTCAAGGAGGTCAAGGGTTCCCTCGCCACCTTGGAGGCGGCCCGAAAGTCGGAGCGCGAGGTGACGCCTCACTTCGCCATTGGGGTGGATGACGCGATCGAAGATAGGTGCCAACCTCTCTCCTTCCCCAGCCGGTTGCTCTTCCCTTTGCTATTTCTCATGTTTCATCTTGCTTTTTCTTTCCTTCTCTTCTTCTTCCTTCTAGGGCGTTTCCCAGAAACTCATCGTCGTGCTTCGCGCGCCGTTGTGGAGCACCGGGAATACCTTCGGGAGTGCAGTCACTCCATCGAGGAGCACGCTGCGTGGGACATGGACGAGATTGGGATCGCCGTCGAGATGCGGATGACCCATCTCGAGCGGAGCGTGGAACGCTCAATACCGCCGGCAAGGAGGTCATCGCCGGGCCACGGGGGAGATCCGACGCACCGCATGGCTCGTTGGCTGGAGCACGCCATCCCCCGCCTCGATGCCTGGAAGGCGTTGGCTGCCCGAGCCGGGGCGCAGATGGCGATCCAGTTCTTCATGTCTTGGTACCGTGGCATGAACCTGGGCCAGTTGGCGACCATGCGGACGTGTCTGCTGTAGAGCGGGAGGCCCGTCAGCAAGCCCTTGTCCAGCGGGCCAACGAGCTCGCGTCATACGTTAACGTGGACGAATTCCTGCTGCTCGTTGGCGAGGATGGCGAGCCGCTGCCCGAGGACTCCTTCGGCACCCCTTAGGGCCCGGATGATGATGAAGTCACCGACGAGAGCACCGACTCGAGCATCGAGACGTCCGAGACCAAGGGGCCCGCCTCGAAGGACAAGGAGGCCGACCCGAAGGCCCCGACCACCTCCGGGGCGAGGACCGAGCTGTCTCACGACAAGGAGGCCGACCCGAAGGCCGCGACTACATCTGGGCTGAGGACCAAGCCGCCTCACGACGCGCCGGCTAAGGGCATGCCGGCTGGCGACGTGCTGGTGGCCTAAGCCCCCAGGCGTCTTTTTTATCTTTCTCTTTTTCCTTCCTGCATGTAAGACTTGAATCCACCCACTCGGGGTGTTTGTGTAATGAACTGAATGTTAGCCGTGGGCCACTTTTGCCTTAATATTTATGCGATGAATATTCTGTTGTAATTGCCTTGCGACTCATGCCGTCTCCTCCTTATCCTTTTTTACCCGCCTCGACTCTTTCCGTTTTATTCCTTTTCCCCTTTGGTTTTGGCCCCGCCAGCCCGCCAACCGGAATCGGTCTGTAGCTGGGTCGGGGCGTCCTCCTCAAGGGAGCCGGTTCAAAACTTAGGAATCGCGAGGGTTTTTCGGGATAAGTAGAGTGGTAGAGACGCGGCCAGGGTCTGGCTGGGCCTAGAAGGGGTCTCCCTTTGTTTGACCTTTCTTATGATCCAAACCTTGCCGCCCCGAGGCTCCGTCAGCCGGACTGTCGGGAGCCGGTACTGTAGCTGGTAAGGGTGGGGAAGTTTGGCCGGCTCACATTACTTAGCCTATTTTTCGGAGAGGCGTTTCTAGGCCTAGCCGGCTAGCCCCCCGGGCCCGGGAGCCGGACCGAGGAGCCAACGAGTGAGGAATACTTTTTGAAAGAAACGAAACGGGGCACGTCCCAAGAGCCGGCTTGGGGCTGCCATTGCATTCATAATCCCAAAAGGATGGGGATACATACATACATTGACTTTCCTTAGAAGTAAAACGGGCACAGGAGTGCTGTGTTCCATGGGCGCTCCGTCTCTTCACCGGAAGCATCTCTTTTGCGCTTCTGTGGCTTCTGGGCGTCTATCAGGTAGTAGTCGTTGTTGTGTAGCGCCTTGCTGATGATGAACGGGCCCACCCATGGGGAGGACAGCTTGTGCTGTCCGGCGGTTCGCTGGATCTGCCTAAGGACTAGGTCCCCCTCGCGGAACGAAAGCGGCCAGATCTGCTTGCTGTGGTAGTGCCGGAACTTCTGCTGGTAGATCACCGTCTGGCTCAGGGCCAGTTCGTGAGCTGCCTCGAGGAGATCTACGTCGTCTTCTCTTGCCTTGTTTGCATCCTTCTCCGTGTACAGGGCGACCCGAGGCGAATCGAACTCGATGCCGGTGGGGATGATCGCCTCAGACCCATACATGAGGAAGAAGGGATTGTAGCCGGTTGACCGGTTCAGGTGGTTCTGAGACTCCAAAGGACGTACGGCAACACGTCGATCCAGCAATCGGCCAACCTTACCAGCAGCGTCACGAGCCAGAGCTTGATTCCAGATAAATGAGGCCGTTCGCCCTCTCGACCTGGCCGTTCGACTATGGAGGAGCAACGGAAGCCAACTCGAGCCGGATCCCTTGCTTGGAGCAGAAACGCGTGAGTGCGCCCTTGGCAAAGTTGGTGTCATTGTCAGTGATGATGCTGTGGGGAATGTCGTAGCGTACCGTGATGTCGTCGATGAAACGAACGGCCGTGGGGCTGTCCAGCTACTTGAGTGGTCGCGCCTCGATCCACTTGGTGAATTTGTCGATGGCCACCAATAAGTGCATCATGCTGCCTCGAGCGGTCTTGAATGGGCCCACCATGTCCAGCCCCCAAACGGCAAAAGGCCACGAGAGGGGGATGGTTTTTAGGGGCGTTGCCGGTAGGTGGCTTTGCGCACTGAAGCGTTGGCACCCCTCGCACTCGTCGACCAACTTCTTGGCCACCTTGAGAGCCGTCGGCCAGAAGAAGCCATGGCGGAAAGCCTTGGCTACTAGGATCCGGGAGGCGGCATGATGCCCGCACTCGCCCTGGTGAATGTCGAGGAGGATTTCCAGCCCTCTTTCCGGCTCGACACATCGCTGGAAGACGCCAGTGGTGCTGCGGTGGACGAGCTCCTTGTTGATGATGCCGTAGGCTGGGGCCTGGTGCTGGATCTACCTTGCTAGAGCCTCGTCCGGAGGCAGCTTGCCCCGCAGAAGAAACGCTAGGATGGGTTGGGCCCATGAGGGAGACGAGACGGCGGCCGGCTCGGGATTCCCCGAGACTGGTTGATTAGTCCCCAGGACCAGCTCGGGAGCCCCCGAGGTTGGTTGGCCAGCCCCCAGGTTTGGATTGCCGATCCCCATGGTTGGTTGGTCGGTAGTCATCATGATGGCCTCGGGCGCCGTCGGCTCGACCGGAGCAGGCTGGGCGGCTGACAGTTTGAGATCCGGTGGTGAAGTTGCCGGGGAGGCGGCCAGGGCAGTCGATGGGTCGGCGGCATCTGCTGGCACAAAGATTGACTCCGATTCAGGGGAAGGTTTGATCGACGACTTGAGCAGCCGTTCGAGGGAGGCGCTGGCTGGGATGGCCTGCCGGGTGGAGCCGATCTTCGCTAGCGCATCCGCCGCCTCGTTGTCCGCCCATGGGACGTGATGAAACTCACATCGCTCAAAGGAGCCGGTGAGCTGTTGTACGAGGAAGCGGTAGCTGGCCATGTTGGCATCCTTCGCGTCCCATTCACCGGAGACTTGTTGCATGTGAGAGCCTGCCTTAAAAGGAATGATAGACTACTCATATCAACAAGGAATTCCTTCTTTCCGGGAGCCCACTCAAAAAGAACTAGCGTGCTTGTCTTGGAGCGATTCTAGGATGGGTGACCGGCCGGGAAGTTGGTCCCGATTGCGGAAGAGTGAGGACAAAGTGCGCAGGAAAGACTAGTGTTGGTCTGTGGGGCCAGTCTAGATCCCGCCAGACGTAATGGGGTGTTACAATTGGTATTAGAGCCGACCCTTGCGGTTACATGGGCATGCACGGGTCAGGTGCACGGGCATGTGGTGCATGGCGTGTGTGGCCCGTCGTGGCACACAACATGGCACATGTGCCAGACTGGACGCGCATACGTGTGCCAAAAGGAAATGTTCCTGATGGGCCGACGAGGACATCGGTTCCTTTGAGTGGGGGTGTATATGAGAGCCTGCCTTAAAAGGAATGATAGACTAATCATATCAACAAGGAATTCCTTCTTTTCCGGAAGCCCACTCAAAAATAACTCCAAAGTTAAGCGTGCTTGGCTTGGAGTGATTCTAGGATGGGTGACCGACCAAGAAGTTGGTCACGGGTGCGGACGAGTGAGGACAAAGTGCGCAGGAAAGACTAGTGTTGGTCTATGAGGCCAGTCTAGATCCCGCCAGATGTAACGGGGTGTTACACTACACCACGAGGTCGGAGTCGTCGAAGCACAAAATGTGCCTGATGCCGATCTCCTTGGCGAGCCAGAGGCCATGGACGATGGCCTCGTACTCAGCCACGTTGTTGGAGGCGGCAAAGTGGATCTGGAGGGCATACTTGAGCTAATCACCTTTCGGGGAGGAGAGGACTATGCTGGCACCCAGGCCGGTCCTCATTTTTGAGACGTCGAAGTGCATGCGCCAATGCGTGGAGTCTGGGGGAGGCGGGACGAACTCCGTCTCCGCCCAGTCGACAAGGCAATCCGCCAATGCCTATGACTAGATGGCGGTTCTTGCCTCGTACCGGATCTCATGATCAGCGAGGGCGATGACCCTCTTGGCGATCCGGCCGGTGGAGTCTCGGACGCTCATGATCTCGCCAAGCGGGGCCGTGCTCACCACGGTAATGGTATGCTCTTGGAAGTATTGCTTGACCTTCTTGGCGGCGAAATATATGCCGTAGCACATCTTTTGGTAGTGGGGTAGTTCTGCTTGGACGTGGAGAGGACCTCGCTGAGGTAGTAGACGGGCCATTGGACCGGCAGGGACTTGCCCTCCTCCGGCCGCTCGACCACCAGGACAATGCTAATGACGCGGGTGGTCGCTGCGATGTAGGCGAGCAGCGGTTCCTTCTCAGCCGGCATGCCCAGGATGGTAGCGTGGGTGAGAGCCTTCTTGAGGCCGCGAAAGGCCTCGTCCGCCTCGTTAGGCCAGTCGAGGATGCCCGGCCTCTTGGTTTGACCCATCTCGATTAGAGCCGTCTTGCGAAGGAGCCCGTAGAGGGGCAGGGCCTTCTCTCCTAGCCGGCTGATGAACCGGCTGAGTGAGGCAAGGCAACCGGTGAACTTCTGGACGTCGCGGAGCCGGGTCGGCTTCGGCATGCGTTTTATTGCGCTAATCTTCTCGAGGTTAGCTTCGATGCCGCGAGCGGACACGAAGAAACCCAAGAGTTGACCGGCGGGGACGCCAAAGACACACTTCTCCGGGTTGAGCTTGATCTTGTACTCGCATAAGTTCACGAAGGTCTCTCGGAGATCATCGAGGAGGCTGAAGTGCTTCTTGGTTTTGATGACGATGTCGTCGATGTAGACGTGGATGTTCCTGCCTATCTGAGGCAAGAGGCACTTCTGCATGCGCCATTGGAAGGTGGCGCCTGCATTCTTCAGGACGAAGGACATGGTGATGTAGTAGTAGGCCCCAAAGGGCATGATGAAGGAGGTCTTGAGACGGTCTTCCGGATCTAGCTTGATCTGGTGGTAGCCTGAGTAGGCATCCAGGAAGGACAACAAGTCGCAGCCGGCCGTGGAGTCGATGACTTGATCGATCCGCGGCAGAGCAAATGGGTCCTTGGGACACGCCATGTTCAGGCTGGTTTAGTCGATGCACATGCACCAGGTCTTGTTCGTCTTTAGAACCAAGACTGGGTTGGCCAGCAAGTCCAGGTGGAACACTTCCATGATGAACCGGGCTGCAAGCAGCCGGGCGATCTCTTCGCATATAGTACACCGGTTCTCCTCGGAGAAGCGGCATGGGGGTTGCTTGACCGGCTTGACGTCCGTCCGGACGTGGAGTTTGTGCTCGGCGAACTTCCTCTAAAAACCTGGCATGTCCTTGGGGGACCATGCGAAGATGTCCCGATTCTCATGGAGGAAGTCGACGAGCTCGCCTTCCTATTTGCTATCGAGGAGGGAGCCGATCATGATGCACTAAGCCGGGTTGGCCGGGTCGAGCAGGATTTGCTTGGTGTCCTTGGATGGCTGGAAGGAGGCCTCGCCGACGTATTGCGACGGCAAAGTTGGCACAGCCGGCTGGCTGGCAGCAAGGGCCATGAGCCGGTCAAGCTGCCGCCTCTCCTCGGCGATCTCCAGGGCCTCGGCCAGCCGGCTACCGTCTCGAGCGCACTCGAGCGACATCTTGTAGTCGCCCTTGATGGTGATGATCCCTTGGGGCCCGACATTTTGAGCTTGAGGTAGGCGTAATGGGGGACCGCCATGAAGCTGATAAGGGCCGGCCAGCCCAACAGCGCGTGGTAGGGGCTCTCAAGGTCCACGACATCGAACAGCATTGGCTCGCAGCGGAAGTGGCCAGGTCTGCTAAAGAGGACATCGAGCTTGATCTTGCCGACAGGGGAGCAGGACTTTCCAGGCACGATGCCATGGAAAACCATCTAGCTTGCCTGTAGGTCCTCTATCTTCAGCCCCGCCTTATGCATCGTGTCGAGGTAGAGAATGTTGATGCTGCTGCCGCCATCTATCAGCACCAGCGAGAAGCGGCAAGCTCGCTCCTTGGTGGCGATGGTGGGATCGAGGAGCAAGGCATAGCTGCCGAGATTCGGCATCACGGCAGGGTGATCGGCCTGGCTCCAAGTGACCGGCTTCTCCGACCAGTGCATGAACTGGGAAGTTGTCGGCATGTTGGCGTTCACCTCACGGCGGAGCCGGTGTTGAGCGTGTTTTCCCGTCTCTTCACTAGTGAAGACAACATAGCAACCGTCCTGGTTGGGGAACTGGTCGATTAGACGACCGTCGTTCGGAGCCGTTGCCGGCATCGTGGCGGCAGCTTAGGCCAGGGCCGACGCATGGGCTGGCGGCGCGGGAGAAGCCGGAAGGCCGTCCCACCCAGGCCAATCGTTATGATAAGCTACACTGTCGGAGTGTGTGCGTAGAGGGTTTGGCCCCTGAATGGTACTAGAAGGGAAGATCGAGCATTTGCTCGAACGTGAGCTTCGGCTACCGGGCAGCCTTTCCGGTGCGCTAGCGCTGGCCGGAAGACTGGGCAGCCGACTCTTGATCCTCGACGGTATTGACCTGCCGGCTCCCACAGCGGGGATCCGGCTGGTCATTCTAGCGCTTGTTGTTCTACAGCTACCGGTTGTACGACCGGCATGTTCGTTGCCTTGGCCGGTGGGGTCGTCTTGACCCGGATGGCCAAATCGGCCGTGGCGTATTTGTCCGCCTTGGTCATGAGCTCGGCAAGCGTGGCCGGCTCGGAGCACAGGAGCTTGTGCTTCAGGGGGTGCCGTCCTGGCAGCCCTGGATGAAATATTGCACGGCTTGCACCTCGTGCACCCCCTCGTAGGAGTTGCGGAGCTCGGTCCGCCGGGTGAGGTAGTCGCGGCGGGATTCGTCGAGCCCCTGAACGCACATGGCAAGTTCGTGGGGACGGCCAGGACGCTTGTAGGTGCCAGTGAAGTTGCGGACGAAGGCCTCCTCAAAGTCCGTCCAAGTGTTGATGCTGCCGGCCGCCAGGCTATTGAGCCAGGTGCGGGCCGAGCCGATCATCATGAGGGGGCGTAGCAAACAGCTACACAATTATTCCCCCTGGTGATGCCCACCGCGGTGGTGTAGTCGATCAGCCAATCCTTGGGTTTGGCTATCCCGTTGTATTTCAGGGTGTCCCTGGGGAGCGTGAAGCTGGTTGGGAATGGCTCAGTGTGAATCCGGGGGCCGAAGCAGGCCGGACCAATTGAGCCCTCCTCCTCGAGGAGGGCGGATTGCGCGAGTTTGTTGATGCGGTTGCGGGCGTCATTCTCGCTGCGGGGGACGCGTGGTCTGAGCCGAGCCGAGAGTTCGGGATGGACGGTGGGTGGCGCCGACTGCCACGACTCGCGTCGCGGAGGCGGCATGTGCCCCTGGCTGCGGCGGCTGCCGGATGCCGGTGCTTCATGGTGGCGGCCGCTCCGAGGCGGCTCGTTGGTGCACCGGCTGCTAACAACCGGCTGCTCACTGCCCGGTGTCTAAGAGGGCGGGGGTTGTTCGCTTCGGCCCGACGGCTAGAGACGCGAGCGGAGCAGGAGTACTAGACCGCCTAGCGGCCGGCAGTTCTTGTGCCCTCGCGCTCGGGCCGGGGGCCGTCAGTGGTGGCGCCGCCTGTTGCGAGCAGATGCTGCTGCGCATCAGCAGCATCGATGAGCTCCTTGATGTGGCGCTCGTGTGTGACACACTCTTCGCCCTCCAAGGTGGCCAATTCCTCATAGGCCACCTTGAGAGCCTGCAGGTTATCCGTGGGGGTGTCATAGACGGGCATTTTGCCACCGAGGATTTTGGAGACCACACGACCGCGATCGCGCATAGCCCCACACCGGATGGGCTCGGCACCAGCCGGGATGAGACCATAGGCGGAAGCGTACTACCGCTTTGCCACCTCCATGCGGCACCGCGTGGCCGCGAGGGAGGTGGCATCCTCGAACAGGATGCGGCAAGCCGCCTCGAGGTCGGCCACGACGGTGTCAGGGTTCGTCGTTGGGGCGATCAGAGTGCTTAAGCCCTGGAGGGCCGCACCGAGCAGGTCGAACGTGCCGACGTGGGCGATAGCAGCTGTAGCCGTGACCTGCGCCTATCTGGATGCGGTAGAGGAAGTGATGGCCATCACCCCCATGCGATCATGGGACCCGCTGGGCTGAGCCGCAACGAGTGCACCCACTCCTGTGGGCGGACCAACACAGACGAGCACCCACGCGAGGTACTCGTCAGCGGCCCGAGCCTCGGCAAGGCTAAGCTTGCCGAAGCGCTCGGTGAGCGCGTCGATGTCGGCCATGAGGCCGGCGGAGTTGCCCGCAGGGCGTGCTGAGGCAAGCCCCACGAGTTCCCCACGGTTTCGCGGGACGAGCGGCGACGGCGGGGTATGGCGAGGGGTCCTGCCCGGAGCATGAATCCGGCCGGCGCCGCATATGGCCCCACGATGGGCGCCAACTGTCGTCGTTTTCTCACAATAGATGCCATGGGGTGGCTTATCGTAAGTGGTTGGGGACAGAGGACGTCGATGGGCTCCGGGTGCGAGATTGGGCACAAGCGGTGATGACACACGGTGTACCCAGGTTCAGGGCCCTCCACGGGAGGTAACACCCCTAGTCTTGCTTGGTTTTGTTGGATGGATAGGTATGAGTACAATGTTGCTCCTGGAGCTGTGTCTAGAGGAGGAAGAAGGGGAATCCGACTCCTCTTCCTCTGCTGCTAGAAGGGTAGGTGTGGAGATGATCATTCGTGCGCCCGTCCGTCCTCGATGCATGAGGGGCTCAGGGGGGTTTATAGGAAACCCCTCGGCTCTTACAATATGTCATAAGTACAAAGGTGGGGTGACCCGGCTGGCAGTCTCTCCGGCTGGCCAGAGGGTCCTGCCGCTCGTGGCGTCTTGTCACTGGTGGGGCCCGCCGGCCGAGCAGTCCCATCTCCCGTTGGGGCCCACCAGCCGGCTCTGCGATTGGCCCTCGCCCACCTGTCGCGACACGGGCCGCCCAGGGGGGCGTCGTCTAGCGCCAGCCGGACAAAGTCTCCGGTATGGCCGACGACACTGTAGCCACGCCGTGACAGGTAATCGAGTGGTGAGGGCATGCCGGCACTGTTCCCATGCCCGGTCGCCCTCATCGAGGTTAGCGGCTGGGATGGCTGGACTGTAGACCCGCGCGGTGGTACGTAAGTGGCCATTGTAGCCACAGGCCCGCCAGTCGTGCCGGTCATGTCGCATCGTCGCACCCGCGCGCAGAGGAACAAGACGGGGCATGTCCGTGCCGATGTCAACGAAAGGGCCGGCCAGTCGGAAGCTGGCCGCGCCCAACCGATCGACGACCCAACCGGCTCCATGACCAGCCGGCCGGGGAGCCAGCCGGCGCTGGCTTGCGATGGACGTCCTCCAGCCGGCCACGGCCAGCCGGTCGCATAGTTTTTCTTCGAAACGAAAGGGGGAAGACCCTGTTGCTTTGGCCTACCTAGGGTATAAACCCCGTCACGTGATTCACACGACCCTTGCCGTTGTTGGGCTGGTTGCAGGGAGCGGGGGTCCTTTGTGGTGCTCCACGGGCTTGACCTTGGTTTGGCGCATTAGGGCACGGGGCATCTGGCTTCCTATTGGGGCAAAGTTTGGAGATGTGTCTGGACTGACCACATCCGAAGAAAGTGACTTGCCCATGGTTATTGTTGAAGTTTCTGCCACCGTTATTGTTATTGGGGTTGTTGTTGTAGGCTGGCCTGGGATTGGCATACTGCTGAGGCTGGTAGCTCGGACGAGGTGTAGGAGGTCTAGCCTGCTGCGGCTGATAGGTTGGCTTAGCTGGGGCTGGCTGCCAGGGGCGAGGCTTCTCATTGCTAGAGCTACCCTTGGTGATTATCTTGCGCCTGTGAATGTTGTCTATGGCACGACGCTTGTCTTCCAGCATGAGGGCCTTGTTCACCAGGTCGAAGAAGGTACGACAGTCGCAGACGATGAGCTGATACTGCAGGGTTTGTTGAAGTCCTTCCATGAAGCGTTCCTTCTTGGCAGCCTCCGTGTTGACATCTTCAGGTGCATACTTTGACAGCAGGTTGAACTTCTGCAGGTACTCGTTGACAGAGCCACTTCCTTGCTTCAGCGCTCGGAATTCTCTCTTCTTGATAGCCATAATCCCAATGGAATGTGGGCGATGCGGAATCCTTCCTTGAAGTCCTTCCAAGTGATCACACGCTCACCTTGCATGACCTTGAATCCATCCCACCAAGCTTGGGCGGTACCCTTGAGGCAGTGAGAGGCATGCATCACCTTCTCACGATCCTCATTGCAATTGACCAGTGCAAGGAGGTCCTCGATAGTCCAGATCCAGTCATCAGCATCAAATGGTTCAGCAGTCTCGGTGAAGGTTGGGGGCGAATTCCCCATGAACTCAGACAGTGTGGAGCGACCATTGTCGTTCCTGCCTTGCTGTTGGTTGTTCACCAGGGCCTGAGCCATCTGCCGGATAGCAGCATTGTTGGCTTGGCGCTCCTCCTAGAGAACTTGGAGAAATTGAGCTATGGTCATGTTCTCAAGTGGAGGTGGTGGCAAGGGAATGTCGCCTTGTGGCTGCTCCTGGTGTCCTCCAGCGTGAGCAGCCCCACCAGCTCCTTGTTGCTGGCTTGAGTTGTCGGCTTCAGGGTTGGTGAAGGAGCTATTGCGGGTAGGAGTCACCATCCTGTTTGGAGCAGCCACGTCAAACAACTGGGATAGAAGAGAGGATAAGAAATAACGGAAAAGCGCGCCTAAGGGGGTTGGTCAAGTGCAAGTGTGGTAAAACAAAGGTCGAAATACCAACATATATTAAGATAGACAATGGAGTCGCTTACATGTTGCCTAAGGCAAAAGCGCGACTTGCATCGGAACACAAACAACAAAAGCAGCAACAAGCACACACAGTTTCATATGAACCATTACATGGACTCGACTTCGCATGAGGGGTATATGACTGATCCTACCCTAGGGGTTCTCGGACTCATGTGGTGGAGTGCTCGGTCTCGTAATCACGCTCCTATGGGTCTCCCTCCTGTTCCTCATCTGGACGGGCATCATTCCCGGTCGAAGGGGTCGGGGAACAAGGAGGTCCATCCCGACGATGCCTTGCAGGCAGGTCGGTGAAGAGCTCACGGTACTCCTTCGCACTCATGCGATGACGACATGTGGGTGCATCACTAGCTGGGGGTGCTCCTCCTCGATAAGCGACAACTGGTCGTCCCTCGGGGGCTCCATCCTTCTTGACCTTGTCTGGCTTCATCTTGGCTTGCCGAAGTAGCTCTCGGGTGTGGTGAAGTTCCTCGCTGAGCTTCACGGACTCCTTCATCAGGTTATGGACCAGACTATCGACGGAGAGGCTGAAGTAGGTCTGGAACCTAAGTGGTGTGCCATCCTCCTTGGTTAGAATCAGCGTCCAACTCTTGCCAAGGTCATCCTTCCTAAAGGGAAGGTAGCGAGTAGCCGGCTCATCAGCCATCTCTGGAATGATGGCTCGAAGGTGAAGAAGTGCGTTGCGTGCAGCTCTCCGACTGCAAGTGTCATGGTCTCTATCCACGGTCCTTTAAAGAACCAACCGGTCGGGGAGTCGTTTGCCTTCACGACCACATCTACGTGGTACTCCTTCATGACGGCATCGACCCAGTGCTCATGGTAGAGGAAAATTGGTGGTTGGCGAAACTGGCACGTCTCCAGGCTATCCCCAAGGAGTAAGGGAAAGTCGGATGTCAGGAAGGCTTCGGGTAGGACGACCATCTACAAAGGTTTGAAAGGGGGAGAGTCAGCGAAGTGTGGTGTGAAGAATAGAAGAGGTAAATAGTGTAGAGTTCCCTAAGTATAGGTGCTAAGTGTAGTTTGAAAGTGGTTTTCATCCTAACTAACGTCCATGATAACTAAGGGCTTCCTACAGTCATGATGGCTCTGATACAAGCTCTGGGGACTTCCTCGCTCCCTCCTTCCCTCGGCTTCCTCCCCGTGCTGTGGGGACCCCGACTCATAAGTCGCGATCACCGAATTCACATGTACAGTGATCCCAGAGATCAATGCTCACTGAACACACAGAAGCTGAATAACAAGAGTCTTACATCCACATTTAGCATCTTACACAAATAAATACCATGAAGGTCTAGTCTTACATAGATAGGGCCACAGGGGCCAAACACTTAAATAGAACAAGCAGCGGTAATCTTGATCGAAAGCGTGAACCCATGCCATCTGCCTTAACCTATAGGCATTCTAACTGGGAAGCGTCCTAGTTCGCATGTTCGTCACCAACAAACTCTTCAACATACTCATTTTCTTCCATGCCTAGCCAATTAAATAACCAATGGCAAGCCAATGAGTACTTTGAATGTACTCGCAAGCAACCCAAGTTGTGGAACAAGGTAACAATGATGCATGATATAGCACTAACTAGGTAATTTGCGGGAAGCTAATTTTGAATGCAATGACATGATCAAGTAACTAGTAAGCATGCGTCAACAATAGGCAGTTATCCATATGAACAAGATACAGATATGATCATAAGTAGGGGTTGAACACCTCATGTTCATTCCTCATGCTAAGTCATCGGACATAGTTAAATTCCCTTGCTAAGTGACCGGACTTAGCTCATGTGACCTCTCTTCTCACTATCACATCCATACTCACACCAAGTTTCATGAAAACATCCGGACGTAGTTTAAGAAGGACCTCCAACTGTCCATGACCATGGACGCGGCTATTCGAATAGTTTTACACTCTCCAGAGGTTGCACACTTTACCCACAAGACTCGGGGAACTTCCGTGTCATCCACGACTCGCGGTATATAACATACCCGAGGTAAGCACCCGAACAATGGCTTTCCCATGGTGATACTAAACAAAGAGTCCACTCGTTGGTGCCATCCCTCATGATATACATCACTCGTATCATCCGTCAGGGCATGCAACGGTGTGCCCGGTGCCTGTAAAGACAGCGCATGACCTTCCACTTCTGGGACGACCACATCTCAAGAGTGACCACTTCACTCTTGCCACTAGCAATGTAGGCTCCTTGCTAGCACCAACCATAGTAATCAACAAAGACCCGTCCCATAAGGGGTATCGTGGTTGCACATGTAAGGTTGGGACAGACAGCAGACCTTAAAACTCTCCGTTTTCGAAAACACACACTCACTTTCTCCGGTATACCACTTCTTTCTCAAGTGATTACCCAACTCATCATCATCTCCCTCGGGCATTAGTGGCACCCGACGGGGTTTTCGAAAGTCTTTGAAATCATTTCTTTCTTTCGAACATTATGCATATATCCCAAACCCACTTGCGTAGCATCTGTTGGCATCCTATCTACACCCACCCGCACAACCCTCATAAGGTGGTAGGGTCATGCTTGATGCAAGTGTCAATAGTAAAAGTATCGGAAGCAACCCACCGGAGGGGTCACTACTTCACATGATCAAGTATATCAAAAGTAGAGTGCTATATGTCATGTAATGAAAAAGGTTTCTTAACGTGGTCAAAGGGCTGATTGCCTGGCTCAACAAAGTCTCTGGGGTCTTCAAAGTCTTCCGGTCCAACTTCCTCGTCAACCGCGCAATCTATCGTCATGAATAAATAGAGATAAAATAAGCATCACCCAAAAACAGACCACACAACCAACTATCAAAAATGCTACCCTACTCTGATAAATACCACGAGATATACTAAAATTAGTTGTCTAGGTTTTTGAACTTGAAAAGATTTTTGAAACTATTTAAAACAGGAGCTTATAGTGCTAAATAGGGGTTTTAAATTAAAACAATACATAAAATGTTTTCAAACATTTTTACAAATAGCACTAATAAATTCTACGGATTATTTCAAGATTTAAGGTGGAAGAATATTTGAATTTGGATGAATATACAAATCTGTTGAAGTTTTGGAAGTTCAAATAGAAAAGAAAAAAGAAAAGGGGCACTGTGCCTTCTCGGGCCACAGTACCGAAGCCGAGCTGGCCCAGGGGGAGATCCAGCCCAAGCTGAGGCGCCGCGCACGGCAGTTTAATTTTAAACCTGCCCGCGGGCCCTGCTTTCCAGTGAGAGAGGAGGGGGCAAGGGGATGACAGGTGGGCCCCACCTATCATCCCTCTCCTCGCGACAGGAGCGGAGGGGGCTCACCAGAGGGGGCTCCAGGCCGCGGCGGCTAGAACAGAGGGCACCGGCACGCTCAGGGGGCTCCCGCGTGTCGGTGGGTGGTCGAGGGGCTCGCCGGTGGAGAGGGAAACGCCAACGAGGGGAGGTGCCCGACGGTGGCGAGGGTTTGGTTCGGGAGAGGGCTGCCGACCACAAGGGAGAGCGTGCTGAGCACGGGGAGGAAGCTGAGGGAAGGATGGAGCGAGGAGTGAGGAGCAGGAGCTCGGGGAGGGGGCGCTCTTTATAGGCGGGCGCCGACTCACCGTGGGCACGCTGCGCCGGTAAGGGCGCTCGCTACAGGCCGCAGGTGAGGGAGATAGCGTGTCCAGGGCGGTCGTGGGGGTGGTCTAGGCCAGGGGAGAGAAGAGAGAGGCGGGGCGCGCGCGTGCGAGCCCTGTGGTTGGCCGAGTCATGCGGCGCCGGGCACGCGCGCGGGAGTTGACGGAGAGGGAGGGGGCAGGGGGCCGACCATGCGGAGTATTGCGGACGTCGAGGGGGATAGGGAGGACAGCATGGGGGAGCCCAAGGCTGTCGAGAGCGCTCGTTGGGCAGTGGCTACAGTGTGGGTGCGCATTGTAGCGCGCTCCAGAGCATGAGCTCAACATGCCAAGGCAGGCATTTGGCACTTTGGGCATGTCCATTGGTGTCCTGGGGATCTAGGGGGATTAAAACAATACATAGAGGCTAGGGAGGCATCTGGAGGTGCCTTCGGATAGAAGAAAAGGAAGAAAAAGATGCTGCCAAGGGGTAAATAGGGGGTTCTACCCCACTGTCTTGTGGCTTGATGACTTGGGAATCTTACTGAGGGTGCTTGGGCATTGCCAGTAGGTGTGGAAAAAAATTGGGGGCAAGGGTAAAAGAGGATGGGGTGAAATCAGAGACTTTACCAATTCACCAGAAGGTGTTTGGTAGTGTTTTGGGCAAGAAGAATCTACCAACTTACTAAGATATTTACCATGGTTAAAGGCGAGGTAAAAATGACATGATTCACCAAGCTTTAGCCGAAGGGGGAAAAGTTGACAATGGAAACTTTATAAACCCTAGAAATTAACAGAATCAGGTTTCTGTAGATCTAGTGATGCTAGGCTTTTACCCTTGATGCCCACAAAGTTTGAGGTCAAGGGGAGAAACTTCACAATGCAAAGTTGCTCAAATTTTATTCTGGACAGGGAGGGTTTTTGGATGGTTTGATGAACCAAATCCGCTTGTATTGAGATGAGACTTTGCAAGATCATCACCTATGATGGTGTTGACTTGCTGGAATTTTCCTGGAATTTATTGAGAATATTTCTTATAGAAATATTTCAATAGCTTGGTTTGAACAGAAAGGTTTTTGAGGGGTTTTGCCCATGATTTGAACACGCCCTTGTTTTGAAACTCATATGTATGTAAAATATATGTCCACTGAGTTTCCCTAAATTTTCTGAAAATATTTTCAAAGCATTTAAATAATTTTTCCCTGGGAAAGACCATTTTTGGCCTTAAGAAAAAGCCTTTAAATAAAATATAATAATAATCTTTAAAATTAATATTTGGTGGTTTTGGAAAGTCTTATATATAGTAGGTTTGAAGTAAAGTCTTTGGGGAAGAAGAATCCACCCAATTTGAGGACTTGCAGTGCAAACCTCATTTCAGGGGGTTTTGAAAAGCTAATTTGAATAAATCATTTTTGGTTAAAACATAATTTGATAAAATTAGTTTTGGGCACTATGCTCATGGCATGATCATTGGGAAAGAGTTTTGGGTCAAGGAAGATGAATATGAAGTGGAATACAATCTAGGAGTGCCACACCACAATCATCAAGCAAGCAAACATCATTGCAAACAAGCACAAGCACTTTGAAACAATTTTAGTTGGCTCCAAATTTTATAAACCCAAACATATCAAGGTGGTACAAACACAGGGTGTGACAGGTTGAAACTTGGCATGGTATCATAATTTCACCCACATAGCATGTGCTAAAAAGTTTAGAGTGTTACAGGAAAAACTGGATGCACTTTCTATACAAATTGGACAATCTCTTTTGAAGTATCAGGGTTTCGGATGAAAACTCATCTACTACAAAGGGATTTCATATTTTGACATGTAACTACAGTTACTTGAAGAATCATACCATCTGATATGTTGTCTTCACTAGAAAGTCTTCAATTTTTCTTTGCGTGTGTCCCTTGCTTATTACGCCGTAACCATGTATAATCTTCATTGTTTAACATGATGCTTGGGTTAGCCTTAACTTTGAAGGGAGGAATTTCATGAAACTTTTCATAAATCTTCAGACATGTTTGTCTTTTCCTTCACTCCCATGATGTTTCTTTTCCCTGAATGAACTATGTGGCGCTTTGGCTCATCGTATGATGTATTCACTTCCTTATCTTTTCGATTTCTCGATTTGGTAGACATGTCCTTCACATAGAAAACCTATGCCACATCACCGGCTAGGACAAATGGTTCGTCTTTGTACCCAAGATTGTTGAGATCCATGATATGTCTCCATCGTATCCACTTTTCCAAACTCTTTTGCCCTTGTTTTGGACTCTAATTTGCATGATTTGAATGGAACTAACCCGGACTGACGCTGTTTTCAGCAGGATTGCCTTGGTGTTATATTTGTGCAGAAATAAAAGTTCTTGGATAGACCTGAAAATTTACGGAGATAAATTTTGGAATTAATAAAAAATATTGGCAAAAGAATCAACCGGAGAGGGGCCTCCCATAGGTCACAAGCCCACAGGGCGCGGCCACCCCCCTGGCCACGCCTAACAGACTTGTGGGCCCCTTGGAGCACCGCCGACCTCAATCCCAACTCTATATAAACCTATCCGTGGAGAAAAAATCAGAGAGGAGATTTCATCGCATTTTACGAGACGGAGCTGCCGCCACCTCCTGTTCTTCCTCGGGAGGCAAGATCTGGAGTCCGTTTTGGGTTGCGGAGAGGGGAAATCGACACCATCGTCATCACCAACCATCCTTTATGAACAATTCCATGATGCCCTCCGCTATTCGTGAGTAATCCCTGTTGGAAATATGCCCTAGAGGCATTAATAAATTAGTTATATCATATTTCCTTGTTCATGATAATCGTGTATTATCCATGCTAGAATTGTATTGATCGGAAACTCAGATACATGTGTGGATACATAGACAACACCATGTCCCTAGTATGCCTCTGATGGACAAGCTCGTTGATCAAACATGGTTAAGGTTTCCTAGCCATGGACATGAGATGTCATTTGATAACGGGATCACATCATTATGAGAATGATGTGATGGACAAGACCCAAACTATAAACATAGCATATGATCGTGTCAGTTTATTGCTATAGTTTTTTGCATGTCAAGTATTTGTTCCTACGACCATGAGATCATGCAACTCACTGACACTGGAGGAGGACTTTGTGTGTATCAAATGTCGCAACGTAACTGGGTGACTATAAAGGTGCTCTACCGGTATCTCCGTGGGTGTCTGTTGGGTTGCCATGGATCAAGACTAGGTTTTGTTACTCCGTGTGACGGAGGGGTATCTCAGGGCCCACTCAGTAATACAACATCACAACAAGCCTTGTAAGTAATGTGACTAAGTGTTAGTCACGGGATCTTGTATTACGGAACGAGTAAAGAGACTTGCCAGTAATGAGATTGAACTAAGTATAGAGATACCGACAATCGAATCTCGGGAAAGTAACATACCGAAGAACAAAGGGAACATCATACGGGATTATCTGAATCCTTGACATAGAGGTTCAACCGATAAAGATCTTCATAGAATATGTAGGAGCCAATATGGGCATCCAGGTCTTGCTATTGGTTACTGACCGTAGAGGTGTCTCGGTCATGTCTACATAGTTCTCAAACCCATAGGGTCTGCACACTTAAGGTTCGAGGAAGTTTCGGTAGTATTGAGTTATGTATGTTTGTGACCGAAGGTTTTTCGGAGTCCTGGATAAGATCCCGGACCTCACAAGGAGCTCCGGAATGGTCCGGAGGTAAAGATTGATATATAGGAAAGTGGTATTTGGGTTTCGGAAAAGTTTCGGGCACTACCGGTAGAGTACCGGGAGTGATGAAAGGGTTCTGGGGGTCCATCGGGACGGGCCCACCCACCCCCAAGGGGGCACATGGGCCTAAGTGGTTGCGCCCCAGCCCATAGTGGGCTAGGCAACCGACCACATAGGGCCCTTGCGCCCAAGGGTAGGTGGGGACGTGCCTTGGAAGGGAGGGAGACCTCCCTAGGGCGCCCACGTCCCTTGTCGGAGGTGGACTCCTCCCTATCTTGGTAGGCCAGCCCTCCTTGGAGGAGGGGCCAAGGCTGCGCCCTACCTACCCCTTCCTCCTATAAATAGAGAGGGAGAGCGAGGGCAGAACAACCCTAAGGCATAGGTGCAGCCGTCCCTCTCTCCCTAGATTTGTTTCTCCTCCAAAACGCGTCTCCACCACCACGTCGTTGTGCTGTCGGAGAACTCATCTACCTCTCCACCCTCCCTTGCTGGATCAAGGAGGTGGATCGTCATCGAGCTGTATGTGTGCTGAACGCGGAGGTGCCATTCGTTCGGCACTAGATCGGAAGGACCACGATGGGATCGCGGGCCGGCTCGTGATGAGATCGCAGGACGGATCATGATTGGATCGTGAAGACATTCGACTACATCAACCGCGTTTCTTTAACACTTCCGCTTAGCGATCTACAAGGGTACAAAGATCCAATCTCTCGTCTCATAGATGCTCATCTCCTAGATTGATCTTGGTGAAGCGTAGGAATTTTTTTTGTTTCCCATGCAACGTTCCCCAACAGTGGCATCATGAGCAAGGTCTATGCATAGATGAGACCTTGAGTAGAACACAAAGAGTTTGTGGGTGTTGATATTCAGATTGATTCCTTCCTTACTGTTTTCTTGGTTCAACGGTATTGTGGGATGAAGCGGCTTGGACCGACTTTACTCGTACGCTTACGAGAGACCGTGTTCCATCGACTGGCATGTGACTTCGTCACATAAAGGTGGCTGGCGACTGTCGGTCTCTCCCACTTTAGTTGGATCGGATTTGATTAAGGCGGTCCTTGTCTAAGGTTGAAAACCAATCTTCATATCATCGTTGTGGTTTTTTGTAGGTAAGAATCGTTCTTGCTAGATACCCATAGCAGCCACGTAAAACATGCAACAACAATTATAAGACGTCTAACTTGTTTTTGCAGGGTATGTTGTGATGTGATATGGCCAATTTCATGATGAGATATATTTGATGTATGAGATGATCATGTGTTGTATAGAATATCGAGACTTGCATGTCGATGAGTACGCCAACCGGCAGGAGCCATAGGGTTGTCTTTAATTATTGTATGACCTACGTGTCAATCATTAAGCGCTATGTAATTCTTTACTTTATCGCTAAACGGTAGCTATAGTAGTATGAGCATGGTGGGCGCGACAACCCTAGTGGCAACACAATGATGGAGATCATGATGATGGAGATCATGGTGTTATGCTGGTGATGATCGAGATCATGCCGGTGCTGTCAAGGTGGAGATCAAAAGCAGAAGTTCATGGCCATATCACGTCACTTACGATTTGCATGTGAAATTAATCCTTTTATGCACCCTGTTTTCTTAGGACGACGGTAGCATTATAAGGTGATCCCTCACTTAAATTTCAAGATAAATTGTGTTCTCCCCGAGTGTGCACCGTTGCGAAAGTTCGTCGTGTTGAGACACCACGTGATGACCGGGTGTGATAGACTCTACATTCACATACAACGGGTGCAAGCCAGTGTTGCACATGCGGAACACTCGGGTTAAACTTGACGAGCCTAGCATGTACAGACATGGACTCGGAACACAAGAGATCAAAAGGTAGATCATGAGTCATATAGTAGATATGATCAACATGACGATGTTCACCATTGAAACCACCTCAACTCACGTGATGATCGGACTTGAGTTGGTGAATTTGGATCATGTATCACTCGAATGACCAGAGGGATGTCAATTTGAGTGGGAGTTCTTAATTAATATGATTAATTGAACTCATTATCATGAACATAGTCAGCAGTGTCTTTGCAAATTATGTTGTAGATTACTAGCTCATGTTGTAGGTCCCTTGATTTTCTATACGTTCCTAGAGAAATAGAGTTGAAAGATGATGCTGGCAATATTGCGGACTGGGTCCGTGATCTGAGGATTGTCCTCATTGCAACATAGAAGGCTTATGTCCTTAATGCACCACTCGGTGTGCCACCCACTCTGGCGTCTGTAGATGTTGTGAACATCTGACAGGCATGTTCCGAGGATGAAGGAGAATGGCTCAATCGTTGAGCATGTGCTCAAATTGTCTGGGTGCTACAATCGCTTGAATCGAGTGGGAGTTCATCTTCCACATAAGATAGTGATTGATATAGTTTTCCAAGTCACTATCACTAAGCTACTAGAGCTTCGTGATGAACTATAAAATGCCAGGGATGGAAATGATGATCACTGAGATATTCGCAATGTTTGACACCGCGAAGGTAGAAATCAAGAAGGAGCATCAAGTGTTGATGGTTAATGAAACCACTAGTTTTGAGAAGGGCAAGGGCTGAGAGGGAAACTTCATGGATGGCAAGACAGTTGCTGCTCCAATGAAGAAACCCAATGTTGAACCCAAACCCGAGAATAAGTGCTTCTATTATGAGGAGAGCAGTCACTGAAGCGGAACAACCCTAGATACCTGGTAGTTAACAAGGCTGGGAACGTCAATAGAAGTATATTTGATATACGTGTTATTGATGTGTACCTTGCTAGTACTCCTGGTAGCACCTAGGTATTTGGATACCGGTTCAGTTGCTAAATGTTAGTAACTCAAAATAAAAGCTACAGAATAAAAGGAGACTATCTAAGGGTGAGGTGCCGATGTGTGTTGGAAATTTTTCCAAGGTTGATGTGATCAACATCGCACGCTCTCTCTACCTTCAGGATTAGTGACAAACCTAAATAAATGTTATTTGGTGTTTGCGTTGAGCATGAATGAGATTAGATCGTGTTTATTGCAATACGGTTATTCATTTAAGTCAGAGAATAATGGGTATTCTATTTACATGAATAATACCTTCAATGGTCATGCACCCAATGAGAATGGTTTGTTGAATCTTGATCATAGTAATACACATGTTCATAACATTGATGCCAAAAAGATGCGAAGTTAATAATGATAGTACCACATACCTGTGGCACTGCTGCTAAATGTCATGTTGGTATAAATCGCATGAAGAAACTCTATGCTGATGGATCTTTGGACTCATTCGGTTTTGAATCGGTTGAGACATGTGGACCATGCCTCATGGGCAAGATGACTAAAACCCCGTTTTCCGGCTTGTTGGAATGGGCAAGTGTCTTATTGGAAATGACACATGCTGATGCATACGGTCCAATGACTGTTATAGCGTCCAGTGGACATCGTTATTTTCTTACCTTCATTGATGTTTTGAGTAGATATAGTGTATATTTACTTAACGAAACACAAGTCTGAATCGTTTGAAAAGTTCAAACAAAATCAGAGTGAAGTTTAACATCATCATGACAAGAAGATAAAAATGTCGACTATATGATCGTGGAGGTGAATATCTGAGTTACGAGTTTGGCATACAACTTTAGACAATGTGAAAGTTGTTTCACAACTCACGCCACCTGGAATACCGTAGTGTGATGGTGTGTCCGAACGTCATAGTCATACTCTATTGGATATGGTGCGTATGATGTCTCTTATCGATTTGCCACTATCAATTTGGGGTTATGCATTGGAGACAACTACATTCACTTTAAATAGGGCACCATCTAAATCCATTGAGATGACACCATATGGTTTGGCAGAAACCTAAGATGTCATTTCTTAATGTTTGGGGCCGTGACGCTTATGTGAAAAGGGTTTTTACCTAAAGAGCTCGAACCCAAAGCGGAAAAATGCATCTTCATAGAATACCCTATAACAATTGGTTATACCCTCTATCTTAGATCCGAGTACAAAGTGTTTTTTGCTAAAACTGGGTCCTTTCTTGAGAACGAGTTTCTCTCGAAAGAATTGAGTGGGAGGAAGATAGAACTTGATGAGGTTGTTGAACCTTTGTTTCAACCAGAAAGTAGTGCAGCGCAGAAAGATGTTTCAGTGGAGCCTACATTAGTTGAAGAGGAAGTTAATGATGGTGATCATGAAACTTCGGATCAAGTTACTATCGAACCTCGTAGGTCGACAAGGACGCGTACTGCTCCAGAGTGGTGCGACAACCCTCTCTTAGAGGTCATGTTGTTGGACAACCATGAACCTACGAGCTATGGAGAAGAGATGATGTGCCCGGATTCCGACAAATGGTTAGAGGGCAATGAAATCCGAGAATGGAGACATGTATGAAAACCAGGTATAGACTTTCATAGACTTGCCTGTTGGACGGCAGGTCGTTGAGTACAAATGGAACTTCAAGATGAAGACAAACATTGATGGTAAAGGTCACCATTTACAAAGCTCGACTTGTAGCAAAGAAGTTTCTGACAAGTTCAAGGAGTTGAGTGTGATGAGACTTTCTTACTCGTAGCGATGCTAAAGTCTGTTGGAATTATGTTAGCAGTTGCTGCACTTTTCAATTATGAAATCTGGCAGATGGATGTCAAAACATCGTTTCCTTAACGGTTTACTTAAGGAAAGGTTGTATGTGATACAACTAGAAGGTTTTGTTAGTCCTAAGGATGCTAAAAGGTGTGCGAGCCCCAGCAATCCTTCTATGGGATGGAGCAAGCATCTCCGAGTTGGAATATACGCTTTGATGAGGTGATCATTTGAGTTTATACAAAGTTTACGAGAAACTTGTATTTACAATAAAGTGAGTGGGAGCACTATAGAATTTCTGATAAGTACATTTGGATGACATATTGTTGATCGGAAATAATGTAGGATTTTTGGAAAGCATAAAGGGTTGATTGAAAAGAGTTTTTCAAAGGAAGACCTGGATAATGTTGCTTAATTGTTGGGCATCGAGATCTATAGAGATAGATCAAGACGTCTGATAAGACTTTCAAGAGTACATACATTGACAAGATTTTGAAAGAGTTCAAAATGGATCAGTCAAAGAAAGAGTTCTTGCCTTATTTTTAAAATGTGAAGTTGAGTAGGACTCAAAGCTCGACCACGGCAGAAGAAAGAGAAAGGACGAACGTCGTCCCCTATGCCTTAGCCGTAGGCTCTGTGTAGTATGCCATGTTGTGTACCACACCTGTGTGTGCCTTGCCATGAGTCCGTCAACGGGTACAAAAGTCATCCAGGAGTGGATCACTGGACAACGGTCAAGATACCCTTAGTAACTAAAGGACTAAGGAGATGTTTTCTCAATTATGGGGGTGATAAAGATTTCGTTGTAAAGAGTTACGTCGATGCAAGCTTTAACACCGATCCGGATGACTCTTAGTAGCAATCGAGATACATATTATGGAGTAGCCATTTGGAATAGCTCCAAGTGGAGCGTGGTAGTAGTGTCTACAGTAAGACATAGAGATTTGCAAAGTAGACATGGATCTGAATGTCGCAGACCCGTTGACTAAAATAACTCTCTCACATGCAAAGCATGATCGATCCCCAGAACTCATTAGGTTTTAGATTCATAACAATGTGAATCACATGGTGATGTGGACTCGAGTATTGGCTCTAATGCAAGTGGGAGACTGTTGAAAATATGTCCTAGAGGCAATAATAATTTAGTTATTATCATATTTCCTTGTTCGCGATAATCATTTATTATCCGTGCTAGAATTGTATTGATCGGAAACTCAGATACATGTGTGGATACATAGACAACACCATGTCCCTAGTAGGCCTTTGATGGACTAGCTCGTTGATCAAAGATGGTTAAGGTTTGCTAGCCATGGACATGAGATGTCATTTGACGGCGGGATCAAATCGTTAGGAGAATGATGTGATGGACAAGACCCAAACTATAAATGTAGCATATGATCGTGTCAGTTTATTGCTACAGTTTTCTGCATGTCAAGTATCTGTTCCTATGACCATGGGATCATGCAACTCATTAAAACCGGAGGAGCACCTTGTGTGTATCAAACGTCACAACGTAACTGGGTGACTATAAAGGTGCTCTATAGGTATCTCCGAGGGTGTCTGTTTGGTTGTCATGGATCAAGACTGGGATTTTTTACTCCATGTGACGGAGAGATATCTCAGGGCCACTCGGTAATACAACATCAAACAAGCCTTGCAAGAAATGTGACTAAGTGTTAGCCACGGGAACTTATCTTACAAAACGAGTAAAGAGACTTGCCGGTAACGAGATTGAACTAGGTATAGAGATACCGACAATCGAATCTCGGGCAAGTAACATACCGAAGAACAAAGGGAACATCATACGGGATTATCTGAATCCTTGACATAGAGATTCAACAGATAAAGATCTTCGTAGAATATGTAGGAGTCAATATGGGCATCCAGGTCCTGCTATTGGTTATTGACCGTAGAGGTGTCTCGATCATGTCTACATAGTTCTCGAACCCGCAGGGTCTGCACAGTTAAGGTTCAGTGAAGTTGCAGTAGTATTGAGTTATGTATGTTGGTGACCTAAGGTTGTTAGGAGTCCCGGATGAGATCACGGATGTCACAAGGAGCCCCAGAATGGTCCGGAGGTAAAGATTGATATATAGGAAAGTGGTATTTGGGTTTCGGAAAAAATTTGGGCACTATCGGTAGTGTACCAGGAGTGACGAAAGGGTTCCGGGGTCCACTGGGAGAGGCCCACCCACCCCGGGGAGCCGCATGGGCCTAAGTGGTTGCGCCCCAGCCCATAGTGGGCTGGGCAACCGACCACATAGGGCCCTTGTGTTCAAGGGTAGGTGGGGAGGTGCCTTGGAGAGGAGGGAGACCTCCCTAGGGCGCCCACCTCCCTTGTCGGAGGTGGACTCCTCCCTATCTTGTTCGGACAACCCTCCTTGGAGGAGGGGCCAAGGCTGCACCCTACCTACCCTTTCCTCCTATAAATAGATAGGGAGAGGGATGGCAGCACAACCCTAAGGCATAGGTGCAGCCCTCCCTCTCTCCCTAGATATGCTTCTCCTCCAAAACCTGTCTGCGGCAGCGCTTGGTGAAGCCCTGCTAGGATTGCTCCACCACCACCGCCACCATGCCGTTGTGCTGCCGGAGAACTCATCTACCTCTCCACTCTCGCTTGATATATCAAGGAGGTTGAGATCATCATTGATCTGTACGTGTGTTGAACGCGGAGGTGCCGTCCATTCGGCACTAGATGGGAAGGACCACGATGGGATCGCGGGACGGCTCGTGATGATATCGCGGGACGGATCGTGAAGACGTTCGAATACATCAACCACGTTTCTTTAACTCTTCCACTTAGCAATCTACAAGTGTACGTAGATCCAATCTCTCCTCTCATGGATGCTCATCTCCTAGATTGATCTTGGTGAAGCGTAGGAAAATTGTTGTTTCCCATGCAACGTTCCCCAACAATCCCATCATAGGCTTGCTAGATGGTGATGGGCTGGATGATATTTATCATGTAATCGAGTTATTTTTGTTAGGGTTTGATCCCTAGTATCCACTATGTTCTGAGATTGATGTTGTGATGACTTTGCTATGCTTAATGCTTGTCACTAGGGCTCGAGTGCCATGATTTCAAATCTGAACCTATTATGTTTTCGTGAATATATATATGTGTTATTGATCCTATGTTGCAAGTTGTAGACACCTATTACGTGATATGATCCGCATCTCCCAGTGTGACAATAACTGGGATTCTTTTCGGCGATTACCGTAGTTTGAGGAGTTCATGTATTCACTAAGTGCTAATGCTTTGGTCCGGATCTCTATTAAAAGGAGGCTTTAATATCCCTTAGTTTCCATTAGGACCCCACTTCCACGGGAGAGTAGGACAAAAGATGGCATGCAAGTTCTTTTCTATAAGCATGTATGACTATATATGGAATACATGCCTACATTACATTGATGCATTGGAGCTAGTCTGTGTAACCCTATGTTTTAACTGTTGCACGATGAATGTCATCCGACATAACTATCCATACTGATCCATTCCCTATGAACTTTTCACATATTGATCCTTGCTAAGTTACTTTTCCGTTGCCACTATTACAATCACTACAAAACTGCTACTGTCACTTTTGCCATTGTTATCGTTACTTCCACACTACTTTGCTACTAAATACTTTATTGAAGATATTAAGTCTTTCAGGTGTGGTTGAATTGACAACTCAGATGCTAATACTCGAGAATATTCTTTGGCTCCAATTGTGTCGAATCAATAAATTTGGGTCGAATACTCTACCCTTGAAAACTGTTGTGATCCCCTATACTTGTGGGTTATCAAGACCTTTTTCTGGAGCCGTTGCCGGGGAGCATAGCTCTATTGTCTGAGTCACTTGGGATTTATATCTGTTGATCACTATGAAGAACCTGAAAGACCCAAAAAGCAAGATCTATCCCTCTACTATGAGGGGAGGTAAGGAACTACCATCTAGCTTTGCACTTGATTCACCTTCTGTTATGAGTAAATTTGTGACACCACCAACTACTAGTAATTCTGATATGTTGCAAGTAATTAATGATGGCACTTCCGCTATACATGATGTTTATGATGATACTTTGCTCGATAATACTGTGCCACTTGGTGAATTTCTTGATGAACAAATTGCTAGAGTCAATGCTGAAACTAATGATACTTTTGAAACTGATCAAATTATTGAAACTAAACACTATGAGACGCTTGCTAGATCTAGCTCTCCTAGATATGAAAATCTTGATATGCCTGAGGGTTATGTTATGGAATGAGAGGTAGCTAGGGACTTTCTTGCTTGTAAGGATAGAGATGATCTTAAGGAATTGCTATGCAAGTGGAAGGAAAAATCTTTGAATGCTAGAATGCAAGATCCTAAGTTTGATACTTCACCTATATTTGTTATTAATAGGGATTATGAATTCTCTGTTGATCCTGAGATAATTACTTTGGTTGAATCAGATCCTTTCCATGGTTATGAATCTAAAAATGTTGTGGCGCATCTTATTAAATTGAATGATATAGCCACCCTGTTTACTCATGAGGAAAAATATTCGTTGTTATTATATTCTGAAGTTACTATATTCTTAAGTTGTTTCCTTTCTCATTAAAGGGTGATGCTAAGATATGGTTTAATTCTCTTGCTCCTGGTTATGTGCGTAGTCCCTAGGATATGATATATTACTTCTCTAAAAAATATTTTCCTGCCCATAAGAAACAAGTTGCCTTGTAGGAAATATTTAACTTCGTGCAAATTGAAGAAGAGAGTCTTCCACAAGCTTGGGGGAGGCTTCTCAAATTACTTAATGCTTTGCCAAATCATCCTCTCAAGAAAAATGAAATACATGATATCTTTTATAATGGACTAACTGATGTTTCTTGGGACTACCAAGATAGTTGTGCTGGTTGTGTTTTCAGGGAATGAACTGTTGAACAAGCTGAACTACTGTTGAATAATATATTGAGCAATGATAATGATTGGACAATTCCCGAACCACCTTTGAATCCAACTCTGAAGAAAAGAGGTATTCTATTTCCCAGTCCCGAAGATATGCAAGAGGCAAAGAAATCTATGAAACAAAAAGGTATTAAAGATGAAGATGTTAAGAATCTACCACATATTGAAGAAATACATGGTCTTGATAACCCGACACAGGTAGTAGAGGTTAATTCTCTCTGTAGATTTGATGAAGGTGATATTCCTTGTAATAAGTCTGCTAGCCTATGCTTGGATGAGTTTGATAACTTTATTATTAAGCAAGAAAATTTTAATGCTTATGTTAGTAGACAATTGAAACATAAATTGATCGCTTAGGTGATTATATGAGTAGAACTATCAATGATCTTAAGCTTATTAGTAAACATGCTTCCATGGTAACTACTCAAGTAGAACAAGTACTTAAGGCGCAAAATGATTTTCTTAATGAGATAAATAGTAAGAATAATGCTCATTCTGTCAGAGTTGTCACTAGAGGTGGTAAAATGAGTCAGGAACCTTTGTAGTCTGAGGGCCATCCTAAGAGAACTGAGGAAGATTCTCAGGGAATTAATACTGATGCACCTAGTCGTTACAGTAATAAGAGGAAAAAGAATGATGATAGAACTTTGCATGTTGCTAGTGAACCTGCTATAGATACACCTGAAAACCCAAATGATATTTCGGTTACTGATGCTGAGACACAGTCTGGTGTTGAACATGAGCCTAGTGATAATATTAATGATGATGTTCATGTTGATGCTCAACCTAGTAATGATAATGATGTGGAGATTGAACCTACTATTGATCTTGATAACCCACAACCTAAGAATAAAAGATATGACAAAAGAGACTTTGTTGCTAGGAATCATGCTAAAGAAAGAGAACCATGGGTCCATAAACCCATGCCCTTTCCTCCTAAACCATCTAAGAAAAAGGATGATGAGGATTTTGAGCACTTTGTTGAAATGCTTAGACCGGTCTTTTTGCGTATGCGCTTGACTAATATTCTAAAAATGTCTCCTTATGCTAAGTATATGAATGATATTGTGACAAATAAAAGAAAGATACCAGAAGCTAAGATTTCCACCATGCTTGCTAATTATACGTTTAAGGGTGGAGTACCAAAGAAATTAGGAGATACCGGAGTACCTACTATACCATGCTCTATTAAAGGAAATTATGTTAAAACTGCTTTATGTAATTTGGGAGCTGGTGTTAGTGTTATTCCTTTCTCAGTATATCGTAGACTTGATTTGAATAAGTTGACATCTACTGAAATCTCTTTGCAAATGGTTGATAAATCAACTCTTTACCCAACGGTATTTGTGAGGATGTGCCTATCATAGTTGCAAATGCTACTATCCTAACGGACTTTGTTATTCTTGATATTCCCGAGGACAACAGTATGTCGATCATCCTTGGTAGACCCTTTTTGAATACTGCAAGGGCTGTTATTGATTGCAACAAGGGCATGTCACTTTTCATATTAATGGTAATGAGCATACGGTACACTTTCCGAAAAAACAACCTCAAGTTCGTAGTATCAACTCCATTTAAAAAATGTCAATGATTATTATTACAGACTTTGAATTCCCTCTTCCTACTGTCAAGAAGAAATATGATATACTTATTGTCGGGGATATGCATATCCCCATTGAGGTAACTTAGTGTTATTCGAAAATTCTCCGATTTCATGTTACTCGAAAGAAGTTTGTTAATAAGAGTTGATCAACCTTATTGATGAATTCCTTTTGATGAGCATGAGATGGATGAATTTAGAAAGCACAACTTTCCGTGCCCAACTTTTACTTTCTATTATTTTAGAGTAAATAAAAAAGTGCTATTATTTTTTCTGTTTTCTGAGTTTTTCGTGCAATAGAAAAATGACCTGAAAATAAAAGTTCTTGAAATGCACTGAAAATGTAATATGATTTTTTTTGGAATATTTAAAAATATCTGGCACGGAGTACATATTAGGGGGCTGTACCAGTGGGTCACAAGCCCACATGGTGCGGCCACTCCCCTGGTCATGCCTAGCTGGCTTCTGGCTCCCACATAGGGCCCCTTCACTTATTCTAGCACCCATCCACTTTGTCTTCCTACAGAAAAAATCCCACCATTGCTCAAACCCATGTTCTAGCTCATTTTGTTGCCATTTTCGATCTCCTTGTGCAAAGCTCCATTCGCAAAACTATTTTAGGAGATTGTTCTTCGGTATGTGACTCCTCCAATGGTCCAATTAGTTTTTGGTCTAGTGCTTTATATATTGCAAATTTTTGCTGCTTTGGTGACCTTGTTCTTGAGCTTTCATGTCAAATTTGTATGGTCCCAAGTACTTTTGATGCATAATATAGCCTCTAGGCACTTGTGGGAGTAGTTGCTATAAGTTTTGCTGAGTTTTATTCTCCTTTATTTTGAGTCACTAAAATTTTCAGAAATTTTTTAGAGAAAGAAAAATGTTGAGGTGAATATACCAAGGGGGTGCCTTGAGCAAGAAGGCACCAAGACTCGCAATACGTGAGCCCATCCTTGAACCACTAAGGGAAGCACAAGTGCGGCCTTGTGAATGGCCATTAGATCAATTCATGGTCGATGCCGGTTTTAAGGAAGAACTTTACGCATACACAAGAAATGTTGGCCTTGAAGAATTCATTTCAGACCAGTGCAAGCAATACTATCAACTATGGATTCTTTCGTGCGGAGGTTTGAATTTTCATCCAGGCATAATAAGCCTTCCATTCTATTAAATCTTTATGATAAATCTTATACTATGGACCAAGAGGATTTTAACCGTGCATGCAAAATTCCACAATGGGGCATGTCAAGGATATACCCCGCGGTATAACCCAGCCTGAAGTATGACCCGGCCGGGACTTGGCGACTCACTGGAGCCTTTGGTCAACTTGACAATTCATTGGTGACCCGGCCAGAGGTATGACCTGGCTCTTTATATGGCGGCTCATGTGTCACCTCTATTACCGGGTCATGGGACGACCAGGCCCATGGCCTAGCGTGCTAGCTGGTGCAAGGTGGCTTGTGGATGGGCTTGGAGGGGTGGCTCACAAGAGAAGGCCCAAAGGAGAGAAAGGATTCCCTCACAAAGGAAACAATGACCCGGATTAGGATTCAAGAGAGACTAGTCCTAATCCTACTCCTAGTAGGACTCTACATGTAAATCTACCCCTTCCACTTATATAAGGAGGGGTAGAGCACCCCTAGAGGGACAAGTTGAGACAGACACAAGTCATTAGAGATAGACAGATTAGAGGCTCTCGAGATTAGAGGTATCAAGACAGCACCCTTGTAATCGAGATCGCCCTCATCATCCATATAGACACAAAGCAGGATGTAGCTTTTACCTCTTCCCAAGGGGCCGAACCTGGGTAAACTTGCGTCTCTCGATTCCGACCAACCCATCTCAAGCCGCCACATAGTTGCGATGGCCCCACACCTAAGTCTGTTAACCCAGACATCTTGCCGGGACAAATCCACGATAGTTGGTGCCCACCATGGGGCACGGATGGCGGTGTTGTGTTCTTGGAGGGAAATTTCTAGGGATCAAGAAATTCGCGATGTGGCAGATGATGAAAAGCTGGCGAAAAAGATTTACATTGTCGACAAGTAGTGGTGACAACGAGTGCAAATTTGAAATCAAGGAGTTTAGGGTTGCATCGTGTGAGCCGCCGCCACGACCAACCGATCCATCGATACGAAGCCAGGTTGTTCTCTGGTTCACCAGGCCGAGCCACCAAGAAAGTTAGACAAAAAAGGATCCGTGACGCCGCGGGCAGTCCAATCCGAGGCAGAACGAAATTCAGGTATCAAGGAAGGAAAAAAATACTACTACATCGCTAGGGAGGACACCTCATGACGCCTGGCCACCATGGCCTCGTGAGCCACCGGCTCGACCCACCGCGTCTGCACTACGACCACACCCGGACAGCCAACGCTGTCGGCTGCCTCGCCTCCGCTGTCGCGGTTGTTCATCCTCGAGCCGGCCTCGTCTCCACCGCCGCGGCTGCTTGCCCTCAAGCGGGCCCTACAATGTCGCTCGTCTTGCTCCGTAGTTGTGCTTCTGAGCCGGCTTGCTCTACCCCGCCGCAGCTCTGGCCGCGCCACTACGGCTCGCAGGATTTCTTCGGGATGGACACATACTCGGAACTTCATCGACATGCCTCCGCCGCCATGTCCCTTGCAGCTCCACCTCAACACACCAGTATAAGCCACCGTGGAATAGCCACCGAGGCCTCTGCCTCGCACACGCTGCGCCTCGCCTAGCTGCTCCACCCCGACTGACCAGCTCGGCCTCAAGCCGTCGCCTCCACCTCACCTTGCTCCGCCCGCGACCCGGCCTCCCTTAGAACCGCTCCAAACCGTTGCGGCATATGCCTTTGCCGCGAGAAGGCGCCTCCTAGATGCCGCTGTGCTGTCCTTAGCTGCTCGTGTGAGCCGTCGCAGCCTCCCATCAGGACAGCTTCAGCCGTGGCGCCTGCCTCCGCTCGGCTGCGCAACCACCGGCCCAGCGCGTCCACCCCGCTGCGCCTGTAGCTGCTCTGCCCCCCATCTCGCCTGCCTCCGTGGATGCGTCCGAGCCGGCCTTCCGTCCATGCCTGCTCACCTCAACCATGGCCTCGTCTACATCCGCGTGCCCGCGCCGCTTCGTCCGTGCCTGCTCGCCTCTGCTGTGGCCTCATCCGCGTCTGCACCCTCGCACACAATCCCCGGTTCTACAGGTTGCTGTTGTCGCACTGCTCTTCGAGAGCTCCATGCATTGACATAAAAATATAGTAGAAGATCCAACTTGCGGACCAAAAAAGTAGCACTACAATAGTAGTGCTATTTGCCAAACTTGATTCACACCGATCATCCGTCGTCCGAATAAATCAGGTGATATTGATCCAGTCTATTTTATTAATATGTATTAATTTATCTTAGACCAATTACTCTGTGAGGGATATTTTTTATGTGGGACAATTATTATTGCTGAAATGGCATTATACCGAGGAGATGGAGGCCCGCCGACATCATTTTGCACCGGTGTTCGATGATGTGTCATGCTGCATCGGTTTCCAACGCCGTGGGTGTCTCTCGCGACCGCACTGGCTTACAACGCCATGGCCGTCTCACGCGACCTCACTAGTTCACAACGAAGCGGCTGTCTCTCGCGACCGCACCGGCTTACAACGTCGTGGTCATCTCTTGCGACCGCATCGGCTTATAACGTCGTGGCCGTCTCTCGTGTCTGCACCGGCTTACACTGCCACGGTCGTCTCTAGTGACCATGCCATCTTCAAAAGCTAGGGCTGACTTCTACATCTACATCGACATGCCAAGGGCCGCATACACCAGTATGAGCCGCTCTACTTGCGCTCGTGAGTCCCTACACAACTATGCAGCGAAGTAGATAAGTTTTCCCCTCAGTTGTTGAGAACCAAGGCATCAATCCAGTAGGATGAACAAGCAAGTTACCAATGGATGCACCTATATAAATAATCAAACTCTTGCACCCAACGCTATAAAGGGGTTGTCAATCCCTTCAAGGTTTTTTTTAAGGATTATATCCGATAGAGATAGATGTAAATGAGAACGGAAAGTAAAAGGTAAATAAATTGTACCAAAGTATTTTTGGTATTTTAGGTTTATAGGTCTGTAAATATATTATGGAAAGTAGACCCTGGGGCCATAGGTTTCACTAGAGGCTTCTCTCATGATGGCAAGTATTACAGTGGGTGAACATATTACTGTCGAGCAATTGATAGAAGAGTGAATAATTATGGAGATATCCAAGGCAATGATTATGCATATAGGCATCACGTCCATGTCGAGTAGACTGAACCGATTCTACATCTACTACTATTACTCCACACATCGACCGACTCCTCACTGCATCTAGAGTATTAAGTTCATGAAGAACAGAGTAACGCATTAGGTAAGATGACATGATGTAGAGGGATAAACTCAAGCAATATGATGAAAACCCCATCTTTTTATCCTTGATGGCAAAAATACAATACGTGCCTCACTACCCCTACTATGTCACTGGGTGAGGACACCGCAAGATTGAACCAAAAACTAAGCACTTCTCCCATTGCAAGAATTACCAATCTAGTTGGGCAAACCAAACCAATAACTCGAAGAGACTTGCAAAGATATGAAATCATGTATATAAGAATTCATAAAAGACTCAAATAATATTCATAGATAATTTGAACATAAACCCAGAACTCATCGGATCTCAACAAACACACCGCAAAAGATTATTACATCGGATAGATCTCCGTGAAGATCATGAAGAACATGGTATTGAAGAGCAAAGAGAGAGAAGAAGCCATCTCGCTACTAGCTATGGACCCCAAAGGTCTGTGGTGAACTACTCACTCATCATCGGACGGGTAATGGAATTGATGTAGATGCCCTCCATGATCGAATCCCCCTCCGACTGATTACCGAAAAAGGCTCCAAGATTGGATCTCACGGTAACTGAGGCTCCTGGCAACGAAAAAGTATTTTCGTTGCTCTCTCTGGTATACAGGGAATATTTGTGAATTTATAGGCCGAGAAATAGGGTTAGGGGAGCTGTCGTGGGCCCATAAGCTAGGGGGTGCCCCTCTGGCTTGTGGCCACACGACGGATCTCCCGACTTCATCTTAAAGTCTTCTAGGTTGCTTCCAGTCCAAGAGAAATTATTCCGAAGATTTTATTCCATTTGGACTCTATTTAATATTCCTTATCTGCAATACTCAAAAACAAGGAAAAACAGAAACTAGCACTAGGCTCTAGATTAATAGGTTAGTCCCAAAAATAATATAAAATAGCATATTAATGCATATAAAACATCCAAAACATATAATATAATAGCATGGAACAATAATAAATTATAGATACGTTGGAGATGTATCAAGCATCCCCAAGCTTAATTCCTGCTCGTCCTTGAGTAGGTAAATGATAAAAACAGAATTTTTGATGTGGAATGCTACCTAACATATTTATCCATGTAATATTATTTATTGTGGAATGAATATTCAGATCCATAAGATTCAAAAAGAAAATCTAATAGTGACATAAGAACAGTAATACTTCGAGCACACCAACAAGGCAATCGTGTTCTTTCGAAATAACATGGCCTTAGAAATTTATATGGTTTGGCTATGCTTCATCTTCCCCACACAAAGTATCTAAATCATGCACAACCCTAATGAACAAGTCAAGAAATTGTTTCATACTTTTGGTGTTCTCAAACATTTTCAACTCTCACGCAATACATGAGCGTGAGCCATGGATATAACACTATAGGTGGAATACAATATGGTGGAGGTTGCAAGGAAAAAGGGAGAAGATAGTCTCACATCAACTAGTCGTATCAATGGGCTATGGAGATGCCCATTGATAGATATTAATGTGAGTGAGTAGGGATTGCCACGCAAAAAATGCACTTAGAGCTATAAGTGTATGAAAGCTCAAAAATAAAACTAAGTGGTGGCGCAAGAAAAAATTCCACTAGTTATATGAAAGTCACAAAATAGGAGACTCTCTATCAGGAATATCATGGTGCTACTTTGAAGCACAAGTGTGGAAAAATATAGTATCAATTGTCCCTTCTCTCTTTCTCTCATTTTTTATCTTTGTGGGCATCTTTGGCCTCTTTTTCTTATTTGGGCTTCGCTGACCTCTTTTATATTTTTGTAAACTTCGGATACTCATCCCAACTTGTGAGGGAGTCATGGCTTCCATCATCCTTTTCTCACACGGGACAATGCTCTAATAATGAAAATCATCACACTTTTATTTACTTACAACTCAAAAAGAAAATTACAACTCGATACCTAGAACAAAATATTACTCTATATGTAGGATGAAAGTGATGGTGCATGTCATGAAAAACAGAATGGTGGAAGTTGCATGGCAATATATCTCGGAATGGCTATGGAAATTTCATAATAGGTAGGTACGGTGGCTGTTTTGAGGAAAAATATATGGTGGCTGTTTTGAGGAAGGTGGGTTTGATGTACTAATGAAAGTTGTGCAGTACTAGAGAGGCTAGCAAACGTGGAAGGGTGAGAGTGCGTATAATCCATGGAATGAACATTAGTCATAAAGAACTCACATACTTATTGCAAAAGTCTATTAGTTATCAAACAAAGCAATAGACGCATGCTCCTAGGGGAGAGGTTGGTAGGAGTTAACCATCGCGCGCTCCCGACCCTCACACAAACGTTGACGATCATTAAACAAGTCATGCTCTAACTTCGTTACATAAAGGTTAACCATACATGCATTCTATGGGAATCACAAACTTCAACACAAGTATCTCTTCCAATTCACAACTACTCACTAGCATGACTCTCATATTACCATCTCTATTATCTCAAAACTATATGCAAGGAATCAAACTTCTCATAGTATTCAATGCACTTAATATGAAAGTTTTTATTATATCCCTCTTGGATGCCCATTATATTTGGACTAAAATCATAATCCAAACAAATTACCATGATGTTTTTAAGAAACTCTCAAAATAATATAAGTGAGGTATGAGAGTTCAACAATTTCTATAAAATATAGCACCTCCATGCACTAAAAAGATATAAGTGAAGCACTAGAGCAACAATGCCTAACTCAAAAGATATAAGTGAAGCACATAGAGTATTCTAATAAATTCATGATTCAGTGTGTCCCTCCCAAAAAGATGTGTGCATCAGGAATGATTTTAGAAAACTAAAAAGCAAAGACTCATATCATACAAGACGCTCCAAGCAAAACACATATCATGTGGTGAATAAAAATATAGCCTCAAGTAAATTTACCGATGGATTGAAGACGAAAGAGGGGATTCCTTCCGGGGCATCTGCAAGCTTAGGCTTTTTGGTATATTTGAATATGTCTTGGGGTGCCTTGGTCATCCCCAAGCTTAGGCTCTTGCCACTGTTTATTCCATAGTCCATCGAATCTTCACCCAAAACATGGAAACTTCACAACACAAAACTTAGCAGAAAACTCATGAGATCCGTTAATATAAGAAAAATAAATCACCGCTTAGTTACTATTGTGAACTAATTTTTTATTTATATTTGTGTAATACCTACTATATTCTAACTTCTCCATAGTTCATACCCCCCGATACAACCCATAGGTACATCAAAATAAGCAAACGACACAAAGAAAACAGAATCTATCAAAAATAGAACAGTCTGTAGCAATCTGTAGACTTCGAATACTTATGGAACTATAGAAATTAGGAAAAACTGGGAAAATCAGGGAAACTTGTATATCAATTTTTTGTAAAAATTTCAGATCAAAAGCACGTTCCAGTGAATTTACAAACTTCCTGGACTGAGAGCGAAAGTTTCTGTTTTTCAGCAAAATCAAATTGCGAACACCATAGGCCATCCCAAAGGTCTTATTTGGCTCAAACACTAATTTAAACAAGAAAACACAATTATTACAGAAGTAATAATGTGAAAAACACACCAAAAAAAGGAAACAAAAACATAAAGGGAAATAAAATTGGGTTGCCTCCCAACAAGCGCTAGTGTTTAACGCCCCTAGCTAGTCAAAACACAATAGATCTAGGTATTGTCATCTTTGGTATGCAATCCATAAGTAGCTCTCATAATAGATTCATAAGGTAATTTTATTTTATTTCTAGGAAAGTGTTCCATGCCTTTCCTTAATGGGAATTGGAATCTAATATTTCCTTCCTTCATATCAATAATTGCACCAATCGTTCTAAGGAAAGGTCTACCAAGAATAATAGGATATTGAGGATTGCAATCTATATCAAGAACAATGAAATCTACAGGCACATAATTCCTATTTGCAACAATAAGAACATCGTTAATCATTCCCATAGGTTTCTTTATAGTGGAATCCGCAAGATGCAAATTTAAGGAACAATCATGAAATTCAAGGAAACCTAGCACATCACATGGAGTTTTTGGAATCGTGGTAACGCTAGCACCCAAATCACACAAAGCATGGCACTCATAATCTTTAGTTGTAATCTTAATAGTAGGTTCCCACTCATCATAAATCTTTCTAGGTATAGAAACTTCCAACTCAAGTTTTTCTTCAAAAGATTTCATCATAGCATCAACAATATGTTTAGTAAAAGCATTGTTTTAATTATAAGCATGAGGAGAATTCAACATGGATTGCGTCAAGGAAATACAATCAATCAAATAGCAACTTTCATAATTAAATTCCTTGAAATCCAAAAGAGTGGGTTCATTGCTATTTAAAGTTTTGACCTCTTCAATCCCAGTTTTATCATTCTTAGCATTAAGATTTATAAACTCTGAATCATTGGGATGCCTTTTAACTAAAGTTGACCCATCTCTAGTCCCATATTTATGAAGATTTAGATTTTAAAATAAATATTAAATAGGAGTCACATCAATCATGAGAACACACTTTTTCAAGCCATTTACGCTTAGCACGTATTCTAGCAGTTCTTTCCTTACACTCATCAATAGAAATTCTCAGAGCTTTTAAAGACTCATTAATATCATGCTTGGGTGGAATAGATATATTTTCAAATAATCGATCTCAAGAGAAATTCTATCAACGTTCCTAGCCAAACCATCAATCTTCAGCAATTTTTATTCAATCATAGCATTGAAACCCTTTTGCAAACTAATAAATTCTTTAATATTATTCTCAAGATCAGAGGGCATCTTATTATAATTTCCATAAGAATTCCTCTAGGAATTGCCATAATTATTAGAGGAATTACTAGGAAACGGCCTAGCATTGAAATTACCTCTATACGTGTTATTACCAAAATTGTTCCTACCAACAAAGTTCACATCCATAGATTCATTATTATTTACAGTCAAGGAAGACAAAGGCATATCATTAGGATCAATAGGAGCACTCTTACTAGCAAAAAAATTCATCAATTCATTCATCTTTTCACTCAAGGTATTAATATCTTCAATAGCATGCACCTTTTTACTAGTAGGAGATCTTTCGGTATGCCATTGAGAGTAATTTGCCATAATATTATCTAGGAGTTTAGTAGATTCTCCTGATGTGATTTCCATAAAAGTACCACCCGCAGCGGAATCGAAGATATTCCTAGAAGCAAAATTTGATCCAACATTACAAAATTGTATAATCATCCATAAACTCAAACCATGCGCGGGGCAATTTCTAATCATTAGTTTCATCCTCTCCCAAGATTGTGCAACATGGTCATGAACAAGTTGCTTAAAATTCATTATATCTTTCCTAAGGGAGATGATCTTAGCGGGCGGAAAGTACTTGGAAATAAAAGCATCTTTACACTTATTCCATGAATCAATACTATTTTTAGGCAAAGATGAAAACCAGGTTTTAGCATGATCTTGTAGTGAGAACAGGAATAGCTTCAATTTAACAATATCATTATCCACATCTTTCTTCTTTTGCATATCACAAAACACAACGAAAGTATTTAGATAGGATGCGGCATCTTCATTAGCAAGGCCGGAAAATTGTTCTTTGATAACAAGATTTAGCAAACCATCATTAATTTCATAAGATTCTGCACTAGTGGAGGGAGCAACCGGAGTACTAATAAAATCATTACTATTAGTATTGGAAAAGTCACACAACTTGGTATTTTCAAACATCATGACAAAGCAAGCATTCAACCACACCAGCAAACGAAAGAAGGGCGAACAAAAAGGTAAATCTTTTTGGTATTTTCTGAAAATTGTTTTATAAGTGGGGGAGGGGAAAACGAGAGTAAAATAGCAAATAATGTAAAAGCAAGAGATGAGTTTGTGATGGGTACTTGGTAGGCTTGATGTAGATCTTGTCTTGACTTGCTATGTTTCCTCCCCCGCAACGCCGCCGGAAATCCTTCCTTCTACCTGTTGAGCTTGCGTTTGTTTTCCCTTGAAGAGGAAAGGGTGATGCAGTGAAGTAGATAAGTTTTTCCCTCAGTTGTTGAGAACCAAGGTAACAATCCAGTGGGAGGAACAAGCAAGTTACCAATGGATGCACCTACACAAACAACCAAAGTCTTGCACCCAACGCTATAAAGGGGTTGTCAATGCCTTCACGGTTATTTGCAAGGATTAGATCCGATAAAGATAGATGTGAACGAGAATGGAAAGTAAAAGGTAAATAAATTGCAGCAAAATATTTTTGGTTTATAGATCTGAAAATATATTCTTGAAAGTAGACCCGGGGGACATAGGTTTCACTAGAAGCTTCTCTCGTGATGGCAAGTATTACGGTGGGTGAACAAATTACTATAGAGCAATTGATAGAAAAGCGAATAATTATGGAGATATCAAAGGCAACGGTTATGCATATAGGCATCACATCCATGTCATGTAGACCGGAACGATTCTGCATCTTCTACTATTACTGCACACATCGACCGACTCCTGCCTGCATCTAGAGTATTAAGTTCATGAAGAACAGAGTAGCACATTAGGTAAGACTACATGATGTAGAGGGATAAATTCAATCAATATGATGAAAACCCCATATTTTGATCCTTGATGGAAACAATACAATACGTGCCTCGCTACCCTACTATGTCAGTGGGTGAGGACATCGCAATATTGAACCCAAAACTAAGCACTTCTCCCATTGCAAGAATTACCAATCTAGTTGGCCAAACCAAACCAATAACTCGAAGAGACTTGCAAAGATATGAAATCATGCATATAAGAATTCATAAAAGACTCAAATAATATTCATCGATAATTTGAACATAAACCCACAATTCATCGGATCTCGACAAACACACCGCAAAAGAGTATTACATCGGATAGATCTCCATGAAGAACATGGTATTGAAGAGCAAAGAGAGATAAGAAGCCATCTAGCTACTAGCTATGGACCCAAAGGTCTGTGGTGAACTACTGACGCATCATCGGAGGAGTAATGGAGTTGATGTAGATGCCCTTTGTGATCAAATCCCCCTTCTGGCGGATTATCGGAAAAGGCTCCAAGATTGGATCTCATGAGAACCGAGGCTCCTGGCGGTGGAAAAGTGTTTTCGTGGCTCTCAGTGGTATATAGGGAATATTTCTGAATTTATAGGATGAGAAATAGGGTTAGGGGAGCTGTCGTGGGCCCACAAGCCAGGGGGTCTGCCCTACCCCCTGGGCATGCCCCTGTGGCTTGTGGCCACACGATGGCTCTCATGACTGCATTTTCAAGTCTTCTGGGTTGCTTCTGGTCGAAGACAAATTATTCTGAAGATTTTATTCCGTTTGGACTTCGTTTAATATTCCTTATGTCCAATACTCAAAAACAAGGAAAAAACCAGAAACTGGCACTAGGCTCTAGATTAATAGGTTAGTCTCAAAAATAATATAAAATATCATATTAATGCATATAAAACATCCAAAACAGATAATATAATAGCATGGAACAATCAAAAATTATAGATACATTGGAGACGTATCACTCGCCACCCTTCGGTCCAGTCTACATTGACTTGTCAGTGTCGTGCTTGCTCACTTGAGCCGCCCAACGGACTTACGCAAGTCGCCGCCCGCAATCTGATCTACATCAACACATTGGTATAGTGTTCGTCTATACGAGCTGGCAAAATGGACAGGCGCACATGTCGCTGCCACTGTAGTTTGGTAAGTTCAAGAACTAGCCAGGACGAACCATCGATCGAATTATTGAAACAATTCATACAGGATCATCTGTAACCCGCCACGGTCAACCTCAACCTGTAGTGGAAGCCGCCCCTTCGAGTCAACTTAAGACTCAGGGGCTAAAGACATGGCTCGACACACTTGGTTGTTTTCAACGAGAAACCCGGGTTATTGCAAGGAAGTTAACCCAATCCCGGGGGCTGCTACATTATTGGCGGAAGAATTAAAGGTTGCCCAAGAGGACAAGCCGCCATGATGCACCGTTCAAACATGGGTGCCCTGATTCATTGGAGTTTCTGCCATTTTGTTCATAAAATGCAAAACTACAACATTGTACGACGGCTTACAGGACGGCAGCTTACAAGTTGGCGTCCCACAAGACGGCGGCTTACAAGTTGGAGGCATACAAGATGGTGCAAAAGTTGACTCTGTCAACAAGGTCATTTGGGGGCTTCCAACCCATAGGGTTTAGCTTACACACCCTCTTGATCGGCTCTTCAGCCACCGTAAGGCGGGTTGTATAGCCAAACGTTGAATACGTCAGCAAGTTCATTTGGGGGCTTCCAACCCACCGGGTTTAGCTTACACACCCTCTTGATCGGCTTTTTAGCCACCGCAAGTTGGACTTAAACCTTCCTGTATGCTGCTGCTACTCCGCTAGGTGACCCGCAGAACTCGCCAGTTAATCTCGACTAGAGACCCTCAGCCGTTCAAAGCATTTGACAGCCACTCTCACTAGAGACCCTGTACTGGTCAAGGTTAAACCGATGGATCTTGTCATGTGAGGGCCGACTTACAGAGAGAGGGGATAAACTCACACATATGTTGCCGACTCTCCGCTATGTGGACCGTCCGTACTCTTAAACAATTACTCTTTAAAAGACCCTGCATTGTTTAAGGTTCAAACGACGGATTTATGTCATGTGAGAGGTAGCTTATGGGCCCTGGGGGCATGACCCGCTTTTTTCTGCATCTCTCTCTGGTTTGTTGCACTCTTATTAGTTAATCTTGCCTAGAGACCCTGATCCACTCAAAGGAGTTGACGGTCACTCTCACTAGAGACCCTGTACTGCTAAGAGTTCAAGCAGCAAGTCCACCCAGAAGAACCGACATATTAGTTTTTGAAAAGTTTTTGAAAAACAAAAAGGAAGAAAAATCTTGAGTCATACATTGCATATTGCATTACATCATTCTGCATTGCATCATCATATCATGCATTAGCATACATGCATATCCATATTTGTTTATGCTGCGGAAGGCCGGTCACCAAACCGGGTTACATCGTAACCTTTGCAAGAACAAATAGATATTTAATAGCCAACATGGCTGGATCTTCGTCATGGTTTATCATAACCAGTATTAAAGGATTGGGTTTTTTCAAGCCAACTTGGAAAATTGATTATTCTTGAAGAGTCACCCTATCAGATATAATGTCGTGTCATCTAACTGATCGGCTATTGGATTTCTTCAACATGTGTTCTGTAGTATACTACAACACTCATGGATTTCTCAAACATATATTTGCCGGGTTGCACCGCAGCCACGAGAAGAGATTTTAATTTTCAAGGATAAAGGCATTATTCCAGGATATACGGCAAAATACCAGGTTACAACCATGGTCAAGGATTCATTCAACAAGTTATGATGAGTCATATTATTCTCACACAGTTCTGAGTCACCACAGCCAGACGACCCGACACTTGGGGGCTACATTATTCAAGTCCAGTTCATATCAAGTATGCAAGTCCCATGTCGCTACAAGCATGCATCACAACACTTGGGGGCTAATGCAAGTTGCTTTTCAAATCATTACATGGTCACCAAATCCTATTGTCTCAAGGAGATGAGCCAACCTTTCTATATTTTTCTAAGTACCAGCCCAGTACTTCTTACTGACCCGACACTTGGGGGCTACAATATTCAGTTGTTTAACAGATTATGAGTTTAAAAATGAAGACTCGGCCCATCACATACTGATGAGCCGGCCCTTGGGGGCCAGACCACCTGAAGCTCTATAAAGTATAAGACGGTTACAAGTCCCAGTCTGCTGCAGGCAAGACAACCTGACACTTGGGGGCTACACAATCAAAGATATTATTGCAAAGCACCAAGTCATCATGGATAAAATTGGAGCTTGGGGGCTACAGGTAACATGGATATCTCAAAAAATTGAAGAGAGTTTTCAAGATGTCAATTGTGAGTGAGACCGGCTCAACAGATTTTTATTTAGCCGAAGCATTAAAATACTGGCTCTACATCAGATGGCTTTTCATCCCAATATTTTTATCAAGTCAGTCGGAGACTAGTTGTTTGACCCGGTGTCACCAACAATCATGACCCGACATTATCAAACGATCTTGACCCGACAGATTCTATATGAGCAACCTGGCTTCACAGGTTGAAGTGGTGTAACAATGGATGAAGTTTTATTCTCGATATTTTTATCAAGCTGAAGCAATGGAAGCCGGCTCAACTTCATATGGTTTTCTTATCTCTAATAATTTCATGAAGCCAAAGTTTTGGGGTCCGATTCAATGGTATATGGTTGTTTTATTCTCAATATTCTTATTGCAAAGGACACGTACCTGCAAGTAGGTGGTGAAGACGGCTCGTTCATATGAAGAAGAAACCCGGATTTTCAAGGAGCCACTTCATTAAACCGGACAGTGGAGCGAGCCTCTCACTTAACATGTTTATTATTCTTATTTCAGGAGCTTACCATGAATAAATTCAAGCTAACCTGGGGGCTAATGTCGGGGATATACCCCACGGTATAACCCGGCCTGAAGTATGACCCGGCCGGGACTTGGCAACTCACTGGAGCCCATGCCGAACTTGACGATTCATTGGTGAACCGACCGGAGGTATGACCCGGCTCATTATATGGCGGCTCATGTGTCACCTCTACTACCGGGTCATGGGATGACCAGGCCCATGGCCCAGCGTGTGAGCCGGTGCAAGGCGCCTCGTGGACGGGCCTGGAGGGGCGGCTCACAAGAGAAGGCCCAAAGGAGAGAAAGGATTCCCTCACAAAGGAAACAAGACCCGGATTAGGATTCAAGATAGACTAGTCCTACTCCTTCTCCTAGTAGGACTCTACATGTAAATCTACCCCTTCCACTTATATAAGGAGGGGTAGAGCACCTCTAGAGGGACAAGTTAAGACAGACACAAGTCATTAGAGATAGACAGATTAGAGGCTCTCGAGATTAGAGGTATCAAGACAACACCGTTGTAATCGAGATCACCCTCATCATCAATATATACACAAAGCAGGACGTAAGCTTTTACCTCTTCCTGAGGGGCCAAACCTGGGTAAACTCGCGTCTCTCAATTCCGACCAACCCCTCTCAAGCCGCCACATAGTTGCGATGGCCCCACACCTAAGTCCGTTAACCCAGACATCCTGCTATGACAAATCCACGACAGGGCGGCTATAGTGATCCTCACAAAACTGAATATAATGATTTTCTTGCTAGCATCACTATGGGAGAAACTAGAAATATTACACATGCTACCCTAGGGAGCATTCACTTTCCTTCTATATATCATTTTTCTCTCTTCATAGGTAGATCTATTAATGGTAAAACTGATAATAGCCACCTTTGTGTACCTGATCTTGGTATTCTTAAGAGTGCGGTAGTGGGTGATAGATGATATAACTTTGGGGCCATTATTGCTAGGAGGCTACATAATAATGCTAAGGATGGAGATTTCTTTGGAGGGATCTATGCTACTTGTGTAGATAATTATCTTGGGGTACCCATACAGGGGAATGATATTGAGTTACAACCCGCTTTTCTTGATTACGAGGCTTTGGTGCATTATCAGTTTCTTGAGAGGAACGAACAGTCCCTCCTGTACCGACTAATTTTTGATAGACAGCGTGTTGTCCATATACCTTCCTGCACCTGCTTTCTTTAACTTGCAGCAAAACGGTGATACTTTATAACGAGAGAGGAGGCAAATGAGTATGAGAGAAATGCGGAAGCCGCTTGCCTTCGTGCTGCAGTCATTGAAGCGGTTGCCACCGCATCCCAGTACAACCCTGACTATGAATTTGGATATCATCCGGGCCAGCCATGGTCCTAGACCAACTTATGCAAAAAGCCTAAGCTTGGGGGAGTACGTATTTCTCACCGACTTTACATTCTAGTTCACACACTCATCTTAGTATTCGGTGTTCATAATTTTCATTATACCATCCATGGTAGTTTATTTGTTCTTTCCACTTTCTTCTTGTTTGTTTAATTAACCTTGAGAAAATCCAAAAAAAATTGTCATAGCTTTACCTTCTAGTTTGTTTAGTTATAGCATTAAAAGAAAACCCAAAAAGATTTTTCGTTCTTATTTTGCTTGTTGGGAGCTTTCCCGTGTAAATAGTTTTTCTCGTTCTTGTTTTGAATTTTCTATCTTTCGGTCGTAAGGAGAAGACCAGAATGAAAATGTTGAGTGTCTCTCATATGCATTATTGTTTATATATTATAGAGCCCATATTACCTTGTCTTCTCCTTTGAGTTATTGTTTGCAGATTCCAGCTTAGTCCAATGCACGTGCACTCTTATTATTATTCACATCGTTCGGTTGTGCAAGTGAAAGGCAATAATGACAATATATGATGAAAAGATTGAGATGGAGAAAAGCTGGTACGAACTCGACCTATTCTGCTTTTGTAAATATGATTGGCTCATCGTTCCGAATTTAGATCATTGCGGGTGAAACATATTTGCAATGACAATTCGAAATTATAGTTACTCATGCCAGCTTAATTAGCTAAGAGTGGATAATGGTTTGTCTTGAGTGCCAACATGCATATTAAAATAGTTGTCATGTAGTATGATAGGATGGTATCCTCCTCAGATGATTCAAGTGTCTTGACTTGCCACATGTTCATGCATGTAGTTGAAACAAAATCAACATAGCCTCCACGATATTTATGTTCATGGTGATTTATATCCTATTCATGCTTGCATTCAATGTTGGTTAATCTCAAAGCATGTTGATGACTGTTGTCGCTCTCTAGTTGGTTGCTCCCTAGTCTTTTGCTAGCCTTTACTTGTACTAAGCAGGAATACTTCGTGTGCATCCAATTCCTCAAACCCAAAGTTGTTCCATCTGAGTCCACCATACCTACCTATATGTGGTATTTACCTGCCGTTCCAAGTAAATTTGCATGTGCCAAACTCTAAACCTTCAAATAAACATTATGATTTGTATGCCTGAATTGCTCATGTAGAAACTGAGGGTTGTCAGTATCTTCCATGATAGGTGGGTCATTATCACGATATGTGTTGATTCACTATCATTCATGAGAAAGTGGCTGGTAATTGGTATGCCCACTTCCATGCTCAAAATCACATCAAAATATAATGAAACAGAACTCCCCCAGGACTGTGTTTGTATGGACGGTACCCATGAATTCGGCTCGCAGTGGAGTGTGATTGATTGGTGTAGGGGGGTAAAAACTTTATGATTCTGTTTGGGAACCACCTATAAGGTATCTAGCATGGAAGCTGGTGAAATCTCTTGGTCGTTATGATGACAATGAAAACATACCACTCAAAATTGTTATTCATCCATGTTCTAAAAGCTTGAGCTCGGGCACCTCTGCAAATCGATGCTTCCCTCTACGAAGGGCCTATCTATTTACTTCATTGTTGAGTCATCACCCTCTTATAAAAAGCACCAGTTAGAGAGCACCGCCATCATTTGTATGCCTTGCTATTAATTGATATTGAGTATGACAGTGACTGGATCTCTTTTACCATGAATTACAATGTCTAGTCAGTTCTTGTTCTTCATGGGTGGTCTGCATTTATGTTTTGCAGTCTCACAAAGGGCTAGCAAGATACCATTATATCATATTGTATCATGATTATTTTGATAAAAGTGTTGTCATCCAAGGGTTATTATTATTGCCCGCTAGTTGGTTATGCCATTGATATGCGTAAGTGTGAGACCTAAATGTTATTGTGAAAATGGTTAGTGTATAATCTTTGTTGAAAATCTGAACATCGGTTAGACATATTTACAACAACAAGATCAAACAAAGTTCATAAATGTTTTTCTTTATGACTTTCAGTTTATCAACTGAATTGCTTGAGGACAAGCAATGGGTTAAGCTTGGGGGAGTTGATACGTATCCATCGTATCCACTTTTCCAAACTCTTTTTCCCTTGTTTTGGACTCTAATTAGCATGATTTGAATGGAACTAACCCAGACTAACGATGTTTTCAGCAGGATTGCCTTGGTGTTATCTTTGTGTAGAAATAAAAGTTCTCAAATAGACCTGAAAATTTACAGAGATTATTTTTGGAATTAATAAAAATGCTGGCAAAGGAATCAACCGGAGGGGGACCACCCACAGGTCACAAGCTCATAGGGCGTGGACACCCCCCTAGTCATGTCTAGCAGGCTTGTGGGCCCCCTATAGCTCCGTCGACCTCAATTCCAACTATATATATTCCTATTCATGGAGAAAAATCAGAGAGGAGAGTTCATCGCGATTTACAATACGGAGCCGCTGCCACCTCCTGTTCTTCCTTGGGAGGCCCGATCCAGAGTCCGTTTTGGGCTCCGGAGAGGGGAAATCGATGCCATCGTCATCACCAACCATCCTTAATCACCAATTCCGTGATGCTCTCCACCGTTCGTGAGTAATCCCATCGTAGACTTGCTGGACGCTGATGGGTTGGATGAGATTTATCATGTAATCGAGTTAGTTTTGTTAGGGTTTGATCCCTAGTATCCACTATGTTCTGAGATTGATGTTGTTATGACTTTGTATGCTTAATGCTTGTCACGAGGATCCGAGTGCCATGATTTCAGATCTGAACCTATTATGTTTTCATCAAGATATATGTGTTCTTGATCCTATCTTGCCAGTTGTAAACACCTATTATGAGTTATGATCTGCATCCCCCTGGGTGACAATAACTGGGATTCTTTCCGGTGATTACCGTACTTTGAGGAGTTCATGTATTCACTAAGTGCTAATGCTTTGGTCCGGTTGTCTATTAAAAGGAGGCCTTAATATCCCTTAGTTTCCATTAGGACCCTGCTACCACGGGAGGGTAGGACAAAAGATGTCATGCTTGTTCTTTTCCATAAGCACGTATGACTATATATGGAATACATGCCTACATAACATTGAAGAATTGGAGCTACTTATATGTCACCCTATGTTATAACTGTTGCATGATGAATGCCATACAACATAATTATCCATCATTGAGCCATTGCTTACGAGATTTTCACATATTGATCTTTTCTAAGTTAATTTTCCGTTGCCACTGTTACAATACCTATAAAACTGCTACTCTCACTTTTGCCATCGTTACCGTTACTTCCACACTACATTGCTACTAAATACTTTGCTACAGATATTAAGTCTTTCAGCTGTGGTTGAATTGACAACTCAACTGCTAATATTCGAGAATATTATTTGGCTCCCCTTATGTCGAATCAATAAATTTAGGTTTAATACTCTACCCTCGAAAACTGTTGTCATCCCCTATAATTGTGGCTTATCAATCCACTGTTGTCATTCCGTACTGCGGGTCTACCAGTACCCCGCCTCCTAACATATTGACCCATTTGCAACGAAACAAAGGGACCATAAATTCATGTCCATAGTCAAGTTCCCATATCTCCTCTATGTAACAATAATATGTGTCCTTTTCCCTGCTATTCGTGATTGTTGCATCAAAGCGGACACCACTATTTTTGTTGGTGCTCTTTCTATCTTGGGCGATCATGTAAAATGTATTCCCATTTATCTCGTACCCTTGGTAAGTCAATACAGTCGAAGATGGTGTCTTGGACAACAAGTACAAGTCATCTCCAACAGTGTTGTGACGCATGAGATGTATTTGCAACCAACCGCCTAAAGTCCCATTGTGTTCACGTGTAATCTAGTCGTCAGACTACTCCGGGTGTTTCGAGCGTAGAATATTCTTGTGTTCATTGATATACGAGGCCACCAACGTAGAATTCTATAGAACTGTGTAGTGTGCTTGCACCCAAGAATGTTCGTCCCTACATATTATTGAACTCGCTGCTAGTGTGCCTTTTCCACTCAGTCTCCCCTCATACCGCTATCAAGGGACACCAATCTGCTTAAGTTCACGAATAAAGTCAACACAAAACCCAATGACCTCCTCTATTTGATGGCCCATGGAGATGCTTCCTTCTGGCCTTGCATGGTTAAGAACATATTTCGTTAAGACTCCCATGAACCTCTAAAAGGGGAACATATCATGTAGAAATACTGAAACACAGGACCCAGAATGGCAATCTCGTCGACTAGGTGAACTAGGACGTGCGTCATCATATCAAACGAGCATGGTGGGAACACCAACTCGAAATTGACAAGACATTTGACCAAATAATTCTTTAACCTTGGTAGGTTTTCTAGATTGATTACCTTCCAAGCAATTGCATTGAGGAATGCATATAGCTTCACAATGGGTAATCGATCATTTTCTGGTAGAAGCCCCCTCAGTGCAACCGGAAGCAGTTGTATCATAATCACGTGGCAGTTATGAGACTTCAGGTTTTAGAATTTTTTCTCTGCCATATTTATTATTCCCTTTATTGTAACATCCCAAATTTTGGAAAGTTATAATAAATATTAGAATGAGTGTTTGTTTACCTCAGTGATTGAATTGAGTAAAATTTGAAACTTTTAAAAACTTTTGAATGAGAGGGAATGACATGACTTTCCCATGTGCTTTTGAATTCAAATTCTTACATTTCAAATCAGTGAGAGAAGATTACATGACTTCTTCAATATAAAAAAAATTTAAAAGTGAATTTGAAAACTATTTGAAAATTTCCTGATATGGAGTTCCTTTCATATTTGAATTTCCAATTTGAAGTTTGAAAAAATTCAAACCCCTTGACAAAACTTGAGAGGAGTAATATGAAAATCCACACCAGGGGTTATTTTGTGAAGTATTTGAACCATAAAACCCAGGGTTATTTTTGAAAATTATTTGCAAAAGGAATTAAAATCAATTTAAGCATTTCCTAAAAACAATTTTCTTAAAGTATTTATTTTGGCCGTGGAAAAATGTTCACTAAATTTCATTTATTCCCCTGGTGATACAAATATGAAGATCTTAAATTTTTGAAGTGTTTTGATTTCCATAAATGAGTTTTCCTTTCACTGGAAATTAGAAAAGGAAAGGAATTAATGCATTTCCTAAAAATAATTTTTTTTAAAGTACTTATTTTGGCCGTGGAAAAATGTTCATTAAATTGCATTTATTCCCTTGGTCATTCTAATATAAATATCTTAAATTTTGGAAGTGTTTTGATTGCCATAAATGAGCTTTCGTTTCACTAGAAATTAGAAAAGGAAAGGAATTAATGTTCTAATAAAAACCGGCCGACCCACCTGCCTGAACTCCCCCCCCCCCGAAATTACTCCGATCCCACTAATCCCGCGCTCATCTCCCTCCTCTATCCCCTCCCCTTTCCACTCCGGCGACCACTGAATCCGACATCTCCTCTCCCTTTCCTTTCTACGACCCCGAGCTGCTCCTATAAATACCCGAGGCCTCCCGCACCCCGTTCCACCCCTAAGCCCCATTCCCATGCCCTCGCCCTCGTCACGCACCCACCGAAGTCCCTTCCCCGACGACCACCCGAACATCCTCGCCGCTCACGAGCTCGCCGTCGTCGACACCGACGTCCCCGAGCCACGCTCACGCCACCTACCTCGTCGCCGTGCTCGTCGCATCACCTAGTGCTGACGCCGTCACCGGAGGACCACCGGAGCGACGTCCCCGTCGACCTTGCCGCCTCGGATATCGCCAGACCTCGCCAGAATCGACCTCCACACCGGTGAGTTCTCCCTCCGTTAGATTCCATCCGAACGGTCACAATTAGAATAGGATACCCCTTCGGTTTAGATAAATAAACCGACCGGTTTTTCTGTTTAGTTAAGTTAGACCAAACCGTTTTCCTTAAGTATCGGCCGTCCGCTCATTAGCAACCACGCACACACACTTTCAGCCAATCAGAAGCCGCTACTTCACCCCTATCCGTTTGTTAGAATTTTTCCATTTTTTTGTTTTTTGTTTTAAAAACATAATAGATTCTGATTTTGTTTTCTTCATATATTTTATGTTTTAATTGTTTTAATTTGATTCTTTTGCATTGTGTCACAAATTTTATGTACTTTCTGTAGATATAAAGTTTGAACATATTTGAATAATTTAAATTTTGAATTTAAACAAATTTGATTCAAATCTTATTTTCTGAATATCTTGAGTTTAAAAATATATTTTTAGTTGATTCTTTTTGATACTTGTCACTAGTGACTTTAGTTATCAGTAGGTATAATTTGAGAATTTTTAGAATAGTTCAAATTAGGGTTTCATGCAAAACAGATTCTGTGTTAGTTCTTTTTATGTTGGTTATATTTCTTTTGTTTTAAATTGTTTTAAATTTATTTCTTTTATATTAGTTGATGGATTTTTAAAAGATTTCAGTTAGATAAGATTAGCCATTCAGACAAATATTATTTTTTTAGTTGATTTCATGAAATCAATTCTAGTTAATTATAACTTGTAATTGATTTCCATTTTTGCTAGTTTGATCTGCTATTTGAAAATACCTTTGATAAAATTTGTTTTATAAAATTATACTTTCTGTTAATTTAGTTGCTACATATTTTGTTTCTGTTATTTTAATATTTTTTATTTTTTACTTCCTTATTGTTAACTTTATTAGGCAAAAACCTATGTTGTTTAGAGTGTTGTTTTCACATTTTTTAGTTGTTCTTCAAAAGTAATTCTTTTTGCTGAGTAAAATATTTAATACAATACTTTTGTTATAGTTGCTTTGTTTTGTTTTGTTACTACTTGAAAATAGGATTATTTGTAGAGAAAACCAACCCTTGTTTGTGTTGATGAAGTTTTGTTGTTTTAACTTTTGTCTTAAGTATTTCCTTCATCACAACCCTTTGGTGTTTACTCTTGCGTTATTCTTGTGTGTTAGAATTGATTGCTAGTACGATTGCTGATATGAATGCAATGTTTCAGTATATAGATTTTCATCGGAGAGTGACGAATAGTCTATCAAGTTATTTCTGAGAGCGATATTATCCTTCATCAACAGTACAGGCAAGTTCACTTTGACCATCTATTTCATACCTATGTTTTATTGCATATAATGACATCATTCAACAAATCCCTCGAGTAGTGTTATTGGAAATTCTTGTAGTTGAGTAGAATGCATGAGGTAGGAACCCACCACTTGTTACTAAAGCCCCGGGAACGCTAGTTATATCATGCTATGCTAAAGTAGACGGGGTCTGGTATGAGTGTTCGTGAGTGGTGTGAGATGGAGGACTCTACATCAAGACGACAACTTCATGAAGGCATCTTCAAGTCCTGCATCTTCAAGACCTCAAGACTTCGAGACTCGAGGAACAAGTTTTCAATACACACTAGTGGGTGAAGGATGGTTGATTGGGCATCCCTGGAGTAACCAGTGGATGGCCGGGATGCATGGAGAAGCGCCATGACATCTTGCGGAAAGCTTCATCCAAACTCAAAGAGACGGATGAATACTTCATGCCCGGAAGCTTACCTGTGTAACCACAATTCATTATGGGCTCTGGCTTGGTTGATCTTTGTTGTGACTCTGGCTGGGCAGTGCTACGAGATGTAGTCGACGTTAGGATTGGATGGGCACTGACAGTAGTCAGGGAAACACTCTAAAAGACCACATTTCGTTTGTCCTGTTCTCAAAAAACCGGCAGTGCGAAGACTTACCAGGAGGGAACGAATCTTGTGTGTAAAGTACACAACACTCTGCAGAGTTAAATCTAATCGATTAGTCGTGTCCATGGTTACGGACAATTTGAGCCTCTGGACTTGGATCTATCTCTGAACTCTCAACACCAGACTAATAATTAATTGTGGGCAACTTATGATACTTGTGGGTAATAGGACATCGGTTGGCGGAACCATGTCATGTTAGGTAACTCTGTAGTGAAAACTCTTGACATTCCTTTGTTATAGGAAAAGAAAAAATCAGCTTTTATGCAAAAACTCAGATACAGAGCCACAAAGCCTTATTGCATATAGAATAGTGTTTATCTTCTGCTCTACTATGGTGATCTTGCCGGTACATTCAATGTACTGACCTACACGGATGCAATGTCTTATGTTGCAGATAAGCTCTACGACGGGTAAGAGTACGATTCAGGGTTACGATCTACACTCAACCTACCGTTGGTGTTTATTGGGACTCCACTCCTGTTGACTATTTCCGCTGAGATTTTAAGGTATATATCAACTTTACCTTATTTACATGTGATTGCACTTTGATATATAAATTGATGTACTATGTGTGCCAGCATACTGATCCAGGGATGGCATAGAACACAGAGGCTTGACTCGTTTTGAGTCGGGTCGCTACATTTATATTCAATGACAATCCAGAGAGGACCTTGATACTGAGCAGGACTTCAAACGAGATTTATTTCTCTGCTTTGGTAAGGGCGTAGCTGGCAGGACCTTGATACTGCTTTGGATGCATGTCGTCTTTTTTGTTCACACGTTGTTGGTCCTCCCGTGCCTCCAGTGTATCTTTTGTCTTCCCATACATGACCAAGAAGCCTAGCAGGTTCATACAAACATTCTTCATCACAAGCACCACATCGATTGCAAAGTGGACCTCTAGGTCTTTCCAATAGGGTAGGTCCCAAAACATGGATTTCTTCTTCCACATGGTTGCGTGTCCCTTAGCGTCATTCGGAACAGATTGTCCGCTGATGACCCACAAGTATAGGGGATCTATCGTAGTCCTTTCAATAAGTAAGAGTGTTGAACCCAACGTGGAGCACAAAGAAATAACAACCCGTTTCCAATAAGGTATTCTCTGCAAGCACTGAAATTATCGGTAACAGAGAGTTTTGTGATAAGATAATTTGTAATGAGTAACAAGTAACAAGTGTAGCAAAGGTGCAGCAAGGTAGACCAATCCTTTTTTTAGCAAAGGACAAGCTGGAACAAACTCTTATATAAAGCAAAGTGCTCCCGAGGACACATGGGAATTTCTGTCAAGCTAGTTTTCGTCATGCTCATTTGATTCGCGTTCGTTACTTTGATAATTTGATATGTAGGTGGACCGGTGCTTGGGTGCTTCCCTTACTTGGACAAACCTCCCACTTATGATTAACCCCTCTCGCAAGCATCCACAACTACGAAAGAAGAATTAAGGTAAATCTAACCATAGCATGAAACATATGGATCCAAATCAGCCCCTTACGAAGCAACGCATAAACTAGGGTTTAAGCTTGTGTCACTCTAGCAACCCATCATCTACTTATTACTTCCCAATGCCTTCCCATAGGCCCAAATAATGGTGAAGTGTTATGTAGTCGACGTTCACATAACACCACTATCCTCAGGAATAAATGTAACTACTCACAAAGCATGTTCATTTTAGATCTGAGGAGTATTAATCATCATAAAGGATCTGAACATATGATCTTCAACCAAGTAAACCAATGAGCATCAACTACAAGGAGTAATCAACACTACTTGCAACCCGCAGGTACCAATCTGAGGTTTAAGACAAAGATCAGATACAAGAGATGAACTAAGGTTTGGAGAGGAGATGGTGCTAGTGAAGATGTTCATGGAGATTGACCCCCTCTCGATGAGAGGATCGTTGGTGATGACGATGGCTTCAATTTCCCACTCCGGGAGGGAAGTTTCCCCGGAAAAACAGCCCTGCCGGAGCTCTAGATTTGTTTTGTCCAAGTTCTGCCTCGAGACGGTGGCGCTTCATACCGAAAGCCTCCTTATGATTTTTTTCCAGGTCAAAACCCTCCATATAGTAGCAGATGGGTGTCGGAGACCTGCCAGGTAGGCTACAAGCCTGCTAGGTGCAGCTAGGGGGTGGCCGCGCCTACCAGGCTTGTCACCTCCTGGTGGCCCCCCTCTGGTAATTATTTCGCCTAGTATTTTTATATATTCCAAAATAATTCTCCGTAAATTTTCAGGACTTTTGGAGTTGTGTAGAATAGGTATATCAGATTTGCTCCTTTTCCAGTCCAGAATTCCAGCTCCGGTATTCTCCCTCTTCATGTAAACCTTGTAAAATAAGAGAGAACAGACGTAAGTATTGTGCCATAACGTGTAATAACAGCCCATAATGCAATAAATATCAATATAAAGCATGATGCAAAATGGACGTATCAACTCCCCCAAGCTTATACCTCGCTTGTGTTCAAGCGAAAGCCGAGATCGATAAATATGTCCACATGTTTAGAGATAGAGGTGTCGATAAAAAAAATACGGGCATGAGGGCATCACGATCATCTTTAGAACAACAATACTTATTGTTATATGAATTCTTATGCTAGTCTAACAATTAATTCACAAGATAAAGTATGAACCAAGAATCTATTGACAACCAAAAAATATGCTTTCAGTCATTGAAGCAATTAGTAATTTATCATAACATTGGAAAGAGTCAATATAAGAGCTTGCAAAGCAAATCCACATACTCTATCATCTTTTACTCTTTCATAATTGGTGACACTCACGTGGTACTCATGAGATCAAAGTTTCAATCGGACATAGAGAAAAATAGGGGCTTATAGTTTTTCCTCCCAACTATTCACCTCAAAGGTGATGTCAACGATAATAACTCATGATCACGGACATCCGAGTGGATATATGCGTCTAGATCATTCCCCAACATATAATACTTGCCAAAAGAGAAAGGCAAAAATATAGGAAGTGGTGAAGATCACCATGACTCTTGAATAAAGGTAACTACTTAAAAAGTAAAAGTAACATATAGGCCCTTCGCAGAGGGAAGCAAAGGTTGTCATGCACTTTTTGTTTTTGGATGCACAAACCCTTAATGCAAAGGAACGCTGCATTGTATTGCCCTTTGTGATAGCGACCTTTATTATGCAGTCTGCCGCATTTATTTCTTTACTATCACAAGTTCATGCAACACTTATTTCCCTTACAATAAAAGATCACACATATTTAGGAGCAATTTTTATTGCTTTTTGCACCGATCGCAACTTACTTGAAGGATCGTATTCAATCCATAGGTAGGTATGGTGGACTCTCATGGCAAAACTGGGTTGAGGTGTTTGGATGCACAAGTAGTATCTCTACTTGGTGCACAAGTTTTGGCTAACATGAGGTGGAAGGAAGCACTACATGTTGGAGGATCTAAAACCATATAACTTCTATCCGGAGGCAAGCAAACATAACCCATTATGTTGTGTTCCTTGTCCAACATCTACTTCTTAGCATATAATATTTTAATGAGTGGTCACAATCACAAAAGATGTCAAAGATGATATGTTTATATGTGAATCTCTCTTTCTTTATCACTTCCTTTTTAATTGCACCAATGACCAATCACTATGTTTGTCAACTCCCAACAAATTTCAACTGACATACTCCTTATATGTGAAGTCATCACTCCCCATAGGGTCATCTTATATGCTCTTTGCTTATATTCTATTCTTCATTTATTTTATTTCAAGATCATATCAAGCAAGAAAAGCTCTCACATCAAAACTACTTTTTATTATATAACTCTCAGACTTGCTTACATAAGGGGAGAAAAAGCAAAAACTAAAATCTAGATCAAACTAAAACCTTATTCTACTAGATCAAGATAAAGCAAAAAGGATCAAACTAATAAAAACAAGAAAAGGAAAAGATGTGATGGTGATACGATACCGGGGCTCCTCCCCCAAGCTTGGCACAAGCCAAGGGGAGTGCCCGTACCCATATGCTTAGTTGTCCTTCTTTGGAGGTGATGGTGGATAAGGGTCTATAAGCTTGTTCGATTTCCTCTTAAGCATAAAAAATTTCTCCCTAAGATAGTTAACTTCTTAATCGAGCTTTAATAGCCTTTGACATAATTCTTCTTTACTCTCCTACAGAAAACAAGAAGGAATAAATAGAACTTTGGGTTTTATTGTTGCGTTTGGGAGGCTTGATTTCCAGAACTCCACATGCATGTCTCCAAGTTGAGGCATAGGAGTATCCTCTTCATCTAGGCTTTCTTCTCTGTACTTGTCTTCTTGTTACTCCTCCGAGAATAGCCCAGATCTAGGTCCCTATAGAGCTTAGGATTGACAAGATAATGCGATATGTAGCTCTCCCCATCACACTCTTTGGATGACATCTTGCTCTAAATCTCCTACAAAAATAGCTAAAAACGAAAACAGGAGGTATTGTCGTGATACAAAATTGCAAACCTTCGGGAGATTATAAAATGAATGTTTGCCAACCTGAAGGGGTGTACCACAAGAAAACGGAGTCTGGAGGGCGCACGGGGTGGTGGCAAGCCCCCTAGGTGTGGCTAGGGGGGGGTCGCGCCTAGCAGACTTGTTGCCTCCTCGTGCCTCTTTCGGACTGCTTTTAATTTTCCTAATTTTTTAAATATTCCAAAACTATGTAAAATTGCTATCAGGAAAGTTTAGGAGTCGGTTTACTTACCGTACCACATACCTATTCCTTTTTGGAGTCTGAAACGTTCCGGTAGGTCTCCCTAATATACTCCTCCGGAGTTATGGTATTAATAATATTTGTTTCAACATTTATGGGAGTACCTGAGATATAATGTTTGATTATTTACCCGTTTACCACCTTCGGATTTGTGCCTTTGGTGTTGTTCATCTTGATGGCACCGGAACACTATACCTCCTCAATAGTGTAAGGCCCTTCCCATTTAGAGAGAAGTTTTCCTGCGAAAAATCTTAACCGAGAATTGTATAGCAAGACATGATCACCTACATTGAATTCACGCTTTTGTATTCTTTTATCATGCCATCTCTTAACTTTTTATTTAAACAACTTGGCATTCTCATAGGCCTGGGTTCTCCATTCATCAAGTGAGCTAATATCAAATAACCCCTTCTCACCAGCAAGTTTGAAATCATAGTTGAGCTCTTTGATTTCCCAATAAGCTGATGGTCTAGCTCTAGAGGTAAGTGACATGCTTTACCATAAACCATTTTATATGGAGTCATACCCATAGGTTCTTGTAAGCAGTTCTATAAGCCCATAATGCATCGTCAAGTTTCTTAGACCAATTCTTCCTAGATCTATTAACAGTCTTTTGCAAGATCAATTTAATTTCTCTATTGCTTAATTCTACTTGACCACTATACTGAGGATGATTAGAGATGCAATTCTATGGTTAACGTCATACTTAGCAAGCAATTTATGGAAAGCACCATGAATAAAAGGTGAACCACCATCAGTCATTAAATATCCGAGGACTCCAAATCTAGGGAAAATAACTTCTTTAAGCATCTTAATAGAGGTGTTATGATCAACACTACTAGTTGGAATAGCTTCTACCCACTTAGTAACATAATCAACAACAACTAAAATATGAGTATACTCGTTGGACATTGGAAAAGGTCCCATATAATCAAAACCCCAAATATCAAATGGTTCAATAACAAGAGAGTAACTCATCAGCATTTCCTGACCTCTACTAATATTGCTAGTTATTTGACATTCATCACATGACAAGACAAACTTACGAGCATCCTTGAAGAGAGTAGGCCCATAAAAACCAGATTGTACTACCTTGTGTGTGGTTCTATCTCCAGCGTGGTGTCCTCCGTAGGCCTCAGAATGACACTTCTGTAGGATTTGTTCCTATTCATTCTTAGGTACACAACGTCTAATAACACCATCTACTCCTTCTTTATAAAGGTGTGGATCATCCTAGAAGTAATGCCTTAAATCATATAAGAACTTTTTCTTTTGCTGTTATGTGAAACTAGGCAATATGCAAATCAAATTCTTGTAGTAGAAGAACCCACCTGATAAGTCTAGGTTTAGCATCTTTCTTTTCCATGAGATATTTAATAGCAGCATGATTAGTGTGAACATTTACTTTAGAATCAATAATATAGGGTGTAAACTTATCACAAGCGAACACAACTGCTAATTTTTTTAGTGGTAGCATAGTTTTGTGAGCACTGTCGAGAGTTTTACTAGCATAATAGATAAAATTTAAAATGGTACGTTCCAATCAGGTGGTTGAACAACAGGTGCATAAATCAAGGCATTCTTAAGAATTTCAAATGCTTCTACACAATCATCATCAAAAACGAATGGAATATATTTTTGCAAAAGATTAGTGAGAGGCCTAGAAATGTTAGAGAAGTCTTTAATGAATCTCCTATAGAAACCAACATGACCAAGGAAACTTCTTATACCACTGATATCCGTAGGACACAACATTTTTTCAATTGCATCAACTTTAGCCTTGTCAACTTCAATAGCTCTTTCGGAAATTTTATGTCCCAAAACAATGCCTTTATTCACCATAAAGTGGCACTTCTCCCAATTCAAGAAAAGATTAGTTTCTTCACATCTCTGCAAAACTCGATCGAGGTTTCTCAAACAATAATCAAAAGAAGTTTCGTTAACAGAAAAATCATCCATGAAAACCTCAACAATCCTTTCACAAAAATCAGAGAATATAACAGGCATACATCTTTGAAAGGTAGCAGGTGCATCGCATAAGCCAAAAGGCATACATCTATAGCAAAGGTACCAAAAGGACAGGTAAAGGTGGTCTTCTCTTGGTCCTCTTTTGACACAGGTATTTGAGAGAAACCAAAATAACCATCTAGAAAGCAGAAATGAGTGTGTTTGGATAATCTTTCTAACATTTCATCAATAAAAGGTAGAGGGTAGTGAGGTTTTCTAGTAGCTTTATTCAATTTGCTAAAATCAATTACCATTCTATATCATGTAACAATTGTTTGCGGGATCAATTCATTTTTATCATTAGGAACTACCGTAATACCTCTTTTCTTAGGAACACAATGAACGGGACTAACCCATCTGCTATCAGCAATAGGATAAATGATACCTGCCTCCAGAAGCTTTAATATTTCATTTCTTACCACTTACTTCATATTAGGATTTAACAGTCGTTGATGGTCAACAACTTGTTAAGCATTGGGCTCCATTTTAATTTTATGCTGACATGGAGTGGGACTAATGCCCTTAAGATCATCTAGAGTATATCCAATAGTAGCACGGTGCTTCCTCAGAGTTTTCAAAAATCTTTGTTCTTCGTGCTCTGAAAGGTCAACACTAATAATAACAGGATATATGTTCTTTTCATCAATATAAACATATTCCGGAGTATTCGGTAATTGTTTTAGCTCAAACACGGGATCACCCTTGGGTGGAGGAGGATCCCCAAGTACTTCAATAGGCAAGTTGTGTTTCAGAGTTGTATGTTGATCAAAGAAAATCTTATCCATTTCATTCCTTTCATTCATATGCATATCATTTTCATGGTCTAGCAAATATTGTTCTAAAGGATCAGTTGGAGGCACAACAATAGAAGCTAGACCAATAATTTCATCCTTACTAGACAATGTTTTATCATGGGGTTGTCTACGAAATTCAGAGAAATTAAACTCATGAGACGCATCCCAAAAACTCACACTAACAATTTCCTTCTCACAATCTATCCTGGTATTAATGGTGTTCAATAAGGGTCTACCAAATATAATGGGACAAAAATCATCTTGTGGGGAACCAAGAACAAGAAAATCAGTAGGATATTTTATTTTCCCACACAAGACTTCAACATATCTAATAATCCCAACTGGTGATATAGTATCTCTATTAGCAAGCTTAATTGTAACATCAATTTCCTCTAACTCAACAGGTGCAATATCATTCATAATCTCTTTATATAAGGTAAAGGGAATTGCAATCACACTAGCACCCATATCACATAGGCCATGATAACAATGATCTCCTATTTTAACAGAAACAACAGGCGTGCCAACAATGGGTCTATGTTTATCATTATCATCAGGTTTAGCAATTGTAGTAGCTTTATCACAAAATTGAATAACATGCCCATCAGTATTATCAACCAAGAGATCTTTAACCATAGCAATACTAGGCTCTAATTTAATTTGCTCAGAGGGTGTAGGTGTTCTAGCACAGCTCTTACGAACCACAGTTGAAGCTTTAGTGTGTTCCTTTATTCTAACAAGGAAAGGTGGCTTCTCAATGTAAGCAGTAGGAATAACAGGATCAATGTTATAAGTAATAGTTTACTCTTCAACTTTAATAGGTTCAACTACTTTCACTTCAATGGGAGGAGGATATTTAAACCACTTTGACGGTGTCCTGGACTAGGGGGTACTCACGATGTCGCCTCCCGACCTATGGGTCGGGCCGAGGACCCCCCATGATGATTCACTAATGGGCCACTTCGGGCAGCCCATGCCGAATACAAGACGGATTCCACAAGACTTGGCGCACAAGACAAGGACTCCTCTAAACCCTAGGCCTACGGTGCATATAACCCAAAGTTAGGCTAGTCAATCTCGATCTCATATTCATTACTACAATCTCGTGGTAGATACTTGTACTATGTACTATCCCCATATCAATACAATCAAAAGCAGGACGTAGGGTATTATCTCCTTGAGAGAGGCCGAACCTGCGTAAAATCATGTGTCCATGTTACCATCGCTCCAAGACGCCTAGCTTAGGACCCCTACTACGAGATATGCCGGTTTTGACACCGAAAATGGTACTTTCATTGAGAGCCTGCTAGGTAGTCGCCGTGGTGTGATGGGAATTCAGATCGTCTCCATCGCGGTCTATGCGTTAGAACCAAGCTACGTCATCAACGTCGGCATCTTCGTCGTCGGCTTGACTGGTCACCTCAGCTATGCCGAGGATTGTGCTCCACATCGGTTCATATAAATCGGGAGGGTGTTTTCATCAATATCAACTCCAATCTCAACCAAGATCATGGAAGATTCCTCCATGGTGCTCGGGGGCTCAACGTCAACATTGCCCTCGCGCGATCATGCAGTTTTTCTGGACAGTGGATTCGTGTTCTTCGTCCCCGCATCCACGAGTGTCATTTTGACGATTTCTTTGGTGGAATTATGCGGAATAGAGTCTAGAACAACCCTGCAAAATTTCGTCGTGTTCCGGTGGAGGAATCTCCAGCGATCTACAATCTACCGAAGCCGTGTTGATTCTGGCCAAGTGTAGGGAGAGGAGTCCAGTATCTAGCTGGGACGTACGTTGGATAATCCCACCGTTCATCGGCGGCAGAATTCCTACACCGATCAGCCCTCAAAATTCCAGCTCGATCCGACCATCCAATCTCTGGGAAACATCTGATTAGTACAACAAATTTTGGATCTGTTTTCTGCATGAAAACGAATCCGACCCGAGTTCATCTTTTTCATGAACGGGTTATCAAACGTCCTTTTTGAAGAAAATTTTCTCATCGTCTCGGTCATTCGATCAAGAGTTTGGCATTGCGAGGGCCGAATAATCATCAAGTGAACCTTGTTATCCACGGGTTATACGGCTCAGGCACTCCGTTGCTTCATCAAGCTAGCATCGACCTCGTCACAAATTCCGACCCGCGTTGACATCGCCGCGCCGTTACTTTTTCAAGCCGACATCCACCACGCCGATCTACTTCGACACGTCGGCTGGCATGGGGCTCTAGCACCACCTAGCCGACCTGCTCTATCACCTCGGCTAGACCGGGGCTTTGGCATCGCTTCATCAACCTGCTCCAGGGACTTCGGCATCATCAACTAACATGCTTCAACACCTCGGCTGACATGAGACCTCAACGTCACCTGCCGACTTGCTTCAACACCTCGGCTAGCATGAGACTTTGGCGTCACTAGCTGACCTGCATGAGACTTCGGCATCCGCCGATCACAGATTCGCCATGTTAATTGGACCGAGGACTTCATCTCGCCACATCGACCATGCAGCGTTGCCACTTCGTCAAGCCGAACTCTTCGTTCAGGCATCTCGGTGCCCAGGCCATATTCCTTTACTTACTTGCTTCACTTAAATTAACTAAGTAGAAGAATTTTTTTTAAAATATAATATTATCTTTCTTCGTTATTACTTTTGGCTTGCACTATTTTATGAGTGTAGAAAATTGACTTCGACTGTCATCACATGGTCACCCTGGCGTCAAAGTTCGGCTGGACCAGGGGCTTCGCCTCGCCACATCGGCCGAGCCCTGACACTACTTCGGAGTGCCGAACTCCTCGTTTGGTCATCTCGGGACAGGCTTGGGGGCTGGGACCTCGGTCATGCCGAAGACTACACACCAGATCTGTCAAAGTTTGATGGGCGTCCTCGTCCTGCCACAAGCCTGGATCGCATCATCGACACCGATCACATTAAACAGCTAAGTCATTTTCATGCTCAAAACACTTTCAGTTTTAAATTTTGTTCGGTTCGACCAAGCATTATACATTTTTGACAAAAAGTTGTTTGTGAAAAAACATTCTTTGTCAAACCATTGTTTGTTACAAACAAATTCAAATACCCCATTTACTTGGGGGCTTCCTTTATGAAGCCATTCCTCTTGCATATGATCATTAATGTATGGCACCCTTCCTTGTTCGTGTTTACGCCAATATATGCATCATGTTTACTTTAAGTGTTCCACAAAGCTGGGTTGCCTTGCTCTTGTGCTTACCCCTACGTTCCCGATGGTTTGGCTAGGGAGTAAGGGGAGCACCTCTGCGATTGTTAGGATCGGGTCATCCGAACTCGTACCTCAGATGGGTGAAGCTGAAAGCTAGCGCTCTTACTATTTTCAACAATGGCCGGCCATGACAGAAGACAAGCATACATAAATCTATTGCACACCCCTGATGGTAATCATGATAACCCGAAGAAAGTAACCATTGGCGGAACTATTTTCTTTGAAGATGCTTCTTATGTTAAATAGTAATATAGCATAAGTTCCCTGGGCGAAACTAACCATTGCACGCTTTGTTTGTTATAGCCTAATGTCCTGATTGGCTGGTTATTCGAAACACCTCCGATATCCTCGGATGGTGTAGTAGATAACACTTTTCGGCCCTTGGCCGAAGAGGGAGAAGCCGGCGGTCGGATAAGACACGTTTAAAGTTCGGGCGAATGCATATATGATATAAGTACTTAGGTACATACAATCATTATACATAAAATTCTTTTACCCAAGTCACATGGGGGCTCTTAAATTTATGTGACCCATTTTATAATAAATGTTGTTTTCTTCTTGGTCGTTTCAAAGTCTTTTTCTACTACTCCTTTTTCGGCACGAGTGTTCGGTCAATAGTTGGGTTGCCCGGCTCCTGTGCTTGCCTCCTACGTTCCGCTTTGTTTGGCTAGGAGTGCAAAGGGAGAGCCACTAAGATTGTACTTCCGGTTTAACTGGTCAAGTACCTCAGGGGAGAAAGCCGAAAACTGACTATCACAATGAGCGTAAACTTGTCGGCGATCCGATGACCGTATTAAGTAACGCGCCTTTCATAAAATAGGCTGGAGTGTTAATGGCTTTACCTCGGCTAATGTCAAACACTAATCGGGGGCTGGTAACTAGCCTCCCAAACTTTAAGCTCATGTGACTAAGTGAAAGTTATAAAGCCTAGATATCTGATTGCCTCGTTTCCGCTAACACAACCGCCTCCGGGCACCGAGACATCGGCCAAGGCTTGTCTTGTTACTGTGGAAACACCCTGCGTAGCATTTACAAAGGGGCAGAAGCCGACGATGGGCCACTCTCAAATGATAAACAGTCACAAGGGAGTCAAAATAGCACATAGCATAAAAGCATTTGTATTCAATATGCGAGCGATGCCTTCCATAATTATCGTTGTAAAGCCATAAATATGCATCAATTTGACATAATATTTTGGCCAAGCTGGGTTGCCTGGCTCTTGTGCTTACCCCCCAAGTTCCCGATTGTTCAGAAGGGGGTAAAGGGAGCACCTCTGTGATTGTTACTTCCGGGTCATCCGGGTTAGTAAGTCAGACTAGGAGAAGCTGAAAGCTAGCAAACTTAAGAATATAATTGGCGACAACAATGGAAGTGAAAATTTCGGTTCATTAAAGACCACGGAGTTTGGGAACATTCCCCAAACTAAATCCTCAATATTTTCCTCCCACATTGATCGGAGTTGAGGTTTCACAGTCATGGTCAACATGATATCCTGGGAAAAGGAACTTATAAAAGAACTATTTTTCCGAGAAGGTGTTTCTTACTTTAAATAGTAATATAACATATCTCTCCGCGTACCTTTGTTTATAAAATTGTATCGCCGGATTGCCTTGTTTGCCATAAATCTTTTCCCTTATAAAGCCTTTATAAAGTAGGGCAAACACTCCACGGTTACCGGCCGAGGAGGTTGAAGCCGATGGTCGGTCAACAAAGTCTTGTACAATGCGGATCCGAGCATTAATGATGTAAAGTACTTGGATACATAGAATCATTACACATGAATTGTGTCAAACGAAACATAATTTACGTCAAACAGATATCGATCCTTATTTCGACCACCCATGCCCAAATTAAGGCTCAGGGGCTACTGCATTGCCTATTCGATGCAGCAAATTCAAAGTGCAATATAGTTTCCGAGGAGATTAAGACCCTTGGGTTGGTCGGCCGCACCCAACCCAAGTCTCTAGGTATGTGCACACCGCTTTTGTATTCCAAAGTATGCTCCCGAGCTAGGAGTTCATCCTCAGGACGATTTTGCGAATTGACCTAAGTCTCAGGGGCTACTGGAATCAATGGTTTTATGTCATCCTTCAGGTGCATCTTGGGTTTTAGACCGACACACGCCTTGAGGGCTACTGGCCATATATCTCGGCAAAGAATAAATTGCACCAATCAAAAATATCCACAAAAAATCAGCCCACGGTTGGGTGGTACACCACCTCGAAAGCAGTCCGGCATAAAGCTCACGCGTATGTGGCTGGCTCCATAGAGAGCATTTCTAACATTAAGCTCAAATGAATTCCTTCAATTTCTTAAGGTCCAACTTAGTTTATGATACCTCAGACGTTGAGCATCGTTAGAGCTCGGATGCAGTCCGGCAATGGAGCTCGGAAGTAGTCCGACATAAAGCTCGGATGTGAATAGCTAGCTCCATAAAAGACTAACTTCGACATTTAAGCTCGGACGAACTCCGTCAAATTTTCAGAGACCAAGGTAATCTATGACACCTTGAATGCTGAATAGTGTTGGAACTCTGCTGCAAAAAGACACCTCGGATGCAATCCAGCGTTGGAGTTCGGACGCAAGATGATACCTTGAACACCGAATAGTGTTGGAGCTCGGTGTTGGGGAACGTAGTAATAATTCAAAAAAAACTATGTGTCACCAAGATCAATCTAGGACATGCTAGCAACGAGAGAGAGGGAGTGCATCTTCATAGCCTTGAAGATTGCTAAGCGAAAGCGTTGCAAAGAACGCGGTTGGTGTAGTCATACTCGCGGCGATTCAAATCACGGAAGATCCGATCCAAGCGCCGAACGGACGGCGCCTCCGCGTTCAACACATGTACAGCCCAGGGATGTCTCCTCCTTGATCCAGCAAGGGGTAGGAGAAGTTGAGGGAGAGCTCCGGCAGCACAACGGCGTGGTGGTGGTGGAGCTTGTGGTTCTCCGGCAGAGCTTCACTAGGTACTACGGAGGAGGAGGCATAGGAGGGGGAGGGCTGTGGCAGGGGCAAGGGGTCAGCTCCCATGCGCCTCCCCACTATATATAGGGGTGGAGGGGGCTGGTTTCTTGCCCTCCAAGTCCATTGGGGTGTTGGCAAAGGTGGGAGGAAAGAAATCCCATCCTTTCCCTTCCCCACCGATTGTTATCCCCACCTTTTTAGGCATCTTCATCTTATCCCTTCGGGATATGATCTTATTCCTTCAAGGGGGGATCTTGGTGAGCCTTGACCATGGGTGTGGGGCCTTGCCCCCACAACCCACGTTCATGTGGGTCCCCCATGCAGGTGAGCCCCACTCCGGAACCTTCTAGAAACTTCCCAGTACAATACCAAAAAATCCTGAACATTTTCCGGTGGCCAAAATAGGACTTCCCATATATAAATCTTTTCCTCAGGACCATTCTGGAACTCGTCGTGGCATCCGGTATCTCATCCAATACTCGGAATAACTTTCGGTAACCACATACAATTCCCATTACAACTCTAGCATCACTCAACCATAAGTGTGTAGACCCTACGGGTTCAGGAACCATGAAGACATGACCGAGACACCTCTCCGGCCAATAACCAATAGCGGGATCTGGATATCCATATTGGCTCCCACATGTTCCACAATGATCTCATCTGATGAACCATGATTTCAGGGATTCAATTAATCCTATATACAATTCCCTGTGTCCATCGGTATGTTACTTGCCCGAGATTCGATCTTCGGTATCCCTATACCTTGTTCAATCTCGTTACCAGCAAGTCTCTTTACTTGTTCTGTAACATGATCCCATGACTAACTCCTTAGTCACATTGAGCTCATTATGATGATGTATTTCTGAGTGGGCCTAGAGATACCTCTTTGTCACATGGAGTGACAAATCCCAGTCTCGATTCGTGCCAACCCAATAGACACTTTTGTAGGTACATGTAGTGCACCTTTATAGTCACCCAGTTACGTTGTGACGTTTGATACACCCAAAGCATTCCTATGGTATCCGGGAGATGCACAATCTCATGGTCTAAGGAAATGACACTTCACATTAGAAAAATTCTAGCAAACGAACTACACAATCTTGTGCTATGCTTAGGATAGGGTCTTGTCCATCACATCTTTCTCCTAATGATGTGATCCCATTATCAACGACATCCAATGTCCTTGGTCAGGAAACCATGACCATCTATTGATCAATGAGCTAGTCAACTAGAGGCTCACTAGGGACATGGTGTGGTCTATGTATTAACACATGTATTATGGTTTCCGGTTAATACAATTATAGCATGAACAATAGACAATTATCATGAACAAGGAAATATAATAATAACCATTTTATTATTGCCTCTAGGGCATATTTCCAACAGTCTCCCACTTGCACTAGAGTCAATAATCTAGTTACATTGTGATGAATCGAACACTCATAGAGTTCTGGTGCTTATCATGTTTCGCTCGTGAAAGAGGTTTAGTCAACGGATATGTGATATTCAGATCCATATGTACTTTAAAAATATCTATATCTCCATCCTGAATGTAACCATGAATGGAGTTGAAGCGGCGCTTGATGTGTATGGTTTTCTTGTGAAACCTAGGCTCCTTGGCAATGGCAATAGCTCCAGTGTTGTCACAGAAGAGAGTCATCGGGCCCGACACATTGGGAATCACTCCTAGGTCGGTGATGAACTCGTTCATCCAAACTCCTTCCTGCGCTTCTGAAGCAGCTCTGTACTCTGCTTCACATGTAGATGCCACCACGACGCTTTGCTTGCAACTGCACCAGCTGACTGCCCCACCATTCAAAATATACAAGTAACCGGTTTGTGACTTGGAGTCATCCGGATCCGTGTCGAAGCTAGCACCGACGTAACCCTTTACGACAAGCTCTTAAACACCTCCATAAACGATACACATATCCTTAGTCCTTTTCAGGTACTTAAGGATATTCTTGACCGCTATCCAGTGTTCCATTCCGGGATCACTTTGGTACCTCCCTACCAAACTTATGGAGAGGGTTCGCATCAGGTCTGGTACACAGCATGGCATACATAATAGAGCCTATGGCTGAGGCAAAGGGGATGACACTCATCTTTTCTCTATCTTCTGCCGAGGTCGGGCATTGAGTTGTGCTCAATCTCACACCTTGCATACAGGCAAGAACCCCTTCTTGTACTGATCCATATTGAACTTCTTCAATATCTTGTCAAGGTATGTGCTTTGTGAAAGACTAATGAGGCGTCTCGATCTATCTCTATAGATCTTGATGCCTAATATGTAAGCAGTTTCTCCAAGGTCCTTCATTGAAAAACATGTATTCAAGTAGGCCTTTATGCATTCCAAAAGGTCTATATCATTTCCCATCAACAATATGCCATCCACATATAAAATGAGAAATGCTACAGAGCTCCCACCCAAACGCTTTGATCACCTCATCAAAGCGAATGTTCCAACTCCGAGATGTTTGCACCAGCCCATAGATGGAGCGCTGGAGCTTGCATACCTTGTCAGCATTGTTAGGTTCGACAAAACCTTCTGGATGCATCATATAAAATTCTTCCTTAAGGAAACCGTTAAGGAATGCCGTTTTGATGTCCATTTGCCAGATCTCATAATCATAAAATGCGGCAACTGCTAACATGATTCGGAAGGACTTCAGCATCGCTACGGGTGAGAAAGTCTCATCATAGTCAACTCCTTGAACTTGTCGATAACCCTTCGCGACAAGCCGAGCCTTATAGATGGTCACATTACCATCTGTGTCAGTCTTCTACTTAAATATCCATTTATTTTCTATGGCTTGCCGATCATCGTGCAAGTCCACAAAAGTCCATACTTTCTTCTCATACATGGATCCTATCTCAGATTTCATGGCTTCAAGCCATTTGTTGGAATTCGGGCCCTCCATGGCTTCTTCATAGTTCGAAGGTTCACCGTTGTCTAACAACATGATTTCTGGGACACGGTTGTCGTACGGCAGTGGTGAGGAACGCGTCCTTGTGGACCTACGAAGATCAGTAGTAACTTGATCCGAAGTTTCATGATCATCATCATTAACTTCCTCTCTTGTTGGTGCAGGCACCACAAAAACATTTTCTTGCGCTGCACTAATATCCAGTTCGAGAAGGGGTACAATTACCTCATCAAGTTCTACTTTCCTCCCACTTTCTTCTTTCGAGAGAAATTCTTTCTCTAGAAATGATCCATTCTTGGCAATAAAGATCTTGCCTTCGGATCTGAGGTAGAAGGTATGCCCAATAGTTTCCTTAGGGTATCCTATGAAGACTCAGTTTTTCGATTCGGGTTCGAGCTTTTCAGGTTGAAGTTTCTTGGCATAAGTGTCGCATCCCCGAACTTCCCGAAACGACAGATTAAGTTTCTTTCCAAACCATAATTCATACGGTGTCGTCTCAACGGATTTAGATGGTGGCCTATTTAAAGTGAATGTGACAATCTCTAATGCATATCCCCAAAATGATAGTGGTAAATCAGTAAGAGACATCATAGATCGCACCATATCCAATAGAGTGTGATTACGACGTTCGGACACGTCATTACGCTGAGGTGTGCCAAGCGGCATGAGTTCTGAAACAATTCCACATTTCCTTAAGTGCGTGCCAAAATCGTGACTCAAATATTCTCCTCCACGATCAGATCGTAAGTCATTTTGATTCTCTACCTCAATCTAAAATTCCTTGAACTTTTCAAAGGTCTCAGACTTGTGTTTCATTAAGTAGACATACCCATATCTGCTTAAGTCATCAGTGAGGGTGAGAACATAACGATAGCCACCGCAAGCCTCAATGCTCATTGGACCACATACATCGGTATGTATTATTTCCAACAAGTTGGTTGCTCACTCCATTGTTCTGGAGAACGGAGTCTTAGTGATCTTGCCCACGAGACATGGTTCGCATGTGTCAAATGATTCATAATCAAGAGACTCCAAAAGTCCATGTGCATGGAGTTTCTTCCTGCGTTTTACACCAATACGACCAAGGCGGCAGTGCTACAAGTATGTGGGACTAGCATTATCACCCTTACATCATTTGGTATTCACATTATGAATATGTGTAAAATGACGTTCGAGATTCAATAAAAATAAACCATTGACCAGCGGGGCATGACCATAAAACATATCTCTCATATAAATAGAACAACCATTATTCTCGGATTTAAATGTGTAGCCATCTCGCATCAAACGAGATCCATATACAATGTTCATGCTCAAATCTGGTTCTAAATAACAATTATTGAGGTTTAAAACTAATCCCGAAGGTAGATGTAGAGGTAGCATGCCGACGGCGATCACATCGACCTTGGAACCATTCCCGACACGCATCGTCACCTCGTCCTTCCCCAGTCTCCGCTTATTCCGCAGATCCTATTTTGAGTTACAAATGTGAGCAACCGCACCAGTATCAAATACCCAGGAGCTACTACAAGCGCTGGTAAGGTACACATCAATAACATGTATATGATATATACCTTTGACGTTGTCGGCCTTCTTATTTGCTAAGTACTTGGGGCAGTTCCGCTTCCAGTGACTGGTTCCCTTACAATAAAAGCACTGAGTCTCAGGTTGGGTCCATTCTTGGGCTTCTTCCTGGCAACTGATTTATCGGGCGTGGCAACTACTTTGACGTCCTTCTTGAAGTTCTTCTTAGCCTTGCCTTTCTTGAAACTGGTGGTCTTATTCACCATCAACACTTGATGTTCCTTTTTGATCTCCACCTCCGCTGATTTTAGCATCGAATATAACTCAGGAATGGACTTCTCCATCCCTTGCATATTGAATTTCATCACAAAGCTCTTTATCTAGGTGGAAGCGACTGGAGGATTCTGCAAATAACCGAGTCGTCCGGAAGATTAACTCCCAGCTGAGACAAGCAGTTGTGCAACCTAGACATTTTCAGTATGTGCTCGCTGATAGAACTATTTTCATGCATCTTACAACTGAAGAACTTGTCAGAGACATCATATCTCTCGACCCGAGCATGAGCTTGGAAAACCATTCTCAGCTCTTCGAACATCTCATATGCTCCGTGTTGCTCAAAACGCTTTTGGAGCCCCGGTTCTAAGCTGTAAAGCATGCCACACTAAACGAGGGAGTAATCATCACTATGTGACTGCCAGGCGTTCATAACGTCTTGAGTTGCTAGGAAAATGGGTGCATCACCTAGCGGTGCACCAAGGACATATGCTTTCTCGAAAGCTATGAGGACGATCCTCAAGTGATGGACCCAGTCCGTATAGTTGCTTCCATGTCTTTCAGTTTGGTTTTCTCTAGGAACGCATTGAAGTTGAGGGCAACATTAGTGTGGGCCATTGGATCTACAAGATAGATTGTAAAGACAATTTTAGACTAAGTTCATGATAATTAATTTCATCTAATCAAATTATTTGATGAACTCCCACTTAGATAGACATCCCTCTAGTCATCTAAGTGATACATGATCCATATCGACTAGGCCGTGTCTGATCATCACGTGAGACGGACTAGTCATTAATGGTGAACATCTCCATGTTGATCGCATCTACTGTACGACTCATGTTCGACCTTTCGGTCTCTTATGTTCCGAGGCCATATTTGTACATGCTAGGCTCGTCAACCCAACCTAAATGTTTCGCGTGTGTAAATCTGGATTACACCCGTTGTATGCGAACATTAGAATCTATCACACCCAATCATCACGTGGTGCTTCAAAACAACGATCCTTCGCAACGGTGCACACTTAGGGGGAACACATTTCTTGAAATTTTAGTGAGGGATTATCTTATTTATGCTACCGTTGTTCTAAGCAAATAATATGTAAAAACAAGATAAACATCACATGCAAATCATAAAGTGACATGATATGGCCAATATCATCTTGCGCCTTTGAACTCCATCTTAGGGGCATGGCATGATCACCATCGTCAATGGAACAACACCATGATATCCATCATTATGATCTCCAGCATCGTGTCTTCATGAAGTTGTCTCGCGACCTACTACTTCTAGTACTATGGCTAATGGTTAGCAATAAAGTAAAGTAATTACATGGCGTTTTTTATTGACACGCAGGTCATACAATAAATTAAGACAACTCCTATGGCTCCTGCCGGTTGTCATACTTATCGACATGCAAGTCGTGATTCCTATTAAAAGAACATGATCAATCTCATACATCATATGTATTTCATCAAATCCTTTTGGCCATATCACATCACATAGGATACCCTGCAAAAACATGTTAGACATTCTCTAATTGTTGTTGCAAGTTTTATGTGGCTGCTATGGGTTTCTAGCAAGAACGTTTCTTACCTATGCAAAAGCCACAACGGTGACATTCCAATTGCTACTTACCCTTCATAAGGACCCTGTTCATCGAATCCGATCCGACTAAAGTGGGAGATACAGACACCCGCTAGCCACCTTATGCAACAAGTGCATGTCAAGCGGTGGAACCAGTCTTACGTAAGCATACGTGTAAAGTTGGTCTGGGCCGCTTCATCCCACAATGCCGCCGAATAAAGATAGGACTAGTAACGGCAAGCAAATTGACCAAATCATCGCCCACAACTACTTTGTTCTACTCGTGCATAGAATCTACGCATAGACCTAGCTCAGATACCATTGTTGGTGAATGTAGTAATAATTCAAAAAAATTCCTACGTGTCACCAAGATCATTCTAGGAGATGCTAGCAATGTGTCACACCCAAGATGCGGTCCAATCCTTATTTGGGCACGAGGGCCTCGACAGGGATAGAAGCGCATCTCGATTCGTTCGCAAGAATGGATATCATTACAAGTACATGTACAGAAGAGATGAGTATATGGAATTTCCTTACACTCGTCACAAGCTACATCAGAGTCACATCAATACAATAACATCTCAAACATCATACATAAGAGTAGGGTCCTGCTACGGACGAAATCAAACGATAAAATGACATCCACCCTTGCTATCCCAGGCTGCCGCCTGGAACCCACCCAAGATTGAAGAAGAAGAACTCCATGTCAAATCAAGCAACGCGCTCACGTCAAACCATCACATTACCTGTACCTGCAACTGGTGTTGTAGTAATCTGTGAGCCACAGGGACTCAGCAATCTCATTTCCAAGGGTATCAAGACTATTAAAGCTTAATAGGTCAGGCATGGTTAAGTGGTGAGGCTGCAGCAAGCGTCTAAGCATTTATTTGAGTGGCTAACTTACGTATATAGAAATTAGAGTATGGTGGCCTACGCGTAACAGACGTGAACTAGTAATGATCACTAACTGATCCTGAACACCTACTGACGTCAATCATAACCCCACCGTGTTCTCTTTCGGATAAGGACTCACAAGAAGAGACAGTCACGGTTACTCACATGGTTGGAGTATTTTATTAGAGTTTACTTCAAGTTTGCAATGACCGAGTGTTAAACAAAGTATCCAAGTTTGCCACATAACCGCGGGCACAGCTTCTCGAAAAGATTTCACCCTGCAGGGGTGCTCCAACTCATCCATCACAAATTAACCACACGCAATGGGAATAACCTCAATCACAGATCTCGTGATCTTCCTAGGCAATTCCAAAGGAAATCCAACACCTCGAGATAGCCCAAAGAAGCTTAGAGTTCCTCACTCAAGACGTTCGAGAAAGGTAAAACAAATCCAGCAAGGCCGCCCGGCGTGTCGACAAACCCGATAGAAGCCGCGTATCTCGTTCTCAGGACACGACCAGATGAGCGCAGCGTACAGTGGCCTGATAGAAATCTCCCGAGTTTCCCTGGGTTGGCCCTGCACACGACTCTGTTTTGGACCAGCACCAGTAGCACCGACCCCCCTGTATTATGTTAAATTAATCCACAAGGGGGCAACCCTCTATGCATTTAAAAGGTGATCAGTTTTATTATGATGGGAAAATGTAGTACCAAAGTTGGGCCTTGCCAGACAAGTTTTAATCTAACCCGAAAATCAAGGGGGTCCCCATAACAACCCCGAGCATGTTAGGAGGGCTCATTTCTGGAACATAACACCGGTTCACAAGTAACTAAGGGCGGCAAGAGTGGAACAAAACACCGAGCAAAAGGCCAAGCCATCCACCCTTTACCAAGTGTATAGGTGCATTAAATTAAATAGGAGCAATATTGTGATATACAAAAGAAGGTCCATGTTGACACATGGAAGCAATTGCACCTACAACTAGCAACGCTATAAGAAGGGCTGAGCAAGCTGTAACATAGCCAAACAAAGGTTTGCTGGGATGTGGGGAGGTTAGAGGCTTATCATGGCAATGTTGGGAGGCTTATCAAACAAGTGGTAGGTAGCGAGACATAACGATAAAAGACGAGACAACTAGCATGGCAGTGATAGTAATGGTATCCAGGGAAATGTGTCATCTTGCCTGAGATCACGCTCGGAAGAAGAACGAATCCGCGAAGAAGAAGAACCAACGTAGTCGAATGAATCCTCACATTCCGAACGGTTCGAAAACTCTATCGAGAAGAAACAAGCCGAAGAAACAACAATCAACACACGATTCACCACACATATGCAAAGCACGATACACAAATGATATGATGCATGTCTGGTTAAATATGCAATGCAAGATAATTCACAACAATCAAATACTACACATTAAGTGAAGCTCAATATGCAACGAGTTGCATATTGACGAAACTCCACACTCGAATTATTTAGTTCACTCCCATTAGGTACACGATAATATTAAATTTTGTTAAACATGGAAAGAGGTGAAGCATAAGTAAACTATCTATCTAGGCATGTTAAATGAGGCCGGAAACAACTTATAGCATTTCCGAAATGACCGCATGTGTTAATTATGAATTTGGTCCAGATCTGATCTAAACATATTTATATTGGTTAAACAGCAGAATAAAGCATACCATGTTATTCTACATGTCATTCTAGTCGATTTACATATATAGAACATCTCAAACGGAGCTACGGTTCAAAAGATATGAGCAACACAAGATGCACATGGCATGAATGCAAATGCATGGGAAAAACCACCACAACCATATAAAATCATGAATGCAACAAGTTATTGTGAAACTACATGAGATTCTAAGCAAGTTTCATATATGGAATGCTCAAAACGGAGCTACGGTTCAACCACAATCGTCTAAAGAAGTTTTAGTTGAAATCTGCCAAAAACAGCAACATGGCATTTTAACATATGAAAACAACAAGCTACAAGACTCCAAAATGCACAAACTAAGCATGGAGCAATATAATACAACACATACTTCATTTCATCTTCACAAATCATATTCAAAACATGCATGTATCACTAGGTAGGAAGCTCTCAAACTAGCTACTTGAAAACAGTTTCAGACTTGGTGAAAATATCAGTTTTAGACAGTGCAGTTTTTATCATGAAGGCATATTGATAGCAGCGAAACTATATTCTACAGATCAAGAAATGGCATGAAACTTAACATCATGCTAGAGGACAACATCGACTACAAATAACTCCATTACACCTACCACAAAAAAGTTCTAGATCACTATTAAATCACATGGCAAGACAGCAACAAAATATAACAGATTCCAGACTTAGAAATATTTTGGACCCTCAAAATACAGATTTTTATAGCAAGTTGACAACAACAAAACAACACCTAAACATGCATAACTATGACAAGCAAAATGTCCATGGGCTAGAATACATATCAAAGAGCAACTGTCATGTTGAAACTTAATTCATATCATGCCCGGATTAAATCACACGAAAATGACAAAAGGGCATCACGGCATAAATGACATTCACACAAACATGCTCAAATGGCAAAACTAAATGCACAGATAATTTCTATGGTATTTTCTACCCCGGAAACATATATAATATGGTTATGTTCATGTAGAAAATTAATCACAATTAAATATGCGGGTGTTAGGCCTATTCACCTAATAGCACTCCATTTATGCAAAATTAAATGCAACCAACTAACCAACAATTTTTATCATGCATGAAAATGCGGTGCGAATGGGGTGAACATTTTAATATCTGATTTTATTAATTTCGATGCACAGTTTGCAATTAATGCAAATATGCAAAATGACATGTTAAACAATTTTATGCATGGGTGCAAATGACATATTATTAATCTATGTATTAATCTAAGCATTTTACATGTTGGAAGTATTTCCACACGGTGCTCGGTTAATTATATAATGCAATTAATAAATCTGCAAATAAAATAAATAAAGAAAGAAAAGAAAAAAATCAGCAGGGGCGGGGGAAGCTCACTTGGGCCGGATCTGGCCCATCGGCTCGGGGAAGGAGCTGGCTAGGGGAGCTGGGCCAGCCTAGGAGGGAGCCGGCCCATGCGGGGCTGCGCACGAGCGGGCATGCTCGGTCAATGGGGCGAGGCTCGTCCTCCTGAGCGCAGCCATGGCGGCGGCTGGGCATGGCTGGCCGGCGAGGGGCGGCAGGGACGCCAGGGAAGGGAGGAACCGGCGGCGGGGCACCGGATGCGGCGGCTGCTGGCCGGATCTGGCCGGCGGCTGGCTGGGACGACTTGGGGCGGCGAGCTCCACCCGCGGGAAGAGAGGAAGGTCGGGTCTAGGAGGAAGAGAAGGGAGAGGGAAGGGAAGAGAGAAGGGGAGAAGAAGGAGGTCTGGCCAGGGCTGGTCCGGCGACCGCTCCGGCGAGCTGCGAGCTCCGGCGAGCTGAGCGGGGCCGGCCATGGACGGACGGGGGGACCTCCATGGATGAGCTCGGGGAGCTCTGAGACGCCGATTCGGGCCCGGATGGGCTCGAATGGGCCCAGATGGGCTCGGGCGGGCTTGGAGGCTGGAGGAGGGAGAAGGTGGGGCTGGCTAGGGTTTAGACGCGAAACGAGGTGGGTCTAGGGGCTATATATAGGTTTAGGCTAGGGTTAGCTGGCACTGTCCGTTTTTGGACTGTCGGGTGACGATCCGACGTCCGGAAGCGGAGAGGGGGTTACGTGGCTGTGTAGACGGGCTAGGAGGGGATGAGAGGGAAGCGGTGCGGTGTGGCACAACGATTTAAAACAGCGTGAAACGTCCTACAGATTACCGACGGGGCATCTAACGAACTCAGAACGCGACGACAATCGACGGGCGGTGTACCTAAGCTATAACAAGATCGCACGACAAGTTTCAACTCGAACCGAGAATATTTTTGCGCGTGCTTAAAACGGTAGTATTTTTAACGGTGCCGTGGGTGCATGCGTGTGTGGCTGATCTCGAAACGGGCAACGGCAAAACGGAGAGAACCGGCAACTACGAACGGATGCAACTTTCGAAAATGGGACGATGCAATGCAGATGATGCGAATGATGCGATGATGAATGCAACAACCAGATGAACACATGACGAGAACGAAAACACAGGGGAACCTTCTGGAACGTCAGTCTCGGGCTGTCACACAACGAGAGAGAGGAAGTGCATCTTCATACCCTTGAACATAGCTAAACGGAAGCATTGCAAAGAACGAGGTTGATGGAGTCGTACTCGCGGCGATTCAAATCGCAGAAGATCTGATCCAAGTGCCGAACGAACGATGCCTCCACGTTCAACACACATACAACCCGGGGACGTCTCCTCCTTCCTGATCCAGCAAGGGGGGAGGAGAAGTTGAGGGAGAGCTTCGGCAGCACGACGGCGTGGTTGTGGTGGAGCTCGTGGTTCTCCGGCAGAGCTTCACTAGGCACTACGGAGGACGAGGTGCAGGAGGAGGGAAGGTTGCGCCAGGGGCAAGGGGTCAGCTCCCATGCGCCTCCCCACTATATATAGGGGTGGAGGGGGCTGGTTTCTTGCCCTCCCAATCCATTGGGGCGTTGGCAAAGGTGGGAGGAAAGAAATCCCATCCTTTCCCTTCCCCACCGATTTTATCCCCCCTTTTTAGGGATCTTCATCTTATCCCTTCGGGATATGATCTTATTCCTTCAACGGGGGATCTTGGTGCGCCCTGACCAGGGGTGTGGGGACTTGCCCCCACTACCCTCGTTCATGTGGGTCCCCCCATGCAGGTGGGACCCACTCTGGAACCTTCTAGAAATTTCCCGGTACAATACCGAAAAATCCCAAACATTTTCCGGTGGCCAAAATAGGACTTCCCATATAAAAATATTTACCTCCAGACCATTCTGGAACTCCTCATGACGTCAAAGATCCCATTCGAGACTCCGAACAACTTTCTGTAACCACATACAATTCAAATTACAACTCTAGCATCACCGAACCTTAAGTGTGTAGACCCTACGGGTTTGGGAACCATGCACACATGACTGAGACACCTCTCCGGCCAATAACCAATAGCGGGATCCGGATACCCATATTGGCTCCCACATGTTCCATGATGATCTCATCAGATGAACCACAATGTCGGGTATTCAATTAATCCTGTATACAATTCCCTTTGTCCATTGGTATGTTACTTTCCCGAGATTTGACCATCGGTATCACTATACCTTGTTCAATCTCGTTACTAGCAAGTCTTTTTACTCGTTTTGTAACACATGATCCCGTGACTAACTCCTTAGTCACATTGAGCTCATTATGATGATGTATTACCGAGTGGGCCCAAAGATACCTCTCCGTCACATGGAGTGACAAATCTTAGTCTCGATTCGTGCCAACCCAACAGACACTTTCGGAGATACTTGTAGTGCAGCTTTATAGTCACCCAGTTATGTTGTGACGTTTGATACAAGCATTCCTATGGTATCTGGGAGTTGCACAATCTCATGGTCTAAGGAAATGATACTTGACATTAGAAAAGCTCTAGCAGACGAACTACATGATCTTGAGATATGCTTAGGATTGGGTCTTGTCCATCATATCATTCTCCTAATGATGTGATCCCATTATCAACGACATCCAATGTCCATGGTTAGGAAACCATGACCATCTATTGATCAACGAGCTAGTCAACTAGAGGCTCACTAGGGACATGGTGTGGTCTATGTATTAACACATGTATTACGGTTTCCAGTTAATATAATTATAGCATGAACAATAGACAATTATCATGAACAAGGAAATATAATAATAACCATTTTATTATTGCCTCTAGGGCATATTTCCAACACCCGGCTGTGAAAAGACGCCTCAAATCTAGTTCAGCGTTGGAGCTCGGAAGCAAGAGGACGCCGCCACATGGGAAACACTTCGAACCCTAGGTGTGGTGTAAAAAATTATAAGGCATTGATAAAAGCTGATGGCTTAAAGGGGCTCCTCAGATGCCCGACGTGTGAACTCTTCGGATATAGTTCGGCAATCCACAAGATCGAAGATGGGAAGATTTGTTGAACCAGTTTTCAAGACCGACGACCGAAGACAAAGAGGTGTTCGGAAGAACCGAGGAGTGTCCCAAACTTGAAGAGCGGTTCAGGGGGCTACTGACGGTGTCCTGGACTAGGGGGTACTCACCACGTCACCTCCCGACCTATGGGTCGGACCAAGGACCCCCATGAAGATTCACTAATGGAACACTTCAGGCAGCCCATGCCGAATACAAGAAGGATTCCACAAGACTTAGCGCACAAGACAAGGACTCCTCTAAACCCTAGGCCTACGGTGCATATATAAATTAAGGCCAGGCTAGTCAATCTCGATCTCATATTCATTACTACAATCTCGTGGTAGATACATGTACTATGTACTATCTCCATATCAATACAATAAAAAGCAGGACGTAGGGTATTATCTCCTTAAGAGAGCCCGAACCTAGGTAAAATCCCATGTCCATGTTACCATCGCTCCAAGATGCCTAGCTTAGTACCCCCTGTTACGAGATACGCCGGTTTTGACACCAACACTTTTCTCCTTTGCGAGATCAACATGAGCAGCAAAAGATTCACAAAAAGAAGCTACTATCTCAGAGTCAAGTCCATATTTAGTGCTAAATTCACGAAAAGCATTGGTGTCTACGAAGGATTTAACACAGTCAAACATAAGGTTCATACCTGACTCCTTACCTTCGTCGAGTTCCCAATCTTCAGAGTTGCGTTTAATTCTTTCCAATAAATCCCATTTGAAGTCAACATCTTTCTTCATATTGGAACCAGCACAGAAGTATCGAGCATGGATTGATCATTACAATAAAGCAGAGCATAAAAATTCTGACTAATAATTTCTCTCAAGATCTCATGGTTGGAACATGAATATAACATTGGCTTAAGGCTCCCCCGAGCTTGAGCGATTCTTTCTCCTTTACGAGGAAAAAAATTATAAATATAATTCCAACCACGATGAACTAGATGCATAGGATAGAACTTCTGGTGAAATTCCATTTTCAATCCTTTGTAGCTCCATAATCCAATATCATCACATATCCTATACCATGTCAATGCCTTATGCTTCAAAGATAAAGGAAATACCTTCTTATTGACGTCATCCTCGGGCAGACCTGCAAGCTTAAATAATCCACAAACTTCATCCACACAAATTAGGTGCAAATCAGGATGTAGTGTTCCGTCTCCTGCATAAGGATTAGCCAGCAGTTTCTCTATCATACCCGAAGGAATTTCATAATAAATATTTTCAGTAGGTTCAGTAGGTTGAGGACAACTCTTTTTGTTTCCGGTCGAGGTGAAGACACCCTAAACAAGCCCCTCAAAGGATTACTTTCCATAGTGGCAAGTGACAGTATATTTCAGCACATTGTATAATTTTTTTTCATACCAGATTCCACTTACCAAAGGCACTTCACTCCCTGGCAACGGCACCAGAAAAGAGTCTTGATGACCCATAAGTATAGGGGATATATCATAGTCCTTTTGATAGGTAAGAGTGTCGAACCCAACAAGGAGCAGAAGGAAATGACAAGCGGTTTCCAATAAGGTATTCTCTGCAAGCACTGAAATTATCGGTAACAGATAGTTTTGTGCTAAGATAATTTGTAGCGAGTAACAAGTAACAAGTGTAGCAAAGGTGCATCAAGGTAGCCCAACCCTTTTTGTAACAAAGGACAGACTAGAATGAATTCTTATATAAAACAAAGCTCTCCCGGGGACACATGGGAATTTCTGTCAAGCTAGTTTTCATCATGCTCATTTGATTCATGTTCGTTACTTTGATAATTTGATATGTGGGTGGACCGGTGCTTGGGTGCTGCCCTTACTTGGACAAAACTCCCACTTATGATTAACCCCTCTCTCAAGGAACCGCAACTACGAAAGAAGAATTAAGGTAAACCAAACCATAGCATGAAACATATGGATCCAAATCGGACCCTTACGAAGCAACACAGAAACTAGGGTTTAAGCTTCTATCACTCTAGCAACCCATCATCTACTTATAACTTCCCAATGCCTTCCCCTAGGACCGAATAATGGTGAAGTGTTATGTAGTCGACGTTCACATAATACCACTAGAGGAGAGACAACATACATCTCATCAAAATATCGAACGAATACCAAATTCACATGATTACTTATAACAAGACTTATCCCATGTCCTCAGGAACAAACGTAAATACTCACCAAGCATGTTCATGTTAAAGATCAGAGGAGTATTAATTATCATAAAGGATCTGGACATATTATGTTCCACCAAGTAAACCAACTAGCATCAACTACAAGGAGTAATCAACACTACTAGCAACATACAGGTACCAATCTGAGATTTGAGACAAAGATTGGATACAAGAGATGAACTAGGGTTTGGAGAGGAGATGGTGCTGGTGAAGATGTTGATGGAGATTGAACCCCTCTCGATGAGAGGATCGTTCGTGATGACGATAGCTTCGATTGCCCCCTTCGAGAGGGAAGTTTCCCTGACAGAACAGCCCTGCTAGAGATCAAGATTGGTTATGTCCCAGTTCCGCCTCAAGACGGCGACGCTTCGTCCTAAAAGCGTCCTTATGATTTTTTCCAGGTCAAAACCCTCCATATAGCAGAAGATGGGCGGTGAAGACCTTCCAGGTGGGCCACAAGCCTACTAGGCACGGCTAGGGGGAGGTCGCGCATACCAGGTTTGTCACCTCCTGGTGGCCCCGCTCTGGTAATTGTTTTTCCCAGTATTTTTTATAAATACCAAAATAATTCTCTGTAAATTTTCAGGACTTTTGGAGTTGTGCAGAATAGGTATCGCAGATTTGCTCCTTTTCCCGTCCAGAATTCCAGTTGTCGGCATTCTCCCTCTTCATGTAAACCTTGTAAAATAAGAGAGAAAACACATAAGTATTGTACCATAACGTGTAATAACAGCCCATAATGCAATAGATATCAATATAAAATCATGATGCAAAATGGACGTGTCATCCCCCAAGACCCTTTCCAAAGCTTGTAAATCCTTGACCATATCAAGTATATCATCAGCAATATGGAGGACGGGCTTCTTTTGGTGATCTGCCACACCTTTGAAATGCTTGCGTTTCTTTCTCAAGGAATGCTTGGTCGGAAGAAATCGATGATGTCCCATGTACACATTCTTCTTGCATTTGTCCAAATATATACTTTTGGTATCATCTAAACAGTGTGTGCATGTGTTGTATCCCTTGTCTGTCTGTTCTGAAAGGTACTAAGAGCAGGCCAATAATTGATGGTTACAAACAGCAATGCTCGTAGGTCAAATTCCTGTTGTTTGTGCTCATCCCACACACATACACCCTTTTTATCCCATAGCTTTAAAATTTCTTCAACTAATGGCCTTAGGTACACATCAATGTCATTGCAGGGTTGCTTAGGGCCTTGGATGATCACTGGCATCATAATGAACTTGCTCTTCATGAACAACCAAGGAGGAAGGTTATAGATACATAGAGTCATGGGCCAGGTGCTATGATTGTTGCTCTGCTCCCCGAAAAGATTAATGATATTTGCCCTTAAACCAAACATTACGTTCCTTATGTCATCTGCAAAGTCCCGCCACTTTCTCTAGATTTTTCTCCACTACAACCCGTGAGAAGGTACTCTCAACTTCCCATATTTCTTACAGTCTTTTGCGTGCCATCGCAACAACTTGGCATGCTTTTTGTTTCTGAACAAACGTTTCAACCATGTTATTATAGCAGCATACCACATCACCTTGGCAGGAACCCTCTTCCTGGGGCGCTTGCCCTCAACATCACCAGGGTCATCTCGTCTGATCTTGTACCATAATGCACCGCATACCGGGTATGTGTTCAAATTCTCGTACTCACCGCGGTAGAGGATGCAATCATTAGGGCATGCATGTATCTTGTGCACCTCTACTCCTAGAGGGTAGAGAACCTTCTTTGCTTCGTACGTACTGTCAGGTAATTCGTTATCCTTTGGAAGCTTATTCTTCATTATTTTCAGTAACTTTTCAAATCCCTTGTAAGATAAACCATTCTCTGCCTTCCATTGTAGCAATTCTAGTGTGGTACCGAGCTTTGTGTTACCATATTCGCAATTTGGAAACAACCCTTTTTTGTGATCCTCTAACATGCGATCGAACTTCAACTTCTCCCTTTCACTTCTGCATTCTCTCTGTGCATCAACAATGATGCAGCAAAGATCATCATCAGGCACATCTGGTGCCTCTTGATCTTCAGCGTCCTCTGTTGCATTATCACCGTATTCAGGGTACATAGCACGATAGTTGTCATCATCCTCTTCATTGTCTTCCATCATAACCCCTCTTTCTCCATGCTTGGTCCAGGCATTATAGTGTGGCATGAAACCCTTCTCAAGCAGGTGCGAGTGAAGGGTTTTTGGGGAAGATTAATCCTTCGTATTCCAATATGCAATACATGGACAATACATAAAACCATTTTGGTTGTTTGCCTCAGCCACTTCAAGAAAATTATGCAGGCCCTAAATGTAGTTAGAAATGCGTCGATCACCGTACATCCATTGTCGGTTCATCGGCATGCATTATATAATTAAGTATATCAAAAACCATTACAGATGATCATGAATATAGAAGTGACCAAATTAATACACTCCTCCACTACATACACTCCACCACTAGAACCCACAAACCACTATACTTCTAGAGCACTTGAAATGAGCTAAACTAGCACTCAGAGATGAAAGGACGAAGTTGCTAACCTTTTAGAACACTTGTGTTGTTGGTGCACTGTCAAACCTAGATAAATCTTAGGGAAAATGTAGCTTGGAGGTCGATCTTGGAGAGGAGAAATCTTAAGTGTGGCTCGGGCATTTCATCAAACACCTCATGTGCATAGGAGGTGAGAACAGAGTAGCACACACCTCCCACAACCTTCCACAGCCAAAAATAGAGGAAATGGGTAGGGGCGCGGATATATATATATAGGCAAAAGATTTAGACCCGGTTTGTGCCTAAAATTGGGACTAATGGCCACACATTGAGTCCTAGTTCCAGATACCAACCAGGACTAATGAGTAGCAACCCCTTTAGTCCTAGTTGAAGGCTAGAACCGGGACTAAAGGTCCCAACCAAACCAGAACTAATGCCTGCTAAGGCCCGGTCGGCGTCCTAGCCTCTCGAACTAGGACTGATGCTGCCAGTAGTCCGGTTTGTAACTCGACCTGGGCTAATGTTCTGATCTTCCCAGGACCAAAGCCATGTTTTCTACTAGTGTTTGTCTGGGGAGAGTCGATATGTCCCCGTCTTCCTCATCCTCCTCCTCGTGTGTGAAGGAGGCTTGGGTTTCTCTAGATCTGGTATCCGGAGGACCCCTAGAACAGAGGCCCTTGCAGACCTCCTTCTTCTTCTCCTTTTCTGGTGTCGTGTATGGCACAACGACCAACATCGTCGTCAAAAGGGGCGAACTGGGTTCTTTGAGCAAGGGGGCTCGGTCGTTGATTTGCACGGCCTTCTCCAACCAGCCCTGCAAAGGCAAAGGGAATAAACGTGAATCCGAGCCGAGTGTTACGATTCGGCATGCTGTTAAGGAAGTCCTATCATACCTTCAAGGGTGGGTTATCGGCATCCAAGCTGGTGTCTTCTTCTTCGATCGACAACTCCTTCTAGGCCTTGAAAAGTGCCTTCCACAACTTCTCGTGAGTTGTGTGGAAGAACTTGTGCACGATGGCCGAGTCCTTAGGCGTGTAGGCCAACATCAGGGTCTCCTGACGCTGGCAGGGTAGGAGACGATGGGGGAGCATAACCTGGACCACGTTGGTCAGCGCGATATTGGCCTCCACCATTTTGGTGATGTGCTTTTGCAACGCCTTCACTTCGGAGGTAGACCCCCAGTCAAGGTCCTTCCTCATCCATGAGGTTAGCCTCGCAGGGGGTACATATCTGAATTCGGCTGGTGCTGACCAACCCGCATCCCATGTTTCATTGATACAGAACCACTCCTCCTGCCAATGAAGGTTCCGTCCGGCCACATGACCCGTGGGACCTTGCTGATTATTGCCCCGCCGCAATCAGCATGTTGACCGCTAACCGTCTTCGGCTTCAGATTGAAGACTTTGAGCCACAGGATGAAGTGTGGCTGGACCCACAGGAAGGCCTCGCGAACTGTGATGAAAATCGAGATGTGCATAAAAGAGGTTGGGGGAGGTCGTGGAAGTCCAAGCCATTGAAGGACATCAGCCCCCTAATGCAGAGGTGGAGGGGAAACCGTAACCCCCAAAGAAAAGGAGGGATACCACTCTCTTGCCTGGTCACGGAGTTGGCACCACTTGGCCCTCTTCGGGAGGACGGTGGATGATGTTGGGCAAGAGGTATCTGGCGCCCTTCAGCTCCCGGATGTCCTTGTCGGTGACGCTCGAAGCCTCCCACTTGCCGTTTGAGCCCGAGCCCACCATGGATTGAGCTCAGGAGGTGAGACTTGGAAGGGAAGGAGGGAATGGATCTAGGCGCTCGAAGCCGAGAGCAAAATGGAATTAGGTCTGGATGTGTGAGAAGGCCTTGCGGGATTTTCTCCCTTTTATGGGGGACATAATACCAAAAAGAGTCCTCTGTTACTGCCGCAGGCTATGGCACTTCCTGAAGCAATCATCTTGTTATGTGTGTGCATGGTTACCCAAATCATTACTCATATCCTATGAAATACGGGCCATGATCTCCATGTTGATAAGACGTGCCAATAAAAGGGTGGCCTCGAGTCGCAAATCGAGTTTCCATGACTGGCCGTTGTGAATTTTCGTCAGAAAGGTTGTCTGGAAGGGTTAGTATTCACACCCAGGTGTTTGGCCTTCAGGACAAACAAAGAATATTCTAGAAGATAGGGCGTCGTCAAGGGCCGACTTGAGTTATGTCGAACATAGAAGGAACTCTCCTTTCAAGCCGAATACCATGGACACGTGATGTCTACTATGCAACTTTATTCTTGTAGACACGTTTTGGGCCTCCAAGAACAGAGTTTTGTCGGACAGTAGCAATTTTTCCTCAAGTGGATGTCCTAACGTTTATCAATCTGTGATACGTGTAGGATGAAGATGGTCTCTCTCAAACGACCCTGCAACCAAATACAAGAAATCTCTTGTGTCCCCAACACACCCAATACAATGGCAAATTGTATAGGTGCACTAGTTCAGCAAAGAGATGGTGATAAAATTGTAATATGGATGGTAGAAATATATTATTATAATCTGAATAAATAAAAACAGCAAGGTAGCAAATAGTAAATGGGCACAAACGGTATTGCAATTCTTGAAAACAAGGCTAGGGTCCGTACTTCCGCTAGTGCAATTTCTCAAAAGTGCTAACATAGTTGGATCATATGACCACCCCTCAAAGTGCGAAAAGAATCACTCCCGAGTTCCTAATAGTGGAGAAGAAAAGATAGAAATTGTTTGCAGGGTACGAAACCACCTCAAAGCTATTCTTTCCATTCGATCTATCCTAGAGTTCGTACTAAAATAGCGCAAGCTATTCTTTCTAATCATTCTACTCAAGAGTTCGTACTAGAATAACATGGAAGCAAATTCATATTCATAATACTCAATCCACAGAAGGAACTACAAGGGGACCCCAAAGTTTCTATCGGAGAAAAGATAATAAAAAGGTGCATCAACCCCTATGCATAGATTACCTGAATATCACCGCGGGAATCCGCAAGTTGAGTGCCATATGGAATCCGCAAGTTGAGTGCCATAACGTATATCAAGTGAACCAATAAGATACCCCAATATCACCTCAAGTCTTCATACTGCAGGACATACATCATGTGTTGCCAAATCTGAACATTCAATTCGACATAACAAAACTTCAAAGGGTAAAGATTCAATAAGAGTATAGAGGGGAGAAACATCATATGATCCATCTATATTAACAAAGCCTATGATATAGATCATGAGAGAGAGATTAACCACATAGATACTGGTACAAACCCTCAGCCCCAAGGGTGGACTACTCCCTCCTCATCGTGGTGGCCGCCGGGATGATGAAGATGGCCACTGGAGATGATTCCCCCTCCGGCAGGGTGCCGGAACGGGGTCTAGATTGGTTTTCGGTGGCTACAGAGCCTTGTGGCGGCGGAACTTCTGATCTAGGGCTGCCCCCAAGGGTTTCGGAATATTTGGGAATTTATAGGGCAAAGAGGGGGTGCGGGAGGCCACTAAGGTGGGCACAACCCACTTGGGCATGCCAGGGGGCCTTGGCACGCCCTGGTGGGTTGTGCCCCCCTCGGGGCACCCCCAGGTGCATCTCCGGCCCATTGGGTTCCTTCTGGTCCAAAAAAAATCTCCAAAGAGTTTCGTGGCGTTTGGACTCCGTTTGATATTGATTTCATGCGATGTAAAATAACAAGCAAAAAACAGCAACTGGTACTGGGCACTGGGTCAATAGGTTAGTCCCAAAAAATGGTATAAAGTTGCTATAAAATGATTGTAAAACATCCAAGAATGATAAAATAATAGCATGAATACTTCATAAATTACAGATACATTGGAGACATATCAGCATCCCCAAGCTTAATTCCTACTCGTCCTCGAGTAGGTAAATGATAAAAGAAATAATTTATGAAGTGTGAATGCTAGCAAAGTGCATAAGTTTGATCAATGATAATTTCAATCACTTTTCCTAGCATCATTACAGCAATACTTTTCTCATAAAGTTTTCTCATGTTAAAGTAGCAACCAATTCACATGTTAAGGTTCAAACAATGAATTCTCTTGAAACCCAAGAACCTATGTTCTCAGTCACCAAGCAATTGCAATTCAACTTATTCAACAGAGTTTAAGTAAGAGCTCGACATACTCAACCATCATATAGTCTTCTATGATTGCTAACACTCACTGCATACACATGGGCAAAACGCTTCAACCAGACACATAGAAAGATAGGGGCTTATTGCTTTGCCTCCCAACGTATTCACCTCAAGGGTGATGTGAACAATAATAACTCATGCTACCCATATTCAACTGGGCATATGTGCCTAGATCTTTCCTCACCACATGATGATTGCCAAAGGAGAAAAACAAAAAGGAATAGAGAGAAAAACTTTGACTCTTGCATAAAAGTAAATACATAGATTAAAAGATAGGCCCTTCACAGAGGGAAGCAGAGGTTGCCATGCGCTTATTTGTTTGTATGCTCAACCCCTTAGTGAAAAATATCTTCACATTATATTGACTCTTATGATAGCAACCTTTATTATGCAGTCCGTCGCTTTTCTTACTTTGCCATCACAAGTTCGTACAACGCTCAATTTTCTCTTACACTAAATGATCTAACACTTCTAGAAGCAATTTTTATTGCCTTATTGCACCGATGAAAACTTACCTGAAGGATCTTTATCAATCCATAGGTAGGTATGGTGGACTCTTGGAAATAAGATTTGGGTTTAAGGGTTTTTGGATGCACAAGTAGTATCTCTACTTGGTGCGGAATTTTTGGCTAGCAAAGATGGGGGGCAAGCACCACATGTTGAAGGATCTATGACAATATAACTTCTATGTGAATATAAACAAACATAAATCATTACATTGTCTTCCTTGTCCAACGTCAACAATTTTGGCATATAATATTTTGATGGGGGATCACAATCACAAAAGATTTCCAGGATAGTGTATCTGCATGTGAAAGTTCTCTTCCATATACTAATTATTCGTGAATTGCTTGTATGACCAATAATGTGATTGTGAAGCCTCAAAAGATTTCATGTTATAAACCCAATGTGAAGCTACCACTAGGTATGACATGGTTTCAACTTCATGACATTCAATTTATTCAACAATTTACTCATAGGATACAAGTGAAGCAGAAGAGTAAATGACAAGCTATTCTCAAAAGATATAAGTGAAGATTAATGAGTAGTCAAACAATTAAGTAGCTATGTGAAGACTCTCTCTCCCTCAATAAATATATTAAGATCTGATTACTTTATTCAAACAGCAAGCAAAAGAAAAATTGCACTCCAAGAATAGCACGCATCATGTGAACGAATAAAAGTTTAGGCTCAACATAGGCTAACCGAAAATTGTTAATGAAGAGAGGTGGGATGCATAGCATCCCCAAGCTTAGATGCTTGAGAGTTCTTGAAATATTTACTTGGGGTGCCTTGGGCATCCCGATTGAGCTTTTGTATCTCGTTCAATCCTCTCATACCAAGGTTTCACCTATTCTCAAAAACTTCATCCACACAAAACTCAAAAAGAACTCGTGACATAGGTTAGTACACATAATAATAAATAAACTCTTTATGTACTGACAATATAAGTTGCATAATAATTTTCAAACATTAAGTATTGTATACTATCATTTCCACAATTTATATCTACCAATATAGGCTATGGAAACTATAGGATAAGTAGATAACAAAACTATGACAGCAATCTGTCTAAACAGAACAGTCTGTAGGAATTTATGAAAACAGTGTACTTCTGTAAATCAAACAATTATGAAAAGTTAGGACATGCTATAAAATTTATATGAAACACTGTGTAAAAATTTCAGAAACCTTCCACGTTCCAGCAAAATATGAAAATGCATACACTACAGAAGAAGTTTTTGTTTTTACCCAGCATATAACAAAACATGCAATGCAAGCATCCTAAGGCAATTCTTGGAATTTTTTATTGAAAAACAATATTATAAATAACAACTCACATAAAATAAAAAAATATAATGATGCTCCAAGAAAAACTCATATTATGTGACGAATAGAAATATATCTCCAAGTAAGATATACCGATAGTGTTGAAGAAGAAAGAGGGGATGCCTTCTGGGGCATCCCCAAGCTTAGGCGCTTGAGTCTTCCTTGTATATTACCTTGGGGGTGCCTTGGGCATCCCCAATCTTAGGTTCTTTTCACTCCTTATTATTCTCATATCGGTGTCTCACCCAAAACTTGAAAACTTCGATCACACAAAACTTGACAGAACTTCGTGAGATGGGTTAGTGTAGTAAATATAGATCATTCACTTAGGTACTGTCAAGACAAGATTCATAACTGTCCCCACATGATACCTACAGTATTCTACCATTCCCATAATTTATACCACTTAATATAAGCTATCGGAACACTAAAACAAGCAAACTATGCATGCAAAATAGAATTTGTCAAAAACAGAATAGTCTGTGAAGATCTGAATGATCACCAAACTTACCTGATTCTAAAAATTCAGAAAAATTAAGAAAACTCAAGGAATTTTCATATAAAGTTTTTTAAAAAATTGCAGAATTTCTTGATGCTCCAGTAAAATCATATAATTCATATACTAGACGCAAAACTTTCTATTTTTGCATAGAATCAAACAAACAAGCATCCACACTATCCCAAAGGATTTACTTGGCACTTTATCGAAATAAAAGACACAAAACATGATTAATACAGTAGCTTAATCATGTGAACACACAAAAACATAAGGTAAAAGTGTTGGGTTGTCTCCCAACAAGCGCTTTTCTTTAATGCCTTTTAGCTAGGCATGATGATTTCAATGATGCTCGCATAAAAGTAAAGAATTGAAACATAAAGAGAGCATCATGAAGCATATGACTTGAACATTTAAGCCTACCCCACTTCCTATGCATAGGGATTTTCTGAGCAAACAATTTATGGGAGCAAGAATCAACTAGCATAGGAAGGCAAAACAAGCATAGCTTCAAGATTTTCAACACATAGAGAGGAAGCTCGATATTATTGTAATACCTACAAGCATATGTTCCTCTCTCATAATAATTTTAAGTAGCATCATGAATGAATTCAATAATGTAGCTATCACATAAAGCATTCTTTTCATGATGCATAAGCATAGAGATTTTTTTACTCTCCACATAAGCAAATTTATTCTCATCAATAGTAGTGGGAGCAAACTCAACAAAATAGCTATCATGTGATTGTAAATTAAAATCATGATGACAAGTTTCATGGTTATCATTATTACTTATAGCATACATGTCATCACCATAATCATCATATATAGGAACTTTGTTGTCATAATCAATAACAACTTCTTCCAAAATAGTGGATTCATCATTAAATAAAGTCATGACCTCTCCAAATCCACTCTCATCAATATAATCATCATAAATAGGAGGCATGCTTTCATTATAACAAATTTCCACATCAAAACTTGGGGGACAAAAAATATCATCTTCATCAAACATAGCATCCCTAAGCTTATGGCTTTGCATATCATTAGCACCATGGATATTCAAAGAATTCATACTAACAACATTGCAATCATGCTCATCATTCATTCCAATAATTTTATTGAATTCTTCTTCTATCAATTGAGCACAATTTTACGATCCATCATTTTCAAGAAATATATTATAAAGATGATCAATCATATTATGCACCCTCAGTTCCATTTTTATGTAGTTTTCTTTCATAAACCAAACTAGTGATAAAACAAGTATTCATACCGCAAGACATACATCATGTATTCCCAAATCTGAACATTCAATCCGACATAACAAAACTTCAAAGGGTAAAGATTCAATTCATCACAATAAAAGTATAGAGGGGAGAAACATCATATGATCCATATATATTAACAAAGCCCATGATATAGATCACGAGAGAGAGATTAAACACATAGCTACTGGTACAAACCCTCAGCCCCAAGGGTGGACTACTCCCTCCTCATCGTGGTGGCCGCCGGGATGATGAAGATGGCCACCGGAGATGATTCCCCCCTCCGGCAGGGTGCCGAAACATGGTCTAGATTGGTTTTTAGTGGCTACAGAGCCTTGCGGTGGCGGAACTTCTGATCTAGGGCTGCCCCGAAGGGTTTTGGAATATTTGGGAATTTGTAGTGCAAAGAGGGGGTGCGACAGGCCACCGAGGTGGGCACAACCCACCTGGGCGTGCCAAGGGGCCCTGGCGCACCCTGGTGGGTTGTGCCCTCCTTGGGGCACCCCCCAGGTGCATATCTGGCCCATTGGGTTCCTTCTAGTCCAAAAAATTTCCAAAAAGTTTCGTGGCGTTTGGACTCCGTTTGATATTGATTTCCTGCGATGTAGAAAACAAGCAAAACATAGCAACTGGCACTAGGCACTGGGTCAATAGGTTAGTCCCAAAAAATGGAATAAATTTGCTATAAAATGATTGTAAAACATCCAAGAATGATAAAATAACAGCATGAATACTTCATAAATTATACATAAGTTGGAGACGTATCAACACGTGAAGGTGCCGAAGACTACATTACTCGGCGTTGAAGGCTAGTTTGGGGGCTACTGAGGGAGTCTATGACTAAGGGGTCCTCGGGCCGTCGGTTCATTCCTTGTGGCTCGACCTGTTGGGATGATCTGCTAAAGACCAAACTACGAATGATCCTGTATCCAGGAAGGAAGGTTTTGAAGAGTGAAGTTGCCTCTAAGTTACAAAGATGGGATGTGCGTATCTATCCCTTGTAAAAGGTCGGTTGTATGTAACCCTAGGGACCCCCGGTGTCTATATAAACTGGTGGATCCCCATTCGTAGAGGACAGAGAAACTCATCTAGGGTTTAGCTTAGACGATCTCGAGGTAGATCAACTCTATAATCTCCATACACATCAATACAATCAAGCAGGACGTAGGGTTTTACCTCCTCGCGAGGGCCCGAACCTGGGTAAATACCGTCCCCTTCGTTCCTTGTTACCTATCGATCTAAGGCTCATAGCTCGAGACCCCTACCCAAGATCTGCCGGTTTTGACACTGAGACCTGGCTTCTGGTCGTGGAAACCGAGGAGGACTCTTGCCTTGCGTGCCGAACCAACTTTGAGGCTTTCTCCCAGAAACGAACCTAGGGCTCAATGATGACCCACAAGTATAGGGGGTCTATCGTAGTCCTTTAGATAAGTAAGAGTGTCGAACCCAACAAGGAGTACAAGCAAATGACAAGCGATTTTCAGTAAGGTATTCTCTGCAAGCACTGAAATTATCGGTAACAGATAGTTTTGTGATAAGATAATTCGTAACGGGTAGCAAGTAATAAATGTAGCAAAGGTGCAGAAAGATGGAACAATCGTTTTTGTAGCAAAGGACAAGCCTGGACAAACTCTTATATAAAGCAAAGCGCTCCCAAGGACACATGGGAATTTCTGTCAAGCTATCGTTGTTGAGGACGATGGCTTTGATTTTCCCCTCCGGGAGGGAAGTTTCCCTGATAGAACAGCTCCGCCAGATCCATAGATTGGTTCTTCCCAAATTCCGCCTCGAGATGGCGGCTCTTCGTCCCTAAAGCTCCCTTGTGATTTTTCCAAGTCAAAACACTTCATATAGCTAAAGATGGGCACCGGAGGGCTACTAGGGGGCCCACAAGCCATAGGGATGCGTCTTGGGGGTAGGGCGCTTCCCCGGGCTTGTGACCTCCAAGTGGGTCCCCTCTAGTATTTCTTTCGCACAATATTTTTTATATATTCCGAAATAATTCTGAGTAACTTTTCAGGACTTTTGGAGTTGTGCAGAATAGGTCTCTCATATTTGCTCCTTTTCCAGTCCAGAATTCCAGCTACCGGCATTCTCCCTCTCCATGTAAGCCTTGTAAAATAAGAGAGAAATGGCATAAGTATTGTACCATAATGTGTAATAACAGCCCATAATGCAATAAATATCAATACAAAAACATGATGCAAAATGGACGTATCAACTCCCCCAAGCTTAGACCTTGCTTGTCCTCAAGCAAAAGCCGAGATCGATACATATTTCCACAAGTTTGGAGATAGAGGTGTCGACAAAATAAAATACGGACATGAGAGCATCATGATCATCTTAAGAACAGCAATACTTATTGATATATAATTTCTTATACTAGAGTAACAATTCATTCACAAGGTAAGGTATGAACCAAGAACTCTATTGAGAACCAACAAACTATGCTCTCAGACAATTGAAGCAATTGCAATTTATCATAACATCAGAAAGAGTCAATATAAGAGCTTTTGTCGGATTTTGGGCTCCGCAAACCCTTAAGGTTTGAACACAGGGGCGTGTGTGAAGATCCCCTGCGGCCTCGCCCAACCTAGCTCGCTACTCGATGGACACAACATGAACTCGCGCGACGACGAGGAAGAAAATGGACACGACAGTTTACCCAGGTTCGAGCCGCTGCGAAGCATAATACCCTAATCCTACCTTTGGTGGTTTGACTCTCGAGGAGGTGAGGTGGATGAACAAGTATAGTGTTTCAGGGCTTCCTGAGGGCTCTCGGTGGTGTTCGAGGCTCCTTGTGGTTTGTCGGTCGGTGAGTGGTGGAGTTGGTCGCTTGGGTTGGGATCCCCCTCTACGAAGCAGCCTACCCTCTATATATAGCGATGGGCCGGGTCCTCTTCCCTTATCGCAATGGCAGGAAGGGATCCCACAACAGAAAATTTTGAAGGGGGATAGGGGTTCATGCTTGCCCTTCCAAAAGGCAGTCTTCGCCTGCAAAGTAGCTGTCGACGCTGCAGGGGCGGGCTCAATGATGATGTCCGTCCTGTGGGGTTGGTGGTTGCAGTCTTGTTGCACCAGAATGGAAACCTTTGGGGGAGGTTCTTTGGGAACCCGCGTAAATTCTTGCTCCCTTTGCACCAAAGGGGAAACTATGCCACCTAGCACACTGGCGCTCGCCTGTCCTTCGCTGTGTCATCTTTGACTCCTGAGGACGGGCCTTGCATAGAGATCTCCGCCGCTAAAGAGGAGGCCCGGGGAGGCCCATCGCTTGACGACCTTGATGCTGCTCCTCCTCGTGAGGGCCTTGTCTTCAGTGGGCTCATGCCCGGCTACGTTGGTTGATGAAGTGGGCCATGCCTTGGGCCGCACGCAGGCAAGTCTGGGTACCCCCATTCCCAGAACGCCGAAAGTAGCCCCCGGGTCCAAGGCGCGCTCGAGCCGACTTCCGGGCAAAGCCTTGAGGACGGCCAAGGTGCCGTGGGACCCAATTTCCTGCGGGCCAAGCTTTACACGCATCGAACGACCAGTCGGCGACACCTCCGCTCCATGAGGCTTCCGGGAATGCTCCCGGTCAAACTGACACGACGTCTGGGTGTTGTGCCGGCCATCATTGCTTCTTATTGAATGTCGCCGCTGCCCCAGGCCTATGACCATAGGGCGTCGCAGATGTGACCCTTTAGTTGCAGAGGAGGCAATGTGGATGGTGATGCACTAACCGAACCACCTCGCGGCGCCCGAGAAGCACACGACGCCTGCCGTCCCACGATGCTTGGAGGCCGCGGTTACGCCTATAAATCCGCCCCGCCCCTGGAAAACGGAGGGCTTTGCACTCTTGAGCCTTCTTCTTGTTTCCTTTGCTCCACCAAGAAAACCCCCTTTCCTTCCCATCTTCTTGCCCTTCATGGCGTCCGTGGGGAGCGATGCTAGTGGAGGGAAGCGCGCGGCTCCGCCGGCTCCCTCGTCCACCTCTGGAGGAAGCAGCGGAGGGCCTTCGGGGTCGGCGCAAACCCGCCGCCGCTGGGCCCTGGTCGATGAGTGAGTATTCCGTTGCCTCCCTTTTCCTTAGCCACCCTGCCTGTCGTTTTGAGCATGATCCTCCTTTTTCTCCAAGGCGCCCGCAGCCAAGAAATGCAAGCTTGGGGAGCTTCAGGAGGAGGGGGAGACGCTGCGGGCCCGGCTGGCAACCGCCGAGCCCGCCTTCCAGGCCACCCTTTGGGGTGAAGTGGAGGCCAAGGTGGATCTGGCGTCCCTACAGACCCAAGTCCATGAGGCAGCCAACGCCGTTCAGGATGCTCCAAACGAAGCGGCGCACACCAGGCTGCTGGAATCCCAGCGCACCAAGCAGTTCCAGGGCATCGCTGGTCGCGTAGTCGGCACGGTGAGCCGGTTCATTGGGGACGCCCCCGCGCTGGCGACCGTGCACGGCACCGTGGACTATCTTGACTTCTTCCAGAGGGTGGTGGAGGCGCTGGATACCGGCATCTCCCGCGTAGATGCAGACAGTGTGTTTGACATGCACGACCTTCTGGACCTCACCTTGACGCTCGTCTTCTCCAACCTGCGTCGTTTCGCCCCGCAACTCAACCACCGGCTCGTCGAGGAACCGGTGCCTGATGAGCTCTAGCGCCCCCTTCGGGACAAGGTGCGCCCGCACATGGAGGCCATGTTAGAGATGTTCATCCAGGTTCCCACCTCCAACGAGGAGGATGGCTCCGACGCTAAGCCGGCCAGCGATGCGGGTGGCGACAGCAGCTTCTCCCCCTAGACGTCCTCATGTTTCTTCTCCCCGGTTCCTGTAACGTTTGAAGGAGAACCCTGCCCTGATGGGCGTTAATATTTTGCGTGTTACCTTCGCCTTTTACCTTCCTTCCTTGAACCGCTAGTCATTTGCTTGCCGTTGTCGTGGCTTAGTTTCCTCGTGCGGGGCCTAATGCTTACTTTACCGTGGCCTGGTGACAACGGCCGTTAGAGCCCTCACGGGGTGTCTCCTCATGAGGGGCCGCTTGCGCCACCGTCCGCCTGGTCAGTGGCCTTGCTACTTATTGTGGCTCGGTCCACAGTACCTACATCCTCTAGTTAGTATTCACAACTCTTGATCCACCCTTGGGTTGACATGAGGCCAAGAGGCCCTTGCTCGGTTTCGCAGTGTACTTATCTTATGTGGTGGCGATGACTTCATTTGTAACACCTCATGAGTTGCTCCTACCTTGTTCATAGGATAGTTTGGGGCCCTTTCGGCACTCTGTGTCTGCAGGTCCCAGTCCCATGCATTTCCCGACCACCGTTGTGTATGACCGGATAACCATGGATGTAGCTACGGGGTCAGGCCCCGACACCCGTGATGTCAACCGGATAACCAAGGACGACATCAAGGTGGCCGAGTGGCTATATGACCGGTAAGGCTCCTGATGTGCGCTGCTCAGGAGCCCCCTTTAATGCTCCAACCGCTCTACATCGACAGGTCCCAGTCCCACACATTTCCCCACCACCATTAGGTACAACCAAAAACCAAGGACGCACTTCACGGGGCGAGTCCCCGACACCTCTAACGCCGATAGGAAACCAAGGACGATATCGGAGAGGCCGAGTGGCTATGTGACCGGTATGGCTCCTGAGGCATGCTGCTTAGCAGCCCCCTTTGACGCTCGAGCGATCCCTAATTCTGTCCCTTCAGTCACCACCACAGGAGGCCCTAAGGCCTCCTTAGGCTCCTTGCGGCGGTATTGTGCTGTGGTCGGAGCCCATAGCTTCTCGCAAAATGCCAATCCAAAAAGAGAGAGAGAGAGAACTCAAGATCGGTAAAACGAGAGAACAAAGTGAAAAATTCCCCGCCCTTCTTTTCTTTTAAAACAAGGAATCACTAAATCTTCGAGCTTCTGACAGGCTCAAGCACAAAAATGGCCATCGAAGGCTACAACTTGAAATGCAAAAAAGAGCGAGAAAACGGCCGTCTCTGGCTTTTTAGGGTTGTCCCCGCCTTCGTATTTCCCCAGCGCTGAGCGTAGGGCATCCAGTTTGCATGGGCATAGCCATTGATGGGCAGTGTTCAATTCTCCGCCAGCTCTGGGCTATGGCCGCCACATTACGTGGGTGGAACCCCTCCGCGTCCTCGGGGGACTCCGGACGTATACAGCCCACTCATTATTATGTGAGAGTGTCACGGGTTGATATAGGTAGCTGGGTCAGCCCCCAGGCACATGGCCTAGTGGCTCCCGACTTCTTCGAGGATAGTCCCGTGCATTTCTGCCCAGTTGCGCGCCCTTATGACCCTAACCCGATCTCATCGTTCCCCGTGCGACCTTAGGATTGCACTCCTAAGGCCCAAACATGAGCACGATGCGTTAGCGCGACCAGAAGGGTGTTTTGTAGGTGAAGATTGCCTCATGAGGCGTCCATGCGCCCTCCGGACAAGGTCCCAAGGATCTCATGAGACCCGGCCTTCTGAGGCCGTATCAGTGTCATGGTTGCCGCAGGTGGCCCGCACTGCTTGTGCCTTGCCGCTCCTCCTAGGTCATCACTCCTGGGGCCTTAAGGCTTGGTCTGTTGTCACTTTCCCGTAGGGGCACCGGCTGGTGCTGCACCCTGCGGCTTGGGGGCGCCCTCCTACTCACGCCACCCGGGCCCGGCGCTCCGCTGACGGGAGTCCCCAGGCCCGGCTCAAGGAGGACGCCCAGGGTACTTCTTACTCTTGGGGGGTGCTGGCGCCTGCGGTGTGCGCTTGAACCTCGCCCTCGACAGGTGGGCCAGGTTGTATGATGTAGCATGGTACGTAGGGCTCCACGTAGGTGCTCGACCCGCCTCCTAAGTCACCCACCGGTGTGCCGGGGACGGTCCCTCCCGACGGCGGGGGGAGGTCGCCCCGTGCGCATCACTCATAGACCCTCCTTGTCACGCCCAAGATGCGCGCCCATCCATTTTAAGACACGAGGGCCTCGCAAGGGATAGAGGCGCATCTTACCGTTAGCAAGTATAGTAACATTGCATCATACATTACAGAAGAGATGAGTATACAAGTTGGCTTACAGTCGCCACATGCTATTACAATCCACTCAGAGTTCAATAATCAAGATGAAAACAGGGTCCGGCTACGGACGAAATCAAACGATAAAACAGATGCAAATGAAACTATCTCACTGCCCCAAAGATCACGACCAAGTCCTCTACTCATCCGGATATGTCACGTACATCCTGCTTCTTTCCTCGTCATACTCCCACTGGAGCTGGGTACGGTCATCCTGCACGTACTCATCTGAACCTGTACCTGGAGTCTTGTAGTAAACTGTGAGTCACAGGGGACTCAGCTATCATGTGCCCGGGTACCGAGACTATTCAAGCTTAAAGGTTGGGATGGGTAAGTGTTTAGTTTGCAGCAGCACTAAGAATATAAGGTGGCTAGCTTACGCAACATGAATTAAATATGAGTGGCCTACGAAGAACGATCGAATCTAGTATGATCTCTATGAGATCAGGAACACCTACTTACGTCAATCATAACTCCACTGTGTTCTCTCTCAGATCATGTTCATGAGCAGCGACAATCACAGTTACTCACACGGTTGGTGTATTTTAATTTGAGTTTACTTCAAGTTAACTATAACCGGGTGTTAAAAAAATATCCAAGTTGCCACATAACCGTGGGCACGGCTTTCCTAAAGATTTAACCCTGCAGGGGTGCTCCAACTAATCCATTACAAAATTAACCACACTCCGCAGGAATAGCCTCGACCACGGATCTAGCGGTCTTCATAGGTAACAACAACAACAACAACAACAACAAAGCCTTTAGTCCCAAACAAGTTGGGGTAGGCTAGAGGTGAAACCCATAAGATCCCGCGACCAACTCATGGTTCTGGCACATGGATAGCAAGCTTCCACGCACCCCTGTCCATGGCTAGTTCTTTGGTGATGCTCCAGTCCTTCAGATCTCTCTTTACAGACTCTTCCCATGTCAAGTTCGGTCTACCCGGCCTCTTTTGACATTATCAGCATGCTTAAGCCGTCCGCTGTGCACTGGGGCTTCTGGAGGCCTGCGCTGAATATGCCCAAACCATCTCAGACGATGTTGGACAAGCTTCTCTTCAATTGGCGCTACCCCAACTTTATCCCGTATATCATCATTCCGGATGCGGTCCTTCCTTGTGTGACCACACATCCATCTCAACATGCGCATCTCCGCCACACCTAACTGTTGCACATGTCGCCTTTTAGTCGGCCAACACTCAGCGCCATACAACATTGCGGGTCGAACTGCCGTCCTATAGAACTTGCCTTTTAGCTTTTGTGGCACCCTCTTGTCACAAAGAATGCCAGAAGCTTGGCGCCACTTCATCCATCCGGCTTTAATTCGATGGTTCACATCTTCATCGATATCCCCATCCTTCTGCAACATTGACCCCAAATATCGAAAGGTGTCCTTCTGAGGCACCACTTGCCCATCAAGGCTAACATCCTCCCCCTCCTCGTTCCTAGTAGTACTGAAATCGCACCTCATGTACTCGGTTTTAGTCCTACTAAGTCCAAAACCTTTCGATTCCAAGGTTTTCCTCCACACCTCCAACTTCCTGTTAACCCCCGTCCGGCTCTCATCGACTAGCGGTCTTCATAGGTAATTCCAAAGAATTCCAACACCTTGAGTAAACCCGAAGAAGGTCAGACTCCACATTCAAGACACTCGATAAAGGTAAAACAAATCCAGCAAGACCTCCCGACGTGTCGACGAACCCGATAAGAGCCGCATATCTCATTCTTAGGACACGACGGATGAGCGATGGTTACCACGCCAATCATCGAGTTGCCCCGGGCGGCGTTAATAAGCTGCTCTGGTTGGACCAACACTCATGAGGAGCACTCGCCGGGGGTTGGTTAATTATCCACGGGTTTGCAAGACCCTATGCAATTTTTATTAAGTTGTTAGAAAATGTAGTACCAATGTTGGGTCTTGCCAGACAAGTTTTAATCTCAACCGAATGAACAAGGGGGTCACCATAACAACCCCGAGCATGTTAGGAGTGCAAAGTATGGAAAACATAACACCGGTAACCAGGAACTAATGGCGGTAACGGCGGAACAAATCACTTAGCAAAACGCCAAGCCTTCCACCAATACCAAGATATATCTGTGCATTAAATTAAATAACAGAAAATATTGTGATATGCAAATCCATGTTATCAAATGGAACAACCTGCACCAGCAACTAAGAACGCTATAAGAGGGGCTGAGCAGCGGTAACTTAGCCAATCAAGGTTTGCTAGGATGTGGAGGTTAGAGGCTGTCATGGCAATATGGGAGGCTGATTTTCAAGTGGTAGGTAGCGCAATTGTAACGATAAGAGCGAGAAACTAGCAAGCAAAAATAGTATCGGGATCCGGGTACGATCATCTTGCCTGTTGGTTCTTCAGTGGAGCAAGTAGCGGGATCCTGGTACTCTCCTGGTTCCTCATACTCAGTATCAACACTCGTGTCTACCCAAGAGAAACAGCAACAATAAACATCCAACCAAGGTGCAATTCACAATCAAAATGACGCATGATTCATTTATGAAGAATTCTAACATGGCAATCCAAAACTAGTCATGTTTCACGTGCAAAGTTGTTTATTAATGAATCTGGACAGAACCTCATGTTAAGTTATTTAGACATGCATGAACATGGCAAATACGGATGCAGCATGCAAAATCGATAGAAATGCATATGAAGATCGCAAGAAACGGAGTTACGGTTCTCACGATACGCTCACGACAAGGTACGGAGGCAAAATCACAAGATCACCAAGCCATGGGCTGATTCTTGGCATTCCGAGGTATCCACTGGATAGGTGATGAAAAATCAATCACAATAGCCTCAAGAATCAATCAATTCCATGGAGCATAGTTCCCACAAGTCACAACACAATAAAATACCAAATCTGCAACTAAACAGTAACATAGCAATTTCTACAGCTCAAGACTTGATCTACAGGAACCCTACAGCCACAAACAAGAGATTGACAGAATCTACTCAACACACACATGAACTCATTCAACTATGCAAACAGCAAAGGAGGCACACATCAATAAGCATGAAGCAATCAAGTTGACATGATGAAACAGTTTTCTGGGACTTAGTGAAAATTCTAGTTTTCTCGAATCTAAGAACATAAAGTAGCAAGTTGACAGCAGCAATTAAATATTCTAGAGAGCTCCTATTGGCATTAAAATTAACAGGATGGTAGAATGCGATATCTACTACAAATAACTAACACTGAGCATGCTCAAATTCACAACACATTACAAGATACCATCCACTCTACATGGCAAAACAATAACAGCAGATTCTCAGACTTGGCAGTTTTTAGCATGATGAAGCAGAAACATCAAGTAGGCAACTTAACAGCATGGTTCCCACTTACATGGGTGGGTAACATGTAAAACAAAAATACCATGGCATAATAGATACAAAACACTAGGACTTCCTAGTTGACACAACTCCCAAAGCAAGCATGGATTAAATCATGCAAAAATGACAAAATGCCATCTCAGCTAAAATGACAGGTTTAAGAACTTGCTCAAAAGTGAAATCTGAGAATTCCAATGAATTCATTGGCTCTTCCTACCCCAGAAACATGGGTCATACTCATATGCTCATATGAGACACAAGACACAACAAAATGATGCAACAAAGGGTATATCAAGTGGGGAAACCCACTAGTCCCCTACACACACATAAACACTCTACTCACACTACTACTAGCACACACCCATGCTCTATATATGCCCAAGGCATATGAGCACCAATGCCACCATGAGAACCTACCCAAGAGGGGGTTTCCAACCACACCCACACTCACATGTCACATATGCATAGAGCATATAGACACACACACTCGCTCATTCTCACATGCACACAAATGCACATGGCACTCTCTCACACACCCAAGCTCATGAGTGTGGGTGTGCATCCACACACATAAGCTTACACATATGCTCAATGCATATATGCGTTTGCATATATAGATGGTCACACACACACACCTACACACACAAGAATTCATAAGACACATGTGCACATACATACACACACACTACCACACTCACATGCACAAACACCACATGGTGTAATCTGCCCACACACACACATGTATACACATGCATACATACTCTTAAGTATGTACACATACACACACTCAACACACATACACCTACACATACACCACCTACACACATATATACAACAGAAAAGGAATAAAACACCTACACATATAGGTTTGCACCTACACACATACACACAACAGGTTATAACAAAAGAAAAGAAAACAAAGAAGAAAAAGAAAATAGCAAAACAAAAAACGCACCCGAGACCTCAGGGTCATCCTCCCACGCACCACACCACTACGCTAAGCCACGACACTCGATAAAGAGGGGCAGCTAACCCACCTATACACACACACACATCTATATCTGACGAAACTGACAAAACATGGCTCCGGCGATAGAGAACGGCGGCGACGATGTCAGCCACAGCAAGGGGTCTCCGGCGGCGCGAATGGGTGGAATCGGAGGGGGAATCTATGGGGAACCCATCCCTCGTCTCATCTCGCGATGAGGGGGACCAGAGGCGAGCTCAAGCTCGAGCCTTTCGAGCGGTGGCGACGAGCACTATGACGACGAGGCTGTGAGCTATGGCAAGGAGAGGGGACAGCGGGGATTGGCTCCTCACTGGGGGAAGCTCGGCGACACGGGAACACGACCGAATGGCGAGAAGAAGAGGAAGAACGCGCCCGCAGCACGCCGCACCCTTGCGGATGACGAGGATGGCGGAGCGGCGCCACGGAGAGGTGCTCCTCACCCCTAGCGCCCGGGATGGGATGCAGACGACACCGGGGACACGCACACCATCTCGACGACGACGGTCAAGCGCCGGAGGCGACGACGGCGAGCCAAAGAACCACCGGCGACGCGAAGCACTCTCTAAACCTAACCACAGAGACTTACCAAAGGGGAAAGAAGAGAGGAGGAAGAAGGAAGAGGCTGGCGGCGGCGAGGAGGAAACCTAGAGGGGCACGGACGTCCAGGTTAAATAGGAGGGGGTCGCCTCAACGTCCGTGAGCACCTAACGGGGATGGCGACAGCGCTCGCACTCTGCTCTCTGCTCACCTCGTGCGATGCCTAACGAAGGAGGGAGATGGGGCAAGTGGCCGTCCTGCTCACCTGGGCTGGGCCGCGGACTATCTCTCTCTCTCACTCTCACGAAAAAACAAAAAAAAACAAAAGGGTTTTCTAATTTAAAACTCAAATCCACACAAAAATAAAAACCCAGGGTAAAAGAAAAGGGTTTTGGAGAAAAGCAAAATATTTTGGTGAATGAAATAAAGAGCCCTATTTAATAAAATATTATGTTGATATAAAGAGCAAGTAATTTTAATATTATAAAAATGGCAGCTTCTATTTTATTTAAATCACAAATACAAACAAACCCCAAATAACAAAAGAGCAACACTCTAAATTAATAAGAATATTAGGGCCATCTCTTGGACATTTTAAAACATTTTAATAAGGCAATTAATTCTGCTCATAAATCGATATGAAGAGAGGGGGGAGACGGAATGTGATGTTGAAAGAGAAAAGAGAGAGGAAGAAGAAGAGAAGTGCACACATGTCTCCAACCACACACAAACACCTCAACACACAACCACACAACCACACCCACAACCATCACATCATCCAAAGGCACATGAAACCCAACATGGCAAGACACATGGGAATAGCAAGCATGCAAAATGAATGGTATGATGGATGATATGATGCATGAATGCAAACAACACATTAATGACAAGGTGCACATCATACATAGCTCATGACACAAGGTTCATAAAATGGGGTTACATGCCAAATAAGGTAGGACAACACTTGGGCTGTCACAACTCTCCCATACTACAAGAGGATCTCGACCCGAGATCTAGGAACAAAAGAAGTCTGAAAATTCAGAACGAAGAAGGTCCTCGCGTTCCCAAGTAGCTTCTTTGTCGGAATGATGAGACCACTTCACCTTGAGCAACTTGATAGACTTGTTGCGAGTCTTACGCTCAGTTTCTTGAAGAATAGCAACTGGATGCTCACGATAAGAGAGATCTTCTTGGAGATCGATGTCTTGTAGGTCAATGGTTCGCTCAGGAGTCTTGAAACATTTCCGGAGCTGAGAAAAATGAAATACATCGTGCACATTTGCGAAATTTGGAGGAAGCTCTAGTTGATATGCAAGACCACCTCTCTTGCCAACAACTTAGAAAGGACCAACAAAACGAGGAGCTAGCTTCCCTTTAATTCCAAACAGCTGAGTGCCCTTCATGGGAGAGACTCTGAGATAGACTAGATCACCCACTTGGAAGGAAACATCCTGATGTTTGTTATCATAATAACTCTTCTGTCAGGACTGAGCTGCTTTGAGGTTCTCACGAATGACATGGCACATTTCTTCTGCTTCAGTGATCAAGTCATCGCCCAATATCTGACGCTCACCAGTTTCAGACCGGTTAAGCGGGGTACGACACTTTCTGTCGTAGAGAATATCGAAAGGGGCCTTGCCTGAGCTAGCTTGAAAGCTATTGTTGTATGAGAATTCAGCATATGGAAGGCAGTCTTCCCACTTCATGCCGAATGAAATCACACAGGCTCTGAGCATATCTTCAAGGATCTGATTGACTCTCTCAACTTGACCACTTGTCTGCGGATGAAACGCAATGCTGAAATGGATCTTGGTAACCATAGTAGTCTAGAAGGACTCCCAAAACTTGGAAGTAAAGAAAACTTCCATGGTCAGAAGAGATGAGCTGAGGAATACCATGGAAAGACACTATCCTTGATGTATACAACTCTGCAAGCTGAGCTGTCGAGATAGATTCTTTGACTGGCAGGAAATGAGCAACTTTTGATAGCTTGTCGATAACCACAAAGATGACATCGTTGTCGCTCTTGGACTTGGGAAACCCAGTGACGAAATCAATCTCAACATGATCGAATTTCCACTCTGGGATAGGCAAAGGCTGAAGAAGACCTACTAGACGTTGATGTTCCGCCTTCACTCTGCAGCAAGCATCACACTCGTTCATGAACTGAGCAATTTCACGTTTCATGCGAGTCCACCAGAAGGTTTGCTTGAGATCCTGATACATCTTAGAACTTCCTGGATGAATGGATAGAAGAGAATTATGTGTTTCGTCCATGATAACCTTTTTGAGATCACCTTTTGGAACCACAAGACGGTCCTCAAAGAACAAGGTATCTTTGTCATCAATACGAAAGCACTTATACTTCAAAATGCTCTTGGCCACACCTTTCTTCACTTTCTTCACCATAGCGTCAAGAAGTTGCACTTGGCGAACCTGATCTTCCAGAGTTGGAGACACTTGAAGATTGGCAAGGAATCCCTGCGGAATCATCTAAAGGTTGAGCTTGCGGAATGCTTCACAAAGCTCGGGCTGAAGAGGCTTCAAGATGAGACTATTGCAGTACGCCTTACGGCTGAGCACGTCTACAATGACATTTGCTTTCCCAGGAGTATACTCAATGCTTGGATTGAAGTCTTCAAGCATTTCCACCCAACGAGATTGCCGAAGATTGAGATTGGGTTGAGTGAAAATGTACTTCAAGCTCTTGTGATCGGTGTACACCTCAATTGGTCTACCCAACAACAAATTGATGGAAATATGCCCTATAGGCAATAAATAATGTGTTTATTACTATATTTCCTTGTTCATGATAATTGTTTATTATCCATGCTATAATTGTATTGATTGGAAACACATTACATGTGTGGGTAAATAGACAACACATTGTCCCTAGTATGCCTCTAGTGAACTAGCTCGTTAATCAAAGATGGTCAAGGTTTCCTAGCCATTGACTGTTGGAAATATGCCCTAGAGGCAATAAATAAAGTGTTTATAATTATATTTCCTTGTTCATGATAATTGTTTATTATCCATGCTATAATTGTATTGATTGTAAACACATTACATGTGTGGATAAATAAACAACACATTGTCCCTAGTATGCCTCTAGTGAACTAGCTCGTTAATCAAAGATGGTCAAGGTTAACTAGCCATTGACATGTGATGTCATTTGATAATGGAATCACATCATTAGGAGAATGATGTGATGGACAAGACCCAAACTACAAACGTAGCATATGATCGTGTCAGTTTGTTGCTACTGTTTTCTGCATGTCAAGTATATGTTCCTATGACCATGAGATCATGCAACTCACGTACATCGAAGGAGTGCCTTGTGTGCATCAAACGTCACAACGTAACTGGGTGACTATAAAGGTGCTCTATAGGTATCTCCGAGGGTGTCTATTGAGTTGGCATGGATCAAGACTGGGATTTGTTACTCCGTGTGACGGAGAGGTATCTCAGGGCCCACTCGGTAATACAACATCACAATAAGCCTTGCAAGAAATGAGACTATGTGTTAGTAACGGGATCTTGTAGTACGGAATGAGTAAAGAGACTTGCCGGTAACGCGGTTGAACTAGGTATGGAGATACCGACGATCGAATCTCGGGCAAGTAACATACCGAAGAACAAAGGGAACATCATACGGGATTAACTAAATCCTTCACATAGAGGTTCGACCGATAAAGATCTTCGTAGAATATGTAGGAACCAATATGGAAATCCAGGTCCCGCTATTGGTTATTGACCGTAGAGGTTTCTCGGTCATGTCTACATAGTTCTCGAACCCGCAGGGTCTGCACACTTAAGGTTTGGTGACATTTCGATAGTATAGAGTTATGTATGGTGGTGACCGAAGGTTTTTCGGAGTCCCGGATGAGATCCCAGACGTCACGAGGAGCTCCGAAATGGTCCGGAGGTAAAGATTCATATATAGGAAGTCCTATTTTGGTCGCCGGAAAAGTTTCGGGCTCATCGGTTATGTACCGGGAGTGCCAGTAGTGTACCGGGAGACCTCCGGGAGGAGTATTTCGACCCAAGAGGCTTCATGGGCTGTGGGAGAGTGAATATCAGCCCTTAGTGGGCTTGTGGAAACTCCCACACAAGGCCCGTGTGTCTGGAGAAGAAAACGAAATAGGAAAAGGTGGAAAAAGGGGGGGAAAGGGGACGAATCCTAGTCCTACTAGGATTGGAGAATTGGAGGAGAGTCCTCCAATCCTAGTTTGTTCGCCGACTCCTATAGGATCCTTGGCCCTTGAGCCAGCCTCCTCTCCTCTCCTCCTATATATATCGGTGGATTTTAGGGTTTTGCACTAGTTTTTTACAGCCACGTGCTACCCGTTCCACCGGCGCTCCTCTAGATCGGATTTCCGTAGTGCTTAGGCGAAGCCCTGTCGGAATAGCTCCACCGCCATCGCCGGAGTGCCGTCACACTGCCAGAGAAATCTTCCTCCTCTCCGCTCCCTCTTTCTGGATCAAGACGGCGGAGATCGTCATCAGGCCGTACGTGTGCTGAACGCGGAGGTGCCGTCCATTCGGTGCTAGATCGGAAGGATCGTGATCAAGTTCGTGAGACAGATCGTGATCAAGTTCGTGGGACGGATCATGATCAAGTTTGGGGGACGGATCATGATTCGATTGCGGGACGCTCGGCGATTTGGATCACAAAGACGTTCGACTACACCAACCGCGTTTCTTAACGCTTCCCGCTTAGCGATCTACAAGGGTATGTAGATCCACTCTCCCTCTCGTAGATGCTCATCACCATGGATAGATCTGCGTGTGCGTAGGAAATTTTTTGTTTCCCATGCAACGTTCCCCAACAGTGGCATCATGAGGTAGGTCTATGTGTAGATGAGATCTCGAGTAGAACACAAAAGGTTTGTGGGCGTTGATGCTTAGATTGCTTCCTCCCTTGGTCAGATTTTGGTTCAGCGGTATTGTGAGATGAAGCGGCCCGGACCAACATTACTCGTACGCTTACGAGTGACCGGTTCCCTCGAACGCAACTTGTTGCATAGATGGCTTGCGGGTGCTAGTGTCTCTCACTTTAGTTGGATCAGATTCGACAAAGGCGGTCCTTGAGAAGGTTAAAAAGCAACTAGTGTATCACCGTTGTGGTTTATGCGTAGGTGAGAATTGTTCTTGCTAGATACCCGTAGCAGCCACGTAAAACATGCAACAACAATTAGAGAACGTCTAACTTGTTTTTGCAAGGTATGGTGTGATGTGATATGGCCAATTACATGATGTGATATATGTGATGTATGAGATGATCATGTGATGTATAGATTATCACGACTTGCATGTCGATGAGTACGGCAACTAGCAGGAGCCATAGTGTTGTCTTTAAATTATTGTATGACCTGCGTGTCAATCATTAAGCTCTATGTAATGCTTTACTTTATCGCTACGGTAGCAATAGTAGTAGAAGCATGTTGGGCACGACAACCCCGATGGCGACACATTGATGGAGATCATGGTGTCGTGCCAGTGACGATGGAGATCATGCCGGTCCTTTCATGATGGAGATCAAAAGCACAAGTTCATGGCCATATCATGTCACTTATGATTTGCATGTGATGTTAATCCTTTTATGCACCTTGTTTTGCTTATGACGGCGGTAGCATTATAAGGTGATCCCTCACTTAATTTCAATCTAAATTGTGTTCTCCCCAAGTGTGCACCGTTGCGAAAGTTCCTCGTGTCGAGACACCACGTGATGATCGGGTGTGATAGACACTACGTTCACATACAATGGGCGCAAGCCAGTGTTGCACGTGCAGAACACTCAGGTTAAACTTGACGAGCCTAGCATGTACAGACATGGCTTCGGAGCACAAGAGACCGAAAGGTCGAACATGAGTCATATATTAGATATGATCAACATGAGATGTTCACCATTGAAGCCACCTCAACTCACGTGATGATTGGACTTGAGTTGGTGAATTTGGATCATGTGACACTCAGATGACCTGAGGGATGTCAATTTGAGTGGGAGCTTTAGTAATTTGATTAACTAAACTTATTATCTTGAACAATAGTCTAAGTAAACTTTGCATATTTATGTTGTAGATCAATGGCTCACGTAGTAGCACCCCTGAATTTTAATGCATTCCTAGAGAAAGCTAAGTTGAAAGATGATGGAAGTAACTTTGTTGACTGGGCCTATAATCTAAGGATTATCCTCACGGCTTCCCAGAAGTCATATCTCCTTGATGCACCGCTTGGTGAGCAACCAGAAGACATGACCTCCGAGGACGTTAAGAACGCTTGGGAGGCACGTTCTGGAGATTACTCAATAGTTCAGTGTGCAATACTGTATGGCTTAGAACTGGGACTTCAAAAATGTTTTGAATGTCATGGAGCATATGAGATGTTCCAGGAGTTGAAGTTTATCTTTCAGAAGAATTCCCGGATCGAGAGGTATGAGACCTCCGACAAGTTCTATGCTTGCAAGATGGAGGAGAATGGGTCTATCAATGAACATATACTCAGAATGTCTGGGTATGCGACTCGTCTAGCGGAGTTGGGAATTGCCCTTCCACCTAAGGCGATCACTGACAGAGTTCTTCAATCACTGCCACCTAGTTACAAGAGCTTTGTGATGAACTATAAAATGCACGGGATGAACAAGTCAGTCACCGAGCTGTTTGCGATGCTGAAAGTCGCTGAGTCTAAAATCCAGAAAGAACATCAAGTGTTGATGGTCAATAAAACCACTAGTTTCAAGAAAAATGGCAAGGGCAAGGGCAAGAAGGGTAAAACCAAGAAGGATGGCAAAGCAGTTGCTACTCCTGTAAAGAAGCCCAATCATGGACCTAAGCCAGAAACTGAGTGCTTTCATTGCAAGGGAACTTGTCACTGGAAGCGGAACTGCCCCAAGGACCTGGCTGACAAGAAGGCGGCCAACGGCAAACAAGGTATATATGATATACATGCTATTGATGTGTACCTCACTAGCTCTCTCTGTAGTGCCTGGGTATTTGATACCGGTTCAGTTGCTCACATTTGCAACTCAAAACAAGACCTACGGAATAGACGAAGGCTGGCAAAGGATGAAGTGACGATGCGCGTGGGAAATGGTTCCAAGGTTGATGTGATCGCTGTCGGCACGCTCTCTCTTCAATTACCATCGGGATTAGTGATGAACCTGAATAATTGTTATTTAGTGCCTGTGTTAAGCATGAACATTATATCTGGATCTTGTTTATTGCAAGACGGTTACTCATTCAAATCTGAGAATAAAGGTTGTTCTATTTATATGAGTAATATATTTTATGGTCATGCACCCAATGTGAGGGGTTTATTCATATTGAATCTTGATAGTGATGACACACATGTTCACAACATTCATGCCAAAAGATGTAGAGTTAATAATGATAGTACCACTTTCTTGTGGCACTGCCGTTTAGGTCATATTGGTGTAAAACGCATGAGGAAGCTCCATGCTGATGGACTTCTAGAGTCACTTGATTTTGAATCACTTGACACATGTGAACCATGCCTCATGGGCAAGATGACTAAAACGCCGTTCTCTAGAACAATGGAACGGGCAAGTGACTTATTAGAAATCATACATACTGATGTGTGTGGTCTGATGAATGTTACAGCGCGTGGTGGATACCGTTATTTTCTCACCTTCACTGATGACTTAAGTAGATATGGGTATATTTACTTAATGAAACACAAGTCTGAGACGTTTGAAAAGTTCAAGCAATTTTAGAGTGAAGTTGAGAATCATCATAACAAGAAGATTAAATTCCTGCGACCTGATCGAAGAGGTGAATATCTGAGTTATGAGTTTGGCAGTCACTTAAGACAATGTGGAATTGTTTCACAGTTGACACCGCCCGGAACACCACAGCATAATGGTGTGTCCGAACGTCGTAATCGGACCTTATTAGATATGGTGCGATCTATGATGTCTCTTGCTAATTTGCCATTATCATTTTGGGGCTATGCATTAGAGATGGCTGCATTCACTTTAAATAGGGCACCATCAAAATCCGTTGAGACGATGCCATATGAACTGTGGTTTGGCAAGAGGCCAAAGTTCTCGTTTCTTAAAGTTTGGGGATGTGATGCTTATGTCAAAAAGCTTCAGCCTGAAAAGCTGGAACCCAAAGCGGAGAAATGTGTCTTCATGGGATACCTGAAAGAGACAGTCGGGTATACCTTCTATCTCAGATCCGAAGGCAAAGTGTTTGTCGCTAAGAACGGAACATTTCTTGAGAAAGAGTTTCTCTCGAAAGAATTGAGTGGGAGGAAAATAGAGCTTGATGAGGTTATTAAACCTTTACTTCAACCAGAAAGTAGCGCAGCACAGAAAGATATTTCTGTGGAACCTACGATGGTAGAAGAGGAAGTTAATGATGATGATCATGAAGCTTCGGATCAAGCTACTATTGAACCTCGTAGGTCGACAAGGGCGCGTACTACTCTTGAGTGGTACGGCAACCCTGTCTTGGAGGTCATGTTGTTGGACAACAATGAACCTACGAGCTATGGAGGAGCAGTGATGGGCCCGAATTGCGAGAAATGGTTAGAGGCCATGAAATCTGAGATGGGATCCATGTATGAAAACAAGGTATGGACTTTGGAAGTATTACCTGAAGGGCGAAAGGCCATTCAGAACAAATGGATCTTTAAGATGAAGACAGACGCGGACGGTAATGTCACCGTCTATAAAGCTCGACTTATGGCAAAGGGTTTCTCACAAGTTCAAGGAGTTGACTATGATGACACCTTCTCACCCATAGCGATGCTTAAGTCTGTCAGAATCATGTTGGCAATAGCTGCTTATTTTGACTATGAAATTTGGCAGATGGATGTCAAAATAGCGTTCCTCAATGGTTTCCTTGAGGAAGAGTTGTATATGATGCAACCAAAAGGTTTTGTCGATCCAGAGAATGCTGACAAAGTTTGCAAACTCCAGCGATCCATTTATGGGCTGGTGCAAGCATCTCGAAGTTGGAATAAGCGTTTTGATGAGGTGATCAAAGCGTTCGAGTTTATACAAGTTTATGGAGAAGCTTGTATTTACAACAAAGTGAGTGGGAGCTCTATTGCGTTTCTAGTGTTATATGTGGATGACATATTGCTAATTGGAAACAATATAGAAATGCTGGAAAGAGTGAAGGAATATTTGAACAGGAGTTTTTCAATGAAGTACCTAGGAGAAGTTGCTTTCATATTAGGCATTAAGATCTATAGAGATAGATCAAGACGCTTGATAGCACTTTCACAGAGCGCATACCTTGATAAAGTTCTGAAGAAGTTCAAAATGGATCAGGCCAAGAAGGGGTTCTTGCTCGTGCTACAAGGTGTGAAGTTGAGTAAAGACTCAATGCCCAGTAACTGCAGAAGATAGAGAAAAGATGAGTGTCATCCCCTATGCTTCAGCCATAGGCTCTATCATGTATGCAATGTTGTGCACAAGATTGGATGTCAACCTTGCCATAAATATGGCCGGAAGGTTTCAAAGTGATCCTAGAATGGAGCACTGGGCAGCGGTCAAGAATATCCTTAAGTACCTGAACAGGACTAAGGAAATGTTTCTTGTTTATGGAGGTGATGAAGAGCTCGTCGTAAATGGTTACGTCGATGCAAGCTTTGACACTGATCCGGATGATGCGAAGTCACAAGCCGGATACGTATTTATTCTCAACGGGGGAGCAGTAAGCTCGTACAGTTCCAAGCAAAGCATGGTAGCCGATTCTACATGCGAAGCGGAGTACATCGCAGCCTCGGAGACGGTAAAGGAAGGTGACTGGATGAATCAGTTCATGATAGATCTTGGAGTAGTGCCTAGTGCATTGAATACAATGAACCTGTTCTGTGATAACACCGGTGCCATTGCTCTAGCCAAGGAACCAAGGTTTCACAAGAGGATCAGAGACATAAAGCGACGCTTCAACTCCATCCGTGATTACATCGAGGAGAAGAACATAAATATTTGCAAAGTGCACACAGATCTGAATGTTGCAGACCCGTTGACTAAACCTCTTCCAAGGGCTAAACATGATCAACACCAGAACTGCATGGGTGTTCGATTCATTACAATGTAAATCACATAGTGATGTGAACTATATTATTGACTCTAGTGCAAGTGGGAGACTGTTGGAAATATGCCCTAGAGGCAATAAATAAAGTGTTTATTATTATATTTCCTTGTTCATGAATCGTTTATTATCCATGCTATAATTGTATTGATTGGAAACACATTACATGTGTGGGTAAATAGACAACATATTGTCCCTAGTATGCCTCTAGTGAACTGGCTCGTTAATCAAAGATAGTCAAGGTTTCCTAGCCATTGACATGAGATGTCATTTGATAACGGGATCACATCATTAGGAGAATGATGTGATGGACAAGACACAAACTACAAACGTAGCATATGATCGTGTCAGTTTATTTCTACTGTTTTCTGCATGTCAAGTATATGTTCCTATAACCATGAGATCATTTAACTCACGGACATCAGAGGAGTGCCTTGTGTGTATCAAACATCGCAATGTAACTGGGTGACTATAAAGGTGCTCTACAGGTATCTCCGAGGGTGTCTGTTGAGTTGGCATGGATCAAGACTGGGATTTGTTACTCCGTGTGACGGAGAGGTATCTCAGGGCCCACTCGGTAACACAACATCACATTAAGCCTTGCAAGTAATGTGACTAAGTGTTAGTCACGGGATCTTGTATTACAGAACGAGTAAAGAGACTTGCCGGTAACAAGGTTGAACTAGGTATGGAGATACCGACGATCGAATCTCGGGCAAGTAACATACCGAAGAACAAAGGGAACATCATACGGGATTAACTGAATCCTTGACATAAAGGTTCAATTGATAAAGATCTTCGTAGAATATGTAGGAGCCAATATGGACATCCAGATCCCGCTATTGGTTATTGACCGTAGAGGTGTCTCGGTCATGTCTACATAGTTCTCAAACCCGCAGGGTCTGCACACTTAAGGTTTGGTGATGTTTCGGTAGTATAGAGTTATGTATGGTGGTGACCGAAGGTTGTTTGGAGTCCCGGATGAGATCCCGGACGTCACAAGGAGCTCCGGAATGGTCCGTAGGTAAAGATTCATATATAGGAAGTCCTATTTTGGTCGCCGGAAAAGTTTCGAGCTCATCAGTAGTGTACCGGGAGTGCCAGTAGTGTACCGGGAGACCTCCGGGAGGGGTATTTTGACCCAAGAGGCTTCATGGGCTGTGGGAGAGTGAATATCAGCCCTTAGTGGGCTTGTGGAAACTCCCACACAAGGCCCGTGTGGCTAGAGAAGAAAACCAAATAGGAAAAGGTGGAAAAAGGAAAAAAAAGGGGACGAATCCGAGTCCTACTAGGATTGGAGGAGGATTCCTCCTCTCCTAGTAGGTTCGGCTGACGCCCTTGGCTTGGGAAGTCAAGGCTTCCTCCTCTCCTCCTCTCCTCCTATATATACTAGTGGTTTTAGGGTTTTCGCACTAGTTTTTTCAGCCACGTGCTACCCGTTCCTCCGGTGCATAGTTTCTCCTCTAGATCGGTTTTCTGCAGCTTAGGCGAAGCCCTGCCGGAATAGCTCCACCACCATCGCCGGAGTGCCGTCACGCTGCCAGAGAACTCTTCCTCCTCTCCGCTCCCTCTTGCTGGATCAAGACGGCGGAGATCGTCATCAAGCTGTACGTGTGCTGAACGCGGAGGTGCCGCCCGTTTGGTGCTGGATCGGAAGGATCGTGATCAAGTTCGTGGGACGGATCGTGATCAAGTTCGTGGGACGGATCGTGATTGGATTGCGGGACGGATCGTGATTGGATCATGGGATGCACAACGATTTGGATCGCGAAGACATTCGACTACACCAACCGCGTTTCTTAACGCTTCCCGCTTAGCGATCTACATGGGTACGTAGATCCACTCTCCCTCTTGTGGATGCTCATCACCATGGATAGATCTGCGTGTGCATAGGAATTTTTTTGTTTCCCATGCGACGTTCCCCAACACAAATGCCTCCAAGTCATTAGAGCATGCACAACTGCCACCAACTCAAGATCATGAGTGGGGTAGTTATTCTCAGCAGGCTTCAACTAACGCGATGTATAGGCCACAATCTTCTTGTCTTGCATGAGAACACCACCAAGACCTTGGAGAGAAGCATCACAGAAAACTTGGAAAGGCTTGGACTGCTCAGGAGGAACAAGAACTGGAGCTGAAGTCAGTCTCTGCTTGAGTGTATTGAACACCACATCACACTCAGGAGACCAAACATACTTGACGCTCTTCTGGAGGAGATTGGACAGAGGCTTAGCAATTTGAGAGAAGTTCTCCACGAATCTTCTGCAATAACTAGCAAGCCCGAGGAAACTCCAAAGCTGCTTCACATTCTGAGGAGGTTCCCACTTCAAGATTGCCTCAACATTCTCAGGGTGCACTTTAATTCCCTCGGTAGAGATGACATGCCCAAGGTACACCACTTCATAGAGACAAAACTCACACTTGGAAAACTTGGCATAGAACCGATTTTCCCTTAACTTGTCAATCACAATGCGGAGATGCTCTACATGATCTTCTTCTGTCTCCGAGAACAAAAGGATATCATCCAGATAGACCAAGACGAATTCATTCTTGAAAGGAGAGAAAATGAAATTCATCATTCTTGAGAAGGTTGGAGGAGCATTAGCAAGACCAAACGACATGATGGTGTACTCATAAGAGCCAAAACTCGTCCTGAAAGCGGACTTAGGAATGTCTTCTTCACGAATGCGAATCTGATGATAACCCATGCGAAGATCAAGCTTCGAGAAAACCTTGGCACCTTTCAATTGTTCAAACAACTCATTGATCTTGGGAAGTGGGTACTTGTTTCTGATTGTTCTCTTGTTCAATGGCCAGTAATCAACACAAAGACGATCCGTGCCATCTATCTTCTTGACAAACAAAACACCACAACCCCATGGAGATGAACTTGGTCTGATCAGACCTAGACGTTCTTGCTCATCTAGCTGCTTCTTCAACTCTTTCAGCTCCTCGAGGCCAAGATTATACGGGCGCTTGCAGACCGGTTCAGTTCCGGGCTCGAGATCAATCACGAACTCAACTGGCCGGTGTGGAGGCATTCCTGGCAATTCTTCTGGAAAGTCATCTTCATACTCAGAAACTATCGGAATTTGAGAAATCGCCAAGATTTCACCATTCTCATTAAGAGCGAAGATAGGGATTGTGTCATCGCAAGCCGCGAAAATAATCACATCTTCTGAAGGATGAGTTAGCTTGACTTCTTTTGCTTTGCAATCAATATGAGCCTTATTCATAGCCAGGAAGTTCATGCCCAAAATGAGATCAATATCAGAATTCCCGAGAACAATTGGAGAAGCCAAAAAAGAATAATTGCCCATCTTGATAGAAGCATCTGGAACGATCATATGCGAACTCATGCGCATCCCCGGAGAAACCACACAAAACGGACTAGCTAAATGCTCCACAGAAAACTCATGCATAGCGACAAAAGGCTTGGATATGAATGAATGTGATGCACCAGAATCAAACAAAACTTTTGCAAGAAAATCATTAACTGAGAGATTACCCATAATCACATCATGAGACTGCTCTGCTTCAGCTGCATTCACCGTATACACTCTGATTGATTTGGGATTATGCTTCACAATTGCATTGCCTGGAGGCTTGACAGGAGGAGGAGGTGGAAGACACCACTGGTTGCACTTGTTTGCATAGTGGCCCTTCTGGCTACACTTGTGACAAGTCACCTCAGAAAGCGGACGAACATTGCCTGGAGGAGGAACAAGAAATCCCTTGGACGCCTGGGTTCTCTGCTGAAATCCTGGGTTGGGTGGGTGGGAAGAACCACGACCACCGAACTGCTTCTGCTGCTAAGGAGGACGAAACGGAGGATGATTAGGCACCCAATACTTCTGCTACTTTGGAACCATCTGAGAGCCGGAAGAAGAAGAATATGAATCCCTTGAACACTTCTTAGAGTTTTCCAACTTGAGCTGAGTTGCCTCGACCTTCAAAGCCATGTTATAGAACTAATCAAACTCACGAGGCTCTTGAAGAACTAGGCCTGGCAGAAGCTCATCCTTGAGACCACCTCTGAACTGATAGATCATAGCTTTGTCATCTGGAACATCTTGCTTGGCATAACAGGATAGATTCTGGAACTCGACGTTATACTGATAGACAGACTTGCTTCCCTTCTTCAGGTGCCTGAACTTCTCACGCATCTCCTTGACAAAGCTTGTCGGAATGTAATGAGCCCTGAAGTCATGACGGAAATCGTCCCAAGTAACAACATGATTGCCCCTGGAATCCTTGTACTGCTGCCACCAATCAGCTGGTTGACCCTTGAGTTGGAATGATGCAAATCTGACAAAGTCCTCTGGCCTGACATTGCTGCACTCAAAATGCTTACTCATATCACGAAGCCAATCATCATCATCAAGAGGCTGCTCACAATAGGTGAAAGTTTTGGGCTGGTTGGCAAGGAACTGATTGAGTGTCACAAACTGCAGCTGATTCTGAAAATTGCCTTGAAAACCTTGCTGACCCTGCTCCCTTTCTTGCAACAGTCTGATCAACATCTGAGTGTTCGCATTGGTTGCGCCATCATTGCTTGCCATGCTTCTGAGGAGGAGGAGGAGGAGGCGGTGGTGGGGGTGGTGGTGGAACATCAGTCTGCTCCTCACCACGACCCGGATTGTTGCGAGTTGGTGGAGCCATCCTGAAGATGGACAAAACGCATCAGCACCTCATTGATAAGATGAATCATAAGCTGAATCAAATGCTTGAAAGAAATTGAACAAATAACAACATAGCCTTCCTACTGAAAAATTAGTAAGAATGTTTCTTCGATTATGACAACATCATCAGAAATTAGAAGCCACTTACAATAACACAAAAGTATTGAGCTAAGCACTCAGAACAAATGTACATGCCCATATACATCTGAAGAAGATGATCCTAGATAACTACAAGATTTCCCACCTTTGAACTTCCGAAAACTTTCTGGTTATGCAATCCGGTGTGGGGGATACAAGGAGGAAATATCTCACACAACTAACAATCCTACACCCCAACTATATCAATCCTTCAACACATAACCAGAGGCTTTCGCAAACTCATCTAATCTCGAATCCTCGAACTCACAACGATACTAAACCATGGTGGTACCCCGAACGCCTCCCCAGTACTGGGTGACTCCGACCTTATCTCACCACGATAAGTATTGAAGTAAATCCGACAACTCTCTGTCCTAAGATATCAAGGAAGATGAATGATAACGATGTGCCAACATTCCCTAGAGTTCGACTCCCTAGAAGAAATCAAGTCAGACAGGAGGACCAAGACAGAACCCTGTCACATTGGCATCATATAGACTCCAAAATACCCGCGTGATCCTAAAAAAATTGAGCGAGAAGAGGAGTAGAAACAAAATTCCTAAGTCGGAAACCTCACCAGAGCATAGAAGAGGAGTAAAAAGAATCCTACTCTCCGATATAACTAGACTCAAAATAGTATTCACTAGACACGACTCGACCAAGTTCGAACAAGCAACGGCTCCTATGGTCGTATGGCTCTGAATACCAACTTGTCATGCCCAAGATGCGCGCCTATCCATTTTAAGACACGAGGGCCTTGCAAGGGATAGAGGCGCATCTTGCCGTTAGCAAGTATAGTAACATTGCATCATACATTACAGAAGAGATGAGTATACAAGTTGGCTTACACTCGCCACATGCTAAATTACAATCCACTCAGAGTTCAATCATCAAGATGAAAACAGGGTCTAGCTACGGACGAAATCAAACGATAATACAGATGCAAATGACACTATCTCGCTGCCCCAAAGATCACGACAAGGTCCTCTACTCATCCGGATACGTCACATACATCCTGCATCTTTCCTCGTCATACTCCCACTGGAGCTGGGTAAGTCATCCTGCACATACTCATCTGAACCTGTACCTGGAGTGTTGTAGTAAACTGTGAGCCATAGCGGACCCAGCTATCATGTGCCCGGGTACCGAGACTATTCAAGCTTAAAGGTTGGGATGGGGTAAGTGTTTAGTTTGCAGCAACACTAAGCATATAAGGTGGCTAACTTACGCAACATGAATTAAATATGAGTGGCCTATGAAGAACGATCGAATCTAATATGATCTCTATGAGATCCTGAACACCTACTTACGTCAATCATAACCCCACCGTGTTCTCTCTCGGATCATGTTCACCAGCAACGACGATCACGGTTACTCACACGGTTGGTGTATTTTAATTTGAGTTTACTTCAAGTTAACTATAACCCGGTGTTAAACAAATATCCAAGTTGCCACATAACCGTGGGCACGGCTTTCCGAAAGATTTAACCCTATAGGGGTGCTCCAACTAATCCATTACAAAATTAACCACACTCCGCGGGAATAGCCTCGACCACGGATCTCGCGGTCTTCATAGGTAATTCAAAGGAATTCCAACATCTCGAGTAAACCCGAAGAAAGTCAGACTCCACACGCAAGACACTCGATAAAGGTAAAACAAATCCAGCAAGACCTCCCGATGTGTCAACGAACCCGATAAGAGTTGCGTATCTCATTCTCAGGACACGATGGATGAGGGACGGTTACCATGCCAATCATCGAGTTGCCCCGGGCGGCATTAATAAGCTGCTCTGGGTTGGACCAACACTCATGAGGAGCACTGGCCCGCGGTTTGGTTAATTATCCACGGGTTTGCAAGACCCTATGCAATTTTTATTAAGTTGTTAGCCAATGTAGTACCAATGTTGGGTCTTGCCAAACAAGTTTTAATCTCAGCCGAATGAACAAGGGGGTCCCCATAACAACCCCGAGCATGTTAGGAGCGCAAAGTATGGAAAACATAACACCGGTAATCAGGAACTAATGGCGGTAACAGCAGAACAAATCACTTAGCAAAAGGCCAAGCCTTCCACCAATACCAAGATATATATGTGCATTAAATTAAATAACAGAAAATATTGTGATATGCAAATCCATGTTATCACATGGAACAACCTGCACCTGCAACTAAGAACACTATAAGAGGGGCTGAGTAGCGGTAACTTAGCCAATCAAGGTTTGCTAGGATGTGGAGGTCAGAGGCTGTCATGGCAATATGGGAGGCTGATTTTCAAGCGGTAGGTAGCGCAATTGTAACGATAAGAGCGAGAAACTAGCAAGCAAAAGTAGTATCGGGATCCGGGTACGATCATCTTGCCTGTTGGTTCTTTAGTGGAACAAGTAGTAGGATCCTCGTAATGGTACTCTCATGGTTCCTCGTACTCAGTATCAATACTCGCGTCTACCCAAGAGAAATAGCAATAATAAACATCCAACCAAGGTTCAATGCACAATCAAAATGATGCATGATTCATTTATGAAGAATTATAACATGGCAATCCAAAACTAGTCATGTTTCACGTGCAAAGTTGTTTATTAATGAATCTAGACAGAACCTCATGTTAAGTTGTTTAGACATGCATGAACATGGCAAATATGGATGCAGCATGCAAAATCAATAGAAATGCATATGAAGATCGCAAGAAACAGAGTTACGGTTCTCACGATATGCTCACGACAAGGTATGGAGGCAAAATCATAGGACCACCAAGCCATGGGCTGATTCTTGGCATTCCAAGGTAGCCACTAGATAGGTGATTAAAATCAATCACAATAGCCTCAAGAATCAATCAATTCCATGGAGCATAGCTCCCACAAGTCACAACACAATAAAACACCAAATCTGCCACTAAACAGCAACATAGCAACTTCTACACTTCACAACTTAAGCTACAGGAATCCTACAGCCACAAACAAGAGATTGACAATCTACTCAACAAACACATCAACTCATTCAACTATGCAAACAGCAAAGGAGGCACACATCAATAAGCATGAAGCAATCAAGTTGACATGATGAAACAGTTTTATGGGACTAAGTGAAAATTCTAGTTTTCTGGAATCTGAGAACATAAAGTAGCAAGTTGACAGCAGCAATTAAATATTCTAGAGAGCTCCTATTGGCATGAAAATTAACAGGATGGTACAAGGCAATATCTACTACAAATAACTAACATTCAGAATGCTTAAATTCACAACACATTACAAGATATCATCCACTCTACATGGCAAAACAATAACACCAGATTCTCACACTTAGCAGTTTTTAGCATGATGAAGCAGAAACATCAAGTAGGCAGCTTAACAGCATGGTTCCCACTTACATGGGTGGGTAACGCATAAAACAAGAATACCATGGTATAATAGATACAAAACACTAGCACTTCCTAGTTGACACAACTCCCAAAGCAAGCATGGATTAAATCATGCAAAAATGACAAAATGCCATCTCACCTAAAATGACAGGTTTAAGAACTTGCTCAAAAGTGAAATCTGAGAGTTCCAATGAATTCATTGGCTCTTCCTACCCCAGAAACATGGGTCATACTCATATGCTCATGTGAGACACAAGACACAACAAGATGATGCAACAAAGGGTATATCAAGTGGGGAAACCCACTAGTCCCCTACACACACATAAACACTCTACTCACACCACTACTAGCACACACACATGCTCTATATATTCCCAAGGCATATGAGCACCAATGCCACCATGATCACCTACCCAAGAGGGGGTGTTCAACCACACACACACTCACATATGCATAGAGTATATAGACACACACACACTCACTCACTCTCACATGCACACAAATGCACATGGCACTCTCTCACACACCCAAGCTCATGAGTGTGGGTGTGCATCCACAAACATAAGCTTACACATATGCTCAATGCATATATGCATTTGCATATATATATGGTCACACACACACCTACACACACAAGAATTCATATGACACATGTGCACATACATACACACACACTACCACACTCACATGCACAAACTCCACATGGTGTAATCTGCCCACACACACACATGTATACACATGCATACATACTCTTAAGTATGTACACATACACACACTCAACACACATACACCTACACATACACCACCTACACACATATATATAACAGAAAAGGAATAAAACACCTACACATATAGGTTTGCACCTACACACATACACACAGCAGGTTATAACAAAAGAAAAGAAAACAAAATAAGAAAAAGAAAACAGCAAAACAAAAAAGGGGGGCTCGGGATCGAACCGGAGACCTCAGGGTCATCCTCCCATGCACCACACCACTACGCTAAGCCACGGCACTCGACAGAGAGGGGGAGCTAACCCACCTATACACACACACACATCTATATCTGACGAAACTGACGAAACATGGCTCCGGCGATGGGGAACGGTGGCGACAATGTTGGCCACAGCAAGAGGTCTCCGGTGGCGCGTACGGGCGGAATCGGAGGGGGAATCTACGGGGAACCCATACCTCATCTCATCTCGCGATGAGGGGGACCGAAGGCGAGCTCAAGCTCGAGCCTTTCAAGCGACGGTGATGAGCTCTACGATGACAAGGCTGCGAGCTACTGCAAGGAGAGGGGACAACAGGGATCGGCTACTCACCGGGGGAGGCTCGACGACGCGAGAACACGGCCGGATGGCGAGAAGAAGAGGAAGAAGGCGCCCGCAGCACGCCGCACCCTTGCGGACGACGGGGACGGTTGAGCGGCGCCGCGGGGAGGTGCTCCTCACCCCCCTAGCGCTCGGGATGGGACGCGGACGACACCGGGGACGCGCACGCCATCTCGACGACGACAGGCAAGCGCCGGAGGCGATGACGGCGAGCCGAAGAACCAGCGGCGACGCGAAGCACTCTCTAAACCTAACTACAGAGACTTACCGGAGGGGAAATAAGAGAGGAGGCAGAAGGAAGAGGCTAGCGGCGGCGAGGAGGAAACCTAGAAGGGCACGGACGTCCAGGTTAAATAGGAGGGGGGTCGCCTCGACGTCCGTGAGCACCTAACAGCGACGGTGAAAACGCTCACACTCTGCTCTCTGCTCACCCCGCGCGATGCCTGACCGAGGAGGGAGACAGGACAGGTGGCCGTCCTGCTCACCTGGGCTGGGCCGCGGCCCACTCTCTCTCTCTCTTTCTCATTCTCACAAACAAAACAAAAAAAACAAAAGGGTTTTCTAATTTAAAACTCACATCCACATAGAAATAAAACCCCAGGGTAAAAGAAAAGGGTTTTGGAGAAAAGCAAAATATTTTGGTGAATGAAATAAAGAGCCCTATTTAATAAAAATATTATGTTGATATAAAGAGCAAGTAATTTTAATATTATAAAAATGGCAGCTTCTCTTTTATTTAAATCACAAATACAAACAAACCCCAAATAACAAAAGAGCAACACTCTAAACTAATAAGAATATTAGGGCCATCTCTTGGACATTTTAAAACATTTTAATATGGCAATTAATTCTGCTCATAAATCAATATGAAGAGAGGGGGAGATGGAAGGTGATGTTGAAAGAGAAAAGAGAGGGGAAGAACAAGAGAAGTGCACACATGTCTCCGACCACACACAACCACCTCAACACACAACCACACAACCACACCCACAACCATCACATGATCCAAAGGCACATGAAACCCAACATGGCAAGACACATGGGAATAGCAAGCATGCAAAATGAATGGTATGATGGATGATATGATGCATGAATTCAAACAACACATGAATGACAAGGTGCACATCATACATAGCTCATGACACAAGGTTCATACAATGGGGTTACATGACAAATAAGGTAGGGACAACGCTTGGGCTGTCACAACTCTCCCACACTACAAGAGGATCTCGACCCGAGATCTAGGAACGAAAGAAGTCTGGAAATTCAGAACGAAGAAGGTCCTCGCGTTCCCAAGTAGCTTCTTTGTCGGAATGATGAGACCACTTCACCTTGAGGAACTTGATAGACTTGTTGCAAGTCTTACGCTCAGTTTCTTGAAGAATAGCAACTGGATGCTCACGATAAGAGAGATCTTCTTGGAGATCGATGTCTTGTAGGTCAATGGTTCGCTCAGGAGTCTTGAAACATTTCCGGAGCTGAGAAAAATGGAAGACATCATGCACATTTGCGAAATTTGGAGGAAGCTCTAGTTGATATGAAAGCTCTAGTTGATTTGCACATTTGCGAAATAAGGTAGGGACAGCACTTGGGCTGTCACACTCCTGCGCCAGGCCTCAGAGCGGAGTTGCTTACCTTTGCCACTGTCGTTGGGTGGGCCTCGTGTCCCCTAGTGTAGATTCCCGCCTTGGTACCCTGATGCGCCTCTGCCGTCGTTGCTTGCTCGTTCGGACGCCTACGCCGCCCGCTCACTGCGCCGGATGGCGCGCTCCCGCCTGGCTAGCCCAAGCTGCTGAGGGCCTGCCGGGTTGTGGGGATGCGTGTCGGTATGCGCACCGGGAACCTCGCCATTTCCTCCGTGCTCCTGGTGGTTGCCGTTGGGATGCGCCCTGAAACCGGTCACCGGAATTCGAAGGAGAAGGAGCGAAGCATGTGGCGCGCCCCGTTCGGCCCCGTCGGGCGCGGGAGGGGCCCTTCCACCGGCAGGTCCGGGGAAGGCTCGGCATGTGATCCCCCGACGCCTGGCGCATGCGGGCTTAGAGAAGAGTGAGAAAGGATGGCGCTCTAGGCGACGGTGACCAGCTCCGCGATGTGATTCGCCCATGCGTCGAAGACCCCATGAATCGGTTGGTGGCAAAGTTTCTCGCTTGCTAGTATTAGCGCATCGCGTGCGTCGAGGTCTCCCATGTAGGTGTGATGTGTTGCTGATGCCGGGGGCGCTGCCCGCCCGTCATGCGCCTGAGAGGCGTGGGGGCGGTAACAGTTGAGGTGACGCTAGCGACCTGTTACTAGCCGCTAGGTACCACGACGCCGGGGCATGAGCCTCCAACCGCCATGGTGAGGTTGACAAAGGCCAGCCCGCCAGGGCCCGGAGAAGCTTGTTAAGCGTCGGCCATCGGAGTAGTAAAGCTTGGGAAGGACAAACTTGGAGAAGACCTTGACATGCCCCCTACCTGGAGCGCCAAATGTCGGATTTCGGGCTCCGCAAAACCCTTAAGATTCGAACACAGGGGCGTGTGCGAAGACCTGTTGCGGCCTCACCCAACCTAGCTTGCTACTCGATGGACACAACACGAACTTGCGCGACGACGAGGAAGAAAATGGACATGACAGTTTACCTAGGTTCAGGCCACTACGAAACGTAATACCCTACTCTAGCCTTTGGTGGATTGCCTCTCGAGGAGGTGAGCTGGATGAACAGGTACAGTGTTTCGGGGCCTCCTGAGGGCTCTCAGTGGTGTTTGACACTCCTTGTGGTTTGGCGGTCGCTGAGTGGTGGAGTTAGTCGATTGGGTTGGGATCCCCCTCTATGAAGCAGCTTACCCTCTATATATAGCGGTGGCCCGGGTCCTCTTCCCTTATCGCAATGGCGGGAAGGGATCCCACAACAGCCAATTTTGAAGGGGGATAGGGGTTCGTGCTTGCCCTGCCCAAAGGCGGTCTTCGCCTGCAAAGTAGTTGTCGACGCCGCAAGGGCGGGCTTAGCGCTGACATCCGTCCTGCGGGGTTGGTGGTTGTGGTCTTGTTGCACCGGAATGGAAAACTTTGGGATGCTTTGGGAACCCGCGTACGTCCTTGCTCCCTTTGCACCAAAGGCAAAACTACATCGCCTGGCGCACTTGCGCTCGCATGTCCTTCCTTGAGTCATCTTTTACTCCTGAGGTTGGGCCTTGCATAGAGATCTTCGCCGTTCTGGAGGGGGCCTAGGGAGGCCCATCCCTTGCCGGTCTAGATGCTAATCGTCCTCGCGAGGCTTGGGCCCTCACGAGGGCCTTGTCTTCAGTGGGGTAGTGCCCGTCAACGTTGGTTGATGAAGTGGGCCATGCCCTGGGCCGCAGGCAGGCAAGTCTGGGTACCCCCATTCCCAGAACGTTGATAACTTGTAAAGCAAATCCACATACTCAATCATCTTTTAGTCTTTCATAATTGCTAACACTGACGCGGTATTCACGAGGTCAAAGCTTCAATTGGACACAGAGAAAGATAGGGGCTTATAGTTTTGCCTCCCAACTATCTACCTCAAGGGTAATGTCAATAGAAATAACTCATGATCACCCACATCCGAGTGGATATATGTGTCTAGATCATTCCCCAACACATGACGCTTGCCAAGAAAGAAAGGCGAAATATAGGAAGTGGTGAAGATCACCATGACTCTTTCATAAAGGTAAGTATTAGAAAGTAAAAGTAACAGATAGGCCGTTCACAAAGAGAAGAAGAGGCTATCATGTGCTTTTTGTTTTTGGATGTGCAAACCCTTAATGCAAAGGAACGTCGCGTTGTATTGCCCTTTGTGATAGCAACCTTTATTATGCAGTCCGTCGCTTTTATTTATTTACCATCAAAAGTTTGTACAATGCTTATTTTCCCTTACAATAAAAGATCATGCATATTTAGGAGCAATTTTATTGCTTTTTGCACCGATGACAACTTTCTTAAAGGATCTTACTCAATCCATAGGTAGGTATGGTGGACTCTCATGGCAAAATAGGGTTGAGGGTGTTTGGATGCACAAGTAGTATCTCTACTTGGTGTGGAAGTTTTGGCTGATTTGGGGTCGAAGCAAGCGTCACAAGTTAAAGAATATATAACCATATAACTTCTATTTGGAAATAAGCAAACATAACCCATTATGTCGTCTTCCTTGTCCAACATCAACTTATTAGCATATAATATTTTAATGAGTGCTCACAATCATAAAATATGTCCAAGATAATATATGTATATGTGAGCCTCTCTTTCTTTATTACTTCCTTTCAATTGCAACAATGACCAATCTATATTTATCAACTCACAAAAAAATTCAATCGACATACTTCTTACATGTGAAGTTATCACTCCCCATAAGATCATCATATATACTCTTTGCTTTTATTCTATACTTCTTTTATTTCTTTTTCTCAAGATCATAGCAGCAAGCAAAGCCCTCAACTCAAAAATACTTTTTATTATATAACTCCTGGACTCGCTTACACATGGCGAACATAAAGCAAAAAATCAAAGCTAGATCATACTAAAAACTTTATTCTACTAGATCAAGATATAACCAAAAGGATCAAACTAGGAAAAATGATAAAAGTAAAAGATGTGATGGTGAAACGATACCAGGGCACCTCCCCCAATCTTGGCACAAACCAAGGGGAGTGCCCATACCCTTGTGTTTAGTTGTCTTTCTTCTGAGGTGGTGATGTTATATTCTTGGCGATGATGCCCCTCAGAATGTGATTCTCCTCCTCAAGCTTGTTGTTTTGTTGTCTAAGATCCATTATTTCCATGTGAAGATTTCTAATGATGGTTAGAGCGCCCATCACCCATGGATGTTTCATTGCTGTGGGGGGAGAAGCAACACTCTTTTTCATATTTTCATAAGTAAGAAATTTAGCATTGGGAGGGATGACCGAATTCGGAATTGTTGAGCTCTGAAGTCCCTCCAACATGACTCCAGGTTGTAGACGAGAGGTAAATTCTTGGTCTTCCTCCATGGCATCCACCCTTTTCATGTCAGCCTCCATCTCTTCCTATGTGTCCTTCACGAAGTGGTTGTCTTCTCTGTATGCTCCGGGCCCCGGTGTCGGGCGAGAGACATGGCTCTCCCTGACTGACAATTGCAAAGTCATCTTGCTCTAAATCTGTTGTAGAAACAGCTCAAAACAAAAATAGGAGGTATTGTTGTGATACGAAGGTCCAAACCTTCAGGAGATTATATAATGATTTTTTACCGACCTAAAGGAGTGTGCCACAAGAAAATGTAGTCTGGAGGGTACACGGGGTGGCCACAAGCCATAGGGGCGTGCCCAGGGGGTAGGGCGCACCCCCCGGCTTATAGCCTCCTCATGCACTTGTCAGACTACTTTAAATTTTCCAAATTTATTAAATATTCCAAAACGGAGAAAAAATGCTATTGGGAAAGTTTTGGAGTCGGTTTGCTTACCGTAACACATAATTAATCCTTTTCGGAGTCTGGAACGTTCTAGTGGGTCTCCCTAATGTACTCCTCCGGTGTTATGGTATTGATAATATTGGTTCCAACATTTATGGGAGTACCTGAGATATAATGTTTCATTCTTTGCCCGTTTACCACCTTCGGGTTAGTGCCTTCGGCGTTGTTGATCTTGATGGCACTAGAACGATATACTTCCTCGACAATCTAAGGCCCTTCCCATTTAGAGAGAGGTTTTCTTGCAAAAAACCTTAAACGAGAATTGTATAGCAAGACATGGCCACCTACATTGAATTCACGCTTTTGTATCATTTTATCATGCCATCTCTTAACCTTTTCTTTAAACAACCTGGCATTCTCCTAGGCCCGAGTTCTCCATTCATCAAGTGAGCTAATGTCAAATAACCTCTTCTCACTAGCAAGTTTAAAATCATAGTTGAGCTCTTTAATTTCCCAATAAGCTTTATGTTCTAGTTCAAGAGGTAAGTGACATGCTTTACCATAAACCACTTTATACGGAGACATACCCATAGGGTTTTTGTAAGCAGTTCTATAATCTCGTAATGGATCATCAGTTTTCTTAGACCAATTCCTTCTAGATCTATTAATAGACTTCTGAAGATCAATTTAATTTCTCTATTGCTTAATTCTACTTGACCACTAGACTGAAGATGATATGGAGATGCAATTCTATGATTAACATCATACTTAGCAAGCAATTTACGGAAAGCACCATGAATAAAGTGTGAACCACCATCCGTCATTAAATATTAGGGAGTCCAAATCTAGGGAAAATAACTTCTTTAAGCATTTTAATAGAAGTGTTATGATTAGCACTACTAGTTGGAGTAGCTTCTATCCACTTAGTAACATAATCAGTAGCAACTAGAATATGAGTATACCCGTTGGACTTTGGAAAAGGTCTCATATAATCAAAACCCCAAACATCAAAAGGTTCAATAACAAGTGAGTAATTCATAGGCATTTCCTAACGTCTACTAATATTACCGATTCTTTGACATTCATCACAAGACAAGACAAACTTGTGAGCATCCTTCAAAAGAGTAGGCCAATAAAACCAGATTGTAATACCTTATGTGCAGTTCTATCTCCAGCGTGGTGTCCTCCGTAGGACTCAGAATGACACTTGTGTAGGATCTATTCCTGTTCATGCTCAGGTAGACAACGTATAATAACACCACCCACCCCTTCTTTATAAAGGTGTGGATCATCCCAAAAGTAATGTCTTAAATCATAGAAGAACTTTTTCTTTTGTTGGTATGTGAAACTAGGCGGTATAAATTTAGCAACAATGTAATTAGCATAATCAGCATACCATCAAGCATTACGCGAAGCATTTATGATAGTTAATTGTTCATCAGGAAAGGTATCATCAATAGGTAGTGGGTCATCAAGAACATTCTCTAACCTAGACAAGTTTTCTACTATGGGGTTCTCAGCACCCTTTCTATCAATAATATGTAAATCAAATTCTGGTAGCAGAAGAACCCATCTAATAAGTCTTGGTTTTGCATCTTTCTTTTCCATAAGATATTTAATAGTAGCATGATCAGTGTGGACTATTACTTTGGAATCAACAATATAAGGTCTGAACTTATCACAAGCAAGCACAACCGCTAAAAATCCTTTTCAGTGGTAGTATAGTTTCTTTGGGCACTGTCTAGAGTTTTAATAGAATGATGGATAAAATTTAATTTCTTATCAATTCTTTGTCCTAGAACAGCACCAACGACATAATCACTGGCATCACACATAATTTCAAAGGGTAGGTTCCAATCAGGTGTTTGAACAACACGTGCAGAAATCAAGGCTTTCTTAAGGATTTCAAATGCTTCTACACAATCATCATCAAAAACAAAAGGAACATATTGTTGCAAGAGATTAGTGAGAGTCCGAGAAATTTTATAGAAGTCTTTAATAATCTCCTATAGAAACCAGCATGACCAAGGAAACTTCTTATACCTTTGATATCCATGGGACACGAATTTTTTTCAATAGCATCTACTTTAGCTTTATCCACCTCAATACCTCTTTTGGAGATTTTGTGTCCCAAGACAATGCCGTCATTAACCATAAAGTGGCAATTCTCCTAGTTCAAGACAAGATTATTTTATTCACATCTCTGGAAAACTCGATCAAGGTTGCTGAAGCAATCATCAAAAGAAGTTCTATAAATGGAGAAATCATCCATGAAAACCTCAACAATCTTTTCACAAAAGTGAGAGAATATAGCAGTCATACATCTTTGAAAGGTAGCAGGTGCATTGCATAAACCAAAAGGCATACTTATATAAGGAAAGGTACCGAAAGGGCAAGTAAAAGTTGTCTTTTATTGATCCTCTTTTGACACAGATATTTGAGAGCAACCAGAATAACCGTCTAGAAAGCAGAAGTGTGTGTGTTTAGATAGTCTTTCTAGTATTATATCAATAAAAGGTAGATGGTAATGATCTTTCCTAGTAGATTTATTTAATTTCCTAAAATCAATTACCATTCTATATCCTGTAACAATTCTTTGCGAGATCAATTCATTTTTATCATTCAGAACAACAGTAATACCTCCTGAGGGAGTCCTAGATTAAGGGGTCCTCGGGAGGCCGACCTATTTCTTATGGGTCGGACTGTATGGGCCACTTATTGAACATTGCATCGATCAAAGGCCTTGTCTGTAGGAAGGAAGATTCAGGAATCGTGGCTTGTCTCCCACGTTTGATTTAGCGAATAGGCATGTTTATCCCTTTGGCGTGTAACCGGCCATGTGTGAACCCTAGACACCCTCGGTGTCTATATAAGCCGAAGGGTTTTAGGTTGTAGACAGAGGACGACTCATCTAGGGTTTAGCTGTTCGATCTCAAGGAAGATCAACTCTGTAACCCACATATCATCAATACAATCAATTAGGACGTAGGGTATTACCTCCATAGGAGGGCCCGAACCAGGGTAAACATCGTATCCTTCGTCTCCTGTTACAATCAATTCTAGTCTCACAGCTCGGGACCCCCTACCCGAGATCCACCGGTTTTGACACTGACATTGGTGCTTTCATTGAGAGTTCCGCTATGATCACTCAAGAAATAGATGGCTTGCCTTGTCATCAATGGTGAGGTTCGCAACGTGGACACTTTCGTCCCCGGGCAGATCTTTGCCTTTGGTAGCATTGTGTTGCACGCTGACCCGATCGTCCATCTAGGCCGTGTCAAAAGCTTCTCCCCTGCTCGAGAGGTCATATTAGGGAACCTAGATGTCTCCATAGATTCTCAGGGTGACCTGTCACTAATCAGGCTCGCAGCCTTGCCTGCCATGCCCGAAGACTCTGAGGCTTTAACCTACGGTTCCTCTTTCGGTCATGCCCACGGGATAAACCTGGACGATGGCCTGACATTTAGTCCGGATCCGTCCATAGTTCCAGAGGACCAGATACTTGTTCTTGCCAAACACTCCATCCGCTTGGACATGTCGGAGGTCAAGTTAGAAACCTCCGAACAGGATGACCTGATCGAGCTCTCGACACTCAACGAGGCCCTAGATCGGATCTCGTCGATGAGGATTACCGACGAACCAACCCCGATCCATGCACAGAACGGCTATAGAGCTGGTCAGGATGAATTTTTCGTTCCACCCATGACCCACTTGATAGCCACAATCAAATATTTAACCGACATGTTGGACTATGCCTCCGAGGAGGCAGAACACATGGATGAAGAGGATTGCGCTCCCACCCACGTGAACATCAGGTGATGGTCCGCCACCTCCACATACGATGTCTACATGGTGGACACTCCTACCGCTAACGGCGAAAACACGCCTAAGAACGATGGTGACAAGTCGGGCGAAGCGCCGTCAAGGCGTCGGAAGCCGCATAAGCTGTCAAAAGGCAAAAAGGGAAGGAAAGCTATCATCGGCACCAGGGCGGAGATACCCCGGAGGACCATGGCAATACCAATATCCCCGACCACCCGTTAGAGGGTCAGGAGAGGCTTGAAAACTAGAGCATCCCCAATGACTTCAACATTTCCAAGGATGACAACTACCTCCGTCCTGTCGAGGAGGAGGACATCCCGGAAGCCGATGACTTCTACATCCCTGATAATCTTGAAGATCAGGAACTGTTCAGACAACAACTCATAGCCACGGCTCGCAACCTGAAAGAAAAAGAGCGGCAACTTGAAGCTGAACAAGTTGCCATCAATTATCAATGGACGATAGTCCTCTCCGCTAAGGAAGGGTACGGTACTGGTCTATCAGACCAACCTAAGAGCAATCCACGCAGAAGGCTGCTGCCGCAATTTGACGACGAGCTCATTGATACTCCGTCTCAAAAACATACCCCGTACAACAAGCCAGACTGCCCTCCTCGAGGACGAGACAGGACAGCTAACGACACCGGTTATAGGCTGCCGATGCCTCGAAGACGGGGAAAGGCGCCACTAGAGCCCAATGATAGGTTCGACATGCGAGATGACCTAAACTACAAAGCATGTTGTACAAGATCCATCTACGGGTCCAGAGGTTATTCACTCGATAGACGGGAAGGGCACAGACCATGGCTTGACGGCAACAATAGAGGCCAGGAACAAAACCAGGCTAGAACAGACGCCGAATACTGGAGCGACATAGCTCGGGTCAGAGGCGCCGCTCACCCAAAGTGCTTCACAGACAAGGTGATGCAGCATCAGTTCCCCGAGGGGTTTAAACCCGTGAACGTAGAGCTGTGTGATGGGACAACTGACCCAACCATATGGATCGAGGACTTCCTCCTTTACATCCACATGGCGCGAGGAGATGACCTCCACGCCATCAAATATATCCTCCTAAAACTCAAGGGGCCAGCCCCGCACTGGTTAAACAGCCTCCCCGAAAACTCCATCATATGCTGGGAAGATCTAGAGGATGCATTCCGATCTAACTTCCAGGGCACCTATGTTCGGCCGTCAGACTCTTCTGACCTAAGTAACGTTGTTCAGAGGCCCGGCGAGTCCGCACGGCAATTCTTGAATCGGTTCTTGACCAAGAAAAACCAGATTGTTGACTACCCGGATGCCGAGGCAATAGCCTCCTTCCGGCATAATATTCGGGATGAATGGATCCAGCTTGGCCAGGATAAACCTTAGACTATGTCCGCCCTCACATCCCTCATGACCCGCTTTTGCACGGGCGGAGATAATTTGCTAGTAAGGCGCAACACTACAGCCACAAATCCGAAGATCCCGGAACCTCCAAAGTACAGGATGGAAACGGGAAGCCAAAGCGCAACAAGAACAAGCGCCAGCACAACAATAGTGATGCCAATGACACAACCGTTAATGCTGGTTTCCGCAATTCCCAACCTGGGAAGTGGAAGAAGCCTCCTAAAGGCAATCGTGATGGACCCACCCCATTGGAGAATATAATGGATAGGCCTTGCCAAAACCATGGCGCTCAAGAGAAGCCTCCCAACCACACGCACTATAATTGTTGGGTGTTCAAACAGGCTGGCAAACTCACAACCGAGGATCAAGGCAAGAGCCCTCGCAGCGAGGATGAGGATGAGCCTCGGGGTCCGATTGGTGGAGGACAAAAGAACTTCCCTCCAGAGGTGAAAACAGTAAACATGATATACGCCCCCCATATACCCGAGAAGGAGAGGAAGCACACCCTTCGAGAGTTCTACGCTGTAGAGCCTGTAACCCCGAAGTATAACCCATGGTCGGCATATCCGATCACCTTTGATCGGGGTGATCACCCGACTAGTATCCGTCATGGGAGTTTGGCCGCCCTCGTCCTAGACCCCATTATATATGGGTATCACCTCACAAAAGTCCTAATGGGCGGAGGAAGTAGCCTTAACCTGATTTACTCAGACACGGTGAAAAAGATGGGTATAGATCCGTCAAGGATAAAACCCAGCAACACTACCTTCAAAGGAGTGATTCCAGGCATGGAGGCCCAGTGCACGGGCTCTGTTAGCCTGGAAGTAATGTTCGGCTTGCCCGACAACTTTCGACGAGAAGACTTGATCTTCGACATCGTACCCTTCCGCAGCGGCTATCACGCCCTGGTCGGCTGAACAGTGTTCGCTCACTTCAACGTTGTACCACACTATGCATACCTCAAGCTCAAGATGCCCGGCCCCAAGGGGGTCATTACTATCAACGGAAACACAGAGCGCCCTCTCTGAACTGAGGAACATGCGTTAGCCCTGGTGGCTGAATTCCATTACAATGATGATCGGCAAACGCTGACACCTGCTGTGAAGGCACGCAAGGTTGGGAAACGAGCGCGGCTTAAGCCCAAGCTCTCTGAACCCTCGTCTCCCTGCAAATAGGGACTCGCCCCTGTCGCACAACCCTAGGACCAGTGAAGTATGTGCCAAGGAGGAACAACTTTGCACATAAAATTCCATGGGCGGTGGTGGGGAAAAAAGGGTATGTGTTCGGATGGACGGACTATTGCCATCACAATGTCTTCGGACACAATGCAGGCACCATCAAAGGGCCTGCCAAAGGCGTAAAGCTTATCCACACTTCGGCGACTTCTCAAGACCTTATTTACAAGATCCATTCGTCGAACAAGCATCACCCATTGAGGTGCATCACTCCCTAGGAAACGCAGGAATCGACAAGCGACGGGGCACATGGAGGACGTAAGGTCACCAATCGAAGACCCCTGGTACAACCACTCCTGTAAAACTTTTTTCTTCTTTCTCAAATACTTGTAAACAGTTGCTTCGGCAATACGAGGAATAAGAGTTGTTGAGAAAAATACAACATCACTATACGTGTTTGTCTTGTTGTTCTTTTTGGCACATATTTTATTTTGTCCCTCTTCTCATGAAACTGTTCGCTATATGACGATGCAACCGGCTAATAGACCGGGGGCTAGAGTTCAAAAAAATTGTCTTATGTACAATTGATTATGCATTCGGTGTCTTGGAATTCACTTTATATGCATTGGTTCTGAACTATGTCTTGGGTCAATAGTTGGGTTGCCCGGCTCCTGTGCTTGCCCCTTTATGTTCCGCTAGTTTGGCTAAAAGGGCAAAGGGAGAACCTCTGCGATTGTGTTTCTGGCTGGCCTGGTCAAACACCTCAGAGGAAAAAGCCGAAAACCAACTGTCATGGTATGCGGGAACCTGTCTACGAATTCGATTCTAAGTGTTATACTCACGACCTCGTCAGAGGTCATCCCGTGTCATACGATGGGTTTGGTATTCGTACAAACCATGTGATGTCAGCTTTAGTCACAGTTCATCCGAATATCACAAGTCATCGGGGGCTAGTCACCAGCCTCCCACAGTCCTTTTCGCGCCCCTATGGCCAAGTGAGAGCACTAAAGCATTATGGTCTGATTGGTTGGTCTATCACACACTACCGCCTCCCACAGTCCTTCTCGTGCCCCTTCGGCTAAGTGAAAGCAATAACTAGAGACATCCCACATAGTATCTACATGGGGGCTGAAGCCGATGACTCACAGCTTTCAGTTTAAACGGCCAAACAAGAGTTATAAAGGAATGCAAAACATTAAAAAATATGATAAACCGTGCATAACAAATACTCAAGCATTCAAAAGTCTTCGGACATATTACAATGCATCTAATCGTACATGTCCTCTTTGGAGCATTGCGACTCTATTGCCCAAGCACCCTCCATTACTCCGGAGTAGTACAGCTTGGGGCGCTGATACGTCTCCAACGTATCTATAAATTTTGATCATGTCATGCTATTATATTATTTATTTTGGATGTTTTATATGCCTTAATATGCTATTTTACATTATTTTTGGGACTAACCTATTAATCTAGAGCCAAGTGCCATTTTCTTTTTTTTCCTTGTTTTTGAGTTTTGTAGATATGGAATACTAAACGAAGTCCAAATGGCATAAAACCTTCGGAAGGAATTTTTCTAGAAGGAAACAAGTCGATCAAGCTTGGAGTGCATGTCAGGGGTGGTGCCAGGGCGCCACAAGCCTGCTAGGCGCGGCCCCCCTGGCCGTGCCTAGAAGGCTTGTCGCCTCCTGGCAGGTCTCCTAACCCTAATTCTTGGCCTATAAATACCCAAATATTCCTGCAACATCAAAAAGAGCAACTAAGATACTTTTCCGCCACCAGAAGCCTTCGTTCCTGAGAGATCCAATCTTGGAGCCTTTTTTGATAATCTGCCTGAGGTTGTTTCGATCACGGAGGGCATCTACATCAACTCCATTTCCCCTCCGATGATGCGTGAGTAGTCCACCACAACCTATGGGTCCATATCTAGTAGCTAGATGGGTTCTTCTCTCTCTTTGATCTTCAATATCATGTTCTTCGTGATCTTCATGGAGATCTATCTGATGTAATCCTCTTTTGTGCTGTATTTGTCAACATCCGATGAATTGTGAGTTTATGTTCAGATTATCCATGAATCTTATTTGAATCTCCTCTGAATTCTTATTTGCATGATTTCATATCCTTTCAATTCACTTAAAGTTATTGGTTTGGTTTGGCCAACTAGATTGGTAATTCTTGAAATGGGAGAAGTGCTTGGTTTTCGGTTCAATCTTGCAGTGTCCTCACCCAGTGACATAGTAGGGGTAGCGAGGCACGTATTGTATTGTTGCCATTAAGGGTAACAAGATGGTGTTTTCATCATATTGCTTGAGTTTATCCCTCTACATCATGTCATCTTTCTTAATGTGTTACTCTATTCTTCATGAACTTAATACTCTAGATGCAGGCAGGAGTCGGTCGATGTGTGGAGTAATAGTAGTAGATGCAGAATCGTTTCGGTCTACTTTTCACGAACATGATTCCTATATGTATGATCATTTCCTTGGATAACTACATGATTATTCACTTTTCTATCAATTGCTTGACAGTAATTTGTTTACCCACCATGATATTTGCCTTCAAGACAAAAGCCTCTTGTGAAACCTATGGCACCCAGGTCTATTTTCCATTATATACTTTCATATCTATAAACCAAAAAACCCAAAAATATCTTGCCGCAATTTATTTACCTTTTACTTTCCGTACTCATTTACATCTATGTCTTTCAGATCTAACCCTTGAAAATAACCATGAAGGGATTGACAACCCCTTTATAGCGTTGGGTGCAATAGTTTGTTCGTTTGTGTAGGTGCATAAATTGGTGACTTGCTTGTTCCTCCTATTGGATTGATACCTTGGTTCTAAAAAACTAAGGGAAATACTTATCTACTTTACTGCATCACCCTTTCCTCTTCAAGGGAAAACCAACACAAGCTCAAGAGTAGCAAGAAGGATTTCTGGCGCCGTTGTCGGGGAGGATACATATCAAGCCTACCAAGTACCCATCACAAACTCATCTTTTGCATTTACTTTATTTGCCATTTTCCACTCGTTTTCCTCTCCCACACTTCTAAAACAATTTTCTGAAAATACCAAAAAGATTTGCCTTTTTATTCGCCCTTCTTTCGTTTGCTTGTGTGCTTGATTGCTTGCTTTGTCACGGTGTCCGAGAATACTAGGTTGTGCGACTTTTCCAATACTAATAATAATGATTTTATTAGTACTCCTATTGCTCCTGCCACTAGTGCGGAATCTTGTGAAATCAATGTTGCCTTGCTAAATCTTGTTATGAAAGAACAATTTTCCGGCCTTCCTAGTGAAGATGCCGCATCCCATCTAAATACTTTCATTGAGTTTTGTGATGTGCAAAAGAAGAAAGATGTGGATAATGGTATTGTTAAATTGAAGCTATTTCCATTCTCACTACGAGATCATGCTAAAACTTGGTTTTCATCTTTGCCTAGAAATAGTATTGATTCCTAGAATAAGTGTAAAGATGTTTTTATTTCCAAGTACTTTCTACCCGCTAAGATCCTCTCCCTTAGGAACGATATAATGAATTTTAAGAAACTTGATCATGAGCATGTTGCACAATCTTGGGAGAGGATAAAATTAATTATTAGGAATTGTCCCGCGCATGGTTTGAGTTTATGGATGATTATACAAATTTTCTATGAGGGCTTGAATTTTGCATCTAGAAATCATTTAGATTCTGCCGCGGGTGGTACTTTTATGGAAATCACGTTAGGATAAGCTACTAAACTCCTATATAATATCATGACAAACTACTCTCAGTGGCACACCGAAACATCTCCTACTAGTAAAAAAGTGCACGCTATTGAAGAAATAAATACTTTGAGTGAAAATATGGATGAATTGATGAAACGGTTTGCTAGTAAGAGTGCTCCTATTGATCCTAATGATATGTCTTTGTCTTCTTTGATTGGAAATAATAATGAATCTATGGATGTGAATTTTTTTTTTGTAGGAACAATTTTGGTAACAATGCGTATAGAGGTAATTTCAACCCTAGGTTGTTTCCTAGTAATTCCTCTAATAATTATGGTAATTCCTACAACAATTCTTGTGTAAATTATAATAATATGCCCTCTTATCTTGAGAATATATTTAAATATTTTATTGGTTCGCAAAAAGTTTTTAATGCTTCTGCTGAAGAAAAAGTGCTCAAGATTGACGATTTGGTTAGGAGTGTTGATAGAATTTTGCTTGAGGTTGATTCTTTCAAATTTAGATCTAATCTACCCAAGCATGATATTAATGAGTCTATAAAAGCTATGAGAATTTCTATTGATGAAAGTAAGGAAAGAACCGCTAGAATTCGTGCTAAGCGTGAATGACTTGAAAAGGTGTTTTCTCGCGATAATAATGATGAAGATCTTAAAGTGATTGATATGACTCCTATTCAATGTTTGTTTTCCAATGTAAATCTTTATAATTATGGGACTGGATATAAATCAACTTTAGTTAAAAGGCATCCCAATGATTCAGAGTCTATAGATCTTAATGCAAAGATTGATAAAAGTGGAATTGAAGAGGTCAAAACTTTAAATAGCAATGAACCCACACTTTTGGATTTCAAGGATTTTAATTATAATATATTCTATTTGGTTAATTTTATTTCCTTGCTTCAATCCATGTTGAATTATCCTCATGCTTATAGTCAAAATAAGGCTTTTACTAAACATATCGTTGATGCTATGATGAAATCTTTCGAAGAAAAACTTGAGATAGAAGTGTCTATTCCTAGAAAACTTAATGATGAGTGGGAACCTGGTATTAAGATTAACATCAAAGATTATGAGTGTCATGCTTTTATGTTATTTGGGTGCTAGTGTTTCCATGATTCCGAAAACTTTATGTGTTGTGCTAGGTTACCATGATCTTGATGATTGCTCTCTAAATTTGCATCTTGTGTATTCCACTATTAAGAAACCTATGGGAAGGATTAATGATTTTATTATTGTTTCAAATAGGAATTATGTGCCCATGGATTTCATTGTTCTTAATATAGATTGCAATCCCACATGTCGTATTATTCTTGGTAGACCTTTCCTTAGAACGATTTGTGTAATTATTGACATGAAAGAAGGAAACATTAGATTCCAATTTCCATTAAGGAAAGGAATGGAACACTTTCCTAGAAATAAAATAAGATTGCCTTATGAATCTATTATGAGAGCTACTTTTGGATTGCATACCAAAGATGACAATACCTAGATCTATTGTGTTTTGCCTAGCTAGGGGCGTTAAACAATAGCGCTTGTTGGGAGGCAACCCAATTTTATTTTTGTGTTATGTTTTTGCTTATGTTTTTGAGTGTTTACCACATTATTATTTATGTAATAATTGTGTTTTTGTGTTTCAATTAGTGTCTGAGCCAAGTAAAACCTTTGAGGTGATCCATGGTAGTTGTTGATTTGATTGTACTGAAAAACAGAAACTTTTTCGCTAAGTCCAGGAATTTTCCAGATTTTTCAGAGAGTATAAATGATCTGAAATTTTTACAAAATATTAACATATAAAATTTCACAGGTTATTATAATTTTTGAGAGTTGTTGGAGTTACAGAAGTGTACGAAGTTTTCAGATTGCTATAGATTGTTCTGTTTTTGACAGATTCTATTTCTTTGAGTTGTTTGCCAATTTTGATGAATGTATGGGTTGTATCATGTGGTATGAGCCATGGAGAAGTTATATTACAGTAGGTATAACACCAATATAAATAAAGAATGAGTTCACAACAGTACCTAAAGTGGTGATTTATTTTCTTATACTAACGGATCTCATGAGTTTTCTGTTAAGTTTTGTGTTGTGAAGGTTTCAAGTTTTGGGTAACGATTTTATGGACTATGGAATAAGGAGTGGCAAGAGCCTAAGCTTGGGGATGCCCAAGGCACCCCAAGTCATATTCAATGATGTCTAAAAGCCTAAGCTTGGGGATGCCTCGGAAGGCATCCCCTCTTTCGTCTTCAATCCATCGGTAAATTTATTTGAGGCTATATTTTTATTCACCACATGATATGTGTTTTGCTTGGAGCGTCTTTTATGATATGAGTATTTTATTGTTAGTTTGCCACAATCATACTTGCTGCACACATCTTTTGAGAGATACACGCTGAATCGTAAATTTGTTACAATGCTCTATGTGCTTCACTTATATCTTTTGAGTTGGGCAATTTTGCTTTATGTGCTTCACTTATATCTTTTAGAGCAAGGTGGTGTTTGCATTTTATAGAAATACTTGAACACTTGTACCTCACTTATATTATTTTGAGAGTCTCTAAAATAGCATGGTAATTTGTCTAGGTTATGAATTTAGTCCTAATATGGTAGGCATCCAAAAGGGGTATAATAAAAACTTCCATATTAAGTGCATTGAGTATTTATGAGAAGTTTGATTCCTTGCATAAAGTTTTGAGTTATAAAGATGGTAATGTTAAGAGACATGTTAGGAAGCAAATTGTGATTTGGTAAAAATACTTGTGTAAAGGTTTGTGATTCCCGTAGCATGGAAGTATGGTGAACCGTTATGTAAGGAAGTCAGAGCATGACTTGTTTATAGATTGTCGGCCTTTGTGTAACGGTCGGGCGCATGCGATGGTTAACTCCTATAAACCTCCCCCCTTAGTAGAATGCGTTTAATGCTTTGTTTCAATGACAAATAGACTTTTGCAATAAGTATGTGAGTTCTTTATAACTAATGTTGAGTCCATGGATTATACGCACTCTCACCCTTCCATTTTTGCTAGCCTCTCTATTACCGCGCAACTTTCACCGGTATACCATATACCTTCCTCAAAAAAGCCACCATATACCTTCCTCAAAATAGCCACCATATACCTTCCTCAAAACAGCCACCATACCTACCTATTATGGCATTTCCATAGCCATTCCGAGATATATTGCCATGCAACTTCCACCATTTCCTTGCACCATCACTTCCATATTGCATATAGAGTCATATTTTGTCATATTGTAATTTTCCTTTTGAGTTTTAAGTAAATAAAAGTGTGACGATTTTCATTAATAGAGCATGTCCCATGTGAGGAAAGGATGATGGAAGCTATGATTCCCTTACTAGTAGGGATGAGAGTCCGTACTTTATGAAAAAAAGAGGCCAGCAAAGCCCAAATAAAAAAATTGAATAAAAGAGGCCTTAGATGCCCACAAAAAAATGAGAGAAAAGAGACAAGGGACATTGCCATTACCTTTTTCCACACTTGTGCTTGAAAGTAGCATCATGATCTTCATGATAGAGAGTCTCCTATTTTATCACTTTCATATAGCTAGTGGAAATTTTTCTTCATGATGCTCATCCACTTAGTTTCTTTTTGAGCTATCATATACTTATAGCTCTAGTGCATCCGTTGCATGGAAATCCCTACTCACTCACATTGATATCTATTGATGGGAATCTCCATAGCCCATTGATACACCTAGTGGATGTGAGACTATCTTCTCCCTTTCCTTGACAACCTCCACCATATTCTATTCCACCTATAGTGCTATATCCATGGCTCGCACTCATGTATTGCGTGAGAGTTGAAAAAGTTTGAGAAAATAAAGGTGTGAAAACAATTGCTTGACTTTTCATCAGGGTTGTGCATGATATAAATACTTTGTGTGGGGAAGATGGAGCATAGCCACACCATATGATATTGTAAGGATAACTTTCTTTTGCCATTATATTTTGAAGAGATACAATTGCTTTGCTAGTATGCCTGAAATGTTATTGTTTCTATATAATTATTAAGCTTTTGTTTTGAGTCTTACGAATCTGAATATTCATGCCACAATAAAGAATATTACATGGATAAATATGTTAGGTAGCACTCCACATCAAAAATTATGTTTTTATCACTTACCTACTCGAGGACGACGAGCAGTTGTTAAGCTTTGGGATGCTGATACGTCTCCAACGTATCTATAATTTTTGATGATGCCATGCTATTATATTACCTGTTTTGGATGTTTTGTATGCATTAATCTATTTTATATTATTTTTGGGACTAACGTATTAATCTAGAGCCAAGTGCCAGTTTCTATTTTTTTCCTTGTTTTTGAGTCTTGCAGATATGTAATATTAAAGGAGTCCAAACGGAATAAAACCTTCAAAAGGAAATTTTCTGGAAGGAAACAAGTTGATAAAGCTTGGAGTGCACGTCACGGGAGGTGCCAGGGTGCCACAAGCCTACTAGGCGCCCCCCCTGGCCGCGCCTAGCAGGCTTGTCGCCTCCTGGCAGGTCTCCTAACCCTAATTCTTGGCCTATAAATACCCAAATATTCCCCCAACATCAAAAAGATTCACGCAAATACTTTTCTGCCGTCGGAAGCCTCCGTTCCCGAGAGATCCAATCTTGGAGCCTTTTTTGGTAATCTGTCGGAGGGGGTTTCGATCATGAAGGGCATCTACATCAACTTCATTGCCCCTCCGATGATGCGTGAGTAGTCCACCACATACCTACGGGTCCATAGCTAGTAGCTAGATGGCTTCTTCCCTCTCTTTGATCTTCAATACCATGTTCTTCATGATCTTCATGGAGATCTATCCAATTTAATCCTCTTTTGTGGTGTGTTTGTCAAGATCTAATGAATTGTGAGTTTATGTTCAGATTATCCATGAATCTTATTTGCATGATTTATATCCTTGCAAGTCTCTTCGAGTTATTGGTTTGGTTTGGTCGACTAGATTGGTAATTCTTGCAATGGGAGAAGTGCTTGGTTTTGGGTTCAATCTTGTGGTGTCCTCACCCAGCGACATAGTAGGGGTAGCGAGGCATGTATTGTATTGTTGCCATCAAGGCTAACAAGATGGGGTTTTCATCATATTGCTTGATTTTATCCCTCTACATCATGTCATCTTTCTTAGTGCATTACTCTGTTCTTCATGAACTTAATACTCTAGATGCATGCAGGAGTCGGTCGATGTGTGGAGTAATAGTAGTACATGAAGAATTGTTTTGGTCTACTTGTCACGGGCGTGATGCCTATATGCATGATAATTGCCATGGATGACTACAAGATTATTCGCTTTTCTATCAATTGCTTGATAGTAATTTGTTTACCCACCATGACATTTGCCTTCAAGAGAGAAGCCTCTAGTGAAACCTATGGCCCCCGTGTCTATTTTCCATTATATACTTTCAGATCTATAAACCAAAAAAAACAAAAATATCTTGCTTCAATGTACTTACCTTTTACTTTCCACACTAGTTTACATCTATGTCTTTCAGATCTAATCCTTGCAAATAACCATGAAGGGATTGACAACCCCTTTATAGCGTTGGGTGCAAGAGTTTGATTGTTTGTGTAGGTGCATCCATTGGTGACTTGCTTGTTCCTCCTACTGGATTGATACCTTGGTTCTCAAAAACTGAGGGAAATACTTATCTACTTCGCCGCATCACCCTTTCCTCTTCAAGGGAAAACCAACGCAAGCTCAAGAGTCAGCAGACGCCTATGCTCTTTCCCCGGAGGGGGCAGGGCGGTGACTATCTTCATCGGATCCAGCCCCCGGCCAGTGCACCTTGGCCTTTGAAAAGGCCATCCGAGCTCCCTTGATATAGGAGGAGCACCTTAGAGCATCGAGACGGGGCGAGGCGTCGATCAGCTTCTGCACCAGGATGAAGTAGCTGCCCATCAGTGGCTCGTTGGGCCATAGCCGGATACAAAGATCCTTTATGGCCGGCTCCACCATGCGGTGTAGCTCCATCAGCTGCTTCAGCTTCTCAACAAGGAGAGGAGAGCGCTCGGGGGCATCAAATTGCGCTCAAAATAGACGAGCTTCATCTCCTTCTTCCCGTGAAGCATAGAGCTGATTTTCATCTGCCACGCTCTTTTGGAGGTCGGAGCAGGCGTCTGAGGAACTCCATACCTAAGTAAGCTACTCGAACTTGCTATCCCCGAAGACAAACTACAAAAAGTATGGCTTACCATATGTTATAACCTTCGCTTGGCGGAATTGCTCCTCCTCCTATCCACCCGCTCCTTTTGGATTTCAATTTTCATGGTGGATAGTTCGGTGGCCTGCTCGTTGCCTTTCTGCTCAAGGGCCTCGCACTTGTGGCTGGCGTCCTTGAGCTCATGTTGCATCTCCTGCACCCGAGCCTCGTGCTTGTCGATGGTGGCTCTCAAAGCTGAAAGCGTGGTAGCCACTTGTTCGGCCGCCACCCTCTCAACCGCTGCCTCATCCTTCGCCTGTCGCAGCTCGGCCATGAGCTTCTCTACCTCCTTCACCGAGGCTGTGTGATCATCAACAATATGAAAAACTGCATTGACAGTATTACGACGGAAGTGTCCGGGTATTGACTTAAGCTTACCTTGCGCCTCAAGAGCATCAAGCTCGTCTTCAGAGCTTTTGAGCTTCCGATTCAGCTCGGCTAGCTCGACGTCATTTACAGCCGCCAATGATGATGAAGCATGTAACACGCAAATCCTTGTCAGGTTAGATGGGTTCAAAACTTTTGAACTGTCGTCAATTCGATCCTATGTCTAGTCCTCTTAAGGGTTGTTAGAACGTTCCGAACATATAGTTTCGCATATAGTTCGGATAATGGTTCATGATTGACCCCTAGGTGAGTTTTTCTTCAAACTCACCTAGGGCTCGGGGGATGCCATGTATATAATAATAAAAAGAAATAAATATTTTAAAAATAGAGTGTCGCGTGGATCACCTGAAAGCCTGTCAGGAGACCCTTGAAGGCCTCCTTTAGTCCGTTGTCGACGGACTGAATGCTCTGCAATACCGCACCCATAAGGGTGCGGTGCTCCTGGGTGATGGAGGCGCTTGTTAGAGTCTCCCCCATCATTGGCCACCCATTGGTCTGTGGCGCTAGTGATGATCGGTTAATATGATCTCCAACCGGGGATTGAACCGGTATCTCCGGAGGCGTTGTGCGCTCCAGAGATGTCCTCGCAAGGGACTGGATGTCGTCCGGTCTCCTTAGTATCCGGGTGGTGTTCCACCCCCCGGTCTTCGGTGGCCCCTCGTTGGCCTCGACCATGACGTCGTCTCCCCCACCGCTTGTGTCTGGCTCCATAGGAGCATGCTAGGAAGACACCTCCGTGGTGTCCTTCGCGATGCCCGGAAGAGTGGGATGTGACGCATTATCGCTCTCTCCCATCTCAACGGGTGGGTTCTCCCCGTCCGAAACCTGATCGGTGGGGAGGACGCAAAGTGGGCTGCAAAATCAATAAAGTACTCGCATGTTAATAAATATTAAAATTATCGATGACAACCGAGGAAGTCTTCGGATCCTAACCTTTGAGTTGGGGGCTTGAACCTTAGGCTCCTTCGTGGAACCCTCTCGAAGTCATCGGACTCAGTATCCGAGTCTGATATGTCGTCAAACAGGGTTACATATGTCCGACGTGCTTTCTTCTCGGCAAGAGGAGGTACTTCCTCCGTGGGGTCCGATGACGCCGCCCTCTTTCTTGTGAGGGAGAATCGTCCTCCCCCTCATCCTCGTCCTCATACTCATGATCCTCTAGATTCGAGGAGGCATGGGTTTCCTCGGACGCAACCTCTGGCTAGCCCCTGATGCGAAGGCCTTCTCGGCCTGGCTTCTTCTTCTTCTCCTTCTTCGTGGGCGCCTCGTAAGGCGCCTGGACGAGCATTTCCTCTAACAGCCCAGGCGTGATGTCTTCGGGCTGAGGCGTCGGGCAGTCGATGCACGCGGCTTTGCTCAGCCATTTCTGCAAAACATGATCGGAAAGATGTTTTAGATCTTCTTTATGAAAGATAGACCCAATCAAATAAAGCTACGATGTACCTTGGAAGCAGGCTTGTCAGCGTGTAGACCCCGATCCTCCTCCTCAGCTGGCCAATCCTTCTACGCCTTGAAAAGTGCCTTCCATAGCTTCTCTCGAGTAGTGCGGAAGAGGTGACGGATTGTGGGCTCATCGTCGAGCCGGCGAGCCCATAGGGGTATATCCCGGCGCTGGCAGGGAAGGATGCGCCGCTGGAGCATAACCTGGACCACGTTGGTCAGCGTGATGTCTTTTTCGACCATGGAGCCGATGCGCTTTTGCAGGTCGCCCACCTCCTTGCTCGAGCCCAAGTTTAGGCTCTTTCGGAACCACGATGTCAATCTGGTAGGGGCGGATCTGAATTCGGTTGGGTTAGATCGACCTCCTCCCTTGGCTCGGTGATGTAAAACCACTCCTTTTGTCGTACTTTGATGGTGTCGATGAAGGTGTCGGATGCCATACAACGCGGGTGAGTTTGCTGATGACAGCCCCGCTGCCGTCTATGTGTTCGCTTGCGACACACTTTGACTTGATGTTAAACACCTTGAGACAAAGTCCAAAGTGTGGCTCGACCCGCAAGAAGGCCTCATAGACGAGTATGAATGCCTATATGTGCATGAAGAAGTTCAGCGAGAGATCATGGAAGTCGAGGCCGTAGAAAACATGAGCCCCTAACGACAGGGTGGAGCGGGAAGCTCAATCCCCGAATGAAGTGGGGAAGGAAGACCACCCTTTCGCTTGGCTTGGGAGTGGGGATCACCTGGCTCTTCTCGGGCGTGCAGTGGGGAATGTTTGCGGCGAGGTAGCCAGCATCCTTGAGGTCCCAGATGTCCCTGTCGGTGACCGTGGAAGCCTCCCACTTGCCGTTGAAGCCAGAGCCCGTCATGGATAATCTCGAAGGGGGTGTGGTGGAAAACCTAGATCTACGCTCTAGAGGCTCGGAAGAATTGGGAAGTAGAGGAGGCGAATGGGGAGCGTGGCTGAGCCTTGGGGTCTTCTTTCCCTTTTATGAGGCTTATCGTTGTTGGGCCTCCCTTTGCTGCACTATGAATCCCTTCTCTTCCCGATACGTGCCTACCGTTACACGCGCATGATTAAATATATCTGATGTAAAATGGGGCAGGATTTGTGCATTGATGGATCGTGCTGATGAAAACGGACTCAAACTGCGAATCAAGTTTTTGCAACTGGCTTAGTGGTCATGGTGGGACATGACCTTTCGTCAGAAGGGTCATCAGGGCACGTTATTTTACCCCTTGGCATTTGGCCTTTAGGACTGACCTATTCAGGGTGTTCGGACGCGCCTCTATTCGGAAAACTGCATGACATCGGAGGACGAACTAAACTTGGCAGGAAGAACTCACCTCGCAAGCTGAAGGCTCTGATCATACGAAAGCTAAGACCCTTGGCGTTGGAGGCAAGTTCGGGGGGCTACTGAGGTAGTCCTAGATTAAGGGGTCCTCGGGAGTCCGGCCTGTTTCTTATGGGCCGGACTGTATGGGCCACTTACAGAACATTGGATCGATCAAAGGCCCTGTCTCCAGGAAGGAAGCTTCGCGATTCATGGCTTGTCTCCCATGTTTGATGTAGCGAATAGGCATGTTTATCTCTTTGGCGTGTAACCGACCATGTGTAAACCATAGACACCCTCGGTGTCTATATAAGCCAAAGGGTTTTAGGTTGTAGACAGAGGACAACTCATCTAGGGTTTAGCTATTCGATCACGAGGTAGATCAACTCTGTAAACCACATATCATCAATACAATCAAGCAGGACATAGGGTATTACCTCCATAGGAGGGCCCGAACCTGGGTAAACATCGTCTCCTTCGTCTCTTGTTATCGTCGATTCTAGTCTCACAGCTCGGGACGCCCTACCCGAGATCCGCCGGTTTTGACACCGACACCTCCCTTCTTAGGGACACAATGAACAGGACTAACCCATCTACTATCAGCAATATGATAAATTATACCCACCTCCAGAAGCTTTATTATTTCTTTTCTTACCAGTTCTTTCATTTTAGGATTTAACCGTCGTTGGTGATCAACAACTGGTTTAGCATCAGGTTCCATATTAATTTTATGCTGACATAGAGTGGGACTAATGCCCTTAAGATCATCAAGAGTATATCCAATAGCAGCTCAGTGCTTCTTCAGTGTTTTCAATAATCTATTTTCTTCATGTTGTGAAAGGTTAGCACTAATAATAACATGATATGTCTTCTTTTCATCAAGATAAGCATATTTCAGAGTAGTTGGTAATTGTTTAAGCTCAAACACAGGATCACCCTTGGGTGGAGGAGGATCCCCAAGTATTTCAATAGGCAAGTTGTGTTTCAAAATAGGATGTTGATCTAACAAAATCTTATCTATTGCATTCCTTTCATTCATATGCATATCATTTTCATGGTCTAGCAAATATTATTCTAAGGGATGAGTAGGAGGCACAACAATAGAAGCAAAACCAATAATTTCATCCTTACTAGGCAATTCTTTATCATGGGGTTGTCTATGAAATTTAGATAAATTAAACTCACGACACACATCCCCAAAACTCACATTAACAGTTTCTTTCTCACAATCTATCTTAGCATTAACAGTATTCAAGAAAGGCCTACCAAATATAATGGGACAAAAATCATCTTCGGGGAACCAAGAACAAGAAAATCAGTAGGATATTTTATTTTCCCACACAAGACTTCAACACCTCTAACAATCCCAACTGGTGCTATAGTATCTCTATTAGCAAGCTTAATGGTAACATCAATTTCTTCTAATTCAGCTGGTGCAATATCATTCATAATTTCTTGATATAAGGTAAAGGGAATTTCACTCACACTAGCACCCACATCACATAGGCCATGATAACAATGATCTCCTATTTTAACAGAAACAACAGGCATGCCAACTATAGGTCTATGTTTATATTTAGTATCAGGTCTAGCAATTCTAGCAGCTTCAACAAAGAAATGAATAACGTGCCCATCAATATTATAAACCAAGGGATGTTTAACCATAGCAATACTAGGTTCAATTTTAATTTGTTCACGGGGTGTAGGTGTTCTAACATAGCTCTTATGAACCATAGTTGAAGATTTAGCATGTTCCTTTATTCTAACATGGAAAGGTGGTTTCTCAATATAAGCAGCAGGAATGACATGATCAACATTATAAGTAATAGTTTTCTTCAACTTCAACTATTTTCACTTCAATGGGAGGATGATATTTATACCACTTCTCCTTAGGGAGACCAACATGAGTAGCAAATGATTCACAGAAAGAAGCTACTATCTCATAATCAAGTCCATATTTAGTGCTAAATTCACGAAAAGCATCCGTGTATATAAAGGATTTAACATAATCAAACTTAAGGTTTATACCTGCCTCCTTACTTTCGTCAAGTTCCAAATCTTAAGAGTTGTGTTGGGGATATAACCCTGTGGTGAGACCCGCCCCAGAGGCTCCGGGTCACACCTGGCGGCTCATAGACCAGTCCAAGGATGGGCCTTGAAGACTCAGTCCCAAGATGTTGGGCGGCGTGCCAAGATGGGCTAAGATGAGGCCCGGGCGGAGATGGTATGAAGGCCCGGGCAGGTGAGCAGCCCGGAGACAGCTTGCTCAGGAAGGCAAGACAATATAGAGATAGACTCAGACACGTTGGGAGAGTCGGTTACGACTTGTATGACCCGTGGTCTTGACCTCCTATATAAAGGCGAGACCCGGGGCGACTTAGACAAAGACTAACTGATCGAGAGCTAGGTCAAGTGATTCCGCTCCCTTGTAATCGAGACTCCAAGCAATACAAGCATAAGCAGGACGTAGGCTTTTACCTCTACTTGAGGGGCCGAACATGGGTAAACCTGTGTCCTTCGTCCCCATCAACCCCTTTGAGTCCATCACCTTAGCGATGGCCTCGAATCTAAGTCCTCGGACATCTGCCGTGACAAAACCATGACAGTTGGCGCCCACCATGGGGCTAGCGCTCAGTGGTGTTGAGTTCTCAAAGGGCTCTCTCCCAGGGTTCGAGGGATACGTGGTCAGAAGGATGAGCAAAAGTCACCGCGGCCGGCTCTACATCGACGACGCCGGTTGGGGCCCTGAGGCCGACACTGTCGAATATGGATTCCGGGTTCCCTTCGGTGGAATCCACGTCTTCATTGGCAAGGTTGACGGATCTACGCCCGGGCCGGATGTCTGCACCAACATCATCGAGCCGGCTCGGTGCGTGCAACCCGCCCAACACGTGCGACCCGCCCGTGCTAACCCGGGCCGGAAGCATGTCTTCGTGGGCTTTACTCAAGGGATGGGTCTTGAGGCTCTATGTCGTAGGAGACTCTCGTCTATTCAGAGGACGGATCTTCGAGCGGAGAGGCAGAATCAATCTACCAGCTTCACAAAGGCGGGCTCGGGGGCTACGACGAGCTTTACCACGAGTCGGAGCATTCTGAGCCGGAGGACACGGGCTGCCGATCCATGCGGTCATGTTCATGACAGCATCAGCATCGGGCACGAGCAGCACAGCCGCCGGAGCCATAAACACGGGGGCTGACCCACCGTCGCCGGCTCGGGTTCTTCTAGATCTGATGAACGAGCTCGCAACCCTGATGGCGACTGAAGTCACGCCACATAATCAAGCGACCCGGAACTTGGAGATCACAAGGCTTAAGGACAGGATGGCGAAAGTCCAATAGGTGATTGGCGAGTTAAAGGCTCAGATGGATGCGAAGGCCGAGCGCCTTAGGACAGATGCTTTCCGCCTTGAGCTAGAGCAACAGTTAGCAGCTATGGTGCAGCGGATGAGACGTCAGTCCCGCTTACATGAGCAATACGAGGCCAGGAAACTTTTTAACACGCCAGGAACAGGACAGACAACGGACGCGCCTAGATCATAATATGTGGCATAAAGCACCATGTTCAAGTAGGGGATTACAGCAGGGTGCGGGAGAGTGGACTGCTAAAAGGAGATGAGGATGGTGATGAAGAAGGTGATGTTGATGAAGACGATCACCGCGTTGATGGTTCCCCCGGTGGCACTCTGGCACCACCGGGAGAGAGGGGGAGAGGGTATCCCCCTTGTGCTTCTCCTCCACGGCCTCCCCCTTGATGGGGAGAAGTTCTACCTTTGGTCCTTGGCCTCCATGGTGTTGATGGCCCCTCCGGGATGATGAAGATGGCCTCCGGTGATGGTGACCCCCTCCGGAAGGGTGCTGGAGAAGGCCAAGATTGGTTTTTCGTGGCTCTGGAGTATTGCAGCGGCGGAACTCTCGATCTAGGTTTCTTTTCGGTGGTTTCTGTATTTATAGGAATTTTTGGCATCGATCTCATGTCAAGGGTCCCACGAGGGAGTCACAAGCCTACCAGGCGCGACCACCCCCTGGCCGCGCCTAGGTGGCTTGTCACCTCCTCGTCTCTCTTCTGGCCCAACTCCAATGCTTCGGGGTCTCTTTTGGTCCACAAAAAATCATACTAAATTTTCAGCCCATTCCAAGAACTTCTATTTCTGCACAAAAAATGACACCATGGTAGTTCTGCTGAAAACAGCGTCGGTCCGGGTTAGTGCTAATAAAATCATACCCAAATCATATAGAATTATTGTAAACATGGCAAGAATACTTCATAAATTATAGATACGTTGGAGACGTATCAGCATCCCCAAGCTTAATTCCTGCTCGTCCTCGAGTAGGTAAATGATAGAAGAAATAATTTATGAAGTGTGAATGCTAGCAAGTGCACAAGTTTGATCAATGATAATTATAATCACTTTTTCTAGCATCAATATGTATCATAAACATTGGCTCATCTCATAAAGCTTCTCATGATGAAGTAACAAGCTATTCACATGTGGATGTATAGACCATAAAGTTTCTTGAAAACTAACTAACTATGCTTTCAGTCACCAAACAATTGCAATTCATCTTATTTTCACGAAGGGTCTATGTAAGAGCTTTGATTTAGCAAAGTCCACATACTCAACTATCATATAGTCTTCCATGATTGCTAACACTAAAAGCATATTTTTAGAGAAAATGGCATCCGTCAAACACACAGAAGATAGGGGCTTAAAGTTTTGCCTCCCAACTTATTTATTGTATAGATAATTGTCAACAATAATAATTCATGATCAAATATATTTGAATGGCCATATATGCCTAGATCATTCCCCACCACATGATGCTTGCCAAGAGAAAAAGGTGAAATATAGGAAGTGGTGAAGATCACCATGACTCTTGTATAAAGGTAAGTACTAGAAAGTAAAAGATAGGCCCTTCGCAGAGGGAAGTAGAGGTTGTCATGCGCTTTTTGTTTTATGGATGTGCAAACTCTTAATCCAAAGGAACGTCACATTGTATTGCCCTTTGTGATAGCAACCTTTATTATGCAGTCCGTCGCTTTTATTTCTTTACCATCACAAGTTTGTACAACGCTTATTTTCCCTTACAATAAAAGATCTTACATATTTAGGAGCAATTTTTATTGCTTTTTGCATCAATGACAACTTACTTGAAGGATCGTATTCAATCCATAGTTAGGTATAGTGGACTCTCATGGCAAAATTGGTTTAAGGGTGTTTGGATGCACAAGTAGTATTTCTACTTGGTGTGGAAGTTTTGGCTAGTATGAGGTGGAAGCAAGCACCACATGTTGGAGGATCCATAACAATATAACTTCTATACAAACATACCCAAGCAATACTCATTACGTTGTCTTCCTTGTCCAACTTCAACTAATTTGCTCAAGTTTGAAAATAATTAATGGGGCTCACAATCATAGAAGATGTCCAAGATAGTATATTTATATGTGAAATCTCTCTTCCTTCAATATTCTTTCATGAATTGTTCAAGTGACCAATGTGGTGTTTGCTAACTTTCAATAAATTTTACCACCTATACTTCTTATATGTGAAGTAATTAATCCCCATGGTATAAGTATATGAAGCATTTTTTATTTCAGATTTATGATTCAATTCATTCAGCCATTTACTCATGGGATATAAGTGAAACACGAGAGTGAATGTCAAACTACTCCAAAAAGATATGAGTGAAGATCAATGCATAGTCAATTAGTTAAATAGCCATGTGAGTACTATCTATTATTCAAAATATCAGATCCAATGATTTTATTGAGACAGCAAACAAAATAAAATGGCACTCCAAGAATAGCACGCATCATGTGAACGAACAAAAATTTAGGCTCGACATAGGCTAACCGATAATTGTTGATGAAGAGATGTGGGATGTGTAGCATCCCCAAGCTTAGATACTTGAGAGTTCTTGAAATATTTGATTGGGGTGCCTTGGGAATCCCCAAACTTCAGTTTTTTTATCTTCTTCAATCCTCTCATATCCCGGTATCACCTATTCTCAAAAACTTCATCCACACAAAACTCAAAAAGAACTCGTGAGATAGGTTAGTACACATAAGAAGAAATCAACACTTCATCTACTGCCAATACAAGCTACACAATAATTTTCAAAAATTAGGTATTGTATACTATCATTTCCATAATTTATATCTACCAATATTGGCCATGGAAACTATAGGATAAGAAGATAACAAAACTATGACAGCAATCTGTCTAAACAGAACAGTCTGTAGAAATTTATTAAACCAGTGTACCTCTGTGACCCTAAAAATTATGAAACTTTAGGAAATTCTAAGTAATTTCTATGATAATGCTGTGTAAAAATTTCATAACTTTCCACGTTCCAGTAAAATATTAAAATTCAAACACTACAGAAAAAGTTTCCGTTTTTACACAACACACATCAAAACATGCAATGAAGGCATCCTAATGCAACTCTTGGAACTTTTTATTGGAAAACAAGATTATAAATAACATCTAACAGAGGGCAAAAAATAAAATGATTCTCCAAGATAAACTCATATCATGTGACGAATAAAAATATAGCTCCAAGTAAGATATACCGATAGTGTTGAAGGCGAAAGAGGGGATGCCTTCCGGGGCATCCCCAAGCTTAGACGCTTGAGTATTCCTTTAATATTACCTTGGGGGTTCCTTGGGCATCCCTGAGCTTGGATTCTTGTCACTCCTTATTCCCCTCATATCGGTATCTCACCCAAAACTTAAAAACTTCAATCACACAAAACTTAACGAAACTTCGTGAGAAGGGTTAGTGTAATAAAGATAAATCATTCACTTAGGTACTGTCAATACAAGATTCATAATTGTTCCCACATTATAACTACTTTATTCCACCATTCACATACTTTATATTACTCAATATAAGCTATAGGAACACTTGAAACAAGCACACTATGCATGCAAAACAGAATCTATCAAAAACAGAACAGTTTGTAAAGATCTGAATGATCATCAATCTTCGTTAACTCTAAAAAATCTGAAAATTTATTATATACCACAGAAGTTTCATATAAATTTATTATATAAATTTCGGAATTGTTTGACTCTCCAGTAAAATCATATAATTCATATACTAGACGCAAAATTTTCTGTTTTTGCACAGAATCAAACAAGCAAGTATCCACACTATCGCAAAGGCTTTACTTGGAAATTTATTGAAAATAAAGGCACAAAACATGATTACTACAGTATATTAATCATGTGAACACATCAAAACATAAAGTAAAAGTGTTGGGTCGTCTCCCACCAAGCGCTTTTCTTTAATGCCTTTTTAGCTAGGCATGACATTTTAATGATACTCTTCCAAGCCAAATTCCGATAATCATTTTATTCATACTCTAAAATATATAAGTTAAGTTCACAGAGCATTCTACAATTAATCTAGATTAACCAATATCCAAGCTCAAAATATATAAGTGAAGCACAGGAAGCATTCTATAAGGCCATACTCAAAAGATTTAAGAGAAGCGCAAAGAGCATTCTACAAAGCCATACTCAAAAGATTTAAGTGAAGCATATGAAGCATTCTACAAATCAATGACAGTCTAAATCATACTATAAGGGTGCATAAAGGAAAACAAAAACACTAAAGACGCATATCATGCGAACAAAACAAAAACTGAGGTATACCGATAATTGTTGAAGAATAAAGATGGGATGCCTTCCGGGGCATCCCCAAGCTTGGATGCTTGAGTCGCCTTGAAATATTTACTTGGGGTGCCTTGGGAATACCCAAGCTTGAACTCTTGTCTCTCAGTATTCTTCTTATATTGATACCTCCTCGATCTTCGAAGACTTCATTCACACAAAACTTAACAAAACCCTCGTGAGATCCGTTAGTATAATAAAGCAAAATACTACTTTAAGTATTATTATGAACTCATTCCAAATTCATATTAGCATTATATCTACTGTAGTCCAACTTCACCTTGGTTCATACCCCCTGATACAACCCATAGATTCATCAAAATAAGAGAACAATGCATAGAAAACAGAATCTGTCAAAAACAGGACGGTCTGTAGTAATCTGGAAACTTCGTATACTTCTGTAACTAAAAAAATATGGAACTTTAGGAAAAATTAAAAAAAACATAGAAGTACTGTAAAAATTTCATAAAATTTTTACGTTCCAGTAAAAAATATAAATTCACGCACTACAACCAAAGTTTCTGTTTTTGCACTTCACACCAAACAAGCAATCTAATCATCCTAAAAGCAAATCTTGGCACATTATTTTTATAATACAATGGATATATACAAGGATATAATTATTTTTAAGAAGATTCCATGAAAAATTATACATTGTTTCCATGAGCATGAACACAAGTGTTCAAGGTCGACCCTCACTTCTCCAATGCACAACCTTCCAATCACTTCTCTTTTTGAAAAACTTCTTAGGCATAAGGGGCAAGTAACTCTTTTTGTGTTTTTCATTATTTCATTTTTTGTTTCACCCACAACTAAAGAAAGTAAAAAGGGGAAACAAAATCTACTTAGTGAAGAAAGCAAACAAGCACACACGAGAATATCAACCCCACGCTATTGTTCCCGAGCAACGGTGCTAGAAAAGAGCTTGATAATCCCCAAGTGCAAGGAATCATCATAGCAATTTGCAAAGGTGGAAATGATAAGTACGGAGTGTCGAACATGCAAGGAGCTAAAGGTAAGATCAATATTCTCTCAAGTCTTATCTGCCACGGATACGACTCTACGTACACCGATAGGTTTGCTTCCATCTAGAAATGAGAAATAAAACTACGTTGTGGGTATGAAGAGGATAGCTTTGCATGAAAACGGAGAACTAAAATATAAAAATAGGTATTGTTATCATAATATTACAATATATTACAAATAGCGAGTATGTAATAATGATGGGTCGGTATACAGAATTATCCTAGGCAATTGTTAACAAGATCGGAAATTATTATTACAATTTTATATGAGGGAGAGGCATAAGCTAACATACTTTCTCTACTTGGATCATATGCACTTATGATTGGAACTCTAGCAAGCATCCGCAACTACTAAATATCATTAAGTTAAAACCCAACCATAGCATTAAAGCATCAAGTCCCCCTTTATCCCATACGCAACTTCCCCCTTACTCGAGTTTATGCTTCTGTCACTCAAGCAACCCACTATAAGCGAATCATGAACGTATTGCAACACCCTACAGTGGGAATACTTCACGGGTGCGCGGCATGGAAGGCACCATAGGACAGCACCAAAATAAACATACAACTCAAACCAATCTAGATCATCAATCAACCCAAAGGACAAAAGAAATCTACTCAAAACATCATAGGATGGCAACACATCATTGGATCATAATATGTTGCATAAAGCACCATGTTTAAGTAGGGGATTACAGAGAGTGCGGGAGAGTGGACCGCTAAAAGGAGATGAGGATGGCGATGAAGAAGGTGATGTTGATGAAGATGATCACCGTGGCGATGGTTCCGCCGCTGGCACTCTGGCACCACCGGGAGAGAGTGGGAGAGGGTCTAACCCTTGTGATTCCTCTTCCATGGCCTCCCCCTCGGTGAGGAGAGGTTCTCCCTCTGGTCCTTGGCCTCCATGGTCTTGTTGGCCCCTCCAGGATGATGAAGATGGCCTCCGGTGATGGTGACCCCCTCCGGTAGGGTGCCGGAGAGGGCCAAGATTGTTTTTTCGTGGCTCTAGAGGTTTGCGGCGGTGGAACTCCCGATCTAGGTTTCTTTTCGAAGGTTTCTGTATTTATAGGATTTTTTAGCATCGATCTCACGTCAAGGAGGGCCACGAGGGAGTCACAAGCCTGCCAGGCGTGACCATCCCCCTGGCCGAGCCTGGGTGACTTGTCACCTCATGGTGGCTCTTCTGGCTCAACTCCAAAGCTTAGGGGGTCTCTTTTGGTCCAGAAAAAATCATACTAAATTTTCATCCCATTTCGAGAACTTTTATTTCTGCACAAAAAACGACACCATGGTAATTCTGCTAAAAACAGCGTCAGTCCGGGTTAGTTCTAATAAAATCATACCAAAGTCATATAGAATTATTGTAAACATGGCACGAATACTTCATAAATTATAGATACATTGGAGACGTATCAGAGCCCTCCGTGGACTCTCATGACCGTTACCCTCCGTGGGTTGAAGACTCCATGAACGTGGACGTACGATAGCACCACCTATCGAAACCACGGGAAAAATCATCGTGTCGCCAAATTGCGTTTGATCTTCCTACCCTTCCTTTACTATTTATGATTGTCTTTACTTTCCGTTGCTATACTCGTAGACATGCATGTTGATCTCCCATGAAGCCGATGGGATCCTACGAATAGGTTCGACCGAGCAGCACAAGCGCACTGCCTCTAACGGTATCCGCGCGTGCATGAGGAACATTATGCTATGGATTGCTAGGTCCAATCACACAACCGGTGGTGAGTGGAGGTGGCTAGGTGCAACACATGCAAAGCCCTAGTGACGATGCCAAAGCGATCAACTCAAAGCGTGTGCCACCCCTCCACTACATATATGCATTAGTCATGGGCTCAACTCCTAGGTCTCGCATGAATCCTATAGCCCAAAGGCTACTCAGTCATGACCCAAGTCCAGCTCGGATCACATCCGATCAGTGTCCTCGGCTCCGGCCTCGTAGGTTCCTTCCCTTAAGCGCACAACCCCTTAGGTTAATGTTGGCTTGGTCGCAGGTTGGATCACCTCCACCCTACTCGGTTGGTAGCATCCTCTCGAAAGACGTGCCGACCACCAAGTAGACAATGAAGCTGGTTAGGCAAATATGTACATCACACTTCTATTCCCTTTGCCATACGATATATGTTGTCCGGCTCAAGGCGAGTCTATTATCCTTTTGCTATCTCGACCTCTTTCTCGTTCCAATGATGCTGATCACAAACCGTATTATCTCACAATCCTTGTCACATGGCCATGTTTATCTTGGTCAGATCACATGAGGGGCCCAGAGTATATCTCTCCTGATCGGAGGGGTGTCGGTGTCAAAACTGGTGGATCTCGGGTAGGGGGCCCCAACTATGAGACTAGAATCAATGGAACGGGAGACGAAGGGGACATGGATTTACCAAGGTTCGGGGCCTCCTATGGAGGTAATACCCTACGTCCTGCTTGGTTGTATTGATGGTATGGGGGGTTACAGAGTTGATCTACCTCGAGGTCGAATAGCTAACCCTAGATGAGTTGTTCTGTCTCTACACCCTAAACCCCTCTGGCTTATATAGATGCCGAGAGTACCTAGGGTTTACATATGGTCGGTTACATGCCGAAGAGATAAACATGCCTATCTACGTTTGATAACTTGGAGAGTACGTCACGGCTCCACGAATCTTCCATCCTGGCATAGGTGATCTTGATCATCTGATTGTCACCTTGCGGCCCATACAGTCCGACCCACAAGCAATAGGTCGACTATCCGAGGACCCCCTATACCTGGACTCCCTCGGTAGCCCTCGGACTAGCCTTCAACGCCAATGCATATTCATCAATATCCCCATGTCGTCATCTTCAGATTGCGAGGCGAGTCCCTCACTCCTCCTTGTTCGGCAACCAACCAGTCTTCGGTAAGAGCCCAAGCGTCGCGAGCGCAGGTCCATTACAATAACCGCGTGAGCTCGTCGATTTTTGCGTGTCGTGGGGAGGCTAGTGGTTAGTGATTTTTACAATCTTACCCCTTTGTAGCGGAGGCACCACCCATTTAATTAAACAAACTCGTGGCTTAGACTATATCCTCTTCCTCCCCATCGAAAGAAACTCCTAGCGGAAGCTCCATGACGAACATGGCTAACACCCCTAGCTCCTCCATGCGCCCCTACGACTCACGCTCAGGGGACTAGACCAGCTGCTCCATTACACTCCTACGGCTCCGCAATCTGAAGACCCAGGGGTATCTCCCCTCTTTAGATCTTGCGGTGACCCACGTAGGTCTACTTTCTTACAACAACGAAGTTTTTGTCGAGCATTTCCCCAATCCAAACAACGGGGGACGCGTATGCTTCATCCCTTTTCTCCTTCAGGGCCTTGGTTTTCCCATCCACCCATTCCTGAGGGGGTTGCTAGAGGTTCTTTGGGATCCAACTCCACCACCTCACTCCAGGGTCCATCTTGCACATCTCGGGCTTTGTTGCACTCTACGAGATGTTCCTAGGATGCGAGGCGCACTTTGATTTGTGGAGAAAATACTTCTTTCTTGTCCCTTGAACTCGGGACAAGACAATTTTGGAGGTCGGCGGCGCCAAAGTGTGCCTCATAGCGGGGACGGGTATCCGGTGGGCACACCAAAGAAATTCGAAGAGTGGACTTTGGAATTGTTCTATATTGAAGACGTCCCCTTGTTTGAGCCAACTCGGACAGGTCTTCCCGAATACTCCGACGCCCTCCCGAAGAAAAGATAGAACTGGCGGCTGAGGAGTTCGTCCCAGGAAGAAAGCATCAAAGTGCGACGCCTAGCAGCTCAGGTGCGGATGCTCGTCCACCACCAACTGACCATGATTGATGTCATGGCTGCTGCCATCTCCCGGTGTGTGCAGCCCCTCCAACTTTGGGGACCCCAACTCATAAGTCGTGATCACCGAATGCACGTGTACAGTGATCCCAGAGATCAATGCTCACTGAACACACAGAAGCTGAATAACAAGATTCTTACATCCACGTTTAGTGTCTTACACAAATAAAGACCATGAAGGTCTAGTCTTACATAGATAGGGCCACAAGAGCCAAACACTTAAATTGGAAAAAGCAGCGGAAATCTTGGTCGAAAGCGTGAACCCATGCCATCTGCCTTAACCTACAGGCATTCTGACTGGGAAGTGTCCTAGTTCGCGTGTTCGTCACCAACTAACTCTTCAACATACTCCTATTCTTCCATGCCTGACCAGTTAAATAACCAGTGGCAAGCCAATGAGTACTTTGAATGTACTCGCAAGCAACCCAAGTTGTGGAACATGGTAACAATAATGCATGATATAGCACTATGTAGGTAATTTTGCGGAAAGCTAATTTTGAATGCAAATGACATGATCAAGTAACTAGTAAGCGTGCGTCAACAATAGGCAGATATCCATATGAACAAGTTACAGATATCATCATAAGTAGGGGTTGAACACCTCATGTTCATTCATCACGCTAAGTCATCGGACTTAGTTCAATTCCCATTCTAAGTCATCGGACTTAGCTCATGTGACCTCTTGTCACCATCACATCCATACTCACACCAAGTTTTACGAAAAACATTCGGACGTAGTTTAAGAAGGACCTCCAACTATCCATGACCGCGAACACGGCTATTCAAATAGTTTTACACTCTGTAGAGGTTGCACACTTTACCCACAAGACTTGGGGAACTTCCGTGTCATCCACGACTTGCGGTATATAACATACCTGAGATAAGCACCCGAACAATGCCTTTCCCATGTTGATACTAAACAAAGAGTCCACTCGTTGGTGCCATCCCTCATGATATACATCACTCGTATCATCCATGAGGGCACGCAACGGTGTGCCTGGTGCCTGTAAAGACAGTGCATGACATTCCACTCTGGGACGACCCCGTCTCAAGAGTGATCACTTCGCTCTTGCCACTAGTAATGCAGGCTCCTTGCTAGTACCAACCATAGTAATCAACAAAGCCCCATCCCATAAGGGGTATCGTGGTTGTGCGTGTAAGGTTGGGACGGTCAACAGACCTTAAAACTCTCCGTTTTTGAAAACACACACTCACTTGTTTATGCATACCACTTCTTTCTCAAGTGGTTACCCTACTCCTCATCATCTCCCTCGGGCATTAGTGGCACCCGACGGGGTTTTCGAAAAGTCTTTGAAATCATCTCTTTCCTTCCATCACTATGCATATATCCTGAACCCACTTGCATAGCATCTACTAGCATCCTAACTACACCCACCCGCATAACCCTCATAAGGTGGTAGGGTCATGCACGATGCAAGTGTCAAAGGTAAGAGTGTCGAAAACAACCCACCGGAGGGGTCACTACCCCACATGATCAAATATGATGAAAGTAACGTGCTATATGACATGCAATAAAAATGGTTTCTTATCATGGTCAAAGGGCTGCTTGCCTAGCTCAACAAAGTCTCCAGGGACTTCGAGGTCTTCGGGTCCAACTTCTTCGTCAACCGCGCAATCTATCGTCGCGAATAAAAGCGATAAAAATAAGCAACACACAAAAGCAGAGCACACAAGCTACTATAAAAATGCTACCCTACTCTGATAAATACCTCAATCTATACTAAAAATATTTGTCTAGGTTTTTGAAATCAAAAAGATTTCTAAAACTATTTAAAACAGGAGCTTATAATGCTAAATAGGGGTTTTAAATTAAAACAGTACTAAAAATGTTTTCAAACATTTTTACAAATGGCACTAATAAATTCTAGGGATTATTCTAGGAATTTAGGTGCAAAAATTATTGTCATAGGAATTTAATTGGGCCCTGTGGGATTTTTGCGAAACCCCACAAAAAAAGCCACGGGAAACCCAGGCCAGAGGCGGCCAGTGGCTGGGCCGGCCCAGCTGGCCAGCCAGCCGGCCTCATGCGCGACCAGGTTCAAACCTGACATGCGGGGCGGGGTCGTCAGCGACCGCGAGGCAGGGAGAGAGCGCGGGAGAGGGAGAGAGAGGCCGACAGGTGGGCCCCACCTCTCGGATCCTTGTCCCACCTCGGGGCAGAGAGGAGAGAGGCTCACCAGCGATGGCGCAGGGCACGGTGACGGCAGGAGATGGCGGGAACGGGCTCGGGGAGGAGTTGCCGGTCCAGGGGAGGTCGAAGGGAAGTCGGAGGTGGCCGGAGTCGCCGGCTGCGAGCACCCGCAGCGGAAGAGGCTTCGGGAGGTGGTCGTGGGGGCAGATTCAAGCTGCAAAGAGAGCGAGGAGAAGGCGGAAACGTGTCAGCGTGGTGAGGGAGGACTAGCCGGAGAAGAAGGAGGGCCGGAGGAGGCCGCTACCAGGAGATCGACGGTGGCGATGCCGTGGCGATCTCTGGTTGATCCCGAGCGCTTCAAGCACGGGGAGGAGCGGGGGCTTTGCGAGCGACCAATGAAGGAGGAGAGGGGGCCAGAGAAGAGGAGAGAGCTCGGGGGAGGCCCTTTTTATAGGAGGGAACCGGTCCACCGCACTGCCATGCGCCGGCGAGGGCGAGGCTGGCGCCACACGCCACGGGGGGCTCCAGTTCGAGTCTAGGGAGTTCGTGGATGCGGTGTAGGCCCGGGTAAAGGGAGAGAGAGCGAGGGAGGGTTGTGGCGCCCGCGCGTGTGAGCTCGCACGTTGGTCGGCTCGAGCTACGTCGGGCACGCTCGAGAGGGGTCAGGGGAAGGAGAGAGAGGAGGGGGTCGACCGCGTAGCATGTCACGGACGCCGAGGGCGCCTTAGGGGACACACGGGGGAGGCCCAAGGTGGTCGGGGGCGGCCATTGGGCAGCGGCTACAGTGCGGTCGGCACTGTAGCACGCTCTAGGGTGTGGCTATTGAATGCCATGTCATTGACCTTGGCATCTTCTGCGCGGCCACCTACGTCTAGGGGATAGAGGAGGGAATAGAATAGAGGAAAGTGGCCTTGGATGCCCTGGGATTCCTTAGGAGAGAAGGAAAGCTGAGAGAGAGGGAGAGAAACTACTGTCCAGAGGGGTAAAAGGAGGGTTTTACCCCACTTACCTATGGGGTCTTGGCCAGGAAGAGTTACTGGAGGTAGCTAGTAACCCAGAGGGGTTGTGGTAAAAGTTTGGGGGCAAGGGTAAAAGAGAAAGGGGTGGAAATAGGTCTTTTACTATTTTACCAGAAGGTGTTTGATTAGGTTTTGGGCAAGAAGAATCTACCAACTTACTGAGATATTTATAGGGTCAAATGATAGGTAAAAATGAGATGATTCACCAAGTTTGAGCTCAAGGGGGATAAGTTGACAATGGAAACTTGGTAAACACTAGAAATTAACAGAATCAGGTTTCTGTAGATCTAGTGATGCTAGGATTTTACCCTTGATGCACCACTTAGTGTGGCATCATTATTTGGCCATTAGAGCATGCCCACAAAGTTTGGGGTCAAGGGGAGGCACTTCACAATGTAAAGTTGCTCAAATTTGGATCTGGACAGGAAGGGTTTTGGGATGGTTTGAAGAACCAAATCATCTTGGATTGAGATGCAACTTTGCAAGATCATCACTTATGATAGTGTTAACTTGCTGGACTTTTCCTGGAATTTATTGAGAATATTTCTTATAGAAATATTCCAAAAGCTTGATTTGAACAGAAGGGGTTTTGAGGGGTTTTGCCCATGATTTGAACATGCCCTTGTTTTCAAACTCATATATATGGAAAATATATGTCCACTGAGTTTCCCTGAATTTTCTCAAATATTTTGAAAGCATTTAAATAATTTTTCCCTATGAAAAACTATTTCTGGCCTCGAGAAAAAGCCTTTAAATAAAATATAATAATAATCTTTAAAATTAATATTTGGTGGTTTTCGAAAGTCTTATATATAGTAGGTTTGAAATAAAGTCTTTGGGGAAGAAGAATCCACTCAATTTGAGGACTTGCATTTCAAACCTCATTTCAGGGGGTTTTGAAAACCTAATTTGAATAAATCATTTTTGGTTAAAACAAAATTTGATAAAAATAGTTTTGGGCACTATTCTCATGGCATGATCATTGGGCAAGAGGTTTGTGTCAAGGAAGATGATTATGAAATGGAATAGAATCTAGGAGTGCCACACCACAATCATCAGCAAGCAAACATCATTGCAAACAAGCACAAGCACTTTGAAGAAGTTTTTGTTGGCTCCAAATTTTATAAACCCAAACATGACAAGGTGATACAAACACAGGGTGTGACACCAACAGAGGGTACACCCCTTGTGGCAATACAACGGGACAAGTGACGCCATGCGCTCCCGAAGACTAGGGCCCACCAATCCGACGGCGTTAGCTGCCACACTTGTCGACCTGTACAAAGGTGAGCAAGAGGACTTTATTCAGCGGGCGACCAACGAAGGATATTCGGCCCATACTCCAATCGAATTGGTAAGCCTTTTTCTCTCTATCATGAACATAGTTCAGGATTTCCATTCTGCACTTTATTTAATCGAAGCCCTGTGTGAACCGGGATGGAGGAGCTTCATCGAGACAGACAACTGTTTGTCTCCTCAGCCCGAGAACCATTCATGCAACAACGATTCGGGTTTCAATGAGGACCCGGATCTTCTACTTGACTTTGAAGACGGAGTCTATTCCCATGATAGCCTCGACCAATCCTCGGTGGCTATCATAGTCGATTACCCCGGGTCGTTCTCCATCCCTGCAACGAGCAAGAAGAAGAAGCGCTCTTCCCGCAAGAGGCAAGTTGCCAACAGCACCATGGATGCACCGGCCCCGACTCCCAAGCGTCGTCAATCCTCACACCATACACTGGCAGCCGAAGCTGCGGTCGAGTTAGAGGCTAACATGGATCCCGCCAAAGAGCCGGTCATGGGGATCAATCCGCTTGCCTGCTCATCCCGAAGATACATCATTCGGTTATCCGCTCATTGTCACAATCAATAGAGTCTTACGACAGTTTTGTTTTATTGAAATACTTAGGCGAAATTCCCAGTCCTCTCCTGCCGAAGAGGTTACCCGGGTGTCCGGAGATGCCCGAAATTCCCGAGCCACATCTCATACAGCTCCTGCTACAGAATCCCCCATGGCCAATCCAGCACATGTTGATTCTGGTGATGGTGTATCCGTCACCAACTAGGAGATGGGGAGCACCATGAATCACCGGCAACGGTGGTAGGCCATGCGGCATCCAATATTATCTAAACAAGAGTTCGGTGCACTATGCTCAGCAGACGCGCGCATTGGTGCTGCTCGAGCCGGGTTTGGCAATGCTATGAAGCTGATATCAACCAGCATGCAGGTAAGTGATCGGATTTTATAGAGTCCGAACACTCATGTAGACCCAGTAGCCCCCAAGCCTTAGTTTGGTTTGGAAAATCGAATTAAGGATCTCTGCACTGTTTGACTGCTGACGCAGGCTTCGAAGCAACATGATGAGCAATTGGCCAAGGAGCTGGAGGATAGCCGCACACAAGTGCAATCTATGAAGGCAGAACTAGCACAAGTAAAGACCTTCACCCGGGAGGCCCATGGTGAGTGTACCTTTACTGCTAATCTGAATGTATTCTCATTCATGAGGCAAGGATTCCATATAGCAGCCGAATCAATAGGGCATATGCAAAGGAAGTTGGAGGAAGCCCGAGACTCTCAGCGGTATGCCGAGTCCAACACGAGCTTGGCTGCCTTGTTGTGCAAAAGCAGGCTGAAGAAATTAAGAATTTGAACATTCAATTGGCCCAAGCCCAACAGGAAAACAAAAAGCTTCAGAAGGGCATGTTCAGTAAGTGTGATTCTATCATAAAAAATATTTCTTATCGAGGAAGTAGAAGTAAATATGCCTTTGCCACATGTACAGGCCTCCTATCCGGGCATCCTGAAGAGGAGATCGGATCATACCAAGGGAACCTGCTGAAAGAGCTGACCGCTCTCCACGGGCGTGCGCGGAAAGCAATGAAAGGCATGGTAAAGGCACTATCGCCTGCTGAAAAGCCACCTGAAGGGCTATCCAAACTCGTGGATCGATTCAAGGGGGCTCAGAATAGGTTCGAGCTGTGGAAGACTTTGGCTTGCCGAGAGGGAGCACGGGAAGCGTGGGCAATGATCAAGACCCGTTACACCAGACTTAATCCCGAGCATATGGCGCGAGTTAGTCCCGTGGGATCGGATGGAAAAGAAGTGCCACTCCACCTAGTGTATGACCAGGTGATGCCTGTCGCCCGCCTTTCACAAGAGGACTGCCCCCTTGACACCATAATTGATAATCTCGATCAGCAGCCGAACATGTAATTTATATATACGTGTGTATAAACAATCGGTGTTGTAAACTTTGTCTTAACTGGCCATCGGCTTCTCCCTCCTATGCAAAGAGCTCGGGAGTGTTCCTCTTTATTTGCCACTCCCAAAGAGCGAACTGTATTGGGGGAACCAGGCAATCCGGCCATGTGGTGCGAACAGACAGAAAGCACATAGAAAGATATGTTATATTACTACTTAGCGTAAGAAACATCTTACGAGGAAAATAGTAACTCTATCGATACCTTTCATCAGGGCTCTACGAAGATCGTAGATAGAAGTCCGCATACTTTTAGTATGCGGCTAATTGTGCTTTGGGAAGGACAGACCCAAACAACGGTGATAACGACCGGAGCCGTATAAGGTGTTTCCGTCATAGCCAACCAATTATTTACGTAAGATAGCTAGCTTTCGACTTCACCCGTCTGAGGTACATGTCCGGATGACCCGGTCGTAACAATCGCAGAGGTGCTCCATTTACCCTCTAGCCGAACAATCGGGAACACAGAAGGTAATCACAGGAGCGAGGCACCCAGCTTGGCAAAGTCTTAGTTCGAATTGATGCATATGATGGCTTGACCGTGACAAAGGAAACATGTGTGCACAATAAGTGTGAGCAAATACTTGTAATATAAAAACATTGGCTTCTAGAAGAAGCCCCCATGTGTTGTGTTCGGATTTAACACTTTCTGGTGCATGCCGATAACCTTTAGTACAAGATCGGTTCAACCGAACATAGGAAAAAAGAAAATTGATCCTATTAAATAGCAAAGTGGGAAGGGGAAAAATAAAAAAGGACAAGAGGAAGAAGAAAAAATATGGGAGAGTTAGACGACATCGGTTTATCCGTAGAAGCGCCGAAGACGAGTTGCGTTCCATGGGTTTGGTTCAAGGCAGTTGTCAGATGGACTCTGAAGACGATAGGCACCCCCCGCGAGTACTTCGTCGATGATGAAATGACCCTGTCATTTGGGGTTGAGTTTATGCTTCTGCTTCTTCGGGAGCCGTAGGACGAATTCACCTACATTGTATGATTTTGCCCTGACCTCCCTACTTTGGTAACGTCGAGCTTGTTGTTGGTAAAAAGTGGAGCGAGCCCGAGCTATGTCGCGCTCTCCCTCCAAGGCATCTAGGTTGTCCTACCAATCCAACTCAGTCTCCTATTCCTCGTACATGCGCACCCTTGGTGCGTCGTGAATAATGTCGCAGGGGAGGACTGCCTCTGCCCCATAGACCATGAAGAACGGTGTGTAACCCATTGATCTGTTCGGGGTGGTGCAAAGGCCCCATAAAACGGGGTCGAGTTCCTCCACCCAATGACAGATGGACTCGTGAAGAGATCGGACCAAACGTGGCTTAATGCCGCTCATAATGAGACTGTTTGCTCGTTCTACTTGTCCATTGGTCTGCGGATGATAGACTGATGTGTAATCGAGCTTTATGCCCATTTTTTGCACCAGTCCTTGACCTCTTGGGCCATGAAATTGGATACATTGTCCGTTATTATACTATGTGGGACACCGTAATGGTGTACCACGCTGGAGCTGAAGTCGATCACTGATCCGGACCTGGCCAATTTGATGGGTTTTGCTTCTATCCATTTGGTGAACTTGTCAACCATGACCAGTAGGTATTTATTTTTCTTGGTCCCCCCTTTAAGAGGTCCGACCATGTCCAGCCCCCAGACTGCGAAAGGCCAAGTGATCGGAATAGTCTAAAGAGCTGTTGGGGGCATGTGACTTTGATTTGCGAAGAGTTGACACCCTACGCAATGTTTGACAAGTGACTGGGCATCCGTCCGAGCTGTAGGCCAAAAGAAACCATCTCGGAAGGCCTTGCTAACAAGGGCTCTTGCCGCGGCGTGATGACCGCCCATGCCTGCGTGGATTACGGCGAGGAGCTCCCATCCTTCTTCCTCGGATATACACCACTGTAATATTCCGGTTGTGCTTTTCTTGTATAACTCGCCCTCGTGCATTTTGTAGGACTTGGATCGCCGAACTATGCGTCGTGCCTCTGTTTGATCGTCGGGGAGTTCCTTGCGAAGAAGGTAGGTGAGGAAGGGCTCTGTCCATGGTGCTATTACTGCCATTACCTCATGAGCCGAAGGCGTTTCATTCAATATGGAGCCGCCGAGAATGCCATCGTCTGGTTCGTTTATGGGGGGAACAACCTCATCCGCCGTATTCGGACCAGTGCCATTGTCATCGTCCTGCCTCACTACGGATGGCTTAAAGAGCTGCTTTAGAAAAGTGTTTCTCGGGACAGGATCGCGCTTGGCTCTCATACGGGCCAGTATGTCGGTGGCTTGGTTGTTGTCGCGAGCGACATGGTGAAATTCCAACCCCTCGAACCGAGTAGATAGCTTGAGGACAACATTTCTATATGCCACCATCTTCGGGGTTTTGGCATCGAATTCGCTATTAATTTGGGAGATGACCAAGTTTGAGTCTCCCCGTACCTTTAGCCGTCATATGCCCATTGATACTGCCATCCGAAGACCATGAAGGAGAGCTTCGTATTCGGCTGCATTGTTGGAATCGGCATACATGATTTGCAACACGTATCGCAGGTTGTCGCCTGTGGGGGTTGAGAGGATAACTCCAGCCCCCAGTCCGGCCAAGGTCTTGGATTCATCATAGTACATTGTCCAATGGGAGTATGCACTATATTCCTTGGGGAGCTCGGCCTCTGTCCATTCAGCCAGGAAGTCTGCCAATACCGGAGATTTAATGGCACGACGTGGCTTATAGGTTATTTCAAAGGGAAGGAGCTCAATGCACCACTTGGCTATGCGGCCGGTGGCGTCCCTGTTATTGATTATATCATTCAGGGGGACCTCAGATGCCACTGTTACTGCACACTCCTGGAAGTAGTGTCTGAGTTTCCTTGATGCCATAAATACTGTATAGGCTATCTTCTGGTAGTGCAGGTATCTAGACTTGCACTACCTTAGCACCTCTAACACATAATAGACTGGTTTTTGAGTCTGGAATTTGTGTCCCTCCTCATCTCGTTCAATGACGAGCACCGCGCTGACAACTTTGTTGGTGGCCGATATGTATAACAACATGGGCTCACCGGCGCTTGGTGCCGTGAGTATGGGATTGGTTGCCAGTAGTGTTTTGATTTCTTCCAACGCAGCCGCTGCCTCATCGGTCCACTCGAATTTGTTGGTCCGCTTCAGCAGCTTATAGAGCGGTAAAACCTTCTCTCCGAGGCGGGAGATTAAGCGACTTAACGCTGCTACGCACCCAGCTAGCCTCTGGACATGCTTCAGCTCTGTGGGAATTGCAAGTTCTGATAGAGCACAGACATTAGCTGGATTTGCCTCTATTCCTCTATGGGAGACGATGAATCCAAGCAGCTTACCAGAGGGAACTCCTGAATACACATTTTTCCGGATTGAGTCGTATATCATATCCGCGTAGACTGGCAAAGGTTTGCCGTAGGTCATCGATCAACTGGCTAACGTGTTTGGTTTTGATTACCACATCATCCATGTATGCCTCGACAGTCTTACAGACATGTATCGCGAGACAGGTCTAGATCATGTGCTGGTATGTGGCCCCAGTGTTTTTTAGCCCGAAATACAATGTGTTGAAGCATAATGGCCCATAGCGGGTGATGAATGCGGTAGCCACTTGATCGGATTCCTTCATTTTAATTTGATGGTATCCGGAGTAAGCATCGAGGAAACACAAAGAATCGTGTCTGGCTGTGGCATCAATGATTTGGTCTATGCGTCGTAAGGGCAAATGGTCCTTAGGGCAGGCTTTGTTAAGGTCTTTGAAATCGACACACAACCGCCAAGACTTGTCTTTCTTGGGTACCATCACCAGGTTTGCCAGCCACTCGGGATGTTTAATATCTCGAATAAATTCAGCCTCGAGTAGTTTAGCTAATTCTTCACCCATAGCTTGCCATTTGGGCTCGAAGAAGCGGCGTAGAGTCTGTTTAACGGGCTTAAAGTAATGTTCAGACTGTGTTCGGCAAGCCGTCGTGGGATTCCAGGCATATCGGAAGGATGCCAGACAAAAATGTCCCAATTTTTGCGAAGAAAATTCCATAGTGCCTCATCCACGAGGGGATCGAGCTGGGCTCCGATGGACGCTGTCTTATTGGGGTCCATCGGATGTACTTGAAATTTGACGATTTCCTCTGTGGGTTTGAAGGACGTGAACTTGGGCCTTTTGCTAAGGATCACATCGTCCTTATTAACTATCGACCGTAGTGCGGTTAGTTCTTTGGCAGTGATAGTCTCTGCTAATGCCTCGAGGGCGAGCGCTGCCATTTTGTTTTCGGCCCGAAGGGCCATGTTCGGATCACTGGCGATCGTGATTACTCCATTTGGTCCTAGCATTTTAAGTTTCATGTACCCGTAATGGGGTTTAGCCTGGAACTTTGTAAAGGTGCCACGTCCCAATAGGGTGTGATAGCCACTCGGGAAGGGGACGATGTGGAAGAGAAGTTCTTCAGATCAGTAGTTTTCGGGCGTGCCGAACACTACGTCCAGGATGATACGTCCGGAACAACGTGTCTCTTTCCCTGGCATAATTCCCCAGAAAGTTGTATTGCTATGTTCGATGCAATATCTGTCGAACTATTTTTTTTCCAGGGTGCCTTCGTATATAAGGTTTAGACCACTGCCGCCGTCCATTGGCACTTTATGCATCCTGTATCCATCAATGATGGGGTTCAAGACTAGTGCAACCGTTGAGTGACCGGGAAGAATGGCCGGCTAGTTAGTGCCCCCGAAAGTAATCGGTATGTCTGCCCATGGGCTAGTGGCTGCCACATGGTAAACCTGTTCGAGCTCCCTAAGAGCCCTTTTATGCATGTTCCTTGAGGGGAAGGTCTCATAGACCGTCAGGACTTCGGCATTGTATCCGGGCGGCGATGGGGAGCGCCTACTCGATCGAGGTGTTTCAAGGATGGCCTCACCGCTTTTTGCGACTTGCCTGATGACCCAGCAAGCTCTAAGGCTGTGAGTCGGGTTTGTGTTTAACAACATGGAATTTATAAGGCAAGGTTTATCCAATAGTCCGTCGAGGACAGTGCCGACCCCTGAAAGGGGCTTGTTTCTTTTTTCCACGGGTTCATACCTGGCTGGCCGCTTTGGAGGTATCCTCTTTTTTCGAGCTCCTCTAGGGTGTTTAGGGAAAATTGGTTCGGAGAACAACTGTTCAGACTGCCAAACGCTCTCCATGGCACAGTATTTTTGTACCAAATCAGATAACTCCGAAAAGTCACGAATGTGTCAGCGGGCTAGGGTATTAAGAATCCCTTCATCATGGCAATTGCGAATGAAAGTTGCCATCATCTCTTGATCACTAAGACCTTTTTCTTTGCTTCTACCGAGTAGGAGTCTGGCCCAAAAGTGATGGACTGATTCTCCTTGTAGTTGCTTAATATCCCGAAAGTCCGAAGACACGGGCTTTGGTGCGATACTAGGATGATCATCTTGGGCGGTGGGTGGGAAAAAATTCGATTCCACGCTGCATTGAGTGTTCGGAATTACAGTCTCGATGATTAAGGACCGGGGTATAGTCTGTTTTCAAATCCGGCTGTCGGGACGAATCCGCAGCCAGACACTCGATAGTAGTGGCGAGGTGGGTGACCAGAGCGACATAAATCTCCCTGTCATCGGGTCTGATCCCGAGCCAATCATAGACCGAAACCTGGTCATCCGGTATACGCATAGCTTCAATCCAATTGAACAACTCGTTTAAGAACGAGGCGATGGTAGGATGCATGTCGCTAAGACGAGTGGATTCATCGAGCTGCGTGACGGTTCCGGAGCCACGCTGAAGCGGATCTGTGTTCCATCCAACAATGGGACCTGATGTCTTCGGCATCAAGGCATCCGTACTTATAGGTTTCTCTTCAAGGGTCGAAGGTTCCATTAGAACAAGTATTCCCCATGAATAAACCATGAACTCTAAGGTTCCAAACTTGATCTTCTGATCAGGGGAAAAGTTTTCAATCTGGCCATGACGGCTGATCGGGTTGGCGTGCGACAAGATGTCATCGCCGGTGAGACTCTGATCGGGGGTGGGAGTCCGCTGGACGCAGATCTCGTTCCTCATGATGAAGTGAGCCATTGATTCCTTTGGCGCTCATAGAGGAACTCTCAATGAAATCACCAATGCCGGTGTCAAAACTGGCGGATCTCGGGTAGGGGGTCCCGAATTGTGAGACTAGAATCAATGGTAACAGGAGGTGAAGGGGACACAGATTTACCAGGGTTCGGGCCCTCGTATGGAGGTAATACACTACGTCATGCTTGGTTTTATTGATGGTATGGGGGGTTACAGAGTTGATCTACCTCAAGATCGAATAGCTAACCCTAGATGAGTTGTTCTGTCTCTACACCCTAAACCCCTCCGGCTTATATAGATGCCGAGAATACCCAGGGTTTACATATGGTCGGTTAGATGCCGAAGAGATAAACATGCCTATCTACGTTTGATAACTTGGAGAGTAGATCATGGCTCCTTGAAGCTTCCATCCTGGCGTAGGTGATCTTGATCACCCGATGCTCAACTTGCGGCCCATACAGTTCGGCCCACAAGCAATAGGTCGACTATCTGAGGACCCCCTATACTAGGACTCCCTCAAGGGGCAAATCCCATCTTGCTCAACCATGTCTCGCAACATGGGTCTGAAGGAGCCTCAAACCTACATTTATAACTACCCAGTAATGGAGTACCATTTGGTCGGCCCAATGCAGGTCTGTCACCATCTCCAGTACATACGTCATCTTAGGTCTTAGGACCTAGAACTTATGTTGTACTAAAGACTCACAGATGATATATCGTGGCGTCCCATAGTTGGGTCTGTCTGACTCAGACCTTATCTCGACTCGGATCCGACTATGTAGAATCTGACCAGATTCTTTCGGGTCCATATTATTCGATTAGCATCTAATGATCCATGGGCCATGAGACGAAACCACCCATCGTGTCATATGCTAGTCTAGTCAGCTGCGCATCCACACAACTCTTTTGACTAGGTACCTTTTAAGTCAGTCATCATACAATGCATAGTCCCACAAACAAGTCATGTACTTGTTGATACACATCATTGATAATGTCCAAGGACTATCTTTATTCATAAACACATAGGAAATATCATCATACATGATTGCCTCTAGGTCATATCTCAAACGCTTCCATCATCCATGTTGGTGCCTCCTTGAAGACATAAGCACGATTATGCCACTTCGGCGAATCCCCGACACCGCTTGCGTAACACCTCCTGACCGATCTCTGCTGTCTCTATGCCCCAAGCGTGTCGCCACCACTAGAACGACGCCTCTAGGAGAACACCTTGTTGTTGGAAATATTCCCTAGAGGCAATAATAAATTGGTTATTATAATTTTTCCTTGTTTGTGATAATCTTTTATTATCCATGTTGTAATTGTATTGATTGGAAACTCAAATACATGTGTGGGTACATAGACAACACTGTGTCCCTAGTATGCCTCTAGTTAACTAGTTCGTTGATCAAAGATGGTCAAGGTTTCCTGGCCATATACATGATATGTCATTTGATAATGATATAACATCATTAGGAGAATGATGTGATGGAAAAGACCCAAACTATAAACATAGCATATGATCGTGTCAGTTTATTGCTATAGTTTTCTGCATGTCAAGTATTTGTTCCTATGACCATGAGATCATGCAGCTGACACCGGAGGAATACCTTGTGTGTATCAAACGTCACAACGTAACTGGGTGACTATAAAGATGCTCTACAGGTATCTTTGAGCGTGTATGTTGAGTGGGCATGGATCAAGACTGGGATTTGGTACTACCGTGTGGCGGAGAGGTATCTCAGGGCCCACTCGGTAATACAACATCACAATAAGCCTTGCAAGCAATGTGACTAAGTGTCAGCCACGGGATCTTGTATTAAGGAACAAGTAAAGAGACTTGCCGGTAACGATATTGAACTAGGTATAGAGATACCGACGATCGAATCTCGGGCAAGTAACATACCGAAGAACAAAGTGAACAACATACGGGATTAATTGAATCCTTGACATAGAGGTTCAACCGATAAAGATCTTCATGGAATATGTAGGAACCAATATGGGCATCGAGGTACCGCTATTAGTTATTGACCGTGGAGGTGTCTCGATCATGTCTACATAGTTCTCGAACCCGTAGGATCTGCACACTTAAGGTTCGGTGACGTTTCAGTATAGTAGAGTTATGTATGGTGGTGACTAAAGGTTGTTCGGAGTCCCATATGAGATCCTGGACGTCTTGAGGAGCTCCAGAATGGTCCGGAGGTAAAGATTGATATATATTAATAGTTTTTTTGGTCATCGAAAAAGTTTCGGGTACTTCGGTAGTGTACTGAGAGAGTGTCGGGAGGGTACCGGGGGCCATCGGGTAGGGTGTCTCAACCCAAAGGACATCATGGGATATAGGAGGAGTCAAGACAGACCCTAGGGGGCTGTCCAAACCCCTCACTAAGGCCCATGCGGCTAGGGGTGGGAAAAACCCAAAGGTGGAAAGGGTTTCCAAGTGGAGAGGAGGAATCCTACTCCTGGTAGGATTGGAGTAGGACTCCTCCACCTCAAATTCCGGACAACCCTTGAGGGTTTGAGGCTGTCTCCTCCCCTCCATACCTCCTATATATAGTAGAGGATTTAGAGGGGAGAGCTAACCCTAATTGCCACATGCTCCCTCTAATTCATCTAGATCGGTTTTCTCCTCTAGTCTAGTTTGGCGGTGCTTAGGCGAAGCCCTGCCGGAATAGTTCCACAGCCACCGCCGCTGCGCCGTCGCACTACTGGAGAACTCATCTACCTCTCCGCCCCCTCTTTCTGTATCAAGAAGGCGGAAATCGTCATCGTGATGTACGTGTGCTGGACGCAGAGGTGCCATCCGTTCGGTGCTAGATCAGAAGGATCGTGATCAGGATCGCGAGACGATTCATGATTTGATCGCGGGACGGATCGTGATTGGATCGTGATGGATTGCAGGACGCTCGGAGATTTGGATCGCAAAGACGTTTGACTACACCAACCGCATTTCTTAATGCTTCCCGCTTAGCGATCTATAAGTGTATGTAGATCCACTCTCCCTCTCGTAGATGCTCATCAACATGGATAGATCTTGCGTGTGCGTAGGAAATTTTTTGTTTCCTATGCAACGTTCCCCAATAGTGGCATCATGAGCTAGGCCTATGTGTAGATGAGATCACGAGTAGAACACAAAGGATTTTGTGGGCGTTGATGCTCAGATTGCTTCCTCCCTTGGTCAGTTTTTGATTCAGCGGTATTGTGGGATGAAGCAGCCTCGACCAACCTTACTCGTATGATTACGAGAGACCGGTTCCATCGACCGACATGTAACTTTGTTGAATAAAGATGGCTGGCGGGTGTCTGTCTCTCCCACTCTAGTTGGATCGGATTCGACAAAGGTGGTCCTTGAGAAGGTTGAATAGCAATTTGTGTATCACCGTTGTGGTTTTTGCGTAGGTGAGAATTGTTCTTGCTAGATACCCGTAGCAGCCACGTAAAACTTGCAACTACAATTAGAGGACATCTAACTTGTTTTTGCAGGGTATGTTGTGATGTGATATGGCCAATTACATGATGAGATATATGTGATGTATGATATGATCATGTATTTATTGAATATCATGACTTGCATGTCGATGAGTACGGCAACCGGCAGGAGCCATAGGGTTGTCTTTAATTATTTTTGCCGTTTTTCTTTAGATTATCGCTATTTGTTAGCAATAGTCGTGGAAGCAACAATCAACACGACAACCTCGATGGCGACACATTGATGAAGATCAAGATGATGGAGATCATGGTGTCATGTCGGTGACGATGGAGATCATGCCAGTGCTTTGGAGATGGAGATCAAAAGCACAAGTTGATGGCCATATCATGTCACTTATTATTTGCATGTGATGTTAATCCTTTTATGCATCTTATTTTTCTTAGGACGATGGTAGCATTATAAGGTTATCCCTCACTAAAATTTCAAGATAAAATTGTGTTCTCCCCGAGTGTGCACCGTTGCGAAAGTCCGTCGTGTCGAGACACCACGTGATGATCGGGTGTGATAGACTCTACATTCACATACAACGGGTGCAAGCTAGTGTTGCATGTGCAGAACACTCAGGTTAAACTTGACGAGCCTAGCATGTACAGACATGGACTCGGAACATAAGAGACCGAAAGGTCGAACATGAGTCATATAGTAGATATGATCAACATGAACATGTTCACCATTGAAGCCACCTCAACTCACGTGATGATCGGAGTTGAGTTGGTGGGTTTAGATCATGTGACACTCGAATGACCAGAGGGATGTCAATTTGAGTGAGAGTTTTTTAAGTAATATGATTAACTAAACTCATTATCATGAACATAGTCAAAATGTGTTTACAAATTATGTTATAGATTACTAGATCGTGATGTAGCTCCCTTGAATTTTTTTAGATGTTCCTAGAGAAATAGAGTTGAGAGATGATGGTAGCAATAATGCAGACTGGGTCCATGATCTGAGGATTGTCCTCATTGCTGCATAGAAGGCTTATGTCATTAATGCACCACTCGGTGTGCCACCCCCTCAAGCGCTGTTTGTAGATGTTGTGAACATCTGGTAGGCACGTTCTGATGACTACTTGATAGTTCAGTGTGTCATGCATTACGGCTTAGAATTGTGGCTCCAAAATGGTTTGAACGAGTCATGGAACATATGAGATGTTCTAAGAGCTGAAAGTGGGATCTCATGCTCGTGCCCGTGTTGAGAGGTATGAGACCTCCAACAATATTCTTTGCCCGCTAGATGAAGAAGAATAGCTCAATCGGTGAGCATGTGCTCAGATTGTCTGGGTACTAGAATCTCTTGAATCGAGTGGGAGTTGATCTTCTAGATAAGATAGTGATTGATATAGTTCTCCAAGTCACTGTCACTAAGCTACTAGAGTTTCGTGATGAACTATAAAATGCCCGGGATGGAAATAATGATCCCTGAGCTATTCATGATGTTTGACACCGTGAAGGTAGAAATCTAGAAGGAGCATCAAGTGTTGATAGTTAGTGAAACCACTAGTTTCGAGAAGGGCAAGGGCTAGGAGGGAAACTTCATGGATGACAAGTCAGTTGCTGCTCTAGTGAAGCAACCCAAGGTTGAGCCCAAACCTGAGACTAAGTGCTTCTATTATGAGGAGAACGGTCGCTGAAGCGGAACAACCCTAGATACTTGGTAGATAAGAAGGCTGGCAACGTCGATAGAAGTATATTAGATATATGTGTTATTGATATGTACCTTTCTAGTACTCCTAGTAGCACCTGTGTATTGGATACCAGTTCGGTTGCTAAAGGTTAGTAACTCGAAATAAAAGCTACGGAATAAACAGAGGCTAGCTAAGGGTGAGGTGACGATGAGTGTCGGGAGTGTTTCCAAGGTTGATGTGATCACCATTGCACGCTCTCTCTACCTTCGGGATTAGTGATGAACCTAAATAAATGTTATTTGGTGTTTGCGTTGAGCATGAACGTGATTAGATCATGTTTATTGCAATACGGTTATTCACTTAAGTTAGAGAATAATGGTTATGCTATTTACATGAATAATACCTTCAATGGTCATGCACCCAATGAGAATGGTTTATTGAATCTTGATCGTAGTGATACACATATTCATAATATTGATGCCAAAAGACACAAACTTAATAATGATAGTACCACATACTTCGGGCACCACCGCTAAATTTCATATTGGTGTAAAATGCATGAAGAAACTCCATGCTGATGGATCTATGGACTCATTCAATTGTGAATCGGTTGAGACATGCGAACTATGGCTCATGGGCAAGATGACTGAGACCCTAGTTTCCGGTATGGTAGAGCGGGCAAGTAACTTATTGGAAATCATCCATGTTGATGTATTCGGTCCAATGAGTGTTGTAGCGTGCAGTGGATATCGTTATTTTCCTACCTTCACTGATGATTTGAGTAGATATGAGGATACTTACTTAATGAAACACAAGTATCAAACGTTTGAAAAGTTCAAACAAAATCAAAGTGAATTTTGAGATCATCGTGACAAGGAGATAAAATGTCTACGATATGATCGTGGAGGTAAATACCTGAGTTACGAGTATTGGTATAGAACTTAAGACAATGTGGAATTTGTTTCACAACTCACGCCACTTGGAACACCATGGTATGATGGTGTGTCCGAACATCGTAGTCGTGCTCTATTTGATATGGTGCGAACTACGATGTCTCTTATTGATTTGCCACTATTGTTTTGGGGTTACGCATTACAACTACATTCACTTTAAAAGGGGCACCATCTAAATCCGTTGAGATGACACCGTATGAATTTTGGTTTGGCGAAAACATAAGTTGTCATTTCTTAATGTTTGGGGCTGCGATGCTTATGTGAAAAAAGAATTTTCACCTAATGAGCTCGAACCCAAAGCCGACAAATGAATCTTCATAGAATACCCTAATGTAATAGTTGGGAAAACCTTCTATCTTAGATCCAAGGACAAAGTGTTTGTTGCTAAAGTGGGTCCTTTCTCAAGAAAGAGTTTCACTCGAAACAACTGAGTGGGAGGAAGATAGAACTTGATGAGGTTGTTGAACCTTTGTTTCAACCAAAGAGTAGCGCAGCGCAGAAAGTTGTTTCTGTGGAGCCTACGTTAGTTGAGGAGGAAGTTAATGATGATGATCATGAAGCTTCGGATCAAGTTACTATCCAACCTCGTAGGTCGACAAGGACGCATACTGCTCCTGAGTGGTATGGCAACCCTGTCTTGGAGGTCATGTTGTTGGACAACAATGAACCTACGAGCTATGGAGAAGCGATGATGGGCCCGAATTTCGGGAAATGGTTAGAGGCCATGCAATCTGAGATGGGATCCATGTAAGAAAACAAAGTATGGGCTTTGGAAGTATTACATGAAGGGCGAAATGCCATTCAGAACAAATGGATCTTTAAAAGGAAGACGGACGCGGACGGTAATGTCACCGTCTATAAATCTCGACTTGTGGCAAAGGGTTTTTCACAAGTTCAAGGAGTTGACTACGATGAGACTTTCTCACCCGTAGCGATGCTAAAGCCTATTGGAATTATGTTAGTAGTTGTTGCATTTTTTGATTATGAAATCTGGCAGATGGATGTCAAAACATCATTTCATTAACAGTATCCGTGAGGAAAGGTTGTATGTGATACAACCGAAAGGTTTTGTCGGTTCTAAGGATGCTAAAATATATGCAAGCTCTAGCATCCTTCTATGGACTAGAGCAAACATCTCAGAGTTGGAATATATGCTTTGATGAGGTGATCAAAGTTTTTTGAGTCTACACAAAGTTTATGAGAAACTTGTATTTACAATAAAGTGAGTGGAAGCACTATAGTGTTTCTGATAAGTATATGTGGATGACATTGTTGATTGGGAATGATGTAGAAATTTCTAGAAGGCATAAAAGGTTGTTTGAAAGGTATTTTTCAAAGGAAGACCTAGATAAAAGGCTACTTACATATTGAGCATCTTGATCTATAGAGGTAGATCAAGAGGTCTATAAAACATTCAATGAGTACATACCTTGACAAGATTTTGAAAGAGTTCAAAATGGATCAGTCAAAGAAAGAGTTCTTGCCTAATTTGTAAGGTGTGGAGTTGAGTGAGACTGAAAGCTCGACCACGGCAGAAGAAAGAGAAAGTACGAAGGTCGTCCCCTATGCCTTATCCATAGGCTCTGTATAGTATGCCATGATGTGTATCACACTTGTGTGTGCCTTGCCATGAGTCTGTCAAGGGGTACAAGAGTGATCCAGGAGTGGATCACTCGAAAACGGTCAAGATTATCCTTAGTAACTAGAGGACTAAGGAAATATTTCTCGATTGTGGAGGTGATAAAGATTTCGTCATAAAGGTTTACGTCGATGCAAGCTTTAACACCAATCTGGATGACTCTGAGTAGCAATCCGGATACGTATAGTGGAGCAGCCATTTGGAATAGCTCCAAGTGGAGTGTGGTAGGAGTGTCTACAGTATGACATAGAGATTTGCAAAGTACACACGGATCTGAAAGCTGCATACCCGTTGACTAAAGACCTATCTCACGTGCAAAGCATGATCGAACCCCAAAACTCATTGGGTGTTAGATTCATAACAATATGGTGATGTGAACTAGATTATTGACTCTAGTGCAAGTGGGAGACTATTGGAAATATGCCCTAGAGGCATGTGACGCCCCCAATTTCGACCGTACGCTAAACATACACGCGATGCGTATGACCAAGATTAGGGACTCACTAATCAATATCACAACACAACTCTAGACACAAATTAAAGTCATACAACTTCATATTACAAGCCAGGGGCCTCGAGGGCTTGAATACAAAGCTCGACAAGCACGAGTCAGCGGAAGCTAATAATATCTGAGTACAGACATAAGTTAAACATGTTTGCCTTAAGAAGGCTAGCACAAACATAAGCAGCGAATTGAAAGAGGCGAGGCCTCCTGCCTGGGAACCTCCTAACTACTTCTGGGCATCGGCACTCTCCACGTAGTAGACTCCAGCGGTAGTGTTGTAGTCGTCTCCGACGTACTCCATCTCCAAGGCTCCGTCGTCTGAACGCAGAATTGTATCGAGGGGGAAAGAGAAAGCAAAGCAGCGGTGAGTACTCATCCAAAGTACTCGCAAGACTGACATTAGAACTATGCTAAGTATGCATCATTATCAAGGGGAGGGGTTATATCTGGGCTGACTGCAGAAAGCAATAATAGGGGGGAAGGCCTAGTCCTATCGAAGACTAGCATCTTCAGTATCTTGCAGCATTAGAAGTGAGTAGAATGGTATCTCACATATAGTCATATTATTGTAGCAATTTTATTAAGTAACCACGCTCAGAGATTCTTTCTCGACTCCCTGCGAAGAAGCAATCCCGGAGCCAACATTCATTTCATAATTAAAGTCACAATTGTAGTTGTATAAGGTCAAGGTACAACTCCAAGTCGTCCTGTTACCGTGGACACGACTATTCGAATAGATGAATTCATCCCTGCACGGGTGCAACACATTTCCAACACGCTTGATCACCTCCGACCAGACACACTTTCCAAGGTAATGCCCGGCCTTAGGATCCAAAACGTCATCGCCCCACATAGACTCAACAAAGAGACCAGCCCGCCGGTCTAAATCCTAAGCGCGCAGGGGTCATGGGCCCACTCACCCTTTGCACTCCTACACGATGCGAGGGTGACCGAGGTCAGTCCTAGCACCCCTTATAACAAGAGCGATGCCGTTGCGGACCACTCAGGCGCGCGCCACTCCACTGCTGACGTCCGAAGAGCTTTGGCTGATACAACGATGCTGAGTACCCATAACTTCTCTCACGTGAAGGTTTGGTGCATAAAAGGTCAAACGACCAACTCAGATCAAATACCCAACCCATTAGCATTTTATTAATGCGGGGCAAGCGCGGCCCATAAAGTGCGGTCCCGTCACCCCGACTCGAGGATGTGTGGCAAAGGCCTCTCTCGTCAGTCCACGCCCCAACAAAACCCGGATGCCTTACCGGTACATCCCACCACATCTCACACATGCTTACCCTTGGGGCCGACCCGTCTCAAGACTGACGGAAACTCAGGTCCACCTCAACCAGGGTGGTACCCCCTGTCCCTCCAGTCCCGTCTTTCACATGTAAACAAGGTCAAGTTGAAGTAACTGTGTTTTTATACACCAAGTGGATATCCGAGGAATCACCCTCGATGGATCCCACTCGAGGTATGTGTATGACAAGAGTCGCTATCGATAAATGGGAAGGAGGAACCACCCTCGATACCCACGACTGAGTAGCTACGCTACAGAATTAACATCGAGAGTGCTAAGTGAGGTATCACCCTCGGCACTCGGTAGTAGCTCTGCAGTGGCATACTTAAGGGGTGTGCGGTGATGTGAGAGGACCTGGCTCGTCGGTCGGTTGACCGAGTCTTCGGGTCTTCGAGTCGTCGAGTCATCGATGAAGAAGCAGGGGCAACTGGGGCTAAGGGGTCATTGGGGATTCATTGATCAACCTATACTAAGCAGTTAATATGATTGCAGGTATAGTAACAGTTTATCAAAAACAGGCTATGCATCAGAATACGAGCTAACTAATTCAGTAGCAAAAATCTAATGCAAGAATAAGAGCGAAAGGAATAGGCGATATCGGCTCAAGGGGGATTGCTTGCCTTGCTGCTCTGCTGCAAAGGCCTGATCGTCAACGGCGTAGTCGTACCCGGCAGGACCGTCAGTCTTGGGGTCTACCGGTAAGAAGAGGGGGGATAAACAATAAATATAAAGCAGACAAACTCATCACGATGCATGACATGGCAATATGCAGAGCTAGGTATGCCTAACGCAGTATTACACGTCACAGACGGATCGGGAGAATATCTGCCGATATTTCCCGGGTCTCTGGCTTTTACCGAACACATGAAAACGTTGGAAAAGTTCCATGTTTCCTATGCTACGAGCACGTGACAGACTAACGGACTGCGTATTCGGATTCGTGAGATTTTTTAAACAACTTTTATGTTCAAAACTTTTTCATTCGGATTACGGATTATTTTATATTAATTTTTAAAATTTTATTAATATTCAAGAATAAATTTAATTATTAATTTCGAATTATCCCGAAAAAGTGTAGGCTGACGTCATGATGACGTCAGCGTGACATCAATAGTCAACGGGACCAATGGGTCCCACATGTCATTCCCACAGAGTTAAATAAGTTTAATTTTAATTAAAACAAATTAATTAAGGGGTGGGACCCACCTGTCATTCTCTAATTAGATTAACTAGTTTACAGAATTAATTAAACACATCTAATTACTGTTAGGCCAGGTTAATTAGCATAATTAACTTTAATTAATTAATTAATTAGTTAACATTTTTATTAATTTATTATTTACTTATTTATTTTAAATGTTTTTAGGGGGCGGTGGGCCCGTGTTGTAAGTGGCCCGGGGGGTAGTGGGTGGATTAGTGGGGGTGGTTAGTCCCCCACTAACCGAATCGGGGCGGCTCGCACGACGCTCGCGGGCAGCCGTGGCTAGGGGCTGCGCGGGGCGGCGGCGGCGGCGGCGGGAGGTGCTGGGGTGCACAATGTGATAGGGGAAATCGAGCGAGGGGGACGCAGGGGCCACAGTGGCCATGGGCGGCGCGCGGGAACCGTGGCGGCCTGTGCGGTGGCTGGTGGGGTGCCTCCATGGGGGGAGAGGGAAGGGAGGAGTCCCGCGGGAGCTCACATTGACATGGAGGGGGAGGGCAGCAGGCTCGAGGTGGTGCGGCAGGGCGACGCCGGCAACGACTCGGTGAGGTGGCGGCGACGTTTGTTCGGGGGGGCAAGGAGGCAGCGAGGCGTCGGCGAGGGAACGGTGGCGGCGGCGGGCGGCGTCGGGGAGGGGGCCGGCGTTCGGGGCGTGCGATGCCGACGGGGAGGGCCGCCGAGAGCGTCGCGGAGCGGCAGCGTCTGCCCTGGCCGGATCCAGTCGGGGGTAGGAGAGGGAGAGAAACGTGGGGGCGAGTGGGAGGAGTGGGGGCTGTCGGTGGGGGTGGGGCTAGGGTTTCGAGGGGGCTTATAGCCCCTGGGATGGGGTGGGCCGGCCGGCTGGGTCGATGGCCTAGTTGGGTCGGGGTGAGGGGGGTTTGTTTTATTTTTAACTTTAGGTTTTGATTTTTTGTTTTCTTTTTAAATTTTCTATTTTAGTTTTATTTCAATTTAGTGTATTTAATTATATTTAATTAAAAATGTTGATTTATACGACACACTTAACTTAGGCATTATTTGACACACTCTGAACATTTTAGTGTGTAAGTTTTGAAAACTTTTGCCGTTTTGACTTGGTTTTGAATTTCGAATTCGCACGAGATTGAATCATCACGAGATTAACATCAGTAATTGTGGTGACGTGGCATCATTAGCATGGGATTACTGTAGCTTAATTACAGAGATTACTGTAGCACAAATCCAGACGTCACAAGGCAATAATAAATTGGTTATTATTATATTTCCTTGTTTGTGGTAATCGTTATGTATCCATGCTGTAATTGTATTGATTGGAAACTCAAATACATGTGTGGGTACATAGACAACATTGTGTCCCTAGTATGCCTCTAGTTAACTAGTTCGTTGAGCAAAGATGGTCAAGGTTTCCTGGCCATAGACATGAGATGTCATTTGATAACGAGATTACATCATTAGGAGAATGATGTGATGGACAAGACCCAAACTATAAACATAACACATGATCGTGTGAGTTTATTGCTATAGTTCTATACATGTCAAGTATTTTTTTCCTATGACCATGAGATCATGCAACTCACTAACACCGGAGGAATACCTTGTGTGTATCAAACGTCACAATGTAATTGGGTGACTATAAAGATGCTCTACAGGTACCTTCGAGGGTGTCTGTTGAGTGGGCACGGATCAAGACTGGGATTTGTTACTACCGTGTGACAAAGAGGTATCTCAGGGCCCACTCGATAATACAACATCATAATAAGCCTTGTAAGAAATGTGACTAAGTGTTAGCCAAGGGATCTTGTATTAAGGAACGAGTAAAGAAACTTTCCGGTAACGAGATTGAACTCGGTATAGGGATACCGACGATCGAATCTCGGGCAAGTAACATACCGAAGAACAAAGGGAACAGCGTACGGGATTAACTGAATCCTTGACATAAAGGTTCAACTGATAAAGATCTTCATGGAATATGTAGGAACCAATATGGGCATCCAGGTCCTGCTATTGGTTATTGAGGCTGGAGGTGTCCCGGTCATGTCTACATAGTTCTCGAACCCGCAAGGTCCGCACACTTAAGGTTCGGTGACGTTTCAGTATAGTAGAGTTATGTATGGTAGTGACTGAAGGTTGTTCGGAGTCCTGGATGAGATCCTTGGCATCACGAGGAGTTGCAGAATGGTTCGAACGTAAAAATTAATATATAGGAAGTCCTGTTTTGGTTATCGGAAAAGTTTCGGGTATTGCGGTAGTGTACCGGGAGTGCCAGGAGGGTACCGGGGGCTATCGGGAGGGGTGTCTCGACCCAAAAGACCTCATGGGATGTGGGAGGAGTCAAACCAGCCCCTAGTGGGCTGGCCGAACCCCCACTAAGGCCCATGCGCCTAGGGGCAGGAAAAACCCAAAGGTGGAAAGGTGGAAAGGGTTTCCAAGTGGAGAGGAGGAATCCTACTCCTAGTAGGATTGCAGTAGGACTCCTCCACCTCAATTTTCAGCCAACCCTTGAGGGTTTGAGGCTGCCTCCTCCCATCCCTCCCTCCTATATATACTAGATGATTTAGAGGGGAGAGCTAACCCTAATTGCCACGTGCTCCCTCTAATTCATCTAGATCGGTTTTCTCCTCTAGTCTAGTTCGGCGGTGCTTAGGTGAAGCCCTGTCGAAATAGTTCCACCACCACCGCCACCGCGCCGTTGCGCTGCCGGAGAACTCATCTACCTCTCCACCCCTCTTTCTGGATCAAGAAGGCGGAGATCTTCATCGAGCTTTACGTGGGCTGAACGCGAAGGTGTCGTCCGTTCGGCGCTAGATCGGAAGGACCGTGATCAGGACCGCGAGACGATTCGTGATTTGATCGCGGGACGGAACGTGATGGGATCGCGGGACAAATCGTGATTGGACCGCGAGATGAATCGTGATGGGATTGCGGGACGCTCGACGATTTGGATCGCGAAGACGTTCGACTACATCAACCGCGTTTCTTAATGCTTCCCGCTTAGCGATCTACAAGGATATGTAGATCCACTCTCCCTCTCGTAGATGCTCATCACCATGGATAGATCTTGCGTGTGCGTAGGAATTTTTTTGTTTCCCATGCAATGTTCCCCAACACTTGTGTGCCAACACTTCCAACGTGAGACCCTGACCATGCTTGCCGTGCCGTTGCCCTCCCCACCATGCGTCGCCACTTCGCAGTGACCAGTTGCGCCACTTGCACGACGCCATTCCCCTGCCCAAAGGAGGCTTGTTGGGTCACGCCAATCACGCCCGCCACCATCGTCTGCGGTGGCGCCGAGGGGATCATGGGGAGAAGGGGCTTCTGAGTCTAGGGTTTCTCCTTTGGAGCCGCCCGCACGAACAACGTGTGAGGGAGACAAGAAAGTTACCTTCCATCCAGATTTTCCTCCCATGCCCCTTGGTTTCTTGTTGTTTGTTTGGTAACCCAACCGATGCTGCACAAAATAAAAACAACATAAATATATTAAATTTTAACAACCTAAACCATCTCTCTACTAGTAAAGGGGAGTTTGTTCGGCCGCCTCCACCTCCATCTTTTTTTTTCTGTCCCACTTCCCCTTACCCCTTTGGTTTCCTGTTGATTTTTTTGTAACCCAACCAATGACGCACAAAATAAAAACAACATCCTCTATAACACTATGTTCACTAGTTTAAAAAGTCTACCTTCAATTGAGGTCTCCAATTGAAATTTGGTCACTCGATTTTCATGAGATAAACAATTTTTCAAAGATCTCTCATTCATTTCTTTTATACTATACACCATGTTTCTTGATTTTAAGGTCTTGCAATTACTTGAGGTCTTCAATTTAGAATTAGGTAATCTGATTTTGACTGGGCCATCAATTTCTCAAGTAGCTAGCTCTCCTATCCTGTTCGTAAATTCATTATCTTCCTTAATTGTGAGCTCTTTCATTTAGTTGAGGTATTCAATTTCAGGTTTGGTTTACGTTCTTGATCGGGTCAACGATTTTTCAAATCAACCAGCAACACTGGCATAGAAAAACACATATCAATCCCGCGCACCCTCCCATCACCTAAAAGAAGAAGCGTTTAATGTGATAATATAGCACCAATATAGTACATGCAGCGAGTGTCACAAAAAATTCTCCACATAAATATTGCTTGGTTAGCGGATAACATTGAATCATACCATGAAAGGCCCACCAAATCACCATAATATAAATTAAAATAAAACACACGCCACCATCTCTGAGATCTGCCAAGCTAAATATTTCATCAATTCTAAAATATAAGGGTATTAGTATTGACCAAGTTCAGAGCAAAAAAATATCGATATGGACAATACTCCCTAAGTTCCTTTATGTAAGGTGTATTATTTCCTGCACGGTGACCAATACGCATAATTATAGACATGTTAGTAAAAAATGACTTTGGCAAATTCATAGGTTAGTGGCAAGTAAATCAGTTGGTATAAGAAAGAAAGATATACACACAACCGAGAGAGATATTTTCCTTCTTTTTCTACAAGTAGGGATACATGTAATCAGAAGCGAGATACTTTTCTATTTGCTGAAGGGTTAGAAACAGAGTTATGAGGAATTAGAAGAAATGAACCTTACGTTGTAGAATTTTATAAAAAAACAAATACACCTTATACAAAGAAACTAAGGGAGTATTAAAAAAAAGTATGAAAATTCAATTCATTATTATATGAATCTAATGTAAGGTATATGTCGGATGTGGATCAACTAGAGTACGCACCTAGTACTAGTTTTTCTTCTTCTTTTCAAAACATAGATGGTTTCGAGGTGACCGTCAACGGGCTTCACAAGGGAAGAGAAATTGAATACAGAGATTCGGGCTGATCGGGCCTACCACTATGTCAATTTCCTTGACCTGATCCGACCATTCTCAGAAAATCGATTCGACCATTTCCCCCTATTGCAACTCCATCCTACTCGCCGGCGGCGCTCCTCCCCCAATATCCCATCCCAACCTCCTACTCGCCGGCGGTCCATATCTCCCATTCCGAGTCGCGTCGAGTTCTTCCGTTGCCACCATTGATTCCGGATCCGAAGAGATATCGGTGTCGATGCCGATGGCTCTATTTAATCGCAGTCGCGGCCGCGAGGGAGCGACATCTACTCGCTTTTCGATTCGTCGCGCAGGCGCCGGTGGAGGCACCTCGCTGATGGCCAGGATCAGGACGGATCGATTCGTGCGCCGGCGGTCGCAGCCGGCCCGCGGCGACGACCGGATGAGCGCCCTCCCCGACGACCTCCTGCTTCTCATCCTGCGCCGTCTCGACACCCGCACGGCGCTCGGCACCGGCCTGCTGTCCAGGCGCTGGGGCCGCCTCCAGCGCGAGCTCCCGGCCCTCGATTTCCGGGTCAGTAACATGCTCCCTCCGCGCTACCATGGCTTGGTGTTTCTTCACGACGACACGAACAGGAATGGATCTCATTGTCTGTTTAAAAAGTTCGCCTTTATGCCAAACATTATGAGGTATGAGCGCCGGGCCATGCGCGCATTGACCAGCTCCGTCGAGAGCTTTTTGGATGAGGATGGCGTTCGAGGAGCTGGCCGGAGCTTGAGCAGGCTGAGGCTCGAGTTCTTCATCACTCACAACACCGGCTGCATGAACAGCCTAATCGCCAAGTCCATCGATGATTGGGGGGTCAGCGACCTCGAAGCTGTTGCCAGACCGATCTACTTCCAGCAATCCGTCCACACCTTCCCCAGCCACGGTCTCTGCCAGGAGCCTCGCGCTTCGTCCTTGCGAAGCCTCAAGCTTGGAGGCTGCACGCTCCCGCCTCTACACGAGTTCAGCGCGCTCATTATGCTCGTCCTGCAAGACATTCAGAAATCGACTCCAACGGCAGCCTACGAGGGCGTCTTCACCTTGTGCCCGCAGCTTCAGGTGCTACACCTCAGGTCCTGCGGCTGCCCCTGGGACACGGACCTGTTGGTGGACGCCCCCAGCTCGCAGATCAGGGAGCTCGTCCTTGACAAGTGCAGGTTCCGACAGGTGCGGATGAGGGTCCTTCCCAGTCTCGAGAGCCTAGCCTCCATGGACACCATTCTGCACTTTGAGTCCGCTTCATTTCCCTGCCTCAGGCAATGCAAGCACACTGCTAGGATTGGTACCATTCTTAGACCGCTAAGACGGCAGAGCGAATACATTGGGCATCAGCGTGAGCTTGGCTCGTTTCTTGGATGCACTCCGGACATAACCAACCTCGTCATCCGGTTCACCGGACCTAGACGATGGATCATGCCGGCGTCTAGCTCATGGTCCTTGTTGCCCAAGCTGAGGAAGCTACTTGTCGCCGACGTGCCTTCCTCCTGGGATGTCTCGTGGCCCCGTCTCCTCCTCGAGATGGCGCCATCCCTCGAGATCCTTCACATCCACATTGCTCCTTGCAAGGAGAAGCCCGGAGATTTAATATCCTGGCAGCCGACCAAGCTTCGGCGGCATCACTTAAAACAGTTTGTGGTGTCTGGTTTCGAGGGAACAAAGAGGCAGATTTATCTTGTCAGGTTTGTCATTGGAGCATCTACGGCCTTACGCCGTGTAGCGTTGTTCAAGAATGGGCATGCTCAGGAGAAGGGGCACTGGGACTGGGAGATGGTAACGGAGCAGCACTCATGGACCGACGAGGAGAAGGACGCTGCGCGGAAGCAGATTATGGGCGGGGTTTCTTTCTCCAGCCCACCTGCTCGATTGGTTTTCGGTTGATCCTCTCTTGTTTTGTTCAGTTTTCTATTTAATTCGAGGTCATTTGTTCACTGCACAATTGTAGCAAGAATATTGTTTAGTGATTCTATCAGTTATTTCAAACTTCTAAACCTCTCTTGTGTTTCGTTCAGTTTTCTATTTTATTCGAGGTCATTTGTTCAATGCACAACTGTAGCAAGAATATTGTTTAGTGATTCTATCAGTTATTTCAGACCTCTAAACCTCTCTTGTTTCGTTCAGTTTTCTATTTAATTCGAGGTCATTTGTTCACTGCACAATTGTAGCAAGAATACTGTTTCGTGATTGTATCAGTTATTTCAAACCTCTAAATTCCGATGCAGGACATTGTTTTAAAGGATCACTAGAAGTTATACTTATCGATGCAATCATTTCTATTTCATATATACTACTCCCTCTGTTTCTAAATATTTATCTTTTTAGAGATTTAACTATGGACTGCATACAAAGCAAAATGAATGAATTTACACTCTAAATTATGTCTATACATCTGTACGTAGTTCATAGTGAAATCTCTAAAAAGACAAATATTTAGGAACGAAGAGAGTATAAGACAAATCTTTAACATGACTAGTAGGTTTGCATGTGCAATGCATGTCTTAATCATTGAACAAGTGGCATCCACATCAATATAAAATAAAATAAAGATTCAAAAACACATGAACTAAATGGATACACAATGTTGTGATGTCACTCAACTTGTATTTTTTCAGAAGCGAGACATCATGTGCTCATGTTGTTGCGTAGAGCGGTAGAGACAATAATATACTATTGTTTAATCTATCCAATGTTCAGAATAAGAAATCTTGTTATGATTGGAAACCAACCTTGTATTGTTTTCAGTACGTGGAAGTGCAATCCTACTGTTGGTCTTAGTAGTATCATGGTGTAAGCAGTTTGGTAACTAGAATCTGAGAAAAAGATCAAGGGATAATTAGATCAACTGATACTTCATGGACGTGGTTGCTGATCAAATGCCTATGTAAAGCTGCAAATGTCCTTGATAATGTACTAGAGGCGGGGTGTAGCGCCTCCGAGACTGTTGATAACTAAAATCTGAGAAAAAGATCAACGGATAGTTAGATCAACGGACACTTCATAGATGTGGTTGCTGACCAAACGCTTATCTGCAAATAACCTTGATAATGTAGTACTAGAAGCGGGGGCGTGCCTCTCAAGACTGTTCCTCTGTACTGCCAGGTTGTCAACCGCCCACTAAGCTATTATTTGTTTGGGTAACTGCTTGACAAGACATTCAGAACATATATTGTCACCAGGATTGTAGGTAGCTGGGCTCATTTTTCAAATCTGCTCATCTTAATTCCTTCCACAAACCATCGCCTAGTCAAATACTGCATTACAAATAACCACTAACGGTAAGTTTGTTCCCCCTTTTTTTTTCAGCTAGAACTATTCGTATCTATCACCTATATGAATCATCAGTATAGCTACAGCATTTTATCAATTGTTTCAAGATATGGAAACCAAAGAATAAACATGTTAGGAGCCTACTGTAATCTGCCTGTACATGGGTTTGCTCCTTCGACAGCACATCGGCCGGACCCGGGTGTACGCTACATCGAGTGACGCCTGCAAGTACCAGTGAAGGCGGCAGCAAACAGAATATATGGGCTTGCATGAAGGCAAAGGCAACGGCGGCTCTCTCCTTCCCCTATCTTCTCCTACCTACTGTATTTCATCTTCTTTCCTCCTCAATCTCTTGTATCTGAGCTCGATTTCTTTGTAATGGAGTGATTAGCGAGCAGAACCCAACATCGTGGCATTAGAGCCTCCTCACCACCCTTCCAAAAGTCGTCCAAAATTTTCCCAATTTTTTTTTCCTCACACCATTCTCTCCACCACCATGCATCCTGAGTTGCAAGCTTACCTTGACGAGTTTGAGGCGGCTCAGGCACGCTGCGACACCAATGCTAGGTTGTTCGCGCAGCAGGACGTGCTGCTCTCCAAGCTCATCACGGGAGTTTCAACCCTGCAACCGGCGCATTGCACGGTTGTGGCCTCCGATGGCGGCCTCATCGTCGACGCCACCGTCGTGGCGGTCGTCCCCGACAACAGGTCGTGCATTCCTGGACTCCATCGATCTGATGCCCATGACCTGTTCACGTTTGGCTCGACCCAAGTCGCCATCGCTGCCAACGTCAACGAGGTCCACGACGCCACCACAACCGCCCGCCTCGAACCATGGTTGACCTCATCCACCAGGAGGTCGCCGTCGAGATCGTAACCCTGGTGGCAACCATCATCGACGTCTTCTCGGCCACCACCCAAGCCCAAGAGGCCCCCACGGCCACCAATGATGCATCCCCTCAATGTGGATGATGCCCGTCACCTGCTCGACGGAGTGCCTGACCCAAGAGGTCACACATCTCATTCCGGTGCAGGAAACACCCTCCATCGGCATCAGCACCTTCTCCACCGAGGTCATTTCTGTTGGAAATATGCCCTAGAGGCAATAATAAATTAGTTATTATCATATTTCTTTGTTCATGATAATCGTTTATTATCCATGCTATAATTGTATTGATCGGAGACTTAGATGCATGTGTGGATACATAGACAAAACCATGTCCCTAGTATGCCTCTAATAGACTAGCTCGTTGATCAAAGATGGTTAAGGTTTCCTAGCCATGGACATGAGATGTCATTTGATAACGGGATCACATCATTAGGAGAATGGTATGATGGACAAGACCCAAACTACAAACGTAGCATATGATTGTGTCAGTTTAATGCTACTGTTTTCTGCATGTCAAGTATTTGTTCCTATGACCATGAGATCATGCAACTCACTGACACCGGAGGAGTGCCTTGTGTGTATCAAACGTTGCAACGTAACTGGGTGACTATAAAGGTACTCTACAAGTATCTTCGAGGGTGTCTGTTGGGTTGGCATGGATCAAGACTGGGATTTGTTACTCCGTGCGACGGAGAGGTATCTCGGGACCCACTCGGAAATACAACATCACAACAAGCCTTACAAGCAATGTGACTAAGTGTTAGTCACGGGATCTTGTATTACAGAACGAGTAAAGAGACTTGCCGGTAATGAGGCTGAACTAGGTATGAAGATACCGACGATCGAATCTCGGGCAAGTAACATACCGAAGAACAAAGGGAACATCATACGGGATTAACTGAATCCTTGACATAGAGGTTCGACCGATAAAGATCTTTGTACAATATGTAAGAACCAATATGGGCATCTAGGTCCCACTATTGGTTATTGACCGTAGAGGTGTCTCGGTCATATCTACATAGTTCTCGAACCCGCAGGGTCTGCACACTTAAGGTTTGGTGACGTTTCGGTAGTATAGAGTTATGCATGGTGGTGATCGAAGTTTGTTCGGAGTCCCGGATGAGATCCTGGATGTCACGAGGAGCTCCGGAATGGTCCGGAGGTAAAGATTGATATATAGGAAGTCCTATTTTGGTCACCGGAAAAGTTTTGGGCTCATTGGTAGTGTACCGGGAGTGCCGGTAGTATACCGCAAAACCATCGGGAGGGGTATTTCGACCCAAGAGGCTACATGGGCTGTGGGAGAGTGAATACCAGCCCTTAGTGGGCTGGTGGAAGTCCCACACGAGGCCCATGCGGTTGGAAATAAAAGCAAAAGAGAAAAAGGTGGAAAAAGGCAAAAAGGCCAAAATAAGGAGGAGTCCTAGTCCTACTAGGATTGGAGGAGGAATCGTCCTCTCCTCTTGGTTCGGCCGACGCCTAGGTGGCTTGGCCCTTGGGACAAGCCTCCTCCTCTCTTCCTCTTATGTATACTAGAGGTTTTAGGATTTTTGCACTAGATTTTCAGCCACGTGCTACCTGTTCCTCTAGTGCATAGTTTTTCCTCTAGATCAGTTTTCTGCAGCCGGAATTACTCCACCACCATCGCCGCGGCGCCGTCACGCTGCCGGAGAACTTGTCTACCTATCCGCTCCCTCTTGCTGGATCAAGAAGGCGGAGATCGTCATCAAGCTGTACGTGTGCTGAACGCGGAGGTGTCGTCCGTTCGGCGCTAGATCGGAAGAACCGTGATCAAGATCGCGAGACGGATCGTGATGAGATTGCGGGACGGATCATGATGAGTTCGTGGGACAGATCGTGATTGGATCGCGGGACGGATCGTCATGAGATCGCGAGATGCTCGGCGATTTGGATCGCGAAGACGTTCGACTACACCAACCGCGTTTCTTAATGCTTCCCGCTTAGCGATCTACAAGGGTACGTAGATCCACTCTCCCTCTCGTAGATGCTCATCACCATGGATAGATCTTGTGTGTGCGTAGGAAATTTTTTGTTTCCCATGCAACGTTCCCCAACAGTGGTATCAGAGCCAGATTTATGTGTAGATGAGATCTCGAGTAGAACACAAAGAGTTTTGGGCGTTGATGCTTAGATTGCTTCCTCCCTTGGTCGTGTTTTGGTTCAACGGTATTGTGGGATGAAGCGGCCCGGACCAACCTTAGTCGTACGCTTACGAGAGACCGGTTCCATCGATTGACGTGTAACTTCGTTGCACAAAGATGGCTGGCGGGTGTCTGTTTCTCCTACTTTAGTTGGATCGGATTCGACTAAGGTGGTCCTTGAGAAGGTTGAAAAGCAACTTATGTATCACCGTTGTGGTTTATGCGTAGGTGAGAATTGTTCTTGCTAGATACCCGTAGCAGCCACGTAAAACATGCAACAACAATTAGAGGATGTCTAACTTGTTTTTGCAGGGTATGTTGTGATATGATATATCCAATTACATGATGTGATACATGTGATGTATGAGATGATCATGTGTTGTATAGAATATCACGACTTGCATGTCGATGAGTACGGCAACTGGCAGGAGCCATAGGGTTGTCTTTAATTATTGTATGACTTGCGTGTCAATCATTAAGTGCTATGTAATGCTTTACTTTATCGCTAAACGGTAGCAATAGTAGTACAAGCATGATGGGAGCAACAACCCCGATGGCGACACGTTGATGGAGATCAAGATGATGGAGATCATGGTGTCGTGCCGGTGACGATGGAGATCATGTCGGTGCTTTCAACATGGAGATCAAAAAGCACAAGTTCATGGCCATATCATGTCACTTATGATTTGCATGTGATGTTAATCCTTTTATTCACCTTGTTTTGCTTAGGACGACGGTAGCATTATAAGGTGATCCCTCACTTAAATTTCAAGATAAATTGTGTTCTCCCCGAGTGTGCACCGTTGTGAACGTTCGTCGTGTCGAGACACCACGTGATGATCGGGTGTGATAGACATACAACGGGTGCAAGCCAGTGTTGCACATGCAGAACACTCGGATTAAACTTGACAAGCCTAGCATGTATAGACATGGCCTCAGAACACAAGAGGCCGAAAGGTCGAACATGAGTCATATGGTAGATATGATCAACATGATGATGTTCACCATTGAAACCACCTCAACTCACGTGATGATCGGACTTGAGTTGGTGAATTTGGATCATGTATCACTCGAATGACCGGAGGGATGTCAATTTGAGTGGGAGTTGTTCAGTAATATGATTAATTGAACTCATTATCATGAACATAGTCAGTAGTGTTTTTGCAAATTATGTTGTTGATTACTTGCTCGCGTTGTAGCTCCCTTGAATTTTTATATGTTCCTAGAGAAATAGAGTTGAAATATGATGGTAGCAATATTGCGGACTGGATCCATGATCTGAGGATTGTCCTCATTGCTGCACAGAAGGCTTATGTCCTTAATGCACCGCTCGGTGTGCCAACCCCTCTAGCGTCGTCTTTAGATGTTGTGAACATCTGACAGGCACGTTCTGATGACTACTTGATAGTTTAGTGCGTCATGAATTACGGCTTAGAATTGAGGCTCTGAAACGTTTTGAACATCACAGAACATATGAGATGTTCTAAGAGCTGAAATTAGGATCTCAGGCTCGTGCCCGTGTTGCGAGATATGAGATCTCCAACAAGATTCTTTGCCTGCAAGATGAAAGAGCATAGATCAATCGTTGAGCATGTGCTCAGATTGTCTGGCTGCTACAATCGCTTGAATCGAGTGGGAGTCGATCTTCCAGATAAGATAGTGATTGATATAGTTCTCCAAGTCACTGTCACTAAGCTACTAGAACTTGGTGATGAACTATAAAATGCTAGGGATAGAATAATGATCCCTGAGCTGTTCGCGATGTTTGACACCGCGAAGGTAGAAATCAAGAAGGAGCATCAAGTGTTGATGGTTAGTAAAACCACTAGTTTTGAGAAGGGCAAGGGCAAGGAGGGAAACTTCATGGATAGCAAGTTAGTTGCTGCTCGAGTGAAGCAACCCAAAGTTGAACCCAAACCCGAGACTAAGTGCTTCGATTATGAGGAGAGCAGTCGCTGAAGCGGAACAACCCTAGATACTTGGTAAATAAGAAGGCTAGCAACGTCGATAGAAGTATATTTGATATACGTGTTATTGATGTATACCTTGCTAGTACTCCTAGTAGCACCTGGGTATTGGATACCGGTTCGGTTGCTAAATGTTAGTAACTCGAAATAAAAGCTACGGAATAAACGGAGAACTGGCTAAGGGTGAGGTGACGATGTGTGTTGGAATGTCTCCAAGGTTGATGTGATCAACATCGCACGCTCTCTCTACCTTCGGGATTAGTGACGAACCTAAATAAATGTTATTTGGTGTTTTGCGTTGAGCATGAATGTGATTAGATCGTGTTTATTGCAACACGGTTATTCATTTAAGTTAGAGAATAATGGTTATTCTGTTTACATGAATAATACCTTCAATGGTCATGCACCCAATGAGAATGGTTTGTTGAATCTTGATCTTAGTAATACACATGTTCATAACATTGATGCCAAAAGATACAAAGTTAATAATAATAGTACCACATACTTTTGGCACTGCCGCTAAATGTCATATTGGTATAAAACTCATGAAGAAACTCCATGCTGATGGATCTTTGGACTCATTCGATTTCGAATCGATTGAGACATGCGAACCATGCCTCTTTGTCAAGATGACTAAGGACCCCGTTTTCTGGTTTGATGGAGCGAGCAAGTGATTTATTGGAAATGATAAATGTTGATGTATGCAATCCAATGAGTCTTATAGCGTGCGGTGGATATCGTTATTTTCTTATCTTCACTGATGATTTGAGTACATATAGTGTATATTTACTTAATAAAACACAAGTCTGAATCGTTTGAAAGGTTCAAGCAAATTCAGAGTGAAGTTTAAGATCATCGTGACAAGAAGAAATGTCTACAATATGATCGTGGAGGTGAATATCAGAGTTACGAGTTTGGCATACAACTTTAGACAATATGAAAGTTGTTTCACAACACACGCCACCTAGAACACCATAGCGTCATGGTGTGTCCGAACGTCATAGTCGTGCTCATTGGATATGGTGCATGCTATGATGTCTCTTATCGTTTTGCTATTATAATTTTGGGGTTATGCATTAGAGACAACTACATTCACTTTAAATAGGGCACCATCTAAATCCGTTGAGATGACACCGTGTGAATTATGGTTTGATAGAAACCTAAGCTGTCATTTCTTAATGTTTGGGGCTGCGACTTTTGTGTGGAAAATGTTTTCACCTAATGAGCTCGAACCCAAAGCGGACAAATACATCTTCATAGAATACCCTAAGAATAGTTTGGTGAACCTTCTATCTTAGATCCAAGCATAAAATGTTTATTGCGAAAACTGGGTCCTTTCTCGAGGAAAAGTTTCTCTCAAAAGAATTGAGTGGGAGGAATATAGAACTTGATGAGGTTGTTGAACCTTTGTTTCAACCAGAGAGTAGCGCAGCGCAGAAAGATGTTTCTGTGGAACCTATGTCAGTTGAAGAGGAAGTAAATGATGATGATCATGAAGATTCGAATCAAGTTACTATCGAACCTCGTAGGTCGACAAGGATGTTTACTGCTCCTGAGCGGTACGACAACCCTGTCTTGGAGGTCATGCTGTTGAACAACGATGAACCTACAAGATATGGAGAAGCGATGATGGGCCTGGATTCCGACAAATGGTTGGAGGCCATGAAATCCGAGAACGGATCCATGTATGAAAACCAAGTATAGACTTTGGTAGAGTTGCTCATTGGACGGCAGGTCGTCGAGTACAAATGGACCTTTAAAATGAAGACAAACGCTGATGGTAAATGTCACCATTTATAAAGCTCGACTTGTTGCAAAGAAGTTTCCAACAAAGTTCAAGGAGTTGACTATGATGAGACTTTCTCACTCGTAGCGATGCTAAAGTCTGTTGGAATTATGTTAGCAGTTGCTACATTTTTCAATTATGAAATCTAGTAGATGGATGACAAAACATCGTTTCCTTAACAGTTTACTTGAGGAAAGGTTGTATGTGATACAACCAGAAGGTTTTGTCAGTCCTAAGGATGCTAAAAGGTGTGCGAGCTCCAGCAATCCATCTAAGGGCTGGAGCAAGCATCTCGGAGTTGGAATACACACTTTGATGAGGTGATCAAAGTTTTTGAGTCTATACAAAGTTTATGAGAAACTTGTATTTACAATAAAGTGAGTGGGAGCACTATAGAGTTTCTGGTAAGCATATGTGGTTGACATATTGTTGATCGGAAATGATGTAGAATTTCTGGAAAGCATAAACGGTTGTTTGAAAAGAGTTTTTCAAAGGAAGACCTAGATAAAGCTACCTAATTGTTGAGCATCAAGATCTATAGAGATAGATCAAGATGCTTGATGAGACTTTCAATGAGTACATACCTTGACAAGATTTTGAAAGAGTTCAAAATGGATCAGTCGGAGAAAGAGTTCTCGCCTGATTTGTAAGGTGTGAAGTTGAGTGAGACTCAAAGCTCGACAACGACAGAAGAAATAGAAATGACGAACGTCGTCCCCTATGCCTTAGCCATAGGCTCTATATTATGCCATGCTATGTACCGCACCTGGTGTGTGCCTTGCCATGAGTCTGTAAAGGGGTACAAAAGTGATCCAGGAGTGGATCATTGGACAACGTTCAACATTATCCTTAGTAACTAAATGACTAAGGAGATGTTTCTCGATTATGGAGGTGATAAAGAGTTCATCGTAAAGAGTTACGTCGATGCAAGCTTTAACACCAATCCAGATGACTCGTAGTAGCAATCTGGATACGTATAGTGGAGCAGCCATATGGAATAGTACCAAGTGGAGTGTGGTAGCAGTGTTTACGGTTTGACATAGAGATTTGCAAAGTACACACGGATCTGAATGTCGCAGACCCGTTGACTATAAGACCTCTCTCACATGCAAAGCATGATCGAGCCCCAGAACTCATTGGGTGTTAGATTCATAACAATGCAACTCACATGGTGATGTGAACTAGATTATTGACTCTAGTGCAAGTGGGAGACTGTTGGAAATATGCCCTAGAGGCAATAATAAATTAGTTATTATCATATTTCCTTGCTCATGATAATCGTTTATTATCCATGCTATAATTGTATTGATCGGAGACTTAGATGCATGTGTGGATACATAGACAAAACCATGTCCCTAGTATGCCTCTAATAGACTAGCTCGTTGATCAAAGATGGTTAAGGTTTCCTAGCCATGGACATGAGATGTCATTTGATAACGGGATCACATCATTAGGAGAATGGTATGATGGACAAGACCCAAACTACAAACATAGCATATGATCGTGTCAGTTTAATGCTACTGTTTTCTGCATGTCAAGTATCTGTTCCTATGACCATGAGATCATGTAACTCACTGACACCGGAGGAGTGCCTTGTGTGTATCAAACGTTGCAACGTAACTGGGTCACTATAAAGGTACTCTATAGGTATCTCCGAGGGTGTCTTTTGGGTTGGCATGGATCAAGACTGGGATTTGTTACTCCGCGTGACAGAGAGGTATCTTAGGGCCCACTCGGTAATACAACATCACAACAAGCCTTGCAAGCAATGTGACTAAGTGTTAGTCACGGGATCTTGTATTACAGAACGAGTAAAGTGACTTGCCGGTAATGAGGTTGAACTAGGTATGAAGATACCGACGATCGAATCTGGGGAGAGTAACATACCGAAGAACAAAGGGAACATCACACGGGATAAACTGAATCCTTGACACAGAGGTTCGACCGATAAAGATCTTCGTAGAATATGTAGGAACCAATATGGGCATCCAGGTCCCGCTATTGGTTATTGACCGTAGAGGTGTCTCGGTCATGTCTACATAGTTCTCGAACCCGCAGGGTCTGCACACTTAAGGTTTGGTGACGTTTCGGTAGTATAGAGTTATGCATGGTGGTGAACGAAGGTTGTTCGGAGTCCCGGATGAGATCTCGAACGTCACGAGGAGCTCCATAATGGTCTGGAGGTAAAGATTGATATATAGGAAGTCCTATTTGTTGGAAATATGCCCTAGAGGCAATAATAAAATGGTTATTATTGTATTTCCTAGTTCATGATAATTGTCTATTGTTCATGCTATAATTGTGTTAACCGGAAACCGTAATACATGTGTGAATACATAGACCACAACATGTCCCTAGTGAGCCTCTAGTTGACTAGCTTGTTGATCAACAGATGGTCATGGTTTCATGACCATGGACATTGGATGTCATTGATAACGGGATCACATCATTAGGAGAATGATGTGATGGACAAGACCCAATCCTAAGCATAGCACAAGATCGTGTAGTTCGTTTGCTAAAGCTTTTCAACGTCAAGTATTGTTTCCTTAGACCATGAGATTGTGAAACTCCCGGATACCGTAGGAATGCTTTGGGTGTGCCAAACGTCACAACGTAACTGGGTGGCTATAAAGGTGCACTATGGGTATCTCCGAAAGTGTCTGTTGGGTTGGCATGAATCGAGACTGGGATTTGTCACTCCGTGTGACAGAGAGGTATCTCTGGGGCCACTCGGTAAGACATCATCATAATGAGCTCAATGTGACTAAGGAGTTAGCCACGGGATGATGTATTACGGAACGAGTAAAGAGACTTGCCGGTAACGAGATTGAACAAGGTATAGAGATACCGACGATCGAATCTCGGGCAAGTATCATACCGATAGACAAAGGGAATTGTATATGAGATTGATTGAATACCCAACATCGTGGTTCATCCGATGAGATCATCGTAAAGATTGATATATAGGAAGTCCATTTTTGGTCACCAGAAAGTTTTCGGGCTCATCGGTATTGTACCGGGAGTGCCGGGAGGGTGCCGGAGGACCCCCGGGAGGGGTGTGATGACCATAGGACTTTATGGGCCCTTAGAGGAGGTGTGCCAGCCCTTATTGGGCTGGCCAAGACCTTCTAGAAAGGCCCATCCGGCTGTAGATCTAGAGATAAAGTGCAAAGGTTTTTTTTAAAAGAGGAGATCCACCTCCCTTGTGGGAGGTGGACTCTATCCCCACTTCGGCCGAAGCCCTCCTCTTTAGAGGAGGGGCCAAGGCAGCCCTCCCTCTCCCTCCTCCTATATATACTTGAGGTTTTGGCCTTTGAGAACAGTTCTGAACTCTCTCTCTCACGGAAAGCCCTACATCTCTTCTTCCTCCTCCATAGCGCTTAGGCGAAGCCCTGTCGGAATACCTTGCTACTCCACCACCACCACGCCGTCGTGCTGCTGTTGGAGCCCTTCCCTAACCTCTCCTTCCTCCTTGCTGGATCAAGGCGTAGGAGACGTCACCGGGCTTCACGTGTGTTGAACGCGGAGGCGCCGTTGTTCGGCGCTTAGATCGGAATCCACCGCGATCTGAATCGCTGCGAGTACGACTCCATCAACCGCGTTCTTGTAATGCTTCCGCTTAGCGATCTTCAAAGGTATGAAGATGCAATCTCTCCCCACTCGTTGCTGGTTTCTCCATAGATAGATCTTGGTGACATGTAGGAAAATTTTGATTTACTACTACGTCTTCCAACACTATTTTGGTCACCGGAAAAGTTTCGGGCTCATCGGTAGTGTACTGGGAGTGCCGGTAGTGTACCGGGAAACCATCGGGAGGGGAATTTTGACCAAAGAGGCTACATGGGCTGTGGGAGAGTTAATACCAGCCCTTAGTGGGCTGGTGGAAGTCGCACACAAGGCCCATGTGGCTGGGAAGAAAAGCCCAAAGAGAAAAAGGTGGAAAAAGGCAAAAAGGCCAAAATAAGGAGGAGTCCTAGTCCTATTAGGATTGGAGGAGGAATCCTCCTCTCCTCTTGGTTTGTCCAACGCCTAGGTGGCTTGGCCCTTGGGCCAAGCCTCCTCCTCTCTTCCTCTTATATATACTAAAGGTTTTAGGGTTTCTGCACTAGATTTTCAGCCACATGCTACCCGTTCCTCTAGTGCATAGTTTCTCCTCTAGATCGGTTTTCTGCAGTGCTTAGGCGAAGCCCTGCCGGAATTACTCCACCACCATCACCGCGGCGTCGTCACGCTGCTGGAGAACTCATCTACCTATCCGCTCCCTCTTGCTGGATCAAGAAGGCGGAGATCATCATCAAGCTGTACATGTGCTGAACGCGGAGGTGCCGTCCGTTCGGTGCTAGATCGGAAGGACCGTGATCAAGATCGCGAGACGGATCATGATGAGATCGCGGGATGGATCATGACGAGTTCTCGGGACAGATCGTGATTGGATCGTGGGACGGATCGTGATGAGATCGCGGGACGCTCGGCGATTTGGATCGCGAAGACGTTCGACTACACCAACCGCGTTTCTTAACGCTTCCTGCTTAGCGATCTACAAGGGTATGTAGATCCACTCTCCCTCTCGTAGATGCTCATTACCATGGATAGATCTTGCGTGTGCGTAGGAATTTTTTTATTTCCCATGCAACGTTCCCCAATAGTTTCCTCCGCGGCAACCACCACCGACTCCATCCCCATGGCAACCAAACCAGCTTCGACCAAGTGTTCAGCAGAAGTTCCCACCCACGCGAGTGTCTTGGGGCAGCCTCGGACCGCCACCATCGACAGTGTCGATGAGACATATGACACCACCACTGAGCACCTGCACCCACCTTCGATTTTTTTTCAAGAGTACACCATCAAAAGTATGTATATATATATATATATATCTGTATGTAGTCCGTAATGTAATCTTTTAAAAAGTTATATTTAGGAACAGAGAGAGTACCCTTTTAAGTTAATTGATCCTTGCGAAATCCTAAATGAGCCACTGGGAAAAGTGGTGATGCTATTTTTCGTTAGGCGATGATGTCTAGCTCACCGGTATCATAACCCATGATATATATTAGTATCCGGCTAAGGCCTCTGTGCATATATCCTTTTGGACACTATTATTTTGCTAAATAAGTACTCTTGCATTATTTTGCTTCCAATTAGTAAATAAGAGATAAGAGATAAGATATGTTGTGTCGATGCAGTCTATCGAAAATGCTCATCGAAATAAAGCGTGCACGTGTCTGTTTATAGGGGGTGATTGTATGCCTGATGTATGTGAGCGTCTTAAATTGTAATGTGCTCAAAGAAGAAAAGAAAAAACATGGCAAGTCAGTGTGTTCCAAATCATGTTCCATGTTCGTAGTACGTGTGATCGCTTATTCGTTATCTTCACGCAGACAAAGGAGGCGGCCGGCGGTGAGCCTGCCGACGTGTTTTTTTTAGATGGTGTCGCTGTGTGATCTAGGTGGTGTCCCGTGACAAAAAAATTTTAGATGGTCTCACTGAATGCACCGGGTGTCCTGTGACAAATTTTCTGACATCCATTCGGTCTGTCCGAAATAACTATGCAGCTTCTGCCCCTCATCTTGTTTTGACTCTACAAGTTGCATACGACCTCGTATTAAGACGATTTTTGCATAAAAATGAACCAATTCGATGAGGTGAAATTTTCTCGTGTTGATAAATTTTTCATTTGAGGTGATCTTAATTACGTTTTGTGCCCCCTGACACCCTTCTGCCCCTGATCTTGTTTTGGCTCTACAGGTTGCATACGACCCTGGATTAAGACGATTTTTATATCAAAATCAACCGATTCGACGAGACAAAGATTTTTCGTGTTGAAAACTTATTAATTTGAGGCGTTCTTAATTACATTTTATTCCCCTAACACTCTTCGGCCTCCACAAGTCTGACGAGCCTCGACCGGTCCCTCTTCGGCCCCCCGGAGGCCGACGGGTCCCTCTTCGGCCCCCCGAAGGCCGACGGGTTGCTATTTTTTTCAATTTGGACATATGCTTTTCGAATTTGGTACAAATTAGGTAGTACTTTTGAAAAAAAATCCCCACTTTCCTTCAAATATCGACCATGGCCACCGCCTATACAAGTGCAGATCAATCACATGGGACACCTCTTCAGGCCAAGTCCGTGGCCATCGTTCACACCTCTGTCAAACACAACCTACCCATAAAGTCCATGTTCAGGTATACATTGTCAATCAGATGAAAGCTTCATTCCTTGGTTAATTGGGATGATGTTTAGAGATGTTCCCCGGGAGGATCCTATCCATTATTTTCAAGATCCAAAGATGCAACTTGGGTGTCTGGTTGGGTTCAGTTGGGGGCTTGTTGTGTCCCTGATCGGACTCGTGACTCCCTCTCAGTCAGAAGTACAAAAGCCTGACTTTTTTTCAAAACTAGTACGGATTTTGTAGAAAATTTGAAAACATGTGCGTGAGTTGGAAAAATTTCAATACTAGTACCCTGTCGGCCAGTAGCCGGCCAAGCAGGGACCCGTTGGCCACCAGCAGGCCGACCGGAGACCTGTCGGCCATCCATAGGCCGAAAGGATCCTGTCGGCCAATCAGAGGCCAAGAGACAGGCCTGTCGGCCTGGGGTAGACCGAAAGGCACCTGTCGGCCACTGGGAGGCCGATTGGCCCCTGGCTAAGCCCCGACCCTCTTTTCTTCCTCCTCTGACCAGTCATTTCACACTCACCCTTCCCCTCTTCCCCTCTCACTACCGTTTCTCTCCGGTGGTTCCACCGACTCGCCGATCTCCTCGCTGGAACACTCATTCTGTTATCCTACCCGCTTAATCAATAGATCAGGGCGTTCTCCATCGGCGTACGGTACATTTTTTCCTTCGAACTCAATCGACTGAGAACTGTCAAGTCGGTAGTGGATTTAGTTAATATTTGTCACCGTCCGTCTGCAGGTAATGGCTTGTCCATTTTGCCGCGCTCCAGGTGGCCCTTGTGTTGCCGTTGATTCCGGTGCGTCTGTATTTACTGTGCTGCTGGATTGTCGATGTACAAGACGTGTTGTAAGATTCGATGTCTTCATTATCTAACTATGGCGTATTCGAATTCCTTTGTTTATAAGTTTATGATCCTTGCTTCCATTCTTGTTGTAGTATGTTCCGTGCAGTGTTAGATCACATCTTGCTCGGTACATTGAGGAGTGCAGAGCTTTAGCTATTGGGAGGGGTGACACTGATATTGATCTTGCTCTGCACAACAGTGAGGGTAACTTATACCATGTTATATTTACACATGGTAGGATGAGTAGTAAATTCCATGGTCCTTCGTGGGAGGAACTCGTGAATGATTATGGTGTCCGCTACAGTGACATGATGACTGTTATGCTTGAGCAGTATGGAACTTATATTAGTGTCGAATTTCATCGGGATGGTGTTATGTTGTTTCCTTTACCCCATGTTGGTAAGATTTTTGTTTGACAGATTTTCAGATTTGATTGAGCTTATACTTTTTGCGGTTCATGTCAGTAATTGAAATAATTTTTTTGTAGCTCTTGACGATCTAAGTGAAACTCAGAGGGAACTTGTTGATAGCTGTTTTTATAGTCGTGGTGTCACTCTGAATTATCATCAAATGTATGTCATGTCGCGGCAGTTCTTTGATGACAACTACATACTGTGTACTCCTTTCGTTCATAGGATGGATCGAATGAACGTTATTTCCCAACATATGGTAAGCTTTGGTTTCTGTTTTTTATTATTTGTTTGTTATTTGCTGGTTCATAAGATGGATCATATAAGTTGCTTGTTTCTGTCAGGTTATTCCTACCATGGTTGTGAGGAGTTTGATGGAATTTGTGTCTATTCCTAGGACGGGTTCTTTACTTCTTGAAATTACTTTGGATTCAGAAGATGATGATATATTTGTGAGCATTCGTTGTTCCTACTTCATTTGCTTGGGTGATCGAATGGTTTTGAAGAAGGAAGGTTTCGGAATTTTTTTGCTCGCATTGTCTATCGAAGTCAACAATTTGGTGCTCATAACATTCAAACAGCGTGAACAGGAGCTAGCTATTGTTTTCAACTATCTGCCACAGTGAGAAAGAAAGAAAGGTCTCGTGCAGCCTAGGCAGCAGAAGAAGCTGGAGATGGTGAAGGAAAATATCCACGTTGGACTTAGTAGATTTATATTCTTGTAACTCAATTTCAGCAAGTTGTATCTTAATTTCAACACGTTGGACTTAGTCGTTTTTATTTGCCGTCAATTTCTCCCGCCATTATCTCCCGCCATTATCTCCCGCCATTCTCTCCCGCCCATTCTCTGTCCCGCCATTCTCTCCCGCCCGATTTCCCGCCATTGCGGTTGTCATCTGCCTATAAAAGGAGACATTGTATCTGCCTTCGTCCATCAGCCACAAACACTCAAAAAACCCAGCGCGGTAGTCATTATGAGTTTGCCTTCTTCGGATCAAAGCATTAGGCCTAGCAAATGGAAGAGTGCGAAGCTGCCTCAGGGGGTGGAAGCAGTTCGTTGTTGGTGCGGTGATCTCTGCAAGGTGAAGGAGGTGACGGATTTTTCAGATTGGTTGGGCATGAAGTTTTTCATGTGCGCTAATTATGAGGAAGATCCACCCGTTGGTCCTTCAACGTACATCACACCTTCGGTAAGTTTCAGTCACACAGAATAAACACGTTGTTCATATTGCTGTTGATTTGATTTGTTATATTTGTGTTTCTTTTGTAGTCTCCTCCACCCCTGTGCCAATACTATCATTGGATAGACACGAAAATGCCGGACTGGGCGGCGACTGAGATTCGTGAAAGAAGTCATCGAGCATGGGCAAGTTTGGACGTGGAGGAGCGCCGCGAGAAGGCGGCAGCAAAGGAGAAAGCAGAGCAGGAGAGAGCTTGGAAAGAGCACTGTGTGGAGCAGAGGGCTTTTCTTGCTGAGATGAAGAAGAAAAACCAAGAAAACCAACTTCGACTGGCGGAGGTCTACCGACAGCGAGAGGAGGCCCATGAAGCTGAGAGGCAGAGAAAGAAAGAAAGGGCTCGTGCAGCCCAGGCAGCAGAAGAAGCTGGAGATGGAAAAGGAAAATTTCCATGTTGGACCCAGTAGATTTAGATTGCAGTAACTCAATTTCAGCAAGTTGTATCTTAATTTCAGGAAGATGTATCTTAATTTCAACACATTGTATCTTAATTTTAGCAAGATGTACCGCCAGATCCTCTCCCGCCAGTTCCTCTCCCGACAGTTCCACTCCCGCCACTTCCTGTCCCGCCAGATCCTCTCCCGCCAGTTCCTCTCCCGCCACTTCCTCTCCCGCCACTTCCTCTCCCGCCAGTTCCTCTCCCACCAGTTCCACTCCTGCCAGTTCCACTCCTGCCAGTTCCACTCCTGCCACTTCCTCTCCCGCCACTTTTTCTCCCGCCTATATAACTACATTCGCAGTAAGGAGGGTGAGCAGGCCCTTCCTTTCCATGTCGCTCCCGCATCCTTCATTTCGCTCTCGCCATTCTTTCGTGGAGATGTCTCATCCTCCTCATCCTCACTATCCTTTTGATCGTAGTTTTCACAAGGGTATGTCCGACCGTCTTCTTCGTCTAGCTGCCAATTTCAAGATGAATGACAGAGCAGTACCATGGGAGGAACTCATTAGCAGTGACTTGATAATGAATGAGTTGTCTCACCAATTAGCTAGGGCTGGGTGGCCTCCTAGGACTTTTGAGGAGATACGGAAAGAACTTCTGAGGTTGCACGCCATATGGCAAAAGCAACTGCACAAGGGTGATGCTTATCTCAGGATTACTGTGAATAATTCAGGTTTATGGTCAGCAGAAAGTGAGGATGAGGACGACCTCTTCATGCCGAGCAGCAAGGTTCCTCAATAGTGTTGCTTGCTCTCTCAGTGGGATATTTTATCCTCTGTCAACACGGTCGACCAAAGCGGTAACCTCCTCTAGCGCTTAAGTTCCCAATTCACCCTGTACGTAGAAAGTTAACCAATTGTACATGTTCATGTATAGGGAAAACGTAGGATGTGAGATAAACTGAGGACATACCGCGTGGTGTCTGGTTCCCACTAGTGAGGAAGTTGGGAAGAGATCGCTAGCGAGAGGAACTGGGATATGTTCCGGAGCAGATGATGGAACCAAGTAGATCCTCGTGGTTTGTCTGTAACGCCTCAGATACAACCCGTATGTGTCCCAGTCGAAGACACGAACTTCATCCCATATATTTGTCAGGGCAGTATTCCATTCCTCGAGGTAAGGTCGCGAACCCAAGAAGTATGGGACTTGTTTCCTCCACTGCGAGTATACCTGAGATTGAAATGCACATTACATGATTAGCTATAAGTACTCCGAATAGTCTCAATAACCTATTAATGCAGAGATGAGAACCAAAGTAGTATTACTTACTTGTGCACGTGATCTGGTAATCGTGAAATAACCGGAATGTCAGGCTCTTGGAATAGACCGAACTGTCTCATCACCCTATTGATAGCCATCTCCTCAACTGTCACATCGAAGACCAGCTTGGCCTTGGTCATCCAGTAATGCTGATCTCTAGTGCAGTTTCTAGAAATCCTGCCTCGGTATCTATCGGAAATAGCCTTACGGGTGTACGGTTCCCATATAACCTGATCCTCGTGCAGACTATCAAACTGCGCCATGAAGGAGGGGTAGCAGCCCCTCACATGGCTAGGCGTAAACTGTCTCTGCACATCACAACAAACATTAGTATGTAATATTGAATAGCGAGAAATAAACATTACTAATTCATATTGTTAATAATGAAAATACCTCTCTCCGTGCCCAAACAGATCCCACAGTAGGCGAGTCACCGATAGAAGGCACATACTGTCCAGCAATGTCCTCCTTGCCGAAAGGTTTGTCAACACTAACGTAGGGTCGACCAATGGGGAATCTCTCATAAGACCAAAGCTGCAACAGAAGTGGACATCCGAGAAGACCAGATTTCCTAGACCTCAACTGGCAAGCTTTGCAGATGCCTCTGTACGTAGCTGCTAACACGGCAGAACCAAAACTCCTTTGCGCAATGTTCTTAGGGGAACGTGCCTCAGCTATCTCTCGTGCAATGCCGATCAATCGTGCATCTACAGTGGTCACGTGGTTCTCTATGAACATAGTCTTGCCAAACAACCACATAATATATGCCTCTAGGGACCGGTCAATCTGTGCCTCTGACAACTGATAAGTGGGATATCCTAAGGCAACAATCTGAAACTGGCTCAACCACCTGAAAAGAGGCCCATGCCGATCGTTTTCTAGTGCGGTGGTTGTTGGCACCGCAGCCAAAAAACGTGCATGCATAGATGCTAGCCAACCATCTTCTACCTCTAAAGGTCCTATGGCAGCACCAACGAGAGGTAATCCCAACAAGTAAGACACGTCCTATAAAGTAGGAGCCATATCTCCCCATGGAAAGTGGAACGTATGTGTCTCTGGTCTCCATCTATCTACTAAGCAGCTAAGGAGTGACCTGTCGTAAGAGATGCGTGAAACTAGCCTCTTGTGCAGCTGCATTGGTTCGCCCGCGTCATCCAAGTCCGGGTGATCAACCCACTCATCCAATGTACCCTCAACCAGTCGTGCCAAGGGTAGGAGTCCAACCCAATTCAGCCTACAAAATAAACAGAATGTAGCTTACAATTAGCTACTATCAAAACGATGACGAACGTGCTACGTGATTGTACTGACACATACCTATCAACCCATGCAGGGTGTATCATCCAGTTAGACTTTGGGGTGCGAGTGATCAACACGTCTAAGTTGGTGCCCGATTCCATAATTGCGGCTCGGTGCCCTCTATCGATATTACCATTAAGCATCCGATATGAAGCCATATCTGCAATGAGAACATAGTACAAACATATTAGAAAATATAACATAGAAGGGGGCGCACTAAAAATAAAAACTTAGTATCCGAAAGGCATAAAAACATAGTCTCACATATTACAAATAAAAACATAGTGCACACATATTACAAATAAAAACATAGTCCGACATATTAAAAATTAAAAACATAGTCCGACATATTACAAATTAAAAACATAGTCCCACACATTACAAATACAAACATAGTCCCACACATTATGTAGCTTATGAGTTATTCATTCCTCGTCTGCCCCTTCGGCCTCGAGAGCCACGTCCACCACGACTTCCAAGACCTCCTCTTGCAACTGCTGTTGCAGTCGTTGATGCGGAAGCACCCGTCGATGTGGAAGCACCGTCTTTCTTCATTGTGGGGCAATATTTCATCCTATGACCATACGCTGCACAGAGCAAAGATTGCCTGGTTGCTCCACCTGCTTCAGATTGGTCCATGTCGTTTCGGATGCGCTCTACCTTACGCCTGCCCCTGCTAGTTCGCCGTAGTGCAGGATCCGGGATGTATACTCTATCAGCATCGTTTACCTTGTTGAAATTGCCGACGACTCTAAACCCTGTCATCTCACCTGTCCAGACATTGAGTACCGCCTCCTTTGAATAGTACGAAGACACGAAGGACATAGCGTCCAACTAAATCTGGCCACAGGCAGCCAACACATGTGAGCAAGGCAGGTGCAACAACTGCGGCTTGTTGCATGTACACTCACAAGTTGGATAAAATTCTGCTCCAATTGTAACCTCATGCATCCTCACCTCATTTCCAGAACCGAAACCATCAGTAGGAAGCTGAACCTCATACCTCCTTTCCTGATTACCTATGAGTGTGACGGTGTGCTTCTTGGCTTTCTTTATCTTATCATCCATATACTCCATGACACGGCTGCAGTAAGGAGTGTTCTGATTATCTTCAATATGCTTCCTTGCCAACTCATGCCTTTCTCTGAAATACCTCACAGTGCCATGGAATACACCCTCCACAATAGCTGTCAGTGGCAATGCTCTGTTCCCTCTGAGACCAAAGTTATAGATCTCTGCAAGATTTGTTGTCATGTGGCCATACCTAGATCCATGGGTGTCATGCAGCAAAGACCAATTCACTGGAGGTTCTTTCTCTACCCACTCAGAAAAATTCTTTATTGCCCTGCCCTTCTTTCGCTTCGTATTAGGAGGGTCAATTGCTGGCAAGTCACAAAGACCAACTGGCCCCTCCATCTCCGCAATGAGTGCTGTTAACTTAACCTGGTCTTTTCCCATTTTCTTCCTAGCAACAACCTGCTTCTTAGTGAACTCATCTAGTTTGGACCAAATAAAATCGTATTTTCGCCTCTGGTTCTGCTTGCATAACTTCTTGAACAAGTTCACCAACCGTTTGTTCTTGAACTGTGAGAAAAAATTAGCACCAAGATGGCGCATGCACCACCAGCTTTGCAAGTCCTTCCAAGGTGTTGGCTCGTCAGCAGTTGGATTACTCAGTGTCTTCATGGCCTTCAATATACCGGGATGTCTGTCATGAATGAGACACACATTGGGTCTGTCCTTCACGATCGCAATTTTAATTTGACGGAAGAACCATACCCAGCTCGGAAAGTTCTCACCTTCCACAAATGCCATGGCTAGTGGGATGATTTGGTTGTTCCCGTCCACACCAATAGAAGTCAGGATTTGCCCTTTGTACTGACCAGTCAGGAATGTACCATCCACAAACATCACAGGAGGACAATGCCTGAAAGCTTCGATGCACATACCGAAAGAGAAGAATACTCGTTTCAACACCTTGTAATCTGCTATACTATCCAACCTCGTGTGCTGAATGTTAACATAAGTGCCGGGATTCCTCTCCTTCATTACGTCAAGGAGACGCACAGCATTATCATAGGAGTTGAAGAACGTCCCAAACCTCTCCTCCATAGCCTTCTGCTTAGCTCTCCAAGCCTTCCCATATGGAATGTCATACTTCCATCTGACCTTCACCGCAGTCTGGATGTGCTTTGCTTCCATATCTTTCTTCGTCACTATCTCAGTATACATGAGTTGCGCTATGAGAGTTGAAGTAAGGTTTGGATGACGAGCCAACATGTTTTTCCTAACACAACTATGCGGTACAACATTTGTCACAACCCAGTGGATGTGATACTTTGGCACGTGGGCATGCACCTTCGCAGGACAACCTGATTCAGCACACTTCACGGTATATTTCGTTGGACTAGATATGTGTGTCCGGAAAACCCTCTACGTAGACATAGCCCACTTTATCACCACATACTTCAATTTCTTATTTGTGTCAAACATAGCCCCTATCTGAACTTGGTTCAAATTATATTGCCATGGAGTCTCATGGCCATCGTTGACAGTAAAGCCGGCGGATATGTCCTGCTCCCATGCAGCAGGAATTGGTACCTCCTCCTCATCCTCGGAATTTTCAGAATCAAGTTCCTCTGCAATCCCATCCTCGTCCTCTTCCTCCATCACCCTCTGCATTTCCTCGCCTTCATCGTCCCCATCAACAACACCAGAGGCAGCTAATACTACCGATTGAATACTCTGACCAGCATTAACATAATCTGACTCATTGTCGCCTTGAGTATCATTCACATCCGGTGGCTGTGACCCGGATAAATAAATCTCGTTAGCCACTTGACTACTCTGGCCTGGATCATACCCCACAGTTGGCGGTACGATGTTCTCCTCCTTCGCCACTGGTTGCACTAGGGCATACGGATGGATTCTTCGGTCTCTACAACGACTTAACAGAGACAACCAATGCTGGCTCCTATCTATCGGAATCAAATCCCACTTGACATTTTTACAGGATTTGGTCCACAAGGCATGAATACTGACGGAACAAACTTCAGGATCGAGGCCAAAACTAGTAGTCAACCAGTGCTTCAACTGCCTAATGTCCAGTCTGTCCGGGTCTGAAAGTGTCATCTCGCCTGTTTTAAAGTCGCTAAGATCAACCCCCAACTCATTATATCGAACAGTACCAGGGCCGTAATACACAGTCAGATTTACGGATTCAGACATTTTAACCTGGTCAGAAACCTCATTATTTGCAATGAATATATCGGCACTAAAATATAACTTACACTGTAATGTACCTAAAAAACCCTACACTTAAATGAGCTACACAAAAATTAACCGACTGACTAATCCTACTATTTCTACACAATAAATTACTATGACTAAACTAACTAATCCTACACTACAAAAACATAAACTAAAACCCGATACTAATATGACTACACTAACTTACACTACCACTAATATGACTACACTAAAATCACTACACTTACACAAATAACCTAAAATAACTACGCTGCTGAAAATAACATAAACTAATTTTACGTACATTAGAAAAATAACAAAAAAAACCGAAATTAACAGCAAAAATTTATACCTTCGACGTGTAAGTGCACTCCTTCTTCCTCTCCACCTTCTTCTTCCTCTCCACCACTCCACCTTCTCACCATTGAAAGCTCCACCACCGCACCATCTTCTCCTCGACACGAACAAACCAGTCCACCGTTCCGGAAAATAAAACCGTAGGGCGGGGGAGAAACACACGATCTATCAATTCATCGGATTGAAACGGCAAATGAGTGGAGGGATTGGGAGGTCAAGGGGGGGTGATTTCGGCCTAGGAAGAGTGAAAAATGGAGAGAGCAAGGAGGAAGAAGGGAGCCGGCCGACAGGGCCTTATCTGGGGCCTTTTGGCCTCCACTTGGCCGACAGGTGCCCCTCGGCCTGGGACTGGCTGACAGGTGGCCCCTTGGCTTGGGGCAGGCCGACAAGTGGCCACTCGGCCTGGGCCTGGCCGACAGCCCACCCGTCGGCCCAGAGGCGACCGACAGGGTATTAGTTTTTCAAAATTTTCAAACCGCACCCTTTTTTTCAAAATTGATATAAAATTTATACTACTTTTAATTTTTTTCCAAAAGCCTTCCTATCGGCCGGATTGTGCAACAAATCGTGCAGCAGTACAGAACACTACGAAACACTTCAACCACTCAGTGCAGCATTGGGTGTGTTGGGCATTTCTGGAGGTTTCAGTCAGGCAGAATTGGAGCAAATTTCTAGACATTCAGATGCACTGAACCTTTCAGTTGCAATCAGTCACGTGAAGTCCCATACGTCAGCTCTGCACTAGTTCCTTTGATGCTAATTTGCTACTGCAAGCTGACTCTCATAGATGAACCCGTCAGTTATTTTCGTGGTACAAAACGACAGTCTCGGCATCTGGGTGGTCAAAGAACATTTGCCATACAAACAGTTTATTTGATTTCTTGTGTGCCCACACCATGCCCATCGTCGTCGTTTGATTACTATCATGAAGGCGCACAACCGAGCAATTGCCAAGCAGTACAGTTATGGTCAGAGCTACCGACAATGGAATTTCAGTTTAGTGATCATGGTTCTACTAATCCAGATCTTATGAGAGAAACCTGGTGGTGCATGCATAAAATTCCTTGGAAGAGCTGTCACATGGAACACCTATTCAAACCAAGAGAGTATTTGACAAAACAAAAACAATTTTGGGATAGTCGTCCCACAAAACTATCACTTTAAAAATTGGACGTGACTCGCCAGCGTGCACTCCAAAAAAAGTGCAGCACCAGCCCCATGCGTGTCGACAGTCCAAAAAAAGAAACCCGTATGACCTGGTTCCCTCCCTCGAGTGTAATTAATTATGTTTGTTCCTTTAAAAAAATACATCTTTTCAACCAAGCATCAGAATTGAGATCCGTTTTCACGGTTGGGTTTCTTATGGTGAGTTTTTCAAAAATAGATCTTATATGGATATGTTTCGACAAACTTTTTTTGGGCAACTTTTGATGATATTGAGACAACTTGAGTGTTATAGTAAAACTTTTTTTATTTGGCCGATATGACTGCCTAGTTGGTTGATTTTTTTTGTAAAAATGAGAAAATTACACAAACAAGAGGCGCATTTTGTGCTACATACAAGTAACTTCACTGCATCGTGTGTACTTGTAAATCTTGCCAATCTCAACTTCCCTATTGTTGTTGCTCAATTGTTGTCATTGATGATTAGTTGTGTATGATTGATGCTTAATTACCTACAAATACTGTGAAATTGTCATACATTGATGCTTAATTGCCTATTAATGATGATCAATTGCCTATGTGTGATGCGCAGTTGCCTACAAATACTATGAAATTGCTCTATTTTGATGCTCACTTGCCTATTACTGATGGTCAGTTGCCTACAGTTGATGTTCAGTTGCCTATCATTGATGTCCAGTTTTCTGCTATTGGTAACTAGTTGCCATAATTTCTGCTCACTTGCCCAACTTTGTAAAATAGTTGCTTATAAATATTATAAAGTTCTTTATCATTATTTTTCTAAGTTGCCGTCAAACACTCTGGAGTGGCTTAGATTCACCATCATGTTGCCTAGCATAACTAACAAAGTATGCACCTTCATAACGGGAGTTGCTTTATTTAGTGTTGAAAGTTGCCTCAATGTAATGCCAAGATTGCCTATGGGTGATGCTCAATTGCCTATATACGGTGAAATTTTTTCTGTCATGGTCTCTATGTTGTCTACGATATACTTGCTAGGTAAATTCACCAATACACATGGTGCAAGGAAGTTGCTTCTGTTTAGCACTTAGTTGCTTCATCTAGAGCCAATGTTGCCCCAAAAAAGTTTGTCAAAATATATCTATATGGGATCTAGTTTTGAAGAGTTCGTTGCGAGAAACCTAACAGTGAAAACGAATCGTCGTTCTGACACTCAGTTGAAAAGTTATAGTTTTTTGAAAAAAATAAGACGGAATAAAGTGGGATGGCATCACCACATGCATGCAGTCAATCCGTGAGTTGTACGCTGTGTGAGGGTGCGCTCGTTTCAGCTTAGTAGTGCAGCTGCACTATTAAGTATTTGGGTTAAAAAAATTGACCAAAAACTACCACTTTTGTGGTAAATCATCCTAGAAAACTACCACTTTTGTGTGATGACCATTTTATGCATTTTTAAGCTCGAGACTGACATGTGGGGCCTAGTTTTCAGTGCCACGTGGCCTAACCACTAACCGGAGTGTGTTGAAGGCCGTTAGTTGGCTCTCGTTATGAGCTAGTCAGTTCACTCCCCCTGCACCGCATCTCCCCCCACTCTCTCTCTTCTTCTCCTTCCTATGCTACCACTCCGGCGAGGCAACGGGCCGCCACCATGCCATCATGGCCCAACGGTGAGAGATCTGACGATGACGAGTACGTGAGCGAGTTCAGTAGCATGCAGATGGAGTATTTTGTAAGTCTTTCTCTTCTGTTGTCCTCTCCTTTCCTCTTCTAGGGTTAGGGTTAGGGTTGGAAGATTTGAGAAATGTGGATGTAGTTGACATGTGTGTATTTGTTGATGCAGCAAACCCCTGATACTTTCGTAGAGCCTAGTTTCTGTGCTATGGTTCTTGAATCTGAGCCTAAGTGCATACTGCACAGGCAGAGGCCATGCAAATTTGTTGCATTTGAAGACAGTGACACTGGGAGGAGATTTATTGGATGTGCTACTGAGGTAAGTTGCGGGCTTGTTTATGATTTGTTATATAGAATTGGTGATGTACTGTTGAAACATGCACTGTTGAAACAGAGCTATTTTACTGAATATGCTTGTTCTGAAGTTGTTTCTCATTGAAGCATATATGTATTGCTGAATTTACAGGATGGTGTGAACTATGGTGTGGTGAAGTGGTTAAATGCCCCATGGCCACCAATTCTACAAAGGTGTTTAATCAAGTTGTGGGATATGTATCATGAGCAGAACCTTGGTAGAGTGCAGGACAATGAGGCTCATGAGAAAGAGGTGGCTAAGCCGAAGAAGGAACTTGATTCATTAGGCAATCAGTACAACTAGCTTGTGAATGATGTTTCCAACTTGTTTGCTTATTAGGATGGTATGAAATCTCATTCCATGGATTACACAAGCCAGGCAATCAATGAACTAAAGGGGAAGAATCATCAACTTGAGGAGCATACAAAGATTGAGCTTGAAATGAAGAAGCTTAAACCGAAAAAAGAACAGAGGTGCATTCTTTAGACTCAGGCTAATATAATTCAGAACACAAGGAAGGCCATGAAGAAGTTAGAGGTGGACAGGGACCTCATTAAAGAAGAGAAAAAGAAGCTCGAGCATGTCATTGCTCAGCTTTTGAAGGCTTGACATGGATGCAAGGAAAAGTTGGACAAGATCTAGGAAGTTGTCATGGAGGAATGAAGTACCAGGTGTGGTTGCTAAGTATATATGAGTCCTATATATATAACTCACCTATGCTATGCTGTAGGGATGCAAGACGTCGCAGATATGCATCTTAGTACTAATATTATCTATGAACTACCTATGGATTCAGATCATTTTGGTTTGGCTGTGGGGTGATGTGTGATAACCCACAAGTATAGGATCACAACAGTTTTCGAGGGTAGAGTATTCAACCCAAATTTATAGATTCGACATAAGGGGAGCCAAAGAATATTTGAGAGTATTAGCAGTCGAGTTGTCAATTCAACCACACCTGGAGATAAATATCTGCAGCAAAGTGATCAGTAGCATAGTGATATGATAGTTCGATATCAGTGGTAACAGTAACAGTAGCGGTAATATTAGTAGCAATAATTTTGTAGCAAGTGCAACAGTAACATCAGTAATAGTAACTTAGCAAGAACAATAAGTGGAAAACTCATAGGCACTGGATCGGTGTATTCGTTGCATGATATTCATCATATAAACGTCATAACCTAGAGCGAAAATTCACATATCTTGGCTTGCCTCTTGGCACCACCCAACCTTCAATGACCGATCTAATGCTGTTGGTAGATCGGGTTGAGAGAAAACTGTCTAGCACTTGCTCTTTACTTTGCCATGCCTCGAGTGTCACACTTGTAAATTCCCTGGCAACATCTATGATGAATTTTTCTATGTGTACCTTCAAGTTAAATCCAAAGTTCATGCAACATTTTGACAAGGTCAGAAGGCATTTTATTTGGACCAAAAAACCCGAGCAGGGCACCTCTTGTAATTCTTTGGTTGCATGGAACATAGTATTTTGCCCTAAGTCCTCACGTGGTTTGGGGGTTATCAACATAAAGGTACAAAATCAAGCCTTGCTCCTCAAGTTCTTGGATAAATTCAATAACAGAGCTCAACTCCCTTGAGTCCAGTTAATCTAGGACACTTATTACATCTCATCCATTCCACATGCTTCTCCATCTTGTGGATCTTTTTAGTGGAAGAAAATCTGCAAGTTGATGCCCATTTTCAGAGGTGTTTCCTCTTGTGTGGGTTGTAATGGAGAAAACACTGCCATGTGGCTTGATAAGTGGAATGATGCTCCTCTTGCCACTCGGTTCCCTTGTCTGTTCTCCTATGTCATCAATGAGGATTGTTCAGTGCATCTCTTCTATTCTTATTCCTCTGATGCTCTTGAGAACTTATTTCATTTGCCACTATCCTCAGAAGCATTTGCAGAGCTTCAACAGGTTCAATCTCTCAGGCCGAATAATCTAGGACAAAATGAGATTCTAGACACCTGGATATATGAATGGGGAACTGCATACTCATCCAAGAAATTTTATATCAACTACCACAAGGACATCATTGCTCCACCTCCCTTTAGGTGGATTTGGAGTTCAAAACTTCAGATGAAGCTCAAAGTCTTTATGTGGTTTGTTCTGGCTAATAGACTCAACACAAGAAAAATGTTAAGAAGAAAGCACTTTAACACTTATGATGGGTTTGCTTGTGTTTTATGTGATTCTGGGGCTGAGGAGACAATTGATCACCTCATTTGTACGTGCACCTTCAGCTTTGCCTGCTGGACCAGAGTTGGCATCACTTGGAGCCACACTCAACCAAGGATGCAGGACCTCCAAGCTGTCAAGCAAAGCTTTGCAGGTGATCTATTCTTTGAGATTGTGGGTATTCTGGCCTAGAACATATGGAAAGAGAGGAACAATATGATTTTCAGGCATATACACCCCACCATGACAACTTGGAGAGAGAGAACCAAATCAGATTTACTCTGGCTTAAATACAGAGTGGATAAAGCTTTTTTGGGATTACATTACACTCTTAGCTATCTCCTTGTAATAGCTGTTTCCCCCTCATCTGCTTGTCCCATAGTTTTTTCTCTATTTTAATACCAACCCCATTAGTGGGAACCACCCTTGGATCACATCCAGGGGATTGTAAATCTTATGTAAATTTTCAGCTTTAATATATCATAGTAGGAGCCTCTCCTATCGTTTCATGGTAAAAAAAACCTAGGGCGAGACAGAACTAGCTCCAGTTTGTCAATGTAATGTAGGCATGTATTCCGTATATAGTCATACGTGCTTATGGAAAAGAACTTGCATGACATCTTTTGTCCTACCCTGCCGTGGCAGCGGGGTCCATAAGGAAACTAAGGGATATTAAGGCCTCCTTTTAAGAGAACCGGAACAAAGCATTAGCACTTAGTGAATACATGAACTCCTCAAACTACGATCATCACCGCGAAGTATCCCAAATATTGTCACTATGGGTTGACGAATCATAACACATAATAGGTGCATATGACTAGGCAAGATCAGATAAAGAACATAGATATAATGATGATAACATAAATGGTTCAGATCTGAAATCATGGCACCCGGCCCCTAGTGACAAGCATTAAGCATGGCAAAGTCATAGCAACATCAATCTTAGACAAAGTGGATACTAGGGATCAAGCCCTAACAAAACTAACTCGATTACATGATGAATTTCATCCAACTCCTCACCGACTAGCAAGCCTACGAAGGAATTACTCACTCCCGGTGGGGAGCATCATGGAATTGGCGATGGAGAAGGGTTGATGATGACAAATACCGAAGAGTCCCCTCTCCGGAGCCCCAAACGGGCTTCAGATCTGGCCTACAGATTAAGAACAGGAGGTGGCGGCGTCTTCATATCGTGAAACGCGATAATTCTTTCTCTCTGATTTCCCCCCGGAGATTTGTGAATTTATAGCGTTGGAATTAGGGTCAAAGTGCCCACGAGGTGTCCACCCTCCACGAGGCCGCACCAGGGGGTCTGGCGCGCCCTGGTAGAGGGTGGGCACCCTAGGCCCCCTCTCAGGCGGCTTCTGGCTCCATAATTGCTTAGATATTCCAAAATAAATCTCCAAAAAGTTTTGTTTCATTCCGAGAACTTCTATTTCTGCACAAAAACAACACCATGGTTGTTCTACTGAAAACCAAGTCAGTCCGGGTTGGTTTCATTCAAATCATGCAAATTAGAGTCCAAAACAAGAGCAAAGTGTTAGGAAAAGTAGATACGTTAGAGACGTACACATGTGATGCCCCTGATCTATAAATGGTCCAAGATTCTTCAATAGGCAATGGCCCTAATGCTAAGTTATTCTTATCCTAAATGTTTGGTAGTCCTACTTGCAACTTATTTGTCGTTGTTTTCTCACGACAGATGCCATAGGGAGGCTTATCGAGAGTGGTTGGGGCCGATGGACGCCGGTGGACTCTGGGAGCGGGATCGGGGACAAACGATGCGGGACACATGATGTACCTAGGTTCGGGGCCCTCCGTGGGAGGTAATAGCCCTAGTCCTGCTAGTCTGGTTGATGAACCAAGAGGGGCTACAATGTTGCTCATTGAGCTGTATGGGTAGAGGAGGAAGAAGGAGCTAGCATGCTTGCCTTTCCTCTCTACGTGAGGTTGTGTGCGTGTGAATTGATCGCCCTCGTACATGGGGGAGCTCCGGGGGGGGGGGTTATAGGCCACCCCTCGGAATACAATATGATTAGAGGGCGCCAGAGGGCCCAGCTAGTGGTCTCTCTAGCCGGCCATGGGGCCCCCGACTGAGGGATCTTGCCGCTGGTAGGGCATGCCGACTGCAGGGTTCCGTCGGGAGCCGGAGGGGGGCACTTAGTAGGCCCCCGTGCCCATCGTGTCGCAACATGGGTCGTCCTTCAGGGCATAGTCTTGAGGCAGCCGGCCGTGGTCAGCAGTACGACCGACCGTGCTGTAGCCATGCTGGGGCAGGTAATGGAGTGGTTGAGGGCATGCCAGCACTGTGTCGTATGCTCGTTCATGGTCGGCCAGGGTCAGAGGCACTGTTGCCTCCATTGTGACCACGCGGGCACTGACTCCTGACGCGATGAGGGCCACTGTAGCCATGCGTGCTCTGACCGCGGTACTTGTAGCGCCACTGGCTAGAGAGCCAGGCGTCTCCGCCTCTAGTCGGCTAGCCTGCCGTAGTGGCTACAACGGCTCGCCCTGTAGTCGTTTTGAAAAGTTGGAGTAAAGGCCTGGCTGAGGCTACCCTAGGGTTATCCCTCGTCAGTAGTCCCCGAAGCAGGGGAGGCCCGCCGGCAGGCTTCGTCGAACCTTGCCGGCTTGAGTCTCGTGTTCTTGTATTATACGCGATCCAGGAGTCGGAAGACGCATGAGCGCAGCAGCCGGCTCCGTTGCCAGCCGACGCTTCGTAGGGCACCTCGAATGCCCCGACGGGCAGAGGAGACGCGCCACACGGGGAGTGTAGAGGGCCACGATTTCAAAAGCCACGCGGAGGACAAGACCGGGCTGTAGGGTGAGGCCCACTTTGGCCGTGTCCTCGGCCCATGCGCGTTGATCTTCTGCAGCCCGGGCCATCGGTTGGCGTTCCCGTAACGCTCTAACGCCCTTCCCACGTGTGGCGGAAGTAATGGGGATCGTGCGCGACGGATCCGCTCCCCACTACCTCCACGCGGGGGTTTAAATGGGGGGAGAGAAGCGGAACGACGCATTCGCTTCCTCCGCCCCAGTGCTTCATCTTCGTCGCCCCTCGCCTCCCCTTTTTGTGAGAGAGAGCGAAGGCCACGTGCTTGCCACGCCGCCATCCATCGCCAATGGGAGCCGTACCACGACCGAGCCCTCGCGCTCCACCGCTACGGCCACAAAACCCTTGAGGGTAATGGCGAGCAAGGGGGCTTGGGACGGCAGCGATGTCGACGAGCACTTCATCGAGCACCTCCGTCACCGCCACAAGCTGCCGTTGGAGGAGCACCTGGAGGCGCGCATCGCTGGGGCGGAGAACCCGCCGGCCCCGTGAGAGGGCGAGGTGGTGGTTTTCGCCGAACACTTCCTCTGCGGGCTCGGCCTGCCGGCAATCGCATTCTTCTGGCGATTTCTCACGCGATTCGGGCTGCGGATGCATCACCTGGCCACCAACGCCGTCATGCAGCTGGCGGTGTTCGTCACCCTCTGCAAGGGCTTCCTAGGGGTGGAGCCACACCTCGACCTCTGGTGCCGGCTCTTCTACCTTAAGCGCCAGACGGTAAAGAGCCCGGCAACCGGTCAGAAGGTCATGACCACCCGCAGAGTTGCTCTGATCCACTTCCACGCTGGAGTCGGGTTCCCGCATCTCCCCTTTGCAGGATTCGGTGAAGAAATGGTAGAAAGGGTTCTTCTACGTGAAGAACGTGAAGCCGGAGGAGGAATACATCAACCTCCTTGACTTCGTGAACCAGCCGCCAGTTGCGATGCTGAACTAGAGGACGCCCCACCCCAGTCGCCCGAGACGGCAGACCGGCTCTGCGAGTGCCGTGTGGTGATGACCAGGATGGAGGGGCTGACAGCCACGGACCTCCTGGCCATGATGGTGGCATGCCGGGTGCAACCGCTGCAGTGCCGACCGCACCCCATCTGCCAGATGGGAGGGCGGCGCGACCCTTCTCGGCTCTCCACCAAAGAGCTGAAGGTGGTGCATGTGGCGAGGAGGATGAACGCCATCTCATCCGCCAAGATGGACGAGGGCGAATGGCGATGGGGGAAGGACCTGTACAGCCGGGACCGTCCGACTCCGCGGGTACGTGATGATCCGTACCCTACCCCTTTTTTTCTTTTGTAGCCTGCACTTCTCCTCGGCCTCACAATGGAGGGCTTCTCTTTTGTGCAGGTCTTCCCACAACTGCAGAACTACGGGGAGCCGTCCGCCGACGTGGCGGAGTCAGCCCTCAAGGAGATTGAGGACGTCGACGATGTGGAGCTGACCGAATCAGAGCAAGCCGACGTGTCCAGCACTGGCGGGAAGATGGAGGCAACCGAGTCGGTGGGTGAGTTCCCTCCCCAATCACTTTTGCGAGACTAGACCGACGACGATGTTGAAATGGAGGAGATGTACAATGCAACGGCCCTGGAGGACCCCGAAGCCTCGGGGGATGACACCATGGGGCCGAGGAGGCACGTTCGCCAGACCAACCGCAAGCCCAACTGGGGCGACGCGGTCGTAGGTGACACGGGGAAGCAGTCGGCTAGCGCCAGGCTGGTTCCAAAACGAGCGGCCATCGGGCAGCTGGCTGGCAGCCGTGGAGGCGGCGGGAAGAAACACCGGGTTGCCCGGACGGGTCCCATCAGGCGGGCGGTCCCTGTTACCATCGGGTAAGTCATTTTTTCAGAGTACTCGCTTGTCTTTTGGTCGTCATCCCTTTCTCATATCGTTCACACAGGGGGCCGCGCGCCCTCGGAAGCCGCCGACCTCCACGGAGGAGAGCGAGCGTGAGGCATGGCGGGAACTTGAGGCGGCCGAGTGGGAGCGACGCGTAGAGGAGTGCCGCCCGTGGGAGGAGGTGGCGCAGAAGCAGCCGCCGGGAAGGGATAGCATGGAGGCGGCTGGCCAGTCATGGGAGCCTTCCCCCCTGGCCGGGAGAGGAGGTCCAAGGACACTCATGACCCCGCGCGGTGGTTGGAGGCGGACGCGCGGGCCGAGAAGGACGCGCGTGCAGCCATGAGCGTGGTGGGCACCGCCGAAGGGGCAGAGTTGGGCCGCGGCGCCGCCGCATCTGGGGTGGATGATGTGCCGTCGGTAGTGGAGGAGCCCCTGGAGGTCGTCGTTCTGTACATGGAGGTCCCGGCTCCTAAAGCAAGCCACAGAGGTGCCGACGGAGGTGGAGTGCCAGAGATCGAGAATGTGGTGCCCGGGGGGGGGGGACGCCCCAGGCTCGTCCACTGGGGCACCAGACATCATGGCGCCGAAGGGGCGGGTCCCCTAGTGACCACGGCAAAAGGCGCGCCCGGGCCCGCCGATGAGGGTCGGCCATAGGAGACCTGGGCCACGGCCGGCAGCGCGGCTCTCGACAGCACGACCATCGACAATGCGCTGAGTGCCCTTGGGGCGGCGGTGGGTGCTGTTGTCACGGAATTCGCCGCTTGCCGCGCCCAGATGGCGCAGGATGCCTAGGCCGCCAGCAACTGGCTGGTGCACCTTGAACAGTCCGTCGTGGTAAGGGCTCGAAGCTTCGTATTTTGCTTTCAGTTTTCTCTAGTGGGGTTGCGCCTGTTGGGGAACGTCGCATGGGAAACAAAAATTTTCCTACGCACACGCAAACCTATCCATGGTGATGAGCATCTACGAGAGGGAGAGTGGATCTACATACCCTTGTAGATCGCTAAGCGGGAAGCGTTAAGAAACGCGGTTGGTGTAGTCGAACTTCTTCGCGATCCAAATCGCCGAGCGTCCCGCGATCCAATCACGAACCGTCCCGCGAACACATCATGATCCGTCCCGTGAACTCATCACGATCTGTCTCACGATCTTGATCACGATCTGTCCCACAAACTCATCACAATCCGTTCCGTGATCACATCACGAACCGTCTCGCGATCTCGATCACGGTCCTTCCAATCTAGCGCCGAACGGACGGCACCTCCGCGTTCAGCACACGTGCAGCTTGATGACGATCTCCACCGTCTCGATCCAGCGAGAGGAGGTGGAGAGGAGAGAGAGTTCACCGGCAGCGTGAAGGCGCTCCGGTGATGGTGGTGGAGCAATTCCGGCAGGGCTTCGCCTAAGCGCTGCGGAACTACGATCTAGAGGAGAAACTATGCACCGGTGGAACGGGTAGCACGTGGCCGGAAATTCTGTCCAAAAACCACCCAATCCACTAGTATATATAGGAGGAGAGGAGAGGAGAGGAGAGGCAGACAAGGCCTTTGGGTCGGCCGAAATAGGAGGTGGGAGCAATCCTACTTCACCTCCAATCCTAGTTGGAGTAGGATTGCCTCCTATTGGCTGATTTTCCACTTTTTGCTTTAGGACTTTCTCTCCTGCGCCATGGGCCTTTGTGGCTGTTTTCCCAGCCCACTAAGGGCTGGTTATTATTCTCCCACAGCCCATGGACCTCTTGGGGTCGAAATACCCCTCCCGGAGGTCCTCCGGTACACTACCGGCACTCCCGGTACACTACCGATACTCCCGGTACACTACCGATGAGCCCGAAACTTTTCCGGCGATCAAACTGGGACATCCTATATATGAATCTTTACCTCCGGACCATTCCGGAGCTCCTCGTGACGTCCGGTATCTCATCCGGGACTCCAAACAACCTTCGGTCACCACCATACATAACTCTACACTACCGAAACGTCACCGAACCTTAAGTGTGCAGACCCTGCGGGTTCGAGAACTATGTAGACATGACCGAGACACCTCTACGGTCAATAACCAATGGCGGGACCTGGACGTCCACATTGGTTCCTACATATTCTACGAAGATCTTTATCGGTCGAACCTCTATGTCAAGGATTCAGTTAATCCCGTATAACGTTCCCTTTGTTCTTCGGTATGTTACTTGCCCGAGATTCGATCGTTAGTATCTCCATACCTAATTCAACCTCGTTACTAGCAAGTCTCTTTACTCGTTCCGTAATACAAGATCACGTAACTAACAATTAGTCACATTGCTTGCAAGGCTTATTGTGATGTTGCATTACCGAGTGGGCCCCGAGATACCTCTCCGTTACACGGAGTAACAAATCCCAGTCTCGATCCATGCCAAATCAACAGACACCATTGGAGATACCTGTAGAGCACCTTTATAGTCACCCAGTTACGTTGCGACGTTCAATACACACAAGGCACTCCTCCGATATCTGTGAGTTGCATGATCTCATGGTCATAGGAACATATACTTGACATGCAGAAAACAGTAGCAATAAACTGACACGATCATATGCTATGTTTGTAGTTTGGGTCTTATCCATCACATCATTCTCCTAATGATGTGATCCCGTTATCAAATGACATCTCATGTCCATGGCTAGGAAACCTTAACCATCCTTTGATCAACGAGCTAGTCCAGTAGAGGCATACTAGGGACATGGTTTTGTCTATGTATCCACACATGCATTTAAGTCTCCGATCAATACAATTATAGCATGGATAATAAACGATTATCATGAACAAGGAAATATGATAATAACTAATTTATTATTTCCTCTAGGGCATATTTCCAACAGCGCCGGCGCACCCACTTGGTGTACCCTGGGACTCAGGCCGGTTGGGACGCAGGCGGGGCGAGTCTAATGGTGCCTTTGCTTCTGTGTCCTTTGCAAGCTGCACACGACCGTCGGGTGGCCGCGTACAACACGCTGCTAGGCTTATATCGTGGAGCCGAAAGGTGGATGTCCGTTCTGTCCGCAGACCTGCAAGGTGAGGTTCTTGCAAATTTCTAGTGGGGGCACGCGAGCGCATCCACTGGGTGTAGCCCCCGGGATTCAGGCCGGCTCCTCCGAAGGCGGGCCGAATCCCTTTCTTTCCTTTCTTTGTTTGCTTTCTGACGGAAACTTCCTCATCATGGGCAGCTACCCATGCCGAGACAGTCAGCCTCCATCGCCAGGTGGTGCAACTTGGCGAACGGCGGGACCTCCTGACCGCGGAGTGCGACCGGCTCCGCCAGGAGGCGGATCGGGCGCATTTGGAGAAGTATGTGCGTGAGGTGTGCCACCACTGAGAGCTGGAGGAGTGGGAGGCGGCCCTTTGCCGGGAGTCGGAGGAGTGGGATACGTCTCTCCAATAGGAGTTAGAGGCCAAGGACGCCTCGCTAGCGAAGGCGGCCGAGGAGGCATAGACGGCTTGGGCCGAGCTGGAGTGCCAGCGCCACGAGTGGTTGGCCAGGGAGGCCGCGCTGCAGGAGCAAGGGTACGAGGTGGACCGGTTTTTCGCCAGTAAGTCTTGTTGTCTTTGTGTGGTACTTTGAGGGTTCCCGATTTCCTTCGTTGTTCATCCCGCATCCCCTTCTCCCTTTGGGCTCTTCCTAGGTATGCAGGAGGTCACGGAGGCGGTCGTGGAGGCCCATCGTGAGGACCAGCAGGTGCAGGGGGTCGCCGTTGGGCAGCTCGCCACCTGGACCCTAGACGAGGTGGGGATTGCCTCCAGGGTGCGTCTGACCGAGGTGGACCGGGCCCTGAAGCGGCTCCAGGTGGCCGGCACGGTGCTGGTTTGCACCCTCTGGCCGGATGCGGTGGAGCCAAACTCCATGAGTCAGCTATTGAGGTGGCTGGAATTCGGGACGTCATGGGTGAATGCCTGGAGGGCCTCCGCCGTGCACGCTGGAGCGGCCATGGCGCTTCACATTGCGAGGTCATGGTACCCTGAGCTGGACTTCGAGCTGCTTACGGCAAAGCGCGTCGGCACTGATGCAGAGGTAGAGGCGGTGGCCGATGCGCTGGCTGTGCGAGCCAGTGACCTCGCGTCCTTCGCCGCGTGGGACGAGTACGTCCCTGAGCATACGACAATCGACGAGGTGATCCCGGAGTACCCTTTCACGCTCGCCCTTGACGACCCGGAGGGTAGCACCATGGAGACGGGCGATGAAGATGTCGAGTCCAGCACCGATGACTACACCGACTCCGAGCCGGATCAGGACTTGGGCGCAGCGGCCGACACGGATCGTGCCGTGGCCAAGGACGGGGCCTCTACTTCAGCCGCCGCGGGGAATGCTGGGGGAGGAGACGGCGCCACCGCTATTTAGGACCTTCTGTCTTTCCTGTATTTTGTTAGACTGCAATTCCACCCATTGGGGGTGTTAATGTAATGAACTTGTGGCCGCGAGCCGTTTAGGCTTTTTGTACATATAAGTTTATGCTTTTGGTTGCCAAAGTTTTTTATGCGTGTCGGCTTGGCCTTAGCCTTTTGCCCTTTTGGCTCCATCTGCCCAAAGCCTTGTCCCCTTTGGTATTGGCCCTGCCAGTTGGACAACCGGGAGCCGATCTGTAGCTGGGTCGGGGCATCCAGCTTGGAGGAGTCGATCATGAGTTTGGGATCCGCAAGGATGTTTTGGCTAAGGTAAGTGGCAGAGTCTAAGAAAAATGTTTCGGCTAGCCCTAGCCGGCGACCCCCTATGACCGTTTTTCATGTGCGCTAAGTTTTACTATTCCAAGAACCCGCCAGCCGGACAGTCAGGAGCCGGTTTGTAGCTAGGAGGGGTGGGAGGGTTTTTCTTTAGTTCACATTACTTGACCGGCTTCGGTGAGCAACGTCATGGCTAGCCGGCGAGCCCCCGGGAGCGTGAGACCGGGTCTGGGAGCCGGTGAGTGAGGCGAACTGCTTTGGAAGGAAACGAAAGAGGCGTGCCCCAAGAGCTGGCTTGGGGCACCTGTTTCATTTATAAGACCAAAAGGGGAGGGTACATATATACACTTGTCCTTAGCTGTAAAACGGACGGAGGAGCGCCGCGTTCCATGAGCGTCTGTCTCCTCGCCGGAGGCATCTCTCTTGTGCTTCTGCAGCTGCGGGGTGTCTATTAGATAGTACATGTTGTTGTGTAGCGCCTTGCTTATGATGAATAGGACCTCCCATGAGGAGGACAACTTGTGCTGGCCGGCGATTCGCTAGATCCACCTAAGCACCAGGTCCCCCTCACGAAAGGAGAGGGGCCGGATCCGCTTGCTGTGGTAGTGCCAGAGCTTCTGTTGGTAGATAGCCGTTCGGCTCAGTGCCAGCTCGCGGACCACCTCGAGGAGGTCGACGCCATCATCCCTTGCCTACTTTGCATTCGTTTTCGTGTATAGGGTGACCCGAGGCGAGTCGAAATCGATGTCTGTGCGGATGACAACCTCAGACCCATACACGAGGAAGAAAGGTGTGAAGTCGGTTAACCAGTTGGGCTTGGTTCTGAGGCTCCACAAGACAATCAATAGCTCTTTAATCCAGCAGCCGGCTGACCAGACGAGTGGTGCCGCGAGGCGGGGCTTGATGTCGGCTAGGATCAAGCCGTTAGCCCTCTTGGCCTGGCCATTCGACTATGGGTGGGCGATAGAGGCCATCTCGAGCCAGATGCCTTGCTTGGCGCAGAAATGCGCTAGCGCGCCCTTGGCTAAATTGGTGCCGTTGTCGGTGATGATGTTGTGCGGGATGCTGTAGCTGCTGTTATGTCCTCGATGAATCGAACAACGGTGGGGCCGTCCAACTTCTTGATGGGCCTGGCCTCGATCCACTTGGTGAACTTGTTGATGGTAACCAGAAAATGCGTCATGCCGCCTCGAGCAGTCTTGAATGGTCCCACCATGTCAAGCCCCCATACGGCAAAGGGCCAGGACAACGGGATGGTTTTGAGCTCTACGGCTAGCAGGTGACTTTGTGCACGGAAATGTTGGCACCCCTCGCACCTATCGACGAGCTGCATCGCCTCCTCTCGCGCAGTTGGCCTGTAGAAGCCATGGCGGAACGCCTTGGCCACCAGGGTCCTCGAGGCGGCGTAATGGCCGCACTCGCCCTGGTGGATGTCTTGGAGGATATCTTGGCCCTTCTCTGACTCAACACAACAATGGTACATGCGGGTTGTGCTGTGGTGGACCAGCTCATGGTTGATGATGATGTAGGCGGGAGCACGACGCTGGATCTACCGGGCTTTATCTTTGTCGGGGGGAGCTCGCCATGCAAGAGAAAGGCCAGGATTGGTTAGGCCCATGACAGAGCCTAGACTAGGGCCGGCTCCGACATGGGCTGGAGATCCTGGGCAGCCAGAGCCCCCGGGTCAGTCCCTGGAGCCACCGGGCCAGACTTGTCAGTCCCCGGGTCCAGCTGGTCGACAACCATCATGCTGGCTGCGAGTTCGGAGCTAACTGCCATCAGAACGACCGCAACTGGAGCCGGCGCGGCGGGCACAACTGGTGGAGCAGGTGGACCGGCGGAGCCCTCGGGCAAGTTGAGAGGCCAGCGGGATCCACAGGCATGAAGATGGACTCCGAATCGGTGGAGGATTTGATCGACGGCTTGCGCAGGTGCTCGAGGGAGACGCCAGCCGGGATGGCCTGGCGGGTGGAGCCTATTTTCGCCAAGGCATCTGCCACCTTGTTGTCCGCCCGGGGGACGTGATGGAACTAGCAGCCCTCGAAGGAGCCGGTGAGATGCTGGAGGAGGAAGCGGTAGCTGGCCATGTTGGCATCCCTGGTGTCCCATTCACCAGAGTCCTGCTGCACCACGAGGTCGGAGTCCTCGAAGCACAAGATGCGCTGGATGCCAATTTTCTTGGCGAGCCGAAGGCCATGGATGAGCACCTCGTACTCGGCCACGTTGTTGGAGGCGGCAAAGTGGATCTGGAGCGCGTACTTGAGCTGGTCTCCCGTCGAAGACGACAAGCTTATGCCGGCTTACAAGCCCGTCAGCATCTTTGAGCCGTCGAAGTGCATGCGCCAATGCGTAGGGTCCCGAGGAGGCGGTACGAATTGGGCCTCGGCCCAGTCGATGAGGAAGTCGGCCATCGCCTGCGATTTGATGGCGATGCGCGACTCGTATCGGATCTCGTAGTCAGCGAGGGCAATTTCCCATTTGGCGATCCGGCTGGTGGCGCCCCGGCCGCTCATAATCTCGCCCAGTGGCGCCATGCTCACCATGGTGATGGTATGCTCTTGGAAATACTGCTTGATCTTTCGGGTAGCGAAGTATATGTAGTAGCACATCTTCTGGTAGTGTGGGTAGTTTTTCTTGGAGGCGGAGAGGACTTCTCCGAGGTAGTAGACGGGGCGCTGGACTGATAGCGCCCTGCCCTCCTCCGATCTCTCCACTATGTAGGATCGAAAGTAGGTCTAGACGGGGGGTGATTAGACTACTTGACCAAATAAAACTATGCTTTTCCCAATTTTAATTCTTGGCAAGTTTTAGCATTCATAGTATGTCAAGTACACCCTACACATGCATGTCTAAGAGTATAGGAGCGAAAAGTAAATACATTGCACATGTAAGTAGAAAGAGGGTAAGGAAAGAAAAAACAATTGATGTCACGAAGATATTTCACGTGGTTTCGATAGGTGGTGCTATCGTACGTACACGTTCATGGAGTCTTCCAACCCACGAAGGGTAACGGTCGCGACAGTCCATGGAGGGCTCTACCCACGAAGGGTTCCACGAAGAAGCAACCTTGACTATACCATGATGGCTTCCATCCACGAAGGATTAGCCTCACTATGGGTAGATCTTCACGAAGTAGGCGATCTCCTTACCCTTACAAACTTCTTGGTTCAACTCAACAACACGAAGTAGGAGGCTCCCAAGCGACACCTAACCAATCTAGGTGGCACCACTCTTCAAAAGGTAATAGGCTCGGTAATGTCGATGAACTCCTTGCTCTTGTGCTTCAAGATGATATACTCCTCAACACACAATCACTCTCTCACATATATGGCTTGGTAGAAGAGATGGGATTTGTGGAAAGCAACTTGGGGAGGCTAGAAATCAAGATCCATATGGTTGGAGTGTAAGATCTTAACCTCAACACAAGGGTAGGTGGTTCTCTCTTAGAAAACTGATAGTATAGGTATGGAATAGTTCTGAGTGCTTCTCTGTCGAGTAGGTGGTTGTGGAGGGGTATATATAGGCATCCCCAAAAATCTAACAGTTACACACAAATTGACCAACTCGGTGACACCAATGTGTTAATCTCGGTGGTACCGAAGTGACCAAAAGGTGGCCACTTTTGAATCTCGATGGGACCGATATAGGAATCTCGGTTGCACTGACAAGGTGACCAACGGTCAGAATTGCCATTCTCGGTGACGCTGATTCAACATTCTCGGACAGATCAAAAATGTGAACTTGCACAACAGAAAGTTGGCATCCCAACTCGGTGGCACCAAAAGCAGTGTCGGCTGCACCGAAGTGGCTAGGGTTTGGCTGGGTCTGTTTAGGGTTTAGAATTGGTGGCACCGGGATGGGAATGTTGGTTGCACCGATTTGAGTGTTTGGCTTGGAACAAACTTTGATGGGAGTGTTTGTGGGTGTCTTTGGTGAGTATCACTTGTACACGTATGAGCTTTTTGTTCACCAACAAAACTTTACCCCCTTTTAATAGTATTGGCTTTCCTATGGACTCAAGGTGATTTCTCATAAATATAAAATGTAGAGTCCTCTTGCTTGAAGCTTAGCCAATCCATTTCCTTTCATCTTGGGGTGTTCCACAATCTCTTTGCCAACCCATCATTGAACTTTTCCTGAAATATACTTGATGGAAACATTAGTTCAATGACTTATATGTTGTTATGAATTACCAAAACCACCAAGGGAGCAAATGTGATGTCGATCTCCCCCTTTTTGGTAATTGATGACAACATATAGATCAAAGCTTGGACATATGATATAATCAATGAATATACTCGTCGCTTTGAGAAGTATGTGATAAGCAAGAGCTCCCCCTAAATTTGTGCATTATTTTGAATTCGCGTTTGAATGCAAATGCACAATCGATTAGGTACATGGGGCAGTTCTTCCATGTCACATATATCTTGTTGGTGTGCGATAATAATTAGAATGAACATCATAGCACAACACAATCAAGAAATGTAGAAAGATTATCTCATGAAGCATACTTCTCCCCCTTTGTAATAAGATGATTGGAAGTTGTAGCATCACACAAAATGTATCACAAGTAACCAAAAGACAACAACTTTTTTTGAAACGCAATAAACACCAAAACTCTGTTGGGAGACGTAGTAGTAAATCAAATTTTTTCCTACGTGTCACCAAGATCAATCTACGGAGAAACCAGCAATGAGCAATGGGGGAGTGCATCTTCATACCTTTGAAGATTGCAAAGCGGAAGCATTACAAGAACGCGGTTGGTGGAGTCGTACTCGCAGCAATTCAGATCGCGGTGGATTCCGATCTAAGCTCCGAACAACAGCGCCTCCACGTTCAACACACGTGCAGCCCCGGTGACGTGTCCTATGCCTTGATCCAGTAAGGAGGAAGGAGAGGTTGAGGGAGAGCTCCGGCAGCACGATGACATGGTGACGGTGGAGCTGCGTGGTACTACGGCAGGGCTTCGCCAAGCGCTACAGAGAACAAGGAGGAGGAGGGGTAGGGCTGCGCCGAGAGAGAGGCAGACGTGTTCGTGGCAGCCCAAAACCCTCCACTATATATAGGAGGAGGAGGAGGGAGGGCGCAGCCCCTAGGGTTCCCACCCTAGGGCTACGGCCGGCCCTAGATGGCCCTAGGGCGGCAGCCAGGAGAGGAGAGAGGAGGGGCGGCACCCTAGGTGGGCCTAGCGCCCATCTGACCCTAGGGTTTGCCCCCCTCCCACCTTGCTGCGCCTTGGGCCCTTGTGGGAGGCACACCAGCCCACCTAAGGGCTGGTTCCCTCCTACCTTCGGTCCATGCAGTCCTCTGGTGCCGGTGGCCCCACACGGTGTACCCCCGGAACCCTTCCTGTGGTCCCGGTACGTTACTGGTGATGTCCGAAACACTTCCGGTGACCAAAACCTCACTTCCTATATATGAATCTTTACCTCCGGACCATTCTGGAACTCCTCGTGATGTCTAAGATCTCATCCAGGACTCTAAACATCCTTCGGTAACCACGTACACAATTTCCCTATAACCCTAGTGTCATCATACCTTAAGTGTGTAGACCCTACGGGTTCGGGAGACATGTAGACATGACTGAGACTCCTCTTCGATCAATAACCAACATCGGGATCTGGATACCCATGTTGGATCCCACATGCTCCACGATGATCCAATCGGATGAACCACGATTTCGGGGATTCAATCAATCCCGTATACAAATCCCCTTGTCTAACGGTGTAACACTTGCCCGAGATTCGATCGTTGGTATCCCTATACCTTGTTCAATCTCGTTACCGGCAAGTCTCTTTACTCGTTCCGTAACACATAATCCCATGGATAACTCCTTAGTCACATTGAGCTTAGTATGATGATGTCTTATCGAGTGGGCCTAGACATACCTCTCTGTCATAGGGAGTGACAAATCCGAGTCTCGATTCATGCCAACGCAACAGATACTTTCGGTGATACCCGTAGTGTACCTTTATAGCCACCCAGTTACATTGTGATGTTTGGCACACTCAAAGTATTCCTATGGTATCTGGGAGTTGCACAATCTCATGGTCTAAGGAAACGATACTTGACATTAGAAAATCTTTAGCAAACGAACTACACGATCTTGTGCTATGCTTAGGATTGGGTCTTGTCCATCACATCATTCTCCTAATGATGTGATCCCGTTATCAACGACATCCAATGCCCATGGTCATGAAACCGTGACCATCTATTGATCAACGAGCTAGCCAACTACAGGCTCACTAGGGACATGTTGTGGTCTATGTATTCACACATGTATTACGGTTTTCGGTTAACACAGTTATAGCATGAACAATAGAAAATTATCATGAACAAGGAAATATAATAATAACCATTTTATTATTGCCTCTAGGGCGTATTTCTAACAAACACTCTCTCACTCGAAGCCTAAAGATCTGTATACACTTCTCCCCCTTTGGCAACAAGTTACCAAAAAGTTCAAAGGCATATATCTAAGCGTTCTTGGGCTAATCTCCTCCGGTTGTTGATGAAGGAGTCGAGAGAATAGCATCAGCAAAGATCTCTAAAGATGTCATGGATGGAGATGGAGTGGACACATGAGGAATTGGAGCTGATGGAGTAGGAGCTGAGCTGACAGTAGCAGGAGTTGATGAAGATTGCCTCAAGTCTGGAGCTGGCACTGTGGCTGATCTGGCCTGAGTAGGAATCCATGTGCTTGTCCTGAGAGGTGATCCATCCTCCTCCTCCTCATCATCATCATTAGAAGAAGCATGAGGTATGTGAACTGAGTCAACTTCCTTCTGAAGCTCTATGACTGTCTTAGTCACCCTGTCCACCTTATCATTGAGAGTCTTGATCCTTGTTCCAAAGATCCTCACAAGACTGTTCTGGTTGTCCAGAATCCCCTTAATGTCCTTTTGCATGTTCTAAATTGATGACATCAATAGATCCATTTGCTCACTTCTGGATCTAGGAACCTGAGCACTAGTGGCTTGAACGACCTCTACCTCTGCCTGAGCTGCAACTGATGTGGGATGATCTGGGTCCATCACCACAACATTATCCTCGAGATCTGGATGTAGGGGCAAATGTGGACGATCTAGAGTAAATATGTGATTTTCTGACTTGGAGTTGATAAGCATATGGATGTAGGGTGCATAGCAGCAAGAGCGCTTCTGATCAGCAGCAACCCTCTTAACTGTCTCGACAATCAAGTCCATGAATCTGATCCTGGTGTGTCTATCAAGGTAGATCAACATGTTGATGGAGTATCCTCGAATCATCTTGTCATCTCCTGACCTGGGCATCAAAGTATGCCTCAGAATGGTGTTCATGGTGTGGAGGCCATCCTGAAGAAAGTAGGTGGATCCTAGCTTGTGAGACTTCACATTAGCAACAGAGATCTCCTTGTACATTTTGGCCATAGCATTGTGGCTCTCCTTGGATTCTGAGTAGACATCCAAATCACCATCATGTGCCTTTGGAACTCCTAGAATTGGAGCCCATTCACCAACAGTGGACTCATATCTTGCTCCTTCAGTCATCCAAACAATCCTAGCATCTCCATAGAAGTGTGTAGTGGAGTAGAATTGCATGATCATTTCATCATTCCATGCAGTAAGCTCTCTGCCAGCAAATTCATCCAGTCCAATGCAATGGAAATTGTCTTGGACACTTGGAAAGTAGTCCTCATTCTCCTTAATGAATTTCCAATCAACATATCTCATGTCACTGACTGCTGGGCTCTTGTCTAGCAGGACTGTCTCATAGAATTATTGTTGCTCCTTGGTGTAGAATCTGTAATCAACAACAGTCTTCCTCCTCTGGGCATATGGATCAACAACTCTCCATGCCCTCAAACCCGAGTCTTTCCTCTTCTTCATATCTTCAGCAACTAGGTGGTTGACATCATGTACTGGAAAATGTGGTCTGGGTTTCATCAAGGTTGTAAAGTCATCATCATCTTCAATTTTGGAGGTAGTTCCTTTGTTCTTCTTAGAAGATGGAATTTGCCTGGATGTCCTCTTAGGCTTTTCAGCAGCAACCTTCTTGGATTTGGTGCTCTTGGATGTGCCTGACTTAGGCATAGCATCAGCTAGTAGTTTCTTGGCCTTCTTCTTGGGAGTAGTCTTTGCAGCTGGCTCTATCTCCTCTTTAGCAACAGCCGTCTCTTCTGGAGTTCCAAACATTGTTGTAGGCCTGCCAGTCACATGAATAATCCTCTTTCTGGCTCTCTTCTCCCCTGTCTTCTTAGGCATAGTCTTCTTTGGGGGATCAATAGTCATTGTAGCTCTGGCACTCTCAGGTGCTCTCATAGCTTCAGGAGATGCATATGTTTTGCTAACCACCCTCCTGGAAGAGGTGGCGTCATTAGTTGACTTCTTCGCAACCTTTTCTTGCTTCTTGGCAAGAACCTCCTTAGGCACAAAGTTTGAATCTTCCTCATCTGAATTCAGCTTGGTCTTTGCCCTAGTGGCAGCCTTGGGCAACTCATGGGAGTTGGGGGTTCCTGGATCTAAAAAAGAACTGGTCTCAGGACTAGTGCCTGGACTCATGTTAACTCCATGCTCTGGCAGATTCTGATTATCTGACTCTGACATGCTGACCTTGTGAATAGAGTATAGAAGAGTAGAATAGGATAAGTCATCACAAAATGCAGATGGTTTTTGAAAGTTTGAACAAAAGATTTCAAAGTTTTGCATTCTGTCAAATGAACATCGGTACCGCAGAAGCAAAAATATCGAAGTTACTGAGACTGACTTTCTCCTTAGCCGAAACTTGACACCCCTTTCGATGAGACCGACAGGTGCACTTGGTTTCACCGAGAAAGTTCTTAGTAACACATACATACAAATCGGTGACACCGATTTGCCTGCTTCGGTTCCACCGAGTTTCATCGGGCGGATGGCAAAACCCTAAAAATCCATGGTTCCCTACTCTACGGGATTTACTTTATGGATGGAAGGCTTTCAATGTATGGAAAGACAATGTAGAGACCCTAATGTGCAAGATTTGGAGATTGGAGCGCAAGAGGGGGCCGAATCCGTACCCTAGCTTGGTGACGTATCCACTATGACGACGACGAGGGCGAGATTTCATCGACGGCGGCGATTCCCAGCGGTGGAGGAGCACGGGAAGACAAGGGCGATGACCAGGGGGTCCTTCTGCGGCAGCTGAGGGCTTAGGGTGCGACGGTTTGAGAAGTGAAATTCAAAGCATCGGGGTCCACTGGTTATATGCCCTTTACTATCGATGATGTCGATTCTAAATTTTCGGTGTCACCGAGTTTGTCAACTGTCAGCTAATAGGGAAACTCGGTGTAACCGAGAATATGGAATCGGTAGTATCGAGGCAAGAAATCCAGATCAACCCTAAGCATTCGGTGTGACCAAGATTTTGGTGTTGGTTCCACCGAGATGCTCTTGGGAGGTTTTAATGGTCAGTCCTTGTCGATACGGAACTCCAAGTGCTCCACACGCAGAGGAATCGAAAAGCACTTGTTCAAATTTTGTGATGTAGCATGAATAGAGTATGAGGTGAGAAAGCATAGATAGCTAAAGAAGTGGTCCTAGGCATTCTTGTATATCCAATTGGCAAAAGATAAATCAAAAGCCAAATAGCAACAATTGGATATCCTCGAATGAGTAAATAAATGCAGACCAACATGCTCACACAATAAGATGTCAACTAAAATCATGGCAAACATGCACAAACACAATAGCATCTATCAAGCACTTTGGCAATGTCAGAGTCATCTATATATGAGTATATTGACTTAGGAGTCAAGTAAGAATACTTGATCATAGGTCATACTCATCGTTTAAGCACAAGTGGGGTTACCACTTTTACATAAAGCATTTAATGGTGTCACATTCTTTTGAGATGCTTTAACTCAAGTCTTAGAGTAAAGCTCCCCCTAGATGTGACATCCCCCCATAAGAGGGATAAACTAACCTCGGGTTTTGTCAATGAAGACTTCAGGTTGATGAGGTAGTGGTGGATGCTCAAAGTTGATGAAGATCACCAAGATTTGGGAGCATCCTTGTTGTTTCATTACTCTTCTCACTTACATGGGTTAGTCTCAAGACACAAAAGACAAATACAAGTATGTCCAAGGAAATGGAGTGCAAAGCATATGTGATGATGTCCATTGATTTGATGATTACCTTGTCCCTTTCTTACCTTTGAGGGAATGTGTGACTCCATGAACTATTGCATAGAATTGACGTTGATTGCAAATAGTCCTTGCCAATAATGAATATGAGTGAATTTCATTGGCGGAGTCACCCCTCAAGAACTCTCTAGTTCTTCGTCTTGGGGACCCACATCAAGTTGATGGGAATCCTTGGTGTTGAAGTAGCACTTGTAGAAGTTGATCTTGTAGTATCCTTGGGAACTCACTTCACCAAAGCTTGGGATTGATCTTCATATGAGTCAATGTCCTCTTGAAGCTTGTTCTTGCCCTTGAGCTTGGTGTCTTGTGGTGGAAGGTCATCTTGCAACTTTATTCCCTTAGGGAGAGTATTTTCATACTTCTCCTTTTGAGGAACAAACTTGGGATTGGGGTATTGACCTTCTTCCCATTCAACTCCATTAGCGCTAAAGTTGCTGACACCACGATTCTTCTAGTATCCTCCATGCTTGCATACAATCTCATCATATTGTTTGCACCCTTCAAGACTCTTGTAGATACCTTTCTCTATAATCCCTTTGAAGAGTTCATTTTCTTGCTCAAGTGTAATTTGGCTAAGAGAAGAGTTAGTGGGTTCAAGAGAACTACTAGAAGCAATATCATTGGATTTATCATTTTTATTGGTACTAGTTTAAGAACCTTTATTTACTTTGTTACTAGCTTGCTTAGACTTAACATGAGGCATGAATGTAGATAAGAGAAGTCGTTTGGCTAGATAAGAGGAAGTCTTCTTTTGAGGCTCGTCATTGATAGCTTTAAGGAACTCATGCTCTTGCTCTAAATTGAGCTTCTCGAAGCGTAGCTTCTCATATGTCCTTACAAGCTCTCTATGATCTTCTAGAGTTGACTCATGATCTAACTTAAGAGTTTTTAGTTCTTGAGTTATTTGTTCTATTTCCAACTTATCATCATCACACGACTTATCTATACTAGAGTGAGTACTAGAAAGTTCATTTTGACTATCATTACTAGTTTTGTCAAATAGCAAGTCATCTTCAATTAACAAGTCATCTTCATCACTATTGAAATCAAGATACTCGGGTTGTGATACCTTGGGGCCTTTATCCATGAAGCAACTCCCACTCCTTTCATTTGGTGAATCAAATATGTCGTAGGAGTCGGTTGTCACTAGTGTAATTCCGGGAACACCTTCATCTTGACTATAGTCGGAGTTGGAGTGATAGCTTCTCTCGGAGTGGTTGTAGGAGTCGGAGCCCGAAACCCATTCACCAAAATGAGCTTGATGTTTTCTTCTTGAGTAGCTCTTGGTGTACTTGTCCTTCTTCTCCGAGTCTCTACTTCTCCTTGAGGGTCTTTGTTCATAACGATAATCTCTACTCCTTCTATATCTTTGAGGTGACTTGTGTCTTGAGCTTCGTCTTCTTGGTGACTCTTCTCTTTGTTTGTAAGGAGGCGTGCACTCATTGGAGTAGTGTCCGGGCTTCCCACAATTGTAGCAGTTTCAGTCACGACTTGACGAACGCTTTCTCTTCATATCTTGAGTTGGAGATTCAATCTTTGCTTCTATTCTTGTAGAACTTATTGAATTTCTTGACCATAAGGCTTATCTCTTCATTTGTGACAAGGTTGTCGCTTGAGGTAGCGGGAGCATCACTTGTGGCTTTGTAAGCACCGCTAGACTTGTGATGAAGCTCTTCCTTGTCTTTGAGTGTCATCTCATGAGCAACAATTCTACCAATCACTTCCGTTGGTTTGAGATCTTTATAGTTGGGCATCATTTGGATCAATGTGCAAATGGTGTCATATCGATCATCCAAAGCTCGAAGTATCTTCTTGATGACGAATTTGTCTGTCATCTCTTTGCTTCCTAAGCCGGCAATCTCATTGGTGCTAAGAGCTAGCCTAGAGTAAATCTCAGCAACTCCTTCACCATCCTTCATCTTGAACTTGTCAAGCTGACCTTGAAGAATGTCTAACTTGGATTCTCTCACAGACCCAGTTCCTTCGTGCATATCAACCAAAGTATCCCAAATCTCTTTTCGTGTTCAAGATGGATGATTTTGTTGAATTCTTCGGGGCGTAGACAGTTGAAGAGAATGTCACATGCTTGAGCATTTATTTGCAACATCTTCAATTCATCCACTGTCGCTTCACGATCTGGTTCCTTTCCTTCCGCAAAGAATTCACCTTGCAAACCAACACGAACAATAGCCCAAACGTCAGGATTATGACCAAGAAAATGCACTTTCATTTTTTCCTTCCAACTAGCAAAATTTGTGCCATCAAAGAACGGACCTCTACGGTGATAGTTTCCCTCACTAGATGTCATACTTCTCCTAGGTTGTGAAACCAATGCAATGGAGACCAAAGCTCTGATACCACTTGTAGATCGAAAGTAGGTCTAGAGGGGGGGGGGGGTGATTAGACTACTTGACCAAATAAAACTATGCCTTTTCCCAATTTGAATTCTTGGCAAGTTTTAGCATTCATAGTATGTCAAGTACACCCTACACATGCATGTCTAAGAGTATAGCAGCGAAAAATAAAGACATTGCACATGTAAGTAAAGAGAGGGTAAGGAAAGCAAGCACAATTGATGACACAAAGATTTTCCCATGGTTTCGATAGGTGGTGCTATCGTATGACCCTGTTCATGGAGTCTTCAACCCACGGAGGGTAACGGTCGCGAGAGTCCATGGAGGGGTCTACCCATAGAGGGTTCCACGAAGAAGAAACCATGACTATACCATGATGGCTTCCATCCACGAAGGACTAGCCTCACTATGGGTAGATCTTCACGAAGTAGGCGATCTCCTTGCCCTTACAAACTTCTTGGTTCAACTCCACAACACGAAGTAGGAGGCTCCCAAGCGACACCTAACCAATCTAGGACGCACCACCCTCCAAAAGGTAATAGGCTCGGTAATGTCGATAAACTCCTTGCTCTTGTGCTTCAAGATGATAGACTCCTCAACACACAATCACTCTCTCACAAATATGGCTATGTAGAAGAGATGGGATTGGTGGAAAGTAACTTGGAGAGGCTAGAAATCAAGATCCATATGGTTGGAGCGGAAAATCTTAACCTCAACACAAGGGTAGGTGGTTCTCTCTCAGAAAACTGATAGGATAGGTATGAAATAGTTCTGAGTGCTTCTCTATCGAGTAGGTGGTGGTGGAGGGGTATATATAAGCATCCCCTAAAATCCAACCGTTACACACAAAATTACCAACTCGGTGACACCGATGTGTTAATCTCGGTGGTACCAAAGTGACCAAAAGGTGGCAACTTTTGAATCTCGGTGAGCCCGATATAGGAATCTCGGTTGCATTGACAAGGTGACCAAGGGTCAGAATTGCCATTCTCGGTGACACCGATTCAACATTCTCGGACGGACCGAAAATGTGAACTTGCGTAACAGAAAGTTGGCAGCCCAACTCGATGACATCGAAAGCAGTGTCGGCTGCACCAAAGTGGCTAGGGTGTGGCTGGGTCTGTCTAGGGTTTAGAATCAGTGGCATCGGGATGAGAATGTTGGTTGCACCGATTTGAGTATTTGGCTTAGAACAGACTTTGGTGGGAGAGTTTGTGGGTGTCTTTGGTGAGTATCACTTGTGCACGTATGAGCTTTTTGTTCACCAACAAAACTTTACCCCCTTTTAATAGTATTGGCTTTCCTATGGTCTCAAGGTGATTTCTCACAAATATAAAATGTAGTGTCCTCTTGCTTGAAGCTTAGCCAATCCAATGCCTTGCATCTTGGGGTGTTCCACAATCTCTTTGCCAACCCATCATTGAACTTTTCCTGAAATATACTTGATGGAAACATTAGTTCAATGACTTATAAGTTGTTATGAATTACCAAAACCACCAAGGGAGCAAATGTGCTTTCACACTACCAGGACGACACTGACGATGTGCATGGTCACCGCGATGTATGCGGGAAGGGGCTCCTTCTCAGTAGGCGTGGCCAAGATGGGCGCGCTGGTGAGGACTAGCTTGAGGCCGCGGAATGCCTCATCCGCCTGGTCAGTTCACTCAAATTTGGCCGGCTTCCTGGTGGAGTCGGTGCCTGACTCAATAAGCGTCGTCTTCCTCATGAGTTGGTAGAGGGGCAGGGCCTTCTCTCCCAGCTGGCTGGCGAACCGACTGAGCGAGGCGAGGTAGACAGTGAACTTCTAGAAGTCATGGAGCCGGGGCGGCTTGGGCATGTGCTCGATTGCCCTGATCTTCTCAGGGTTAGCTTCGATGCCGCGAGCAGACATGAAGAAACCCAGGAGTTGGCCGGCTGGGACGCCGAAAACGCACTTCTCCGGGTTGAGCTTGACCTTGTACTCGCGGAGGTAGGCGAAGGTCTCCCGGAGGTCGTCAAGGGGGCTGAAGTGGTTCTTGGTTTTGATGACAATGTCGTTAACATAGACGTGGACGTTCCTGTCGATATGTGCCAGGAGACACTTCTACATGCAACGTCGGAAGGTCGCGCCTACATTCTTCAAGCCGAAGGACATTGTGATGTAGCAGTAGGCCCTGAAGGGGGTGCTGAAGGAAGTCTTCAGCTGGTCGGCTGGGTCTAGCTTGATCTGGTGGTAGCCTGAGTAGGTGTCCAGGAAGGAGAGTAGATCACAGCCAGCGGTGGAGTCAATGACTTGATCGATCTGCGGCAGGGCGAACGGATTCTTGGGACATGCCTTGTTCAGGCTGGTGTAGTCGATACACATGTGGCAAGTATTGTTTTTCTTCAGCACCAGGACTGGGTTGGCCTGCCAGTCTAGGTGGAACACCTCCATGATGAAGCCGGTTGAAAGCAGCTGGGCTATCTCTTCTCCTATAGTACGTCGCTTCTCCTTGGAGAAACAACATAGGGGTTGCTTGACCGGCTTTGCATCCGGCCGAACATGAAGTTTGTGCTCGGCGTACTTCCTCGGAACACCCGACATGTCTTTGGGAGACTATGCAAAGATGTCCCGATTCTCACGAAGGAAGTCGACGAGCTCACCTTCCTATTTGCTACTAAGGTTGCCGCCGATGGTGATGCACTGCTTGGGGTTAGCCAGGTCGAGCGGCACCTTCTTGGTGTCCTTGGATGGCTAGAAAGACGCTTCGCCGGCTGGCTAGGACGGGGGAGCCAGCACCGCCGGCTGCTTGGCAGCATGGGCCACGAGCCGGTCGAGTTGCCGCCTCTCCTCCGCGATCAACAGAGCCTCGATTAGTTGGCTGCCATCGCGGGCACACTCGATCGATGTCTTGTAGTCGCCAGCGATGGCGAAGATGCCCTTGGGACCCGACATCTTGAGCTTGAGGTAAGCGTCAATGGGAACTACCATGAACTTCATGAGCGCCGGACGCCCCAGCAACACGTGGTAGGGGATGCTGAGGTCCACCACCTCAAACCATATCGGCTCTCGGCGGAAGTGATGCTTGTCGCCAAAGAGTACGTTGAGCCGGATCTTGCCGATGGGGGCGCAAGATTGCCCCGACACGATGGCATGGATAACCGCCCAACTCGGCTGCAGGTCCTTCTCCTTGAGCCCCAGCTTGAGCAACGTGTCGCGGTAGAGGATGTTGATACTGCTACCGCCGTCGAACAACACACATGAGAAGCGGAAGGTGCGCCTCTCAGAGACGATGGGGGCATAGCTGCTCGGTTCGGCATCACTGCTGGGTGCTCCGCCCGCCTCTAGGTGACAGGCTTCTCGGACCATTGCATGAACTAGGGGGTCGAGGGAAAGGTGGCGTTCACCTCGCACTGGAGCCGGCGCTGGGTATGCTTGTCCATCTCCTAACTGGTGAAGACGACATAGGCCCCGTCTTGGTCAGGGAACTGGTCGTGAAGGCGGCCGTCGCGCGGGGCCAGAACCGGTGCTTGGGCCGGTGCCGAAGCCAGAGCCGGAGCTCGGGGCAACGGTGTCAGAGGGTCCAAAAGGCCCTCGCTGCGGGCTAGCTGTTGGGAGAAGCTGCACTACCGGAGCGTGTGCGTAGCAGGCATGGCACCAGGGTGCATTTTGCAGGGCGCGTCGAGCATCTGCTCGAAAGTAAGCTTGGGCTGCCAGGTGGCCTTGCCGGTGCGCTGACACTGGCTGGGAGCCTGGGAAGCCGGTTGCTCCTCTTCGATGGTGGCGACCTGCCGGCTCCCATAGTAGGGATCCGGCTTGTCGGTTTTGCGCTTGTTGCTCTATTGTTGCTAGTTGTCGGCAACCGGTCCCGATGCGGCCGATGGCGGGACCGCCTTGCCAGGCGTGCTGGATTTGACCCGCATCACAGAGTTGGCCGTGGCATACTTGTCTGCCTTGGCCATGAGGTCCGCCAGGGTTGCCGGCTCGGAGCACATGAGTTTGTGCTTGAAGTGGGTGCTGTCGCGGCAGCCCTCTATGAAGTACTGGATGGCCTGCACCTCGTGCACTACCTCGCAGGAGTTGCAGAGATTGGTACACCAGGTGAGGTAGTCACAGAGGGACTCGTCGGGCCCTTGGATGCACATGGCCATCTTGTAGGGATGGACGGGCCACTTGTAGGTGCCGGTGAAGTTGAGGACAAATGCCTCCTCGAAGTCCGTCTAGGTGTTGATGCTGCCGGCCGACAAACTGTTGAGCCAAGTCCAGGCCTAGCCGATCAACATGAGGGGGGCTTAGGACACGGCTACGCGCTTGTTTCCCCTAGCGATGCCGATAGCGGTGGTGTAGTTGATCAGTCAGTCTTCCGGCTTGGCGGTGCCATTGTACTTCGGGGTGTCGCGAGGGAGAGTGAAGCCGGTCGGGAACGACTTGTTGCGTATCCGGGGGCCGAAACATGCCGGGCCGATCGAGCCCTCCTCTCGAGGAGGGCTCTTGATAACCCACAAGTGTAGGGGATCAATTGTAGCCTTTCTCGATAAGTAAGAGTGTCGAACCCAACGAGGAGCTAAAGGTAGAACAAATATTCCCTCAAGTTCTATCGACCACCGATACAACTCTACGCACGCTTAACATTCGCTTTACCTACAACAAGTATGAAACTAGAAGTACTTTGTAGGTGTAACGGGATAGATTTGCAAGATAATAAAGAGCACGTAAATAAAACCTAGGGGCTGCTTATATAAAGTAACAATTAAGTTAGTTTAACGAGTGTGGAAAGTGCTGGTAGGAGTTGCGGAATTATCCCTAGGCAATCGATAACTAGACCGGTCATCATTATTGCAATTTTATATGAGGGAGAGGCATAAGCTAACATACTTTCTCTACTTGGATCATATGCACTTATGATTGGAAATCTAGCAAGCATCCACAACTACTAAAGATCATTAAGGTAATACCCAACCATAGAATTATAAGGTATCAAGTCCTCCTTACTCCCATGTGCAACAACCCACCTACTCTGGTTTATGCTTCTGTCACTCAAGCAACCCACCATAGGAAAATCATGAACACATTGCGACACTGTACAACGAGGATCCCAAACGCTTGCACGACAAGGAGAGCACCACAGGACATCACCAATAATAAAACATGGAACTCAAACCAATCATGAGCATCAATCAACCCATAGGACAACAAAAGTCTACTCAGACATCATAGGATGGCAACACATCATTGGATAATAATATGAAGCATAAAGCACCATGTTCAGGTAGAGGGTATAGCGGGTTGCAGGAGAGTGGACCGCTATAGATAGAAGGGGGAAGGTGATGGAGGTGTTGGTGAAGATGACAGAGTTGTTGGAGTAGATCGCCCTCACGATGATGGCCCCGGCGGCGTTCCGGTGCCATCGGGAGAGAGGGGGAGAGAGCCCCCTCCGTCTTCCTTGACCTCCCCCCTAGATGGGAGGAGGGTTTTCCCTCTGGTCCTTGGCCTCCATGGCGGCAAAGGGGCGAGAGCCCCTCCGAGATTGGATCTCTCTCTCTCCCTCTCTCTCTCTCTCTCTCTCTCTCTCTGTTTCCTTGTGTTTCTGCATTCCTAGATTCTGTCCTTTCACCGTTTCTTAAATATCCGGAGATCTATAACTCCGATTGGGCTGTAATTTTGAGGGGATTTTTATTATAAAAAGAACTTCCTTATGGCAAAAGGAGAGCTCCAACTGACTTAAGGGGTGGCCACAAGCCCGCCAGGCGTGGCCAGGGGGTGGGCCGCGCCTAGCGGGCTTGCCACCTTCGCGAGCATCGTCTCGCATTGATTCTTTTTCCCAAAAATCACATATATTCCAAAAAAATCTCCATGAGTTTTTACCGCATTTGGACTTTGTTTGGTATGGATATTCCGCGAAACAAAAAAACATGCAACAAATAGGAACTGGCACTGGGCACTGGATCAATATGTTAGTTCCAAAAATAATATAAAAAGTTGCCAAAAGTATAGGAAAGTTGTATAATATTGACATGAAACAATCAAAAATTATCGATGCGATGGAGGCGTATCAGCATCCCCAAGCTTAATTCCTGTTCGTCCTCGAGTAGGTAAATGATAAAAAAAGATCATTTTTGATGTGCAATGCTACCTAGAATAATCTTGTTCATATAATCTAATCATGGCATGAATATTAAGACACGAGTGATTCAAAGCAATAGTTTATCATTTGACATTAAGACAATAATACTTCAAGCATACTAATAAAGCAATTGTATATCTTCAAAATATAATGGCAAAAGAAAGTTATCCCTACAATATCATATAGTCTGACTATGCTCCATCTTCGCTACACAAAGTATTTATATCATGCACAACCCCGATGACAAGTCAAGCAATTGTTTCACACCTTTTATGTTCTCAAACTTTTTCAACTCTCACGCAATACATGAGCGTGAGCCATGAATATAACACTATAGGTGGAATAGAATATGGTGGAGGTTGTGAAGAAAAAGGAGAAGATAGTCTCACATCAACTAGGTGTATCAACGGGCTATGAAGATGCCTATTAATAGATATTAATGTGATTGAGTAGGGATTGCCATGTAACGGATGCACTAGAGCTATAAGTGTATGAAAGCTCAAAAAGAAATTAAGTGGGTGTACATCTAACTTGCTTGCTCATGAAGACCTTGGGCAATTTGAGTAATCCCATCATTGGAATATACAAGCCAAGTTATATAATGAAAAATTCCCACTAGTATATGAAAGTGACAAAATAGGAGACTTTCTATTGTGAAGATCATGGTGCTACTTTGAAGCACAAGTGTGGAAAAAGGATAGTAGCATCGTCCCTTCTCTCTTTTCTCTCTCTTTTTTTGGTTGGCATCTTCGGCCTCTTTTTTTATTTGGGCTTCGCTGGCCTCTTTTATTTTTCATAAAGTCCGGAGTCTCATCCCAACTTGTGAGGTAATGATAGCTTCCATCATCCTTTCCTCACATGGACAATGCTCTAATAATGATGGTCATCACACTTTTATTTACTTACAACTCAAGAATTACAACTCGATATCTAGAAAAAATATGACTCTATATGAATGCCTCTGGTGGTGTATCGGGATACGCAATGATCTAGCATCACAAATGACAGAAAAAAATGGACAATCCATGAAAACATCATGCTAGCTATCTTACGATCATGCAAAGCAATATGAAAATGATGGTGTGTGTCATAATAAACGGAATGGTGGAAGTTGCATGGCAATATATCTCGGGATGATATGGATATGCCATAATAGGTAGGTATGGTGGCTGTTTTGAGGGAGGATATATGGTGGGTTTAATGCACCGGCGAAAGTTGCGTGGTACTAGAAAGGCTAGCAAAGATGGAAGGGTGAGAGTGCGTATAATCCATGGACTCGCATTAGTCATAAAGAACTCACATACTTATTGCAAACGTCTATTAGTCATCAAAGCAAAGTATTAGACGCATGCTCCTAGGGGAGAGATTGATAGGAGTTAACCATCGCATGCTCCCGACCCTCACACAAAGGTTGATAATCAATAAACAAATCATGCTCCGACTTCCTTACATAACGGTTCACCATACGTGCATGCTACGGGAATCACAAACCTTTACACAGGTATTTCTACCAATCCACAACTACTCACTAGCATTACTCTAATATCACCATCTTTATATCGCAAAACTATTGCAAGGAGTCAAACACATCATATTCACTGATCTACAAGTTTTATGTAGGATTTTATGAATAACCATGTGAATGACTAACTCATGTTAACTCTCTAAATAGATATAAATGATGCATGAGAGATTAATTTTTTCTATAAAAAATATGCCCATGTTCTAAAAAATATAAGTGAAGCAAAAGAGCATTCTACAAATGGCGGTTTTCTATGTGTGAGAAACAGGCAATCCAAACTTCAAATGATATAACTGAAGCACATGAAGCATTCTATAAAGCCATACTCAAAAGATATAAGTGAGGTGCATGAAGCATTCTATAAATCGACCAAGGACTATCTCATACCAGCATGGTGACTTATTAAAATAAAAATTAAAATCACACGATGCTCCAAGATTTACGCATACCATGTGATGAATAAACATATATCTCCAAGTAAAATTATCGATGGTTGTTAGAAGAAAGAGGGCATGCCTTCAGGGGCATCCCCAAGCTTAGTTTCTTGGGAGTCCTTGAATATTACCTTGGGGCGCCTCGGTCACCCCAAGCTTAGTCTCTTTCCACTCCTTATTCCTTCATCCATCGTGATCTCACCCAAAACTTGAAAACTTCAATCACACAAAACTTAACAAAACCCTCGTGAGATCCGTTAGTATAATAGAGCAAATTTCCACTTTAAGTACTGTTGCCAACCAATTAATATTTTTTTTTCATTTTATCTACTGAAATATAACTTTTCCATGGCTTATACCACTGATACAATCGATAATTTCATCAAAACGAGCAAACCAATGCATCAAAAACAGAATATGTCTAAAACAGGTCTGTCTGTAGTAATCTGAACATTCACCATACTACTGTAACTCTAAATTTTTTGAAAAATTCCTAAGAAATAAAAAAATTTCATAGAAGTACTGTGTAAAAATTTCAGAAACTTTTGGCATTCCAGTAAAAAATGAACATTCAGGCACTACAGCCAAAGTTTCTGTTTTTGCACTGCACACACCAAACAAGCAATCTAATCATCCTAAAGGCAAATCTTGGCACATTATTTTATAATACAATGGATTTATACTAGGGGATAATTATTTTTGTTGAAAAGTTTCTGTAAACGAGATTCACAAAGTTTTCATGGGCATGAAGAAAGATCAAGGAGCTCTCCCACTTCAATGGTGCTCGTCCTTCTTACTTTCACTTCTCTTTTTGAAAAAGTTTTAGGTTCCCCACTTTATTTTTTATTTTTGAACTATATAAAAGCACACAACAGAATAAAGTGACTCTCTAAAACTTCCGGGTTGTCTCCCTGGCAGTGCTTTCTTTAAAGCCATTAAGCTAGGCATATAGTGCTCAAGTAACGGATCCACCCGGATCCCAAGGTACATCAAAGCCAATTTTAATTTAAAATGATTTGTAATTTAGTAGTGAGCACAAAGTATCGGCATGTCATAAAAGAACAATTCATGCACATAAAGTAAAGGCCAATGTGTAGTATAAACAGTTTCTTGCAATTTTATCGTATTGGAAACATAGAGAGGCGGAGATGTAGTTCCTCTCTCATAATAATTGCAAGTAGGAGCAGCAAGCACATGCATATTATATTTATCAAAATTATCATGTGCAATAGTAAAGTAAACCCATCAATATAATCCTTAATAAGTGAAAACTTCTCCAATATAGTTAGTTTGGAGAATTCAAAAAGATAATAGGACTATCATGTGTGGGTGCAATAGCAATAATTTCATGTTTAACATAAGGTAGTATAGCAAGTTCATCTTCATAAGCATAATTCATATTGACATCATGGCCACAAGAATAGCAAGAATCAAGTTCATCAAAAAGGAATATTTCAAAAGAATCCAAGAGATCATAGCAATTATCATAGCATTCATCCTTCGGTATGTGCGAAGGGGGATTAAACAATTTATGAGTTGGAGAGTTACTCTCATTAGAAGGTGGCATGGGTAGCTAATATGCTCTTCCTCCTTTTGTTCTTCGCTCTCCTCCTCATATTTTTCATCTAATGAGCCCACAATTTCAGCAAATTCTTCTTCCATAGATTCCTGCAAAATATTAGTGTCTTCCAAGGCAGCAGTCATTCTTTCAATAAACTGTTTAACATAAGCATTAGAAGCATAGTTTTCATAGCAATATTTAGGTATGACAAAATTTTCAGAATTGTAAAGAGTAGCATCATACTTTTCAATGAAAGAAGCAAATTTCATAGGCACCCTTAAAAGCAACAAATTCTTGAATTTGTTCAACACCATTATAGCAATAGGCCTCCTAGGCACAAGAGGATAATATTTCGTTATTATTAAACACACATTGGTAGGGAAGGTGTTTTTTAGCTTCTGTAGAACAACAAGTAAAATCATAAATTTCACATAGATTCCAAGCATAGCAACACAAAGTATTAATTTGATGCCACAAGAGTTTCCCTTTTTGAGATATGCGGTGTCACACATAATGAGCATGCTCATTTAATGATTTTCCCTCAACTAAGTTAGTTGGGTTTTCAGCACGAGCACAAGTGGATCGAAGATGACCCAAGTAATATTCTTCGGTGGTACGAAACACTAGTGGTTCCTTAACTTTTGGAGCAGCAAGTACATCTATTTTTTTGGTATTTTGTGTTTCCTACCCATATCTAAAGATAGAAACAAGTTAATAACAAAAAAATAAAAATTACTTAGTGATAAAGCAAACAAGCACACACGAGAATATTCACCCCATGCTATTGCTCCCCGGCAACGGCGCCAGAAAAAGGTCTTGATAACCCACAAGTGTAGGGGATCAACTGTAGCCTTTCTCGATTAGTAAGAGTGTTGAACCCAACGAGGATCTGAAGGTAGAAAAAATATTCCCTCAAGTTCTACCGACCACCGATACAACTCTATGCACACTTAACGTTCGCTTTACCTAGAATAAGTATAAAACTAGAAGTACTTTGTAGGTATAACGGGATATGTTTGCAAGATAATAAAGAGCACGTAAATAAAATCTAGGGGCTTCTTAGATAAAGTAACAATTAAGTTAGTTTAACGAGTGTGGAGAAGTGGTGGTAGGAGTTGCGGAATTGTCCCTAGGCAATCGATAACTAGACCCGTCATCATTATTGCAATTTTATATGAGGGAGACGCATAAGCTAACATACTGTCTCTACTTAGATCATATGCAATTATGATTGGAAATCTATTAAGCATCCGCAAATACTAAAGATAATTAAGGTAAAACCCAACCATATCATTATAAGGTATCAAGTCCTCTTTACTCCCATATGCAACAACCCACCTACTCGGGTTTATGCTTCTGTCACTCAAGCAACCCACCATAGGCAAATCATGAACACATTGCAAGACCCTACAGCGAGGACCCCTCTTGCTTTCGTGACATGGAGAGAACCATATGACAGCACCAATCATAGAACATGCAACTCAAACCAATCATGATCATCAATCAACCCATAGGACAACAAAAATCTACTCAGACATCATAGGATGGAAACGCATCATTGGATAATAATATGAAGCATAAAGCATCATGTTAAAGTAGAGGGTACAACGGGTTGCGGGAGAGTGGACCGCTGTAGATATATGGGGTAAGGTGATGGAGGTGTTGGTGACGATGAAGGAGTTGTTGGAGTACATCACCGTCACGATGATGCCCACGGCGGCGTTCCGGCGCCACCAGAGGAGAGAGGGAGAGAGCCCCTCATTATTCTTCCTTGACCTCCCTCTCCCTCTCTCTCTCTCCCTCTCCTTCTATTTCTACATTCGCAGATTCTTGACTTTCACCATTTGTTAAATATCCGGAGATCCGTAAATCCGATTGGGCTGAAATTTTGAGGGGATTTTTATTATACAAATATCTTCCTTGCTGCAAAAGGAGAGCTCCAACCGACTTAAGTGGTGGCCACAAGCCTGCCAGGTGCGACCAGGGGGTGGGCCGCATCTAGCAGGCTTGCCACCTCCTCGGGCATCGTCTCGCGTTGATTCTTTTTCCCAAAAATCACATATATTCCAAAAACTATCCATGAGTTTTTATCCCATTTGGACTTTGTTTGGTATGGATATTTTGCAAAACAAAAAACATGCAATAAACAAGAACTAGCACTAGGTACTGGATCAATATGTTAGTCCCAAAAATAGTATAATAAGTTGCCAAAAGTACATGAAAGTTGTAGAATATTGGCATGAAACAATCAAAAATTATAGATACGATGGAGACGTATCAAGGTTCGACTAGGCTAGCTGGTCGATGCGGGTCCGGGCATCGTTCTCGCTCTGCGGGACGCACGGGCCAAGACGAGCCGCGAGCTCGGGCCAGACCGTTAGGGAAGGCGAGTGCGCGCGCTCCCGCTGTGGAGGCAGGGTGTGGGAGCATGGGTGCCGGCCATCCTCATCCGTCCCGTTGGTGTGCTGATTGGTAAGAGCTGATGGATCATTTGCATGCTAAGATCACGCATGGCGGGAGGCTCCGCCGCGACGTGCGGAGCCGCGTGGTGAAGAGGCTTGTTGGACTGGCCGACGCTGGCTGGCAGTCGGCGTGCCGTCTCCCTTGGGAGGCTGAAAGCACAACATGCTCCCTTGGTGGTTTTGATAATTCATGACAACACACATTGTCTCTTGGACTAACACCTATATCTAGTGTATTTCAGATAATAGTCCATGAAGAGTTGAGTTGGCAAAAGAATTGAGGAGATTGTTGAATTACCCAAAGATTCAAGGAAATTGGTTGGCCAAGCTTCAAGCAACAGGACTCCACATTTTACATTTTTGAGAAATCACTTTGAGTCCATAGGTAAGGCAATACTATTAAAAGGGGGTAACGTTTTGATGGTGAACAATATGCTCAAACGTGCACAAGTGACAGTCAACAAAACATCCACAAACTCTCCCAACAAAGTCTGTCCAAAGCGAAATATGCAAAATTGGTGCAACCAACATTCCTATCCTGGTGCCACCGATTCCAAACCCTAGACAGACTCGGCAAAACACTAACACTTCGGTCCAGCCGACACTGCACTCGGTACCATTGAGTTGGATTGCCAAGATTCTGTTACACAAGTTCTCATTTTTGGTCAGACCGGAAATGGTAAATCAGCGTCACCGAGATTGGTAAATCTGACCGTTGGTCACCTTGTCGATGCAACCAAGAATTGTATATTGGTCCCTCCGAGATTCAAAAGTTGCCACTTTTGGTCACTTTGTTAGCATCGAGATTTACACATCGGTGTCACCAAGTCTGACTTATGTGTGTAACAGTTGGATTTTTGGGTATTCTATATATACCCCTTCACCACCACCCACTCTAAATAGAGGCACTCAGAACTATTCCATACCTATCCTACTCAGTTTTCTGAGAGAGAACCACCTACCCTTGTGTCGAGGTCAAGATCTTCCACTCCAACCATATGGATCTTGATCTCTAGCCTCCCCAAGTTGCTTTCCACCAATCCCATCTCTTCTAGCAAGCCAAATCAGTGAGATAGTGATTGTGTGTTGAGGAGTCTATCATATTAAAGCACAAGAGCAAGGAGTTGATCGGCATTACCGAGACTATTACCTTTTGGAGGGTGGTGCCTCCTAGATTGGTTAGGTGTCACTTGGGAGCCTCCTACTTTGTGTTGTGGAGTGAACCAAGAAGTTTGTATGGGCAAGGAGATCGCCTACTTCATGAAGATCTACGCATAGTGAGGCTAGTTCATGGACGGAAGCCGCATGGAATAGTCAAGGTTGCTTCTTCGTGGAACCCTCCGTGGGTAGAGCCCTCCATGGACTCTTGTGACCGTTACGCTTCGTGGGTTGAAGACTCCATGAATGTCGACATACGATAGCACCACCTATCGAAACCATGGGAAAATCCTTGCGTCTCCTATTGCGTTTGATCTTCCTACCCCATCTCTTTACTTACATGTGCACTGTCTTTACTTTCCGCTGCCATACTTGTAGACATGCATGTGTAGGGCTATTAGACTTGCTAGACTTGCTAAGATTGTTAAAATCAGCCAACAAATTAACTTGGGAAAAGGTTAGGTTTAAAATTCCTGCTAGTAGTCTATTCACCCCCCTCCAGACACCCCTCTCTTGGTCCTACAAGTGGTGTCGAAGCATTGGTCTCCATTGCTTCGGTTTAATTACCATGGAAGAAGATGGGTGTGTCTAGAATGGAGAGTTTGAGTTGTAGAGTGCCCATTCTTGATGGAGAGTACTATAGTCAATGGAAGAATGCCATGATTGATCTATTTAATAGATTCCATTTGACTAAATATATTGAAAATCCCTATGTGCTCCCTATTGATGAATTGCATCCCACACAAGAAGAGGAAGTTAACATGCTTGGTAACCTAAGGACCGTCAATCTTATTGTTAGAGGTTTACCAAGATTCGTGCTTTCTCAAATGAAGAACTTTGCATGTGCCTATACCTTATGGACTAATTTGGAGAAACGATATCCAAATCTTTCCTTAGGAAATCTTGATGAAATTCTTCATAAGACCATTGCTTTTCACAAAAAGAAGCCTAGTGATCCAAACTTTGATAAATGCCTATTTGAGCTCCGTGATCTTATGCGTGCTAAAGGAGATGTCACCACTATCAACAATGTTATCTTTGAAGCCATTCGCATTCATAAACTTCAACATTGTCATGATCACTATTCTAATGAATCTCTTGTTGTTTATGACGAGGATTTCCCACTTGATGATGACAGTGTGGAACATGGCTACTATGAAAAAGATGAGCTGTTCGACATCGAGTATCAGAAGATCATGAAGAATTTGAGCCTCATGGCTAACTTTAAGGATTACATGTCCGTAGGAAAATAGTGGATTCTTGACAGTGGATGTACGGATCATATGACTGGTGATAAAGACATGTTCCAAGAGATCATGCCTAATCAAGGTCCTCGACGGTACGTGACCTTTGGAGACAACTCTAAGGGTAAGGTACTTGGCCTTGGTAAGGTGGCTATATCCCATTATAGATCTATTCAAAATGTTATGCTTGTTGAATCCCTTGGCTACAATCTTCTTTTTGTATCTAGACTTGCCGACTTCGGTATCAATGTTCTATTCACGAAAGTAGATTGCCAAGTGTTTCGTCAAGATAATCATAAAATAGTCTTTACCGGTTTCCGTAGAGGTGATCTATACATTGTTGATTTCACTTAAATATCCAAGGCTCGCACTTGTTTAATTGCAAAATCTCCCAAAGGTTGGCTTTGGCATAGAAGGCTTGGACATGTAGGCCTTCGAAATCTAGATAAGCTAATCAAAGGTGATCATATTCTTGGTGTTAAAGATGTTATCTTTGACAAAGATAGACTTTGCAGTGCTTGTCAAGCTGGAAAGCAAGTAGGTGGAAGTCATCTCATGAAGAATATCATGACTACTAGGAGACCCGAGTTACTTCACATGGATCTTTTTGGTCCCAATGCTTACAAGAGTCTCGGTGGAAATTCCTATGGTCTAGTTATAGTTGATGTTTTTTCCAGATTTACATGGGTATTCTTTCTTGATGATAAGTCGTAGGTTCAAAATATCTTCAAGAACTTTGCTCGCAAAGCGCAAAATCAGTTTGAAGTGAAGATCAAGAAGGTTCGGAGCGATAACGGATGGGAGTTCAAGAACACCCATGTGGATACCTTTGTTGATGAAGAAGGTGTCTCACATGACTTCTCAGCTACGTACACACCTCAACATAATGGAGTTATTGAGAGGAAGAATCGGGCGCTCATTGAGATGGAAAGAACGATGCTTGACAAATACAAGACGCCAAGTCAATTTTGGACAGAAGCCGTTGAAACAACATGTCATGCCATAAATTGACTTTACTTGCACAAGCTTCTCGGTAAAACGGCATACAAGCTACTCACCGGTAACAAACCCCAAGTCGGATAGTTTTGGGTATTTGGCTCAAAGTGCTACATTATTGATAAGCATCGTAGTACTAAATTGGCTCCTAAATCTCATGAAGGAATCCTACTTGGTTACGGATCAAACTCTCACACTTACCGTGTCTACAACAACTTCACTCGAAAAGTTGAAGAGACGGTAGATGTGAGGTTTGATGAATCTAATGGTTCGCAAGTCGAAAATTGCCAAATGATGTAGGTGATAAGGATCCTTCGGAAGCCATACTAGATCTACCCATTGGCAAGGTTCGTCCCATGGAGGTGAAGGAAAGTACTTCATCAACTCAAGTGGAATCCCCCACTTCACGTCAAGGTGAACCTCAACACGACATGGAGGCATCCACGAGCGGTACACGACGAGATGATGAAGTGGAGGAAGTGCATCATGAAGATCCACCACAACCACCTTCACCACCACCTCAAGGGAACGACACCTTCAACAACAAGGAAGATGAACAAGATGATGATGAAGAAGAAGAAGCTCCACCATCCAACAATCGAAAGCTGACCTGAGTTCGAGCTCAAGTGACCAAGAACCATCCCCTAAACTAAATCATTGGTGATATACAAACAGGGAGAATCACTCACTCTACAACCTGTTTAGCTAACTTTTGTGAACATTATTCTTTCATCTCTAGCATTGAGCCTTTAAAGGTATAACAAGATCTTGAAGACGCGGATTGGGTGAACACAATGCATGAAGATCTACACAACTTCGAGAGGAATAAAGTGTGGACACTCATGGAGAAGCCCGAAGATGAGCACAACATCATCGGAACCAAATGGGTGTTTTGGAACAAACAAGATGAAGATGGTCAAGTCGTACGCAACAAGGCTTGTCTCGTAGCCCAAGGATATATGCAAGCTGAAGGTATGGACTATGGTGAGAGTTGTGCCCCCGTTGCTAGACCTGAAGCTATTCGTATTCTTCTTGCTTATGCTAATCACCATGATATCACGCTTTATCAAATGGACATCAAAACTGCATTTTTAAATGGTGAAATTGAGGAAGAAGTTTATGTTAAGCAACCACCTTGTTTTGTGAATCCTAAGAAATCTAATCATGTTTACAAGCTTAGCAAAGCTCTTTATGGTCTTAAGCAAGCCCCTTGTGCTTGGTATAAATGTTTAACGAAGTTTCTCATCGAAAAAGGTTTTGAAATTGGTAAAATTGATGCAACCTTGATCACTAAGAGAGTTAATGGAGAATTATTTGTATGCCAAATCTATGTGGATGATATTATCTTTGGTTCCACTAACCCTCAATTTAGTGAAATATTTGGAAGGTTGATGTCCGAGAAGTATGAGATGTCTATGATGTGCGAGCTGAAATTCTTTCTTGGATTGCAAATCAAGCAATCAAGATAAGGAACTTTCATCACTCAAACTAAGTATACCAAGGACCCGATCAAGAATTTCAACATGCAGGATTGCAAAGGAATGAAAACTCCTATGCCCACTAGTGGACGTGTTGACCTTACCAGGGAGGATGAACCGGTTGATCAAAAGGTTTAGCGATCTATGATTGGTTCATTGTTATATATATGTACATCTCGTCTCGATATTATTCTTATTGTTTGCATGTGTGCTAGATATCAAGCTGCACCTAAAGAGTGTCACCTTTTGGCTGTGAAACGTATTGTGAGATACTTGATACAAACACCAAACTTTGGCATTTGGTATCCCAAGGGATCTTCTTTTAATCTTGTTGGCTATTCCGATTCGGACTATGCCGGTGACAAGGTTGATAGAAAATCCACTCGGGTACTTGTCAATTTTAGGTAGATCTCTTGTGTCTTGGTGCTCCAAGAAACAAAACTCGGTATATCTATCTACTGCCGAAGCTGAGTATATTGCTGCTGGATCTTGTTGTGCACAATTACTATGGATGACACAAACTCTTAAGGATTATGATATTCATGTAAAAAATGTTCCATTACTTTGTGACAGTGAAAGTGCTATTAAAATTGGACATAATCCTATGCAACATTCTCGAACCAAGCATATTCAAGTTCGACATCATTTCATTCGTGATCATGTTACCAAAGGAGACATCAATCTTAAGCACTTTGTACTAACAAACAATTAGCCGATATCTTCACCAAGCCACTTGACGAGAAAATATTTTGTCACTCGAGGAGTGAGTTGAACATCATTGATGCTTCAAACTTGAGCTAGACTCACTTGGTTGCAAGCAAGGGCATGAGCTTTCTTATTATCTCCATGTTCTCGTAACTCGTTATCATATGCTATGGAATTCTATGCTCCCTTGTATTGCATCTAACCTTTTGTAGGTACTTGGAAGAACTTCATTCCACACGATTGCAATGAACTCCAATCATAAGCAATCTTGTCATTACGAAGTATCCACAACCCCTCTTGATGATGGAAGAAAGAAGACAACAAAAACATATCCTTGACATATACTTGATCTTAGTTGGAAAATCTTAAGTAGTATCATGTCAATTGGATATATCCATTGCTCTTCCTTGCATTACTAACCTTTGTAGGTTAAAAGTGTACTAGAATTAGAAGGATTGCTCCAAATTCAAGATGATATTCATCAACCTCGAGCATCCTCAACAAGTTCACCTACGAGCAACGTCATCAACATCATTCAAAGGTATGTACTCATATCCTTGAAAAGGCTTTACTCGAAGTCATGAGCTAAAGAAACTCAAGTGATATGAATACATCAAAATGCTTAATCAACAAATGGTAATCCCATTTTGAGCTTAAACGATGAGTATGACCTATGATCAAGCATTCTTGCTTGGCTCCTAAGTCCATATACTCTAATATAGGTGACCTAGTCACCACCCATCATTTAGTTAAGAATCTTGCATGGTTTGCTCTCTACTTGCATGATTTCTTGTAACCACTCAAATCTTATCTATTTGATGTCCTTTGTAAATCTTTCGCATTTTTCCCTTCTGAAACAGTTTCTTTTGTCTCTCTGAAAACAAAAACTTGGTTTATCTTTGGGAGTCACCGATATAAATAACTCGGTCCTACCGAATTTGCAAATGAGCTGCACTACACAATCTCGGTACCATCGATTTATTTACCCCGGAGTCACCGATCTTGTTTGCTTTCAAATTCTATGTTTCTTTGATATTGTTTATTTGTTTCTGTTCTTGTGATAATATTGTTCCTTCGATGACCCCTTCTCAAAATATATATATTTTTGGGGGGAGAAGAACAAACAACACTTCAGGGGAGAAATTGTTTATTCAAGGATTCCTAGCTCCAAGGAGTAGAAAACAAAAATTTGCCGAAGGAAGAGAAGTTACATTCAATGATTCCCTTAGTCTTTTAATGAACCCTACTTTCAATGACCCTTGTTCTCCAGGATCCCTTCCTTGCCAATGATCCCTGTCACTACTCCCAAGTTCAACCTTTTTGGTATTTTATGCCAAAGAGGGAGAATATCAAAGCTTCATGCTAAAGGGAGAGTTATATGCTTATGCAAAGGGGGAGATATGACTTAGGGGGAGAGGAAAATATCAAAAGTTCACACTTATATAATTAAGGAGATGAACAACAATGTAGGGGGACAAAACTACTTTTTGAGAGAAGTCTCAAGTGAACAAAGGATTACTTTTCTCACCCTATCCGATCCCAATATCTACATGCTGAGATTCAGGGGAGAGGATGTACTACCATTTTCATATCAAAGGGGAGAAAAGATATAATACATTAATGCTAAAGGTGGAGACATATAAATCCTAAGGATTATCATATTTTATATGTTCTCTACATCTTTGTATCCGTTGAGTTCTATTGCATTTGATTGGTAGAATACTCTTGTGTTTCCTAACATTGTTTTCTCAAGTGTGTCTATACTACTAGAATGCTCAAGAACTCAAGGTAAGTATATGCATCATATCTTTGATCAACATAATCTCTTGCTTCTTGCCCATACTGTTTGCAAGAGTGAAGTCTTGATCAAGTATATACATTTCATTCACAAATATTGATGCATATAGCCAAGATACACATGACTCTTATATCGCTTTCATTCATATGTGTGTCCATGCATTCCAAAGCAACTATCCTTTAAAGGACTGCACACATTTAGGGGGAGCAAATCTACGTCATGTGTTTCTCAAAGTCTTCATTGCATCCATGCATATCTTTAATTGAAGGTTTGATTGTATGTTGTCATAAATTACCAAAAAGGGGGAGATTGAAAGCACAACATGCTCCCTTGGTGGTTTTGATAATTCATGACAACATACATTGTCTCTTGGACTAACACTTCTATCTAGTGTATTTCACATAATAGTCCATGGGGAGTTGAGTTGGTAAAATAATTGAGGAGATTGTGGAATTACCCCAAGATTAAAGGAAATAGGTTGGCCAAGCTTCAAGCAAGAGAAATCTACATTTTACATTTGTGAGAAATCACTTTGAGTCCATAGGAAAGCCAATACTATTTAAAGGGGGTAAAGTCTTGATGGTGAACAATATGCTCAAACATGCACAAGTGACAGTCACCAAAACATCCAGAAACTCTCCCACCAAAGTCTGTCCTAAGCCAAATATGCAAAATTAGTGCAACCAACATTCCTATCCCGGTGCCACCGATTCCAAACCCTAGACAGACTCAGCCAAACGCTAACACTTCGGTGCAGCCGACACTACACTCGGTGCCACCGAATTGGGTTGCCAAGATTCTATTACGCAAGTTCTCATTTCCGGTCCGCCCGAAAATGGTGAATCGGCGTCACCAAGATTGGTAAACCTGACCGTTGGTCACCTTGTCGGTGCAACCGAGAATTGTATATCGGTCCCTCCGAGATTCAAAAGTTGCCACTTTTGGTCACTTCGGTACGACCGAGATTTACACATCGGTGTCACCTAGTCTGACTTATTGTGTGTAACGGTTGGATTTTTGGGGATGGCTATATATACCCCTTCACCACCACCCACTCAAAAAGAAGCACTCAGAAGTATTCCATACCTATCCTACTCAGTTTTCTGAGAGAGAACCACCTACCCTTGTGTTGAGGTCAAGATCTTCCACTCCAACCATATGGATCTTGATCTCTAGCCTCCCCAAGTTTCTTTCCACCAATCCCATCTCTTCTACCAAGCCAAATATGTGAGAAAGTGATTGTGTGTTGAGGAGTATATCATCTTGAAGCACAAGAGCAAGGATTTCATCGTCATTACCGAGCCTATTGCCTTTTGGAGGTGAACCAAGAAGTTTGTAAGGGCAAGGAGATCGCCTACTTCGTGAAGATCTACCCATAGTGAGGCTAGTCCTTCGTGGACGGAAGCCGCATGGAATAGTCAAGGTTGCTTCTTCATGGAACCCTCCGTGGGTAGAGCCCTCCGTGGACTATCGTGATCATTACCCTCCGTGGGTTGAAGACTCCATGAACGTGGACATACGATAGCACCACCTATCGGAACCACGGGAAAAATCCTTGCGTCTCCTATTGCGTTTGATCTTCCTACCCCATCTCTTTACTTAAATGTGCAATGTCTTTACTTTCCACTGCCATACTTGTAGACATGCATGTGTAGGGCTGTTAGACTTGCTAGACTTGCTAATATTGTTATATCAGCCAACAAATTAACTTGGGAAAAGGTTAGGTTTTAAATTCCTGCTACTAGTCTATTCACCCCCCTCTAGACACCCCTCTCTCGATGCTACAAAGGCAGGACCTCGGAGCCAAGGTTGACGCGGTCGAGCCGGGCCTGCTGCGCATTGGCGGTGTTGATGAGGTCCTGGATGTGCTGGTTCTGCTGGGCACGCTCCTCGCCCTCTTATCCGGCCAAGTCGGCGTAAGCCACCTGGGTGGCCCTCATGTTGGCTGCAGGCGTGTTATAGGTGGGCAGCTAACCACCAACGATTTCCGCAACCACGTGGCTGTGGCCGCGGACGTTGTTCTGCTGGCTGGGCTCGTTGCCTGCCGGGTGAGGCCGTAGGTGGATTTATACTCATGCTTCGCGGATTCCATCCGGCGCTTGGCCGTGGCGAGGTAGGTAGCCTTCACGGGCAACAGCTGGCGTGCCGCTTCGAGCTCGTTCGTAGCCGTGGCCAGGTTGGCTGTACGCGATGGGGGTGCTGAGGCCCCTAAGGACGGAGCCAGTGGCGTCGGAGAAGCCATCACTGGCGGCAGCGATGGATGCCAGCGCGTCCGCCCTGGCGCGGCCGAAAGACGTGGAGGAGACGGTGGTTAGAACCTCCATGACGATGCGGAAATCACGCGCGCCACCTATAGAGATTCCGCCCGCGCACCGGGCGGGTCACAAAAGTCGAGCACCATGGGCGGGTACTCGTAGAGCGCCGGCGCGTCGTCGAGGCGTAGCTCGGCGGTGAGCACGCAGAGGGCGCCAATGTCGAGCGGGGTGCCGACACAGCTCGGTTCAGGGGAGGAGACGGCGGTTCCGCCCGCGAGGCGGGTTTAACCTCGGTCAGGAGCCGTGGGAGCTTCCGCGGGGGCAGACCCCATGGACGTGTTGATCAGCCCTGACGTGAGATGCCCAGCTGAATTGACGAGGGTTCTCACCCGGAGTATGACTCCGGTCGGCGCCGCGAATGGCCCCACGGTGGGCGCCAACTGTCATCGTTTTCTCACGACAGATGCCATAGGGAGGCTTATTGAGAGTGGTTGGGGCCGATGGACGCCGGTGGTTTCCGGGAGTGGGATCTGGGGAAAACAATGCGGGACACATGATGTACCTAGGTTCGGGGCCCTCCGTGGGAGGTAATACCCCTAGTCCTGCTAGTCTGGTTGATGAACCGAGAGGGGCTACAATGGTGCTCCTTGAGGTGTATGGGTAGAGGAGGAAGAAGGATCTAGCCTGCTTGCCTTTCCTCTCTACGTGAGGGTGTGTGCATGTGAATTGATCACCCCCGTGCATGGGGGAGCTCCGAGGGGTTTTATAGGCCACCCCTCGGAATACAATATGAGTAGAGGCCGCCAGAGGGCCCAGCTAGCGGTCTCTCTAGCCGGCCATGGCCCCCCCAACTGAGGGGTCTTGTCGCTGGTAGGGCCCGCCGGCTGTGGGGTTCTGTCGGGAGCCGGAGGGGGCCGACTTAGTAGGCCCTCGTGCCCGTCATGTCGCATCACGGGTCGTCCTTCGGGGCATCGTCTTGCGGCAGCTGGCCGCGGTCAGCGGTATGGTTGACCATGTTGTAGCCATGCTAGGGCAGGTAATGGAATGGTTGAGGGCGTGCCGGCACTGTGCCTTATGCTCAATCACGGTCGGCCAGGGTCAGAGGCACTATTGCCTCCATTGGGGCCATGCGGGATCTGACCCCGACACGATGGGGGACGTTATAGCCACGCGTGCTCTAACTGCGGTATTTGTAGTGCCACCAGCTAGAGAGCCAGGCGTCTCTGCCTCTAGCCGGCTAGCCTATCGCAGCCGGCTGTGCGGAGCCGAACTACAGGGGGAGGCAGCTCGCCATGTAGTCGTTTCAAAAACTTGGAGTAAAGGCCCGGCTGAGGCTACCCCGGGGTTATCCCCCCCGTCATTATTGATCATAGTTAGTTCCTTAAATTGGCGAAATCTTGCATGAATAAATTCATAATGCAAACTCAAATATTACATACGATTTAGATAGCATTACATAGATAGCATTGGAACTTAGTAGCATTTACCACTTAGTACCACTTAAGTCTGAATCTAAAGATAACTGACACTTAGTACCACTTAAGTCTGAATGTAAAGATAACTGATACTTCTTAAGTCTGAACCTAAAGATAACCGACAATCCTTAAGTCTGAATCTAAAGATAACTGACACTCCTTAAGTCTAAATCTAAAGATAACTAACACTTAGTAGTACCTAAGTCTGACTGAAATAGATAGAATAAGTTAGGTTGTTGCCCTCCTAAGCAACCTGAGCGTCGTGCCTCTTGCTTGACTAACTTGGGATTTGGTAGAACCTGTACCTCCTCTTCCTCTACGTCTTCATCGATGACAATGATGGGAGGAGGACGATGGTGAGCCTATACTGCTAGTGGTGCTATGATCTGTAAGCCGTACTCCTCTTGCACCTCTTCGTGAGCTTGGGCCTTAGCTGGGGCCCTGGGCTGTGTAGGAGGCACATAGCAGCGGGCTTCCTTGTTGGGGAACGTTGCATCAGAAACAAAAATTTACCTACGCACATGCAAGATCTATCCATGGTGATGAGCATCTACTAGAGGGAGAGTGGATCTACTACCCTTGTACATAACTAAGCGGGAAGCGTTAGGAAACGCGATTGATTGTGGGGACCCCGACTCATAAGTCATGATCACCGGATGTACGTGCACATTGAACTCAGAGATCAATGCTCACCGAACACACAGAAACTGAATAACAAGAGTCTTACATCCATTTCATACCATTTGTACTTAAATATGGCCTCTATGACCGAGTCTTCATAATCTCGCAGCGGAAATCCTCAACAATAGCGTTAACCCATGCCGTCTGCCTTAACCCTACAGAAATTCTTACTAGGAAGTGTCCTAGCTCGCATGTTTATCAACAAGGTAATCTTCATCATAACCTGATCTTTCATGCCTGGCCAATAAAATAACTAGTAGCAAGCCAATGGGTACTTTTAATGTACTCGCAAGCAACCCATGTTTGGAACAAGGCAATAACAAAGCATGATATAGCACTAAGTAGGTATGTTTTGCAGAACGCTAGTTTTGAGTGCAATGACATGATCAAGTAACTTGCATAAGCATGCATCAAAAGTTGGCAGATATCCATATTTAATATATAGATATCGACATAAGCAGGGGGTTGAACATCTCATGTTCAGCTATTTCATTCAAGTCGTCCGACAAGTACTGCTACTTCTTGAGCTTGCGTTGGTTTTCCCTTGATGAGGAAAGGGTGATGCAACAAAGTAGATAACTATTTCCCTCAGTTGTTGAGAACCAAGGTATCAATCCAGTAGGAGGAACAAGCAAGTCACCATTTTATCCACCTACATAGAACAATCAAACACTTGCACCCAACACTACAAAGGGGTTGCCAATCCCTTCACGATTACTTGCGAGGATTAGATCCGATAGAGATAGATATCGAAGATTGCGAGAATTAAAAGGTAAATAAAATTGCAGCAAGGTATTTTTGGTATATAGATCTGAAAATATAATATGGAAAATAGACCCAGGGGCCATAGGTTTCACTAGAGGCTTCTCTCTTGAAGGAAAATAATACGGTGGGTGAACAAATTACTGTGAAGCAATTGATAGAAAAGCGCATAGTTATGACGATATCCAAGGCAATGATTATACATATAGGCATCACATCCGTGTCAAGTAGACCGAAACGATTCTGCATCTACTACTATTACTCCACACATCGACCGACTCTTGCCTGCATCTAGAGTATTAAGTTCATGAAGAACAGAGTAACACATTAAGTAAGATGGCATGATGTAGAGGGATAAACTCAAGCAGTATGATGAAAACCCCATCTTTTTACCATTGATGGCAACAATAAAATACGTGCCTCACTACCCCTACGATGCCACTAGATGAGGACACTACAAGATTGAACCCAAAACTAAGCACTTCTCCCATTGCAAGAATTACCAACCTAGTTGGCCAAACCAAACCAATAACTCAAAGAGACTTGCAAAGATGTGAAATCATTCATATAAGAATTTAGAGAAGAACCAAATAATATTCATAGATAAGCTGATCATAAACCCATAATTCATCGGATCTCGACAAACACACTGCAAAAGAGTATTACATCGGATAGATCCCCATGAAGATCATGGAGAACATGGTATTGAAGAACAAGAAGAGAGAAAATAAGTCATCTAGATACTAGCTATGGACCCGTAGGTCTGTGGTGGACTACTCACGTATCATCGGAGGGGCAATGGAGTTGATGTAGATGCCCTCAGTGATCGAATCCACCTCCGGCAGATTACCGAAAAAGGCCCCAAGATTGGATCTCTCGGGAATGGAGGCTTCCGGCGGAGAAAAAGCATTATTGTGGCTCTTTTTTGGTATTGGGGGAATATTTGGGAATTTATAGGCCGAAGATTAGGGTTGGAGGACCTGCAGGGGGCCACAAGCTAGGGGGCGCACCCCCTGGCCGCGCCAGGGTGGCTTGTGACCTCCTGGCAGGTCTCCTGCCCTCCTCTCCAAGTTTGGTAGATGTCTTCTGGTCCAAGAAAAATCATCGCTAAGATTTTATTCCATTTGGACTCCGTTTAATATTCCTTATCTACAATACTCAAAATCAGGGAAAAACATAAACTAGCACTAGGGTCTAGGTTAATAGCATAGTCCCAAAAATAATATAAAATAGCATATTAATGCATATAAAACATCCAAAATAGATAATATAATAGCATGGAACAATAAAAAATTATAGATACGTTGTCAAGTACCAGCTGAACACCTCGTGTTCAGCCATCATGTCAAGTCACCCGACTCAACCCAAGTGTCATCTTTGTCACCAACTCACACCAGTTTGTGAAAACACTGGACGTAGCTTCAGCAGCACCACCCAACTTTCCTTGATCGTGGACGCGGCTATTTGAATAGTTTTACACTCTGCAGAGGTTGCACACTTTACCCACAAGACTCGGGGAACTTGCGTGTCATCCACGACTCGCGGTATATTACATACCCGAGGTAAGCATCCGAACAATGCCTTTCCGTTGATGATACTAAACAAAGAGTCCACTCGATTGGTACCCAGCCCTCATGATGTACATAATACGAGCCTCGCTCTAGATCATACCATCCATGAAGGGACCAATGGTGTGCCCGGTGCCTATGAAGACAATGCATGGTCACCGTACTAGGGATGACCCCGTACAAAGAGTGACCACGTCACTCCCGCCACTAGTATTACGGGCTCTCTGCAGCACCGACCAAAGTAATCAACTAGCCCCTTCCCATATAGGGGTAGAGTGGTCGCACATGTAAGGCTGGGACGGTAGACAAATCTTAAACCCTCTATTTTCAAAAACACACACACATCCTGTTCCGGTACACCACTTCTTTCCCAAGTGGTTACCTAGTCCATCATCATCTCCCTCGGGCATTAGTGGCACCCAATGGGGTTTTCGAAAAAGTCTTGAAAATATTTTCCTTACCATCACCATGCATATACCCATCCCATTTGCATAGCAACTACTAAGCAAACCTATCCACACCCACCCGCATAACCCTCATAAGGAGGTAGGGTGATGCACGATGCAAGTGTTAAGGGAAAGTATCGGAGAAAACCCACCGAAGTGGTCACCACATCCACATGATTAATATCACGGAAATAAGTGCTATATGCCATGAAAATAAAAGGTTTTATACTCAAGGTCAAAGGGCTGCTTGTCTGGCTTAGCAACGTCTTCGAAGTCTTTACACGCTTCTCTCTCACTCCGGGCACTCCGGGCACTTTGTCTACCTCGTCAACGATTGTTGGAAACAACTGCAATAAGCAACACAACAAGCAGAAAATATAAGTGCTCTATAAATAGGAGTTTTATTTTTCTTGGACACCTCTGGTTATGAGAAAAATAACCAAGGAGGTTTTGGTGGATGTGGGTCAAGGGTGAGTTCTGATTGGTGGAAATGAAGGAAACTATGATTTGTAAGATGTCTACAGGCAATAATTTGACAAAAATAGGTGAATGCAGCAATCAAATAGGGCATGATTTTATAAGATTTTTGGAAGCGGTTTCACTGGATTTGGAGGTGATATGGATATTCTAGGGATTTGCAAAGTGGGTCACATATGAAGAAATGGCCCACTAATTGACATAGCAGAATAAGTGTGAGAAAAAATGTTCACCTCTTAGTGCATGAATTTATATGCACCTAGGAACTTGAATCACTCCATTTGGAGTTGATTTGGATTCTCTAGGAATTTTGCAATGGGGGACCTTCATAGTTCAAATTTGAATTTGCGTTTGAACTAGACAAAAAAGTTTTCTCTAAATATGTGCAATGCACATATTCGGATAGGACATGATTTTAGGAATCTATAGAAACTTGAATCACCAAATTTGGAGGTCAAATGAATATTCTATGATTTATTTAGTGCCACTGGAAATAAATAAAAACAAAATGAAACATACCTATCAGGCCAAAATGTCTGGGCCGCACAATGCACCTGCAAAGGAATGCCACTGGGCCGGCCCAACACTCGGTCGCGTGGGAGGCTGGCACGATGCCAAAGGCGTAAGCCCTTGAGGACGTTTTCCTTCATGGGGAGGCGGAATACGGCATAAGCCGTCACCACTTAACGCTGGGCCCGGGCGGTTGGACGCTGATAGGAAGGGCCCGCCTTGCGGGTTCATCTTCCTCCTCCCATTGATGGAGATAGGGGAGGTCCCGACGGGAATTGCTGGCGCTTCTGTCCACCATTCCTGGCGGTCTGGGCACCGGTGGCTCTCAGCAAAGAGCCGCATCCATGTGGGTGTCGAGTGCCTGCCGGGAAGGGCCGAGGTGGCGATGGGATGGGTGGTTGCGGAGGGGGCCGTCGCCCACCATTGTGCTCAAGCACAGGGTGTTCCAAAGAGTATGGAGGCACAAGGGAGCTTCACATGGTGGTGATAGGGCGCTGGAATGGTCATGGGAAGATGGGGAGCTCGAGTGAGCTCGAATTTAAAGGGAGGCCGGGGCGGCAATTCTGGCCTTGGGAGCAAGGAGAGGGCACGGGGGAAGCCAGGAGAAGGTCTGGGGGGTTTGCAGGAGAGAGGAGGGAGAGGAGGCGAGAGGGGGCTCGAGGAAGGCTTTTTATAGGGAGGGCGATGGTGCATCATGCGCCCGTGTGCCGGCTCGGCCACTGCCGTTGCTGGAGGGCACGGGGGGACATGGGAGCGTGTCTAGGGCAGTGGTGGTACTCATCCACGACGCATGGGAGTGAGAGAGAGTGGGACATGCGCCAGGGCCTCACGTGTGTGAGGCCGGCCACTGGCTGAGCGCAGCGACGCCGGGCACGCGTGACAAAGGAGAGAGGAGGGCAAGGGAGAAGAGGGCCAACCAGCTACCATGGTGTGGACGTCGAGGTGGGCTAGGGGGACATGGCTGGAGGTCCCGAGGTTGTCGGGAGCATCCATTGGGCAGCGGCTACAGTGCGGGAGCGCACTATAGCACACTCTGGAGCGCACTATAGCGCGTTTTGGAGCGCAGCTTATGCATGCCATGGCATTGCCTTTGGCAGCTTCTGCGCGGCCACCTGTGTCTAGGGCATCTAGAAAGGTATAAACAAAGTGTATTAGTCCTCGGATGATCTGTAACACCCCAAAAATTTGACCATGTTTTATTAATTAAAATATTGCCAGGAAATTAAATTTTGATATTCTGGATCAACTATTGAGTTTAGAATCACTCCTTTCTTCTGAATTGTGGTGTTTTCCCTCCAAATAGAATCTTTTTCAAAAATAATTGTTGGACTTGAATACCTCCTTAAGAGCAATTCTTTTAATTCTGTATGATCAGTGGAAATGTTTTTATAACTATTATTCTAAGCTTTATTAATTTTTATATGGTTTCTCATAAATTTTGGAGCCTCATTAGCCCTACAACCATTTGGTAACTTCACATAATAATTCTACAAAAATTTGTAGAAGACATGTGAGGTTACTACATCACTTTTATGCAAAGATACAACTTTGTGTTTTGAAAAATTTGAGCAAACCATCCACATTTGTATTCTGGTCTAGTTTGTTGATTTGTACTACAACCCTATTTTATTTTGCTCTAGTGACCTTCTACCAAACCTTTAAGACCAGGATATCAGACCCATTAGAGGATTTTTAGCACATGCAATAATAGCCTTTATTTTCTGTCCAGAACTGTAGTTTTGCAAAACTTGCACTGGCAAGTTTCTACTTTTGCCAAACTAGCCTTGCCACCATCACCTACATCTAAACACACCCCAACCTGGAGATTTTGGACACAAGAAGATTTGGCTAGATGCCGATAGCATTCTGTCGAACACCTTGTGTACATGGCCAGAATTGGCATGGTTGATAGTTTGTATTGTGAACTTACCCATATGGACAAACCAAAATGTCCCTTAGGTCTCTTATACCCACTAGTATAGACCTATTTATTTTCATGAGCATCGGTAAGGTTTTTGCACGCAGTGACATTTCATCGAGCGTCTGGTGCCCGTGTCCAGACCGCGGCTAGAGCGCACGTTTTGCACGCGCGCGCAACCGAGCCGCCGCGTTCGCCTAATTCTGGCCCAAGCCTTTGCTCGCCCACAGAGATGTCCTCGTCCCCTCCCTGCTGCTGAAGCCGCTTCCTCGCGCCGTGAAGCACCGCCGCAGCAAGCCTTAGTGGCAAGCCTGTCGCCGCAGCGAGCCTTTGCCATGGACGACACTGCCCCAACCACCCCAGCTCGCCAGCTGCCCTCTGGAATAGGCCGAGCTCATCCGCGAGATCGTCCGCTATCGCCCGTCACCGCCACGTCGCCCTCCTAGCAACAGAACGGCGGTTCGCCAGTCTTATCCTCGGCCGTCGACGGAACCAACCTCGATTCGCCTATAAATAGGAGCCCCGAAACCCCCCAGCGGAGGCATGAGCCCTCCCTGGACCCTCAGACCTCTTCCCCCTCGCACAAATTAGCCGAAGCCGCCGGTATTGCTCCACTCTGGACGCAGCGCCGTCACCATCTTCCGGCAAAACTCAGGCGAACCGAGCCTCAACCATCCCACCCTGGCCCCTGCTAGCTCCACCAAGACCTCTCGAACCCCTTTTCCCTCTGGTAATTTGCACCATAGCAGCCGTAGGCCGATGTCGTGCTCACCGGAGCTCTCTGTCCGCCATGGATAGAGGGGTGCTCACCCCCGAGCTCCCCAGAGGTCCTTTTGCCCTCTAGAGGATGGGGCCCTCCCTCCTGAGCACGCCGGTCGACATAGCTCCGGGAGAGGTTCCTCCTAGCGCCGACAATCGTCGCCAAAAATCCATCTAGTTTATTTTCATATTTATTTGACAATTTTCCAAGACAAATTTTTGTGTTGTTTTTGAATTGTGTGTTAATTAGAATATTTTCAAATAGGATTCGGAGTGAAGAGAAAAGTTTTGGAGTGCACCTCAAATACAAACACATTGAAGGCAAGCATTCTGGACCCTGGTATAATATTTGTTGTGTGTTGCTTGATGTGACTACAACATCGAGTTGACCTGAAGTACGCATTATTCCATGTGATGGTGTGATCAGGTTTACAAATGCATGATGAAAATTCCTTGCTGTTGGAATTGATATGCTTGTGAAAGGATTCACCCTCGTATACCGTTCATGCCTACCTGAAGGAATTAGGAGAAGTCTCTGTCTCGGGTAGACACGAGCTTGGTGCTGACATCTCGTTGGAGCGAGAATGGTCAGTAAGGCATGAAGGGGTACGATGACTGGTGATTCTGTCTAATGTCGTGAAATATGTTTGTTGTACTAACTGTGCAGAGAGTACACAACCTCCTGAGTCCACCATAGGTCAAGTCTTGTCCCTGTTCTCCTTTTCGTGCTGCCACATGTTTTCTGCAAAAAATACGGTTTAGCAAGTTACAAACCTCTTTCCATGTACACACCAAATAGAGGGGCCGTGATGAGGGTCCCATGGACATGGATTAAAGCCCGTCATCCAATCAGGGAGCATGGGTGTTTCCGGTTTGGACCGAGAGGGGGCACCCCTTAGAGCGCGTGATATAAATTTGATCCCATGCTATTCGATCTGTTGGCCTCCCCATCTTAAAGTTTTTCTCGAACGTTGCCTAGGGTGATACCTGGCATCGGGATGTGAAATGGGTGTGTACTAGTTAGGTGTGTTTTCTTCTAAAATAACGTAGACAGAACTTGTCCTTTGTGACTACTGAAATCCGTTGGTTGTGGGTAAAGAGTACAACCTCTGCAGAGTTAATATCTATTCGAATAGCCGTGTCTGCGATTATGGACAACAGTCTGGGAGGAGTCAAGTGTCGGTCTTAGTGTCGGTCTTTGGAGGAAAACTTCTAAACCGGAATATTGATCATGATGAGTGATAAATGATGGTTATTATTATTATTATTATGGTGGACTAACCATTTATATTATTTGAATTATTGAGTATCCCTGGGAATGTTCTACCTCCTGGATATTCATTGTGATTATTCTTATATAAGCCCTTTATGCGGCATCGCAGAGACGCACGACTGTGGCATGCGTACTGATTGCTTTAGCATATAAGCCCTTTCTGTGGTGTCTCTCAGACGCCCGACTCTGGCACGTTGGCTATTTACTTTTAAGCCCTTTCTATGGCGTCGCTCAGATGCCCGACTATGGCACATTTGTTGTTTATTTCCTTTATAAGACCTTTATGTGGTGTCGCTCAGATGCCCGACTATGGCATGCTGATTTTTATTTTTTATGCCCGACCGTGGATTAAGTTCAGTGCATGAATACCACTACTATGTTATACCTATTTTCATAATGTTTGCGAGTACATTCAAAGTACTCACTGGCTTGTCCTTGGCTATTGTCTTGGCCAGATTATGCATGTGGAGAGGAGCATTATGACGACAACCCCGGAACCTAGGCATCGAAGATTGCAACCACACGAAGATAGGAGTTAACCAGGTCAGTTGTTCCTGTGGGAAATGGAGTCACATAGATGCTGATGACCCCGGACCGCTTCTGCCACCAACCCCTAGAAACCTTTTGTTGTACTCATAGACCATGGCGGTCTTGTACTTCATCTTTTGTAATTTTTGCTTGGAATTTTTGTATCAAGATTGTGTCTCATCAGCTAACAGTAATCATCGGGCTGATGAGCAGAAGCTCCATTACTGGGAAATTAATATCCGGAAAAACCGGTCCTGACAACCTTGATATCAGAGCCAGAATGACCATTGGCTAATCCTATCTTAGCCAGGTCGACAAACCTAGGTAAACCACCCACCAAGACTTTAACCTAAGTGCAGCCAAGCCTATCCTATCCGATAGCCCACATAGTGACCCCGACACCTTTCGGCAGTCGGCGCCCAACCTATTAGCCTAGCCCATCGATCACGCATCGTGACCGAAACCTAAACTGTCCCTTTCGCAAGCGTGCGAAGGAAGACTCCATTTTCTTCTATAAAAGAAAACATTTTTCCAAACCCATCACACCACAGCCAACCATCCAAAACCAAGCCAAGATGCGTGGTGCCATTGTTCACAATGAGACCACCGCAAACAACCTTGGAGGTTTTGTGACCATCCTAGCTAACCTCACCCGTCGTGCCTTTGCATTAGAAGAGACCCCAGAATATGTTTTGTACCAGGAGCGCACGAGTGATGAGAGTCATCAGTTCTGGGCCACGGTGCACATCTACGATAGTGGCATCTCGCCAGAACGCCCCTACAGGTTCACCGGAAGGTCAAATTCCTTTGAGCCACAAGCCATCCAGCTAGCAGCTTGAGAGGCTATAGTTCAACTCCGGCACTTGTCGCCAAGAGTTAACTGCCGCTCGTTCTATTATTACCCCAGCCGTGACGGGTATAGTAGGCCACCCCAGATTGACAACGGAGACCACGAGACGGACCTTGCACTGTTGCATCTTGTGCGCTACCTCAGCGCACTAGAGGCACTATTCGATCAGGTCACTCTTGATCTGATCGCAGCTCGTGGAGAACTTGCTCGTCGATCCCTAGTGTCGTGGTTTTGTCACGACAAATGTCCGAGGACTTAGGTGCGAGGCCATGTCTAGGGTGATGTACTCAAAGGGGTTGGTTGGGAAGAAGGACACGAGTTTACCCAGGTCCGGTCCCTCAATAAGAGGTAAAAGCCTACGTCCTGCTTGTGTTGTATTGATTGGAGTATCGATTACAAGGGAGCGGATTTGCTTGACCTAGTTCTCGATTAGTTGGTTTCTGTCTAAGTCACCCCGGGTCTCGCCTTTATATAGGAGGTCAAGACCACGGGTTACACAAGTTTCATACCGACTCTTACAACGTATCTGAGTCTATCTCTATGTCGCCTTACCATCTTGGGCAAGTCGCCTTCGGGCAGCTGAACCACCCAGGTCTTCATGCCACCTTCCGTCCGGGCCTTGTCTTGGCCCATCTTGATAAGCCTCCATATGGCCAGGCCTACGTCTCTTGGCCCATCTGCCTTGGTCTGGACCATGAGCCACCAGGTATGACCCGACCCCACCTAGGCGGGTCTTACCACGGGGTTATATCCCCAACATTAGGCCCCAGGTTGATTTGAGCTTGCTCATGTCAATCTTCCATCTTACTTAGCGGCGAATCTCACACTTAGCCGGGTTAAGCATCATCTTGTAGACTCGTAAGTTGTCAAAGGTATCCTTCAGGTCGTCAAGCAGAGTCTCCTTCTTCCTTGACTTAATCACAATATCGTCCACATATGCATGAACGTTGCGCTCGATCTGACTGTGAACAATTTTGTACACAACGTTGCTAAGTCGCCTAGGCACTCTTGAGCCCGAAAGGCATTGACACATAACAGAAGGCACCAAAAGGCATGCTGAAAGCCGTGTTCTCTTGGTCCTTGACTGCCATCTTGATCTAATGGTAACCAGAATAAGCATCTAGGAAGCATAAACTCTCACAACCCGCAGTTGCATCGATGATCTGGTCGATACGTGGGAAAGCAAACAGGTCAACCGGACAGGCCTTGTTAAGATCTATGTAATCCACACACATACGCCACATGCCATTCTTCTTAAGCACTAGCACTGGGTAAGCAAGCCAATCTAGGTGAAACACTTCAACGATGAAACCCGCCGCAAGGAGCCGGGCCACCTCTTCTCCAATGGCCTTGCGCCTCTCTTCATTGAACCACCGTAGGAACTGTTTGACCGGCTTAAATTTAGGATCCACATTAAGGTGGTGCTCAGCGAACTCTCTTGATACACCCGACATGTTAGAAGGCTTCCATGCAAAGATGTCCCGATTCTCACGGATGAATTCGATGAGCATGCTTTCCTATTTGGGATCCATATTGGCCCCAATAGTAAACTGTTGAGATGAGTCGCTCAGAGTAAAATCCACCAGCTTGGTATCATCCGCCAAAAACTTGAGGGGCGGCTCAGATTCTGTGGTGGGCTTCTTGAGCGGAGTCATGTACTCTGGGTCAACATTTTCCTTATAGAACTTGAGCTCTGCTTCAGCGCAACTTGACTCTGCATAAGCTGTGTCTCCTTCCTCGCACTCAATAGCCGTCTCCCGATCACCATGCACGGTAATCGTCCCATTCAAACCCGACATCTTGAGCTGTAAGTAGACATAGCAAGGCCTAGCCATGAACTGGGCGTAAGACGGACGTCCAAATAGGGCATGCTATGGACTTTTGATCTTGACCACCTCAAAACACAAGGTCTTCACCCTGTAGTTGTATTCATCACCAAAGGAGACTTCCAAAGAGATCTTACCCACTAGATAAGCTAACTTGCCAAGCACCACACAATGGAAGACTGTTGAGGAATGCCTAAGATCCTTTTCAAGCAACTTCATCCGGCGGAAAGTGTCGTAGTATAGAATATTAATGCTGCTGCCACCGTCCATAAGCACCTTAGTAAACACATATCCTCCCACTTGGGGGGCAACTACCAAAGCCAGTCGTCCCGGGTTGTCAACACGCGACGGGTGATCCTCTCTGCTCCAAGTTATGTCATACTCGGACCACTTCAAGTATTGCGGGAGAGACGATGCGATCGCATTAACCGCCCGCTTGCGCAACTTATGATCTCGCCTATCAAGGCTGGTTGTAAAAACATGATACTGACCTGAGCTGAGCTGCTTTGGATTACTCTGATACCCAGACTGGTTACTTTGCTGCTGATTATTGCCACTAGATTGCTAATGATGCGCTCCTTGATTGCCCTGGCCCTGGTAGCCGGATCCTGAGCCGCCAGAACCAAGGCCAGCTCCTGACCCGCCTGGTCCTCACCCGCCTAGTGGGCCACCACCATTGTTGTTATGCTACTGCAAGCTATAGTCCCGAAACTTCTGCATAATGTGGCAATTCCTCCACGTGTGACCCACCACCCTGTCGGGCTGGCTGTGCTCTGGACAAGGTTTATTGAGCATCTCCTCCAAATTAAAAGGAGTTTTACCCTTATTAAAGGGTTGTTTGAAGTTCCCATTGCCCTTAGCATGATTGTTCCTGGCACTGGCGTTGGCCACCAATTCTGACCCGCCATCTGGATTCTTCCTCTTGCCTTGGTTGCCACTGCCTGCCGCACCCTTGCCATTGTTATTCTTCTTTCCTTGATTGAGATTCTCCTTGTCAGAGCCCGGATCCTTTGTATTGTCAGAGTCGGCGTACTTTGGGAGAGCCGCCATGAGCTCCCCCATGTCCTGAGACGAATGCTTGAGCCGGCCAAGCTTCTGCTTCGGAGGTGCAAAGTGGCAATTCTTCTCCAGAATAAAAACTGCTTGAGCCACCGTAATCTGTTCAAATGAGTGGATGATGGTTGAGACTGGCCGAACCCAATGATGAGCCGACTCGTCCTCCTGTTGCACACAATGATCCAAATCCACAATCGTCATGGGCTGCTTGCACGTTCCTTGGAAATTTTTGATGAACTTCGCCTTTAACCCGGTCCAAGAATTAATGGTGTTGGGTGGCAAGCCCTTCAACCACGTGCGAGCCAGCCCTTCCAGCATCATGATAAAATATTTGGCACATACTGCGTCGTTGACGTCTAACATCTCCATCGCCAGCTCATAGCTTTCAATCCACGCCTCCAGAGGCAGGTCAGCAATGTAATTTGGGACCTTGCGAGGGCCCTTGAAATCTTTCGGCAGATGCTCGTTTCGCAAAGACGACACTAAGCACGGCACTCCCACGGCCCTGGTGGTTACTCCTGCTCCTACCGAGATGGAAGGTGCAGGTTCTTGATGAGCCGCCGCCGTCTCCAGAGCCGCTGCCTCGCGCTGTGCCCTCGCCCGGTCCATCAGCGCCTGAGCATCCAGAACCGCTTGATCATCTCGTGGCGGGTCCCGGTGCCGATCACTGCTAGAAATCACCGACGACTCATACTGCCGGCTGAAGCTACGGCTGGGGATGGGGGTTGAATGTACGCGACTTTGGCTGTAGGTATATTTCTCATGCTGGGCCATCACCGTCCGTAGGTACCCAATAGCGTTATGCACCTCTTCTGCGAAGGGCACATTGTCTGGGATAGGGATCGTTCCAAGCTGGGTTGCTGCCGCCACCATGTTCTCTGTTGGGTTTGAATAATGACCCCCAGCATTGGTAAAGCCATCAGTGAGGCCTTGTTCCGTCGGGGCGGGTTAAGATACTGCTGTCGAGCCGACGGCCGACTCCCAGGTGCTTCCGTTGTCCGTCCCGTTCCCGGCGTGTTAAAAAGATTCCTGGCCTCTTACTGTTTCGGCAAGCGGGATTGATGCCTCATCCGCTGAACCGCCACTGCGGATTGCTGCTCCAGATCAAGGCGGAAAGCGTTCTCCCTAAGGCGCTCTGCCTCCGCATCCATCTGAGCCTTCAGCACACTGATCCTTTGTTGGACTTTTGTCATCTGGTCCTTTAGCCTTGCAACTCTCCTTTCCGGGCGGCTTGATTCTCTACCGTGACTTTAGTTGCCACCAAGGCCGTAAGCTCATTCATCAGATCTAGAAGAACTTGAGCCGGCGGCGGGTCGGCCTCCGACCCAGCTGCCCCGGCGGCTGTATTGCTCGGGCCTGATGCTGAACCCACCATGAAGACGGCCGTATGCACCGGCGGTCCATGGTCCTCCGGCTCAAGATACTCCGACTCGGTGTGAAGATCATCATAGCCCCCGAGCCTACCATCGTGAAGCTGGTAGATTGATTCTGTCTCTCTGCTCGAGGATCCATCCTCTGAACAGACGAGAGTTTCCTGCGACATGGAATCCTCAAGATCCATGCCCTGAGTGAAGCCGACGAAGACATGCTTCCTGCCCGGGTTAACATGGGCGGGTCGCACGTGTCGGGTGGTCTGCGTGCGCACACGGGCGGGTCGCACGTGTCGGGCGGTCTGCGTGCGCCGAGCCGACTCGACGATGTTGGTGCAGACGTCCAGCCCGGGTGTAGATCCGTCGACTTTGCCGATGAAGACGTGGATTCCACCGAAGGGAACCGGGAAACCGTACTTGAGAGAGTCGGACTCGGGGCCCAGTCGGCGTCGTCAATGTAGAGCCGACTACGGCAACTCTTGTTCATCCTGCCAACAACATACCCCTCGATCCCTAGGAGAGATCCCTTTGAGAACTCAACACCATCGAGCGCTAGCCCCATGGTCGGCGCCAACTATCGTGGTTTTGTCACGGCAGATGTCCGAGGACTTAGGTTCAAGGCCATTGCTATGGTGATCGACTCAAAAGGGTTGGTTGGGACGAAGGACACGAGTTCACCCAGGTTCGGCCCCTCAATAAGCGGTAAAAGCCTACGTCCTGCTTGTGTTGTATTGATTGTGGCCTAGACCATGAGCCGCCAGGTATGACCCGGCCCTACCTGGGCGGGTCTTACCACGGGGTTATATCCCCAACACCCAGCAAGAAGGGAAGTGGTGCCCGACGCTGACAACCCCATCATGTTGTTCAGACGACCAATCGAGTCGTTGAGGCCTGTCCCTGCAATCGACCGGAATGTGTTTGTATCCCCGAAGGAGCTTCGTTGCCTTTTGGGGACTCGCTCCAACGGGATTGTGGCCGCCAACCCCCGCGATGGTCATCATTGCTACCCCGACCCTACAAACCATCACCCTGATCTAGCAAACCCGGACGGTGAAGCCCAAAGAGAAGCCTCAGCGTCCGCAAGGCACTCTCGACTAGATATTAATGAGATAGACTAAGCCACTTGAGTAGTGCCGAGTCTTTGTATTCCTGCGCCAAGTAATAGTGTGACCTTGTATCGCCATGAATACAGTGCATGTTTCTTGTATGCCATTTTTTAACAGTACTACGAGTATCCATGCATAAATAAAATTTTGGCGTTTGGTTGCATATTAAAAGTTTGGACGTAGCTATCAAAAACACCCGAGTCGTCAACCGACAGTAATACGTCACTTTTTTGTGAGATGTGTATATCTGTGGCATTAACCCCATAGAGCAGAACCGACAACAAAGGTTGCCCCCACATCACAATGGGTAACCCAGCCCAGATGCTATATAAGAGGCCACTCCGTGACCTTACCAAGCATCCCTCACCTTATGCACTGCCCTCACATCCATTTTTTTACCATGCCTAACCCCAGGATCCATCGAAGAACCCCAGATATGACCCCAGGTAGTTTTGCGAAGATATTGTGGGACTTTACCCGCAGTGCCATATGTTCTCCCCATCCACCCCAGTACGAGATGTTCAAATCGAGGATCACATCTTTTGCCTCGAAATATTGGGCAGTAGTGCACATCCCACCTGTGAACACAAACCAAGACCCAACAGAAGTCTCCTTTGTGGGGAAATCTATGCCGACTCCACAGATGGCCATAGAAGTTGCTGCGTACAAAGCGATTACCCGCCTTCGATTCGTAGTGCCCAATGCCAGTGAAAGGGGTATTATTACTTCCCGAGCCATGCAACACACGGAGAAGAAGCATCTTTTCCCGGGGGGCGAATAGAGAGAGACCCAGTACTGGCCAACCTTATCCAGTACGTTATCGCCCAAGAACGTTTGACTCAACGAGTAATGGATTACCTCCAGAATCTCGCAGTTTTGAATCCTCGGATCGCCATTGGCAGATGACTGAGGCCAGACCAGGAGAGGTGCATTTTTCGACTAGTCCATCCGCTCTCCCCAGAAGAGGAAGAATGTGCTCCAGAGAATGGAGACATTTCCTCAGGACCCTGCATATTTTGCTTTTGCGCCCTAGACAAACTATGTTATATTTGTTAAGCTTACAATTAATTGTTGACTGTAATATGTGTGTTATGTCATAAGATTGGGCTATGAATAATTGTTTGATTTCAATTGTATGTGAGGGATTTTTACTACTGTGATTTTTGATCAACTGTTTTTCACTCTCCGTGAATCTCGAGGTGAGATTTTCTTTGAGCAAATTGCAACAAATATTTTTCCGTGACACAAACTTAAATTCACGCAGTACCACGACAACAGGCTCACAATCACAACCACTTCACCACATGCACTAAGTGCAGAACTACGTACATATTTCGCACATAACTGATCACCTCACTGACACACCACAATTTTTCCGAAAGAGAAATTTGTGGGTAATTATTCTGGTGCGGTTTGCCTCCAACACACCGACAACAATCAACACCTGACACCGACACCTAATCCTCGCGATCACCGCCGCCGCGAAGAGCTAACACTTGAGCAGCAGCATCACAGCGATCATCGAAGATCATCGCACACAGGATCACAGATAACCCTAGCAATGCCGCCAACCCTCCACACAGTAGGATCGTGAACCAGTCCGGCATCACCTCCACCATTAGAGCCTCGTCTTGAGATCCTGCAAGCTGAAACGGAGCAGAAGGAAGAAGAAGAAGAAGAAACGAGGCCAGGTGTGAGGAAGAAGAGAGAAGCACCACAGTCATTTTTATAGCTCGAGCTCGGTGTACGGTGGGCAGAGTCCACCAGCGACGCTCGTCGGTCGATCGCCGGTGTTCGGAGGCGAATACGCGAGCAGTGCCGACAATACACTGGCCCATGAGGTGAGTGCATGCTACACCAGCAGCTAGCATGCCGCGCACTACCGTAGTATGGCCTAGATTCCCTACACGCTAGACGTCGCCGGTGGGAAAAGCACGAGAAAGCGCTCGAGAGAGAGAGGAAGAGAGGAGAGTCCAAGGTGGAAGAAGACACTGACAGTGGGCCCTAGGTCCACCTGTCAGCCAGAGAGAGCTCTATGCACTCGGGTACGACCAGCATAATTTGAAAATTTAGAATTTTATTAATCCTAAATTTACTGTAGCCATAAGTAGAAATCTCTCGGTTTCCCCAAACCATAGATTTTTTTCTTTCCACGCAACTCTAGTACCCCACTGTAGTTATCGCTATTATCTGACCACTCGCTATAACCCCGTCAATTAAATTTTGATTTTTGGATCAACTATTGAGTTCGGAATCACTCCTTTCTTCTGAATTGTGGAGCTTTCCCTCCAAATAGAAACTTTTTCAAAAATAATTGTTGGAATTGAATACCTCCTCAAGAGAAATTCTTTTAATTCTGTATGATCAGTGGAAATATTTTTATAACTATTCTTCTAAGCTTTATTAATTTTTAAATGGTTTCTCACAAATTTTGGAGCCTCATTTGCACTACAACCATTTGGTAACTTCACTTAATAATTCTACAAAAAAAATTAGAAGACATGTGAGGTTACTACATCACTTCTATGCAAAGATACAACTTTGTGTTTTGAAAAAATTGAGCAAACCATCCACATTTGTATTCTGGTCCAGTTTCGTGATTTGTACTACAACCCTATTTTATTTTGCTCTAGTGACCTTGGGATTTTTTTTGCTAATAGTACACCCTACCAAACCCTTAAGACCAGGATATCAGACCCATTAGAGGATTTTTAACACATGCAATAATAGCCTTTATTTTCTATCCAGAACTGTACTTTTGCAAAACTTGCACTAGCAAGTTTCTACTTTTGCCAAACTAGCCTTGCCACCATCACCTACATCCAAAAACACCCCAACCTGGAGATTTTGGACACAAGAAGATTTGCCTAGATGCCGATAGCATTCTGTCGAATGCCTTGTGTACATGGCCATCGTTGGCATGCTCGATAGTTTGTATTGTGAACTTATCACTATGGCAAAAACAAAATGTCCCTTAGCTCTCTTATACCCACTAGCATAGACCTGTTTATTTTCATGGGCATTGATAAGTTTTTGCATTTCGTCGAGCGTCTCGCGCGTGTGTCCAGAGCATGGCCAGAGCGTACGTTTTGCACGCGCACGCAACCGAGCCACCGCGTTTGCCTAATTATGCCCCTGGCCTTTGCTCGCCCGCAGAGACATCCCCGACCCTCCCTGCTGCTGAAGCCGCTTCCTCGCACCGTGCAGCGTCGCCGCAGCAAGCCTTGGCGGCAAGCCTGCGGCCGCAGCAAGCGTCTGCCATGGATGGCACCGCCCCAGCCACCCCAGCTCACCAGCTGCCCTCTGTAACAGGCCGAGCCCATCGCCGCCATGCCCTGCTAGCAACAGAATGGCGGTTCACCGGTCTTATCCTCAGCCGTCAACGGAACGAACCTCGATTCGCCTATAAATAGGAGCCCCGAAACCCCCAACCGAGGCATGAGCCCTCCTTAGACCCTCAAACCTCTTCCCCCCTCGCACAAATTAGCCGAAGCCGTCGGTATTGCTCCACTCTGGACGCAGCGCCGCCGCCAGCTTCCGGCAAAACTCAGGCGAACCGAGCCTCAGCCATCCCACCCTAGCCCCTACTAGCTCCACCAAGACCTCTCGAATCGTTTTTCCCTCTGGTAATTTGTGGCATAGCAGCCGTAGGCCAATGTCGTGCTCATCGGAGCTCTCTGTCTGCCATGGATGGAGGGGTGCTCACGCCCAAGGTCCCCGGCGGTCCTTTTGCCCTCCAGAGGATGGCCCCCTCCCTCCTCAGCACGCTGGTGTGCACAACTTCGGGAGAAGTGCCTCCTAGCGCCGGCAATCGTCATCGGAGTCGGCCTCTGCCTCTAGCAAAGAACGCGCGTGAGGTGGGAGACAAACCCAACAAGTGGGCCCCACTTGTCGGTGTCACAACCCAACCGCCAGTGGCGCTGGCCCCTGAGTGCGTCTTCCTCGCAAGTAAGCGTTTTTATTGGTCATACGTTTTCTGTTTTGGAAAGCATATTCCTCCCCAAACCGTTTTCTTTTCTAATTGATTTAAAATCATATTTTGACCTGATCTTTGACTGGCTATAACTTTTAAAGTACAACTCCAATGGACCTAAAAAATCTTCTTGTTTCCAAAAATCCATCTAGTTTATTTTCATATTTATTTGAAAATTTTCCAAGACAAATTTTTGTGTTGTTTTTGAATTGTGTGTTAATTAGAATATTTTCAAATAGGATTTGGAGTGAAGAGAAAAGTGTTGGAGTGCACCTCAAATACATACACATTGAAGGCAAGCATTCTGGACCCTAGTATAATATTTGTTGTGTGTTGCTTGAGGTGACTACAACATCGAGTTGACCTGAAGTATGCATTATTTCATGTGATGGTGTGATCATGTTTACAAATGCATGATGAAAATTCCTTGTTGTTAGAATTGATATGCTTGTGAAAGGATTCACCCTCATATGTCGTTCATGCCTACCTCAAGGAATCAGGAGAAGTCTCTGTCTCAGGTAGACACGAGCTTGGTGCTGACATCCCGTTGGAGCGAGAACGGTCAGTAAGGCATGAAAGGTTATGATGAGTGGTGATTGTGTCTAATGTCGTGAAATATGTTTGTTGTACTAACCATGCAGAGAGTACACAACCTCCTGAGTCGACCATAGATCGAGTCTTGTCCCTATTCTCCTTCTTTTGATGCTGCCACATGTTTTCTGCAAAGAATACAGTTTAGTAAGTTACAAACCTCTTTCCATGTACACACCAAATAGAGGGCCCGTGATGAGGGTCCCATGGCCATGTATTAAAGCCCATCATCTGGTCAGGGGGCATGGGTGTTTCCGGTTGGGACCGAGACGGGGCACCCCTTAGAGCGCGCGATATAAATTTGATCCCATGCTATTCGAGGTGTTTGCCTCCCCGTCTTAAAGTTTTTCTTGAACGTTGCCTTGGGTGATACCTGGCATAGGGATGTGAAATGGGTGTGTACTGGTTAGGTGTGTTTTCTTCTAAAATACCGTAGACGGAACTAGTCCTTTGTGACTACTAAAATCCGTTGGCTGTGGGTCAAGAGTGCAAGCTCTGTAGCATTAACATCTATTCGAATAGCCGTGTCCGCGGTTAAGGATTACAGTCTGGGAGGGGTCAAGTGTCGGTCTTAGTGTCGGTCTTCGGAGGAAAACTTGTAAACCGGAATATTGATCATGACGAGTGATGAATGATGGTTATGATTATTATTTTGGTGCACTAACCATTTATATTATTTGAATTATTGAGTATCCCTGGGAAGGTTCTACCTCCTGGATATTAATTGTGATTATTCTTATATAAGCCCTTTATGCAGCGTCGCACAAACGCACGACTGTGGCATGCATACTGATTGCTTTATCATATAAGCCCTTTTTATGGCGTCGCTCAGACGCCCGACTGTGGCACATTGGCTCCTTTTTTTAAGCCCTTTCTGTGGTGTCGCTCAGACGCCCGACTATGGCACGTTTGTTGTTTATTTCCTTTATAAGCCCTTTATGTGGCGTCGCTAAGACGCCCGACTGTGGCATGCTGATTTTTATTTTTCCTTATAAGCCCTTTATGTGGCGTCGCTCAGACGCCCGACTGAGGCATGCTTTATATTATTATCCTTTCGAGGCATTGCTTCAGACACCTGATTGGTCTATTTTATTTCTATCCTCTGATTTCTTATTCATGTTTAATATGAATGACCTGCTTGCTTGCATCATGAAGTTTTATTTTTGTGACTGGTAAAGTGACCGTGCATTAAGTTCAGTGCCTGAATACCACTACTATGTTATACCTGTTTTCATAATGTTTGCGAGTACATTCAAAGTACTCACTGGCTTGTCCCTGGCTATTGTCTTGGCCAGATTATGCATGTGGAGAGGAGCATTATGATGACAACCCCAGAATCTAGGCATCGAAAATCGCAACCACACGAAGATAGGAGTTAACCAGGTCAGTTGTTCCTGTTGGAAATGGAGTCCCATAGACGCTGATGACCCCGAACCGCTTCCGCCACCAACCACTAGAAACCTTTTGTTGTACATATGGAGCATGGTGGTCTTGTATTTCAGCTTTTGTAATTTTTTCTTGGAATTTCTGTATCAAGATTGTGTCTCATCAGCTAACAGTAATCCTGGGGCTGATGAGCACAAGGGCCATTTACTAGGAAATTAATATCCCAGAAAACCGGTCCTGACATGCTCTGGGAAGCCAAAGGAAGAGGAGAGAGGTTGAGGGAAAGATAAAAGGGGGCTGTCCAGGGGAGAATCTTGGGGTTTTACCCCGCAAATAATTGAGCTAAGAACCAAAAATTGTTATTGGAGTTAGAGGGGAATGAGAGTAAGGTGTGGTAAAAATCTCACGTTAAGGAGAATAGTGGAAGGGGCCCAAACAATAAGTTTGGTAAATGAGCCGATGGTGTTTGATGAGTGTTTGATCTAAAAATTGGTTCTCCTTGCTATGACACTTAACATGATTAAAATATAGATGGAATTGGTGTTGATATCTAATTTTGTGCTAATTTGAAGAAAGTTGCTAATGAAAACTTTATAAACCCTAGAAATGGGTAGAAATGATTTTGTTTAGATTTAGCTAAGAAAATCCATTCTCCTTGATGCATCACTTGGGGTGGTGGCATAATTTGGCCATTCGAGCATGCACAAAAAGTTTGTGACCAAATGGGGAAACTTGGTAATGCAAAACTTCCCAATTCTTGAAATCGGCATAAATGGGTTTGGGTGGTTTGGGATAAGTTAATATTTTCTCCTTGATGCACCACTCGGCGTGGATGCCTTATTGGAGGATTACAACATGTCCACAAAGTTTGAGATCGATAGGAGACAGTTGGCAATGTACAGTTTCTAAAACTTGGATCTAGACAAAGAGGGTTTTGGGATATATTGATGAACCAAAACAATTGGGATTAAGATGAAACTTGGCAAGATGATCACATATATCATATGTGAAATTCTAGAATTTTTCAGGATTTATGTGAGAATATATCTTATAGAAATATTTCAAATGCTTGGAATAGGCAGAAATGATTTTGAATTGTTTTGTCTAATATTTTGAACATGACCCTGTGTTTAAACTCTTATATATGGACCATATATGCCCTCTGAGTTTTCTTAAAATTTCTCAAATATTTTGAAAGCATAGAAACAAATTTTCCTAATAAAAGACCATTTCTAGCCTGAAGAAAAAGCCTTAAATCAAATAATAAAATAATCTTTAAAAATGATATTTTGTGGCTTTGGTAAGTTATATATATTAGCTTCCAAATAAATCCTTTGGGGCATAATATTCCACCCAATTTGAGGACTTGTAGTAGAAACCTCAATTCAGGGGATTTTGAAACCCGAAATTGAATAAATGCTTTTTGGCCAAAATAATATTTGATTAAAATAGTTTTAGGTGCTATACGCATGGTATGATCATTGGACAAGATTTTAGATCAAGTAAAAGAGTTTTGAGAGTAGGAGGGAGTTTTATGAATCTAAAGCACCAACGAGCAATTAATCGAGCAAGCAAATAGCACGCCAGTCAAACATTCATAGGCACTCAAAAGTTTTAATTGGCCCTAATTTTTGAGTCGTGTTAACCTAGTCATGAGGCCAAATATAGGGTGTGACATATCTACCCCCCTTACAAGAATCTCGTCCCCGAGATACCTAGGCTACACGTAGAAAAAGGTGTGGGAATTCACAGGTGAGGTAGTCTTCACATTCCATGTTGCTTCTAATCTTTCGTGGTTGTCCTTTTGGATCTTGAGGTGCCTAACGATATGCCTTCGAGTGCATCATTGACTTCGTCTAAGGGTGAACGAGATTATTGCAATATGCTAGGCTTGCCTAATGGTTAAGGGTTTGGTGGACGAGGTTCTGGCAAGGGTCTGACTTGTGTGTGTATTCCAAAGTCGAAATAGATGGCCAAGTAGTGTGCCTGTGTTCCAGACCTGGGGTTGTTCATGTTGGTTAGTGACAACTAGATGTCTCATGTTAGAATAGAAGGGTCGAGCCTTGGTGTAGCTTTTCGTTGACGGGGAAGTCCTTATCTTCCTTAAAGCAAGAGATCTTCAGTTGCAGGAGGTCTTCATCCTTGAGAGCGTTGAAGCAAGTCATTATAGGGTTCTCGTCGAGAGCTTCCGCTTGAGTGAGTTGCCCAGGTATGTTCTTCATTCATCACCGACCATTTGTCTTCATCGTTAGGGACGCATGTTTCTAGCAGTTCTTCACGTGTTTGGTCTACTTGTCTGTCTATAGCCATGCGTGGCAAGGTTTGCATCGTGTCTCGCCCCTAAGACTAGGCTTAGAGAATTGGTGTCAAAATTGGTTCTACCATCTGGAAGGTTTCGGAGGGGTTGTAAATAAGCTGACTATCCAGAGGTATAGAACAGTTACCTAGTTCCCAAGGTCTGAGGCTTGGCAAGCAGGGTGAGCTACCTTTGACAGGTGGTTTACCATGATCGAGCCACGTTCACGTTCCTGACTGAACCAGATGGGGATAATAATAAAGTCATGAGAGTCGTTCCACTCCGTTCCAGGCATCTGAAGGGAGTAGGGACGTCATGCTCAACGTACACCATCAAAGAGGTCGAATGAGGGGGGTGCCATCGACTCCTCGGTTCCTTCCTAATCAGGAACTGATAGGTGACTACTTAAAGCAAGGGGCTCTATAATCCTCTTGATGTCCAAGGGCTTCATCGGGCTTGAACGTCGGTGCTTCTAGATATCGTCTAGTTGATGTAGCCGACAGAGGAGTGGTGGTTGACTTTTTTTGCTTCTTCTTCGTTGTTGTCGTGGCTTCGCAATCGTAGTGGTTCTTCATCTTTCTTGGGACAGAAAGTCTACTTATGTAGGGAGGGCGCTTCGCGAAGTCTAACTCCTTCAAGGTGAGACCTTATATTTGAGAGGCATGGTAACGGGTGTTCCTAGGGCTTGTCTGAACAGGACTAAGGTGTCCCTTCATCTCATTGGGTAATTAAGTATGTCATCCATGAGGATAACAACATATTCCTCCAAATACCACATAAACACATTGCACATGGGATGTGTGAGATAGGCAGTCGTTTGTTCCGGGTGGTCACTCGTCCATGGGTTTGTGGTCCAACCTAATATAGGTCCTTGTGTCCACCTTCCATATGAACATGGCAGGTGGAGGTCGGGGTGGAGTATCGGTCATAGTCAAATGACGTAGAACTGAGACCTATGGTCATAACCTGATCGCACTGTGGCTCAGTAAATCTTAGAGGTTTCAAGGAGCTTAGGATGTGAGTGAACGTCTACCATCTTATCCTTGAGCACAATTCTTAGATGCAAATAGTAATGCCTATTACTCCAAACAAAATCACCCTATATCATCAAAGGTATCATATCATATAAGTCAACTCCAATATTACACATGCTACTCATATCTCCAAGGTTTTGAGAGAAGGACTGTACTGAAAATCTCATATGTATGCTATATCTAACTCACATATATCCCTATAAAAAATCCTCGGGATAATTTACAAGCTGCTAAGATAGATCATGACACTACCAATCCAAGTGTCCTACTGACCTATCCAAGGTCTAAGGTACTGCATTAGTATGCAAAGGAAACTCGTAATATACCAATCCAAGATCTCATTTCCTTCCTACGAATCCAACTTAATTAATCCATGAATATCTTCCATTATTACATGATCCATTATTGCTACAAATCCAGCATCGATGGTGTCCAACATAATATCCTCGAGTTCATATAATCCACATATCATTGCAAGGAGTATTATCATGAACTTCCAATCTCATGGCCAACTAAACTCCAAGGTCGACCTTATATAGATCCCTAAATTACCCCTAACATCGTCCGATTCCTTCTACTATCATCCACCGAGAAACATGGTATCATGATCAAGATCATTGGACTAACTCCAAGTTACTCGGAACCATAAGGTTTAATTGATCTCGAGCACCTAGTAGAATTGCCTATTTAAATCCAAGTTTTGCATCTAGTAAGAATTCCCTACTAGTTACTCCAGTCACTATCATATTCACCATCAATCCACTATCAACATTACTTGCTAAAGTCAAGTCCTTAATCCACCCAGAATTTCATCTTGTGATCATATTTGTCCTACCAATCCTAATTTGGTCAAGGGACAAGTAAGTTATGTGACTCTATCAATATTGATCCACCAAGCTCGCCTACCAACATAGAGTCTCGTAATCTACCAAAGGGGTCTCAACCACTTCCTCAAGATATCTACTACAACCTCGTCAAATCATTACCTTACTAGTTCTATATCCTCAGAAGAATCTGCCCTATGGCATCATCAGTTCAAGTGATGTCTTAAGGATGTAATGTGTCTATTCACTATGATCACTAGTACCGTAATGAACCCAATGGTAAGCAGGGGTTATTCATGCTCATCAGGTGATCTGGCGAATCTGTGTATTAAACATGTGATCAGAGGCTTGTGCTGGGTAAGCTCGTGAGATCTAGGTTGGTTTAGGGGGGGGGTCCAATCTTGAGGGAAAAACATAACTCTACGGGGTTGCGTCTGGTCGAGTACGGTGTAGTCGAAGTCTTCAGCGCTAGTTGTCTATCGAAGTGGATCCTTGGTGTATCTGGTCTTGCTGGTCTTCAGTTGATGAGATGGGGGTAGAGAAGGTAGCATAGAGAGGAGTGCCTAAGGGGGCGGTATGGTGGAAGTGCAATTAATCAAGTGCCGAAAAGGCCAAACACATGCATTAAAATAAGGTGGGTGATATAGCCGTGTTCTCATTGCCTAGGGCAAAGGTGCGACTTATATCAAAGCACAAACAAGCAACACACATTATGGTACTATTCAAACCATCATACAAACTCGACTTCGCATAGGGGACACACGACCTATCCTACCCTAGGGGTCCTCGGACTTAGTAGTCATGCTTGTTTCATGTCTTGGAGAGGAGTACGCTCGGTCTTCTGGGTCTTCTTCAGGTGTCGCTATGTATCTGGTTGTTGTTCGTCGAAACAATTCGAGTTGTGCCCGAAAAGTCCTTGACAACTTCGCGTTTGGTCAGTTGATGATGAAGGTGGTTCCTCATGGCTGTCGTTGATGGGTCTTCTTTTGTCTTTGTAATTGTGTCAATGCCTTCTTTTCCTTCAAGGTGTCGAGTGTTCCAAGTGGGCAATCCTTTATGCAATGACATCAACAAGGCATGACAGAGTTATAACCTGTCGGTTACGTTGATAATAATATCAACACCGAGAGTGGGGGATGAAGGGAACCGTTTTCCTGCTCACTATAGTGAGGTAGACCAAATGGCGATGTTCTCATCCACCGGTGGCTGCCGACACAACAATGGTAAGGACAAGGTTGCTATACTAGCGATGCATATCATGATTTTTCATATCTTTTGCCCTGATCATCGTAGGCCAATGTTGCATCATCATGAGGAAGTGTCGAGGGTGTCACCATCTTCCTAGTCTTGATGCCTTCATCCTTCGAGAAGGTATCTTCTGTTGGTACTGCTTTGTCGTGGTGTCATCAAACTTGTGTGAATGTCTGGCAACGTAGCTCCCTTCCAGGTTACCCACGAGGATTTCCAAGGAATCTGGTGGTTACGGCCACAAGGGTAGTAGCGACAATTTGCAAAGTTTTGAAAAGCAGATGAGGAGAGCTAAGAGAAAAGTGGTGGAAGTGCTAAGGCAAAAACCTTTGCTTCCTTTGAAATTTTAGGATAAGTGAGCGTTATAGTGGTCTTGTAAGTAATTTGAAGGTTCTGGGAAAATAGTTTTGTCCTAACTAACATCCATGCTAACTAAGGGCTTGCTACAGTCAGGATGGCTCTAATACAAGCTCTGTGGGGACCCCGACTAACAAGTTGTGATCACTGAATGTAGGTGCAAGTGATCCCAGAGATAAATGCTCACTGAACACACATAAACTGAATAACAAGAGTCTTACATCCATTACATACCATTAGTACTCAAATATGGCCTCTATGACTAACTCTTCATAATCTCGCGGCGGAAATCTTCAACAATAGCATGAACCCATGCCATCAGCCTTAACCCTAAAGGCATTCTAACTAGGAAGCGTCGTAGCTCGCATGTTTCTCACCAAGGTAATCTTCATCATAACCTGATCTTTCATGCCAGGCCAATAAAATAACTATTAGCAAGCCACTGAGTTCTTTGAATGTAGCAAGCAACCCATGTTTGGAACAAGGCAATAACAAAGCATGATATAGCACTAAGTAGGTAAGTTTTGCACACAGCTAGTTTTGAGTGCAATGACATGATCAAGTAACTTGCGTCAGCATGCATCAATAGTTGGCAGATATCCATATGAAAGATACAAATATCGAAATAAGCAAGGGGTTGAATATCTCATAATCAGCTATTACATTCAAGTCGTCCGACTTAGCTCAAGTACCACCTGAACACCTCGGTTTAGCCATCATGTCAAGTCACCCGACTCAACCCAAGTGTCATCTTGGTCACCAAGTCACACTAGTTTGTAAAAAACACTGGACGTAGCTTAAGCAGCATCACCCAACTGTCCTTGACCATGGACACGGCTATTCGAATAGTTTTACACTTTTTGGAGGTTGCACGCTTTACCCACAAGATTCGAGGAACTTACGTGTCATCCACGACTCGCGGTATATTGCATACACGAGGTAAGCACCCGAACAATGCCTTTCCCCTAACGATACTGAACAAAGTGTCCACTCGATTGGTACCCAACCCAGATGATGTACATCGTAAGGGCCTTGCTCTAGATCGTACCATCCATGAAGGGACCAATGGTGTGCCCGGTGCCTGCGAAGGCCACACATGGTCGCCCTACTAGGCACAACCCCATATCGAGAGTGACCATGTCACTCCCGCCACTAGTAATGCGGGCTCAATGTCAGCACCAACCAAAGTAATAAATAAATCCCCTTCCCATATAGGGGAAGAGTGGTCGCACATGTAAGGTTGGGACGGTCGACAAATCTTAAACCCTCCGTTTTCGAAAACACACACACATCCAGTTCTGGTACACCACTTCTTTCCCAAGTGGTTATGTAGTCCATCAGCATCTCCCTCGTGCATTAGTGGCACCCGACGGGGTTTTCAAAAAAGTCTTGAAAATATTTTCCTCATAAGGAGGTAGGGTCATGCACGATGCAAGTGTCAACGGGAAAGTATCGGAGGCATCCCACCGAATTGGTCACCACATCAACATGATCAACATCACAGAAATAAGTGCTATATGCCATGCAATTAAAAGGGTTCATAGGAATGGTCAAAGGGCTGCTTGCCTAGCTTAGCAATGTCTTCGAGGTCTTCACACGCTTCTCGCCCACTCCTAGCAGTTCCTCTACCTCGTCTGCTATTGTCGGAAACAACCGCAATAAGCAACACAAAAAGAAGAAGATAAAAGTGCTCTATAATAGGAGTTTTATTTTTCTTGGACACCTCTGGTCATGAGAAAAATAACCAAGGAGGTTTTGGTGGATGTGGGTCAAGGGTGAGTTTTGATTGGTGGAAATGAAGGAAATTATGATCTATAAGATGTCTACAGGCAATAATTTGACAAAAATAGGTGAATGCACCCATCACATAGGGCATGATTTTATAAGATTTTTGAAGTAGTTTCACTGGATTTGGAGGTTATATGCATATTCTAGGGATTTGCAAAGTGGGTCGCATATGAAGAAATGGCACACTAATTGACATAGCAGAATAAGTGCGAGAAAAAATGTTCACCACTTAGTGAATGAATTTAGATACACCTAGGAACTTTAATCACCCCATTTGGAGTTGATTTGGAATCTCTAGGAATTTTGCAATGGGGGCCTTCATAGTTCAAATTTCAATTTGAGTTTGAACTAGACAGAAAAGTTTGCTCTAAAAATGTGCAATTCACATATTTGGATAGTACATGATTTTAGGAATTTGTAGAAACTTGAATCACCAAATTTGGAGGTCAAATGAATATTCTATGATTTATTTAGTGCCACTGGAAATAAATAAATCAAAATGAAATATACCTATCGGGCCAAAATGTGTGGGCCGCACAATGCATAGGCATAGGAATGCCACTAGGCCAGCCCAGCACTCGACCACACGGGAGGCTGGCGCGACGCTGAAGGCATAATCCCCGGAGGACGTTTTCCCTCATGGGGAGGCAGAATCCGGTAGAAGCCGTCTCCACTTAACAACGGGCCCGAGCGGTCGGACGCTGACAGGAAGGGCCCGCCTGGTGGGTTCATCTTCCTCCTCGTGGCGATGAAGACATGGGATATCCCAACGGGAATTGCTCTTCCGGCCAGCGTTCCTGGCGATCTTGGCACCGGTGGGCTCAGAGCGAAGAGCCGCATCCACATGGGTGTCGAGTGCCTGCCGGGAAGGGCCGAGGTGGCGATGGGATCGGTGGTTGCGGAGGGGGCCATCGGCCACCATTGTGCTCGAGCATAGGGCACTCCCGAAGAGTATGGAGGCACGTGGGAGCTTCGCAATGGTGGTGATAGGGCATTGGAGTGGTCAGGGGAAGAGGGGGAGCTCGAGAGAGCTCAAGTTTAAGGGGAGGTCAGGCGGCAATTTCGGCTTGGGAAGCAAGGCGAGGGCACGAGGGAAGCCGGGAGCAGGTCTGGGAGGTTTGCGGGACAGAGGAGGCGAGAGGGGGCTCGAGGAAGGCTTTTTATAGGGAGGGCGGTGGTGCATCGTGCGCCCATGCACCGGCTCGGCCACTGCCATTGCTGAAAGGCAGGGGGATGCAAGACCGTGTCTAGGGTGTTGGTGGAACTCGTACACAACGCAGGGGAGTGAGAGAGAGCAGGGCATTCATTAGGGCCTCGTGTGTGTGAGGCCCACCACTGGCCGAGCGGAGCGGCGCTGGGCACGTATGACAAAGGAGAGAGGAGGGCAAGGGAGGAGAGGGCTGACCAGCTGCCGTGGTGTGGACGTCGAGGCAGGCCATGAGGACATGGTTGGAGGTCTCGAGGCTGTTGGGAGCATTCATTGGGCGGTGGCTACAGTGCAGGAGCACACTGTAGCATGCTCTGGAGCGCATCTAATGCATGCCATGGCATTGCCTTTGGCAGTTTCTATGCGGCCACCTCTGTCTAGGGCATCTAGGAAGGTATAAACTAAGGCTATGAACCCTCGGATGCTCTGGCAAGCCAAAGGAAGAGGAGAGAGGTTGAGGGACAGAGAAAAAGGGGCTGTCTAGGAGTGAATCTTGGGGTTTTACCCCCCAAATAATTGAGCTAAGAACCTGAAATAGTTACTCGAGGTAAAGGGGGATGAGGGTAAGGTGTGGTAAAAATCTTAGGTTAAGGAGAATAGTGGAAGGGGCATGAACAATAAGTTTGGTAAATGAGCAGAAGGTGTTTGATGAGTGTTTGATCTATAAAATTGGTTATCCTTGCTATGAAACTTAACATGATTAAATTATATATGGAATTGGTGTTGATACCTAATTTTGGGCTCATTTGATGAAAGTTGCTAATGCAAACTTTATAAACCCTAGAAATAGGCAGAAATAGATTTGTTTAGATTTAGCTAAGCAAATCCAGTCTCCTTGATGCACCACTTGGGGTGGTGGCATAATTTAGCCATTAGAGCATGCATAAAATGTTTGGGACAAAATGGGGAAACTTGATAGTCCAAAACTTCCCAATTCTCGAAATCAGCAGAGATGGGTTTGGGGGATTTGGACCAGTCAATATTTTCTCCTTGATGCACAACTTGGTTTGGATGCATTATTGGAGGATTACAACATGTCCATAAAGCTTTAGATCAATAGGAGATAGTTAGCAATGTAGAGTTGCTCAAACTTGGATCTGGATAGAGAGGGTTTTGGGTTATTTTGATGAACCAAAACAACTGGGATTGAGATGAAACTTGGCAAGATGATCAAATATATCATTTGTGACATGCTAGAATTTTCCTGGATTTATATGAGAATATATCTTACAGAAATATTTCAAATTCTTGAAATAGGCATAAATGGTTATGAAGGGTTTTGTCCAATATTTTGAACATGACAATGTGTTTAAACTCTTATCTATAGAACATATATCTCCACCGAGTTTTTCTAAATTTTCTCCAATATTTTGAAAGCATAAGAATATTTTTTCCTAATAAAAGACCATTTGTGTACTTAACAAAAAGCCTTTAAATAAAATAATAAAATATATTTACAAAATAATATTTTGTGGCTTTGGGAAGTTATATATATATTACGTTCCAAATAAATCCTTTGGGGCAAAATATTCCACCCAATTTGAGCACTTGTAGTATAAACCTACATTCAGGGGGTTTTGAAAACCTAAATTGAACAAATGGTTTTTGGCCAAAATAATATTTTAATAAAATAGTTTTAGGTCTTATACACAAGGTATGATCATTGGACAAGATTTTAGATCAAGTAAAAAAGTTTTGAGAGTAGGAGGGAGTTTTATGAATATAGAGCACCAGCAAGCAATCAAACAAGCTAGCAAATAGCACACCACTCAAACATTCATAGGCACTCAAACACTACTAGGGAAAACCTCATACACAGAGGATTATCAGTAGCACTAGTCAAAATAGGGCGCTACTACTATCTAATAGTAGCGCGGGGTGACAATGATCACTACTGCTATGAAAATAGCAGTAGCGTGTCCCAGAAAAAAAAGCGCTACTACTATGACTGCCACACCATTGCCAATAGGCTAGGTATAGTAGTAGCACCCTATTTTGACAAGCGCTACTACTAAGAAAATAGAAGCAGCGCATTTTCCTTACAAGCGCTACCGCTAAGTTTGACTTGTCCATTTGCGGTTATCCCTCCTTCCCCAATTCCACATTCTTCTCGCGTCCCTCTCCCCTCGCCGCCCATGCTCCCTCGCCGCCCCTACTCCCTCACCACCACTGCCTCCGTCGCCGTCATCGGTGCCGCCACTGAAGCCGTGCACCGTCAGCGCCACCGGAGCCAGGCACCCTCGATGCCCCCGGGAGCTACCCTCCTTCCCTCCTCGCCGACCTCCCTCCCTCCATGGCCCTGCCTCCCTCGCCGTCACGGGGCCGCCCTGCCTCCCTCCAGGGCCCTATCACCCTCGACGCCCTCCTTGCAACTATCTCCCTGAGCACCTGCCCCAAGCACCCTCTCTATAAGACCCCACCCCTCCGCTCTAGTTATGAACCCTAGCTAGGTTTAAGTAGAGTAGTAGTGGTACAGTAGGTGAATAATTTGCAAGAGGGCAGTAGGTTAATTTACTTAGGTGAATTTAGGTATGAACCCTAGGTTTAAGTATGAACCCTAGGTTTTGATTTGAAACCTAGGTAGCTAGGTTTTGGTATAAACCCTAGGTAGCTATTTTGATATATAAATTTATCTAGATATCAAATTAGGACAGAAATATTATTCTAGGGCAGTACTGAATTTTTTTTGCTCATGTATATTTGGACATGTGGTTGCTCGTGTATATTTGGACATGTGTTGCGGTGTCGAAGATGGATATTTAAAAATTGTTTGCAGGGAATGATTCCAAGTGGCCTATGTTTAGCTGGAATATTGATTCATTTTCATTTTGGCAAATTCTAGGCGCTCTATTTGTCCACTTTGTAGCGAAGGTCATGCCGAAATTTTCCGTGAATTTCAGCATGACTTGTGCTACAAACTAGGACATATCGAGTGCCCAGGAATTGCGGCAACGGGAATGAATGAACATTCCTGTAAAACATTGACCTTTGTTTATGTCATTATTCATTTTATTAGCTCTAGAATTAATTGAATGGGTTTAATCATAAGAAACATGGCTAGCAACGATGAATGACACGGTTCTGGTGATTGCAACGTCTATGCAGTGGTAGATGCCTATTTGAACCTTCTTGATAAGCAACGGTTGTTGCAGGGCCCACCTGTCACATCCAAGACTAAGACTGACATCGAGACCGGCGCCGAGACCGGCGCTAAGACTGACATAGGCGCCGAGACCGGTGCTGAGACTGACACCGGCACCGAGACTGGCGAAGACGGTATAGAACCAAAACAAAAGAGGCAACAACGCCCAAACCAGCTCATCACTACTAGACTGGTGGTCACAGAGGTGGACGACGACAATTTTGAGCCAAAAGAGCCTGCGGAAGCATGCGCATGCTTCGGCAATCAAATAAGCTGCATCCTACGGGCAACCGCCACCATCAAAGATGCGAAACTATGGAAGATACCAGATATGAATTAGTCCCTCCTAACGAAGCTACGCAAGGTGTTCTTGTTCCCGGGTAGGGATGACATGAAATATAAAAATCCAGATAAAGACCCGGCAATGAAGAAGATAAACAGACGCGCCATGGGCAATATTAGCGGCGCGTTGTCTGCCTAGAAAGTAAGGGTGAAAGCAAGGATCATTGACAAAAAGGAACCTACTCCGAGATTGTAAAGGATAATCCGACAATTACAGAAGAGCAGTTTGAAATATTCAAGGCAGCTTGCATTGCCGAAGCTGCCAAAGAAAAGTCGGAGTACATGAAGGGGCTTCAAGAGAGAAACATGGGGTGCCACCACCTCGGAAGTCATGGTTACACGGGGAAGAGGTCCAGATGGGCCAAGGAGGACGCGAAACGAGAAAGTCGGGGCATCCCAGACCCCTTGGCGGAGTTCACCGTCCCGCAGGAGCGTGACGTCCTCAGGGCCCAGTACCATTGGGACACAGTGAAGAAGGTTTTCGAGACGGATTCGGTCACGACGTAGCTCATGAGACTGCAGGTAATTTTTAGCTTCTGATCAGTTCGACTGCACGTTCAGCCATATTTGTGAACGATCCTTGTTCCTTTTGTAGAGAGAGCAGCACAGGATCACGGCCGAAAGCGACTCACCGTCGGAGGCGTTGGCGAGGCCCAAGTGGGACAACCCATTCAACCGGGCCTTGAACATATTGAAAGGACTCCTGGTGGACACTCGGCCATCGTATGGACGCATGCACGGCATCGGAGATGGCGCCACGTGGAAGAAGTACTACCGTGAGACAACGGAGGAGAGCAAGGTAAGACGAAGGTTAAATGAAGAAAACATCGACAAGAAGGTTGCGATTGGGGTCGCAGCAGCGGTAGCTGCCGCAAAAAAGGAGATTGCAGCTTCGTATGGTGTCTTGGTTCCGGATATCGTCAGTTGGGGTAGGCAAAATCCAAATAAAGAGGCAGCAAACTTTCCCCTTTCCAACTTCTTTGGGAGCAGCTCGACTAGCATTGCACCAGCACCTCCTCCTGCACCGGCTCTCGCACCTGCTCCTGCACCAGCTCCTCCACCGGCTCCCGCACCTCCTCCTGCACCGGCTCTTGCACCTGCTCCTGCACCAGCTCCTCCACCGGCTCCCGCACCTCCTCCTGCACCAGCTCCTGCACCGGCTCCCGCACCTACTCCTACACCAGCTCCTGCACCAGCTCCCGCACCTGCTCATAGCAGCCCGTCCTCCGTCTCGGACGTGCTCGGCAGTGTTTCGTCTTTGGCTAAGCTCGACGACCTTACGATACCTGTCACACTGACACTCTTCAATAAATGTGTAATCTCCCGTTTCCATTGCCTTTCGGATGTCTCATGTCCTAGACATATCTTTATAGGCCGACGTTACCCCGTGCACCATATTGTATACCATCAGTGGCCAGAAGGTGGATGTGGGGAAGGCGACGATAGTGAAGCCGAAGGAACAATTGTTCCACAGCCATCCCCCCTGACGTCTTCAAGGTTTCCGTGGCCAGTGTCAAACCGGGCTAGGAGAGTTTGGCTCCTTTGGTACTAGGGGACACGATGACGAGACGCCACGGCGGCTTGGTGATTGCAAGAGGTGGGTCCTGTTGTGGCCAAAGAGTCTGCTTCGTCTGGAGTCTGCCGGGAGAGCACCCACGACCACGCAACCTCAGCAAGGTATAAACATCAACACCCCACCTACCCAATTAGCGTCGCCTGTCGTGCCGGGTGATAGCGGACGGGGTGAGAAAGAGGATCCATTAGTTGCTGATGACGTCGCCGCCACCAAAGAAGCAATGAATGATATTGATGCCATCGATGAGGATGATGATGACACTCTATAGTATCTCAATACTGACGCCTATGACAATGGAGGATTGATGGCTCAATAGTATGAGTACTCAGGGGTTGAGTGTCATTAGTTAATGCCTGAATTGCCGCCTATGGAGGCTGAACGTATTATAGACGACCTTCCAATAGCTAAGAAGCATTGGAAGAGAGCAAGGAAAGGCAACAAAGTTGCTTCTATGATCCAGCCGGCTCTGTAGCCTCGGGTTCAAGACCGCCTGTCATGGGTGCGGTGAAATACCATATCCCCGGTGAACCAATGCTACCTAAGGATGCTTTAGAGGCCATATACGGCGATCTCTGGAGACTTCATGACGATGTGCTGCGAAGAGAGAAAAGCATGATCGCCTCGCAAAATCCAGGATACCTGCTCTACATGGTTAACGTGCCGGAACAAAGGTTGTACGTCGACACATTCCCAGCGGAAAAGTTATTCCTTATATTCGATTACATCTTCGACATGTTTCACGTGAAAAAGCTGGATTTTACGTTTGTCCGCCTTTTGCCTTGCACATGAACTACATCATCAGGATTGAGCAGATACCTTATATCTATGTCGCTGACGCGTACTTCATGCACGAGAGCTTCTTGGCAGTCTGCAAAGAGCACCGTGAATACACAAGTAACCACATCGCCGATTTCATGGTCGGCAACAAGGACAAGGAGACGATTCTCGTGCCTTATCATCCCATGTAAGTCATCCGCACAGATATCCTTCCTTCAATTTCAATTATTTCATTTGCACACGTGGAGGCTAATTTGAGGTGTACTTATTTTGCGCAGCGACGGGCGCACCGTCCTCATCATCCTTTACCCCCGAGTCTCCCATGCTCTTTACTTGGACTTGTCGAAGAACATGAAGAAAAAGGATTACACCCACATCAAGTCTGTTCTAGAAAGTGCTATCTTTACATACGGTGTACGGGGTGGAGAGATCTCGCTCAGGAAGACAAGGAACCGTGCACCCGGCTTCGGCCGTAAGACTGACTTCTCCTACATCCAGCAACCGATTGGTATTATCAATGATGGATTCTATGTCCCCCACCACATGCAGGAGTTCATACGGGATCTGCAGAACCTTCACACGTCACCTAGATCCGGCGATGCCCATATTCTGCAATGGGCAAAGAACCTAGGAGATATCCTGGATCATTGACTCCGAGCTGAGTTCTATCACATCCAGCGTGAACTTGCCCAAATCATCATGAAGGAGGTCCTCAAAAAAACAGGGATGTTCTACGAAGAAGGGAAAATGTCGCGGGAAGACGTTCGAACACGCGTAGCCGCTCGGCATCTCGACCTGAAGGCTTTCACTGTGCTCAGGGACTATCTCCCTGACTAGCATGGATGGAACGACATGTTGGAGTGATTGACGATATATGACAATGTGTCTGTTTCGTCCATACTTTCTCTATGACGAAACTTTGAGTTATGCATGACGAAACTTTATTTGTGATGTAATTAAACCGTCCTCCTCAACTAGCGAAGATCACTCTAGTTAGCGCATTTTGGGTACGATGAACTTTGTATGCTTATGATATGTTGCTTCTATTTTTCCAAGTGTGTCTCTTTCTGTTGCTCAACTATATATGTTGCATATCATCAATTCATGTGACCATGCAGGTGCATAGATCATCGATGGTGAAGAGTGCTATGCCAGGAGTATACGACGAGTGGCCGGAGTGTCAGGCCCAGGTGTACCGGTTTCCGGTTTCTGAGCAACAGCCAGTAGTTAGTTTAGGTTTACGCTAGTGCGAGAGAGGGATATGAACCGACGCCTCAAGAAGTACTACATTATGTATGATGAGACATGTCATGTAACTTGCATAGCTATATTATGATTATGACGTGACGACATGATTTGTGTTGGATGATATGATGAGACTATTATGTGTATGATATGATGAGCATATTGCATGTTTATGACATGATTAGAATATTGTATGAAACCTGTACAGAAACATTGCAAATACATAGCAAACAAATGATATGAGAAAATATAGTAGTAGCGCTCTTTAGTGCTGGACAGGAAAGCGCTGCTGCTAAGTAGGTATAACAGTAGCGCGTGTCAAAACATGCTACTGATACACTTAGCAGTAGTGTTGGTACAGAAAGCGCTACTTCTAAGTAGGTATAGCAGCAGCGCGTGTCAAAATGCGCTACTGATAAACTTTAGCTATAGCGCCGGATCAGTAGCGCGGTTACCCGCACTACTGATACACCAAATACCCGCGCTATTGCTAGGGTTTTCCCTAGTAGTGAAATTTATTAATTGGCCCTAATTTTTGAGTCGCGTTAACTTAGTCATGAGGCAAAACACAGGGTGTGACATTGATGTAGTCGAATGCCTTCACGATCTAGATTGCAAGCCGTCCCACAATCCAATCACGATTTGTCTTGCGACCCAATCACTATCCGTCCCACGATCCAGTTGCAGTCCTTCCGATCTAGCGCCGAACGGACAACACCTCCACGTTCAGCACACATACAGCTCGATGACGATCTCCACCTTCTTGATCCAGCAAGAGGGACCGAAGAGGTATATGATTTCTCTGGAAGCGCGACGGCACGGCGGCGGCGGTGGTGGATCTATTCCGGCAGGGCTTTGCCTAAGCACTACGGAAAACTAGAGGATTTGATCTATCAAGGAGACAGGGCTGCACCTTTCTAGGGTTTCTGCTACGGCTGCCCTCTCTCCCCTCCAATATATATAGGAGGAAGGGTGGGTATGGACGACCTAGGGCTCCTCCTAGGAGTCGGCCGAAGGAGGTGGAGTTGGAGGAGTCCACCTCCAATCCTACTCCAAGTAGGATTCCTTCCCTTCCCCACTTGGGCTTTCCTTTTCCCACAAGTCCAGCCGCATATGCCCACTTGGGCTGGCCGCCCAGCGTACCAGGGGCTGGTGCGCCACCCTAAGGCCCATGTGGCCCTCTTGGGGTGTGGTGTCCCCACTTGGTGGACCCCCGGAACCCATTCGTCACTCTTGGTACACTGTCGGAAATGCCCGAAACTTTTTTGGAGTTCAGACACCACTTTCCTATATATCAATCTTTACCCCTGGAGCATACTGGAGATCCTCGTGACATCCTGGATCTCATACGGGACTCCAAACAACCTTCGGTCACAAACATACATAACTCGGTACTACCGAAACATCACTTAGGGTTAAGTGTGCAGACCCTGCGTGTTCGAGCACTATATAGACATGACCAAGACACCTCTACGGTCAATAACCAATATTGGGACCTCGATGCCGATATTGGTTCCTACATATTCCACGAAGATCTTTATCGGTTAAACCTCTATGTCAAGGATTCAGTTAATCCCGTGTGCAGTTCCCTTTGTTCTTCGATATATATGTTACTTGCCCGAGATTTGATCGTCGGTATCTCTATATCTAGTTCAATCTCGTTACCGAAAAGTCTTTTTACTCGTTCCGTAATAGAAGATCCTGTGTCTAACTCTTTTGTCACATTACTTGCAAGGCTCATTGTGATGTTGTATTACCGAGTGGGCCCTGAGATACCTCTCCGTCACACGAAGTAACAAATCCCAGTCTTGATCCATGCCCACTCAACAGACACCCTCGGAGATACCTATAGAGCACATTTATAGTCACCCAGTTACGTTGCGACATTTGATACACACAAGGTACTCCTACGGTGTGAGTGAGTTGCATGATCGCATGGTCATAGGAACAGATACTTGACATGCAGAAAACTATAGCAATAAACTAACATGGTCATAGGAACTCCTTCTTTGATTGATCCATTTTGAACTCTTTCAAAATCATGTCAAGGTATGTGCTCATTGAAAAATCTTACAGGCGTCTTGATCTATCTCTATAGATCTTGATGCTCAATATTCAAGTAGATTTATCCAGGTCTTCCTTTGAAAAACTCCTTTCAAACAACCCTTTATGCTTTCCAGAAATTTACTTCATTTCTGATCAACAATATGTCATCCACATATACTTATCAGAAATTATTTAGTGCTCCCACTCACTTTCTTGTAAATACAAGTTTCTCTTAAACTTTGTATAAACCCAAAAACTTTGATCACCTCATCAAAGCATATATGCCAACTTCGAGATGCTTGCTCCAGCCCATAGAAGGATCGCCGGTGCTTGCATAGCTTTTAACATCCTTAGGACTGACAAAACCTTCTAGTTGTGTCACATACAACCTTTCCTCAAGGAAACCATTAAGGAAACGATGTTTTACATCCATATGCCAGATTTCATAATTGAAAAATGCAGCAACTGCTAACATAATTCCAACAGACTTTAGCATCACCACGGGTGAGAAAGTCTCAGCATAGTCAACTCCTTGAACTTATCGTAAACTTCTTTGTGACAAGTTGAGCTTTACAAATGGTGACATTTACCATCATCTTATGTCTTCTTCTTAAAGGTCCATTTGTACTCAATGGCGTGTCGTTCAACGGACAAGTCTACCTATGTTCATCCTTGGTTTTCATACATCGATCCTATCTCGGATTTCATGGCCTCTAACCATTTGTTGGAATAATGGCCCATCATAGTTTCTCCATAGCTCTTAGGTTCATCGTTGTCCAACAACATGATCTCTAAGACACGGTTGTTGTACCACTCAGGAGCAGTACACGTCCCTGTCACCTATGAAGTTTGATAGTAACTTGATCCAAATCTTCATGATCACAATCATTAACTTCCTCTTCAACCGACGTAGGTTCCACAGAAACATGTTTCTACGCTGCACTACTCTCTGGTTCAAACAAAGGTTCAACAACCTCATCAAGTTCTATGTTCCTCCCACTCAATTCTTTCAAGAGAAACTCTTTCTCAAGAAAGGACCAGTTTTATCAACAAAAACTTTGCCCTTGGATATGAGATAGAAGGTATACCCAACCATTTCCTTAGGGTATCATATGACGATGCACCTTTCCGCTTTGGGCTCGAGCTTATCATACATAAGCGCCGCGTTCCCAAACTCTGAGAAATGATAGCTTAGGTTTCTGCCAAACCATAATTTATATGGTGTCATATTAACGGCTTTAGATGGTGCCCTATTTAAAGTGAATGTAGTTGTCTCTAATGCATAACCTCAAAAGGATAGTGGCAAAATGATAAGAGACATCATAGTACGCACCATATCCAATAGAGCATGACTACGATGTTCAGACACACTATTACACTATGGTTTTCCAGGTGGCGTGAGTTGTGAAAAAACTTTCACATGGTCTCAAGGTTTAGACCAAACTCATAAGTCAGATATTCACCTCCACAGTTGTTGGTGTCAAAACCGAAGGATCTCGTAGTAGGGGTCCTAAGCTAGGCATCTTGGAGCGATGGTAACATGGACATAGGATTTTACCCGGGTTTGGGCTCTCTCAAGAAGCTAATACCCTATGTCTTGCTCTTGATTATATTGATATGGGAATAGTACATAGTACAAGTATCTACCACGAGATTCTAGTAATGAATATGAGATTGAGATTGACTAGCCTGGCCTCGGTTTATATATGCACCGTAGGCCTAGGGTTTAGAGGAGTCCTTGTCTTGTGCGCCAAGTCTTGTGGAATCCTTCTTGTATTCGGCATGGGCTGCCCAAAGTGGCCCATTAGTGAATCGTCATGGGGGTCCTCAGCCCGACCCATAGGTCGGGGGGCGATGTGGTGAGTACCCCCTAGTTCAGGACACCGTCAGTAGCCCCTGAACCGGTCTTCAAGTTGGGGATGCTCCTCGGTTCTTTCAAACACCTCTTTGTCTTCAGTCATCGATCTTGAAAACTGGTTCAACAAATCTTCCCATCATCGATCTTGAGGATCGCCGAACTATATCCAAAGAGTTCACGTGTCGGGCATCCAAGGAGCCCCTTTAAGTTATCGTCCTTTATAAATGCCTAGTAATTTTTTATGATAAACCTGGGGTTTGAAGTACTTCCCGTGCGACGGCGTCCTCTTGCTTCCGAGCTCCAACACCGAATTACATCTGAGGCGTCTTTTCATAGCCGAGCTCCAACACTATTCGGTGTTCAAGGTATCCTCTTGCGCCCGAGCTCCAACGTTGGACTGCATCCGAGGTGTCTTTTTGCAGCCAAGTTCCAACATTATTCCGCATTCAAGGTGTCATAGATTACCTTGGTCTCTAAACAATTTGAAGGAGACCATCCGAGCTTAAATGTCAGAATTAGTCTTCTACGGAATGAGCCATTCGAATCCGAGATTTATGACGGACTGCTTCCAAGCTCCAACACCGGACTGTATCCGAGCTCTAACGATGGTCAGCGTCTCAGGTATCATAAACTAACTTGGACCTTAGAAAAGTTGAAGGAATTGATTCGAGCTTAATGTCGGAAATGCTCTCTATGGAGCCAACCACTTGTGCCCGAGCTTTATGCCGGACTGCTTTCGAGGTGGTGCACCACCCCGACCGTGGGCTGCTTTTTCATGGATATAATTTCCAATCATTGCAATTTATTGTCTGCCGAGATATATAGCCAGTAGCCCTCAAGGTGTGTGTCTGTTCAATGTCCGGCATGCACCTAAAGGAAAACATAAAACCGCTTATCCCAGTAGCCCCTGAGACTTAGGTCGATTCACAAAATCAGCATGAGGATCAACTCCTAGCTCTGCAACATACTTAGGAATAGAAAAGAAATGCAATATATTAGAGGAAATAGTGATCGGTAAGCGGACCCTTGGGAGAGGGTCTTGAGAAGTTGCCATAATATATAAGCTTCATGCCGGATAGCTCTAGATAGTACCTATTGTTGTCCGAAGACACGTTTGCCCATAGCTCGGTCAAGCCGAACACTGCGCATTTTGAATTTTCTGCATTGAATAGGCAATGCAATAGCCCCCGAGCCATTGGTAAGGTGGCAACACCAGATCAGGGGATCGATGTGCCCCTTTAATATTTGTAAATGATAAGCGCGAAGCCGAGTAGCCCCGAGACTTAATGTGGGCACGGTGGCTGAATTAAGGATCGATATCCGGAGTAAATTGGTTTTAATCACAATTTATGTGTAATGATTTTATGTATCCAAGTACTTTACATCATTAATGCTCAGATCCGCATTGTACAAAACTTTGTCGATCGACCATCCGCTTCAACCACCTCGACCAGTGGTCGAGGAGTGTTTATCCTACTTTATTAAGCCTTTATGAGGGCAAAGATTTATGGCAAACAAGGCAATCAGGCCATACGGTTTTATAAATAAAGGTACACACAGAGATATGTTATATTACAATTTAACGTAAGAAACATCTTCCAAAGAAAATAGTCCCGTTATCGGTTCCTTTCTTTGGGTTGTCATGCTGAACTTGATCATGAAACCTCATCTCCGATCAATCTGGGAGGAAAATATTGAGTATTTAGCTGGGAGAAAGTTTCCAAACTCTATGGTTCATAATGAACAAAAAATTACACTTCCATCGTTGCCGACCAATTATATCCTTAAGATGGCTAGGTTTCGGCTTCACCCAGTTTGAGGTACTAACCCGGATGACCTGGTAGTAACAATCACGAAGGTGCACCCTTTACTTCGTAGCCAAACAATCGGGGACATAGGGGTAAGCACAAGAGCCAGGCAACCCAGCTTGGCCAAAATCTTAAGTTAAATTGATGCATATTTATGGCTTTATTACGATAATTATGGAAGGCATATTCTCCATTGAGACTACTTATAACCTGAAAGTGGCCCATTGTCGGCTTCCACCCCTTTGTAGATGCTACACATGGTGTTTCCGTACTAACAATACAACCCTTAGCTGATGTATCAGTGCCCGAAGGTGGTTGTGTTAGCGGAAACAAGGCAATCAGATATGTAGGCTTTATAACTTTCACTCAGTCATAGGAGTTTAAAGTTCAAGACAACTTACTAGCCCTCGAATAGTGTTCGGCATGATCCGAGGTATAACCAGTGATACTTCGGCCAATCTTATGAAAGGCCCGTTGTTTAATACAGTCATAGGATCGCGAACCAGTTTATGCTCATTGTGATAGTCAGTTTTTGGCTTTATCCACTGAGGTACTTGACCAGTTAAACCGGAAGTACAATCACAATGGTTCTCCCTTTGCACTCCTAGATGAAAGCACATTTTATCCCTTGGTGGTCTTGGTAATTCATAACAACATATAAGTCAATGAACTAATATTTCCATCAAGTATATTCCAGGAAAAGTGAAATGATGGGTTGGCAAATAGATTGTGGAACAACCCAAGATGCAAGGAAATGGATTGGCAAAGCTTCAAGGAAGAGGACTCTACATTTTATATTTGTGAGAAATCACCTTGAGTCCATAGGAAAGCCAATACTATTAAAAGGGGGTAAAGTTTGGTTGGTGTAAAATGCACATACGTGCACAAGTGATAGTCACTGATGGGGTTATTACCCCTGGGAAAGCCAAAGCAACGGGGTTCTCCCCTCCTCCCGCTTCAAAGAAAAACTATACGACCGGCTGCCCACGGCTAACTGGGGTGCGGCTGGCTCGAGCTGCCATCGACTGGCGGCATGGACGGCTGGACAAGGCGTCGGCTTGACCCCCGGCCGACTGGGTGTGGCCGGCTGCCCCAGGGCCGCCCCCTCCATTGACCCTGGGGTAGACATGCAACGTCCCGTCCCTCTGCACGCGGGTACAACGACGCGAGGCGACCGCCACGACGGGCGACACTACAGCCATAGTGGCCGCTGACGCACAGGTGCGCATGGCTACAGTCCGGCCGTCCAGGCCGCTGACCTTGGCAAGCGCGACCCGGCGGGGAAACAGTGTCGACACACCCTCGCCCACTTGATTACCTGCTGCGGCATGGCTACAATGCAGCCGGCCGTACCAGAGACTTCGGCCGGCTGGCACTAGACGACGCCTCCTGGGCGACCCATGCCGCGGCAGGTGGGCAAGGCCCAATTGTAGAGCCGGCTGGCGGCCCCCCGAAGGTGGCGGGACTACACGATCGGTGGAGCCTACAAACAACGAGATGGCATGAAGGGTGGGACCTCCTGGTCGGTCGGAGAGGTTGCTAGCCGGGTCCCTCCACCCGTGTACCTTAGAATACATTATAGAGCCGGGGGGTTGGCCTATAAACCCCCCGAGCCCCCCATGCGACGGGGACAGACGGACAATCGCTCACGCACACACCCACACGAAACTCTCCTTACTTATCATCTTTAGCAATGGATGAAGACGAGACGGTTGCTCCTTTCTTCCTCCTCTAGACACAGCTCTAGGAGCATCCTTGTAAACACATCAATCCATCCAACTAGACCAAGCAGGACTAGGGGTGTTACCTCCCACGGAGGGCCCTGAACCTGGGTACATCGTGTGTCACCATCGCTTGTGCCCAATCCCGCACCCGGAGCCCGTCGGCGTCCTCCGGCCCCAAATACCTATGATAGGCCAACCCATGGCATATGTCTTGAGAAAACGACAATAGTTGGCGCCCACAATGGGGCCATACGCGGCGCCGGCCGGATTCACGCTCCGGGAAGGACCCCTTGCCATTCCCCGTTGTCGCCAAATGTCCAGGCGAAAATGCAGGCTGATGGGGCTTGCTCCGGCATGCCCTGTGGGCAGCTCCATCGACCTCACGCTCGAAATCAACGTGCTCACCAAGCGTTTTGGGAGGCTCAGCCTCGCCGAAGCTCCGGCCGCCATTGAGTACCCCAGCCAGGTGCTCGTCTGTGTCGGTCCGCCCACGGCCGTGGGAACACTTGCTATGATCCTATCCAGCAGCTCCCACGATCGCATGGGGGCAATCGCCATCATCTCCTCCACCTCCTCTGGACGTGCGCGGTATGAGGGTAACGCCGCCGTGGCTCGCGTCGGCACCTCCGACCCGCTCGGTGTGGCCCTCCGCGGTCTGAGCACCCCTATCACCCAGAAGGCAGACCCCAACGCCGCCGTGGCAAAGCTCGAGGCGGCTCGCCGCGTCCTTTTTGGGGACGCCACTGCCCTCGCGGTCACGCGGCGCCGCATGGAAGCCGTCAAGCGGGAATACGCTTCCGCCTACGGTCTAACCCTGGCTGGCACTGAGATCCTGGGTGGCAAAATGCCCGTCTATGACACCCCCGTAGCCAACCTGCGGGCCCTCAAGGTAGCCTACGAGGATTTGGCTACCTTGGAGGGCGAAGAACGTGCCGTCCACGAGCGCGACATCAAGGACCTCATCGATGCCGACGACGCGCAGCAACATCTGTTCGCAGCTGGCGGCGTCGCCTTCGAAGGCTCCCGGCCCGAGCGCGAGGGCACGGGGACTGCTGGCCGACAGACGGCTTAGCACTCCTCCTCCGGTCGCGCCTCCGGCCGCCGGGTCAAGGCAAGTAACCCCCGGCCCTCTCAGCTGCCGGGGAGCGAGCAGCCGGCTGTTAACAAACAGCCGGCACACCAACAACCCACCTCGCAGCGGCCGCCACCACGAGGCACAGCCACGGGCACACTCCGCCCCCACGGCGCGAGCCGGAACGATCGATTCCACCTGCCATCCGCCCCGAGCTCTCGACTCGGCTTGGCCTGCGCGTCCCCCACGGCGAGAACGATGCTCGCCTCTGCATCGACTAGCTCGCACAGTCGGCCCTCCTCAACGAGCAAGGCTCGATTGGCCCAACCTGTTTTGGCCCCTGGATCTGCAACGAGCCGTTCCCAACCGGCTTTACACTCCCCTGAGACACCCCGAAGTACAATGGGGCCGCCAATCCGAGGACTGGCTAATCGACTACACCACCGCGGTCGGCATCGCCAGGGGGAACAAGCGCGTGGCCACTCACTACGCTCCCCTCATGCTGATAGGCTCAGCCTGCACCTGGCTCAATAGTCTGGCGGCTGGCAGCATCAACACCTGGACGGACTTCGAAGAGGCCTTCCTCCACAACTTCACCGGCACCTACAAGCGGCCTGGCCGCCCCCATGAACTCGCCATGTGCGTTCAGGGGCCGGACGAGTCCCTCGGCGACTACCTGACTCGATGGACCGAGCTCCGCAACTCCTGTGAGGGGGTGCACGAGGTGCAGGCCATATAGTACTTCATCGAAGGCTGTCGAGATGGCACCCCTCTCAAGCACGAGCTTCTATGCCCAAGCCGGTCACGCTTGCCGAGCTCATGACCAAGGCGAACAAATACGCCACAGCTGATTCAGCCATCCGGGTCAAGACGACCCCGCCCGCCAAGGCAACGACAACACCGGCAACGTCTCGGTCGGCTGTCGACAACCGGCAGCCGCAGAACAACAAACGCAAGAACGACCAGCCGGATCCCCGCTACGGGAGCCGACAGGTCGCCACCATCGAGGAGCAGGAGCCGGCTGCCCAGCCTTCCAGCCAGCGCTAGCGCACGAGCAAGGCTACCTGGCAGTCGAAGCTTACCTTCGAGCAAATGCTCGACCTCCCCTGCAAGAACCACTCAGGGACAAACCCTCTATGCACACACTCCGTCAATGCAACTTCTCACAATGACTGGCCTGGGGGGACGGCCTTTTGGCTCCTCCCGTGCCGCCTGCCCGCGCTTCGGCCCCAGTGCTAGCTGCCACCCCGGCGCCATATCCGGCTCTGGCCCGGAACGAAGGCCATCTGATCGACCAGTTCCCTAACCAAAATGGCTGCTACGTCGTCTTCACCAGTGAAAAGACGAGTAAACATGCTCAGCGCCGGCTCCATCATGAGGTAAACTCCGCCATGCCGGTAACTCCCCAGTTCATGCACTGGTCAGAGAAGCCGGTCACCTGGAGCCAGGCGGATAACCCCGCTGTGATGCCAAGTCCCGACAAGCTACGCCCTGGTCCTCGACCCCACCATCGCCACCAAGAAGCGCACTTGCCACTTTTCATGGGTGCTGATAGATGGTGGCTTCAACATTAACATTCTTTACCTCGACACGATGCGCAAGCTGGGGCTAAAGATAGAAGACCTACAGGCGAGGCGGGCGGTTTTCCATGGCATCGTGCCTGGAAAGTCCTGCTCCCCTGTCGGCACGATCACGCTCGACGTCCTCTTCGGCGGACCCGGCCACTTCCGCCGCGCGCCGGTGTTGTTGAAGGTCGTGGACCTCGCAAGTCCCTACCACGCGCTGTTGGGCCGGCCAACCCTTGTCAAATTCATGGCAGTCCCTCATTACGCCTACCTCAAGCTCAAGATTTCGGGACCCAAGGGAATCATCACCATCGCAGGAGACTACAAGATGTCGATCGAGTGCGCTCGAGACGGCAACCAGCTGGCCGAGGCCCTGGAAATCGCCGAGGACAAGCGGCAGCTCGACCGGCTCATGGCCCTTGCTGCCAGCCAGCCGGCTATGCCGGATCCCCCCTCGCAATCCATCGGTGAGGCCTCCTTCCATCCCTCCAAGGACACCAAGCAAATCCCACTTGACCCGGCTAACCCGGCTCAGTGCATCACCATCGGCTCCTTCCTCGACAGCAAATAGGAAGGCGAGCTCATCGACTTCCTCCGTGAGAATCGGGACATCTTTGCATGGTCCCCCAAGGACATGTCAGGTGTTCCGAGTAAGTTAGCCGAGCACAAACTACACGTCCAACCTGACGGCAAGCCGGTCAAGCAACCACTATATATGTCATTTCTTCGAGGAGAAGCGGCATACCATAGGAGAAGAGATCTCCTGGCTGCTCGTGGTCAGGTTCATCATGCAAGTTTTCCACCCAGACTGGCTGGCCAACCCAGTCCTGGTGCTGAAGAAGAACAAGACCTGGCGCATGTGCATTGACTACACTAGCCTGAACAAGGCGTGCCCCAAGGACCCATTCGCCCTGCCGTGGATCGATCAAGTCATCGACTCCACGGCCGGCTGCGACTTGCTGTCGTTCCTGGACGCCTACTCCGGCTACCACCAGATCAAGCTGGATCTGGAAGAACGGCTCAAGACCTCCTTCATCACGCCCTTCGGGGCCTACTACTACATCACCATGTCCTTCGGCCTGAAGAACGCATGCGCCACCTTCCAGGGGTGCATGCAGAAGTGCCTCCTGCCTCACATAGGCAGGAACGTCCATGTCTACGTTGACGACACCGTCGTCAAAGCCAAGAAGCTTAACCCAGAGAAATGCGTCTTCGGCGTCCCAGTCGGCCAGCTCTTGGGTTTCTTCGTCTCCGCTCGCGGCATCGAAGCTAACCCAGAGAAGATCAGCGTAATCAAGCGCATGCCCAAGCCGACCCGGCTCCACGATGTCCAGAAGTTCAACGGCTGCCTCGCCTCGCTCAGCCAGTTCATCAACCGGCTGGGGGAGAAAGCCTTGCCCATCTACGGGCTCCTTCGCAAGACGGCTCTTGTTGAGTTAGGTCACACCAAGAAGTCGGGAATGTTCGATTGGCCCGAGGAGGCGGACGAGGCCTTCCGTGGCCTCAAGAAGGCTCTCACCCACACGCCCATCCTAGCCGTGCCGGCTGAGAAGGAACTCTTGCTCACATACATCACGGCGACCACTCGCGTCATCAGCGTCGTCTTGGTGGTCGAGAGACCGGAGGAGGGCAAATCCCTACCGGTCCAGCGCCCCGTCTACTACCTCAGCGAGGTCCTCTCCCCGTCCAAGCAGAACTACCCTCACTACCAAAAGATGTGCTACGGCATATACTTCGCCACCAAGAAGGTCACGCAGTACTTCCAGGAGCATACCATCACCGTGGTGAGCATGGCCCCGCTCGGCGAGATCAGGTGCGGCTGGGACTCCACCGGCCGAATTGCCAAATGGGTCATCGCCCTCGCCGATCACGAGATCCGATACGAACCTCACACCGCCATCAAGTCATAGGCGCTAGCCAATTTCCTCATCGACTAGGCGGAAACCGAGTTCGTGCTGCCTCCTCCAGACTCCACGCATTGGCACATGCATTTTGACGACTCGAAAATAAGTACCGGCCTAGGTGCCGGCATAGTCCTCTCCACCCCAAAAGTTGACCAGCTCAAGTATGCCCCCAGATCTACTTCGCCGCCTCCAACAACATGGCCGAGTACGAGGCCATCGTCCATGGCCTCCGGCTCGCCAAGGAGATCGGCATCAGGCGCATCCTATGCTTCGGTGACTCCGACCTCGTGGTACAACAGGTCTTTGGCGAGTGGGATGTCAGGGACACCAACATGGCAAGCTACCGCTTCTTCACACAACAGCTCACCGGCTCTTTCGAGGGCTGTGAGTTCCATAACATCCCACGGGCGGATAACGAGGCGGCCGACACACTGGCAAAAATCGGCTCCACCCGGTAAGCCATCCTAGCCGACGTATCCCTCGAGCGGCTATTCAAGCCGTCGATCAAGCCTTCCCTAGAATCGGAATCCATCTTCATGTCGGCAGACGCCGCCGCCCCGTCGATGGCTCCGGCTGTCCCTTCGACATCTTGGCCACCGGCTCCCTCAACCTTGGCCGCCTCGCCAGCATCAGTTGAGCCGGCGGCAACCGAGGCCGCCGGCTCCAACGACGCGGTTGTGATGATGACAATCGACCAGCCGGTCTCGGGGGCTGGCAAGCCGGCCACGGGGGCTGGCGAGCCGGACCCGTGGACTGATCATCTGGGCCCGGGGGCTCCTAAGCCGGCCCCCGTCTCGGCCCCTCTTGGGCGCAGCCCACCCTGGCGTTCCTTCTACGCGGCGAGCTCCCCTCGGATGAGGACATGGCAAGGCAAATCCAAGATCGGGCCACAACAAACAACATTGTCAACAATGACCTCATCCATCGCAGCACCACCGGCGTCTTCCAGCGGTGAGTCGAGCCAGAAAAGGGTTTGGAGATCCTCCTCGACATCCACCAGGGCGAGTTCGGGCATCACGCTGCCTCCAAGACCCTGGTGGCCAAGGCCTTCCGCCATGGCTTCTACTGGCGCACTGCTTTCAAGGCGGCCAAGAAATTTGTTGATGAGTGTGAGGGCTGCCAACGCTTCAGCACGCAGAGCCATCTACCGGGATCAGCCCTCCAGACCATCCCCCTCTCATGGCCCTTCGCCATCTAGGGGCTGGACATGGTGGGCCCCTTTAAGACCGCATGAGGCGGCATGACGCATTTGCTAGTGGTTGTCGACAAGTTCACCAAGTGGATCAAAGCATGACTAATCAAGAAGCTGGACGGCCCCACGGCCGTCCGGTTCATTGATGACATCACGGTTCGCTATGGCGTCCCCCACAGCATCATCACCGACAACGACACGAACTTCGCCAAGGGTGCGCTCGTGCGTTTCTACTCCAAGCAAGGAATTCGGCTTAACCTGGCCTCCGTCGCTCATCCGCAGTCAAACGGCTAGGTCGAGAGGGCAAACGGCCTCATATTATTCGGCATCAAGTCTCGGCTCGTTACGCCGCTGGTAAGGTTAGCCGGCTGCTGGGTCGATGAGTTGCCAGTTGTCCTTTGGAGTCTCGGGACCACCCCCAACCGATCAACCGGCTACACACCCTTCTTCCTTGTATACGGGTCCGAGCTGATCATCCCTACCGACATCGAGTTCGACTCGCCTCGGGTCGCCCTATACATGGAGAAGGACGCAAAGGAGACAAGAGAAGACGGCGTCGACTTACACGAAGAAGCCTGCGAACTAGCCTTGACCCGGATGGCAATCTACCAATAGAAGCTCGGGCACTACCACAGCAAGCGTATCCGGCCACTCTCCTTTCTGAAGGGGACCTGGTGCTCAGGCGGATGTAGCGGACAGACAGATAATTCAAGCTTTCCTCCCCATGGGAGGGCCCGTTCATCATCAGGAAGGCGTTGCACAACAATGCATACTACCTAATAGATGCCCAGAAGCCGCAGAAGCGCAAAAAAGACGCCTCCGGCGAGGAGACGGAGTGCCCATGGAACGCGGCGCTCCTCCGTCCATTTTACTGTTGAAAAGACCAGTGTATGTATGTATCCCTTCCCTTTTGGGTTCATGAATGCAATGGGCGCCCCAGGCCGGCTCTTGGGGCATGCCCTTTTCGTTTCCCTCGAAGGTCTCCTCACTCACCGGCTCCCCGGCCCAGCTCTCAGGACCAGGGGCTCGCCGGCTGGTCCTAGGTCACCTCTCTCAAAAATTGACCAAGTAGTGTGAGCCGAGCAAGCTCTCCCGCCCCTCCTAGCTACAGATCCGGCTCCCGGCTGTCCGGCTGATGGGGCCTCGAGGCGGCAAAACTTAGCTCACACGAAAGATCGATCGCAAAGGAGAGGCTGGCTAGGCCCAGCCGAATCACCATCTCGCCTCTGCCACTCTACTTATCCTAAAAAGCTCTTGCAGTTCCTAAGTTCAGAACCGTCTCCCTCGAGGTGGATGCCCCGACCCAGCTACAGACCGGCTCCCGGCTGTCGGGCTGGCGGGGCCAAAACCAAAGGGGAAAAGGGGCAGAATAGATGGAACCAAAAGGGCAAAAAACGGTAAGGACGAGCAAGCACGCGCAATAAGGCAAACACATCAAATCTTCACAATACGAATGTTAAGACAAAAGTGGCCCACGACCACCACGGTTCATTACATTACACCCCAGAGGGTGGACTTAAAGCCTCACATGCAGGAGAAAGAAAAAAAGATAAGACGCCCAGGGGCTCAGGCCACCGGCGCGTCGCCAGCTGGCTCGCCTCCAGCCGGCACATCGCTGGGCGGCTCGACTCTCGCCCCGAAGGTGGTCGCGACCTTCGGGTCGGCCTCTTTGGCCTTCGAGGCAGCCTTTGCGGTCCCAGTCGTCTCGCCGCTCGAGTCGGTGCTCTCGTCGGCAACCTCCATGTTCGCCGCACCTTGGGGGATGCTGAAGGAGTCTTTAGGCACCGGCTCTCCATCCTCGCCAAGGGCCGGCAGGAACTCATCCGCGTCGACGTACGACGCGAGCTTGTTGGCCCGGCGGACAAGGGATAGCTCACAGGCCTCCCGCTCTTCGGCGGCTCGTCCCGCATAGTGGCCAGCCGGCCCAAATACACGCCACGATACCACGACCTAACGAACTAGAGCGCCATGTGTGCGCCAACTCGGCCGCTGATGCCTTCCAGACCTCAAGCCGGGCCAAGACCTGCTTGAGCCACAAGGACACGCGGTTCTCCGGCGCCCCGCCATGGCCCGGCCACAAGGCGGCGGTGGCCTCCTTGTCGGCCGTCTTCAGCTGCTCCACGCTCCGCTCGAGGTGGATCAGCCGGTTTTCAATGGCGAGCCCAAGGTCCGCCATATCCCACGCGGTGTCCCCCTCGATCGAGCGACCGGGCGCCCGGAGGTACTCCTGGTGCTCCTCGACGGCACTCTCAACGCGACGCTGAGTTTTTGAGAAGTGCTCTAAGAGAAGAAAGGAAATAGAGGCAAGTCAAAAACAAGAACCAGCAAGGGAAAAAGGCAACCGGCTGAAAGAAGGAAAGGAGACACTCACGCTCGATGGAGTCGTTCACCTCGATGGCAAAGTGGAGCGATGAGTTTTTCTCCGACGCCAACGTGGCCTACGCCCCGGCAAGGGAGCCCTTAAGCTCCTCGAGCATCCTTTCGAGGCATGTCACTTCGCCTTGGAGGGCAGCGGTTCGCTGGGTGGCGTCAGCCGCCTCCTTGACGGCCGCCTCCTTGGACGCCACCTCCCATGCCACGTCGGCCTTGAGGCGCTCCTGGACCGCCTCCCCGTCCACCAGCAGCGCGGCCACCCGGTCCCTCTCCTGCGTGACCGCCCGGACGCTTTCCGCCAGCCGGTCCTGCTCGGAGACGACCCCGGTCTTCTCCACCAGGAGGGCGGCCAGGGCGTGTGCGAAAACAAAACGGGCATCAGCCGATCCTTCTAAGCCCGCTCTGGTTGCCAGGCAGCCGGCCCGGCTCCCGGGGGCTACATGCCCCTCCCACAAGATATAGGATACCTTGCACCCGCGCCAACTCCTACTCCAACCGGTAGAAACCGTGCTTGCCGTGGTCGTGGATGGCGACCACCTCCTCGAGCAGCTTCTGTCGTTGGGGTTTCCCTCCTATCACACAGAGCCAAAGTCCAAACACGCCAAGGAGATCCGGCCCGGCTGCCCGTCAACCGGTCAGCCGGCGCGCATCTCGGGGGCTACACCCAGTGGGTGCGCTGGCGTGCCCCACTGAAATTTCTAATAAGGGCGACCATGCTTACCTCCGCACGCTGCAGGGTGGTGTCAGCCGCCTGTGTGAACCGGGCCAGCTCCTGGCGGCACCGGTCCAGAACACTCCCCAACTCCCCAAACGACAGGACCTGGTCTCCTGCCATGGGAGCTGGAAGGGTTGGGACGCGCGTCAGCGCCTCCTAGTCCCGGAGCACCTTCTGCATGGTCCTCCGGGCCCGGCCGTCGTTGCCGCCCCACCCCGGGCTCGCCATGGTGCCAGCCGCCGGGGGTGGGTTCATGACAGCAAGGGTCCGAGAGTCGCCCCACGTCGGCCCCTCGCCCGACGCCGTCGCCGCCTCCTCAGCCCGCCGCTCTAACGTGACGACCGCGACGGACGGCACCTCCGTCTCGATGGCCGCCACCTCCGGCGCCACCTCTGGGGCCGCCGGAGCATCCAAGGCGTCAGCCCAGGCAGGCTCGGCCACAGGCAGAGTCCCGTCCGGCACCTCCGCTGGGTCGCCTCGTGTGTCGGCTCCGTGGCCGCCGCCCTTGTTCGGGCCGCCTCCTCCATGGATGGGGGCGTAGGCGGCTCAATGGCCGCCCCTCGCGGCTCGCTCGACGGGGGCCTCGACAGACGGTTTGATTCTGCCGCCAAGTCCGATGCCCACGCTGGGTCCGCGGACCTCCTACGCCTCCCGCCACTCAAAGTCCCGGAGTGCGAGGCCCCGCCTCGCATCCTGGACTTTGAGGCTCGCAGCTCCACAAGCCTCCTCTTCTCCTCCCGCTGGGTGGCCGCGTGCTCGCGGGCCAGCCGGCTGGTGGTGTCCGTCGGGTCCACCGCCGACTCCCCCTCGTGGAGCTCGATGGTGTCCCTGTGGAGCACGAGGGTCAATCATCCACCGGCTCGCGACCCGGAAGGAAACACATGCAAGAAAAAGAAAAAACTTACCCGGTGACGACGGGAAAGGCCCACTTGGCGCACGCCGGCGGCTTCCGCGCAGCCACCTTCACCTGCTTATAGACAGGTGGCGGGGCCACCGGCTCCTCCTGAGTCGGCCCCTTCGCCCGGCTGGCAGCTCCAGCCGCCGGGGCTTGAGCCGGCCGCTCCTCGCTCCGCCCACGCCGGCCTTGCCGAGCTGAGGGAGGAGGCGCATTCAAAATCATCACATCATCTTCATCATCATCGTCGTCGTCCGCCCAATCCCTGATCGTGGGGGCAATAGGGAACTCGCCGGCTCCGCTGGGCTCCCCGGCCGCGCTGGACCCTCTGGTTTTGCAAGGGGCACCGGCTCATGGGTCTACCGGCTCCTCGACTCCTCCCGAGGAGTTCGCCCCCTCTTCCGGCGGGCCTCCCCACTCATAGTCTTCAAAGTTAGCGTATTCGCGCTCCGCCTCGAAGATTTGGGGGTGCGGGCCATCCGGCGTGTTCTGTCGCACCAACAGCTGCGGCCAGCACGACAAAGTAAGGTCCATGACTGGCTGCCGCCTGGCGAAAATCGAACAAAGAGAAGTTGTCTCGTCGAAGACTTACCAGGGGGGATGGTTGATGCGGTCGTACGGCTCGATGCCAAATGTCCATGACGCGGGCTTCAGCTTGAACGTCGTGAGGGCATTCATCCGTGTCGCCACCTGAGCCGGCGTCAGGTCAACGATGGTCAGCCAGCAGATGTCTCGGTGCCCGGACATGTCATAGATCTGTTGCGGCCTCAACTAGAGAGGCAGCACCCGGGGTGAGATGTAGGCCGCCACCAGATCAGAGGCGACCAACCCCTCAGCACTCTTCAGCTGCGCGAGCCGGCCAAGCTTCGCCAGAGCCACGCCACGCGAGACGGCTCCCAGCCAGTTCATCCCGGAGGTCTGCGCGTTGACGAACGTCGGCAGCCGGATGAAGTCCAAGTTTGGGTCAGTGTTCTTCACGTAGAAGAACGTCTGATGCCACCCCTTGAAGGATTCGATAAGAGAGAAGGGTGGGAAGTGTGCAGTGTGGCGGCAGCACACCGCCATGCCCCCGCAGGCACTGCTCTTCAGCGCCTTGAGGTAGAAGAGGGCATTGAATAAATCAAGAAAGGGAGGACCCCCAGGTACCCCTTGCACAGCATCACAAAGCCGGCATGGTAAAGGATCACGTTGGGGCCGAGGTGGTGCAGCTGGATGTCGAAGGTGTCCATGAGTAGTCGGAAGAAGAGACTCACCGGGAGCCCAAAGCCACGGGAGAAATGCCAGAGGAATACGACATGCTCCCCTCGCTGTGGCACCGACACGACCTCGTTGCCCTACACGCAGGTAACCACGCGCTCCACCGGTGGCAGCATGTGCGCGCAGCGAAGATTTGCGATGTACCCCTTGGTGACGATGGATCCAGCACAACTTGCTTCGCACCCATCGGCCATCGTGGCGAAACGGCGGCATGCGAGCGCGTTTGCGATCTCGGGAGCGGTGTTGAGCAAGGGGGGGAGGAAGGCAACGAAGGCAAGAAGACGAGGCAAAAAGGGCGCGAGTGGGATGCGGGTATCTCCGCCCTGCCCTTCCTCCCCTTTTAAAGGGGAGGCCACGACCGGGGGACGTGGGGATTAATTGCGCCCACTCCCCTGGAAATTCCGCACACGAGTGGGCGGTTCGGGCCGTAACGGCCGCTTCGGGGCGCTGGGCATGGCCGCCTGCCCCCGGGCCCGCCCCCTCCGTTGACCCTGGGGCGTACATGCAACGTCCCGCCCCTCTGCACTCCGGTACGACGACACGACTCGACTGCCAAGAAGGGCGACACTATAGCCACAGTGGCTGCTGACGCACAGGTGTGCATGGCTACAGTCTGGCCGTCCAGGCCGCTGACCTTGGTGAGCGCGACCGGGTGGGGAAATAGTGCTGGCACGCCCTCGCCCACTTGATTACCTGCCCCGACGTGGCTACAATGCAGCCGGCCGTACCAGAGACTTCGGCCGGCTGGCACTAGAGGACGCCTCCCGGGCGACCCGTGTTGCAGTAGGTGGGCAAGTCCCAATCGCAGAGCCGGTTGGCGCCCCCCCAGCCGACGGGACCACATAGCCGATAGACCCTACAGACGACGAGATTGCATGAAGGGTGGGACCCCTGGTCGGTCGGAGAGGCTGCCAGTCGGGTCCCTCCACCCCTGTACCTTAGAATACATTATAGAGCCGGGGGGGTTGGCCTATTAAACCCCCCGAGCCCCCCATGCAACGGGGACAGACGGACAATCGCTCACGCACACACCCACAAGGAACACTCCTTACATATCATCTTTAGCAATGGAGGAAGACTAGCCGGCTGCTCCTTTCTTCCTCCTCTAGACACAGCTCTAGGAGCATCCTTATAAACACAATAATCCATCCAACTAGACCAAGCAGGACTAGGGGTGTTACCTCCCACGAAGGGCCCTGAACCTGGGTACATCATGTGTCACCATCGCTTGTGCCCAATCCCGCACCCAGAGCCCGTCGGCGTCATTCGGCCCCAACCACCTACGATAAGCCTACCCATGGCATATGTCGTGAGAAAATGATGACAGTCACTAAAGACACCCACAAACTCTCCCACCAAAATCTGTCCTAAGCCAAACACTCAAAATCTAGGAAAACCAACATTTCCATGTCAGTGCCACCGATTCCAAACCCTAGACAGACTCAGCCAAACCCTAACCTTTCGATACAGTCGACACTACTTTTGGTGCCACCGAGTTGGGCTGCCAACTTTCTGTTACATAAGTTCATAGTTTCGGTCCCTTCGAGATTGTTGAGTCGGTGTCACCGAGAATGGGTATTCTGACCATTGGTCACCTTATCGGTGCAACCAAGATTCCTATATCGGTCCCTCCGAGATTCAAAAGTTGCCACCTTTTGGTCACTTCGGTACCACCGAGATTAACACATTGGTGTCACTGAGTTGGTCATGTTGTGTGTAACGGTTGGATTTTTGGGGATGCCTATATATACCCCTTCACCACCACCTACTCGAAAGAGAAGTACTCAGTACCATTCCATACCTATCCTCTCGGTTTTCTGAGAGAGAACCACCTACCATTGTGTTGAGGTGAATCTTCCACTCCAACCATATGGATCTTGATTTCTAGCCTCCCCAAGTTGCTTTCCACCAATCCCATCACTTCTACCAAGCCATATCTATGAGAGAGTGATTGTGTATTGAGGATTCTATCAACTTGAACCACAAGAACAAGGAGTTCATCAACATTACCCACCCTATTACCTTTTGGAGGGTGGTGCCTCCTAGAGTGGTTACGTGTCGCCTGGGAGCCTCCTACTTTGTGTTGTGGAGTGAACCAAGAAGTTGTACGGCAAGGAGATCGCCTACTTCATGAAGATCTACCCATAGTGAGGCTAGTCCTCCGTGGACGTAGGCCGTCATGGTATAGTCAAGGTTGCTTCTTCGTGGAACCCTCTGTGGGTAGAGCCCTTCGTGGACTCTCACAACTGTTATCTTCCGTTCATTGAAAACTCCATGAACGTGGACGTACGATAGCACCACATATCAGAACCACAGGTTAAATCATCGTGTCACCAATTGTGTTTGCTTTCCCTACCCTCTCTTTACTTACATGTGCAATGTCATTACTTTCCGTTGCTATACTCTTAGACATGCATGTGTAGGGTGTACTTGACATATTATGAATGCTAAAATGAGCCAAGAATTAAAATTGGGAAAAAAATAGATTTTATTTGGTCAAGTAGTCTAATCACCCCCCTTCTAGACCTACCTACGATCCTACAAGTGGTATCAGAGCTTTGGTCTCCATTGCATTGGTTTCACAACCTAGGAGAAGTATGGCATCTAGTGAGGGAAACTATCACTATAGAGGTATGTACTTTGATGGCACAAATTTTGCTAGATGGAAGCACAAAATGAAAATGCATTTGCTTGGTCATAACCCTACCATTTGGGCTGTTGTTCATGTTGGCTTGCAAGGTGAATTCTTTGCGGAAGGAAAGTAACCCAATCGCGAAGCAACTACAGATGAATTGAAAATATTGCAAATCAATGCTCAAGCATCTGACATTCTCTTCAACTACCTATGCCCGAAGAATTCAACACAATCAGCCGTCTTGAACACGCAAAAGAGACTTGGGATACTTTGGTTGATATGCACGAAGGAACTGGGTCCACGAGAGAATCCAAGTTAGATGTCCTTCAAGGTCAGCTTGACTAGTTCGAGATGAAGGATGGTGAAGGAGTCACTGAGATGTACTCCATGCTAGCTCATCACAGATGAGATTGCAGGCTTAGGAAGCGAAGAAACGACAAATAAATTCATCATCAAGAAGATACTTTGAGATTTGGATGATCGATATGACACCATTTGCACATTGATCCAAATGATGCCCAACTACAAAGATCTCAAACCAGCGGAAGTGATTGGTAGAATTGTTGCTCAAGAGATGACACTCAAAGATAAGGAAGAGCTTCATCACAAGTCTAGCGGTGCTTACAAAGCCACAAGCGATGGTCTCGCTACCTCAAGAGACAACCTTGTCACAACTGAAGAGATAAGCCTTATGGTAAAAAATCCAACAAGTTCTAGAAGAATAGAAGCAAAGATTGTAGCTCCAACTCAAGATATGAAGAGAAGCATTCGTCAAGTCGTGACCGAAACTGCTACAATTGTGGGAATCTCGGACACTACTCCAATGAGTACACGACTCCTTACAAACTAAGAGAAGTATCACCAAGAAGATGAAGCTCAAGAGACGAGTCACCTCAAAGAGAGAGAAGGAGTAGAGATGATCGTTATGAACGAAGACCCTCAAGAAGAAGTAGGGACTCGGAGAAGAAGGACAAGTACACCAAGAGCTACTCAAGAAAGAAACATCAAGCTCATGTTGGTGAATGGGTTTCTGGCTCTGACTCCGACAACCACTTCGAGAGAAGCTATCACTCCAACTCCGACTATAGTCAAGATGAAGGTGTTGCCGGGATTACACTAGTAACAACCAACTCCTATGATCTATTTGATTCACCAAATGAAGGGAGTGGAAGTTGCTTCATGGTTAAAGGACCCAAGGTATCACACCCCGAGTATCTTGATTTTAATAGTGATGAAGATGACTTGTTAATTGAAGATGACTTGTTGTTTGACAAATCTAGTGATGTTAGTCAAAAGGAACTTGTTAGTACTCACTCTAGTGTAGACAAGTCATGTGATGATGATAAGTTGGAAATAGAACGACTAATCAAGAACTAAAAACTCTTAAGTTAGCTCACGAGTCAACTCTGGAAGATCATAGAGAGCTTGTAAGGACACATGAGAAGCTATGCTTCTAGAAGCTCAATTTAGAGCAAGAGCATGAGTTCCTTAAAGCTATCAATGATGATCTTTGAAACAAGACTTCCTCTTATCTAGACAAACGACTTCTCTTATATACATTCATGCCTCAAGTTAAGTCTAAGCAAGCTAGTAACAAAGGAAAGAAAGGTTCTTCAACCAGTAGCAATAAAAATGATAAATCCAATAATATTGCTTCTCGTAGTTCTCTTGATCCCACTAACTCTTCTCTTAGCCAAGTTACACTTGAGCAAGAAAATGAACCCTTGAAAGGGATTATAGGGAAAGGTATCTACAAGAGTCTTGAAGGGTGCAAACAATTTGAGGAGATTGTTCACAATCACAGAGGATACCGGAAGAATCGTGGTGTTGGATACTTCAACACAAATGGAGTTGATTGGGAAGAAGGTCAATAGCTCAATCCCAAGTTTGTTCCTCAAAAGGAGAAGTATGAAAATACTCATCCCAAGAGAACAAAACCTCAAGATGACCTTCCACCACAAGACACCAAGCTCAAGGACAATAACAAGCTTCAAGAGGACTTTGACTCATATGAAGATGAATCCCAAGCTTTGGGCAAGTGGGTTCCCAAGGCCACTACAAGCTCAACTTCTACAACTGCTACTTCAACACCAAGGATCCCCATAAACTTGATATGGGTCCCTAAGAAGAACTAGAGAGTTCCTGAGGGGTGACTCTGCCAATGAAATTCACTCATATTCATTATTGGCAAGAACTATTTGCAGTCAACATCAACTCTATGCAATAGTTCAAGGAGTCACACATTCCCTCAAAGGTAAGCAAGGGACAAGGTAGTCAACAAATCGATGGACATCATCACATATGCTTTGCACTCCATGTCCATAGATATCTTTGTATTTGTCTCTTGTGTGTTGGGACAAACCCATGTAGGTGAGAACAGTAATCAAACAACAAGGATGCTCCCAACTCTTGGTGATCTTCATCAAACTTTGAGCATCCACCACTACCTCACCAGCATGAAGTCTTCATTGACAAAACCCAAGGTTAGTATATCCCTCTTATGGGGGGATGTCACATCTAGGGGGAGCTTTACTCTAAGACTTGAGTTAAAGCATCTCAAAAGAATGTGAAAACATTAAATGCTTTATGTGAAAGTGGTAACCTCACTTGTGCTTAAACTATGAGTATGACCTATGATCAAGTATTCTTACTTGGCTCCTAAGTCAAATACTCATATATATATATATATATATATATATATATATATATATAGATGACCCTGTCATCGCCAAAGTGCTTGTTAGATGCTATTGTGTATATGTGCATGTTTGTCATGATTTCATTTGACATCTTATTGTGTGAGCTTGTTGGTCTGCATTTATTTACTCATTCAAGGATATCCAATTGTTGATATTTGTCTTTTCATATTTATTTACCAATTGGATATACAAGAATGCCTAGAACCACTTCTTTAGCTATCTATGCTTTCTCACCTCATACTCCATTCAGGATGCATCACAAAATTTGAACAAGAGCTTTTCGATCCCTATGTGTGTGGAGCACTCGGAGTTCCGTATCGACAAGGACTTACCATTAAAACCTCCCAAGTGCATCTCGGTGGAACCAACACCAAAATATCGGTCACACCGAATGCCTAGGGTTGATCTGGATTTCTTGCCTTGTTACTACCGATTCCATATTCTCGGTTACACTGAGTTTCCCTGTCAGCTCATTATTGAGAAACTCTATGACACCAAAAATTTAGAATCGGTGTCACCGACAGTAATGGGTATATATTCGGTGGTCCCGATGGTTCAAAAATTCACTATCCAAGCCATCGTGCACCAAGCCCTAAGCTGCCGCAGAAGGACCCCTGCTCGTCGCCCTTGTCTTCCCGTACTCCTCCGCTACTGGAAATCGCCGCCGCCGCCGGAATCTTTGCCCCTGTCATCGCCGTAGAGAATCCGTCACCGAGCTAGGGTACGGATTCGGCCCCCTCTTGTGCTCCAACCTCCGAATCTTGCACATTAGGGTTTCACCATTATCTTGCCATAGTTTGATATTGTTCTATCCACAAGATTATCTTGCCATAGTCTAGCGAATCGAAAAAAATAGGTTTGGTTGCCCGTGAAATTACATCTCGGTGAGACCGAGTCAGAAAAATCGGTTCCATCGATTGCCTCTTTGTGCTACTGAGGACAGAACTCGGTGAGATCGAGTGATAGTTTTCGGTCTAACAGAAACTGTTGCCAAGTTTCAGTTAAGGGTTTTGTGAGTCTCGGCAACATCGAAAGGTTTGACTCGGTGACACCGAAATCCAATTTTGCAGTGAACTACATCTATGATTTTTCTATTCAAACTTTCAAAAACCAAATGAATATTTTGTGATGACTTATCCTATTCCAATCTTCTATACTCTATTCATAGGGTTAGCATGTCAGAGTCAGACAGTCAGAATTTGCCAGAGCAGGGTATTGCCATGAGTTCAGGCACTAGCCCTGAGCCTAGTTCTTTTTCATATCCAGGCACCCCTAGCTCCCATGGGTTGCCCAAGGCTACCACTAGGGCCAGGAAGAAGCTCAATTCATATGAGGAAGATTCAGATTTTGTGCCAAAGGAGGCTCTTGCCAAGTAGTAAGAGAAAGTTGCCAAGAAATCTACAAATGAGGCCACCTCTTCCAGGAGGGTGGTTGCCAAAACTTATGCACCTCCTGAAGCTATGAGAGCACCTGAGAGTGCCAGATCTCCAATGACTCTTCGCCTTGAGTCACCTCCTAAGAAGGCATGAGAGAAAAACAAAGCCAGAAAGAGGATAGTTCATGTTACTGGCAGGCATACAACTATGTTTGAAACTCCAGGAGAGACGGCTGTTGCTGAAGAGGAGAATGAGCCAGCTGCAAAGGCTCCTCCCGAGAAGAAGGCTAAGAAACTTCTACCTGATGCTATGCCTAAGTCAGGCACATCCAAGAGCACCAAGTATGCATCCAAGAAGACTGCTGCTGAAAAGCCTAAGAGGACATCTAGGCAGATTCTAGCTTCAGAAAAGAACAAGGGAACTACCTCCAGAGTTGAGAATGATGATGACTTTACAACCTTTATGAAGATTAGACCACATCTTCCAATACATGATTTTAGCCACCTAGTTACTGAAGATATGAAGAAGAGGAAGGACTCGGGTTTGAGGGCATGGAGAGATGTTGATCCATATGCCCAGAGGAGAAAGACATCTGTTGATTACAGATTCTACACCGAGGAGCATCAAGACTTCTATGAGATAGTCCTGCTAGACAAGATCCTAGGAGTCAGTGACATGAGATATGTAGATTCGAAATTCATTAAGGAGAATGGGGACTACTTTCCAAGTGTGCAAGACAATTTCCACTGCATTGGTCGGGATGAATTTGTTGGCAAAGAACTTATTGCATGGAATGATGAGATGATCATGCCATTCTACTCCACTGCATATTTCTGTGGAGATGGTACGATTGTATGGATGACAGAAGGATCAAGATATGAGTCTACTGTTGATGAATGGGCTGCAATTCTAGGAGTACCAGAGCCATAGGATGGTGATTTGGATGTCTTCTCGGATTCCAAGGTGAGCCACAATGCTATGGCCAACATGTACAAGGAGATCCCTACTGCTAATGTGAAGTCTCACAAGCTAGGATCCATCTACTATCTTCAGGCTGGCCTCCGCAACATGAACACCATTCTAAGGCATACTTTGATGCCCAAGTCAGGAGATGACAAGATGATTCGAGGATATTCCATCAACATGTTGATCCACCTTGACAGACACACCAGGATCAGAGTCATGGAATTGATTGTTGAGACAGTCAAGAGGGTTGCTGCTAATCAGAAGCGCTCTTGCTGCTATGCACCCTACATCCAGATGCTCATCAACTCCAAGATGGAAAAGCACATTTTTCTCTATATCGCCCCCATTTGCCCCTGCAGCCGGATCTCAAGGAAAATGTTGTGGTGATGGATGTAGAACATCCCACATCTGCTATAGCTCAGGCAGAGGCAGAGGAAGTTAGAGCCACTAGTGCTTAAGTTCCTTGATCCAGAAGTGAGAAAATGGATTTGGTGATTTCATCAGTTCAAGACATGCAGAAGGACATTAAGGGGATTCTGGACAACTAGAATAGTCTTGTGAGGTTCTTTGAAACAAGGATCAAGACTCTTAATGATAAGGTGGGCAGGGTGACTAAGACAGTCACAAAGCTTCAGAAGCAAGTTGACTCAGTGCACATCCCTCAGGCTTCTTCTGATGATGATGAGGAGGAGGAGGAGGAGGAGGATGGATCACCTCTTAGGACAGGCACACAGTTTCCCACTCAGGCCAGATCAGCCACAATGCCAGCTCCACACTTGAGGCCCTCTTCATCAGCTCTTGCTACCGTCACCTCAGCTCTAGCACCATCAGCTCTAGTTCCTCCTGTATCCACTCCAGCTCCATCCAGGACATCTGCAGAGATCTTCGCTGATGCTGTTCTCTCGACTCCTTCAGCAACAACCAGAGGAGATCAACCCAAGACCGCTTAGATATATGCCTTTGAACTTTTTGGTAACTTGTTGCCAACGGGGGAGAAGCGTATATAGATCTTTAGGCTTCGAGTGAGAGAGCGTTTTGCTGTTTATTGCTTTTTCAAAAAAAATTGCTTTTGGTTTCTTGTGATACATGTTCTTTGTGTTTGATCATACACTTTTGTGTGATGCTACTACTTCCTATCATCTTAATGCTTTATGAGATGATCTTTCTACAGTGCTTCATTGTGTTGTGCTATGATGTTCACTCTAATTATTCACGCACACCGCCAAGATGTATGTGACATGGAAGAAGTGCCCCATGTACCTAATAGATTGTGCATTTGCATTCAAATGCAAATCCAAAATAATGCACAAATTTAGGGGGAGCTCTTGCTTATCACATACTTCTCAAAGCGATGAGTATATTCATCGATTATATCATATGTCGAAGATTTGACCTATATGTTTCCATCAATTACCAAAAAAGGGGGAGATTGAAAGCACATTTGCTCCCTTGATGGTTTTGGTAATTCATAACAACATATAAGTCATCTAACTAATATTTCCATCAAGTATATTTCAGGAAAAGTTCAATGATGGGTTGGCAAAGAGATTGTGGAACACCCCAAGATGCAAGGAAATGGATTGGCAAAGCTTCAACCAAGAGGACTCTACATTTTATATTTGTGAGAAATCACCTTGAGCCAATAGCCAATACTATTAAAAGGGGAAAAGTTTTGTTGGTGAATAAAATGCTCATACGTGCACAAGTGATAGTCACCCACAAACTGTCCCACCAAAGTCTGTCCTAAGCCAAACACTCAAAATCGGTGCAACCAACATTTCCATCCCAGTGCCATAGATTCCAAACCATAGGCAAACTCAGCCAAACCATAACCTTTCGATACAACTGACACTGCTTTCGGTGCCACCGAGTTGGGCTGCCAACTTTATGTTATGCAAGTTCACAGTTTTGGTCCCTCTGAGATTGTCAAATCGACGTCACCGAGAATGGGCATTCTGACCATTGGTCACCTTATCGGTGTAATCGACTTTCCTATATTGGTCCCTCCGAGATTCAATAGTTTCCACCTTTTGGTCACTTTGGTACCACCGATATTAACATGTCGGTGTCATCGAGTTGGTCATTTTGTGCGTAACAGTTGGATTTTTGGGATGCCTACATATACCACTTCACCACCACCTACTCGAAAGAGAAGCACTCAGAAGCATTCCATACCTATCCTATCCGTTTTTTGAGAGAGAACCAGCTACCCTTGTGTTGAGGTCAAGATCTTCCACTCCAACCATATGGATCTTGATTTCTAGCCTCCCCAAGTTGCTTTCCACCAATCCCATCTCTTCTACCAAGCATATCTATGAGAGAGTGATTGTGTGTTGAGGAGTCTATCATCTTGAAGCACAAGAGCAAGGAGTTCATCGACATTACCGAGCCTATTACCTTTTGGAGGGTGGTGCCTCCTAGATTGGTTAGGTATCACTTGGGAGCCTCCTACTTCGTGTTGTGGAGTGAACTAAGAAGTTTTTACGGGCAAGGAGATCGCCTACTTCGTGAAGATCTACCCATAGTGAGGCTAGTCCTCCATGGATGTAGGCCTTCAGGGTATAGTCAAGGTTTCTTCTTCGTGGAACCCTCTGTGGGTAGAGCCCTTCGTGGACTGTCGTGACCGTTACCCTCCGTGGGTTGAAGACTCCATGAACATGGACGTACGATAGCACAACCTATCGGAACCACGGGAAAAATCATCGTGTCACCAATTGTGTTTGCTTACATGTGTAATGTCTTTACTTTCCGCTGCTATACTCTTAGACATGCATGTGTAGGGTGTACTTGACATGCTATGAATGCTAAAATCAGCCAAGAGTTAAAATTGGGAAAAACTAGATTTTATTTGGTCAAGTAGTCTAATCACCCCCCCCCCTCTAGACCTACTTTCGATCCTACACTAGCCGAACAAAGCAGAACGTAGGAGGCAAGGACATGAGCTGGGAAACTCAACTATTGACCGAAGACACAATTCGAAACTGATGCATATAGAGCAATATTCGACACGCCGAGGTGGAGGTCGACAGGAAAGATGCCAAACGGCAGGTCAAAAAATATTTCCCCAGGTGAATTATTATGTAGGACACCTTGGTCAAGATGATGTTCATCCTCCGAAAAAACAAGAACATACAAATAACTTAAAAGTTCCATAAGCTCGAAAAGCCAAAAAAAATTATGTAAAAACTTTGACGTTCGAACTAAATCAAGTGTTTTGCTGCCAATCCGAAAATTGGTCTTAAATTTAACATGTGCTTCGTTCGTGCTTTAACATGATACATCCGATCTATCACACTTCAAGTGGGTCATCCTTTGGCTTCAACCTCCATATCCCGAGGGCAGAATGTTTTTCTGAAGCCTGTTTAGCAAACTAAACTCAAGCAACATTAGAGAGAAACTAGGCTACCCGGCTATTGATCGAACACTCGTGTCAAAAAAAGGAGTAGTAGAAAAAGACTTTGCAGCGACCAAGAAGAAAACAACATTTATTATAAAATGTCCCATAGAAATTCAAGAGCCCTCAAGTGACTTGGGTAAAAGAATTTTATGTATAGTGATTGTATGTACCGAAGTACTGATATCATATATGTGTTCACCCGAACTTTAAACGCGTCTTAACCGACCGTCGACTTCTCCCTCTTCGGCAAAGGGCCAAAAAGTGTTATATACTATGCCATCCGTGGATATCGGAGGTGTTTCGGATAACCAAGCAATCAGGCCACTAGGCTATAATAGACAAAGCGTTCCTAGGGAAGTTATGCTATATTACTATTTAACGTAAGAAGCCTCTTCAAAGAAAATAGTTCCGCCAACGGTTCCTTTCTTTGGGTTCTCATGATTACCATGAGGGGTGTGCAATAGATTTATGTATGCTTGTCTTCCGTCGTGGCCGACCATAGTTGAAGACAGTAAGAGCGCTAGCTTTTGGCTTCACCCGTCCGAGGTACGAGTTCGGATGACCCGATCGTAACAATTGCAGAGGTGCTCCCTTTACTCCCTAGCCGAACAATCGAGAACGTAGGGGTAAGCATAGGAGCAAGGAAACCCAGCTTTACAGAACCCTGAAGTCAACATGAGGCATATATTGGCGTCAACATGAACAAGGAAGGGTGCGATACATTAATAATCATATGCAAGAGGAATGGCTTTATAAAGGAAGCCCCCAAGTAAACATGGTATTTGAATTTGCTTGTAACAAACAAAGGTTTGAAAAAGAAAGTTTTTCGCAAACAATTTTTTGTCAAAAAAGTATAATGCTTGGTCGAACCGAACAAAATTTAAAACTAAAAGTTTTTGAGCACGAAAGTGACTTAGCTAGTTAATGTGCTCGGTGTCGATTACGCAATCCGGGCTTGTGGCAGGACGAGGACGCCCATTGAACTTTGACACATCCGGTGTGTAGTCTTCGGCATGACAGAGTTCCGAGCCCCCAAACCCATCCGAGGTGACCGAACGAGGAGTTCGGCACTCCGAAGTAGTGTCATGGTTCGGCCGATGTGGTGAGGCGAAGCCCCTGATCCAGCCGAGGTGGTGGAGTAGGTCGGCAAGGTGAAGTCGGGGTGACCATGTGACGTCAGTCGAAGTTGATTTCCTGTGCACACAATATAGTGCAAGCCAAGAGTAATAACAAACAAAGGTAATAATATATTTAAAAAAATTCTTCCACTTAGTTAATTTAAGTGAAGCAAAAGGTTAAAGGAATATGGCCTAGGCACCGAGGTGCCTGAAAGAAGAGTTCGGCTCGACGAAGTGGCGATGCTGCATGGTCGATGTGGCAAGATGAAGTCCTTGGTCCAGTTAACATGGCAAAGCTATGATCGACGGACGCCAAAGTCTCATGCAGGTCGACTGGTGACGCCAAAGTCTCATGCCAGCCGAGGTGTTGAAGCAGGTCGGCTGGCGACACCGAAGTCCCCGGAGCAGGTTGATGAAGGGATGTCAAAGCCTCGGTCTAGCTGAGCTGACGGAGCAGTTCGGTTGGTGACGCCAAAGTCTCATGCCAGCCGAGGTGTCGAAGTTGGTCGGCTGGTGACGCCAAAGTCTCCGGAGCGAGTTGTTAAGAAGACGACGATGCCCCTGGTCTAGCCAGGGTGATGGAGCTGGTTGGCATGTTGGACATCGGCTTGATAAAGCGACTACGTAGCGATCCCGATGCAGGTCGGATTTTGTGACGCGGTCAATGTTGGCTTGATGGAGCAACAATGTGCATTTCCCGTTCCACCTGCGGGGCAGCAAGGTTCTATTAATGATAGTTCAACCCTTCGATGCGGAATTATGGTCGGATGACCAAGATGATGAGAAAATTTCCTTCGAAAAGGACGACCAACAACCCGTTCATGAAAAAGATGTACTCGCTTCGGATTTGTTTTCGCGCAGAAAATAGATCCAAAATTTGTTGTACTAATCGGATGTTTCCCGGAGTTTGGACGGTCGGATCTAGCTGAAATTTGGAGGGGTGATCAGTATAGGAATTCCGCCGCCGATGAATGGTGGGATTTTCCAATGGAGGTCCGAGCTAGATACTAGACACCTCGCCCTAAAGTCATCCCGATTCCCGTCCATATTTGACACGGCTCCGGTATATTGCAGATTGCCTGGGATTCCTCCATCGGAACGCGATGAAATTTTGCAGAGTTGTTCTAGACTCAACTCCGCACAATTCCATCGAAGCAATCGTCAAAACGACACCTGAGAAGGCGGGGACGAATGAACACGAATCCAAAGTCTAGAAAAACTTCATGATTGCGCGAGGGCAATGTTGACATTGAGCCCCCGAGCAGCATGGAAGAATCTTCCATGATCTTGGTTGAGATTGGATTTGATGTCGATGAAGACACCCATCTGATCTATATGATCCGATGTGGAGCGCAGTCCTCGGCATAGCCGAAGTGACCAGTCAAGCCGGCGACAAAATGTCGACGTTGACGATCTAGCTCGATTCCGACGCGTAGATCACGATGGAACCGATCTGAATTCCCATCGCACTACGGCAACTACCCAGCAGGCTCTCAATGAATGCATCATTGTCGGTGTCAAAATCGGAGTATCGCATAGTAGGGGTCCAAAGCTAGGCGTATTGGAGTGATGGTAAAATGGACACATGATTTTACCCAGGTTCGGGCTCTCTCTTGGGGATAATACCCTATGTCCTGCTTTTGATTATATTGATATGGGGATAGTACATAGTACAAGTATCTACCACGAGATTGTAGTAATGAATGTGAGATTGAGATTGACTAGCCTGGCCTCGGTTTTTATATGAATCGTAGGCCTAGGGTTTAGAGGAGTCCTTGTCTTGTGTGTCAAGTCTTGTGGAATCCTTCTTGTATTCGGCATGGGCCCGAAGTGGACCGTTAGTGAATCTTCATGGGGGTCCTCATCTCGATCCATAGGTTGCGAGGCGACGTGCTGAGTATCCCCTAGTCCAGGACAGCGTCAACGATCATATTGTAGACATTTTTTATCTTATTTTCACGATGATCACAAACTTCACTCTGAATTTGCTTGAACTTTTCAAATGTTTCAGACTTGTGCTTCATTAAGTAAATATACTCATATCTACTCAAATCATCAGTGAAGGTAAGAAAATAATGATATCCACCGCATGCTACAACACTCATTGGACTGCATACATCAACATATATCATATCTAGTAAGTTACTTGCCCGCTCCATCATATCGAAAACGGGGTCTTAGTCATCTTGACCATGAGGCATTGTCTGCATGTCTCAATCGATTCGAAATTGAATAAGTCCAAAGATCCACCAGCATGGAGTTTCTTCATGCGCTTTACACCAATATGACATTAACGGTAGTGCCACAAGTATGTGGTACTATCATTATTAACTTTGCATCTTTTGGCATCAACAATATGAACATGTGTATCACTACGATCAAGATTCAATAAACCATTCTCATTGGGTGTATGAGCATTGAAGGTATTATTTATGTAAACAGAATAACCATTATTCTCTAGCTTAAATGAATAACTGTATTGCAATAAACACGATCTAATCACGTTCATAATCAATGCAAACACCAAATAACATTTATTTCAGTTCATCACTAATCCCAAAGGTAGAAAGAGCGTGTGATGGTGATCACATCAACCTTGGAAACACTTCCAACACACATCATCAGCTCGCCCTTAGCTAGTCTCCGTTTATTCCGTAGCTTCTATTTCGAGTTACCAACATTTAGTAACTGAACCGGTATATAATACACATTTGCTACTAGGAGTACTAGTAAGGTACACATCAGTAACACGTATATCAACTATACTTCCGTTGACGTTGCCAGCCTACTTATCTACCAAGTATCTAGGGTTGTTCCTCTTCAGCGACCGTTCTCCTCATAATAAAAGCACTTAGTCTCGGGTTTGGGTTCAAGTTTGAGTTTCTTCACTGGATCAGCAACTAACTTGCCATCCATGAAGTTTCCCTCCTTGTCCTTGCCCTTCTCGAAACTAGTGGTTTTACTAACCATCAACACTTGATGCTCCTTCTTGATTTCTACCTCTGTGGTGTCAAACATCGAGAATAGCTCAGGGATCATCTTTTCCATCCCTCGCATGTTTATAGTTCATCACGAGGCTCTAGTAGCTTGGTTGCAGTGACTTGGAGAACTATATCAATCACTATCTTATCTGGAAGATCAACTCCCACTCGATTCAAGAGATTGTAGCACCCAGACAATCTGAGCACATGCTCACTGATTGAGATATTCTCCTTCATCTTGCCAGCAAAGAATCTTGTTGCAGGTCTCGTACCTCTCAACACGGGCACGAGCCTGAAATCTCAATTCCAGCTCTTGGAACATCTCATATGCTCGTGATGTTCAAAACATATTTGAAGCCTGAATTCTAAGCCGTAATGCAAGACGCACTGAACTATCAATTAGTCATTAGAACGTGCATGTCAGATGTTCACAACATCCATAGATGATGCTAAAGGGGTGGCGCACCAAGCGGTGCATCAAGGACATAAGCCTTCTGTGCAACAATGAGGACAGTCCTCAGTTTACGGACCCAGTCCACATAATTGCTACCATCATCTTTCAACTCTATTTTCTCTAGGAACATATCAAAAAATTCGGGGGAACTACTACGCGAGCCATTGACCTACGACATGAATATGCAAAGGTTACTAAGGCTATTGTTCAAGATAATGAGTTTTAGTTAATCAAATTACTTAAAAACTCCCATGCAAATTGGCATCCGTCTGGTCATCCGAGTGATACATGATCCAAATTCACCAACTCAAGTCCGATCATCATGTGAGTTGAGGTGGTTTCAATGGTCAACATCTCCATGTTGATCATATCTACTATATGACTCATGTCTGACCTATCAATCTTGTGTTTCGAGGCCATGTCTGTACATGCTAGGGTCGTCAAGTTTAACCCAAGCGTTCTACACGTGCAACACTGGCTTGTACCCATTTTATGTGAACGTGGAGTCTATCACACCCGATCACCTTGTGGTGTCTCGACACGACGAACTTTAGCAACGGTGCACACTCGGGAAGAACACAATTTTATCTTGAAATTTTAGTGATGGATCACCCTATAATGCTATCGTCGTCCTAAGAAAAACAAGGTGCATAAAAGTATTAACATCACATGCAAATCATAAGTGACATGATATGGCCATGAACTTGTGCTTCATAAAAGTATTAACATCACAAGGAGGATAAAAGTATTAACATCACACTGTGCATATAAGTATTAACAACACATGCAAATCAGCACACATACAACTCAATGACGATCTCCACCTTCTTGATCCAGCAAGAGGGAGCGGAGAGGTAAATGAGTTCTCCGGCAGCGCGACAGCGCGACAGCGGTCGTGATGGAACTATTCCGACAGGCCTTCACCTAAGCACTTCGGAAAACTAGAGGATTTGATCTATCGGGGAGAGAGGGCTGCACCGTGGCTAGGGTTTGTGGTGTGGCTACCCTCTCTCACCTACAGTATATATAGGAGGGAGGGGAGGGGCTAGACTACCTAGGGCTCCTCCTAGGAGTCGGCCGATGGAGGTGGAGGTGGAGGAGTCCACCTCTAATCCTAGTCCAAGTAGGATTTCTTCGCTTCTCCACTTGGGCTTTCCTTTTTCCCACAAGTCTAGCCGCATAGGCCCACTTGGGCTGGGTGACCAGCCCACCAGGGGCTGGTGCACCACCCTAAGGCCCATGTGGCCCTCTCGGGGTGTGGTGGCCTCACTTGGTGGACCCCCGGAACCCATTCGTCACTCCCGGTACACTACCGGAAATGCCAGAAACTTTTTTTCGGAGTTGAAACACCACTTTCCTACATATCAATCTTTACCGCTGGACCATTATAGAGCTCCTCGTGATGTCCTGGATCTCATCCGGTCCTCCGAACAACCTTCGGTCACAAACATACATAACTCAATACTATTGAAACGTCACCGAACGTTAAGTGTGTAGACCCTGCGGGTTCGAGAACTATGTAGACATGACCGAGACACCTCTACGGTCAATAACCAATTGCGGGACCTGGATGCCCATATTGGTTCCTACATATTGTACAAAGATCTTTATCAGTTTAACCTCTATGTCAAGGATTCAGTTAATCCCGTATGCAGTTCCCTTTGTTCTTCGATATGTTACTTGCCCGATATTTGATCGTCGGTATCTCTATACCTAGTTCAATGTCGTTACCAGCAAGTCTCTTTGCTAATTCCGAAATAGAAGATTTCGTGGCTAACTCTTTAGTCACATTGCTTGCAAGGCGCATTGTGATGTTGTATTACCGAGTGGGCCCTGAGATACCTCTCCGCCACACGGAGTAACAAATCCCAATCTTGATCCATGCCCACTCAATAGACACCCTTGGAGATACCTATAGAGCACCTTTATATTCACCCAGTTACATTGCGATGTTTGATACACACAAGTTACTCCTCCGGTGTCAGTGAGTTGCATGATCTCATGGTCATAGGAACAAATACTTGACATTCAGAAAACTATAGAAATAAACTAACACGATCATATGCTATGTTTATAGTTTGAGTCTTGTCTATCACATCATTCTCCTAATGGTGTGTTCCCGTTATCAAATGACATCTCATGTCTATGGATAGGAAACCTTGACCATCTTTGATCAACGAGCTAGTCTATTAGAGGCAGACTAGGGACACACACTTGTCTATGTACCCACATATGTATCTGAGTTTCCAGCCAATACAAGTATAAGATGGATAATAAATGATTATCATGAATAAGGAAATATGATAATACCTATTTATTATTGCCTCTAGGGCATATTTCCAACATTCTCATCGTTGCCTCTGCCCGACATCAGAAGACTCTGCCTCCTTCATTGCCCATAGAAGGATGTCTATGGGCAGGATTTCCTTACCCGGGTTTCCATAGCGCTGCTCCATGTGCTGCATCTCCTCCGTAGTTGTTTTCGTCCTAACTGCATCTACTGCAGCTATGAGCCATTCGGCGCTGGTGTACCTCATGGACACTTTCATGTAGTCGAGGAAGAGGTCTTGGTCACCACAGGATAAAGCGAGGAGCATGGGAACCCAACCCTTGCCAGTTGGGAATGGATTGAGCCATGGCTCTAGTGTGGAGGAAGAACCAGCCATGGTTGGAGATAGTAGGAGGAGAGAGTTCCGAGTGAGGTGAGTGGGTAGAAATGAGGTGGTTGAGTTAAGTGGAGTAGTAAAAGAGGAGGTGAAGTGTGGCAGTGGAGGAGCGCTTAAGTGCATGATATTATGAGATTTGACTCCTCGGTGCCAGTGGGAGGTGTTAGATGTGGTGCAGTTAATTTGACTGCTCAGCTACTTGACCATTGATTTACATAACTGCAAACAAATCCAGATTACTACAAACACACCACATTCATATGCCCACAAACAGTAAATATTCGGATAACTGCATCACAGTTTAGCATCTCCAAACACATTTAGACACCGCCATTGATTCAGATAAACTTGTTTGGAAAGAACATCACACACACATAGTTCGAACTAACATAGAAAGTTGATTAAACTAGCAGTCAACTTTCAGATAACTGCTCCTACTCGAGTGCTGCATCATCACTGAATCTGGAGGCGACGAAGACGCTCGGAACGACGGACTGCAACGTCGTCGTCCTTCTTTGCCCTGCCCTTCACCTTGTTGCTTCTAACTGCCTCCTCCTTGTGCATCTCCGGAGGCTCCATTGTCGGCTCTACCTCCATCTCCATCATGCCCATGAGAGGGATAACTGACACGACGCACTCAGCTAGGGCATCAACCTGACGAAGAATCTGGCGATCCTGATACATCCACCAATGCATAGGCTGGTAGGAATTAGGCGAATCCTTGGTCGGCCTTGCCCATAGCCCATATGAGTTTCTCGATCAGGGGACTATGGAGGTCCGGCATGCGATTCCTATCATGTCTGTTGGTTACAGCCCGCACACCGCGCGCTTGGTTCTGGATCATGGTTGGGCTGCAGTACTAAGATCTCACCTCGCGCATCGGTGTAGTTTCTTTGAGTTGCCCACATAGATCTCCTCTAGGGTCCTGTCCTAGCCTTAGTCAAATGCCATCATTGGTGAGTGGTTTGTAAGTTGAAGGATGAGTGGGGAGAAGGAGTTGGGTAGGCAAATGGGGAGGAGTTGCACAGAAGTAGTGGGAACGAGTTGGACTGTCGTGTGGGTATTTAAAGGAACGGTGGACTAGTTAAGTGTAGTGTCTTCTAGGGATACATTAACTCTCTTCAACTACATCGCACACTGTTCAAAATAGTTGAGAAACATGCATCCAAATATGTCCATTCACAAAAATGTTAATCCACACAAATCTTAATTCAAATAAGTCCAGTCCAGACACATAAATGTTGAGACACACACATAAGTTCAAACGTTCTAAAAGTTCAGACACACAAATAAGTTCAAACACACAGATAAGTTCAGATAAGCATAAGTTCAGACAAGCTTGGTAGATGTTTAGACCTCACCTAATGTTTAGTAGTTACCACTTGCATAGAAGTAGCTTGCTAACCTACAGTTTGGCATCCTCTTTCTCTTACTCCCCACCTCACCCGTTGCAGATGTTGTAGCTCTTGGTGCATTGAAAGTGCTACTGGTTCCTCTCCCTCTACCTCTTCCTCTTCCTAGAGGGCTTCCTCTTTTTGCTCTTTCAGTTGTAGTAGGTGCAGATGCAGCTTGTGCTAGTGCTGGTGCTTGTGTAGGTGTTGCTGGTGCTTGTCTAGGTGTTGTTGCTGCTTGTGCTAGTGCTTGTCTAGGTGTTGCTGCTACACGTCTTGCTTGCAGTTGCTGCTTCATGATATATTGCTCTATTCCTGCATATAGAAATTGAATCATTAGTAATTCATCCAGCATATATGCAAATGCATATGAATCAGTTGCTAAACAAAATAAAATTGACCTGGTGATTATTTTTTCTCATTAGTAGTTTTGGCCTAAGAGGCTTGCTGCAAGTAGTGTACTAAAGCCCTTGCAGACCATACTTTGAACAAGTGACTGTACCCATCCTGCTAGTATCTCTTGGAGCTGGGACCTAAAAATTCCCCTTCCTCCTTGTTGTTTGGCTCTTACTCGCCTTTTCTTTGAAGATAGGTGGTTCAATATCAGGTTGTGTGTCAGGCCAGCAATCGGGACGAGGAACAGGATATACTATGTCTTTGTATGCTTCCAAATAAAGTGGTTTCTTAAAAAATCAAGCACATAATCCTCAGGATGCAATTTCATCTTTTTCATTGCAGATATACCATGACTGCAACGTATACCTAACATGTCCCACCTTTTGCAGTCACATGTAGAATTATCAATGTTGAGAAAATATTGCTTTTGTTTACGTGTTACTTGCCAAATAGAAGGACCAACTCTGTCTGGTTGGCAAACTTGGCACACTTCTTGTTCTCTTCTAGAATCTCTGAATAATTGGGAGTGATTGAACACCTGCTGGTCTGTAACTTCTCTCTAGTTTTTTGTCTGTTGATCATCTGCTTGGTCTTAATCCCTTCAAACTAAGTCCTAATTGGTTTAGCCCTAACATCAAGTATCATTTTGTTAAACACCTCACTAAGGTTGTTCACAACCAGCTCAGTCTTGCAATCATGATCCATGGAAAACCTAGCTCAAGTAGAAACATGAAATTTTTAAGCCATTTCCATGCATCTTCAGACTCAGCTTTTAGCTCTGCCATGCCCAATTCATACCCATGTTTAGTGTAAGAATAGCTTACCTTATCCACAATCTTCTTTACTTCTTTAGATCTAAAACTAGTTGCTTGAAAGTTTGCATATATGTGCCTAAGATAGTATCTCTGAGGAGAGTCCCGGAACACCTCATTTATTGCCTTAAGCAGACCCTATTTATTAAGAAAAATAATAGTCAATTATTCTGGTTTAAACATTGCAAAAAATAATAACACTACAGTGATATTATGCTAAGCTTTTGCCTATCAGATATTATTGTGTATATTCCAAATTTGTTTGCATTTCCAATTGAACATCTTAACTGAGTTAAAAACCAAGTCCAACTATCAGTATCTTCCTTGTCAACTAAACCAAAAGCTACTGGGTAGATGTTGTTGTTGCCATCCCTTCCTATGGCTTCCAGGATTTGTTGTCCAGTAGTTAGGTTGATGAAACATCCATCAATACCTATAAATGGTCTTCACCCATTCAAAAAACCTTGCTTTGAAGCTTGCAAGCAGTAGAAGATGTACTTAAGTCTTGGAGTGGGCACTGGGTTCTCTATATCCACATATGTTGGCACCAGACACCTGCTTCCAGGGTTTGTATTAAGCACTGCTTGAAGATAATCCCTAAGCCTATAATACTGCTTTGTATGGTCACCTTGAACCACATCAACAACAATTCTCCTTGCTCCGTAGGCCACACTTCTTGACACACCCTCTGAAAACTTGGTCTTTGTCTTCGTAATTAAGGCATTTACAAGAGATCTAATATCTGCTCTCAAAGATGACTTAACTACTTTGGACAACCACTTTGTAGGAACCTTTGTGTTCTCTACAGCAACTACACATGTGTGCAAAATATCACACTTCCTAATGCAAAATGTTTTCTCATTAGCTATCTTATATGCACAAATATAAAAACCACATCCATTAGATCTCTCTCAACACCACAAAATAATCCTATCTAGGGCATTCCTATGAAAATCATATTTCCTCAAAGTCCTAATGTGGTAGTCCATTATTGCCTCTCTGAACTCATAAACACTTCTAAAGCACAATCCCTTACAAAGCTGATCATGGGGATCTAGAAGCTTCCCATCATACCAAACCCTATCCTTTATTTTCTTAGTCCTTCTCTTCCTTCCACTAGGCAGGATGTATGCTTCTTTAGGATCATATTCTTCATCATTGATGCCTAAATCACCAGGAAAACATTTTAGATCTGCTTTTGGAACCAAATCTGGTTTTACATCTCTCTTTGGCTCATGGTGAGATCTACTTGTTGGACTAGAATTTCTAAATTTCTTATTGTTCATAGACTGATGCACACATGTAGCTTCTTTTGCAGCTTCATCTTCTGAGGCTGATAAACATGTAAGTCAACCTCTTTGTCTTTGTCATATGAATTCATATCATCAGAACAAAATTCAAACACACTAGTCTCCCCTTCAAAATGCATATAATAAGCTTTTCTGTCCATGCTGCTCTTCACAAGCTCCTCCTTTTCCCCGGTTACCCTTCTCCACATCACTGCATTCATCTCCTATCTTCCAATTGAAACTCTTTTGTGTATTACTAAGATGTTCAGCACACAGAGCATCAATATTTTCGTATCCTCGACACGGCACAACAGCTCTAACCACTCTTATGTTTACCAACTTTTCCTTCTGAAAACATGTCAACATCTGCAGAACATCACCTCACCACCTATATGCCCAATCCCGTATACTCCCTTGTTTTGATCCTTAACATAATGCATGTAATCATAAGGTCCACAACCCTCGGCTCCAATCAGAGAAACCATGGTAAAAAATGATATGTCTGACTCGCAAATTCTTCTCGCAACTGATTCCCTGGACTGGTAATGAAACTAAATTTCCCACTTTGGATCACCCACACTGCATACATGCAAATAATGTTTGAATTATATAGTTTCAGTTATGTAATTTTAGTTATATAGTAATAGTTGTAAAGCTACAGTTACACTAAAGAGAGTCAGCTAGTTTCACATAAGTAGTTTCAGTTAAATACATTCACTAAGCTAGTTTCACTTATCTAATTTCATTAACTTGTTTCTTATTTAGTTTAAGTGACCTAGTTTCAGTTAGCCTATAAATATAAATATCTACCTAATTTAATAACTACTAAGACATTTAAATTTTTTGACAATACATACTTATCGGTGCTGTCCTTATGACAAGGCAGCTTGCATCGGCGTGAATCAGGTTGTGGAACTATACTTGCAGCCGCCGACGAGCTGCCCAACTTTTGTGATGGTTGAGAATCTTGATGTGGTGGCTGCGTTGTATAATTGTTTGTGCCTAGCTAGTTATCCACCTCCAAGAACTCCTCGGGTATGCCACCGCCAATGTCGCCTCCGCCTTCGATGAAATCATCCACAATATCGGGAGCCATGGCCACCGCCACCATCCTTCAAACTAGGGTTCTTGACAGGGAAGAGCGAGAGAGGCAGGGCGTGTGGCGACCGACCGGCCAGTATGGCCTGGTGGGACGAGCTCTTGACCGACCCGCGATATAATGGTCGTTAACACACTCCCGTTAGTGGCTAGGCCACGTGGCACTAAAAACTGGGCCCCACATGTCAGTTTCGAGCTTAAAACGCGTAAAACGGTCATCACACAAAATTGGTAGTATTCTAGGTCGATTTACCACAAAAGTGGTAGTCTTGTGGGATGGATACCCCAAAAGTGGTAGTTTTTTGTCAATTACTCAGACAAATACCGTGGCGGTCTCACAAATATGATTCGGTTGCAGGTTATCTTGAGGAGACATCTTCAGGTACACATCACCAACCACATGAAATTTCAGGGTTCAGTGTTGAGCTAGTACCATTACCATTCAGCGATGTGAGTTCTCATGTTCCTTATCGTCCGTCGAATTCCATGGAAGAGTCTTTTTGTTGATTTTCGGGTGCAAAACTACAGTCTTGGCGCCCTCCAGATCATGCAACAGAAGGTGATTTTATTCAAAGTGTAGGAATGGTTATGAAAGTGGGACATCTTTTAAAATTTCTAATTGTGGTTCTCGTTTTCTTTGATCTCGTACTTGTAGCAAAGAAGTGATAAAAATGCCTTTGATGAAATAAAAAATAGTGTGCCGATGCCAACCAAAAATATGTGAATGATAAAACATGCATGCCGACTGACCACGGGGACGAGATTTGAATCCGCGCACTCGGCAAACGGCCGACCCAAATGCAAAAGAGGACAAACACGCCGAACCAAACCTACAAAAGACAAACAAACCGTGAGTCCGTTTGGGGCAGCCCATTGGAGTTGACGTAAGTGGTTGAGATGAAAAGAGAGAAATAATGAATGACTAAAGAAAAAAGGAAAGGTGGTCCGAAGGGGGATCACATCCTACGTGGCATAATGATCGGGCGCGTCCGAAAGCGTCCGTAAGCCCTCATATTCTCCCTATATTTGTTTTTGGTATAGGGGTTCACGTACAACAAATATGTACAGGGATGATATAGGGATCCGGTTGAATCAATTTTTTCCTTCCCTCTCATGTCCGGTCAGTGATCGGACATGTCCACAGATGTTTGAGGCTGATTTGAGGATGTCAGCTATAGATGCCCTAAGAACACCAAAATAATTTAGTATAAAAATATGCCTGAAGTATGAAACAACAGAAATACTCTACGGATTTCATAAAAATGATTCGGTAAAGTTCCCTATTTCGGTGGGGTCTATACAAAAATGAAAATTAGGGCCCTCATTGTTTAGGTGAGAGAAGTGGCAATGACTTGCAAAAAAAGGGAAACACATTATAGAAAAAACCAATAAATGATAAATGTATTGCACAATAAAGATACTTCGTATAAACAACTCAAGTTTCAGCAATTAATGCTAGTGAAACATGCATGGAGCTACTTTGCAGCATGCAACCTTAGCCGCCGCCTGAGAGACAATCTTCCAGCGTCGTTCTCAGACGGCTCCCCTCCGTCGGTGACCTCGATCGTCATTGATGAGGGGACTCACTGGATCCACGCCTGTGGATCGTTTTTAGTCCTTGTAGTCTAGATTTATTAGGTTGTTTATCATCTTTTCTTCGGTGGCGATGATGGCGGTGTTGAATAAAGATTTTTTGGACCCATCCCTAATGAGGCCATCGGTCCTATGGTTGGTGATGAATTTGGAAACCATACTATTCAAGCAAGGATGGTGTGGAGGTAGTGGCAATCCTTGTGGTGAACCTGTGTCCTTGGGATTTGTCATTGCAATGACGTTTAATCTAGTGTCGGCGTGGAGCTTGGAATGTAGTCTAGGAGCGGATTCAGATTGTGGTCTGCATAGACGACATCTGGAAGACGAAACATGTGCTAGGTTCGTGGTTCATGGATGACAGGTATGGTTTTCTCCTTTGATGTCTTAGTCGTGGTGAGGTGCCAGATCTGGAGTTTGATGGTGTGTCCGGAGTGTTGTCCCGGTTTGATTCCTTCAACAGTAAGGGCTTCACTTTTGGTGAGCCACCTTGGAGGCCCGCAAAGCTCCATATCAGCGATGGAGCCGCATTGAGCTCGGGTGAGGAGGTGATCCGTCATTATTTTCTTCGATGTCTGTTGTGGTGCTGCCGGAGGCAGGTGACGGATGTTGGTGTCAAGCTCAGAGATGTTCTGCTGTCTTTTCAGTTTTGTCATGTCGGTCTTTACGTGACTTGTACTTTTATCTTTATGATATGAATGAGACACGTATTACCATGCAAAAAAAAACATGGAGCTCGGGTTAAAACTTAATTACATAGTTTTAGCCTAACCTGGTAAGAGCATATATAGCCGGACCCCTCATACCCTCCTCAAACGCTCGAGCAGGCTGCCCGACCACTGCCCGGTCACAAAAAATCGATCTAGACGGGCCTCTCAAACCGGCCTCAAATGTCTGGACTCACCGGCACCCCTCATATCCAACCCAAATATGGAGCGGATATGGGAGAGCCCGGGCGCGCCCGGCCACACCCGCTTGACTACCGTCCCATGACCGACCCCACCGCCACGTCGGACCAGCTCATCGCCGACCCAACCAAATACCCAAATCCGGCAAACCCTAGACATCCGATAGTTCACTCTCCATCCACTCTGATGTCTATGCTACCTCTTGAGCTTGCATTGGTTTTCCCTTGAAGAGGAAAGGGTGATGCAAAGAAGTAGATAAATATTTCCCTCAGTTGATGAGAACCAAGGTATCAATCCAGAAGGAGGAACAAGCAAGTCACCAATGGATGCACCTAAACAAACAATCAAACTCTTGCACACAAAGCTATAAAGGGGTTGTCAATCCCTTCAAGGTTATTTGCAAGGATTAGATCTGATAGAGATAGATGTAAAAGATTGCGGAAAGTAAAAAGTAAATAAATTGCAGCAAGGTATATTTGGTATTTTTGGTTTACAGAACTTAAAATATAATATGTAAAGTAGACTCGGGGACCATAGGTTTCACTAGAGGCTTCTCTCTTGAAGGAAAATATCACGGTGGGTGAACAAATTACTGTCAAGCAACTAATAGAAAAGAGAATAATTGTGAAGATATCCAAGGCAATGATTATGCATATAGGCATCACATCCGTGTCAAGTAGACCAAAATGATTATGCATCTACTACTATTACTCCACACATCGATCAACTCATGCCTAGACCTAGAGTTTTAAGTTTATGAAGAATAGAGTAACGCATTAAGTAAGACGACATGATGTGGACGGATAAACTCAAGCAATATGATGAAAACCCCATCTTTTTATACTTGATGGCAACAATACAATATGTGCCTCACTACCCCTACTATATCACTGGGTGAGGATACCGCAAGATTGAACCCAAAACTAAGCACTTCTCTCATTGCAAGAATTACCAATCTAGTTGGCCAAACCAAACCAATAACTCGAAGAGACTTGCAAAGATATGAAATCATGCATATAAGAATTCAGAAAGGACTCAAATAATATTCATGGATAATCTGAACATAAACCCACAATTCACTGGATCTCGACAAACACACTGCAAAAGAGTATTACATCAGATAGATCTCCATGAAGATCACGCATCATCGGAGGGGCAATGGAGTTGATGTAGACGCCCTCCGTGATCGAATCCCCGTCCAACAGATTACTGGAAAGGCTCCAAGATTGGATCTCTCAGGAACAGAGGCTTCTGGCGGCGGAAAAGTATTTTTGTGGCTCCTTTTGATATTGGGGTAATATTTGGGTATTTATAGGACTAAGATTAAGGCTAGGACTCCTTCCAGGGAGTCACACCCCCTGGCTTGTAACCTCCTGGAAATTGCCTTGCCTTGCACTCTAAGCCTGGTAGGTCTCTTGTGTTCCAGAAAAAATCATCGTGAAGATTTTATTCCATTTGGACTCCGTTTAATATTCCGTATCTTCTATACTCAAACAAGGAAAAAACAAAAACTGGCACTAGGCTCCAGAGTAATAGGTTAGTCCAAAAAATAATATAAAATAGCATATTAATGCATATAAAACATCCAAAACAGATAATATAATAGCATGGAACAATCAAAACTTATAGATACATTGGAGACGTATCAGCATCCCCAAGTTTAATTCCTGCTCGTCCTCGAGTAAGTAAATGATAAAAACAGAATTATTGATGTGGAATGCTACCTAACATATTTATGCATGTAATATTCTTTATTGTGGCATGAATGTTCAGATCCATAAGACTCAAAAAATTCTTAATGTTGACATAAAAACAACAATATTTCAAGCATACTAGCAAAGCAACTGTATCTCCTCAAAATATAATGGCAAAAGAAAGTTATCCCTACAATATCATACGGTCTGGCTATGCTCCATCTTCCCCATACAAAATATTTATCTCATGCACAAACCCGATGACAAGCCAAGCAATTGTTTAACACCTTTATTTTCTCAATCTTTTTCAACTATCATGCAACACATAAGCGTGAGCCATGGATATAGCACTATAGGTGGAATATAATATGGTGGAGGTTGTGAAGGAAAAGGAGAAGGTAGTCTCACATCAACTAGTCATATCAGCGGGTTATGAAGATGCCCATTAATAGATATCAATGTGAGTGAGTAGGGATTGACATTCAACGGATGCACTAGAGCTATAAGTGTATGAAAGCTCGAAAGTAAACTAAGTGGGCGTGCATCCAACTTGCTTGCTCATGAAGACCTAGGGAAATTTGAGGAAGCACATCATTGGAATATAGAAGCCAAGTTATATAATGAAAAAATTCCACTAGTATATGAAAGTGACAAAATAGGAGACTCTCTATCACGAAGATCATGGTGCTACTTTGAAGCACAAGTGTGGAAAAAAGATAGTAGCATTGTCCCTTCGGTCTTTCTCTCATTTTTTCATTTTTTATATTTTTATTTTGGTGGGCATCTAAGTCCTCTTTTATTTTTCACAAGGTTCGGAGTCTCATCCCCACTTGTGAGGGAATCATAGATTCCATCATCTATTCCTCACATGGGACAATGCTCAAATAATGATGGTCATCACACTTTTATTTACTTACAAGTCAGGAATTACAACTCGATATCTAGAACAAAATATGACTCTATATGAATGCTTCTGGTAGTGTACTGGGATGTGCAATGATCTAACATAGCAAATGACATGAAAAATGGACAATAGAGGAAAACATCATGCTAGCTATCTTACGATCATGCAAAGCAATATGAAAATGATGGTGCATGTCATAAAAAACGGAACGGTGGAATTTGCATGGCAATATATCTCAGAATAGCTATGGAAATGCCATAATAGGTAGGTATGGTGTCTGTTTTGAGGAAAGATATATGGCGGTTGTTTTGAGGAAGGTGGGTTTATCGCAACGGCGAAAGTTCCGCGGTACTAGAGACGCTAGCAAAAGTGGAAAGGTGAGAGTTTGTATAATCCATGGACTCGCATTAGTCATAAAGAACTCACATACTTATTGCAAAAGTCTATAATTCATTGAAGCAAAGTATTAGATGCGTGCCCCTAGGGGAGAGGTTGGTAGAAGTAAACCATCGCGCGCTCCTGACCCTCACACAAAGGTCGACAATCAATAAATAAATCATGCTCCGACTTCCTTACATAACGTTCACCATATGAGTATGCTACGGTAATCACAAAACCTGTAGACAAGTATTTTACCAATTCACAATTACTTCCTAACATGAATCTTAATATTACCATCTTTATATCTCAAAATTTATGCAAGGAATCAAACTTCTCATAATACTCAATGCACTTAATATGGAAGTTTTTATTATATCTCTCTTGGATGCCTATCATATTAGGACTAAATTCATAACCTAAACCAATTACCATTCTGTTTAAGGACTCTCAAAATAATATAAGTGAGGTATGAGAGTTCAATGATTTCTATAAAACCAAACACCACCATGCTCCAAAAAAATATAAGTGAAGCACATAGAGCAAAATCGCCTATCTCAAAAGATAGAAGTGAAGCACATAGAGTATTCTAATAAATTCACGATTCATGTGTATCTTTATCAAAACATGTGTGCAGAAAGTATGATTGTGGCAAACTAAAAAGCAAAGACTCATATCATACAAGATGCTCCAAGCAAAACACATATCATGTGGTGAATACAAATATAGCCTCAAGTAAATTTACTGATGGGTTGAAGACGAAAGAGGGGATGCCTTCTGGGGCTTCCCCAAGCTTAGGCTCTATGGCATCCTTTAATATGGCTTGTGGTGCATTGGGAATCCCCAATCTTCGTCTCTTGACACTCCTTATTCCATAGTCCATCAAATCTTTACCCAAAACTTGAAAACTTCACAACACAAAACTCAACAGAAAACTCGTGAGATCCGTTAGTGTAAGAAAAACAAATAACTACTTTAGGTTCTGTTGTTAACTCATTATTTATTTATATTGGTGTAATATATAATGTATTCTAGATTCTCCATGGTTCATACCCCCCGATACAACCCATAGATAAATCAAAATAGGTAAACAACACAAAGAAAACAGAATCTATCAAAAACGAAACAGTCTTTAGCAATCTGAAAACTTCGTATACTTATGTAACTCCAAAAATTCTGAAACATTAGGAAATCCTGGAGAATGTGTATATAAATCTTTTCTAAAAGTTTCAGACTCATTTGACACTCTCAAAATTTTGTAAAATTCTTGGACTAGGCGCAAAAGTTTCTATTTTTCAACAAGATCAAATCAACAACCACCATAGGCCATCCCAAAGGTCTTACTTGGCTCAAATACTAATTAAAACACCAAAAAACAATTACTACAGAATTAATAATGTGGTAAATACTCAAAAACAGAAGCAAAAACGGAACATAAAAATATAATTGGGTTGCCTCCCAACAAGCTCTATTGTTTAACGCCCCTAGCTAGGCATAAAGTAGTAGATCTAGGTTTTGTCATCTTTGGTATGCAATCCAAAAGTAGCTCTCATAAAATATTCATAAGGCAATATTATTTTATTTCTAGGAAAGTTTTCCATGCCTTTCCTTAATGGAAATTGGAATCTAATGTTTCCTACTTTCACATCAATAATTGCACCAATCTTTCTAAGGAAAGGTCTACTAAGAATAATAGGACATGTAGGATTGCAATCTATATCAAGAACAATGAAGTCTACGACCACATAACTCCTATCTGCAACAATAAGAACATCATTAATCCTTCCCATAGGTTTCTTAATAGTGGAATCCGCAAGATGCAAATTTAAAGAGCAATCATCAAGATCATGGAAACCTAGCACATCACATAAAGTTTTCGGAATCGTGGAAACACTAGCACCCAAATGACACAAAGCATGGCACTCATAATCTTTAATTTTAATCTTAATAGTAGGTTCCCAATCATCATGAAACTTTCTAGGGCTAGAAACTTCCAACTCAACAGAGCTCTCATGACATCGCATGCCCTTCCCGCCCGGCGCGCAGCTCCGGTCGCTCCCGCTCCGGCCGGTCCGCTCCAGCTAAGGTACGCCGCACACATCCACCACCCTCTACTTCGGATGCAGTTCCTAGACACCGCTGGGTCCTTGTGCCCGCGACAAGGACGGGGTACACGAGGACACCAAAGTCCAAGGCGCATCAGCCTGTCACGAGCAGCAGCGGGCGAGAGAGAGGGGTAGGCACTGGACACGCTTTGTTCGAGCGCTCGGTGGACCCCGAGGACGCGCTCCTCATGGGCGTCCTCCGTCTCTTGCTAATTAGCATGCCGCCTCCACCACAAGACTGTCTATGTGCTCCGACTGGTAATCTAGTTATCGGAGCGCGAGGCAGTAAAGAGGCGGCCGCGAAGGAGAAAGCGGCCCACCACACGGAGGAGCAGGCCTGCCTACTCTGCAGGTTGTCTAGCATGCACTGCCCCTACGAGGAAGATAACAATGCCTCCACCTCCGGCTTAGATGACGATGATGACGATGACGCTCCACCTCACGCCGATGCCTACACGGAGGATGGTCACAGCTATGCGGACGACTGAAAGGGTAAGGGGGCGGCAAGTAAATGGTGACTTCCTCATCCCTTCCTGTTTTGTTCATATTTTAATTATGCTTAAGTAGTTTCTAGTTTGAATTGGCCGATGAACTCCGATGAACTATTATCTTTTTGTTCGGCAAAGCAATCCAATCCGATAGAAGACGTTGATATATGTTTTATGTAGCGTTGCATGCGTTTGTATGGATATGAGGGTTTGGGTATGAGAAATGTGGAAGGGGAAAAATAAGACGTGTCTAGTTAGTGCCCGCGGACGTGTCCGTGGGCGTTTGAGGGGCCAGATTTGCAAGATCCGACTATAGATGCTTTAATAACACCAAAATCTACTAAAAAGTAGGAACTAGCAAGAAGTTACATTCAACAAATGTGGCATGGATCAAAGAATACTCGTTTTTACTTGATTTGATGCCATTTCAATCGGGAATAAGAAATATGTGAATGCCTACACATCCCAACATCACCAAGATGTGTAGATTCCTCACTAGTAGAAAACAGGGCTTTGGTCCATGCCAGATAAGGGTACTAATCCCGGTTCTCTTACGAATGGGGACCAATGGGTGCATCCGTCCCAGTTCGCGAGGCCAAGGCACCGACCAGGCCTCGAGAACCATAGGTCCTGGTTCGTCTGACCCCTTTTGTCCCGGTTCTAGACACGTACCGGGACTAAAGGGCCTTGCTCTTCGCACAACCCCTTTCGTCCCGGTTGGTGGATGGAACCGGGACTAAAGAGATGCCTATATATACCCTCGCCCCTGCCCCCTCTCCTCTATTTTTGGCCGTAGAGGTGTGTGCATGCGCTGCTCTTCTGCCTTCTATGCATGCACATGAGGTGTTCAATGAAATGCCCAAGCAACACTTAAGCTTTCTTCTCTCCAAACTCGACCTCCAAGCTACATTTTCCCCAAGATTTGTCTAGGTTTGGTGGTGCACCAACTACACAAGTGTTCTAAAAGGTTAGAAACTTCATCGTTTCATCTCTCACTGCTAGTTTAGCTCATTTAGATGCATATTTTGAGCTGAAATTAACTTCTTAGAGTTTGCACATGTGTAGGGTGTCTTCCCCGTCGTCGTCCTCACCGTCGTCGATCGCCCGCGCCGATCTCGTCACTGGCACCACCGTGGTGAGCCTCTTGTTCTTATCTTATTTTTAAAATAAAAAAATTCATACTTGTATGATTTAGATAGATACTTGTATAATTTTTTTAATTTTATTATTGTTTGCTATTATATAGTGCCATTGTTCTGGTATCCGCCCTCGTCAGCCCTCGTCCTATCTATGATTCGGATGTGGTATATTATATTTTATTACTATTTGTTTCATTTAGCGTTTATGACAATTATGACAACCAACATGACATAGATGTTTTTCTCTAGGAGTTATGTGAACCGGAAATTCCAACTGACATAGAAATTCTTGTTCAGAAGTTAAATTTGGTAGAAAAAGAAAACAATTACTTAAAGAAAAATTAAAAAGAGTTGAAGAGGAGCCGATGAAATTGGAGTTGCATGTTGCCGATGTTGTCGACGATCACAAGATCAAGATGGATGCAATGTGCTTGAAGATTAGAAAGATTAGAAAATATGCCATTCATACTGAGGCTTGGTATCATTATGCCATTCGATCAGCTGGTATCTTAGTTGCAGTTATGATCGCATTTGTTTTTGCATTTAATTTTTTTACATAGTTTCAATGTATGTTTTAATTAGATTCTGTAGAGACCTATATGTTGTTCAATCAGAACTATGTATGAACTTTATGTTTTTATTTTGGTCACTGTTGTACTTTGATTTTAATGCGATGGTGAATTTCTATTAATTTGGTCACTTCTCTATTCATGATGTTCTGTAATGGTTTTTGATACAATTAATTATATAATGCACGCAGATCAACCGGCAATGTATGTATAGTGACCGACGCACCTCCGAGTACATTAAGGGCCTGCATAATTTTCTCGAAGCGGCTGAGGCAAACAAGTAGAATGATTTTATGCATTGTCCATGTAATGTTTGTGGGAACACGAAGGATTAGTCCAACTCTAAAACCCTTCACTTCCACCTGCTTGAGAAGGGTTTCATGCCACACTATAATGTTTGGACGAAGCATGGAGAAAGAGGGGTTATGATGGAAGACAACGAAGAAGAAGAGGATGATGACAACTATACGCCACTGAATACGGTGATGCTACAAATGGGGAAACTGAAGATCAAGAGGAACCAGACGATGTGCCCGATGATGATCTTCGCCGGTTCGTTGTTGATGCACAGAGAGAATGCGGAAGTGAAAGGGGGAAGTTGAAGTTCGATCGCATGTTACAGGATCAAAAAAAGGGTTGTACCCAAATTGCGAAGAGGACACCACAAAGCTCCATATCACACTAGAATTGCTGCAATGGAAGGCAGACAATGATGTATCTGACAAGGGATTGGGTTCGCTACTGAAAATAATGAAGAAGAAGCTTCCAAAGGATAATGAGTTGCCCGACAGTACGTATGAAGCAAAGATGGTTCTATGCCCTCTAGGATTGGAGTTGCATAAGATACATGCATGCCCTAATGATTGAATCCTCTACCACGGTGCGTACGAGGGTTTGAACGCATGCTCGGTATGTGGTATAAGATTAGACAAGATGACCCTGGTGATGTTGAGGGCCAACGCATTGGAAGAGGGTTACTGGCAAGGTGATGTGGTATGCTCCTATAATACCACGGTTGAAACGTCTGTTTAGAAACAAAAAGCATGCCGAGTTGATTCGATCGCACATGAAAGACCGTAAGAAAGACAGGAAGTTGAGAGAACCCGCTAACGGGTCACAACGGAGAAAGATCGAGAGAAAGTGGAGGGACTTTACAAGTGACCGAAGGAACGTATGGTTTGGTTTAAGTGCAGAACGTATGGTCTGTGACTCTATGTATGTATAACCTTCCTCCTTGGTTGTGCATGAAGCGGAAGTTCATTATGATGCCAGTGCTCATCCAAGGCCCTAAGAAACCCGACAATGACATTAATTTATACCTAAGGCCATTAGTTAATGAACTTTTATAGCTAGGGAATGGAAAAGGTGTACGTGTGTGGGATGAGAACTAACAGGAGGAATTTGACCAACATGTGTTGCTGTTTGTAACCATCAACGATTGGCCTGCTCTCAGTAACCTTTCAGGAAAAACAAACAAGGGATACAACGCATGCACACACTGTTTAGATGACACTGAAAGTATATATTTGTACAAATGCAGGAAGAATGTGTACCTGGGGCAACGTTGATTTCTTCCGACCAACCATCAATGTCAAAAGAAAGGAAAGCATTTCAAAGGTGAGGCAGATCACTGGAAGAAGCCCGCCCTTCGTACTGGTGATCACATACTTGAGATGGTCAATGATTTACAAGTATTATTTGGAAAGGGTCGTGGCGGACTATCTGTTCTGAGTGACGCTGAGGGACATGCACCCATGTGGAAGAAGAAATCTATATTTTGGGACCTACTCTATTGGAAAGACCTAGAGATGCACTCTGCAATCGACGTGATGCACATGATGAAGAATCTTTGTGTGAACCTGCTAGTCTTCATGCGAGTGTATGGGAAGACAAAAGATACACCGGAGGCACGAGGGGACCAGCAATGTGTGCATGAAAAAGACGGGATGCATCCAAAACAGTACGAAGGTCCTGCCAGCTATGCTCTTACCAAAGAAGAGAAGGAAATCTTCTTTGAATGCCTGATCAGTATGAGGTCCTGCCTGGCTTCTCATCGAATATAAAGGGAATAATAAATATGGCAGAGAAAATTTCCAAAACCTAAAGTCTCATGACTGCCATGTGATTATGACGCAACTGCTTCCGGTTGCATTGAGGGGGCTTCCATCGGAAAACGTTTGATTTGCCATTGTGAAGCTATGTGCATTCCTCAATGCAATCTCTTAGAAGGTAATCGATCCGGAAATACTACCAAGGTTAAAGAGTGATTTGGTGCAATGTCTTGTTAGTTTTGAGCTGGTGTTCCCACCATCCTTCTACAATATCATGGCACACGTCCTAGTTGAACTAGTCGACGAGATTGGCATTCTGGGCCCTGTATTTCTACACAATATGTTCCCCTTTGAGAGGTTCATGGGAGTCTTATAGAAATATGTTCGTAACCATGCTAGGCCAGAAGGAAGCATGTCCACGGTCCATCAAACTGAGGAGGTCATTGGGTTTTGTGTTGACTTCTTTCCTGACCTTAGGCTGATTGGTCTCCCTCAATCGCGGTATGTGGGGAGACTGACTGGAAAAGGCATGCTAGGACCGGACTCAATAATATGTAGGTACGGGCATTCTTGGTCTCAATCACACTACATAGTTCTATAGAATTCTACCTTGGTTACCCTGTATGTCAATGAACACAAGAATATTCTGCGCTCCAAACACCCGGAGCAGTGTGACGACTGGATTACATGTGAACACATCAGGACTTTTCGCAGTTACTTGCAAACACATCTCATGGGTAACACCACTATTGCAGATGAGTTGTACTCGTTGGCCAAGGGACCATCTTCAACTGTATAGACTTACAAAGGGTACGAGATAATGGGAATACATTTTCACGATCGTCCAATATCAAAAGAGCACCAACCAAAATAGTGGTGCCCGCTTTGATGCAGCAACCAACAGGGGAAAGGACACATATTACGGTTACATATTGGACATATGGAAACTTGACTATGGACACGATTTTAAGGTCCCTTTGTTTCGATGCAAATGGGTCAATCTGTCAGGAGGCGGGGTACAGGTAGACCCTCACTACGGAATGACAATAGAAAGGGTACAGGTAGACCCTCACTATGCAAATGGATCTGAACAATCTTGGGTACACAGACGAACCATTTGTCCTAGTCAATGGTGTGGTGCATGTTTTCTATGTGAAGGACATGTCTACCAAACCAAGAAAAAGAAAAGATAAGGAAGCGAATACATCATACGATGAGCCAAAGCGCCACATAGTTCTTTCAAGGAAAAGATACATCATGGGAGTGGAGGGAAAGACAAACATTTCTGCAGATTATGAAAAGTTTCATGAAATTCCTCCCTTCAAAGTGAAGGCTGACCCAAACACCCTGTTAAACGATAAAGATTATCCATGGTTACGGCGCAATAAGGAAGGGACACATGCGAAGAAAAAGTCACGACTTTTCCTCCACAACTATTCTGATGATGGCTTTGATCTAGAATATCACTATAATTACATGTTAAGAAATGAAATGTCGTTTGTAACAGATGAGTTTTCGTTTGAAACCCTAATACTTCAAAAGAGATTGTCCATTTTGTACACGAAGTGCATCCAGTTTTTGCCATAACCCTCTCAACTTTTTACCACATGCTATGTGGGCGAAATGATGATACCATGCCAACTTTCAACCATTTCAGAGTTCATTTGCAGTGCTTTTCAATTCAGGGTCATTTTAGCTAAAAATAAATCATGAAATGCATGAAAAATAGCAAATGAAATCAAAAAAGGGTTGAAAAGTGATGATGTGGCTTTGAATGGTGCATATTGAATGCAGAAAAATTCTTGACTTCAAATAAATTTAAAAAAATTAAAATGCCTTTTGTAACATATGAGTTTTCGTATGAAACCTTGATACTTCAAAAAAGATTGTCCATTTTGTACACGAAATGCATCCAGTTTTTGTCGTAACCCTCTCAACTTTTTAGCACATGATATGTGGGTGAAATGATGATACCATGCCAACTTTCAACCATTTCAGAGTTCATTTGTAGTGTTTTTCAATTCAGGGTCATTTCAGATCAAAATAAATCATCAAATGCATGAGAAATAGCAAATTAAATCAGAAAAGGGTTGAATAGTGATGATCAAAAATATTTAACTTAATATGTTTAGAAAATTGAAATATGTTTAAATATGTTTAGAAAAGTGATGATCAAAGATATTCAATGCAGAAAAAGTCTTGAGTTCAAATATGTTTAAAAAATTGAAATCCCTTCGTAATAGACGTGTTTTCGTCCGATCAAAGTTATTTAACTTAATATTATGTAAATTTATGCAAATAAAATTATCCAAGTTGTTTTTTCTAAAAAAATTAATAACAAAAAAGAATATTCTTAAAGTGAAAATAGAAGCGCTTCTAAGGGAAATTCGAGCTAAATTCAAAGTGTTAGTACGTGCACACAAGCAGATAGTAGCATTTTGAATTTAGGATGAATTTCCCATAGAAGGGCATCCATATTCACTTTGAGAGGAACTTGACATGGCAGAGAGGGGCGGGCTTATAAACAGGTGCGAGCGCCTCTCGTTTGGCGAGGTGGGACTAAACTTGTAGTGCTGCGCGCGCCTCCCACTTTAGTCCCGGTTGGTGGCCCCAACCGGGACTAATGTGCAAAAAATAAGATAAAAAATGCCCGCCTACTAGACCGCCACGGCCTTCATACGACTAGAAACCCAACTATACATGGGCCAGGACGTAGGCCCGCGAGGCAAGTAGGCCCAATAGGGCAAGGCGGAGAGGTAATTTAGGCCCACGACCTGCTTTAGAGAGGAGCTCGAGAGGGAAGCTGCAGCGGGGCTTATAAACCACTTCTAGTGTGCTTCAGTTGGCAAGGTGGGACTAAACTCCCATGACCCCGGGCCGGTGAGCCTTTTAGTCCCGGTTGTTGACTCCAACCGGGACTAAAGGCCACCCTTTAGTCCCGGTTGGTGCCACCAACCGGGAGCAAAAGTCTTTGCTTCCCGCCCGTTGGGCTGCTGAAAATGACCTTTAGTCCCAGTTGGTGGCTCCAACCAGGACTTAAGGGGGGCATTTCGACCCGGTTGGAGCCACCAACCGGGACTAAAGGTGTTCGCATATAAGGCGGGAGTTGTTGAATTCTCCCCTAACCTCTCCCATTTCGCCCCCGCCTCCGACGCCCTGCCCCGATGCTGCCAGTGTGCTCGTCGTCGTCGCTGCTCCTGCCGCCCGTTCTCATCGTCGTCACCGGCCCCGAGCCTGTCCTCATCGTCGCTGACGTCGGCGTCGCCAGTTCTCGTCGTCGCCGCCGTCGCTGCCGCCCCCGAGCCTGAAGTCGCCACCGCCCCAAGCACGTCCCCGTGTGCCCCCTTGTCCTTGCTCCGTCGTCGTCGCCAACGTCGCCGCCGCCCGTTCTCGTCGTCGCCACCGTCACTGCTGCCCCCAATCCTGTCGTCCCCGTCGCACCGAGCCCGTCCCCCCATGCCTCCTTGTCCTCGCTCTGTCGCCGTCACCGTTGCCGCTCCTCGCCGGCAAGGCTCCCCCTCCTCTCTATCCCCATCGGCCCAGCGCACCTCAGCCGCTCGCCGGCCCCCACCCACCGCACGTAGAACAGCCACCGGCACCGCCTCCGCCCAGTTAGTTTATTTAGTTTATTTTAGTTGTTTTAGGATATACAAAATAAGTAGTTAATTTATTTAATTAATTTGTTTTTATTGTTTAGTTGTTTTTACTTGTTTTTATTGTTTAGATGTCTAGTTGTTTTATCGTCAATCGTCGGTGACGCGCTATCGATGACTCCCCGATGATCGTCGGTGAGGGAGAGTACCCCTCCCCCCCGACGATCGTTGGTGAGGGAGAGTACCCCCGACGATCGTCGGTGAGAGAGAGTCCCCGACGATATCCAGGAGTCCCCGATGATCATCGGTGACGTCATACGATGTTTAATTATATGTTTAAATGTTTAGTTGCATAGCGTAGCCATTGAGTCGACGATGCCCGGCCAGCATCCTCGTCGTTGACTCGGTGGCAACCACCTGCTTGAGAGGCGCCATGTTTGGGATTGGGCTCCGCTGGGATGGCACTAGGAGGTGCTGCCTTCCGGGGCGCCCTGCTTGGTGAGGAATCAGTGTCCTGTTGTTGAACCGGAGATTCTTTAGTGGTGGTCACATGGACCATTGTCAGTGCAGAGGGAGCCGGCCGCCGCGAAGGTGGTACGTCGCCGTGTTACGGAGGAGGATGAGCACGTCCGACGCTAGATGGCTGCATTGGACGCTGGGTTCTCCAATGACTGGCAGGTTCTTCAGGATCTCACCCGTTCTATAATCTTGTCATAGTTCCTTCTCTTTGGGTGTCCACCGCCTGCGATGCTAGACGTCAACTACATTTGTATTAGTGATATTATATAATAATATTCGAGATGTATTAGTCAAAATATTCAATGATGTATTAGTGATACTATTTGATGATGTATTAGTGATATTATATGATCGTATTGTTGCATTGCCTTTATTGATTTCCATATCTCACGTTCGTATATTGCCATGTCATAATATTTGCAGAAACGATGGACCACAGAGACATAGAACAAGAAGACTTGTTGGGGATATAATCTGCACCGGGTATAATCCCTTGGCGTATCTCAAGGACACCGATGGTCAGGAAGGAGAAGATGATGGCTCCGATGATCCAATAGTGGAGGAGGCAAGAGATCATGACACCTCCGATGACCGAATGGTGGAGGAAGGAGATCATGATCACGGCTCTGGTGACCGAATGGGGAGGAAGGAGCTCATGGTCACGGCTCCGGTGACCGAATGGAGGAGGGATCCTCAACTGTTGCAAAGTCCAGTGAGGTAAGGAGACGAGGCCCAAAGAAAAGGTTGCGCCAGGATGAAAGGTTCATGCTCATAGAAGTCGCGAACGATGGCCAACTGATTGCTCCCAAGCAGACCAAGGACGCATTTGTACATCAGTGTGGAGTTGTTGTTAGGGACTACATGTCGATCAGCACCCAGCAATCGAATAAGAATAACAAGGACCCTGATGTTTCTTATATCCATGATAGACAGAAAGATGATCTTTGGACCAAGTTGATGACAAATTTCAGCCTATCGATAGCGGAGGATCCAAATAACCCAGTTATAGAGCGAAAGGTCAAGGCGTGGGCTCTTAAGATGATGGCATAACTATTCAAGAACTGGAAGAAATAGTTGAACACAAAGTTTGTCAAGAAAGATGAGACTCTAGAATTCAAAGGTCGATATGAGAAGATAAGAGATCAATGGCCAAAATTGTGGCCTACAAGAATTCGGAGAACAGTAAGAAAATGTAACTGACAAACAAGAAAAATCATGCAGAGAAGAAGTATCACCATCACACGGGGTCAGGTGGCTACTACAATGCCAGGTCGTTGTGGAACAGAGCTGAGCATGACCTTCTTGCTATAAATGTCCACCTAGAGACATTGCACTGGCCAGATCATTCAAGAACTTGGTTCTTCGGGGTTGCGGGAACTTTGGACGCACAAACAGGGATGTGTGTTTGGACAGATGCGCAACTTGCAATACCCTTCTGGAAGATTCAGGCAGCAATCCAGGCAGTGCAGGACGGGACATTCATTCCCGACAGAGATAAGTACGAGCCGACAGAGGCCCTCGGGAATCCTGAACACCCTGGACGAACATGAGGCACATCAGGCTCCATTTCATGGAAGCATAGTTTTCCCAACAGCGGTGGTTATAGAAGCTGAGAGAGAAAGACAAAACGGGAAGCAAGCGAAATGCAGAAGCTCAGTGCAAGATTAGCAAAACTAGAGGAACTTGAGAGCTAGTGAACTACCGACCAACCATCTGAGTGGCACGAAGATCCTTCCTTTGACAATGGCCTAGAAGCTACCCCACCATCTCAGCGGAGAAGCAGTGTGGCTTTCATGAAGCTCGTTCAGCCTGATTTTACGGCTCCTCGCTACCCCGTGGATAGTATCACGGAGGCTCAACATTGCGAGCTAATGACGAAATACCAGAACCTGATCTTCAAGGTGGCGGTCGGCTCTGTTCTACCTCCTCGAGCTGAGGGAACTTTCCATTTCTGTTTGATTCCACATGGCTATGTTTTTCTGACGGTGGATGAAACAATGGATGGATTTGAGGGGCTAGAGCTTGACAACCCTACACATGAATAGGATATTATTCTTCTGGAAAATGCTTTTAGGAGTACCTGTCTATGGAGAAAGGAGTACATAAAGCTTCCAAATTGGAAGCCTCGGCATACTCACCGTCCTTCGACGCGTCAGGGCACTCCTCCTCCTCCTCCTCCTCCTTAGCCTCCTCCAGCGCATCAAGCCACTCCACCTCCTCCGGCGCGTTAGGCCACTCCACCTCCTCCGACGCGTCAGGCCACTCTGCTACCTCCGCCTCCTCAGACATGTCAGGCCACTCCGCCTCATCCTTCGCCTCCTCCGCCGTGCCAGGCACTCTGCCTCCTCCTCCTCCTGCTCCGGAACATCAGGCCACTCTGCCTACTCCGGTGCGTCAGCCACGACGGAAGAGAGATGCCACCACTCTGGCAGCTAGTAGTGCAATAGGTGGCAGAAATACAAATTTGGTCCAAGCCTCAAGCATCTTCCAAAGTTACCATACGAGAGGACTAACAAAGAAAACGATGACATTAGTAAAGCCGAAGTGAAGGCCTATTTTGCACGGAAACATCCACCACTGAAGGAAACGGTAGATCCGATGAAAGTGAAGCGCACTGTGGATACCCTGAAGCGACCGTCACCGCCTCCGCTGCAATCCAACTATGACCGCATTATTGTAAAGATATATGATGAAGCGTGGCGGTCAGGGAGTACTTCTAGTGTTGCAAGAGTCAAAGAACGAAGAAGTGGGAAAACAATTCCCCAGCTCAGCAAACAGGAGAAGCAATCATGCCCCCCGCTCAAGGTGTCTAGTGATATCGCTAATCATCCAGTGCTACTGCCCGGTACCAATCTTGGTGATTACTTGGGAGATGATGTACATTTTGAAACGGATGAGGTAGTAGTACAAGACTTTAGATACAAGCGCGGGAAGCCTCTCGTCAAACCTGATCCTCCTCCTCTAACAACGATGATGTAGAATTTGCATGAGTGGTACATCAAAACATGCAGGGAGTCTGGGAAAGACAATATGTATATCAGAATTAAAAAAGAGCACGACTTCATTGGACTCGACCTGATGCCTATTGAATTTGAGGAGTTATTTCGGATATTCAATCAATAGGCCCTCAACAAACAACTCATGACTTGCTACTCGTCTGTAAGTATTACTTCTTAAGTCTCTAGCTCAGTTCGTTCATTGCATGTATATATAATTATCCTCACTATATTATGCAGATTGAAGATCGTCAAATGCAAAAAAAGCAGGAATCTGTGACGTTGGGTTCATTAGCCTAGATACCATAAATGAATGGTCGGTACGAAACAGAGTCAAACATACCAAGGAGAACTTTCTAGAATCGTTCCTTAGACATCAAAACAAAAGGGAAATACTCCTTCCTTACAACTTCAAGTGAGTGTTACTATCTTCTGCATATTCGGTTTCTCTTACTCAAGGTTAAGTAATGTAATAGATGAATTATGCGTGCGCAGGTAACACTTTATTCTGCTATCCATTAAGCTTGACGGGGCATTAGCAATTGTCTTAGACTCGAGACATAAAGATCTCGAGGATTATGCGGACATGACTGCAATGCTCTAGAAGTAAGTTCAATCAGTATCGGGACCATATCAGCAACTTCCATTCATTTCCCGATATCAAGTAATCAGTTTCTTTGCCTGGCAGGGTTTGGAAAAACTTCACCCAAAATGTTCCCGATCTAAACAAAGAGGTGCGATTTACACACCCCAAAGTAAGTAGTACTAGATAGTTCCGCGCATCTCCAATTGATTATAATTTTCATCAATAACATTATCATGATTGCTTATCAGTTTGATTGAACTATATTCTCGTAAAGTGCTTGTACCAGGCACCTGAGATTGTTTTATGTGGATACTACGTATGCGAGTTCATTCGCCACTCGACCTCTGAGCGGGGCTTTTCTGAGAAACAATTTGAAGTACGTAAATAATATTCACAATTTATTTTATATATTACCATCAATTGTGTTGAGTTTCATTCATATATATGTATTGACCCCCTTCTTTAAATTATATCTAGAAGATGCGGGAGGAACTCCTACCACATGATCGCATACGTTCAAGAGGAATTGGCGGGATTCTTTCCTGACCACGTCATACCTGAAGACGGAGAATACCATGTGGAATCGCAATTGGATCATAGCTAGATGATGTTAGGGATTGTAAGAGATGTTATATTGTATATATGTAGTAGTGTTGGATAGATATACGAAAACTTGTTGTTTGACCAAGCACGGAGAAAGAGATGTCACTTCTCTCTATATATGTTCATAACGATCTTGTGTAATTAATGGTTTCCTTCATTTGCTTACTAGCAGCACCGAGTTCTCTCTATATGTATATATAGTAGCTAGCATCGACCAAGCACGTAGAAAGAGATGTCACTTATCTCTATTAGCTATCTAACACAATATGAAACCCCAAAATTAACCCTCCAAAACCCCAAAAAAAACTTCCAAAAAACAAAAAACCCAGTTGTTGGGGATATAACCCCGTGGTAAGACCCACCCAAGTGGGGTTGGGTTATACCTGGCAGCTCATAATCCAGACCGATGAAGACGGGCCGAAAGACGTAAGCCTGGCCGTGTGGCGGCTTACCAAGATGGGCCAAGACGATGGCCCAGACGGAAGATGGCATGAAGACCCGGGCGGTTAAGCCGCCCGGAGACGGCCTGCCCAAGATGGCAATGCGGCGTAGAGACGGAATCAGATACGTTGTAAGTGTCGGTATGAGACTTGTGTAACCCGCGGTCTTGACCTCTTATATAAAGGCGAGACCCAGGGCGACATAGAGAGAGACCAATCAATCGAGAGCTAGGATAAGCGAGTCTGCTCCCTTGTAATCGATACTCCAATCAATACAACACAAGCAGGACATAGGCTTTTACCTCTTCTTGAGGGGCAGAACCTGGGTAAAGTTGTGTCCTTTGTCTCAACCAACCCCTTTGAGTCCATCATCCTAGAGATGGCCTCGAACCTAAGTCCTCGGACATCTGTCGTGACAAAACCACGAAAGTTGGAACCCACTGTGGGGCTAGCGCTTGATGGTGTTGAGTTCTCAAAGGGCTCTCTCCTAGGGATCAAGGGGTATGTTGTTGACAAGATGGAGTCGCCGTGGCCAGCTCTACATCGACGACGCCGGCTGGGGCCCCGAAGCCGACTCAATCGAGTACGGTTTCTGGGTCCCCTTTGGTGGAATCCATGTCTTCATCGGCAAGATCGATGGATCTGAACCCGGGCCAGACGTCTACACCGACATCATCGAGCTGGCCCGGCGCGCGCAACCCGCCCGTGCTAACCCGGGCAGGAAGCATGTCTTCGTCGGCTTTACTCAGGGCATGGATCTTGAGGATTCCATGTCACAGGAAACTCTCGTCTGTTCGGAGGATGGATCTTCAAGCGGAGAGACGGAATCGATCAACCAGCTTCACGATGGCAGGCTTTGGGGCTACGTCGAGCCTTACCCCGAGTCAGAGTGTCATGAGTCAGAGGATCATGGGCCGCCGACTCATGCAGTTGTCTTCATGACGGGTTCAGCGTCGGGCCTGCGCAGCACAGCCGCCGGGGCAGCTGGGTCGAGGGCTGACACGCCGGCGGCTCCAGTTCTTCTGGATCTGATGAATGAGCTTACAACCTTGATGGCAAATAAGTCACAGCTGAGAATCAAGCAGCCCGGAACATGGAGATTGCAAGACTAAAGGACCAGATGACTGAAGTCCAACAGGGGATCAACGCGCTGAAGGCTCGGATGGACGCGGATGCGGAGCGCCTTAGGGCGGATGCTTTCCGCCTTGAGCTGGAGCAGCAGTCTGCAGCGGCGTTTCAGCGGATGAGGGATCAGTCCCGTTTGCCTCATCAATATGAGGCCAGAAACCTTTTCAACACACCGGGGACGAGCCGGACAGCGGAAGCACCTGGAACTCGGTCAGCGGCTCGGCAGCAGCAGCTTAACCCGTCCCGATGGAACCAGACCTCACCAATGGCTTTCCTAACGCTGGCGGATCACTATTCAAACCCGACAAAGAACATGGTTGTGGCAGCAACCCAGCTTGGTACGATCCCTGTCCCGGACGACGCGCCATTCATAGAGGTGGTGCGAAACGCTATTGACCTGCATATGGCGATGTCCCAGCAAGAGAAGTGCACTTACAACCAGAGTCACTTGCATTCAACCCCCATCCCTAGCCACAGCTACACTCGGCGCTATGAGTCGTCGGCAGTTTCTAGCAGTGATCGACACCGGGACCCGCCACGAGATGACCGGGCAGCTTTGGATGCTCAGGCGCTGGTGGACCGAGCGAGAGCACAGCAAGAGGCGGCGGCTCTAGCGGCGGCGGCGGCTCATTAAGAACCCGCACCTTCCATCTTGGTAGGAGCAGGAATAACCTCCAGGGCCATGGGAGTGCCGTGCTTAGCACCGGCTTTGCGGAACGAACGTCTACCGAAAGATTTCAAGGGCCCTTGCAAGGTCCCAAATTACACTTGTGACCTGCCTCCGGTGGCTTGGATTGAAAGCTATGAGCTAGTGATGGAGACGTTAGACGTCAACGATGCAGTATGTGCTAAATATTTCATCATGATGTTGGAAGGGCTGGCTCGCACATGGTTGAAGGGTTTGCCACCCAACACCATTAATTCCTAGGCCGAGTTGAAGGCGAAGTTCATCAAAAATTTCTAAGGAACGTGCAAGCAGCCCATGATGATTGTGGATTTGGATCATTGTGTGCAACAGGAGGATGAGTCGGCTCATCATTGGGTCCGGCGGGTCTCAACTATCATCCACTCATCTGAGCAGATTACGGCGGCTCAAGCGGTTTTGATCCTGGAGAAGAATTGCCACTTTACGCCTTTGAAGCAAAAGTTTGGCCGGCTCAAGCGCTCGTGTCAAGATATGGGGGAGCTCATGGCGGCTCTCACAAAGTATGTTGACTCTGACAATACAAAGGACCCAGGCTTTGATGAGGAGAAGCCTGGTCAGAGTAAGAAGAATAACAATGGCAAGGGTGCGGCAGGCAGTGGCAACCATGGTAAGAGCAAGAATCCAGAAGGCGGGTCAGAATTGGTGGCTAACACCAGCGCCGGGAATAATCGTGCTAAGGGCAACGGGAATTTCAGACAACCCTTTAATAAGGGTAAAACTCCTTTCAACTTGGAGGAGATGCTGAATAAACCTTATCTGGAGCACAACCGGCCCGATAGGGTGCGGGTCATATGTGGAGGAATTGCCACATTATGCGACAGTTTTGAGATTACAGCTTGCGGCAGCATCACAACAGCGGTGGTGGCCCACTAGGTGGCTCAGTACCAGGCGAATCAGGAGCCGGTCTAGGCTCTGGCGGCTCAGGATCCGGTTATCAGGGTCAGGGCAATCAAGGAGGTCATCATCACCAATCTGGTGGTGGTAATCAGCAGCAAAGTAACCAATCTGGGTATAAGAGTAATCCGAAGCATCTTAGCTCGGGTTAGTATCATGTCTTTACAACCTGCCTTGATAGGAGAGACCAGAAGGTGCGCAAGCAGGCGGTTAATGTAATCACCTCGGCTCTGCAATATTTGAAGTGGTCTGAGTACGACATAACTTGGAGTAGAGAGGATCACCCGCCGCGTGTTGACGACCCGGGGTGGCTGGCTCTGGTAGTTGCCCCCCAAGTGGGAGGATACGTGTTCACTAAGGTACTTATGGATGGTGGCAGCAGCATCAATATCCTATACTATGACACTTTCCGCTGGATGAAGTTGCTTGATAAAGATCTTAGGCCTTCTTCGACAGTCTTTCACGGTGTGGTGCCTGGCAAGTCGGCTTATCCAGTGGGTAAGATATCCTTGAAAGTTGCTTTTAGTGATGAATACAACTACAGGGTGGAATCCTTGTGGTTTGAAGTGGTAAAAATTAAAATTCCATGTCATGCTTTTTTCGGACGACCGGCTTACGCCAAGTTTATGGCTAGGCCTTGCTATGTTTACTTACAGCTCACGATGCCCGGGTTGAACGGGACGATTATCGTGCATGGTGATCGGAAGACGGCTATTAAGTGTGAGGAAGGAGACGCAGCTTATGCAGAGTTAAGTTGCGCTGAAGTAGAGCTCAAGTTTTATAAGGAAAATATTGACTCGGAGGACATGACTCCACTCAAAAAGCCTACCATAGAATCTAAGCCGCCCCTCAAGATTTCGGCGGATGATACCAAATTGGTGGATTTCACTCCGGGTGACTCATTACAACAGTTCACTATTGGGGCCAATATGGATCCCAAATAGGAAACCGCGCTCATCGAATTCATCCATGAGAATCAGGACATCTTTGCATGGAAGCCTTCTAACATGCCAGGTGTACCGAGAGAGTTCGCTGAGCACCACCTTAATGTGGATCCTAAATTTAAGTCGGTCAAATAGTTCCTTCGACGGTTCAATGAAGAGAGGCGCAAGGCCATTGGGGAAGAGGTGGCCCGACTTCTGGTGGCGGGGTTCATCGTCGAAGTGTTTCACCCAGAATGGTTTGCTAACCCGATGCTAGTGCTTAACAAGAACGGCACGTGGCGTATGTGTGTGCATTACACGGACCTTAACAAGGCCTGTCCAATTGACCCTTTTGCTCTCCCCCGCATCGACCAGATTATTGATGCAACGGCGGGTTGCGAGAGCTTATGCTTCCTTGACGCCTATTCCGGTTATCATCAGATCAAGATGGTTGTAAAGGACCAAGAGAAGACGGCTTTCATCACGCCTTTTGGTGCCTTTTGCTATGTCTCTATGCCTTTCGGGCTCAATAGTGCCCAGGCGACTTACCAGCGATGTGTACAGAACTGTCTTCACAGTCAAATTGGACGCAATGTTCATGCATATGTGGATGATATTGTGATCAAGTCAAGGAAGAAGGAGACTCTACTTGATGACCTGAAAGAAACTTTTGACAACTTACGGGCCTACAAGATGATGCTTAACCCAGCTAAGTGTATTTTTCGAGTTTCTGCAGGCAAGCTTTTGGGTTTTCTGGTCTCTGAGCGTGGCATTGAGGCTAATCAGGACAAGATAAAGGCTATTACTTCTCTATCTGAGCCGGCATGCATCAATGATGTTCAGTGCCTGGCGGGTCGAATCGCTGCGCTAAGCCGATTCATAAGCCGCCTTGGGGAGAAGGCTATCCCTTTATATCAGATGATGAAGAAGACGGACAACTTTGTCTGGAGTACAGCGGCGGGTGAGGCATTTGAGGCACTCAAGAAACAACTTATTGAGCCGTCTGTCTTAGCTGCTCCGGCTAAGAAGGAACCTTTGCTCTTATACATGGCGGCTAATAACAGGGCAGTCAGCGCCGCGATCGTGGTTGAGCGTAAGGAGGCGGGGAAAGAATACCCGGTTCAGAGGTCGGTTTACTACATCAGTGAAGTCCTGACCGAGTCAAAGCAGAGGTACCCACATTGGCAGAAGCTGATATATGGGGTGTTCATGGCGAATCGTAAGATGAAGCATTATTTTCTGGGACACCATATCACAGTGGTTAGTTCTACCCCGTTGGGAGATATAATTCAAAACAAAGAAGCAACCAGCAGGATTGCTAAATGGGCTTTGGAGCTTCGACCTCTTAATCTGAAATACGTACCTCGCACGTCGGTCAAGTCTCAAGCTTTGGTGGATTTCATAAATGATTGGACCGAGTGTCAGGTGCCCAAGGAGAAGCCGGATAACACATACTGGACAATCCACTTTGATGGATCCACGCAACTGGAAGGATTAGGGGCAGGGGTTGTCTTAACTTCCCCTAAAGGTGACAAGTTCTGTTATGTGCTAAGGTTAATGTTTCCTTGTACTAACAATGCAGCTGAGTATGAATCTCTACTTCATGGCCTCCGGGTGGCTAAGGAGATGAATCTAAGCTGGGTTAGATGTCTTGGCGACTCAGATCTCGTAGCCCACCAAGTTTCAGGCACATGGGATTCCAAGGACCCGCGAATGGCGGCTTATCGTCAGGCGGTATATGTCTTCGCTGGTCATTTCAAGGGTTATCAGGTGGATCATATTGATCATCACAGGAACAAGGCGGCTGACGCCCTGTCAAGCCTGGGCTCTCAGTGTAAGCTGATGTCGCCTAACGTTTTCTTGGACGTACTACATCACCCGTTAGTTAAGTTACCTTCAGAGGAAGACTTGGCTATACCTGACCCGGAGGGGAAGCTGGTGGCGGCTCTGTATGCTATCCCTGACTGGACGTTGCCTTACCTAGCATACTTGACTCATGGCGAGTTACCTGAGGAGGAGAACTTGGCAAGGCAGATCATCAGGCGGTCTAAGTCTATGACGGTCATCAATGGCGAGTTACATAGGTCTACCATTACCAGCGTTTTTCAACATTGTGTCTCACCTGAAGAAGGCAAAGAAATCTTGAATGAAATTCACGCTGGCGATTGTGGTCATCACGCCGGCTCAAAATCTCTGGTGGCCAAGGCTTTTCGACATGGTTTCTTCTGGCCGTCAGCTCATAAGATGTAGAAGACTTGGTTCGCAAGTGCGATGGATGTCAGAAGTTTGGCCGGCATGCTCTCGTACCGGCTCAGGAGTTGTGAATGATCCCAATCACCTGGCCGTTTGCAGTCTGGGGGCTTGATATGGTCGGGCCTTTCAAGAGGTCCAAGGACAAGAAGACTCGCCTCTTGGTGGCAGTGGACAAGTTTACCAAGTGGGTAGAAGCTGAGCCGGTCAGCAAGTGTGAACGGCCACAGCGGTTCAGTTTGTTAAAAAGTTGATCTACCGCTTTGGTTACCCTCATAATATCATCACAGATAATGGTATGAACTTATCCAAGGGGGCTATGCAATCATTCTGCGAAAGTGAGCACATCCGACTTGACGTCTCTGCGGTTGCTCATCTACAATGCAATGGTCAGGCAGAGTGTGCTAACCAGGAAATTTTGAGAGGCATAAAACCCCGGCTTATGGTTCCTTTGCAACGAACGTCGGGTTGTTGGGTAGAGGAGTTGCCATTAGTCTTTTGGAGCACTAGAACTACTCCCAACAGATCAACAAGTTATATGCATTTCTTCATGGTTTATGGCGCAGAAGCCGTGTTACCAAGTGATATACGTCATGACTCTCCATAGGTGGCGGCTTACATTGAGGAGGATAATGAGACAACATGTCAAGATGCGTTGGATGCTTTGGATGAAGAGCGCGATCTGGTGGCGGCTCGATCGGCGATTTACCAACAAGACCTACGTCGCTATCATAGTCGCAGAGTTAAGACCCGGACATTTCAAGAAGGCGACTTGGTGTTGCGGTTGACTCAAGATCAGATAGATGCACACAAGTTATCCCCTCCATGGGAAGGACCCTTCATGGTCAGCAGAAATCTCAACAATATGTTGTATTACCTCATTGATATACAAGACGAGTCAAGCACTTCAGGGTAGGAGACCCGCCGGCCGTGGAATATAGCTCATCTTCGGCCTTACTATATACTTGAGTCATCAACACTCGACATTGTACGCCATCATCGTACATATCACATATATGTGTGTGTGTGTGTGTGTGTCAATAAAGTTGGCATCCCTGCAAGCCGGGGCCTCTGCCGTTTTTGCATATCTCAGTTTGCGCAAAAAGTCGATTCCGTCAACAAGGTCATCTGGGGGCTTCCAACCCACTAGGTTTAGCTTATCGCACCCTTTTGATCAGCTCTTAAGCCACAGTCAGGCGAGTTATATACCCAAAAAGTTGACTCTGTCAACAAGGTCATCTGGGGGCTTCCAACCCACCGGGTTTAGCTTATCACACCCTTTTGATCGGCTCTTAAGCCATAGTCAGGCGGGTTATATACCCAAAAAAGTTGACTCCGTCAACAAGGTCATTTGGGGGCTTCCAACCCACCGGGTTTAGCTTACATACCCTCTTGATCGGCTCTTAAGCCACCGCAAGTTTGAGTTAAACCTGCCTGTAAGCTGATGCTGCTCCGCTATGTGACCCGCCGAACTCTTACCAATTAATCTCGCCTAGAGACCCTGAGCCGGTTCAAAGAAGTTGATGGCCAATCTCGATAGAGACCCTGTACTGGCTAAGGTTAAACCGGTGGATCTTGTCACGTGAGGGCCAGCTTACGGAAAGCAAGGATAAACTCACTCATCTACTGCCGACTCTCCGCTATGTGGTCCGTTTTGTACTCTTAGACGGTTAATCTTTTCAAGACCCTTCACTGTTTAAGGTTAAAACGACGGATTTATGTCACGTGAGAGGCAGTTTATGGGCTGCCAGGGTACTCATGCCCTGTTGCGTCACTTTCTGGTTTGTTACACTCCTATCAGTTAATCTCGCTTAGAGACCCTGAGCCGTTCAAAGAAGTTTATGGCCAATCTCGGTAGAGACCCTGTACTGTTAAAGAGTTCTAGTAGTGAGTCCACCCAGAAGAACCAGCACATGAGTTACTGAAAAAGAAAGATTTAACATCTTTGGGTTGTGCTATTTTAAGCCGCCCCCGCAGCAATGTAGAAAATATTCTGCTGTCTATTCTTGCAGGTTGTCTCTTAAGATAAGCCACCATCAAATTTGATATGATTGAAGCACAAGGCAGATAAGTATATATTCAGCCGTGCGGTCTCATATGTGCACCATGGCACAGTTCAGGCAAGACAAGGTTTTTTCTAAGCCTATTACAAAGCTCTCCGTGGAGCCCAAAAATCAAGATTTAATGTTTTTATACACTGCTTAAATTTGGCGGGTCAAGGAGCCGGGTTATACCATCGCAGTATCAAATTGTTCAGCTGGACGGTGAGTCATCCTGCGACGGGTCTTCGACCTCCTCGATCTGAAGATTGTCCATGTCCCAGTTGCAGTTCATTAAAGCTTCAAATTTGGCCTCTTCAAAGAGGGGAGATGGGTCAATGTCAGGGGCAAAGAGATGCTTACGGCATCCAGGAGTTAAGTCCCTGGCCTCGAAGGTTGGGCCACGCACTCGCTTGTTCTCAGCGTTGTAAGCCGCCTGATATGTTGACAGATTAACTTCTTCTGCCAACACTGATGCAAGGACCCTGGAGGCCTTCATACAACAGGAGTAGTCGGCTTCTTTGAATTCTGAGCCGTCATCCTTCTTGGACAAAAAACCATCCATCATCTCATCAACGGTTAGCTCCGGGGCAAAAGCCAAAGCTCGGCTTATCGCAACAATGGCTCCCTTCCGTGCTGCTGAACATTTGAGCTCTTGAATTTCCTTCGGCAGGGTTGATAACACTTCTATGACTCCTTTCATCAGCTTGGGGATGCTTTCTCTGTTCAGCATGGCTTTGATGGTGCAAAAGGTCTCATAGTACAACTACTCTGACAAAGTATAGACAGCTTTCAGCTGCAACAGGCTGTCAGCACCAAGTTGGCGGCTTCTTTGACCTACACAAGATGGATTTTATGTTATAAGTCGTGTGCATAGTTTTTCAAGCAAGGAAATTTGCTGAGTATTTAGTACTTACCAAATATAGCACCAGTCATCCTTGAGATATGGCGTTTTAGGGTCTGCAACTCCTCTGAGACAAGCTTGAGCCGCTGGTTAGCATCATCTGCGCGTTTCACCGGGGCAGTTTTCTCCACCTCACCGGCTTTCTTAAAAGCAGCAAAGTCAGATTTGACCTTTACAAGCTCTTCGACGGCCAACCGGCATTTCACCTCCGCCTCACCCCGGGCGGCTTGCTGGGAATCAAGACTATCTTTCAAGCCGGCCAGATCAGACTCGGCCTTGTTTAACGCTTCCTGTGTCATACGAAAATAAAGTCCAGAAGGGTAAGTCATAGGTTAAAATATTGACGGATCATAAGCAAAGGGATTGTAATACAAGTCTCAAGCAGATTGCAAACAATATACTTGACACTTTTGGGCTAATGTCTATTTGCTCTCCAAGTTTACAATGAAGTTCCGGCTCATCTTCGTCAAGTTAAGCCGGCACTTGGGGGCTATAGAGATGCTTTCCAATTTTGCAGTGAAGTTCCGTCTCATCTTCGTCCAATTAAGCTGGCACTTGGAGGCTACATACGCGCTCTCTAAGTCTACACGGAAGTTCCGTCCCATTATTTCTATATTGACCCGGACTTGGGGGCTACCACTTATCAACTAATCAATATTGAGTACCGGCTCAACATATACATGTTAAGCTGATACTTGGAGGCTACATGCTAAGTTATTCTACGTATGATGCGGATTGAAAGACCCGGTTTACCATTTGCAATATTAAACTAGCTCTTGGGGGCTACATAAGGATATAAGGGAAGATAGGAGTACCTCATATTTTTCCTTCATTAAGCCGACAAGTTTGAGCTCCATGTTCCGGCTGGTGGAGAGGCGGTTCAGATAACCAGCATGTAATTCATCAGCAGTTAATTTCTCCAGCATGGGGAACTCAAAATCCAGCTTGTCAGAAGCTCCAGCCGTCTCAGTGTGCTTCGTCAGTACATGGGGGTGGGGAGGTTAAAAGCCGCTCCTAGTAATGATGACGTCCAAAAGAACGGGATCTTCAATGGTTTTGAAGAGCCGGGCGGCTTAGAACTAGCCCTTGGAGGACTGTCAATCACCATCTCATGGGCTACCGGCTCAGGGGACCGACGAGTATCTTTAGGTGTGTCATTCGTAGAGGGCTCAGTATGAGCCGCAGGAGAATCCGGTTTAGCAGTCTCCGGCTCTTGCGCAGCGGGGGCAGAAGTAGACCCACCGGTCTTCCTTCGTTTTTCTTGAGACCTAGAAAACATAGAGGGTTATTATGTGAAGGTCAAGGATGACAAAGGATAGGATGCAGACATCAAAGCACGTACTCCGGGTTGATCTTCATGGTCGGCAGCTTAGTCGATGTAGAGTCGCCTGTCGATAGGGAGATTCCTGAAAGTAGTTAAGGCAATATAAAAACAGAGTAAAGTTATAAGGCAAGGTTGGTAAAACTGGATCAAGTTAAACAAATACCTCAGCCGGCCGTTTCCGCTGACCCGGAGAGTTGGACAACCCGGCCATAAGATCTTCAGAGCCGGCGCTCCAGGTTTGGCGTCGGGAGGGGTGTTGTTACTTTTTCAAAAGAAAATTGGGGTCTAAATGAGAAAGAGGATGAGAAAATGGGACTTTTCGGACGACCCGCCGTATCTTCTTTGGTGGAAGATGTTCTGAGTCAGATGAAACATAGGTTACCTCAGGAACATTGGCGTGGCTTGTCTCCATTTCGTCATGTGAGTTATTACTGTCCGTAAGGCGCATAATAAGACAGTCAAGAGAGTCAAATTCTAGCTCTGAGTCGTCAGCTTTAGGCTGCTCTTGGACATCAGTTCTCTTCTTTCGGCCGCCGGCCTTATCCTTGGACTTCTTCGGGGGGGAATATATTTTTTCTTCCAGAAACTGGAGTTAGGCTGAAAGCCAAAGCCGCCGAAAGAGGTTAAAGTTGCAACATACATGGATAGTTAACGCGGAGGTAAGAAGATTTGAAAGCCGTCCTTACGTCTAGGGCCTGGTTCGGGCACAGAATGGTGGTAACCCAATGGTGCAGCAAGATTGTTGGGACTCATGGATAAGTCCCTTGATGGCAGCAATGATGTTCTCTTCTGTCAACGCAGTATGATTAAAGCAGAGGGGGTCATTGGCGTCACCCGTATATTCACAAATGAGACGGACCCACTGGCTCAGAGGCATGACCTTCCAAGAGATCTAGCAGCGGGTCAAATCAATCCCCGTCAGACCATTTGCCATGAGGGCTCTAATCTTGGCGAAAGTCGGAGCATACTTCGCCCGTTCGGAGGCCGACATCCGGTCAAGGAGTTCAGTCATGGTGTGGAGCCGGGTAGGAGGATAACCCGGCAATGGACGTTCTCCCTCTGGAGAAGTGTCTTTGCAGTAAAACCAAGTTCTGTTCCAATCCTTGGGGTGACTTGGCATCCAAACAACTGGAAAGGTCATATCCCATCTTCTTTGGATGGAGACTCCGCCAAGCTCTAAGCTTGGGCCAGCCGCCACTTCCGTCTGGCGGTTTACATAAAAATACTCTCGAAAGAGGTCAACTGATGGCTCTTCTTGCAAGTAGGCTTCGCAGAGGATTTGGAAGTTGCACATATTTAAGACGGAGTTGGGTGCAATATCCTGAGGATGCAGCTTGAAGAAATGGAGGATGTCTCGAAAGAACTTAGAGCCGGGCGGACTGAAACCACGCGCAAGGTGATCAGCAAATATAACTATTTCACCCTCTTGGGGGATGGGTTTATTTTCGTTGCCCGGAACCCGCTAATGGATGACATCTTTGGCTGGCAAAGTTCCTGCGTCTACGAAATCTTGGAGGAACTCCTCAAAGACTGCAGAACCAACCCAATTGCAAGAACAGGACGCGCGAGGCATAATGTCGTCTTACGGCTGTGAAAAAGTAATAGTACGCATCGAGTTAGAAAGTGACAGACAACTAAGGGCGGCTGATGATTTTGCGCACTATGAAGCTAAAGCCGCCAGTGTAGTTTATTACAAGAGCCGGAGATTTGGTGGCGGGTTAAGATGGACAAAGCCGTGATGCCAAAAATCACTAAGGACCTATAATAGGTTTCACGTAGTAAAATGAAACTGCAAGATCGAGAGGCAAAGGAAAAACCAAGTTTATTTTAGACCTACCGATGAACTGAGTGAGACTAACAAAGATTAAACACAGTGAGGGGGAACAGCTACGGATCTACACTGGGCCGTTGATGATTTTACAAGATCTACCACAACGGGAAGATGAACACTACAAGATCTACAAGGCTACTTGTCGTTTGGCATTGCGGAGAAAACTTGCGCTCTAATGGAGCCAAGGAACTCAATGGATTCGAAGTGCTGAGCTACGGATCTAGGGGAGGAAGAAAGACTTAGCGGAGGTGACACGGCGGACGCAAGCGAGATTCCGGTCCGTTCAGGTCGATGTAGTGGCCTGGGTTGGCGACGGCGATGGAGCTTCACCTGCGCGATGGAGCTCGAGGGTGATGGCGTCGAGAGGAAGAAGAATAAGTGGAGGCAGCAGAGGAAATGAGATGACTCTTCGCAGTCCTATTTAAGAGGCTGGAAGGCCGAACAGGCGCAGGAATCAAGGCGGCAAAAACTGACCGATCAAGACGGACGCCTCTATTTTCAGGCCGACAGTTTTAATGAAAGATCCGTTGTGGTCGTGATGGAATCTTTTCAGCATATTAGATGTGACGTCACGACGGGTTACATATCTTGTTTTCAGGTAATGGAGTGTGAGATTCGCCGCCAAGTAAGCTTGAAGATTCACATGAGCAAGCTCAAATCAACTTGGGGCCTAATGTTGGGGATATAACCGCGTGGTAAGACCCGCCCAAGTGGGGCCGGGTTATACCTGGCGGCTCATAATCCAGACCGATGAAGACGGGCTGAAAGACGCAAGCCTGGCCGTGTGGCAGCTTACCAAGATGGGCAAAGACGAAGGCCCATACGGAAGATGGCATGAAGACACGGGCAGTTAAGCCGCCCGGAGACGGCTTGCCCAAGATGGCAAGGCGGCATAAAGACGGAGTCAGATACATTGTAAGAGTCGGTATGAGACTTGTGTAACCCGTGGTCTTGACCTCTTATATAAAGGCGAGACCCGGGGTGACTTAGAGAGAGACCAATCAATCGAGAGCTAGGACAAGCGAATTCGCTCCCTTGTAATCGATACTCCAATCAATACAACACAAGCAGGACGTAGGCCTTTACCTCTTCTTGAGGGGCTGAACCTGGGTAAACTCATGTCCTTCGTCTCAACCAACCCCTTTGAGTCCATCATCTTAGCGATGGCCTTGAACCTAAGTCCTCGGACATCTGTCGTGACAAAACCATGACACCATCTCCTTTTGGTCCCGGATAGTGTTACCAACCGGGACAAAAGGTCCTCCTGCCTCGGCGTCCCGCAGCAGCCACGTGGAGTCACTTTGGTCCCGGTTCGTAAGCAAACCAGGACTAAAGGTTTTGGTTATTAGTCCCTCTTGTTTTGTCCCGGTTCCAGAACCGGGACAAAAGGCCCTCTAGAACAGGGACTAGTACCCTGTTTTCTACTAGTGCCTCTTTTTGCTCCTTGAACATAAATATTAGGGATTTTTATTTCTGTGCCCCTGGTTCCTTAGTTGTACTCATTCATCCCCATGCTCTTAACTTTTGCTCACTTTTCCCCACTCCCTTGCCCCAAACCCTCAGAACAGGTTACAACGGACGTTGTCATTGGGTCAATGCCTCTAACCGTTAACTCTGGAGAGTGGGGCCACTCCTGTGCATGTAACTGACCGCGATCGTGGGGTAGCATGTGTCCATGGGACATGCCCGAAACGTCCCATCGTATAAAGACGGGGAACCACCTCCCGGCGCATCGCCCCTATCATTTCCCCCAAATCCCCTCCTTGTCACATCGTCTTCCTTGCTCATACCGCGTCGTCTCGCTTTCCTCCACTGCATCCATCGCACCGTCTCGCTCTCCTCCACTGTAACCTCTTCCTCACCTTCATCGCCTCCATCTGTCCAATGGCGGACGCTCGTGGCGACACCGGAGCAGCAGCCGGAGATCTAGTGGTGGAGCTGCAGGGTGCGGTGACCGCGGATGAAGTGAAGGACGTTGGCGGCGTCCACGATGGTGCGAGGAAACTCGCAACCGCTGCGGATGTGGAGAAGGAGGTGGCAGGCTCCGCCTCAGCGTTGCCAGAGCTAAAGGTGACGGCGTCGAGCGGCACACTCCATCCCGATGCGCAGCCTAGCGAGGAGCAGGAGGTATTTGCACTTGCTTATTAGTTTCAATATTTAGCTTGTAGAGTTAGTTGCATTGGTTAGATTGTGATTCGTACGGTAGTATAGATAGTTAGAGTAGTTGGTTTAACGGATGGGCCGGGGTTTTCTGTATGGGGGGATTGGGGTTTTTGTACTAGGGTTTTTTTGGATTACATTCTTTGCAAAAATGCTAGATATATCTGTATGAGAGATAGGGATATCTATGCTTCAATGCTAGACAGATGTATGCTTATTAGATTTTGTTTTTAATGCTACACAGATTGGGGTTCTTAATGCTATAGACATGTATGCTTATTAGATTGGGTCCCTATTAGATTTGTTTTTGAATGCTACGCAGATTGGGGTTTTGAATGTCATATGCCCAAATGGAATCCATTGATTAAGAAGTTATTTGATTCATCAGTATATAAATTTGTCCACAATATATAGTTATATTATCTCTGTTGTTCAATGTGTGTGCATGACAATGGAAAATGCAAATAGGATCATAGTATATTAGCCCTATGATCAATGTGTCATGTGTGCATATCTAAATTTTCAATTGGCTTCTGTATTTACTAGTGATGGATGTAATTGTATATTCAGGAGGATGATGGTTGGGGGGGAAACAGGAAGCTGGACCTTACTAGGTTCAAGGACCCGTACGATCCAGGGTATGGTGACGACAAAGAGTATGAGGTAAGCCTAATTGAAATTTAGATTGTTCATTTAGTTCCTTTGACATGGTGTATATGAATATATAATGTATTAATATAATTCATTCGTGTGTGTAGTATGTCTCTGGAGAAGATATGGATGCGGACGACGGAAACTTTGCGTCCTTCAAAGCGAAGGAAGAGGAGAAGATCAGGGCCAAGGGAGATGGTTACTACTACAAAAGCAAGACCAACACTTGGCGCTGCCCCTACTGCACCATCAAGCCAAAGCCAAAGTCCGTTTGCTTCGCTCACCTTCTAGCTCATGCATAAGATGTAGCCATCCACGGCAAGGACTACAAGATCACGGGAGAGCATGGTGCCCTCGTGAAACTCCTGACTCCCCTTCCCAAGTGATGTGATGATGTGATGATGTGTTTTACTTACTTTTGATGAACTTTGTGTGTGAACTATCTACGGATGGTATGGTACTATGATGCTATGGCTGTCTATATTGGGTTTTTGTGTGTTTTTAAATTTGTCTGCTATGATATGTTTTATTGTTTATTTTCTGAGTTTAGGTGCTGCAATGATCACACATGCTATGATGGTATGGCTATCTATATAGTCCATCATTTTATCAAATATTCCAATAACAGATAAAAAACAACATTCGACAGGATAGTATAAATTAAAAAAAATGCAAAACAAAATTTAGGTGATTTAGAGGAGGCCAAAGAATTTTGAATTTGATAAATGTGCTCTAAATGAGCTCCCAGGCTAGGGTAAACAGCCACATTTGTAATCAAGTTTTTTTAAACCTACTCTAAGTGAGCCAAATGTTTTTCATTAACACATATTCAATCTATATAGTATAGATTCTAAGTCTCACTATTTTTTGAATTAATCTTCATATTTTTACATTTCTTTTGAAAAATATGCTTTAATATAAAAACTATTAAAAACACGTTTAAAATATAAAAATGGAAAACTAAGTTTAGATCCTTCTTATTAACTTTGACATAAAGCTATGGCAATTTTTTTGATTTTTTTAAATTTTTCAAAAACAGAAGGTAACCCTACCTCCTCTCCTTGAACTCTATGAAATGTTATAAATAATAGTTCATATGTGTGAAGGTTTTTTCATGAAAATGACCATAGACCAAGTTTACAATTTTTGGTTGGTAACATGTCACATAAGACAACATTGTGCGCAGGTTTTCTACTTTTTTTTAATTTTTTTAATTAATGGTGCTCATTTGACATCAATCGTGTCATCTAATTTTCTTTTGAAAATGTACGTATATCAAGTTTAGTATTTTTCCTAGTTAATGTGTCTTATAAAATGACGAATGGCGAATGTTTCATATGTTTTCGATTTTCTTTTTAAATTAGTTATGCTCAGTCAAATCCTTGGAAACCCAGTTGACCAGCTCAAACCCCTCTAAACCCCTCATAACCCTAGCTATGAACGTTAGCCGTCCGATCATATGGACGGCTTCGCATCGTTGGATCGTGGGGTGATCCGCGAGAGACGGCCCTATTTGTTGTGCTCGACTGCTTGCTCAGCGTTGACTCCGCGAAAACAACATAGTTATTTGGCCCAAAAGGAAACGAAACTCTAGTTGGGCCGTCGAATTGCGTTGGTGTTTTTTGCATCGTTTGCTCTGTTTTTAGTGAATGTGTTGGCTCTATTTTTTTTTTGCATCGTTTGAAATTACATAACAATTGACATTGCCAAGAAAATTTTGTTCTTTTTGTTCAATACAAATGCAGAATGACAGAATTTATAAGGGTCGAAGTTTTTTTGATCATGCAAAATGGCCACAAACTATTCAAAAATTATCTCTTTTTATTCATATAATATATATGACTATAGATTCCCACGCATGTAATTAGCTTCTTTTTCTTCTTCTTTTCAAACCACAGTTGCCCACGCGTGTACACTCCCGACGTCGCGGTGGGTGTGAAAACGGGCCACTTCATATTTGACCCCGTTACTGCCACGGCGAAATAACACCTACCACTATGGCTATTTAAGCCACCCTCTACCTCTGCCATCCCTCATCCGTCTTCCATCCTCTGTCATCTGTCCTTGTATCTCTTCGACCCCTTATCCTTCTTCTGCACATCCCTCAGCCATAGAGTACACCGGACCAACCTACCGCTTCCCACCCACCGTGCCGGAGAGGCTCCACCCTACTGGGGTGTACATTGTATGAACACTACGTGTGTGGGCGATATCAAGGTGGAGGACCGCAAGGAACTTCACCGAGTTCTTCCTCGCGGCCGGCTACCGCCACCTCCCGTAGGGATCTCCAACGATGTTCCGCGTCGAGGAGGCCATCCAAAATGGGGTGGTGGTTGCTCTCCTTGCCCACTTCACCAACACATTCGACGCCTTCCACCTCCTCGGCCGGGTGTTTTGGTGTGGCTGCGAGTTCATCGCTTTCACCATCCACAGCAGGTATACGAAGTACACCAACATCTTCCCCACCGCGTCGCGCATGCACACTCTTTCGTACCACATCAACAACGCCCCGGAGGAGCAGTGAAGGGCGCACGGAGGAGGAGCGAGATGGAGAAGGCGACGGCTAGGATTCTAAACCCTCTATCTATTTTTATTTTTATTTTTGAAACTTTGTTATGTTAATTAAGTTGTAATGGAACTATGTTGGAGATGCTATGGGCTTGTTGGCCCTTTTATTAAGTTATATTATTAAGTTTTCTATCTATTCTATTATTAAGTTCTTGCTAGTTTGAACTATGTGATCGTGCTATGGGCTTGTTGGCCCTATCTATATTTTTTGATTGTTTTCTTAGAGAGCTCGCTTTGCTAGTAACCACCCAGTGCATACAGCCACAACGAACCCTTCTTTTTTTACACAAGCCACAAATATGTAGCCAACTAGCTAGTGCATGCAGCCACAAAAATATAAAAACATATTGTTCAACTTATTTGTCGTAGCAAAACAGGCTGAAATTGATCGTAAAAAACGATGCTCTAAATCGAGGAGACAAGCGTGCGAGAACAGAGGAACCAGCGGCAGCGACCGTCGCTGCATCCGTGGCGGCTGGCGTGCACGAAAACGGCTCGGTCAGTGCATCGTGGCGGCACGCATCGACGCATGCAGACTCGGTCGGCGCATCGTGTCGCCGCGCATCGACCCATGCATGCAGGCTTGCTGGGTTCATGCATAGCAGGCTTCTATCATGGCGACGCGCGCAGGCGTTTAATGCAAGGGACTGCCCAATGAAACCACGGCCTAACGGTCGAACAACAAAAACGCCCAACGTGGCCCCACTTGTCAGGTCCAATGGGCGACACAGTCTAGCGTGGCCTCACTCATCAGAGTTAACAGTCAAGCCATTGACCCGATGGAAACGTCCGTTCTGACTTGTTCTGAGGATTTCGGACAAGGGAGTGGGAAAAACTGAGCAAAAATTAAGAACATGAAGATGAATGCGTAGAGCTAAGGAACCAAGGGCACAGATGTAAAAAAAACTAAATATTAACCTTAGATTATTTACGAGCCTATAACCTGTAGTAGGTGTTGAGTGCGTAAAAATAACATAATACTAAGAGCATGTCCCCTATTATAGCACTGAGCAAGATAATACTAAGAGCATGGCCCCAATTATAGCACTGGACAAGATAATACGAAGAGCATGTCAGCACATCAAGCATGACTAGTTGCAACATGTGAAAAGCTAATTGAATAGCAACACAAAATTAGGCATAGACCTTTTAAAATTCAGTGGCAACCACTGATGAAATTATAAGCATTGGACTAGCATTATCTCATCAATGCTGAGGGGCACACAAGGAGGTCATCGTAGCCTTAAGAAGGCAAGAGCATCGGGACGCCGATGGCGAGGCTGCCGGGGCGACGGACAGTCAGTTAGTAGTGGTAAAACTAAAGCCTCACTGCCTAATGACCAACATTGGTTTCAGATTTTATATCACTCAGACTGTATACAAAATAGAGAACACATGCTGGATCAGGTTTTCTCAATCAAATTATAATAGTTATTCATGGAAGCAGTCATAGTGTACATTGTACAGAAATGCAACCGTTTCTTTCTGCTTGAAACAGAGACACCAAGAAAAAGGATGGTGGAAGTATCAAGCACACATTTGCCTTGTCAAAAATCAGCTCGAAACAGAGACACACAAGAAAAGGACGTGGTCATGTTTTTGCGTAGAGACAATAATTATACTATTGTTTAACCTATCAAATTTCAGTATAAGAAATCTTGTTATGATTGGAAACCAGCCATGTACTGTTTTCAGTACATGGAGATGCAATCCTACTATTGGAGAAAGCAGTTGATAACTAAAATATGAGAAAAGGATCAAGGGATAGTTAGATCAACGGATACATCATAGATGTGGTTGCTGATCAAACGCTTATGTAAAGCTGCCAATGACCTTGATAATGTATTATGAAATTTCCAACACTCGATTACATGTTGTAAATACTCATAACTCACACCTGGATGGCTACTAAAATGAAAAATAGATATCTTACATAAATAAAAAATATTAATGACATTGAACCTATAATCTTAAGTAATACCTTTTTTTAGGGGTGTCTGAAGTAATACATGAACACCAAAAGATTTCAAGGAGAGGCTTTTTACAATCAAATGAGCCCTCCCCAGAGGTCACATCCCTCAACATCATCTTCCCGTTCAATCAAACGGCAGGCATCAATATGGGTTGTTGCATGCTCTGAGACGATATAAATGCGACACGGCAAGATGCACGGGCATTCGATGGAATGCGCGAGAGAGGCAGATGGTATTTTCTATGAGCCAGGACAGTCAGGCTAGATACGGCATGTATGGTCTAGACGTATGCGAATGTTTGAGGTTCAGCGTTTAAGATGCCTTAACATATAAATCATCAACACGCACATATAAAACGCCATCAAATAGCAAAATCATACAAAATCAAAACTATACGCAGAGAAGAAAAGAAAACCAAAACGATCAAATCTTCTGTCAGTAAACTACAACAATAACTATATTCATATCAACTATCCCACGACCACCGCGACGACGACGATACTCTTCAACGGCAAACCTGTGGCACCAACCACCCGGAGGCACATTGCATTGAAGCGATCGAGAACCAGGTGGTCGAGCGGCCGGGCCATGGCACCATGCGGGCACGACATGCAGCCAAGTGGCTGGACAGTGGACTAGTAAAACTTAGCCAACAGACACACCACTGTCCACTGGTCACCACGTCGAGGGGCAGTGTGCGGTTCGTGCTTGCAATTACCGGCTACCACACGTACGCCATGCGCATTCGACACGTTGGTTCTGCCGCAGCACCAGCAGATTCGGTCTCAATGATCTGAAAAAAGTGATAGTACAAGCATCCGACGTAGTCAGATTGTGGCCTTTCTAGAAAAGGGTTTCGTGGCGAAAATAGCCAGCAATGAAACCTGGGTCTGGGTGCAACAACATTGAAAAATATACTAAAAGTCAAGCAGTTTTAAAACTTTTTTTTGATGAAAATGTTCTAGTGTTATACTCACGTCTAAAGATTAACAAAGAGATGACTTCCATGATCTTCTATGTCACGATTTTACCCTTTTTGTGCAGAATTAAAGAAAAATCATTTCTTCATGAAACATCATATATTTCACAATTATAATACCTTTTTGGATTATTTAAATGATCTCTATCTTTATTATTTGAACACCAGTGTTCACCAAAAATGTGTTTCCAAGTTATTTGGATATTTTTATTATTTTTATCTTTATTATTAGAAACCGACATTCCCTAAAATTGCTTACTTTAGCCTACACCTGGGCATGGGCAGCCCGGCCCGGCGACCCGGACCGAAAAACCCGGGTCGGGCCGGGCCGGGCTTTAGGTTCTGGCCAGGTTATCAAGCCCGGTCAACAGTTCGGGCCGGACTCGGGCTTGCTGGAAACATCACTTTACACGAAGGCCCGACCTGGCCCGGAAATCACCTTTTTAGTCTGTTCTGACCGAGCTCGGGCCTATATATTGCGTTTTTTGGTCGGGCCGGGCCGGCTCGGGCCTGAGATTTTTGGTTCGGGCTTTGTAAAGCCCGGCCCGACTCGATGGATGGCCAGGTTTACTTTGGCCGATACTTGTGGCCCTACGCTCTAACGATCCACACCCGTTGTCACAGCTAATTGTTGAGTACTCCCTTCGTTTTTAAATATGAGACTTTTTAGATTTTTTTTATTATGAACAAAGCAGAATGGATGAATCTATGTTCTAAAATATGTCTTTATATACGTATATAGTTTATAATGAAATCTCTAAAAAGTCTTATATTTAGGAACAGAAGGAGTACTTGTTATGTGGCTGCTTCTCGTGCTTGCTGAGATATCATGCATCTAAAGGTTTCGCAACTAGGAGTTACGTAGAAAACATGACCGAATGGTCTCAGTAATCGAAATTGGAGAGGGCGCCTTTTGTTCGCTAATTAAAAAGTAAACATAACCTTGTTTATACCGAGGGCATGTTAGAAAAATATTTCTTGTTGATATGAGTAGTCTATCATTCCTATTAAGCCAGGTTCTCATATACACCCCTACGTCCTCGTCGGCCCATCAGGAACGTTTCCTCTTGACACACATATGTGCGTCCAGTTCGGCACATGTGTCGTGACGTGTGCCACAACGGGCCACACGCGCCATGCGTCACATGCCCGTGCACCTGACCCACACATGCCCGTGTAACCGCAACGGTCGGCTGATACCAATTGTAACACCCCGTTACTCCTGGCGGTATCTAGACTGGCCTCATAGACCAACACTAGTCTTTCCTGCGCACTTTGTGCTCACTCGTGCGCACCCAGGAGCAACTTCCCGGTTGGTCACCCATTCTAGAATTGATCCAAGCCAAGCACGCTTAACTTTGGAGTACTTTTTCACATGGGCTTCCGAAAAAGAAGGAATTCCTTGTTGATATGAGTAGTCTATCATTCATATTAAGCCAGGTTCTCACATACATAATAATTTTCAGAATGTATGGAACTATATTATATATATATATATATTAAATATAATTCCATTGCAAGTAATTGTTTGATTAATTCAAAAGCCCAAGTTAAAATGTTTGTGTGATTCTAAAATATTGGCTGACAATTTTACCTCATGCCAATATTTTATTAGAACACCATAGACATTTTCTTGGATCCTTTTGAAACAATTTTTATATTGCCTTTTGACAAAGATTTGAGTGGTGAGGCTTGATCATTCCTCAATTATTTTTCAAAAGAAAATAAAAATGCATGCATGAATGCATTAACGATCAAAGTGGAACTAGTGTTGTGACAACTCACCCCCACTAAACAAGAAGCTCGCCCTAAGATTCAAGAGTAGTCCGGTAGAGTGCGGGGTACTCAAGTCGAAGACGATCTTCGAGCTCCTAGGTTGCGTCATCCTTGGAATGGTGTGACCACTGAACCTTGAGAAACTTGATGTTGCGACGTCGAGTGCTACGCTCGGCTTTATCGTGAATACAAACAAGATATTCTTGATATGAAAGGTCATCTTGAAGATCAAGCATTTCGTGGTCTACTTCACAGATAGGATCCTTGAAGCAACATCTGAGTTGAGAAACGTGGAACACATCATGAACTTTGGAAAGCTGCGGGAGTAGTTCCAATTGGTAGGCAACTTCTCCTCATTTAGCGAAAATGCTAAAAGGACCAATATAACGAGGAGCCAATCTTCCTTTGATACCGAAGCGATGGGTACCCTTCAGAAGTGAAACCCGAAGGTAAGCCTTCTCGTCAACTTCATAACTTACATCCTTATGAGGATGGTCATATCGACTCTTTTAACGAGATTAGGCGGTATTCAAATTTTCACGGATGATGCGAACTTGCTCTTCTGCGTCCTTAATCATATCCAGTCGAAAGAATTGTCTTTCACCGGTTTGTGACCAGTTTAATGGCGTTTGACATCTTTGTCAATACAGAACTTCGAAAGGAGCTTTGCCCAGACTAGACTGGAAGTTGTTGTTATAAGAAAATTCGGCGAATGGAATACATTTCTCCCAATTCATTCTGAATGGGATAACACAGGCTTTGAGCATATCTTCAAGAATTTGATTAACCCTTTCTACTTGACCACTTGACTGAGGGTGATAAACGGTGCTAAAGGAGAGATGGGTTCCCATAGCATTCTGGAAACTTTCCCAAAATCGAGAGGTGAAAAGACTTCCACGGTCTGAATTGGTCTCTAGAGGAACACCATGAAGAGAAACTATTCAAGAAATATACAAGCCTGCTAACTGATTAGCAGTTATACTTTCTCGAACTGGAAGAAAATGAGCAACTTTCGAAAGGCGATCGATGACCATGAAGATGACATCATTCCCTTTCTTAGTCTTTGAAATCCGGTGATGAAATCCATACTGACCTTGTCTCATTTCCACTCGGGAATAGACAAGGGCTGAAGGGTGCCACCAGGCCTTTGATGCTCTGCCTTAACGTGACGACAAAATTCACAGTTGGGAATGAATTGAGAGATTTCTCTCTTCATCTCGGTCCACCAGAACCTCTAGCGTAGGTCCTGATACATTTTGGTACTGTCAGGATGAATCGTGAGAGGAGATTCATGAGCTTCCTTAAGGATCAGTTCTCGAAATTGCTGCTCGTGGGAACCACCAAGCGGTCCTCAAAGAATACAACACCTTGATCATCTACCGAGTAGGAACAAGCAACTCCCTTGGCGATGTTGCTCTTGATCCGGGAGATTCCGGTATCATGCTTCTAGGATTCTATGATCTGATCCTCAAGAGTTGGTTTCGCCACCAAGGTAGAAAGGAATCCTCGAGGAGCAATGTGAAGATTCAACTTACGAAATTCCTCGTGGAGAAGTGGTTGACTTTGTAGCAACATGAGGTTGTTACTATAGGATTTATGACTTAGTGCATCAGCCATGACATTGGCTTTGCCTGGGGTGTAAGATATTCCTAAGTCGTAGTCCGTAATCAACTCAATCCACCACCTTTGCCTGAGATTCAAATCCAGTTGGGTGAATATATATTTGATACTCTAGTGATCAGTGTATATTTCGCAACGATTACGCAGAAGGTAATGTCGCCAAGTGAAAAGTGCATGAACTACAACAGCAAGTTCCAGACCATGTGTTGGATAATTCTCCTCATGTGGACGCAAATGTTGAGATGCGTAGGCAATCAAATGATGATTTTGCATAAAAATGCAACCTAGACCTTGTGGCGAAGCATCACAGTAGATAACAAAGTCCTTTGTGAAATCCGGGGGTACAAGTATCGGGGCAGTAGTCATTAGTCTTTTCAACTCTTGAAAACTTTCCTCACACTTTGGAGTACACACTAACTTCTTATATTTCTTGAGGAGTTCAGTCAGAGGTTTGGCAACTTTGGATAAGTTCTCAACGAAGCGGCGACAGTAGCTCGCTAAGCCAAGGAAACTCCTAACTTGCTTCACCAATTCAGGTTGAGTCCAGTCAAGGACGGCTTGAACTCTCTCGGGATTGAAAGGAATACCTTTCACAGAGATTACATGACCTAGATAGCTCACTTCTCGCAACCAGAATTCGCACTTAGAGAATTTGGCATAAAGGCAGGGCTCTCAAAGTTTCATCAATACCAGCCTAAGATGCTCAGCATGTTCTTCTTTGACTTTCGAGTAAATCATAATATCATCGAGGTAAACAACGAAAAATTTATCCAAGTACTCCATGAAGATCGAATTCATTAAGAGGGAGAAGGTGGCTGGGGCATTGGTTGGACCGAAGGACATGACGGTGTACTCGTATTGACCATAACGAGTGACAAAGGCCGTCTTAGAAATGTCATCATTCGTGATTTTGATTTGATAATAACATAATCTCAAATCCATCTTGGAAAAGTCTATGGATCCAGTGATTTATCATAGAGATCGTTGATCGTGGCGAGCGGATATTTGTTCTTTATCGTGACCAGATTAACAGTCGATAATTGACAACCATCTGATCCATACCATCGTTCTTCTTGACGAAGAGGACATGACAAGCCCATGGAGAAGAACTAGGACGAATGAAACATTTCTTATAAGTTTCATCTAGTTAGGTATTAAGCTCATCTAACTCTTGGGGACACATCTTATAGGGTCTTCTAATAATTGGAGTGGTTCCTAGAATGAGGTCTATGGCAAACTATACCTCTCTGTCAGTTGGAACACCTGGCAGTTCTTTTGGAAAAACATACGGAAAGTCATGGACTACTGGGGTGTTTTCAAGGTCTAGAAGAGGATTGGCATTGAGGAAATATATCCGGCCTTCTGGAATCTGGGTTTGGACATTGACTATTTGGCCAGAAGGATGGGTAAGCTGAACAGACCTAGTGAAACAATCAATTTTTGCATGATGAACTGTCATCGAGTCCATCCCCAAAATGATATTGATGTCCGAAGACTTGAGATCTATCAAGGAAGCAAGGAATACCAAACCATCAACAAGGATTTGATTTCCATGGCTCACTCTAGCAGTTTGCCATCTAGAACATGTAGTTTGAACTTCCAAAGGAATAGGCATAATATCAAAGGACATACCATGCGATAGGGACTTTCAGAGATGAAAGAGTGGGATGCTCCAAAATAAAATAGACCTGAAGCTGGATGAGAATTGACAAGAAGCGTCTTAAGCACGACGTCATCATCATCTTGAGCTTCTTCTCCAGTTACATGGTGCACACATCCACGAGTATATACCACTGACCTGGCATTAAATTTCTTGATTGGGGGCTTGCCATGTGCTACTTCTCGAGCAAGCGTTGGTTTCCCATGAAGAGGAGCGGTTTGATGCAACAAAGTAGATAAGTATTTCCCTCAGTTTTTTAGAACCAAGCTATCAAGCCAGCAGGAGATACAAGCGAGTCACCAATAGATGTACATGCATAAAGAATCAAACTCTTGCACCCAACGCTATAAAGGGGTTGTCAATCCCTTCACGATTACTTGCAAGGATGAGATCTAATAGAGATAGATATAATAGGATGCTTGAACAGAAAGTAAAAGTAAAAGTAAAAATAATGCAGCAAGTATTTTTGGTATTTTTGGTTTTAGATTTGAAAGTATAATATGGAAAATAGACCCGGGGGCCATAGGTTTCACTAGAGGCTTCTCTCATGATAGCAAGTATTACGGTGGGTAAACAAATTACTGTCGAGCAATTGATAGAAAAGCAAATAATTATGAAGATATCCAAAGCAATGATTATGCATATAGGCATCACGTCCATGTAAAGTAGACCGAAACGATTCTGCATCTACTACTATTAATCCACACATGGACCGACTCCTGCCTGCATCTAGAGTATTAAGTTCATAAAGAACAGAGTAACGCATTAGGTAAGATGACATGATGTAGAGGGATAAACTCAAACAATATTATGAAAACCCCATCTTGTTATCCTTGATGGTAACAATACCATACGTGCCTCACTACCCCTACTTTGTCACTGGGTGAGGATACCGCAAGATTGAACCCAAAACTAAGCACTTCTCCCATTGCAAGAATTACCAATCTAGTTGGCCAAACCAAACCAATAACTTGAAGAGACTTGCAAAGATATGAAATCATGCATATAAGAATTCAGAAAAGACTCAAATAACATTCATGGATAAACTGAACATAAACCCACAATTCATCGGATCTCGACAAACACACCGCAAAAGAGTATTACATCGGATAGATCTCCATGAAGATCATGAAGAACATGGTATTGAAGAGCAAAGAGAGAGAAGAGGCCATCTAGCTACTAGCTATGGAATCGAAGATCTGTGGTGAACTACTCACGCATCATCGGAGGGGCAATGGAGTTGATGTAGATGCCCTCCGTGATCGAATCCCCCTCCGGCAGATTACCGGAAAAGGCTCCCAGATTGGATCTCTCGGGAACGGAGGCTTCTGGCGACGGAAAAGTGTTTTTGTGGCTTGTTCTGATAATGATGGAATATTTGGGAATTTATAGGCCGAAGATTAGGTTTAGGGGAGCTACCGTGGGCCCACATGTCTGCCCGGCGCACCCTACCCCCTTGGGCGCGGCCCTAAGGCTTGTGGCCCCACGGTGGCTCCTCTGCCTTGGTTCTCAAGTCTCGTAGTTTCCTTTCGTTCCAGAAAAAATCATTCCGAAGTTTTTATTCCGTTTGGACTCCATTTAATATTCCTTATCTGCCATTCTCAAAAACAAGGAAAAAACAAAAACTGGCACTAGGCTCTAGATTAATAGGTTAGTCCCAAAAATAATATAAAATAGCATACTAATGCATATAAAACATCCAAAACAGATAACATAATAGCATGGAACAATCAAAAATTATAGATACGTTGGAGACGTATCAGCATCCCCAAGCTTAATTCCTGCTCGTCCTCGAGTAGGTAAATGATAAAAAACAGAATTTTTGATTTGGAATGCTACCTAACGTATTTATCCATGTAATATTCTTTATTGTGGCATGAATATTCAGATCCGTAAGATTCAAAACAATAGTCTAATATTGACATAAAAACAGCAATACTTCGAGCACACCAACAAGATAGTCATGTCCTTTCGAAATAACATGGCCTTAGAAAGTTATCCCTACAAAATCATATGGTCCGGCTATGCTCCATCTTCCCCACGCAAAGTATCTAAATATGCACAACCCCTATGAACAAGTCAAGCAATTGTTTCACACTTTTGGTGTTCTCAAACATTTTCAACTCTCATGCAATACATGAACGTGAGCCATGGATATAGCATTATAAGTGGAATAGAATATGGAGGAGGTGCAAGGGAAAAAAGGAGAAGATAGTCTCACATCAACTTGGCGTATCAACGGGCTATGGAGATGCCCGTCAATAGATACCAATGTGAGTGAGTAGGGATTTCCATGCAACAAAAGCACTTAGAGCTATAAGTGTATGAAATCTCAAAAGAAAACTAAGTGGTCGTGCATAATGAATATCCACTAGTTATATGAAAGTGAAAAAATAGGAGACTCTCTATCATGAAGATCATGGTGCTACTTTAAAGCACAAGTGTGGAACAAGGTAGTAGCAATTTTCCCTTCTCTCTTTCTCTTTTTTTTATTTGGTGGGCTTCTTTGGCCTCTTTTATTATTTTTTTGTTTGGGCTTCCCTGGCCTCTTTTATTTTTTGTAAGTCCGGATACTCATCCCAACTTGTGAGGGATTCATAGCCTCCATCATCCTTTTCTCTCATGGGACAATGCTATATAATGAAAAATCATCACACTTTTATTTACTTATAACTCAAAGAAAAAGAAATTACAACTTGATTCCTATGACAAAATATGACTCTATATGCAATATGAAGTGATGATGCAAGTCACAAAAAACTATATGGTGGAAGTTGCATGGCAATATATCTCGGAATGGCTATGGAAATGCCATAATAGGTAGGTATGATGTCTGTTTTGAGGAATATATGGTGGTTGTTTTGAGGAAGGAAGGTTTGGTGTACCGGCGAAAGTTGCGCGGTACTAGAGAGGCTAGCAAAGATGGAAGGGTGAGAGTGTGTATAATCCATGGACTCAACATTAGTCATAAAGAACTCACATACTTATTGCAAAAGTCTATTAGTTATCAAACAAAGCATTAGACGCATGCTCCTAGGGGAGAGGTTGGTAGGAGTTAACCATCGCGCGCTCCCGACCCTCACACAAACGTCGACAATCACTAAACAAATCATGCTCCGACTTGGTTACATAACGGTTCACCATACGTGCATGCTATGGGAATCACAAGCTTTAACACAAGTATCCCTTCCAATTCACAACTACTCACTAGCACTTCTCTCATATTACCATCTCTATTATCTCAAAACTATATGCAAGGAAGCAAACTTCTTATAGTTTTTAATGCACTTAATATGAAAGTTTTAATTATATCCCTAAGGGATGCCCATTATATTAGGACTAAATTCATAACCTGAACAAATTACCATGCTGTTTTAACAAACTATCAAAATAATATAAGTGAGGAATGAGAGTTCAATAATTTCTATAAAATATAACACCACCATGCTCTATAAAGACATAAGTGAAGCACTAGAGCAACATTGCCTAGCTCAAAAGATATAAGTGAAGCACATAGAGTATTCTAATAAATTCACGAGTTAGCGTGTCTATCTCAAAAGGTGTGTGAATCAAGGATGATTGTGGCAAACTAAAAAGCAAAGCCTCATATCATACAAGACGCTCCAAGCAAAACACATATCATGTGGTGAATAAAAATATAGCCTTAAGTAAATTTACCGATGGATTGAAGACGAAAGACGGGATGCCTTCCGGGGCATCCCCAAGCTTAGGCTTTTTGGTATCCTTGAATATGAGTTGGGGTGCCTTGGGAATCCCCAAGCTTAGGCTCTTGACACTCTTTATTCCATAGTCCATCAAAGCTTCACCCAAAACTTGAAAAACTTCACAACACAAAACTCAACCGAAAACTCATGAGATCCATTAGTATAAAAAGATAAATCACCAATTTAGGTACTGTTCTGAACTCCTTCTTTAGTTGTATTTGTGTAATATCTACTGTATTCTAACTTTTCCATGACTCATACCCCCCCGATACGAACCATAGATGCATCAAAATAAGCAAGCAACACAAAGAATACAGAATCTATCAAAAACAGATCAGTCTGTAGCAATGTGTAAACTTCGAATACTTATGGAACTCTAAAATTTCTTAAATATTAGGAAAATCAGGGAAGTTTGTATATCAATCTTGTGTAAAAATTTCAGATCAATTCTACACTCTTAAAAATTTTAAAAATTCCTGGACTGAGCGCAAAAGTTTCTGTTTTTCAGCAAGATCAAATCAACAACTACCATAGATCACCCCAAAGGTTTTACTTGGCTCAAACACTAATAAAAACACAAAAACAAGATTACTACAGAAGTAATAATGTGTAAAACACACCAAAACAGAAACAAAAAGCAGAAAGCAAAATAAAATTGGGTTGCCTCCCAACAAACGCTATTGTTTAACGCCCCTAGCTAGGCAAAATGCAATAGATCTAGGTATTGTCATCTTTGGTATTGGCAACTTTTGTGAGGACCTTCTCAAATCTAGGAGGCTCCTTAGTTATATCAATAACCATACTTCTAGGCAAAAAGTCAAGAAATTCTTTTGTAGCAATCGGTTTCCAAACAATATTGATAAGGTTAGGGTGAACACTTATCATCTTAAGTTCTTCGTCCCCTTTACTAGAGGATTCACCCTTATTCTTGGGAACGTAAAAAAACTTGTCAGCCTTAGAAAGATGAAATTGAGGAGTGTTTTGAACAGCGGCAAAAGCGGAACCCATGTTGGTAATAATGTCCTCTAGCTTTCCTATTCTAGAGGAATCTTGGTCCAATTTTTCATTAACTATAGGTTCCTTTTCAATTAGGGTTTTTGGGGTAACTCCTACCTTAGATCCATATTGAGTGATATGATTATGGATATTTTTATCCAATTTTTCAATCAGCTCTATAGTAGCAACTTTATTTTCAATGATATCTAGCCTTCGCATAACATGTTCCAAAGTTAAGATTGTTTCATTAACCATAAGAGGGGGTGGACCTACCAAATTTATCATAACTTTATAGGAATCAAAGGTATTGCTCCCCAAGAAATTTCCTCCCATAATGGTATCCAAAACATATCTATTCCAACGAGAGACACCCACATAAAAATTGTGAAGGAGAACGGTAGTAGATTGCTTACGAATAGATCTATTTTGAGCATTGCAAATTCTATACCAAGCATCCTTTAAATTTTCTCCCTCCCTTTGCTTAAAATTAAGAACTTCGTTCTCGAGAGTAATAGCGATAGTAGCAAGGCTAGCCAGGAGTTTGAGCGGTCTAACACACAAGCAAGCAAATGAAAAGACGAACGAAAAAGGGCGAATAAAAAGGCAAATCTTTTTGGTATTTTCTGAAAATCATTTTTGAAGTGGGGGAGAAGAAAACGAGAGGCAAATGGGAAATAATGTAAATGTAAGAGATGAGTTTGTGATGGGTACTTGGTAGGCCTGACTTGCTATGTATCTCCCCGGCAACGGCGCCAGAAATCCTTCTTGCTACTTCTCGAGCATGCATTGGTTTCCCGTGAAGAGAAACGGTTTGATGCAGCAAAGTAGCTAAGTATTTCCCTCAGTTTTTGAGAACCAAGGTATCAATCTAGTAGGATATACAAGCGAGTCACCAGTAGATGTACCTGCACAAAGAATCAAACTCTTGCACCCAACGCTATAAAGGGGTTGTCAATCCCCTCACGGTTACTTGCAAGGATGAGATCTAATAGATATAGATATAATAGGATGCTTCAACGGAAAGTAAAACTAAAAGTAAAAATAATGCAGCAAGTATTTTTGGTTTTAGATCTGAAAGTATAATATGGAAAATATACCCGGGGGCCATAGGTTTCACTAGAGGCTTCTCTCATGATAGCAAGTATTATGGTGGGTAAACAAATTACTGTCGAGCAATTGATAGAAAAGCGAATAATTATGAAGATATACAAGGCAATGATTATGCATATAGGCATCACGTCCGTGTCAAGTAGACTGAGACGATTCTGCATCTACTACTATTACTCCACACATCGACCGACTCCTGCCTGCATCTAGAGTATTAAGTTTATAAAGAACAGAGTAACGCATTAGGTAAGATGACATGATGTAGAGGGATAAACTCAAGCAATATGATGAAACCCCGATCTTGTTATCCTTGATGGCAACAATACAATACGTGCCTCGTTACCCCTACTTTGTCATTGGGTGAGGACACTGCAAGATTGAACCCAAAACTAAGCACTTCTCCCATTGCAAGAATTACCAATCTAGTTGGCCAAACCAAACCAATAACTCGAAGATACTTGCAAAGATATGAAATCGTGCATATAAGAATTCATAAAAGACTCAAATAATATTCTTGGATAATCTGAACATAAACCCACAATTCATCGGATCTCGACAAACACACCGGAAAGAGTATTACATTGGATAGATCTCCATGAAGATCATGAAGAACATGGTATTGAAGAGCAAAGAGAGAGAAGAGGCCATCTAGCTACTAGCTATGGACCCAAAGGTCTGTGGTGAACTACGCACACATCATCGGAGGGGCAATGGAGTTGATGTAGATGCCCTCCGTGATCGAATCCCCCTCCGGCAGATTAACAGAAAAGGCTCCAAGATTGGATCTCTCGGGAACAGAGGCTTCTAGCGGCGGAAAAGTGTTTTCGTGGCTTGTTCTGATAATGCTGGAATATTTGGGAATTTATAGGCCGAATATTAGGGTTAGGGGAGCTGTCGTGGGCCCACAAGCTTTCCCGACGTGCCCTACCACCTGGGCATGGCCCTAAGGCTTGTGGCCCCACGGTGGCTCCTCTGCCTTGGTTCTCAAGTCTCGTAGTTTCCTTTCGTTCCAGAAAAAATCATTCCGTAATTTTTATTCCGTTTGGACTCCGTTTAATATTCCTTATCTGCAATTCTCAAAAACAAGGAAAAAATAAAAACTGGCAGTAGGCTCTAGATTAATAGGTTAGTCCCAAAAATAATATAAAATAGCATATAAATGCATATAAAACATCCAAAACAGATAATATAATAGCATGGAACAATCAAAAATTATAGATATGTTGGAGGCGTATCACCATGACCGGCAACATTGCTTGAAGACGATGGAACATTTGCTCGCAAAGGGCAATTCTTTGAATAGTGTCCAGGTTGACTGCACTTGAAGCATGCCCCATGAATGGAACGTGGATCTGGGTTGATCATTCGGTTGATGAGGTTCTTATGGGGCACATGTGGCATTAGCAGACAAGGCGCCACATAGGATGGCCTCGGTGCATATCCCGAAGGAAGAGCGATGTTCGGAATCCATATTCTACGCCTTTGAGATATAGAGACTCATGATGACCCAAAATCACAGTTGCGCTTGCGAGATTCCTCATAGGTCATCCTACAAGTTTCTGCTTGGATGTTTTTGTTCACAAGAACCTGGAAGGTAGCAAACTCATGCAAATTTAGGCCACGACATAGTTCTGGGTCAAGACCTCCCTAAACCTTGCTTGCTTCTTGGTATCTGCGGATACTCCTTAGGGTGCATAATGTGCAAAGCATCCAAATTCACGGCTGTAGGCATCCACATACATCTTGCCTTGGTCGGGTTGCAAAACTCCTCTTGCTTACGAGCTATTAGGGCCTACGGAATTTGATGCTCGTGAAAGGCCTCATAGAATTCCTACCATGAAGTAACTTAGCCGGCAGGTCGCATGGCCTCGAAGTTCTCCCACCATAGGTTGGTGGAACCTTCAAGGTGATATGTGGCATCTGTAACCTTGTCTCCTTCAGCCACGTTTGCATAACATAGCTTATTGCTGAAGGTACAGAGCCAATCATCTGTGTCCAGTGGCTCAATGGAGTGCTGGAAGGTGGGCGGTTGCAATTTGCTGAAGTCTCTGATGGATACTAGCTCATTGCCCTGATGGGCTATATTCTGTTCGATGTGCTCCAACGGACGGTTGGTGGCACGCTTGTTGCTCTCAATTTCTAACATAACCTCTGCCAACGAAGGTTGGTCAGGAGGATCTTCTTCATCCCTACAACCTCCATGGTTCTGACTATGACCAGAAGATCTTCGTTTAACTGGCAACATCCTAAGAGAAAACAACCAGGGTTCAGAAACAAGGAAGAACACTAAAACACAATGAATCCTAGGAAAACTCGGACAACATAATTGTTGTACGGGAATGAAATATGAGGCAACTTGCACAGGATTTGAGCAGCATAACAACTCAACATCATCGGTTCAAGGTATAGTGAGAACACAGGCATCACTTCTCAAGACTCTAATGGAAACAAGACTTGTCACATGACCATTCTATGAGTATGTGGTCTAGTAACTCGTCATCCTAGCAGATAGGTAACAAGTCTAGTCCTTAATCCCTGTAGAAGAGAACAGGGTGACTCAGAATAGAGTGACATGAGTAAAGGAGTAAAAAGAGCCACTTGGTAATCCTACAAACAGTTTGGCTCCGATACCAACTGTAACACCCCGTTACGTCTGGCAGGATCTAGACTGGCCCCACAAACCCTAGTCTTTCCTGCGCACTTTGTCCTCACTCGTGCGCACCCGGGAGCAACTTCCCGGTCGATCACCCATCCTAGAATCATTCCAATCCAAGCACGCTTAACTTTGAAGTTCTTTTTCGCATGGGCTCCCGGAAAATAAGAAATTCCTTGTTGATATGAGTAGTCTATCATTCCTATTAAGCCAGGTTCTCACATACATAATAATTTTCATAATGTATGGAACTATATTTTATATATAGTAAATATAATTCCATTGCAAGTAATTGTTTGATTAATTCAAAAGCCCAAGTTAAAATGTTTCTGTGATTCTAATATATTGGCTGACAATTTTACCTCATGCCAATATTTTATTAGAACACCATGGACATTTTCTTAGATCCTTTTGAAACAATTTATATATTGGCTTTTGAAATTTTTTGAATGGTGAGGCTTGATTATTCCTCAATTATTTTTCAAAGAAAATAAAAATGCATGCATGAATGCACTAACAAGCAAAGGAAAACTAGGGTTGTGAGAGCATCTACAACTGGACCTCTCAGACCCGCCTCAAACGCCCGGGCAGGCTGCCCGGTCACTTTTTTGACCCAGACGGACCCCTCAAACGGCCCTCAAATGCCAGAGCTGACCGGCACCCCCAATATCCAGCCCAAATATGAGGCGGGTATGGGGGCGCCCGGGCACGCCCGCCATGTCAGACCCGACAGGTCATCCTCACCCCAAATTGCACCAAATCCCCCCAAACCCTTCCTCCTCCTCCTGTCGCTCTAGAAAAATTCCCGCACCCGGACCCTCACCCACCTCCACCCATGATCCCAATCCTCACCTCCGGTCCTGATCCACCGCCGAAGATGTCGTCCAGCCCGACCCAGACCATCACGACGGAGACGCAGTCCGCCTCGTCCGCCGGCGACGTGAATTCGTCCGCATCGACTTGCAAGGCGGAGAACGTCACCCACAAGTTGCAGCGACGCTGACAGCAAGAGAGAGAGGCGGCGGTTGTGGCGTCGCAGGGAGGTTCAGACGCGCATGAGCTGATGTCTCCTCTGCCGCGGCGAGATCTCCGCATGCATTCTCTCCAAGCCCTGATACGTCTCCAATGTATCTATAATTTTTGATTGTTCCATGCTACTATATTATTTGTTTTGGATGTTTTCTAAGCATTAATATGCTATTTAATATTATTTTTGGGACTAACCAATTAATCTAGAGCCTAGTCCCACTTTTGTTTTTTCCTTGTTCATGAGTATTGCAAATATGGAATATTAAACGGAATCCACACGGAATAAAATCTTTGCGATGATTTTTTCTGGAACAGAAGAGACCTACCAGACTTGGAGTGCAAGGCAAGGCACTTGCCAGAAGCTCACAAGCCAGGGGGCGCGGAAACCACCCCTGGTCGTGCCTGGCAGGCTTGTGACTCCCTGGCAGGAGTCCTAGCCCTAATCTTCGTCCTATAACAACCCAAATATTCTCTGAATACCAAAGGGAGCCACGAAAATACTTTTCCGCCACCAGAAGCCTCCGTTCCCGAGAGATCCAATCTTGGAGCCTTTTCCGGTAATCTACCAGAGGGAAATTTGATTACAGAGGGCATCTACATCAACTCCATTGCCTCTCTAATGATGTGTGAGTAGTCCACCACAGACCTCTCTAATGATGTGTCAAGTAGCTAGATGGCTTCTTCTCTCTCTTTGCGCTTCAATACCATGTTCCTCATGATCTTCATGGAGATTATCCGATGTAATACTCTTTTGCGGTGTGTTTGTCGAGATCCGATGAATTATGGGTTTATGTTCAGATTATCCATGAATATTATTTGAGTCTTTTCTGAATTCTTATATGCATGATTTCATACCTTTGCATGTCTCTTCGAGTTATTTGTTTGGTTTGGCCAACTAGATTGGTAATTCTTGCAACGGGAGAAGTGCTTAGTTTTGGGTTCAATCTTGCAGTGTCCTCACCCAGTGACATAGTAGGGGTAGCGAGGCGCGTATTATATTGTTGACATCAAGGATAAAAAGATGGGGTTTTCATTATATTGCTTGAGTTTATGCATCTACATCATGGCATCTTACCTAATGTGTTACTTTGTCTTCATGAACTTAATTCAATAGATGCAAGGAGGAGTCGGTCGATGTGTGGATTAATAGTAGTAGATGCAGAATCATTTTGGACTACTTGACACGGATGTGATGCCTATATGCATAATTATTGCCTTGGATATCTTCATAATTATTCACTTTTCTAGCCTCTAGTGAAACCTAAGGCCCTCGGGTCTACTTTCCATATTATATTTTCAGATCTATAAACCAAAAATACCAAAAATACCTTGTTGCAATTTATTTACTATTTACTTTCCGCAATCTTTACATCTATCTATTTCAGATCTAATCCTTGCAAATAACCGTGAAGGGATTGACAACCCCTCTATAGCGTTGGGTGCAAGAGTTTGATTGTTTGTGTAGGTGCATCCATTGGTGACTTTCTTGTTTCCACTACTGGATCGATACCTTGGTTCTAATCAACTGAGGGAAATACTTATCTACTTTGCTACATCACCCTTTCCTCTTCAAGGGAAAACCAACGCAAGCTCAAGAGATAGCTAGAAGGATTTATGGCGTCGTTCCCGGGGAGGATACACATCAAGCCTACCAAGTACCCATCACAAACTCGTCTCTTGCATTTACATCATTTTCCATTGGCCTCTCGTTTTCCTCTCCCCCACTTCTAAAATGATTTTCATAAAATACCAAAAATATTTGCCTTTTTATTCGCCCTTCTTCCATTCGCCTTTTTGTTTGCCTTTTGTTTGCTTGTGTGCTTGATTGCTTGCTTTGTCACGATGTTTGAGAATACCAAGTTGTTTGACTTTTCCAATACTAATAATAATGATTTTATTAGTACTCCAATTACTCCCGGCACTAGTGCGGAATCTTATGGAATTGATGCTTCTTTGCTTAATCTTGTTATGAAAGAACAATTTTCAGGCCTACCTAATGAAGATGTCGCATCCCATCTAAATACTTTCATTGAGTTGTGTGACATGCAAAAGAAGAAAGATGTGGATAATGATATTGTTAAATTGAATCTATTTCTGTTCTCACTACGAGATCGTGCTAAAACTTGGTTTTCATCTTTGCCTAAAAATATTATTGATTCATGGAATAAGTGTAAAGATGCTTTTATTTCCAAGTACTTTCGGCCCGCTAAGAGTATCTCCCTTAGGAACAATATAATGAATATTAAGCAACTTGATCATGAGCATGTTGCACAATCTTAGGAGAGGATGAAATTAATTATTAGAAATTGCCCCGCACATGGTTTGAGTTTATGGATGATTATACAAATGTTTTATGCGGGATTGAATTTTGCATCTAGGAATCTTTTAGATTCAGCTGTGGGTGGTACTTTTACGGAAATCACATTAAAATAAGCTACTAAACTCCTAGATAATATTATGGCAAATTACTCTCAGTGGCACACCGAAAGATCTCCTACTAGTAAAAGAGTGCATGCTATTGAAGAAATAAATACTTTGAGTGAAAAGATGGATGAATTCATGAAATTGTTTGCTAGTAAGAGTACTCCTATTGATCCTAATAATATACCTTTGTCTTCATTGATTGGAAATAATAATCAATCTATGGATGTGAATTTTGTTGGTAGGAACAATGTTGGTAATAACGTGTATAGAGGTAATTCCAACCCTAGGTCGTTTCCTAGTAATTCCTCTAATAATTATGGTAATTCCTACAAAAATTCACATGGAAATTATAATAAGATTCCCTGTGATTTTTAGAACATTATTAAAGAATGTATTAGTTCTCAAAAGGTTTTCAATGCTTCGACTGAAGAAAAATTGCTTAAGATTGATGATTTGGCTAGGAACGCTGATAGAATTTCGCTTGAGATTTATTCTTTGAAACTTAGATCTACTCCACCCAAGCATGATATTAATGTGTCTTTACAATCTATAATAATTTCTATTGATGTGTGTAAGGAAAGGACCGCTAGAATACGTGCTAAGCGTGAATGGCTTGAAAAAGTGTGTTCTCGTGATAAAAATGATGAAGATTTCAAAGTGATTTATTTGACTCCTATTGAATCTTTGTTTTCCAATATAAATCCTAATAAATATGGGACTGGAGATAAGTCAACTTTATTTAAAAGTCGTCCCAATGATTCGGTGTTTATAGATCTTAGTGCTAAGATTGATAAAAGTGGGATTGAAGAGGTCAAAACTTTAAATATCAATGAACCCACTCTTTTGGATTTCAAGGACTTTAATTATGATAGATGATCTTTGATTGATTGCATTTCCTTGTTGCAATCCATGTTGAATTCTCCACATGCTTATAATCAAAATAAGGCTTTTACTAAACATATCGTTGATGCTATGATGAAATCTTTTGAAGAAAAGTTGAGTTGGAAGATCCTATCCCTAAAAAGCTTCATGATGAGTGGAACCTACTATTAATACTAAAATTAAATATTATGAGTGCCATGCTTTGTGTGATTTGGGTGCTAGTGTTTCCACGATTCCGAAAAGTTTGTGTGATGTAGGTTTCCATGATCTTGATGATTGCTCTTTAAAATTTCATCTTGCGGATTCCACTATTAAGAAACATACGGGAAGGATTAATGATGTTTTATTGTTGCAAATAGGAATTATGTGCCTATAGATTTCATTGTTCTTGATATAGATTGCAATCCTACATGTCCTATTATTCTTGGTAGACCTTTCTTTAGAACGATTGGTGCAATTGTTGATATGAAAGAAGGGAACATTAGATTACAACTTCCATTAAGGAAAGGCATGGAACACTTTCCTATAAAGAAAATAAGATTGCCTTATGAATCTATTTTGAGAGCAACTTTTTGATTGCATAGCAAAGATGACAATACCTAGATCTATTGTGTTTTGCCTAGCTAGGGGTGTTAAACAATAGCGCTTGTTGGGAGGCAACCCAATTTTATTTTTATGTTCTGGTTTTTGCTTCTGTTTTTGAGTGTTTCCCACATTATTACTTCTGTAGTAATTGTGTTTTAATTAGTGTTTGAGCCAAGTAATACCTTTGGTATGGCCTATGGTGGTGGTTGATTTGATCTTGTTGAAAAACAGAAACATTTGCGCCAAGTCCAGGAATTTTATAAATTTTTAAGAGTATCGAATGAGTCTGCAATTTTTACGAAAGATTTATATACAAATTACCCAGGTTGTCCTAAGTTTTCAGAATTTTTGGTGTTACAGAAGTATACGAAGTTTTCAGATTGCTACAGACTGTTCTGATTTTGACAGATTCTAGTTTCTTTGTGTTGTTTACCTATTTTGATGTATCTATGGGTTTAATCGGGGGGGGGGGGGGTATGAACCATGGAGAAGTTAGAATACAGTAGATATTACACCAATATAAATAAATAATGAGTTCAAAACAGTACCTAAAGTAGTGATTTGTTTTTCTTCTACTAACGGATCTCACGAGTTTTCTGATGAGTTTTGTGTTGTGAAGTTTTCAAGTTTTGGGTAAAGATTTGATGGACTATGGAATAAGGAGTGGCAAGAGCCTAAGATTGGGGATTCCTAAGGCATCCCAAGCCATATTCAAGGATTCCAAAGAGCCTAAGCTTGGGGATGCCCCGGAATGCATCCCCTCTTTCGTCTTCAATCCATTGGTAAATTTACTTGAGGCTATATTTTTATTCACCACATAATATGTGTTTATCTTGGACCATATTGTATGATATGGGTCTTTGATTTTTAGTTTGCCACAATTATCCTTGCTACACACATCTTTTGAGAGAGGCACACATGAATTATGAATTTATTAGAATACTCTATGTGCTTCACTTATATCTTTTGAGATAGGCAATTTTGCTCTATGTGCTTCACTTATATCTTTTTAGAGCCCAGTGGTGTTTGGTTTTATAGAAATCATTGAACTCTTGTACCTCACTTATATTATTTTGAGAGTCCTTAAACAGCATGGTAATTGGTTTAGGTTATGAATTTGGTCCTAATATGATAGGCATCCAAGAGGGATATTATAAAAACTTCCATATTAAGTGCATGGAGTATTATGAGAAGTTTGATTCCTTGCATAAAGTTTTGAGATATAAAGTTGGTAATATTAAGAGTCATGTTAGGAAGTAATTGTGAATTGGTAAAATACTTGTGTAAAGGTTTGTGATTCTCGTAGCATGCATGTATGGTGAACCGTCATGTAAGGAAGTCGGAGCATGATTTGTTTATTGATTGTCGACCTTTGTGTGAGGGTCGGGAGCATGCGATGGTTTACTCCTACCAACATCTCCCCTAGGGGCATTCGTCTAATACTTCGCTTTGATGACTAATAGACTTTGCAATAAGTATGTGAGTTCTTTATGACTAATGTGAGTCCATGGATTATACGCACTCTTGATACATCTCCAACGTATCTATAATTTTTGATGATGTCATGCTATTATATTATCTATTTTAGATGTTTTATATGCATTAATATGCTATTTTATATTATTTTTGGGACTAACCTATTAATCTACAGCCAGGTGCCAGTTTCTATTTTTTCCAAGTTTTTGAGTTTTGCAGATATGGAATATTTAACAGAGTCCAAACGGAATAAAACCTTCAGAAGGAATTTTTATGGAAGGAAACAAGTCGATCAAGCTTGGAGTGCACGTCAGGGGAGGTGCTAGGGCGCCACAAGCCTGCTAGGCACGGCCCCCTGGCCGCGCCTAGCAGGCTTGTCGCTCCCTAGCAGGTCTCCTAACCCTAATGCTTGGCCTATAAATACCCAAATATTCCCCCAACATCAAAAAGAGCCACGCAAAAACTTTTCTGCCGCCAGAAGCCTTCGTTCCAAAGAGATCCAATCTTGGAGCCATTCCGGTAATCTGCCGAAGGGGGTTTCGATCACAGAGGGCATCTACATCAACTCCACTACCCCTCCGATGATGCATGAGTAGTCGACCACAGACCTACGGGTCCATAACTAGTAGCTAGATGCCTTCTTCTCTCTCTTTGATCTTCAATACCATGTTCTTCGTGATCCTCATGGAGATCTATCCGATGTAATCCTCTTTTGTGGTGTGTTTGTCAAGATTCGATGAATTGTGAGTTTATGTTCAGATTATCCACGAATCTTATTTGAATCTCCTCTGAATTATTATTTGCGTGATTTCATATCCTTTCAAGTCTCTTTGAGTTATTGTTTGGTTTTCCCAACTAGATTGGTAATTCTTGCAATGGGAGAAGTGCTTGGTTTTGGGTTCAATCTTGTAGTGTCCTCAACAAGTGACATAGTAGGGGTAGCAAGGCACGTATTGTATTGTTGCCATCAAGAGTAACAAGATGGGGTTTTCATCATATTGCTTGAGTTTATCCCTCTACATCATGTCATCTTTCTTAATGTGTTACTCTGTTCTTCATGAACTTAATACTCTAGATGCAGGCTGGAGTCGGTCGATGTGTGTAGTAATAGTAGTAGATGCAGAATCATTTCGGTCTACTTGCCACGGACGTGATGCCTATATGCATGATCATTTCCTTGGATAACTAAATGATTATTCGCTTTTCTATCAATTGCTTGACAGTAATTTGTTTACCCACCATGATATTTGCCTTCAAGAGAGAAGCCTCTAGTGAAACCTATTGCCCCCGGGTCTATTTTCCATTATATACTTTCAGATCTATAAACCAAAAACCCCAAAAATATTATGCTTCAATTTATTTACCTTTTAATTTCCGCACTCATTTACATCTATCTCTTTCAGATCTAATCCTTTCAAATAACCGTGAAGGGATTGACAACCCCTTTATAGCGTTGGGTGCAAGTGTTTGATTGTTTGTGTAGGTGCATCCATTGGTGACTTTCTTGTTCCTCCTACTGGATTGATATCATTCTCAAAAACTGAGGGAAAGACTTATCTACTTTGCTGCATCAACCTTTCCTCTTCAAGGGAAACCAATGCAAGCTCAAGAGGTAGCCAGAAGGATTTCTGTTGTCGTTGTCGGGGAGGATACATATCAAGCTTACCAAGTACCCATCACAAACTCATCTCTTGCATTTACTTTATTTTCCATTTTCCTCTCATTTTCCTCTCCCCCACTTCTAAAACAATTTCCGAAAAATACCAAAAAGATTTGCCTTTTTATTCGCCCTTCTTCCGTTCGCCTTTTCATTTTCTATGTTTACTTGTGTTGCCATGTGCCTTCTATTTGCTTGCTTCTTCGCTTGCTAAAAATCTATTTATATGGATCCTCATCCACTTGCTAATATTTTCAAAAGACCAAATTATGATGAACCAATTGCTAGTGATTTGAGTGCACTTGATTATCTCTATGAAGTTTTGTTTGAAAATCATGAATCTGAAAAATTTGATAAGTGTTGAAAGAAGAAATTTGTAAGGAGATTCATGATAGTTCCTTGAATGAAAAGCATGATTGCCATGTTGTTGGTATGAATTATCTGAATATCCATGATGCTAATGATATGCAAAAGCACAAGCTTGGGGATGCTATCCATGAGGCAACCCGACTTTATTTCTGTGTTTTGTTTTTGCTTCTGTTTTTTAGTGTTTCCAACATTATTACTTCTGTAGTAATTGTGTTTTGGTGTTTTAATTAGTGTTTGAGCCAAGTAAAACCTTTGGGGTGATCTATGGTAGTTGTTGATTTGATCTTGCTAAAAAACAGAAACTTTTGCGCTCAGTCCAGGAATTTTCTAAAAATTTCTGAGCGTCGAATTGATCTGAAATTTTTACACAAGATTTTTATGTAAATTTTCCAGGCTGTCCTAAGTTTTTAGAATTGTTTGAGTTACAGAAGTATACAAAGTTTTCAGATTTCTGCAGACTGTTCTGTTTTTTGACAGATTCTGTTTTCTTTGAGTTGTTTGTCTATTTTGATGAATCTATGGTTGTATCATGTGGTATGAGCCATGAAGTAGTTATATTGCAGCCGGTATAACACCAATATAAATAAAGCATGAGTTCACAACAGGACCAAAAGTGGTGATTTATTTTCTTATACTAACGGATCTCACGAGTTTTCTGTTAAGTTTCGTGTTGTGAAGTTTTGAAGTATTGGGTAAAGATTTGATGAACTATGGAATAAAGAGTGGAAAGAGCCTAAACTTGGGGATGCCCAAGGCACCCCAAGTCATATTCAAGGATGCAAAAAAATCCTAAGCTTGGGTATGCCCTGGAAGGCATCCCCTCTTTCGTCTTCAATCCATCGTTAAATTTACTAGAGGCTATATTTTTATTCACCACATGATATGTGTTTTGCTTGGAGCGTCTTGTCTGACATGAGTCTTCGCTTATTAGTTTGCCACAATCATCCTTAATGCACACATCTTTTGAGAGAGACACGCTGAATCATGAATTTGTTAGATTACTCTATGTGCTTCACTTATATCTTTTGAGTTGGGCAATTTTTCTCTATGTGCTTCACTTATATCTTAAAGAGCACGGTGGTGTTTGCATTTTCTAGAAATACTTGAACTCTCGTACCTCACTTATATTATTTTTAGAGTATCTAAAACATCATGGTAATTGGTCTAGGTTATGAATTTGGTCCTAATATGATAGGCGCCCAAGAGAGGTATAATAAAAACTTCCATATTAAGTGTATTGAGTATTTATGAGAAGTTTGATTCCTTACATAAAGTTTTGAGATATAAAGATGGTAATGTTAAGAAACATGTTAGGAAGCAAATTGTGATTTTGTAAAAATACTTGTGTAAAGGTTTGTGATTCCCGTAGCATGCACGTATGGTGAACCGTTATGTAAGGAAGTCGGAGCATGACTTGTTTATAGATTGTAGGCCTTTGTGTGAGGGTTGGGGCCACGTGATGGTTAACTCCTACCAACCTCCCCCCTAGGAGCATGCGTTTAATGCTTTGTTTCAATGACTAATATACTTCTGCAATAATATGTTAGTTCTTTAAGACTAATCTTGAGTCCATGGATTATACGCACTCTCACCCTTCCACTTTTGCTAGCCCCTCCATTACCGCGCAACTTTCGCCGGTATATCATATACCTTCCTCAAAACAGCCACCATATACCTTCCTCAAAACAGACACCATATACCATCCTCAAAACAGCCACCATACCTACCTATTATGGCATTTCCATAGCCATTCTGGGATATATTGCCATGCAACTTCCACCGTTTCCTTTTATGACATGCACCATCTCTTCCGTATTGCATATAGAGTCATATTTTGTCATAGGTATCGAGTTGTAATTTTCCTTTTGAGTTGTAAGTACATAGAAGTGTGATGATTTTCATTAATAGAGCATGTCCCATGTGAGGAAAGGATGATGGAAGCTATGATTCCCTTACTAGTAGGGATAAGAATCCGGACTTTATGAAAAAATAAAAGAGGCCAGCGAAGCCCAAATAAAAAATGAACAAAAGAGGACTTAGATGCCCACAAAAAAATGAGAGAAAAGAGAGAAGTGACATTGCTACTACCCTTTTCCACACTTGTGCCTCAAAGAAGCACCATGATCTTCATGATAGAGAGTCTCCTATTTTGTCACTTTCATATAGCTAGTGGAAATTTTATTCACGATGCATGTCCACCTAGTTTCTTTTTGAGCTTTTCATACACTTATAGCTCTAGTGCATTCGTTGCATGGTAATCCCTACTCACTCATATTGATATCTAATTATGGGCATCTCCATAGCCCGTTGATATGCCTAGTTCATGTGAGATTATCTTCTCCCTTTCCTTGACAACGTCCACCATATTCTATTCCACCTATAGTGCTATATCCATGGCCTGCGCTCATGTATTGCGTGAGACTTGAAAAAGTTTGAGAAAATAAAGGTGTGAAAACAATTGCTTGACTTTTCATCGGGGTTGTGCATGATGTAAATACTTTGTGTGGGGAAGATGGAGCATAGCCAGACCATATGATATTGTGGGGATAACTTTCTTTTGCCATTATATTTTGAAGAGATACAATTGCTTTGCTAGTATGCTTGAAATGTTATTCTGTCTATATCAATATTAAGCTTTTGTTTTGAGTCCTACGGATCTGAATATTCATGCCACAGTAAAGAATATTACATGGATAAATATGTTAGGTAGCACTCCACATCAAAAATTCTATTTTTATCACTTACCTACTTGAGGATGAGCAGGAGTTAAGCTTGGGGATGCGGATACGTATCCAACATATCTATAATTTTTGATGATGTCATGATATTATATTATCTATTTTGGATGTTTTATATACATTAATATGCTATTTTATATTATTTTTGGGACTAACCTATTAATCTAGAGCCAAGTGTCAGTTCTTGTTTTTTCCTTGTTTTTGAGTTTTGCCAATATGGAATATTAAACGGAGTCCAAACGGAATAAAACCTTCGGAAGGAATTTTTCTGGAAGGAAACAAGTCGATCAAGCTTGGAGTGCACGTCACGGGAGGTGTCAGGGTGCCACATGCCTACTAGGCACGGGCCCCCTGGCCGCGCCAAGCAGGCTTCTCGCTCCTTGGCAGGTCTCCTCACCCTAATTCTTGGCCTATAAATAACCAAATATTCCCCCAACATCAAAAATAGCCACTTAAATACTTTACCGCCGCTGGAAGACTCCATTCCCGATAGATCCAATCATGGAGCCTTTTTCGGTAATCTGTCAGAGGGGCTTTCGATCACGAAGGGCATCTTCATCGACTCCATTGCCCCTCCGATGAGGCGTGAGTATTCCACCACAGACCTAAGGGTACATAGCTAGTAGCTAGATGGCTTCTTCTCTCTCTTTGATCTTCAATACCATGTTCTTCATGATCTTCAGGGAGATCTATCCAATATAATCCTCTTTTGTGGTGTGTTTGTCAACATCCAGTGTATTGTGAGTTTATGTTGAGATTATCCATGAATCTTATTTGAATATCCTCTGAATTCTTATTTGCATGATTTCATATCATTGCAAGTCTCTTCGAGTTATTGGTTTGGTTTGGCCAACTAGATTGGTAATTCTTGCAATGGGATAAGTGCTTGGTTTTGGGTTCAATCTTGCGGTGTCCTCACCCAGTGACATAGTAGGGGTAGCGAGGCACGTATTGTATTGTTGCCATCAAGCGTAAAAGATGGGGTTTTCATCATATTTCTTGAGTTTATCCCTCTACATCATGTCATCTTTCTTAATGCGTTACTCTGTCCTTCATGAACTTAATACTCTAGATGCACGCAGAAGTCGGTCAATGTGTGGAGTAATAGTAGTAGATGCAGAATTGTTTTGGTCTACTTGTCAAGGATGTGATGCCTATATGCATGATCATTTCCTTGGATAACTACATGATTATTCGCTTTTCTATCAATTGCTTGACAGTAATTTGTGTACCCACCATGGTATTTGCCTTCAAGAGAGAAGCCTCTAATGAAACCTATGGCCCCCGGGTCTATTTTCGATTATGTAATTTCAGATCTATAAACCAAAAAACCCAAAAATATCTTGCTGCAATTTATTTACCTTTTACTTTCCGCACTCGTTTACATCTATCTCTTTCAGATCTAATCCTTGCAAATAACTGTGAAGGGATTGACAACCCCTTTATAGTGTTGGGTGCAAGAGTTTGATGGTTTGTGTAGGTCCATCCATTGGCGAATTGCTTGTTCCTCCTACTGGATTGATACCTTGGTTCTAAAAATTTGAGGGATATACTTATCTACTTTTCTGCATCACCCTTTCCTCTTCAAGGTAAAACCAACGCAAGATCAAGAGGTAGCAACTCTCACCCTTCCACTTTTGCTAGCCTTTCTAGTATCGCGCAACTTTTGCCGGTGCGATAAACCCACCTTCCTCAAAACAGCCACCATATATCTTTCCTAAAAACAGCCACCATACCTACCAATTATGGCATTTCCATAGCCATTTCGAGATATATTGCCATGCAACTTCCACCATTCTGTTTATTATGACACGCACCATCATTTTCATATTGCTTTGCATGACCGTAAGATAGCTAGCATGATGTTTTCATGGCTTGTCCGTTTTTGATGTCATTTGCTATGCTAGATCATTGCACATCTCAGTACACCACCGGAAGCATTCATATAGAGTCATATTTTGCTCTAGATATCGAGTTGTAATTCTTGAGTTGTAAGTAAATAAAAGAGTGACGACCATCATTATTAGAGCATTGTCCCATGTGAGGAAAGGATGATGGAATCTATGATACCCTCACAAGTGGGGATGAGACTCCGGACTTTGTGAAAAATAAAAGAGGCCAGCGAAGCCCAAATACAAAAGGAGATTTTAGATGCCCACCAAAATAAAAAAAATGAGAGAAAGAGAGAAGGGACAATGCTACTATCTTTTTTTCTACACTTGTGCTTCAAATTAGCACCATGATCTTCATAATAGAGTGTCCTATTTTGTCACTTTCATTACTAGTGGGAATTTTTTATTATATAACTTGGCTTGTATATTCTAATGATGGGCTTCCTCCAATTGCCATAGGTCTTCATGAGCAAGCAAGTTGGATGCACGCCCACTTAGTTTCCTTTTGAGCTTTCATACACTTATAGATCTAGTGCATCCGTTGCATGGCAATCCCTACTCAATCACATTAATATATATTAATGGGCACCTCCATAGCCCGTTGGTACGCCTAGTTGATGTGAGAAAATCTTCTCCTTTTCCTTCACAACCTCCATTATATTCTATTCCACCTATAGTTCTATATCCATGGCTTACGCTCATGTACTGCGTGAGAGTTGAAAAAGTTTGAGAAAATAAAGGTGTTAAACAATTGCTTGACTTGTCATAGGGATTGCGCACGAGATAAATACTTTGTGTGTGGAAGATGGAGCATAGCCAGGCCATATGATATTGTAGGGATAACTTTCTTTTACCATTATATTTTGAAGAGATACAATTGGTTTGCTAGTATGCTTGAAATATTATTGTTTTTATGTCAACATTAAGCTTTTGCTTTGATTCTTATGGATCTGAACATTCATGCCACAATAAATATTATTACATGGATAAATATGTTAGGTAGCATTCCACATCAAAAATTAGGTTTTTATCATTTACCTACTCGAGGACGAGCAGGAATTAAACTTGGGGATGTTGATACGTCTCCAACGTATGTATAATTTTTTATTGTTCCATGCTATTATATTATTTGTTTTGGATGTTTTATATGCATTAATATGCTATTTTATACTTTTTTGGGAATAACCTATTAATCTAGAGCCTAGTGCCAGTTTCTATTTTCCCCTTGTTTTGAGTATTATAGATATGGAATATTAAGCGGAGTCCAAACGGAACAAAATCTTTGCGATGATTTTTTCTGGAAAAGAAGACACCTACCAGGCTTGGAGTGCAAGGCAAGGCACTTGCCACAAGGTCACAAGCCAGGGGGCGCGGCCACCCCCCTGGCCGTGCCTGGCAGGCTTGTGACTCCCTCGCAGGAGTCCTGGCCATAATATTCATCCTATAAAAACCCAAATATTCCCCCAATACCAAAGGGAGCCACGAAAATACTTTTCCGCCGCCAGAAGCCTCCGTTCCCGAGTGTTAGTGCATCTAGTGCCCCTTAGTGATTTTGGTGTATTGAAGACTTATAGGTTAAGGTACTAATGTGTTTGTGAGTGTACACAGGCTTTATAACTCGATGAGGAGTTTGATATATTCGGATATTATAGACCCCTAAAAATGTAAGTCTTCAACTGAAGACTTTGGTGAAGACTTTGCTGAAGACTTTGGTATTCCCTGAAGACTTTGAAAATGAAGAAGTTGGTGTGACCTTGAAGATATGAACGAGGACTATGAAGCGTGAAGACTTTTGTTTTCGTAGTTTCATTTCCTTTATTTTGAGTCATAGGAAACACTGTACTGTTAAAGGGGGCCGGGGAAATACTAAGGAAAATTCCAACTGATGCTCAACTCCAAAATCCTCAACCTATCCAATCCTTCAAGTGAAGCCTTTGGAAATCTCATACAGATCAGTCAAGTTCTTTAGTGACAGAGATGATGTTCTTCTGGTCTCTAAGGAAAATTATCTGACTGAGGAGTTAGGATTTCGCTAGTGCAAATTGCCTACAAGTGAGGAACATGATATGTCTGAGGACTTTCATAGTTCGAAATTCTGACCGTTGTTGTGCTTAGCGCCAGCTGTCCCCAATCATAACATCCGGATAACGATCATATCATTGGGGGCATTTATGTCTTATCATGTCAGGTTGCACCCTGGCTATAAATAGCCACCCCCAACAACCACTAGTTGGTTGGCTGCTCCGAGAGAGAACTGACGCTTGTCATTTGAGAGCAACCCATCCTCCGAGGAGTTTGAGAGAAAATCATCAGTGAGGAAAAACCCACAACCAAACCACCAAACCCAAAGTGATTGAGCATCACTCAAGAAATTCCTGTGTGGAATCAACGCTTGTTACCTTTGAGGAGTGTGCATCCTCCAGACGGTTAGGCGTCATGGTCTAGTGCATCTTGCAGTCAATTGGCGATCACGAAGTGACCTTGGTCTAGAGCATCCAGCAGTAAATTGTGGATCATCGGGTGACCAGTTTGTGAGGATTTTGGAAGTCTACCCTGAAGACTTACCACGAGTCTTGGGCGAGGATTGTGTGACCTTAGCTCAAGGAGAATACGGTAAGGACTGTGTGTCCTGGGACTGTGTGTCCTCTGGTTTAAATACTAGGCCGCTCCAAACCAGACGTACAATTGTCATAGCAGTTGGAACTGGGTCATCAAACCATTGTCTTCATTGAGCTACCTAGTTCTATTTCCTCAACCCCTCTATTCCTCATAAACTTGCTGATGAAATTGATTGTTACTGTTTGAAGAATTTGACTGAAGACTTTCACAATTTCCTCACCTCAAATTCTTCAAGCTACCTTGTTCATCACTGCTTATCCTGTGTCACGCTACTTGTAATCTGTGCCTGTTTCATTTCATCATGAAGACTATGTTGTTACTATGTTCCTCGTGCACTTGAGTACTTATTCCGCTGCTAGTTATTCATCACATTTCAAATTCCTCAAGTGATGAATTTGTAAAAACCGCCTATTCACCCCCCCTCCAGTCGATATAACGCATTTTCAATTGGTATCAGAGCAGGTACTCCCTTGCTCTGTGTGATTTTGGTTTAACCACCTGGAGTTCTAGTTATGTCGACTGCAAGTATGATCAAGGTTTACGCGGGCTATCCTACCTTCTATGGGAAGGACTACCCCTACTGGAAGAACAAGATGTGCATGTACATTGAAGCTATTGACAACGATCTCTGGTACGTTGTGGAAAATGGTGTACCCTCTGTCACTCCCACTGTTACTGTTGCCGATGTGAAGAGATTCAAGCAACTCGACTCTCAAGCGAAGAATATCATCTGTGACCATCTGAGCAAAGGTCAGTATGGCAGAGTGAGTGCTTTGGAGACTGCTAAGCTTATCTGGGATAGGCTATCCAAAGTCAACGAAGGTGTTTCGACTCAACGTGACTCTCGTGTTGATGTTCTTCACAATCTGTTCAACCGCTTCAAGAGACTTGAGAATGAAAATGTTCAGCAAACTTTTGATCGCCTCACTGATATCACTGACCATGAAGTGGTGAAGAAACTGCTAAGATCTCTTGATTCCTCATTCGACACTCTGGCTTTGATGATACAAGAATGTGGAGACTACAAATCACTTGATCCTGCTGATATTCTTGAGAGACTCAATACTCATGAATTCCAACAAGCTGAAAAGAGAGACCTCTACGGTCCAAGCTATGGAAGATCTCGTGCTCTAAAGGCAAAAGCAATTTCCTCATCCGAAGAAGAAGATTCTGACAGCAGCCTTGGTGATCCTGAAGAACTGAGTCAGGAGCTAGCAATGCTTGTGAGGAAAGTCCAGAAGTTCTCAAGGAGAGGTGGATTTGGTAGGACATCGAAGAATGGTTTGAGGAAATCAGATTCCTCAGATGACTACAAGAAAAGAACCTGCCACCATTGTAAGAAACCAGGTCACTTCATCTCTGACTGTCCTCTCTGGGAAAAAGACTCAAAGAAGAATAAGAAGTACAAGGATGACAGTTCTGATGACTCGAAGAAAAACAAGAAGTCTACAAAGTCCTCATTTGCAAAGTCCTATGTTCAAAGTCCTCAAAGCACAAGAAGAATGGTTCTAGAAAGGCTCGAGCATTCATTGGCAAGGAAATGGATTCTAAGGAAGAATATGAAGAAGAAGAAGAAGAATCTGAGGAGGACTCGGAATCTAGTGTTGGAGGCCTAGCTCTCGCCACCGCTTTTGTCAGCAAGTCCATCTTCAACGATGAAGAAAATGACTACTCCAACGACTCTGACGTCAGCAATGATGATTATGCTCCCACCTATTGCTTTATGGCAAAAGTCTCAAAGGTACACAAACATCATTCCTCATCCGAATCAAGTGAAGGTGAATCTGATGAATATGTGAAATCTAGCTATGCTAAACTTGTTAAACTTGCCACTAAGAAACAAAGTGCACTTGAAAAGCTTTAGAAAATGCTAGACAAAAGCGATGATCTGTTGAACTATCAAGTGGATCGGACTCAAACTCTGTCCGACGATCTCAAAAGTCTTCAAACAAAGTATGATAACCTTCAGAGTCGTCATAACGACCTCTTAGCCGATCATGAGAAGCTTTCTTATGAATTTCTTCAAATAAAGCAAGATCTTGAGAAACTGAGGGTGTCACATGGGGATCTCCAAAGGAAAATGATTCCTTACTGGCTCAACAGATCAGTATCTCTCAGGAAGAATTTGTTCCACCTTGTTTGAAATACATCGAATGTGAAACTGCTAATTCTTCACCTGAATGTTCAAAGGCTTGTATTGCTGCAAATTCTTCAACTGTTCCAGTGGTCTCAAATTTCTCATCTGAGGATAGCATAAGTATCACTGACGACAATGCAGGGTTGAAGGAATTGTATGTGACAGGCATGTACAAAAGTCTCAAAGGGCATCAAACCCTTTGCGATGTCCTCAAAAAACAGATTCTGAACAGGAACCCTAGGAAAGAGGGTATTGCCTTTGTGAGGAAACTCAACACTGATGGATCCTACTAGACACCTAAGCAGTACCCCAAAACCTCATGGTTTGCTGTGAAAGGACCTCCTGTAGATCGATCCACTTTATCTGGCTTTACTTGTAAAACTTCATATTCCTCTGATGAGTCACTTGACTCCAACTACAAATTCTTCAAAAATCAGAAAGATGAAGTATTTGCTAGATTTGTTGGAACTAACTGCAGGAACGGTTCTCCTATGAAGAAAATATGGATTCCCAAGAGCTACCTACAAAATCTTCAAGTGAATGTCCTCACGACACCACTCATGAAGAACAGGAACCCTAGATCAAATTCCTCATATGGACCAAAGTCTTCACTCGGAACAAATTCCTCAAATGGTCAAAAATATCATTCTCATGCTAATGCCTCTGTTTCGCAAGGAAAATCTAAGAGTTGTGAATATGTGCATTATTCTTCAAACCATTATGTTCATAAGTCCTCAAAGAATTTCTCTGCTTATTCATTTGAGTACTCTAACCCTCGCCCTGTGAAACAAAGGGCACTTGCTTCAATGCCTCCCTTCTCATATGGTGCTCGCAGAATGATGAACTCTTTGCCACCCCTCCAGATGTGGGTGGTGAAGAAACTGAACTAATTTCTTATGCAGGGTCAGGTCTCCAGATGAATTTGAACATCTAATGAATTTGCTGGAGACCTAAGGAAATGCTTGAAAGGACGCAAGCTAACCATGCAGAAATGAATTCATCATTTCTCACGTCCTCACACTACTTGCTTACTTTCTTGTGTGATGAAATTCTGTCTGATGAAATTGATGTCATATTCTTCACTCTGAAGCATATGAGTTCGTAAGTCGTACTAATTCATATGCAGGATGATACTCCAAAAGCTACTGAGTGGGTCCTCGATAGTGGATGCACAAACCACATGACTGGTGACAAGAATCTACTGATGAATTTGCCACTTGCTCCATCTCCTCTGAAGCATATTACCTATGCAGACAAAGGAAAAAAGCAAGGTATTGGGACTTGGTAAGGTTGCAATATCTAAGGACCGAACCAAGGATAAGGTGATGTTGGTCGAATCCCTCGGATTCAACCTTATGTCTATCTCAATGCTTTGTGATCTTGATATGGTTGTTGTCTTTGGAAAATATCATTGTGTTGTCATCATGGAATCTGACAATTCCAAAGTCTTCGAAGGCTTTAGGAGAGGAGACTTGTATGTTGTTGATTTCTCTACAGGTCCTCAGCCTGCCACATGCTTACTTGCAATGTCTTCAGAAGGCTGGTTGTGGCATCGACGACTTGGACATGCGGGTATGAGGAACTTGCACACGCTCATGAAGAAAAAGCACGTCATTGGCATCGAGGGTGTCAAATTCCTCAAGGACCACCTCTGCGGTGCATGTGAATCTAGAAAGATGACCAGATCCAAGCATCCCTCGAAGACAATCATGACCACGACTCAACCCTTTGAATTGCTTCACATGGATCTCTTTGGCCCCCACTCATTACTCCACACTAACAAATTCTTCAAGTTTGTATGGCTTTATTATTGTTGATGATTACTCTCGTTACACTTGGGTGCATATTATTCTGTACAAAACTGAAGTGTGGGATGTCTTCAGACGATTTGCTTCAAGGGCCTCCACCGACTTCGGCGTCAAGATCAAGCATATTAGGAGTGATAATGGGACTGAGTTCAAGAACACTAATCTTGATGAATACCTTGATGAACTTGGTATTACTCATGAGTTAGCTGCCCCTTATACTCCTCAGCGGAATGGCATCGTGCAGCGCAAGAATAGGACTCTTGTTGGGATGGCTCGCACCATGCTTGATGAATACAAGACTCCTCGTCGCTTCTGACCTGAGGCAACTGCTACTGCATGCCACGTCATCAATAGGGTATATCTTCACAAATTCTTAAAGAAGACTTCATATGAACTTATGACTAGCAAGAAACCCAATGTAAGTTATCTCAAAGTATTCGGTGCAAAATGATGGATTAGAGATCCTCACCATAGTTCGAAATTTGCACCGAAAGCACATGAAGGTTTTATGCTTGGTTACGAAAAAGACTCGCACACCTACAGAGTCTTCAAGACCTACCATCACAAGGTTGTTGAAACTGTAGATGTGCGGTTTGATGAAACTGATGCTCGCAAAGAGAGCACCTGCCTTCTGTGTTAGATGAACAGTCTCCTGAGGAATCCATTAAGCTGAAGGCTACTGAAGATGTCATACCCACTGAGGAAATCATTCCAACGAATGAAGACTTTCATGCTGATACACCTGAAGAAAATGGTGCTGATGAACATCCTCAGCCACGTCAACCTGCTCATCCAAGAGTTGCACATGAAGTGCAGATTGACAAAATCACCGATGACATCAATGCACCAGGTCCCCTCACTCGCTCAAAAGCTTCACATTTAACTAACTTTTGTGAGCACTTTGCCTTTGTCTCTATCATAGAGCCCACCAAAGTTGATGAAGCATTCAAGGAGCCTGAGTGGAATCAAGCTATGTAAGAGGAATTGCATTAATTCAAGCTCAACAACGTGTGGGAACTTGTCAAGCGGCCAGATCCTCGCAAGCACAACATCATAGGTACCAAGTGGATCTACTGCAACAAGCAAGATGAAAATGGCCTTGTGGTGAGGAATAAGGCTCGTCTTGTACCTCAAGGCTACACACAGGTTGAAGGAATTGACTTTGATGAAACATTTGCACCTGTTGCTAGACTTGAAGCTATTCGCATATTGCTTGCTTATGCTAACCATCATAATATCATCTTATATCAAATGGATGTGAAAAGTGCATTCCTCAATGTAAGCTTGATGAAGAAGTATATGTTGCTCAACCCCCAGTTTTTGAAGACCCTAAGCATCCTGACAAAGTCTTCAGACTCAACAAGGCCCTCTATGGCCTCAAGCAGGCCCCTCGGGCGTGGTATGACACTCTGAAGGAATTCCTCATGAAGAAAGGCTCCAAAGCCGTTTCATTCGACCCTACTCTTTTCAAAAAATCCTATGACAATGAACTGTTCATATGCCAAATATACGTAGATGATATTATCTTTGGCTGTAATGACAAACGATACAGTGATGAATTTGCCTATATGATGAGTGAAGAATATAAAATGTCTATGATGGGAGAGTTCAAATTCTTCTTAGGTCTTCAAATTTGTCAGCAAGACAATGGCATTTTCATCTCCCAAGAGAAGTACCTCAAGGATGTTCTGAGGAAATTCGACATGCAAGATTGCAAAGGCGTCAAAACTCCAATGCCTTCAAAAGGACACTTCTGCACTGATGAAAATGGTAAAGATTTCGATCAGAAGGTATACCACTCCATGATTGGCTCATTATTGTATCTATGTGCATCTACGCCTGATTTTATGCTAAGTGTTTGCATGTGTGCCCGATTCCAAGCAACACCAAAGGAATCACACCATAAGGTTGTGAAACATATTCTTCGATACTTAGCTTACACACCAACACTTGGATTATGGTATCCCAAGTGCTGAAATCTTCACCTCGTCGGATACTCTGATGCTGACTATGCTGGAGATTGTGTGGATTGCAAGTCAACCTTAGGCACATGTCATTTCCTTGGACGATCCTTAGTCTGTTGGTCCTCGGTGAAGAAATTAATGAAGAATTTGATTCTCAGAACCCTACGACAATTGTACGCGGTGTCTGAAATCATCATTCTTATACGGTGGGTCACGCCACCAACCAAAGTTGAAATTCTTCAAAATTGAGTTTTTCATCATTTTGTAAATTCTTCAAATTTTAAAATTCCTCAAGTTTTTCAAATTCTTCAAACTTTGAAGCTCATGTTCTTCATTGACTGTATATATATATATTTGAGTTTTCAATGTCCTCAACAACATTCACTTATTGCTAATTCTTCAAGTTGATTTTCATCTAAGTGAATGTGATCGGACCCCTTCCCTCTCTATGCTAAACTCAACCCAGTCTGTTCACAACTTCTTCATATGCATTCTACTTTGAAACTCGTTCAAAGTCTTCACTGTGTCCTTGACAGCTGAAGAATTTGCGAACGTAAACTTTGAAATATTCGCTATCAAAATTTTCGGCGGTTCTCGCTCAAACGGTTCCGATTCCCGTGACTGGATAATCCACGATCCCCCACTATCGCCACTTCTCAGTACGTGGGTGACACCTGTCGTGTGGAGAGGAAGGGTCAGGGGCAATCCTGTCCAAAATCTTCGGGCGGATTGGTTTTCACTTCGACTATAAATACCCCCTCCCCTTCAACTGTGCTCAGTTACTCCTTATCTCTACTCTCTCCTGAGCTCCAACCTAGCACCCCCGCCAAAGTCATCAACACCGGTGTGGAAGAGCTTCACTGCCTCGACCTCGCCGTCGTCGTACTCGCATCGGCCACGGAAGTCTTCATCCCACCGCCGTTGTAGCTGTCTCCCTCTGCCAAGATAGGGCGTGGGAGATCTGAACTGACGAACTTCCCAATCTCATCTCTCAGTTCATCGTGTTCTTCACCAGGGTAAATAAAATTTATTTTTACTGCCCTTGTTTGATCTTCAAATGTTCTTCATATTCCTCAAAAGGTGTTTATTCTTCATGAATCTTATTCTAAAGTACCTTACATCTTCATATACTTGATGATTTTCCCTAAGTAATGATTTTCTTCAAGATTCCTCAATTGTGTGAATCCTCAAAATTTGCACAACTCTAGAACCTAAGACAAAGAACACGTAGTGAAATTCCTCAAGACACTCATGGTCAAATTCCTCACACCTACTTTTATTTAAAAATTTCTGAGAACGCATATGACCTCTTCAAATTCCCCGCACCTATACTCTGTTCATAGGTACAACATGTTAGCTGATGAATCACTAGGTTCTCATCAACTTAACTCATTTGCAGCAGTCCTTGAGGAAAAACTGTGTACTTTTTCAGAGTCCTCAAGAGTTCAAATTCCTCAGGTGAAGAAAATGGCTGACGGAAAGAAACCTCAGAAAGGTGGAAAGAAGCCAGATGTGCACACTGCTTTTGAGATTCCAGATGACCTATATGAGAAATACTACACACCCGATGAAGAAACTCATGGCAAAGAAACGACCAAGCAGAGAAAAATTCATCTGTAGAAAATTGAGAGGAGATGGGCAAGGGAATGGAAGCAATATCGTTATGTAACTCCTAAATACATGATGAAATTTGTTGTGAAACCTCCTTGCAGCAGGCCTCCCCTGGCTCAAAATCAAATTGCTGATCCCACTAGTCTAAAGACTGGTGAGGACTTTCCTCATATGTGGGAGAAGCAGCAAGCCAAGCTAGCGAGGAAAGCCAAAGAGGCAGTGAAGAAATTCAATGAAGATTCTGCTGCTGTTGCTGCCTCTGCTGGAGTCTCTGCAAGTGCTACGAAGAAAACAATGATGAAGAAATCTGCTGTGAAGACAAGTTCTTCAACCTCAAAACCATCATAGCAGATTCCTCAAGTCCAAAGGCCTCAACCTACAAAGGCCTCAGATGCTGGTACTGTTGCTACTCAGTCCTCTGCTGCAGCTGCAAAGTCCTCAACCCCTATGCATCTGGCATCATGTAAGAGGATTGAGGGATTCTCAAAAGTTCCAATGATCTCGGCAAGCCCCTCTACTACAGCAAAGTCATCAACTAGTCCTACTATGTTGAAGCTAAAGAAAACGGCTGGACGAGGTCAAAGACCAAGTCCTCACACAAGCAAAGCTATGGTAACTGCACCCTTAGGATCTGAGGATGATGATGAAGTTGATGATGAAGAATTGGAAGAAATCATTAGGCAAAGTCAGCAGAGGGCTGCTATAGCCAAGGGCAGCTCTGTTCCTCTCATGCTGGATCCCAAGATGATCCTCAACTTCATTGATATATGGCATGAAGATCCAAACACCCCCACTTTCTTCCCTGAACCTACCTCTTGGTGTGGACCATGTCCTCACCCACTTCATTTCTAAAGAAAAATGGAAAAGAGAACAAGCTCAGAGAGCTAAGAGGAATAGGGCCCGGAAAGAAAAGTTTCTGAGAGACAATGTGATGAACTTGACCCCTAATCAACTCATCACAGTTCAGTCTGAAATTCGCACACACTCTGAGGATCAAGAAAGGTATGATGCTGAATGGAAGGGCACCAAGGTGAGATTCGTCAGGGCTGCTCAAGCTGCTTTGAAGGATCACAACACAAGGGTTGCAGCTCGATTACAACCACAAAATCCTCAGGCTACTGAGATTCCTCAGGGTGATGAAATTCCTCAGGCTACTGATGAAACTACTCAGCTTGATGAAACTGCTCAGCCCGATGTGATTGCTGATGAAAATGCTTCTGCTGAGGAAACTCAGACCACTGATGACCATGCCAGGACAACCACCACAGATGTGCCTGAAGAAACTGAAAGGCCAGCTGAAGTTTTTGTTGTGCGTGAAGAACCTGAACTCACCAGGGCGACTACTTCAGTCGTGCCTGAAGAAGCTAAAACTGCAGAGGAAAAGACTCTTAAGAGAAAAGCATCAGAATCAGAATCCTCAGCCATGAAGAAGTTGAAGACTATGCCAAGTTCTTCAACTGGACCCATTGATGCTACACCACTCTCCTCTGCACCGGCTTATGAACTTGTACCATTTGGGATTGACTATGTCATCCTAGATGAAGAAGATGAAGATCACTCTGCTGCTTCGACAGAGCAGATTGATGAAGAAATTGAAGTTGAAGACATTGCTTCAACTCCAAAGGTATCATCGCCCTAGCCTCAGTTCACTGCTAAAGAGGCCGGTGTTGAAGAAATTGATGAGGATGTAGACATTGGCAATACAACTCCTATCATCAACAATGAATATTGGGAATCAGGACACCCAAATTCACCAATGACTACTCCCCTAACACAGATTCCTCAGTCGCCTACTCCGACTGAAGAAATACATGAAGAATCTGCTGATCAGACTACCCAAGTCACTGAAGAAATTCCAGCTGCAACAGCTGATGACTTTGCTGCTCCACCCGCAACTGAGGAACCAGCCCTCCAAAATGTTCAGTTTGAAGAAGTTCCTCCTATGCCGAAGGAGATCAAGGGCCGCTTCAAGCCAAATCTTCAACAGAAGCCAAGAATGTCATTCAAAGGCTCAGCGCGCCCCAAATTCCTCAAGAGCAATTTCTTCAATGAGCGCATGTTCTTCACAGGTCCAAATCCTTATGACTTTGCAAGGGCCGATCGTAGCAGATTCTGGACGGCAACTCAGCTCAACTACTGTGCATCAGTCCTGTTCGAGAAGAAGAAAATCTTCGAGAACCACCAAATTCCTCATGCTGACATGGAAACACTTCCATCATTCACACCAGTGCTCCAAGTTCTTCACGATGCAGGCATTCTTCCTTTCTGCATCGACATCTGTGACTGGAATGAAGAACTCATCCTTCAGTTCTATGCCACACTGCATATCAGTGGAAATTCTTCAGACATCAACTCCTGGGTTTTGGACTGGATGACAGGATCAACTCACTTCGCTGCTCAAGCTTCTAAATTGCTTCAGTGTGTACCAGTTCCAATTCCCTCAGATGAAGCTCGCAGACTGTTAGATGAGCATGCACTTCCGAATCAGCTGATGCAAGTGCTGATGAAGACTTTGCCTCCTGGAAAGCCTCAACGAAAAACCTTTCTTGTGAAGGATCTGCTATATGTGCCCAGGACGGTCTACCGCATACTCACAAATACTCTATGTCCTCAGAAGGGCCATGATTCAGATGAAGAAGAAGTGGAGGGAGTCATGAAGAATATGCTCTTCAACATCATTCATGGGATTCCCATCAACTTCCATGATTTCTTCATGAGGACTTTGGCCAATGCTGCTCATGCCCCCATTCGAACAGGAGCCTTATGCGCCTTGGCTTATGAAATTCATTAGGGCAAAGTCGTCAGTTCCTTTCAAGGATGGTTTCCAAAACCACTTTGGCTTCCTGCCTCCAATCGAAGTCATCAAGAGCACAATTGACTCACTGGAAGGAAAAGGCAAGGCTGTCATTGATGAAGGCACTCGTCCATTGGATGGACAGTTTACAAAGTTGCTTCCTTCTCCACCAATGATGACACTGCAACTCAGGACTCAGAAGCAAAGGCCTCAGCTCAAAGACCTCAAGAGTCTGCCCGCGTGTGATGACTGATCATGAACTTCTAATAAGTCTTCATCAGAAAGTCGATCGCAATCACAAATGGGTAAAGCATCAACTTGGGTACATTGTGCAAAACATGACTGTGACTCGGAACTCTGTGAAGAGAAATCACTACTATGCACATGAAAACCTCAAGCGCACTTGGGCTGTCCTGTCTCACCTCTCAACTCCTAAAGAACTGAACGAGCTGAACTTTGAGGAACATCCTGACTGGGCTCGTCGACCATAGGAGAAATTCAAGAAAGTTCAAGTTCCTCTGATGGTCGCAAGTTCATATTCTTCCTCTCGAGAGCGCGATGAGGATGAAGACATTAACGATACCGCGGCAGGCCCTGCATTGACAAACAACCCCGACAATGCTGGCACTCCTCCTTCACCAACAAGATGAAAATCCTTCAAGGGGCGTTAGTCCTCATTTTTCCGTCCCTTTTGGTCACGATACTACGGCATGCCCTGCATCGACAAACGACCCTGACAATGCTGGCGCTCCTCCTTCACCAACAAGATGAAAATTCTTCAAGGGGCGTTAGTCCTCATTTTTCCGTCCCTTTTGGTCTTCGATGACAAAGGGGGAGGATATTTGAGTTAGTCTTCAAGCGGGTCTATATATGTATGGGCTATTTTTGTTTAAGTTACAACTCTCGCTCTTTTGAAGGTTTTGTTGATCGAGTTGTAAACTTAAGTCCTATGGTGGTCTGACTCTTTTGAACTATTTCCTCGCATGCTTATTTCCTCAAGCATCTTAATGCACGCATGCTAAATTTCATCAGACACCATTTTCATCATGCATTTCAAATTCTTCGTATTATATGTTCAATTGTGTGTACAAATTACAAGATATAGGGGGAGTTCTCCATGTTTTAACCTATCATGTGCACTTGTAGTCCAAAGCAAATTCCTCAAATATGCACATCTTCAGGGGGGAATTCTTCTATATCTTGCAATCAAATTCCTCAAACTCAGTAATTACACTTCATACTATCATCCCTGTTGAAAACTTAACCTATTTGTCATCAATCACCAAAAAGGGGGAGATTGTTAGTGCATCTAGTGCCCCTTAGTGATTTTGGTGTATTGAAGACTTATAGGTTAAGGTACTAATGTGTTTGTGAGTGTACGCAAGCTTTATAAGTCGATGAGGAGTTTGATATATTCAGAGATTATCGACCCCTAAAAATGTAAGTCTTCAACTGAAGACTTTGGTGAAGACTTTGGTATTCCCTAAAGACTTTGAAAATGAAGAAGTTGGTGTGACCTTGAAGATATGAACGGGGACTATGAAGCCTGAAGACTTTTGTTTTCGTACTTTCATTTCCTTTATTTTGAGTCATAGGAAAGACCGTACTGTTAAAGGGGGCCGAGGAAATCTTAAGGAAAATTCCAATTGATGATCAACTCCAAAATCCTCAACCTATCCAATCCTTCGAGTGAAGCCTTTGGAAATCTCATACAGATCAGTCAAGTTCTTCAGTGATTGATACGATGTTCTTCTGGTCTCTAAGGAAATTGATCTGACTGAGGAGTTAGGATTTCGCCAGTGCGAATTGCCTACAAGTGAGGAACATGATATGTCTGAGAACTTTCATAGTTCGAAATTCTGACCGTTGTTGTGCTTAGCGCCAGCTGTCCCCAATCATAACATCCACATAACGGTCATATCAATGGGGGCATTTATGTCTTATCATGTCAGGTTGCACCCTACCTATAAATATCCACCACCCCACAACCACTAGTTGGTTGGATGCTCCGAGAGAGAACTGACACTTGTCATTTGAGAGCAGCCCATCCTCCGAGGACTTTGAGAGAAAATCATCAGTGAGGAAAAAACCACAACCAAACCACCAAACCCAAAGTGACTGAGCATCACTGAAGAAATTCCTATGTGGAACCGACGCTTGTTACCTTTGAGGACTGTGCATCCTCCAGACGGTTAGGCATCATGGTCTAGTGCATCCTGTAGTCAATGGGGCATCGCGAAGTGACCTTAGTCTAGAGCATCCAACAGTAAATTGTGGATCGTCGGGTGACCAGTTTGTGAGGGTTTTGGAAGTCTACCCTGAAGACTTACCACGAGTCTTGGGCGAGGATTGTGTGACCTTAGCTCAAGGAGAATACGGTAAGGACTGTGTGTCCTGGGACTGTGTGTCCTCTGGTTTAAATACCAGGCCGCTCCAAACCATACGTACGACTGTCACAGCAGTTGGAACTGGGTCATACAACCATTGTCTTCATCGAGCTACCTGGTTCTATTTCCTCAACCCCTCTATTCCTCATAAACTTGTTGATGAAGTTGATTGTTACTGTTTGAAGAATTTGACTGAAGACTTTCACAATTTCCTCACCTCAAATTCTTCAAGTTACCTTGTTCATCACTGCTTATCCCGTGTCATGCTACGTTTAATCTGTGCATGTTTCCTTTCATCATGAAGACTATGTTGTTACTATGTTCCTCATGCACTTGAGTACTTATTCCGCTGCTAGTTATTCATCACATTTCAAATTCCTCAAAGATGAAATTCCCCAAGTGATGAATTTGTAAAAAGCACCTATTCACCCCCCCCCCTCTAGTCGATATAACGCACTTTCATCGAGAGATCCAAACTTGGAGCCTTTTCCGATAATCTGTCGGAGGGGGATTCGATCACGGAGGGCATCAACATCAAATCCACTGCCTCTCCGATGATGCACGAGTAGTCCACCACAGACCTATGGGTCCATAGCTAGCAGCTAGATGGCTTCTTCTCTGTCTTTGTGCTTCAATACCATGTTCCTCGCGATCTTCATGGAGATCTATCCGATGTAATACACTTTTGCGGTGTGTTTGTCGAGATCCGATGAATTGTGGGTTTATGTTCAGATTATCCATGAATATTGTTTGAGTCTTTTCTGAATTCTTATATGTATGATTTCATATCTTTGCAAGTCTCTTCGAGTTATTGGTTTGGTTTGCCCAACTAGATTGGTAATTCTTGCAATGGGAGAAGTGCTTAGTTTTGGGTTCAATCTTGTGGTGTCCTCACCTAGTGACAAAGTAGGGGTAGCAAGGCACGTATTGTATAGTTGCCATAAAGGATAAAAAGATTGGGTTTTCATCATATTGCTTGAGTTTATCCCTCCACATCATGTCATCTTACCTAATGTGTTACTCTGTTCTTCATGAACTTAATACTCTAGATGCACGCAAGAGTCGGTCGATGTGTGGAGTAATAGTAGTAGATGTAGAATCATTTCGGTCTACTTGACACGGACATGATGCCTATATGCATAATTATTGCCTTGGATATATTCATAATTATTCGCTTTTCCATCAATTGCTTGACAGTAATTTGTTCACCCACCATGATATTTTCCTTCAAGAGAGAAGCCTCTAGTGAAACCTATGGCCCCCGGGTCTACTTTCCATATTATATTTTCAGATCTATAAACCAAAAATACCAAAAATTCCTTGCTATAATTTATTTAATTTTTACTTTCCGCAATCTTTTACATGTATCTCTTTCAGATCTAATCCTTGCAAATAACCGTGAAGGGATTGACAACCCCTTTATAGCGTTGGGTGCAAGAGTTTGATTATTTGGGTAGCTGCATCCATTGGTGACTTGCTTGTTCCTCCTACTGGATTGATACCTTGGGTCTCATCAACTGAGGGAAATACTTATCTACTTTGCTACATCACCCTTTCCTCTTTAAAGGGAAAAGCAACGCAAGCTCAAGAGGTAGCAAGCGCCAGCGAGGATTACGGTTACCGACCCCAACGACGATCCGAGCGGCGGCTGGGCCATTCCAGACAGCTTTCCGCCCATGCAGATGCCGGCGGTGGACGTGTGCGACTCGCCGGAGCTTGTTCGGGAATGGATGAGGACGGGCTCCGGCACTGCCCGGGCTGACCTTAACCTGTTCGATGGAATGACCGAACAGGACTCGGTGTGTTTTCTTTGCTCTTGCCCTCTACTTCTTTCGCTCGTGATGAATACATGCAAATCTTAATCATATAGGTGACGTTCATGTCAACGGTGATCAATGAGAATGAAGAACCCACCCAATTGGAGTATGAATTGGAGGCCCTCACCGCTTTTGAAGTTGGGAACACATCGGACCCCAATCCGAGGAAGAAGAATAAGAAGAAGAAGGACAAGACGGCAAAGGCAAGAGGTCCGACATTCTCAAGACACAAGGACATCTTGTTGGTCAGAGCTTGGTTGTCCACAACGATTGATCAAATATGTGGCACGGAGCAAAAGGGGGGAACCTATTGGACGAAGATTTGGAAGGAGTTTCACGAGCAAAAGGAGTATGTGGAGTCGCATCCTATCATGAGCACTCACAATGTGGCATCTCTCCAACATCGTTGGGGATCATTCAAGGGGAAGTGAACAAGGACATCGGCTACTATGCACAAATGACCAAACACCCTCAAAGTGGGTTAGGAATCACAACTCAAGTAAGCTCGATTGCCTCATCTTCTCGTCCATTGCATATGCTTCTTGTGTTTGCATTCTCGTGCTCATACAAATGTTGTTCCCTAGACAGCGGTGCCGGAAACTATGTATCACGAGGAGGAGGAGAAGCCATTTGCTTTTAGCCATTGTTGGCTCCTGTTGAATGGCAAGCCGGAGTGGACCCTAGTTGTGGCCGAGCTCAAGGCTGCCAAGAAAAGGAATGATGGATCAAGCTCCAACCAATCAATTGGATTGGACGATGAAGAGGGTGATGTTGTCGTGGACGAGAACAGAAAAGCCACTGTGCCAAAGGACAACCGCCAAGTCATGGGAAACAAGTGGGAGAAGGCACATCTCGCCCGTGGTGCCATGGCTACCAAAATGCCGTCAACATGGACGGGCATTTTTTTGGCTAGGGAGAGCAAGAAGGAGGAGACGTACAAGATCCTCATGGAAGCGCAAAAGGAAAATTATGGAGTGGGACATAACTAGGGTGGAGAAGAAGCTTGCAATTGAGAAGGAGAAGATCGAGTTGGAGAAGCGCGAAGCGGTGATCAAATGGGAGCTCGAGAAGGCCAAGACATTTGCCGACATGGATTTCAAGAAGGAGAAGTTGCAACTCGCACGGGACGCGAAAGATGCAAAGATCATGTTGGCGGACGAGACCGGCTTGGATGAGCATGCAAAGAAGTGGCTTGCGGACAAGAAGAAGGAGATCAACGCCCGGAGGGCGACAGACGAGGGAGCCTGGATGCAGGCAGAGGAGGCAGCAAGGATTCAGACGGAGCAGCATGCCCGGATGTAGGTGGAGCTGGCGGCAAGGATTCAGGAGGAGCAGGACGCAATCCTCTTCTCGCAGCAGCTGCATAGCGAGTGATCGGAGACCATCGGTCATGCTCAGACATTGATTTCATTTTTCCATGTCCGGATTGTTAAACTATGATTTGCTTTGCTTTTCTTTCTTTCTAACTTTGGCATTCGGACAGTTTGTTTCGTATGATCGACGTGCATGGATTGCATGGATTTGAGGCGAGGTGATCCGTGCACTAAAAAGTTGTTGAAATGCGAAAAGTGAACATACATCAGTCGATATGGTAAATACCCGTGTCCACATCGGTATAGTGGGCTCCTCCTCGGGTACATGTTTGACGGAAAAGGACCTGCCTGGCAGAGCGTGGGGTGTCTAATTAAAGTTTCTGAATGATGACTCTAGGTGGCGTTTAGAGCATGGTTAATAGTAGAGCCAACTACTGACTATAAACCAATGCCATGTCATCTATAGTTCATCTTATAGCCAACATATACAATAGTTGATTACAAGAGTGTACTACTTTTTTATTATATGTCTCACCTTTCACTCTCACAAAGTGCCTAGGAGCACGTGCTAGAGCTGGCTCTTCACCAGGTGCTCGCTTACCTTCTCTCTCCTCTTCTGTTTCCTCCAACTAAGCAAGAATATACTAGTTTATTTCTTATGGCCCGCTGACTCGGCTCTATTGTACTTGCACTTATCCAAGTTAGGTGGGTAATGATGGTGCATGCAATAGCCTATACCGCACAACCTAGTTATGATGCATGATCTTTGGGTACAGCAACAAAGTGCGGAGGTTTAGCTGGTTCATCCATGATCCATAAGCACCAAAATTATCTTTAGTTTTATTCGAAATGAGACGCTTAATACATTGTAGACTAAAAAATTTCATAAACGATCGTCAACACTAAGCGTACGTAAACAAACTAGCATGGCGTACGATTTTAGAGCATTTTTTGCTAGGCCACTTGTTGGGGATATAACCCCGTGGTAAGACCCACCTAGAAGGGGCCGGGTCATACCTGGCGGCTCGTTATCATATGGTCTAGAAGAGGAAGGCTAGGCTGCACGGCGGCTCACAAGATGGGCTGAGATGAAGGCCTAGAGACAGGAAGAAGGCACAAGAACCGGGCGGGTGAGCCGCCCGGAGACAGCTTGCCAAGATAGGCAAGACGGCTTAGAGACGGAGCCAAACACGTTGTAAGAGTCGTTTTGGGACTTGTGTAAACGCTGGGGCTTGACCTCCTATATAAAGGCAAGACCCGGGGACGGCTTAGACAGAAAACCAATCAATCGAGAGCTAGGTCAAGCGAATGCGCTCCCTTGTGATTGATACTACAATCAATATACACAAAGAAGGACATGGGCTTTTACCTCTTCTTGAGGGGCCGAACCTAGGCAAACCCATGTCTTTCGTCCCGATCAACCCATTTGAGTCCACCGCCTTAGCGATGGCCTCGAACCTAAGTCTTCGAACATCTGCCATGACAAAACAATGATAGTTGGCGCCCACCGTGGGGCTAGCGCGCGGTGGTGTTGAGTTCTCAAAGGTCTCTCTCCCTGGGATTGAAGGATACGCCGTCGGCTTGATGACGAAGAGTCGCCGCGGCAAGCTCTACATCGACGATTCAGGATCGGAGCTGGACAACGGCTCGATCGAGTACGGGTACCGGGTTCCCATTGGCAAGATGCATGTGTTCATCGGTAAACTTGACGAATCCACACCTGGGCCGGACATCTGCACCGACCTCATCGAGCCGGCCCAACGCATGACACCCGCCCGTGTTCAACCCGGGCGGAAGAGTGTTTTCGTCGGTTTTACACAGGACAGGGGAGATTCCTTGTCAGGAGGAGAGACCTTGGCTTTCTCAGATGAAGGATCTTCCAGCGGGGATGCGGAGTCAATTTACCAGCTTCACGACGGCGGGTTACAGGGTTATGCCAATGGCAACAGTATTCCGGAACCCTACTACCCGTCGAGCCGAGCTACCGTGTTCATGGCACGCCTGACACCGGTTTCCAACGGCACGACGTTCGGAGCAGCGACGAGAGCGGCCGCCCCCGAGGCTGATCTTCCTAAGCCGCTGGCTCAAGTTTTGCTAGAACTCATGGAGGAGCTAGCAACCTTGATGGCCACAGAAGTGACGACCGAGAATCGGGCGGAGCGCAATGCCAAGATTAACCATATCAAAGGGCAGATGGCTCAGGCCCAGGAGTATATCAACGCAATGCAGGCTAAGATGAATGCTAAGTTGGGACGCTTGAGGGTGGAGGCTCTCCATTTTGACCTGGATCAGTGGGCTTCAGAGGCGGTTCAGCGTAGAAGGACTCAAGTTGGTCTCCCGATCGAGCCTCGGAATCTCTTCAATACTCCTAGAGTCGGGCCAAGTACGCCGCCGATGGTAACCCGGGCTGCAGAGCCTCCACGGCAACTAGACCCTCCGCGGAGGAACAGAACTTTGCCGCGACACGTTGTGATGCCACCGAGCCATTATTCTAACCCGATGGAAAATATGATAGCAGCGGTTGCCAGGCTTGACGCCCTCCCCTTGGCTGAAGGGACGTCGTTCGCCGAGGAGGCAAGGAATGCAATCAGCCTGTTGCAGATAGCGGTGGCCCAGCAAGAAAGGTACACACACAGCCGAAGCCGGGTGCACTCTACGCTGGTTCATAGCCGTAGCTACAGCCGGTGCATTGAGTCACCGGTGGTTTCCAGCAGTGAGCAGAGGCAGAACCCGCCCAATGATAATGTACCTGAGAGGGATATTCAGGGGACTATGGATAGGGTTCGGACTCAGCGAGGATCAACACCGGTGATGGATTACCCAAAGATCCCTGAGCCGGCACCAGCAACCCCCCCCCCCCCGTCAGTACTTCCAGGGGAGTTGGTGTGCAGTATCTCACGGCGGATCTAAGGAATGAACGTTTGCCTAAGGACTTTGAGGGGCCGCGGAAGGTACCTAACTACACGGTTGATCTAACCCCAGAGACCTGGGTCGAAAGTTACGAGCTTGCTATGGAGATGCTGGATGCCGGTGAGGCGGTTTGTGCGAAATACTTCATCATGATGTTAGAAGGACCAGGCCGCACTTGGTTGAAGGGTTTGTCACCTAACACCATCACGTCTTGAGCCAAGTTAAAAGCACACTTTATCAAGAATTTCAAGGGAACTTGCAAGCAACCAATGATGATCGTGGATCTTGATCACTGTGTGCAGCGAGAAGGTGAGTTGGCCCATCATTGGGTCCGGCGGGTCTCGACGGTGATCCGCTCGTCTGAGAATATTTTGGCGTCTCAAGCGGTTCTGATTATGGAAAGGAACTATCACTTTTTACCCCTTAAGCAAAAGCTAGGACGGCTGAAGCGTTCTTGTCAGGACATGGGTGAGCTCATGAGGGCTCTCACCAAGTATGCGGATTCAGATACCACCAAAGACCCAAGCTCCAACGATGAGAAGTCAGCTCAAGGCAAGAAGGGCAACAATGGCAAGAATCAGCAAGGCGGTGCTGGAAACGGCAATCAGGGCAAGCGGAAGAACCCAGAAGGCGGGTCGGAGTTAGTGGCGAGCACCAATGCGGGGAACAGTCATGCCAGGGGCAATGGAAATTTTAGGCCACCATTAAACAAAGATAAGGCACCTACGCCTTCCAACTTGGAAGAGGCGCTGAACAGACCTTGCCCGGTGCACAGCCGGCCGGATAAAGTGGCCACCCATACGTGGAAGGAGTGCAACATTATGCGCCAGTTCCGGGATTACAGCCTCCGTCAGCACCGTAATAATGGTAGCGGCCCGTCGAGCAGTTCAGGATTGGGCGGTTCAGGAGCAGATTTCGGTGCTGGCGGGTCAGGTTCAGGTTACCAGGGTCAAGGAAATCAGGGAGGTCATCATCAACAGCAGGGCAATGGTGGTCAGCAATAGAATAATCAGTCAGGATATTAGAGCAACCCGAAGCAACTTAGCGGGGGGCAGTATCATGTCTTCACTACAAGCCTTGGTAAGCAGGATCAGAAGTTGTGCAAGAGGGCGGTTAATGCGGCCACGCGGGCTCTTCCATGATAATTAAAGTGGTCGGAGTATCCGATCATGTGGAGCTGGGAGGATCACCCGCCACGGGTTGATAATCTGGGTCGCCTAGCTCTGGTGGTTGCTCCTCAGGTCGGGGGTTACAAGTTTACAAAAGTACTCATGGGTGGTGGTATCAGCATCAATATCCTGTACTATGACACCTTCCAGCAGATGGAGTTAACTGACAAGGCTCTTAAGCCATCATCTACGGTCTTTCATGGAGTGCGGCCAGGTAAGTTGGCCTACCAGCGGGGAAGATTGCGTTAGAAATGGTGTTTGGGGATGAGTACAACTACAGAGTGGAGACTTTCTGGTTCAAAGTGGTGAAAATTAAGAGCCCGTATCATGGTGTGTTTGGCCGACCAGCCTTTGCAAAGTTTATGCCCAGGCCTTGTTATGTCTATCTTTAGCTCAAGATGTTGGCCCTCAATGGAATGATCACGGTGCACGGTGATCGGAAGGTTGGCATTGAGTGTGAGGGAGGAGACACGGCTTACGCAGAGTCAAGTTGCGCAGAGGCAGAGCTTAAGTTTTACAAGGATAACGTTGACCCGGCGGACATGACTCCGTTGAAGAAGCCTAGTACAGAGTCTAAGCCACCCTTGAAGTTTGCGGCGGATGACACAAAGCTGGTGGATTTTACTCCGGGCGACTCATCCAAGCAATTCACTATCGGGGCTAACATGGACCCCACATAGGAAAGCGCACTCATCGAATTCATCCGTGAGAATCAGGAAATCTTCACGTGGAAGCCATCTGACATGTCAGGTGTACTAAGAGAATTCGCGGAGCACCACCTTAGCATGGATCCTAATTTAAGCTGATCAAGCAATTCCTCTATCGTTTCAATGAGGAGCGGCGTAAAGTAATTGGAGAAGAGGTGGCCCGGCTCTTGGCTGCAGGGTTCATCGTGGAAGTATTTCACCCGGAGTAGCTAGCAAATCCCGTACTTGTGCTAAAAAAGAACGACACGTGGCGTATGTGCATTGATTACACGGATCTTAACAAGGCATGTCTAGTTGACCCGTTTGCTCTCCCTCGTATCGACTAGATCATTGATGCAACGACGGGTTGTGAGATTTTATGCTTCCTGGATGCCTATTCAGATTATCACCAGATCAGGATGGCAGTTAAAGACCAAGAGAAGATGTCGTTTATAACCCCTTTTGGGGCTTTCTCCTATGTGTCTATGCTGTTTGGGCTCAAGAGTGCACATGCGACTTACCAACGTTGTGTGCAGAATTGCCTTCACAGTCCGATTGGGTGCAATGTTCATGCTTACGTGGATGACATTTTGGTTAAGTCAAGAAAGAAGGAGACATTGCTCGACGACCTGAAGGAGACGTTTGATAACTTACGGGTCTACAAGATGATGCTTAACCCAGCTAAGTGTGTTTTTGGAGTTCCTGCAGGTAAACTTCTGGGTTTCTTGGTTTCGGAGCGAGGGATCGAGGCCAACCCAGATAAGATAAAGGCCATCACGTCACTGGCTGAGACGGCGAGCGTCAATGATGTGCAGCACTTGGCGGGTCGTATTGCCGCTTTAAGCCGCTTCATCAACCGCCTCGGGGAGAAGGCTATTCATCTGTACCAGATGATGAAATAGACAGATGACTTTGTCTGGACTAAGGCTGCTGATGAAGCTCTTGAAGCCCTCGAGAAGCAGTTGGTTGAGCCGCCGATTTTGGCTGCTTCGGCTCAGAAAGAACCCTTGCTCCTTTACATGGCGGCTAACAATAGGGTGGTCAGTGCCGTGATTGTGGTAGAGCACAAGGAGGCAGGGAAAGAGTACCAGTCCAGAGGCCGGTTTACTATGTCAGTGAGGTTCTTACAGAGTCCAAGCAAAGGTGCCCACATTGGCAGAAACTAATATACGGGGTGTTCATGGAACGCAAGTTCAAACATTATTTCCTTGGACACCCGATCACGATGGTTAGCTCTGCTCCGTTGGGTGATATAATTCAGAACCGGGAGGCCACAAGCAGAATTGCTAAGTGGGTGCTTAAGCTTGGGCCTCTGAATTTGAAGTATGTGCCTCGCATAGTCGTGAAGTCTCGGGCATTGGTGGATTTCCTAAATGACTGGACGGGGTGTCAGTCTCCGAAGGAGAAGTCGGACAACACGTATTGGACAATTCACTTTGATGCGTCGAGGCAGTTGGAGGGATCGGGAGCTGGAGTTGTCTTAACTTCCCCCAAAGGTGATAAGTTCTATTATGTGATAAGGCTGATGTTTCCTTGTATGAACAATACAGCTGAATACGAAGGTTTGCTTCATGGACTTCGTGTGGCAAAGGGGATGAACCTGAACCGAGTTAGATGCCTTGGTGACTCAGATCTTGTGGCACAACAAGTTTCAGGCACGTGGGACTCCAAGGACCCGCGGATGGCGGCTTATCGACAGGAGGTGGATATCGTTGCTAGTCATTTCAAGGGTTATCAAGTGGATCATATTCATCGTCGCAAGAACGAGGTGGCTGATGCATTGTCAAGACTGGGCTCTCTGCATAAGCCAGTGCCGCCTAATGTTTTCTTGGATGTACTTTATCACCCATCTGTTAAGCTACCTTCAGAGGAGGATCTGGCTATACCTGACCCGGAAGGGCAGCTCGTGGCGGCTCTACATGCTATTCCGGACTCGACGCTACCTTACCTGGCGTACTTAACCCACAGAGAGTTGCCTGAGGACGAGACTCTGGCGCGGCAGATTATGAGGCGCTCTAAGTCCATGACAATCATCAATGGTGGGTTACATAAGTGCAACATTACCAGCGTCTTCCAGCGTTGTGTTTCTCCAGAAGAGGGCATGGAAATTCTATATGAAATACATGCGGGTGAGTGCGGACATCACGCCGGCTCAAAGTCCTTGGTGGCTAAGGCCTTCCGGCATGGCTTCTTCTGGCTAACGGCTCATAAAGACGCGGAGGACCTGGTCACCAAGTGTGACGGGTGTCAGAAGTTCGGAAGACATGCTCACGTACCGGCTCAGGAATTACGGATGATTCCGATCACTTGGTCGTTCACAATCTGGGGGCTTGATATGGTCGGACCTTTCAAAAGGTCTAAGGATAAGAAGACCCACCTCTTGGTGGTGGTGGAAAAGTTTACCAAGTGGGTGGAGGCTGAGCCGGTCAATAAATGTGATGAGGCCACGGCGGTTCAGTTTGTCAAAAAATTAATCTACCGATTTGGATACCCTCGTAGCATCATCACGGACAACAGAACAAATTTATCCAAGGGGATTATGAAGGTGTTCTATGAAAGCGAGCACATCCGGCTTGATGTTTTTGCTATTGCTCATCCACAATCCAATGGTCACGCAAAACGAGCTAACCAGGAAGTCTTGAGAGGTATCAAGCCTCGGCTTATGGTTCCTTTGCAGAGAACGTGAGGATGTTGGGTTGAGGAGCTACCTTCCGTCCTCTAGAGCATCAATACTACGCCTAACAGGTCAACAGGTTACACGCCCTTTTTCATGGTTTACGGTGCTGAGGCTATGTTACCAAGCGACATACGTCATGATTCACCACGGGTGGCGGCTTACGTGGAGACTGACAATGAAACGGCACGTCAGGATGCGCTGGATTCTTTGGATGAAGCACGCGATCTTGCAGCAGCTCGGTCGGCGATTTATCAACAAGACCTGCATCGCTATCATAGCCGCAGGGTCAAGACCCGGACGTTCCAAGAAGGCGACTTGGTGTTATGTCTAATTCAAGATCAGACGGATGCGCACAAGTTATCTCCCCCATGGGAAGGACCTTTTGTGGTTAGCAGAAATCTGAACAATGGGTCATATTATCTCATTGACGTACGAGACGAGTCACGTACCTCTAGCCAGGAGACTCACCGGCCATGGAATATTGCTCATCTGCGGCCTTACTATACTTGCGTCATCGACTCCCACCTTTCTACATACATATTTCATTGTATTTATGATTTTCATATAATAAAGTTGGCATCCCTGCAAGTCGGGGCCTTTGCTTTTTTTCTTTTGCATTATAGATTTGTGCAAAGAGGAACACTTCTATATGGTCACTTGGAGGCTTCCAACCCACCGGGTTTAGCTCGCTCACCCTCTTGATCGTCTCTTCAGCCAAAACAGCAGCATTGTATGGCAGCTTACAGGACGGCGAATTACAAGTTGGCGATCCACAAGACAGCGACTTACAAGTTGGCAATCCACAAGATGGCGGCTTACAAGTGGCGCACAAGTTGAGATCATCGACAAGGTCGTTTGGGCGCTTTCAACCCATCGGGTTTAGCTTTAACCCTCTCGATCAGGCTTTTCAGCCACTATAAGGCGGGTCGTGGACCCAAATACTGACTCCATCAGACTAGATCATTAGGGGTGCACCGAGTTATACACTTAACCCTTTTTGATGACCTCTCCAACAGGTGACCCGCCGAACTCTTACCAGTTAATCACCGCTTAGAGACGTTGTCTGACCAACGGACCGGTCAATTAATCTTGCTAGGAGACCCTAAGCACTGGTTAAGGTTCAAACGGCGGACTTTGTCACATGAGAGGGGGTTTCTGGGCCCTAGGGATACTCATGCCCTGTTGTGTCTCTTGCTGGGACGTTGTGCTCATGAATCCTCGCCTAGAACCCGAGCATTGTTTGAGTTCAAGTAGCGAGTCCACTCGGTGGAACCAGCATTTGTGTCTCCTTCTGTGATGCTCCTCTGTTTAGTCTCGCTTGGAAACAGAGCATTGTTTGAGTTCAAGTAGCAATTCCACTCAGTGGAACCGGCAGATGTATCTCTTTCTGGTTCGTTGTGCTCTTATCAGTTAATCTCGCCTAGAGACCCTGAGCCGCTCAAAGGAGTTGACGGTCACTCTCGTTAGAGACCCTGCACTGATATGAGTTCAAGCATCGAGTCTAGCCAGGAAGAACCATCATGTGAGTTTTTGGAAAACAACAAGGAAAGTAAGAACACCATACATTGCATCATACATTACATCGTGCGTTCTATCATGCATTACATCATGCATTGCATCGGCTTATCAAGCCGGGTCAAAGCAAGATTATGAAAGAAGAAGCAAGGCTATAAAGATATTAATATCTCCGGGTGATGCTTTTTCAAGCCGTCCTTACAAACACTACATAATATTTCTGTCTTGTTTTTTGCAGGATTTATCTTCAAAGATGAGTTTGCTCTTAAGACATTATGAGAAGAATGCAAGGCGGATAGAAAATTCATAAGATGAATCCAAATTCATGAATACCCGATGGCTGAGGCAATCAAGTTTCTGCTAGCCCTATTACAAGGATCTCTGGAAGCTCAAAAGACAAAGTACTTAAAAGTTTTGCATACACTTCCTCATCTCGACGGCTCAGCTGGCCGGGTTACATTCAATCAAGAACAACAAAGTTTTAACTCGCTCGCAGGTCATCTTGCATCGGGTCTTCGTGCTCTTCGATCTGAAGAGTACCCACATCCCAGTTGTAGTTTAATAAAGCTTCGAATTGAGCATCGTCGAAAAGAGGATACAGATCAACTTCAGGGGCGAAGAGCGGCTTACGACGTGCAGGGATCAAGTCCTTGGCTTCGAAAGTTAGACAGCGCAGCCGTTGCTTGTTTGCATCGTAAGCCACCTGGTAAGGAGTCAGGTCCGTCTCATCGACAAGGACAGAGGCAAGTCTCCTGGAGGCCCTCACGCATTTGGCGTAATCCGCCTCAGTAAAGTCTGAGCCGTCATCCTTTTGGGAGGGGAAGTCTTTCATCATTTCTTTGGTGGTTAACTCAGGAGCAAAGGCCAGGGACTGGCTTAGCGTAGCTACGGCCCCTCTCCTCGCGGTTGATCGCCTCATTTCCTCCACTTGCTTGGGAAAATTTGACAAGATTTCTATAACGCCCTTCATGAATTTGGGAACATACTTGGCAATCATCATGGCCTTGATGGTACAGAGGGCTCCACTGTAGAGTTGCTCAGTCAAGGTATATACTGCCTTCAATTTCATCAGACTATCGGAGGATAGCTGGCGACTCCTCTCGCCTACAAAGAAAGGTTCAAAGTGATAAGCCGCCTAGCAGGCATTTTTTCCACAAGAAAAATTTGTAAGTCGTATATACTTACCAAAGATAGCGGCAGACATCTTGGAGATATGGCCCTTGAGAGTCTTCGGTTCTTCTGATGTAAGCTTGAGCTGTTGCTCAGTATCGCTTGCGTGCTTGGACAAGGCAGCTTGCTCAGCTCCGACAGTCTTTTTATACGTGGTAAAACCGGCCTGAAGTTTCTCAAGTTTTTTAATAGCCACCCGCAAATTTTCTTCTGCTGTGGCTCGAGCGGTCTGTTGGGTGGTCAGGTCTTCCCTTAAGCTGGCCCGTTTAGACTCGGATGCGTCTAATGCCTCCTGCATTGCACAAGTGAAAATTATAAATGTTAAGTCGCCAGGGTGGAGTTATTTTTGATGCAAGTCCTAAGCAGATTGCAAGCAATATACTTGGCACTTGGGGGATAATGTTTATGTTTTCTCTCCAAAGTCTACGATGAAGTTCTGGCTCATCATGATCATAATAACCTGGACTTGGGGGCTACACCCGGCGAACTTCTCAAACATGAAAGCTCCGGCTCATCTTTGTTATAACAATCCGGACTTGGGGGCTACACTTGGATCTAAGATTTAGCATAAGTACCGGCTTATATATGATTTAACCCATTACTTGGGGGCTACAGGTAAAGTTCTCTACAGCATATCAAAGGTTTGGAAGACCCGGTCCATTATTTACAACATTAAACCGGTTCTTGGGGGCTACATAAGGGTATAAGAGAAATGCGGGGGATGAAAGGTATCTCATATTTTTTTTCTTCATCAAACCAACAAGTTTGGTCTCCATGTTGCGGCTGCAGAAAGGCGATTCAAGTAGCCAGCGTGCAGATCATCTGCAATCATCTTCTCCAAGACGGGGAACTCGAAGTCAAGCTTCTCTGGAGAGCAAGTATCAATCTTGCTGGAATGTTTTGTCAATACATGATGAGTTGGATATTGATAACCCGTCCTGGTGATGGTAACGTCGAGAAGAGACGAGTCTTTGGCGGCAGGACTGGGCGGCTTAGGGTCAGCCGCTGGACTATCAGAAGTCGCCATGCGATGGCCCGCCAATTCTGAGGGTGGAGGAGAGCGCTCAAGTGCTTCCTTGTTAGTGTTAGAGGGTTCGGCATGAGTGGAGGGAGATGGCTCAACAGGCTCTGGGTGTTGAGCGGTAGGAGGAACGGTGGACACGCTTGTCTTCCTATGTTTGGCTTGAGCCCTGAAAGTACAAAGAGTCATTACACAGTAAAAAGCAATACAGATAATGTACACATGGCAGGGTAAAAGTGTACTCTGGGTTGATCTTCATAGGAGGAAGCTTGGAGGCAGTCGAGTCGCCAGACGAAGGAGGTGACTCCTATAAATTAATACAGTAAAACACAAGAGTAAGATAGCAGTACAAGAGTATAAGACAGATATCAGATTTTTAGTAAGAAAGTACCTCAGCAGGACGTTTCTGCGACGCCTCAGAGTTGGGTAAGCCGGCCATAAGGTCCTTAGAGTCGATGCTCTAGGTCTGATGACGGGAATCATGTTGTTGCTTTTTCAAGGAAAATCCGGGATCTAAGTAAGCAAGAGGATGTGAAAAAGGGACTTTTCGGATGACCCGTCGTATCTTCTCTTGTGGTAAGATTTCTGAGTCGGAAGAAATGTAACTTACCTTAGGGGCGTTGGTGTGGCTTGTTTCCATTTCCTCCTATGTACAATCATTATCAATAAGTTGCATAAAAAGACGGCCAAGGGAGTCAAGTTGTACCTCTGAATCATCAAGCTCGAGCAGGTTTTGAGCCGAAGTTTTATTCTTTCAGCCACAGACGTTACCCGCCTGAGACTTCTTGTTCGCGGGGGGAGTGTATTTTTCTTCCAGAAGCTAGAGTTGGCCTATATGCAAATCCGCCAAAAGGTTTACAGTCGCCATATACAATGACAAGGCAAAGAGTAAGTGAATTTGAAAATCGTTCTTACATCCGGAGCTGGGTTTGCGACATAGAAGGGCTTTAACCCGATCGAACTACAAGCTTCCTGGGATTCACGGAGAAGTCCTTTGACAGCAGAAATGACATTATCTTCTATCAGAGGTGTGTGGTTGAAGCAGAGAGGATCATTATCATCCCCTATGTATTTCCACATAGCTGGTCACGTCGGCTTAGTGGTAAGACTTTCCATGAGATCAAACAACGGGTTAAGTCAACTCCCGTCAACCCGTTCGATAGAAGGGCCTTGATCTTCGTGAAAGCCGGAGCATACTTCGTTCATGTTGTAGCAGACATCTGGTCCGGAAGTTCAGTAGAAGTACAGAGTCGGGTAGGACGATAACCTGACAGTGGATTCTCTCCTTCTGGAGAGGTATCTTTGCAGTAAAACAAAGATCTATCCAAGTCTTTGGGGTCGCTTGGCACGAGGATAGCCGGATAGGCCAGATCTCTTCGTCTCTGGATGGAGACTCCACCGAGCTCTAAGCTTGGGCCAGCAGCCACTTCCGTTTGGCAGTTGACGTAAAAGAAGTCACGAAAGAGGTCGACGGGCATTCTTCTAGAAGGTAAACTTCACACAGGACTTGGAAGTTGTACATATTGGAGACAGAATTTGGGGCAATGTCTTGAGGGTGCAGCTTGTAAAAGTGGAGGACGTCTCAAAAGGATTTTGACTCGGGTGAACTGAAACCACGGAGAAGTTGATCGACGAATATGACAACTTCCCCTTCCTTAGGGGTGGGTCTCTTCTCTGGCCCAACCCACAAGTGAATAATATCTTGAGCCGGCAGTGTGCCTGCCTCTACGAAATCCAACAAGAATTGCTCGGTGACTCCAGAGCTGACCTAGTCACAGGATGCAGGTGCTCGAGACATGACGGCGGGTCAAACTGTGAAAAGGGGCAGGACGCGACGAGTCAGAAAATGACTAGACAACCAAGACGATTGATTAAGCTAAATGGTGTGATGCTAAGCCGCCAGTACAGTTCATCGAAAGAGCCGGTGAGTCGATGGCGGGGAATATTGTGCTACAAATTTTGTTAAGGACGGACAAACATGTTTCACGTATTATTACTGTGACCGCAAGATCTATGGGAAAGGGAAAATCAAAACTTAATTCAACCCTAAAAGAGGGGTCGTGGAAGAACAGGCAGTTGGCGCAGGAAATGGAGCAGGGTGCAGATCTAGAATAAGCCATTGTTGGGTCTATACGGATGGCCACGAGGGATTGCAGCATTGCGAGGTTCAAAAGGCTACTTATCAGTTTGCATTATACGGGTGACTGGATGAACAAGCGGGGCGCGGTAATTGAGGTCTGACGAACTCGAAGACATTCAAGTGGGGTAACTACAGATCTGACAGGAGTGGATAGGGGTACCTCAAGGATGCAGTCGATGCGCGCGAAAATCTCGATCGTTCAGGTTGATGCAGCACCCAAGGTTGATGACGACGACGGGATCCCACCGGCGCGGCAGAGCTCAGGGGGCGCAGGCGTCGGGAGGAAGAATAAAGATGGTGGCGGCATAAGAAAAGAGAAAAAAACCTCGTGGCCCTATTTAAAGAGATGGGATGCCAAACAGTGTGTGCGGGAATCGAGGGGGCAAAATGATGATTGACCGAGACGGGCGCCTCGATTTTCTGGTCAACCGTTTAATGAGAAGATCCTTGCAAACATCATGGAATCTTTTCGGCATATCCGAAGGTGACGTCACAGTGGTTTATGAATGTTTTCTGTTTTTAGGTGACAAGGACGTGAGACTCGCCGCTGAGTAAAATGGAGATTGACATGGGCAAGCTCAAATCAATCTGGGGCCTAATGTTGGGGATATAACCCCATGAGAAGACCCGCCCAGGAGGGGTCGGGTCATACCTGGCAGCTCGTTATCATATGGGCTAGAAGAGGAAGGCTAGGCCGCACAGGGGCTCACCAAATAGGCTGAGACGGAGGCACAGAGATAGGAAGAAGGCACAAGACCCGAGAGGGTGAGCCGTCCAGAGATAGCTTGCCAAGATAGGCAAGACGGCTTAGAGACGGAGCCAAAAACATTATAAGAGTCGTTTTGGGACTTGTGTAAACCCAGGGGCTTGACCTCTTATATAAAGGCAAGACCCGGGGACGGCTTAGACATAAAACCAATCAATAGAGAGCTAGGTCAAGCGAATACGCTCCCTTGTAATTGATACTCCAATAAATATACACAAAGCAGGACATAGGCTTTTACCTCTTCTTGAGGGGCCGAAGATGGGTAAACCCGTGTCTTTCGGCCCGATCAACCCCTTTGAGTCCACCGCCTTAGCGATGGCCTCGAACCTAAGTCTTCGGACATCTTTCGTGACAAAACCACGACACCACTAAAGTACTAAACAGTAGCATTAATGCCAACACTGCACGCTTTGTTCATGTCCCAAGCGCGCTCACCGGAAGTGTATCCGTCTACGCACCCGATGACGCGTCCACCTGCATGCATGCATGGTACGCCCGCACCATCGCCAGTATTGACCAACGGGTCATGCCCCACCTGCTCACACATAGCATAAGGCGCGTTTGGTTGCCCGCATCGAGCCTAACCAGACCCACGCGGGAAGGAAGAGGCATGTTTGGTTGCCTGGTTTCATTGTTGGGCCTGCATAGCATGGAACTTAAGAGCATCTCCAACCGTTGACCCCCGAGGGGCCGATTTTAGCGCCGCCTGGGGCCAAGCCGGCGCTAAAACCGGCCTGGGGGGGCTCGGCTTCCCAGTCACCACCCCAGCCCCCCCAACCGCCGCTTTTGGCCCATTATGGACGCAGATTCGGCCCAAATTCGGCCTAGATTCGGCGCTATCTTGTCGCTCTTTCGGCTTAAAATCAACAAAATGGGCGCAAATTCAACAAAAACTGAATGTTCATCATAGAAATTAATACAAAATGAAATAGTTCAATGAAGCAAGTTTCAACATAAATTAAAACAAATCGAGCTAGGTGTTGCCCATGAGGCTCCATAGGTGCTCCACCAGATCGTCCTACAGTTCTTGATGCACTTGTGGGTCTTGGATCTCCTGTCGCATATTGAGGTAGGTAGTCCATGTTGCTGGTACCTGGTGATCAACAACTACAAGAGGTCCCATCCTGTGATATGGTTTAGTGTCAAACACTGTCTCTTCCTACTTGGTCTCAATGATCATGTAATCATGTTGTGCAAGCCGACACAACAATTCATGATCTCCCACATCTGCATTTTCGACCAGGTCATAGCGGGGTACCGGACAACAGCAAATCGTGCTTGGAGCACACCAAATGCCCACTCGACATCTTTCCTGCAAGCCTCTTGCAACTTAGCAAATTGTACCTTCTTTGGCGCCACAAGTTTTGAGATAGTCTTCACAAATGTGGACCATCTCGGATAGATACCATCTGCTAGATAGTATCCCTTGTTGTAGTGGCGCTCATTGACCTTAAAGTTCACCGGAGGAGCATGACCTTCAACAAGCTTGGCGAAGACATTCGAGCACTGCAAGACGTTGATATCATTGTGAGTTCCTGGAATACCAAAGAAGGAGTGCCAAATGCATAGGTCATGTGTGGCTACTGCCTCAAGTACCACACTACAACCACCTTTGGTGCCTTTGTACATCCCCTGCCAAGCAAATGGGCAGTTTTTCCATGACCAATGCATGCAGTCAATGCTTCCAAGCATACCAGGAAATCCTCTTGCTGCATTTTGTTCTAGGATCCGAGTAGTGTCTTCGGCATTGGGTGATCACAAATACCATGATCCAAACACTGCCACCACTGCCCTGCAAAACTTGTATAGACACTCAATGGTGGTGGACTCAGCCATTCGGCCATAATCTTCTTGGATGTCCGCGGGAGCTCCGTATGCTAGCATCCTCATAGCTTGGGTGCATTTATGGAGTGCGGAGAATCCAACTGTGTGGGTGCAATCCTTCTTGCAAACGAAATAGCTGTCAAACTCCCGGACGGAATGAACAATCCTGAGGAACAACTTCTATCTCATCTGGTAGCGACGTGGAAATACTTTCTCACTGTGCAATGGAGCATCGGCGAAGTAGTCTGCGTAGAGCATGCAATACCCCTCCATCGGATGCCTTTGCTTGCTCTTGCGTCGGCCCGGCACCGAGCCAGCTTGTCGAGGCTTGTCATTGTTGACGAACAGGCCGACCAGCGAGCCGAGTATCATGAGGTGCTCCTCGTCGGCGGCTTCAGCCTCATCTTCTTCCTCCAACAGGGTCGTGAACGCCTCGTCCGAGTCCATGGTCGGGCAGGCAAAACGACGAACACCTTGTCGGTGTGACGGGCGAGCAGCCGCCGGCGCCCTTCCGGCGTGGTTTGGGCCGGAGGACGTCGATGGGCGAGGGTCGGGGGTCGGGGGAAGAGAAATACGACAAGGAGGGTGAAGGGGGGCCTTCTAGCGGTGGCGCAGTGGCCGTGAACAGGCGAGGGGCGCCAGGATCGGCATTGGGGAGGATGCGGGTGGGAGTATCTCAGGCGAGGAAAAGGACGAGATTCGCCTGACAGTGGTGTCCCACACGCCGGTTTGTTACCTCCGGAGCTCCCCAAGAGGCCCCCAGCGCGCTGGGTTCGGCATGGGTTCGTCGGCCCAAAAAAGGCCTCTAACCGGCAAAAAACGGGGTCCTAGGGGCACGACTGAGCCGATTTTTCGGCGTCGACGGTAAAATCGGCCCCTGGGGAGGCCTGTTGGGGGGCGTCTGGAGATTCTCTAGAGCATCTGTGGGTCTGGCTCGCTGGAAACGTTCAAATCGGCAGTTTCTTGCAAGCCAGGCCGAGGCGAGCGCAAGCGAACGGGTCCTTGCATGAGTGGAGACGGGAGGGATGCGAGGTGATTACGTGAGGTCTTCTTCAACCTCCATTAAGCTTCTCTCTAATCTCCTCTCTTCCTTGTCCCTCTGATCTACACAACGATGCTTTGATCGAGGTAAGCTCTACACGAAAAAGATGCACCTCGATGCTACGGTTCCGTTCAGGCGATCGGTTCGTAGTTTCGGCGGCCAGAAGTTCTTTATTTCATGTTCCCATTTGGAGCTATTCTGGACAAATTTTGCGACATTCGTCGCGCACGATCGATTTTTTGAAATTCCATTTGACCAGCAGTCTAATCTCGCAGTTCCGCACAACATTCATGTTGTAAGTTTTTGGTTTCGACGATTGTAGCTTCATCTCGCCTTGAACATCAGTCTAGTGCACTCATGCCGCCATGTCGAGCTCCTCTGTCCTCTGCTCAGAGCCCTCCTATGGGTCCCTCTCGACGCCGACGCCCTTCCCCTTGATCTCCTTGCCCGCAACCTACTACACGAGTCGTTTTTGACGTCGCTCATCTCGCCCTACTCTCTGTCGTCCTCCTACTACACTCACGCTGCAATGGCGCGCACACTGTTGTCTTGTGTCCTCTGCCTCCTCTCTCTCGTCCCACTACACCGAAGTCGTTTCCAGCGTCGATCATCTCGGCCTCCTCTCTCGTCCTACTGCACGGACAATACCATGGCACGAGCACTGCATTCTCCTCCTATGTCCACTGTCTTTGCGCGAGCACCGCAACTAGTTCGCCGACGGTGTCGCTCGCCGTGCCGCCGACGGGGTCGCTTGCCCATGACTCCATGCTCGTCATGTCGGACACGGCACCACGATCACTATCCACCGCAGTCGTTATGGTCCGGGGCACACTGCATTTCTTCTTCCCCTTCCTGTGCTAGCTCTTAACTATGTGTGTTAAGTGTAAGTGCTATCTCTTAATCATACTCCATGCGGACAACCAAACAGCATGTAGTTGTATGCGCCGAGACAATGCAGGCAACCAAACAACGTGTCAAAGTTGATCCTCTAATCTAAAAGATCCATATGCAGACAACCAAACAATTTATAGACGTTGCATATGAGGCTGTTTTTTTAGAACAGGAGGGGAAAACGGTATGTAACGCAGGTAGACGCAACCAAACACGCAGTGTATTTCGTCCTTTCGTCTGCACGTGTACCTCTGAGTGTCAGATCGTGTTCTCGTGGATGGTCCTTCGCATACATACATACGTCACATATAGATTTCCAACGTTTGACTAGCATGCTTCGCTGCTTCGAATCACGACGGCATGCGCGCCGTCGATGCCGTGCGTGCAGGTGCCACTGCGTACATACCTGTGTTTCCGGATGCGCAGTGGCACTTGACAGTGTCAGGCGCCCAAGATTGCTTGTGCAGAAAGAGTCTCCCTGCGCACCTCCATTGCACTTGCGGAATGGCCGTGTCAAGAAACAATGATCACTTGCCACCCGGTACGTGCCGCACCCAAGCGAAAATCACTAGCCAACCTAACAGCGCACGCGCCACTATAAGAATACCCATGTCTTTTTACAGGTAGTAAAGAATAATCATGCTTGTGGCCGTGGTAGACAAAAAACTAGTACCACTAAAAAATTACAATGTAAAAGAATGGGATCGGATCGGATCATGCTTTATCATATCATTTATCATATATTTTTGTGGGATTCGAAGCAGAACGGATAATGACCGAATGCAGATTTGAATGCGGATTATATCGGATTACGGATTCGGACCGGAGGTGGAGCGAAAACAGAAAAAATAAATCAGGTAACACGCACAAAAAGACATGATTTATTCATAGTATGCAACAATATGAAAATACGTTTTCATCGAAGCGCATAACACTAGAAAGTGACGTTTTAAAGTTATGACTCATACAATATAGTTACGATATGTAGTACCGATAAATTCATATTGTTTTGTAGTCTATTAAGATGAACCCAATTCTACTTGACTACTACAAATTAACTTGATGTTCATACTTGTACATGACTGCATGCACGAAAGAAGGAACCACTAATAATGTTCATACTCACAATTCCTACATGTATATGTATGCAGTGTATATGTACGCAAACCTCCGTTCGGACAGACCGCCGGCTATATATACACAATCACATACCTCCGTCGGATGCGTTGCCTACGTATATGTACGTACAATGTGTATTTATATGTAGTGATTTTTGTTAGTAGTCCATGTGGGTATTTGGGCTAAACTATATGTACACAATCACAGAACTTTGTCCGAAACGCTGCCGACGTATATGTATGTACAATGTGTATTCATATGTGATCATTTTTGTTAATAGCTCATGTGAGCATTTGGGCTTTTCAATTGGGCTAAATTTATCGAATAATCCTACTTGACAATCTCAGATAATCCGTAGAAAATACCGGATAATCCATATCCGTCGGATATCATCAATACCATATCCTTTATCATATCTACCGGATATTCGATTGACAAAAATCCGTATTCGCATCCCTGTCCGTCCGATTTGTATAAATACATACCATATCCTTAAAAATGAATGCGAAAGCGGATTTAAAACTGCAATTATCCATACCATTCACATCCTTACAATAGCCGTGGCGGCCATGGGCCGTGCGACGCCATATGCGTGTTTCGCGGGAAGGCAATATGTCGAGCTCTGTGTCAGAACTACTGGACAGGACAAAAATTGAAAAAAGGATGAATTGAGAAAGGAGCATCATCAGCTCGCGTCCACGGCCGATTAATCAGGTCGTTATGCTCGGCTCGTTGAGCGCTGAAAGATTCCAGGCTCCACCACCCCCCACCTACCAGAGCCTAATTTAAGCTCGAGCAGTGGCGATCCGGGAGGAGGGTGGCGTCACGTCGGCCCATGAAAACGAAGCTACAACCATGGTGGAAGGAAGGATCAACCCACATGGCCTGGGAGGTCGTCTTCAGCTGAAAAATGGGAAGAGAAACCTGCATCTGCATGGTTCCAAAGCAACTGCACAAGTCCATGTTGCAAACTGACAGCTCCATGTGGGGCTGCCCAAGGACGAAGGGCGCACATCTGGAAAGAGATGGAGCCCCGGGGCTAGCCGTGTCTTGTCGTGGGCTATTTTGATCCCCTAAAAAAAAGAAGAGCGGCAATAACATGACGTACACCGGCACACTACCGTGAACAGTGTGTTTTAGGAATAGATATAGAACACGATGTTCATTTACTAATTATCATGTGTTAATTAGAGAACCGACTTTTTAAAGTCTAACTGATGAGAGCAGTTGTACTTCCTCTCTCGTATTAGCAACTGCTTAGAACAGTTGCTGTTTTGTCTCACACTCTCACATATTTGTAACCGCTCCCTGTATAAATAGTCGCAAGTAATGAGAATCAATCATTCGTACAATTACTTTTCACTTTTACACCTTATCAGCACTGCTGTGCCGAAAGAGACAGAGAACCATCGCGGGAAATAGAAGAAAAAAGTTTTACGGGAAGATAATCCAACGAAAGAAGAATTATGTTTGGTGGATAGTTGTACCACTAACACAATATTAAGGAAAATAAAATATTTCCAAACTTTAACTAAGAGAAAAGGAAATATTATGACCATTGCTCGTCGTGATGCGTCAATTATTGGTTCAGGATGAGCTATGCTTGTTCAGTCTATGGACACTACAATTGTAATTGAGGATGCACTCTTGTATCCTGAATCTGCATGCATCCTTCTAAGTTTTAAAGACCTCAGATCAAATTATTTCCATCTGGAAACAATCTTTAAAAATAATTCTGAATATTTGCTTTTAACAAAGAGCAATGGGTCTGAGAAACAAATTCTTGAGAAATTCCCCTCACTTTCATCTGGATTATATTACAGTTATATAAACCCCGTACCACATGTTGCGTACAAAATATTTTTTTAAGACCTTGATAATTCAAAACTTGGCATGATCGCCTAGGTCATTCTCGCATAGGGATGATGAGAAAAATTATTCACAATTTTGTTGGACACAACCTTCCAACTAAAAAATTCTCAAAATCATCAGATTTTATATGCACCACATGTGCAACCGGGAAATTAATTATGAGACCATCTTATCTTAAAGTAAAAAATGAGTTACTTAATTTTCTTGAACACATTCAAGGAGGTATATGTGGTCCAACTCAAACACTATCGGGACCCTTTAGGTATTTCATGGTACTCATAGATGCATCTACTAGATGGTCACATGTGTGTCTATTATCCACACGAAATCATGCATTTGCCAAGCTAATTGCTGAAATTATCAAATTAAGAGCAAATCATCCCGAAAATAGGATAAAAACAATTCAAATGGATAATGCCGCTGAATTTTCTTCACGTGCATTCAAAGACCATTGCATGGCTATGGGTATTCATTTAGAACATTATGTGCCTTATGTTCACACTCAAAATGGTTTGGTTGAATCTCTCATCAAAACAGTAGAATTAATTGCTTGACCACTATTATAGAATTGTAATTTACCAACATCTTGTTGGGCACATGCGGTACTACACGCCGAAGATCTGATACAAATCAGACCAACTGCATATCATACAACCTCCCCGCTGCAACTAGTACATGACATTCAACCAAGCATTTCCCATCTGCGAAAATTCGGTTGCACAGTATACGTACCAATATCACTACCGCAGCGTACATCGATGTCCCCCCATAGAAGATAGGGATCTATGTGTGGTTATAATTCTCCGTCAATAATAAAATATCTTGAACCTATTACAGGGGACATGTTTACTGCCCGCTACGTTGATTCTATTTTTGATGAGGACCATTTCCTGGCATTTGGGGGAGAATCAAACGACAGAGAATGCCAGGAAATAGATTGCAATGTAACAGGCATTCAATCCTTAGATCCATGTACTAAAGAATCTGAAACTGAAGTTCAGAGGATCATAGATTTGCAACACATTACAAATAACCTGCCAGATGCATTTACTGACCATAAAGGTGTCACTAAATAACATATTCCTGTTGTTAATGCACCAGAATGAGTGGAGGTACTAACTAAAACCACTTAAACCCCAAATGAGATTAAGAGGGGAAGAAATCTGGTTAGCTGAAATATAGCTTCTCAGAAGCCTCCGCAGAAACAGAGGAAATCAAATCCTCTACCAGTAAATGCAATTCAACCTCAAGTTGGAGGACGCCAACCAGATGCTAAACGTCTTGAACCTAGCATAAATGCGCATAAAACATAATAGATGGGACATCAGAACACCATGACTCTATTGTTGTGGGAAATCACATAGAGTCCGAAGGTATAAAAGAAATTTGCATAAACTATATAGAGTCAGGAGAATCATATAATAGAGAGACTACAATTGTCGACATATATTTTGCCTCCGAAATTGCTGAAACCCTTCAACTGGATCGAGAACCAAAGACCGCCAGGGAGTGCCTCAAGCGTCCTGATTGGCCTAAATGGAAGGAAGCAATTGAGGCAGAACTGCACTCGTTCATCAAAAGAGAGGTATTTTCCTTAGTAATACCTACTCCTCGGAATGTCTTCCCTGTGGGAGCAAAATGGGTTTTTGTTCAAAAAAGGAATGAAAACAATGAGGTGGCGAGATACAAAGCGAGGCTTGTAGCACAAGGGTTCATGCAGAGACCCGGCATCGATTACGATGATACATACTCTCCTGTTATGAGTGGAATAATGTTTTGATACTTAATATCTTTGGTAGTACAAATGAATTTATCTATGCAGCTAATGGATGTAGTGACAGCATACTTATATGGGTCACTCAAATCGGACATATATATATGAAAGTCCCTGAAAAACTTAAAATGCCGAATCCAAAAGCAAATCACAATTCATATTGTGTAAAATTAAAAAAGTTACTCTATGGCTTAAAATAGTCGGGTAGAATGTGGTATAACTCACTGAGTGAGTTCCTTATTCAGAAAGGCTACTCAAATAATGATGATTGCCCTTGTGTATTTATAAAGAAGTCCTCAAGTGGATTTTGCATCATCTCAGTGTATGTTGATGACCTCAATATCATTGGGAGTACACCTGATATAGAAAAAGCACGCAATCATCTAATGGAGGAATTTGAGATGAAAGATGTGGGAAAGACCAAATTCTGCTTAGGCTTACAGCTTGATCACCTTCCCTCATGAATTTTAGTATACCAACCTCCTTATATTCAAAAAGTTTTGGAAAATTTTAATATGGATAAATCATATCCAACCAAAACACCCAGGGTTGTTAGATCCCTTGATATGAATAAAGATCCTTTTGGACCACGTGATGATGAAGAAGATATATTAGGACATGAGTTCCAATATCTTAGTGCCATTGGTGCGCTAATGTACCTTGTAAATTGCACCAGGCCTGATATTGCATTTGCGGTAAATTTACTAGCTAGACATAGCGCTGCTCCAACAAAATGTCATTGGACGGGAGTAAAGAATAACCTTAGATATTTACATGGCACAAAAGATCTTGGCTTATTCTATTAGAAAAACTAAGATATGACCATGGTAGGATATACTGACATTGGCTATTTGATCCTCACAACGCCAGGTCACAGACAGGTTTCGTATTTTTATACGGTGGAACTACTTTTTCATGGAAGTCAACAAAACAGACTCTCGTAGCAACTTCCACTAATCATTCTGAAATTATTGCATTATTTGAAGCATCAAAAGAATGTGTATGGCTTCGCAGGATGATTGACCATATGCAAACTTCATGTGGTGTTGGTTCATTAGGATCACCAACTATTATATATGAAGATAATGCAGTTTGCATTACTCAAATGCAAATGGGTTATGTAAAAAGTAATATAACAAAACACATTTCTCCTAAGTTGTTCTTTCCCCATGCATTACAGAAAGATGGAGAAATTGATATTTTGCAAACCAAGTCATGTGACAATCTAGCGGATTTGTTCACAAAGTCTTTACCAAGTTCAACATTCCAGAAGTGTATTCATGGAATTGGTATGAGATGTTTTCGAGATTTGCAAATTTCAGGGGGAGAAAACTTCTAGATCTATAACCCATTAATTATCATCAGATAATAAATATTGTACTCTTTTCCTTTATGAGTTTTTCATCAGTTTTCTCATAAAAGGTTTTTAATGAGGCAATATAAATTATACCACATCATTTTCTCCTTATATTTTTCCAATGGGGTTTTAAAGGAGTTTTCAATGGTGTATCTATTACTCCTCATATTTTTCCCACAAGGTTTTTGGGGGAGGTTCTCAAATTATTCAAATGATTCTCAAACTGGACGACGAATATATATGAAGCTCTATATGATGAAATATACAAGAAGCCCTAGATGATGGATACTTCTAGAAGATGTGTGATCCAAGAGGGAGTGTTAGGAATAGATTTAGAGCACGTGTTCATTTACTAATTGCCATGTGCTAATTAGTGATCCGACTTTGTAAAGTTTAACTGCTGAGAGCAATTGTACTTCCTCTCTCATATTAGCAACTGCTTAGAGCAGTTACTGTTTCGTCTCACACATTGACAACAACTTCTTGCGGTTAGAATGACTCACACATATTTGTAACCGCTCCGAGTATAAATAGTTGCAAGCCATGAGAATCAATCATTCGTACAATCCCTTTTCATTTTTACAGTGTGGGCATTCTTCAAGACATGAACACTTCTTGTTTTTGTTTTTTTGTTTTTTTGACGGACAATGAACACTTCCTGGTTTGATGGTGCCATCGAATAGCTTGCGATGTCCAAACTTTTACCTTGTACATAAAGGGACTCCAGAAATGGTCCCCTCGCATTACAAAACCGTGCACCGACATAGGTACCTCTATATAAGAGGGGTGTGCAACCAAGCAACCGTATGGTAGTAGTTAGCACAAACCGACTATTGAGCATGTCTATATTTTTTCCCTCTATGGTGACCCAAGGCAACCCTAGCCGGCCATCGCCGCCTCCTACCTTCTTCTTTGTTGCCTCCGTGCCGTCAGACAAAGTGCATGCGGTACACGGTGGTTGTCAGGGTTCTCTCGATTGAGGATGGTGAGGGGTGCATGGGCATGACAAGTTTGGGTGTTGTGTTTGGGGAATCGATAAATGGGTTCACACATCTCATTTTGGAAATCCAAGGGTGTGGGGCCCTTTCCCTACATGGGTGGTCGAGCCGGATTCGGATCACCGGCGGTAGCTGCATTGGCTCACCCGCCGACAGTCTCATCCATTTTTACGTGTGGGGGAAGTGTTGTTGCTTCTTTCATCGTCCGCATTGTGGCGGCATGAAAAAAAAACGTCCATCATTTCTTTTGGCTTCAGGTTTGCTCGTGATGCTTTGCTGCTTCCGGCGACAAGTGGTGAGGATAGGCGTTCCCATGGAACTCGTCACTAGCATCACCCCTTCACTTTGTTGATCGGCAACGATGATGCACTTCTCTTTTGAAGATGGATAGAGTGGTAGTTCCGCTCTCGGCGTGGCTTCGATGAAGGATCACACTCTACAAGAGTTTCGCTTGTGGCCTATCATGAGCTAGCTCCGGAGGACAGCATGGTGGTTTCAAGCAAAGTCATGGGCGACGTAGCTCTTAGAAGATCCGCCATGGAAATGGTGGCTAGAAGATTACGGGTGCGTTTGGATTGAAGCCTACGCCTGCCTAGCCAAATAGGTGGTCGGTGACAGAGTGTCGAGAGCCGTTTGGATGGAGACCAAAATTTTGGCTCGCCCAGATTGCATCAGCTTTGCTAGTTGATTTTCATGCCAATATGTTCGCGAGCTATGGGCGGTTGAATGGTTCGCCATTATTTTGGCAAGCCCGTAGCTGGTATGGCAAGCAGGGACACCATCCAAACACACCGTACTTTACATCCATGGTGACACCTGCAATCCGGTCTCATGTTGAAGGTGTTGTCTTTGCGTCAGCGTTATGGATACTGAATGAAAATCCTTGTCCCGTCGTTTAGAAGTTGGATTTATGTGACGGATCTGTCTAATTTGCCCGGAGAAGGGTAGAACCCACGCGAGGAGATGTCTTTATCTTTCGAGAAATGGTACACGTACGGACGTTTACTAAACTTTACAGGCTGATTCTTTAGTTGGCATGTTTTAATTGGATTAAGGGTGTGGGCCGGACCCCACCCTGTTGAAAATCAAGGGGCCCGTGAAGAGGAGTTAAGAAAGGGTCCGTAGCTGTCCTGTAACCGTCCGTACGTGTAGCATTTTTGTTATCTTTCAATGTCACCCTTTTTGGACCTAGCAAGCGAGTCAAATTACACAGGAAGGCCCTTTCTGCGAAATGCGCTGAACAAGTACTCAGCCGATTCCCCATGCCACGAACAATGAGCTAATCACACACCCACAACGAATAAAATAATTTTAAAAAATCTCGAAAATGTGGGTGTAGGTACAAATAGTGTCCATTTCAGAAAACAATGATGCATCTATTTTTTATTTTTTTTTCAGATCGAAGGAGAGAAGTCTATGCAATGCACCACCGGGCGGGCGCACGTCGGCATCGCCCCCTCCCTCCTTCCATCTCTAGCCCGCGTAGCTTCCCACAGTTTGACCAGCTCCAAGCAGCCAAGCAGACAGGAGAAGAGAAGCCGCCACAAGCCAAGCGAATCCACCACCATACACAAAACTGGATCATAGACAACCGGCCGGCGGAGGGGACCAACAAGCAGAGCGAGCGGCGACGAGCCCCCGGAGCGGGCCGGCGGGAGGGCGATGGACATGAAGCGGGCGCGGAGCCCCCGGGCTCCGGCCGACGGCGACGACGACAAGAGGAGGGCTGCCAGCGCCAAGTGGGGCGGCGCCGTCCGGCCCAAGATGGTGCTGGTCGGCTTCCTCGTCACGCTGGCCCTCCTCGCCTTCACCTTCGGCGGCCGCCCGAGCCCGCTCCCCTCCACCCCCTCCTCGCCGTCCTCCGTCCCCGAGACCAGCGGTCGCCAGGTCGTCGCCGGCGCCGACGGCGACACGCCCAAAAGTAAGCTTTCCTTTCCCCCGTCCCCGTCCGAATTGCGGAGATCACATCCCACGTAAGGCCGAAAAAGCTCGATCGTTGACCGCCGGTACGCGGGGGAATTCCTGGTCGGGGTTGGTTGGCCGGCCTATGAACACGCAGCCGTCGTCGTAGGCAAATCCGCGTCTTTATTCTCTCCGCCGTCCACACCATTCAGCAAAGCAGTAGTACTACTAGTAGTAGGGCGGAAATTGCCTTTTTGCAGGAGGTACGAGGATGCCATCTATAGTAATTAGGGAGCACTCCTACTCCTTAACACACTGGCATTATCACCGCAGATCTTGCCAGATTTTTGCTCGGATCACAGGCGATCTCGTGGATCAGATCATCAGATCGCGCTGGCTAGCAGAAGCAGGGCGCTTGAATAGTCAGCTCCCTCTGAATTATGATTTTGGTGCTGTGGCGACACTGCTGCCGCTGATTTATGCCAACCCCCATCCGCTGCGACGCTGGCGCATCCTTTTGCGGATCTTGTCCTACCTCATCAATCTTTTCCCAATGGGATGTAGCTTGTACAGTAATGTCGGTGGATTGCCCTTGCAAAGGTTGTTCCAAAATGTCCAGACCTTTTTACTTGAATGACTGGTCCCTGACTTTATGAGACAAGTCCTACTGTTATTCTGTAAGTACTCCTTCTACCCGGGTTAGGCTTCGTCGTAAAGGTAGTAATTTGTTAAACTAGTGAGTACCAAAAGTGAGGATCCCAACTCCAACATGAGGAGTAGTTTCCAAATTTTGGCTTGTTCAACCAGTCTTGCTGAACCAGCCCCCAATTTTACTGTTCTCGAGAAAGCTGTGCCAGAAAGTTAGATCGGGTTCATGTTGAATCCTCTGCAACGCCATTTGTCTTGAACCGACAGATCATAGCCATTCTTCCTCTGCAAATGCCTCCAAGATAAAGTACGCGATTCTCTTCTAACCATTCAGTCAAATTTCATTGCAGAAACCGTGATCCCTCCGAAAAACGTAACGGCGCCAGCCAGAACCCCGTCCCAGGACAAACTTCTCGCCGGGCTGCTCTCGGCGGCGTTCGACGAATCCACCTGCCAGAGCCGGTACAGGTCGTCGCTGTACCGGAAGCCGTCGCCGTTCCCGCTCTCCCCGTACCTGGTGAAGAAGCTGCGCAAGTACGAGGCGTACCACAAGAAGTGCGGCCCGGGCACGCAGCGCTACCGCTCAGCCATCGAGCAGCTCCAGGCCGGGCGCAACGCCGACAGCTCCGAGTGCAAGTACGTGGTGTGGTTCCCCTGCAACGGGCTCGGCAACCGCATGCTCACCATCGCCTCCACCTTCCTCTACGCGCTGCTCTCCGGTCGGGTCATGCTCGTCAACGTGCCCCCCGAGCAGGAGGGCCTCTTCTGCGAGCCCTTCCCGGCCACCTCCTGGGTGCTCCCCGGCGGGTTCCCCGAGGGCAACCCCATGAAGCTCAACGTCGGCGCGCCCGAGAGCTACGTCAACATGCTCAAGAACGGCGTGATCCGGCACGACACGCCGGCGGCGTCCCTGCCGGCGCACGTGTACCTCCACGTCGAGCAGACCCGGCTGCGGCTGTCGGACAATATCTTCTGCGACGACGACCAGCGGCTGCTCCGCAAGTTCGGCTGGATGATCCTCAAGTCCGACAGCTACTTCGCGCCGGCGCTGTTCCTGACGCCCATGTACGAGAGGGAGCTGGCGCGGATGTTCCCGCAGAGGGAGGCGGTGTTCCACCACCTCGGCCGCTACCTCTTCCACCCGACCAACAAAGTGTGGGGGATCGTGCGGCGGTACTACGAGGCCTACCTCGCCCGGGTCGACGAGAAGATCGGCTTCCAGATCAGGATCTTCCCGGAGAAGCCGGTCAAGTTCGAGAACATGTACGACCAGCTCACCAGGTGCATCAGGGAGCAGCGGCTGCTGCCGGAGCTCGGCTCCCCGGCGGAGCCGGCGAACGCGACCGGCGCCGAACACGACGGCAAGGTGAAGGCGGTGCTGATCGCGTCGCTCTACTCGGGCTACTACGACAAGATCCGGGGCCTCTACTACGAGAACCCCACCAAGACGGGGGAGATCGTGGCGGTGTACCAGCCGAGCCACGAGGAGAAGCAGGAGTACGCGTCCAACGAGCACAACCAGAAGGCGCTCGCCGAGATCTACCTGCTCAGCTACTGCGACAAGATCGCCATGACCGCCTGGTCCACCTTCGGCTACGTCGCCTACGGCTTCGCCGGCGTCAAGCCCTGGATCCTGCTCCGCCCAGACTGGGATAAGGAGGTGTCGCAGGTGGCGTGCGTCCGCTCCACCTCCGTCGAGCCGTGCCTGCACTCTCCGCCCATCCTCGGCTGCCGGGCGAAGAAGGAGGTCGACGTGGCCCGCGTCAAGCCGTACGTCCGGCACTGCGAGGACGTCGGCTTCGGTCTCAAGCTCTTCGACAGCTAATTAAACATGGAGCTTAGTATCGTCTTCGGTTCAGTTCCACGTTACGAAAACTGCAGAAGTAAGTTTTTTTTCTTCTTCAAATTTTCTTCATCCCCCTGTGGATTAATTAGGTGTTTGGGGATGCCCTTGCATTCGTTCCGTACTGTATTCAAATTCGTTCTTTGTACAACATGTCGCGTACAAACGTATACACAGACCGCTATTTGACGTACGCGCGTATACGCAGACCACCATTAATTGGCACATTCCCGTTGCCATGAACGTTTGGCCGTGTGCGCCATTGGCAAGGTGAGAACAATGGCCACGCGGGAGGTTGAGGAGAGAGGTGAAACGCCTCATAGAAGAATGGCCGCGCCGGAAGTTGGGGGATCTTTCGATTGAAAAAAGCAGCAAAGACATTGAATTAACATCTACTAGCAATATCCGCTTCATGGAAGAAAAGAAAACAATAGTCGGTAATTATGCTTGATAAATGCCGAAAGAAAATAATAGAAGAAAAGAATAAAAAGTACAGAATATGAGTGCCTCTGGTGCCAGCAACCGCGGGCATGGTAGCTTTTGTGGGTCCGTGTCACCAATTTTCAGTCAAAATTTCATGGATGGAATATATTTTCAAGAAAAATGGGAAACTCATCTACTACCTTCATCTCAATTTACAAGTCCGGCACGTGTACATAGGCCGTTAATTTGATCAACTTAATAAGAGACATATATTATAAAAAATGCATCATTAGAAACTTTAGATGTTTTATTTTCTATTGATATAATTTTTATGTTAAATAATATGTTTTATATAAGTCAAATTGACGACCTAAGTATCCGTGCATGCCTTCTAAACTGTGACGGAGGGAGTACTATGTTGCAAAATCATTAACTAAATCTTTGAAAAGATACAGTGCAAGGGAACATCAATGTTAGCCTGAATCTTGCGCGATGAACTAACATATTTGGATGTTCTTGGTCATCGGAGAGGAGTGTGATGGGAGTCACTGCCCGTCATCGTCGCATCTGAGGTAGAAAAGTTAATTACCGACTTTTTCACTCAACTAATTTGGGAAAAGCATAGTTACTCCCCACCACAATGAGTACATTTGTTGTATAGGCATGACCATGTGACGGGTCGGTGATTTCCATTTCGTCCCATTCCAAACCGTCGTCATCGAGGTTGGGGACAACATTTAGAACGAGGGCAAGGCCCAAAATGGCGTGACTCGTTTCTATGAATTGCACTACCTTCATGCTGAATGTGCACCATCAGATGTTTTACCTCTTCGTCGGCATATCCTTCTTTTTCTCCTCATAATGCAGGCACATGCCATAGTCACTCTCGGTCTTCAACCCCAGTCTGGCGACTGTGTTCTTGAGGATTTCATCGGGACGAACGACAAACACACACGCGGTGTACCGCTCATCACATGCCTCCATGAGGTGACGAGGAGCATGTGGTGCTGATATGAACTATTTGGGTGAGCTATCTCCTCCGTCCCATACGGGATGTGCACGTAGCCGTGTTGGACATCCCACTCAATGGAGTGTGTTTTGGGATTTTAATCCGGCCACTCATCGAGGGTAGGATTCTCTTGCGCAACCTCCAGCGCATAACAACGATCCTCTTCCTCCTTCTCAGAGATGAGGGTGGCCTCTTCCCCCGTTTGCTCCCTGTCCACCATCTGCGCCTCCTTTCCAGACAGTGGCACCCAGGTCGGCTGCAGGGGAAGCGACAAGGGGACGAGGAGTGAACTGGAAGGGGTGGAGATGAGGTGTGTGGTGGCAAAAATATGGACGAAAACTGCAGAAAGTAAGTTTTTTTCATTTTTTCTTCACCCCATGTGGATTAATTAGGTGTTTGTGGATGCCCTTGCATTCGTTTCGTACTGTATTCAAATTCGTTCTTTGTACAACATGTCGCGTACGTACACGCGTATACACAGACCAGAATTTCCCAGGAAAATAGAATTACACCAATCAAATTTTCAGTTGCCTCGGAGCAACTCTGCAGGGTCGACATAATATCTATCGCCATCCGCCATATACAGCAGGCTCCATGTGAATATACAGGCTACGACGGTCGCGACGTCATTTTTGAAGGTGCACACGGGTTGGAGGGGCCAGAGGACGGCTTCTTTGGTGAAGCATTGCTTTATCTTACACATAGATAGCGACAGATCTTGCCGGCATGGCACAATAAAGACACGGTGTCCGATGCGCGAAGATGAACTTGCGCAGGGGGAGAACGTTGTCTGACGTCATGGTGACGTTGATGGCAGAGAGGCCTTACAAAGTCGTTGCGTTAGTTTCTGCTTTAAAGATGGTTGGGTGGAAGATGGCGGTGATGACACATGAGGGTGCGTCCGACCGGTTTGTGCCTAAAACCCAGTATGTTGCTTGATTGGGGCCTCCGGCTTCAGATGTTAGGCATTTATGCGATGTATGGTTGATATTAGGCTCGGACTATCGACACCCTTCATCAAGTGAATAGGAGTAGCGACAGTTGTTGGTAAGATGATGAACTAATTTGTAAAGTCTTTATGAATAATTAATAAAAAGATTGTATGCATACGTCCAGATGCAGAGGTTAGGGTAATCCTTCATTTCTAAAAAAATGTATGCGGCCTCCATATTACTTTTGCATTGTTGTTGCATCCATTCGAAAATGCACACTCATTGAATTTGAGGGATACAAAAACACTAATTAGAGATAATGTTGCATTTACAAAGTGGTTATATAGGGGGTAGAAAAGTTGGGCGGTGGGCGGTGGAGGTGAGTTACTAAAACATGGTGACGACCATTTTATAGTCATGGATGGTGTGAGGCAGAAAAATGTAGCGGGGAGAGAAGATGGGTTGCGCGAAAGGTTTGAGAGAGGTGAAACTTCCCTCTCGCACGAGCGGTTGACGGATGATGAGCACTTTAAACCAACGCCCATGGAGGCTCATAGCCTCAATATGGAGCACTTTCCATAAATTATGGTGTCGGGATTCATATGATGCCTGTGCAAGAATGCCATTTCGACCTAAAATCATCATTTGACAGTTGTAATAACAAATCTGCTATAGTTATTCTTATCAGTCTTGCTAAGTCTCGATTTATTGAGACTTTAGTCGATGCTATATTTGTGAGATCTTACATTGAGATCCTTGCAAAAAAATTGTTTTTTTTTCATGTTGTGTCATTTGACTAAGACTAGATTAAATAACGGTGGGCTAAGGCCTAACCACAACCCACAAAACGGAGGCAAGAGCCCACCCCACCCAAACATGAATAGCAGAGAAAGCATTCATTTGGGAAAACCAGGGGAATCTTTTGATTAAGAAAAGCAGCAAAGACAAACACTTAACATCTAGCATGGTGATTTAGCTTCCTAGACAAAGAGAGCACAAGCAATACTTGTTAAAAATAACCCGATGTAGCCATCTGCGTTTACCTGAAGTGTGGACGATGACAAATCTCGATAGCGTTACGTTGACACCTCCGTACCGTGGGCGTTCCTGCGCTCCAGCAGCGACGTTGCCCACACGCGGCCCAGCCTGAAGTAAGCTAGGGAACAGAAGGCGTAGTTGCAGAGGCAAACTAACCGGGCGATCAGGGGCGCGCGATCCCCCAGCAAGGCGTTGACTCTCGGAAGCGTGGACCGAGTGCGAATCCAAATCATTCTGTGCTGCCGTGCGTGGCGCGCGATGTACGTAGCTGGCTGTATAGGTTCGGGTCAGAACTCAGAAGATGGCGTAGGCGTCCACGCAGCGTCGGGCCGACAGATGGAGGCGGAGAGAGCGCACAAGGCCGCGGCGTCCAGCTGCGTCGGGACGTGGGTTGGTTGCTGCGAGAAGCCGGCGAGGCGGGGATGGCGTGCGCCCGCGGCCGAGGTGGTCGTCATCGGGCTGCTGGCTACCATGGCGTTGCTCGTCCTCGCGTTCGGCGACGGCGGCGGCACTGGCATGCTGCCGTCTGCGTTGCAAGGAGTCCAGTTCGTGCAGATGCCAGGTAACCGCAACCGCATTCTTTCAGTTTGCAAAGACGAGGATCCATGGTTGAACTTGGTTGAAAGCGCGGTCGTAATCTTGGAGCCTTCGTATGGTGCAGTCGACGCGGCACCATCACCCGCGCATGCGGCACCATACCGTGACAAGCCGGCGTCGTCACCTCGACGCGACCAGGACGACCGCCTCCTCGGCGGGCTGCTCTCCCCGGCCTTCGACGACCAGTCGTGCCGTTCCCGGTATGCGCTGCCGTCCCTCTACCGCCGTCCATCGCCGTTCGGCCCGTCATCCTACCTCGTGGCGCGCCTCCGGCGGTACGAGGCCCGGCACAGGCGGTGCGGCCCCGGGTCGCTGCTCTTCGAGGAGGCCGTCGAGCACCTGCGCTCCGGCCGCAACGCCGCGCGCTCCGAGTGCCAGTACGCGGTGTGGACGCCGTTCAACGGCCTCGGCAACCGCATGCTGGCGCTCGCATCCACGTTCCTCTACGCGCTGCTCACCGACCGTGTCCTGCTCGTGCACTCGCCGCAGGAGTTTGACGGCCTCTTCTGCGAGCCCTTCCCCGGCAGCTCCTGGACGCTGCCCGCCGGCTTTCCGATCGCGGACTTCGACGGTACCTTCACCATGTTGTCGCCGACGAGCTACAAAAACATGAAGTGGACCGGCGCGATAAACGGCGGTGACCACCTCAATGTCACCGCCGAGACGCTCCCCGCGTATGTGCTCCTCGACCTCATCCAGTCCTACACCGACGCCGCCTTCTGCGAGGCCGACCAGCGCGTGCTCGCCAAGTTCAACTGGATGATCGTCAAGTCCGACGTCTACTTCGCCACCGCCTTCTTCCTCATGCCGGCGTACCGGCGCGAGCTCGCGCGGCTGTTCCCGGAGAAGGAGGCCGCGTTCCACCACCTCGCGCGGTATCTCTTCCACCCGTCCAACGACGTGTGGGGGCATCGTCCGTGAATTCCACGAGGCCTACCTTGCCGGGGCAGACGAGCGCGTCGGCCTTCAGGTGCGCGTGTTCCCGGAGCTGCCGGTGCCGTTCGAGACCATGTACGGCCAGATCATGCGCTGCTCGGAGCAGGAAGGGTTGCTGCCCAAGGTCGCACAGCAGGATGCCGCCGCGCCGCCGCCGGACGGCAGGAAGACGATGAAGCTCACATCGATACTGGTGACGTCACTGTCCCCGGAGTACTTCGAGCGCATCCGCGGCGTGTACCGCGCCAACCAGACTGAGACCGGGGGATACGTGGCAGTGCACCAGCCGAGCCACGATGGCGAGCAGCACACGGAGGCGCGCGGCCACAACCAGAGGGCGCTGGCGGAGATATACCTGCTGAGTTTCTGCGACCGCATCGTGACGACGGCCGTGTCGACGTTCGGGTACGTGGCACACCGCACACGGGCTGGCTGGGGTGAGGCCGTGGGTGCTGCTGCGGTCGCCGTCGCCGGAGACGCCTGCTGAGCCCGCTTGCGTCCGGTCGTTGACCGTGGAGCCCTGCATGCAGGCCGCGCCGAGGCAGATGTGCGGCGTGGCGAAAGCGAGCGACATTGGAGCTCTCGAGCCTTATGTCCGGCACTGCGAGGATGTGCATGGAGGCGTCAAGCTATTTAGATAGCGGGCCCATGTGTTCATCCGTGTGGATTACCTTAGCCGTTGATACATGGATCCGAGGGCTACTGTCGGCCCAATGCGAACCATGGTTCCCTGGGACGACGGACCTAGGCCTTGATAGTGATAGTACGGAGAGTAATGATCAGACGTTTTTACTCTCCAATGCTTAGCGGGGGACCATTGTCCAAGAAGCGTTTCCCGGGGGTTGGCACGGGAAGCACCTACCGTGAGTGTTGGTTCCTTCTTTGACCCTTTTTTAATTCATGGGTTAGAGTTTTGTTAGATTGGACCGAACTAACCTTAAAACATCCCAACAAGAAGGTTAGAGTTGGTTAGATGCATCTAACCCATTCAAAAAAAACTAACCCACCCAAGAGATGTATATTTGGGTTAAACTTAGGTGGGCCTAGGAAAAAAAATCCCACAGCCCCAACCGCACCAGATCCCCTCGCCACCACACCCATTCTGCTCTCGTCGCCCTCCACCCATCCCGCTCCCCGTTGCGCCGCCACAGCCACCCCCTTCTGCCGGCCTACTCTGCTGCCCGACCAACCTCCCAATCCACCCGACCACACCCATCTCGTCGCCTGCAGCCGCCCGCGCCGCCTCAAGCAAGGCTATCGTCGGCACCATCCCCACCCCCGTTCCTCTGTCCCTAGCCGCTCCATTCCGCCGGCTCCAATTAGCGGCCACCGGCACCAGCCCGACCCCGTTTCTCCGTTCACCTCTGAAAATCCGTTCGCCTCTGCATCTAAAAGCAGTGTGCGACAATGCGAGTCTGCGTATACCAATTGTGAGCAGGAGGAGGCCACACAAGGACCGACCACACCAAATCCGACCAAATCCGACAAGAAATAGGGTCCAAAGTAGCTAAATGATTGAGAAAGAGCATTTATTGTCAATCTAACTCTGTCATCCAAACACCTCTTTGGTTAAAGTTAGTTCAGGGTTAGAATCTAACTTTGACCTAAAATCGAGTTAGAGTATCCAAACAAGGCCTTTGTAACGAAACCAAAGAATCTGTCTTTCATGGGTATTAAATGCGCATCACGCTGCTACAACGGCATGGCGTCAGCCGTCGAGATGGGACGCAACATGTTCACCCTGTAACTTTGGGCGCCCGCGAGGCACATCATCCCATGGACGTCCAGAGTAACGAGTGAGGATTCTACTCGGTGTGCGGTACAGGAGCATCCTTTAGCTACCAACCCGATACGGACGAGCGTGCCCCGACTCATCATGTCGGGCCGGTATGGACGGCCTAGTATGTTTCCCCTTCTTCACTACTAGGAGAAACCTTATAGGCAGGACACTATCAGTAGCACTGGAAAGTAACAGGCGCTGCTGGTAATTACCAATAGCGCTGGATTTCGGCTGCGCTACAAGTAAAGACTTAGCAGTAGCGCTGGAAACAAAAAGAGCGCTACTGCTAAGCGTGACCCGACGAGCCCACCGACAGTGTTGGTAGTAGTAGCGCCGTCCAGAATACAACGCTACTACTAAGATTTTAGTAGTAGCGCCTTTTTTCGTGGAGCCGCTACTGCTAATGGGCCCCACTTAATAGTAGCTCTCTTTCTGCAAAGCGCTACTACTAAGTAACATAGCAGTAGCGCTTTTTGAAAAACAATGCTACTGCTATTCGTGGTTGGTGCTACCTTTTCACCCCCTCCCCTCCTCCCCCCTTTGCCCTCTCTCCCCCTCCTTTCCCCTCTCCCCTCACCATTGTTGCCCTTCTTCTCTCTTCCTCCTACCTCTCTTCTCTCCCTATTAATGCCTCCCTCCACCATAACTCTCCTCCATAAATGGCCTTCTCATATCCCCTCTCCCCTCACCATTGTTGCCTTATTCTCTCTTCCTCCTATACCTCTCTTCTCTCCCCATTAATGCCCCCATCCACCATAACTCTCCTCCATAAACGACCTTCTCATCTCTAGCTAGCTCCATAAATGCCCCCTACCTCATTTATTTGGCTCTCCCTCCATTCCATTAGATATAGATCTAGCTAGCACATCTCTAGGTAGCGAAAGGCCTCATTCGGTCGATCGGTCTCTCTCGGGAGATACGTGAGTAAAAAGTTGTTCATTTCAAGATTGAGAATATGTGTGAATGATAATATGTGCTAATGGGATATGGAGAGATTTGTGCGAGTGACATGCCCCTGAGTTGCTTATGTTTTCCCGAAATGTCAATTTATTTCCGTTTCGATATATTTCGAGCAAACTCGATATGTCCTATTTTTAGGCAAGGTCATGCCAAATTTTTATATGACTTTGATGCATGCATGCATTTTGTTTATAACCCTTTTGCTTGTTATACCGTGCATGCAGTCGGTCGTGAAGGTGAGTGGATGGAAGGTGGAGCGATACATGCAATCCGTGGTGATGGACATGTATGCAAATAATCGGACTAGGATTAGATGTTCGTGTACAAGATGCAAAGAAGGAGTCCTTTTGGACCCTTTTGATTATGGCAGGTTGAAGGCGCATCTACTGATGAATGGTTTCATGGATGGCTATACTCGGTGGTTAAGTGAAGATGACGATGATGTGGATGTCCACATGGTAGGGAATAACGACATGTGGCTAGACGAAGAGATGACCGATCGACACGAAGACGATGGCGCGAAGAAGATTCCGCACACAGCGAAGAAGACTCCGGACATGACGGAGAAGAGGCGGCGGTCACGCCGCAGTCTTCGATACATCTCCGTCGTATCTGTAATTTTTGATTGTGTCATGATATTATATTATCTGTTTTGGATGTTTTATATGCATTAATATGCTATTTTAAATTATTTTTGGCACTAACTTATTAATCTAGAGCCTAGTGTCAGTTTCTGTTTTTCCTTGTTTTTGAGTATTGCTGATATGGAATATTAAACGGAGTCCAAATGGAATAAAATCTTCGGAATGTTTTTTCTGGAAGGAAAGAGATCTACCAGACTTGGAGTGCACGTCAGGGCATCTGCCAGGAGATCACAAGCCAAGGGGGCGCGGCCACCCCCTGGTCGCGCCTGGCAGGCTTGCCACCTCCTGGCAGGTCTCCTAGCCCTAATCTTCCTCCTATAAATACCCAAATATTCCCCTAATACCAAAAAGTGCCACACAAATACTTTTCCATCGCCAGAAGCCTCCGTTCCCAAGAGATCCAATCTTGGAGCCTTTTCCGGTAATCTGTCGGAGGGGGATTCGATCACAGACGACATCTACATCAACTCCACTGCCCCTCCGATGTTGCGTGAGTAGTCCACCACAGACCTACGGGTCCATAGCTAGTAGCTAGATGGCTTATTCTCTCACTTTGTGCTTCAATACCATGTTCTTCATGATCTTCATGGAGATCTATCCGATGTAATACTCTTTTGCGGTGTGTTTGTCGAGATCCGATGAATTGTGGGTTTATGTTCAGATTATCCATGAATATTATTGAGTCCTTTTTTGAATAGTTATATGCATGATTTCATATCTTTGCAAGTCTCTTTGAGTTATTGGTTTGGTTTGGCCAACTAAATTGGTAATTATTGCAATGGGAGAAGTGCTTAGTTTTGGGTTCAATCTTGCGGTGTCCTCACCCAGTGACAAAGTAGGGGTAGCGAGGCACGTGTTGTATCGTTGTCATCAAGGGTAACAAGATGGGGTTTTCACCATATTGCTTGAGTTTATCCCTCTACATAATGTCATCTTACCTAATGCGTTACTCTATTCTTCATGAACTTAATACTCTAGATGTAGGCACGAATCGGTCGATGTGTGGAGTAATAGTAGTAGATACAGAATCTTTTCGGTCTACTTGACACGAACATGATGTCTATATGCATAATCATTGCCTTGGATATCTTCATAATTATTCGCTTTTCTACCAATTGCACGACAATAATTTGTTCACCCACCATGATATTTTCCTTCAAGAGAGAAGCCTTTAGTGAAACCTATGGCCCCCGGGTCTACTTTTCATATTATATTTTCAGATCTATAAACCAAAAATACCAAAACTACCTTGCTGCAATTTATTTACTGTTTACTTTCTGCAATCTATCACACCTATCTCTATCAGATCTAATCCTTGCAAATAACCGTGAAGAGATTGACAACTCCTTTATAGCGTTGGATGCAAGAGTTTGATTGCTTGTGTAGGTGCATCCATTGGTGACTTGCTTGTTCCTCCTACTGGATTGATACCTTGGTTCTCAAAAATTGAGGGAAATACTTATCTACTTCGCTGCATCACCCTTTCCTCTTGAAGGGAAACCAACGCAAGCTCAAGAGGTAGCAAGAAGGATTTCTGGTGCCGTTGCCGGGGAGGATACATATCAAGCTTACCAAGTACCCATCACAAACTCATATCTTGCATTTACTTTATTTCCCACTTTCCTCTCATTTTCCTCTCCCCCACTTCTAAAACGATTTCATGAAAATACCAAAAAGATTTGCCTTTTTATTCGCCCTTCTTCCGTTCGCCTTTTCATTTGCTATGTTTACTTGTGTTGCCATGTGCCTTCTATTTGCTTGCTTCTTTGCTTGCTAAAAATCTATTGATATGGATCCTCATTCACTTGCTAATCTTTTCAAAAGACCAAATTAGGATGAACCAATTGCTAGTGATTTGAGTGCACTTGATTATCTCTATGAAGTTTTGTTTGAAAATCATGAATCCAATTTTTTTATGAAGTGTTGAAAGAAGAAATTTGTAAGGAGATTCATGATAGTTCCTTGAATGAAAAGCATGATTGCCATGTTTTTAGTATGAATTATCTGAATATCCATGATGTTAATGATATGCAAAACCACAAGCTTGGGGATGCTATACATGAGGTAACCCGATTTTATTTCTGTGTTATGTTTTTGCTTCTATTTTTGAGTATTTCCCACATTATTACTTTTGTAGTAATTGTGTTTTGGTGTTTTAATTAGTGTTTGAGCCAAGTAAAACCTTTGGGGTGATCTATGGTAGTTGTTGATTTGATCTTCATGAAAAACAGAAACTTTTGTGCTCAGTCCAGGTATTTTCTAAAATTTTCAGAGCGTCGAATTGATCTGAAATTTTTAAACAAGATTTTTATATAAATTTCCCAGGTTGTCCTAAGTTTTCAGAATTGTTTGAGTTACAGAAGTATACGCAGTTTTCGGATTTCTACAGACTGTTATGTTTTTTGACAGATTCTGTTTTCTTTGAGTTGTTTGTCTATTTTGATGAATCTATGGATGTATCATGTGGATTGGTACCTTGGTTCTCAACAACCGAGGGAAATACTTATCTACTTCGCTGCCACATCCTTTCCTCTTCAAGGGAAAACCAACGCACGCTCAAGAGGTAGCAAGAAGGATTTCTAGCGCCGTTGCCGGGGAGCTTACACATCAAGCCTACAAAGTACCCATCACAAACTCGTCTCTTGCATTTACTTTATTTGCCATTTTCCCCTCATTTTCCTCTCCCCCACTTCTAAAATGATTTTCAGAAAATACCAAAAAGTTTTGCCTTTTTATTCGCCCCTCTTCCGTTCGCCTTTTCGTTGCCATGTTTACTTGTGTTGCCATGTGCCTCTTATTTGCTTACATCTTTGCTTGCTAAAAATCTATTGATATGGATACTCATACACTTGCTAATATTGTCAAAATACCAAATTATGATAAACCAATTGCTAGGGAGTTGAGTGCACTTGATTATCTCTATGATGTTTTGTTTGAAAATCATCAATCTGGAAATTTTGATGAAGTGTTGAAAGAAGAAATTTGTAAGGAGATTCATGATAGTTACTTGAATGAGAAGTATGATTGCCATGTTGTTAGTATGAATTCTTTGAATATCCATGATGCTAATGATATGCAAATCCACAAGCTTGGGGATGTTATGCTGGATGAAGATGATATTTTTTGTTCCCCAAGTTTTGGTGATGACACGTATGCTATAATTGATCATGAAAAGAATGATTTATGTGATAGTTACATTGTTGAATTCCTTCATGATGCTACTGAAATTTATTATGAGGGAGGAACATATGCTTGTAGGAATTGCAATAATATCAGGTTTCCTCTCTATGTGTTCAAGATTTTGAACTTATGCTTGTTTTGCCTTCCAATGCTAGTTGATTCTTGCTCCCATAAATTGTTTTCTCACAAAATCCCTATGCATAGGAAGTGGGTTATACTTAAATGTGTTTTTCATGCTATTCGTGATGCCCTTTTGCATATCTCAATTACTACTTTTTATGTGAGCATCATTGAAATCGTTATGCCTAGCTAGGGGCGTTAAACAATAGCGCTTGTTGGGAGGCAACCCAATTTTATTTTTATGTTCTGTTTTTTGCTTCTGTTTTTGAGTGGTTAACACATTATTACTTCTGTAGTAATTGTGTTTTGATGTTTTAATTAGTGTTTGAACCAAGTAAGACCTTTGGGATGGTCTATGGTGGTTGTTGATTTGATCTTGTTGAAAAATAGAAACTTTTGCGCCCAGTCCAGAAATTTTATAATTTTTTCAGAGCGTCAAATGAGTCTGAAATTTTTTAAAAAGATTTATATACAAATTTCCCAGGTTTTCCTAATTTTTCAGAAATTTTTGATTAACACAAGTATACGAAGTTTTTAGATTGCTATAGACTATTCTGTTTTTGACAGATTCTGTTTTCTTTGTGTTGTGTGCCTATTTTGATGTATTTATGGGTTGTATCAGGGGGTATGAACCATGGAGAAGTTAGAATACAGTAGGTATTACACAACTATAAATAAATAATGAGTTCACAACAATACCTAAAGTGGTGATTTATTTTTCTTATACTAACGGATCTCATGAGTTTTCTGTTGGGTTTTGTGTTGTGAAGTTTTCAAGTTTTGGGTGAAGACTTGATGGACTATGGACTAGGGTATGTTGGGGAACGTCACATGGGAAACAAAAAATTTCCTACGCTCACGCAAGACATATCCATGGTGATTAGCATCTACGAGAGGGAGAGTGGATCTACATACCCTTGTAGATCTCTAAGCGGGAAGCGTTAAGAAACGCGGTTGGTGTAGTCGAACGTCTTCGCGATCCAAATCGCCGAGCGTCCCACGATCTCATCACGATCCGTCCCGCGATCTTATCATGATCCGTCTCGTAATCTTGATCACGGTCCTTCCGATCTAGCGCCGAACGGACGACACCTCCGCGTTCAGCACACGTACAGCTCGATGACGATTTCCGCCTTATTGATCTAGCAAGAGGGAGCAGAGAGGCAGAAGAGTTCTCCGACAGCGTGACGACGCTCCGGCGATGGTGGTGGAGCTATTCCACCAGGGCTTCGCCTAAGCACTGCAGAAATCCGATCTAGAGGAGAAACCATGCACTGGAGGAACGGGTAGCACGTGGCTGAAAATCTAGTGCTAAAAACCCTAAAACCTCTAGTATATATAGAGGAAGAGAGGAGGAGGCTTGGCCCTCAAGGGACCAGCCCTTGGTTCGGCCGAATCAAGGAGGGAGGAGGACTCCTCCTCCAATCCTAGATGGTTAGAGGCCATGAAATCCGAGATGGGATCCATGTATGAAAACAAAGTATGGACTTTGGAAGTATTACCTGAAGGGCGAAAGGCCATTTGGAACAAATGGATCTTTAAGAAGAAGACAGACGCGGACGGTAATGTCACCGTCTATAAAGCTCGACTTGTGGCAAAGGGTTTTTCACAAGTTCAAGGAGTTGACTACGATGAGACCTTCTCACTCGTAGCGATGCTTAAGTTCGTCAGAATCATGTTAGCAATAGCTGCATATTTCGACTATGAAATTTGGCATATGGATGTGAAAATAGCGTTCCTCAACGGTTTCCTTGAGGAAGAGTTGTATATGATGCAACCGGAAGGTTTTTTCGATCCAGAGAATGCTGACAAAGTTTGCAAACTCCAGCGATCCATTTATGGGTTGGTGCAAGCATCTCGGAGTTGGAATAAGCGCTTTGATGAGGTGATCAAAGCGTTTGAGTTTATACAAGTTTATGGAGAAGCTTGTATTTACAAGAAAGTGAGTGGGAGCTCTATAGCGTTTCTAATATTATATGTGGATGACATATTGCTGATTGGAAACAATATAGAAATGCTAGAAAGCGTGAAGGGATATTTGAACAAGAGTTTTTCAATGAAGGACCTAGGAGAAGATGCTTTCATATTAGGCATTAAGATCTATAGAGATAGATCGAGACGCTTAATAGCACTTTCACAGAGCACATACCTTGCTAAAGTTTTGAAGAAGTTCAAAATGGATCAGTCCAAGAAGGGGTTCTTGCCTGTGTTACAAGTTGTGAAGTTGAGTAAGACTCAATGCCCAGTGACTGGAGAAGATAGAGAAAAGTTGAGTGTCATCCCCTATGCTTCAGCCATAGGCTCTATCATGTATGCAATGCTGTGCACAAGACCGGATGTCAGCCTTCCATAAGTATGGCCGGAAGGTTTCAACGTGATCCTGGAATGGAACACTGGGCAACGGTCAAGAATATCCTTAAGTGCCTGAAAAGGACTAAGAAAATGTTTCTCGTTTATGGAGGTGATGAAGAGCTCTTCGTAAAGGGTTACGTCAATGCAAGCTTTGACACTGATCCGGATGACTCAAAGTCGCAAAGCGGATGCGTATTTATTCTCAATGGGGGAGCGATAAGCTGGTGCAGTTCCAAGCAAAGCGTGGTAGCCGATTCTACGTGCGAAGCGGAGTACATCGCAGCCTCAGAGGCGGCGAAAGAAGGTGTCTGGATGAAGCAGTTCATGACAGATCTTGGAGTAGTACCCAGTGCACTGAATCCAATGAACCTGTTCTGTGACAACACTGGTGCCATTGCTCTGACCAAGGAACCAAGGTTTCACAAGAGGACCAGACACATAAAGCGACGCTTCAACTCCATCCGCGATTACATTGAGGAGAAGGACATAAATATTTGCAAAGTACACATGGATCTGAATGTTTCGGACCCGTTGACTAAACCTCTTCCAAGGGCTAAACATGATCAACACTAGAACTGCATGGGTGTTCGATTCATTACCATGTAAATCACATAGTGATGTGAACTAGATTATTGACTCTAGTGCAAGTGGGAGACTATTGGAAATATGCCCTAGAGGCAATAAATAAAGTGTTTATTATTATATTTCCTTGTTCATGCTAATCGTTTATTATCCATGATATAATTGTATTGATTGGAAACACATTACATGTGTGGGTTAATAGAAAACACTCTGTCCCTAGTATGCCTCTAGTGAACTAGCTCGTTGATCAAAGATGGTAAAGGTTTCCTAGCCATTGACATGTGATGTCATTTGATAACGGGATCACATCATTAGGAGAATGATGTGATGGACAAGATCCAAACTACGAACGTAGCATATGATCGTGTCAGTTTATTGCTATTGTTTTCTGCATGTCAAGTATATGTTCCTATAACCATGAGATCATGCAACTCAAGGACCTCGGAGGAGTGCCTTGTGTGTATCAAACGTCGCAACGTAATTGGGTGACTATAAAGGTGCTCTACAGGCATCTCCGAGGGTGCCTATTGAGTTGGCATGGATCAAGACTGGGATTTGTTACTCCGTGTGACGGGGAGGTATCTCAGGGCCCACTCGGTAATACAACATCACAATAAGCCTTGCAAGCAATGTGACTAAGTGTTAGTTGCGGGATCTTGTATCACAGAACGAGTAAAGAGACTTGCCAGTAACGAGGTTGAACTAGGTATGGAGATACCGACGATCGAATCTCGGGCAAGTAACATACCGAAGAACAAAGGGAACATCATACGGGATTAACTGAATCCTTGACATAGAGGTTCAACCGATAAAGATCTTTGTAGAATATGTAGGAACCAATATGGGAATCCAGGTCCCGCTATTGGTTATTGACCGTAGAGGTGTCTCGGTCATGTCTACATAGTTCTCGAACCCGGAGGGTTTGCACACTTAAGGTTCGGTGACGTTTCGGTAGTATAGAGTTATGCATGGTGGTGACCGAAGGTTGTTCGGAGTCCCGGATGAGATGTCGGACGTCACGAGGATCTCCGGAATGGTCTGGAGGTAAATATTGATATATAGGAAGTCCTATTTTGGTCGCCGGAAAAATTTCGGGCTCATCGGTAGTGTACCGAGAGTGCCGGTAGTGTACCGGGACACCACGTGGAGGGGTATTTCGACCCAAGAGGCTTCATGGGCTGTGGGAGAGTGAATACCAGCCCTTAGTGGGCTGGTGGAAGTCCCACACAAGGCCCATGCGGCTGGGAAGAAAAGCCCAAAAAGAGGTGGAGAAAGGCAAAAAAGGCAAAATAAGTAATTGTGAATTGGTAAAAATACTTGTGTAAAGGTTTGTGATTCCCGTAGCATGCACGTATGGTGAACCGTTATGTAAGGAAGTCGTAGCATTATTTCTTTATAGATTGTCGACCTTTGTGTGAGGGTTGGGAGCGTGCGATGGTTTACTCCTACCAACCCCTCCCCTAGGGGCATGCGTCTAATGCTTTGCTTCGATGACTGATAGACTTTTGCAATAAGTATGTAAGTTCTTTATGACTAATGTGATTCCATGGATTATACGCACTCTGACCCTTCCACCTTTTCTATCCTCTCTAGTACTGCACAACTTTCGCCGGTGCGATAAACCCACCTTCCTCAAAACAACCACCATATATCTTTCCTCAAAACAGCCACCAAACCTACCTATTATGACATTTCCATAGCCATTCCGAGATACATTGCCATGCAACTTCCACCGTTCCATTCATTATGACACACACCATCACTTTGAGTTATAATTCTTGAGTTGTAAGTAAATAAAAGTGTGACGATTTTCATTATTAGAGCATTGTCCCATGTGAGGAAAGGATGATGAAAGCGATGATTCCCTCACAAGTGGGGATGAGACTCCGAAGTTTATGAAAAATAAAAGAGGCCAGCGAAGCCCAAATAAAATAAAGAGGCCTTATATGCCCACCAAAAAAATGAGAGAAGAGAGAGAAGGGACAATGTTACTATCCTTTTTCACACTTGTGCTCCAAAGTAGTACCATGATCTTCATGATAGAGAGTCTCCTATTTCGTCACTTTCATGTACTAGTGGGAATTTTTTATTATATAACTTGGCTTTTATATTCCAATGATGGGCTTCCTCAAATTGCCTTAGGTCTTCATGAGCAAGCAAGTTGGATGCACACCCACTAAGTTTCCTTTTGAGCTTTCATACACTTATAGCTCTAGTGAATCCGTTGCATGGCAATCCCTACTCACTCACATTGTGTAGCGACCCGACCTGAAAGGTCAAGTCTCCGGTGTTTCCGTACCATCCCAAGATCATGCTGGTACACACACGGTACATCAACGTATATATCAAAGGGAAATCACATAGCATTATATTAATCGAAATCTCATATCGAGTCCTTTATTACAATAATATTACAATAAAGTGGCCAAAGGCCAACTCATGAGAATATCTAAATCTTGCGGAAGCGTCGACGGTAGATGAGTCCATCCGACTCCAAGGGCATCTCACTGAGCATAGAACGCGTCCTCACTCCTGGTCGGAAAAATACTCTGCAACATGATACGTTGCAGCCGTGTAGGTTTGCATATGGAATATGCCGGCAAAGTCACAAGAGAGGGGTGAAAATAATCAGCTAGTCTATATGCTTATATGGCAGGTGGTGGTGTAAGTTTTGCGTAAAGCCAATTTTTCCTACATCAAGAAAAGGGGCTAAGCAAAATATTACTAAGTTGGTTGATTAATGAGATGGTTCCACCAACCACTTCTCATACCCAAAATTATTAATACCTACATCATCATATTAATTGTGTTGAGAGTTCCGGAAGTTCCAATTCCTTTGGCTCAAGTCGTCCATGACCGTGGACACGGCTAATCGATTAGGTTTGGAATACTCTGCAGAGTTTTGCACACGTTCCCCACAAGATTTGGTCGCCTCCGTTTGGTTTCTCGCACTTCAGGGTGTTTGAGAAACGGATGACCAAAACATGGTCTTCCAAAGGGTTTCCCTGCGACTCTGTCGGTGCCCATCCTTTCCTACCGTTCTTCTACCTCTCGTAGCACCGCCTGTCCAGGGTCACCACGATATCCGACCAAGCCAGAGCCCATAATGACTTGTGGCTGTGCAGGTAAGCCTTGGGTCTTGAAGCACCCATCCATCTCTTTGTGCCTGGGTGGACCTTTCCGCGTGAATACTGGCCATCTCCAGCATCACCTAGGCTAACCACTGGTTTCTCCAGGGTGCCGTTCAACCATCATCCACCCAGAGGTATGCTGAAAACTTGGAGTCTTGAAATCTTGATCATTATGTAGGTCTTGAAATTATTAACTCTCTCAACTCCCATGAATCACACAACCAACCCCGTCTACTAATAGCATAGCAAAAGTAAAACAACGTTTCCCGGGGCCAAAGTTGTCAAAGAGGGTTGAGAGGGGTACCTACCACATGATACTACTACAATGTAACCAAGTTTCCAACTAACCTATCTTGCATGCAACTGGGGAGATGGTAGAACTAATGCATATAAAACATGGATAAAACTTGATCAAAGTGACTTGCCTGATTGATGATCTTCGTACGAGAGTGACTCTAAGTAACAAGCTTCGCACTCCGGATAATCTAACGAAACAAACAAATGCTCTCAAATAAGCATAAAACCAAAATAACTACTCATAACATTCATCAAAGAAGTACTAAACAATCAAGGCAAACAATGCACAAAAGTCTCTAGCAAGAAAAACACACAAACTTTTGTTTTTCAAAAGGAGATGATGAAAACACTACTACATAATAAAACTATTTTGAAATAGCAAGACAATTGTTGACAGCAAGGCAACAATAGAATATTTTATTATTAAACAAAGAAAATCAATTTAAGTTTGTTGGGAAAACTTTAGTAAAGTTTATAAAAGTTTTGATAAACACTATATGAATCAACTATAGTTATACTAACAAAAAGAATGAAAAAAAACTAAACTTATTATTTATTAGTAAAACATGTTCTTAACAGAGAATAATTTACAATTAAATCTGTCTTAGAAAACAGAATTAAAATATACAAACCTTTGTTTGAAAACAAAACTATTACTAGTTAGTTGTTTTAATCAAATTATGCCTATTTGAAAATAAGTTGTGATTCCTATGTTAAATAAAATTAAACTAAGCAAATTTATATTTTTATTGACAGTGAGTGAAAACACTAAATGTTTACTAACAGAACCTAATAAACAAATAAAACCACATTCTAAATCAAACTAATTAAAATTAAGTATATAAAACTATATTGTAATACTAGGCAGATTCTGTTTTTAACTGAAACACAAATCAAATATATCCTAAAAATCCTCAAACTAAGCATGAAGGTAGTCCTAACTAATACCAAACATTAGCAAAAAGATTCATATCAAAATCTATTTTCAAACTCTAGTTATTCAGATTTGAAGATTTTGAGCAAATTTGATTAAATTCAAATTTTATAGTTCAAATTTTAAATTTAAAAGTACAGGGTGAAACTACATGAATAATGTGAGCTATTGCAAAAAGAATCAACTCAAAACACTAAATAGATTAAAAGATATAAGCAAAACAATTTTTAAAAACATTCTGTTAATTAAAACAGAGAATGAAAAAAAAATCTGATTTGCGTCGGTCGGGGGGGCTACGTGGCACGATCCGATTGGCTAAGGGGGGTGTGCGTGCGAGAGCTACGGGCGGGCGACTGATCGGAAGAAGAAAACGATTCGGACTTAAGTCCGTTCTAATCTCGGACGTTGGATTCGGATCGGAGGGAGGGGGTGCTCACAGGGTAAAGAGGTCGCCGGCGTCGGGGTACTCCGGCGAGTCCGGTAGCGGTGGATGCGACGGCGAGGTGCTCCGGTGGTCGGGGAAGACGGGGAAGTGGTCCGGGCGACGGCGACGGTTCTCCGGAGTCGATTGGTGGCGACGGTGGGGTGAACGGAGGTCGGAGGTGGTGGCTACGGTTGATGGCGAGCTTCGGTGTGGGAGTAGCTCCGGCGAGCAATTGACAGCGTTCCGGCGAGGGGGAAAAGGGGGGCTCGGGGTGAATGGATGCGGGGAAGTGGCCGGTACTTATAGGGCGCTCGAGGGGTGCGGGAGTTAAGAGGGGAGAGAGATCCGGCGAGGGGAAGAAACTGCCGGCGTCGGATCCGGCGAGCGCGGGGAGGGAGACGATGACCGTTCGGTGTAACGGTCGGTCGGGGGTGGGGCCCGGATGTCAGTGAGAGGGAGCGCGTCCGTTACGCGTCGGTCGGCCGGTTCGTAGTAAATGCGCGAAATAACTGTCGTGGGCCGGCCCGTTTAAATGCAAACCGTTACTGTTTTTCTTTAATATTTTTCTAGAGACATTCAAAAGCTTTTAAAGCATTCAAATCGTCTCTAAATATAGGGGTATTATATATCAAAATTAACAGAATAATAAATGCTATTTAGTGAAATTTTTTATTCTGTCATTTGAAGACTTTGAAAAAAATATTATTTTCAGAAATTGCCTAATTGTTTTTAAATCCTTTTTGCAAATATTTTCAAAATAACCCCTGGTTATTTTTGTTCAAATAATTCACCAATTTGACCCTGGTGTGGAGTGTCATGTTACTCCTCTCTTATTTTGAACATTTATCCAAAATTTCAAATAGGGGAAGGCAACATAGGGAAAAGTAGAAAGGGCTTTCAGAAAATCAAAAAAGGCATTTCAACTAACACATAAAATCAAGAAATGATGATGATAGATGCATAGCTATTTCATAACATTCCAAAATGAAATTTTGGGATGTTACAAACCTACCCACCTTAAGATGAATCTCGCCCTCGAGATTCGGGTTGGCTAGAAAATAGGTGCGGATGGTCTCTACGAAGATCTTCTTCGCGTTCCCAGGTGGCTTCTTCCTCAGTATGGTGACTCCACAAAACTTTGCAGAACTTGATGATCTTGCTGCGGGTAACTCTGTTGGATGTCTCGAGGATTCTGACAGGCTTCTCCTCATAAGTCAGATCACTTTCAAGCTGTATGGCCTCTAGGGGCACTGTGTCTCTCAGAGGGATATCAGCCATCTCTGTATGACATTTCTTCAGCTGGGACACATGGAACACATTATGAACTTCGGATAATCCTTCTGGCAATTCCAGTTTGTATGCAACTTCGCCTCTACGTTCAAGAATTTTGTAGGGGCCTATGAATCTGGGTGCTAATTTTCCTTTAACACCAAATCTCTTGATTCCACGAAGCGGGGATACACGAAGATATGCTCTGTCTCCCACTTCATACGTCACTTCCTTGCGCTTGCTGTCAGCATAACTCTTCTGTCGAGATTGAGCTATCTTGAGTCTGTCACGAATCAACCTGACTTTCTCTTCCGAATCTTGGATAAGGTCGGGACCAAAAAGTTGTCGGTCTCCAACACCATCCCACGTCAGTGGTGTTCTGCATCTCCTTCCATATAAAGCTTCGAAAGGGGCCATCTTTAGACTGGTCTGATAACTGTTGTTGTATGAGAATTCTGCGTAAGGCAAGTTATCGTCCCAACTAGATCCATAATCTAGCGCACAAGCTCTCAACATATCTTCCAGAATCTGGTTGACTCTCTCAGTCTGTCCATCTGTCTGCGGATGAAAAGCTGTACTGAACTCTAGCCTTGTACCCGAAGTTTCATGTAACTGATGCCAAAACTTTGAGGTAAATTGTGTTCCTCTATCTGACACGATACTCCTCGGAACTCCATGCAGACATACGATCCTGGTCATATATATCTTGGCTAGCTTAGCACTGGTATAGGTGGTCTTTACCGGGATGAAATGAGCCACCTTGGTCAAGCGATCAACCACTACCCAGATGGAATCATAACCTGAACGGGTCCTGGGTAATCCTGTGATGAAATCCATACCAAGCTTTTCCCATTTCCACTCGGGTATCGGCAAAGGTTGGAGTAACCCTACTGGTTTCTGATGTTCTGCCTTTACTCGCTGACAAACATCACATATTGCAACATGTTCCGCAATATCTTTCTTCATACCTGTCCACCAATAACTTTCCTTTAAATCGAGATACATCTTGGTATTGCTTGGGTGTATCGAGTAAGGTGAATCGTGGGCTTCCTGAAGTATCAACTTCCTGAGCTCTGGGTCATTGGGCACATAGATTCGGTTCTCAAACCACAAAGTTCTGTGTTCATCCTCACGAAAACCTTTAGCTTTACCATTTTCCATTCTCTGCTTTATCTCAGCTATCTCCTTGTCCGATTTCTGGGCTTCACGAATTCTTTTGGTCAAAGTGGACTGAATTTCCAGTGTAGCAACATATCCTCTTGGAACTATCTCTAGCTTGAGCTCTCTGAGATCATCGACTAACTCTTGAGGTAATCCTCCAGCTGTGAGTGTGTTCACATAAGTTTTCCGACTCAAGGCATCGGCTACAACATTAGCCTTACCTGGATGGTAGTGTAATCTCATGTCATAGTCCTTGATTAACTCTAACCATCTCCTCTGTCTGAGGTTCAACTCTTTCTGAGTGAAAATATATTTCAGGCTCTTATGGTCGGTGTAAACATCACAACTGTTTCCGATAAGAAAATGTCTCCAGGTCTTGAGTGCGTGCACTACGGCTGCTAGTTCCAAATCATGGGTGGCATAATTCAACTCATGAGGTCGTAGTTGTCAGGAAGCATAGGCTACAACTTTTCCATCTTGCATAAGTACTCCTCCAAGTCCTTGACGTGAAGCATCACAGTAAACCTGGAAATCCTTCCAAATATCGGGCAAGATCAATACTGGGGCTGTGACCAAACGTTCCTTTAACTCTTGGAAACTGGTTTCACATTCCTCGGTCCAAATATACTTGGATTCTTTCTTCAACAACTCTGTCATGGGCTTGGCAATCTTTGAGAAATTCTCAATGAACCTCCGGTAATATCCAGCAAGTCCAAGGAAACTGCGGATCTCCTTAACTGAGGTGGGTGACTTCCACTCGGTGACGGCTTCAACCTTAGTGGGGTCTACGGCTATTCCTTCTCCGGAAATAACATGTCCAAGGAATCCGACTTCCGTCAACCAAAATTCACATTTACTAAACTTGGCATATAACTGATGCTCTCTTAGCTTCTCCAGAACTAAACGCAAATGTTCCTTATGCTCTTCCTCGTTCTTGGAGAATATCAGAATGTCATCGATGAACACCACAACAAACTTGTCTAGGTATTCCATGAATACTTTGTTCATCAAATTCATGAAGTAGGCAGGAGCATTAGTCAATCCAAAAGACATGACCGTATACTCATACAGGCCATACCTCGTGGTGAAAGCTGTTTTGGGTATATCCTGTTCACGAATTTTCAACTGGTGATACCCTGATCAAAGATCGATCTTGGAGAATACTTTGGCTCCTACTAGCTGATCAAACAAATCATTAATCATTGGCAGAGGGTACTTGTTCTTGATAGTCACCTCGTTCAAGGCACGATAGTCCACTACCATTCTCAAAGATTTATCCTTCTTCTCCACCAAAAGTACTGGGGCTCCCCAAGGTGAAGAACTGGGGCGAATATAACCTTTGTCCAATAACTCCTTAATTTGCTTCTTGATTTCCAACAGATCATTTGCGGGCATCCGATAGGGTCTCTTGGAAATTGGAGCTGTCCCTGGCTGTAGCTCTATTAGGAACTCAATTTCCCTATCTGGTGGCATTCCTGGTAATTCTTCCGGAAATACATCCAGATAATCTTTTACCACAGGTACTTCCTCTTGCGGTTCTCAATCTGCTGCTGTTTACCTTCCAGAATAAGTGCCTTATCCACCAGCTCTTGGTAGTTGTTGAAATTAGCCACTACCAGCTGTATGCTCAACTCATCATTGAGTCCTTCCAGAAACTTTTCTTGCTTGGCCGCATCATCGGCCACATCTCCTGGGGCATAACGGGCCAACATGCTGAACTCTTCCACATATTGGGCCACAGAGCGATTACCCTGGCGCAAATTGCGAAACTCGCGCTTCTTCAGACTCATGGCTCCAGCTGAGACATGTGCGGTGCGAAAAGCAAGCTTGAATTGCTCCCAAGTCACATCTACAATAGGATATGTGGTGGTGTAATTCTCCCACCATGATGCTGCTGGTCCTTCCAGTTGATGTGCGGCAAATCGCACTTTCTCAGCGTCAGTGCATCCAGCGGTGACAAGTTCTCTCTCCATCTTGCGGAGCCAGTCATCCGCCACAATGGGCTCAGTGCTGCTGGAGAAAGTTGGAGGGTTCAACCTCAGAAAACGGGTGAGATTGTCAGTCTGGGGTGGATGGTGGTTGTGGTTGTTGTTGTTCTGATTGTTGGTCTGATTCTGAATCAATAACTGCATCAGTGCATTCTGCTGCTGAAGAAGTTGTGTGAGTTCCGGCGGAAAAGTGAAGTCGGTCTCACGTCGTGGAGGCATCTTGCTGTTTTCAGAGGGATGAGAATTAGAATAGAACAAAGGTCTAGAAGAAATTCACTACCCATATGCAATGCAACAAACATATCACACCAAACACTCATTCATTTATTCAATCAATGTCAAACATCGGGAATACAAATCTCAAACAACTAAGCATCGACCTACGCTTTAACGACGAAAATAAAAGATACATTGGAGGGCATAACTAATGTTTTTCCTCAGAAGTGCATAGTCGTAGGTTCTCCGGTGGTGCTTTCCTCATAGTCTTCATCGTCGCTGATGAAGGGTGCCATGTCTCCTTCGGGGTGAAGGTTTTCCCCCATGTCTAGCTGCTCCTCCAGAGTTGCGATGCGTGCATTCTGCTCACCAATCCTCTCTAGGAAGTCCTTCACTTCATGCTCGTGTTCATAGTTGGCCTCTCGCAGATCAGCTTCAAGGTCCAGCTCGCGGTTCATCAGATTCTTGATTGTCTTCGTATCAGCACGAACTCGAAGCTCCAGAGTCCTGATATGAGTCTCCAGGGTCTGGATATAGGAAATAGTGGTGTCTGCAGTGGGAGGAGTTATGATGTTTCCATTGGCATCTCTGCGACAAACCATGTTGAGTCCTGGTGAAATGGTTCCACCTCTGTATTCCTCCTGAATTCGTCCAAGGGCACGATGAATGGCCATGTCTCTCCCAAGTATCCAACTGGGTGCCACGAACTTGAGGTCGATGGGTTCCTTCCGATTCCCAAAGGTCTTCCCTGGGATGTGCACCTCGATCTTGTAGCGTCCATCTTGGGGAAATGACATGATAGGAATACCGGTCATGCTCGGCAAAGCAATCCTTACGTCCTTGACGATCCTCATCAGCTCCTTACCAAAGGGCATCGTTGCGTCAGGCTGGCAAAACTCCGTGATCAACACTGGGATGAAGGTGGCCATCTATAAATTTTTGAAATAATCGGGGAGAAATCAGAAACGAATAGATGAGAGTATAAGATATTTAAAGACAAAGAGAAACAATCCTAAGGCTTTCCAATCCTAGAGGTTACGTCCTACGGTCAGCGTGTGCTCTGATACCATTTCTGTAGCGACCCGACCTGAAAGGTCAAGTCTCCGGTGTTTCCGTACCATCCCAAGATCATGCTGGTACACACACGGTACATCAACGTATATATCAAAGGGAAATCACACAGCATTATATTAATCGAAATCTCATATCGAGTCCTTTATTACAATAATATTACAATAAAGTGGCCAAAGGCCAACTCATGAGAATATCTAAATCTTGCGGAAGCGTTGACGGTAGATGAGTGCATCCGACTCCAAGGGCATCTCACTGAGCATAGAACGCGTCCTCACTCCTGGTCGGAAAAATACTCTGCAACATGATACGTTGCAGCCGTGTAGGTCAGCATATGGAATATGCTGGCAAAGTCACAAGAGAGGGGTGAAAATAATCAGCTAGTCTATATGCTTATATGGCAGGTGGTGGTGTAAGTTTTGCGTAAAGCCAATTTTTCCTACATCAAGAAAAGGGGCTAAGCAAAATATTACTAAGTTGGTTGATTAATGAGATGGTTCCACCAACCACTTCTCATACCCAAAATTATTAATACCCACATCATCATATTAATTGTGTTGAGAGTTCCGGAAGTTCCAATTCCTTTGGCTCAAGTCGTCCATGACCGTGGACACGGCTAATCGATTAGGTTTGGAATACTCTGCAGAGTTTTGCACACGTTCCCCACAAGATTTGGTCGCCTCCGTTTGGTTTCTCGCACTTCAGGGTGTTTGAGAAACGGATGACCAAAACATGGTCTTCCAAAGGGTTTCCCTGCGACTCTGTCGGTGCCCATCCTTTCCTACCGTTCTTCTACCTCTCGTAGCACCGCCTGTCCAGGGTCACCACGATATCCGACCAAGCCAGAGCCCATAATGACTTGTGGCTGTGCAGGTAAGCCTTGGGTCTTGAAGCACCCATCCATCTCTTTGTGCCTGGGTGGACCTTTCCGCGTGAATACTGGCCATCTCCAGCATCACCTAGGCTAACCACTGGTTTCTCCAGGGTGCCGTTCAACCATCATCCACCCAGAGGTATGTTGAAAACTTGGAGTCTTGAAATCTTGATCATTATGTAGGTCTTGAAATTATTAACTCTCTCAACTCCCATGAATCACACAACCAACCCCGTCTACTAATAGCATAGCAAAAGTAAAACAACGTTTCCCGGGGCCAAAGTTGTCAAAGAGGGTTGAGAGGGGTACCTACCACATGATACTACTACAATGTAACCAAGTTTCCAACTAACCTATCTTGCATGCAACTGGGGAGATGGTATAACTAATGCATATAAAACATGGATAAAACTTGATCAAAGTGACTGGCCTGATTGATGATCTTCGTACGAGAGTGACTCTAAGTAACAAGCTTCGCACTCCGGATAATCTAACGAAACAAACAAATGCTCTCAAATAAGCATACAACCAAAATAACTACTCATAACATTCAGCAAAGAAGTACTAAACAATCAAGGCAAACAATGCACAAAAGTCTCTAGCAAGAAAAACACACAAAGTTTTGTTTTTCAAAAGGAGATGATGAAAACACTACTACCTAATAAAACTATTTTGAAATAGCAAGACAATTGTTGACAGCAAGGCAACAATAGAATATTTTATTATTAAACAAAGAAAATCAATTTAAGTTTGTTGGGAAAACTTTAGTAAAGTTTATAAAAGTTTTGATAAACACTATATGAATCAACTATAGTTATACTAACAAAAAGAATGAAAAAAAAACTAAACTTATTATTTATTAGTAAAACATGTTCTTAACAGAAAATAATTTACAATTAAATCTGTCTTAGAAAACAGAATTAAAATATACAAACCTTTGTTTGAAAACAAAACTATTACTAGTTAGTTGTTTTAATCAAATTATGCCTATTTGAAAATAAGTTGTGATTCCTATGTTAAATAAAATTAAACTAAGCAAATTTATATTTTTATTAACAGTGAGTGAAAACACTAAATGTTTACTAACAGAACCTAATAAACAAATAAAACCGAATTCTAAATCAAACTAATTAAAATTAAGTATATAAAACTATATTGTAATACTAGGCAGATTCTGTTTTTAACTGAAACACAAATCAAATATATCCTAAAAATCCTCAAACTAAGCATGAAGGTAGTTCTAACTAATACCAAACAGTAGCAAAAAGATTCATATCAAAATCTATTTTCAAACTCTAGTTATTCAGATTTGAAGATTTTGAGCAAATTTGATTAAATTCAAATTTTATAGTTCAAATTTTAAATTTAAAAGTACAGGGTGAAACTACATGAATAATGTGAGCTATTGCAAAAAGAATCAACTCAAAACACTAAATAGATTAAAAGATATAAGCAAAACAATTTTTAAAAACATTCTGTTAATTAAAACAGAGAATGAAAAAAAAATCTGATTTGCGTCGGTCGGGGGGGCTACGTGGCACGATCCGATTGGCTAAGGGGGGTGTGCGTGTGAGAGCTACGGGCGGGCGACCGATCGGAAGAAGAAAACGATTCGGACTTAAGTCCGTTCTAATCTCGGACGTTGGATTCGGATCGGAGGGAGGGGGTGCTCACAGGGTAAAGAGGTCGCCGGCAGTAATTTGCTCGACAGTAATTTGTTCACCCACCGTGATTTTTGGTTCCATATTATGGTGGGTGATCCGGGTAAATAGGTAAATAAATTGCAGCAAAGTATTTTTGGTTATTTTGGCATATAGATCTGAAAATAAATTATGGAAAGTAGACCCGGGTGCCATAGGTTTGACTAGAGGCTTCTCTCATGATGGCAAGTATTATGGTGGGTGAACAAATTACCGTCGAGCAATTGATAGAAAAGTGAATAATTATGAAGCTATCCAAGGCAATGATTATGCATATAAGTATCACGTCCGTGTCAAGTATACCGAAACGATTCTACATCTACTACTATTACTCCACACATCGACCGACTCCTGCCTGCATCTAGAGTATTAAGTTCATGAAGAACAGAGTAACACATTAGGTAAGATGACATGATGTAGAGGGATAAACTCAAAGAATATGATGAAAAACCCATCTTTTTACCCTTGATGGCAACAATACAATACATGCCTCGCTACCCCTACTTTGTCACTGGGTGAGGACACCGCAAGATTGAACCCAAAACTAAGCACTTCTCCTATTGCAAGAATTACCAATCTAGTTGGCCAAACCAAACCAATAACTCGAAGAGACTTGCAAAGATATGAAATCATGCATATAAGAATTAAGAAAAGACTCAAATAATATTCATAGATAATCTAAACATAAACCCACAATTCATCGGATCTTGACAAACACACCACAAAATAGTATCACATCGTATAGATCTCCATGAAGATCATGAAGAACATGGTATTGAAGAGCAAATAGAGAGAAGAAGCCATCTAGCTACTAGCTATGGACCCGAAGGTCTATGGTGAACTACTCACGTATCATCAGAGGGGCAATGGAGTTGATGTAGATGCCCCCCGTGATCGAATCCCCCTCCGGAAGATTACCGGAAAAGGCTCCAAGATTGGATCTCTCGGGAACGGAGGCTTCCGATGCCAGAAAAGTGTTTTCATGGGTCCCTCTGGTATACAGGGAATATTTGTGAATTCATAGGCCAAGAAATAGGGTTAGGGGAGCTGCGTGGGCCCACAAGCCTGGGGGACGAGCCCTACCCCCTTGGGTGCGCCCTTGTGGCTTGTGGCCACACGGCGGCTCTCTCGACTTTATCTCCATGTCTCGTGGGTTGCTTCTAGTCCAAGAAAAAATATTCTGAAGATTTATTCCGTTTGGACTCTATTTAATATTCCTTATCTGTAATGCTCAAAAACAAGGAAAAACAGAAACTGACACTAGGCTCTAGATTAATAGGTTAGTTCCAAAAATAGTATAAAATAGCATATTAATGCATATAAAACATCCAAAATAGATAATATAATAGCATGGAACAATAAAAAATTATAGATACGTTGGAAATGTGTCAAGCATCCCCAAGCTTAATTCCTGCTCGTCCTCGAGTAGGTAAATGATAAAAACAGAATTTTTGATGTGGAATGCTACCTAACATATTTATCCATGTAATATTCTTTATTGTGGCATGACTATTCAGATCCGTAAGATTCAAAACAATAGTCTAATATTGACATAAAAATAGTAATACTTCGAGCACACCAACGAGGCAATCGTGTCCTTTCGAAATAACATGGCCTTAGAAAGTTATCCCTACAAAATCATATGGTCTGGCTATGCTCCATCTTCCCACACAAAGTATCTAAATCATGCACAACCCCGATGAACAAGTCAAGCAATTGTTTCACACTTTTGGTGTTCTTAAACCTTTTCAACTCTCACGCAATACATGAGCGTCAACCATGGATATAACACTATAGGTGAAATAGAATATGGAGGGGGTGCAAGGAAAAAGGGAGAAGATAGTCTCACATCAACTAGGCGTATCAACGGGCTATGGAGATGCCCATCGATAGATATCAATGTGAGTGAGTAGGGATTGCCATGCAACAAATGCACCTAGAGCTATAAGTGTATGAGAGCTCAAAAAGAAAACTAAGTGGTCGTGCAATGAATATACACTAGTTATATGAAAGTGACAAAATAGGAGACTCTCAATCATGAAGATCATGGTGCTACTTTGAAGCACAAGTGTGGAAAAAGATAGTAGCAGTTGTCCCTTCTCTCTTTCTCTCATTTTTTTTATATTTTGGTGCGCATCTTTGGCCTCTTTTTTTTATTTGGGCTTCGTTGGCCTCTTTTATTTTTTGTAAAGTCCAGATACTCATCCCAACTTGGGGGAGTCATGGCTTCCATCATCCTTTTCTCACACGAGACAATGCTCTATTAATGAAAATCATCACACTTTTATTTACTTACAAATCGATACCTAGAATAAAATGATGGTGCATGACTCTATATGCAAGATGAAGTGATGGTGCATGTCATGAAAAACTGAATGGTGGAAGTTGCATGGCAATATATCTCGGAATGGATATGGAAATGCCATAATAGGTAGATATGGTGGCTGTTTTGAGGAAAATATATGGTGGCTGTTTTGAGGAAGGTGGGTTTGATGTACCGGCGAAAGTTGTGTGGTACTAGAGAGGCTAGCAAAGGTGGAAGGGTGAGAGTGCGTATAATCCATGGACTCAACATTAGTCATAAAGAACTCACATAATTATTGAAAAAGTCTATTAGTTATCAAACAAAGCATTAGATGCATGCTCCTAGGGTAGAGGTTGGTAGGAGTTAACCATCACGCGCTCCCGGCCCTCACACAAAGGTTGACAATCATTAAACAAATCATGCTCCAACTTTGTTACATAACGGTTCACCATACGTGCATGCTACGGGAATCACAAACTTTAACACAAGCATCTCTTCCAATTCACAACTACTCACTAGCATGACTCTCGTGTTACCATCTCTATTATCTCAAAACTATATGCAAGGAATCAAACTGCTCATAGTATTCAATGCACTAAATATGAAAGTTTTTATTATATCCCTCTTGGATACCCGTTATATTAGGACTAAATTCATAACCTAAACAAAATACCATGATATTTTAAGAAACTCTCAAAATAATATAAGGTATGGGAGTTCAATAATTTCTATAAAATACAACACCACCATGCTCTAGAAAGATATAAGTGAAGCACTAGAGCAACATTGCCTAGCTCAAAATATATAAGTGAAGCACATAGAGTATTCTAATAAATTCATGATTCAGCGTGTCTCTCTCAAAAGATGTCTGCAGCAAGGATGATTGTGGCACACTAGAAAAACAAAGACTCATATCATACAAGACGCTCCAAGCAAAACACATATCATGTGGTGAATAAAAATATAGCCTCAAGTAAATGTACTGATGGATTGAAGACGAAAGAGGGGATGCCTTCCGAGGCATCCCCAAGCTTAGACTTTTTGGTATCCTTGAATATGGCTTGGGGATCCTTTGGCATCCCCAAGCTTAGGCTCTTGCCACTCCTTAATCCATAGTCCATCAAATCTTCACCCAAAACTTGGAAACTTCACAACACAAAACCCAACAGAAAACTCATGAGATCCGTTAGTATAAGAAAAATAAATCACCACTTTAGGTACTGTTGTGAACTCACTCTTTAATTATATTTGTGTAATACCTACTGTATTCTAACTTCTCCATGGTTCATACCCCCCCGATACATGTTGGAAATATGCCCTAGAGGCAATAATAAATTAGTTGTTATCATATTTCCTTGTTCATGATAATCGTTTATTATCCATGTTGTAAAGGTATTGATCGGAGACTTAGATGCATGTGTGGATACATAGACAAAACCATGTCCCTAGTATGCCTCTAATAGACTAGCTCGTTGATCAAAGATGGTTAGGTTTCCTAGCCATGGACATGAGATGTCATTTGATAACGGGATCACATCATTGGGAGAATGGTGTGATGGACAAGACCCAAACTACAAACGTAGCATATGATCGTGTCAGTTTAATGCTACTGTTTTCTGCATGTCAAGTATCTGTTATGACCATGAGATCATGAAACTCACGGACACCAGAGGAGTGCCTTGTGTGTATCAAATGTTGCAACGTAACTGGGTGACTATAAAGGTACTCTACAGGTATCTTCGAGGGTGTCTGTTGGGTTGGCATGGATCAAGACTGGGATTTGTTACTCCGTGTGACAGAGAGGTATCTCAGGGCCCACTCGGTAATACAACATCACAACAAGCCTTGCAAGCAATGTGACTAAGTGTTAGTCACGGGATCTTGTATTATGGAACGATTAAAGAGACTTGCTGGTAACGAGGTTGAACAAGGTATGGAGATACCGACGATCGAATCTCGGGCAAGTGACATTCCGAAGAATAAAGGGAACATCATACAGGATTAACTGAATCCTTGACATAGAGGTTCGAACGATAAAGATCTTCATAGAATATGTAGGAACCAATATGGGCATCCAGGTCCCGCTATTGATTATTGACCGTAGAGGTGTCTCGGTCATGTCTACATAGTTCTCGAACCCACAGGGTCTGCACACTTAAGGTTCGATGACGTTTTGGTAGTATAGAGTTATGTATGGTGGTGACCAAAGGTTGTTCGGAGTCCCGGATGAGATCCCGGACGTCAGGAGGAGCTTCGGAATGGTTCGGAGGTAAATATTGATATATAGGAAGTCCTATTTTTGTCGCCGGAAAAGTTTCGGGCTCATCGGTAGTGCACCGGGAGTGCCGGTAGTGTACCAGGAGACCATCGGGAGAGGTATTTCGACCCAAGAGGCTACATGGGCAGTAGGAGAGTGAATACCAGCCCTTAGTGGGCTGGTGGAAGTCCCACACAAGGCCCATGCGGCTGGGAGAGAAAACCCAAAGAGACAAGGTGCAAAAAAGGCAAAATACTGAGGAATCCTAGTCCTACTAGGATTGGAGGAGGAGTCCTCTCCTCCTTGATTCGGCCGAACCAAGGGCTGGTCCCATGAGGGCCAAGCCTCCTCCTCTCTTCCTCCTATATATACTAGAGGTTTTAGGGTTTTTAACACTAGATTTTCAGCCACGTGCTATCCATTCCTCCAGTGCATAGTTTCTCCTCTAGATCGGATTTCTGCAGTGCTTAGGCGAAGCCCTGGCGGAATAGCTCCACCACCATCGCCGGAGTGCTGTCATGCTGTTGGAGAACTCTTCTACCTCTCCGCTCCCTCTTGCTAGATCAAGAAGGCGGAGATCGTTATCGAGCTGTACATGTGCTGAATGCGGAGGTGCCGTCCGTTCGGCGCTAGATCGGAAGGACCGTGATCAAGATTGCGAGACGGATCGTGATGAGATCGCGGGATGGATCATGATGAGTTTGCGGGATGGATCGTGATTGGATCACGGAAGGGATCGTGATGAGATCACGGGACGCTCGGCGATTTGGATCGTGAAGACGTTCGATTACACCAACCGTGTTTCTTAACGCTTCCCGCTTAGCGATCTACAAGGGTATGTTGATCCACTCTCCCTCTCGTAGATGTTCATCACCATGGATAGGTCTTGCGTGAGCATAGGAATTTTTTTGTTTCACATGCGACGTTCCCAACAGTGGTATCAGAGCTAGGTCTATGTGTAAATGAGATCTCGAGTAGAACACAAAGAATTTGTGGGCGTTGATGCTTAGATTGCTTCCTCCCTTGGTCGTGTTTTGGTTCAGCGGTATTGTGGGATGAAGCGGCCCGGACCAACATTACTCGTACACTTATGAGAGACCGGTTCCCTCAAGTGCAACTTGTTGCAAAAGATGGCTGGCGGGTGGCAGTTTCTCCTTCTTTAGTTGGATCGGATTCGATAAAGGCGGTCCTTGAGAAGGTTGAAAAGCAACTTATGTATCACCATTGTGGTTTATGTGTAGGTGAGAATTTTTCTTGCTAGATACCCGTAGCAGCCACGTAAAACATGCAACAACAATTAGAAGATGTCTAACTTGTTTTTGTAGGGTGTGTTGTGATGTGATATGGCCAATTACATGATGTGATATATGTGATGTATGAGATGATGATGTGTTGTATAGAATATCACGACTTGCATGTCGATGAGTACGGCAACCGGCAGGAGCCATAGGGTGGTCTTTAATTATTGTATGGCCTACGTGTCAATCATTAAGCGCTATGTAATGCTTTACTTTATCGCTAAACGGTAGCAATAGTAGTACGTTGGCGACACGCTGATGGAGATCAAGATGATGGAGATCATGGTGTCGGGCCGGTGACGATGGAGATCATGCCGGTGCTTTCAAGATGGAGATAAAAAGCACAAGTTCATGGCCATATCATGTCACTTATGATTTGCATGTGATGTTAATCATTTTATACACCTTGTTTTGCTTAGGACGACGGTAGCATTATAAGGTGATCCCTCACTTAATTACAAGATAAATTGTGTTCTCCCCGAGTGTGCACCGTTGCAAAAGTTTGTCGTGTTGAGACACCATGTGATGATCGGGTGTGATAGACTCTACGTTCACATATAACGGGTGCAAGCCAGTGTTGCACATGCGGAACACTTGGGTTAAACTTGACGAGCCTAGCATGTACAGACATGGCCTCGGAATACAAGAGACCGAAAGGTCGAACATGAGTCATATAGTAGATATGATCAACATGATGATGTTCACCATTGAAACTACCTCAACTCACGTGATGATCGGACTTGAGTTGGTGAATTTGGATCATGTATCACTCGAATGACCGGAGGGATGTCAATTTGAGTGGGAGTTCTTCAGTAATATGATTAAATGAACTCATTATCATGAACATAGTCAATAGTATCTTTGCAAATTATGTTGTAGATTACTTGCTCGCGCTGTAGCTCCCTTGAATTTTTATATGTTCCTAGAAAAATAGAGTTGGAAGATGATGGTAGCAATATTGCGGACTGGGTACGTGATCTGAGGATATTCCTCATTACTGCACAGAAGGCTTATGTCCTTAATGCACCGCTCGGTGCGCCACCCCCTCTAGCGTCGTCTGTAGATGTAGTGAACATCTGACAGGCGCGTTTTGATGACTACTTGATAGTTTAGTGCATCAGGCATTACGGCTTAGAATTGAGGCTCTGAAACGTTTTGAACATCACGGAACATATGAGATGTTCTAAGATTTGAAATTAGGATCTCAGGCTCGTGCCCATGTTGTGAGATGTGACATCTCCAACAAGATTCTTTGCCTGCAAGATAAAAGAGAATAGCTCAATTGTTGAGCATGTGCTCAGATTGTCTGGGTGCTACAATCGCCTGAATCGAGTGGGAGTTGATATTCCAGATAAGATAGTGATTGATATAGTTCTCCAAGTCACTGTCACTAAGCTACTAGAACTTGGTGATGAACTATAAAATGTCAGGGATAGAAATAATGATCCCTGAGCTGTTCGTGATGTTTGACACCGCGAAGGTAGAAATCAAGAAGGAGCGTCAAGTGTTGATGGTTAGTAAAACCACTATTTTGGAGAAGGGCAAGGGCAAGGAGGGAAACTTCATGGATGGCAAGTCGGTTGCTACTCCAATGAAGCAACCCAAAGTTGAACCCTAACCCGAGACTAAGTGCTTTGATTATGAGGAGAGCGGTCACTGAAGCGGAACAACCCTAGATACTTGGTAGATAAGAAGGCTGGCAACATCGACAGAAGTATATTTGATATACGTGTTATTGATGTGTACCTTGCGAGTGCTCCTCGTAGCACCCGGGTATTGGATACCGGTTCGGTTGCTAAATGTTAGTAACTAGAAATAAAAGCTATGGAATAAACGGAGAACTAGCTAAGGGTGAGGTGACGATGTGTGTTGGAAATGTTTCCAAGGTTGATGTGATCAACATCGCACGCTCTCTCTATCTTTGGGATTAGTGACGAACCTAAATAAATGTTATTTGGCGTTTTGTGTTGAGCATGAATGTGATTAGATCGTGTTTATTGCAACACGGTTATTCATTTAAGTTAGAGAATAATGGTTATTCTGTTTACATGAATAATACCTTCAATAGTCATGCACCCAGTGAGAATGGTTTGTTGAATCTTGATCGCAGTAATACACATGTTCATAACATTGATGCCAAAAGATACAAAGTTAATAATGATAGTACCACATACTTGTGGCACTGCCGCTAAATGTCATATTGGTATAAAGCGCATGAAGAAACTCCATGCTGATGGATCTTTGGACTCATTCGATTTCGAATCGGTTGATACATGCGAACCATGCCTCTTGGGCAAGATGACTAAGTACCCCGTTTTCCAGATGGATGGAGCGGGCAAGTGATTTATTGGAAATGATACATGTTGATGTATGCAATTCAATGAGTCTTGTAGTGTGTGGTGGATATCATTATTTTCTTACCTTCACTGATGATTTGAGTAGATATAGTGTATATTTACTTAATGAAACACAAGTCTGAATCATTTGAAAGGTTCAAAGCAAATTGAGAGTGAAGTTTAAGATCATCTTGATAAGAAGAAATGTCTGCGATATGATCGTGGAGGTGAATATCTGAGTTACGAGTTTGGCGTACAACTTTAGACAATGTGAAAGTTGTTTCACAACACATGCCACCTGCAACACCATAGCGTGATGGTGTTTCCGGACTCCATAGTCGTGGTCTATTGGATATGGTGCGTGCTATGATGTCTCTTATCATTTTGCTACTATAATTTTGGGGTTATGCATTAGAGACAACTACATTCACTTTAAATAGGGCACCATCTAAATCCGTTGAGATGACACCGTGTGAATTATGGTTTGATAGAAACCTAAGCTGCCATTTCTTGATGTTAGGGGCTGCGACGCTTGTGTGGAAAATGTTTTCACCTAATGAGCTCGAACCCAAAGCGGACAAATGCATCTTCATAGAATACCCTAAGAACAGTTGGGTGAACCTTCAATCTCAGATCCAAGCATAAAGTGTTTGTTGCTAAAACGGGTCCTTTCCCGAGTAAAAGTTTCTCTCGAAAGAATTGAGTGGGAGGAAGATAGAACTTTATGAGGTTGTTGAACCTTTGTTTCAACCAGAGAGTAGCGCAGCACATAAAGATGTTTCTGTGGAACCTACGTCAGTTCAAGAGGAAGTAAATGATGATGATCATGAAGCTTCGGATCAAGTTGGTATCGAATCTCGTAGGTCGACAAGGATGTGCACTGCTCGTTAGCGGTACGACAACCCTGTCTTGGAGGTCACGTTGTTGGACAACGATGAACCTACGAGCTGTGGAGAAGCGATGATGGGCCCGGATTCTAACAAATGGTTAGAGGCCATGAAATCCGAGATAGGATCCATGTATGAAAACCAAGTATAGACTTTGGTAGGCTTGCTCGTTGGACGATAGGTCGTTGAGTACAAATGGACCTTTAAAATGAAGACAGACGCTGATGGTAAATGCCACCATTTATAAAGCTCGACTTGTCGCAAAGAAGTTTCCGCCAAGTTCAAGGAGTTGACTGCGATGAGATTTTCTCACTCGTAGCGATGCTAAAGTCTATTGGAATTATGTTAGCAGTTGCTGCATTTTTCAATTATGAAATCTAGCAGATGGATGCCAAAACATCGTTTCCTTCCTTAAGGAAAGGTTGTATGAGATACAACCAGAAGGTTTTGTTAGTCCTAAGGATGCTAAAAGGCGTGCAAGCTTCTGTGATCCATCTATGAACTGAAGCAAGCATCTCGGAGTTGGAATATACACTTTGATGAGGTGATCAAAGTTTTTGAGTCTATACAAAGTTTATGAGAAACTTGTATTTGCAATAAAGTGAGTGGGAGCACTATAGAGTTTCTGATAAGTATATGTGGATGACATGTTGCTATTCGAAAATAATGTGGAATTTCTGGAAAGCATAAACGGTTGTTTGAAAAGTGATTTTCAAAGGAAGACCTGGATAAAGCTACCTAATTGTTGAGCATCAAGATCTATAGAGATAGATCAAGATGTTTGATAAGACTTTCAATGAGTACATACCTTGACAAGATTTTGAAAGAGTTCAAAATGGATCAGTCAGAGAAAGAGTTCTCGCCTGATTTCTAAGGTGTGAAGTTGAGTGAGACTCAAAGCTCGACAACGGCAGAAAGAGAAAGGACGAACGTCGTCCCCGATGCCTTAGCCATAGGCTCTATATTATGCCATGTTGTGTACCGCACCTGGTGTCTGCCTTGCCATGAGTCTGTCAAGGGGTACAAAAGTGATCCAGGAGTGGATCACTGGACAGCGGTCAAGATTATCCTTACTAACTAGAAGAATAAGAAGATGTTTCTCGATTATGGAGGTGATAAAGAGTTACGTCGATGCAAGCTTTAACACCAATCCGGATGACTCGTAGTAGCAATCTGGATACGTATAGTGGAGCAGCCATTTAAAATAGTACCAAGTGGAGTGTGGTAGCAGTGTTTACGGTTTGACATAGAGATTTGCAAAGTACACACGGATCTGAATGTCGCAGACCCGTTGAACATAAGACCTCTCTCACATGCAAAGCATGATCGAGCCCCAGAACTCATTGGGTGTTAGATTCATAACAATGCGTATCACATGGTGATGTGAACTAGATTATTGACTCTAGTGCAAGTGGGAGACTATTAGAAATATGCCCTAGAGGCAATAATAAATTAGTTGTTATCATATTTCCTTGTTCAGGATAATCGTTTATTATCCATGCTATAATTGTATTGATCGGAGACTTAGATGCATGTGTGGATACATAGATAAAACCATGTGCCTAGTATGCCTCTAATAGACTAGCTTGTTGATCAAAGATGGTTAAGGTTTCCTAGCAATGGACACGAGATGTCATTTGATAACGGGATCACATCATTGGGAGAATGGTGTGATGGACAAGACCCAAACTACAAACGTAGCATATGATCGTGTCAGTTTAATGCTACTATTTTTTGCATGTCAAGTATCTATTCCTATGACCATGAGATCATGCAACTCACTGACACCGGAGGAGTGCCTTATGTGTATCAAACGTCGCAACGTAACTGGGTGACTATAAAGGTACTCTATAGGTATCTCCGAGGGTATCTGTTGGGTTGGCATGGATCAAGACTGGGATTTCTTACTCCGTGTGACGGAGAGGTATCTTAGGGCCCACTCGGTAATACAACATCACAACAAGCCTTGCAAGCAATGTGACTAAGTGTTAGCCACAGGATCTTGTATTACGGAACGAGTAAAGAGACTTGCCGGTAGCGAGGTTGAACTAGGTATGGAGATACCAATGATCGAATCTCGGGCAAGTGACATACCGAAGAACAAAGGGAACATCATATGGGATTAATTGAATCCTTGACATAGAGGTTTGACCGATAAAGATCTTCGTAGAATATGTAGGATCCATGTCCCGCTATTGGTTATTAACCGTAGAGGTGTCTCGGTCATGTCTACGTAGTTCTCGAACCCGCAGGGTCTGCACACTTAAGGTTCGACGACGTTTTGGTAGTATAGAGTTATGTATGGTGGTGATCGAAGGTTGTTCGGAGTCTCGGATGAGATCCCGGACATCTCGAGGAGCTCCGTAATGGTCCGCAGGTAAAGATTGATATATAGGAAGTCCTATTTTGGTCGCCGGAAAAGTTTCGGGCTCATCAGTAGTGCATCGGGAGTGCCGGTATTGTACCGGGAGACCATCGGGAGGGGTATTTCGACCCAAGAGGGTACATGGGATGTGGGAGAGTGAATACCAGCCCTTAGTGGGCTGGTGGAAGTCCCACACAAGGCCCATGTGGCTAGGAGAGAAAACCTAAAGAGATAAGGTGGAAAAAGGCAAAATAGGGAGGAATCCTAGTCCTACTAGGATTGGAGGAGTCCTCCTCTCCTCCTTGATTCGGCCGAACCAAGGGCTGGTCCCTTGAGGTCCAAGCCTCCTCCTCTCTTCCTCCTATATATACTAGAGGTTTTAGGGTTTTTAGCACTAGATTTTCAGCCACGTGCTACCCGTTCCTCCAGTGCATAGTTTCTCCTCTAGATCGAATTTCTGCAGTGCTTAGACAAAGCCCTGGCGGAATAGCTCCACCACCATCGCCGGAGCGCCGTCACGCTGCCGAAGAACTCTTCTACCTCTCTGCTCACTCTTGCTGGATCAAGAAGGCGGGGATCGTCATCGAGTTGTACGTGTGCTGAACGCGGAGGTGCCGTCCGTTCGGCGCTAGATCGGAAGGACCGTGAGACGGATCATGATGAGATCGCGGGACCGATCGTGATGAGTTCATGGGACAGATCATGATTGGATCGCGAGACAGATCATGATGAGATCGCGGGATGCTCGGCGATTTGGATTGCGAAGACATTCGACTACACCAACCGCGTTTCTTAACGCTTCCCGCTTAGCAATCTACAAGGGTATGTAGATCCACTCTCCCTCTCGTAGATGCTCATCACCATGGATAGGTCTTGCGTGAGCGTAGGAAATTTTTTGTTTCCCATGCGATGTTCCCCAACATACCCTAGTCCATATTCCCTCAAATCTTCACCCAAAACTTGAAGACTTCACAACACAAAACCCAACAGAAAACTCATGAGATCCGTTAGTATAAGAAAAATAAATCACCACTTTAGGTACTATTATGAACTCATTCTTTATTTATATTTGTGTAATACCTACTGTATTCTAAGTTCTCCATGGTTCATACCCCCTGATACAACCCATAGATACATCAAAATAAGCAAACAATACAAAGAAAACAAAATCTGTCAAAAACAGAACAGTCTGTAGCAATCTGTATACTTCGAATACTTATGAAACTCCAAAAATTCTGAAAATTTATTAAAATCAGTGCAATTTTTATGTCAATATTTTGTAAAAATTCCATATCAATTAGACGCTCTGAAAAAATTAGAAAATTCCTGGACTGAACGCAATAGTTTCTGTTTTTCAGCAAGATCAAATCAACAACTACCATAGATCGCCCCAAAGGTTTTACATGGCTCCAACACTAATTAAAACACCAAAAAATTATTACATATGTAATAATTTGCAAAAACACCAAAATAGAAACAAAAAACAGAAAGCAAAGTAAAATTGGGTTGCCTCCCAACAAGCGCTATTGTTTAACGCCCCTAGCTAGGCAAAACACAATAGATCTAGGTATTGTCATCTTTGGCATGCAATCCATAAGCAGCTCTCATAATAGATTCACAAGGTAATTTTATTTCTTTCTAGGAAAGTGTTCCATGCCTTTCCTTAATGGGAATTGTAATCTAATATTTCCTTCCTTCATACCAATAATTGCACCAATCGTTATAAGAAAAGGTCTACCAAGAATAATAGGACATGTACGATTGCATTATATATCAAGAACAATGAAATCTGTAGGCACATAATTCCTATTTGCAACAATAGGAACATTATGAATCACATGGCAAGTATATTTAAGTCTAACACACTTCCTATGCGTAGGGATTTTGTGAGCAAACAAATTATGGGAACAAAAATCAACTACCATAGGAAGGCAAAACAAGCATGACTTCCAAACTATGAAACATGGAGAGGAAACTTGATATTATTGCAATATTTAAAAGCATATGCTCCTCTCTCATAGTAATTTTCAGTAACGTCATGAAGGAATCTTACAATATAACTATCACACAAAGCATTCTTTTCATGATCAATTATACTCCCTCAATTCCCTTATACAAGGCCACTATGGAAAATACATTTTGCATCTATATAAGGACACAAACAGTAATCGAGGTAAACATTAATGATGTTTCCTCATACTTTCAACTTGTTTAATGCTTGCATGTGTGTATTCATAATGACACTTAGCTACTTTCTTCCCATTCATTGGTTGCATGCATGCGACGCATTAATGATTCTGGTTAACAAAAACAAAACATGACTTTCCAAGTGGCCATTAAATTTTGCCTTGGTATCTGTAATATGAGTTTGTTGCCTTGTATAAGGGAATGGAGGGAGTAGCATACATGTCATCACCAAAACTTGGGGAACAAAAAATATCATCTTCATCAAGCATAGGATCCCCAAGCTTGTGGTTTTGCATATCATTAGCATCATGGTTATTCAGAGAATTCATACTAACAACATGGCAATCATTTTTTTCATTCAAGGAGATATCATGAATCACTTTATAATTTTCTTCTTTCAATACTTCATCAAAATTTTCATGATGTTCAAGCAAAACTTCATAGAGATAATCAAGTGCACTCAACTCACTAGCAATTAGTTCATCATAATTTGGTCTTTTGAAAAGATTAGCAACTGGATGAGGATCCATATCAATAGATTTTTAGCAAGCTAAGATCCAAGCAAATAGAAGGCACATGCATGGCAACACAAGCAAAAATAGCAAACAAGAGATTTGATGAGAAAAAGGCAAGCAAAAAAGAGAAGGCGAATAAAACAGCAAATTTGTGAAGTGGGGGAGAGGAAAACGAGAGGCAAATGGAAAATAAAGTAAATGCAAGAGATGAGTTTGTGATGGGTACTTGGTAGGCTTGATGTGTATCCTCCCCAGCAACGGCCTAGAAATTGCCAAGTTGACGGGAGAGTTCTTATCCTGCCTTGCTATGTATCTCCCCGGCAACGGCGCGAGAAATCCTTCTTGCTACTTCTCGAGCATGCGTTGGTTTCCGTGAAGAGGAATGGTTGATGCAGCAAAGTAGATAAGTATTTCCCTCAGTTGTTGAGAACCAACGATACAAGAAATTCCCCAATAGATGTACCTACACAAAGAATCAAACACTTGCACCCAACGCTATAAAGGGGTTCTAAATCCCTTCACGGTTACTTGCAAGGATGAGATCTGATAGAGATAGATAGAATAGATTGCTTGAACGGAAAGTAAAATAAAAGGTAAATAAATTGCAGCAAATTATTTTTGGTATTTTGGGTTTATAGATCTGAAAAATAATTATGGAAAGTAGACCCCATGGCCATAGGTTTCACTAGAGGCTTCTCTCATGATGGCAAGTATTACAGTGGGTAAACAAATTGCTGTCGAGCAATTGATAGAAAAGCGAGTAATTATGAAGATATCCAAGGCAATTATTATGCATATAGGCATCACGTCCGTGTCAAGTAGACTTAAATGATTCTGCATTTACTACTATTACTCGACACATCGATCGACTTCTGCCTACATCTACCGTATTAAGTTCACGAAGAACAGAGTAACTCATTAGGTAAGGTGACATGATGTAGAGGGATAAACTCAAGCAGTATGATGAAAACCCCATCTTTGTATCCTCGATGGAAACAATACAATACGTGCCTCTCAACCCCTACTTTGTCACTCGGTGAGGACACCGCAAGATTGAACCCAAAACTAGCCACTTCTCCTATTGCAAGAATTACCAATCTAGTTGGCCAAACCAAACCAATAAATCAAAGAAAATTGCAAAGATATGAAATAATGCATATAAGAATTCAGAAAAGACTTAAATAATATTCATAGATAATCTGAACATAAACTCACAATTCATCGGATCTCGACAAACACACCACAAAAGAGTATTACATCGGATAGATCTCCATGAAGATCATGAAGAACATGGTATTGAAGATTAAAGAGAGAGAAACGCCATCTAGGTACTATCTATGGAACCGAAGGTCTGTGGTGAACTACTCACGCATCATCGGAGGGGCAATGGAGTTGATGTAGACGCCCTCCGTGATCGAATCCCCCTCCGGCAGATTACCGGAAAAGGCTCCAAGATTGGATCCCTCGGGAACGGAGGCTTCCGGAGGCGAAAAAGTGTTTTCGTGGCTCCCTCTGGTATACAAGGAATATTTGTGAATTAATAGGCCGAGAAATAGGGTTAGGGAAGCTGTCATGGGCCCAAAAGCCTGGGGCGCGTCCTACCCCCTAGGCACACCCCTGTGGGTTGTGGCCACACGACGGCTCTCCCGACTTCATCTCCAAGTTTCCTGGGTTGCTTCTAGTCAAGAAGAATTATTCCGAAGATTTTATTCCATTTGGACCCCGTTTAATATTCCTTATCTATAATACTCAAACACAAGGAAAAAACAGAAACTGGCACTAGGCTCTAGATTAATAGGTTAGTCCCAAAAATAGTATAAAATAGCATATTAATGCATATAAAACATCCAAAACAGATAATATAATAGCATGGAACAATCAAAAATTATAGATACGTTGGAGACGTATCACTTGTTCCTCCTACTGGATTGATACCTTGGTTCTCAACAACTGAGGGAATACTTATCTACTTCGCTGCATCACCGTTTCCTCTTCAAGGGAAAACCAACGCACACTCAAGAGGTAGCAGTCTTCGATGCTACAAAGTGCAGTCGTGTAGGACCCTCATGTTTGGGACCTCCTTCACAAGAGTACGACTAGCGAGAGAGCTGCTTCTAGAGAGGAGGCCAAGCTGGCACAACTTGAAGTAGACTCGAAGACTCCATTGTATGACGGTTGCGATCCCGAGGTGACCTACTTGAGTTTCACGCTTGAACTTCTAAAGATGAATGTCACAAATAAATGGACAGATAAAAGCCTCGATGAGCATTTGAAGTATCTACGTAATAAAGTTCTTCCCGCATTGAACCTGTGTCCTACTAGTGTCAATGAGGCCAACAAAATCGTTTGCCCTTTTGATTTGCCGCATATTAGGTACCACGCATGCATCAACGATTGCATCATTTATTGGGGGAGCATGCGGAAAAAATAGTTGTGCAATGTGCAATGCTTCTCGATACAATAAGGCAGGAAAGAAAGCTCCTCAGAAAGTTGTATGGTACTTTCCGATCACTCCTCGTCTGCAGCGGTATTTCGTAGATCCTAAGGAAGCAAAGCTCATGCGCTGGCACGTGGAGAGGAAGAAGCCCGACAATGGAGATGATCCAAAGCTGAGACACCTCGTAGATGGTAGCCAGTGGAGAGCATTCAACACTGTATATGGATTTGCTACAGAAGATCCAAGGAACATCGTGCTTGGTGCGAGTACCGATGGCATGAATCCGTTTGGAAACCAAAACACGAACCACAACACATGGCCCGTCTTTGAATGGATGTACAACCTCCCCGATGGAAGTGGATGAAGACAAAGTACATAAACATGAGCATGATGATTCAAGGGCCGAAACAACCGGGAAATAATATTAACCTGTATATGGGGATTCTGAAAGAGGAACTAGATGCATTATGGAAAACACCAGCATGGACATGGGACGCCAGCAAAGGAGAGTATTTCTATATGAGAGCCATGCTGATGACGACGGTGCACGGCTATCTCGGTTACGGGTACACCTTAGGCTAGGTGTGCCACGGATATTGTGGATGCACGAGGTGCATGGATGATACAACATCTCAGCAGCTTACTCAACGAAAGATGGCGGGACCGGGAAAATCGTGTACATGGGGCATCATAGATGGCTCGAGAAGGATGACCCATGGAAAAAGCGTGGAGATCTATTCAATGGGTTGGCTGAGAATTGAGGACCTCCACATAAGAGGAGCGGCACCGAAATCAACGAGTTTTTGAAAAACTGGGAACAGTGCCCCACGCCGGGAAAGGTGAAAAAGGCGCCGAAGCCGCTTCTAAAGGTATGGAACACAAGGTCTGTTTTCTGGAACTTGGAGTACTGGCCCAATCATGACATGCATCATTGCCTTGATCAAATGCATATCACAAAGAATGTCCTCGAGAGCTTGCTTGGCACACTGATGAACATGCCGTAGAAGACCAAGGACGGGCCGAAGGCAAGGAAAGACTTGGAATATTTGAAGATCAGGAAAGATCTCCACTATAAAAAGTCGACAAAGGATACAGAGACGGAGATGGAGGGGGTAGGGGTAGAAAAGTCAACAAGAAGGAGGAGAATTATTGCCCCCCTTCTTTATTCACCTTAAGTGCGAAGGAGATCGATCAATTCATCAAGTGCCTTATGGGAACCAAAGTCAGTTCTGATTACTGTGGGAAGATAAGTAGATTTCTAGACCCCAAGAAGAAAAGGTTCAGCGGGATGAAGTCTCATGACTGTCATGTGAGGATGACGCAGATACTCCCGGTTGCCATTAGAGGGATAATGGACAAGCACGTCCATGACACGCTTACTGGTCTCTGCAACTTCTTCAATGTTATCTCTCAAAAGTCCATAAGTGTGAAGCAGCTCCGAAGGCTACAGGAAGAGATCATTGTCATACTATGTGAGCTTGAGATGTACTTCTCGCCCGCGTTCTCTGACATCATGGTGCATCTGTGTGTCCACATCATGGACGACATCATCAACCTCATGCCGAAATTCCTTCACAGCATGATGTCGTTCGAGAGGATGAATGGGGTCATCAAAGGATTCATTCGTAACATGTCTCGTCCTGATGGGAGCATCATCTAGGGGTATCTGACGCATGAGTGCATCTCCTTTTGCAAGAATTATATAGGCGTCGAAGACCCCGTTGTTGGTTTTCCCGTCAAGAAGCACGATGGGAGGCTCGGAGGAGAAGGTCACAGCAACGGCCGGAGGGAATTGCATGTGGACTACTCGGATCGACGGAACGACTTTGACAGGGCTAACTTAGTAGTGCTACAACACCTAGATGTGGTAGATGATTATGTGGCATGGCACAAAGAAACCATCGCAAATAAGTACCATGATAAGTGGATACTCAAGATGGACGACGAAGTTACTGTAGATCACAACGCCACTTTCTTGCGTTGGTTCAAAGAGCAAGTTCTTGAAAATCCCCCGGAAGATGGCAGTTCGGACGGATTGCTCAAACACGCCTTAGCACATGGCCCCGCGCCCAAACGCGCGACCTATCAGTCATATGATATCAATGGGTACACGTTCTACACGGAGGCCAAAGACATGGACAGTGATTACCAAAACTCCGGGGTGACAATTGAATGCGTGACCGACACCAACGACACAACCGAAATATTCTACGGAAGGGTCGAAGAGATTGGGAGCTTGACTATGCTGGAATGCATGATGCGACGATGTTCCGTGTCAGATGGGCTAAGGACGTCGTAAGAGAAAACAAGTATTTCACTACCATGTCTATACCTGACGCGAAGAGCGCAACCGTGAACATTAACGTCATCGCCAAAACTGAGCCATGGGTACACGCTAATCACGTGACACAATGCTTCTTCATAACCGCCCCGACCAATCCCAATCGTGTTGTCATGAGGAGAGGCAGAAGGAGCACCGTCGGAATGGATGTAGTCGCTAACGAGGAAGTCTACGACCAATACGGCAACCCGATGAGGGAAGATAACGATGACGATGAAGCATATTTGAAAATAAGAATCAATACTACATTATCTAAGAAAGATCGTACTCCATGGTTCTGGAAAAGTCACAAGGAGGGGCTCAATTATTCGGCAACAAACAAGAAAGGGAAGAAGCTCAATGTGAAACGTCGTCGACACAGCTGAGAAACCATCATTCATAGATATGTATCTATTTTGTGTACGCACTTAAGTAACTGTTATCGGTCAACTGATATATATATATATATATATATATATATATGTTACCACCACATGCATGGTTCCGGTGATATTCGCGCAGTGTGGGAGGGAGATGCTGTCATAAACAAATAGGGAGAAAGCAACACAAAAGATATACAAAAGGGAGAAAGAAATACAAAAAAACAAACAAAAGGGAGAAAGCAATACAAAATAAAAAGGAAAGTAAACAGAAAATAAAAGGAAAATAATAAAAAGAAAGAAAACATATCAGTAGCGTTGGATTATGAACCAGCGTTATAGCTAATGTAGTTATAGCGCTGGACCTAAAACAACGCTACTACTATGTGTAATTTAGAATTAAAAAACAAAAAATTAAAACAGTTAGCAGTAGCGCTGGATTACAACCCAGCGCTATAGCTATAGCGCTGGATCCTAACCTAGCGATACTACTATTTTGAGTTAACCGCACCGCACGGGCTCAAATTTTGCCAAGTCCATTCCCCCACTCTCCCACCTCTCCCCCTCCTCTCTGCTGTCACCCGCCACCATCGCCCTTGCCCGCCGCTCCGACCTCCTCCTCATACGTACTGATTCCCAAGACCTATCTGGACCTCACCATCGCCACGTGGGCTCGCCCTCGACCTCGTCGCCACCGCCCTCTCCCCCACCCTCTACCTCGCCGCCGATGCCCTCCCCCCGCCCTCGACCTCACCGTCGCCCCGTAAGCCTCTCCCTCTCCTCTCCCCTGCCCTCATCTCACTCTCTCTCTACTCTTTGCTCTCTCTCTCTCTCTCTCTTAGCTAATATGAACCCTAGCTAGGAGTTGGATGTATGAACCCTAGGGCAGTAGCAAATTTATAGGAAATTTTTAGGGCAGTAGCAAATTTGTTTAATTAGGACAGTAGCAAATTTGTTTAGGGCTGTAGCAAATTTAATTTAGGTTAGTAGAAAATTTAGCTAAATTAGCAAAAAAAGCTATAAATAAAAAATGTTGATTGATGTTATATGATTTTGCAATGTTATATGATGCTCATATGTTGGTTGAATGTCGAAGAATGTCCGAGTGGCCTATGTTGATTGAATGTTATATGATTTTGCAATGTTGGTTTAATGTCGAAGAATGTGCGAGTGGCCTGTGTTTTGTCGGAATGTTGATTAATTTTTGTTCCGGCAAATTTCAGGCGCTCCATATGTCCACTTTTTAGCAAATGTCATGCCGAAAATTTCCGTGATTTTCGGCACGACTTGTGATAGAAACTAGGACATATGGAGTGCCCGGGATTTTCCGGAAGGGGAATGAATCAACATTCGGAACAAATGCAGGCCCCTTTTTTCTCTTCATTATATCTTTTATTTACAATTGTTGAATAGGAAACATGTCTAGCCACGCCTCAGCTAGGGGTTCTGCTCGCCTCGAAGAAGACCCCATCGAGGTAGAAAATCACTATTTCGATTACCTGGACGAACACCAGAGGGTAGGTGCATGGTGGCGGCAGTGGCACCAACACCGACACTAGAATTGGCACCGAGACCGACAATGATGCTGTCGTAGCCAGTAAAGCACCAAAGCAGAAGAGGACACGAAAACCAAACGAGCTCAGCATCGGACAAATTATGGTCACGGAGATGCACCCCAAGAAATTAGAGCCAATGGTGCCGGAGGAAGCGCGCTCGTGCTGGGGCAATCAACTAGGATGCATCCCCAGAGAAACTGCCAACATCAACGACGAGAAGTTGAAGAAGATACCACATATGGAGCACATGCTCCTAAAGAAGTTGCACAATAGGTTCCTGTTCCCTGGCCGCATAGAAAGCAAAGAACCGTAGGATGACGCCGCCATGACAAAGATAAATAGCAAGGCGAGGGTGATGTTCACCAACGACTTGTCCGCCTGGAAAGTTTGGGTCAAAAAAGCGATTGATAAGAATGAACCGTGGTCCAAGATTCATGCTGACAATCCGACACTTATGGAAGAGGACTTTGAAAAGTTCAAGGAGACTTGCGCTAAGGATGAAACCAAGAAAATGAAGGCGCCCCAGGCCAGGAACACGCCTTCCCACCACCTCGGAAGCTATGGTAACGAGGGGAAGAGGCATGCATGGGCCAAGGAGGACGCCGAACGTGAAAGTCATGCAATCCCAGACCCCTTGGCAGAGTTCACTGACCCGCTAGAGCGTGACTGGATTAGGGCCCGGTACAAGTGAGACCGCGTCAAGAAGATCTTTTAGACGGGCCCGAACACGATGGAGTTCATGAGACTTCTGGTAATTGTTATATTACCACATTATCATATTAGCTTCTAATCAATTTGACTACAAGTTTTGTCACATTATTAGTAAACCATCCATGTTCCTTTTGCAGAAAGAGTAGCACCAAAAGGCAGCCGAAAGCTACGAGTCGTCACTGTCATCGGCGAGGCCCAAGTGGGACACCCCTTTCAATAGGGCCCTCAACATAATGAAAAAGGTGTGAGAGGATAAACTTCCATCGTATGGACGTGTACACGGCGTCGGAGATGGCGCCTCATGGAAGACGTGCTACCACGAGAAGCCGGAGGAAAGAAGGCAGAGACGTTCATTGCTTAGTCAACAACACATCGATGAGAAGGCCACACTTGCGGTCAATCAGGCTAAAGCTGAGACCAAAGTAGAGTTGGAACAGATAGTCGATCAAAGGGTCAGTGCAGCGCTAGCTAACATCACATCTGACTTCACATCTTCCTTTACCAGCTTTATTCCGGCATTTTTCGATTGGACGAAGAAAAATCCAAATAAAGGGCCAGAGGACTTTCCCATTCCCAGCTACATCAGGAGCAATTCGGTGAACATCGCACCACCAGCACCTGCTCACGCCACCGCACATGCTCCCGTACCTGGTCCTTCTCCTATTTATAGCATCCCGTCCTCCGTATCTGGCCTACTCAATGGGGCTTCGTCTTTGGCTGAGCTCGACGCCCTCATGCTAATTACGCGTCATACCCTCTTAACCAACATATCTATAGTCTTCCGTTTCAGTTGCCTTTTGGATGTTTGACATCACAGACATGTCTTCGCAGGCCAACGATACCCCGTGCACCCTACTTTACGACATCAAGGGCCATAAGGTGGTCGTGGAAAAGGCAACGATCGTGAAGCCAAAGGACCACATGTCCCACAACCGAGAGATGACCGATGGCGTCTTCAAGGTTAAGGTGGCCAGTGTCTTAGCGGACTTCGAGGATTTGCCTCCTCCGATACCAGTCAATGATGAGGAGACCCCTCAATGGATTGGCGCATGTAAGAGCTGGTTCTTGCCTTGGACGAAGACTCTTCTTCGTGTCGAGGTGCCTAGTATCACACCAACGACAACTTCTCAAGAAGGTATGAACACCACCCCACCTACCAAATCACCTGTACCTATCATGGCGGCTAATAGCGGACGGGGCAAGGGATAGCCTCCATTAGTGCCAGATGACGTTGCCCCCATTGTCAAACAAGCAAATGCTGATGATGACATGGATGAGGATGATGATGACCCAGATAAGTATTTCAATACCACCTATGATGATGGAGGATTGATGGCTTAGGACGATGAAGACTCAGGCTATGAGCATGGAGATGATGACTTGATGCTGCCTGATTTGCTGGAGCCGGAACGTCCTAAGGCGGAATGCAAAAAATCTCTCTTCATGCGATCCTCGCAGGAGACGCCTCGAGATGCCGCCTCTACCTAGCAAGAACAACACCAGGGCCATCCACTATTTAGCCCGACGACACTGGGGGTGATGGTTAGGGAAGTTATGGCGGCCGGCTCACTACCGCCACCCCCCAAGAAGCAAAGGAGGATACCAGAAAAGAAAGGCCCTAAAGGCGCGAGAGCTGCTTCAAGCAGCCAGCCGCCTCTAAAGCAACGGGTGGTAGACAAAATACCTGTCGAAGGTGTGAAGCGTTTCCATGTCACCGGCATCCCGATCCTATCTGTGAAAGCGCTATAGCACATATTGAACAATGATCTAAGGAGACTCCATGAAGATGTGTTGGCCAGCAAGAAAATCCTTCTCATCTCAGAAAAACCAGGATACCCGCTTTACGCGGCTCAGGTACCGGATGGGAAGTTATACGTAGAGGGATGGCCCACGGATAAGTTCATCCTGCAATTTGACTACATCTACGACATGTTCCACATGACCAAGCTGGATTTCGAGTTCATTCGCATGTATGCGTTGTATCTCAACTACATCATCAGGATCGAGAACATAAAATATATCTGCATCATGGGCCCGTACCATATGCACGATAGCTTCTTGGATGTCTGCAAACATCACTTGACTATGCGAGAAAGTATATCGGTGGCTTCATGGTCGCTAATAAGGACAAGGAAGCGATTCTCCTGCCTTATAATCCCACGTAAGTCATCCACACATATCCTTTCGTAAGTGTTAATCATTCCTTTGCAAGCATGGAGGCTAATTTGGGTTGTACTTAATTTGCGCAACGGGGGAGGGGGGTCGCTGTCCTCATCGTTCTGTACCCAGAATACTCCCATGCTATATACTTGGACTCATCGAAGAACATCAAGAACAAGGATTACAAGCACATAAAGAGTGTTCTCGATAGTGCCCTATTTATCTTCAACCTGTCTAGTGGATATATCAAGGTGAAAAAGTACATGAAGAACGGGATGGTTTTCAGCCATAAGACCAACTTCTGCTGCATCCAACAACCGCACAACAGTAAGGCTGATGGATTCTACCTCATGCATCACCTGCTCGAGTTCAGAAGGGATAATCAACGCCTTCGCATGTCAGCTACTACCAACGATGCTGAGATTGTCAACTAGGACACAAGCATAGGAAAGACACTGGATCATCGAATCCGAGCTGAGTTTTATCATGTACAGTGTGAACTTGCCCAAGTGATCATGAATCAGGTCCTCGAACCAAATAGGGATGTTCTACCATGGGCCAACCACGTGGGATGATGTCCGAGCACTACTAATCGCTCAACCTCTAGATCTGAAGCCTTTCAAGAAGCTCGGGTGCTTCCTCCCTGACTATGAAGATTGGACCGCCGACATTGAGGACTGATTGTCGTTGACAATATATGTGTCACTACCGTCCAGACAAAACTATGTGATGTAATTAAATCGTGGTCCTGAACTAGCGTAGATCGCTCTAGTTAATTAGTTTGGGTATTAGGAACTTCGTCATTTATGTTTACTATAGGTTGCTTTTATTTTGCTAATTATGCCTCTTTGTTTTCTTAAGTACATTTTGTTGCATATTATCGTTCATTTCATCAACTGACGATGCAGGTACATAGATCAGAGATGACGAAGGACTGCTATGTTGTGTTTGTTAGGAGGGTTCCAGGAGTCTACTACCACTGGACACACGCTCAGGCCCAGGTGGACAAGTACCCGGGTGCTAGCCATAGAGGGTTCGACAGCAGAGCCAAAGCAGAAAGTAGTTACTTGAGGTGGACACTCTAGCAAGAGCGGGGGCGGAACCGCCGGTGCCTCAAGTACTACATAGTCGCGGTCTTGCTCATGCTGATCTCTCTTCTCTTCTACATCATGGTTTTGATAGAGATGATGAAACTTGTGTGTGTGCCATGACCATGCAATTGCACTTATTCGAGACATGACATGACTTGTGTATCGCTATTTTCGAGATGTGATGATATTTGTGTTGAATGATGATGATGTTGGTATGATATGATGAGAATATTGTATGTTTATTGTGATCTGATGAAACTACTGTATAGAGCATGTACAAATACATCAAAAATACGTAGAGGGGGTATGAATCTGTGAAAGCAGGAATAGTAGCAGTTGTGCTGGAAGGCATCTGGCAGTAGCGCTTGCCTTTACGCAGCGCTACAGATAGTTATCAATAGCGCTGGTCAGTGCAGCGCTACTGCTAACCGTATCAACCAGCGCTACTGCTACAACTTAGCTGTAGCGCCTTAGCAGTAGCGCTGGCACCAGCGCTACTAGTAAGGGTATTTCCAGCGCTACTACTAGGCTCTCTTCTAGTAGTGCTTGTTTGCATTAGACATGTGGCAACCCCCCATTGGATAAGAGGAGGACCAGATCGGGTATAAATAGAAGGTGCATGCAGCCTAGCTATGGGTATGACTCATTCGCAATCCACACACACATTGTAAGGGCAACTCCAGCACGCGACCCCATACGGATGTCCGCTTTGTCCGGATTCTGTCCGTTTGGGACGGGCGATGGGGTCGTGTCCGGGCCATTTCTGGGATGCGATGGCCATGCGCCCAATGCACGGACGCATCCTTGGCCGCATCCTGTTCGCCTCATTTTCAAACACAGGCATTCGAATAGCCACGACCCATAGTTCATGCAAGCGGCCCTAGATCACGCCGGCAACACAGCCAGCCTAGACGTCCTCGTCGGCAACACAGTCAGCGGCCGGCAACATAGCTGCCCCCCCAAAAAGAATAGCTTTTTCACCGGCAACACAGCCGGCGGCTGGCAACACAGCCAGCCTCCATAAAGAATAGGTTTTTCGTGCTGACACACAACCAACGGCCAGCTCACCATGCCAGCCTCCAAAAAAAGAATTGCCACGGCTGATCAGACGCCCTAGTTCAGGCCATCAGCGTCGAACATCTCCTTCTGTCGGGCCTTGAACCAGCTCCTTGTCTTCTCGCTCATCTTGCTCGTGTCCACGCTCATGATCGCCAGTGCCACCTCCTTTGCTTTGGTTGCAACATTGGTAGCCTCGATGTCGAGCTGCCTCTACCTCTCCGCCTCCTTCATGTGCAGCTGCCTCTGCCTGGACGCCTCCTTCATGTTGATCTTCCTCTTCTTGGCCTCCTCCTCCATCTCAAGATTCTTTTTTTGTAGCTCCATGTATATCTTCATTTGCTCCTCTTGCCTTGTCGCTTCTTATGGTCCCTCACTTCCTTTTGAGACATCATGCCATGCAAAGCCTCATGCAAAGCATACGAGGCTGCATCACACTTGTCGTCCATCTTGGAGTTGGTCTTGCCCCTCGGCCTCTTCAACGCATCACCCTCTCCACCTCCGGCCAAGGTGGCCGCCTACTTGCCTCTCTTCCTTTGAAGCTCACGGTATTGATCTTTGAACTTAGGGAAATTGTTGATGATTTGCCAACAATGCGTGAGAGTGAATGGCTTGACGTTGTGTCGGGCCTTGAATGCTTCCAAAGATTGAAATGCCTAAATGATCAACACCATTTGGACATGCAAACATAATTAATCATAGAGGAGGCCGAGGCACGACCGTAGCAAAGGAAAGAGAAGAGGCCATACCATGTCCCCGATGCCAAGACCACTCACGGGACGTGCTTCGACGCTCTCAAGTGCGGCAAATATTTGTTGCATTCTTGTTGGATGAACAACCACCTCTTTTGGATAGAGTTGATGCTACGATCGCTAGTGAATTGGTAGGGCGGAAGCAACTTCCTTTCATGGAATGTTTTATGAACTCCTGTCCAAAAAACAAGTCCCTTTTGTTGTGCACCGACTCTAGGATCTCGGCCAATATCCTTCCAACTTATGCAAAACAACTTGTCCTCATCTTGTGTGTATGATCCCATATGAATGCTCTTCTTCCTCTTTTGAGCTTCCGCTCTTTGTGTGAGCTTGTCGATGAACAATGGCTTGCCCGCAATGTTGATGCCGTCCTCTTCTTCTTCATCACCTTCACCTTCGCAATATATGTCATCTTCTTCATGCCACGAGTCACCATGGTCGGTCTCAAACTCTTCATCGGCCATGTACTCATCACGGCCATCTTGACTCAGGGTCTCGTCCGGATCGAAGGTCTCGCGCAGCCTACCCGTGTGAAAGGCCTCACCGCGGCCCTCGAAGATAACATTCTCCATGAACTCTGCGTAGAAGGGATCCTCGACCATTGGCGTCGGTGTTGGCATTTCACTGAACAGGACGCGGGACAATGGCATGGTGGCCGTAGACAGCGGCCGGGTTTGCTTTCTTTGCATTTCCATGGATGGGCGGTATTTCCCCAAAGAGGAAGGGATGATGCAGCACAACGGCGGTAGGTATTTCCCTCAGATTGTTGGGGAACGTTGCATGGGAAACAAAAATTTCCTACGCACACGCAAGATCTATCCATGGTGATGAGCATCTACGACAGGGAGAGTGGATCTACGTATCCTTGTAGATCGCTAAGCGGGAAATGTTAAGAAATGCAGTTGATGTAGTCGAACGTCTTCGCGATCCAAATCGCCGAGCGTCCCGCGATCCAATCACGATCCGTCCCGATCTAGCACCGAACGGACGACACCTTCGCGTTCAGCACACGTGTGGCTTCATGATGATCTCTGCCTTCTTGATCCAGCAAGAGGGAGCAGAGAGGTAGACGAGTTCTTCGGCAGTGCGACGGCGGTGCGGCAATGGTGGTGGAGTAATTCCAGCAGGGCTTCGCCTAAACACTCCTGAAACTGATCTAGAGGAGAAACTACGGACTAGAGGATAGGGTTGCACGTGGCTGAAAATCTTAGTACAAAACCCCTAAAACCTCTAGTATATATAGGAGGAGGAGAGGAGGAGGCTTGTCATAGAGAGGAGGAGTCCTCCTCCTCCACTCCTAGTAGGATTAGGACGCCTTCCTTATTTCCACCTTTTTGCCTTTTCCACCTTTTTCTCTTTGGAATTTCTTCCCAGCCGCATGGGACTTCTGTGGGACTTCGGCAAGCCCGCTAAGGGCTGGTATTCATCCTCCCACAGCCCATGTAGCCTCTTGGGTCGAAATACACCTCCCGATGGTCCCCCGGTACCCTCCGGCACTCCCGGTACACTACCGATAAGCCCGGAACTTTTCCGGTGACCAAAACAGGACTTCCTATATATCAATCTTTACCTCCGGACCATTCCGGAGCTCCTCGTGACGTCCGGGATATCATCCGGGACTCCTTAAAACCTTCGGTAACCACCATGCATAACTCTATACTACCGAAACGTCATCGAACCTTAAGTGAGCAGACCCTGCGGGTTCGAGAACTGTGTAGGCATGACCGAGACACCTCTACGGTCAATAACCAATAGCGGGACCTAGATGCCCATATTGGTTCCTACATATTCTACGAAGATCTTTATTGGTCAAACCTCTATGTCGAGGATTCAGTTAATCCTGTATGATGTTCCCTTTGTTCTTCGATATGTTACTTGCCCAAGATTCAATCGTCGGTATCTCCATACCTAGTTCAACCTCGTTACCGGCAAGGCTCTTTACTCGTTTCCGTAATACAAGATCCCGTGACTAACACTTAGTCACATTGCTCGCAAGGGTTTTTGTGATGTTGTATTACCGAGTGGGCCCTGAGATACCTCTCCGTCACACGGAGTAACAAATCCCAGTCTCGATCCATGCCAACCCAATAGACACACTCGGCGATACATGTAGAGCACCTTTATAGTCACCCACTTAAGTTGTGACATTTGATACATACAAGGCACTCCTCCGGTGTGTGTGAGTTGCATGATCTCATGGTCGTAGGAACATATACTTGACATGTAGAAAACTGTAGCAATAAACTGACACGATCATATGCTACGTTTATAGTTTGGGTCTCGTCCATCCCATCATTCTCCTAATGACGTGATCCCGTTATCAAATGACAGCACATGTCAATGTCTAGGAAACCTTGACCATCTTTGATCAACGAGCTAGTTCACTAGAGGCATACTAGGGACAAAGTGTTGTCTATTTATCCACACATGCAATGTGTTTCCAATCAATACAATTATAGCATGGATAACAAACAATTATCATGAACAAGGAAATATAATAATAAACACTTTATTTATTGCCTCTAGGGCATATTTCCAACAGTCTTCCACTTGCACTAGAGTCAAAAATCTAGTTCACATTACTACGTGATTTACATTGTAATGAATCGAACACCCATGCAGTTCTGGTGTTGATCATGTTTAGCCCTTGGAAGAGGTTTAGTCAACGGGTCTGCAACATTCAGATCTGTGTGCACTTTGCAAATATTTATATCCTTCTTCTCGATGTAATCACGGATGGAATTAAAGCGTCGCTTTATGTGTCTGGTCCTCTTGTGAAACCTTCTTCCTTGGCCAGAGCAATTGCACCAGTGTTGTCACAGAACAGAGTCAATGGATTTAGTGCACTCGGCACTAATCCAAGATCTGTCATGAACTGCTTCATCCAAACACCTTCCTTTGCTGCCTCTGAGGCTGCGATGTACTCCGCCTCGCATGTAGAATCGGCTACCATGCTTTGCTTGGAACTGCACTAGCTTACCGCTCCCCCGTTGAGAATAAATACGTATCCGGTTTGCGACTTAGTGTCATCCGGATCAGTGTTAAAGCTTGCATCGACGTAACCCTTTACGACGAGCTCTTCATCGCCTCCATAAACGAGAAACATTTCCTTAGTCCTTTTCAGGTACTTAAGGATATTCTTGACCGCCATCCAGTGCTCCATTCCAAGATCACTTTTAAACCTTCCGGCCATACTTATGGCAAGACTGACATTGGGTCTTGTGCATAGGATTGCATACATGATAGAGCCTATGGCTTAAGCATAGGGGATGACACTCATCTTCTCTCTATCTTCTGCTGTCACTGGGCATTGAGTCTTACTCAACTTCACACCTTGTAACACAGGCAAGAACCCCGTCTTGGATTGATCCATTTTGAACTTCTTCAAAACTTTATCAAGGTATGTGCTCTATGAAAGTGCTATTAAGCATCTTGATCTATCTCTATAGATCTTAATGCCTAATATGAAAGCAGCTTCTCCTAGATCCTTCATTGAAAAACTCTTGTTCAAATATTCCTTCACGCTTTCCAGCATTTCTATATTGTTTCCAATCAGCAATATGTCATCCACATATAATATGAGAAACACTATAGAGCTCCCACTCACTTTCTTGTAAATACAAACTACTCCATAAACTTGTATAAACCCAAACGCTTTGATCACCTCATCAAAGCGCTTATTCCAACTCCGAGATGCATGCACCAGTCCATAAATGGATCGCTGGAGTTTGCAAACTTTGTCAGCATTCTTTGGATTAACAAAACCTTCTGGTTGCATCATATACAACTCTTCCTCAAGGAAACTGTTGAGGAACATTGTTTTGACATCCATCTGCCGAATTTCGTAGTCAAAATAAGCAGCTATTGCTAACATGATTCTTACGGACTTAAGCATCACTACGGGTGAGAAGGTCTCATCGTAGTCAACTCCTTGAACTTGTGAAAAACCCTTTGCCACAAGTCGAGCTTTATAGACGGTGACATTACCGTCCGCATCCGTCTTCTTCTTAAAAATCCATTTGTTCTGAATGGCCTTTCGCCCTTCAGGTAATACTTCCAAAGTCCATACTTTGTTTTCATACATGGGTCCCATCTCGAATTTCATGGCTGCTAAACATTTCTTGGAATCCAGGCCCATCATCGCTCCTCCATAGCTCGTAGGTTCATTGTTGTCCAACAACATGACCTCCAAGACAGGGTTACCGTACCACTCAGGAGCAGTACGCGCCCTTGTCGACCTACGAGGTTCAATAGTAACTTGATCCGAAGCTTCATGATCATCATCATTAACTTCCTCTTCAACTGTCGTAGGCTCCATAGAAACATCTTTCTGCGCTGCGCTACTCTCTGGTTGAAGTAAATGTTCAATAACCTCATCAAGCTCTATTTTCCTCCCACTCAATTCTTTCGAGAGAAACTCTTTCTCAAGAAATGTTCCGTTCTTAGCGACAAACACTTTGCCTTCGGATCTGAGATAGAAGGTATACCCAACGGTCTCTTTTGGGTATCCTATGAAGATGCATTTCTCCGCTTTGGGTTCCATCTTTTCAGGCTAATGCTTTTTGACATAAGCATCACATCCCCAAACTTTAAAAACGACAATTTTCGCCTCTTGCCAAACCACAGTTCATATGGTGTCATCTCAACGGATTTTGATGGTGCCCTATTTAAAAGTGAATGCACGTGTCTCTAATGCATAACCCAAAAACGATAGTGGCAAAATGGCAAGACACATCATAGAACGTACCATATCTAATAAGGTTCGATTACGACGTTCGGACACACCATTACGCTGTGGTGTTCCAGGCGGTGTCAACTGTGAAACAATTCCACATTGTCTTAAGTGACTACCAAACTCATAACTCAGATATTCACCTCCTCGATCAGATCGTAGGAATTTGATCTTCTTGTTACGATGATTCTCAACTTCACTATAAATTGCTTGAACTTTTCAAACGTTTCAGACTTATGTTTCATCAAGTAAATATACCCATATCTACTTAAGTCACCAGTGAAGGTGAGAAAATAACAATATCCACCACGCACTACAACATTCATTGGACCGCACATTAATATGTATGATTTCCAACAAGTCACTTGCCCGTTCCAATATTCTAGAGAACGGCGTTTTAGTCATCTTGCCCATGAGGCATGGTTCACATGTGTCAAGTGATTCAAAATCAAGTGACTCCAAAAGTCCATCAGCATGGAGCTTCCTCATGCGTTTTAAACCAATATGACCCAAACGGCAGTGCCACAAGAAAGTGGTACTATCATTATCAACTCTACATCTTTTGGCATCAATGTTATGAACATGTGTATCATCACTATCAAGATTCAATATGAATAAACCCCTCACATTGGGTGCATGACCATAACAGATATCACTCATATAAATAGAACAACCATTATTCTCTGATTTAAATGAGTAACTGTCTCGCAATAAACAAGATCCAGACATAATGTTCATGCTTAACGCAGGCACTAAATAACAATTATTCAGGTTCATCACTAATCCTGATGGAAATCGAAGAGAGAGCATGCCGACGGCGATCACATCAACCTTGGAACCATTTCCCACGCGCATCGTCACTTCGTCCTTAGCCAGCCTCCATCTATTCCGTAGGTCCTGCTTTGAGTTGCAAATGTGAGCAACCGAACCGGTATCAAATACCCAGGCACTACAACGAGAGCTAGTAAGGTACACATCAATAACATGTATATCATATATATACCTTGTTTGTTGTTGGCCGCCTTCTTGTCAGCCAGGTACTTGGGGCAGTTCCGCTTCTAGTGACCAGTTCCCTTGTAATGAAAGAACTCAGTTTTTGGCTTGGGTCCAGCCTTGGGTTTCTTTACAGGAGGAGCAACTACTTTGCCATCCTTCTTGGATTTATCCTTCCTGCCCTTGCCCTTGCCATTCTTCTTGAAACTAGTGGTTTTATTGACCATCAACACTTGATATTCTTTTTGGATTTCAGATTCAGCGACTTTCAGCATCGCAAACAACTCGGTGACTAACTTGTTCATCCCGTGCATGTTATAGTTCATCACAAAGGTCTTGTAGCTAGGTGGCAGTGATTGAAGAACTCCGTCAGTGATCGCCTCTAGCGGAAGGGGCATTCCCAACTCCGCCAGACGAGTCAAATTCCTAGACATTCTGAGTATATATTCACTGATAGACCCGTTCTCCTCCATTTTGCAAGCATAGAACTTATCGAAGGTCTCATACCTCTCGATCCGGGCATTCTTATAAAAGATAAACTTCAACTCCTAGAACATCTCATATGCTCCATGACGTTCAAAACGTCTTTGAAGTCCCGGTTCTAAGCCATACAATATTGCACACTGAACTATTGAGTAATCTCCAGAACGTGCCTCCCAAGCATTCTTAACGTCTTCGGATGACATGTCTTCGGGTTGGTCACCAAGCGGTGCATCAAGGACATATGATTTCTGGGAAGCCGTGAGGATAATACTCAGATTACGGGCCCAGTCAACAAAGTTACTTCCATCATCTTTCAACTTAGCTTTCTCTAGGAACGCATTAAAATTCAGGGGTGCTACTACGCGAGCCATTGATCTACAACATAAATATGCAAAGGTTACTTAGACTATTGTTCAAGATAATGAGTTTAGTTAATAAAATTACTAAAGCTCCCACTCAAATTGACATCCCTCAGGTCATCAGAGTGTCACATGATCCAAATTCACCAACTCAAGTCCGATCATCACGTGAGTTGAGGTGGTTTCAATGGTGAACATCATCATGTTGATCATATCTACTATATGACTCATGTTTGACCTTTCGGTCTCTTGTGTTCCGAGGCCATGTTTGTACATGCTAGGCTCGTCAACCCGACTGTTCTGCATGTGCAACACTGGCTTGCACCCATTGTATGTGAACGTAGAGTCTATCACACCCGATCATCACATGGTGTCTCGACACGACAAACTTTCGCAACGGTGCACACTCGGAGAGAACACAATTGTCGGGACCCCAACCCTAAGTCATATGAATTCAGACTGTAACCTATCACATCGCTTTGTGGCCTCACGCATGGTAAGCTCCATGGCTGCAGCCTTACCTTAGCTAGGACCGTTTGCGTCTTTTGGCTCACGTATGTGAACATGTCGTTGGAAATCAAATGATAGAGAACCCGGGCCGACATGACTAGTCATAGAACCCAAGTGGCACATCCTTACGGAAACAGGCATATGTAACCCAGCAATGCAGGTGTCGGCCTCAAGCGTGTGTAGACGAGTCATAGCAAGCTACAAGGACTCCATTACGCCGTGGGATATAAATGTCATCACTGCACGTAGACGAGTCGTAGCAGGCTACAGGGACTCCATTACACTGCGAGACATTTCCCCGAAAGGACATACACAGCAACAAGGAAGGATACATGCCGATCAATCAATGTGTCTGGAGCAATAGCAAGCTACCAAGGCTCGGTGGAAGCACAAAGAGGCAATTTCCCGTAAAGAGTACTACTAAAGGCACATAACTAGGTGTCGGATCCCATACATATCGTTGCACGTCACAGTACGCATGACATGCCCGATATGCATAGATACCAACTATGGCACCACAACATAACCATACAACAACACAAATTTTATTTAAGAGGCTCAGACGAGCCTTGCATAATATGTTCTTACGGGTAGGGGTCACATGACCCGACACTCAAGTCATACAAACAAGTTCACATAAACCAAGCGAAAGCATAAAGCTGTCTGAGTACAGACAGATGAAAGGGTAAAAGGGCACATCGCCTGACTATCTACAGCCTGCCACAGGGCATAAGGTCGTAGCTGGGACACCAGCTATTCGGCATCGTCGACATCTAGAAAGAACCCACCTGATGGGTCCTGAGTCTTATCTGCAACATTTATTAAGCAAACGTGAGTACAAATGTACACAACAAGTCTTTAAAACAGACCTAGACTATTCATGCTCATGTATCAACAAGGGGAGTGGTGGAGTTTATGTAGCAATGCCAACTTTGACTCATGGATAACCTACACTACACCATTTTAACTCTTGTTTAATTTTTAGATATCGCACACGAGTCTACTAACTCCATAACAACACACCACCATGGATTCACTTCCGTCTCCTACGAGAGTGCCATCCACGGTACTCACACTTGTCTTGATATTTTTATGAGTATCCATTTGATTATCTATGAACAGCATAAGTTCTCCAAGTAGTCCATATCGGAGGACGCGGCTATTCGAATAGTTTCATACCCTGCAGGGGTGTACTTCTTCACACACGCTCTCGCCACTTATTGTTGTGTGCTCATAAAACCATGCACCTCGACAACCTTCAAGCGGAAGCTCAGCGAGGGAGTCGGCCATGACCGTCAATCACATAAGACCTCTAGTCCAGGCTATCGCCTATTTGAGACTGAACCCGCATGGAAGTCCGGCCGAAGTTTCCGCTACGGCCCCGAACGATGTGCGCAGGGTTCCCAAGCCCACCATTCGGGTGACCCTTGGTACACCGTGCCATTGCCTACCGCGTTGTAATCCACCCCTAGGGTTAGCGCTACGCACGGCCTCCAGCATGCTATAAACACCAGAAACTACTTGCAACTCCTCGACTAAGGACTAAACGATTGATAAGTCGAGCAGGGTCATATTTCAGGGCCCAGCATGTGGTAGTATCTAGCCTTGGATTACAAACACAGAACTCAATTCCTAAGAACAGTCCTAATGAGACAACCCGCTATATACTCCTACATAGCCTCTCATCGCTACCTTTACCAAATCGGGTTCATCATAAGCTTATCATGTCAGAACAACATTGTCTCACTCCAGTTCATCACCCAGATGAATCAGACCTGACACAACTCTAAGCATAGCAAGCACAGCAGGCAAAGTAAGCAAAGCACATCATGGCACAAGCATCTACCAGGTGTGCTAGGTTGCAAGGTTTAGCTAGTTACTGTGACAATGACAGGTCATGCAAAAGAATAGGTTCATCTACCGTGTTTAACAGACAAGTGAACATTTGTCCTAATGCAATAAACAAGAGCAGAAGCGAGAGAGTGGGATGTTATCAGAATGATCAAAGGGGTTGCTTGCCTTGCTGGGTAGCGGAAAGGTTTTATCCTTCGTTGGAATACTCAGAGGTATCCTCAGAAGTAGGGCCTACCGCAATGCAGATAAATAGCAATCAATACACGCAAGTGCAACAATATGATGCATGATCATGACATGGCAGCATGTATGGATGAGCTAATGCAACTATTGTCCAAGTTAATTTGAAGTGAGTTTGAATATAGGTTCAAAATCATTCTCCATTTCATATTTCATAAGTTAACCTATTAGTAAATGCCAATGTTCATCTACATAGGTTTCTCTAACATTCATGATAAGGGCACCATTGGATTCATTGTATTTTTCTGATAAATTTTCATATATAAATTATTTTCATCTGATTTACAGATTAATTTATATGAATTTTAGAAGTTTTAAACATTTTCTGGAATTATTTAAATCAGATATTCCTTTATTGCATCAGCACTGCGTCAGCAATGCGCCAGCAGTCGGCTGACCGAACCAGGTCAAACCTGACATGTGGGGACCACATGTCAGTAACTCAATCACTTAACGAATGAATTTAAAACTAATCCTAATTACTTAACAACACTAGGCCCACTGGCCAGTTGACCTGGGGTCAAACCCCCATGGTCAACATCGGTTGACTCGCCGGCGTTGAGCTGCCAGTGACGTCAGAGACGGCGGAGAGGGTCGGAACCCCTCCTTCGATACCAAATGGACGGTAGAGGGCACTGGGAGAACCTATGCTCGAGCGCGCGTCGATCTAGCCCCATGCCAGAGGCTGGGGTGGTCGGAATCGGCGCCGACGTTGAGGTCAGCGGCTGCCGAAATTGGGCAAACCTTGAGCTCATCGATCCAGCACGCAACATGGTGGCATCTCGACTCCTACAACACCTACGCGGTCCTATGAACACAACGGTGGCCTCGAAAGGACCTCTCGAGCACCGGAGCATGGACGGCGTTGAGCTCGAGCGGCGGAGCACTTCGGACCTCGAAGAAATCAACGGCTATAGCGAGGGATCGACCGGGGAAAGGGGGGAAAGAAGCAGAAGCTCACAACAGTCTCGGAGCCATTGGAAGCGAGCTCGGGGACGGCCTGAGGACAGAGAACGGCGGCAGCGATCAGTGAGGCCGAAGGTTGAAGACAACCTCGGAGCGGCGTTTGTGGGGCTTCCGGTGAGGCGAGGCTTGCCGAGGAGGAGTAGGGCAACGAGGCAGAGTTCTGGAGCTACTCAGCAAGGTAGGGAAGCGGCTCGAGCGACGGCGCTACGGCGGTGGGGCTTCGGCGGCCATGGCGACAGAGGGGGAGAGGAAGAGAGACGGGCGAGAGCGAGAGGGAGAGAGCGATGGGGACGGCTCTCTGAGCTTATCCCCGCCGCGCTGGTGAGGGAGAAGCAGGCAGGCACCTGCCGGCGTGGAGACACGGCCGTGCGCATGCGGCGGCCACACGCCCGTCCTCCTGGCCGCCAGGAGGACGATGACCTTCCTGGGCCAGGTGGGCCAGCTTGGCTTGGGCCTAGGTGAGCTTCCCCTTTGCTTTTTTTCTGAGTCTGTATTAGTTTCTGTCATTTGTTTTATTTATTTTTAGACACAATTGCTAATTATAAAATCTTCCAAATATTTTATAGAGCTAAGTTTGAATATTTCAAACTTCTATAAAAAGTTTCTGGATATTTTGAAATCTAAAATAATGATAATGCTTTATTTGGCATATTCAGATGCTTTATTGTTTATTTTTAAAATGCTATAAATGTTCAAATATTTAAGATGGCCCCTGATATATTCATGTCCATATTTATCAGACATAGGGGACATTTTAGATGGACATTTTGAATTTGTTCTTTTGTCACAAACTTTGAATAGTTTGATTCAAATGAGAGTTTGGGGTTTCTTTTAATCCCTATTTCAAGTTGATGCAAAAAATGAAATATGATGCACACACATGTTGTCCTAAGGCAACTAGCTAGGGATGTGACAACAATTCATCTTGAAATTTAAGTGAGGGATCACCTTATAATGCTACCGTCGTCCTAAGCAAAACAAGGTGCATAAAAGGACTAACATCACATGCAAATCATAAGTGACATGATATGGCCATGAACTTGTGCTTTTGATCTCCATCTTGAAAGCACCGGCATGATCTCCATCGTCACTGGCACGACACCATGATCTCCATCATCTTGATCTCCATCAATGTGTCGCCATCGGGGTTGTCGCGCCCACCATGCTTCTACTACTATTGCTACCGTTTAGCGATAAAGTAAAGCATTACATAGCGCTTAATGATTGACATGCAGGTCATACAATAATTAAAGACAACCCTATGGCTCCTGTCGGTTTCCGTACTCATCGACATGCAAGTCGTGATATTCTATACAACACATGATCATCTCATACATCACATATATCTCGTCATGTAATTGGCTATATCACATCACAACATACCCTGCAAAAACAAGTTAGACGTCCTCTAATTGTTGTTGCATGTTTTATGTGGCTGCTATGGGTATCTAGCAAGAACAATTCTCACCTACGCATAAACCACAACGGTGATACATAAGTTGCTTTTCAACCTTCTCAAGGACCGCCTTAGTCGAATCCGATCCAACTAAAGTAGGAGAAACAGACACCTGTCAGCCATCTTTGTGCAACGAAGTTACACGTCAGTCGATGGAACCAGTCTCTCATAAGCGTACGAGTAAGGTTGGTCCGGGCCGTTTCATCCCACAATACCGCTGAACCAAAACGCGACCAAGGGAGGAAGCTATCTAAGCATCAACGCCCACAAACTCTTTGTGTTCTACTCGAGATCTCATCTACACATAGACCTAGCTCATGATGCCACTATTGGGGAACGTTGCATGGGAAACAAAAAATTTCCTACGCACACGCAAGATCTATCCATGGTGATGAGCATCTATGAGAGGGAGAGTGGATCTATGTACCCTTGTAGATCGCTAAGCGGGAAGCATTAAGAAACGCGATTGATGTAGTCAAACGTCTTCGCGATCCAAATCGCCGAGCGTCCCGCGATCCAATCACGATCCATCCCGATCTAGCACCCAACGGATGGCACCTCCGCGTTCAGCACACGTATGGCTTGATGACGATCTCCACCTTCTTGATCCAGCAAGAGGGAGCAGAGAGGTAGATGAGTTCTCCGGCAGCGCGATGGTGTTGCGGCGATGGTGGTGGAGTAATTCCAGTAGGGCTTCACCTAAGCACTGTTGAAACCTATCTAGAGGAGAAACTACGGACTAGAGGGTAGGGTTGCACGTGGCTCAAAATCTTAGTACAAAAACCCTAAAACCTCTAGTATATATAGGAGGAGGAGAGGAGGAGGCTTGGAGCAAGGGCCATCTCTAGGAGGCTTCGGCTGAAGTGGAGAGGAGGAGTCCTCCTCCTCCACTCCTAGTAGGATTAGGACTCCTTCCTTATTTCCACCTTTTTGCCTTTTTCCACCTTTTTCTCTTTGGAATTTCTTCCCAGCCGTATGGGACTTCTGTGGGACTTCGGCCAGCCCACTAAGGGCTCGTATTCATCCTCCCACAGCCCATGTAGCATCTTGGGTCGAAATACACCTCCCGATGGTCCCTCGGTACCCTCCCAACACTCCCGGTACACTACCGATGAGCCCGAAACTTTACCGGTGGCCAAAACAGGACTTCCTATATAGCAATCTTTACCTCCGGACCATTCCGGAGCTCCTCGTGACGTTCGAGATCTCATCCAGGACTCCTAACAACCTTCGGTAACCACCATGCATAACTCTATACTACTGAAACGTCACCGAACCTTAAGTGAGCAGACCCTGTGGGTTCTAGAACTATGTAGACATGACCAAGACACCTCTATGGTCAATAACCAATAGTGGGACCTGGATGCCCCATATTGGTTCCTACATATTCTATGAAGATCTTTATCGGTCGAACCTCTATGTCAAGGATTCAGTTAATCCCATATGATGTTCCCTTTGTTCTTTGGTATGTTACTTTCCCAAGATTCGATCGTCGGTATCTCCATACCTAGTTCAACCTCATTACCGGCACGTCTCTTTACTCGTTTACGTAATACAAGATCCCATGACTAACACTTAGTCACATTGCTTGCAAGGCTTGTTGTGATGTTGTATTACCGAGTGGGCCCTGAGATACCTCTCCGTCACACGGAGTAACAAATCCCAGTCTTGATCCATGCCAACCCAACAGACACCCTCGGAGATACCTGTAGAGCACCTTTATAGTCACCCAGTTACGTTGTGACGTTTGATACACACAAGGCATCTAGTGTATTAAGTTCATGGAGAAACGGAGTAATGCAATAAGAACGATGACATGATGTAGATAAGATCTATCTATGTAGAGATAGACCCCATCGTTTTATCCTTAGTAGCAACGATACATACGTGTCATTTCCCTTTCTGTCACTGGGATCAAGCACCATAAGATCGAACCCACTACAAAGCACCTCTTCCCATTGCAAGATAAATAGATCAAGTTGGACAAACAAAACCAAAATATCAGAGAAGAAATACGAGGCTATAAGCAGTCATGCATATAAGAGATCAAAGAAACTCAAATAACTTTCATGGATATAAAAAGATAGATCTGGTCATAAACTCAAAGTTCATCGATCCCAACAAACACACTGCAAAAGAGTTACATCATATGGATCTCCAAGAGACCATTGTATTGAGAATTCAGAGAGAGAGAGAGAAAGCCATCTAGCTACTAACTACGGACCCGAAGGTCTACAAAGAACTACTCACGCATCATCAAAGAGGCACCAATGGAGGTGGTGAACCCCATCCGAGATGGTGTCTAGATTGGATCTGGTGGTTCTAGAATCTGCGGCTGCTGGATGAATATTTCGTCTGTTCCCCTAGGGTTTTTGGAATATTGGGGTATTTATAGAGAAAAGAGGTTGTTCGGGGGGCACCCAAGGTGGGCACAACCCACCAGGGCACGCCTGGGCCTCCTGGTGCGCCCTGGTGGGTTGTGCCCCCTCGTCCCCCAGGCGTAGCCAGGGCCCGTTGTGTTCCTTCTGGCCCATAAAAAATCATCGTGAAGTTTCGTGGCATTTGGACTTTGTCTGGTATTGATTTTCTGCGATGTAAAAAACATGGAAAAATCAGCAACTGGCACTTGGCACTATGTTAATAGGTTAGTTCCAAAAAAGATATAAAATGACTATAAAATGATTATAAAACATCCAAGATTGATAATATAACAGCATGGAACAATCAAAAATTATAGATACGTTGGAGACGTATCATCATCCCCAAGCTTAACTCCTACTCGTCCTCGAGTAGGTAAGTGATAAAAACCGAATTTTTGATGTGGAATGCTGCCTAACATGTCATATCATATTCTTTTCCTCATAGCATGGACGTTTGGACTTTTAGTTGTTCAAAGCAATAGTCTAGTTTTGACATAATAATTTATATACTCAAGCATATCAACAAGCAACCACGTCTTTCAAAATATCAACGCTAAAATAAGTTATCCCTAGCCCATCATGCTCCAACATTGATCCATTCATGAAACACACTCGAATATTAGCTACACCCAATACTTAAGTACAATCGTATTGCCTCCTAGTTGGTGCTTTGGTAAGAGAATATGGAGACTCAAATTCAAAAATAAAAATTGCATAAAGTAAAAGAAAGGCCCTTTGCAGAGGGAAATAGGTGTTCGTAGAGGTGCCAGAGCTCAAAGCGAAAAACTTAGAGATAAAAACATTTTGGGAGGTGTATCCATCCCACCAACGAAAACGAATTAGAGTTCCCAACACTTTCCATGCTAGATATATCATAGGCGGTTCCCAAACAGAAAATAAAGTTTATTCCTTTTTCCACCATACTTTCACTTTCCATGGCTAACCGTATCACGTGTGCCCTCCATACCAACACTTTCCAAGGAATTTATTATTTGACAACATAAAGTAAATTCATTTTTGCATTTCGGGACTAGGCATCCCTAATACCTTTGCCTTACTCTCATGCAATGACAAGTGAATAAACACTCATCGTGAGAATAACACAACTATCATGGAAAATATTAGCCACCCCTCACCGCTCCGCGAGCGAAACAAACACACAAAAGAGAAGTTTATTTTGAAAATTAGAGATGGCACATACAAATTTTCTTAGAATGGCCTGGAAATACCGCATATAGGTAGGTATAGTGGACTCATGTGGCAAAAACTAGGTTTAAGGATTTGGATGCACAAGTAGAGCTCATACTTGGTGCAAAATGAAGGCTAGCAAAAGATTGAGAAGCGACCAACCAAGAAACGGATAATCTCATAAGCAAGCATTAAGCATAAATAACACTGAATAATGCAGCACAAGTAGGATATAATTTCATTGCATGACTATTGACTTTCGTATTTGCATAGGGAATCACAAACCTTAACACCAATATTCTTACTAAAGCATAATTACTCATCAACATAACTCACATATCACATCATCATATCTCAAAACTATTACTAAGAATCAAGTTTATTTTGTCCAATGATCTTCATGGAAGTTTTTATTATATCCTTCTTGGATATCTGTCACTTTGGGACTAATTTTCATGTGTTCCTTTTCATAATCTCAAACAAATATAAGTGAAGATCAAGAGCATAATTTTTCTTCTTTCTCCCAAAATAATTTAAGTGAAGCAAGAGAGAATTTCTTGAAAATTTTACTAATTCTCAAATAAATATAAGTGAAGTAAGAGAGCATTTATTAAAAAATACTAAGCACACCGTGCTCAAAAAGATATAAGTGAAGCACTAGAGCAAGTCCATTGCTCATAAAAAAATTAAGTGAAGCATGGAGAGCAATTCTAACAAGTCATGACATAATTTTGGATCTCTCAAATAGGTTTGTCCAGCAAGGGATCAAGACTTAAAACACAAAATAAAACAAGCAAAGACTCATATCATACAAGATGCTCCAAGCAAAACACATATCATGTGATGATATCCAGGCAATGATCATTACATAGGCATCACGTCCAAGATTAGTAGACCGACTCCTGCCTGCATCTACTACTATTACTCCACACATTGACCGCTATCCAGTATGCATCTAGTGCATTAAGTTCATGGAGAATGGAGTAATGCAATAAGAACGATGACATAATGTAGAAAATATCTATCTATGTAGAGATAGACCACATCGTTTTATCCTTAGTAGCAATGATTCATACGCGTCATTTCCCTTTCTGTCACTGGGATCAAGCATCATAAGATCGAACCCACTATAAAGCACCTCTTCCCATTGCAAGATAAATAGATCAAGTTGGCCAAACAAAACCCAAATATCGGAGAAGAAATACGAGGCTATAAGCAATCATGCATATAAGAGATCAAAGAAACTCAAATAACTTTCATGGATATAAAAGATAGATCTGATCATAAACTCAAAGTTCACCGATCCCAACAAACACACCGCAAAAGAGTTACATCATATGGATCTCCAAGAGACCATTGTATTGAGAATTCAGCGAGAGAGAGAAAGCCATCTAGCTACTAACTACGGACCCAAAGGTCTACAAAGAACTACTCACGCATCATCGGAGAGGCACCAATGGAGGTGGTGAACCCCATCCAAGATGGTGTCTAGATTGGATCTGGTGGTTCTGGACTCTACGGCAGCTGGATGAATATTTCGTCTGTTCCCCTAGGGTTTCTGAAATATTAGGGTATTTATAGAGCAAAGAGGCAGTCCGGAGGGCACCCGAGGTGGGCACAACCCACCAGGGCACGCCTAGGCCTCTTGGCGTGCCCTGGTGGGTTGTACCCCCCCCCCTCGGGGCACCCCCCAGGCACAGCCAGGGCCTGTTGTGTTCCTTCTGGCCCATAAAAAATCATCATGAAGTTTCATGGCATTTGGACTTCGTCTGGTATTGATTTTATGCGATGTAAAAAACATGGAAAACACAGCAACTGGCACTTGGCACTATGTCAATAGGTTAGTACCCAAAATGATATAAAATTACTATAAAAATGATTATAAAACATCCAAGATTGATAATATAATAGCATGGAACAATCAAAAATTATAGATACGTTGGAGACGTATCAGCGTGGTCGACGACGTCGGGGAGGGGCACTGCGGAGGCCGGACGCCCGACGAGCCTGTGCTCGCCGGCCCAACGGGCGCATCCACGAAGCCCGTCGGACAGCACAACCCCATCATGAGGAGGGCGTGTGCTTTGCTGACAATGGCCTCCTTCTCTACAGCATCGGCCTTCTGTCGCGCGGCCTCCAACGCAGCACGCTCAATGGCGTACAGGGCCGTGACCACCTTCCTCTTCGCCTCCGCCCGTCGGTTTCTCCTCTTGGCCAATTCCGCGTCTAGCTTTTGTTGGAGATATGCCCTAGAGGCAATCATGTATGATGATATTTCCTATGTGTTTATGAATAAAGATATTCCTTGGACATTATCATTGATGTGTATTAACAAGTACGTGACTTGTTTGTGAGACTATGCATTGTATGATAACTGTCCTAAATGGTCCCTAGTCCAAAAGGGTTGTGTGGATGCACAACTAATCAGACTAGCATATGACACGGTGGATGGTTCGGTCTCACTGACCATGTAGCATTGGATGCTAGCCGGATAATATGGACTCAGAAAGGTTTGGTCGGATTCGACATAGTCGGATCCGAGTCGAGATAAGGTCTGAGTTGGACACACCCAACTACGAGACGCGGTGATAGGTCATTTGTGAGTCTCTAGTACAACATATGTTCTATGTCTTAAGACCTGAGCTGGCACATGTACTCGGGATGGTGACAGACTTGCTTTGGGCCGACCAAACGCTACTTCGTGACTGGGTAGTTACAAAGGTAGGTTTCGGGCTTGTCCAGACCCATGCTATGAGACATGGTCGAGCAAGACTGGATTTGCCCCTCCGATCAGGAGAGATATACTTTGGGCCCCTCGGGTAATCCGGCCTAGATAAGCATGGCCATGCGATAAGGATTATGAGATAATCCGAATGTTGGGCGGATTAACTGGAACGAGAAAGAGGTCGTGCTGCAACAAGGATGACCATATCGGCTTGTGCACGACAACATATATTGTGTGGTAAAGGGAACAGAAGTGTGAAGCACAGGTTCGCCTAACCAGCTTCATCGCACACTTGGAGTCGACACGTCTTGCTAGAGGCCTCTACCAACCGGTCGAGTCAGATGTCATCTAACTCGCGACCAAGTGGACGAGAATCTAAAGGGTCGCGCGCTTAAGGGAAGGAACACGTGGGCTCTAGGATCCGTGCGAGGCCCAAGATGTGAGATCGCGTCGGATGCCTATATATAGTGGAGGTACAGCACACCCATCCAGTTGATCGCTTCGGCACCATCATTAGGGCTTTGCATGAGTTGTAATTAGCCACCTCCACTCGCCGCCGCCAACCGTGTGATCGGACCTAGTAGTCTGCCGCACGGATGTTCCTCCTGCACGCGCGGATACCGTTAGAGGCGATGCACTTGCGCCGCTTCGGCAAACCTATACATGGGATCCGGTGACCGGCTGTTCAAGGGAGATCAGAACGTTGTTCGAGGGAGATCGTACGAGGAGGAAACGGACCACACGAACTTGTTGCCCCAACTCTACTTCCGCTGCACGGCACTGCGCGTCTAGTGGTAACAATCTGTGATCCATCTCTATAGCATGTTCTTGGTTGTTCTGTGCGTAGGAAATTTTAATTCGCATGCGATCACCTACGGTAGAACCCAACAGCTTTGTGATCTCCTCTCGCGTGAGGTCCGCCCGCGACTTCTTCATATCCTTGGGCGCCTTCTTCTTCTTCGCCTTGGTGGCCGGGACGATGGCCGGGTCGCCGGAATTCGGCGGGGAATCGGACATGGCCGGAGAGGAGGGGAGGGGAGGGCGGGACGTGGGAGGGTTTTGGGGGGGGGGGGAAATGAATTGAGATGTGGCGTGCAGACGGGAAGGTCGTGCTGCTTTGTGCCACCGACGGGCGGGCTAGTGAAGGACAAGCGCGCGTCCCGCCCGTCCGAGCGGCATTCGCGCGCTGTCTGTTTTACCTCAAAACTGGACCAAGTTTGGGCCAGGGATGGGTCAAAAGCGGACAGAAAACGGACTAAAGTCCGTTTGCGCCCGCGCGCTGGGCCGCTTGGTGTGTCCGTTTTGCCCCAAACGGACGCGTGCGGACAGGATGGGGTCGCGTGCTGGAGTTGGCCTAATCTATTCGCCTAGAACACGACGATATCATTCTCAACAGGAGTAGTCTGTTAACCCTAGACGGTGGCCCGAACCTGGATAGCTCCGGTGTGCTTTATCTCATGTTATTTGGACACATCTCGGACCATCGGTGCACAGAGAAACATAGCGTGTTCGGTTCCTAACCGAACTCACAAAGGGTTGTTTGTACACATCTCAATATAATGTCTGGTTTATAGACACCAACGATTGCTAATTTTAATTTTTTATGAATATAATGTTGCTTTTTTATACATTATCATAAACAATTCTGCTAGAACTCATCTAGCTAAGTTTTAATTATTTCTAGTTCATCTTTTATAGCCATTAAATGTGATACTTTAGGATGCGTGTGTGCTGATGTGATTTTATTGGTTTTGATTTTCATATGAAAGGAATCAAATTATATCTCATCTAGAAAAGTTCTACGCACTCCCTATCATAAAAATATCTGAATACATGCATGTGCGAGTTGGAGAAGCGATAACCATGATAGGCCCGCAAGTAGAGCACACAAACAGAATTCATCTAAAATTCTACGGGAAATAAATTTTACTACTTGTGATTGAGTTTGGACTCTGAAACCGTGTAAATACTGCCTGCTACTACTTGGGATCTTGAACGAGCTTCAAGCCCCATTGCACGTCCTCGCAGCGCCGGAGATGCGGCACCGACCTCGCGGTGTCCGTTGTTTGCTTCAGCTTGCAGTGGTACATGGGCGGCGTGTGGAAGCATGGCTCCATGGACACGTCCCGGCCGCAGGGCGGGTCCGGCGTCTCGCTGAAGTTGAACGGGCGGTACATGACCCACGGCGTGACGCCGGCCAGCCCCTGCGCGACGTACCCGAAGGTGGACCAGCCGGAGGTGACGAGCGCGTCGCAGAGGCTGAGCAGGCACATCTCGGCCCACGCCTTGGTGTCGTGCGACCTCTGCCCGAACTGCTGGTACTCCTCGTGGCTGGGCTGGTGCACGCCCACGTCCTCGCCGCTCGCCGTCGGCTGCTCCCAGTACATGCTCTTGATGCGCTCGTAGAACCACGGCCTGAGCGAGGTGATCAGGACGGCCTTGGACCCGGCGCCAGGCGGCGGGGCGACGGACGGCTCCCCGGCGGAGAGGACCACCGGGAGCAGCTTCTCCTTCCACAGGCACGACGTGATTTGCTGCAGGACGTGCGGCGACTCGCCCTGCTCGCTTTCGAAGACGCGCACCTGGACGCCGACCAGCTGCTCCGCCCCTGCGAGGTACGCGCGGTAGTACCGCGAGACGAGGCCCCAGACGTGGTCGGCGGGATGGAAGAGGTACCGGCCGAGGTGGTGGAACACGGCGTCGCGCTCCAGGAAGAGCGCGGCGAGCTCCTCCGCGAGCGACGGGACCTGGAACAGCCCCGGTACGCTGTAGGTGTCCATCCTCGCCACCAGCCACTGGATGCTGGACAGCAGCCGCTGGTCGTCGTCGCAGAAGAACCTCTTGTCGTCGTCGCCGTAGTCGTGCTCAAGGTACACGTACGCCAACGCCGGCACCTGCATCGGCTCCTCCTTGGAGTCCGTCGTGAGCACCTTGTTCTTGAGCATGTTGCCGTAGGTCTCGGCGGAGTCGACCGTAATGTTGGCGAGGCCCGTGACCGGGAAGCTCCGCGGGAGCAGCCACGTCGCGCCGGGGAACGGCTCGCAGAAGAGCTCGCCCATGCCGTTGCCCCGGTCGATGAGGAGGACGCGGTCGGTGAGCAGCGCGTAGAGGAACGCCGACGCGGCGGCGAGGATGCGGTTGCCGAGGCCGCGGTTGCATACGGAGACGACGTACTTGCACTCGGCGTCGGCGGCGCTCCTGCCGGCTCTGAGCTGCTGGATGGCGCGGCCGTACGCGTCGCTGCCGGGGCCGCACCGCCGCTGGAGCTCTTCGTGCCGTCGCAGCTTCGCGACGAGGTACGGGGAAGGCCTCCGCGGCGTGTTCCGACGGTACGCGGAGGCCTCGTGCCTGCTGCGGCATGTCTTCTCGTCGACTCCGTCGGCCAGGAGGCCGCCGAGGAGTTTGTCCGGCGCGTTCCTCGCGTACGGGAAGGAGGCGTGACTGAAACCTGCACGTGACAAACTGCAAGCGTAAGGTGCATTGCGGGCCAAAACCATAAAACGGGTTAATTTGGTTACCTCGCCGCAGCTGGGCCCTGGCAGCGGCGAACCAGACCGCGGGAACGCCGGCGCCGTCGACAAGAAAGACGACCGCCAGCGGCACGGCCACGACGAAGGCGACGAGCGACAAGCTCACCACCGGCCTGCACCGCCTCTCACCGGCGCCCGGCCTCTTCTTGTTCTTCTTCCGCGGCGTCACGGAGCACTGGTCCGGGGCCTCCTCCGCCTCCAGCAGGTCGCGCGCCGTCGCGGTCCTCGGCAGCACGGCCGCCGGCGACGCCTCCTGCTCCGCGACGCCCTCCGCGGGCGCCTTGGCCTTGCGCTGCTGCATCGCCGACGCGCGGTGTGCCTTGGGCCTTGGCTGACCAACTGAAGCTAAGCAGAGATGTCTTACGATGCCATTGCGAGGCGAAAACCACTATCTATTGCTATTCCGTCTGTCTGCACGGGATTAGGCGCTGCGCATTTCTCGCTGATTTGTTTTAGTCGATCGATAATCGTATTGGATTTGTCAAATCTACGGACTGCACGCTCCTGTCCTGCACATGCTGCTGAAATCAGGACAGGAGCAATTAATCACACCGTTGAATAATGTATATACTCTTTTGGACCGTACCCGCGAGTCCACGGTTCATCGTCGAATGTGATTACGCAGAGCAACGAATCACGAGCTGAATGGTGACGCTAAACGAACTGAGCCGAAGCTTATCTTCTGCCCCACGTGCGCATTGTCATAAAACTATCATGGAGGATTCAGGGCCACTTTTGATTCAGAGAACTTTGACAGAAATTTCTGTTCAAAGGATTATAATTCTTAAAAAAATCCCAAGGGGACATTTAGTTCGTAGGATTAATTGGATCTCGTGGGACCTCTCTCTAAAGAATAATTTGTTCTACGTTCCGCAAAAAGTTAAGCGTCTACTCAAATCTCATCAAAAGAATTAATTTTCTATTATGTCCAATGCCTGGTGACGTCGTGAAAATTTGGATAATATCAGGACATGAACTACGAAGGCTACACAAAATGTTAGTCCCATCCATCCAAAACATTAAAACCACGGTTCAAACCATGCACCAGCCAAAGAAAGCACTAGTTCATTCTCTAACAGACCCCACTCTACCTTTCCCCCCTTCCACACTTTTTTTACTACATGCCTTCATCCCTCCTCTCTTCATCCCGTACTTTTCTATTTCTTTTTTCCTAGAGCACCGGCCTCTTCTGCAAGCAGCACTAACACATTTGAAGCTACACCCGAACCTACAGGCCGCAGTCTGAGCCTACATGGCTCTGCGGGGCAGCACGTTGGGGCAATGCGTTGGACATGCCCTGATGTAATGAAATACACAAATCATGCAGGATTCAAATGGACATTGTCGGTGTCAACGACTAACCTGCGGCCGGGCGATGGAAACACCGCCATGGCAGCGAAAGTGAAAAGAGCGGCCATGGCAGCAAAACGTGTCGAGGCCCAAGGCTACGTCTCAAGGCAAGACAACGACAGGACAATTAGGATCATGCGCGAAATGCTATTTGACGCTCTCTGTGTCAAATGGCCCTAGAAACGCAGAGGCGCACGATCCATTGGGCGGGCCCATCTCCTGCAGTTCGCGCATAGCTCGGACAGTTCCGTCAACTCAAAAAAAACCGGGGCACTTCCGGTTTTGTGAACGTTCTAGAGGCTCCCATACGGCTTTTACTTCCGGTTTTGTTCATGTTCTCAATTTTCGTTCACCAATTCAAAAAATGTTCTGGAATTATTAAAAATATTTGAGTTTTCAAAAAAAGCTTCATTGTGTCAAAATATCTTCGTGTTATGCAACCAAATAAATATTTCATTGTTTACAAGCCAAATAAAGTAGCCGATACATCTATTGATTACCAACATGAGCCCACATATATACTTAACCAAATCATTTTGCAATTGAATGTGAGTTTTCCAATCTCGCATTTGATGATGAAAATCGGTGAAATGTGCAAACATTATCGCTCCTCTGAGCTCAATCGTAATTGTCACTCTGAAACTGAAACTCTTGGTCATAGATTTCATCCAGACACGACAGAGCTGCACGCAGACCAGGGTGGTCTAGCTCTGGCGTCCGCACTACGCCGGCGCCGGACCTGTAGCGACGCTCCAGATACATAGTTCCTACCGGTGTCCACCTTGGGCCGCTCCAAGGCGATGCAGAGGGTCAATTTCTCGTTGGAGTCGATGTTGGAGCCGGAGCAATTGCCGGAGCTCAACATTGAAGTGGATGGGATCTGAACCGGAGAGGGAGATGAGTGGACGGAGTGAGAGAGTGTGAGCTAGGGTTTGAAGCGAGGCGCCCGAAGTGGCGTTTTGTGAGGCAATGGTGGGGGCGATGGTGTGCCGGGCCTGTCAGCTGGGACGTGGAGAACGCGCCCGGGCATGATCGGGCCGCCCCATACCCGTCGTAGACTTGGGCTGGATATAAGGGGTGCTAATTAGCTCGGGCGTTTGAGGCAGGTTTGAGAGGTCCGGTTGAGTCGTGTTTTTGTGATCGGTCACTGACCGGACGGACCGAACATTTGAGACGGGTATGAGGGGTCCGGTTGTAGATGCTTTTATACTGCCTTTTGTTTTCATAGATATTAGTCATATATCTAATGTTCCCTTTAAGTGTCTTTTTTCAACAAAAAGAAACATCTCTTAAAGAAAATAGCTTGTCAGTAAGAATGACGTATTTTCTATTGATGAAGCTGTTTAATTATCAACTATCTACAGTTATGATCAAATGCACGAGGGTACGTACAAAATAAAATTACATGTGTGGAACATCTTTTCCTGTAAATTAGAAAGAAGCCTACCCTATTTTTGTAGCAAACAATTGTGGTACCGTGTGATCGTGAAGAAGAAAAAACTTAGAGCTACAACCGAGTTTCATTTACAATCTTGAGGCCCCAGCTGACGTCCTCGCAGTGCCTCACGTACGGCACCACCTTGCCCAGGTCGGCGCCCGTCTTGGCCTTGCAGTCATAGTAGGGGGCCTGGTGGAAGCACGGCTCGATGGACATGGCGCGGCCGCACGGCGGCTCCGGCACGACGTGGTTCTCCGGCCTGTACATGATCCACGGCGTGAGGCCGGCGAGGCCCTGCGCGACGTACCCGAAGGTGGAGAACCCGCTGGTGATGAGCACATCGCTCATGCTCAGCAGGTAGATCTCCGCCAGCGCCTTCATGTCGTGCTTCCTGTTCTTCTTCTTCTGGTACTCCTCGTGGCTCGGCTGGTAAACTTTCACCGTGGTGCCGTCGACGGTCCGGTGCTCGCCGTACCTTTCCCGGATCTGATCACTATACCAAGAGCTCAAGGAGGTCGCAAGAACGGCAACTGTCCGGTTATTGTTCCCAGCGGCAGCTTCATGGGTGGTGACGCCGATTTGTGGCAGCAGCTTTTCACCCTGGGCACATGAAATGATCTGTTGTAAAACGTGTGGAAATGGCCCATTTCTTTGAAAGATGCCCGTCTTTTCAAATACTCTGATCTGTATCCCCACTACTGTATCAGCTCTAGCAAGGTAGGCCCTGTAGTACGTCGTCGCCGAGTACCAGATATCATTTGTCGGATGAAGAAGATAGCGGCCCAGGTGGTGGAAAACGGTGTCCTTTTCAGGAAACAGCTTGCTCAGTTCATCTTGGAAACTTGGGATAAGAAACAGTGACGGCACAAAGTACATGTCGGTTCGCATGATCAGCCACGGCACGCCTTGCAGGAACTGTTGATCGTCTTGGCAGTAGAAAAGCTTTTCGTTGGAAGCGCAGTCGCCGTCAAGATGGAGGTACACATAGGGAGGCCTAGCACTGGCTAGAGACCGATATGTGTCGCCACGGATAACATTGTCCTGCAACATGTTGCCATAGCTCTCTGGACTATGCTCATTGAACTCATTATAGCTCAGAGGGAAATCTGAAGGAATCAACCATGAAGTTCCAGGGAAAGGCTCACAGAAAGTGTTGGCAATCTGCTTATATCGGTCCACGAGCAAAACCCGGCCCGTCAAAAGTGCGTAAAGGAACGCCGAAGTGATCTCAAGCATCCGGTTCCCCATCCCGGCATGGATTATCAGGAAGAGATAGTTGCAATCCGATGTGCCGTTGATGCTCTGAGTGGATATGAGCCGTTTTGCAGCATTGTTGTATGATTCGGTACCTGGACCACACTTCTTCTGTAGTGCTTCTTGTCTTCTTAATCTTTCTATGAGATATGGAGAAGGTACTCTTGCTGCATTCTTATGATAACGTGCAAACTGGTACCTGCTGCGACACGATCTTTCATCAAATCCCTCGATCAGAAGGCCACCCAGAAGTCTGTCATAATCAATTTGGGCCGATGGGGATAATTCATCAGCCATATCATCTCTTATATCTGAAAAAGACAAGATGTTTTAAGTCAGCGCAAGAAAACAATACAAGGAGAGGACCAAAATAATAGTATTGGTTTGCTGCTGCATATTGTAGTTAAAAAGTGGGTTGTACCCAAACACAATACAAGAGAAGACTGACCGAAAGACTGTCTTTTCAATGAACACTACAAAAGAATGCAACAAAGTGGTAACGTGTATCGCTTGAAGCAACTTTTTTTTTAAGAATCTGTATTTTGGAAGTTGGCTGGTTGCTTGTTCTTTTCCTCGTTACAGTTGCTTGCAAGTTGAAAGAGATCATGCACTTCATTTGGAGTACAATTGGGCTGCCCTTTGTGCAATTCAATGGACATGATGAGAAGAAGCAGTTCTTCGCTGTCTCCTCATGCAGCGAGGAAGGTTTTTGTTTTTTTAAAAAGGAGGATGACCCCCGGCATGTGCATAATGGGAAGGGTATTAACCGGGTACAATCTAGAATAATTAACTTGACATGGACCTCTAGTTGCTCCTTTTTTTTCAGCGGTAGCGTGCATACATATTACGTCGTCACGTTCACGTACACCATATTGTTTCAAATGCATAGTTGAACATTTGAATCAACATGCGTTATCATGTGTACAAATTTCTTCAACTTTGACATATGCTACAAATATAAAGTGGTATACCCAATGTTGTTCCTTTTATGACAAATATTTAATCACACAAGATACTATTCTTAAAAAAGATGTCCCTTCTAACATTTGGATCGAAATAATAGATGGATCAAAGCATTTCAGTAGTCTTAAAGAAAGCATGGTTTTTAAGGCGTCGTTATCTCGTCGCTATAGCGACGATATAAAGGTATGGAGCGGTCCCAGCCTGAAGCGTCGAGGCTCGCAATACTTCTGGCCTGTGGCCTCCGCCATACACATGTGGCATCCCCATACCGTCTATATGATGCATGTTTTGTCGTCATGCCCGAAACTGGATGCCATGTGCACGCGGCAGCAGATAGCGGCGGGAAGGGAAAAGGGATAGGGGAAAAAGGGCGGGAAGGAAAATGGGATTGGGAGGGAAAGGAGAGAGAGGAAGGGATGGAGAGAGAGGCCATGTGCCCATGTCAGGGTGAAACTGTTGTCATGTGTACCTTGACCTCTCTCGTGACCAGCCAACAACAACAAGCTTCAGCTCATCACTACCTTTCCTCCACCCCAGCCATGACCCCCTCCTCCTGTGTACCTTGACCTTTCTCGTGAGCAGCCAACAGCAGCAAGCTCCAGCTCATCACTACTTCTCCTTCATCCCAGCCACGACCCCTCCTCCTGTGATTCCTTTCCCCTCCTCACGTCACCCCCTTTCCCCGCCAAATCTGTCAAAGAGTTAGATTATGTCTATGAAGTTATGATTTAATTTGCTATCATACAATATTAGCTTGTGTCTATGATGTCGCCACATCATACGCCATAAACGTTATAATGTTATGAAGGGGTCGGTCGTCATAAAACACGTTATGCCATAAAAACATTGAAAGAAAGTATAATTATTTATACTAAAGTAAAAAAAAATAGAAAGGGGGTTAGCACCCTGTCCATTATTTTTTCAACGTAAATGGAACTATACAAAAGCGAGCTAGTATACTTTATTGGCTCGATATATCCCTTACATTATTCACTCATGTACATGACTAATTCTATCTTAATTACCTACCGTTGCCGTGACGAGTACTAACTCTATAATTATCTCTCAGATGAGGACCATGCATAGATATTTTTGTGAATGTTTGATTAGATATGTATGGAGAACTTGAACCGCACCATATTCCTTGTCTTACTTTATTCTTCATCATCTCCTTGAGAAAGCGGTGTGGCATGAAAAGATACTCTCTAGTGGCATCCACCATTGATGCAAACAAAAGTAGCGAGCACAGCTTAGCACCCCCTAACACATAGGCTAACCATAGAGAGGTCCGGAACAGTCACGGCACCGTTTTTTCTTCTTCTTAGAAACACACGACGAAAGGCCACGCGCGTTCGGAAAAGTAGGATCGCACGGGCGATCTAAGGAGGAGTTGAGGGTTCCCTTGCACGCCGCCAGCAGCGCCGTCGGTTCCCTCTCTCTCCGTCGGCCGCTCCGACGGTGGGAGGGAGGTTGAACCGTGTGTGGTAGGGTTAGGGTTGAGGAAGACGCTGCCGAGGCCGTCGCGGTGGTGTCGTGTCGGAATAAGTTCCTCCAGGCTCCGTTCACGGTCAGGCGAGGTCTTTGCCTTCGTCTAGGAGCCGGGGTGGGGGATCCCCGGATCTCGTCGAGGTCGCGGGCTATGGTGACTGGAGGTCCATCGGCATTGGCCGTTTGGGTCCTTAGATGGGCGATGGATGCAAGGAGACGAAGACCCTTCTTCTTCATTGTCGGTATGATTTGCTGTTGTTGTTCCTCTCCTTCCTCTACGTTGATGCTGGTGGAAGATCCTGCTTTGCCCGGGCGGATGGCCCGGCCGCGGTGCTGGACCGGTCGGATGACTCGAATTCTCTTTCTTCTGGAAGGGACACTTTTCGCGGTACTCAAAGCCAAAGATGGCGACGGCTGTTGTAGGTGTGTTGGATTGATGTTCATGTCCTCTCAGCGCTGGTGTCAAGAAAGGAAGAAGCAGTGTGGCGGCAATTGTGCTGTGGTCGAAGATGATGACCTGCTTGCGTCTGCTGGCAGATCCACCTGCAGGGGTCTTCTCTCAAGATTCAGGGATGATGACACAGGGCTCCGGAGATCTTCTTGTGTTAGCGTTGTCTTAGGGTACTCTAGGTGGTCATGGTCCTTTATGTTTTTCAGTGTGCTTGTAAGGGTCAACTATTTTGTACCGTTTCGTGATTTGAATGAAAATTCTCTCAAAAAAACATAGAGAGGTCCAGCAAGAACAATCGGTACACGTGCCACCTTTTCTTCTTTTCGCGAGAAAGCATATCATTCATGCCCAACATCTACCATAATTTACTAGCAAAAATAAAATAAAATTCATGTACCACAACTGCAGTTTTTCTTAGAACCCACAGTTGCAGCTTCGATGCAGCCAATTCGCCCATGCTATATTGTATCATATGTATTTATTTATTTTGAAATAAAAGGGTTTCCCCTGGCTCCATTTTCATTAATGAAACCAAGTAGCAATAGAGTTCAAAGCTCGCAGGCATAACCAAAGGTAGCCAGCCAGGTAGACATCCAACTAAACGGCTGTTATAAAGGCATGCTAGAACAACACCAACTTACAACCCTGAGAATAGTGTATTCCCTTCGTCAGTGTCAAAAACGCTTTTATATTATGGACGAAGAAAATACCATGTATCATTGATACTCTAAATAGATAAACCTATTTTCAGCGATAATTCAACAACTCAGTGTAGCTGATTGTAATACCATGATCGGTGACGCAATACTTAAACAGCCCTGGTTGCTTATAGCCTTTGGGAGTGGACACGTACGGTAGAGGAAAGTTACTGACAGGCGGGGCCACTATCCTCGCACTGATTTTGGGGCTGGATTTTGCTTGGTTGATTTCACGCAACTGGTGCCGACATGCAGGGTGGTTCTACCGTCTACATGCAGACTAATCTCGGCCCGGAACCGAAGGCCGCGAACACGCGCGCGCGCAAGGTTAACCGGAGCCGTACACGTACCTGGGTTCCCCTCCGGCAGGAAGAGATCGGCCGGGAAGAGCCACTCCGGCACCGGCCCGGCCTGCCACCGCTGCAGGAGCAGCACGGCCGGGATCAGCAGGAAGCACGCTGCCAGCACGCCGCTCCTCCCCATGGCCACGAGCTAGCTAGCCAAGCTAGCGCCTGTCCGCGGCGAGCCCCCAGCCTCCCGCATGGGCTAGCGGCGAGCCGGTGCTCCCATGGCCGTGCTCCGCTTTAATTTGGGGGACAGGGAGGCCGAGCCGGTCCGTGTCCGGCCATGGCTTCGTCGTCGTGGGAGCAGGTCGCAGGAGCAGCTGGCTACCGAGCACAGTGGGCAGTGAGGCTAGCTAGCTAGCCCGGTTTCGCCTGCACCTGCACCGCACCGCCCACGTTATCTTTCCGTGGCTGGCACACCGGCGCCTTGTCCGCGGCGTCCGTCGTCGGGCAGCGCGGGGAATTGGGGAAAGTACGCTGCCTGGGCTGTTGCCCCCGCCCCACAGGCTCTATCGACGATCTTCCTGTCTAAATCCAGAAAGAAAACGGCACGGGCCACCCGTGACAGCAAAGCAAAGCAGCGAACTGCTCTGTGACAAAGCAAAGAATCGTCATTGACAGGGGAAAAAAGGAGGACCCCCGACGTCAATGGAGGGAACGACGGTGTCCGGACGCCCGGCTTTGTCTAATTTTGACATTGAGCGGTCATGGGCGAATGCTCGGAAAAGAAAGAAATCGCCGCATGGCCGGCAATGAATGAATGCTCGGATCTTCTGCGCGCAACCCAACCGGGTTTGATTGGCCTTTGGCTACTTGATCGCATGTGCAAGCGAGGTTTATCGTTAATTGCCACCAACAGAATATATAAACGTATTTTTTCACGAATACACAAAGCTTTGCGTAATCGATAGAAGAAGAAAAAAAGTACAAACAAGGATACAACACATGCACAAACGCAAGATGTCATGAACATGATGACCAAAATAGAGAGACGAGGGATGCTTGGTCCGAACAAGCAAACGTCACAGCTAAACCATGTAACTAGAGCCAGTCCAAACCGACGTGAAGTCTGTCAACCACAAGTCCAGCACCTGGGGCGTCACGAGCTCACAAGGAGGGAACACCACTCACCAAAATCGCCGCTCCAGCACCAGCAAGCCGAGCAAGAATTTCTTTATGACATGTGTGTGAGCAATCTTATAGCCATCAAACGAAGAACTAGGAGTCGGAAGTCAAACGCTGGTCAAGAAACCACCACCACAAGAAGGGGAACCGCGTCACATGCTGACCTTGGACATGACAAGGGGTGGGGCAACGAGGTGGCCGCGGTTGGAAAGGTGGCGAGGGAAAGAGGGGCGATGCAGGGGGCACCGCCGCCGCCGAGTAAGGACTCGGAGGAGACGTTGATCCGGATCGCCAGGGCCGAGGCCCTCAGGACACCGGCAAGCCATAGAGGCTGGAGGAGACAAAATCCTGCAACCAACTTCATGTTGGGATTTAGACATGGCCGCTCAGAGTAAAATAATGAGCAAGAGGCAAGGTGAATATGCTTTGTAAATGGTAACACCAACCCGATTCGGGCATCATTAGTCATCCAACACTAGTCCTAAAATATTCGCGGATGGTGGGTTAAGTCGTTTCGACGTTCGAATTTTCTCAAACGAACACCAAACTTGAAGAAGGGGGACATCCAGACGTCTTCCTGGCCCACTATTAGTTGCACATCTCCCCCACAACTCATTGTATCCACTCACATATTTTCCCTCTCGATCCTCCTGCTCTTTATGACTACGGTTCGATGATTGGCTCTGTGTTCGCAAGACGTGTCAATGTACATTTGATGATGTCCGTTTAATAATAAGAGTTGGAGTTGCCCTAACTATGTCTATGTTCGTCTCTTGTGCTCGTATGTTTAGACAACCAGAGTTTCGAGCTTTGAGGGCATTCCCACACACAAACCCTTAAAATATTAGCAAACACCTGAACCAAGCTATTTGAACGCACTTTACCATCCAATGCGGTACCTCATTTGTCCCGGACGTGTCCGCTTGTCCGAAACCCCGTAAATCGGACGCAAACCGGGAAAATGTGTCTCACACCCTTGTACGCAGTGCATGCTACTCGAGATTGTGCGCCTGGCTAGGTGGATGGAGGGCTCCCCACCTCCCCCCACCCCCCGCTACCACTCATTGGGTGTCTCCCATCCCCGGCCTCTGTTGACGCTGGTTTTGCTAGCGCCACATTGTCATCCCCGACTACAGTTGTGGGCGCGCCATCCCTGACTCTTGTTGGTGCTGCTACGACGTCCTCGACTCTTGCGGAAGCCTCACAGCCACCCCCGGTTAGTGCTGATGAAGCGTTGTCCACGACTGGCTTCACCACATCTTCCACTACTCACGCGGGCTCCTCTACATTGTTCTCCATTCCTATGGAAGTGGCGACGTCCTCAACTCCTGTCGGCACTACACCGGATCTAGACACGACGTGACCTGTTTCGTGGAGCTCCCTTACCGACGCCGAAGAAGACGAGGATGATGACGTGATGGCCCCGCAGGCGTTGCCACCGGTTACCAAATCTTCAATTTTGTCTGCTCGGCTAGGCGTGGCGTGTGATGCAGTGCGGAGGTTGATAGAAGGTGTTGTCGTGGTGCAATGTGCAACGCCCGACATCACTAGTCCCTGCATTGGCTCTCCGTCCTATCCCCACTTGGCTTCATGGTAGATGTTGCAGAGGCCTCCACCCTGGACATTGTACAGCAGATTGTCGAGATCCTTTTAGGTGTTCTCGGTGCCTTGAGAATGGTCATCGAGCACGTGAGTGCCGCAATGTCTGGCGTCCTATTAGTTTTTTGTGAAACCCTACTCTGTCATCGTTCTCGCACCTTCCCATCGGGCACCAACAAGCTTCAACTCCTCGCAAGGTCCAAAAAGAAGCCTCATCCCTCTCGAAGATGTTTGGTTGTGATTCTTGGGAATCGATCGTTGCTGCTCCTGATGGCTGTGTGGCCTCGGCAGATATCCTAGTGCAACCCGCCTTGGAGAGGCAGACCAAGTTGTTGCGCTCTGAGCTCCTTGGTATGGATTCCTTCTGGCTTGAGGAGATGGTCCAGCCTCTAAATGATGTCGTTGACTCCATGCAAGGTTTGATGTTGTGGATGGAGAGATTCATGAAGCGAGTTGCAGCTGCATTGGGTGGTCTCTCCCTGGCACGACCTGTGGCGCAGATTGCTCATGTATTATGCCCTTTGGTTGTGCCTGGTGACAGCATCAAGGTCGAGAGGGGAGACGAGCTTCATGGTTGTTTCTCCCCTCGTGCTAGAGCCAACTCACCGTCATCAACCTTTGAGGGACTGTGCAATGATGTGGTTGTGACTCTGGTGCTGCAGATCATGCCTTTGCTTCGGGAGCTATGTGGGGGTGGGGTCTTATTTTGCCTTTGTCCGTCCAACAACTGAAGGCTCCCCGCCAGAGATCTCGAATGTGGCTTTAGCGCCAACATCACCCCTGGATTCTAGCCAGATACTTGATGCCGAGGAGTGTGGTGATTTGAACATTGTGTTTTATTGCTCGCCTAAGTCCATTGGGTGGCAGGCGTCGGCCAGACTATCTCTCGATGTCATGGAGCGCGGTGGTTTAGACGTTGATACCCCTTCCCTCGTCTGCAACCATTGAGGGAGTGATGCATGTGAGTGGCATGACCAATGATCCAAATGTGTTGGCACCTGCTCAAAGTCGATATGTTCTCTTCGCGAAAGAACTTTGTGACTTGCTCGCTTGTATGGAGGTTGCTACACCTGGATTGGGCAGCTCGATTGCTTGCCTCTTGACGGAGACACCAATAAGGGCCAAACAAAAGAAGGTGGGTAAAGAAAAGAGTGGCGCCATACACAAGGCGTCTTTGGCTACTTGTTGTATGACCTTCGATCTCTCGGCCTGTCCTCTTGAATTGAGTTGTCATCGAGGGTTGGAAAGTGTCTGGTTTCTTGTGTCGAGGTGTTCTTGTCGGGGTTCTCTTAACATAGTAGCAATGTCGGGTTTAGTAGATATTGTGTTTTGGAGAGTCTAGCGGGGGCGCATGTACGGTTGTCGGGTTTCTTGCCATGTGAGTAGCGTGCTCCGTTTGTATTGGTTTCACCCGTTTTTTCGTAAATTAAGTTGACAATTTTCTTCTTCTTAACTAACCAATGAGGCAAACCTTTTGCCTCCGTTTCGATATTTTTTCATTGGCGTGGTTTGGTTTAAATGAAAATCATCAGGTTTGCATGAAAATCATCTGTTTTGTTCAAATTCCGTTTAAAATGTGAGTTACAAGGTTGATTGATCGTATTCCATATCCATGTCTACATACAGATACTGGTTTTAGGGGTAGAAGTCACCCGATGACTCTTCTTTCTATGGAAGAAAGAAAGGCGATCTCCAGCCGCTAGGAGTCACCACCGCCGCTACCCTCCGGAGGCTCCCCTTTGCCGGAGACCTCAGTTGTCGGTGGTGAGGAGGGGGGTCTCCGGATCCACGTGTGTTGCTCTTTTTTACTCTCGTAGGTTTTTATGTTGTTGATTGCCTCGGCTTCGACGGCAACGATGGCGTCGTTGAATAAAGTTTCTTTAGATCCTGCTCTGACAAGGCAATCGGTCCTATGGTTGGGGATGGTTTGGAAATCAGTTTGTTCAAGCAAGGATGGCGTGACGGCGGCGACATCCTCTTGGTGGACTTGTGTCCTCGCCTCCTCGGGCTCCGCCGTTGCGACGACGTTTGCTCCAGCATCGGCGTGGAGCTTGGGAGATAGTCCAGGAGCGGATGCAGATTGTGGTCTGCATCGAAGGCATCTGGAAGGTGGTGGATCTTGGTTCATGCTTCGTGGATGGCAGGTATGGTTTTCTCCTCCGACGCCTTAGTTGGGTGGGGGTGCCAGATCTGGAGTTCAATGGCGTGTCCGGAGTGTTATCGCGGTTTGATTTGTTCAATGACAATGGTTTCGCCTTTGGTGAGCCATCTTGGAGGTCCGTAAAGCTACATATCAGCGATGGAGCCGCTTCGAGCTCGGGTGTGAAGGTGATCCGTCATTTTTTACTTTGGTGGTTGTTGTGGTGGTGCCAAAGGCAAGTGATGGGCGTCGGTATTAAGCACAGAGGATTCTTCGGTCTTGACTATATTTTTACTTCTTGGCAAGTGTTTCTTTGTGTAAAGACTAGGTTGCTACTGTTTTTTTAGTTTTGTCAGGTCAGTGTATACGTGGCTTCTACTATGATCTTTATGATATAAACAGACACACGTACTATCATGCAAAAAGAACTCTTTGAGAGGTGACAGCAGTGTTGTCCTTTAGTCTTTTTTTTGCCACGAAAGCCCATCGTTGTCTGAAGTCCCCCAAAAATTCTCGATATGGTATTCATTTTTCATGGCGCCGGCAATTAGACCATCTATAGCTGGACCCCTCATATCCATCTCAAACGTCCGGGTGGGCCGCCCAGTCACTGATCGGTTACAAAAAATCGACCCAGTCGGACCCCTCAAACGGGCCTCACACGCCCGGGCTAACAGACACCCTTCATATCCAACCCAAATATGGGGCGGTTATGGGTAGCCTGGGCGCGCCCGGGCACGCTCGTCTGGCACGCATTGGCCCTCATCGACCCCACATATAATCACCTCCAGATCCGTCGACCACGAGCTCATCCACGTGGCCCCGAGGAGGTGATGGTTGTCTGGTTTGTGCTCCGTCGCTCCCGGGAGGCAGCACTCCGACTCGCAGCGTCGGGAATCCATGCGTCAACACAGTCGGTGCCTGGACCCGTCGATGCAGTCCGTCTGGCATCCAAACGCCGTGGAGGATGCACAACACCTCGGTTGGCGTGCCAAGGACACACCCTAGACGTCCTCGGATGCTAACATGGCACGGCGTGCCCGTCGTGCGAGGCAGCGGGCGCGGGAGGCGGCAGATGCCCTCGCGGCGGTGGACGTCGGAGAGGCAAAGTCGCACTCTATGGCGCCCGTATAACGCACGGGTGCGGGCGCCGCAACCACGTCGTGGTCGACATCGTCTCCTCCCAGGAAGGATCTGTCATCGACCTGACGTCCACCGACACGTCCGGGTCGTGGGCTTCAACGAGGAAGAATAGGGCATGGGAGATGGCGGGAGCTTGAGTCCCATGCCCTACTTTACCTCGTCGGCTACCGGACCGGCACTATGAGAGGCGTAGCCGGCCGTCGGACATGGACATGTCGGAATTGGATGAACTCTGGTTGTATTAGGTTTACGTTGCATGTAATAACATGGATTGATGTTTTTAATTTAAGATATTCGGATGTTATTTGAGATATGATCAGGCGCGTCCGCAAACGTTTAAGGAGCGGATTTGCAAGTTGCGGTAGATACTCTTAACCTTCTAATCTTTTTTGTCTAACTCAACCGATTTAGCCGGCCTTTGGCTACTTGATCACCTCTGCTATGCTCTCACGTGTAATTAAGTTTATTATATCGTTAGTTTCCCTAAAATAAGTTTATTATCGTTAGCAGGTCAGCATGACGAGAGTATTTTATGACTGGCCTATGACGGACGCGATGCGACCAACTTCAGAGTAGGATTTAGACCTGGCCGCCGCACCGAGTAAAATAAGCAACGCTAAGACAGCGGGAATCTGCTTTGGAACCATGTTCGTCTGGTATCTTTGCGCCCCTACGATTCCCTCGATGAACTTCCCCAATCATTTCCTGCAAAGCCATTTTCTACACAAAAAACCATTCCCTGCACCTGCTACTGGCTTAGTAGAACCTTTCTCTCCGTGACGGAAGCCATCGCAGCTAAGTGCAAGTTCTGAGATGATCCATCCGGACATGATCGATCATCGATCAGCTAATTTCTAAGCTGCTGTGACCAGAGGTCGGCCGGCTTCAGCTTCTACAGTCGTACGGTAGCTGTGTATGTGCATATATGCGTGGATGGTCGAGCATGAATTCGAGGTGGAGTGGCGGTAATACCTTGGTCGTCGCCGCCGTCGTACTTTGGGAGGTCGCCGACGTCGAAGAGCATCCGCGGCGAGGAGTCGGTCCGCAGGTTCCAGACGACGAGCATGCAGGCCGGGAGCGTGAGCAGGCAGAGCACCAGCGCGGCGCGCACGCAGTTGCGCCGGTGCCTGCCCCGCCCCGCCTCCTGCTGATCCGCGGCGTGGGCGTGGGCGTGCGGCGCCCTTGTCTCCGTCTCCAGGCCGCCGCCGCCGCGCAGGGGCAGCCTCTCCTCGTGGCCGCCGTTGCTCCCCCGCCAGCCGCCCGGCTTTTTCTCCATGATCGAGTCGAGCCGCCTCCACACCAGCTCCAGGCTCTAGCTCGCTCGTTTAGAGCAGGCAAGCAAGAACAACCGTCTCGTTTGCCTTTTGTTTTGGGGTCGCGGGGACGGAGCGGTCAAGGCTGGAAGGCCGCGGCCGCCCGCATGGACGCTGCAACTTGCGACGATATGCTTTATCGTCGTCGTGGGATTGGACGTAGCTCGCGACAATATAGACGGAGCTTGGAACGTCGTCGATCGTAGTAGTGGGGTTGGCAACTTGGTTGGCGTCACTAAACTTTCTTTTGCTGCAGGCGGTCATGAGTGGATTCGATCGGTCATCTGATGTGAGGTCTCAAGGAACTGTGTAGAATATAACTAAGGAGGTATATGCCGGCCGTGTGACTTTCCATAGTACGGTCGAGCAGGTTTGTAAGGTCCGTCGTCTTGATCAAGTCCGTCCATCGATCTCGACGTACGTAATAACAAATCTCAAGGTGTGCTCCAGCTGACCGAGGATGATCTGGTGAGTGGGGACAGCGGCATATATCTGTCTTTTCTTTTTCTTTTTGATTGAAAGGAGGGGCCTATATCTGTCATGGTAGAAGAACTTTGTTGCAGGGTTACGGAAGGAGGAAATAAAAAACTAAACTAATGCAGTAACTTTCTCTTGGTCAGTGCACGAAGTCTTAGTGCTGACCTTTGCACCCATATTTTTATCTTATCTTATCTTGTAGACTTTCTCTTGGTGTTCTCCATCGACCTTGATTGTACACTGGGAAAAAACTGAAGTCTGGAATATGCACGTTCCGTTTACTAAATTTACTCTTTGACAAGGTGGGGTCTGATTTGAAACCAAATAGACCATGGTGACCTCGGTCTTTGTGGTAAAAAACTTTGATATCAAAAATAAGTGTTTGTTCAATAATTCGTTGTACAAAGTACTTACTGCGGATGGTTTTGGCATGAATTGCTTAGAAACAAGTACTACTTCCACTCAAAAACCACTAATCGGAGCCGGCTGGAGCAAATGTTGCATGTAAGGCTTGATAGGAGTCAAACTTATTTTTTCCTGAGGTTCTTTTGTACGAAGAGGCTGGCACAAAACTAGATTATGGTAGAAGACCTGGCTAGGGATACGCCTTTACATTAACTAGGAGTAGGCCTTACATTACTAAACATAGCAAAGTAAAACATGCCAAGTAAATGGCTCGCTGCCCAGCTACGCTAGTAGAAAACATGTCTTTGGACCAAAGCATTAGTCTTGGTTGGTTTTTGGACCGGTACTAACGTCGTCATTAGTCCCGGTTCATGAGGCTAGGCATTAGTCTCAGTTCATGAGGATCCTATAGTCCCGGTTGGTGTTACCAACCGGGACTGAAGGGATGGTGGCAGGCTTGCGTCAGGCTGGGGCCCCTGCGATCCCCTTTAGTCCCGGTTTGTAACACCAACCAGGACTAGAGATGGACCTCTAAGACATGGTTACGGTACCACTCAGGAGCAGTACGCGTCCTTGTCGACCTACGAGGATCGATAGTAACTTGATCCGAAGCTTTATGATCATCATCATTAACTTTCTCTTGAACCGATGTAGGCTCTACAGAAATATCTTTCTGTGCTGCGCTACTCTCTGGTTGAAGTAAAGGTTCAATAACCTCATCAAGTTCTATTTTCCTCCCACTCAATTCTTTCGAGAGAAACTCTTTCTCAAGAAATGTTCCGTTCTTAGCGACAAACACTTTGCCTTCGGATCTAAGATAGAAGGTATACCCAACTGTCTCTTTTGGGTTTCCTATGAAGACACATTTCTTCGCTTTGGGTTCAGGTTTTTAGGCTAAAGCTTTTTGACATAAGCATCACATCCCCAAACTTTAAGAAACGACAACTTCGGCTTCGTGCCAAACCATATATAGTTCATATAGCGTCGTCTCAACGGATTTTGATGGTGCCATATTTAAAGTGAATGCAATTGTCTCTAATGCATAACCCCAAAACTATAGTGGCAAATCGGTAAGAGAAATCATAGAACGCACCATATCTGATAAGGTCCAATTATGACGTTCGGACACACCATTGTGTTGTGGTGTTCCAGGCGATGTCAATTGTGAAACAATTCCACACTGTCTTAAGTGACTGCCAAACTCATAACTCATATATTCTCCTTCTCGATCAAATCGTAGGTATTTTTTTCTTCTTGTTACGATGATTCTCAACTTCACTCAGAAATTGCTTAAACTTTTCAAATATTTCAGAATTGTGCTTCATTAAATAAATATACCCATATCTACTTAAGTCATCAGTGAAAGTGAGAAAATAACGATATCCACCGTGCGCCTCAATGCTCATCGGTCCGCACACATTAGTATATATGATTTCCAACAAGTCACTTGCCAGTTCCATTGTTCCAAAGAACGGGGTTTTAGGCATCTTGCCCATGAGGCATGGTTCACATGTGTCAAGTGATTCAAAACCAAGTGACTCCAAAAGTCCATCATGTTGGGGAACGTTGCATGGGAAATAAAAAAATTCTACGCACACACAAGATCTATCCATGGTGATGAGCATCTACGAGAGGGAGAGTGGATCTACATACCCTTGTAGAAACGCGGTTGGTGTAGTCGAACGTCTTCGCGATCCAAATCGCCGAGCGTCCCGCGATCCAATCACGATCCGTCCCGATCAAGCACCGAACGGACGGCACCACCGCGTTCAGCACATGTACAACTTGATGACGATCTCCGCCTGCTTGATCCAGCAAGAGGGAGCGGAGAGGTAGAAGAGTTCTCCGGCAACGTGACGGCACCGTGGCGATGGTGGTGGAGTAATTCCGGCAGGTCTTCTCCTAAGCACTGCAGAAAACCGATCTAGAGGAGAAACTATGCACTAGAGGAGAGGGTAGCACGTGGCTGAAAAACTTGTGCCAAAAACCCTAAAACCTCTAGTATATATAAGAGGAAGAGAGGAGGAGGCTTGGCCCAAGGGCCAAGCCATCTAGGCTTTGGTTGAACCAAGGAAGAGAGGAGGAATCCTCTTCCAATCCTAGTAGGACTAGGACTCCTTCCTATTTTGCCTTTTTTTGCCTTTTTCCACCCTTTCTCTTTGGGCTTTTCTCTTCCAGCCGCATGGGCCTTGTGTGGGACTTACACCAGCCCACTAAGGGCTGGTATTCACTCTACCACAGCCCATGTAGCCTCTTGGGTCGAAATACCCCTCCCGATGGTCCCTCGGTACACTACCGGCACTCCCGGTACACTACCGATGAGCCCGAAACTTTTTCGGCGACCAAAATAGGACTTCCTATATATCAATCTTTATCTCCGGACCATTCCGGAGCTCCTCATGACGTCCGGGATCTCATACGGGACTCTGAACAACCTTCGGTCACCACCATGCATAACTCTATACTACTGAAACGTCACTGAACCTTAAGTGTGCACACCCTACGGGTTCGAGAACTATGTAGACATGACCGAGACACCTCTACGGTAAATAACCAATAGTGGGACCTGGATGCCTATATTGGTTCCTACATATTCTACGAAGATCTTTATCAGTCGAACCTCTATGTCAAGGATTCAGTTAATCCCGTATGATGTTCCCTTTGTTCTTCGGTATGTTACTTGCCCGAGATTCGATCGTCGGCATCTCCATACCTAGCTCAACCTCGTTACTGGCAAGTCTCTTTACTCATTCTGTAATACAAGATCCCATGACTAACACTTAGTCACATTGCTTGCAAGGGTTATTGTGATGTTGTATTACCGAGTGGGCCCTGAGATACCTCTCCGTCACACGGAATAACAAATCCCAGTCTTGATCCATGCCAACCCAACAGACATCCTCGGAGATACCTGTAGAGCACCTTTATAGTCACCCAGTTACGTTGCAACGTTTGATACACACAAGGCACTCTTCCGATGTCCGTGATTTGCATGATCTCATGGTCATAGGAACATATACTCGACATGCAGAAAACAGTAGCAATAAATTGACACGATCATATGCTACGTTTGTAGTTTGGGTCTTGTCCATCACATCATTCTCCTAATGATGTGATCCCGTTATCAAATGACATCACATGTCAATGGCTAGGAAACCTTGACCATCTTTGATCAACGAGCTAGTTCACTAGAGGCATACTAGGGACAAAGTGTTGTCTATTTACCCACACATGTAATGTGTTTCCAATCAGTACAATTATAGCATGGATAATAGACAATTATCATGAACAAGGAAATATAATAATAAACACTTTATTTATTGCCTCCAGGGCATATTTCCAACAGTCTCCCACTTGCACTAGAGTCAATAATCTAGTTCACATCACTATGTGATTTACATTGTAATGAATCGAACACCCATGCAGTTCTGGTGTTGATCATGTTTAGCCCTTGGAAGATGTTTAGTCAACGGGTCTGCAACATTCAGATCCGTGTGCACTTTGCAAATATTTATGTCCTTCTCCTCGATGTAATCGCGGATGGAGTTGAAGCGTCGCTTTATGTGTCTGGTCCTCTTGTGAAACCTTGGTTCCTTGGCCAGAGCAATTGCACCAGTGTTGTCACAGAACAGATTCATTGGATTCAGTGCACTGGGCACTACTCCAAGATCTGTCATGAACTGCTTCATCCAGACACCTTCCTTCGCCGCCTCCGAGGCTGCGATGTACTCCGCTTCACACGTAGAATCGGCTACCACGCTTTGCTTGGAACTGCACCAGCTTACCGCTCCCCCGTTGAGAATAAATACGTATCCGGTTTGTGACTTAGAGTCATACGGATTAGTGTCAAAGCTTGCATCGACGTAACCCTTTATGACGATCTCTTCATCACCTCCATAAACGAGAAACATTTCCTTAGTCCTTTTCAGGTACTTAAGGATATTCTTGACCGCCGCCCAGTGCTCCATTCCAGAATCACTTTGAAACCTTCCGGCCATACTTATGGCAAGGCTGACATCTGGTCTTGTGCACAGCATTGCATACATGATAGAGCCTATGGCTGAAGCATAGGGGATGACACTCATCTTTTCTCTATCTTCTGCAGTCACTGGGCATTGAGTCTTACTCAACTTCACACCTTGTAACAAGGCAAGAACCCCTTGTTGGACTGATCCATTTTGAACTTCTTCAAAACTTTATCAAGGTATGTGCTCTGTGAAAGTGCTATTAAGCGTCTCGATCTATCTCTATAGATCTTAATGCCTAATATGAAAGCAGCTTCTCCTAGGTCCTTCATTGAAAAACTCTTGTTCAAATATTCCTTCATGCTTTCCAGCATTTCTATATTATTTCCAATCAGCAATATGTCATCCACATATAATACTAGAAACGCTATAGAGCTCCCACTCACTTTCTTATAAATACAAGCTTCTCCATAAACTTGTATAAACCCAAACGCTTTGATCACCTCATCAAAGCGCTTATTCTAACTCTGAGATGCTTGCACCAGCCCATAAATGGATCGCTGGAGTTTGCAAACTTTCTCAGCATTCTTTGGATCGAAAAAACCTTCTGGTTGGATCATATACAACTCTTCCCCAAGGAAACCGTTGAGAAACGCTATTTTGACATCCATCTGCCAAATTTCATAGTCGAAATAAGCAGCTATTGCCAACATGATTTTGACAAACTTAAGCATCGCTACGCGTGAGAAGGTCTCATCGTAGTCAACTCCTTGAACTTGTGAAAAACCCTTTGTCACAAGTCGAGCTTTATAGACGGTGACATTACCGTCCGTGTCCGTCTTCTTCTTAAAGATCCATTTGTTCTGAATGGCCTTTCGCCCTTCAGGTAATACTTCCAAAGTCCATAATTTGTTTTCATACATGGATCCCATCTCGGATTTCATGCCTCTAACCATTTCTCGGAATTCGGGCCCATCATCGCTCCTCCATAGCTCGTAGGTTCATTGTTTTCCAACAACATGACCTCCATGACAGGGTTGCCATACCACACAGGAGCAGTACACGCCCTTGTCGACCTACGAGGTTCAATAGTAACTTGATCCGAAGCTTCATGATCATCATCATTAACTTCCTCTTCAACTGTCGTAGGTTCCATAGAAACATCTTTCTGCGCTGCGCTACTTTCTGGTTGAAGTAAAGGTTCAGTAACCTCATCAAGCTCTATTTTCCTCCCACTCAATTCTTTCGAGAGAAACTCTTTCTCAAGAAATGTTCCGTTCTTAGCAACAAACACATTGCCTTCGGATCTGAGATAGAAGGTATACCCGACTGTCTCTTTCAGATATCCTATGAAGACACATTTCTTCGCTTTGGGTTCCAGCTTTTCAGGCTGAAGCTTTTTGACATAAGCATCACATCCGCAAACTTTAAGAAACGACAACTTTGGCCTCCTTCCAAACCATAGTTAATATGGCGTTGTCTCAACAGATTTCGATGGTGCCCTATTTAAAGTGAATGCAGCTGTCTCTAATGCATAACCCCAAAACGATAGTGGCAAATCAGCAAGATACATCATAGAACGCACCATATCTAATAAGGTTCGATTACGACGTTCAGACACACCATTACGTTGTGGTGTTCCAGGCGGTGTCAATTGTGAAACAATTCCACACTGTCTTAAGTGACTACCAAACTCATAACTCAGATATTCACCTCCTCAATCAGATCGCGGGAATTTAATCTTCTTGTTACGATGTTTCTCAACTTCACTCTGAAATTGATTGAACTTTTCAAACATTTCAGACTGGTGTTTCATTAAGTAAATATACCCATATCTAGTTAAGTCATCGGTGAAGGTGAGAAAATAACGATATCCACCATGCGTTGTAACATTCATTGGACCGCACACATCAGTATGTATGATTTCCAATAAGTCACCTGCCCATTTCATTGTTCCGGAGAACGGCGTTTTAGTCATCTTGCCCATGAGGCATGGTTCACATGTGTCAAGTAATTCAAAATCAAGTGACTCCAAAAGTCCATTAGCATGGAGCTTCCTCATGCGTTTTACACCAAAATGACCTAAACGGCAGTGCCACAAGAAAGTGGTACTATCATTATCAACTCTACATTTTTTGGCATCAATGTTATGAACATGTGTATGATCACTATCAAGATTCAATATAAATGAACCCCTCACATTGGGTGCATGACCATAAAAGATATTACTCATATATATAGATCAACCTTTATTCTCTGATTTAAATGAGTAACCATCTTGCAATAAACAAGATCCAGATATAATGTTCATGCTTAACACAGACACTAAATAACAATTATTCAGGTTCATCACTAATCCCGATGGTAATCGAAGAGAGAGCGTGCCGACGGCGATCACATCAACCTTGGAACCATTTCCCACACGCATTGTCACTTCATCCTTTGCCAGCCTTCGTCTATTCCATAGTTCCTGTTTTGAGTTGCAAATGTGAGCAACCGAACCGGTATCAAATACCCAGGCACTACAACGAGAGCTAGTAAGGTACACATCAATAACATGTATATCATATATACCTTGTTTGTCGTTGGCCGCCTTCTTGTCAGTCAGGTACTTGGGGCAGTTCCACTTCTAGTGACCAATTCCCTTGCAATGAAAGCACTCAGTTTCTTGCTTGGGTCCATGCTTGGGCTTCTTTACAGGAGTAGCAACGGCTTTGCCATCCTTCTTGGTTTTACCCTTCTTGCCCTTGCCCTTGCCATTCTTCTTGAAACTAGTGGTTTTATTGACCATCAACACTTGATGTTCTTTCTGGATTTCAGACTCAGCGACTTTTAGCATCGCAAACAGCTCGGCGACTGACTTGTTCATCCCGTGCATGTTATAGTTCATCACAAAGCTCTTGTAACTAGGTGGCAGTGAGTGAAGAACTCTGTCGGTGATCACCTCTGGCGGAAGGGCAATTCCCAACTCTGCTAGACGATTCGAATACCCAGACATTCTGAGTATATGCTCACTGATAGACCCGTTCTCCTCCATTTTGCAAGCATAGAACTTATCAGAGGTCTCATACCTCTCGATCTGGGCATTCATTTGAAAGATAAACTTCAACTCCTGGAACATCTCATATGCTCCATGACGTTCAAAACGTCTTTGAAGTCCCGGTTCTAAGCCATACAATATTGCACACTGAACTATTGAGTAATCTCTAGAACGTGCCTCCCAAGCGTTCTTAACGTCTTCGGATGACATGTCTTCTGGTTGGTCACCAAGCGGTGCATCAAGGACATATGATTTCTGGAAAGCCGAGAGGATAATCCTCAGATTACGGGCCCAGTCAACAAAGTTACTTCCATCATCTTTCAACTTAGCTTTCTCTAGGAACGCATTAAAATTCAGGGGTGCTACTGCGCGAGCCATTGATCTACAACATAAATATGCAAAGGTTACTTAGACTATTATTCAAGATAATGAGTTTAGTTAATCAGATTACTAAAGCTCCCACTCAAATTGACATCCCTCGGGTCATCTGAGTGTCACATGATCCAAATTCACCAACTCAAGTCCAATCATCATGTGAGTTGAGGTGGTTTCAATGGTGAACATCATCGTGCTGATCATATCTACTATATGACTCATGTTTGACCTTTTGGTCTCTTGTGTTCTGATGCCATGTCTGTACATGCTAGGCCCGTCAAGTTTAACCCGAGTGTTCTGCATGTGCAACACTGGCTTGCACCCGTTGTATGTGAACGTAGAGTCTATCACACCCGATCATCACGTGGTGTCTCGACACGACGAACTTTCGCAACGGTGCACACTCGGGGAGAACACAATTCATCTTGAAATTTAAGTGAGGGGTCACCTTAGACCTAAGAAAAACAAGGTGCATAAAAGGATTAACATCACATGCAAATCGTAAGTGACATGATATGGCCATGAACTCGTGCTTTTGATCTCCATCTTGAAAGCACCGGAATGATCTCCATCGTCACCGGCACGACACCGTGATCTCCATCATCTTGATCTCCATCAACGTGTCGCCATCGGGGTTGTCGTGCCCATCATGCTTCTACTACTATTGCTACCATTTAGCAATAAAGTAAAGCATTACATAGCACTTAATGATTGACACGCAGGTCATACAATAATTAAAGACAACCCTGTGGCTCCTGCCGGTTTCCGTACTCATCGACATGCAAGTCATGATATTCTATACAACACATGATCATCTCATACATCACATATATCACATCATGTAATTGGACATATCACATCACAACATACCCTGCAAAAACAAGTTAGACGTTCTCTAATTGTTGTTGCATGTTTTACGTGGCTGCTACGGGTATCTAGCAAGAACAATTCTCACCTACGCATAAACCACAATGGTGATACATAAGTTGCTTTTCAACCTTCTCAAGGACCATCTTTGTCGAATCCGATCCAACTAAAGTAGGAGAAACTGGCACCCACCAGCCATCTTTTGCAACAAGTTGCAATTGAGGGAACCGGTCTCTTGTAAGCGTACGAGTAATGTTGGTTGATACGTCTCCATCGTATCTATAATTTTTGATTGTTTCATGCCAATATTCTACAACTTTCATATACTTTTGGCAACTTTTTATACTATTTTTGGGACTAACATATTGATCCAGTGCCTAGTGCCAGTTCCTGTTTGTTGCAAGTTTTTTGTTTTGCAGAATATCCATACCAAACGAAGTCCAAACGCAATAAAAAACCTATGGGGATTTTTTGGAATATTTATGATTTTTGGGAAGAAGAATCAACGTGAAACGATGCTCGAGGGGGTCACGAGCCCAGGAGGCGCGCCCTACCCCCCAGGCGCGCCTGGCAGGCTCGTGACCAACCCTTAAGGCGGTTGGGGCCCTTCTTTCGCCACAAGAAAGGTAATATCCGGATAAAAATCGTGTTAAAAGGAAACCTTCGGAGTTACGGATCTCCGGGAATTTAAGAAACGGCGAAAGGCCAGAATCTGGGAGCGCAGAAACAGAAGGACACACAGAGAGAGATCCAATCTCGGAGGGGCTCTCGCCCCTCCGTCGCCATGGAGACCATGGACCAGAGGGGAAACCCTTCTCCCATCTAGGGAGGAGGTCAAGGAAGAAGAAGAAGAAGGGGGCTCTCTCCCCCTCTCTCCCGGCGGCGCCGGAACGCCCCCCGGGACATCATCGTGTGACGACTATCTACACCAACACCTCCATCACCTTCCCCCATCTATATTCAGCGGTCCACTCTCCCGCAACCCTATGTACCCTCTACTTGAACATGGTGCTTTATGCTTCATATTATTATCCAATGATGTGTTGCCATCCTATGATGTCTGAGTAGATTTTTGTTGTCCTATCGGTGATTGATGAATTGCTATGATTGGTTTAAATTGCTTGTGGTTATTTTGTTGTCCTTTGGTGCCCATCATATGAGCACGCGCGTGGATCACACCATAGGGTTAGTTGTATGTTTATAGGACTATGTATTGGAGGGCAAGGGTGACAGAAGCTTCAGCCTAGCATAGAAATTGACGCATACGAGATTGAAGGGGGACCAATATATCTTATTGCTATGGTTGGGTTTTACCTTAATGAATGTTAGTAGTTGCAGATGCTTTCTAATAGTTCGAATCATAAGTGCATAGAATTCCAAGTAAGGGATGGCATGCTAGCAGTGGCCTCTCCCACATAAAACTTGCTATCGGTCTAGTAACACAGTCAATTGCTTAGGGACAATTCCTCAACTCCTACCACCACTTTTCCACACTCGTTAAACTAACGTAATTGTTTATTTATCTAAACAGCCCCTAGTTTTTATTTATGTGTTCTTTATTATCTTGCAAATCTATCCTATCACACCTACAAAGTACTTCTAGTTTCATACTTGTTCTAGGTAAAGCGAACGTAAAGTGTGCGTAGAGTTGTATCGGTGGTCGATAGAACTTGAGGGAATATTTGTCCTACCTTTAGCTCCTCGTTGGGTTCGACACTCTTACTTATAGAGAAAGGCTACAATTGATCCCCTATACTTGTGGGTTATCATTGGTCCGGGCCGCTTCTTCCCACAATACCGCTGAACCAAAACACGACCAAGGGAGGAAGCAATCTAAGCATCAACGCCCACAAACTCTTTGTGTTCTACTCGAGATCTCTTCTACACATAGATCTAGCTCTGATACCACTATTGGGGAACGTTTCATGGGAAACAAAAAAAACCTACGCACACGCAAGATCTATCCATGGTGATGAGCATCTACGAGAGGGAGAGTGGATCTACATACCCTTGTAGCTCGCTAAGCGGGAAGCGTTAAGAAACACGGTTGGTGTAGTCGAACGTCTTCGAGATACAAATCGCCGAGCATCCCGCGATCCAATCACGATCCGTCCCGATCAACCACCGAACGGACGGCACCTCCGCGTTCAGCACACGTAAAGTTTGATGACGATCTCCGCCTTCTTGATCCAGCAAGAGGGAGCGGAGAGGTAGAAGAGCTCTCCAGCAGCGTGATGGCGCCGCGGCAATGGTGGTGGAGTAATTCCGGCAGGGCTTCGCCTAAGCACTGCAGAAAACCAATCTAGAGGAGAAACTATGCACTAGAGGACAGGGTAGCACGTGGCTAAAAAACTTGTGCCAAAAACCCTAAAACCTCTAGTATATATAAGAGGAAGAGAGGAGGAGGCTCGGCACAAGGGCCAAGCCATCTAGGCTTCGGCCGAACCAAGGAGGAGAGGAGGAATCCTCCTCCAATCCTAGTAGGACTAGGACTCCTTCATATTTTGCCTTTTTTTGCCTTTTTCACCTTTTCTCTTTGGGATTTTCTCTCCCAGACGCATGGGCCTTGTGTGGGACTTCCACCAGCCCACTAAGGGCTGGTATTCACTCTCCCACATCCCATGTAGCCTCTTGGGTCGAAATACCCCTCCCGATGGTCTCCCGGTACACTAGCGGTAATCCCGGTACACTACCGATGAGCCCAAAACTTTTCCGGTGACCAAAATAGGACTTCCAATATATCAATCTTTACCTCCGGACCATTCTGGAGCTCCTCGTGACGTCCAGAATCTCATCCGAGACTCTTAACAACCTTCATTCACCATCATGCATAACTCTATACTACTGAAATGTCACTGAACCTTAAGTGTGCACACCCTGCGGGTTCGAGAACTATGTAGACATGACCGAGACACCTCTACAGTCAATAACCAATACCGGGACATGGATGCCCATATTGGTTCCTACATATTCTACGAAGATCTTTATCGCTCAAACCTCTATGTCAAGGATTCAGTTAATCCTGTATGATGTTCCCTTTGTTCTTCGGTATGTTACTTGCCCGAGATTCGATCGTCGGCATCTCCATACCTAGTTCAACCTCATTACTGGCAAGTCTCTTTACTCGTTTCGTAATACAAGATCCTGTGACTAACACTTAGTCACATTGCTTTCAAGGCTTATTGTGATGTCATATTTCCGAGTGGGCCCTGAGATACCTCTCCGTCACACGGAGTAACAAATCCCAGTCTTGATCCATGCCAACCCAACATACACCCTCGGAGATACCTGTAGAGCACCTTTATAGTCACCCAGTTATGCTGCGACGTTTGATACACACAGGGCACTCTTCCGGTGTCCGTGAGTTGCATGATCTCATGGTCATAGGAACATATACTTGACATGCAGAAAACAGTAGCAATAATCTGACACGATCATACGCTATGTTTGTAGTTTGGGTATTGTCCATCACATCATTCTCCTAATGATGTGATCCCGTTATCAAATGACATCACATGTCAATGGCTAGGAAACCTTGACCATCTTTAATCAACGAGCTAGTTCACTAGAGGCATAGTAGGGACAAAGTGTTGTCTATTTACCCGGACATGTAATGTGTTTCTGATCAATACAATTATAGCATGGATAATAAACGATTATCATGAACAAGGAAATATAATAATAAACACTTTATTTATTGCCTCTAGGGCATATTTCCAACACATCAGCATGGAGCTTCTTCATGCGTTTTACACCAATATGACCTAAACGGCGGTGCCAGAAGAAAGTGGTACTATCATTATCAACTCTGCATTTTTGGCATCAATGTTATTAACATGTGTATCATCACTATTGAGATTTAATATGAATAAACCCCTCACACTGGGTGCTTGACCATAAAAGATATTACTCATATAAATAGAACAACTATTATTCTCTGATTTAAATGAGTAACCGTCTCACAATAAACAAGATCCAGATATAATGTTGATGCTTAACGCGGGCACCAAATAACAATTATTCAGGTTCATCACTAATACTGATGGTAATCGAAGAGTGAGCATGCTGACGATGATCACATCAACCTTGGAACCATTTCCCACGCGCATCGTCACTTCGTCCTTTGCCAACTTTGTCTATTCCGTAGCTCCTGTTTTGAGTTTCAAATGTGAGCAACCGAACCAGTATCAAATACCGAGGCACTACAATGAGAGTTGGTAAGGTACACATCAATAACATGTATATCATATATATACCTTGTTTGGCATTGGTCTCCTTCTTGTCGACTAGATACTTGGGGCAGTTCCGCTTCTAGTGACTAGTTCCCTTGCAATGAAAGCACTCAGTTTCTGGCTTGGGTCCAGCCTTGGATTTCTTCACGGGAGGGGCAAATGCTTTGCCACTCTTCTTGGAGTTACCCTTCTTTCTCTTGCCATTCTTCTTGAAACTAGTGGTTTTATTGACCATCAACACTTGATGCTCTTTCTGGATTCCAGACTCAGCGATAATCAGCACCGCAAATAGCTCGGTGACTGATAACCCACAAGTATAGGGGACCGCAACAGTTTTCGAGGGTAGAGTATTCAACCCAAATTTATTGATTCGATACTAGGGGAGCCAAAGAATATTCTCGAGTATTCGGAACTGAGTTATCAATTCAACCAAACCTGAAAGACTTAATATATGCAACAAAGTATTCAGTAGCAAAGTAGTATGGAAGTAACGGTAACGATGGCAAAAGTGACAGTAGTGGTTTTGTAGTTATTGTAACAGTAGCAACGGAAAAGTAACTTAGCAAAGATCAATATGTGGAAAGCTCGTAGGCAATGGATTGGTGATGGATAATTATGCTGGATGGCATTCATCATGCAATAGTTATAACATAGGGTGATACATAACTAGCTCCAATTCATGAATGTAATGTAGGCATGTATTCCATATATAGTCACACGTGCTTATGGAAAAGAACTTGCATGGCATCTTTTGTCCTACCCTCCCGTGGCAGCAGGGTCCTAATGGAAACTAAGGAATATTAAGGCCTCCTTTTAATAGAGAACCGGACCAAAGCATTAGCACTTAGTCAATACATGAACTCCTCAAACTACGGTAATCACCGGAAAGAATCCCAGTTATTGTCACCATGGGGGATGCGGATCATAACTCGTAACGGGTGTCTACAAATTGCAAGGTAGGATCAAGAACACATATATATTCATGAAAACATGATAGGTTCAGATCTGAGATCATAGCACTCAGGCCCTAGTGACAAGCATTAAGGATAGCAAAGTCATAGCAACATCAATCTCAGAACATAGTGGATACTAGGGATCAAACCCTAACAAAACTAACTCGGTTACACGATAAATCTCATCCAACCCATCACCGTCCAGCAAGCCTACGATGGGATTACTCACGAACGGCGGAGAGCATCATGGAATTGGTGACGAAGGATGGTTGGTGATGACGATGGCGTCGATTTCCCCTCTCCGGAGCCCAAAACGGACTCAAGATCTGGTCTCCGAGGAAGAACAGGAGGTGGCGGTGGCTCCGTATCGTGAAACGCGGTGAACTCTTCTCCTTGATTTTTTTTCTCCGCGAATAGGGTTATATGGAGTTGGAGATGAGGTCGGGGGAGCCACAAGGGCCCCACAAGCCTGCTAGGTGCTGCCAGGGGGTGGCCGCGCCTAGCAGGCTTGTGGCCTGTAGGTGGCCCCCGTCTGGTTGATTCTTGCGTCGGTATTTTTTATTAAATCCAAAAATATTCTCCGTAAATTTTTAGGACGATCTGAGAACTTCTATTTCTGCACAAAAATAACACCAATGCAATTCTGCTGAAAACAACGTCAGCCCGGGTTAGTTCCATTCAAATCATGCAAATTAGAGTCCAAAACAAGGGCAAAAGAGTCTGGAAAAGTGGATACGATGGAGACGTATCGGCGACTAACTTGTTCATCCCGTGCATGTTATAGTTAATCACGAAGCTCTTGTAGCTAGGTGGCAATGATTGAAGAACTCTGTCAGTGATCGCCTCTGGCAGAAGGGGCATCCCCAACTCAGCCAAACGGTTCGAATATCTGGACATTCTGATTATATGTTCACTGACAGACCCGTTCTCCTCCATCTTGCAAGCATAGAACTTATCAAAAGTCTCATACCTCTCGATCCGAGCATTCTTCTCAAAGATAAACTTCAACTCCTAGCACATCTCATATGCTCCATGACGTTCAAAACATCTTTGAAGTCCTAGTTCTAAGCCATACAACATTGCACATTGAACTATTGAGTGATCTCCAGAACGTGTCTCCCAAGCGTTCTTAACGTCTTCGGACGACACGGGAGCGGGTGGGTCACCAAGCGGTGCATCAAGGACATAAGCCTTCCGGGAAGCCCTGCGGATAATCCTCAGATTATGGGCCCAGTCCACAGAGTTACTTCCATCATATTTCAACTTGGATTTCTCTAGGAACGCATTAAAATTCAGGGGAACTACTGCGTGAGCCATTGATCTAAAACATAAATATGCAAAGGTTACTAAGACTATCGTTCAAGATAATGAGTTTAGTTAATCAAATTACTAAAGCTCCCACTCAAATTGACATCCCTCTTGTCATATGAGTGATACATGATCCAAATTCGCCAACTCAAGTCCGATCATCACGTGAGTTGAGGTGGTTTCAATGGTGAACATCATCTTGTTGATCATATCTACTATATGACTCATGTTCGACCTTTAGGTCTCTTGTGTTCCAAGGCCATGTCTGTACATGCTAGGCTCGTCAAGTTTAACCCCGAGTGTTCTGCACGTGCAACACTAGCTTGCACCCGTTGTATGTGAACGTAGAGTCTATCACACCCGATCATCACGTGGTGTCTCGACACGACGAACTTTCGCAACGGTGCACACTCGGGGAAAACACAATTTTATCTTGAAATTTAAGTGAGGGATCACCTTATAATGCTACCGTCGTCCTAAGCAAAATAAGATGCATAAAAAGGATTAACATCACATGCAAGTCACAAGTGACATGATATGGCCATGAACTTGTGCTTTTGATCTCCATCTCTAAAGGACCAACATGATCTCCATCGTCACCGGCATGACACCATGGTCTCCATCATCTTGACCTCCATAAACGTGTCACCATGAAGTTGTCGCGCCGACTCTTGCTTCTACGACTATTGCTAACTCATAGCGTTAAACTAAAGCAAAAGCGGCGTAAATAATTAAAGACAACCCTATGGCTCCTGCCGCTTGCCGTACTCATCGACATGCAAGTCGTGATATTCTATACAAAAGATGATCATCTCATACATCACATATATCTCATCATGTAATTGGCCATATCACATCACAACATACCCTGTTGTTGCATGTTTTACGTGGCTGCTACGGGTATCTAGCAAGAACAATTCTCACCTACGCAAAAACCACAATGGTGATACACAAATTGCTATTCAACCTTCTCAAGGACCGCCTTTGTCGAATCCGATCCAACTAGAGTAGGAGAGACAGACACCCGCCAACCATCTTTATGCAACAAAGTCACATGTTAGTCGATGGAACCGGTCTCTAGTAAGCGTACGAGTAAGGTTGGTCCGGGCCGCTTCATCCCACAATACCGTTGAATCAAAACACGACCAATGGAGGAAGAAATATGAGCATCTGATATGTCTCCAACGTATCTATAATTTATGAAGTATTCATGCCATGTTTACAATAATTCTATATGATTTTGGTATGATTTTATTAGAACTAACACGGACTGACGATGTTTTCAACAGAACTACTGTGGTGGTGTTTTTGTGCAGAAATAAAAGTTCTCGGAATGGGCTGAAAAATTTACACAAAATATTTTTGGAAAATATGAAAAATACTGGAGTGAAAAGATACCGGAGAAGAGTCCCGAGGGAGTCACAATCCTGCCAGGCGCGGCCACCCCCCTAGCCGTGCCTAGCGAGCTTGTGACCTTCTTGGGAACCTTTTGGACGTGGGACCAACGCCAAATACTCCTATAAATATAGAAACACCAAAAAGAAACCTAGATCGAGAGCTCCGCCACCGCAAGCCTCCAGAAGCACGAAAAAACAATCAAGAGCCCGTTCCAGCACCCTGTCGGAGGGGAAAACCATCATTGGAGGCCATCTTCATCATCCTGGCGCTCTTCATGACAAGGAGGGAGTAGTTCACCCTCGGGGCTGAGGGTATGTACCAGTAGCTATGTGTTTGATCTCTCTCTCTCTCTCTCTCTCTCGTGTTCTTGAGATGACACAATCTTAATGACCACGAGCATTATTGATATAGATGAATCATATGGAGTTTTCCCCTCTCTATCTTCTTGTGATGAATTGAGTTTTCCCTTTGAAGTTTTCTTATCGGATTGAGTCTTTAAGGATTTGAGAACACTTGATGTATGTCTTGCGATGGGATATCCGTTGTGACAATGGGATGTTCTATTGATCCACTTGATGTATGTTTTGGTGATCAACTTGCGGGTTCCGTGACCTTGGGAATCTATGCATAGGGGTTGGCACACGTTTTTGTCTTGACTTTCCGGTAGAAACTTTGGGGCACTCTTTGAAGTTCTTTGTGTTGGATTGGATATGATGAATCTGAAATTATGTGATGCACATCGTATAATCAAGCCCATGGGTACTTGTGGTGACATTGGAGTATTTAGGTGGCATTAGGGTTTTGGTTGATGTGTATCTTAAGGTGTTATTTTAGTACGAACTGTAGGGCTGTTCGTGACACTTATAGGGATAGCTCATAAGATTGATCGGAAAAGATAACTTTGAGGTGGTTTCGTACCCTACAATAATATCTTCGTTAGTTCTATGCTATTTGTGACTTTGGAGTGAACTCTTTGTTGCACAAGAGGTATATACATATGATTCAACTATGTCAGTAATGTTGAGAGAAATTGCACTAGTGAAAGTATGGACCCTAGGCCTTGTTTCCAAGCATTAATACAACGTTTTGCTCGCTATTTACTAATTTTTACATTGATGTTTTTATATTTTCAGATTACAAAAATCTACATCTACCATCCATATTGCACTTGTATCATCATCTCTTCGCCGAACTAGTGCGCCTATACAATTTACCATTGTGTTGGGTGTGTTGAGGACACAAGAGACTCATTGTTATTTGGTTGCAGAGTTGTTTGAGAGAGACCATAATCATCCTACACCTCCCACGGATTGATAAACCTTAGGTCATCGACTTGAGGGAAAATTTCCACTGTCCTACAAAACTCTGCTTTTGGAGGCCCAACACGAGTCTACAAGAAGGAGGTTGTGTAGTAGACACCAAGCTCTTTTCTGGTGTCATTGCCGGGGAGGTGAGTGCTTGAAGGTATATCTTTAGATCTTGCAATAAAATCTTTTAGTTTCTTGTTTTTCACTAGTTTGGTTTTATAAAAGAAAACTACAAAAAAATGGAATTGAGGTTGCCTCATATGCTTCATCTTTTTAATGTCTTTTGTGAAAATGATGGAAAGGAAAATTGTGCTGAAGTGCTAGAAGAAGAAGTTATCAAAATGTTTGGCACTAAATCCTTGAATGACGAGCATGATTTAAATATTGTTAGTATTAATTATCTGAATATTAATGATGCTAATGGTGTGCAAAGCCACAAGCTTGGGGATGCTATGTTTGATGAAGATGATAATTCTTGTCCCCCAAGTTTTGATGAGAAAAACTATTATGATTATGACATGCCTCCTATCTATGATGATTATTGTGATGACACGTATGCTATAAAGAGTAATGACAACCATGAGACCTATTATCATGATTTTAATATTCAATGTGGTTATGTCAATCAAGTGTCACGTGATAGTTATTTTGTTGAGTTTGCTCCGAGTACTTTGCATGAGAATTTTTTTACTTGTGTGGGTAGTAATAAAAATTCTATGCTTGTGCATCATGAAAATAATGCTTTATGTGCTGGTTATATTGTTAAATTCCTTCATGATGCTACTGAAAATTATTATGAGGGGGGAACATATGCTTGTAGGAATTGCAATAATATCAAGTTTCCTCTCTATGCATTGAAAGTTTCAAAGTCATGCTAGTTTTGCCTTCCTATGATAGTTGATTCTTGATCCCATAAATTTTTTGCTCACAAAATCCCTATTCATAGGAAATGGGTTAGATTTAAATGTTCTTGTCATGAGATTCATGATGCTCTTTTGCATGTTTCAATTATTATTCCTATACGAGCATCATTGAAATCATCATGCCTAGCTAAAAGGCATTAAAGAAAAGCGCTTGTTGCGAGACAACCAAAAAATTTTAATTTCTTTTTTTATGTGTTCACATGATTAAGCTACTGTATGTTTTGGGTCTTTTATTTCAACAAAGTGTCAATTAAAGCCTTTGGGATAGTGTGGATAGTTGCTTGTTTGATTCTATGGAAAAAACAGAAAGTTTTGTGTCCAGTGTATGAATTATATGATTTTACTAGAGCGTCAACTAATTATGAAATTTTTACACCACATTTATATGAAACTCCCTTGCGGTGTCCTAAATTTTCAGAATTTTTAGAGTCAGGGAAGTATGGTGATCATGCAGATTTTCACAGACTATTCTGTTTTTGACAGATTCTGTTTTGCATGCATAGTTTGCTTGTTTCAAGTGTTACTATAGCTTATATTGAGTAATATAAATTTTGGGAATGATGGAATACAGTAGATATTATGTGATAATAATTATGAATCTTGTCTTGACAGTACCTAAGTGAATGATCTATCTTTATTACACTAACCCTTCTCACAAAGTTCCGTTAACTTTTGTGTGATAGAAGTTTTCAAGTTTTGGGTGAGACACCGATATGAGAAGAATAAGGAGTGACAAGAACCTAATCTTGTGTATGAACAAGGCACCCCCAATGTAATATCCAAGGAAGACTCAAGAGTCTAAGCTTGGGGATGCACCGGAAGGCATCCCCTCTTTCGTCTTCAACACTATCGGTATATCTCACTTGGAGCTATATTTTTATTCATCACATAATATGAGTTTTGCTTGGAGCATAATTTTTTTTCTCTGTTATTTTTTATTTATAATCTTGTTTTTCAATAAAAATTTCCAAGAATTGCCTTTAGGATGCTTGAATTCCATGTTTGATGTGTGCTGTGTAAAAACAGAAACTTCTGCTGTAGTGTTTGAATTTTCATATTTTACTGGAACGTGGAAAGTTTCTGAAATATTTACACAGTGTTTTAATATAAATTTGATAGCATGTACTAAATTTTCATAATTTTTTGAGTTACATAAGTATAGTGTTTTCATAAATTTCTACAGACTGTTCTGTTTGGACAGATTGTTGTCATAGTTTTGTTATCTACTTATCCTATAGTTTCCATAGGCTATATTGGTAAATATAAGTTGTGGAAATGATATTATATAGTACCTAATGTTTGAAAATTGTTGTGCAACTTGTCTTGGCATTACATGAAGTGTTGATTTATTCTTATGTGTACTAACCTATCTCACGAGTTCTTTTTGAGTTTTGTGTGGATGAAGTTTTTGAGAATAGGTGAAACCGGAATGTGAGAGGATTGAACAGGATACCAAAGCTCAAGCTTGGGGATTACAAAGGCACCCCAAGTAAATATTTCAATAAGTCTCAAGCATCTAAATTTGGGGATGCTACGCATCCCATCTCTCTTCATCAACAACTATCGGTTAGCGTATCTTGAGCCTAAATTTTAACTCGTTCACATGATGCGTGCTATTCTTGGAGTACTATTTTTGTTTTGCTTGATGTTTAAATAAAATACTAAGATATGAAAATCTTTAATGAGAGATAGAGAGAGAAATTCCTCACATATCTACTTAATTGTTTGACTACTCATTGATCTTCACTGATATGTTTTGGAGTAGTTTTGTCATTTACTCTCGTGCTTCACTTATATCCTATGAGTAAATGGTTGAATGAATTGAATATCATAAATCTGAAATTATATATGTTTTATATGCTTATCCCATGGGGAGTAATGACTTCACATATAAGAAGTATAGGTGGTCAAATTTATTGAAAGTTAGCAAACACCACATTGGTCACTTGAACCATTCATGAAAGAATATTGAAGGAAGAGAGATTTCACATATAAATATATTATCTTGGACATCTTCTATGATTGTGAATATCCATTAATTATTTTCAAACTTGAGAAAATTAGTTGAAGTTGGACAAGGAAGACAACGTAATGAGTTATGCTTGGGTATATTTATATAGAAGTTATATTGTTATGGATCCTCCAACAGGTGGAGCTTGCTTCCACCACATATTAGCCAAAACTTCCGCAGCAAGTAGAAATACTACTTGTGCATCCAAACACCCTTAAACCCAAAGTTGTTCCATTTGAGTCCACCATACCTACCTATATGCGGTATTTACCTGGCGTTCCAAGTAAATTTGCATGTGCCAAAATCTAAACCTTCAAATAATATTCTATTTTGTATGCCCGAATCGCTCATATAATGACTAGGGGCTGTCAGTATCTTCCATGCTAGGTGGGTTATTCTCATGATATGTGTTGATTCACTACCATTCACGAGAAAGTGGCTGGTAATAGGGATTTCCAATCCCGAAATCAAAGAAAAAAATGTAAATAATTAAACAAAACTCCCCAGGAATGTTGTTGGTATGGATGGTACCCGTGGATTCGGCTCGCTGTGGAGTGTGATTGATTGGTGGAGGGGGAGTAAAAACTTTACCATTCTGATTGGGAACCGCTTATAATGTATCTAGCATGGAAGATACCGAGATCTCTCGGTTGTTATGGTGACAATGAAAGCATACCACCCAAAATTATTATTCATCTCTGTTTTAAAAGCTCGAGCTCTCGCACCTATGCAAATCAATGCTTCCCTCTGCGAAGGGCCTATCTTTTACTTTCTAGTACTTACCTTTATGCAAGAGTCATGGTGATCTTCACCACTTCCTATATTTCACCTTTTTCTCTTGGCAAGCGTCATGTGTTGGGGAAAGATCCAAGCATATATGGCCATTCAAATATATTTGATCATGAATTATTATTGTTAACAATTATATATATGATAAATAAGTTGGGAGGTGAAACTTTAAGCCCCTATCTTTCTTTGTGTTCAACGGATGCCATTTGCTCTAAAAGTATGCTTTGGGTGTTAGCAATCATGGAAGACTATTTGATAGTTGAGTATGTGGAATTTGCGAAATCAAAGCTCTTACATAGACCCTTCCTGAAAATAAGATGAATTGCAATTGTTTGGTGACTGAAAGCATAGTTTGTTAGTCTATACTTTAACATGTGGATAGCTTGTTATTTCATCATGAGAGGGTTTATGAGATGAGCTGTTGTTTATGATATATAATGATGCTAGAAAAAGTGATTGGAGTTATCATTGATCAAATTTATGCACTATGCTAGCATTCACACTTCATAAATTATTTCTTTTATCATTTACCTACTCGAGGACGAGCAGGAATTAAGCTCGCGGATGTTGATACATCTCCAAAGTATCTATAATTTATGAAGTATTCATGTCATGTTTACAATAATTCTATATGATTTTGGTATGATTTCATTAGAACTAAAACGGACTGACGTTGTTTTCAGCAAAACAACCGTGGTGTTGTTTTTGTGCAGAAATAAAAGTTCTCTGAATGGGATGAAAATTTACATAGAATATTTTTGGAAAATATAAAAAATAATGGAACGAAAAGATACCGAAGAAGAGTCTCGAGGGAGTCACAAGCCTACCAGGCGCGGCCACCCCCTTGGTCGCGCCTAGCAAACTTGTGACCTCCTTGGGAACCTTCTGGACATGGCACCAACGCCAAATACTCCTATAAATATATTATCAACATATCTATAATTTTTGATTGTTCCATGCTATTATATTATCAACTTTGGATGTTTTATATGCATGAATATGCTATTTTATATTATTTTTGGGACTAACTTATTAATCTAGTGCCCAGTGCCAGTTCCTATGTTTCCGTGTTTTTGACCTTTTTCAGATAGGAATATCAAACGGAGTCCAAACGGAATAAAACTTTCACTGTGATTTTTTATGGAAAATATCAAAAATAGCTGAAGGAAAAAATCCCAAAGAGGCAGCCCGAGGGAGCCACGAGCCTGGGAGGCGCCCCCCTGGCCGCAGCTAGGGGCCTCGTGACCTCCTCGTGGTGCCTCTCGACTTGTTCCCGATGCCATACGGTCTTATAAATATGGAAACCCTCAGAAATAAACCTAGATCGCAAGTTCCGCCGCCGCAGACCTCCAGAGCCACCAAAAACCAATCGGGAGACCATTCCGGCATCCTGCCGGAGGGGAATTCATCATCGGTGGACACCTTCATCAACACCATTGCCTCTCAGATGATGCGTGAGTAGTTCACCTCAGACCTACGGGTCCATAGCTAGTATCTAGATGACTTCTTCTCTCTCTTTGATCTTCAATACAAAGTTCTCCATGATCTTCATGGTGATCTATCCGATGTAATCTTCTTTTGCGATGTGTTTGTTGAGATCCGATGAATTGTGGATTTATGATCAGATTACCTATGAATATTATTTGAGTCTCCTCTGATTTCTTATATACATGATTTCATATCCTTGTAACTCTCTTTGAGTTATGGGTTTCGTTTGGCCAACTTGATCTATAGTTCTTGCAATGGGAGAAGTGCTTGGTTTTGGGTTCATACCGTGCGGTGTCCTCACCTAGTGACAGAAGGGGTAGCGAGGCACGCATCGTGTTGTTGCCATCAAGGGTAAAAATATGGGGTTTATATCATATTGCATGAATCTATCCCTCTACATCATGTCATCTTGCTTAAAGCGTTACTCCATTATCATGAACTTAATACACTGGATGCATGCTGGATGGCGGTCGATGTGTGGGGTAATAGTAGTAGATGCAGAAAGTATCGGTCTACTTGTTTCGGACGTGATGCCTATATGTATGATCATTGCCTTAGATATCGTCATGACTTTGCGCTATTCTATCAATTGTTCAATAGTAATTTGTTCACTCACCGTAATACTTGCTATCATGGGAGAAGCCTAGTGAACACTATGGCCCCCGGGTCTATTTTACATATTATATATTCAGATCTAAACACATAAACACTAAAAATACTTTTCTACAATTATATTTACTTATTTATATTCATCTATTATCACTATCAGATCTCATCTTGCAAGTAATCGTAAAGGGATTGACAACCTCTTTATCGCGTTGGGTGCAAGTTTGTTTGTGTTTGTGCAGGTTCCTTGTTGCCTCACCTTTATACTCCTAGTGGATTGATACCTGATATGTCTCCAACATATCTGTAATTTTTATTGTTCCATGCTATTATATTATCAACTTTGGATGTTTTATATGCATGAATATGCTGTTTTATATTATTTTGGGGACTAACTTATTAATCCAGTGCCCAGTGCTAGTTCCTGTTTTTTCCATGTTTTTTACCTTTTTCAGATAGGAATATCAAATGGACTCCAAACGGAATAAAACTTTTGCCGTGCTTTTTTATGGAAAATATCAAAAATATCTGAAGAAAAAGATACCGGAGAGGCGGCCCGAGGAAGCCACAAGCCTGGGAGGCGCCCCTATTGGAAATATGCCCTAGAGGCAATAATAAATTAGTTATTATCATATTTCCTTGTTCATGATAATCGTTTATTATCCATGCTATAATTGTATTGATTGGAGACTTAAATGAATGTGTGGATACATAGACAAAACCATGTCCCTAGTATGCCTCTAATGGACTAGCTCGTTGATCAAAGGATGGTTAAGGTTTCCTAGCCATGGACATGAGATGTCATTTGATAACGGGATCACATCATTAGCAGAATGATGTGATGGACAAGACCCAAACTACAAACGTAGCATATGAACGTGTCAGTTCATTGCTACTGTTTTCTGCATGTCAAGTATATGTTCCTATGACCATGAGATCATGCAACTCATAGATATCGGAGGAGTGCCTTGTGTGTATCAAACGTTGCAATGTAACTGGGTGACTATAAAGGTGCTCTACAGGTATCTCCGAGGATGTCTGTTTGGTTGGCATGGATCAAGACTGGGATTTGTTATTCCGTGTGACGGAGAGGTATCTCAGGGCCCACTCGGTAATACAACATCACAATGAGCCTTGCAAGCAATGTGACTAATTGTTAGTTGCGGGATCTTGTATTACGAAACGAGTAAAGAGACTTGCCGGTAACGAGGTTGAACTAGGTATGGAGATACCGACGATCGAATCTCAGGCAAGTAACATACCGAAGAACAAAGGGAACGTTATACGGGATTAATTGAATCCTTGACATAGAGGTTCGACCGATGAAGATATTTGTAGAATATGTAGGAACCAATGTGGACGTCCAGGTCCCGCCATTGGTTATTGACCGTAGAGGTGTGTCGGTCATGTCTACATAGTTCTCGAACCCGCAGGGTCTGCACACTTAAGGTTCGGTGACATTTCGTTAGTGTAGAGTTATGTATGGTGGTGACCGAAGGTTGTTCGGAGTCCTGGATGAGATCCTGGACATCACGAGGAGCTCCGTAATTGTCCGTAGGTAAAGATTCATATATAGGAAGTCCCAGTTTGGTCGCCGAAAAAGTTTCGGGCTCATCGATAGTGTACCGGGAGTGCCGGTAGTGTACCGGGAGGCTTTCGGGAGGGGTATTTCGACCCCAAGAGGTCCATGGGCTGTGGGAGAGTGTTAACCAGCCCTTAGTGGGCTGGGAAAACCAGCCACAAAGGCCCATGGCGCAGGAGAGGAAGTCCTAAAGGAAAAAGTGGAAAAAAAGGCTAAAAAGGAAGAGTCCTACTCCTACTAGGAGTGGAGGAGGAGTAGGACTCCTCCCCCTCTAGTTCGGCCGACCCCTATGGGGTTTTTTCCTGCATCAGCCCTCCCTCTCCTCTCCTCCTTTATATACTGGTGGATTGGGTGGCTTTTGGACAGATTTTACGGCCACGTGCTACCCGTTTCACCGGTGCTCCTCTAGATCGGATTTCTGCAGCGCTTAGGCGAAGCCCTGCCGGAATTGCTCCACCACCACCATCACCGGAGCGCCGTCACGTTGCCGGTGAACTCTCTCCTCTCCACCTCCTCTTGCTGGATCGAGACGGTAGAGATCGTCATCAAGCTGCACGTGTGCTGAACGCGGAGGTGCCGTCCGTTCGGCGCTAGATCGGAAGGATCATGATCAAGGGCACGAGACGATTCGTGATGAAATCGCGAAACGGATCATGATGAGATCGCGGGACGGATTGTGATTAGTTCGCGGGACAGACCGTGATCAAGATCGCGGGATGGATCGTGATGTGTTCACGAGACGGATCGTTATTGGATCGCGGGACGGATCGTGATGGGATCGCGGGACGCTCGGCGATTTGGATCGCGAAGATGTTCGACTATACCAACCGCGTTTCTTAATGCTTCCCGCTTAGCGATCTACAAGGGTACGTAGATCCACTCTCCCTCTCGTAGATGCTCATCACCATGGATAGGTTTGCGTGTGCGTAGGAAAATTTTTGTTTCCCATGCGACGTTCCCCAACAACCCCCCTTGGCCGCGGCTAGGGGGCTCGTGACCTCCTCGTGGCGCCTCTCGACTTGTTCTCGATGCCAGATGATCTTATAAATAAGGAAACCCTCAGAATAAACCCAGATCGCAAGTTCCGGCGCCGCAGACCTCCAGAGCCACCAAAAACCAATCGGGAGACCGTTCCGGCATCCCGCCGGAGGGGAATTCATCACCGGTGGCCATCTTCATCAACACCATTGCCTCTCCGATGATGCGTGAGTAGTTCACCTCAGACCTTCAGGTATATAGCTAGTAGCTAGATGGCTTCTTCTCTCTCTTTGATCTTCAATACAAAGTTCTCCATGATCTTCATGGTGATCTATCCAATGTAATCTTCTTTTGCGGTGTGCTTGTTGAGATCCGATGAATTGTGGATTTATGATTAGATTATCTATGAATATTATTTGAGTCTCCTCTGATTTCTGATATGCAAGATTTCATATCATTGTAATTCTCTTCGAGTTATGGGTTTCGTTTGGCCAACTTGATCTATAGTTCTTGCAATGAGAGAAGTGCTTGGTTTTGGGTTCATACCGTGCGGTGTCCTCACCTAGTGACAGAAGGGGTAGCAAGGCACGCATCGTGTTGTTTCCATCAAGGGTAAAAAGATGGGGTTTATATCATATTGCATGAATCTATCCCTCTACATCATGTCATCTTGCTTAAAGTGTTACTCCGTTTATCACGAACTTAATACACTAGATGCATGTTGGATAGCGGTCGATGTGTGGAGTAATAGTAGTAGATGCAGAAAGTATCGGTCTAATTGTTTTGGACGTGATGCCTATATGTATGATCATTGTTTTAGATATCGTCATGACTTTGCGCTATTCTATCAATTGCTCAACAGTAATTTGTTCACCCACCGTAATACTTGCTTTCATGAGAGAAGCCTCTAGTGAACACTATGGCCCCCGGGTCTATTTTACATATTATATATTCAGATATAAACATAAAAACACCAAAAATACCTTGCTGCAATTTTATTTACTTATTTATATTCATCTACTATCTCTATCAGATCTCACCTTGCAAGTAATCGTAAAGGGATTGACAACCTCTTTATCGTGGTGGGTGCAAGTTTGTTTGTGTTTGTGCAGGTTCCTTGAGGCCTCATCTTGATACTCCTACTGGATTGATACCTTGGTTCTCAAACTGAGGGAAATACTTATCTCTACTTTGCTGCATCACCCTTTCCTCTTCAAGGGAAAAAACAACGCAAGACAAGATACACTTGCCAATTTTTGGCGACGTTGCAGAGAAGTAGTAATACCTTGGTTCCTAAACTGAGTGAAATACTTATCGCTACTTTGCTGCATCACCCTTTCCTCTTCAAGGGAAAAACCAATGCAAGACAAGAATCAACTTGCCAATTTATGGCGACGTTGCAGAGAAGTAGCAGGAAGAATTTCTGGCGCCGTTGCCGGGGAGTAATCAAGTGAAGCATATCTACCAACTACCTATCACAAACTCATCTCTTGCATTTACATTATTTGCTATTTGCCTCTCGTTTTCCTCTCCCCCACTTCTAAAAAAACAAAAATTACAAAAAAAAATTGTCTTTCTTTATTTGCCCTTTTCTTTCGTTGCTATGTTTGCTTGTGTTACCATGTGCCTTCTATTTGCTTGCATCTTCGCTTGCTAAAAATCTATTGATATGGATCCTCATCCACTTGCTAATCTCTTGAAAATACCAAATTATGATGAACCAATTGCTAGTGAGTTGAGCGCATTTGATTATCTCTATGAAGTTTTGTTTGAAAATATTGAATCTAAAAATTTTGATGAAGTGTTGAAAGAAGAAATCAAGGAGATTCATGATAGTTCCTTGAATGAAAAGCATGAATACCATGTTGTTAGTATGAATTCTTTGAATATGCATAATGCTAGTGATATGCAAAACCACAAGCTTGGGGATGCTATGCTTGATGAATATGATAGTTTTTGTTCCCCAAGTTTTGGTGATGACACGTATGCTATAATTGATCATGAAAAGAATCCTTTATGTGATAGTTATATTGTGAGATTCCTTCATGATTCTGCTGAAAATTATTATGAGGGAGGAACATATGCTTGTAGGAATTGCAATAATATCAAGTTTCCTCTCTATGTGTTCAAAGTTTTGAAGTTATACTTATTTTGCTTCCCTATGCTAAGTGATTCTTGTTCCCATAAATTGTCTGCTCGAAAAATCCCTATGCATAGGAAGTGGGTTAGACTTAAATGTGTTTTTCATGATATTCATGATGCTCTTTTGCATATCTCAGTTACTACTCTTATTGTGAGCATCATTGAAATCGTTATGCCTAGCTAGGGGCGTTAAACGACAGCGCTTGTTGGGAGGCAACCCAATGAATAGATTTATTTTTGCTTTTTCCTTTCTGTTTTGTTGAGTCCACACCATCATGATTCTGTTATGATTGTGTTTTTTATGTTTTAATTAGTGTTTGTGCCAAGTAGAACCTTTATGATTAGTTTTGGTGATAGTTGTTTAATCATGCTGGAAAAAGACAGAAACTTTGTGCTCACGAAATTATTTTTCGTTCATATCAAGAAAGAGATTTTGAGTTGATTCTTTTTTCTGATGATTGATATGAAAATTTCCCTAATTTTCATAATTTTTAAGAATTTTTGAGTTAGCAGAGGTACACAAAATATACAGATTGCTATAGACTGTTTTGTTTTTGACAGATTCTGTTTTTGTTGTGTTGATTTCTTATTTTGATGAAACTATGGGTAGTATCGGGGTGTACGAGCCATGGAGAAGTGATAATACAGTAATATAACATCAATCTAAATGGAAATTAAAGTTTACTATATTACCTAAAAAATTGGTGGTTTGTTTTCTTATGCTAATGCTATCACGAGTTTCTGTTTAAGTTTTGTGTTATGAAGTTTTCAAGTTTTGGGTGATGTTCTTATGGACAATGGAATAAAGAGTGGAAAGAGATTAATCTTGTGGATGCCCAAGGCATCCCAAGCCAAATTCAAGGACACCAAAAATCCTAAGCTTGGGGATGCCCCGGGAAGGCATCCCCTCTTTCGTCTTCAATCCATCGGTAACGTTACTTGGAGCTATATTTTTATTCACCACATGATATGTGTTTTGCTTGGAGCATCGTGTATTATAAGAGTATTTACTTTCTGTTTTGTCACAATCATCCTTGCTGCACACCTTTTGAGAGAGACATGCATTCATCATGAATTTGTTAGAATACTCAATGAGCTTCACTTATATCTTTTGAGTTAGGCAATTCAGCTCACATGTGCTTCACTTATATCTTTTGAGCTTGGTAATTTTGCTCCCATGTGCTTCACTTATATCTTTTGAGCTTAGTATTTTTGCTCCCATGTGCTTCACTTATATCTTTTGAGCTTGGTAATTTTGCTCCCATGTGCTTCACTTATATCTTTTGAGCTAGATAATTTTGCTCTAGTGCTTCACTTAAATCTTTGTAGAGCATGGCGGTGTCATATTTTGTAGAAATACAAACTCTCGAATCTTCACTTATATCATTTTGAGAGTGCTCTTTCTAAGTAACTTGGTAATTGGCGTGTGTTATGAAATTAGTCCTAAATATGATAGGCATCCAAAGAGGATATAATAAAAACTTTCATATACAAGTGCATTGATTAGTAAGATAAGTTTGATTCCTCGCAATTAGTTTTGATATATGGATATGGTAATATTAGAGTTATGTTAGTAGGGTGTTGCGAATATAGAAATACTTGTGTTGAAGTTAGTGATTCCCGTAGCATGCACGTATGGTGAACCGCTAAGTTAGGAAGTCGGAGCATAATTGATTTATTGATTGCCATCCTTTGTGTAGAGGTCGGGATCGCGCGATGGTTTACTCCTACCAACCCTTCCCCTAGGAGTATGCGTTTAGTACTTTGTTTCGATTACTAATAAAACTTTTGCAATAAGTATATGAGTTCTTCATGACTAATGTGAGTCCATGGTATAGATACACTTTCACCTTCCACCATTGCTACCCTCTTTAGTGTCGCGCAACTTTTGCCGGTGCACAAACCCACCATATGCCTTCCTCAAAACAGCCACCATACCTACCTATTATGGCATTTTCATAGCCATTCCGAGATATATTGCCATGCAACTTCCACCGTTCCGTCTCATGACATGTGCCACCACTTTTATTCATATAGAATCATTATTGTTCCAAGTATCGAGTTGTAAGTAAATAAAAGTGTGATGATCATCATTATGAGAGCATTGTCCCATGTGAGGAAATAAAATAGGCCAATGATGCCCACCAAATAAAAAAAGAGGCCAAAGAGCCCAAACAAAAAATGAGAGAAAAAGAGAGAAGGGACAATGCTACTATCTTTTTCCACACTTGTGCTTAAAAGTAGCACCATGATCTTCATGATAGAGAGTCTCTTGTTTTGTCACTTCCATATGCTAGTGGAAATTTTCATTATATAACTTGGCTTGTATATTCCAATGATGGGCTTCCTCAAATTGCCCTAGGTCTTCGTGAGCAAGCAAGTTGGGTGCACACCCACTAGTTTTCATTTATGAGCTTTCATACACTTATAGCTCTAGTGCATCCATTTCATGGCAATCCCTACTCATTCACATTGATATCTATTGTTGGGCATCTCCATAGCCTATTGATACGCTGAGTCAATGTGACCATCTCCTCCTTTTTGCCTCACAACCTCCACCACACTCTATTCCACCTATAGTGCTATATCCATGGCTCACGCTCATGTATTGCGTGAGAGTTGAAAAAGTTTGAAAAAATAAGAGTGCGAAAACAATTACTTGATCAATACCGGGGTTGTGCATGATTTAAATTCGTTGTGTGGGGATGATGGAGCATAGCCAGACTATATGATTTTGTAGGGATAACTTTCTTTGGCTTTGTTATTTCGAAAGTTCATGATTACTTTGCTATCACACTTGAAGTATTATTGTTTTCATGACAATATTAGACTATTGTTTTCAATCTTACGGATCAGAACATTCATGCCACAATAAGGAGATTACATAAAACAAATGTGTTAGGTAGCATTCCACATCAAAAAATCGTTCTTTATCACTTCCCTACTCGAGGACGAGCAGGAGTTAAGCTTGGGGATGCTTGATACGTCTCCAACATATCTATAATTTTTATTGTCCCATGCTATTATATTATCAACTTTGGATGTTTTATATGCATGAATATTCTATTTTACATTATTTTTGGGACTAACTTATTAATTCAGTGTCCAGTGCCACTTCCTGTTTTTTCCATGTTTTTGACCTTTTTTAGATAGGAATATCAAACAGAGTCCAAACGGAATAAAACTTTTGCCGTGATTTTTTATGGAAAATATCAAAAATAGCTGAAGGGAAAAATACCCGAGAGGCGGCCCGAGGGAGCCACGAGCCTGGGAGGCGCCCCCTGGCCACGGCTAGGGGGCTCGTGACCTCCTTGTGGCGCCTCTTGACTTGTTCCCGACGCCAGACGGTCTTATAAATATGGAAACCCTCAGAAATAAACCTAGATCGCAAGTTCCGCTGCCGCAGACCTCCAGAGCCACCAAAAACCAATCGGGAGACCGTTCCGGCATCCTGCCAGAGGGGAATTCATCACCGGTGGCCATCTTCATCAACACCATTGCCTCTCCGATGATGCGTGAGTAGTTCACCTCATACCTACGGGTCCATAGCTAGTATCTAGATGGCTTCTTCTCTCTCTTTGATCTTCAATACAAAGTTCTCCATGATCTTCATGGTGATCTATCCGATGTAATCTTCTTTTGCGGTGTTTTTGTTGAGATCCGATGAATTGTGGATTTATGATCAGGTTATCTATGAATATTATTTGAGTCTCCTCTAATTTCTTATATGCATGATTTCATATCCTTGTAATTCTCTTCGAGTTATGGGTTTCTTTTGGCCAACTTGATCTATAGTTCTTGCAATGGGAGAAGTGCTTGGTTTTGGGTTCATACCGTGCGGTGTCCTCACCTAGTGACAGAAGGGGTAGCGAGGCACGCATCATGTTGTTGCCATCAAGGGTAAAAAGATGGGGTTTGTATCATATTTCATGAATCTATCCCTCTACATCATGTCATCTTTCTTAAAGCGTTACTCCGTTTATCATGAACTTAATACACTAGATGCATGCTGGATAGCGGTCGATGTGTGGAGTAATAGTAGTAGATGCAGAAAGTATTGGTCTACTTGTTTTGGACGTGATGCCTATATGTATGATCATTGCCTTACATATCATCATGACTTTGCGCTATTCTATCAATTGTTCAACAGTAATTTGTTCACCCACCGTAATACTTGCTATCATGAGAGGAGCCTCTAGTGAACACTATGGCCCCCGGGTCTATTTTACATATTATATATTCAGATATAAACACAAAAACACTAAAAATACTTTGCTGCAATTATATTTACTTATTTATATTCATCTATTATCACTATCAGATCTCACCTTGCAAGTAATCATAAAGGGATTGACAACCTCTTTATCGAGTTGGGTGCAAGTTTGTTTGTTTTTGTGCAGGTTCCTTGTTGCCTCACCTTGATACTCCTACTGGATTGATACCTTGGTTCTCAAACTGAGGGAAATACTTATCTCTACTTTGCTGCATCACCCTTTGCTCTTCAAGGGAAAAACCAACCCAAGACAAGAATCAACTTGCCAATTTTTGGCGACGTTGCAGAGAAGTAGCAGTGATCAACTTGCGGGTTGCGTGACCTTGGGAATCTATGCATAGGGGTTGGCACACATTTTTGTCTTGACTTTCCGATAGAAAATTTGGGGCACTCTTTGAAGTTCTTTGTGTTGGATTGAATATGATGAATCTGAAATTATGTGATGCACATCGTATAATCAAGCCCATGGGTACATGTGGTGACATTGGAGTATCTAGGTGACATTAGGGTTTTGGTTGATGTGTATCTTAAGGTGTTATTTTAGTATGAACTCTAGGGTTGTTCGTGATACTTATAGGGATAGCTCATAAGATTGATCGGAAAAGATAACTTTGAGATGGTTTCGTACCCTACAATAATTTCTTCGTTAGTTCTCCGCTATTTGTGACTTTGGAGTGAACTCTTTGTCACACGAGATGTATTTACATATGATTCAACTATGTCACTAATGTTGAGAGAAATTGCACTAGTGAAAGTATGGACCCTAGGCCTTGTTTCCAAGCATTTATACAATGTTTTGCTTGCTATTTACTATTTGTTACCTTGCTGTTTTTATATTTTCAGATTACAAAAACCTATATCTACCATCCATATTGCACTTGTATCATCATCTCTTCGCTGAACTAGTGCACCTATACAATTTACCATTGTGTTGGGTGTGTTGGGGACACAAGAGATTCTTTGCTATTTGTTTGCAGGGTTGTTTGAGAGAGACCATCTTCATCCTACATCTCCCACAGATTGATAAACCTTAGGTCATCCACTTGAGGGAAAATTGCCACTGTCCTACAAAACTCTGTGCTTGGAGGCCCAACACGAATCTGCAAGAAGAAGGTTGTGTAGTAGACATTAATATAAACGCCCACAAACTCCTTTGTGTTCTACTCGTGATCTCATCTACACATAGACCTATCTCATAACACCACTGTTGGGGAACGTTGCATGGGAAACAAAAACTTTCCTATGCACACGCAAGATCCATCCATTGTATGAACATCTACGAGAGGGAGAGTTGATCTACATACCCTTGTAGATCGCTAAACAGGAAGCGTTAAGAAACGCGGTTGATGTACTCGAATGTCTTCGCGATCCAAATTGCCGAGCGTCCCGCGATCCAATCACGATCCGTCCAGATCTAGCGCCAAATGGACGGCACCTTCGCGTTCAGCACACGTACAGCTCGATGATGATCTCTGCCTTCTTGATCCAGCAAGAGGGAGCAGAGAGGTAGATGAGTTTTCTAGCAGCGCGACGGCGTGGCGGCGGCGGTGGTGGAACTATTCCGGCAGGGCTTCGCCTAACCACTGCCAAAACTAGAAGGAATGATCTATTGGGGAGAGAGGCCTGCACCGTGGATTAGGGTTTTCTGGTGCAGTTGCCCTCTCTCCCCTCCAGTATATATAGGAGGAAGGGGAGGGAGACCAGCGCCATAGGGTTGCCCCCAAGGCTTCGGCCAAAGTGGGAGAGGTGGAGGAGTCCTACTCAAATCCTACTAGGAGTAGGATTTTGTTGGGGAACGTCGCATGGGAAACAAAAAATTTCCTACGCACACGCAAACCTATCCATGGTGATGAGCATCTACGAGAAGGAGAGTGGATCTACGTACCCTTCTAGATCGCTAAGCGGGAAGCGTTGAGAAACGCGGTTGGTGTAGTCGTACTTCTTCGCGATCCAAATCACTGAGCGTCCCGCGATCTAATCACAAACCGTCCCGCGAACCAATCATGAACAGTCCCATAATCCAATCACGAACCGTGCCGCGATACCTTCACGATCCGTCCCGCGATCCGATCACGAACTTCCCGTGGCCTTGATCACGGTCCTTCCGATCTAGTACCGAACGGACGACACCTCCACGTTCAACACACGTGCAGCTTGATGACAATCTCCACCGTCTTGATCCAGCAAGAGGAGGTGGAGAGGAGAGAGAGTTCACCGGCAGCATGACGGCACTCCGGCGATGGTGGTGGTGGAGCAATTTCGGGAGGGCTTCGCCTAAGCGCTGCAGAAATCCGATCTAGAGGAGCACCGGTGAAACGGGTAGCACGTGGCCGTAAACTATGTCCAAAAGCCACCCAATCCACTAGTATATATAGGAGGGAGTGAGAGGCAACCCTTGGCGCAAGGCCAAGGGGCTCTAGGAGTCGGCCGGCTAGCAGGGGAGGAATCCTATTCCACCTCCAATCCTAGTTGGACTAGGATTGCTCCGTATTGGCTGATTTTCCACTTTTCCCTTTAGCACTTTGTCTCCCTGCGCCATGGGCCTTTGTGGCTGTTTTCCCAGCCCACTAAGGGCTGGTAATTAGTCTCCCACAGCCCATGGACCTCTTGGGGTCGAAATACCCCTCCCGGAGGCCTCCCGGTACACTACCGGCACTCCCGGTACACTACCGATGAGGCCGAAACTTTTCCGGCGACCAAACTAGGACTTCATATATATGAATCTTTACCTCCCGACCATTCCAGAGCTCCTCGTGACGTACGGGATCTCATCCAGGACTCCGAACAACCTTCGGTCACCACCATACATAACTCTATACTACTGAAACATCACCGAACCTTAAGTGTGCAGACCCTGCGGGTTCGAGAACTATGTAGACATGACCGAGACACCTCTACGGTCAATAACCAATGGCGGGACCTGGACGTCCACATTGGTTCCTACATATTCTACCAAGATCTTCATCGGTCGAACCTCTATGTCAAGGATTCAGTTAATCCCGTATAACGTTCCCTTTGTTCTTCGGTATGTTACTTGCCCGAGATTCGATCGTATCTCCATACCTAGTTCAACCTCGTTACCGGCAAGTCTCTTTACTCGTTCGGTAATACAAGATCCCGCAACTAACAATTAGTCACATTGCTTGCAAGGCTTATTGTGATGTTGCATTACCGAGTGGGCCCTAAGATACCTCTCAGTCACACGGAGTAACAAATCCCAGTCTCGATCCATGCCAACTCAACAGACACCATCGGAGATACCTATAGAGCACCTTTATAGTCACCCAGTTACGTTGTGACGTTTGATACACACAAGGAACTCCTCTGATATCTGTGAGTTGCATGATCTCATGGTAAAAGGAACACATACGTTGACATGCAGAAAACAGTAGCAATAAACTGACATGATCATACGCTACGTTTGTAGTTTGGGTCTTGTCCATCACATGTCAATGGCTAGGAAACCCTGACTATCTTTGATCAACGAGCTAGTTCACTAGAGGCATACTAGGGACACAGTGTTGTCTATTTACCCACACATGCAATGTGTTTCCAATCAATGCAATTATAGCATGGATAATAAATGATTATCATGAACAAGGAAATATAATAATAAACACTTTATATATTGCCTCTAGGGCATATTTCCAATAGTCTCCCACTTGCACTAGAGTCAATAATCTAGTTCACATCACTATGTGATTTACATGGTAATGAATCGAACACCCATACAGTTCTGGTGTTGATCATGTTTAGCCCTTGGAAGAGGTTTAGTCAACGGGCCTACCACATTCAGATCTGTGTGCACTTTGCTAATATTTATGTCCTTCTCCTCGATGTAGAACCGGATGGAGTTGAAGCGTCGCTTTATGTGTCTGGTCCTCTTGTGAAACCTTGGTTCCTTGGCTAGAGCAATGGCACCAGTGTTGTCACAGAACAGATTTATTGGATTCAGCGCACTAGGCACTACTCCAAGATCTGTCATGAACTGCTTCATCCAGACACCTTCCTTCGCCGCCTCCGAGGCTGCGATGTACTCCGCTTCGCACGTAGAATCAGCTACCATGCTTTGCTTGGAACTGCACCAGCTTACCGCTCCCCCGTTAAGAATAAATACGTATCCGGTTTGCGATTTAGAATCATCCAGATCAGTGTCAAAGCTTGCATCGACGTAACCCTTTACGACGAGCTCTTCATCACCTCCATAAACGAGAAACATGTCCTTAGTCCTGTTAAGGTACTTAAGGATATTCTTGACCGCTTGCTAGTGCTCCATTCCAGGATCACTTTGAAACCTTCCAGCCATACTTATGGCAAGGCTGACATCGGGTCTTGTGCACAACATTGCATACATGATAGAGCCTATGGCCGAAGCATAGGGGATGACGCTCATCTTTTCTTTATCTTCTGCAGTCACTGGGCATTGAATCCTACTCAACTTCACACCTTGTAACACAGGCAAGAACCCCTTCTTGGCCTGTTCCATTTTGAACTACTTCAAAACTTTATCAAGGTATGTGCTCTGTGAAAGTGCTATTAAGCGTCTCGACCTATCTCTATAGATCTTAATGCCTAATATGAAAGCAGCTTCTCCTAGGTCCTTCATTGAAAAACTCTTATTCGAATATTCCTTCACGCTTTCCAGCATTTCTATATCGTTTCCGATCAGTAATATGTCATCCACATATAACACTAGAAATGCTATAGAGCTCCCACTCACTTTCTTGTAAATACAAGCTTCTCCATAAACTTGTATAAACTCAAACGCTTTGATCACCTCATCAAAGCGCTTATTCCAACTCCGAGATGCTTGCACCAGTCCATAAATGGATCACTGGAGTTTGCAAACTTTGTCAGCATTCTCTGGATCGACAAAACCTTCGGGTTGCATCATATACAACTCTTCCTCAAGGAAACCATTGAGGAACGCCGTTTTGACATCCATCTGCCAAATTTCATAGTCGAAATAAGCAGCTATTGCCAACATGATTCTGACAGACTTAAGCATCGCTATGGGTGAGAAAGTCTCATCGTAGTCAACTCCTTGAACTTGTGAAAAACCCTTTGCCACAAGTCGAGCTTTATAGACGGTGACATTACCGTCCGCGTCCGTCTTCTTCTTATAGATCCATTTGTTCGGAATGGCCTTTCGCCCTTTCGGTAGTACTTCCAAAGTCCATACTTTGTTTTCATACATGGATCCCATCTCAGATTTCATGGCCTCTAACCATTTCTCGGAATCCGGGCCCATCACTGCTCCTCCATAGCTCGTAGGTTCATTTTTGTCCAACAACATGACCTCTAAGACAGGGTTGTCGTACCACTCGGGAGTAGTATGCGTCCTTGTCGACCTACGAGGTTCAATAGCAGCTTGATCCGAAGCTTCATGATTATCATCATTAACTTCCTCTTCTGTCGTCGTAGGTTCCACAGAAACATCTTTCTGCGCAGCACTACTCTCTGGTTGAAGTAAAGGTTCAATAACCTCATCAAGCTCTATTTTCCTCCCACTCAATTCTTTCGAGAGAAACTCTTTCTCAAGAAATGTTTCGTTCTTAGCGACAAACACTTTGCCCTCGGATCTGAGATAGAAGGTATACCCGACTGTCTCTTTCGGGTATCCTATGAAGACGCATTTTTCCGCTTTGGGTTCCAGCTTTTCAGGCTGAAGCTTTTTGACATAAGCGTCACATCCCCAAACTTTAAGAAACGACAACTTATGCTTTTTGCCAAACCACAGTTCATATGGCGTCGTCTCAACAGATTTTGATGGTGCCCTATTTAAAGTGAATGCAGCTGTCTCTAATGCATAACCCCAAAATGATAGTGGCAAATCGGCAAGAGACATCATAGAACGCACCATATCTAATAAGGTCCGATTACGACGTTCAGACACACCATTACACTGTGGTGTTCCGGGCGGTGTCAACTGTGAAACAATTCCACACTGTCTTAAGTGACTGCCAAACTCATAACTCAGATATTCACCTCCTCGATCAGATCGAAGAAATTTAATCTTCTTGTTACGATGATTCTCAACTTCACTCTGAAATTGCTTGAACTTTTCAAATGTTTCAGACTTGTGTTTCATCAAGTAAATATACCCATATCTACTCAAGTCATCAGTGAAGGTGAGAAAGTAACGATAACCACCGCGCGCTTCAACATTCATTGGACTACACACATCAGTATGTATGATTTCCAACAAGTCACTCGCCCGTTCCATTGTTCCAGAGAACGGCGTTTTGGTCATCTTGCCCATCAGGCATGGTTCACATGTGTCAAGTGATTCAAAATCAAGTGACTCCAAAAGTCCATCAGCATGGAGCTTCCTCATGCGTTTTACACCAATATGACCTAAACGGCAGTGCCACAAGAAAGTGGTACTATCATTAAAAACTCTACATCTTTTGGCATCAATGTTATGAACATGTGTGTCATCACTATCAAGATTCAAAATGAATAAACCCCTAACATTGGGTGCATGACCATAAAAGATATTACTCATATAAATAGAACAACCTTTATTCTCTGATTCAAATGAGTAACCGTCTCGCAATAAACAAGATCCAGATATAATGTTCATGCTTAACGCAGGCACTAAATAACAATTATTCAGGTTCATCACTAATCCCGATTGTAATCGAAGAGAGAGCGTGCCGACGGCGATCAAATCAACCTTGGAACCATTTCCCATGCGCATCGTCACTTCATCCTTTGCCAGTCTTCGTTTATTCCGTAGTTCCTGCTTTGAGTTGCAAATGTGAGCAACCGAACCAATATCAAATACCCAGGTACTACTACGAGAACTAGTAAGGTACACATCAATAACATGTATATCATATATACCTTGTTTGTAGTTGGCCGCCTTCTTGTCAGCCAGGTACTTGGGGCAGTTCCGCTTCAAGTGACCAGTTCCTTTGCAATGAAAGCACTCAGTTTCTGGCTTAGGTCCATGCTTAGGCTTCTGTGTAGGAATAGCAACTGCTTTGCCATCCTTCTTGGTTTTACCCTTGTTGCCTTTGCCCTTGCCATTCTTCTTGAAACTAGTGGTTTTATTGACCATCAACACTTGATGTTCTTTCTGGATCTCAGACTCAGCGACTTTCAGCATCGCAAACAGCTCGGATGATGACTTGTTCATCCCGTGCATGTTATAGTTCATCACAAAACTCTTGTAACTAGGTGGCAGTGATTGAAGAACTCTATCAATGATCGCCTCTTGCGGAAGGGCAATTCCCAACTCAGCTAGACGGTTTGAGTACCCAGACATTCTGAGTATATGCTCACTGACAGACCCGTTCTCCTCCATCTTGCAAGCATAGAATTTATCGGAGGTCTCATACCTCTCGATCCGGGCATTCTTCTGAAAGATAAACTTCAACTCCTGGAACATCTCATATGCTCCATGACGTTCAAAACGTCTTTGAAGTCCCGGTTCTAAGCCATACAATATTGCACACTAAACTATTGAGTAGTCTCCAGCACGAGCCTCCCAAGCGTTCTTAACGTCTTCGGAGGTCATGTCTTCTGGTTGGTCACCAAGCGGTGCATCAAGGACATATTGTTTCTGGGAAGCCATAAGGATAATCCTCAGATTACGGGCCCAATCAACAAAGTTACTTCCGTCATCTTTCAACTTAGCTTTCTCTAGGAACGCATTAAAATTCGGGGGTGCTACTGCGCGAGCCATTGATCTACAACATAAATATGCAAAGGTTACTTAGACTATTGTTCATGATACTGAGTTTAATTAATCAAATTACTAAGTTGCCACTCAAATTGACATCCCTCAGGTCATCTGAGTGTCACATGATCCAAATTCACCAACTCAAGTCCGATCATCACGTGAGTTAAGCTGGTTTCAATGGTGAACATCATTATGTTGATCATATCTACTATATGACTCATGTTCGACCTTTCGGTCTCTTGTGTTCCGAGGCCATGTCTGTACATGCTAGGCTCGTCAAGTTTAACCCGAGTGTTCTGCACGTGCAAATCTGGCTTGCACCCGTTGTATGTGAACGTAGAGTGTATCACACCCGATCATCACGTGGTGTCTCGACACGACGAACTTTCGCAACGGTGCACACTCGGGGAGAACACAGTTCATCTTGAAATTCAAGTGAGGGATCACCTTATAATGCTACCACCGTACTAAGCAAAACAAGGTGCATAAAAGGATTAACATCTCATGCAATTCATAAGTGACATGATATGGCCATGAACTTGTGTTTAAGATCTCCATCTTCGACACACCGGCATGATCTCCATCGTCACCGGCACAACACCATGATCTCCATCATCTTGATCTCCATCAATGTGTTGCCATTGGGGTTGTGGCGCCAACCCTGCTTCTACTTCTATTGCTACCGCTTAGCGATAAAGTAAAGCATTACATAGCGCTTAATGATTGACACGCAGGTCATGCAATAATTAAAGACAACCCTATGGCTCCTGCTGGTTGCCGTATTTACCGACATGCAAGTCATGAAAATCTATACATCACATGATCATCTCATACATCACATATATCTCATCATGTAATTGACCATATCACATCACAACATACCCTGCAAAAACAAGTTAGACGTCCTCTAATTGTTGTTGCATGTTTTACGTGGCTGCTACGGGTATCCAGTAAGAACGATTCTCACCTACGCATAAAGCACAACGGTGATACATAGATTGCTTTTCAACCTTCTCAAGGACCGCCTTTGTCGGATCCAATCCAACTAAAGTGAGACAAATTATCGCCCGCAAGCCATCTAAGCAACAAGTTGCATCGAGGGAACCGGTCTCTCGTAAGCATACGAGTAATGTTGGTTTGAGCCGTTTTATCTCACAATCGTGCTGAACCAAAATCCGACCAAGGGAGGAAGCAATCTAAGAATCAACGCCCACAAACCTTTTGTGTTCTACTCGAGATCTCATCGAACCATCAACCTAGCTCATGATGCCACTGTTGGGGAACGTCGCATGGGAAACAAAAAAATTCCGACACACACACAAACCTATCCATGGTGATGAGCATCTACGAGAGGGAGAGTGGATCTACGTACCCTTGTAGATCGCTAAGCGGGAAGCGTTGAGAAACGCGGTTGGTGTAGTCGTACTTCTTCGCGATCCAAATCGCTGAGCGTCCCGTGATCTAATCACGAACCGTCCCGCGAACCAATCACGAACCGTCCCGCGATCCAATCACGAACCGTCCCGCGATCTCTTCACGATCCGTCCCGCGATCCGATCACGAACGTCCCGTGGCCTTGATCACGGTCCTTCCGATCTAGTACCAAACGAACGGCACCTCCGCGTTCAGCACACGTGCAGCTTGATGACGATCTCCACCGTCTTGATCCAGCAAGAGGAGGTGGAGAGGAGAGAGAGTTCATCGGCAGTGTGACGGCACTCCGGCGATGGTGGTGGTGGAGCAATTCCGGCAGGGCTTCGCCTAAGTGCTGCAGAAATCCGATCTAGAGGAGCACCGGTGAAACGGGTAGCACGTGGTCGTAAACTATGTCCAAAAGCCACCCAATCCACTAGTATATATAGGAGGGAGGGAGAGGCAACCCTTGGCGCAAGGCCAAGGGGCTCTAGGAGTCAGCCGGCTAGGAGGGGGGGAATCCTATTCCACATCCAATCGTAGTTGGACTAGGATTGCTCCGTATTGGCTGATTTTCCACTTTTCCCTTTAGCACTTTGTCTCCCTGCGCCATGGGCCTTTGTGTCTGTTTTCCCAGCCCACTAAGGGCTGGTAATTAGTCTCCCACATCCCATGGACCTCTTGGGGTCGAAATACCCCTCCCGGAGGCCTCCCGGTACACTACCGGCACTCCCGGTACACTACCGATGAGCCCGAAACTTTTCCGACGACCAAACTGGGACTTCCTATATATGAATCTTTACCTCCGGACCAATCCGGAGCTCCTCGTGATGTCCGGGATCTCATCCGGGACTCCGAACAACATTCGGTCACCACCATACATAACTCTATACTACCGAAACATCACCGAACCTTAAGTGTGCAGACCCTGCGGGTTCGAGAACTATGTAGACATGATCGAGACACCTCTACGGTCAATAACCAATGGAGGGACTGGGACTTCCACATTGGTTCCTACATATTCTACGAAGATCTTCATCGGTCGAACCTCTATGTCAAGGATTCAGTTAATCTGGTATAACGTTCCCTTTGTTCTTCGGTATGTTACTTGCCCGAGATTCGATCATCGGTATCTCCATACCTAGTTCAACCTCGTTACCGGCAAGTCTCTTTACTCGTTTGGTAATACAAGATCCCGCAACTAACGATTAGTCACATTGCTTGCAAGGCTTATTGTGATGTTGCATTACCGAGTGGGCCCTGAGATACCTCTCCGTCACACAGAGTTACAAATCCCAGTCTTGATCCATGCCAACTCAACAGACACCATCGGAGATACCTGTAGAGCACCTTTATAGTCACCCAGTTACGTTGCGACGTTTGATACACACAAGGCACTCCTCCGATATCTGTGAGTTGCATGATCTCATGGTCAAAGGAACATATACATTGACATGCAGAAAACAGTAGCAATAAACTGACACGATCATACGCTACGTTTGTAGTTTGGGTCTTGTCCATCACATCATTCTCCTAATAATGTGATCCCGTTATCAAATGACATCACATGTCAATGGCTAGGAAACCCTGACCATCTTTGATCAACGAGCTAGTTCACTAGAGGCATACTAGGGACACAGTGTTGTCTATTTACCCACACATGCAATGTGTTTCCAATCAATGCAATTATAGCATGGATAATAAACGATTATCATGAACAAGGAAATATAATAATAAACACTTTATATATTGCCTCTAGGGCATATTTCCAACAGATTCCTCCCCCACTTGGAAACCTTTTCCACCTTTTGGATTTCTCCACCCCAGCCACATGGGCCTTAGTGGGGCTTCGTCCAGCCCACCAGGGGCTGGTTTGCCTCCTCCCACAGCCCATGAGGCCCTTTGGGGCGAGAGGCCCCTCCCGATGGTCCCTCGGCACACTACAAAAGTGCCCAAAACTTTTCCGGTGACCAAAACGGGACTTCCTATATATCAATATTTACCTTCGAAGCTCCTCGTGACATCCGGGATCTAATCCGGGACTATGAACAACCTTTGGTCACCACCATACATAACTCTATACTACCGAAACGTCACCGAATGTTAAGTGTGCAGACCCTGTGGGTTCGAGAACTATGTAGACATGAGTGATACAGCTCTACGCTCAATAACCAATAGCGGGACCTTGATTCCCATATTGGTTCCTACATATTCTGTGAAGATCTTTATCGGTTGAACCTATATGTAAAGGATTCAGTTAATCACGTATGCTGTTCCCTTTGTTTTCGGTATGTTACTTGCCCGAGATTCGATCATCGGAATCTCTATACCTAGTTCAATCTCATTACTAGCAAGTCTCTTTACTCGTTCCGTAATACAAGATCTTGTAGCTAACACTTTAGTCACATTGCTTGTAAGGCTTGTTGTGATGTTGTATCACCGAGTGGGCCCTGATATACCTCTCCATCACACGGAGTAACAAATATCATTCTTGATCCATGCTCACTCAATAGACACCCTCGAAGATACCTGTAGAGCATATTTATAGTCACCCAGTTACGTTGTGACATTTGATACACACAAGGTACTCCTCTGGTGTCAGTGAGTTGCATGATCTCATGGTCATAGGAACAGATACTTGACATGCATAAAACTATAGCAATAAACTAACATGATCATATGCTATGTTTAAGTTTGGGTCTTGTCCATCACATCATTCTCCCAATGATGTGATCCCGTTATCTAATGACATCTCAAATCTATGGCTAGGAAACCTTGATCATCTTTGATCGAGGAGCTAGTCTACTAGAGGAATACTAGGGACACAGTGTTGTCCATGTATCCACACATGCAATGTGTTTCCAATTAATACAATTGTAGCATGGATAATAAACGATTATCATGAATAAAGAAATATAATAATAACCATTTATTATTGCCTCTAGGGCATATTTCCAATAGACATGCCCCCATGTGAAAGAAGAAAACTATATTTTGGGAGCTAGAATATTGGAAAGTCCTAGAGGTCCGCTCTGCAATCAACATGATGCATGTCACGAAGATGTTGGAAATATGCCCTAGAGGCAATAATAAATTAGTTATTATCATATTTCCTTGTTCACGATAATTGTTTATTATCCATGCTAGAATTTTATTGATCGGAAACTCAGATACATGTGTGGATACATAGACAACACCATGTCCTAAGTATACCTCTAGTAGACTGGCTCGTTGATCAAACATGGTCAAGGTTTCCTGGCCATAGACATGAGATATCATTTGATAACAGGATCACGTCATTAGGAGGAGGATGTGATGGGCAAGACCCAAACTGTAAACGTAGCATATGATCGTGCCAGTTTATTGCTACAGTTTTCTGCATGTCAAGTATATGTTCCTATGACCATGAGATCATGCAACTCACTGACACCAGAGGAGTACCTTGTGTGTATCAAATGTTGCAACGTAACTCGATGACTATAAAGGTGCTCTATAGGTATCTCCGAGGGTGTCTGTTGGGTTGGCATGGATCAAGACTAGGATTTGTTACTTCGTATGATGGAGAGGTATCTCAGGGCTGATACGTCTCCAACATATCTATAATTTTTTATCGTTCCATGCTATTATATTATCAACTTTGGATGTTTTCTATGCATGAATATGGTATTTTATATTATTTTTGGGACTAACTTATTAATCCAGTGCCAAGTGTCAGTTCCTGTTTTTTCCGTGTTTTTGACCTTTTTCAGATAGGAATATCAAACGGAGTCAAAATGGAATAAAACTTTCGCCGTGATTTTTTTTGGAAAATATGAGAAATACCTGAAGAAAAAGATACCGGAGAGGCAGCCCGAGGGAGTCACGAGCCTGGGAGGCATCCCCCTGGCCGCGGCTAGGGGGCTCGTGACCTCCTCATGCCACCTCTTGACTTGTTCCCGACTCCAGACGGCCTTATAAATACGGAAACCCTCGAAAATAAACCTCGATCGCATGTTCCGCCGCTGCAGACCTCCAGAGCCACCAAAAACCAATCGGGAGACCGTTCCGGCATCCTGTCGGAGGGGAATTCATCACCGGTGGCCATCTTCATCAACACCATTGCCTCTCCAATGATGCGTGAGTATTTCACCTCAGACCTCGGGTCCATAGCTAGTAGCTAGATGGCTTCTTCTCCCTCTTTGATCTTCAATACAAAGTTCTCCATGATCTTCATGGTGATCTATCCGATGTAATCTTCTTGTGCGGTGTGTTTGTTGAGATCCGATGAATTGTGGATTTATGATCAGATTATCTATGAATATTATTTGAGTCTATTCTGAATTCTTATATGCATGATTTCATATCCTTGTAATTCTCTTCGAGTTATGGGTTTAGTTTGGCCAACTTGATCTATAGTTCTTATAATAGGAGAAGTTCTTGGTTTTGGGTTCATACCGTGCGGTGTCCTCACCTAGTGACAAAAGAGGTAGCGAGGCACGCATCGTGTTGTTGCCATCAAGGGTTAAAAGATGGGGTTTATATCATATTGCATGAATCTATCCCTCTACATCATGTCATCTTGCTTAAAGCGTTACTCCGTTTATCATGAACTTAATACACTAGATGCATGCTGGATAGCGGTCGATGTGTGGAGTAATAGTAGTAGATGCGGAAAATATCGGTCTACTTGTCTTGGACGTGATGCCTATGTGTATGATCATTGCCTTAGATATCATCATGACTTTGTGCTATTCTATCAATTGCTCAACAGTAATTTGTTCACCCACCGTAACACTTGCTTTCATGAGAGAAGCCTCTAGTGAACACTATGGCCCCCGGGTCTACTTTACATATTTTATATTCAGATCTAAACACCAAAAAAACTAAAAATACCTTGCTGCAATTTTATTTACTTATTTACATTCATTTACTATCACTATCAGATATCACTTTGCAAGCAATCGTGAAGAGATTGACAACCTCTTTATCATGTTGGGTGCAAGTTTGTTTGTGTTTGTGCAGGTTCCTTGTGGCCTCATCTTGTTACTCCTACTGGATTGATACCTTGGTTCTCAAACTGAGGGAAATACTTACCGCTACCTTTCTGCATCACCCTTTCCTCTTCAAGGGAAAAACCAACGCAAGTCAAGAAATCTCACATCAACTAGCCAATTTCGGGTGACGTTGTAGAGAAGTAGCAAGGGCCCACTCGGTAATACAACATCACAATAAGCCTTGCAAGCAATGTGACTAAGTGTTAGCCATGGGATCTTGTATTACGGAATGAGGAAAGAGACTTGCCGGTAACGAGATTGAACTAGGTATGGACATGGCAACGACCGAATCTCGGGCAAGTAACATACCGAAGAACAAAGGGAACATCATACAGGGTTAACTGAATCCTTGACATAGAGGTTCGACCGATAAAGATCTTCATAGAATATGTAGGAACCAATATGGGCATCTAGGTCCCATTATTGGTTATTGACCATAGAGTTGTCTCGGTCATGTCTACATAGTTCTCGAACCCGTAGGGTCTGCACACTTAAGGTTCGGTGATGTTTCGATAGTATAGAGTTAAGTATGGTGGTGAGCTAAGGTTGTTAGGAGTCTCGGATGAGATCCCGAGTGTCACGGTGAGCTCCTGAATGGTCTGGAGGTAAAGATTGATATATAGGATGTCTTGTTTTGGTCATCGGAAAAGTTTCGGGCTCATCGGTAGTGTACCGTGAGTGTCGGGAGGGTGCCGGGGGACCATCGGGAGGGGTGTCTCGACCCAAAGGACCTCATGGGCTATGGGAGGAGTCAAACCAGCCCTTGGTGGGCTGTACTAAGCCCCCACTAAGGCCCATGTGGATAGGGGTGGGGAAAACCCAAAAGGTGGAGAGGTGGAAAGAGTTTCCAAGTGGAAAGGAGGAATCCTACTCCTAATAGGATTGGGGTAGGACTCCTCCACCTCCATTTTTGACCAAACCTTGAGGTTTTGAGGCTGCCTACTCCCCTCCCTCCTATATATACTAGAGTATTTAGAGGGGAAAGCTAACCCTAATTGCCACGTGTTGCCCTCTTCTTGTCCTCTAGATCAGTTTCTCCTCTAGATTGATTCTGTAGTGCTTGGCGAAGCCCTGTCGGATCAGCTCCACCGCCGCCGCCGCCGTGCCATCGCGCTGCCGGAGAACTCATCTACCTCTTCACCCCCTCTTGCTGGATCAAGAAGGCGGAGATCGTCATCAAGCTGTACGTGTGCTGAACGCGGAGGTGACGTCCGTTCGGCGCTAGATCGGAAGGACCGTGATCAAGATCGCGAGATGATTCATGATTGGATCTCGGGATGGATCGTGATGGGATCGCGGGATGGATCATGATTGGATCGCGAGATGGATCATGATGGGATCACGGGACATTAGACGATTTGGATCACGAAGACATTTGACTACATCAACCGCGTTTCTTAACACTTCTCGCTTAGCGATCTACAAGGGTATGTGGATCCACTCTCCCTCTCGTAGATGCTCATCACCATGGATAGATCTTGCGTGTGTGTAGGAATTTTTTTGTTTCCCATGCAACGTTCCCCAACAGAAGAATCTTTGCGTGAACCTGCTAGGCTTCCTCGGTGTTTACGGGAAGACAAAAGATACACTAGAGGCACGGTAGGACCAACAACGTATGAACGCAAAATACGACATGCATCCAAAGCAGTATGTAGGTCCTGCCAGCTATGCTCTTACCAAAGGATATAAGGAAATATTTTTTGAATGTCTGCTCAGTATGAAGGTCATGTATAACTTATCGTCGAATATAAAGGGAATAATAAATATGGCAGAGAAAAAACTCCAAAACCTAAAGTCTCATGACTGCCACGTGATCATGACGCAATTGCTTCCGGTTGCGTTGAGGGGGCTTATACCGAAAATGTTCGATTAGCCATTGTGAAGCTATGTTCATTCCTCAATGCAATTTCTCGGAAGGTAATCGATCCGAAAATTCTACAAAGCTTACATAATTATTTGGTCCAATGTCTTGTCAGTTTCGAGTTGGTGTTCCCACCATCCTTTTTCAATATTATGAAGCGCATACTAGTTCACCTAGTCCAAGAGATTGCCATAATGGGTCATATATTTCTACACAATATGTTCTCCTTTGAGAGGTTCATGGGAGTCTTAAAGAAATATGTTCGTAACCGTTCTAGGCCAGAAGGAAGCATCTCCAAGGGCCATGAAACAGAGGAGGTTATTGAGTTTTGTGTTGATTTTATTCCTGACCTTAAGTCAATTGGTGTTCCTCAATCGCGGCACGAGGAGAGACTGTGTGGAAAAGGCACGCTTGGACCAAAATCAATAATATGTAGGGACGGGCATTCTTGGGAGCAAGCACACTACATAGTTCTACAAAATTCTACCTTGGTGACCCCGTATATCGAGAAACACATGGATATTATACGCTCCAAGAACCCGGAGCAGTCTGACCCCTGGATTAAACGTACACACATTAAGGCTTTCGGTGGTTGGTTGCAAACACATCTCATGAATGGCGACATTGTTGAAGATGAGTTGTACTTGTTGACCAAGAGACCATCTTTGACTGTATTGACTTTCCAAGGGTACGAGATAAATGGGAATGCATTTTACACGATCGCCCAAGATAAAAAGAGCACCAACCAAAACAATGGTGTCCGCTTTGACGTTGAAGCAAACACCAATAGGGAAAAGGACACATATTATGGTTACATAGAGGACATGGGAACTTGACTATGGAGGTGATTTGAAGTAACCTTTATTCTAGTGCAAATGGGTCAATCTTACTATAGGAGGGGTAATGGTAAACCTGCAGTACGAAATGACAACAATGGATCTCAACAATCTTGGGTACACAGAGGAACCATTCGTCCTAGCCAATAATGTGGCGCAAGTTTTCTATGTGAATGACATGTCTACCAAACAGAGAAAAAGAAAAGATAAGAAAATGGATACATCATGGAAGTGGAGGACAAGACACACATGTCAAAAGATTATGAAAAGTTTGATGAAATTCCTCCCTTCAAAGTGAATACTAACCCAAGCATCATGTTAAATGATGAAGATTTTCCATGATTACGATGCAATAAGTAAGGGACACACACGAAGAAAAAGTTTTATACCCCAAGATCCCACTCTGGGATGTGATTGGCTTCACCGTCATCACTTTTCTTCTCTAGTGAGTAGCCGAGATGATCCTGTTTTGTACACGAAGTGCATCTAGTTTTTACTATAACCCTCTCAACTTTTTAGCACATGCTATGTGGTCAAAATGATGATATCATGCCAAGTATCAACCTTTTCAGAGTTCATTTGTATTGTTGTTTAATTTCGGGGCCATTTAGCTAAAAAAATCATTAAATGCATAAAAATAGCAAATGAAGTTAGAAGGGTTGAAATTTTAAAAGATGGCTTAGAATGGTGCATATTGAATGCACAAATATTCTGGAGTTGAAATAAGTTCTAAAAATGATATGCCTTTATAACAGATGAGTTTTCGCCTGAAACCCTCATACTTCGAAGGAGATGGTCCAGTTTGTACACGAAGTGCATCCAGTTTTTTCCGTAGCCCTCTCAACTTTTTACCACATGCTATGTGGGTGAAATGATGATACCATGCCAAGTTTCTATCTTTTTAGATTTCATTTATAGTGCTTTTAATTTCAGGGTCATTTAGCTCAAAAAATCATTAAATGCATGAAAAACAGCAAATGAAGTTAGAAAGATTTGAAATTTGAATATGTGGCTTATAATGGTGCATATTGAATGCATAAAAAGTCTGGAATTGAAATAAGTTAAAAAATGAAATGACTTTGTCCGAAATCCTCATACTTCGAAGGAGATGGTCTAGTTTGTACACAAAGTACATCTAGTTTTTGCCGCAACCTACACAATTTTTTAGCACATGCTATGTGGGTGAAATGATGATACCATGCCAAGTTTCTATCTTTTCAGATTTCATTTGTAATGCTTTTTAATTTTAGGGTCACTTAGCTCCAAAAATCATTAAATGCATGAAAATAGCAAATGAAGTTAGAAAGGGTTGAAATTTGAAGATGTGGCTTAGAATGGTGCACATTAAATGCACAAAAAGTCTAGAGTTGAAAAAAGTTTTAAAAAATGACTTTGTAACAGATGAGTTTTCGTCTGAAACCCTCATACTTCGAAAGAGATGGTCCAGTTTGTACACGAAGTGCATCCAGTTTTTGACGTAACCCACTCAACTTTTTAGCTCATTCTATATGGGTGAAATGATGATACCATGCCAAGTTTCTACCTTTTCAGAGTTCATTTGTAGTGCTTTTTAATTTTAGGGTCATTTAGCGAAAAAAATCATTAAATGCATGAAAAATGGCAAATAAAGTTAGAAAGGGTTGAAAGTTGAAGATGTGGCTTAGAATGGTGCGTATTGAATGCACAAAAAGTCTGGAGTTCATTTCGGTGGATTTGATTAAAACAAATGAAGGTATAAAACTAAAACAGTTAAACCGAATCTTGTTTTGATTAAAACACCTATTTAAATTATCCTAAACATTCCCAAATTTAACATAATGAAAAATAATACTAATATTAAACAACAGGGAAAACAATCAGTCAAAAAACTAGTTTTAAACTAAAGTTATTCACAAACTAGTGATTCACAGAAATTTCAAAAGAATTCAAATTTAAACTATTTAAATTTGAAAACTACTAGCACTAACAGAAAGTTTCTAATTGTTTTGACCTAAAGCAAAAAAGATTCATTAAATAAATATAAATATTCTAATGGTTATTCCAAATCTAAAAATAGAAATTAGAAAAACAAAAAACAAAAAAGAAGAAGAGAAAATACACCTTTAGTCCCGGTTGGATCGAGCAACCAGGACTAGAGGTCCCTTCCCGCGCGGAATTTGGGCCGCCAAAAAGATGGGCCTTTCCTTCAGTCTCGATTGGGTCCACCAACCGGGACTAAAGGTCCTGGAGTATTTAACCCGCCTTCTCCTTCCCGTCCTCAGTTTCTCCCCCGACGTCGAACCTGCACTCCACTATGTACGCCGCCAGGCTGCCCAAATCCGCCCCGACGCCGACGCCGTCGCCGCTCCTCATCTCCGACCTCCTCCTTGTTGTTCTCCTTTGTCGACATCACTACCCCTCTCCTCGGCAATGCTGACGCCGGTAAGGCTCCCCCTTCCTCTGTCCCAGTCGGGCCCCCACCTTCGCCGACCGCTTGCCCTCACCCACCGCAGCACTGCCGCCGGCCCCCCCTTCGCCTCCGCCTTCGCCGCTCGCCCCCACCCACCGCAGCACCGCCATCGGCCCCGCCTCCGCCTCCGCCGCTCGCCCTCACCCACCGTAGCACCGCCTCCGCCTCCGCCTCCGTCGACGCCACAACATCATCCATCCACCTTCGCCGATGCCACAGTAGCCCAGACTCCGCCTCCGCCTCCATCCACTACATTGACATGCATCTCAAATGAGTAGAATATGAGTAGAGTTATCATATTATTTGAGATGAATTATCATATTATGAGTAGAATTATCATATTATTTGAGTAGAATTTTCATATTATTTGTACATATGAATGCTACTGTAGTGTCCCCGACGATCGCCAGAGGAGTCCGCGACGATCGCCGGTGTGGAGTCCCAGACGATCGCCAGTGGGGAGTCCCGGACGATCACCGGAGGAGTCCACGACGATCGCCGATGAGGAGCCCCCGACGATCGCCGGACTCAAGAATTAAGAACGCGGACTTCAAACGCAAATACATGTTGCTGCAGTCGTGAGAGAAAGAATAAGCATGAACTAGACCAGATTCAAATGGTAGAATCAAAGAACGCGGCCTTGGAACACAAATAAATGTTGCCGTAGGAGCAAATCAACAAACTTATCCAGCAAGGCGCGTCTCAGCAGCAGGAGCAACCAGATCCAGCATTAGATGGCACCATTCCATCATCTATGCCAAAAAGCAGTGTGGGTTCCATGAGGGTCCCGGCCGATGATGCACTGCTGGCTCGCTACCCCATGGATGATATCCTAGAGTCGACAATTTGTGAGCTACACATGAAACTGAAAAACATATCCATGAAGGTGGCTCACAGCTTTGCTTTACCGAATGCACCTGAAGCACTCCTCCACAGCAATCCGATTCCACCTGGCTATGCTCGTGTCGGGGTGGATGAATTTCTATCGGGGTATGAATCACTAGATCTTGACTACCATGGAGGTCAAGGGGAGTAGACACTAGGAGAAGCCATACGTGGTATCATTGTGTGGAAAAAAGAATGCATCGTGTTTCCAAACTCAGTGCCAAGGCCACTTCTACCTCTTGAGCTTGCGCTGGTTTTCCCTTGAAGATGAAATGGTGATGCAACAAAGTAGATAAGTATTTCCCTCAGTTGTTGAGAACCAAGGTATCAACCTAGTAGGAGGAACAAGCAAGTCACCAATGGATGCACCTACACAAACAATCAAACTCTTGCACCCAACGCTATAAAGGGGTTGTCAATCCCTTCACGGTTATTTGCAAGGATTAGATCTGATAGAGATAGATGTAAAAGATTGCGGAAAGTAAAAATTAAACAAATTGCAGAAAGGTATTTTTGGTATTTTTGTTTATAGATCTGAAAATATATTATGGAAAGTAGACCCGGGGGCCATAGATTTCATTAGAGGCTTCTCTCTTGAAGGACAATATCACGGTGGGTGTACAAATTATTGTCAAGCAATTGATAGAAAAACGAATAATTATGATGATATCCAAGGCAATGATTATGCATACATGCATCACGTCCATGTCAAGTAGACCGAAACGATTCTACATCTACTACTATTACTCCACACATCGACCGACTCCTGCCTGCATCTAGAGTATTAAGTTCATGAAGAACAGAGTAACACATTAGGTAAGATGACATGATGTATACGGATAAACTCAAGCAATATGATGAAAAGCCCATCTTGTTACCCTTGATGGCAACAATACAATACGTGCCTCGCTACCCCTACTTTGTCACTGGGTGAGGACACCGCAAGATTGAACCCAAACTAAGCACTTCTCCCATTGCAAGAATTACCAATCTAGTTGGCCAAACCAAACCAATAACTCGAAGAGACTTGCAAAGATATGGAATCATGCATATAAGAATTCAGAAAAGACTCAAATATTATTCATGGATAATCTGAACATAAACCCACAATTCATATGGTCTGGCTACGCTCCATCTTCCCCACACAAAGTATTTATATCATGCACAACCCTGATGAAAAGTCAAGCAATTGTTCACACTTTTATTTTCTCAAACTTTTTCAACTCTCATGCAATACATGAGCGTGAGGCATGGATATAATACTATAGGTGGAATAGAATATGGTGGAGGCTGTGAAGGAAAAGGAGAAGATAGTCTCACATCAACTAGGCGTATCAATGGGCTATGGGGATGCCCATTAATAAATATTAATGTGTGTGAGTAGGGATTGTCATGCAACGGATGCACTAGAGCTATAAGTGTATGGAAGCTCAAAAGGAAACTAAGTGGGTGTGCATCCAACTTGCTTGCTCATGAAGACCTAGGGAAATTGGAGGAAGCCCGTCATTGGAATATACAAGCCAAGTTATATAATGAAAAATTCCCACTAGTATATGAAAGTGACAAAATAGGAGACTCTCTATCATGAAGATCATGGTGCTACTTTGGAGCACAAGTGTGGAAAAAAAGATGGTAACATTGTCCCTTCTCTCCTTTCTCTCATTTTTTGTGGGCATCTAAGGCCTCTTTTTTTATTATTTGGGCTTCGCTGGCCTCTTTTATTTTTCATAAAGTCCGGAGTCTCATCCCCACTTGTGAGGAAATCATTGCTTCCATCATCCTTTCCTCACATGGGACAATGCTCTAATAATGATGGTCATCACACTTTTATTTACTTACAACTCAAGAATTACAACTCGATAACTATAAAAAATTATGACTCTATATGAATGCCTCCGGTGGTGTACCGGGTTGTGCAATGATCTAGCACAGCGAATGAGATCAAAAAATGGACAAGCCATGAAAACATCATGCTAGCTATCTTACGATCATGCAAAGCAATATGAAAATGATGGTGCGTGTCATAATGAACGGAACGATGGAAGTCGCATGGCAATATATCTCGGAATGGCTATGAAAATGCCATAATAGGTAGGTATGGTGGATGTTTTGAGGAAAGATATATGGTGGCTATTTTGAGGAAGGTAGGTTTATCGTACCGGCGAAAGTTGCACGGTACTAGAGAGGCTAGGAAAGGTGGAAGGGTGATGGTGCGTATAATACATGGACTCACATTAGTCATAAATAACTCACATACTTATTGCAAAAGTCTATTAGTCATCGAATCAAAGCATTAGACGCATGACCCTAGGGGAGAGGTTGGTAGTAATAAACCATCGCGCGCTCCTGACCTTCACACAAAGGTCGACAATCTATAAACAAATCATGCTCCGACTTCCTTACATAACGGTTCACCATATGTGCATGCTACGGGAATCACAAACCTTGACACAAGTATTTTTACCAATTCACAATTACTTACTAAAGTGACTCTTAACATTACCATATTTATATCTCATAACTTTATGCAAGGAATCAAACTTCTCATAATACTCAATGCACTTAATATGGAAGTTTTTATCATATAACTCTTGGACGCCTATTATATTAGGACTAAATTCATAACCTAAACCAATTACTATGCTGTTTAAAGACTCCCAAAATAATATAAGTGAGGTACGAGAGTTCAATTATTTCTATAAAACCAAATACCATCATGTTCTAAAAAGGTATAAGTGAAGCACTAGAGCAAAATTGCCTATCTCAAAAGATATTAGTGAAGCACATAGAGTATTCTAATAAATTCATGATTAATGCGTGTCTCTCTCAAAATATGTGTGCAGCAATGATGATTGTGGCAAACCAGAAAGAAAATACTCATATCATACAAGACGCTCCAAGCAAAACACACATCATGTGGTGAATAAAAATATAGCCTCAAGTAAATTTACCGATGGATTGAAGACGAAAGAGGGGATGCCTTCCGGGGCATCCCCAAGCTTAGGATCTTTGGCATCCTTGAATATGACTTGGGGTGCCTTGGGCATCCCCAAGCTTAGGATCTTGCCACTCCTTATTCCATAGTCCATCAAATCTTTACCCAAAACTTGAAAACTTCACAACACAAAACTTAACAGAAAACTCGTGAGATCCGTTAGCATAAGAAAATAAATCACAACTTTAGGTACTGTTGTGAACTCATTATTTATTTATATTGGTGTAATACCTACTGTATTCTAACTTCTCCATGGATCATACCCCCCGATACAACCCATAGATACATCAAAATAGGTAAACAATACAAAGAAAACAGAATCTGTCAAAAACAGAAGAGTCTGTAGCAATCTAAAAACTCCGTATACTTTTGTAATCAACAGATTCTGAAAAATTAGGAAAACCTGTTAAATTTGATACAAATCTTGTGTAAAAATTTCAGACTCATTTGACTCTCTGATAAATTTATAAAATTCCTGGATTGGTCGCAAAAGTTTCTGTTTTTCAGCAAGATCAAATCAACAATCACCATAGACCATCCCAAAGGTATTACTTGGCTCAAACACTAATTAAAACAGCAAAACACAATTACCACAGAGGTAATAATGTGTGAAACACTCAAAAACAGAAGCAAAAAACAGAACATGAAAATAAAATTGGGTTGCCTCCCAACAAGCATTATTGTTTAACGCCCCTAGCTAGGCATAACGATTTCAATGATGCTCACATAAAAAGTAGTAATTGAGATATGCAAAAGAGTAGCACAAAGATATTTAAGTCTAACACACTTCCTATGCATAGGGATTTTGTGAGCAAACAATTTATGGGAGCAAGAATCAACTAGCATAGGAAGGCAAAACAAGCATAACTTCAAAACCTTGAACTCACAGAGGGGAAACTTGATATTATTGTAATTCCTACAAGCATATGTTCCTCCCTCATAATAAATTTCAGTAGCATCATGAAGGAATTCAACAATGTAACTATCACATAAATCATTCTTTTCATGATCAATTATAGCATACGTGTCATCACCAAAACTTGGGGAACAAAAAATATCATCTTCATCAAGCATAGCATCCCCAAGCTTGTCGTTTTGCATATCATTAGCATCATGGATATTCAGAGAATTAATACTAACAACATGGCAATCATGCTTTTCATTAAAGGAACTATCATGAATCACCTTATAAATTTCTTCTTTCAACACTTCATCAAAATTTTCAGATTCATGATTTTCAAACAAAACTTCATAGAGACAATCAAGTGCACCCAACTCACTAGCAATTGGTTCATCATGATTTGGTCTTTTGAAAAGATTAGCAAGTGGATGAGTATCCATATCAATAAATTTTTAGCAAGCAAAGATGCAAGCAAATAGAAGGCACATGGCAACACAAGCAAACATAGCAAACAAGAGATGAACGGAAGAAGGGCGAATAAAAAGGAAAATCTTTTTTTTGAAAACCGTTTTAGAAGTGGGGTAGGAAAATGAGAGGCAAATGGCAAATAATGTAAATGCAAGAGATGATTCTGTGAAGGTTACTTGGTAGTCTTGATGTGTATCCTCCCCGGCAATGGCGCCAGAAATTGGCAAGTTGACGGAAGAGATCTTGTCTTGACTTGCTATGTATCCTCCCCGGTAACAGCGTCGGAAATCCTTCTTGCTACCTCTTAAGCTTGCGTTGGTTTTCCCTTGAAGAGGAAAGGGTGATGCAACAAAGTAGATAAGTATTTCCCTCAGTTGTTGATAACCAAGGTATCAATCCAATAGGAGGAACAAGAAAATCACCAATGAATGCACCTACACAAACAATCAAACTCTTGCACCCAACAATATAAAGGGGTTGTCAATCCCTTCACGATTATTTGCAAGGATTAGATCTGATAGAGATAGATGTAAAATATTGCAAAAAGTAAAAAGTAAAGAAATTGCAGCAAGGTATTTTTGGTTTATAGATCTGAAAATATATTATGGAAAGTAGACCCGGGGGCCATAGGTTTCACTGGAGGCTTCTCTCTTGAAGGAAAGTATCACGGTGGGTGTACAAATTATTGTCGAGCAATTGATAGAAAAGCGAATAATTATGATGATATCCAAGGCAATGATTATGCATATAGGCATCACGTCCGTGTCAAGTAGACCGAAACGATTCTGCATCTACTACTATTACTCCACACGTCGACCGACTCCTGCCTGCATCTCGAGTATTAAGTTCATGAAGAACAGAGTAACGCATTAGGTAAGATGACATGATGTATACGGATAAACTCAAGCAATGTGATGAAAACTCCATCTTGTTACCCTTGATGGCAACAATACAATACATACCTCGCTACCTGTCGTGGATTTGTCACGACAGATGTCCGGGTCAACGAACTTAGGTTCGGGGCGAGACGCAACTACGTGGCGGCTTGAAGGGGTTGATCGGAATCGAGAAGACACGGAGTTTACCCAGGTTCGGCCCCTCCGATGGAGGTAAAGCCTACGTCCTGCTTGTCTGGTATTGATGATGATGAAGATCTCTTTGTTACAAGGGTGCTGATTTGCTACCTCTCATCTCGAGAGTCTCTAATCTCTTGTCTATCTAAGACCTGTCTATCTAAGACCTGTCTAAAAAACTTGACCCCACTCGGGGTGACCCGCCCCTCCTTATATAAGCTGAAGGGGCGGTTTACATGTAGAGTCTGAGTTAGATTGAGACTTTGTATTGCAACTTCCCATCGTGGGCTTCTCTTCCTGGGCTTCTGAGTCACCGGGCGGCTTACGTCGGGCGGCTCACGCCGGGCGGCTCATACCGGATGTTTGTCTTCAGGGACTCATCTTCAGGGACTTATAACCGGAGAGTCATCCGGGGACTCACCGGAGAGTCATCAGGGACTCACAGCCGGAGAGTCATCCGGGGACTCATCGGAGAGTCATCAGGGACTCACAGCCAGAGATTCATCCGGGGACTCTCAACCGGAGAGTCATCAGGGACTCATAGGAGAGTCACCCGGGGACTCTCAACCGGAGAGTCACCAGGGACTCACCGGAGAGTCATCCGGGGACTCATAGCCGGCCGGGTCATAACTGCCTCCCGGGTCATATCGCGGGGTATATCCCCAACATTAGCCCCCAGGTTAGCTTGAATTTATTCATGGTAAGCTCATGAAATAAGAGTAACAAATATGTTAAGTGGCGGCTTGCTCCTTTGGCCGGCTTATAAAATGGCTCCTCAGAAATCCGTGTCTTTTCTGCATATGAATGAGCCGTCTTGATAATCATCTTGCTTGTCAATGTCCTTTGAAAAATATTGAGAATAGAACACCCGTATGCCATTGAGTCGGCTTCCTAATACTCTTGCGGGTCATCTCCGCCGGGTCATAATCATTGATGATGCCGGGTCATTTATTGTTGGTGACTCCGGGTTAAATAACTAGAATCCAGCTGACTTAATAAAAATATTGGGATGAAAATCCATGTGGTGTAAACCGGACTTCCATATTTGTGAAAACAGGGCGATTTATATACTCTAGCGGGTTATGATCCTTTGATAACACCGGGTCATTTGGTGACGCCGGGTCTAACAACTGAACTCCATATTTAACATATTGAAAATTCCCTTCAAAGTTTTTGATATGTCCATATTACCTATAGCCCCCAAGCTCCGAGTTTATCCATGATAACTTGGTGCTTTGTAAATAACATTTTGGATCGTCTAACCCCCAAGTGTCGGGTTGTCCTGCCTGCAGCAACCTGGGACTTATAACTGTCTTATATCTTATAATGTTTCGGTGGGTGTAGCCCCCAAGGGCCGGCTCATCACAATGTGATGTGTCGGGTCTTCAATTTGAACCTCATAATCTGTTTAAACGGATAAATACTGTAGCCCCCAAGTGCTGTGTCGCACGCCTACGGCGACTTGGGACTTTTTTAGAAAGTTTGATCTGAGTGGTGTAGTCCCCAAGTGCCGGGTCAGTAAGAATTTTACTGGGCTGGGACTTATAAAAACATAGAAAGGCTGGCTGATATTCTTGAGAAAATATAAAAGGGCCGGCTCATCTCCTTGAGATAATATGGTCTTGCTGACAATGTAATGGTTTGAAAACCGGCTTGCATTATCCCCCAAGTGCCATGATGCATGCTTGCAGCGACATGGGACTTGCATATTTGATATAAACTGGACTTGAATAGTGTAGCCCCCAAGTGTCGGGTCGTCTGCCTGCGACGACTCGGGACTATGTGAGAGTAATATGACTCATCATAATTTATTGAATGATCTTTGACCGTGGTTGTAATATAACCCAGAATGAATATCCTGGAATAATTCCTTTGTCTATGACATAAAATTCCTGCTCGTGGTTGCGGTGCAACCCGGCAAATATAAGTTTGAGAAATCCATGAATGTTGTAGATTACTACAGAGCACAATTAAAGAAATACGAGAACCGGTCAATTAGATGACACAGCATTATATCTAACAGGGCGACTCTTGAAAGATAATAATTTCTCCGAGCTAGAAAAAATCCCAATCATTTATTACTGGTTATGATAACCATGAAGATCCAACCATGTTGGCTATTAAAAGATCCATTTGCTCTTGCCAAACACTTAATGGGGGCTCATCTTAAGAGATAATACCTGCAAAAAATAAACAAGACAGAATATATTCTGCATTGTTGTGAGGGCGGCTTGAAGAAGCTCAACCCGGAGATGTTCATACCTTTCATAACATTGCTCCTTTCTCATAATCTTGCTTTGACCCGACTTGATAAGACGGCATGTTTATCTGGAGGTGAGAAGCTCCCTTGAATAATCCACGGTTGACATGTCAACTGGAATGGCATAAAGCCGGTTGTATGAAGGGTAATGTAAGCTATACCCGAAGGTAAGAACCCTCCTTTTAACAACAAATTTTGTACCTTGTATGCGAACACCGGCTATCGATGGGTGATGTAAGCTATACCTTGAGGCAAGAAGCCTCCATCGACAGCCGTGGCTAATGATTTACAAAAGCCGGCTATTTGAAGGGTGATGTAAGCTATACCCGAAGGCAAGAAGCCTCCTTCAACAGCACATGTTGTATATTGTATGCACAAACGCCGGCTGCCGATGGGTGATGTAAGCTATACCTTGTGGCAAGAAGCCTCCATTCGACAGCCGCGGCTAATGATTGCAATAGCCAGCTATTTGAAGGGTGATGTAAGCTATACCCGAGAGCAAGAAGCCTCCTTCAACAGCTAAGTTTTGGCGTAAACGCCGGTTGTTAGGGTGAGATAAGCGAACCCGTCGGTAAGAAGCCCCCTTCGACAACCGCGGCTAACATGTTAACCGGAAATGGCATAAAGCCGGCCATTAGGGTGAGATAAGCGATACCCGTCGGTAAGAAGCCCCCTTCAATGGCCGCAGTTGATAAGCAACTGGAATTTGGTGTACACGCTGTTGTCTTAGGGTCATGTTATGCTATACCAAAGGTAAGAAGCCTCCATCAACAACAACGCTTAATGTACCCAAACTAGGCATAAAGCCAACTGCGCAAGGGAGATGTAAGCTATACCCGAAGGTAAGAAGCCTCCTTGCAATAGCGTATAAGCAGACTGCGCAGGGGAGATGTAAGCTATACCCGAAGGCAAGAAGCCTCCCTGCAACAGCACTTGATAGGGTATAAAGCAGGATGATAGATCAGTCGTTTGACGACAAACAAACCACTTTAACTCAATTCTATGAGCCGGAAAATTTCATCTTGCAAAGGCCCAGGCTTCTCATTGAAAATGACCAAATGTGTCTTGCTATGTCTGTAGCCCCCGAGTCTCAAGTTGACTCAAAGAAGCGGCTTGAGAATCTTCATCGAAAGTTGAGGTTGGCCGTGGCGGGTTATAGATGATCCGTACTAATTGCTTCAATGATCCGGTCGATGGTTCGTTCCGGCTGTTTGTTGAAGTGAACCAAAACTGTAGTGGCGACGGCTTATACACTTGTCCGTTGGGCGGCTCGTATCGATGAGCACCACACCGATATGTTGATGTAGACGTAGAAAACAACCACGACATTGTAAGCCGGTTCTGTTGTGAAAGACGGCCGCGGTATTGTAAGCTGGTGCCGACGGATGAGTCGGTCACAGGTGTTATAAGCCGGCACGGACGGTTAGGTCATCCGCGGGCGTTGTAAGCCGGTGCAGACGGATGAGAGACGGCCATGGTATTGAGAACTGGCGTGGGTGGTGAGAGTTGGCCATGGCGTTGTAAACTGGCGCAGTGGCGAGAGACGGTCACGACATTGTAAACCGGCGCAGTGGCGAGAGACGGTCACGGCATTGTAAGCCGGCGTGGTGGCGAGAGTCGGCCATGGCGTTGTAAGCCAGCACAGACATGCGAGTCGCCTGGAGGTGTCGTAAGCCGGTACAGGCGTCTTGCGCTAAATGATGTTGGTGTGCCTCCATCTCCGCAATAAGATGCCACTCCGGCAATGAATAATTTGTCCTGTGTCCAAAAAATATTTAAAAGACGAAGTAATTGTTCTTCGAAGGAATCCAAACTTATAGATAAAAAAATTGGATGGATAGCACCTGTTTCATCTTGACGACGAGCTGAGTCATATACACCGTCCGTGGATCACTTCCCATAATTTCAACAGCAATTGAGGTACTCTCTCGAGGTCGCAGCGGAGGTGTCAATTCGGCTACGACGGCTTCGAGATGGCGCTAGACCAGGACGGCTCGGTGGTGACGGCGTTTGCGTCCAAGAAGTCCAGCAAGGCTACTCAAGGCGGTGAAGGACCACGACGTTTTTGACAAGGCTGTTTTTTTTAACACCTGGCCACTTTGACTATAAAATCGCCACCACTGTTTGGGCAAGGCGGAGGTAGCTCAGGCGGAGGCCCGCGTGGCGGTTAAGACGGGGTGCCGGAGCAAGGAGCGAAGAGCTGGCAAGGGCTCGAAGGCGGCATGACGGCGGCTCTCGGCCAGGGCGACCTGGAATAGCGGCGCAAGGCATGGTGCGGCAGGCCTGCCGGACGATGGATCGAGCTGCAACCGAGGTGGCTCACGGGCGAACAGGCGGGCACGACGGCGGCTCATGGCTTATCCGCGATGGCGGCTCACAGGCTGGATAACGCAATAGCGCATAGCGACTCAAGCAAAAACGTCGGCAGTGGAGGTGTCCGCGATGGGGCCGGCTTGGAGATGGCTGACGGAGACGAGGCTGACTCGGAAGGGTGCCAGCGGAATCGGAGTGCGGCTAGGACGGGGCCGGCTCGGAAATGTGCCGACGAGGCGAGGCCGACTCGGAAGAACGGGGCCGGCTCGCCGCTACAGCGATGACGTTGAAACTTTTTCAATCTCAATTGATGAACTTTCGAGCGGATGTAGATTTTTCTGGTGTTTGACTTTCTTCGTCTGGAGCATCGCAAGCTTCTCGATCCTTGTGGAGATCCCTTCAAGAACACAACACCACTCCTGCGTAGCGCCACGGTGGGCGCCAACTATCGTGGATTTGTCACGGCAGATGTCCGGGTCAACGGGCTTAGGTTCGGGGCGAGACGCAACTACGTGGCGGCTTGAAGGGGTTGATCGGAATCGAGAAGACACGGAGTTTACCCAGGTTCGGCCCCTCCGATGGAGGTAAAAGCCTACGTCCTGCTTGTCTGGTATTGATGATGATGAAGATCTCTCTGTTACAAGGGTGCTGATTTGCTACCTCTCATCTCGAGAGTCTCTAATCTTTTGTCTATCTAAGACCTGTCTATCTAAGACCTGACTAAAAAACTTGACCCCTCTCGGGGTGACCCGCCCCTCCTTATATAAGCTGAAGGGGCGGTTTACATGTAGAGTCTGAGTCAGATTGAGACTTCGTATTGCAACTTCCCATCGTGGGCTTCTCTTCCTAGGCTTCTGAGTCACCGGGCAGCTTACGTCGGGCGGCTCATACCGGATGTTTGTCTTCAGGGACTCATCTTCAGGGACTTATAACTGGAGAGTCATCCGGGGACTCACCGGAGAGTCATCAGGGACTCACAGCTGGAGAGTCATCCGGGGACTCACCGGAGAGTCATCAGGGACTCACAACCGGAGAGTCATCCGGGGACTCACCGGAGAGTCATCAGGGACTCACAGCCGGAGAGTCATCCGGGGACTCTCAACCGGAGAGTCATCAAGGACTCATAGGAGAGTCACCCGGGGACTCTCAACCGGAGAGTCACCAGGGACTCACCGGAGAGTCATCTGGGGACTCATAGCCGGCCGGGTCATAACTGCCTCCCAGGTCATATCACGGGGTATATCCCCAACACTACCCCTACTTTGTCACTAGGTGAGGACACCGCAAGATTGAACCCAAAACTAAGCACTTCTCCCATTGCAAGAATTATCAATCTAGTTGGCCAAACCAAACCAATAACTCGAAGAAACTTGCAAAGATATGAAATCATGCATATAAGAATTCAGAAAAGACTCAAATAATATTCATGGATAATCCGAACATAAACCCACAATTCATCGGATCTCGACAAACACACCACGAAAGAGTATTACATCGGATAGATTCCCATGAAGATCATGAAGAATATGGTATTGAAGCACAAAGAGAGAGAGAGAAGAAGCCATCTAGCTACTAGTTATGGACTCATAGGTTTGTGTTGGACTACTCACGCATCATCGGAGGGGCAATGGAGTTGATGTAGATGCCCTCCGTGATCGGATCCCCCTCCGGCAGATTATCGGAAAATGCTCCAAGATTGGATCTCTTGGGAACGGAGGCTTCTGGTGGCGGAAAAGTATTTTTGTGGCTCTTTTTGGTATTGGTGGAATATTTGGGTATTTATAGGATGAAGATTAGGGCTAGGAGACCTGTCAAGAGGTGGCAAGCTTGCCAGGCGCGGCCAGGGGGTGGCCGCGCCCCCTGGCTTGTGACCTCCTGGCAGCTTCCCTGTCGTGCACTCCAAGCCTGTTAGATCTCTTTTGTTCCAGAAAAAAATCATTCCGAAGATTTTATTCCGTTTGGACTTCGTTTAATATTCCATATCTGCAATACTCAAAAACAAGGAAAAAACAGAAACTGGCATTAGGCTCTAGATTAATAGGTTAGTCACAAAACAATATAAAATAGCATATTAATGCATATAAAACATCCAAAACAGATAATATAATAGCATGACACAATCAAAAATTATCGATACATTGGAGACGTATCATCCACCGACTCCTCCTCCAAGTCTGCCATGTCAGCAGACTCCAACCCACCTCAAGACGGAGCGTAGGGCGAGTCCGCCATATCAATCTCTGTCGTGTTAGCCGAATCCATTCCACGCCGAGATGGAGCCTAGCGCGAGTCCGCGATATCGATCTCCGCCGACTCCAAAGCGGAAGAGACCACAGAAGAATAAACCCGAGCCTCCTAACAAAAAGAAGTTAGCTTACGAGAAGACTAACGAGGAAACCGATGAAGAAGTGGCTATCGAATTACAGGCCCATTTTGAACCAAAACCGCCCCCACCGCCAAAGGAGAAAATACCTGAGAAAGTCGTACAACACTTTGTGGATGAAGCTAACTGGTAGAGAAAAGGCCGCTATGAGACTATGAACGCTCTATTAGCAAGTCCTATCATAAATAAAAAAACCAGAAGTCAAGCGATAGTAGTAAATGCGGGAAAAATGTTCCCCATCTCAGAGAACAGGCAGTGCAACCGATCACCCCTCTCAAGGTGAGTACTTATAAGGTGGTAATAACCGACGCTCATAGAGAGAAGGCTAGAGAGATCGGTATCAGTGTTGAACTACTCCTAGGGATCGAGGAATTCCCACCAACGGATCCGAATGAACTAGCATGGAAATATGTCCCGAGGAACCCTTTGGCCAGTCCTCGCAAGGAGAAGCTTCAAGGCACGCAAATGCACAAGTTGCATGAATGGTACCTGAAAGAAGTAAAGCACGGGCGACAGAACCTCATGGTGAAAGTCGAGGGAGAGCATTACATCCATGAAAAATATTTGTGGATTGAAAATGAAGAATTTTTTCAGTTATTCAATCAAAAAGCACACGACAAATCTCTCGTCAGTTGCTATTGTCTATAAATGATTTCTTTCTGTAATTCAAGTTTCTAACTCAGCTCGTTCATTGTCTGTAATTATTCTCACTATATTTTTTTTGTGGTATTATGCAGAATGAAGATTTTTGAATGAAAAGAGACGGAGTCTATGGCATTGGGTTCATTGACCCAAATATCGTTAATGACCAAGTGTTAACTAGTTACTCTAAAGACACAGAGAGAATCTTGCTAAGGTTTTTGAAGGCCCTAAATACCAAACCAGAAATGTTTTTACCTTACAATTTCAGCTGAGTGTTACTGTCTTGTACTACAAATTCTCTTTTTTCTTATATATACACTCGATGTTAAGTGTATAGTTGATGAGTTAATGTATGCCCGATTATACAAATCGTGTCTGCAACTTCCACTGGATCCTGCTAATCATTAGAGTTGATGATGGAACTGTTGAAGTACTGGACTCACTACGTAAAGACCCTGGAGAATACATAAGCATGTACTCAATGCTCGACAGGTAATTTCAATCATTAACGCATTATGTCGGCCTCTTTATTTCGTTTCCTGATATCAAGTAATTACTAACTCTTTTATTCATTTTTTTTGCCGGATAGGGTTTGGAAAATGTTCATCAAAGAGGTTAGAGGTGAATGGAAATCGGAGCTGAAATGACGAAAGTCCAAGTTATTTAAGTAATAGTAGCTACGTCTGCGCATCTCTTTAACTATAGTTTCAATACCATTATCATGCTTGATTATTATCTAATTGAATTCTATTCTCGTGCATGAGGCAGGAACAAGGGACTAATTTATGTGCATACTACGTTTGCGAGAACATTCGCTTTATGACCAAAAAGACCAAAACTACAAGAGATCTTTGGATACGTCACATTTTTTATCATGATCTAATATATATACACACAACTAACATATATTTATTTTGATCTCTTTCTTAAAAGATGGAAGAGATGCGGGATAAGCTCCTACCAAAGGACCGCATACGAGCAATTGAAGAGGAAATGATGGGATTTTTGCTTGAGCAGGTCATATCTCCCGACGGAGAATATCATTACACCTAATGCCTGCATGTAATGATCTGCAAATTGTAGGAGAAATGGTATATACCAAATTATACATATGTGTGTATGCATGGTCGTACTACAAGTTCTATGATATATATATATATATATATATATATATATATATATATATATATATGTAATGATTTGCAAATTGTAGGAGAAATGGTATATACCAAATTATACATATGTGTGTATGCATGGTCGTACTACAAGTTCTATGATATATATATATATATATATATATATATATATATATATATATATATATATATATATATGATTGGTTCTACGAGAAATTCTATCATATATGCATAACGTGTCCAATATATAGTAGTGTAAAATACATTTGAAATGAAAAAGAATTAAATTGAAAACACAAAATGATAAGAAAAAATAAACAATAAAACCTAAACCCATAAACAGAAATCCTCTAAATCTTTAGTCCCAGTTGATGTTACAAACCGTGACTAAAGGTTTCCATACCGTGGCACGTGCTACCGACCACGTGGCCGGTGTTTAGTCCCGGTTCATAGCAAACCGGAACTAAAGGTTAGGAGCCTTTAGTCTATATACATTAGTCCTGGTTGGGACTAATGAACGTTTCTTCACTAGTGCTAGCTCACGTGGGCGTTTGCTCTCATAAAGGCTATATCTCACTTTTGGCGAAGGTTTTTTCGGAGCGACTAATTAACGAGTACTCTTTGAAAAGCCTTCATAAGGGTCTAATTTTATGTATGCGTTTTTTACGACAAGCAACAACCACGTGTCGTGTGCCGGGTGCTCCTATTGATTTTTTTGTATTTTTATGCGCTTTTGGCTTTTAGATGCTTTTTTCTCTGCATTCCGTTTTCCCCTTTTCCTTAGGTTTTAGACCCATTTTTTTTATTTTGCATGAAAACATGTTTTTTAAAGAAAGACACATATTTACTTCTCGTGGATGCACAATTTTTCTCTCACGAGAGCACAAATGTGACTCTTAAAAAAATGGTTTCTTTTGGCCGCGAGAGGCACATATTGCAGGATTTAATTCCACGAGAGGATGAAAAAGAATAAAAATATTATGTTTTCGTTTTTTCTTCTTCCACGAAAAACACATATTTACTTCTTATGGAGACACGAATTTGCTTCCGTAAATGCCTTTCGAAAAAAGAAAGAAACGTGTTTTTTTCCACGGGAGGCATATATTTACTTCTCGTGAGGGACACAGATTTGCTTCCGTGGTGTGCCTTTCGAAAAGTAAAAAAACATATTTTTTTCTTCTTTCGCGAGAGGTAGAGATTTGCTTTCGCGAGAGGCACAATTCTGTCTCATCGGAAAGGGGAAAAGGACAAAAAATGTGCTTTTAATTCAGATTTTTTTCGTGAAAAAATATTGTTTCAAAGGTCTCAATGTGAAGAATCCAATGGTGAAAACGATTCAAGATTTGGACGCATGGTTTAAGAAATAAAAAATTAAAATAAACGAATCTATGAAAAAAAAACTCTCAGATTGCGACAAGTAAATAATAGTGGATGGAGTGACCTTTGCAAAGAGTACTCCTTAATTAATGATTCCGGGTTCCTTCGGTCTCGCATGAAGCATTTCACCCCGCAGCAATACTGGGCCGGCCCATTTTTTTAGTTTTCCCCTTTTGCTGTTTTTTATCGAGAAGATCACCCATGGTGGTTGATGTATTGGTTTCTTCTGTGTTTCTTGTTGTATTTTTCTTTACATTTTTTCTCTACTTCTTCAATTGATTTCCTCAGTCATTTTTGGTTTTCTCGCCGGTTTTCTTTTTTTATTGCATGGTATTCACTATTTTTTCTTTCTTCGTCTTTTTTGTTCATTTCTCAATTTTCACTATTTTGTTTTTCCTTTTTTGGTTTTCTTTCTTCACTTTTATTTTGTTTATTTTTTGGTTTTCATCTTTTTTTCCTTTTCTTTGTTTTTTCTTGGTTTTCTATACATGGTCAATATTTTTTCAAGGTTGGAGAAAGAAGTAGGCATAAGCGAGGTGGTTTGATATAGCCACATGTAATATTGTACCGCATCCGATCACAGATAAAAATATTGCTATAGAGAAAGACTCGAAACCGAGGACGGTTTCGTTCCAAGGGGAGAGGATGCTATGACCATGGCTAACACCAGTGCTGTTGCTATTCAAACGTCGCATATTCAAGAATTTCCTGTCAAAGATAATTACGTGCCAAAACTATTTTCATTGGGTGGAGACGACAAGGAGGTCAAGGCTTTGGTTGCTGCCGTGGAAAAACAATGTACAGTACAAAAGATGGATTTGGTTGGACATTGGTCAACATACATAGTTGTGTTTCCATGCACGCATGTACTCCGTATTAGGAAATCAAACAGCACATACACATGTAAGTTGGCCCAACCGAAGTTTAATTAGAAACTATCAAGCTAGTGATTTACGTGAACGTGAAGGGTTGTTGTATTCGGTTAGGAACAAATCTTACTCTTGTACGTGGACATCAGAAGATCTCTTATTCAAACGGCAAGCAATCAAGATCTGGTTTTGGTTTATCTTTTTACCACGCAAGGAAATAAAAGGCAAGTCTAGAGATTTTCTACCATGGAGATTTTTGTGCTTGAAGGAAATTGGATGGGGTCCACCAAAACAGACCAACGTGAATAGAGTCCAGATTTTATTTAGCAACTTCTATGACCGATCGATTTTCTTTTCAAGTCAGTTTTTTTTAGAGATGTTATGTGCGTGTGCAAGTCATGTAAGGCTATAAATAGCCAGCAATAGTCCATGTAAAGGGCAGGTGATATTTTTTATGAACTAGACACAATGTGTTTTTCAGGGTAGACATCCATATCAAGTTTTGGAGGGATCTTTAGAAAACCTTTATGTTGTGATTTCTTTGTTGAGATTGTTTTGCGCGTGAGTACCGTCATCAAGATTGGTTTTCTCGTGCTGAGCCGCAAGGTTCAAACCCTCTATTTTGTGTACATCGCGTGCGCGGGCGAGTGGTTGCTACTGGTGGTGGTGAAGTGTCGTGAAAGATCGGGCCGCAACAACAGATCGAATCTCACCACGAAGACTTTCATTTATGCCTTCAGCGAGGCGTTTGGCCATTGCCTAGCGCCTCTTAGGCAGTGCCTTTTCCAACAGAGATTTTTTCTATAGACATTTTTAACATTTTCAATTGCTTCTTTAACATTTTTCAAAATACAAGATTAATTTTTTTTGAATACATGGTTAACAAAATTCTATGAACATTTTCAATATTTTAGTGGCTTGATTAACATTTTTCAAATACAAGATTAACATTTTCTAATGCATTATCACCATTGTTTCTATCACGGTTCAGGAATTCGTCTGATTAATCAATAATCCAGTTAATCGCTACTCGTAGTCTGGTTGTTTCATCGGGTTTCTTTAGTCTCATGTTTTTTCCCATTGGTTTTCTTTGTCTCTTCCATGATTTTCACAATTATTTATTTTCTTTCTGTTTTCTCCATTTTTATTTGTTTCTTTCTCGGTTTTCACCTTCTTTATTTCTTTTTTTGTTTCTTTCTTAGTTTTCACCAGTTTTCTTCTTTCTCTTTGTTTCTTTCTTGGTTTTGAATATTGGGAGAAATTGTTTTCTACACAAATTTTAAATATTTTTCAATTTCTCGATTAATATTTTCAAACAAAAGATTAACATATTAAATAGATGGTCAATATTTTATATACACATTCAACATTTTTCAAATGTTTGATGAACATTTTTAAATAAAAGATTAACTATTTTTTAGTACATGGTCAATATATTTTCCATATACATTTAACATTTTTCAAATACAAAATTAACCTTATTTGAATAAAATACCCCCTAACATCAATTATTTAGAAATAGAGGGGGTACAAGATTAACGTTTTTTGAATACATGGTCAACATTTTTTCTATACTCATGTAAATTTTAAACTGCTTGATCAACACTTTTGTAATACATGTAAAATATTATTTGAATACATTCTGAGCATATTTTCTATACACATTTTCATTTTTCAAAAGTTTGATTAATATTTTTCAAATATATGTTATACATTTTATGAATACATGATCAACATTATTTCTATACACATCTAACATTTTTGAAATGCTTGTTTTTTTTCAAATACATGTTAAATATTTTTTCTATACATACTTAGCATTTTTAAATGTTTGCTTAACATTTTTAAATATGTGTTAAATATTTTTTAAATACATGGTCCACATTTTTTCTGTACACATTTTACATTTTTCAAATGTTTGAGTAAAACTTTCGAAATGCTTGTTCAAATTTTTTCCAAATGCTTGATTAACATTTTAAAAATACACGATCAAATTTTTTCACACATATTCTATATATTTTTATACACATTTAAAATTGTTCAAATGCTTTGTTAACATTTTTCAAAAGTTTTTATGGAAAGTTTTTTTGCAATATGTTTCTTTAGATTATACTCACTCCGTTCCTAAATATAAGACCTTGTAGAGATTTCATTATAAACTACAGACAGATGTATATAGATACATTATAAAGTGTAAATTCACTCATTTAGCTTTGTATATAGTCTATAGTGGAATCTCTAAAAGGTCTTATATTTGGAAACGGAGGGAGTATGAAAGTAGTATAAAGAAAAATTAAATGGAAAATTAAAACAAAAAACGTGAAAAAAAACAAAAAACCCGAAGCCGTGGCCTCCCTCGCGCCTCGGCCGGCTCTTGTAAGGAGTGGCCTTACGCAATAGCAGGCTAGGTCTCGCTACAGTACTACGATTTTATGTACACATTAAACATTTCTCAAATGCTTGATGAACATTTTGTAAATACAAGATTAATTATTTTTAGTACATGGTCAACATTGAGTACATTTAACGTTTTTCAAATGCATAATTAACATTTTTCAAATACAAATTTAACTTTTTTGAATAAAATACAAGATTAACGTTTTTCAAATACATGGCCAACGTTTTTTGAACACATGGTCAACATTTTTTAAAATGCTTGATTAACACTTTCGTTATACATGTAAAACATTCTTTGAATACATGCTGAGCATATTTTCTATACACATTTTCATTTTTCAAAAGTTTGATTAACATTTTTCAAATATATGTTATACTTTTTATGAATACATGATCACCATTATTTCTATACACATCTAAAATTTTCTAAATGTTTGATTAAAGTTTTTCAAATACATGTTAAACATGTTTTCTATACATATTTAGCATTTTTAAATGCTTGGTTAACATATTTGAATGCGTGTAAATATTGGTCCACATTTTTTCTGTACGTATTTTACATTTTTCAAATGTTTGAGTAAAAATTTCGAAATGCTTGTTCAACATTTTTCCAAATGCTTGATTAACATTTTTAAAATACACGATCAACTTTTTTCACACATATTATATTTTTTTATACATGAGAAATATTTTTATACACATTTAACATTGTTGTAATGCTTGGTTAAGATTTTTCAAAAGTTTTTATGGAATTTAATTTTGCAATATTTTTCTTTAGATTATATGAAGTAGTATAAATAAAAATTAAACGGAAAATTAAAACAATAAAACGTGAAAAAAAAAACGAGGCCGTGGCCTCCCTCGCGCCTGGGCCAACCCATGTAGTTTGTCGCCTTACGCGACAGCAGGCTAGGTCTCGCTATAAGCGAGACATAGCGCTGCTCGTCTGCTGCTCTTCTCCTGTCATATACTACGATTTTCTCTCCCTTTGGGCGGCGGCGAAGGGAAGGGGAGCGACGGCGGGATGGCGAGCGTGTACATACCGGTGCAGGGGACGGAGGAGGAGGTGCGGGTGGCGCTGGACCTGCTCCCCGCCGACGCCTCCGACATCCTCGACATCCTCAAGGCCGAGCAAGCCCCGCTCCACCTCTGGCTCATCATCGCGGTAGGCCCCCTCCGCTCCCAGGAGTCCAAGCTTCCCTTGCAACCTTACCTAGGTCTAGGTCTAGGTCTAGGTCGTCAGCGGTGTGGATAGAGGAACTTCTACGGCCAGGGTTTTCGGGCGGAGCCTCACCCCTGCTGATGCAACCTTTTTCAGCTTCAAGGTGGGCTTTCCGAGGGTTTGACCGATTTTGGTGAAAATTTTCAAATGTGCGTGCGCGTGCGCCTGCCATTCCGTTCTCTGCTTTGCCCCGGTTGTTCAGCCGGAGCTGTTTCGGCCAGGGGTGTTGCTAGTGACGTTTTGGGAGTGAGGATGTCACCCTGACTTGTTTGGACGGATAGTTTGAGTGGAAGATCTGAAGAAGAGCTTCTTGCTGGGCCATAGTTTCATGCTCGAAATCCCAGTTCTTACACACGTGACTTGCGTTTAGTCTAAGCTCTAGTTTCATTGTGAAACTTATTATACTTGCAGATACCCTGTCTCGCAATTTTATAGGTAGTTTTCTTGTGAAATCGAATCCGAATTGGTACCTATTTTTCTGATTTATTCTGAAAATTATTGTCACAGAGAGAATACTTCAAGCAAGGGAAGATCGAACAGTTCCGACAGATTTTAGAGGAAGGATCTGGCCCAGGTTATTTTCTTATAATTCTTTTCCTGTACTGTAATTTATTATCCGAACAATAATATCATCTTGGATTATACCACACCAGTTCAATTTCTCATTGTTACTTCAAATTTCTGCATAAATTCGCTGTTGTTGAACCAGTTCCTCTCCTCTGCAGAAATCGATGATTATTATGCTGATGTGAAGTATGAGCGGATAGCGATCCTTAATGCTTTGGGTGCTTTTCATACTTTCTTGGGAAAGGCTGAGAGAGCACCACAGAAGGAAGTGCATTTCAAAGAAGCAACTCAGTACTACAATAGGGCGTCGAGGATAGATGAAACTGAACCGTCTACATGGATTGGAAGAGGTTATACCACTTTAGAACATTTCAGAGCTCTCAGATATGTTGTGGTTTATAGTTAGTGACTGTTATGTGCATTTCTTTGTAACACTCTTTCATCTTTGGTTATGGTTGCGTAGCACTTCATTAAATTAAGCGTAGCATCATCTGGGATGAAGTGACTGTTTTAATTTTTGGCATCTGATAGTTTGATATTTCTGTTTAATGTTGAATGATTTGTTGTATTTTTTTTGTAACTTCTCTACCATAAAAATCAATTTCAGAATCAAAGACATGCTACAAGACATTATATAACTCTGCCTATCTAATATGTGATAAGCAGAAAGAATGATTGTTTTGTGTTCGTTAGTTCACTAGAACATTGTAAATTTGAATAACACAAGATCAGCAATGTGTTTGTGAAAGTTATATAGCATGCTGTGAGGCTTGATAGTCTTGCGGCTAGTCCCAAGTGGCTTGTTGAATTTCTGTTACAAATAGCTTGTAATGCTTAGGAATGATCCAAACCCACATGGTTAACCTCTTCAGATGAAGCATGGGCGAAAGCCTAATCGTTGCTTGGTTGTGTGTTCTTCGGGTGTTACAGTCATGCAGTTTATTCATCTTTACATCCTTGGTTTTATATGTTGCGCATTAGACTTAGACAAGATCATACAACTGCTCTCTAGAACCTAGGAGTGCTTTGTTATGTTGCTGTTCCGACTAGAGGTGTATGGCTTTTAACATTTTAATTATCGACGTTGCTATCTAGGTCAACTCTGCGTGGCCAAGGGTGAGTTGCAAATGGCATCTGACTCATTCAAGATTGTTTTGGATGAGGATGGGGATAATTTCCCAGCCCTTCTTGGTCAGGTAATTTTTCAGCTTTCTGTAATGCTTGTTTTAAACAAGTATAATGTGTACTTTTGACTGACCGCAGTTTGCTTTTAGTATTAATACTATAGATTGCAAGGGCCTGTTCGGATTCTTACCAGCTCTGCGCTCCGTTGACTCCGTGGGTGAAGCCGGACTGAACGGCCTAGCTCTGCGGAGCTGAGAGCTAGGATCTGAGTTGACCTGTAGTATGTAACAGTGGAGCTGCTATTTTCTGGATCCATGGAGCGCGATCAGCGGAGTTGGAGGAAATTACAAAATTTGCTACCACGAAGTGAAAAATACCGGTTCATTTTACGCTTCTCCCCTCATCCGGGTTCTCCATGACCTTCTCACTGCCCCGCTCCCACCCGCCCGGTCTGCCACTCATGGATGGGATTGACGCGGAGCTCACATGCAGGGGATAGCCGTAGACGACGATTCATTTTATGCTTCTCTCCTCGAGTTCCTCCATGACCTTCTTGCCTCTTGCCTGCCCTGTCTGAAGAGCCATTCAATATACAGGCTTCTAGCATCTTGTCGTCTCCATACAGGGCCTTTGCCTACCACCATGACTGAGCTCGTGTGTGGGGAAGAGAAGAGAGGGACCACATGTGAGAAGAAGAGGCCTACCAAGGGCCTTTGCAAAATGTTCTTTCATTCAGCTATTTCAGATCGGACCTGTGTCAGGTGGCGACGGTTAACGTGCCACGTGAGCAGGTCAAACATGGTCCGAGCTGCTTAGGATCTGTGATGAACAACATAGATTTTTGGGACCCAAATCTGCACTTTTGAATTTGTAGGACTAACTTGACACCCCTCAAATAGTTTTAGGACCTCTATGTATTTTACTCTTTTGTAATTGTATACTATTATACTAATGAAACTGCAACCTTCATATGCTTGCTCATTCACTAGAACAAGTTAATCCTTATGCTTTGTCCTATGCTTTGATGCTTATCATATGACTGATAAAGACGTAGGGACTAACTAATAACTAAAAAGAAGCATGTGTTAATATATTTTTTTTGACATATTTATTATCAGTTGTTCTAATCTTCATGTCACAAATATTGTCAGTACAGGCTTCTGTTTATTTCCTGATGGGTGACAATGAACAACCACACAAGAAAGCTTTGGAACATTATAGGAACTCACTAGAACTCTATAAGGTTGGAGACAGCTTAAGTTCTTTTGACAATTCCAGGATATTTTGCAGTATATGCTATAAATTTCAATCATCTTTCTAGAGAGCTCTGCGGGGCTATGCAGATTGTCCTGCTGCTGTAAGGCTTGGTATAGCTTTTTGTCGATACAAACTTGGTCAGCTAGACAGGGCTCGTCAAGCTTTTGACCGAGTCTTACAGGCAAGTATTTTATCTGTTTCTTATTTCATGTAGAATAGTCTCTTAAGTTGGATTCATGCCTTTATTCACTTACAATTACTTCACAGTTGGACCCTGAAAACTTTGATGCGCTAGTAGCACTTGCGATCATGGACTTGCAAACAAATGAAGGTAAATGCTCTTTACAGACAAGAAATTTCCTTCTCACCTTTTTTCTGATTATTTTCTAAGTATTGCAACTTTGCTATAGCTGGTGAAATTCGCAGTGGGATGGAGAAAATGAGAAGAGCCTTTGAAATTTATCCTTATTGCACTTTGGCACTAAACCACCTGGCCAACCATTATTTCTTTACTGGCCAGCATTTTGTGGTTGAGCAACTGAGTGAGACTGCTCTCTCTTCAAGCAGTCATGGACTACTGAAATCACAATCCTACTATAACTTAGCCAGATCATACCATAGTAAGGTGATGTACCCCATTCATATACCCATTGAATTAGTTGGGTATTATTTCACTTGTTCTCTGTGCTGACACTTTGGATTTCCTTGTTGAGAGTCTAGTTTACAACCCTGAACATGTGATTTTTTTTCTTCTATTTGACCGAATTCAGGGTGATTTTGAGACCGCTGGACGGTATTATATTGCATCTGTCAAAGAAGTCAATAAACCGCAAGACTTTGTGTTGCCATTTGTTGGTGAGCTTCTTGTTCTAATTCACTTTTGTTCCTTTTTATTTATTTCATGACATTGTTCTGGTATGCAGTTTTTAGCATTTATTGACCTCCATGTTTCAAGTAGATGAAGTACTAGTTAAATACTCACACATTGCCATGGTCAGAAATCACCCAAATCCTTACAAGTTAACTCCGCTGCCGGGCTAATAATTTAGGGATTTTTAATAAGGTGGAAGGGAAGGGGGAGGTGGAGAGGGATAGGTGTATAGTACGTAGATTGCTCCAGCAACAAATGCTTATATTCGGGTAAAAGCCACTTAAAATGTCAAGATGTTGTTTCTTAAAGATAGTACAAATGGTGAGTCAGGCCAGTTTATATGCTAATAATGTCTAAAGGCCACACAGATTTGCTAGTTCTGGTCTTCCGGTGTATGCTAATATGCTTTATGTCTTGCAATTAGTTCTCTGTTAGAGCACCACATATCATAGTTTTTAAGCCAGCACCACATAACATAGTTATTAAGAGTGAGGGAGGCAGGGAGGGAGAGAGAGGGGGGAGGGCTTTGCATCATCATTTCTCTTTCATTTTATGCAGTTCTTTTCTGTGTGTTTCAAAGATGTTATACTCTGTACTAGGTTAGATTCTGTGCTTTGGTTTAATCTGCTAGTGGCTGTAAGTTATTATATGCTGTCATACTAAGTTAGTGTTGTGATTTAATTTGCTGTTATCTTAAGTTAGGTCGTACCTATGAAGTCGCCTCGCCATATTCTTTAATAAGCGTTATAAATTATGAAGTGCGTCAGTCGCCATACAATGCATTATGCCATAAAAACTATACCACATAGATACGTATTTTTTAGCTTAAAAAGGTCGGTTGCTGCTTGCGTGGTTTGTCGCTCTATTGTTGTCAGTTATCTTATCCGTGCATAGGCGTGCGTCCAGCATCAACTGATAAACTATGTGCTTTGTTTCCTGTGGCCTAACTATTTCTGTTGGGAACCTTGATTCAATACTGTAACTCGGGTAGGGTAAGGCTCTGATAACTGGGACAAGGAACTCACCCTCATCTAGCCCCAATAGGGTCTAATACCTGGGTAGTAAAATCGCTCAAGTGCTTATTTGAACTTTTGATTGATTCCCCAAGTGCTTTTTTTTTATTTTAAAATATTTTATTGTGTATTTTGCTGCTGTTTTATGACACCCGTGATCTGAACCAGGCCTTGGTCAAATACAATTAAAATTTGGTGACTTCAAACGTTCCTTAGCTAGCTTTGAGAAAGTGCTAGAGGTACACCCCGAAAATTGTGAAAGTTTGAAGGTGAGATGTGTTTCTAATCAAATGCTTCCGTTTATTGTTCCAAAGTATTCCATTTGATTATGAATGAAATGATTTATGTTGCTTGTGCTAGGCTATTGGGAACATCTATTCAAATTTGGGTGAGAATGACAAAGCCATAGAAACCTTTAAGAAAGTCACACGGATTGATCCAAAAGACCACCAGGTAGTCATTCATCTCTTTCTCCTTTTCAGTGAATAATGTGTAAACCACCAATTCATCGATTTTGTACAACTGTATCATTGTTGCCTGTTAGTACCACAAAAACACTACACTGACTGAATTTGTATTCACTTGGATGTTGCGATATTGATGATTAAGAATCAAGAATGCTAATCTTGGATGCATATGTGAACTAGAATGTCTGGACCTAGGAGATTTTATTAATAGTTGGGCATGCTAAATTAAATTGTAGATGCCACGCGCACACCTTTATTGCAGCTCGTAGGCTAAAGGGAATTTTTCAGTTTGAATTTGATTCACAAAAGACACAGTTTACTTGCCCTAACTAATAATTCCTCTAAAGATGTCCTGTTGTTTGATGATTAGATGAAATATGGAATTTATAGCAGCAGTTATTATCAGGTCATGCAAATTTGTAGATATTGTTTCTGTCCCCTTGTTGAGAAGTAAAAGACGCGGTTCGTGTGGAGAGGTTATTTGCAGTGTGTTAGGATATTAAGCAAAAATAAAAGTTTGTCTCTTTCTGTCTAGTGCTTGTTTGCAAGAAATTCACGCGTCTTCTTGCACTCAGATTCCAATGTATTGCATGAAATAGATGCATGCTCATGCTGAGTTTCTGGTCATAACCATCACAAACAAAACCCTCACTTGATGTTCACTTGAGATCTCTGTTGTACTTGCCAGACAAGAACATAACCGATGGACTCAACAAATTTAACATCACAGCTACTAATGGGTGTTTGGTTAGGCTTATTGGAGGTGGCTTTTGGCTTATAAGACAAAAGCCGAACGAACCACTTATTTATGTGCTTTTAGCTTATACTATCACGCAACAATATTCAATCAAATGCCTCAATTAGCTCAGTCTAACAACCAGTTTGCCGAACGACCTACAATGCTCCCACAGCAGACAGTCCACAGCCGCTTTTCCACAACAGACAGCCTACAACCATAAGCTGGTTTCCCACAGCCCAACCAAATACCCCCATAATGCATCACAAGAGCAACATCTAACACAAATTCATGTTCTTCGGTTTATTACGACAACAAAACATGCATCACAGGATCAGCAGCAGATAAATAGCAGCACACAGTGATCATATACATGACATAGCAGCAGCCAGCGATGCACACTATAGCAAAAAAAACAGGGAGGAGCTCTTTCGAGTTCTTTCTGTGTCCACGCTTGGTTAAGGCAACAGAGCAGAGAGAGATGGAGAGACAGGGTGCTCAGTGACATTTGTGCTGTACACAAGCCAAATATTAGTGACAAGGACATATAACGCTTTGTTTTTAAGTGAAGAAGCTCGGGAAGCAAGCACCCCCTGGGAGGTGCTATCTCTTGTTGCCTCGCAAAGCAGGTGCTTCAGAAAAGCCAAAGGTCTGCCAGCTTTTTTCAATGGAAGCCCCTACAAAGCCCAAATGAACACAACCTAAAGCATCACACGAAAGGTTAACTGGAGTCAAGTGATCTTAACTTCTGCTCCTTTTTGATATTTGACCATGTACGTATGTGAAGTTTTGATGTTTATTTAAGAACCCCATCTTCCTGTACTACCTCTGTTGCATTCTTCAATACATGGTCTGGTCATATATCTGATGTTGTAGTTCCAATGCTTGTTTTTTGCATACAATCTTGTTGATTAATTCACTATGCAGGCATTTGTTGAACTCGGTGAATTGTTGGTAGAATCTGATTGGGCTGCTGCCATGGAATACTTAAAGACAGTAAGTCTCTTTAACTAGCTATATGTTTATTCTGTTGACCAGCGCCAAATGCTGTTTCCCCCCTTCTATCAAACTTGTGTACATGTTTCCGAATTAGGATTGTTCACTGAACTTCGTTTCTTAGAATATTTGAGTCCACAAATGTATGATTAATATCAAAAACAAACGTTAACACTACAGAATGTGGATTCGTTTAATTATAGGCTTCATCACTCTATCAGCTTAGGTGAGTTGAAACCGACTTTCTCCTAAAAGTCGAGTTGTTCTATCATGCTGCATCACCTACTCTCTAGTGTGGCAGGATTGGCATATTTGTTTCTCTTCAAACTTTGAAATTGGTTTGCAGCATGAAAAACTATGTGTTTGGTTATTTGGGCTGGTGATTATAGGTTATCTAAAGTGGATTATTTGACCATGATTTGCATATTGGCATGGCAGATCATGCATGAGTTGCACAAGTTAGTGATGCTAGGTTAGCTAAGGCAGGCATTCTGGCTATGATCTTATTGGCGTGGCAAATGTTTGCTGCATTATGTTTGTTGCTGCATGTTAACTACTTTGTTGATCAAATGCATGTGCATTTTACTTTGATTATTAAAAGGAAAACATATTTTAATCCCCAGAAGCATTGGGTTTGTCTGCTTAGCTTCCTAAACTCCTTTTGGGCTCAAATAACCCCCTGAACTCCTAATACTGGGGCACTTCATCTGGCATATCCTGGTTTTGCCAACGTCCACCACAAATGGATGCTGCTATCATATTCTACATATCCTCCCTCTGTCTTCCTTTTACGTGGCTTGGGTGGAGAAGGGGTAGGAAGATGTGAAGATTTGATGATGTCAGTATCCATTTTGTGCTTAAAAGTGGTAGAACCAGGTGTTATGGCAGCCCATGTGGCAATACCACCGTCCACGCTATCAATCCGGCTAAGCAAAACCAGGTTCGACTGGTAATTGAACTGGTACTGAAACATGGGTTTGTCAAGTCTGTCAATAGAAAGTTTGGCGGATTAAAGAAGATTAAATGGACACCATTTGATATTTCAAGGGAGCTCCTGATCTAGCATTTCTCAGGCACATCAGGTTTGACTGGTAACATAATCGGTACTGAAACATGAGGTTGTTAAGTCAATTGATAGAAAGCTTAGGGGATTAATACTATTAATTATTAAATGGACAAAATTTGATACTTCAGGGGAGTAAGGTGGATGTTCTCCTTATGATACATAATCTTATCTAGCATTTCTCAGGCATGTACTCTCCTAAGGAAGGCAGGAGAGAAAATACCGGTTGAATTGCTCAATGGAATTGGACTTCTTTATTTTGAGAAGGCAGAGTTTGAGGTTTGTTTACTGTTATACATATAACATTATATTACATTTTCATGTATACCTGACAGTACCTATTTTGTTCATGCTTTCAGTTGGCTGAGCAAAGTTTTAAGGAAGCTCTAGGAGACGGTATCTGGGTTTCAATTATGGATGGGACTGCTGGTAGTTCCATGGCAAACTGGAGTGTGCAGTACAGGGATCAGAGTTTGTTTCACCAACTTGAAGAAAACATACCTCTTGAATTACCCTGTGATAAAGTGACCACATTGTTTAACTATGCAAGATTATTAGAAGAGCTTCATGATACTGTGAAAGCCAGCCTCCTTTACTGTCTCATTATTTTCAAGGTACTGTCATGGTGTCATCCCCAAAACCCTTCCTGAGAGTCCTCTCTCTCTGTCTCTCATTTACTTATCTTACAGTATAAATGTAACCAGGGATGAAGCATGCTTTCAAAGAACATGAAAACAATGAAACTGTAACCATCACTTTTTCTTACTTTGTGTTCCTGATGTTTATTGCAGCTGCAATCTGCACAGTTGTCTGTCATTTTCTGATGTTTAGAGTCATCTGCCTGCGGACACATGCCTTTCATGTTTGACTTTGTTTTTGCAGCTTCTCTAAAACTTGCAGTCCATTACCTTTAGTTTCATTTGTAATGGTCTTCTCTTGATGTAGTTGAGAGACCATTGCCATGTTTACCCCATCCACCACAGATGTATTGGTTACATAGTTTTGCCAGTGATTGAAAGCTCATTTTGTGATAATGGATATTATGCACATATTCCTCAGTCAGTAAATATGATTTTTCTTGTAGTTCCCATTCTTTTATCAGTTAATACTATGTTCTTACTTCTGTTTGCACTTACTGTTCTCAGAATTAACTACAGACTGCTTAGTGTCAAAGCTAGTCGAAGGGCTTTACGAACATTTTTTGTTTGATGTTGCTTACATCGTCTAGGAAAAGTTCATGTTCACAAGCTGTCTTGCGCAATTTTGTTTAAGAAGATCTGTAGTTCACGTCACGTCATATCAATGATTTCTTCTTCTAAGACAAAATGACACGCAGTCAGGTGTGTGCTTGAGGAAAAATAAATAAGTCTACATGAAAAAAAATGCTCTTGGCAATTGAGATCAAATCACGCATATTGAGGTGATTATGTTTTCGATAGAAGTTGGCCCCCAAATAACTATCACAAGTACAGACCCTGAGGAAATGAAGTTCATGATTTGTATAATAAGTATTATTATGGGAAAACTTCCCTATGAAATGTGGAAGTGACAAGTATTAGTGATTTATTTTGGAGTTGCTGTATTGGGCATTGGTTTCCTAATAGACTTCTAAAATAGATCTCTGTAGCATTATTCTGTGACACGGGATTTTGTGTGCAACAATGAAGTCAATCTTTTGTATTTGTAGTACACTTGTATTATATTCTAACTCCCTGTTTTTTAAATAATAATAACAGTACCCGGACTACATTGATGCCTATCTGAGGCTAGCGTCTATTGCAAAAGAAAAAAACAATATTCAACTAAGCATTGAGCTGGTAAGGGATGCTTACATTTGTTGTTCTTCTTAACTGAGAATAATAATGGTTTATTTGTTTCTAGATAGGTGATGCTCTAAAGATAAATAGTAAGTATCCAAATGCACTGTCTATGCTTGGAAGTCTTGAACTCCAGAGTGATGAAACCTGGCTCACTGCGAAGGAACATTTCCGTGATGCTAAAGATGCTACTGAGGGAAAAGACCCATACTCTTGGCTTCAGCTGGTATGTGAGCCTACTTCATCTACTAGACTTTTGAATGGCCGTGGTAGAATTTAATAAGTAAAATCCCTTCCATCCTGAGTTATTATTTGTTTACAGTTCACAATTACTGTTGAATTAATAAAGCTTGTCATGACAGTGCATCATACTTTCCCTTTATGAATTGGTTCTCCCTGCTGGATAAAATGTGTCAAGTATTTTAGACCAGTAGTGTATCACCAACTTTAGTGATATTATATATATATATATATATAACTCGTCTCCTTGTAATTTCTGACAGTGCATCATACTTTCCCTTTATGAATTGGTTCTCCCTGCAGGATAAAATGTGTCAAATATTTTAGACCAGTAGTGTATCACCAACTTTAGTGATATGTTATATATATATATATATATATATATATATATATATATATATACAACTCGTCTCCTTGTAATTTCTAACAGTTATACAATAGCTGGTCATTGTAATACAGATTTTTCACTGTAAATGACTATGTTACTTCATTTTTCTCACTATCAATTATATATGTGCTGTTACAGGGCAACTGGAACTACTTTGCTGCCAACCGCCCTGAGAAAAAGGCCCCGAAATTCGAGGCTACTCATCGGGAGAAAGCAAAGGAAATATTTTTGAATGTATGATATGTTACACTTGCTATTATGCCCAGTTATCCTCTCAAATTCATCAAGTCTTTGGAGGGTTTCATGCGATAGATTCTGTTCCTTCATATTTGCTACAAAAATAGACCCCACAAACTGTTCTTCAGCAGGTGCCTTTTGTTTTGCTAATTGTGCGTAGGCATGTATTATACATGTTCGTTTATATTCACCATTTGTGTTGATGCTCAGAATGGCTTGTCTTGATTGGAGCTGTCAGGAACATCTTCTGTAATTTATCCTGAAGTTCATCTGTGATCATTGCTTATTGTTTAAGATTGAACCAACTATTCTTGGGTCTGATGTCAGCTTGTAGTTTCTGCTGTTGATAAACTTTTTGTTTGTTTCTTTGTTTAGTACTCCCTCTGTCCCAAAATAAGTGTCTCAAGGTTAGTACAAGTTTGTACTAGAGCTAGTACAAAATTGAGACAGTTATTTTGGGACGGAGGGAGTAGTATTTTAGGCTAACAAGAGTTAGAAGCAGGAAAATTCTTCTGTGATCCTCGGCACAAGAATCAAACGCTACATTTAATCCATTTGAAACTTTAGTAACCATGTCTACGTTATATTTCCAGCATGATTTCTCATGTTTTTATTTCATTAATGCCATCCTTTTGAAGTTGTAGCAAATGCTTAGTTTTAAATTTCTGTTAGTTTTCTAGTAAAACAATTGTTTAGTTTTAACTCCTGTCTCTATATTTAATCTATTTTGGAGCTAAATCACTGAATTAGGCAATCATATTTGTTCTAGAAAGTAAACAACTCTCCGTGTGGAATGGAACACTTTGTATATGATCAAGTCATGATGTTTACTGTGTAAAGTCAAAAGCTTATAGGAATTTGAATGCCATAATTTGTAGTGCGAGACGGATACTTGTAATAGGCCATCAGGTCATCTAGCAAGCTCTTTATTGATTTGCAATGGAGCACTTTCGTCATGTTTGCCTCATATCTCACAGTTGTATTTCTACATATAATGGCATGATATTTAATAAGTCAAGTTGAAAACTTAGGAAGTTGGTTGGTACATTTTTAATTTGAGTTCCAGAGTCGTACTTGAGCAAGCCATCCAGCAAGATGTGGTGAATGATGATACATTTTTCTTTTCCGAAGAATTGTAAATAAGCAGTCAACTGAATTGTATGCACTTTGATTGAATTTATTTTACATCAGCGCATTGATTTCTTGGAACCACAAAGCAAATGTGTGGTTGAAAGCAAATTATGTACTGCAGTGCTTACTTTGAGGAACTGATGATGGTACAGCCTCTTTAAGTGCCGGTTTGCTCACTGTTGGGATCTCAATCTCTGATTCAGGTACTAAAGCAGAACCATGGTAATATGTTTGCTGCAAATGGTCTTGGAATCTTACATGCTGAGAAAGCCCAATGGGATATTTCCAAGGAATTATTTACACAGGTTAGGAAGGGAAAACAATATTCATTACTCTATATATGACAACTGTGAACTTTAATAACGTGCATCACCAATTTGATATTAGGTACATGAAGCTGCATCAGGAAGTATATTTGTTCAGGTACCTGATGTATGGATCAATTTGGCCCATATATACTTTGCTCAAGGCCTTTTTCAACAAGCAGTTAAAATGGTACCCCCCCCCCTTCTCTCTCTCTTTCTCTCTCTCTCTCTCTCTCTTGGATGAATGAAGTTGCTAATTCCTTCTTGCAGTACCAAAACTGTGCACGGAAGTTCTTCTACAACACAGATGCAACTACACTCCTATACCTTTCCCGAACACATTATGAAGCTGAGCAATGGCAAGACTGCCGGAAATCTTTGCTGAGAGCTATACATTTGGCGCCATCAAATTATTTATTACGGTTTAATGTTGGCGTTTCAATGCAGAAGTTTTCTGCTTCTACTCTACAGAAGACAAAACGAACAGTTGATGAGGTCAGTACTGATACTTTTCTTTGCCTGGTCTCTGATTCTTTGATTTATGAAGTAAGAAAAAAAAGGCAATACCACCCAAATCTCCCTGGTTTTGGTATATACCATGTGGCTCATTTCAATATTCTCCAAACTTCACATTTCTCTCCCTTATCCAGCTTTTCGCGGCGATCCACCATTCCTGTGTTTGTTTCTTTAGGGAGAAGTCGTTTTTGGTTTGAAGGCTTACAGTGATGCTTCTCTTTTTTTGGAGTGATAATTGGACTGATCAATTTTTGCGGAGAAGAATCCTGAGGCTGCATTCTCTTGCCCATGATAATCTGGTCTTGGTCCATGATATGCTTACCACCCAAGACCCTTTTGATCTATTCCACCTCCCTTTGTCCAGCCAGGCTTTTGTTGAATTCCATGAGTTCAGACATTTCCTGGCCAGCCTGCATCTTTTCCTGTATGCTGCCGATTCTTGGTTCTTTTCATGGGGGTTAACTTTCTCATCTTCAAAAATCTACAAGGCTCATTTTCAGCACCTTCAAGCTCCATCCTTCGCCTCTTACCATGGAATTCCAAGTGCCACCCTAAGCTCAAAGGCTTTGCCTGGCTCCTCCTGAATGAGAAACTTAAGACCAAGGACATGCTTCAACATCACCAGTTTAGTCCCCCTGGGGGGCTCCATTTGCTCTCTCTGCCAATCTAACTCTTTATAACTCGCGATCACCTCTTCTGGCTTTGTAGCTTCAGCTACTCATGCTGGCACTGTCCCCGGTTTTTGCTTTCATATCCACATTTCATCCATGGAGGAGATTGTTTCCCAGGCGAAACTTATGATCAGCAAGCCTTTCTTCCTTGCGGTTCTTGTGTTTGCAGCGTGGAATATCTGGAAGCAGAGAAATGCTAAAGTATCTGACAGCATTACTCCTGGTACGTCCTCTTGGTTTTCTAACTTCAAGAGGGGTCTCTTCTTTCTTACAGAATGAAGGATTAGCTTGCTGCCTCTCTCAGGCTCTGGCTGGATTGGCTTGACTCTAGCCCTAGCCCTTCTGTCTAGTTTCCCTTTGTACACCCCCCTCTCTGGTCCTATTATTAATAAAATTTACTGTCGGAGCCTCCCCGTTTCAGCTAAAAAAGGCTCATGATGACAGATGCCACTACCAAAACCTATATGAATCATCATTGCATCACCTTGTATTTGTTTGGTTGGGAGGCAGTATTCCACTCCGGACAAGCTCACTAAACTTGAAGGAATATCCCCAAGAAATGTTTGACAGGCTCGTCTCACCCATTTGACCAAATGAGCTCATCCATGCACAATTAATCATGACCATTGGCAATAGTTGGTGATAATTACTGCAACATTGGCATTGATAAGTGATATAGGTATTCACACTTATGCTTAGTTTCTGGTTGTTCAATGATGTTGTCAACTTGTTCCACAGTAAGGCACATAAATAGGAAAGCGCTGGTTAGGGCAGCCCGGTGCATGTAGCTCCCGCTTGCGGAGGGTCCGGGGAAGGGTCCGACCACTTTGGGTCTATTGTACGCAGTCTTTCCCTACATTTCTGTAAGAGGCTGTTTCCAGGACTTGAACCCATGACCTCATGGTCACAAGGCAGCAGCTTTACCACTGCACCAAGGCTCCCCTCATGGTCACAAAGCGCTGGTTAGCCAACCATAAAAATATATATAGAAGCTGATTACATAAACATGATGATCGTAATCCACTGAAATGCCAAATGCAGCTAGTGTTAACGTACGCTGATTAGTGCATGATTACTATTATTAATGAAAGTTAATGGCATAATTTTATTAATTAATCACGTCCATCCATCCCAAACAAAATGCTGCACAATCTCATCCATCAAACATATGTCCCTTCATGGAGTGTTTGTATCCCATCCTGAATTTTCAGGTTGTCCTATCCCATTCAACCTGACCCTGTCCAAACACTACCTTGTGTGAACCACATGAGCCTGGTGTTGCATATCCAACTCACGGAGATTTAAGTAGCATCTGGCAAAAGTTGCCTTTTAAGATATATACCAAACTTTTCCGTGCTACATGCTACAGCAGACAAGACTACTGCAATGTTTTGGCAATATAAATTGGATAGTCTCATCTACAGACATATTGGAGCATAGATCTGACCCTGATATGCTGAAAGATGGTATTATGAATTACAGGCTTATAGCTCTATTACGGGGAATAAAAGCCTCGTGGCACTTGTTTCACTAAATAGATCGCTTCTTTTAGAGGCCATCGCTCACCTTTTTGTTTAGATATGATAATCTATCATCTTGTATATACTCTTTACTAACCACAGAACTCATTTTTGCTGTATGCTTTCTTTTTTTAGGTTCGTGCAACAGTCTCTGAGCTTCAAAACGCCATTAGAGTGTTCAGTCTGCTGTCTGTCGCATCAACGTACCATTCCCATGGTTTTGATGAGAGGAAAATAGACACGCATGTCGAGTATTGCAAACATTTGCTTGATGCTGCTAAGGTTCATCGTGATGCTGCTGAACAAGCTGAGCAGCAAACCAAGCAAAAATTGGAAGTTACCCGTCAAATTGCTTTAGCCGATGAAGCTCGCCGGAGAGCTGAAGAACAGCGGAAATTCCAGGTCTTGCTCTTGCTGCATGTATTTCATCATAAATATCTGTTTGTGTTTGAAAATATTATATGCTCATGTCTAATGTGGTGCTGGCAACAGTTAGAAAGAAGGAAGCAAGAGGACGAGTTAAAGCAAGTAATGCAACAGGAGCAGCACTTCGAGCGTGTCAAGGTATTTTTATAATATATTACCGTGTGTGTTTCAGTGAGAGCTATGGATGTCAAGGTTTATTCATACGAGTGTTAAAGAACGTTTCAAATCTACCCGTGAAAACCGGCCTATACAAAGTTTTGAGCTAGAGCTACCAGACTTGCCTGCACATAACAAAATTGAACTAGCACCCTTCCATCGATTTTGGTCTGGTTGATTACAACCTGAGATTGAACACCCCCTAGTATGCGCCAACTACTACCTAAGCACTCGAATATTCATATTTCATTAATCAATAAAACACATATAAAATGTTAATGATCCATTGAAAAAAAGCAAGAGGGTGATCAAGACACTCGTTCCTTCCGCTTACTACGCTCTCTATTAAAGCTTTAAAGGTGGTATTTACTCCACTTTCTTATCTTGAAAACTATAGCTGTTCTCTGTTCCCTGGGGAGACCAACTGGGGTATGCGGCGTATGCCACTCCATTATTGAGATATGGCCTTGTTGGTATTGGCCCCAGGCCATTTGCGCCTACAGAAGACAGAGTTTCTTTATACTGTGCTGTGAGCCTGTGACTATGGTTGCTTATCTGGAAAAAACTATTCAATCACAAATAAGTTGCAATGTTTCCTCACACTATTTGGAACCCTTTGGGAACAAATTTCTCTCAGTATATGTATTCTCATCTTGCAGTATCAAATCACTGTATAATAGACACTTTTATTGGGAAATAAAGTCAATAGTATTCCAAAATTCTGTTATGTATAGCAATGGTGGCAGACCATATTTTTCTTGTCCATTGTTTGAAATCTGCTGCTGATCATGCAACTTGAGCACCTACCTCGGGATTAATTTCTCCTAAGCTTTTTTTCACAAACACATTTGGTTTTTGCCTGACAGCTTAAAGCACGATTTGACAATGTACTGTTTCTCATTAGGAACAATGGAAAACATCCAACAACACCCCTGGTAAGAGGAAAGATAGGTCCAGGAATGACGATGAAGATGGGGACAGTGGCAAGAGGAGGAAGAAGGGTGGCAAGAGGAGGAAGGATCAGAAGACAAAGATGCAATATGAGGACGATGAAGAAGATCAATACAGAAATGAACCAGAAGAAGATGATTACGCAAACATGACAAGGGATCCTGGTGGTGACAAACCAGAGAAAGCCCCAGATCACCTTCTTGTGGCTGCTGGTCTTGAGGATTCTGATGCCGAAGATGAAACGGTTAGGGTTCTGTTCTTTCCCATAAAGTCAAGATACATTCATTTATAGACATCTAAGTTTGTTTTTCTCTTTGGTCCAACACATAGATGCGAATCAACATTGCCATTTTGGGAGCTTTAATGTTTGTTCCTGCCATGCAATGCTAATTATTTTGCTCCATGCGTATTTTGTTTTCACTGTTCAGCTCATAAGAAATGTTATTTTTTTCCGACCTTTCCGGGGTGCTTTGGTGCAAAGTTGCCTTCATCAACCCTTTTGTATTTGTAGGGTCATCCTCAATCCGTGATGGAGCGGAAGAGACGAGCATGGTCAGAATCTGATGACGACGAACCCGTGCAGCGATCAGTGCAACCTACTAGCCCAGGCCCGAATGATGCGAGTGAATGAATTAAGTAGAAGGACGAAGCTCGCTCTTGACAGTGAGGATGGACTTGATATTCATTCATACATTAGGTTATGATGTTGTTGTAGAGGTCCCAACAGTTTAATTTACTTTTGGGTTGTAACAAAATAATTTCCGTGGTAGGTTTTTTTAGGGAGTTTGCAGTAGTTGTAGAGCCAAGGAAAGATAAACCTTAGGGGGCCGTGTTTGCACCACTCACGAAGCAGTGTATCCAAGTCATGATATGTATCTACGTTATCCTGTAGGATGTTTTATGACTTATCCTGTCCTCTCCGTCTGGGCTCGTTTTTTGTTTTTTGTTGGTCGCTGTGTGTGACGGGTGGAAATGCAAAGCTAGTACCCTTGGAGAAATATATTTATCCAGACGTCGTATTTTAGTTCTAGATACATATGTTTTTATTAATTTCTTTGACGAGTATTTCTGGACGGAGGTTGGAGGGTGTAACTTTTTGCAACAAGACTGTTCCTGGTGAAGCACGCCAGTGTTCCATGGCGGAGCATAGTTGTGCTCCTTGCGGTGGAGCATATCCAAACCGGAAAGGGGAAGTGGAAATCAGCGCAATCCTCTCTCCATTGGGGATAAGGCTTCTTGTGCAGGGCCACTTGTCGTGTGTGGAAGCGTTCCACGCGGGTGATTCCCCTTCAACTAGTTACAATATTTTGGCTTGGGCATCTATCAGACAGTCCTGCGCCATTGGATAGTGATTTTGGCATCCATTAGATTAGTCCTACGACAATGGACAGACCTTTGATTTGTGCGTGAGCCCCACGTGAGATTAGCTCTTGACATGATCGTTCTTTCCAGGATACGCGCATGTTTCCCCGTTTTACAATGCAGCTAAATTCATGCTTCAGTTCACCATGCCCAAGCTAGCGTCTCGGAAAATACTAGAGACAGCCATCTCACAGGATGTTTCGCCGTTCAGGGCAGAGCCCTATGCCTCCACAGCAAATCAGTCATGCCTGCTTGACGATGCTCAGATTAAACACTAATTCTATGCTGAAACAACGGCGATAAGCTACTACAGTACTACCTACCTATAGTAAGCACTACTGACCGGCAATTTAATCCAGAGTAAACAGAGCACAGTACAGGGTGATGGGAATGGAGTTCAGTCATCATCATCATCATCATCAGAAATGTCTATCACGTCGGGCCAACTGCTTGGATTCGAAGGAGAACCAGGCGATAAACCAGGCGGGTCAGCCGAACGCGGTGGAACTGGAACCACCTGACCAGCGGCGACGGAGCATGGAGCTGGTGGCTGTGACTGATCCGCAGGGGCCTGAATCATCACCACCCGGTCAGCAGGAGCGACAGCAGCAGCAACGTCCATGCTTGAAGACGGATCAGATCGGCCTCCGTGGTCCGCAGGAGGGACGACGATGCCCATGGATCTCGAGTCACCACGTGGCAACTGGCACGGACCTCCAGCAGCTCCAGGGGCTTGAGCCACCACCTGACCGACAAGAACGTCCATGGACGGAGCTGGTGGCCGGGACCGGCCTCCAGGGGCTTCAGCCATCACCTCGTCATCAATGGAGCGTGAATGTGCCATCTGAACCAAGCGTTCCCTCTCCCTCTTCCTCCGCAACGTTCTCTTGTTCACGAGCGGCTCCGCCGATCCGCTCGAGCACTCCGATTCGTAGAAGTTCTGCCACAGGCTGAAACACACGTACTCCTTCCTCTCAGCACAACGACCCCTAGCGTTGCTCCCCGCCGCCCGCCTCGCCGGCGCGGCACGGCTCGATCGCTTCACTTCACTCCGACTCCGACTCCGAGGGACGGCGGCGGGCTGAACGGCTATTCTCGGACATTCTTCAGGCTGATGCCACTGCCTCCGTGCCTTCGTCGAGGAGCCGGTTCTGGCCGGCTGCTTGGGCGTGCTGTGCGTGGCAGCAGGCCTGGAAATGTGTTGCTCCGACGCGACCAGGTCTTGCACCGGCTTTAGCTTCTTCTGAGACGCACAGGGCCGCACGCCGGGCGCCCTCCGAAGGTCATTTACGGAGGCGCCGCTTCTCGGCGTGTTTGCGTTGTTACAACTCACCGGAGAGAGAAACCCGTGCTCCTCCGACGTGACGGGGGTTTGCTTCCGTTTCGGTCGTCTGGTCCGAGGGGCGGCAGAGAGGACGATCGCCTTCTGAGAGTGATCATCTGCCTTCTTCAAGGAGCTGCTGCCCGGTGATTTTGTCGCGTCGTCGCGACCCCCGGTAAGCAATTGCTCGCGCTTCGCCCATGCGAGGAGCTCTTGCTTCGGGTTCGACCTCCTCAGAGGGGCAGAGGACACAACAATTGCTTTCTGCAAGTCTTCAGGCATGTTACTGTTGCCTGCCTTCTTCAGGGAGCTGCTACCGACTGCATTTGGTGAACAATGTTTCACACTGATGCTGGAAGTACCAAAGTTCATATAATGAAATGATTAAGCAAAATAGTCACTATGGAAACAAGTTTACATGACCCACCAAGTTACGTGCAGAAAGAGTTACCATGCAGTGGACTTGATCCTTCATTTGTGAGGCAATAGCTGATCAATTTTTTGTTACATAATATCATGGTTTCAGTTTCAGTGACACTCAAACACCTTGTTTTTTCCACTTAATTGTATAGCATAAACAAAAGAATCTATAATACTCCCTCCGTTCCTAAATATAAGTCATTTTAGAGCTATGACTAGGTGGCTACATACGGAGCAAAATGAATGAATCTAGACTCTATAGTATGTCTATATACATCCGTATGTAGTTCTCTAGTGAAACCTCTAAAAAGACTTATATTTAGGAACGGAGGGAGTAGATAAACACCAGCCATGAATTTTATAATACATGCATGGTACCTATCTTGATTCTTGAGTGTATCAAACTGCAGAAGAAAAATAAAATGTGGACACAGACAGTTGCATGCTGACAATTTAAGATACAAGAATGTAAGAATAACCGTAAACCGAACAAGTTTTAGATGAATTGTGTAGTGGTAAAACTGAAGCACGGGAGCCAAGTTTGACCTCTATACTTGTTATGTTTAGTTTAGAGCTCATAACCAACGGCGTATGAGATACTACTCCTACTTGATTCTGACATAGTGACACGTACCTTTTGGAGCCATCTTTTGTGGTGTCACCGGTGGTTTGGTCAGCACATATGTGCCACCACAATCCATCTTGTGGCTGCAGAAAATAGCATCAGCCAATACAGCTTTGTAGTTTATTCGAACGCATACACCTTCGAAGTTCACCACGCAAACATTAGTCGAAAGTAGATATTATCTAGAAACAGAAGTCTCTGAGAGTATTAAAAATAACAAACAAATGGCATATGATCTTGTTACGAGTTTGAGACGTCATTCTGCATCTAACAGATTCAGAGGCAAATTTCAAAAAGAAACAAACCACCCAGAGTTCAAGCCTTCAGCGGCATATCTTGTCGACTTTGCGTGATGAAAAAAATATTAAGAGTGTGAGGTGCAATTAAGAATATGGGTTATATATCAGGGTAATTTATGCAGTCTTACTTGTGCCAGTGGCAAAGCATGTTGCCACATGGATGTTGGCTAACATTCTCGATACAGCAGGAATCAGATGGAGGTTTCAGGCTCTTGGCCCTCACAAGTGTATGGCCACACGATTCACACTGAAATTTAAAACATTGAGCATGCCAGTAAGAGGTAAACCAGACTGAGATTTAACAAAAGAAAAGGAAAACAGTAAAAAGAGAACTATATATGGAAAGTAGTACCTTCCACAAAAAACCCTGCATGTTGCAGGATTTTTCCTGACTGAAATCATGAGTAGTGGTGATGCAGTAGCCACCTACTGGTCTCTGCAGGGTAGGGTGGCGCAAGCAGAAGCCAGGATCATCAAAGGTCTGTAATGGTTACAAACATATCTGCCAGAAAATACTAACCGCGTGATCGTCGACAGGGCAAGTGTTGATAGCATCCATCCAATCGCGAAAAACAGGGCCATGGCTGCATTGATGCACAGAAAATATAAGCAGCAGCAGGCAGGCAGGCTATGAGAAGGCTAAAATTGGAACACACACACAATCTTACTTGAAAGGATACAAGTATTTACCCGGGGCTCGTCAGACCATGCTTTAGAAATATGATTGCGTGAATCATCAGATGCAGCAGCGCGTTCTTCAGATCAGCATTTGTGCGATATTGCAGCGTTGGCTTATAGAGTGTTATTTTGTGCAGATCTCCAAAGGAACAGGATCCGAATGACCTGCTTATGTGCAACCGAATCAGTGCTTTATTCTATTTTATTTTATTTTATTTTCATGTCAACTAAGTACTCCCTCTGTGAAGAAACATAAGAGCGTTTAGATCAACACTAATTAAATTAGTAATTTAAACGCTTTTTATATTTCTTTAAAGAACTAGTACAATTTAGTAATTGAGAAAATACTATTATATAACACGTGTTTTATAGCACAGAATCAACATACAGTAAGAAAATCCTACTAGGAAGCAGTCAATGGGGAAACTGCTATATTTGGAAAGAACAAAAAAAAAATCAAGATTCCGAGTCGTTGCGCCATTGGGCAAAAAATTCGACTTGGACCGAAATATAAAAATCAAAATCTGCTATGTGAATCGAAGCGTCAAATGCCAAACCAAACTTCTGTTGAGGCGATTAGGAAGAATCTACAGCAGCACGATCCTATTCCTAGGCAGGATTGCTCTTGAACCCCTAGGCACGAACCTAGCCATCTCCTGATGGGGAGGGGACTCCAACAAAACCCTGGCGCCCACCCCAACCCCCAGGCCTCAGCCCCCGGAATTTTTTTTTCAAAGAAACGGGAGTGCAAGAGGCGTGCGTACGTGATCGCCTTGGTGCGCGGGGAGACCCACTCGACGGAGAAGGCGGCGCCGGCGAGCGCGCCGCCGAAGTAGAGCTCGTCGTAGTGCCGGAACAGGTCCCGCAAGCCCAGCCTCTCGTCGTCGGCGCCCGGATCCGGCCCGACCCCCATGGCCTCCCCCGCCGCCTCACAAGCTCGCGCCTCAGGCGAGCGGCGGCAGCTTCGCGGGCGAGGATGAAGCAGCAGCAGCAGGAGCTCTCTCTCTCTCTCCCTCCCTCCCTCCCTCCTCAGGCGAGCGGCGGCGGCAAGAAGAACCGGCGAGGGGAAATTTGGTTGGGGTTCTTGATCCTGGAGGAGGAGGCCTCCGTTGCCGGCGCATGCAAGCAGAAATGGCGAGCGAGAGAGGGTAGAGTGGGAGGAGGAGCCTCGTGGGTGTGTGTCAGTGATGCTGACCAATGACGGGTGGGCCCTCTCACCCTCGTGTGTGTGTGTGTGTGGACGGCTGAGATGCTCCGACGCTTGGCGTGGGCGCGACCTGAGCCGCCGGATGGAGAGGTCACGCGCGGACCTGACTCGCTCTGGCTCTGGGTCCCGCGCATGTGGGTGGGTTGGGTGGCCCCGCGCCCGGCACGAGCTACAGTAGTCCTAGGAGGAAACGGGGCAAAGGCGCGTCCGCAGAAAGGACTGGAAGCGCTTACCACAATTGTGCAACTTGTCTTTTTACCGTACCCGTCTCGTTCAGCTTTTTACTGTTTCTACCGCGTACCCTCAGAGGTAAAGTGAACTTTTATTTCTACCGCGCTCCCCCTTGGATTCAAGGAATTTTACTGCTGTGCGCGTCCGAACAGATGCTACACCTTGTATACTCTTGAGGCTAAAAGAAAAAAAAAGGAAATTTACTGGATTTGGTACCCCGCGATTCCACAGGACCGGAGCTCGAGCTCGGCCAACGAAGATGTTTCTTTGTCCACTCCGAATATTAATCTCGTGTCATTCTCGTGTTTAACCATCGACAACCCGGAGCGAAACCGCAAGCTACCACCATTGAAATAGGATCATAGGAATGAAGACACGATGAAATATCACATGATTAAATGGTGCTACTTATGGCGCCCGCAGGAGTTTGGTGGCGTGGGCTTTACTTACACAAGATTTTGGGATGTACTACGTTTGAACGTGTGGATATTTAAACTTCTAGATATGAGAATGTGTCCTTGAGTACTAGTAAATTTATGAGAGGTAAACACATGGCATCCGGAGGGACACAATTGGAGAGGTTAAATAAACTTCAAACTTGGGGATAAAACCGGTGCTTCGGGCATCTCTAACCCTAGCAAAAACCGAAGCTGTATTTGAGGGTGCTTGGATCCAAGGGACTAAAACTAGTCTCTTTGAGAGGCTAAAGTTCCAAGCACCCCTGACTAAAGAGAGACTAAAACTAGTCTAGAGAGTAAATTCTTTTAGTCACATGAACCCCTACTAAAATTTCTTTAGTCCTCTCTCTCCTCATTTACTCCTTTTGAGAGGGAGGATAATAAATGCTTATTAACTTGATTTTAGTCTCTTTATTATTTGGATCCAAACATGAGTGAGGCTAGCAAGTTTTAGTCCCGCTACTTTTAGTCATGGGACTAAAACGTATCCAAGCACCCTCTTTGTTCGTGGACTGGTCCGTGTCAGCGATCGATGATGCGAGCAACGGTGGAGCTAGGGGGGACCAGCAGGGGCCACGGCTTCCCCCCAACATGCAGATTTTTTTAATACCTATGCTTATTTATGTAGAGAATCATGTGGTCTGTTGTATGTCTCTCTCCAATAGTGTATTTTGACAAAATAGAGTACTAGATTGTGCACAGAAGATCCCACTAAGAGTGCCTTGCTTTGTTGACTTTTGTTCTCACTCCTCAGCCAGACACACGAGCCATTCCCATTTGTTTGTTTCTCATCCTGAAGCTTCTCGCCCTCTCTCCTTCTCTGTTCTTCCAAGACGAGGGCAGCAAGAGGAGGAAAATCCCCAAGAACCTCTCCTTAATTCTCTCTTTCTCTGCGTTTGGAGCACATCAGGAAGCACACATTCAGGTAAAAGAACACAGATATGTCATTTTGTTCTTTTTATCTGTATTATCTATTTGTGGATCTGATTTTTATTAGAACTATGGTTAATCCATATAGGATACTCATGGCTAAAAATAAAATGAAGACTGTGGATTCTTTCTATAAGAAGAAAATTAGACTTGATGAGGCATTGGTTACAGTTGTTGCTTGTCCTGATTTGGAAGAAGGAGAAGGAGGGGGAGGGGGAGAGGAGGAGGAAGAAGAAAAAGAAGAAGATGGAGGGGAGGAGGAGCAACCCGTTGAGGAGGAGGAGGAAGAAGAGGCTCCACTTAGAATTAATAGAGTCAATGATGGTAGTGGTGTTCTGGTGGTGGAAAGAGACCCGGGGCTGCGTTGCCAACTTTGGGATCTTCCTGTCAATGACCAAGAGAAAGCAGGAAAAGCATATGTGAAGTGTGGAGCATATCACTTTAAAAAGGACATATACCCTCCAACTGGTCTAGAAAGCCACCCACGCAGGTTTCAATATCATTGGTTCAGGGCATTTCCTTGGTTAGAATACTCACCTATAGAAAATGTAGTATTTTGCTTTCCATGTTTTCTGTTTTCTAAGAAGCCACTTGGAAAAGTTGGATCAAATGTGTTCACTGTGAAAGGATTCAAGAATTGGAGAAGGGTTAACAACGGAAAGAATTGTGCTTTCTTAACTCACATGGTAAATAGTTGTAACTCAGCTCACAATTATGCGGCCAAATGTTATGATAATTTGAAGAATCAACAATGCCATATTGAGCAGCTAGTGGAGAGACAAACAACAGAAGATATAAGAGTGAATAGGCTGAGGCTTAGGGCAACAATTGATACATTACGGTGGCTAGCATTTCAAGCCTGTCCTTTCCGAGGACATGATGAAAGTGTGGGCTCAAACAATCAAGGTAATTTTCTTGAAATGATAAAAACTAGTAGCTTCTTATGATGAGGAGGTTGGTGCTGTTGTACTAGGTAATGCTCCAGGAAATGCAAAGTATACTTCACCAACAATTCAAAAAGAAATCATGCATATTATGGCTTGTGATGTGCAAAGCTCAATCCGCAATGAAATTGGTGATGCCAAGTTTTGCCTGCTTATTGATGAATCAAGAGATGAATCTAAAAGAGAGCAAATGGCCATTGTTCTCTGTTTTGTTGATAAAGAAGGTTTCAATCGAGAACTTTTTTTGATCTTGTTCATGTTAAAGATACATCTTCAGCAACTTTAAAACAAGAGATAGATTTTGTTTTGTCCCAACATGATTTGGATGTCCAAAATATTCGAGGACAAGGATATGATGGTGCTAGCAACATGCGTGGAGAGTGGAACGGTCTACAAGCCAAGTTCATGGAAGAGTGTCCTTACGCATACTATGTTCATTGTTTTGCTCATTGATTGCAATTAGCTCTTGTTGGTGCATCTAAAGAAGTAACCGAAGTCCATAATTTTTTTGATCATCCTACTCTTGTTGTCAATACTGTTGTGTCTTCTAGCAAGAGAAATGATGAGCTGCATGGTAATCAAGTGGCCTAAATGGAGCATCTCATTGAGCTTAGTGAGCTTGAAACAGGAAATGGAGCAAACCAGATCAGAACTTTGCGGCGGCCTTGTGACACTAGATGGAGTTCTCACTGTGGTTCGGTTTGTAGCCTCCTAAAGCTTTACGGTCCTACATTTTTTGTACTAAAAGATATTGCTACTACTCGTGGGTCAGGTTCTTCACCTTCTGCACAAACTAAGGCTGCTGGTGCTGTTAGGTTGATGATGTCATTCGACTTCGTATTTATTCTGCATGTCATGAAAGAGTTGATGGGAATAACAGATATGTTATGCAAGAAACTACAACAGAAATCCCAAGATATTTTAAATGACATGGATGATGTTTCCACTACAAAGAAGTTGGTACAATAGCTAAGAGATGATGGCTGGGCTAAGTTGATTAGTGATGTGAATTTGTTTTGCTAGAAACATGGAATTACTGCTCCAAATATGACTGGCAACTATGTTGATTTCATTCGGTCTCGTGCAGATGATCAGAGTACAACCGAGCATCACTATCGGTATGATGTTTTTACAGTTGCAGTTGACCAACAACTACATGAACTAAACTGCAGGTTCAGCGAACAATCAACAGATATTCTCATCCTCTGCAATTCTTTGAATCCCAAGGACTCATTTAGTTCATTAAACATTGATGATATATGTTCTCTTGCCTCATAATACTACCCCGCTGACTTTTTGGAACAAGAAAGAAACAATTTGAGATGTCAGCTACAACGCTATAAGCTTGATGTACCTACAAATCCAAGGTTTCAGAATCTGTCCAGCATAGGAGATCTTTGTCAACAACTTGCAAAAACAGGAAAATCAGTGGATTATTATTTGATTGACAGGTCATACAATATTTCCGCTCTTGTATTATTTGATTTGTCTGTTACAACAAGTATTAATTGATTTTATTTGCAGGTTAATTCGACTTGTTCTCACATTACTTGTCTCAACCGCAACAACAGAACGTGCATTTTCGACAATCAAACTTGTTAAAACAAGACTCCAAAATAAAATGGAGGACATATTTCTAAGAGATTGCTTGTTGATCTACATCGAAAAAGAAATTGCGATAGGATTCTCAACCGATGCAATTATTGATGGATTCAATACAACGAGTCGTCGCATGGAGTTCTAGTGATAACTGTTAGTTCATCAACACCTGATTGTACATTTTGCTTCCAACCTATCGATGTGTAGAGATATGCCTATGTTATGAACACTTGGTTGTTAGATAGTACCGGTAAAAACAAAAATCAGGAAAAATGACAGCCGAAAAAATAACAAAAAGGAAGAGAAAACAGAAGCCCAATAGCACGGTTGAGGTTTTTCACCTTTTCCCTTTTCAAGATGCACACTTTTTTTCCTAAGAAGCCAAAAAAGACCATCCAAACCCCATAAACCCTTACAAAAAAATAAATCCAATAGTACGCTACACGTGGCGGCGACTTGGCGCACCACTTGCGTGCTTTGCATGTCAAGAAAGTGATCCTTGCGGCATCCCTGTGAGGTCTTGCCCTTGGATAGTTGCTCCTTAGTTGCAAAAATAATCCATGAGAGGACCTTGGCAATTGATTTCATCAACCAGGCCTTCATTTCTTACTCTTAAGTTATAAGTTTTGTAACTAGGCCTTCCTAACACCTCAGCTTGGGATGCCTAGTCCACCGGTGTCATAGGAGACGAACTATGTCTAAAAAAGGTGTCCTGTGACTATCAAAGAAGAGATTAAGGGTCTCTTGAATGTCCCAAATGAAACTTTGAGTGATGATTATCTAGGTATGTCGTCTGATGTGGGTGCTTCTAAGAATGGGGTGTTCAAATATCTAAGGATAGAGCATGGAGTAAGGTGAAGGGCTGGATTGAGAAAACTATTTCTTCAGCAGGAAAGGAGGTCTTGGTGAGATCAGTAGCACAGGCGGTGTCGGTCTATTCAATGTCATGTTTTAAACTTCCCAGAGGCCTATGTGGGCATCTAAGCAAACTTATACGCCAATTCTAGTGGGGAAGTAGGGAAGGATAGCAAAAACCTAACTAGGTATCATGGTAGACTATTACGCAACCAAAGTTCATGGGAGGCCTGGGGTCACTACAAGAAATATGCTAACTTGCGACCATCACTATTGGTCACTGAATGGTCATTGTTTTCCATTTGTGACCAAGAACAGACGGTCAAAAGCTGAGCGTCTTTAATGGGAATTAACGACCTGTCTTCTAGAATGGTCGTAGACGTTTATGACCAAAAAAAGGTTGTACGTTTAACGACCAATTATTTTGGTCACTCGCAATCCGCCCACACCATGTCAGATCCATCGTGGCAAGCTGACGTGGCAGAATTACAACCAAATGAAAAGATCGTAAATTAGAATCAGCCCAGTCCATTCCGACCATTTACATGTGCCAAGCCCAATAATTCAGCACATTTAATGTTTTTTCTCTTTATTTTGCTTTGCTACATGGGCCTGGCCTAATAATTTGGCCTTTTATTTTCTGGGATGGACCTTTTACTCACCAATTTTTTTATAGTCCACTCTTGTTTTGGGACACAACCTTTTTAGTCTAGTTCTTGTTTGGGCCTTGGCCTTTTATTTACCGGGATGCAGCCTTTTACAAACTATATATTTTTTACAGTCAACTCTTTTTTTAGGCCCAAACCTTTTGTCTAATTCTTGTTTGGGCCTCGGCCATTTTGCAGTCCAACTAAGTTTAGAGCCCAAACAAAATGGTACAAACAAAACTCAAATAATTCTCAACTTCACAAAATGCATAACTTCACAGGTTCACAAATTGCATAACTTCACAGTTTCACAGGTTCAACATCAATAGGTGCACAACCATCGCATAGAGCACGACAGGTTCAACTTCACAGGTTCAAAGAGAGATTCTACGATGCTTTAGCTCCAAAGAGAGCCATCAAGTGGGCTATCTTCTCATCCTGTTCTTGAGACTTCTTGCGCAACAACCCAAGTTTCTTGTCACGTGCATCTTCAGATTCTTCCGCCTTCATCTTGATTGCTGCCAATTCTTCTTGCATCACTTCAGCTTGAAGCTCCGACATCTCTAGCTGTTGCTCAAGATCACGAACATGAGCAGCCACATCAACAGTTGCTTTGTTGGAGTTGTTCCTAGATGACTGGAGCCCAATGTTCCTGAGGAATGTGCTTTGCTTGACTTCGGTCTTGAGCACTTTGTCAACAATTTCAGCAGCAGACTTTCGCTCTTCACCTTCTCGTACTGACGCGTCCTTCCTTTTTTCCATCTCAAGCTAGCATATGGAGGAAATGATAGACATTAGTGGCAGATCTATTTCATTTTGCAAACCAAACCAAGCAAGAGAAACCAAACAAGAATGTCACCAAACCAACACACGAAATGGATTATTTGAAGTAACCAAACCAGCACACAAAATCTATACATAGATATTTTACTCAAACTCAAACAGAAGAAGATGATGACTAGTAACCTGAAAGCATTATTTGAATATGCACGTAGATATTATCAATAACAGATTCATTATAGAAAGTGTACACACTTATGTGATCTGGAGACATGCAATTGGAACAATATGATGGCTTCATTAAGCCTAGAATGGTGGTTCTATATAAGATGGCTTCCCGAGTGAGCCAATCATCAAACTAACATTCAGATCAATATTCATCATATCATAAAAAATGCAACAAAAAGCCACGAGAAATTCTGATATATTTGTTGAGAAGTATACAACAAATTCTGATATCTTTGTTGAGATACCAAACCTATCTTAGGCTCTAGCAAACAACATCAAAGCATGGAACATAGTGTGTATGTGTTCTTGCTGGTTGTGAATAAAACAGGGCTGAGGTCTCTAGACAAAAGTTTGAACTGACTGGACAAAGCATGGAGTGACTTACTATAGCAATCTCGATGTCACGCCCAAGATGCGCGCCTATCCGTCTTGAGGCACGAGAACCCCGCAAAGGATAGAGGCGCATCTTGCCGTTAGCAAGAATAGTAACATTGCAACATACAATACAGAAAGAGATGAGTATACAAGATTGGCTTACACTCGCCACATGCTAAATTACAATCCACTCAAATCATGACATCAAGTTGAAGACAGGGTCCGGCTACAGACGAAAACAAACGACAAGAGAAATAGTTGCAAATGAAACTACCAAGCTATCCCAAGATCACGACCAGGTCCTCTACTCGTCCGGATATGTCACATACATTCTTTCACGCTCCTCATCATATTCCCGCTGCAGCTGCGTAAGATCATCCTGCTCACACATATCTGTACCTGTACCGGGAGTGTTGTAGTAAACTATGAGCCACAAAGGACTCAGCAAATCAAGCCACCGGGTTTTGAGACTATGCAAGCTAATGGGTAGGGAAAGGTTAAGTGTTTAGTTGCAGCAGCACTAAGCATTTATGGTGGCTAACTTACGAACAATTAATTAAATATGAGTGACCTACGATGAACGATCGAAAACTAGGATGATCTCTAAGAGATCCTGAACACTTACTTACATCAAACATAACCCCACCGTGTTCTCTCCCGGTTCATGATCACGAGCAGAGACGATCACGGTTACTCACACAGTTGGTTCATTTTGTTAGAGTTTACTTCAAGTTAACTATATCCGGGTGTTAAACAATAATCCAAGTTGCCACATAACCACGGGCACGGCTTTCCGAAAAGAATTGACCCTGCAGGGGTGCTCCAACTAATCCATTACCAAATTAACCACACTCCGTGGGAATAGCCTCGATCGCGGATCTCACGATCATCATTGGTAACTCCAAAGGAATTCAAACACGTCGAGTAAACCCGAAGAAAGTCAGAGTCCACACGCAAGACATTCGATAAAGGTAAAACAAATCCAGCAAGACCTCCCAACGTGTCGACGAACCCGATAAGAGCCGCGTATCTCATTCTCAGGACACGACCAGATGAGCGCAGCATACGGTGGCTTGATAGAAATCTTCCGAGTTGCCCCGGGTTGGCCCCGCACACGACTCTAGTTTGGACCAACACTCATGAGGAGCACTGGCTCGGGGGTTGATTGATTATCCACGGGGTTGCAAGTCCCTATGCAAGTTTTATTAAGTTATTAGCAAATGTAGTACCAATGTTGGGTCTTGCCGGACAAGTTTTAATCTCAACCAAATAAACAAGGGGGTCCCCATAACAACCCCGAGCATGTTAGGAGCGCAAAGTATGGAAAACATAACACCGGTAACCAAAACTATGGCGGTAACAGCGGAACAAATCACTTAGCAAAAGGCCAAGCCTTCAACCAATACCAAAATATATAGGTGCATTAATTTAAATAATAGAATTTAATATGATATCCAACTCCATGTAATAACATGGAACAACCTGCACCTGCAACTAAGAACGCTATAAGAGGGGCTGAGCAGCGGTAACTTAGCCAAACAAGGTTTGCTGGGAAGTGGAGGTTAAAGGCTTTCATGGCAATTAGGAGGCTGATATCAAGTGGTAGGTAACGCAATCGTAACGATAAGAGCGGAAATCTAGCAAGCAAGAATAGTAACAGAATCCGGGCATGATCATCTTGCCTGTTGGTTCCTTAGTGAAACAAGTAGTTAGATCCTCGTAGTGGTACTCTCCTGGATCCTCGTACTCAGATTCAACGCTCGCGTCTACCCAAGAGAAACAGCAAAAATAAACAACCAACCAAGATGCAATGCACAACCAATATGATGCATGATCTATTCATGAAGAATTAAACATGGCAATCCAAAACTAGTCATGTTTCACGTGCAAAGTTGGTATATTAGTGAATCTGTACAGAACCTCATGTTGAGTTGTTTAGACATGCATGAACATGGCAAAAATGAATGCATCATGCAAAATCTATGAAAATGCATATGAAGATCATAAGAAACGGAGTTACGGTTCTCGAGAAACGCTCATGACAAGGTACGGAGGCAAAACACAAGATCAAACAAAACCTGGGCTCACTCTTGACATTCCAAGGCAGCCACTGGATAGGTGATGAAAAATCAATCATATTAGGCTCAAGAATAAATTCATTCCATGGAGTATAGCTCCCACAACACACAAAACAATAAAACACCAAATCTGCCACAAAACAGCAACATAGCAGCTTCTACAGCCCACAACTTGAGCTACAGGAACCCTACAGCCACAAACAAGACATGGACATAATCTAATCAACATACAATCCAATTAATCCAATTACACCCACAGCAAAAGAGGCACACATCACTATGCATGAAGCAATCAAGTTGGCATGATGAATCAGGTTTTTAGGGACTTGGTGAAAATTCCAGTTTTCTGGAATCTGGGTTTATAAAGTAGCAAATTGACCGCACTGGTTAAATATGCTAGAGGGATCCAAATGACATGAAAATTAACAGGATGGTATATGGCAATATCTAATCCAAATAACTAACAGTGAGCATGATCAAATTCACAACACATCACTAGATACAACCCACTCTTCAAGGCAAAACAATAACAGCAGAATTTCCAGACTTACCCATTTTCAAGCAAGCAGGACAGAAACATAAAGTAGCATACTAAACAACATGGTACCTATTGATCTGGTGATCTATCACAAGTGACAAAAATACATGGAGTTTCATAGTAACTCTGACTAGCAAACTCATGTTGACAAGAACTCCAAAGCACGCACGCCGAGGGCTATAAAGCGACGGGGCAGACGGCGACGGCGACGGAAAGTCGAGGCGGAGCTCCTGCTGCTCTGCTTAACTGACGGAGAAGGGGCAATGGGGCAGGTTGCCGTCCCTGTTCCCCTGGGCTGGGCCTAGTGGGCCGAAAGGCCACACGCTCCTCTCTCTCTCTGGAAAAACAGAAAATGTTTAACCTTTTCAAATAAGGTAGAGAAGAAAAATAAAAGCTAGAGAAAAGGGAAAAGGTTTTGGAGAAAATAAAAATAGTTTTGTGAAGGAAATTAAATGCCCATTTTAAATAAAATATGAAGTTGATTAAAGAGCAAGTTAATTATTTTTATAATTAATAAAACAGCTCCTATTTTCAAAAGAGATTCAAAACCAAATCACCCAAACACCAAAAACTCCATGCTCATAATTCATAGAAATATTGGGGCCACCACATGAACATTTAAAATGATTTTTAAAAGCAAATAAAATCCGCCAAGTGAAAGCATGGGAATAAAGCATTAAAAGGAGAAGTTTTTTAGGAGAAGAAGAGAAGAGGTAGAAGAGGGAAGAGAGCACCCAAGGTCACCCCACTATCAAGGCCAAACCACACAAGGCACATCACCACATCACACACATCACAAACACATGAACAAGATGAATGCATGATGATGATTTGATGGATGACATGATGCAAGAATACCACCAACACATGAATGACAAGGTTCAACTCCAACATATCTCATGACACAAAGATCATACAATGGGATACATGCCATAAAAGGTAGGGACATCACTTGGGATGTCACAACTCTCCCACACTACAAGAGGATCTCGACCCGAGATCTAGGAACGAAAGAAATCCGGAAATTCAGAACGGAGAAGGTCCTCGCGTTCCCAAGTAGCTTCTTTGTCGGAATGATGAGACCACTTCACCTTGAGGAATTTGATAGACTTGTTGCGAGTCTTACGCTCAGTTTCTTCGAGAATAGCAACTCGATGCTCACAATAAGAGAGGTCTTCTTGGAGATCAATGTCTTGGAGGTCAATGGTTCGCTTAGGAGTCTTGAAGCACTTCCGGAGCTGAGAAACATGGAAAACATCGTGCACATTTGCGAAATTTGGAGGGAGCTCGAGTTGATATGCAAGATCACCTCTCTTGCCAACAACTTTGATAGGACCAACAAAACGAGGAGCTAGCTTCCCTTTGATTCCAAACCGCTGAGTGCCTCTCATGCGAGAAACTTTGAGATAGACAAGATCATCCACTTGGAAAGAAACATCCCGATGTTTGTTATCGTAATAACTCTTCTGTCAGGACTGAGCTGCTTGGAGGTTCTCACGAATGACATGGCACATTTCTTCTGCTTCAGTGATCATGTCATTGCCCAATATCCAACGCTCATCGGTTTCATACCAGTTAAGCGGGGTACGACATTTCCTGCCATAGAGAATCTCGAAAGGGGCCTTGCCTGAGCTAGCTTGAAAGCTATTGTTGTATGAGAATTCAGCATATGGAAGGCAGTCTTCCCATTTCATGCCAAACGAAATCACACAAGCTCTAAGCATATCTTCAAGGATCTGATTGACTCTCTCAACTTGACCACTAGTCTGCGGATGGAACGCCGTGCTGAAACGGATCTTAGTACCCATAGCAGTCTGGAAGGACTCCCAAAACTTGGAAGTAAAGAGACTTCCACGGTCAGATGAGATGAGCCGAGGAATACCATGCAAGGACACTATCCTTGACATATACAACTCTGCAAGCTGAGCTGCCGAGATAGATTCTTTGACTGGCGGGAAATGAGCAACTTTTGACAACTTGTCGATAACCACAAAGATGGCATCGTTGCCCCTCTTGGACTTCGGAAACCCAGTGACGAAATCCATCTCAACATGATCGAATTTCCACTCTGCGATAGGCAAAGGCTGAAGAAGACCTGTTGGACGTTGATGCTCCGCTTTGAATCTGCGACAGACATCACACTCGTTCACGAACTGAGCAATTTCACGTTTCATGCGAGTCCACTAGAAGGTTTACTTAAGGTCCTGATACATCTTGGAACTGCCTGGATGAATGGATAGAAGAGAATTGTGCGCTTCGTCCATGATAACTTTTCTAAGATCACCTTTTGGAACCACAATACGGTCCTCAAAGAACAAGGTGTCCTTGTCATCAACTCGAAAGCACTTGTACTTCGGAATGCCCTTGGACACACCTTTCTTCACTTTCTTCACCATAGCGTCAAGGAGCTGCGCTTGGTGAACCTGATCTTCCAGTGTTGGAGAAACTTGAAGATTGGCAAGAAATCCATGCAGAATCATCTAGAGGTTGAGCTTGCGGAAGGCTTCACAAAGCTCGGGTTGAAGAGGCTTGAGAATGAGACTATTGCAGTACGCCTTACGGCTGAGCGCGTCTGCAATGACATTAGCTTTACTCGGAGTATACTCAATACTTGGGTTGAAGTCTTCAAGCATTTCCACCCAACGAGATTGCCGAAGATTCAGATTGGGTTGAGTGAAAATATATTTCAAACTCTTGTGATCGGTGTACACCTCAACTGGTCTCCCCAAGAGCAAATGTCTCCAAGTCATAAGAGCGTGCACCACTGCCGCCAGCTCTAAATCATGAGTGGGATAGTTCTTCTCGGCAGGCTTCAACTGACGTGAAGTATATGCCACAATCTTCTTGTCTTGCATAAGAACACCACCCAGACCTTGGAGAGAAGCATCACAGAACACCTGGAACGGCTTGGACTGTTCAGGAGGGACAAGGACTGGAGCTGAAGTCAATCTCTGCTTGAGTGTATTGAACGCCACATCACACTCAGGAGACCACACATATTTGACACTCTTCTGAAGGAGGTTAGACAGAGGCTTAGCAATTTGAGAGAAGTTCTCCATGAATCTTCTACAATAGCTAGCAAGCCCGAGGAAGCTCCGAAGCTGCTTCACGTTCTGAGGAGGTTCCCACTTCAAGATTGCCTCAACTTTCTCAGGGTGTACTTTAATTCCCTCAGCAAAGATCACATGCCCAAGGTACACCACTTCTTTGAGCCAGAACTCACACTTGGAAATTTTGGCATAGAAACGATGCTCTCTCAATTTGTCAAGCACAAGCCTGAGATGCTCAGCATGTTCTTCTTCTGTCTCCGAGAACACAAGGATATCATCCAAATAGACCAAGACAAACTCATTCTTGAAAGGAGAGAAAATGAAGTTCATCATTCTTGAGAAGGTTGGAGGAGCATTGGCGAGGCCAAACGACATGACAGTGTACTCATAAGAGCCAAAACTCGTCCTGAAAGCGGTCTTCGGAATGTCTTCTTCGCGAATGCGAATCTGATAATAACCCATGCGAAGATCAAGTTTGGAGAAAACCTTGGCACCTTTCAGTTGTTCAAACAACTCATTGATGTTGGGAAGTGGATATTTGTTCCTGATTGTCTTCTTGTTCAATGGACGATAGTCAACATAAAGACGATCCGTGCCATCTTTCTTCTTGACAAACAGAACTCCACAACCCCATGGAGAATATCTTGGTATGATCAGGCCCAGACGTTCTTGCTCATCTAGTTGCTTCTTCAATTCTTTCAGCTCTTCAGGGCCAAGTTTATACATGCGCTTGCAGACCGGTTCAGTTCCGGGCCCGAGATCAATCACGAACTCAAGTGGCTGGTGTGGAGGCATTCCTAGCAATTCCTCTGGAAAGATATCTTCATACTCATTAACCACCGGAATCTGAGAAATCGCCGAGATTTCACCCTTCTCATTGAGAGCAAAGAGACGGATTGTGTCATCGCGAGCCGCGAAAATAATCACCTCTTCCGAAGGATGAGTCAGCTTGACTTCTTTAGCTTGACAATCAATGTAAGTCTTATTCGTTGCCAGAAAGTCCATGCCCAAAATGAGATCAATATCGGAATTGCCGGAGAAGCCAGAAAGGAATAATTACCCATCTTGATGGAAACGTCCGGAACGATGCGATTGGAATTCAACGTCTTACCAGGTGACACCACAGACAAAGACTTAGGCAAATCTCGATAATCAAACTCATTCTTGACAAAGAAAGGTCTAGACATGAAACAATGCGATGCACCAGAATCAAATAACACTTTGGCAGGAATAGAATTAACTGAGAGATTACCCATAATCACATCATTGGATTGCTCTGCTTCAGCTGCGTTCACCATGTTCACTCTTGCGGTCTTGGGATTATGCTTCACCATCGCATTGCTTGGAGGCTTGACTAGAGGAGGAGGCGGGAGACGCCGCTGGTTGCACTTGTTTGCATAGTGACCCTTCTGGCCACACTTGTGACAAGTCACCTCTGAAAGCGGACGAACATTGCTTGGAGGAGGAACAAGAATAGCCTTGGACGCCTGGGGTCTCTGCTGGAATCCTGGGTTGGGTGGGTGGGAAGAACCACGACCACCGAACTGCTTCTGCTGCTGCCGAGGACAAAACGAAGGAGGATTAGGCACCCAATACTTCTGCTGCTTGGGAACCATCTGAGAGATGGAAGAAGAATACGAATCCCTTGAGCGCTTCTTGGAGTTCTCCACCTTGAGCTGAGTTGCTTCCACCTTGAGAGCCATGTTGTAGAACTGATCAAACTCACGAGGCTCTTGCAGAACTAGACCTGGCAGAAGCTCATCCTTGAGACCATTCCTGAACTGATAGATCATCACCTTGTCATCCGGCACATCCTGCTTGGCATAACGTGCAAGATTCTGGAACTCAACGTTGTACTGGTAGACAGACTTGCTTCCCTGCTTCAGGTGCCTGAACTTCTCACGCATCTCCTCGACAAAATTAGTCGGAATGTAATGAGCCCTGAAGTCACGACGGAAATCGTCCCAAGTAACAACACGATCGCCCCTGGAATCCTTGTACTGCTGCCACCAATCAGCTGCTTGCCCCTTGAGCTGGAACAATGCAAACCTGACGAAATCCTCTGGCCTAACATTGCTACACTCAAAATGCTTGGTCATATCACACAGCCAATCATCAGCATCGAGCGGCTGGTCACAACAGGTGAACGACTTTGGTTGATTGGCGAGGAACTGGTTAAGCGTTGCAAACTGAGGCTGATTCGAAAATTCCCTCGAAAACCTTGTTGAGCTTGCTCCCTTTCTTGCAATAGCCTGAGTAGCATCTGAGTGTTTGCATTGGTCGCGGCCATCACTGCTTGCCAAGCTTCAGGTGGAGGAGGCGGAGGAGGCGGAGGCGGGGGTGGTGGTGGACCATCAGACTGTTCCTCACCGCGACTCGGATTGTTGCGAGTTGGTGGAGCCATCCTGAAGATGGACAAACCGCAATCAGCACCTCATTGATAAGATGAATTCAAGGCTGAATCGATAACTTGTACGAAATTGAAGAATAACAACACATCCTTCCTATTGAAAATTAGTAAGAAGCTTCTTTGGATCATGATAACATCATCAGATATAATAAGCCACTTGCAATAACACAAAGTATTGAGCTAAGCGCTCAGAACAAATGTATATGCCCAATACATCTGGAGAAGATAACCCTATAAGGCTACAAGATTTCCCACCTATGAATTTCCAAAAAGTTTCTTGTTTATGCGATTCGGGTTGCAGAATCAGGAACCTGCCCTAGGCAATCAGCTGCGACTGCATCCGCAACCTTCCACACCATAATTCAAGAAATTCTGCAAACTCATCTAATCTCGAATCCTCGAACTCACAACGATACTAAACCATGGTGGTACCCCAGACGCCTCCCTAGTACTGGGTGACTCCGACCTTGTCTCACCACGATAAGTATTGAAGTAATTCCAAACATTCTCCGTCCTGAGATATCAAGGAAGCTGAATGATAACGATGTGCCAACATTCCTCGGAGCTCGACTCCCCGAAAGAAATCAAGTCAGACTGTAGGCACCAAGACAGAACCCTGTCACATCGGTATCATATAGACTCCAAAATACCCGCGTGGTCCTAAATTTTTTTTGAGCGAGAAGAGGAGTAGAATGTAAAATTCCTAAGTCGGAAGCCTCACCAGAGCATAGAAGAGGAGTAAAAAGAATCCTACTCTCCGATATAACTAGACTCAAAACAGTTTTGCTAGACACAACTCGGCCAAGTTCGAACAAGCAAAGGCTCCTATGGTCGTATGGCTCTGAATACCAACTTGTCACACCCAAGATGCGTGCCTATCTGTCTTGAGGCACGAGGACCCCGCAAAGGATAGATGCACATCTTGCCGTTAGCAAGAATAGTAACATTGCAACATACAATACAGAAAGAGATGAGTATACAAGATTGGCTTACACTCGCCACATGCTAAATTACAATCAACTCAAATCATGACATCAAGTTGAAGACAGGGTCCGGCTACGGACGAAAACAAACGACAAGAGAAACAGTTGCAAATGAAACTACCAAGCTATCCCAAGATCACGACCAGGTCCTCTACTCATACATTCTTCCACGCTCCTCATCATACATTCTTCCACGCTCCTCATCATATTCCCACTGCAGCTGCGTAAGATCATCCTGCTCACACATATCTGTACCTGTATCGGGAGTGTTGTAGTAAACCGTGAGCCACAGAGGACTCAGCAAATCAAGAGACCGGGTTCTGAGACTATGCAAGCTAATGGGTAGGGAAAGGTTAAGTGTTTAGTTGCAGCAACACTAAGCATTTATGGTGGCTAACTTACAAACAATTAATTAAATATGAGTCTCCTACGATGAATGATCGAAAACTAGGATGATCTCTAAGAGATCCTGAACACTTACTTACGTCAAACATAACCCCACCGTGTTCTCTCCCGGTTCATGATCACGAGCAGAGACGATCACGGTTACTCACACAGTTGGTTCATTTTATTAGAGTTTACTTCAAGTTAACTATATCCGGGTGTTAAACAATAATCCAAGTTGCCACATAACCGCGGGCACGACTTTCCAAAAAGATTTAACCCTGCAGGGGTGCTCCAACTAATCCGTTACCAAATTAAACACACTCCACGGGAATAGCCTCGATCGCGGATCTCGCAATCATCATCGATAACTACAAAGGAATTCCAACACCTCGAGTAAACCCGAAGAAATTCAGAGTCCACACGCAAGACATTCGATAAAGGTAAAACAAATCCAGCAAGACCTCCCGACGTGTCGACGAACCCGATAAGAGCCGCGTATCTCATTCTCAGGATACGACTGGATGAGCGCAGCGTACAGTGATAGAAATCTCCCGAGTTGTCCCGGGTTGGCCCCGCACACGGCTCTAGTTTGGACCAACACTCATGAGGAGCACTGGCTCGGGGGTTGATTGATTATCCATGGGGTTGCAAGTCCCTATGCAAGTTTTATTATGTTATTAGCAAATGTAGTACCAATGTTGGGTCTTGCCGAACAAGTTTTAATCTCAACCGAATAAACAAGGGGGTCCCCATAACAACCCCGAGCATGTTATGAGCGCAAAGTATGGAAAACATAACACCGGTAACCGAAACTATGGCGGTAACAGCGAAACAAATCACTTAGCAAAAGGCCAAGCCTTCCACCAATACCAAAATATATAGGTGCATTAATTTAAATAACAGAATTTAAGATGATATCCAACTCCATGTAATCACATGGAACAACCTGCACCTGCAACTAAGAACGCTATAAGAGGGGCTGAGCAGCGGTAACTTAGCCAAACAAGGTTTGCTGGGAAGTGTAGGTTAAAGGCTTTCATGGCAATTAGGAGGCTGATATCAAGTGGTAGGTAACGCGATTGTAACGATAAGAGAGGAAATCTAGCAAGCAAGAATAGTAACAGAATCCGGGCATGATCATCTTGCCTGTTGGTTCCTCAGTGAAACAAGTAGCTCGATCCTCGTAGTGGTACTCTCCTGGATCCTCGTACTCAGATTCAACGCTCGCGTCTACCCAAGAGAAACAGCAACAATAAACAACCAACCAAGATGCAATGCACAACCAATATGACGCATGATCCATTTATGAAGAATTAAACATGGCAATCCAAAACTAGTCATGTTTCACGTGCAAAGTTGGTATATTAGTGAATCTGTACAGAACCTCATGTTGAGTTGTTTAGACATGTATTAACATGGCAAAAATGAATGCATCATGCAAAATTGATGAAAATGCATATGAAGATCATAAGAAACGAAGTTACGGTTCTCGAGAAACGCTCACGACAAGGTACGGAGGCAAAACACAAGATCAAACAAAATCTGGGCTCATTCTTGGCATTCCAAGGCATCCACTGGATAGGTGATGAAAAATCAATCATATTAGTCTCAATAATCAATTCATTCCATGGAGTATAGCTCCCACAACACACAAAACAATAAAACACCAAATCTGCCACAAAACAGCAACATAGCAACTTCTACAGCCCACAACTTGAGCTACAGGAACCCTACAGCCACAAACAAGACATGGACATAATCTAATCAACATACACTCCAATTAATCTAATTACACCCACAGCAAAAGAGGCACACATCATTATGCATGAAGCAATCAAGTTGGTGTGATGAATCAGGTTTTTAGGGACAGTGAAAATTCCAGTTTTCTGGAATCTGGGTTTATAAAGTAGCAAATTGACCGCACTGGTTAAATATGCTAGAGGGCTCCAAATGACATGAAAATTAACATTATTGTAGATGGCAATATCTACTCCAAATAACTAACACTGAGCATGATCAAATTCAGAACACATCAATAGATACGGCCCACTCTTCAAGGCAAAACAATAACAGCAGAATCTCCAGACTTGGCCATTTTCAAGCAAGCTGGACAGAAACAAAAAGTAGCATACTAAACAGCATAGTACCTATTGATCTGTTGATCTAGCACAAGTGACAAAAATACATGGACTTTCACAGCAACTTTGACTAGCAAACTCATGTTGACAAGAACTCCAAAGCATGGATAGATTAAATCATAGGAAAAAGACAAGGGCATCACAACATAAAACTGCAGTTTTGTCAAGTTGCCCCAAAGTCAAATCTGACTTCACAGATGCATAGATGGGTTGATTCTTACCCAAAATCATTACTCATACCTATATGCTTGCATGGAACATGGAGGAGCAAAAGGGGGTCGAAATTTGACCTCCCTAGGGCATGAGTGACTTATGTCACTTATGAAACTTAATGAAAATGCCCCAAAATGATATGTGCTCCAAATATACTTGTTTGAAGTGGTTATTTAGCATATTAGTGACATGACAACATGGCATAGCATAAAAAACAAGAATGAAACTAGCTAGAGGAGGATCTATGCACATATGATCATATAGGGTAAAACCTACACATGGAGCTACAATGCACATGGAAGAGTGTATGTAGAACATACACACACCACTCACACTCACATACATCACATGGCCACCCTATGTGCCAAGCACACACTACATGTGCACCACACACCCTACACACACACTCCCTAACACACCTACACATGGATGTGTGTGTGAGACACACACATGCACACACATAGCACCACACTATGTTGCACCACCACTAGCACTCATATATGGGTATGTGCAAGGGCACATACACACACATGCACTTACAATCACACACTACATGCATTACATGCATTACATACATACACACACATGCATGGGTGCATATGCACATAGTGCATACACACACACACACACCCCACTCTCACCACAAGAGCATGTGCAACAAAGGACACACACACTCACTAGCTAACACACACAACAAATATGTGTGTATCTGCACATAGGTGCATATACACACACACAACACACACACTCTCATGTGTGTGCACACAAGCACACACACATGCCAGCCACACACTAAAACACACCACACTAGCATACATATATGACACACACCCACTCTGATTATTTGCAAAAGAAAGAAAAGCAAAAAAAAGAAAAATAGAAAAGAAAACAGAAAAAAGAAAAAAAGGGGGGGAAGAGGATCGAACCCATGACCTCCCCTGGAAACCATAGCACACTACACCACTGGGCTACGGCTCGATACTTAACAGAGGAGGGGCTCGATCTGTTTTATATACACACACACACACACACTAGCAGAACGTGACGAAACTGAACCCAACACTCACATACATACAGAGCAACAGCGGTAGCGACAGCGGCAGGGCGACGGCGATCCCCGGCGATGCAAGGGGTCTCTGGCGACGGGGAGCGGCGGAATCGAAAGAGGAAGCTATGAGGGTTCCATCCCTCACCTCATCTCGCGACGAGGGGGACCGGAGGCGAGCCCAAGCTCGGAACTTTCGAGCGGTGGCAACGATGGCTACGGCGACACGACTACAAATTATGGCAACGAGAAGGAACAGCGAGGACGGGCTGCTCACCGAGGGTCTCATGAAGACACGGGGATGCGAGCGCCGGCGACAAAGGGGAAGGAGAGGCAGGGACGACGCGAACAGAGAGGAAGAAGACCCGGTCCGCTCCGGCGACGAGGAGGAAGAAGAAGAAGGCCTCCCGAGGTCTCCTAGCGTCGGGAACAGAACACGGACGGCAGCTGCGCGCTCCACGCCATCGCCCACGGGGACGAGGTCGTCGGAGGCGACGACGACGACGAGCACCCGCGCCTCTGTATTCTCTGAACTCTCTCTGAACTTACCTCGACAGGGGAAAAACAGAGAGGGAGGAGGAAGAAAGAGAGGAAGAGGGGAGCTGCGGCGGCGGGGGGAGGAAGAGGAACCCTAGGCGAGAGGACGGCACGCACGCCGAGGGCTATAAAGCGACGGGGCAGACGACGACGGCGACAGAAAGGCGAGGCGAAGCTCCTGCTGCTCTGCTTAACTGACGAAGAAGGGGCAACGGGGCAGGTTGCCGTCCCTGTTCCCCTGGGCTGGGCCTAGTGGGCCTAAAGGCCACACGCTCCTGTCTCTCTCTGGAAAAACAGAAAAGGTTTAACCTTTTCAAATAAGGCAGAGAAGAAAAATAAAAGCCAGAGAAAAGGGAAAAGGTTTTGGAGAAAATAAAAATAGTTTTGTGAACGAAATTAAATGCCCATTTAAAAAAATATGAAGTTGATTAAAGATCAAGTTAATTATTTTTATAATTAATAAAACAACTCCTATTTTCAAAAGAGATTCAAAACCAAATCACCCAAACAGCAAAAACTCCATGCTCATAATTCATAGAAATATTGGGGCCACCACATGAACATTTAAAATGATTTTTAAAAGCAAATAAAATCTGCCAAGTGAAAGCATGGGACTAAAGCATTAAAAGGAGAAGTTTTTTTAGGAGACGAAGAGAAGAGGTAGAAGAGGGAAGATAGAACCCAAGGTCACCCCACTATCAAGGACAAACCACACAAGGCACATCACCACATCACACACATCACAAACACATGAACAAGATGAATGCATGATGATGATTTGTTGGATGACATGATGCAAGAATACCACCAGCACATGAATGACAAGGTTCAACTCCAACATATCTCATGACACAAAGATCATACAATGGGATACATGCCATAAAAGGTAGGGACATCACTTGGGATGTCACACTTGAGTGGCTCCGAAAACCCGTGCTTCTTGCTGTTGCCGGTGGCCTTGAACAATTCAATCACAGATAGCTCCTTGCCCTTATGCTCTTCTTTCTAAATTGTTTTTCAACAAAAATCAAAATATTATCCAGCAAGAATCAAAAATGTTATTCAACGAGGATCAAACGGTAAGGTATCTAGACAAAAGTTCTCACAGTGGCAAAAATGTGTGTTGTGTAGTGCATGGAACCATTTCTCTGTTGGTACACAACTTTTTGTCGATTCATCTTGTTCAACACATAGGTTTCCTACAAAAAAAGCATACTGTCAGCATGATCTAGCACTAGCATATCATGTGCAGAACATAAAGCAGCAAACAAAGCAGAGACAAACCTTGTGTCTTGGGGCATACCACATCTCCACCAGATCTTGCTATTAACCATCCGGCATATCTGGCACCGGAGACTTGATGCTGACTTTGTTTGCTGCTACGGTATCAAAATACTACTTCTTGATCTGATGGCGTCCATTCTTTGAATTTTCCTGCCGAATATCTTTGCACGCGGATTTGATGGTCTCCGAGTCCATGTTCATCTCAAAATTTGCCTACCAAGACAACAAACAAGGTAGGAACAATATTAGAGATCATATGTAGGTGTAACAGAAAATAGATAGCACATTAACTACGAAACAAGTAGCTTACAACAACTTTCCCAATGTAGTCCTCCAATAGACTAGAGTTTTTTTGTATTCCTTGAAGTGAGGAAGAACTGGCAGATGGCTTCTTGCAACAAGTCCACCTCAGAAGCAAGCTTTGCTGCCTATAGAGGCTTCTCTGGATGCTTCATCCCTTTGGCAATTTGGATAGGCACCTTTGTACCAAGCGACTTGGTGATTCTCTCTAGCCCTTTGCCCTTTCTAAGTCTAGACTTGGTAGTTATTGCATCTGAAAATGAAATTGAACTCTTAAATTAGAAGAGAAATAGAAAAATGCATGAATGGTTCTACTAAATAGGTAAGCATACATGATCACTTCCATTTGGAAGATGCACTAGTAAAAGAGAGCATTGCAAAGGTGAACTTGGCTGATTGAAGCACAAGCTGATGTTGTTCTTCACTAATGACAACATTCCTGTCAATAGAAGGTGCACCAAGGCTGAGGTCTGTGTGGACAGTGCATGCTTCATCTATGTAGACAGTGCCCGTTTAATCCATGCGGACAATGGTTCCTTCATCCATGGGCGGAAACTCATCACCCATTTGCACCGAGCTCGCAGAGTCCATGCACAGTGGACGTTCCTGATGGTCCGTTGCAGACACCATCTTTTCTTTCTGCCTTGTGACTCTATCAGGGGCAGGTTCATCGGGTTCCAGGATCCTCTTTGTTTGTCCTGGAAGTGGGGCCATCACCCTTCCTGGAGGCATTGCAGCAGATGTTTCTGAGCTCTTCCTCTTCTTGCTGACTGTCTTCTTGTTGTCTGTCTTCTTAACACCAGGCCTCTATTGGAAATATGCCCTGGAGGCAATAATAAAATGGTTATGATTATATTTACTTGTTCATCATAATTTTTTATTATCCATGTTGTAATTGTATTGACTAGAAACACATTGCATGTGTGGATACATAGACAACACTTTGTCCCTAGTGTGCCTCTAGTAGACTAGCTCGTTGAGCAAAGATGGTAAAGTTTTCGTAGCCATTGACGTGAGATGTCATTTGATAATGGGATCACATCATTGGGAGAATGATGTGATGGACAAGACCCAAACTATAAACATAGCATATGATCATGTCAGTTTATTGCTATAGTTTTCTACATGTCAAGTATCTGTTCCTATGACCATGAGATCATGAAACTCAGTGACACTGGAGGAGTGCCTTGTGTGTATCAAACATCGCAACGTAACTGGGTGACAATAAAGGTGCTCTACAGGTATCTCCGAGAGTGTCTGTTGAGTGGGTATGGATCAAGACTGGGATTTGTTACTCCGTGTGACGGAGAGGTATCTCAGGGCTCACTCGATAATACAACATCACAACAAGCCTTGCAATCAATGTGACTAAAGTGTTAGCCATGGGATCTTATATTACGGAACGAGATTGAACTAGGTATAGAGATACCGACGATCGAATCTCGGGCAAGTAACATACCGAAGAACAAAGGGAACACCATACGAGATTAACTGAATCCTTGACATAGAGGTTCAACCGATAAAGATCTTCTTAGAATATGTAGGAACCAATATGGGCATCCAGGTCCCGCTATTGGTTATTGACCGTAGAGGTGTCTCGGTCATGTCTACATAGTTCTCGAACCCACAGGGTCTGCACACTTAAGGTTCGATGACATTTTGGCAGTATAGAGTTATGTATGGTGGTGACCGAAGGTTGTTCGGAGTCCTGGATGAGATATCGGACATCACGATGAGCTCTAGAATGGTCCGGAGGTAAATATTGATATATAGGAAGTCCTATTTTGGTCGCCAAAAATGTTTTGGGCTCATCGGTAGTGTACCGGGGGACCACCGGGAGGGGTATTTCAACCCAAGAGGTTACATGGGTTGTGGGAAGAGGTATACCAGCCCTTAGTGGGCTGGACGAAGTCCCACAAGAGTCCCATGCGACTGGGAGGAGAAACCCAAGGTGGAAAAAGAGTTTCCAAGTGGGAGAGAAGGAGTCCTAATCCTACTAGGATTGGAGGACTCCTCCTCCTCCTCCCACTTCAGCCGAAGCAAGGGCTGGCCCCTTGAGGGCCAAGTCTCCTCCCTCCCTCCTCCTATATATGCTAGAGGTATTGAGGGTTTTTCATAACAGAAATCAGCCATGTGCTACCCTCTCCTCTAGATCGTAGTTTCTTCTCTAGATCGTTTTAGCAGTGCTTAGGCGAAGCCCTGCTGGAATTGTTCCACCACCATCGCCGCCACGCCGTCGCGCTGCCGGCTCATCTACCTCTCCGCTCCCTCTTGCTGGATCAAGAAGGCGGAGATCGTCATCAAGCTATACGTGTGCTGAATGTGGAGGTGTCGTCCGTTCGCCGCTAGGTCGGGATGGATTGTGATTGGATCGCGGGACGCTCGGAGATTTGGATCGCAAAGACGTTCAACTACATCAACTGCGTTTCTTAACGCTTCCCGCTTAGCGATCTACAAGGGTATGTAGATCCACTCTCCCTCTTCGTAGATGCTCATCACCATGGATAGATCTTGCGTGTGCCTAGGATTTTTTTTGCTTCCCATGCAACGTTCCCCAACAGTGGCATCATGAGCTAGGTTTATGTGTAGATGAGACCACGAGTAGAACACAAAGGAGTTTGTGGGCGTTCATGCTTAGATTGCTTCCTCCCTTGGCTGTGTTTTGGTTCAGCGGTATTGTGGGATGAAGCGGCCCGGACCAACCTTACTCGTACGCTTACGAGAGACCAGTTCCATCGACTAACGTGTAACTTCGTTGCACAAAGATGGCTGACGAGTGTCTGTTCCTCCTACTTTAGTTGGATCGGATTCGACAAAGGCGGTCCTTGAGAAGGTTGAAAAGCAACTTATGTATCACCGTTGTGGTTTTGTGTATGTGAGAATTCTTCTTGCTAGATACCCGTAGCAGCCACGTAAAACTTGCAACAACAATTAGAGGGCGTCTAACTTGTTTTTGCAGGGTATGTTGTGATGTGATATGGCCAATTACATGATGAGATATATGTGATGTATGATATGATCATGTATTGTATAGAATATCACGATTTGCATGTCGATGAGTACGGCAACCAGCAGGAGCCATAGGGTTGTCTTTAATTATTTTCGCCGTTTTGCTTTACTTTATCGCTATGAGTTAGCAATAGTTGTGGTAGCAACAGTCAGCGTGAAAACCCCGATGGCGACACGTTGATGGAGATCATGGTTTCATGGCGATGACGATGGAGATCATGCCGGTGCTTTCAAGATGGAGATCAAAAGGACAATTTCATGGCCATATCATGTCACTTATGATTTGCATGTGATGTTAATCCTTTTATGCACCTTGTTTTACTCAGGACGATGGTAGCATTATAAGGTGATCCATCACTTAAATTTCAAGATAAATTGTGTTCTCCCCGAGTGCGCACCATTGCGAAAGTTCGTCGTGTCGAGACACCACGTGATGATCTGGTGTGATAGACTCTATGTTCACATACAATGGGTGCATGCCAGTGTTGCACGTGCGGAACACTCGGCATGTACAGACATGGCCTCAGAACACAAGAGACCGAAAGGTCGAACATGAGTCATATAGTAGATATGATCAACATGATGGTGTTCACCATTGAAACCACCTCAACTTACGTGATGATCGGACTTGAGTTGGTGAATTTGGATCATGTATCACTCAGATGACCCAAGGGATGTCAATTTGAGTGGGAGCTTTAGTAATTTGATTAACTAAACTCATTATATTGAACAATAGTCTTAGTAACATTTGCATATTTATGTTGTAGATCAATGGCTCGCGCAGTAGCACCCCTGAATTTTAATGCGTTCCTAGAGAAAGCTAAGTTGAAAGATGATGGAAGTAACTTTGTGGACTGGGCCCGTAATCTGAGGATATCCTCACGGCTTCCCAAAAGGCTTATGTCCTTGATGCACCGCTTGGTGATCCACCTACTCCAGTGGAGTCTACAGACATTGTGAATGCCTGGCAGGCTCGTTCTGATGATTACTCAATGGTTCAATGTGCAATGTTGTATGGCTTAGAACCGGTATTTCAAAGACATTTTGAACGTCATGGAGCATATGATATGTTCCAGGAGTTGAAGTTTACCTTTCAGAATAATGCATGGATCGAGAGGTATGAGACCTCAGGTAAGTTCTATGCTTGCAAAATGGAGGAGAACGACTCTTTTAGTGAACACATACTCAGAATGTCTGGGTATTCTACCTGTCTGGATGAATTGGGGATGCCCCTTCCGGCTGAGGCGATCATTGACAGAGTTCTTCCATAATTTCCACCTAGCTACAAGAGCTTCGTGTTGAACTATAACATGCACGGGATGAACAAGTCAGTCGTTGAGCTGTTTGCGATGTTAAAAGTCGCTAAGTCTGAGATTCAGAAGGAGCATCAAGTGTTGATGGTCAATAAAACCACTAGTTTCAAGAAGAATGGCAAGGTTAAGAAGGGTAACTCTAAGAAGAGTGGCAAGGCAGTTTCCCCTCCCGTGAAGAAACCCAAGGCTGGACCCAAGCAAGAAACTGAGTGCTTTCATTGCAAGGGAACTGGTCACTAGAAGCGGAACTGCCACAAGTATCTGGCCGACAAGAAGGCGGCCAACAACAAACAAAGTATATATGATATACATGTTATTGATGTGTACCTTACCAACTCTCGTTGTAGTGCCTAGGTATTTGATACCGGTTCAGTTGCTCACATTTGCAACTCAAAACAGGAACTACGGAATAGACGAAGGCTGGCAAAGGACGAAATGACGATTCGCGTGGGAAATGGTTCCATGGTTGATGTGTTCGCCGTTGGCACACTCGCTCTTCGATTACCATCGGGATTAGTGATGAACCTGAATAATTGTTATTTAGTGCCTGCATTAAGCATGAACATTATATCTGGATCTTGTTTATTGCGAGACAGTTACCCATTTAAATCAGAGAATAATGGTTGCTCTATTTATATGAGTAATATCTTTTACGGTCATGCACCCAATGTGAGGGGTTTATTCATATTGAATCTCGATAGTGATGATAGACATGTTCATAACATTAATGCCAAAAGACGTAGAGTTGATAATGATGGTACCATTTTCTTGTGGCACTGCCGTTTAGGTCATATTGGTGTAAAACGCATGAAGAAGCTCCATGCCGATGGACTTTTGGAGTCACTTGATTTTGGATCACTTGACACATGTGAACCATGCCTCATGGGCAAGATGACTAAAACGCCGTTCTCTGGAACAATGGAATGGGCAAGTGACTTGTTGGAAATCATACATACTGATGTGTGCGGTCCGATGAGCATTGAGGCGCGCGGTGGATATCGTTATTTTCTCACCTTCACCGATGACTTATAGTGGATATGGGTATATTTACTTAATGAAACACAAGTCTGAAACGTTTGAGAAGTTCAAGCAATTTCAGAGTGAAGTTGAGAATCATCGTAACAAGAAAATTAAATTCCCGTGATATGATCAAGGAGGTGAATATCTGAGTTATGAGTTTAGCAGTCACTTAAGACAGTGTGGAATTGTTTCACAATTGACACCGCCTGGAACACCATAGCGTAATGGTGTGTCCAAATGTCGTAATCGAACCTTGTTAGATATGGTGCGTTCTATGATGTCTCTTGCCGATTTTCCACTATCGTTTTGGGGTTATGCGTTAGAGACATCTGCATTTACTTTAAATAGGGCACCATCAAAATCCGTTGAGACGATGCCATATGAACTGTGGTTTGGCAAGAATCCAAAGTTGTCGTTTCTTAAAGTTTGGGGATGTGATGCTTATGTCAAAAAGCTTCAGCCTGAAAAGCTGGAATCCAAAGCAGAGAAATGCGTCTTCATAGGATACCCAAAAGAGATAGTTGGGTATACCTTCTACCTCAGATCCGAAGGCAAAGTGTTTGTCGCTAAGAACGGAACATTTCTTGAGAAAGAGTTTCTCTTGAAAGAATTGAGTGGGAGGAAGATAGAATTTGATGAGGTTAACCTTTGATTCAACCAGAGAGTAGCGCAGCATAGAAAGATGCTTCTGTGGAGCCTACGACAGTTGAAAAGGAAGTTAAGGATGATGATCATGAAACTTCGGATCAAGTTACTATTGAACCTCGTAGGTCGACAAGGGTGCGTACTACTCCTGAGTGGTATGGCAACCCTGTCTTGGAGGTCATGTTGTTAGACAACGATGAACCTACGAGCTATGGAGAAGCGATGATGGGCCCGGATCACAAGAAATGGTTAGAGGCCATGAAATCCGAGATGGGGTCCATGTATGAAAACAAATTATGGACTTTGGAAGTATTACCTGAAGGGCGAAAGGCCATTCAGAACAGATGGATCTTTAAGAGGAAGACGGACGCAGACGGTAATGTCACCATCTATAAAGCTTGACTTGTGGCAAAGGGTTTTTCACAAGCTCAAGGAGTTGACTACGATGAGACCTTCTCACCTGTAGCGATGCTTAAGTACGTTAGAATCATGTTAGCAATAGCTGCATATTTCGACTATGAAATTTGGCAGATGGATGTCAAAATAGCATTCCTTAACGGTTTCCTTATGGAAGAGTTGTATGTGATACAACCAGAAGGTTTTGTCGGTCTAGAGAATGCTGACAAAGTTTGCAAACTCCAGCGATCCATTAATGGACTGGTGCAAGCATCTCGGAGTTGGAAACTACGCTTTTATGAGGTGATCAAAGTGTTTGGGTTTATACAAGTTTACGGAGAAACTTGTATTTACAAGAAAGTAAGTGGGAGCTCTATAGCTTTTCTAATATTATATATGGATGACATATTGCTGATTAGAAACAATATAAAATTGCCAGAAAGCATGAAGGAATATTTGAACAAGAAGTTTTTCAATGAAGGACCTAGGAGAAGCTGCTTTCATATTAGGCATTAAGATCTATAGAGATAGATCAAGACGCTTAATAGGACTTTCACAAAGCACATACCTTGATAAAGTTTTTAAGAAGTTCAAAATGGATCAGTCCAATAAGGGGTTCTTTCCTGTGTTACAAGGTGTGAAGTTGAGTAATTCTCAATGTCCAGTGACTGCAAAAGATAGGGAGAAGATGAGTGTCATCCCCTATGCTTCAGCCATAGGCTCTATTGTGTATGCAATGCTGTGCACAAGACCCGATGTCATCCTTGCCATAAGTATGGCCGGAAGGTTTCAAAGTGATCCTGGAATGGAGTACTGGACGGCGGTCAAGAATATCCTTAAGTACCTGAAAAGGACTAAGGAAATGTTTCTCATTTATGGAGGTGATCAGGAGCTCGTCGTAAAGGGTTACATCGATGCAAGATTTGACACTCATCCGGCTGAATCTAAGTCTCAAACCCAGTACGTATTTATTCTTAATGGGAGAGCGGTAAGCTGTTGCAGTTGCAAGCAGAGCGTGGCAGCTGATTCTACATGCGAAGTGGAGTACATAGCAGCCTCGGAGGCAGCGAAAGAAGGTGTCTGGATGAAGGAGTTCATGACAGATCTTGGAGTAGTGCCTAGTGCACTGAATCTAGTGGATCTGTTTTGTGATAAAACTGGTGCCATTGCCCTGGCCAAGGAACCAAGGTTTCACAAGAGGACCAGACACATAAAGCGACACTTCAATTCCATCCGCGAGTACATCAAGGAGGAGGACATAAATATTTGCAAAGTGCACACATATCTGAATGTTGCAGACCCATTGACTAAACCTCTTCCAAGGGATAAACATGATCAACACCAGAATTGTATGGTTGTTCGATTCATTACAATGTAAATCACATAGTCATGTGAGCTAGATTATTGACTCTGGTGCAAGTGGGAGACTATTGGAAATATGCTCTAGAGGCAATAATAAAATGGTTATTATTATATTTCCTTGTCCATGATAATTTTTTATTATCCATGCTATAATTGTACTGACTAGAAACACATTGCATGTGTGGATACATAGACAACACTTTGTCCCTAGTATGCCTCTAGTAGACTAGCTCGTTGAGCAAAGATGGTAAAGTTTTCGTAGCCATTGACATGAGATGTCATTTGATAATGGGATCACATCATTGGGAGAATGATGTGATGGACAAGACCCAAACTATAAGCATAGCATATGATCATGTCAGTTTATTGCTATAGTTTTCTGCATGTCAAGTATCTGTTCCTATGACCATGAGATCATGCAACTCACTGACACTGGAGGAGTGCCTTGTGTGTATCAAATGTTGCAACGTAATTGGGTTACAATAAAGGTGCTCTACAGGTATCTCCGAGAGTGTTTGTTGAATGGGTATGGATCAAGACTGGGATTTGTTACTCCGTGTGACGGAGAGGTATCTCAGGGCTCACTCGGTAATACAACATCACAACAAGCCTTGCACGCAATGTGATTAAAGTGTTAGCCGCAGGATCTTATATTACAGAACGAGTAAAGAGACTTGCCGGTAACGAGATTGAACTACGTATAGAGATACCGATGATCGAATCTCGGGCAAGTAACATACCGAAGAACAAAGGGAACAACATACGTGATTAACTGAATCCTTGACACAGAGGTTCAATCGATAAAGATCTTCGTGGAATATGTAGGAACCAATATGGACATCTAGGTCCCTCTATTGGTTATTGACCGTAGAGGTGTATCGGTAATGTTTACATAGTTCTCGAACCCACAGGGTCTGCACACTTAAGGTTCGGTGACGTTTCAGTAGTATAGAGTTATTTATGGTGGTGACCGAAGGTTGTTCGGATTCCCGGATGAGACCCTGGACGTCACGAGGAGCTCCATAATGGTCTGGAGGTTGATATATAGGAAGTCCTAGTTTGGTCGCCAAAAAAGTTTCGTGCTCATCGGTAGTGTATCGGGAGTGCCGGGAGGGTACCGGGGGACCAACGGGAGGGGGTATTTTGACCCAAGAGGCTACATGGGCTGTGGGAAGAGGTATACCAGCCATTAGTGGGCTTACCAAAGTCCCACAAGAGGCCCATGCGGCTGGGAGTACAAATCCAAGGTGGAAAAGGAGTTTCCAAGTGGGAGAGAAGGAGTCCTAATCCTACTAGGATTGGAGGAGGACTCCTCCTCCTCCCACTTCGGCTGAAGCAAGGGCTGACCCCTTGAGGGCCAAGTCTCCTCCCTCCCTCCTCCTATATATACTAGAGGTATTGAGGGTTTTTCATAACAGAAGTCAGCCATGTGCTACCCTCTCCTCTAGATCATAGTTTCTCCTCTAGATCGTTTTAGCAGTGCTTAGGCGAAGCCCTGCTGGAATTGTTCCACCACCGTCATCGCCATGCCGTTGCACTGCCAAAGAATTCATCTACCTCTCCGCTCCCTCTTGCTGGATCAAGAACGCGGAGTTCGTCATCAAGTTGTACGTGTGCTGAACGTGGAGGTGTCGTCCGTTCGGCGCTAGATCGGGACGGGTCGTGACTGGATCGCGGGACGCTCGCGATTAGGATTGCGAAGACGTTCGACTAGATCAACCGTGTCTCTTAACACTTCCCTCTTAGCGATCTACAAGGGTATGTAGATCCACTCTCCCCCTCGTAGATGATCATCACCATGGATAGATCTTGCATGTGCATAGGATTTTTTTTGTTTCCCATGCAACGTTCCCTAGCAGCCTCTTCATCCTAGATTCCTTCAATGCCTTGTATAAATAGCAGGGAAAAAAGCATTACATCACAAGACAAATATGTGAGCACAAGGAAACACAGAGCATACAAGCACCCCAACCCTCCAAGCAAGACAGAGTTTTCACCTTAAGAGTCTTTTGCACAACAACATCATCCACTTCCTCTCCATCAATAACTTCATCCTCCTTAGGATTGTACTCTGGGTCATCATTGATAACTCCACTACCTTCTTGAACCTCATTAGTTCTACCTTCTAGTACATCATTCGTTTTCCTTATCACTGACGCTATTTCATTGATCCCAAGGGACTGGAACATCCGATTGTTCCTCATCATATTTCCAGGCCTAACCTTCTCGTACTCGGTGAGAGGCTCTTCTTTGCATGATAAAGGAAACATAACTATTAGGTGAATGGTTGGAATGCATGGAAAGACAGCCAAACATATATTATGAGATTTTATTATTATTAATCCTAGTTATTTGGGAAAGGAAGAGTAATAGCACACAGGCACAATTAAGCCAGCTTATTCAGATTGCACCAATACATTTCACTTAGCATATTAAGACACATATTTTATAAAACTGATAGTATAACCACTAGGAGCAAGTTGCATACCAATGGTTGGCCTCACGTTTGACCTTGTCATCCTTGCCATGTATGATCTTGAGGTGGTTCTTGCAAAATAGAATAAACAACAATCATATACAACGGGGATAAAGTAAAATGGTGCACTTATATCAATAAAGGAAAGCATTTGTACCAGCATGCACATACATGTAATACATGTGAAGCAAACTTGATGGATCAACAATATAGTGATGTAGTGTTATTAATTAAGCAAACATGTAAGTGCACTAAACAAGCATGCATGTACACTGGAAAGATATGAAGCATCTCTTAATATCTTCACTACATCAAGAAATCTGCCTAGTGCCTCATATAAAGTACACAAGCAAGCAAGCAAAGTGCTAGTAGTATCGCTGATGTAAACCCTAACCTTATGTATGGTAGCAAGCAACTAAATTGAAGAGTAGCAACAAGCAAGCAAGCAAGAATCCCCATGATGTAGTGAAGAGACTAAGAAAGCTTGGACTAGCATTCTTCTAATTGTATTACTCTGTGTAAGTCCCCATGCATGTCCCTCTACAACCTATACAACAATTTTATAGAAGCTTCAATAGGGAAGCCAAACCCGGTTTGATTTGGTATATAAACCCATGTAGACACATATCATGTTCAATAAGTAAAGCATGCATGATACACTCATCCTAATCAATGTGCAGTAGCACATTATCATTAGAATGGAACAGAAAAATTGAATTCTTCTAAGACCCACAACAATTGCGAGCAAGTGGCTTTGTGTACCCCCATTTGTTATCCATCACAAATGCAGGCTAACCCATGTTGCACACGCTCTTAACAACAATTGAAATTATACATAGGTAGGCAATTTCAAAGATTTCGCCCCCAAGGCAGGACCCCACGAACCCCATGAACCCTAACCCCATGAACGAGATAGAGATCATCCTCATGAAATCACCATCGATCCTTTGCCATGAACAAAAAAACTAGGAGATCATACCCCATGAACTACAAAGAAACATGTACCCCATGAACCCTAACCCCATGAATCTACCAAACCATCCCCATCGATCCATCCCCATGAACCCTAGAAGAACCCATGAGGGGGATCTACCGAACCATAGAAGATATACCCATGAACATCGAGGGGAGATGGATCGAGGGGAGAAGTACCTGCCGTCGTCGACCGTCGATGATGTGGATGATGTAGTCGGGGCGGTCGATGTAGCCGTCGATGTAGTCATAGCCGGGGCGGTTGATGTAGCCGTCGATGTCATCGATGTAGCCATAGCCGCGGCGGTCGATGTAGACGTCATCGTCGAGGGGAGAGGGAAGGTGGGATTCGTCATCTGGGAGAGGGGAGAGGGGCGGCGGGGCGGGGAGTCATCTTCGGTGGAGCGGCACGGAGCTAAGGTTAGGAAAGGGAGTGGAATGGAGAGGGGAGGGGAAATTTTGGGGAGTGGGAGGTGATCCCGCGTGGTAGTGGGAGAGGGAATGGTGGGTTCCGTGTGGTAGTGGGAGAGGGAGTGGAGGGAAATTTTGGTGGGGTGGGAGGGAAAATTTGGTGGCGTGGGAGGGAAATTTTCACCAGTTTTTTGGGGTTTGGAGGCAGACTTTTTTTAGTTTTCTTTTTTGTAAAGATTGCAGAAATAATGGTTAAAATCATACCGAATAGTTGAAGAAGACATTGGTACTCCAAGTTTTATATTTTTGCTAGTTGGTAGGTCACATGTGATGATGTGACGCGAAGGTTTCCCATTTTTTTTACGGTCTTTTCAAAATCCAACCGAATTCGTCGCGACGGCCGTCTGTGGCTAGGGGTTGAATCATGCAAATGTGTTGGTTATTCTATGATGAAATGCCTACCTGTGAAGCTAAAAATGATTTTTTACTAAAAATAACGGGCAAGCTATGGAGCACCTGGAGTTCAAATTTTAGCCGGTTCCAGCTGAATCGACTGATGGCTGTCTGAATGGCCGGGGGTAGCTACGAGGCTCAGAAATGCATGATTTTTGGCGATTGTTTGTAAAATACAATCTACTTTGAGATAGCCATGAAATGGCGCCATTTAAGATGTCTCTCCTTATAGTAGCTTCACAAAATATGCATGTTTTTGGCATTCAAAAAATGAAAAATTGTGTTTTTTGTGAAACAAGTTGGAACCTCTCTTTGGAAACATTGTTTTCCATCACAAGATGGAGGCATGTGCCAAATTAGGGCATATTATCACAAACTATTCAACGAATGTGGCCATATCATTGCTCGTTTGGCTTGAAAGCCATGGATCTTCGTTCGTGGTAGGTCATTTTTTAGAACACTTTTTCAAGAAAATATCAGCACTCCAAGTTTTTGTATTTTTGCTAGTTGGTAGGTCACATGTGATGATGTGATGTGAAGGTGTCCCATTTTTGATTATTTTTTGAATTTTTAAAGTCTTTTCAAAATCCGGTTGAATTCTTCGCGACGGTCGTTTGTGGCTAGGGGTTGAATCATGCAAATGTGTTGGTGATTCTATGATGAAATGCCTACCCGTGAAGCTAAAAATGATTTTTAGTAAAAATAACATGCAAGCGACGACCGTGTTTTGGCATTCAAAAAATGAAACACGTGTTTTTGGCATTCAAAAAATGAAAAATGATTTTTTTGTGAAACAAGTTGGAACCTAGATTTGGCAACATTGTTTTCCATCACAAGATGGAGGCATGCGCCAAAGTTGGGCATATAAACACAAACTATTCAACGAATGAGCATCCATGAGCAAGCACAAAAACACATAATTTTATCTTTCATCCACGAGCATCCATGAGCATGCACAAAATTTCAATTCCCATTAGTTACCAAACTGAGCTTGGAAGGTAATGGAGATGGACACATAATTAAGAAAGTGCAGTAGCAGTTCAACACTATCATACTTAAAAGGTTTACACTAAAAATATTAAACCTGACATACTTAACATTGAAATGTTTAGATTAACATGATCTGACATACTTAACATTGACATGTTCAGATTAACATGACCTGACATACTTAACATTGACTTGATTTTGTTAAGATCTTCACTCATCCTTCTTCTCCTTCTCCTTCATCATCCTGATGCGCTTAGAGCGGTGAAGCCCTAGAATTGGCCTGGGGCCAGGCTGTGGGATGTATTCCTCTACGACAATTGGCATGGTCCCGTCGGCCAGCTGTGGGATCACCATCGCGAGGCCATCGTCAGGCACCACCACCATCGCGAGGCCATCTTCAAGCACCACCATCTCTAGGTCATCGTCAGACACTACCATCGCGAGGCCATCGTCAACCACCACCATCGCGAGGTCATCGTCAGACAGAATAGGCTGCACCTCCTCATCCCTGCTCTCCTCCTCTTCTTCCCCACTCCGTTCCTCCTCATCCTCGCTGCTGCTTTTGGTGTAACCGGAGTCGCTGCTACTTTTGCTGTAGCCAGAGTCGCTGCTGCTGCTCCCATTGCCTGAAAAAATGCAACAAAGTTTTTTTAACAATGGGTGTGAGACAAAGCCAAATGGAGAGGAAGAAGAGGCAGAGCATACTGGCATCGTCGCCGTCCAGGTAGTGTCTGCGGCACATAGTCGTGTTGAACACCTTCATGGTGAACATGGCATTGCCATCATACCTGAAGACAAGGAAGTAACCTAGCCATAGGTAATAGGCATAGACGAACTGCTTCCAGCCATGACCTAGGTACATGTGGCCGTCAGTATCGAACACCACCTCCACGTCCCACAGTCTGCGAAGCCCGCTGCCGGCCTGCCACAGCTTCACTTTCTGTGGCCACGGCCGTCCAGCATCTACATAAAATTGTCAGGCAGCACCTGCCTGCTGGAGGAATTCTCAACTATGATCATGAAGAACTCAAAACCTTCCAAGTCAGCCATCTCACTTGGCGTGGCAGAGCGCAACCGACGGTGTCGGCCTCCCCCCATCTCTGAAAAGCAGCAAAAGAGTCCAATTACTACCCTTTACAACATTATCATACAACATTACAATAACAGAAGTTTTGAGAAAAAGAATAATGTATAGCTCAAGCAGTGCACAATTTAGAAAATAACACACAGTTTAAACAGATCATATAAACCTTACTGTTCAAAAAAATACACACTGCCAGCCAAGGCCAGCAGAGCACCACCCCACCCACTCCTCCCTCCATTCGAATCAAACCCTAAGATTCTTGATGGAGGCCATGTAGTGATGTCTGTTAAACATCACAATGAACACCAAAAAGCAACAAATAAACATCCTAATTCAACAACCACCCCAAGCTAGCCAGATGTCCTGGCCGTGTAAATCAGTAGAATGACACTCCGTTCTACCATAGACATCTACCGAAAACCTCTGGATAAAATACCCTAAGAAAGTCCAGTGCATCAAGCATCAAAGTTTGTCATAGAAACTAATTTTCATCCAAACATTGCACCTAACCCTATCCATTAACATCTAGCTTCTTTGTATACCCTAATGAGCTTAGAGCACATTGTGACACGGTTGGTTTCTTCAACTAATGCACAAAAAGGGAGAGCGTGTGGTGACCAGCGACCTAGCATGTAATAGTGGCGCTTTGTGCATTTTTGGCAGCGCCACGAGCGACTCAGGCCCCTACTTTCTCGCCCCTCTCGCTAGTAGCTCTCTCTCAACCCCGCGATCATTTCCCCCTGCTAGAGCCAACGGGAGCTGCTCTGCCATGCCGGACGGTGCAACGCCCACGGCCCAGGGTCTTGCACCGTCCACCCCTCCCATGGTTGTTGGTTGAGTGAAGGATCGAAGGAAATAGAAAAGAGGATCGAAGGAAAAGGCTGATCTCTTGCGGTGCAACCCACCAGATTCTTGTTAGATCATGTAGCTAAGAACCCTAATTCAACAGTGGTGGCGGCGGTAGAAAACCGACAGGAGATGAAGGAGTCACCACTGAGGGATTGGAAGGAGTTGGCGTTGGCGGATTCATACCTAGCTACGGTGGGAGTTGCCTCAGGAAGGAGTCGGCGGTGGAGGGAGAGGAAGGAGTTGGCGGAGGCGGCAGAGAGGAGGAGTCGGGTGGGGGAAAAGAGTGGGCCAAGTGGAGGGGAGGAGTCGGGTGGGGGAAAAGAGTGGGGAAAAGAGAGGGTCCCACTTGTCAGTCCGTTCTGTTTCATAGAACAAAGCGAAACGTTCCTTCACTCATTAACAACCTCTTACTAGCCCAGTGGTAGAAACAATTTGAAACAGCACCCGGTCATGGGTTCAAGTCCTCGCTCGCGCATAATTTTTTGCCAGACGCGCCGTGTGTGGGATGAGACAGTTGTCTGATGGAGCGTGCCAAATTCAGTTAACTGCAAAATTCAGTTAACTTTACAAAATTCAGACCAGATATCAGCATCATAAAATGCACCAGCAGCATCATCACAATCACAACAAGTGTTTTGCATTCAAGTGCTTACAAAATACTACAACCATGAGGATCACATCTCCATGCTAGATGCTCCAACATCTCCATGCTACAAATTCAGTTCAGTTCAATAAAACTTCATGAAACAAGCATGACAGCTACAAAAACTACATTTTGCTCCATATTACAAAAACTACATTTTGCTGCTAGAATCTTCACGCACTGTGAATCAGGATAACTACATCACTTTGCTACAGCCATCACGATCATCACTATTGCTACAGCCATCAGGATCATCATTTTGCTACAGCCATCAGGGTCACATCATTTTGCTCCTAGAATCTTCAAGCATTTTTCTACCTGGAGAGAAGATTGATCACATCAGGATCACATCAGGTCACCAGTCCCATAGATACCAAAACAAAGAACATGCAGTAACATAATTTACCTTCATGTCCATTCGCTACTGATCGTCGTCGATACCAAAACAAGGCACTCTATGCCCACTCCTGTTTTCCTCATCGTCACTACAATATTGCAGCATAGTAAGTCCAGTTTTGTCATCCTCGCTTTCATGTCCATCCGCTACCACCTTTCTTTTATTCTTGATGCCTTCAATAGTTGCAGCAATAACGATCACACGTTCCTAGTCCCTTTGCACTCTAGTTTGCACCGGAACTTCCGTAGAGTCATCATTAGCTTGCACCAAAATTCCATAGAGTCATCATCCTGATATGTTAGTCCACTACCACCGGGGCCCTTTTCCCCTTTAGTTTCAGTCACACTCCACAAGTGTTTGTGCTCAAACATTTGCACAACTCGCCATTTTCCGTGCCAAGGTGTGTATGGCAGATAGAACACCATTGTTGCTTGTGTTGTTAGAATAAAGGGATCACTCTTATACCAGCACCTTGCAGTGTTGATGCTTGTGAAGTGGCCATCATATTTGACTCCTCCCTTCTTCTTTCCACCAAGTTCAAACCAGTCACATCAAAATAAGACAACTGAGCGATGGATGCCTCCTCTAGAGTTGTACTGCAACTTAACGATGCTTCTCAGCTGACCATAGAAGTCAATGTTCTCACCATCATGTGACCCCTCAGTGACGATTCACTATTCCATGTCTTTCTTTTTTCCTGGCGGCCAATGGTGTGGTACCGGACACCGTTAACAATGCATGCTGAATACAGTCTCACTCAATAATCCGGTCCGCATGCCAAAGCAAATAGACCATCACTGACCTTCTTCTCCTGATGCAACTTTCCAATCTGCACAAAATAAACCATTTAGCAACAATGGTATTTAACAATTGGTGCATAACACAAAAAACAAAAAACATGTGGCTAAAGATCTCACATAATTCTTAAACCATTTAGCAAATCCCTTGGCAACCCTTTTATCGACATGGATGTGGCTTGCTTCCTGATTCATCTCCTCCTTGCATTTCCTGCAATGCCAACAAAACAAGTGAATCAAAACACTAGGTTGGTGCCAACCCAAGCAAGAAAATATAATGAGTGCACAAGATATAACGTACTCAATATATGGTAGAACCTCAGTGCAATTGTTGAGCACATACCAAACCATCTTGTCATACTCATCACCAGCCTCCAAGTATTGTGAGGCTCCAAGAAATTTCACACCATGGTTGAAAACCGAGACATCACCACTTTGCGAATTAGGCTGGTCTCTATTTCTGCCCGTCCGATTCCATCTCGTTTCTACATCTCCAAAGTATCTGGAGCAAAATGTCAAGCACTCATCAATGACATATGCTTCAGCAATCGAACCTTCAGGTCTTGCAGTGTTTCGCACATAACGCTTAGAAGTAAGCAGCCTTCTTTCGATTGGGTACATCCAACCGTATTGCGCACAGCCTCTAAGCATTGCCTCCTTTGGTAAATGCACCGCCAAATGGACCACCACAGTGAAGAAAGATGGAGGGAAAATCTTCTCAAGCTTGCAAAGAATAATTGGGATTTATTTTTCAAACCTTTCCAGAACAGTTAACTTGAGTGTTTTACAGCACAGTTCTCTAAAGAAATTTCCCAGCAACCGCTTCATATATATCCTTGTGCATGATTCCTCGGAGGCCCGCTGGTAAAAGCTTTTGGAGGAGGACGTGACAATCATGGGTTTTTAGTACTAAAATCTTGAATACATCAGAAGTAACACACTTTGCTAGGTTAGCAGCATAACCATCTGGAAATCTCACCGCTCTTAAGAATTCACAGAATGCAAGCTTTTGTTCTTTACTCATTGTATATCATGCTCGTGGCATTTCAAATGAATCTTCATCCTCATCATGCTGTAGATGCAAATCTTCTCTTATGCCCATGTCCTCCAAATCAAGCCTAGAACTAACCGTGTCCTTGGTCTTCCCTTCAATGTTCAGAAACGTCCCTAGCAGATTATCGTATATGTTTTTCTCAATGTGCATTACATCGAGATTATGCCTTAATTCCAGATCAGACCAGTATGGCAGGTCCCACAAACAAGACCTCTGGTCCTAACATTGACCTTCCTCACGCTTCCTTTTCTTTGCAAGCTTTCCTGGTCTCACATCCTTCACCTTCTCAAGTTGCTGCTCCAGCTCTTCCTTAGTTTATTCTACTGGCTTTTCACGGGTTTCAATCTCACCACTAAAATCTTTGCTTCTTCGCCAGCAATGGTTTCAGGAAAGAATATGGAGGTGCCCAATATAGAAGATCTTGTTCATTATTCTCTTCGAGCAAGGGTCTTTGTCACAACGCATGCATGCCTGATAACCCGATGTGATCCTCCCAGACAGAGTGTGCAATGCCGGGAAATCATGGATGGGCCATATGATTGCAGAACGTAGATTAAAATTTTCTTCCGGAGTCAAGGCATCGTATGTAAGTACACCATTCCAGAGTTGGAGCAGTTCTTCTATGAGGGGCTCCATAAAGACATCGAAATCCTTTCTTGGAGACTCTGGACCCCGGATAAGCAATGACATCATGAAGTTGGATTGATCCATGCATGCCCATGGTGGGAGGTTGTACGGCACCACAAAAAGAGGCCACATGCTATAAGACGTGCTCATGTTCCCAAACGGATTAAAGCCATCAGTGGCAATGCCAAGTTTTATGTTCCTTGGATCTGTAGCAAAATCTATATGAACACGATCAAATTCTATCCATGCCTCTCCGTCTGCTAGATGGCTTAGCTCATTGTCCACAGGTTGCCGCTTCAGCTTGTGCCCACTGTACCTCCAGCTATGATTTCTTCGAGATAAACATCCGCTACAACCTTGGTATCAACGGAAAGTGCCTCGGTACCTTCTCCGGTATTGACTCTTCCCATCACCATCTTTCCACCTAGAGGTATTGCATTTTGGACAGTTTTCATGCTTGGCATAATCCTTCCGAAACAAGACATAGTTATTTGGGCACACATGTATTGAAACATAACCTAGCCCCAGCCTGTGGATTATGCTCAATGCTTCACCATAAGACTTGGGAACACAGCTATCAGGGAATTGCAAGGTCAAAAGGCGGAGATTGCGTTGAATGCAACATTGCTAATCCGGTAGAAAGACTTGATGTGGAGTAAATTCACGGTGAAGGTAAATCTTGAAAATTTACCCCCTCATGAGTTGCACGCTTTGCCTCCTCTAACACCTCAACAAACATCGACCTCTGTCCATCAGCACGGTCTTCCGAGTTGTACAAATCCTTCAATAGGTCAGGAATCCTATCATCTTCATGCCCATCCTCTTCCTCCAAACCAGCATTCTCTCGCAAAACCTTTTCCATAAAATCAATGCCAACATCACCACCACCCATCATATAAGGGGCATGTGTATCATCTTCAATATGTTGTGGTTGTCCATCTAATGGTTCTCCATGATATATCCATTTATAATATGTGCTGGCCATCCCATTAAGAAGCAGATGATCTTCCACTGTTCCTTGAGCTCTTCTTGAACGGTTGAGGCAACCGCAACATGGGCAAATAATGACAGCATCCTTCGCAAAATTTCCTGAACAAATTGCATGAATTCATCAACTCCCTTCGTATGTTCCGTGGAAAACCTTCTAACTCCTTTTCTAATCCAGCTTCTGTCCATCTACCAAAGACAACAAATTGTTGCAACTTAGCAAATCAATCTAAGTGCATCAACATTAATTAATTAAAATGCATGGCAATAATGGCAGCTAAAAATCCATAAAATAAGGTAGGCACTCAACTTTATATGCTCACTGCCTAACCACAACATTCAGTTATTTCCAATTTCTCACTACTTTAGTCTAGTTCACATGGTTTACTGATTTCACATGGGAGCAATAAAAAGTAGTTCAAATGGAAATATATATTTCACATGGGAGAAAAGAAAAGCTAACAAAAACATGTAAAACCTAAAATAGATTAGGCAAAGCTACACTAAAAAACAGAGGAGATCCAGCTCTAGCTGCATCCATCTTATGAAGCAACTTGTAGCATCCATCCATCTGATTAAGCTCCAGCTGCAGCTGATGGATTCACACTCAAATTAAGCTACACTGGACTACTAGCTAGTGTTAATCACACATTAAGAGAAAAAAACTCACATTATGTCCCTATTCTCACTCAAATTAAGCTACACTTGACAAAATCTAGCTAGTGTTCATCAACAGGTGCAAATCTGAGAGGGAGAGGGGGAGAGGAGTCGAGGGAGAGGGGGGAGGAGTGCATACTAGGAGGGGTGCTTGCGGAGGAGAGGGGGAGAGGACTCCCCCATGCTCGGTGGCGGAGACTCCCCCATGTGTGGGCGAGGTCGCCGTTCCTGTCGTGGAGGAGAAGAGCGACACCACCACCGCTGCCGGTGGGTGAGGTGGCCGTCGTGTCGGCACCACCACCTCTACCGGTGGGTGATGTGGCTATGGCGTCGACACCACCACTGCCGGTCGCCGCCCTCGCTAGTCGCCGCCCCCGCCCCTGCCGCTTGCTTCCGCCCCCGTCGGTCGCCACTCCCGCCCCTATCGGAAGACCTAGAAAAACGCTAAGTGTTGGCTCTGTTCGATGCTAACTGTCGGAAGACCTAGAAGGTCCCACCTGTCAATGATACGAGAGAGCCTTGGTTTTATATAATATATAGATAAATTCCCATACATGAGCAATAGTCCCTCTCTAGCCCAACAGTAGCGAACGAGTGAAGCCAGCGCTCGGTCGTGGGTTCGAGTCCCCGCTAGCACATTTTTTTAGGGAATTAAATGCTCACCACCCCCTTGTCAAACGCCCCCTATCAGTGTGTGCTCACCTTCTATCAAATGGGTCTTGTCTGTCTGTTGAGTAAGCAAAAATGACACCTAAACAATGACACATACGCGAGGCTGCTGAGGTGGCTCTCTAATTATCCTAATTCATTCAAACTCAAGTGTAATGACCATTTATATTGGTCATGATCATCTAGAAATAAGGCACTGGACCAGTATTGTCCGCTTTACGACCATTTCCAGTAAGGAAATTATGACCTTTCTGACCAAAATAGTTGTTAGATTTTAGGGTTAGGACCCCTCCGGAGAGCTTGCGACCAATTGCTCTCAAATGGTCGTAGATTTACGACCATTTCTTCCAGGGTCATTGCCAGAAGGTCACAAGTTGACATATTTCTTGTAGTGGGTTCCATACTTTGACACGTTTAACCTTGCTCTTTTGGCACGCAAGGCATGGCGTGTGTTACAACACTCGGAGTCTTTTTGCGCCTGAATATTGAAAGCCATATATTACACATCTTTGAACATCCTTACAGCCGAACTTGGCAATCGGCCATCGTAGGTTTGGCAGGGGACTTTGGAAGGCCGCGATGTTTTGAATCAGGGTCTCATAAGGAGAATCCGTGACGGAGCATCTACGTGCATATGGCTGGATAATTGGATCCCCAAAAATGGGACCATGAGGCCGATCCCTTGCCTTTCAGATGACCCTTCGCAACTGTTAAGCGACTTGATCGGTTGTACAAGTGCTTCAATGCGGAAAGAATTGGTTGAACATGTGTTCATTGCTGCCGATTCGAATATAATATTGGGCGTATCTTTAAGTACAAGGAGAATGAGCGACTTTTGGGCATGGAATAACGAAAATAATGGGCAATTTTTAGTGCGTTCAGCTTATCCGATGCTACTAGACACCAAAAAGAGGAGGGAGGACTGGCTGGAAGGAAGGGTTGGTAGTTCAAACTATGAGGCAAAAGCAAACACATGGACCTCATTATGGTTTGTCGATGTGCCGGGCAAAGTTAGAAACTTTTTATGGAGACTTGATTAACACTCAATTTCCAACTAAAGATGTCAGGCTTAACAGGAAGATGGCAAACAATGATCATTGCCAGATGTGCGGGGTTCAAGACTCGTGGCACCATTCACTACTGGAGTTCTCTATGCCTCGGTGTGTGTGGTCACTACCTAACGAGGAAATCTCAATTCACTTGCACTCTTCTACATAAGGGAATTCTAAGAGATGGATTTTTTCACCAATAGATGCCATGCCGCAAGAACACTTTTGATTAAAACCGTAGGAACTCTATGGATGATCTGGCTAGCATGGTTGAAAGGACGTGGATATCGCCTAGAGGGGGGTGAATAGGCGCTTTAAAATAATTACGGTTTAGGCTTGAACAAATGCGGAATAAAACTATCGTTTAATTAGTCAAACACAAAACCTAAAGCAACTAGGCTCACCTATGTGCACCAACAACTTATGCTAAGGAAGATAGAAAACTAAGCGATACCAAGATATATAACAAGAAACAATATGGCTATCACAAAGTAAAGTGCATAAGTAAATGCCTCGGGTAAGAGATAACCGAGGCACGTAGAGACGACGATGTATCCCAAAGTTCACACCCTTGGGGATGCTAATCTCCGTTCAGAGCAGTGTGGAGGCACAATGCTCCCCAAGAAGCCACTAGGGCCACCGTAATCTCCTCGCGCCCTCACACAATGCAAGATGCCATGATTCCACTAAGGGACCCTTGAGGGCGGTCACCGAACCCGTACAAACAAGGTTGGGGCAAGCTCCACAACTTAATTGGAGGCTCCCAACAACACCATGAAGCTTCACTGCAATGGATTGTGGTTCCGAGGTGACCTCAAATGCTCGGGGCAATGTCCACAACCTAATTGGAGACCCCGAAGCTTGCTCAAAGCTTTGCACCACAATGATTGAGCTCCGAGGCACCACCAACAGTCTAGGTTGCCAAAGCACCCAAGAGGAAGAAGCTCTAGGGTGCTCAAACACCCAAGAGTAATAAGATTCTCAAACTTCACTTCCATGCATCACCGTGGAGAACTCAAACCTATGCACCAAATGCAATGGAAAGGACACACGGAGTGCCCAAGTCCTTCTCTCCCAAATCCCACCACAACAACTAATGCTATGGAGGAAAATGAAAGGAAGGACGAAGAAGAACACGAAGAACTCCAAGATCAAGATCCATGGGGTTCCCCTCACAAAGAGGAGAAAGTGATTGGTGGAAATGTGGATCTAGATCACCTCTATCTTTTCCCTCAAGAACTAGCAAGAATCATTGGAGGGATTGAGAGTTAGCAAGATCAAAGAAGGTCAACAATGGGGGAAGAACACGAGCTCAAGAGTTAGGGCATCTCCAGCCGCGCACCCGAAGGACCCCCCAGGCCGCTATTTTATCGCCGACGGGCGAAAAAAAAACAGTCGCGGCCCCAGGACGCCGTTTTTCGCCGGTTGAGGCCTTTTTTGGGCCGGTGAACCCAGGCCAAACCCAGGGGGTTGGGGGTCTCTTGGGGGCTCCGGCGGTAACAAATCGGTGTGTGGGACACCACTGTGAGGCGAATCTCGCCCCTTTTTTCCTAGCGTCGAGCCACTTCCTCGCTGCCGACCCCCGCAACACCGGTGACCCTCGCCTGTTCATGGCCCCTCCACCGCCGCTAGAAGACCCCACTTCACCCTGCCTCGCCAGATTTTGCTTCCCTGACCCTCGCCCATCCCATCACCCAAGCCACGCTGGAGTCTGCTCGCCTGCTCGCCCGTCACGCTGGAGTCTGCTCGCCTGCTCGCCCATCACACCGACAAGGTGTTCAACGTTTTGCCGGCTCGGCCGTGGGCTCGGACAACGAGGAGGCGTTCGCGGCCCTATTGGAGGAAGAAGCCGAGGCCGCCGCCGCCGACAAGGAGCACCTCATGATACTATCCTCATTGGTCGGCCTGTTCGTCAACAATGACAAGCCCGGGCGAGGTGGCTCGAGGCCGGGGCGGCGCAAGAGCAAGCAGAGGCACCGGATGGAGGGGTATTGCATGCTCTATGCCGACTACTTCGCTGACTCTCCATTGCACGGTGAGAAAGTATTTCGGCGTCGCTACCGGATGAGCCGGAAGCTCTTCCTCAGGAATGTTAATTCTGTCCGGGAGTTCGATAGCTATTTCATTTGCAAGAAGGATTGCACCAGCACAGTTGGATTCTCCTCACTTCATAAATGCACCCAAGCTATTAGGATGCTTGCATACGGAGCTCCCACAGACATACAAGAAGACTATGGGCGAATGGCCGAGTCCACCACCATTGAGTGTCTGTACAAGTTCTGCAGAGCAGTGGTGGCAGTGTTTGGACCACAATATTTGCGATCACCCAATGCCGAAGACACTACTCGAATCCTGGCGCAGAATGCAGCAAGAGGATTTCCAGGGATGCTTGGAAGCATCCATTGCATGCATTGGTCATGGAAAAACTGCCCATTTGCTTGGCAGTGGATGTACAAAGGCGCCAAAGGTGGTTGCGCTGTGGTACTTGAGGTAGTAGCCACACATGACCTATGGATTTGGCACTCCTTCTTTGGTATGCCAGGAACTCACAATGATATCAACGCCTTGCAGTGCTCGAATGTCTTTGCCAAGCTTGTTGAAGGTCATGCTCCGCCGATGAACTTTGAGGTCAATGTACGCCAATACAACAAGGGATACTATCTAGTAGATGGTATCTATCTGAGATGGTCGACATTTGTGAAGACTATCTCAAAACCTGTGGTGCCAAAGAAGGCACACTTTGCTAAGTGTCAGGAGGCTTGCAGGAAAGATGTCGAGCAAGCATTTGGTGTGCTCCAATCGTGATTTGCTGTTGTCAGGTACCCCGCTATGACCTGGTCCAAAAGGCAAATGTGGGAGATCATGAATTGTTGTGTCTGCTTGCACAACATGATCATTGAGAGCGAGCAGGAAGAGCCAGTGTTTGATCCTGAACCATATCACAGGATGGGATCTCTTGCAGTTGTTGATCACCAGGTACCAGCAACATGGACTGCCTACCTCAATATGCGCCAGGAGATCCAAGACCCACAAGTGCATCAAGAACTGCAAGATGATTTGGTGGAGCACCTATGGAGGCTTAAGGGAAACGCCTAGCTCGATTTGTTTTAATTTATGTTGGAACTTGCTTCATTGAACTATTTGATTTTGTATTAATTTGTATGATGAACTTTTGTACGAAACATTCAGTTTTTGTTGCATTTATGTGAAAAAGCACCGATTTTGTTCATTTTATGCCCCAAAAGCATCGATTTTGTTGATGTCAAAGCTGAAATAGCGCCTAAACGGGGCCGAATTTGGGCCGATTCTATGCCGATAATGGGCCGAAAGCGGCGGTTGTGGGGCGACCCTGGGGGTTCGACTGGGAAAACAAGCCGCCCCAGGCCGACTTTATCGCCGGCTCGCCCCCAAGCGGCGCTATTTCAGCCCCCTAGGGGGGCAAACGACTGGAGATGCTCTTGGAGAGCAATGGGGAAGAAGACCCCCTTTTATAGGCGGGGAAAAATCCAGCCGTTACCCCCACAGTCCGCACACAAGCGGTAGTACCGCTCAGGGGAGCGGTACTTCCGCTTATACCCGTCCTGGAACGAGAAAGCAGTAGTACCGCTCTGGAGGGAGCGGTACTTCCGCTCATATAATCCCAAAATGCCAGTAGAATAACTTAGGTGGAAGAAGCCATGGAACCACAAGGCGGCAGTACCGCTCGAAACTTCCGCTTCAAAAAATAAGCGGTAGTTCGAGCGGCTCTTCATGGTGGTAGTACCGCTGGAGCGGTACTACTGCTCTAGGGAGAGCGGTACTTCCGCTGAAAATGGCCAGAGACCCCTGTAGGCACCAGAAGGCCAATATAAGCGGTAGTATATAGCGGAAGTACCGCCCAAGCGGTACTACCGTGCTACCGAGCAGTACTACCGCTTGTTCATAGAAAAACAACTCTGGCACTAAAACTGCCATAACTTTCGCATACGAGCTCCAAATTGAGCAAACTCAAGCTTGTTAGATAGCACACGACAAGTACTATCCAAACAAAGAATTGTATAAAAAGAGGCAGTATAAAAATTCCAATGGTATAGAGATGTGAAACCTCTATCAATGAAGATTCGACAAAAACTCCAACATCGAAAACATCATAGAAGATGCATATGGACTCCATTTTCGATGAACTTGAGCTTGTCATGAAGCTGACCGTAAGATAAAGAAACCTCAAAGAGAAAAACCAACCAAGAACCAAAAAAGATGATGATGCCAAGAATGCAATGGTTTGAGCTCTCAACGAACGATACGATCAAGATACTCACTTGAGAGCCCCCTTGATAGTACGACTATCTTGTTGGAAACATGCCCTAGAGGCAATAAATAAAGTGTCTATTATTATATTTCCTTGTTCATGATAATCGTTTATTGTCCATGCTATAATTGTGTTGATTGGAAACTAAATACATGTGTGGACATATAGGCAAACACTATGTCCCTAGTATGCCTCTAGAAGGCTAGCTCGTTGATCAAACATGGTTAAGGTTTCCTAGCCATGGACATGAGATGTCATTTGATAGAGGGATCACATCATTAGGAGAATGATGTGATGGAAAAGATCCAAACTATGAACGTAGCATATGATTGTGTCAGTTTATTGCTACTATTTTCTACATGTCAAGTATGTTTTCCTATGACCATGAGATCATGCAACCCACTAACACCAGAAGAGTGCCTTGTGTGTATCAAACATCGCAACGTAACTAGTCGACTATAAAGGTACTCTACAGGTATCTCCGAGGGTGTTTGTTGAGTTGGCATGGATCAATACTGGGATTTGTTACTCCGTGTGACGGAGAGGTATCTCAGGGCCCACTCGATAATACAACATCACAACAAGCCTTGCAAGCAATGTGACTAAGTGTTAGTTGCGGGATCTTGTATTACGGAATGAGTAAAGAGACTTGCCGGTAACAAGATTGAACTAGGTATAAAGATACCGATGACCGAATCTCGGGCAAGTAACATACCGAAGAACAAAGGGAACAACATACGGGATTGTCGGAATCCTTGACATAGAGGTTCGACTGATAAAGATCTTCATACAACATGTAGGAACCAATATGGGCATCCAGGTCCCGCTATTGTTTATTGACCATGGAGGTGTCTCGGTCATGTCTACATGGTTCTCGAACCCGCATGGTCTGCACACTTAAGGTTCGGTGACGTTTCAATAGAGATGAGTTATGTGTGTTGGTGACCGAAGGTTATTCGGAGTCCCGGACGAGATCTCGAACATGACGAGGAGCTCCAGAATGGTCCGGAGGTGAAGATTCATATATAGGAAGTTCCGTGTTGGTTACCGAGAAAAGTTCGGGCGTCACCGGTAACGTATCGGGGGTGCCGGGAGGGTCCCGGGGTTCCACCGGAAGGGGCCACCAGTCCCAAAAGGCCTACATGGGCTGTGAGAGTGGGCAAACCAGCCCCTGGTGGGATGGTTACCCCTCCCACAAAGGCCCATGCGGCAAGGGGGTTGGTGTGAGGGCCAACCCAAGGGCGCCTCCACCCTTGGCCGCCGCCCCACGGGGGAAACCCTAGGGGTTTGGGCGCACCACCCCTGCCCCTATATATATGTGAGAGGGAGGAGGGCAGCCGCACCCTAAGCCACAGTGCAGCCCTTCCTCCCTATCCGATAGCCTCTCCTCTAGTAGATTGATTCGGCGTCGCTTAGCGAAGCTCTACCGGATCAGCTCCACCACTACCGTCGCCACGCTGTCATGCTGCTGGCGAACCCATCTACCTCTCCGCTCCCTCTTGTTCGATCAAGAAGGCGAAGATCTTCATCGAGTTGCACATGTGGTGAACACGGAGGTGCCATACGTTCGGCACTTGATCGGGAGTTCGCCGGATGGCTTGCAATTTGGATCACGGAGACGTACGACTACATCAACCACGTTCTTTAACGCTTCCTCTTAGCGATCTACAAGGATACATAGATCCAATCTCTCCTCTCATAGATGCTCATCTCCTAGATTGATCATGGTGAAGCGTAGGAATTTTTTCTTTCCCATGCAACGTTCCCTAACAGTGGCATCATGAGCTAGGTCTATGCGTAGATGAGATCTTGAGTAGAACACAAAAGAGTTTGTGGGCGTTGATATTCATATTGCTTCCTTCCTTATGTTGGGGAACGTTGCTTGGGAAAAAAATTCCTACGCACACGCAAACCTATCCATGGTCATGATCATCTATGAGAGGGGGAGTTGATCTACATACCCTTGTAGATCGCTAAGCGGGAAGTGTTAAGAAACGCGGTTGGTGTAGTCGTCCTTCTTCGCGATCCAAATCGCCGAGCGTCCCGCGATCCAATCACGAACCATCCCGCGATCCAATCACGAACCATCCCGCGATCTTGTCACGATCCGTCCCGCGATCCGATCACGAACGTCTCGTGGCCTTGATCACGATCCTTCCGATCTAGTACCGAACGGACGGCACCTCCGCGTTTAGCACACATGCAGCTTGATGACGATCTCCACCGCCTTGATCCAGCAAGAGGAGGTGGAGAGGAGAGAGAGTTCACTGGCAGCACGACGGTGCTCCGGTGATGGTGGTGGAGCAATTTCGGTAGGGCTTCGCCTAAGCGCTGCGGAAGACCGATCTAGAGGAGCACCGGTGAAACGGGTAGCACGTGGCTGTAAGTTGTGTCCAAAAGCCACCCACCCCACCAGTATATAAAGGAGGAGAGGAGGCAGCCCTTGGCGCAAGGCCAAGGACAAGGTGGATTCGTCCGGCTAGGGAGGGAGAGAAGGACTCTCCTTCCTCCAATCCTAGTTGGACTAGGATTGCTTCCTATTGGCTGATTTTCCACTTTTTCCTTTAGCAATTTCTCTCCCTGCGCCATGGGCCTTTGTGGCTGTTTCCCCAGCCCACTAAGGGTTGGTTATTGTTCTCCCACAGCCCATGGACCTCTTGGGGTCGAAATACCTCTCCCGGAGGCCTCCCGGTACACTACAGGCACTCTCGGTACATTACCGATGAGCCCGAAACTTTTTCGACGACCAAACTGGGACTTCCTATATATGAATCTTTACCTCCAGACCATTCTGGAGCTCCTCGTGACGTCCGGCATCTCATCCGGGACTCCGAAAAATCTTCGGTCACCACCATACATAACTCTATACTAGCGAAACGTCACCAAACCTTAAGTGTGCAGACCCTGCGGGTTCGAGAACTATGTAGACATGACCGAGACACCTCTACGGTCAATAACCAATGGCGGAACCTGGACGTCCACATTGGTTCCTACATATTCTACGAAGATCTTTATCGGTCGAACCTCTATGTCAAGGATTCAGTTAATCCTGTATAACGTTCCCTTTGTTCTTCGGTATGTTACTTGCTCGAGATTCGATCGTCGGTATCCCAATACCTAGTTCAACCTCGTTACCGGCAAGTCTCTTTACTCGTTCCGTAATACAAGATCCCGTGACCAACACTTAGTCACAATGCTTGCAAGGCTTGTGTGTGATCTTGCATTACCGAGTGGGCCCTGAGATACCTCTCCGTCACACGGAGTAACAAATCCCACTCTTGATCCATGCCAACCCAACAGACACCCTCGGAGATACCTGTAGTGCACCTTTATAGTCACCCAGTTACGTTGTGACGTTTGATACACACAAAGTATTCCTCCGGTGTCAGTGAGTTGCATGATCTCATGGTCATAGGAACATATACTTGACATGAGGAAAACAGCAGCAATAAACTGACACGAGCATATGCTACATTTGTAATTTGGGTCTTGTCCATCACATCATTCTCCTAATGATGTGATCCCGTTATCAAATGACATCTCATGTCCATGGCTAGGAAACCTTAACCATCCTTTGATCAACGAGCTAGTTCACTAGAGGTATACTAGGGACATAGTGTTTTGTCTATGTATCCACACATGTATCCATGTATCCAATTAATATGATTCTAGCATGGATAATAAACGATTATCATGAACAAGGAAATGCAATAATAAACACTTTATTTATTGCCTCTAGAGCATATTTCCAACACCTTAGTCTTTTATTGGTTCAACGGTATTGTGGGATGAAGCGACTCGGACCGACTTTACTCGTACGCTTACGAGAGACCGTGTTCCATCGACTAACATGTGACTTTGTTGCATAAAGATGGCTGGCGGTTGTCTGTCTCTCCCACTTTAGTTGAATCGGATTTGATTAAGGCAGTCCTTGTAGAAGGTTGAAAAGCAATCTTCATATCACCATTGTGATTTTGCATAGGTAAGAATCGTTCTTGCTAGATACCCATAGAAGCCACATAAAATATGCAACAACAATTAGAGGATGTCTAACTTGTTTTTGCAGGGTATGTTGTGATGTGATATGGCCAATTACATGATGTGATATATGTGATGTATGAGATTATCATGTTTTTGTATAGAATATCATGACTTGCATGTCGATGATTACGGCAACCGGCAGGAGCCATAGGGTTGTCTTTGATTATTGTATGACCTGCGTGTCAATCTTTAAGCGCTATGTAATGCTTTACTTTATCGCTAAGCGGTAGCAATAGTAGTATGAGCATGGTGGGTGTGACAACCCCGATGAAAACACAATGATGGAGATCATGGTGTTATGCCGGTGACGATGGAGATCATGCCGATGCTTTGGAGATGGAGATCAAAAGCACAAGTTCATCGCCATATCATGTCACTTATGATTTGCATGTGATGTTAATATTTTTATGCACCTTGTTCTGCTTAGGACGACGGTAGAATTATAAGGTGATCCCTCACTTAAATTTCAAGATGAATTGTGTTCTCCTCGAGTGTGCACCATTGTGAAAGTTTGTCGTGTCGAGACACCACATGATGATCGGGTGTGATAGAGTCTACGTTCGCATACAATGGGTGCAAGCCAGTGTTGCACATGCGGAACACTCGTGTTAAACTTGACGAGCCTAGCATGTACAGACATGGCCTCGGAACACAAGAGGCCGAAAGGTCGAGCATGAGTCATATAGTATATATGATCAACATGATGATGTTCACCATTGAAACCACCTTAACTCACGTGATGATCGGACTTGAGTTGTTGAATATGGATCATGTGTCACTCAGATGACCTAAGGGATGTCAATTTGAGTGTGAGCTTTAGTGATTTGATTAACTAAAGTCATTATCTTAAACAATAGTCTTAGTAACCTTTGCTTATTTATATTGTAGATCAAAGGCTCGCGTAGTAGCACCCCTGAATTTTAATGCGTTCCTAGAGAAAGCTAAGTTGAAAGATGATGGAAGTAAATTTGTTGCCTGGGCCAGTAATCTGAGGACTATCCTCATGGCTTCCTAGAAGGCTTATGTCCTTGATGCACTGCTCGGTGACCCACCCGTTCCCGTGTCATCCGAAGACATTAAGAACGCTTGGGAGGCACGTTCTGGAGATTACTCGATAGTTCAATGTGCAATGTTGTATGGCTTAGAACCGGAACTTCAAAGATGTTTTGAACGTCATGGAGCATATGAGATGTTCCAAGAGTTGGAGTTTATCTTTAAGAAGAATGCTCGGATCGAGAGGTATGAGACCTCTGATAAGTTCTATGCTTGCAAGATGGAGGAGAACGGGTCTTTCAGTGAACATATACTCAGAATGTCTGGGTATTCGACCCGTCTGGGGGAGTTGGAGATGCCCCTTCCGCCAAAGGCGATCACTGACAAAGTTCTTCAATCATTCCCACCTAGCTACAATAGCTTCGTGATGAACTATAACATGCACATGATGACCAAGTCAGTCGCCGAGATGTTTGCGATGCTGAAAGTCACTAAGTCTGAAATCCAGAAAGAACAACAAGTGTTGATGGTCAATAAAACCACTAGTTTCAAGAAGCATGGCAAGGGCAAGAAGGGTAACTCCAAGAAGGGTGGCAAACCAGTTGCTCCTCTCGTGAAGAAACCCAAGGTTGGACCCAAGCCAGAAATTGAGTGCTTTCAGTGCAAGGGAACTGGACACTAGAAGCGGAACTGTTCCAAGTACCTGGCCGACAAGAAGGCGGCCAGCACCAAACAAGGTATATATGATATAAATGTTATTGATGTGTACCTTACTAGCTCTCGTTGTAGTGCCTGGGTATTTGATACTAGTTCGGTTGCTCACATTTGCAACTCAAAGCAGGACCTGTGGAATAGACGGAGGCTGGCTAAGGATGAAGTGACGATGCACGTGGGAAATGGTTCCAAGGTTGATGTGATCGCCATCGGCACGCTCGCTCATCGACTACCATCGGATTAGTGATGAACCTGAATAATTGTTATTTAGTGCCTGCGTTAAGCATGAACATTATATCTGGATCTTGTTTATTGCGAGACGGTTACTCATTTAAATCAGAGAATAATGGTTGTTCCATTTATATGAGTAATATCTTTTATGGTCATGCACCCAATGTGAAGGGTTTATTCGTATTGAATCTCGACAGTGATGGTACACATGTTCATAGCATTGATGCCAAAAGATGTAGCGTTGATAATGATAGTACCACTTTCTTGTGGCACTACTGTCTGGGTCATATTGGTGTAAAACACATAAGGAAGCTCCATGCTGATGGACTTTTGGAGTCACTTGATTTTGAATCACTTGACACATGTGAACCATGCCTCATGGGCAAGATGGCTAAAATGCTGTGCTCTGGAACAATGGAACGGGCGAGTGATTTGTTGGAGATCATACATAGTCATGTGTGCGGTCCGATCAACATTGAGGCGCGCGGTAGATATCATTATTTTCTCACCTTCATTGATGACTTAAGTAGATATGGATATATTTACTTAGTGAAACACAAGTATGAAATGTTTGAAAAGTTCAAGCAATTTCAGAGTGAAGTTGAGAATCATCGTAACAAGAAGATTAAATTCCTGAGATCTGATCGAGGAGGAGAATATATGAGTTATGAGTTTGGCAATCACTTAAGACAGTGTGGAATTGTTTCATAATTGACATCGCCTGAAAAACCATAGAGTAACGATGTGTGTGAACGTCATAATCGAACCTTATTAGACATGGTGCGTTCTATGATGTCTCTTGCCGATTTTCCACTATCGTTTTGGGGTTATGCATTAGAGACAGCTGCATTCACTTTAAATAGGCCACCATCAAAATCCGTTGAGACGACGCCGTATGAACTGTGGTTTGGCAAGAAGCCAAAGTTGTCAATTCTTAAAGTTTGGGGATGTGATGCTTATGTCAAAAAGCTTCAGCCTAAAAAGCTGCAACCCAAAGTGGAGAATGCGTCTTCATAGGATACCCAAAAGAGAAAGTTGGGTATAACTTATATCTCAGATCCGAAGGCAAAGTGTTTGTCGCTAAGAACGGAACATTTCTTGAGAAAGAGTTTCTCTCGAAAGAATTGAGTGGGAGGAGATTAGAACTTGATGAGGTTACTGAACCTTCATTTCAACCAGAGAGTAGCGCAGTGCAGAAAGATGTTTCTGTGGAGCCAACGATGGTTGAAGAGGAAGTTAATGATGATGATCATGGAACTTCGGATCAAGTTGCTATTGAACCTCATAGGTGGACAAGGGCGCGTACTGCTCCTGAGTGGTACGGCAACCCTGTCTTGGAGGTCATGTTGTTAGACAACAATGAACCTACGAGCTATGGAGGGGCGATGATGGGCCCGGATTCCAAGAAATGGTTAGAGGCCATGAAATCCGAGATGGGATTTGTCATGGTTTTATAACGACAGATGTCCGGGTTACCGAACTTGGGTTCAGAGCCGGCGCCATGGTAGTGGACTCAAGAGGGTTGATTGGGACGAAGGACACGAATTTACCCAGGTTCGGCCCCTCAAGTCGAGGTAAAAGCCTACGTCCTGCTTGTGTTTGTTATTGCTTGTTGTATCGATTACAAAGTGCTCAAAAGCTTGACCTAGTTCTCGATGACCTATCCCTAAGTTGCCCCGGCTCTGCCTTTATATAAGAGGTCAGAGCCGTCGGGTCTTGCAATCGTACAGTCGAATCATGTTTATATCTCCGAGTCTATCTCTGTCTTCTTTAATCAAGTCACCCTTGATATGTCTTGTCCACCCGGGTCTTCGCCGTCCGGCCCACGTAAGAACCGCCTATCGTCCTAGGCCTTGAATTGACACCGTCTTCATGGGCCGACTTACAGGTCGATGTTGTGATCCGGAACCCCTCAGCCGGGTCATATCACGGGGTTCTATCCTTAACATTAGGCCCCAGGTTGAAGTGAGCCAGCTCATTTCATCCTTCTCCTCCGGCTGTCTGAGAGTAGCCATGATGTGACCCGGCGTGACGTCACACAATCTGCTGACACACCACCGAATCTCTCGCATTTAACCGTTCACCGGGAATCGAGGCGTCCGTTTCGGCAAGACCGATGTTATCGCCTGGGACTCCGCGCCTTATCATTTCTCCTCTTAAATAGGATCCGCACGGGTCTCTGCTTTTCACTTTCCCGCTCGTGCGCCCTCTTCTTCTTCCTTTCGCCGCCGCCTCGTCGACTCCAAGCTCCGCTCCGCCCCGGCGCCGTCGCTCCTTGTCGTCACCTTGGCCGCTGCATCAACCTGTTCGGTTCAGATCCTCGTCCGCCTCCGTCCTCAACTCCGGTAAGTCCTTTCATCGCGTAGATTAGGACGTTTAGAAGTAGGGTTTTCCGGCGCGGCCGCCGCCACGCGCTTGTCTCCGGCGCAGCCGTTGTGAATGCATTCCAGTGCCTTTTGTGCCGCTTTAGAGGGTGTTACCACCACCGCCGCCGTTTACAGGCCTGCCGCGCGCAATGTGCGAGCCACGCCGATTCAATCCGTCGTCTTATTTCCTCGCTATTCATCACTAGCTCAGAGCAAAGTTGTTTTTACTGTCTCTGTAGATCCGTAGTTTTAGTAGCAGTTGGGGAAAACGGTTCATCCGGGTCTTAGCCAACTTCGGCTCTCCCTTCGATAATGAGCCACTGGACTTCCTCCGGCTTTTGTCAGCCGAGTCTTCCAAGCATAGTCTTAGAACCCTATAGATTGTAAACCGCTACATCCTTTTGCTTCTTTCTAACTAGTCATTATTTTCCTTCACACCGTATTTTTAAGCCTCCCACATGGCACGCGCCAGCAACTCCTGCAATTGGGTCGGTTCTTGCATAACTGAGGAATACTTGTCAAAACTCGTGACAGCCGGCACCCTTCCCCCGAAGGCTGATATCAAATGGCGGGCTTCGGGTGATGAGACCTGCCCCGCGCCAAAGAAAGGGGAGGTTATAGTGTTTACATATCATATCGAGTGGGGCTTCGTGCCACCCGACTCTAAGTTCTTCCGTGACATTCTTCATCTATATAAGTTGCACCCACAAGACTTGGCCCCAAACTCAGTTTCCAACATCTGTCATTTCCAAGTCCTCTGCGAGGCGTATCTTCAGTCCCGGCCATCATTCGGCTTCTTCAGGGAATTCTTCTACGCCAACCGCCAAACAGAATACAAGAGCGGGCCAAGTCTGGAACTCGGAGGGATCACCATCCAGCGCCGAAGGGGCATCACCTTTTCGTCTATTCAGATGCCCAGCCACCCCAAGGACTGGAATAAGACGTGGTTCTATTGTAAGGACACGTCTCTAGAGACAGAGCGCCTCCTGCTGGTTTATCGCCCTTCCCAGCTCTCTACTGAAACAACACTACCCGACCGGCTCTCAGCAGCCGACAGCGCCAAGTATGGGACGGCTCACGCCAGGGTGAAGGCTCTCCTGGCCAACGGCCTTATCGGAACTGACCTGATCCGCTATTGGGTAGCATGGCGGATCATGCCTCTGAGCCTCAGGGACCGGCTCATGTGTGAATACCTAGGAAACTATGACAACGAGTTATGCTTCAGCGTTGCTCCTTTGACGGAGGATGATATCTGCATGGCTGTCCAAAGTCTTGTGCACGAGACCTCCGGCCCTTGCAGCGCCATCGGGTTGGCACCTTTCTGCGCTGCTAACCCAGCACCTCTTGTAAGCATTCTTTCTTCCGTCTGTCAAATATTTATGTATTCTTATTACTTGATGTGATATATTTTTCTCCGGGTCATAGGCTAACTCGGACTTCTGGAAGAGGGAGTATGCACTTCCTCCGAAGGCCACCAAAAAGAAAGCCGCCACCAAGAAGCAAAAACGGGCGGCTCCTAAAGAGAACTGGCTTGAACAGCCAGCCTCTTCAGACTCGGAGGTACACATTTGATTTTACTTTACTCTTTACCGGCTCTTGTGGCTCTTTATTAATACTCACTGTGCTCACAGGACGAAGTGGAGACCAGTCATGCCAATGCTCCTGAGGTAACTTTCTCTGACTCAGAATACTTCCCTCGAAAGCCGCGGCGGGTCGTTAGGAAAGTCCCTCTTTCTCACCCTCTCGCTTACCTAGCTTCCGATTTCCTCTTAAAAAAGCAACAGTAGACTGAATGTCGCCAGACCCGGAGCACTGGCTCTACGGAGCTTGTTTCTGGACTTCCCAACTCGCCGGCTCCCAAGAAGCGGCCTGCAGAGGTGGGTACTTGCTTATTTCCTTTTGAACCTTCTTCATACCTAAGTATTTTCTCATTTCCGTGTCTTGTTTTCCAGAAAACACCCTCATCTGATGACTCTTCCGCATCCATCATACCTCCTCCGAAAATCAACCCTCTGTAAGTACTTAAATATCCGGATGTTTAACAAGAACACCAGTCTTTTTCATACGCTGACCCTTTAATCCGCAGTGCTCAGGCGAAACGCCGCAAGACTAAACAACCTTCCTCCGGCCTTGTCCCCGAAAACCCGAAGGTTGAACAGCCGGAGGAAACTCCAGCAGAAGACGCTCCACCAACGGCTTCCACAGAGCCAGCAAGGGATGACGTAATAATGGAGAACTCTCCAATTGCTCCTTCCAGGCCGGTCACACCCGCCAAGACTCCAGCGACTCCGGATGTCATCATCACCGGGTCTGCCCAGAAGCCCCCTTCACCAGTGCATGTATTGACCCGGCACGTTGAGCCGTCTGACGCTTCACGAAAGCTGGAGTTTGACGGTTCTTATGAGAAGATGACAGCCGACGAACTCCACTCTGGTTATCTAAACCGGGTGAACACCAGCCGAGACTTAGAACTCCGGTTGGTTGCCATGATGAAGGCGAAATATGAGGTATGTTATCTTTCTCCAACCATAGCCTTCCCCAGCCCCCAAGAGCCAGATCTGATCTAGTGCATAGATGAACTGGGTCTTCTTTGAAGGCTTATGTAGAACCCATTTTTACCTAATTATTGCATACACATATTACCTCTTGTAGCCCCCAAGTGCCGGGTTGTCCTGCCTGCAGCAACCTAGGACTTATATTTCTTCTCTTATAAAGCTTCGCCAGGTGTAGCCCCCAAGGGCCGGCTCATCATAATGTGATGTGTCGGGTCTTTATTTTGAGTCGCATAACCTGTTAAACAATTGAACATTGTAGCCCCCAAGTGCTGACTCAAATTCTATTTGAGCCAGGACTACCTTATGTAGAAGAAGAGCCACGGTGTAGCCCCCAAGCTCCGGGTTAGTTTCAAGGAAGATGAACTGGAGCTTCATGTGTGAACAGATAAAATGTACATTAGCCCCCAAGTGTCAAATATATTGCGTGCAATCTGTTTGAGACTTGCACAAATTGAACTGTGAACCCTTGCTTATATGAATTCCCTTGATGTTATGAGGGCTCACTTTTCACTTTCATACCTGCAGGGTGCTCTGAACGCCGCCGGCTCAGAAATGGCAGATCTAAAATTGAACTTGGCTGCCGAACAAGAAGCACGAAAGGCGGCGGATGAAAAATGCCGGTTGTTAGTGGAAGAACTATCAAAAGCCAACGCCGAGCTAATGTCACTGAGAGAGGCAGCCGAGTTAGAGAAGACCGGTCTAACCCAACGGGCGGTCGATGCCGATCAGCGGCTTATCCCCGTTGCTGAAGAGCTCCACGGCTTAAAATGCCACATTGCCAAGATGTCTTCTGCTTTATTTGGTAAGTCATCCTTGTCATATTTTGTATACCATCAACCTTGTAGCAAATTGGCGACTCATGTATCTTTTCCGGCTTGTGCAGGCCCCTTGAGTCGTCAGCTTGGAACGGACATCATTCTCTCGTTAAAGGCCATCTACACCTTAACGGAGCAACTGTATTGTGGGGCCATGTTCGCCATCAAGGGCGTACAATATAAGGATAAAATTCCCAACACCCTGAGAGGGGTGTTAGAACTATTCTCTACAATCCCCAAGCAAATACAGGAGCTGAAGAAGTCGGCATTCCGCCAAGGAGCCGTTGCAGGTTTGAGCCGGGCGCTAGCCTTCGCATCGGATCTTACTCCGGCTGAAATGATGGACGGGTTCCCCGCACAAAAGGTCGACGGCTCAGAATTTTCTGAAGCCGACTATCACAAATGCATCAAAGACTCACGCTTCTTGGCTTCTGTCATGGCTGATGAGGCGGATCTGGAGAGATATCAAGCGGCATATGACACGGAAGACAAACGGATTCGCGGGCCTCTTTTTGACTGCCAAGATCTGACACCCGCCCGAAGCAAGGACCTCTTCCCTGGTGAGCTCAACACCTCACCTTTCTTTGACGGGACCTTTGTCGCCGTCTCTAATTGCAACTGGGAACTCGGCAACCTTCAGATCCAAAACGCGGAAGAGCCGGAGCAGGGTGAGCCGGCCCAATGAACGGCTCCTACGAACACCCGCCAGTAGCATTTTAATATTTTGTAAAAGACATGGTGTGTTCCTTCTGAGAACGGCTTCTGTAATAGTCGTAGAATTTCTAAGCACACTTGCCGGCTATCATATATTGCTTTGATCAATCTTGCTCAATTCTATACTTCCAACTGCATAATTGCTTGTATGTCTTCATAGTCTTTAGAACCAGATAATATCTCTGTCCATGAGAACCCTATGAGGTATCAACCGGAGTAGCATGACTTTCTAGTCTTATGAGCTCTGTTGATGACTGGTTGTCATAGGGTAATATGAGTTGTATTCCAATGTAAGAAGCCTCCATTGACACCCGCGGCTAATGAAGAGCCGGAAATGGCCTAAAACCACCAACTTTTCAGGGAACATGAGTCGCCCTTGCGAATAATTTGTTTTAAGAACTGGAATCGGCCTAAAGCCAACAACTTTTTAGGATGTATGTAAGTTGTACCATGATGGTAAAAAGGCTCCTTTTAATAGTAAGTAGTCATCCATTGTATTCCAACACCGGCTATCAATAGGTTTATGTAAGCTATACCAAAGGTAAGAAGCCTCTATTGACAACCGCAGCTCAAAGAGCCTGCTATTGGAGGGTGATGTAAGCTATACCCAAAGGCAAGAAGCCTCATCCAATCAGCCAATGTTGTATAGGGCCGGCTGTCGATGGGTTTATGTAAGCTATACCAAAGGTAAGAAGCCTCCATATGACAGTCGCGACTAGTAATTGTACTAGCCGGCTGTGTGAAGGGTTTTATGTAAGCTATACCCGAGGATAAGAAGCCTCCTTCCACAACTATTTTTGGCGTAAATGCCGGTTGTTAGGGTGAGATAAGCGAGCCCGTCGGCAAGAAGCCCCCTTCGATAATCGTGGTTAATAAGTAATCGGAAGTGGCATGAAGCTGGCTGTTAGGGTGAGATAAGCGAGCCCGTCGGCAAGAAGCCCCCTTCGACAGCCGCAGTTGATAAGCAACCGGAATTTGATGTACACGTTGCTGCCTTAGGGTCATGTTAAGCTATACCAAAGGTAAGAATCCTCTGTCAACAGCAACGCTTAATGTACTCAAACTATGCATCTTATCAGTTCAGGGTCTCTAAGGCGAGATTGGCCGTCAACCATGTGAGCCGGCTCAGGGACTCTAAGGCGAGATTGACTGGAAAGATCATATCACATTGTCATCAGTTCAGGGTCTCTAAAGCGAGATTGGCCGTCAACTATGTGAGTCGGCTCAGGGTCTCTTAGGCGAGATTGACTGGAATAAATTCAGCAGAGCACTGTAAACTTGGCCGGCTCAGGGTCTCTAAAAAAGAGATTGAACCAGCAAATATTTGGCGGGCCTAAGGACCGCATCAACCGCAAACTTGTTTGAACCAAAAACTTCATCCATATAGCAGAAAGATAATCCTAAGAGCCGGGGCTCCAGTTAATTGGTAAAAGTACCACTGTTATAAATACAATGTTTGCAATAATGATGATTTCCAGCACCTGTCAAGTATAATATGGCCGCAGGTGCGCGACATTCCATGGCCGTAGAGTCTCCTGACCCGCTGTGTCTGACTCGGCACGAATATCAATAAGATAGTATGACCCGTTGTTGAGGTTTCTGCTAACCACAAAGGGCCCCTCCCATGGCGGAGAGAGCTTATGCATCCCAGACTGGTCTTGAATGAGCCGGAGCACCAGGTCACCTTCCTGGAACGTCCGGGTCTTCACCCTGCGGCTGTGATAGCATCGTAGGTCTTGCTGGTAAATTGCCGATCTGGCGGCTGCTAACTCTCGTGCTTCATCCAAAGCATCTAAGGCGTCTTGACGTGCTATCTCATTAGCCGTCTCGACATAAGCCGCCACTCTTGGCGAATCATGCCGGATGTCACTGGGTAGAACCGCTTTAGCTCCGTATACCATAAAGAAAGGTGTAAAACCTGTAGACCTGTTAGGCGTAGTCCGGATGCTCCATAAGACGGAAGGTAACTCCTCAACCCAGCATCCGGGTGTCCGTGTTAAAGGGACCATAAGACGAGGTTTAACCCCTCGCAAAATTTCCTGATTTGCCCGCTCAGCTTTTCCATTAGACTATGGATGTGCCACGGCTGAGACATCAAGCCGGATATGCTCCTTCTCACAGAATGCCTTCATAGCTCCCTTGGACAAATTTGTGCCATTATCAGTGATAATACTGTGTGGATAGCCGAAATGATAGACCAAGTTTTTAACAAATTCAACCGCCGTAGCTGCATCACACTTGCTAACCGGCTCGGCCTCAACCCACTTAGTAAACGTGTCAACTGCCACCAAGAGGTGTGTCTTTCTATCTCTGGACCGCTTAAAAGGTCCTACCATGTCGAGCCCCTAGACCGCAAACGGCCAAGTGATTGGTATCATCCGTAATTCTTGAGCCGGAATAGGAGCACGTCGGCAGAATTCTGACAGCCGTCACACTTGCGAACGATGTCCTCTCCATCTTTATGAGCCGTCAACCAGAAGAAACCATGTCAAAAAAACTTTGGCCACTAATGATCTTGACCCAGCATAATGTCCACAGTCTCCAGCATGAATTTCATTTAAGATCTGCTGGCCCTCCTCTGGTGACACGCAGCGCTGGAAAACACCTGTTACACTGCGTTTGTGCAACTCACCATTGATAATCGTCATGGACTTAGAACGGCTGGTGATTTCTTGAGCCCGGCTCTCATCAGCCAACAACTCGCCGCGCGTCAAGTATGCTAAATAAGGAGCAGTCCAATCCAGAATAACATGCAGAGCCGCCACCAAGGCCACCTCTGGGTCAGGAATTGCTAAATCCTCCTCAGAGGGCATCTTGACAGTCAGATGATATAAAACATCAAGAAAAACATTAGGCGGCGCCGGCTTATGCTGAGACCCGAGTCTTGATAATGCATCAGCCGCCTCGTTCTGCCAACGATCAATATGATCCACTTGATATCCTTTGAACTGACCTGCAACAATATCAACCGCCTGTCAATAAGCCGCCATGCGTGGGTCCTTAGAGTCCCAAGTACCTGAAACTTGTTGAGCCACGAGATCCGAGTCGCCCAGGCATCTAACCCGGCTTAAATTCATCTCTTTAGCGACTCTCAGACCATGTAGCAAGGCCTCATATTCGGCCGCATTGTTAGTACAGGGGAACATCAACCGGAGCACATAACAAAACTTGTCACCTTTGGGGGAGGTGAGAACCACCCCAGCACCAGACCCCTCAAGCTGTTTGGACCCGTCAAAATGTATAGTCCAGTATGTGTTGTCCGGCTTTTCTTCGGGCGCCTGGCATTCTGTCCAATCATTTATGAAATCTACCAAGGCTTGAGACTTGATTGCTGTGCGAGGGGTGTAAGCGATGTTAAGGGGTCCCAGCTCTAAGGCCCACTTAGCAATTCTCCCCGTAGCTTCTCTATTCTGGATGATATCTCCCAATGGGGCAGAGCTTACTACGGTTATCGAATGGCTCAAAAAGTAGTGTTTTAACTTACGATTAGCCATAAAGACCCCATATACGAGCTTCTGCCAATGTGGGTACCTCTGCTTGGACTCTGTCAAAACTTCACTGATATAATAGACAGGCCTTTGAACGGGATATTCTTTCCCTGCCTCCTTACGCTCAACCACAATCGCCACACTGACCGCCCGGCGAGCCACCACATAGAGGAGTAATGGCTCCTTCTCAGCCGGAGCGGCTAACACTGGTGGCTCAGTCAATTGCTTCTTAAGAGCTTCCAACGCCTCTCCGGCTTCTGTGCTCCACTTAAATTTGTCTGTCTTTTTTAGCATCTGATATAAAGGAATGGCCTTCTCCCCAAGCCGGCTTATGAACCGGCTCAGCGCCGCAATCCATCCTGTAATATGCTGAACATCATTGATGCACGTCGGCTCTCGCAAAGAAGTGATAGCCTTAATTTTATCTGGGTTAGCCTCAATACCACGCTCTGAGACCAAGAACCCCAAGAGCTTCCCTGCAGGAACACCAAAAACACACTTCGACGGGTTAAGCATCATTTTGTAGACCCGGAGATTGTCAAAAGTTTATTTTAAATCCTCCAAGAGGGTTTCCTTCTTCCTAGATTTCACCACTATGTCATCCACGTAGGCGTGGACATTACGGCCGATCTGAGGGTGGAGACAATTCTGCACACACCGTTGGTAAGTCGCCTGGGCACTCTTGAGCCCAAAAGGCATGGAGACATAGCAGAATGCTCCAAAAGGTGTGATAAATGATGTCTTCTCCTGATCCTTCACTGCCATCTGAATCTGATGATACCCAGAATAAGCATCCAAAAAACACAAGCTCTCACCCGGCTGTTGCGTCGATGATCTGATCAATACAGGGGAGTGCGAAAGGATCAGTCGGACAAGCCTTGTTGAGGTCCGTGTAATCTATGCACATACGCCAAGTGTCGTTCTTCTTAAGCACCAGCACCGGGTTGGCTAAACACTCCGGGTGAAAGACTTCGATTATAAACCCTGCCGCTAAGAGCCGGGCAACCTCTTCTCCAATGGCCTTGCGTCTCTCTTCGTTGAACCGTCATAGAAATTGTTTGACCGGCTTATACTTCAGATTCACATTAAGATTGTGCTCAGCGAACTCTCTCGGGACACCCGGCATGTCAGAAATTTTCCATGAGAAGATGTCCCGATTCTCACAGATGAATTCGATGAGCGCGCTTTCCTATTTGGGGTCCATGTTAGCCCGATGATGAATTGTTTGGATGAGTCGCCCGGAGTGAAATCTATTGCCTTGGTATCATCCGCTGAAAACTTGAGTGGCGGCTCTGCCTCTGTAGTGGGTTTCTTCAACGGGGTCATGTCTTCCGGGTCAACGTTCTCCTTATAAAATTTAAGCTCTTCCTGCGCACAGCTGGCTTCCGCATAAGCCGCATCTCCTTCTTCGCACTCAATAGCCGTCTGTCGGTTGCCATGAACCGTAATTGTGCCATTTAAGCCGGGCATCTTGAGCTGCAAATAGACATAACAAGGCCTAGCCATGAATTTGGCGTAAGCCGGTCGCCCGAACAATGCATTGTAAGGGCTCTTAATTTTGACCACCTCAAACCGTAAGGTCTCCACCCTGTAGTTGTATTCATCACCGAAGGCCACCTCCAAAGTAATTTTCCCCATAGGGTATGCCGACTTACCGGGCACCACACCATGAAACACAGTAGAAGAAGCCTTAAGATCCTTGTCTAGCAACTTCATCCTCCGGAAGGTGTCATAATATAGAATGTTGATGCTGCTACCTCCATCCATGAGCACCTTATTCACTCCATAACCATGTATCCGAGGGGCCACTACTAGAGCGAGTCGGCCCGGGTCATCTACCTGTGGTGGGTGATCCGCCCGGCTCCACGTTATGTCATATTCTGACCACGGCAAAAATCATGGGAGAGCCGGTGCGGCCGTATTAACTGCTCGCCTCCATAGCTTCTCATCTCGTCTGTTGTGGCCAGTCGTAAACACATGATATTGCCCTGAACTGAGCTGCTTTGGGTTACTCTGGAATCCAGATTGGTTGCGCTGCTGTTGTTGTTGCTGATTGTTATGATTATTGTTGTTGCCAGGGTGCTGTTGGTGCTGTTGATTGTTATGACCCGGATGCCCTGCTCCTGAGCCGCCAGCACCAAACCCGGCACCTGACCCGCCATGGCCTGAGCCGCTGGGGCCTGAGCGGCCAGGCGGCCCACCGCCTTGATTATTGGGTGGTTGAAAGTGTTGGTTCTTAAACCTTTGCATGATAAAACAATCGCCCCATGCATGCGTCGATGGCTTATCGGGTGTGCTGTGTTCGGGGCAAGGCTTCCTAAGCACCGCTTCCAAATTGAAAGGGGGCCTGTTGCCACGCTGGTACGGTTTATATCGTCCGTTTCCCTTAGAAACATTCGGCCCTGTGTTAGCATTCGCCACTAGCTCTGACCCGCCGCCAGCGTTCCTCTATCTGTTCTGATTTCCATTGTTTCCAGAGCCCTTGGTTTGGCTGGTCTTCTTCCCCTGATTTGACTTCTCCTCGTCTGAGCCCGGGTCTTTGGTGTTGTCTGAGTCGGCATACTTTGTTACGGCCGTCATGAGCTCCCCCATATCCTGGCACGTGCGTTTAAGCCGACCAAGCTTCTGCTTTAGCAGAACGAAGTGACAGTTCTTCTCCAAAATGAGCACCGCCTGAGCCGCTGTAATCTGCTCTGACGAGTGGATGATGGTTGAGACTCGCCGGACCCAATGATGAGCCGACTCATTCTCCTGCTGAACGCAGTGATCCAAATCCACAATGGTCATAGGCTGCTTACACGTCCCTTGGAAATTTTTGATGAACTTCGCCCTTAACTCAGCCCAGGAGTTTATAGTGTTGGGTGGTAAGCCCTTTAGCCACGTGCGAGCCGGACCCTCGAGCATCATGATAAAATATTTCGCAAAAACAGCTTCACTGACGTCCAACATCTCCATAGCAAGCTCATAACTCTCGACCCAAGCCTCAGGAGGGAGATCCGCCGTGTAATTTGGCACCTTACGGGCCCCCTTGAAATCCTTGGGCAACCTCTCACTCCGTAGAGCCGGAGTCAAGCACGGGACTCCCACGGCTCTAGTACTGCTAGTGATTCCAGCCTCTATCAACGCCGAGTGTTCATGACCCGGATGAACCATTGCCGCCTCTTGCTCTCGCCTACTTCTAGCCCAGTCCACAAGGGCCTGCGCGCCTAGTGTTGTGCGCCCCTCTTCCGGTTCAAAACGCGGGCCACTGCAGGATACCGCCGGCGACTCATAACGCCGGCTAAAGCTTCGACTAGGGAGAGGGGTAGAATGGACTCGGCTCCGGCTGTGAGCATACTTCTCTTGTTGAGCCATGGCCGTCTGTAAGTATCCAATGGCGTTCCTCACTTCCTCCGCAAAGGGTGCCTCCTATGGGATAGGGATTGCTTCAAGCCGGGTAGAGGCTGCCACCATGTTCTCGGCCGGGTTAGAGTAATGACCCGTCGGTGTTGTAAACCCTCCAGGCTGGGCCGTGTGAGCTGCTGGCCACCCTTCCTCAGGGGCTGCCGTCGCTCTCCCAGATCCGGGGGTGTTAAAGAGATTCCTCGCCTCGTAACGCTCCGGCAGACGAGATTGATGCCTCCTGCGGTGCACAGCCGCCGCAGACACTTGTTCCGGCCCCAGACATAAAGCGTCGGCCTTAATCTGCGCGGCCTCTGCCTCCATCCGGGTGTTCAGCTCAGCTATCCTCTAACGCTCCTCGACCATCCGGCCCTTGATCCTTGCGATCTCCGTATTACGAGCCGCTTGATTATCTGGTGTAACCTCTGTAGCCATCAAGGCCTCAAGCTCATCCATCAATTCTACCAAACCCTTAGCTGGGGGCACGGGGGGAGGGTTCGCCTGTGACCCGGATGCCCCAGGCCCCGCCATGAACACTGCTGCATGAGACGTCCACTCCGCTCCGTCTGATCCGCTATGCTCCGGCTCGGGGCGGGCGTCATCGTAGCCCCCAAGACCCCCGTTGCGAAGCTGATACACAGATTCTGTTTCCCCGCTTGACGACTCATCGTTGGAGTATACGAGAGTCCCTTGAGATCCGGAAGCCTCCAGATCCGTACCTCGGGTAAAGCCCACGAAGACACGCCCTTGTCCCGGGTGGACACGGGTAGGGCCTACCTTGCGCACAGGCCGGAGACGCCGGGCCGGCTCGACGATGTTGGCGCAGACATCCGGCCCGGGTGTTTACCCGTCGATCTTTCCGATGAACACCTGGATCCCGCCGAACGGAACCCGGAAACCATACTCCACGGAAGCAGCGTCAGGTCCCCAGCCGGCATTGTCGATGTAGAGCCGGCCTCGACGACTCTTGCTCATCCTTCCAACTATGTATCCCTCGAGCCCTGGAAGGGAGCCCCTTGAGAACTCAACACCATCGAGCATCTGCCCCACGGTGGGCGCCAACTGTCATGGTTTTATCACGGCAGATGTCTGAGTTACCGAACTTGGGTTCAGAGCCGGCGCCATGGTAGTGGACTCAAGAGGGTTGATTGGGACGAAGGACACGAATTTACCCAGGTTCGGCCCCTCAAGTCGAGGTAAAAGCCTACATCCTGCTTGTGTTTGTTATTGCTTGTTGTATCGATTACAAGGTGCTCAAAAGCTTGACCTAGTTCTTGGTGACCTATCCCTAAGTCGCCCCGGCTCTGCCTTTATATAAGAGGTCAGAGCCGTCGGGTCTTGCAATCATACAGTCGGATCATGTTTATATCTCCGAGTCTATCTCTGTCTTCTTTAATCAAGTCACCCTTGATATGTCTTGTCCACCCGGGTCTTCGCCATCCGGCCCATGTAAGAACCGCCTATCGTCCTGGGCCTTGAATTGACACCGTCTTCATGGGCCGACTTACAGGTCGATGTTGTGATCCGGAACCCCTCAGCCGGGTCATATCACGGGGTTATATCCCCAACAGGATCCATGTATGAAAACAAAGTATGGACTTTGGAAGTATTAACTAAAGGGCGAAAGGCCATTTAGAATAAATGGATCTTTAAGAAGAGACGGACGCGGACGGTAATGTCACCGTCTATAAAGCTCGACTTGTGGCAAAGGGTTTTTCACAAGTTCAAGGAGTTGACTATGATGAGACCTTCTCACCCGTAGCGATGCTTAAGTCCGTCAGAATCATGTTAGCAATAGCTGCATATTTCGACTATGAAATTTTGCAGATGGATGTCAAAACAGCGTTCCTTAACGGTTTCCTTGAGGAAGAGTTGTATATGATGCAGCTGGAAGGTTTTGCCGATCTAGAGAATGCTGACAAAGTTTGCAAACTCCAGCGATCCATTTATGGACTGGTGCAAGCATCTCGGAGTTGGAATAAGCATTTTGATGAGGTAATCAAAGCGTTTGGTTTTATACAAGTTTACAGAGAAGCTTGTATTTACAATAAAGTGAGTGGGAGCTCTATACCGTTTCTAATATTATATGTGGATGACATATTGCTGATTCGAAACAATATAGAAATGCTGGAAAGCGTGAAGGAATATTTGAACAAGAGTTTTTCAATGAAGGACCTAGGAGAAGCTGCTTTCATATTAGGCATTAAGATCTATAGAGATAGATAGAGACGCTTGATAGCACTTTCACAAAGCACATACCTTGATAGGGTTTTGAAGAATTTCAAAATGGATCAGTCCAAGAAGGGGTTCTTGCCTGTGTTACAAGGTGTGAAGTTGAGTAAGACTCAATGCCCAGTGACTGCAGAAGATAGAGAGAAGATGAGTGTCATCCCCTACGCTTCAGCCATAGGCTCTATCATGTATGCGATGCTGTGCACAAGACCCGATGTTAGGCTTGCCATAAGTATGGCCGGAAGGTTTCAAAGTGATCCTGGAATGGAGCACTGGACGGCGGTCAAGAATATCCTTAAGTACTTGAAAAGGACTAAGGAAATGTTTCTCGTTTATGGAGGTGATCAAGCGCTCGTCATAAAGGGTTATGTTGATGCAAGCTTTGACAATCATCGGGATGACTAATGTTGGGGATCATAGTAGTAAATTCAAAATTTTCCTACGCATCACCAAGATCAATCTATGGAGAAACCAGCAACGAGCAAAGGGGGAGTGCATCTTCATACCTTTGAAGATCGCAAAGCGGAAGCGTTACAAGAACGTAGTTGGTGGAGTCGTACTCGTAGCGATTCAGATCACGGTCGATTCGATCTAAGCGCCGAACAACGGCGCCTCCGCATTCAACACACGTGCAGCCGCCGGGACGTCTCCTGCACCTTGATCCAGCAAGGAGGAGGGAGATGTTGGGGAAGACAACTCCAACAGCAACACGATGGCGTGGTGGTGGTGGAGCAGCGCGGTACTCCGACAGGGCTTCGCCAAGCACTACGGAGGACGAGGAGGAGGAGAGGTAGGGCTGCGCCGAGAGAGAGAGAGAGAGAGAGAGAGAGAGAGAGAGAGTTGCGTGTGGCAGCCCCCAAAACCCTCACTATATATAGGAGGAGGGGAGGAGGGTGCACCCCCTCTAGGGTGCACCCCCTCTAGGGTTCCCACCGTAGGGGGTGCGGCAACCCTAGATGAGGATGGCCGGCGGCCAAGAGAGGGAGAGAGGGGGCACGCCCTAGGGTGGGCCTAGGGCCCATCCGCGCCTAGGGTTTGCCCCCTCTCCTCCTAGCTGCGCCTTGGGCTGAGGTGGGAGGCGCACCAGCCCACCTAGGGGCTGGTTCCCTCCCACTCTTGGCCCATGTAGCCTTCCGGGGCCGGTGGCCCCTCCCGATGGACCCCTGGAACCATTCCGATGGTCCCGGTACCTTACCGGTGATGCCCAAAACACTTCCGATGACCAAATCCTCACTTCCTATATATGAATCTTTACCTTCGGACCATTACAAAACTCCTCATGACGTCCGGGATCTCATCCGGGACTCCGAACAACCTTAGGTAACCACGTACACTATTCCCATATAACCCTAGCATCATCGAACCTTAAGTGTGTAGACCCTACGGGTTCGGGAGGCATGTAGACATGACCGAGACACCTCTCCGTTCAATAACCAACAGCAAGATATGGATACCCATGTTGGCTCCCACATGCTCCACGATGATATCATCGGATGAACCACGATGTCGGGGATTCAATCAATCATGTATACAATTCCCTTTGTCCATCGGTATGTTACTTGCCCAAGATTCAATCGTCGGTATCCTTATACCTTGTTCAATCTCGTTATCGGCAAGTCTCTTTACTCGTTTCGTAACACATGATCCCGTGACCAACTCCTTAGTCACATTGAGCTCATTATGATGATGGATTATCGAGTGGGCCCAAAGATACCTTTCCGTCACACGGAGTGACAAATCCCAGTCTCGATTCGTGCCAACCCAACAGATACTTTCGGTGATACCCGTAGTGTACCTTTATAGACATCCAATTACGTTGTGAAGTTTGGCACACCCAAAGTATTCCTACGGTATCCGAGAGTTGCACAATCTCATGGTCTAAGGAAATGATACTTGACATTAGAAAAGCTTTAGCAGACGAACTACACGATCTTGTGCTATGCTTAGGATTGGGTCTCGTCCATCACATCATTCTCCTAATGATGTGATCCTATTATCAACGACATCCAATGTCCATGATCACTAAACTGTGACCATCTATTGATCAACGAGCCAGCCAACTACAAGCTCACTAGGACATGTGGTCTATGTATTCACACATGTATTGCGGTTTCCGGTTAATACAATTATAGCATGAACAATAGACAATTATCATGAACAAGGAAATATAATAATAATCACTTTATTATTGCCTCTAGGGCATATTTCCAACATCCATATTTATTCTCAATGGGGGAGCGGTAAGCTGCTGCAGTTCCAAGCAAAGCGAGCGCAGTACATCACAGCCTCAGAGGCAGCGAAGGAAGGTGTCTGGATAAAGCAGTTCATGACAGATCTTGGAGCAGTGCCCAGTGCACTGAATCCAATGGCTCTGTTCTGTGATAACACTGGTGCCATTGCCCTAGCCAAGGAACCAAGGTTTCACAAGTGGACTTGACACATAAGGCGACGCTTCAATTCCATCTGCGATTACATCGAGAAGAAGGACATAAATATTTGCAAAGTGCACACGGATCTGAATGTTGCAGACCCGTTGACTAAACCTCTTCCAAGGGCTAAACATGATCAACACCAAAACTGCATGGGTGTTCGATTCATTACAATGTAAATCACATAGTGATGTGAACTAGATTATTGACTCTAGTGCAAGTGGGAGACTGTTGGAAATATGCCCTAGAGGCAATAAATAATGTGTTTATTATTATATTTCCTTGTTCATGATAATCGTTTATTGTCCATGCTATAATTGTGTTGATTGGAAACTAAATACATGTGTGGACATATAGAATAACACTATGTCCCTAGTATGCCTCTAGCAGGCTAGCTCGTTGATCAAAGATGGTTAAGGTTTCCTAGCCATGGACATGAGATGTCATTTGATAGAGGGATCACATCATTAGGAGAATGATGTGATGGACAAGATCCAAACTATGAACGTAGAATATGATCGTGTCAGTTTATTGCTATTGTTTTCTGCATGTCAAGTATTTGTTCCTATGACCATGAGATCATGCAACTCACTGACACCGGAAGAGTGCCTTGTGTGTATCAAATGTCGCAACGTAACTGGGCGACTATAAAGGTGCTCGACAGGTATCTCCGAGGGTGTATGTTGAGTTGGCATGGATCAATACTGGGATTTGTTACTCCGTGTGATGGAGAGGTATCTCAGGGCCCACTCGGTAATACAACATCACAACAAGCCTTGCAAGCAATGTGACTAAGTGTTAGTCGTGGGATCTTGTATTATGGAACGAGTAAAGAGACTTGTCGGTAACGAGATTGAACTAGGTATACAGATACCGATGATCGAATCTCGGGTAAGTAACATACCGAAGAACAAATGGAACAACATACGGGATTGTCGGAATCCTTGACATAGAGGTTCGACCGATAAAGATCTTCGTAGAACATGTAGGAACCAATATGGGCATCCAGGTCCCGCTATTGGTTATTGACCGTAGAGGTGTCTCGGTCATGTCTACATGGTTCTCGAACCCGCAGGGTCTGCACATTTAAGGTTCGGTGACGTTTCGGTAGAGATGAGTTATGTGTGTTGGTGACCGAAGGTTGTTCGGAGTCCCGGATGATATCCCGGACGTGACAAGGAGCTCCGGAATGGTCCGGAGGTGAAGATTCATATATAGGAAGTTCCGTGTTGGTTACCGGGAAAAGTCTGGGTGTCACCAGTAACGTATCGGGGGTGTCGGGAGGGTCCCGGGGGTCCACCGGAAGGGGCCACCAGCCCCAAAGGCCTACATGGGCTATGAGAGAGGGCACACCAGCCCCTAGTGGGCTATCCACCCCTCTCACAAAGGCCCATGCGGCAAGGGGGTTGGTGGGAGGGCCAACCCTAGGGTTGGCGCCACCTTTCTTGGGTGGCAAGTCACCCTAGGGCCCCTCCACCCTTGGCCGCCGCCCCAAGGGGAAAACCCTAGGGGTTTGGGCGCACCACCCCTCCCCCTATATATATGTGAGAGGGAGGAGGGCAGATGCACCCTAAGCCACGGCGCAGCCCTTCCTCCCTCTCCGATGGCCTCTCCTCTAGTAGATTGATTCGGCGCCGCTTAGCGAAGCTCTGTCGGATGAGCTCCACCACCGCCGTCGCCACGCCGTCGTGTTACCGGCGAACCCATCTACCTCTCCGCTCCCTCTTGCTGGATCAAGAAGGCGAAGATCTTCATCAAGCTACATGTGTGCTGAACGCGGAGGTGCCGTCCGTTCGGCACTTGATCGGGAGTTCGTGGGACGACTTGCGATTTGGATTGCGAAGACGTACGACTACATCAACCGCGTTTTTTAACACTTCCTCTAGCGATCTACTAGGGTACGTAGATCCAATCTCTCCTCTCATAGATGCTCATCTCCTAGATTGATCTTGGTGAAGTGTAGGAAATTTTTTGTTTCCCATGCAACGTTCCCCAACATATCTATCCTATAACCCAGTCCCCCAACTACCACTATGAGCCGGTAAAATAGAAAACCCTATTAAGGTCAAACCTTTGCCTTGCGCATAGTCCACTTGAGCTAGATGATGACGATCCTGAGTTCCTCATGATGGACCACCTTTCTTGATTGCGCCGGCTTGATGAAGATTAGGATTGCTCCCCCATAGTCCACTCTGGGCGAGCCACTCTTCGGTACATCTTCACGAATTCATTGTCACCACAATTAACGGCAAGCTCCAAGCATGATCTCTCCGTGATGCTTCACTTGATCTTGCACACCGCAACCTTGATAACGATCACCACTTGATGTCATCCTCCATGGATTGTATGGGATCTTCTTATTGATGCTAGACCATGGAAACATACCTAACCCCACAAAGAACACTCACAGGGAACATGGGTTAGTGCACAAAGCGTAATGGACAATGCTTACCATACCATGGGATCACTTGACCCCTTTCGGTACATCTTGTATGCTTTGTGTGTTGATCAACTTTATTCACTCTTTGACTTAGTCTTGATCAACCTTGTATCTTATCTTCTCTATGACCAATCTTTGGATAAAACCTTGAATACCACCTTGGTCACCATATAAACTCCTTGAAACCAACAGATGGACTTCAAGAAGTGCCTATGGACAAATCCTTCAAATATAACTTAAGGCAACAATTAGTCCATAGGGATTTTCATCAATTACCCAAAACCACACATGGAGAAATGTGCTCTTGCAACAACGAAAAGCTATACATGAAGGAATCTTACACAACCCTCATGCTACCAACTCATTTGTTAATAATTTCATTGCGGAGCCTATCCAGGAACCGAAACAAGCAAAACCTTATCTTGCAAGCTCATCTATAAGGAGTACGTTTGGAAGGCGCCTGGTCTGGGCATGAACATCATGCAAGCTCATCTATAAGGAATCCTGAGAGTACATGGAAGGCGTCTGGTGTGGGCATGGACATAATTCATGTTGATGATGGATTGTCGAGGATTGGAAATGGTGGAGCATCAGGAGCAGCTTGTAGAGACCATGACGGGACTTTCCTGGGATCCTCGTCAATGGTTTTCAATGATATCCATGATCCGGCAACATTGGAAGTAATCGCTTGCAGGGAAGCTTGGGCTTTAACGCATGATCCCTTTCTAAGACGAATCGTTATTGCTTGTGACTATCAACCAGTCATGTTGAGATAAAAAAAAGGGATCAGAGGGAAGATAAAGCGCTATCATCAAGAAGATCGAAGCTTCAACAAAGGACTTCATTAGTTGTGTTTTATTTTTGAAGGTCGCGTTTTAAATTTTGATGCCCATAATTTAGCCAAATTTGCTTCGTCATTAGGAGTGGGTCGCCATTTGTGGCTGGGTTTGCCCCATGACCTGATTATTATCCCTGTACACCAAACTCTGGCTTAATAAAGTGTGGTTTAGAGCATCTACAGTCGGGCCCCCTATACCCTCCTCAAATGCCCGGGTAGGCCACCCGGTCACAAAAAATCGACCCAGACAAGCCTCTCAAACGGCCCTCAAACGCTCGGGCTGACCGGCACCCCCCATATCCAGCCCAAATATGAGGCAGGTATGGGAGCGCCCGGACGCACCCGGGCGCGCCCTCCACGTCGTACTGACGTGTGGCCCCACACGGACTTGCCGGGGAACCCAAAGGTTCGACCGTCGCCGCGGTGTGAACTCCGTGTGGCGCCACGTGGCGCTGCTCAACATCTCCGCCCAAGGTCGGGGCTGGCTATTTAAGCCAGCCGGCGCCCCCAGTCCTATCACATCCGCCTCCTCCCTCTCTTCGCCGCCAGTCGAGCCCTTCCGCCTCCTCTCGTTGTTCCCTCTCCGTCAGGATGGTCCGCCGGCTCATCACCACCTACGCGCAGCTGACGCCGGAGCGGCGCCAACAAATTGAGGAGGAGTACCACGCTCGCCGCGCCGCCCGCATCGCTGCATGTCTCCCTCCGGACTCGTCGGAGACAAAGGAGGAGCTGGAGGAGGAAGAGCTGTCGGAGGAGGAGGAGCTGGAGGCAATGGATGAGGAGGAGCCGAAGCAGGAGGCTCCCCGCTTGACCATGGCGGAGGCGGACGCGGAGTTCGTCATCGCCCAATCGGACGAGATGGCAGAGTAGCAGGCCATCCTGGATTCCATCCGGGATGAGGCCGAGCTGGAGGCCAACCGCAGGCTCATCCGACAGAGGCGGGCGAAAGCTGACGCCCTCTTCAACGAGCTGGAGGCCGAGATCGAGGCCGAGGAAGCCGCAACGGAGGGGGCAACAGCGTCGGCGCCCGAGGGAGTGGACCTACGGCAAGCGCATATCTATCCGCCGAAGGAGACGCAGATCGTCTACATCTCCGACGAAGAGTAGATAGATTTTTACGTAGTACGTAGATTTTATTTAGTTGCATGCTTTTATATGGATTTGAGGAAGAAATATGAAATGTTAGGATGCAAAGAGCTTTATTTAAGACGTGCCCGGTCAGTATCCGCGATGCACACAGATCGTTTGAGGGTCTGGATTTGAAAGGTCATAGATGCTCTTACCGCTAAAAAATTGTCACAGAAAGGAAAAAACCGAGACGAACCAACCGGCTCCACCATGCAAAGCCGCGTCCGCCGGCACGCTCGCCTCATCAACCGCCCAGCTCGGCGAGCCGCGCGCGCCCGGTGCCCCGCACAGGAAACCCGGCACCTCGCCCAGCGACCGCGCCACAAAAAGCAGGAGCCAGACCACGAAAAGCCACGCCGACGCGGCGCCCCCAGTGACCACCGACAGCGCCGCGCTGCCGACGACCGACGCCGTCGGCTCGATCGATCACATCGTTTCTCACCGTTTTTTCCACCTGAAAAGGTTCAAAACCCCTGCGCCTGCGGCTCCACTTCACCCGTCGGGCCCGCGCCACCCCGTCCCCTACATCAACCCCGGTCGCGCCACGGGACGTAGCGCCCGCGCTCGCCCATCTTTCGACGCAGCCCGTGCCTTTTTCCGGCGGAAGGCAGGCAGGCAGGCAGAACCCCGGGAGGCAGGACGCGACCCGCATGGACATCAAGGAGCGGATCCGCCGCGCGCCGCGGGAGGAGGAGGGGGAGGCGCCCGTGGCGGCGTCGCCGCGCGGGAGGAAGGGCGGGGCGGCGACGCTGCTGCTGCGGTGGTCCCTGCTGGTCGCGGCGCTCCTGGTCTGCGTCGTCCTCCTCCTCCTGCTCGCCGGGGGCTCCGCCGCGCGGAGGGGCCGTCTCCTCGACCCGGATCCTTCCTCCGGCCGCGATGGCCCGCGCCTCGTCCGTCCGCGAGAAGGTGCGTATTCTACGTGACACAAACCAAAGTATGGCGGCGACAGTTTCCATTTTTGAGTTCGGCTGCGCTAGGACGGTAGGACCACAGGTTTCTGTGTAAGCCCTGAATTTCTCCGAGTAGTACTCTAGTACCTGTGGATGGCGACGTTACATTCAGGAATCAGGATGCCAAGCATGGCGCCTTTAATGTCTGGGCTTCTGTATGCTTTGCTGGCCCCAGCTCTCATCACATGTGTTTTTTTTTGTACCAATTTGCTACAGTAGTAAATGTCTTCGTATAAACGTGATATCCATAGCATACGAGCATTGATGCTAAATTACATTATCATCATTTCCCATGGTACACAGTGTGTCAGTGCCAGCTTTGTCTAGTTTGTATATGTGCTATACATGATTTTTTCTGATGCAATATTTTTCTGCTTTTGTGTTTCCAGAAGATGGCACCTCAGGATCTCCGGAAGTTGTCAAGGACAATTTACTTGGAGGCTTGCTAGTTCCTGGTTTCGATGAACAATCATGCCTAAGTAGGTACCAATCAGTGCTGTATCGTCGAATATCGCCCCACTTTCCATCTACCTACCTCTTGGAAAGATTAAGGGAACAAGAGGCGCTCCAGAAGAAGTGTGGCCCACATACTGAATTATACATGAAAGCCATTGAGCAGCTTAAGTCTGGTCAGGATATTAAGGTTATGGACTGCAACTATCTGGTCTGGACTGCTTACAGTGGTCTGGGGAACAGGATCTTGACAATTGCCTCAGCATTTCTGTATGCCATCCTTACAAACAGAGTCCTACTTGTCGACGGAGATAAAGGCACCGCAGATCTCTTCTGCGAACCATTTCCGGAAACTTCATGGTTGCTACCGTCAGATTTCCCTATTAAGCAGTTCAAGAACTTCAGTGTTGCTTCTCCTGAGAGTTACGGAAACAAGCTGAAGAGTAAAGTTGTTCATCCTAGCCCTGCTTTTGTCTATCTTCATTTGGCTCATGACTATAGTGACTATGATAAGCTTTTCTTCTGTGAAGATAATCAGCACTATCTCCAAACAATTCCATGGCTGATCCTGAAATCAGATAATTACTTTGTGCCTTCACTTTTCCTGATCCCAGCATACCAAGAGGAACTCATGAGGCTTTTCCCCCAGAGAGATGCTGTTTTCCATCACTTGGGACGCTACTTGTTTCACCCGAGCAATGCGGTCTGGGGCATGATTACAAGATACTATGATTCTTATCTTGCCAGAGCTGATGAAAAGTTGGGTATCCAGATCAGAGTCTTCGACGCCGAAACTGGTCCGTTTCAGCATGTCCTGGACCAGGTCCTTGCATGTACACTCAAGGAACACTTGTTGCCAGAGGTTAATACTCAGGAGCCAATTGTCTCACCAAGTAAGGCCAAGTCGAAAGTTGTTCTAGTTACTTCTTTAAACTCAGGATACTATGAAAAATTCAGAGACATGTACTGGGAGCATCCTACCGCAAATGGTGAGACAATTAGCTTCCATCAGCCAAGTCACGAGGAACATCAAAACTCAGACAAGAAAATGCACAACAGGAAAGCCTGGGCAGAGATATATCTGCTAAGCTTATCTGATGTCATGGTGACCAGTGCATGGTCGACTTTTGGGTATGTTGCCCAGGGTCTCAGTGGTTTGAAGCCATGGCTTCTGTTCAAGCCTGAAAATCGCACTGCCCCTGACCCGCCTTGCCGCCAAGTTCTGTCCATGGAGCCTTGTTTCCATGCTCCACCTTTCTATGATTGCAAAGCTAAGAGAGGAGTTGATACGGGAAAACTTGTCCCTCATGTAACACATTGTGAAGATATGAGCTGGGGGCTTAAGCTAGTCGATCGGAGTTAGTGGTAGATGCGGTGCGTGTTTTCTATCCAATTCATATATGTACAGTGCAGGCTAATATATGCTTAGTTGTGTGGTATAGGGTACAACTCTGTTTCTATATTACAGGAATGCCTTTTCTAGCTGGTTGATATAGATGCAATGGCATGAACTGCTGCATTTGTTATCAAAGATATGTTCTGCAGCTTGCAAGACATGCTAGTTTTATTTTCCTTGTCTGTATTATTTTCGTGTTCTGCAACTTGCATTGAAGCATATGTAAAAGGCCATGGCAGTGTTTTTCTGCCGCAACATCGAAAACAAGCCATTATGGCTGCCATGGCAGAGTTTTGCCGAAAAGCTGTCAGGTCGAAGAACTGCAAAAATGCTGCCATGGCAGAGTTTCACCGAAAAAAGCGCAAGCATATATTGCATACTAGTTTCACCGAAAAAAGCACAAGCATATATTGCATACTAGGATCAATTGCAAGAACCAGAAGCATCATTGTATCAATAAAATGCAAATGTATCTTATTTGCATTTGAAGAGAATCAATTTGTCACCCCACCTGTACTGTGTAGTCGGTTTTTTATAGTTCCTCCCATGGAAATTCCACATTCAGTTTTTTGCAAAAAGGGGAGCTGAGAAGAAGTGTAAGAAATCATTCTGATTTGTTGTGCTACACCTTTAGATGAAGAAAACGAAAAATAAATGAAGTTTCGAGACAGAGAGTTTTCAAGACAAGGTTAGTGCATGAATGATATTTTTGTTGAACGGGTCTGAAAGATGTGTCAAAAGATTATCGATGGGCCCAGCATGAGTCACAGAAGCTTGCACAATAAAGCCAAGCATAGCAACCATTGCCAACCTCCCTGTGATTCACAGAAAATAATATTAGCAAATTACAAATATTACTACAGGATTATCTTGCAAGCAATTGTAAGACATTGAACCTACCATTCTTAATTTCTTTCAGCTTCACTTCATTTGCATTCTCTATATCTTTGGCCAGCCCCATTGGGTTAAATAGTGGACCCCCAGGGTATCTGTTCAGATTTGAGAATTGTAATGATAATTTAATTAAAGCAGTGAGCCAGATACTTGTCAAGGGAAATGTTTTCAGTTTTTGTATGAGAAAATGTTGTAGCACTTACCCTGGCTGTAAACCTTCAAGTGAAGCTTCTATCCCAAGGAATGTCCCTTCCTTTGCTTGTGATCCTGGACTGACGAAGTCCATGTACCTCTTGGTTTCGACAAATCTGTCGAGGATCAGAGTTATGATAGAAACAGGTCAGTCTTGTCCTGTTTGAAGTCATTACAGTCTACACCATTTTAAAAACTTCTGAGTTGCTGGAAGAATTCTTATACAGCTGAGTAAATGTTTCAGTTGGATTTCGAATTACCCCATCAAGAGAAGCTGGACAAAGAATAGTGCTGTGGTGTTGGCGAAGTCGAATTTCGTGGCACCTGCTTCAAACCACACTGGTAGGTTGCCGAGTCCTGACACACGGATCAACTACATTGAAAACACACAAATTAGATCATGCTCTGTATGATAGAAGCACAGCGGAGCATCAAAATCATGGATTTCATGCTTGTTTTCTCACAGTGTTTTTCATAGTTTATCCTAATTTAGGCACCTCTACAGCTATTTTGGGGAAATGAAGCTTCAGCACTATGGTTTTTATAAAACTGAGAAGATGTTACATTTTTCAGGAACTGGCAAAGAGGTCAAGAAGGGAGCAACTTACATCGGTTCCGAGGATGCCGGCGACCCCTGCCATGGCGAACCGGCAGTGCACGAGCTCAGCCTGGACGTACCACTTCAAGTCCTCAGGCTGCTCCCCGAGCCCCAGGGGATCAAACCCGTAGTCACCGGGCAGCCTACAACCACAAACGTCAAGCAAATCCATCAACCTAGCAACCGACCATCGCCACCCGCAGAGGACGCCGGCAGAGATTGCAACAGGTGACTGACGTGCCGTCGAGGTACGCTGGCGGGTCCAACCCAGGGAGCCATGTCGGGCGCTCCGCGATAGCCCGGACCGCGAACCGGGCTCGCGGCGAGGGGACATGGCGTCCAGGCATGGTCACCATGCTGATGCTGCTGAAAGGCGTGGGCGGCCTGGAGGAGAGGCTGCAGACTCTTCCATGGACGTTAGCTGCTAACACCATGGCCGCCGCCGGACTTGGCTGGTAGATCCCTTGTTGGCCTGACTGCAGCCGGCGAGGGTCCTTCTTGGCTCCTGCTGGTTTGTTTGGGGCGTGTGGGTGGTGCGTCGGACGGATCAAAAAGCCGTGGATATGGATTATGCAACAAGTGGCGTTCGTACTTCGTAGCTCCAGTGGTTGTCAAGCCTGCAGCTTGTGTTCTGGATCCAGGCCGGAGTGTTTTTTTACGAGAGTACAATCGAAAGTCGCTCACGTACACGAACATACAATTCATCCCTATGAATGCATGCATGCACATCTTATCCTTATGAGCATTTTTGAAAGACTAAGCCGATATATCATTTTGAGATTGACAAAGTCGTCACAGACGCCTTCGTTGTCGATGAAAACGTCTCCTCCCACTAAAAACACATCACCGAAAGACCTGAAATAAATCCAAAAAAATGCAAGCACCAACATCAAATCTGGGTATGAACTCTGATGGACAGGGATATCACAGTCCTCCTAACCATCCAAATACAGGTTGGTTTGTCAGGTCGGAGTGTATTGAACGGTTTGGCCCAAGGGAGAGACGGACACGGCGAAAGCACATTTGTGTGTGCGCGCTAGGGTTACCACACTTCTACAGAATTGTGCCAAAAATTATTAATTCCGAGGCTAATTTTTTGCAAAAAACATTAGTCGTCCGATTAGCTCGATTTATGCTTGTTCATGACAGATGGGACCCGCTGGGCATGGTGACGTGGCACGAAATGACGGTTCACCAATAGACACAATAGCATAGACTAAATTGTAAAAAATCCAAAAGAGGATAAGGTGCGGCCGGCGAGCCGCATCTCCACCGTGACTCCCCTACGTCGGCGTGCAGCAGCAGCTCCCCACACCTCCCTTGCACTGGAGAGTGGCAGCAGCTTCCCGCGCCTCCCCGGCATCGGCGAGCGGCAGCAACTCCGCCTCGCATTGCGCCGTCGTGCAGCAGCAGCTCCCCACCGCCTGACACCCCCTGCGCCGGCGAGCAGCAGCTCCTCCTGACACCCCCTGCGCCGACGAGCAGCAGCTCCGCCTCGCACCCCCTCCCTCCCCCGCGCGCCGGCGGGCACCGGCAGCTCCGCCTCACACACCCTGCGCCGGCGAGCAGCAGCTCCGCCTTGCACCCCCCCCCCCCCCGCCGGCAGGCACCGGCAGCTCTGCCTCACACCCCTTGCGTCGGCGAGCAGCAGCTCCGCCTCGCACCCCCCCCCCCCCCCCGCCGGCGGGCACCGGCAGCTCCGCCTCCCACCCCTACGCCGGCGAGCAGCAGCTCCGCCTCGCACCCCGCCGCGCCGGTGGGCACCCCCCGTGTCGGCGGGCACAGTCAGCTCCGCCCCACACCCCCTGCGTCGGCGGGCACCGTCAGCTGCGCCTCACACCCCCTGCCCCGGCGAGCAGCAGCTCCGCCGCGCACCCCCTGCGTCGGCGAGCAGCAGGCAGCTCCGCCCCCCTCCCCCCTCGCGCCGGCGAGCAGCAGTAGCCCATGGAGACGAGCGACGCAAGCGCCCGAACGTCGCCGTCTTTGAGCAGGAGGAAGACGCTGCGTCGTCGACGTTAGGGTAGGACGGGTGGCGCCCCAAAAATGCTAGAATACGTAAGTTTACGAGACCTGCCAAACTAATCTAAACAGCCCCCCCTGATTTTCGGGGGGCGGGCCCGTCCTTCCCTAAACACCAATCTTATTCTTCCACGTTAGCTACTGCGTAAACATAAGTAGCTCCTTTACGTAAGTCTAGCAAAGCCCGGTGGCGCCCTGCCCATGGACTCTCCTGCAACGGAATGGGGACGACGGCGTGATCCGACGCGGAGGACCCGATTGCTTTTTTTCTTCGGGGGTCTTTTTTGCAAACAAAATGGTGTAGGGATGTAACTGTCATTTTTTTGCCACGTCGCCCTGTCCAGCGGGTCCCACCTGTCATAAAAGAGTTTAAATCGAGCTAATCAGACGACTAGTGTTTTTGCAAAAAATTAGCCTCTCCTGCAAGGGAATGGGGATGGCGGCGTGATCCTACGTGGAGGACCCGATTGCTTTTTTCTTTCAGGGGTCTTTTTGCAAAACAAAATGGTGTAGGGATGTAATTGTTATTTTTTGCCACGTTGCCCTGTCCAGCGGGTCCCACCTGTCATAAACAAGTTTAAATCGAGCTAATAAGACGACTAGTGTTTTTGCCAAAAATTAGCCTCTCCTGATGGGGACGACGGCGTGATCCGACGCGGAGGACCCGATTGCTTTTTTCTTTTAGGGGTCTTTTTTGCAAAACAAAATGGTGTAGGGATGTAATTGTCATTTTTTTGCCACGTCGCCCTGTCCAACGAGTCCCACATGTCATAAACGAGTTTAAATTGAGCAAATCAGACGACTAGTGTTTTTTTTTGCAAAAAATTAGCCTCGGAACTAATGATTTTTGGCACAATTCCGTAGAAGTGTGGTTTCTACAACCCTAGCCTTCCATGTCGTGATTTTCTACAATTCACTCATCAAACTCCACACGAGGAATACAAAAGGGGTTATCCGGTTGAATTTATAATCTATAATACCTAAATAGTTCATCCCCACTATGTTATTTCTCTTGACATGCAGCCTATACACATCATCAGCCTGTCACGTCATCAATTCTTCACTCTTTTGTTAGAACAATTCTCCAGTCAATCAATTGTGAGACATGCAGCCTATCCATCTTAACTACCATGAGCTTAATCTTCTGTAGCCTCCCAGCCTATCCATCTTAACTACCATGAGCTTAATCTTCTGTAGCCTCCCGGGTGGAGCAGATAATTAGCAAAAAAAAATTATCTATTGCTAGACTCTACATGCAAGCATGAAGCATCCATCGCTAGCTATTGGCTAATAAACGACAATAAGTACGTTCATGCAGCCGTTCCACTAATATCCGCTATGAGGCTGGTCGTAATGAAAGTATCATAGGTAGTATCATGCATCACTAGTGCAGAATCGGTCTATAGTCGCGGTTCGTAAGGGCCTTTAGTGCCGGTTCTCGAACCGGCACTAAAGGGTGAGGCCTAAAGGCCACCCCCTTTAGTCCCGGTTCAACACGGCCCGGCACCAAAAGCCCACCACGTGGCATGTGCCGGCATCATGGGCTGGGGGATCTTTAGTCCCGGTTGGTAACACCAACAGGGACTAAATGTATTTCGTTTTATTTGTCCTTTTAATCGTTTAGGGGTTTGTGAATTAATTATGATTTAATTTTCCTTTTAATTATGTGTTTTCCATTTAATTAATTTTCATTTCAAACATATATTACACTACTACATACTATACACACGTTGTGCATATATATATATATATATATATTCATTGAATTGATAGTGTGACGACCATTCACACACACACACACATATATATATATATATATAATTTCTTTTATAATTTGAGGATCATTACATATATATGCAGGCGTTACTTGTTTTTGATCTTTTAATGGCATTCTCCTTTGGGATCTATGACCTGATTGACCAGAAATCCATCTATTTCCTCTTGAATTGCTCGTACCCGAGCCTTTGGTAGGAGCTGGCCCCGCATCTCCGTCAACTACAAGATGGAGATCAAGATGACTATATTAGTTGTTTGTGTATATATATATATATATTAGCTAGATCATGATAAAAAAAATTATGGATAGTGTTCTGGCAAACGCATCCAAAGATTTCTTTCATCTCTGCTCCTTTTAGATGTCATCATGCGGATGTTCTCGCAAACGTAGTATGCGCATAAACTAGTCCCCTGCTCCTGCCTCATGCACTTTATGAGAATAAAATTCAATCAGGTAATAATTAATCAAGCATGATAATGATATTGAAACTAGAATTAAAGAGATGCATGGACGTAGCTAGCTAGTACTACTTAATTACCTTGGATCGCACCCATTTTAGCTGTTGTGCCCAGCCGCCTGGGACCTGTTTGATGAACTTGGCCCATGCCCTGCCCGCACGGCAAAGAAAATGAATAAATGAGTTATTAACTAGTTGATATCAGGAAATGAAATAATTAAAGAGGCCGACATATTACGATAATGATTGAAATTACCTGTCAAGCATCCCCTCACGATTGCGTATTCGGATGGATTCTTATATAGTGAGTCAAGTGCTTCAACTTTTCCCTTGTCAACTTCAATGATTAACAAGATTCAGTTGTAACTGCATGCGCACACGTTTTGTATAATTAAGTGAGCATGTGCATAACTCATCAAGTACACTTATTAACATCTAGTAAGCAAAAAATAGAATTTATGATGCAAGATATATATAATAACACTCACCCGAAGTTGTAAGGAAGTAGTATTTCTAGTTGGGTGTTTAGATGCTTTAAAAAAATCTAGCAGGGATTTCTCCGTGTCTTTTCTCGAATATTGAGTTTCCCATATCGCCTGATTAACCATATGTGAGTCAATGAACCCAATGCCATAGCGCCCAGCTTGTTTCATTTCATATATCTTCATTCTGCATAAAACCATAGAAACGAATATAGTGAGGATAATTACAGGTAATGAACGAGAGCACAACTAGCTAGGGACTTAAATTATAGAAAAAAAATCACTTACAGACAATAGCAACTGACTAAAGATTTGTCGAGTGCGTCTTGATTGAATAACTGAAACAACTCTGAATAATGAATCCACAGATGTTTTTTATGGAAGTAATGCCTCTTCTTGACTCTCACCATGAGGGACTATGTATTGGTATTTGCTGTTATTTGCATGTATCACGTATGCAAATTGTACATTCTTGTTGGTAGAAGCTTGACATCTTCAGGCTTGACCAGAGGTTTGCCGCGGGCATACTGATATTTTACTTCCTCCTCTTTAAGCCCGGGGATTTCCTCAAGGCCTAGGAGTTGTTCAAAAGTGATACCGACCTCTTTAGCCTGCCTTATATGATCGTCGGTTACTCCTAACTGACCGGAAGTACTCATAGGTGTTTGTACAATGAGCGGGGGGATCGATTGCACTGCCTGTTCTCCCAACTAGGGAACAATTTTCTCGCTTTTTTGCTAACTCCTTGGCTCAAGCTCGAGCTCGACTCCTTTTGTCCTGCAAGATATGACTTCTTGATAGACCGCACATAGTCGCAGTCCTTCTGATTGACAGTCGGTCGAGCCATATCAATAAAGTGTTGTGAGACATGCTCATGTACTTTCTCCTTTGGCGGATGGGGCGGTTTCGGTCCAAAATGCGCCTTCACTTTGGCATCCACTGCGCTCTCGAGTTCCTCCTCAGTCAGGTGGTAAGGAAACTTCGGAAGAGTCTTGAGGCTTGGACCATATTTGTATTTCTTGCCTGTCGTACAACTAGTCGTCGTAGTTGCGGCTTCTCTCTTCCGATGTTGCTTTGGCGACGAAGCATGCTGAGTCGACGGAGCACGCTGATGTCGTGCCGGACTTGGAGGAGGAGTCGGCTGACGGGCTTTCGGATGTGGGGGAGGAGGAGTTGGCTGACGCCGTGCCGGACTTGGAGGAGGAGTCGGCTGATGCGGTGCCGGACTTGAAGGAGGAGTAGGAGTCGACTGACCCGGTGGTGGACTTAGAGGAGGAGGAGTCGGTGGCCTTGGAAAGACAATGCAATCCTTTTTCCATAGAATGATACAATGTATGGCCTCTCCTAGTGTTCTCTCCTCGTCACCTCCAACAATGTCAAGTTGTAGCTCGTGATATCCTGACATATTTTCATCAACCCTGACACGAGCATAGCCAGCTAGAATGGGATTGCAATGGAAGGTTGCTTCTGGGGGATTTGCTAAATCATAGCCGTCCGCCAGCTTCATGGATAAGTTCTTCACTTTCATGTGTAGCTCATAGTTAGTCCTGTCTTTGATATCATCCACAGGGTAGCTAGCTAGCAGTGAATTGTCATCGATATCGGTTGGGGCGGAACCCACGCCACTTCTCGGCATAGATGGGACGGTGGTATCCAATGGTGGATCGATCTGCTCATGCTGCCGCTGAGACGCCCTTTTTGGCTGAGTGAGTCGATCTACTCCTGCTGCCGCCTGACTCTGGATTCCAACTCCAGGTGCTTTGATTCTAGGACTTCAAGGCGGAGTGCTTCCTCCTTCTTCTTCCACTCCTCCTGCATCTTCTTCGGCTTCTGTAGTCGTCGTTCCAACCCGCAAACCCCTCAAACCACGGAACACCACCTTTCCCTCGTGTTCTTCCCAGGTGTTCAGGATTCTTCAGGGCGCACGTAAGCTCGTCGTCCTCTCTGTTGGGCGTGAACACCCCCGTTCGAGCTTCTTCTATTTTCATCAGTATTTCGTGTGTCACTCCTTTAAGACTTGCCTACACCATAATATCCCTTGTCTTTGGGTCCAACTTCCCCCCATGCGCATAAAACCATGTCCTGCACCTCGGGGGCTAGGTCAGTGTAACTGGAGTGACCCCTGCACTAATCATCTCTTGTTCCGATTGATCCACTTAGGCAGGGCCGTCTGGTAGCCACCTGGCCCTAGAGTATGGTGCCACTTATTTTTCGCATCATTAATCTTGTTCTTTCTCAACCATTCCTTAGCTAGTTCTGATTCGTTGAACTTCGTGAAATTGTCCCAGTGATGTTTTGCCTTCACCAGTGCTCCCTCGAATTTTGGAGTCTTCTTGTTTGCTTTCACGTACGCAGCCCATGCATTTTTCTTGAAGGGTGTTGAATGCGATCACCATCTTTTTAAGAGCATAGTTTCTCACTTTCTTCAGATCCGCATCTGTCAAGTTATCTGGTAGTGTGAAATGTGACATCAGCTTGGTCCAAAGCACATATTTTGCTCTTTCGTTGACAAAAGCAACTCCTTCTCGATCTCCATTTGCTGCCTTTTTCCATTCTTGTGTGGAGATCAGGATTTGGTCCCTGACAATAACTCTGCATTGATTCTTGAACTTGGTCGCATTTTTCTTCGGTTCAATCGGTTCGCCATTGATGTATTGATGGAATCGATGTTGAACTTTACGCCAGGGTCCAACTTTCTGGCCAGGCCTCGAACTACCCTGTCGCTTGTAGAAGATTTGCTCAATCCGGAGGCCTAAAAGAAGAAAGATCGATTCGTTAATACATATACAACTCAATTAAGACATGTAATGATCACCAGATGGCTTATATAATAAATATACCTCACCGGTCTTTGTTATTTGAAGAACATTTTCTTTGTCAAAATCGTTGTCGAATTCATCTATTCGTTTGTCTTCATCAAACATACAACCCTCATCAGAATTGTTCAGATATTGCGAGCCGTCATCATCTTCAGGTTCATGCTCTGGGCTCATGGAGCGTATGATGTCGAACAGAGCCTCTTCTCCTTATCTGCCGGTATTGTCCATAGCTTTTATTTAACTAACCCATAAGAAAGATAAAACAATTTAGTATTCAAATTAGAATGCATGCAATCAATAAGGAAAACTGAATCATAGTACATAATATGCATCATCGAATATAATCTTGAATAAATCGTCTTGAATATTATCGAATATAATCTCGAATACATCTCGAATATTATCAGTAATACATCTCGAATATTATTAATTATATAATATCACTACTACAGATCCATTTGACGTCTTGCACGGCAGGCGGTGGACACCCAAAGAGAAGGAACTATGACAGGATCATAGCTCGGATGAGATCCTGAAGAACCTGCCAGATATTGGAGAACCCGACGTCCAACACATCCATATAGCGACGGACGTGCTCGTCCTCCTCCCTGACACGGTGATGTACCACCTCCGACGGGGTCGTCTGCCTCCGCACCGAAAGTGGCCCACGCGAACGCCACCAAAGAAGCTCTGGGTCGACGACGGGACCCAGGGCCGGGTTCCTCACCAAGCTACGCGCCCCTGAAGGTAGCACCTCCCAGTGCCAGCCCGGTGGAGCCCAGTCCTGAACGTTGCCCCTCTGAAGCATGACGTCGTCGCGAACAAGTCGACGACGAGGATGCGAACAGGGCATCGTTGACTCCGAGAAAAAAATTCTTATGAAAAAAATCCTATATATGCAATGTCATTTTATTAGGAAATTTTGAGCAAAATATCATCTTTTCAATTATAATGTCCCATTCCTAGGTTATAACTACCCTAATAATATTCCTTTCTCAATAAAATATTTCTAAAAATTTCTCAATTATAATTTCCTATGCAACATTTTAGTATGCAATTTTTTTGTAATATGATATACAACATTATATAAAATTACAAAACAGAAAAAGAAACACTAATTAAGCATATATACTTCTATACATCCATTAAAAACAGAAAAACAACATTATATAAAAAATCTATACTAATTAAACACTAATTAAGCATATATACTTCTATACATCCATTAAAAAACAGAAAAACAACATTATATAAAAAAATCTATACTAATTAAACACTAATTAAGCCGATATATATATACTTCTATACACTAATTAAACCTCAAGGTCGAGGAGGGGCTGCAACGACGACGACGAGGTGCAGGGGCGGTGACGTCGACTGCTACGCCGAGGTGCGGAAGGGGCGCAGACGAACGACGACGACTAGGTGCACGGGCGCGGCGGCCACGACGTCGAGGTGCGATGACACGGATGGACGACGGTGTCAAGGTACGGCGGCACAGACGGACGGCGGCCTTGAGGTGCGGCGGGGCGCGGACACGGACGACGACGACGAGGGGCAGGGGCGCGCGCGAATAGACTTTCGACTGATTTGGGTGTTGGGGAACGTTGCATGGGAAACAAAAAATTTCCTACGCACACGCAGACCTATCCATGGTGATGAGCATCTATGAGAGGAAGAGTGGATCTACGTACCCTTGTAGATCGCTAAGCGGGAAGCGTTAAGAAACACGACTGGTGTAGTCGAACGTCTTCGCGATCCAAATCGCCGAGCGTCCCGCGATTCAATCACGATCCGTCCCGTGATCCAATCACGATCCGTCCCGTGATCTCGTCACGATCCGTCCCGCGATCCAATCACGATCATCTCGTGGCCTTGATCATGGTCCTTTCGATCTAGTACCGAACGGACGGCACCTCCGCGTTCAGCACACGTGCAACTTGATGACGATCTCCGCCGTCTTGATCCAGCAAGAGGGAGCGGAGAGCTAGAAGAGTTCACCGGCAGCGTGACGGCACTCCGGCGATGGTGGTGGAGCAATTCCGGCAGGGCTTCGCCTAAGCACCGCGGAAATATGATCTAGAGGAGAAACTATGCACCGGTGGAACGGGTAGCACGTGGCCATCAAAAACTAGTGCAAAACCCTCAAGTCCACTGGCATATATAGAAGGAGAGGAGGATAGCCTTGGTGCAAGGGCCAAGGCTCCTTGGATTCGGCCGAAGTGGGGAGGAGAGGAGGACTCTCCTCCTCCAATCCTAGTAGGACTAGGATTCCTCCTTTTTGGCCTTTTTCCACCTTTTCCTATTGGGTTTTCTTCTCCAGCCGCATTGGGACTTTTGTGGAAGTTCCACCAGCACACTAAGGGCTGTTATTCAGTCTCCCACAGCCCATGAAGCCTCTTGGGTCGAAATACCCCTCCCGGAGGTCTCCCGGTACACTACCGGCACTTCCGATGCACTACCGATGAGCCCGAAACTTTTCCGACGACCAAAATAGGACTTCCTATATATGAATCTTTACCTATGGACCATTCCGGATCTCCTCGTGATGTCCGGGATCTCATAAGGGACTCCGAACAACCTTCGGTCACCACCATACATAACTTTACACTACCGAAACGTCACCAAACCTTAAGTGTGCAGACCCTGCGGGTTCGAGAACTATGTAGACATGACCGAGACACCTCTATGGTCAATAACCAATAGTGGGACATAGATGACCATATTGGTTCCTACATATTCTACGAAGATCTTTATCGGTCGAACCTCTATGTCAAGGATTCAGTTAATCCCGTATAACGTTCCCTTTGTTCTTCGGTATGTTACTTGCCCGAGATTCGATCGTCGGTATCTCCATAACTAGTTCAACCCCATTACCGGCAAGTCTATTTACTCGTTCCGTAATACAAGATCCCGTGGCTAACACTTAGTCACATTGCTTGCAAGGCTTATTGTGATATTGCATTACCGAGTGGGCCCTGAGATACCTCTCCGTCACACGGAGTAATAAATCCCAGTCTTGATCCATGCCAACCCAACAGACACCCTCGAAGATACCTGTAGAGCACCTTTATAGTCACCCAGTTACGTTGCGACATTTGATACACATAAGGCATTCCTCCGGTGTCAGTGAGTTACATGATCTCATGGTCATAGGAACATACACTTGACATGCAGAAACAGTAGCAATAAACTGACACGATCATATGCTATGTTTATAGTTTGGGTCTTGTCCATCACATCATTCTCCTAATGATGTGATCCCGTTATCAAATGACATCTCATGCCAATGGCTAGGAAACCTTAGCCATCTTTGATCAATGAGCTAGTCCATTAGAGGCATACTAGGGACATGGTGTTGTGTATGTATCCACACATGTATCTGAGTTTTCGATCAATACAATTGTAGCATGGATAATAAACGATCATCATGAACAAGGAAATATGATAATAACCAATTTATTATTGCCTCTAGGGAATATTTCCAATAGTCTCCCACTTGCACTAGAGTCAATAATCTAGTTGACATCACCATGTGATTCGCATTATTATGAATCTAACGCCCAATGAGTTCTGGGGCTCGATCATGCTTTGCATGTGAGAGAGTCTTTTAGTCAATGGGTTTGAGACATTCAGATCCGTGTGTACTTTGCAAATCTCTATGTCATACTGTAGACATTGCTACCACACTCCACTTGGAGCTATTCCAAATGGCTGCTCCACTATACGTATCCAGCTTGCTACTAAGAGTCATCCGGATTGGTGTCAAAGCTTGCATCGACGTAACTCTTTACGACGAACTCTTTCTCACCTCCATAATCGAGAAACATCTCCTTAGTATTTTAGTTACTAAGGATAATATTGACCGCTGTCCAGTGATCCACTCCTGGATCACTCTTGTACCCCTTGACGGACTCATGGCAAGGCACACACAGGTGCGGTACACAGCATGGCATACTATACAGAGCCTATGGCTAAGGCATAGGGGACGACGTTCGTCCTTTCTCTTTCTTCTGCCGTTGTCGAGCTTTGAGTCTCACTCAACTTCACACCTTACAAATCAGGCGAGAACTCTTTCTCTGACTGATCCATTTTGAACTCTTCCAAAATCTTGTCAAGGTATGTTACTCATTGGAAGTCTCATCAAGCATCTGGATCTATATCTATAGATCTTGATGCTCAACAATTAGGTAGCTTTATCCAGGTCTTCCTTTGAAAAATTCTTTTCAAACAACCGTTTATGCTTTCTAGAAATTCTACATCATTTGCAATCAACAATATGTCAACCACATATGCATACCAGAAACTCTATAGTGCTCCCACTCACTTTATTGTAAATACAAGTTTCTCATAAACCTTGTATAGACTCAAAAAATTTGATCACCTATCAAAGCGTATATTCCAACTCCGAGATGCTTGCTCCAGACCATAGAAGGATTGCTGGAGCTCGCACACCTTTTAGCATCCTTAGGACTGATAGAACCTTCTGGTTGTATCACATACAACATTTCCTCAAGTAAACTGTTAAGGAAACGATGTTTTGTCATCCATCTGCTATATTTCATAACTGAAAAATGCAGCAACTGCTAACATAATTCCAACGGACTTTAGCATCACTACGATTGAGAAAGTCTCATCGCAGTCAACTCCTTGAACTTTGTCGGAAACTTCTTTGCGACAAGTCAAGCTTTATAAATGGTGACATTTACCATCAGCGTCTGTCTTCATTTTAAAGGTCCATTTGTACTCGACGACCTGCCATCCAACGAGCAAGTCTACCAAAGTTTATACTTGGGTTTCATACATGGATCCGTTCTCGGATTTCATGGCCTCTAACCATTTGTCGGAATTCGGGCCCATCATCGCTTCTCCATAGCTCGTAGGTTCATCGTTGTCCAACAACATGACCTCTAAGACAAGGTTGTCATACCACTCAGGGTAGTACACGTCCTTGTCGACCTACGAGGTTCGATAGTAACTTGATCTGAAGCTTCATGATCATCATCATTAACTTCCTCTTCAACTAACGTAGGCTTCACAGAAACATCTTCCTGCGCTGCGCTACTCTCTGGTTGAAACAAAGGTTCAACAACCTCATCAAGTTCCATCTTCCTCCCACTCAATTCTTTTGAGAGAAACTCTTTCTCGAGAAAGGACCCAGTTTTAGCTACAAACATTTTATGCCTGGATATGAGATACAAGGTTCACCTAACTGTTCTTAGGGTATTCTATGAAGATGCATTTGTCCGCTTTGGGTTAGAGCTCATTCGGTGAAAACATTTTCCACACAAGCATCACAGCTCCAAACATTAAGAAATGAGAACTTAGGTTCCTATCAAACCATAATTCACTCGGTGTCATCGCAACGGATTTAGATGGTGCCTTATTTAAAGTGAATGTAGTTGTCTCTAATGCATAACCCCAAAATTATAATAGCAAAACAATAAGAGACATCATAGCAAGCACCATATCCAATAGAGCACGACTATGACGTTCGGACACACCATCACACTATGGTGTTCCAATTGGCATGAGTTGTGAAACAACTTTCACATTGTCTAAAGTTTGTACGCCAAACTCGTAACTCAGATATTCACCTCCATGATCATATCGCAGACATTTTTATCTTCTTGTCACGATCATCTTAAACTTCACTCTGAATTTGCTTGAACCTTTCAAACGATTCAGACTTGTGTTTCATTAAGTAAATATACACTATATCTACTCAAATCATCAGTGAAGGTAAGGAAAAATAACGATATCCACCGCGCGCTACAAGACTCATTGGATTGCATACATACACATGTATCATTTCCAATAAACCACTTGCCCGCTCCATCAATCCGGAAAACGGGGTCCTTAGTCATCTTGCCCAAGAGGCATGGTTCGCATGTCTCAACCGATTCGAAATTGAATGAGTCCAATGATACATCAGCATGGAGTTTCTTCATGCGCTTTATACCAATATGACATTTAGCAGCAGTGCCACAAGTATGTGGTACTATCATTATTAACTTTGTATCTTTTGGCATCAATGTTATGAACATGTGTATTACTACGATCAAGATTCAACAAACCATTCTCACTCGGTGCATGACCATTGAAGGTATTATTCATGTAAATAGAATAACCATTATTCTCTAACTTAAATGAATAACCGTGTTGCAATAAACACGATCTAATCATGTTCATGCTCAACGCAAAACACCAAACAACATTTATTTAGGTTGGTCACTAATCCCGAAGGTAGAGAGAGCATGCGATGCTGATCACATCAACCTTGAAAACATTTCAAACACATATCGTCACCTCACCCTTAGCTAGTTCTCCGTTTATTCCGTAGATTTTATTTCAAGTTACTAACATTTAGCAACTGAACCGGTATCCAATACTCAGGTGCTACTAGGAGTACTAGCAAGATACACATCAATGACACACATATCAAATATACTTTTGTCGACGTTGCCAGCCTTATTATCTACCAAGTATCTAGGGTTGTTCCGCTTCAGTGACCGTTCTCCTCATAATCGAAGCACTAAGTCACGGGTTTGGGTTCAACTTTGGGTTGCTTCACTGGAGCAGAACTGTCTTGCCATCCATGAAGTTTCCCTACTCGCCCTTGTCCTTCTCGAAACTAGTGGTTTTACTAACCATCAACACTTCATGCTCCTTCTTGATTTCTACCTTCGCGGTGTCAAACACTGCGAATAGCTGAGGGATCATTAATTCTATCCCTGGCATTTCATAGTTCATCACGAAGCTCTAGTAGCTTAGTGACAGTGACTTGGAGAACTATATCAATCACTATCTTATCTGGAAGATTAACTCTCACTTGATTCAAGCGATTGTAGTACCCAGACAATCTGAGCACATGCTCAATGATTGAGCTATTCTCCTTCATCCCGTAGGCAAAGAATCTTGTTGGAGATCTCATATCTCACAACACAGGCACGAGCCTGAGATCCCAATTTCAGCTCTTAGAACATCTCATATGTTCCGTGACATTCAAAACGTTTCAGAGCCTCAATTCTAAGCCGTAATGCATGACACACTAAACTATCAAGTAGTCATCAGAACGTGCCTATCAGATGTTCATGACATCTATAGATGACGCTAGAGGGGGTGGTGCACCGAGCGGTGCATTAACGACATAAGCCTTCTGTGTAGCAATGAGGACAATCCTCATATCAAGGACCTAGTCCACAATATTGCTACCATCATCTTTCAACTCTATTCTTCTAGGAACATATAAAAATTCAAGGGAGCTACAGCGTGAGCTAGTAATCTACAACATAATTTGCAAAGACACTACTGACTATGTTCATGATAATGAGTTCAATTAATCATATTACTTAAGAAGCCCCACTCAAATTGACATCCCTCTGGTCATTCGAGTGATACATGATCCAGATTCACCAACTCAAGTCCGATCATCACGTGAGTTGAGGTGGTTTCAATGGTGAACATCATTATGTTGATCATATCTACTATATGACTCATGTTTGACCTTTCGGTCTCTTGTGTTCCGAGGCCATGTCTGTACATGCTAGGCTCGTCAAGTTTAACCCGGTGTTCTGCATATGCAACACTGGCTTGCACCCGTTGTATGTGAACGTCGAGTCTATCACACCCGATCATCACGTGGTGTCTCAACACGACGAACTTTCGTAACGGTGCACACTCGGGGAGAACACAATTTATCTTGAAATTTAAGTGAGGGATCACCTTATAATGCTACCGTCGTTCTAAGCAAAACAAGGTGCATAAAAGGATTAACATCACATGCAATTCATGTGACATGATATGGCCATGAACTCGTGCTTTAGATCTCCATCTTGAAAGCACCGGCATGATCTCCATCGTCACCAGCACGACACCATGATCTCCATCATCTTGATCTCCATCAACGTGTCGCCATCGGGGTTGTCGCGCCCACCATGCTTCTACTATTATTGCTACCGTTTAGCGATAAAGTAAAGCATTACATAGTGCTTAATGATTGACATGCAGGTCATACAATAATTAAAGACAACCCTATGGCTCCTGCCGGTTTCCGTACTCATCGACATGCAAGTCGTGATATTCTATACATCACATGATCATCTCATACATCACATATATCACATCATGTAATTGGCCATATCACATCACAACATACCCTGCAAAAACAAGTTATACGTCCTCTAATTGTTGTTTCATGTTTTACATGGCTGCTACGGGTATCTAGCAAGAACAATTCTCACCTACGCATAAACCATAACGGTGATGCATTAGTTTGCTTTTCAACCTTCTCAAGGACCGCCTTTGTCGAATCCGATCCAACTAAAGTGAGAGAAACTGCCACCCGCAAGCCATCTATGCAACAAGTTGCGGTCGAGGGAACCGGTCTCTCGTAAGCGTACGAGTAATGTTGGTCCAGGCCGCTTCATCTCACAATACCACTAAACCAAAACACGACCAAGGGAGGAAGCAATCTAAGCATCAACGCCCACAAACCTTTTGTGTTCTACTCGAGATCTCATCTACGCATAGACCTAGCTCATGATGCCACTGTTGGGGAAGGTTGCATGGGAAACAAAAAATTTCCTACGCACACGCAGACCTATCCATGGTGATGAGAATCTATGATAGGGAGAGTGGATCTACGTACCCTTATAGATTGCTAAGCGGGAAGCGTTAAGAAACGCGGTTGGTGTAGTCGAACGTCTTCGCGATCCAAATCGCCGAGCGTCCCGCGATCCAATCGCGATCCATCCCACGATCCAATCACGATCCGTCCCGCGATCTCGTCATGATCCGTCCCGCGATCCAATCATGATCGTCTCGTGGCCTTGATCACGGTCCTTCCGATCTAGTACCGAACGGACGACACCTTCGCGTTCAGCACACGTGCAGCTTGATGACGATCTCCGCCGTCTTGATCCAGCAAGAGGGAGCGGAGAGGTAGAAGAGTTCACCGGCAGCGTGAAGATGCTCCGGCGATGGTGGTGGAGCAATTCCGGCAGGGCTTTGCCTAAGCACTGCGGAAACACGATCTAGAGGAGAAACTATGCACCGGTGGAACGGGTAGCACGTGACCGTCAAAAACTAGTGCAAAACCCTCAAGTCCACCGGTATATATAGAAGGAGAGGAGGAGATCCTTGGTGCAAGGGCCAAGGCTCCTTGGATTCGGCCGAAGTGGGGAGGAGAGGAGGACTCTCCTCCTCCAATCCTAGTAGGACTAGGATTCCTCCTTTTTGGCCTTTTTCCACCTTTTCCTATTGGGTTTTCTTCTCCAGCATTGGGCCTTTTGTGGAACTTCCACCAGCCCACTAAGGGCTGGTATTCACTCTCCCACAGCCCATGAAGCCTCTTGGGTCGAAATACCACTCCCGGAGGTCTCCCGGTACACTACCGGCACTCCCGGTACACTACCGATGAGCCCAAAACTTTTCCGGCGACCAAAATAGGACTTCCTATATATGAAACTTTACCTCCGGACCATTCCAAAGCTCCTCGTGACGTCCGAGATCTCATCCGGGACTCCGAACAACATTCGGTCACCACCATACATAACTCTACACTTCCAAAATATCACCAAAACCTTAAGTGTGTAGACCCTACGGGTTCGAGAACTATGTAGACATGACCGAGACACCTCTACGGTCAATAACCAATAGCGGGACCTGGATGACCATATTGGTTCCTACATATTCTACGAAGATCTTTATCGGTTGGACCTCTATGTCAAGGATTCAGTTAATCCCGTATAACGTTCCCTTTGTTCTTCGGTATGTTACTTGCCCGAGATTCGATCGTCGGTATCTCCATACCTAGTTCAACCTCGTTACCGGCAAGTCTCTTTACTCGTTTCGTAATACAAGATCCCGTGGCTAACACTTAGTCACATTGCTTGCAAGGCTTATTGTGATATTGCATTACCGAGTGGGCCCTGAGATACCTCTCCGTCACACGGAGTAACAAATCCCAGTCTTGATCCATGCCAACCCAACAGACACCCTCGGAGATACCTGTAGAGCACCTTTATAGTCACCCAGTTACGTTGCGACGTTTGATACACACAAGGCATTCCTCCGGTGTCAGTGAGTTACATGATCTCATGGTCATAGGAACATATACTTGACATGCAGAAAACAGTAGCAATAAACTGACACGATCATATGCTACGTTTATAGTTTGGGTCTTGTCCATCACATCATTCTCCTAATGATGTGATCCCGTTATCAAATGACATCTCATGCCAATGGCTAGGAAACCTTAACCATCTTTGATCAAGGAGCTAGTCCATTAGAGGCATACTAGGGACATGGTGTTGTCTATGTATCCACACATGTATCTGAGTTTCCGATCAATACAATTGTAGCATGGATAATAAACGATCATGATGAACAAGGAAATATGATAATAACCAATTTATTATTGCCTCTAGGGCATATTTATAACATTGGGGAAATTTTCGTAAGTCTGGTATATATAGAGGACCCTTGAGTCGCGGTTGGTGGCTCCAACCGCGACTAAAGACCTCCTTTAGCCGCGGTTGGAGCCACCAACTGTGACTAAAGGTCTGGCTTCCCGTCGCTTGGGCTGGATTAAATTTACCTTTAGTCACGGTTGGTGGCTCCAACCGCGACAAGGGGAGGGGTATTTAGTCGTGGTTGGAGCCACCAACCGCGACTAAAGGGTTGTGTGCCAGGCGCGGGTCGGGGTGGATGTTTAGTCCCACCTCTCTAGTCGAGAGGAGCTCAGACCGGTTTATAAGCCTCGCCGTGGCTACCGTGTCGAGCTCCTCTCTAATATGCAGGCCTTTTGGGTCTACCACACCTCTATCGCCCCGTGGGCCTACTGGGCTGTACGGGCCTGCATCCTGGCCCACCTAGAGGTTGGGTTTCTAGTTGTATGCAGGCCGTGGCGGCCGAGTAGTCGGGCTTTTTTTAATATTTTTTCTGCTTTATTTATTTTCTTTTGTTTCTGAGTGAATCTTTTTCTTTATTCAAATATTTTCTTTGTGAATCCTTTTGCTTTAGGTAAAAAAATTAATATAAACTTTCTTTTAGTGCTAATACTTTTCAAATTTGAATAGTTTAAATTTGAATTATTTGAAATTTGTGTGAATCACTAGTTTGTGAATAACTTTACTTCAAAAATAGCTTTTTTCGTGATTCTTTTTTCTGCTGTTTAATATTATATTCAATTTGTTCATTGATGGCGTGGCTTTGAATGGTGCATACTGAACGCACAGAAAGTCTGGAGTTGAAAAAAGTAAAAAAAATGAAATGCCTTTGTAACAGATGTTTTTTCGTTTGAAAGCCTGATACTTCGAAAGAGATTGTCCATTTTGTATATGAAGTTGTCCAGTTTTTGCCATAACCCTCTCAACTTTTTAGTACATTCTATGTGGTGAAATGATGATACATGCCAATTTTCAACCTTTTCAGAGTTCATTTGTAGTGCTTATCAATTTCAGGGCCATTTAGCTCAAAAAATCAGTAAATGTAAGAAAAATAGCAAATGAAGTCCGAAAGGGTTGAAAATTGATGGTGTGGCTTCGAATGGTTCATACTGAACGCACAAAAAGTCTGGAGTTGAAATAAGTTTTAAAAAATGAAATGTCTTTGTAACACACGAGTTTTCGTCTGAAATAGTGATACTTCGAAAGAGATTGCCCATCTTGTACACGAAGTGTGCCCAGTTTTTGCCGTAACCCTCTGAACTTTTTAGCATATGATATGTGGGTGAAATGATGATTCCATGCCAACTTTCAATCTTTTCAGAGTTCATTTGTAGTGCTTATCAATTTCAGGGTCATTTAGCTCAAACCAGTAAATGCATGAAACATAGCAAATGAGGTCAGAAAGGATTGAAAATTGATGGCGTAGCTTCGAATGGTGCATTGCAACATCCCAAATTTTGGAATGTTACAATAAATATTAGAATGAATGTTTGTTTGATTGAGTGGTTGAAAGTGAGTGAATTTTGAAACTTTTGAAAGTTTAATGAGAGGGAATGAAATGACTTTCCCAAAACTTTCACTCTGCATTCTTGATCCTCACGAATTCAAATTCATTTCATCACAAAACCCCAAAGTGACGATGATATGACTTCTTCCATTTAAAGAAATGAAAAGGGATTTGAAAATGGTTTGAATTTCATTTGAAAATATTTCAAATTCAGAAACTTTATGCAACTCAATGATTTTCATGAGAGAGGAGAAAAGGACTTCTTCAAATTATATGAAATATGAGTTGGAAGTTTAAAAGAAGGATATGAAAGTGGATTTGAAAATCTCTGAATTATTTCCTTTGGGAATCCATTTCATATTTGGTTCCATTTTAAATTTTCAAACATTCAAAACCCTTGGCAAAATTTGAGAGGAGTAATATGACACTCCACCCCAGGGTTATTTTGTGAAGTATTTGAACCATAAAACCAAGGGGGTTATTTGAAAATTATTGCAAAAAGAATTTAAATTAATTTAGGTATTTTCTGAAAATAATTTTTTAAAAAGTATTTATTCTCGCCGAGGAAAAATGTTCATTAAATGGCATTAATTCTCCTGGTCATTCTGATATAAAGATCATTATTTTTGGGAAATTATTCAATGCCATTTATTAGATTTTGATTCACTGGAAAATAGAAAAGGAAATTTTTTAATGCGTTTAAAGACACCGGCCGGCCCACTTACCTTATGAGCCTCCCGAGATCTCTCCCGGTCAGCCGACCGATGTGCGCCCGCTCCTCTCTCTCTAACTGACGCGTGGGACCCGTCGACCGATCGCGCCATCCCCGCGGTCACCTCTTTCCTTCTTCCTCCTCTTTCCTTCCCGACGCCGGAGACTCGCCGGATCCGCCGCGATCTCCCTCTCCCTTCCTTTCGGACGACCCCGAGGCCGCCTATAAAACCCCAGCCCCTCCCTCTCTCCATTTCGCGCGAAACCCCCTACCCCGAGCCTCTAACGCGTGCGAAATCCCTCGCCGGAGATAACCACGGCGGCTGCGCCATTGTCGCACCATCGCTCCACCCAGACGTCCCCGACGCCGTCTGAGCCCACCACCCACTTCGCCGTCATCATCCGCACCTCCCGAACCACCTGCCCGAGCCCCGCACCCACCGGAGCCCCTTTCCCCGTCGACACACGAACGCCGCCGCCGCCTCCGAGCTCGTGCCGCCCCACCTCGCCCTCCCCAAGCCCCTCTAACGCCACCTACCTCGTCGCCGTCCTCGCTCGCGTCGACCGGTGCCATCAGCCGCGCCGGAGGACCATCGGAGACGTCTCCTCGTCGACCTCACCGCCCCTACCGTCGATGTCGACCTCGCCGGTGACCCCCTATGAGCCCCCTTTTCCCCCTCCGTTCGATCTCCGTCAACGGCGTAGATTAGATGCCGCGTACCTCTTCGGTTTAATTTAATAAACCCGCTGGTTTTTTCTGTTTAGATTATCTTAGCAGAATCGTTTTTTAAGTATCGGTCGTCCGCTGGTTTAGCCACCATAGCTCACACCCTCGACCAACCAGAGCATGTCACGTAGCCCCCCGTGTCCGTTAGTTAGGACTTTTTATTTTTCTGTTTTAAAACATAATGTGTTCTGTTTTTATTTTCCTTATAACTTTTATGTTTTTAGTTGTTTTAATTTGATTCTTTTTGCATTGTGTCACAAATTTGTTCTAATTTCTGCAGATATCAAGTTTGACTATATTTGAATAGTTTAAAATTGAATTCAAACAGATTTGATTCAAATTTTGTTTTCTGAATAACTTGAGTTTAAAAATTTATTTTTTAATGAATCTTTTTGCCACTGGTTTGTACTAGTCAGGTTTACCATTTCACTTAGTTTGAGAATTTTTAGGATAATTTAGATTAAGGTTTTTAACTAAAGCAGATTTTGTTTAGTTCCTAATAGGATTTAGTTTAATTTTTCTTTAGTTTATTTTGAAATATGAATTAGTTTAATTTTTGTTTTAGTTTTCTTTAGTTCTGTTGTCCAATATTAGGTGATTTATTTTTATGTTAATAAAAATAGTTTTGCTTTGTTTTTATATTCAAATGATATAGGAAACTATATTCCTTTTCATTAGGTAATGTTTTATAAAACAATTTAGTTTTAGTAGTAATTCTTTTCACAAAAGTTTTAAAGGATTTAATTCTGCATTTCTTTTCTGTTAAGTGTTTTTTTGTTATAAAATAATAGTTTTGTCTTGTTTTATATTAGTAGTAGTTTAGCCACCAAAATTTTAGAGCCCATTACTTTGTTTTGTTTTCTTTATTGTATTGCTCTAGTATAGCTAGTTGATTTTTTAATTGAAAATATTTAAAATAGTTGTTTTACAAGTTTTATTTTCCGTTAACTTAGTTGTTATATATTTTGTTTTCTGTTATTTAAATAATTTATTTGTTTTATTTGTTTTCTTGTTGTTAAGTTTATTAGGCAAAAACCTATGTTGTTTAGAGTGTTGTTCAGAATTCTTAGTTGTTCTTCAAAAGTAATTCTTTTAGCTATGTAAAATATTTAGTAAAATACTTTTGTTATATTTTTTACTTTGTTTTTTTACATTAGAGAATAGTTGTCTATAGGAAAAACTAGTCTTAATTGTTTTGATGAAGTTTTGTTGATTTTAACTTTTGTCTTAAGTATTTCCTCCATCCCAAACCTTTGGTGTTTACTCTTGTGTTTTATTGTTGACTGTTAGTATTGATTGCTAGTATGATTGCTTATATGAATGCTATGTTTGATTATATAGATTTCATCGGAGAGTGACGGATAGTTCTATCAAGTTATTTCTGAGAGCGATATTATTTCTTCATCAACAGTACAGGCAAGTTCACTTTGACCATCTTTTTCATACCTATGTTTTATTGCATGTAGTGACATCATTCAACAACTCCCTCCAGTAGTGTTATTGAAATTCTTGTAGTTGAGTAGAATGCATGAGGTAGGAACCCACCACTTGTTACTAAAGCCCCGGGAACGCTAGATATTTCAATGCTATGCTAAAGTAGATGGGGTCTGGTATGAGTGTTCGTGAGTGGTGTGAGAAGGAGGACTCCCGTCAAAACGACAACTTCATGCGGGCATCTTCAAGTCCTGCATCTTAAAGACCTCAAGACTTCGAGACTCGAGAAAAAAGTTTTTCAATACACACTACTGGGTGAAGGATGGTTGATTGGGCACCCTGGAGTAACCAGTGGATGGCCGGGATGCATGGAGAAGCGCCATGACATCTTGCAGAAAGCTTCACCCAGACTCAAAGAGACGGATGAATACTTCATGCTAGGAAGCTTACCTGTGTAGCCACAAGTCATTATGGGCTTTGGCTTGGTTGATCTTTGTTGTGACTCTGGCTGGGCAGTGCTACGAGATGTAGTCGACGTTAGGATTGGATGGGCATTGACAGTAGTTAGTGGAACAACTCTAAAAGACCATGTTTCGTTCATCCTGTTCTCAAACACCATGCAGTGCGAGGACTTACCAGGAGGGAATGAATCTAGTGGGTAAAGTACACAACACTCTGCAGAGTTAAACCTAATCGATTAGCCGTGTCCCCAGTTATGGACAATTTGAGCTTCTGGACTTGGATCTATCTCTGAACTCTCAACACTGGACTTATAATTAATTGTGGGCAACTTATGTTACTTGTGGGCATTTAGGCATCGGTTGGCGGAACCATGTCATGATAGATAACTCTGTAGTGAAACTCCTGATATTCCTTTGTTGTAGGAAAAGAAAACAAAATCAGCTTTACGCAAAAAAAACTTAGACACAGAGCCATAAAGCCCTACTGCATATAGATTAGACTTTATCTTCTGTTCTGCTATGGTGACCTTGCCGGTACATTCAATGTACTGACCTACATGGCTGCAACGTCTCGTGTTGCAGATACTATTCTTCGATGAGTAAGAGTACAATTCAGGGTTACGGTCTGCACTCAACCTGTCGTTGGTGTTATTGGGACTCCACTCCCGTTGACTGCTTCCGCTGAGATTTTAAGGTATATATCAGTTTTACGTTAATTACATGTGATTGCACTTTGATATATACATTGATGTACTGTGTGTGCCAGCATATTGATCCAGGGATGGCACAGAACACATAGAGGCTTGACTCGTTATGAGTCGGGTCGCTACAGAGATGGTATCATAGCACATGTTGACTGTAGGACGTGACCCTAGAAACTGGAAAGCCCTAGGACAGGATATCTCTACAACTTTATCTTCTAAAAAGATTCTTTACTTCTTGTCTTCTCTCATTTTTTCCAAATAGTCCTTCTTACCTCAACTAGTCAGAATATATCCCTTCCCCTTTTGACCACACGGAGGATCAACTGAAGCCACTCCAAGAAGGACGAGATATCGGACAACTGGTGACCAACTCAGACAAAGGTGTATTCCATTATGGAAGGAGCTACAAAATATTGAAGACTATAAATACCTGAAGAAATCGAAGACCATGAAGAATTTCCAAGATATTATGCCCCTAGAAGACCAAACCCCTCTTGTATACTTACGTTAGATACGATGATTTGTGAGTTGTCATTTGTGTGTAATTTTTTTGACAGCCACAAATAAAATATATTTTCAAAACCATTGTTTGTATTGTGTGTATCCCCTCCTTTCTCTCTCTCGTATCTCCTCCCAAAACCTTAGACCCAATAGATGGTGAATGAAGCTGGACTTGAATTGTCTAGACCAATGACCCAACTGGAGGTAGAAGTATGGATTCAAAACATGGATGAAAATGAGTTGTTGATGCATAAACTGGGTTTTTGCTAAAATACAAGATATGGTAAAAGGATAACTCATTTTGTACTCCGTAAGATGTTGGGAAGTGAAATAGAAGCTTGGTTTGGATGATATGGATGCTTACCCAAGAAGAAACCTATGTTAATTTTGAGTACCCTTTTCTGACATCTGCAGATGGCCACCCTTTATGAGTCTTTCCTCAAGGGCCCGGAAACGATCATGACCCTGACTAGTGATCATGATTACCAAAGGATCCTGAAGGATATGATGGCACACATCCATCTGGAAGGAGATGCAGTCTACAAAGGCTACCCATTCAAGGAAAATGGAGTGGAACTCTGGTATGTGGAGGTACACCTCCACCGTGTGAAAGGAGTTTGCCCAAAGACTATGGGACAATACCTTTTCATATCTCGGGTACCACGAGCAATTTTCTTCGACGCTGTTCGTGAAGCTACCATGGAAGCCATACGTCAGATTGGAGAAATACTTGAAGCAAGACTTCGTCATACCCAGGAATACCTGCAAGAAGTGCATACGGAGATGATGGAGATGAAGCTCAGGACCACCCTGATCAAGCAAAAGATGAATGATTTCAAGGAGCACATCGCAAAGTTCTAGTGGTACTAAAATATCTCCAAGGGGGATAAATGAATAAAGTTGGAGGTGATGCTAGACCATACCAAACTATGTGGATGGAAGCATTTGTAATAAAGTATTTTTTTAGAAGTTTTAAGAAGTGATTGAGGATGTAACCAAGGACTGAATATGAGAAGGAAGCTAGAATGGAGTAGTTAAGTTTTGCAGATAGCAACAATTGTATCACGAAGCACCCTTGTTTTCACGAGATTGTTATAACAGAAGTCTCAGAGTTTGTAATAAAGTCATGAGTCAATGGAATTTATAGTGTCAGGATTCCACTATGTTGAATTTTATGAGCTGTTACTCTATGAACAAGGATCTTTGACCATTTTCGAGGATAAGGAAAAATATGGTCTATGAAGGCATATGTGCAATTCATTTTAAGTGTGCTAGTAACCACAGTGGCAAATGGATGAAGAAAATACCATTCTTGTTAAGGAGTTTGGATAACCGAATACAGGTGAAGAGAATGTGGAAACATATCCAGCTATGTGGATGACAACACCGGAAATAATATACCTTGGATTTTGAATATGATGACCCAAAACTGTTATTGGTAGACAGACCAATGGAAAGGAAATAACATATTCAAGGAAAAGAACCTGTATCAAGGATGGATCACCCGGTTCCATGGAGGTTGCCCAAGGATCATGAAACAAGAAGTGGTGATTGGACCAACAAGCGTTTTCATAGGAGTACACGATAACCTGAGAGTTGTGAAGAAACGCTAGATCTCTTGTTTAGCTTGCAAAATCAACGGATTTATCCGAACCTCGTTCGTTGATAAGAGAAAAAAAATCTGCAATGCTTGTGAAGAAGCCCAAGTGTTAGAATACGAGATTCGCTAAACCTTATACAAAGTAATGATTTGGGTACGGAATGGATTGATCACCATGACGACTTACTCTTATCATTTCTCTTGCTATTCGGAATGGTAAATCTAAGTGACTTACCCATAGTAAAGAGACGACGTTCTTTGAAGCTTTGTTTAAGCCTTAGAATGGTATGAAGAAAAAAAAACTTGTACATGACAGTTGCTGTCACACGTAGGAGTTATATGGTGAGGAATGAGACCAAGACCCATTTCACTACAGGATAACCACTAATGGTAGACCGCCATGAGATCATCAATAAGTTACTTAGAATGAACGCGAGGCCTGTCAGTTAAGAAGACCCAGTATCGGAGGTAGTACATTTTGTTGTGAGAACACAAGATTTTGATATAACGGAAGATCATCACCAAGGAAGTTACTGTGAAGAATGTGAACCGACAGATGCACCCACTGGATCGCCATGATTTTGAAGGACCAGTAGCTCTCGTCTTAAGTGTGGTAGCACCCACACTTTGCAGGACAGTGGATTTGTTAGAAGACCCCCAAACCCTAACCTTTTCTTTCTAGCCTCTTCGAATCTCGAGGACGAGATTCATTTTAAGTGTGGTAGGTTTGTAACATCCCAAATTTTGGAATGTTATAATAAATATTAGAATGAATGTTTTTTGACTGAGTGGTTGAAAGTGAGTGAATTTTGAAACTTTTGAAAGTTTAATGAGAGGGAATGAAATGACTTTCCCAAAAATTTCACTCTGCATTTTTGATCCTCAGGAATTCAAATTCATTTCATCACAAAACCCCAGAGTGAAGATGATATGACTTCTTCCATTTAAAGAAATGAAAAGGGATTTGAAAATGGTTTGAATTTCATTTGAAAATATTTCAAATTTAGAAACTTTATGCAACTCAATGATTTTCATGAGAGAGGATAAAAGGACTTCTTCAAATTATATGAAATATGAGTTGGAAGTTTAAAAGAAGGATATGAAAGTGGATTTGGAAATCTCTGAATTATTTCCTCTCTGAATCCATTTCATATTTGGTTCCATTTTAAATTTCAAAGCATTCAAAACCCTTGGCAAAATTTGAGAGGAGTAATATGACACTCCACCCCAGGGTTATTTTGTGAAGTATTTGAACCATAAAACCCAGGGGGTTATTTGAAAATTATTGCAAAAAGAATTTAAATCAATTTAGGCATTTTCTGAAAATAATTTTTAAAAAAATATTTATTCTCGCTGAGCAAAATGTTCATTAAATGGCATTAATTCTCGTGGTCATTTTGATATAAACATCTTTATTTTTGGGAAAGTATTTAATGCAATTTACTAGATTTTGATTCGCTGGAAAATAGAAAAGGAAATTTTTAATGCGTTTAAAGACACCGGCCGGCCCACTTACCTTATCAGCCTCCCAAGATCTCTCCCGATCGGCCGACCGACGCGCGCCCGCTCCTCTCTCTCACTAACGCATGGGACCCGCCGACCGATCGCGCCATCCCCGCTGTCACCTCTTTCCTTCTTCCTCCTCTTTCCTTCCCGACGCTGGAGACTCGCCGGATCCGCCGCGATCTCCCTCTCCCCTTCCTTTCGGACGACCCTGAGGCCGTCTATAAAACCCCAGCCCTTCCCTCTCTCCATTCCGTGCGAAACCCCCTACCCCGAGCCTCTAACGCGTGCGAAATCCCTCGCCGGAGATAACCACGGCCGCCGCGCCATTGTCGCACCACCGCTCCACCCAGACGTCCCCGACGCCGTCTGAGCCCACCACCCACTTTGCCGTCATCATCCGCACCTCCCCAACCACCTGCCCGAGGCCCACACCCACCGGAGACCCTTACCCCGTCGACACCCAAATGCTGCCGCCGCCTCCGAGCTCGTGCCGCTCCACCTCACCCTCCCCGAGCCCCTTTAACGCCACCTACCTCGTCGCCGTCCTCGCCCGCGTTGACCGGTGCCATCAGTCGCGCCGGAGGACCACCGGAGACGTCTCCCCGTCGACCTCACCACCCCTGCCGTCGATGTCGACCTTTCTGGTGACCCCCTGTGAGCCCCCTCTTCCGCCTCCGTTCGATCTCCGTCAACGGCGTAGATTAGATGCTGCGTACCTCTTCGGTTTAATTTAATAAACCCGTCGGTTTTTTCTGTTTAGATTATCTTAGCCGAATTGTTTTTTTAAGCATCAGTCGTCCGCTGGTTTAGCCACCATAGCTCACACCCTCGACCAACCAGAGCATCCCACGTAGCCCCCCGTGTCCGTTAGTTAGGACCTTTTATTTTTCTGTTTTCTGTTTTAAAACAGAATGTGTTCTGTTTTTATTTTCCATATAACTTTTATGTTTTTATTTGTTTTAATTTGATTCTTTTTGCATTGTGTCAAAAATTTGTTCTAGATTCTGTAGATATCAAGTTTGACTATTTGAATAGTTTAAAAGTGAATTCAAACAGATTTGATTCAAATCTTGTTTTCTGAATAACTAGAGTTTAAAAATTTATTTTTGAATGAATCCTTTTGCCACTGGTTTGTATTAGTTAGGTTTATCATCTCACTTAGTTTGAGAATTTTTAGGATACTTTAGATTAAGGTTTTTACTTAAACAGATTCTGTTTAGTTCCTAATAGGATTTAGTTTAATTTTTCTTTAGTTTATTTTGAAATCTGAATTAGTTTAATTTTTGTTTTAGTTTTCTTTAGTACTGTTGTCCAATATTAGGTGATTTATTTTTCTGTTAATAAAAATAGTTTTGCTCTGTTTTTATATCCAAATGATATAGGAAACTATATTCCTTTTCATTAGGTAATGTTTTATAAAACAATTTAGTTTTAGTAGTAATTCTTTTCAGAAAAGTTTTAAAGGATTTAATTCTGCATTTCTTTTCTGTTAAGTGTTGTTTTGTTATAAAAAAATAGTTTTGTCTTGTTTTATATTAGTAGTAGTTTAGCCACCAAAATTTTAGAGCCCATTACTTTGTTTTGTTTTCTTTATTGTATTGCTCTAGTATTGCTAGTTGATTTCTTAATTGAAAATATTGAAAATAATTGTTTTACAAGTTTTATTTTCTGTTAACTTAGTTGTTATATATTTTGTTTTCTGTTATTTTAATAATTTATTTGTTTTATTTGTTTTCTTGTTGTTAAGTGTATTAGGTAAAAACCTATGTTGTTTAGAGTGTTGTTCATAATTCTTAGTTGTTCTTCAAAAGTAATTCTTTTAGCTAAGTGAAATATTTAGTAAAATACTTTTGTTATATTTTTACTTTGTTTTTTTTACATTAGAGAATAGTTGTCTGTAGGAAAAACTAGTCTTAATTGTTTTGATGAAGTTTTGTTGATTTTAACTTTTGTCTTAAGTATTTCCTTCATCCCAAACCTTTGGTGTTTACTCTTGTGTTATTGTTGATTGTTAGTATTGATTGCTAGTATGATTGCTTATATGAATGCTATGTTTGATTATATAGATTTCATCAGAGAATGACAAATAGTTCTATCAAGTTATTTCTGAGAGCGATATTATTTCTTCATCAATAGTACAGGCAAGTTCACTTTGACCATCTTTTTCATAGCTATGTTTTATTGCATGTAGTGACATCATTCAACAACTCCCTCCAGTAGTGTTATTGAAATTCTTGTAGTTGAGTAGAATGCATGAGGTAGGAACCCACCACTTGTTACTAAAGCCCCGGGAACGCTAGATATTTCAATGCTATGCTAAAGTAGACGGGGTCTGGTATGAGTGTTCGTGAGTGGTGTGAGAAGGAGGACTCCCGTCAAAACGACAACTTCATGAGGGCATCTTCAAGTCCTGCATCTTCAAGACCTCAAGACTTCGAGACTTGAGAAAAAAGTTTTTCAATACGCACTACTGGGTGAAGGATGGTTGATTGGGCACCCTGGAGTAACCAGTGGATGGCCGGGATGCATGGAGAAGCGCCATGACATCTTGTGGAAAGCTTCACCTAGACTCAAAGAGACGGATGAATACTTCATGCCCGGAAGCTTACCTGTGTAGCCACAAGTCATTATGGGTTCTGGCTTGGTTGATCTTTGTTGTGACTCTGGCTGGGCAGTGCTACGAGATGTAGTCGACGTTAGGATTGGATGGGCACTGACAGTAGTCAAGGGAACAACTCTAAAAGACCATGTTTCGTTCGTCCTGTTCTCAAATACCATGCAGTGCGAGGACTTACCAGGAGGGAACGAATCTTGTGGGTAAAGTACACAACACTCTGCAGAGTTAAACCTAATCGATTAGCCGTGTCCCCGGTCATGGACAATTTGAGCCTCTGGACTTGGATCTATCTCTTCACTCTCAATACTGGACTTATATTTAATTGTGGCCAACTTATGTTACTTGTGGGCATTTAGGCATCGGTTGGCGGAACCATGTCATGATAGATAACTCTGTAGTGAAACTCCTGATATTCCTTTGTTCTAGGAAAAGAAAACAAAATCAGCTTTATGCAAAAAAAACTTGACACAGAGCCATAAAGCCCTACTGCATATAGATTAGACTTTATCTTCTGTTCTGCTATGGTGATCTTGCTGGTACATTCAATGTACTAACCTACACGGCTGCAACGTCTCATGTTGCAGATACTATTCTTCGACGAGTAAGAGTACAATTCAGGGTTACGGTCTGCACTCAACCTGCCGTTGGTGTTATTGGGACTCCACTCTCGTTGACTGCTTCCGCTGAGATTTTAAGGTATATATCATTTTTACGTTTATTACATGTGATTGCACTTTGATATATACATTGATGTACTGTGTGTGCCAGCATACTGATCTAGGGATGGCACAGAACACAGAGAGGCTTGACTCGTTATGAGTCGGGTCGCTACATGCATACTGAATGCACAAAAAGTCTGGAGTAGAAATAAGTTTTAAAAAATGAAATGCCTTTGTAACACACGAGTTTTCGTTTGAAACCGTGATACTTCGAAAGAGATTGCCCATTTTGTACACGAAGTGCATCCAATTTTTGCCGTAACCCTCTCAATTTTTTAGCACATGCTATGTGGGTGAAATGATGATACCATGCCAACTTTTAATGTTTTTAGAGTTCATTTGTAGTTCTTATCAATTTCAGGGGCATTTAGCTAAAAAAAATCAGTATGCACGAAAAATAGCAAATGTAGTCAGAAAGGATTGAAAATTGATGGCGTGGCTTTGAATGGTGCATACTGAACGTGCAAAAAGTCTGGAGTTGAAATAAGTTTAATAAAATGAAATGCCTTTGTAACACACGAGTTTTCGTTTGAAACCCTAATACTTCGAAAGTGATTGCCCATTTTGTACACGAAGTGCGTCTAGTTTCTGTCGTAACCCCCTCAACTTTTTAGCACATTCTATGTGGGTGAAATGACGATACCATGCCAACTATCAACCTTTTCAGAGTTCATTTGTAGTGCATATCAATTTCAGGGTCATTTAGCTCAAAAAAATCAGTAAATGCATGAAAAATGGCAAATGAAGTCAGAAAGGGTTGAAAATTGATGGCCTGGCTTCGAATGGTGCATACTGAATGCACAAAACACATAAGTACACTACTATTACAAAGATTTCCTTCGGTTTGTCCGAAGTGGAACGTTCCCGATATATAAGTCCGGAAACTAACTAGAGAAACCGGTCACATCCTAGAGTGGGATCTTTGGGTATAAAACTTTTTCTTCGCGTGTGTCCCTTTGCGTCGTAACCATGGACAATCTTCATCGTTTAACTTGATGCTCGGGTCAACATTCACTGTGAAGGGAGCAATTTCATGAAACTTTTAATAATCTTGTGACATGTCTGTCTTGTCCTCCACTCCCATGATGTTTCTTTTCCCTGAAAGAACTATGTGGCGCTTTGGCTCATTGTATGATGTATTTGCTTCCTTATCTTTTCTTTTTCTCGGCTTGGTAGACATGTCCTTCACATAGAAAACCTGCGCCACATCATTGGCTAGGAGGAATGGTTCGTCTGCATACCCAAGATTGTTGAGATCCACTATTGTCATTTCGTACCGCGGGTCTTCCTTTACCCTGCCTCCTGTCAGATTGACCCATTTGCACCTAAACAAAGGGACTTTAAAACCAAGTCCATAGTCAAGTTCCCATATCTCCTTTATGTAACCATAATATGTGTTCTTTGGCCCATTGTTGTTTGCTGCATCAAAGCGGACACCACTGTTTTGGTTGGCGCTCTTTTTATCTTGGGCGGTCGTGTAAAATGTATTCCCATTTATCTCGTACCCTTTGAAAGTCAATATAGTCGAAGATGGTAACTTGGAAAACAAGTACATGTCATCTTCAATAGTGTCGTCATGCATGAGACGTGTCTGCAACCAACCGGCGAAAGTCACCGTTTGTTCATGTGCAATCCAGTCGTGAGACTTCTCCGGGTGTTTGGAGCGTAGAATATTCTTGTGTTGCTCGATATACGGAGCCAACAAGGCGGAATTTGTAGAACTTTGTAGTGTGCTTGCGCCAAAGAATTTGTAGAACCTCCTCTATTTCATGGCCCTTGGAGATGCTTCCTTATGGCCTAGCATGATTATGAACATATTTCTTTAAGACTCCCATGAACCTCTCAAAGGGGAGCATATTGTGTAGAAATACATGACCCAAAATGGCAATCTCCTCGACTAGGTGAACTAGGATGTGCGTCATGATATTGAAGAAGGATGATGGGAACACCAACTCGAAACTGACAAGACATTGCACCAAATCATTCTCTAACCTTGGTAGGATTTCTGGATCGATTACCTTCTGAGAGATTGCATTCAGGAATGCACATAGCTTCACAATGGCTAATCGAACGTTTTTCGGTAGAAGCCCCCTCAATGCAACCGGAAGCAGTTGCGTCATAATCACGTGGCAGTCATGAGACTTTAGGTTCTGGAACTTTTTCTCTGCCATATTTATTATTCCCTTTATATTTGACGAAAAGCCATACGAGACCTTCATACCGAGCAGGCATTTGAAGAAGATTTCCTTCTCTTCTTTGGTAAGAGCGTAGCTCGCATGACCCTAAAACTGCTTTGGATCCATTCCGTTTTCTCCTTGCATACGTTGCTGGTCATCCCATGCCTCCGGTGTATCTTTTGTCTTCCCATACACTCCCAAGAAGCCTAGCAGGTTCACGCAAAGATTCTTCATCACGTGCATCACATCGATTGCAGAGCGGACCTCGAGGTCTTTCCAATAGGGTAGGTCCCAAAATATAGATTTCTTCTTCCACATGGGTGCGCGTTTGTCAGCGTCACTCGGAACAGATTGTGTGCCAGGACCCTTGCCAAATATTACTTTTAAATCCTTGACCATATCAAGTATATCATCACCCGTATGGTGACGAGGCTTCTTCTGGTGATGTGCCTCACCTTTGAAATGCTTGCCTTTCTTTCATACGGGATGCCTACTCTGAAGAAATCGATGATGCCCCAGATACACATTCTTCTTACATTTATCCAAACATATAATGTCGGTATCATCTAAACAGTGCATGCATGCATGGTATCCCTTGTTTGTCTGTCCTGAAAGGTTACCGAGAGCAGGCCAATCATTGATGGTTATAAACAGCAACACATGTAGGTCAAATTCCTCCTGTTCTTTCGCATCCCACGCACGTACACCTTTTCCATTCCATAGTTGTAATCGTTCTTCAACTAATGGCCTTAGGTACACATCAATGTCTTTGTCGGGTTGCTTGGGGGCTTGGATGAGCACTAGCATCATAATGAACTTCCGCTTCATGCACACCCAAGGAGGAAGGTTATAGATACATAGAGTCACATGCCATGTGCTATGATTGCTGTTCTACTCCCCAAAAGGATTAATGCCATCTCCACTTAAACCAAACCATATGTTCCTTGCGTCCTTTGCAAAGTCCTTCCACTTTCTCTCAATTTTTCTCCACTACGATCCGTCAGCGGGCACTCTCAACTTCCCGTATTTATTACGGTCTTCGTTGTGCCATCGCATCAACTTGGCATGCTCTTTGTTTTGGAACAAATGAATCAACCGTGGTATTATAGGAGCATACCACATCACCTTGGCAGGAATCTTCTTCTTGGGGCGCTCGCCCTCAACATCACCAGGGTCATCGTGGCTGATCTTATAGCGCAATGCACAACCACTAGTAGAAAAAGGCCCATTTGTCTCGGTTCGTAAGGCCCATTTGTCCTCGTTCTGGAACTGGGACTAAAGGGTCGGGACTAAAGCCCAAAACCTTTAGTCTCGGTTCGCTTACCAACCGGGACAGAAGGGGCTCCACGTGGCCGGTGCTGGGAGCCCAGGCAGGAGGACCTTTAGTCCCGGTTGGTAACACCAACCGGGACCAAAAGGCATCCATGCGTCAGCATCTGGCAGGAGCTGGTTTTTTTGAAAGGGGCGAGGGGTGGGTTTTACGGGTTTTTTGTAGGGTTAATTTAGGGGTTTCATATCGTGTTAGCTAGCTAATAGAGAGAAGTGTGATCTCTTTCTCCGTGCTTGGTCAATGCTAGCTACTATAGAGAGAACTTAACACGCTAGCTAGTAAGCAAATAAAGGAACCATTAAGTATAGAAGATAGTCATGAACATATAGAGATAGAAGTGATCGATCTCTCTTTCTCCGAGAGATTGGTCGTATAACAAGTTTTCGTATATATATCCGACGTTACTAGCTACATATATACAATATAAGATCTCTTACAATCCCTAACATCTAATGTCAACTTCTAGATGGTATTCTCCGGCTTTATTTATGACGTGGTCAAGAAAGAATCCGGCCAATTCTTCTTGAATTGCTCGTATGCGATCATGTGGTAGGAGTTCATACCACATCTGCCACATCTAATTTGAAGAAAGGGGTCAATACATATATATGGTAATGAAAGAAAATTGTGAATATTATTGCTTACACACTTGAAATTGTTTTACAGAGTAGCCCCGCTTAGGGGTAGTCGCGTTGTAGATGAACTCGCAAACGTAGTATCCACAAAATTCATTCCCTTTTTCCTGCCACAAGCACTTTACGAGAAATAGAGTTCAATCAAACCGATAATCAAGCATGATAAATGGTATTGATGAAACTAGAATCAATGGGAGATGTGCGGAACTAGCTAGTAAGTGTTCGGGTGTGTAAATCGCAGCTCCCTTGGCAGTGCCGAAACAAGTACGGTGAACTCTTTCCAAACCCCTCCAGACAAAGAAAATAATTACTTGATATCAGGAAATGAACAAAGATGCCGATATGATGAGATAATGATCGATTGAACTTACTTCTGGAGCATTTCAGTCATGCCAGCATATTCCCGGGGATCTTTTCGTTTCGAGTCTAAGACGATTACTACTCCCCGCTCAAGCTTAATCTCTAGCAGAATAAAGTGGAAACTGTGCACGCATGCATAACTCATCAATTACATTACTATAAACCTCGAGTAATAAGGGAAACCGAATATGCACAAGACAGTAACACTCACTTGAAGTTGTAAGGAAAGAGTATTGTCCCTTTGTTTTGATTTTAAGCAACGATTTTAGCAAGTTGTCCTCAGTTTGTGTGACATTATTTTTAAGTGTAAACTCATGTATGATATTTGGGTTAATGAACCCAATGTCATAGATTTGTGCTTTTCTGCATTCGACGATCTTCAATCTGCATAATATAGTGAGGATAATTATATATACATGCAATGAAAGAGCTGAGCTATATACATAGAGAGACTTAATTACGGAAGTAGTACTTACAGACAGTAGCAAGTCACGATTGTTTTGTCGAGGATCTTTTGATTGTATAACTGGAATATCTCCTCAAATTCAACATTCAACAGATCCATTCCAACGAGGTCGTGCTCCTCTTTAATTAATAGCATCAAAGAATCCTTCCCAGACTCACGACAGGTTTTCATGTACCATTCATGGAATTTTCGCATCATCGTTGTTAGAGGAGGATGATCAGGTTTGACGAGAGGCCACCCGTGCCGGTAACGGAATTCGTCCACCTCCAACGGCTTAAACTATACATCATCTCTCAGGTAATCACTGGGATTGGTACCGGGCACCATCCTCGGATGATTAGCAACGATATCGCTAGACACCTTGAGCGGGCGGCACGATTGGTTCGCCTGTTCGCCGAGCTGGGGAATTTTTTTCCCACTTCTTCGTTTTGCTAACCTTGCATCACTGAAATTACTTCCCGACAGCTGCGCATCTTGATATGTCTTTTTAATACAATGCTCAAAGTTGGAATCCGGCGGAGGCGGCGGTGGTCGCTTCAAGGCATTGATAGTGTGCATCGTTTTCACCGGATCTATTTTATCCTTCGGAGGTGAAGTTTTCTTTGAAAAATGGGCCCTCAATTCGGCCTGACGGATCTCCTCATTTTTAGACTTGGTCCTTTCATATGGTAACTTTTCCAGATGCTCGAGAGATGGCCCGTATCTGTATTCCCTCCTGCCTATGCTTGTACTGCTAGCCGCCAGAGTGGCGACGGCTCCCTTCCGTCATTGCTTACTAGGCGCCGGAGGAGCCGGAGCGGTGGCGTCTGTGTTCCGCCATTACCGACGAGGCTGAGGAGGAGGCATACTGCTCCGACATGCCGGAGTAGGCGAAGGAGGAGGCGGAGTGCCCCCACGCGTCGGAGGAGCCGGAGAAGGAGGCGATGTGCCCTGATCACTCGCCGGAGGAGGAGGAGGAGGAGGAGGCGGAGTGCCCTGATTTGCCTGAGGAGAAGGAGGAGGCGGAGGCGTCCAGTTTGGAAGCTTGATGTACTCCTTCTGCCATAGACATGTACTCCTCAGGGCACAAACCAGCTTATTCTCTCCTTCACCTGTAGAGTGGTCAAGCTCGAGCTCCTCAAATTCCCTCATTACTTCATCCACCATCACAACATCATAGCCATGTGGAATCGGACGGTAGTGAAAAGTTCCGTTGGGTTGAGGAGGTGCAATAGAGTCGACAACCGCCTTGAAAGTGAGGTTCCGGCATTTTGTCATAAGCTCGCAATGTTGAGACTCCGTGATAGTATCCACGGGGTAGCTAGGAGACGTGAAGTCAGGCTGAACGGGCTCCGTGGAAGCAACACTGCTTCTCTGCTGAGATGGCGGGGTAGCTTCTGGGGTAGCTTCGTGCCGCTGAGATGGTTGGCCGATAGCTCGCTGGCTCTCAGCTTCCTCTAGCTTTTGTAGTCTTGCATTGAGCTTCTGAATTTCGCTCAGCTCCGCTTTCCTCTTTCTCTCCCGGCTTCTGTAACCGCCTGCGTCGGGACACCCAACCTTCCACGAAATGGAGCCTGGTGTGCCTCGTGTTCGTCCAGGGTGCTCAGCATTCCCGAGGGCCTCAGTCAGCTCGTCCTTCTCTCTGTCGGGAATGAACATCCCTTCCTGCGCTACGGTGATATACTTCTGAAGCTTGTTCATGGGTATTTCAAGTTTCTCGTCCGTCCAACGACACTTCCCTATTTCAGGGTCCAAAGTTCCCCCAACCCCGAAGAACCAAGTCCTTGAACGGTCTGGCCAGTTCAGTGTCTTTGGTATGACGTTTTTAGCAATCAGGTCATTCTTAGCTTTGTCCCACAACGGCCGGGCTTTGAGGTAGCCACCTGACCCCGTGTGATGGTGATACTGCTTCTTTGCAGCATTGGTCTCTAACATTTTATTACTCTTGTCCGATGTCTTGTAGTCCACAAATGCGGGCCAGTAATCTCTTATCTTCTCAAATCGGCCGATGAATTCTAGAGTCTTCCCTTTGTCGACAAACTTTGATTTCAACTCATTCTTCCACCTCCTGAATAGATCTGCCATCTTCTTAAGAGCACACGCCTTGACCAATGGCTCTATAACTGGCTTATTCAGATCCTCCTGTGGCGGTAGGGTGAAATTTGCCTTCAACACGGTCCAAAGATCATCTTTCTGTCTATCGATGACATAATCACCTTCAGGGGCGCCGTCCTTAGGCTTATTCCATTGCTTGATGCTGATCGGGATGTTGTCCCTAACAATAGCTCCGCATTGAGCAGAAAATGCGTTCTTGGTCCGCTTGGGTTCAAACGGATGGCCATCGTTCGCGAGTGCTGTGATCATGAACCTTTCATCCTTGCGCAATCTCTTCTTCGGGCCTCGTCCCGTTACCGAAGTTTGGCTCGATCCAGAGGGCTATAAAAGAAGAAAGAAGAGTTAATTAATATATGTACATACCAAAACAATTAATGCATCAATTAGCTAGTCAGCACAGGCTTAATTAATATATATACCTTGCCGTACTTTGCAACAGCTCCCTCCTCCGATCGGTCACCGGAGCCATCATCAGGGTCTCCTTCTTCCTCTGGCATTCGGTCACCGGAGCCATCATGATCATGTCCTTCCTCCTCCATTGTTCGATCACCAGAGCCATCATAATCCTCTCCTTCCAGACCATCGGTGTCGTTGAGAAACGACAAGATATCACGTCCGCCGTGGATTATGTCCCCCAACAACTGTTCTTGTTCTTCGTCTCTTGGATCCATAGTTTCTGCAAATATTACAACATGGCAATTAATATACAAACATGAATGTCTGACGTCCGGACCGCCTCTCTCATGAATGTCAAACAAGGGATTCTGTTAACCTTTAAGGGATTTAATTAACAAAATGGTGCCATTCTGAATGTGTAGAAAATGGTCCATATTTTTCCTTATCTCATCTACCCTTCTATATGTCATGTTGTCTAGTGTCAAAGGATTCAAGAAAACCAAGGCTTCATCATTAGCCGGAAGTAACAGGCGCATAATGGTATGAATCTCTCCAAAATTGTTTTGTAACGGAGTCCCGGATAGGATAATTAATTAGCTTTTTGGTACGAAGTTCAGTAAGAGCCTTCAGAATATCGCTATTTGGAAGGCCTTTGCTGAAATTCATACCAAAAAGCGAATTATTCTATCTAGGACTCCATTTCAGAACAACTTTGAAGAGCTTCGTAGAATCATACGCATGTTACTTCCGGCTAATGATGTAGCCATGGCTTTCTTCAATACTTTGACAGACAACATGACATATAGAAGAATATATATGTAGATGAGATCAGAAGAAAATTGGATCAACTTGTGCACATCCATAATGGGGGCATTCTTGATAAATCTATGTTACTGGAGTTTTCTTCATTTAACTTGGTAAATTTGGGTGGCCTCGACAACGCTTCTAGGGTTTAGGGTGGTCTCGACAACACTCCTAGGGTTTGGGGTGGCCCCGACAATGCTTTTTTAGTCCCGGTTTGGGTGGCCTCGAGAGTTTATCGGGTAGGGACGGGTAGATCGACAATGACGCTCTTTCTTCTAGGGTTTTGGTGGCCTCGATAGCTGGTCGGGTGAGCGGACCGCCTCTCTCTGATGCATGTCCGACGTCATCCCCTCTCATGTCGAAGTTATCAGGGAGGGGGTAGATTGACAACGACGCTCTTTATTCTAGGGTTTGGGTGGCCTCGATAGTTGGTCGGGTGAGCGGACCGCCTCTCTCTCATGCATGTCCAACGTCCCCTCTCATGTCGAAGTTATCGGGGAGGGGTATATCAACAACGACATACATTCCGGATTCGTTGGAAAGCTCTCGGGGAGCCGATGCCAATGTGATGATAGGGGGGCGGGGTGCTCCCGTGTCCTTGTTAATAGATAGAGTCGGTGCCAACGTGATGATAGGGCCGATGCCAACATTTTAATTTAACAAAAAAACTACCTTCAAAAAAAGACTTGCTTCGCCGCGGGTGCTCGATGCGACGTGGACTCGATGGAAAAACTGTGTGAAAATGCGGTGGTGGCCGGGTCGGGCGGTTTTATTTTCCTTCTTCATTTTTTCCTTTGTTTTTACTTATATGTTTGTTTTTGTTTTCACACTACATTTTAATACAGATGAAAAACAACGAAGACTTTTTACATGAACATATACACTCATATACATGAACATATATGCATATACATGAAAAAACATATACATGAACATATACACACAGATACATGAACATATATACATATACATGAAAAAAACATATACACGAACACATACACACATATACATGAACATATATACATAAATGAAAAAAACATATACATGAACATATACACAAATACATGCCCGAGAAAACATATACATGAACATATACACACATATACACGGTGACGGGGAGTAGGTGATGGGAGACGTAGAGTAAATCAAAAATTTTCCTACGATCACCAAGATCTATCCATGGAGAAACCAGCAATGAGTGGGGAGAGATTGCATCTTCATACCTTTGAAGATCGCTAAGCGGAAGCGTTATAATAAGGCGGTTGGTGGAGTCGTACTCGCAGCGATTCAGATCGCGGTGGATTCCGATCTAGCGCCGAACAACGGCGCCTCCGCGTTCAACACACGTGTAGCCCGGTGATGTCTCCTATGCCTTGATCCAGCAAGGAGGAAGGAGAGATTGGGGAAGGGCTCCAACAGCAAAACGACGGCGTGGTGGTGGTGGAGTAGCAAGGTATTCCGGCAGGGCTTCGCCTAAGCACTGCGGAGGAGGAAGAAGAGAGGTAGGGCTTCGCCGTGAGAGAGAGAGAGTTCAGATCTTTTCTTAAAAGGCCTAAACCTCAAGTATATATAGGAGGATGGAGAGGGAGGTCTGCCTTGGCCCCTCCTCCAAAGAGGAGGGCTTCGGCCGAAGTGGGGGGAGAGTCCACCTCCCACAAGGGAGGTGGATCTCCTCCTTTTCAAACTCCTTTGCCCTTATCTCTTTGTCCCAGCCGCATGTGCCTTTCTACAAGGTCTTGGCCAGACCCAAAAGGGCTTGCACACCTCCTCCAAGGGCCCACGAAGTCCTATGGTCGTCACAACCCTCCCGGGGGTCCTCCGGCACCCTCCCGGCACTCCCGGTACAATACCGATGAGCTCGAAAACTTTTCGGTGACCAAAATTGGACTTCCTATATATCAATCTTTACCTCCGGACCATTCCGAAGCTCCTCGCGACGTCCAGGATATCATCCAGGACTCCGAACAACCTTCAGTAATCACGTATACCATTTCCCTATAACCCTAGCGTCATCGAACCTTAAGTGTGTAGACCCTACGGGTTCGGGAGACACGTAGACATGACCGAGACAACTCTCCGGCCAATAACCAACAGCGGGATCTGGATACCCATGTTGGCTCCCACATGCTCCATGATGAACTCATCGGATGAACCACGATGTTGGGGATTCATTCAATTCCGTATGCAATTCCCTTTGTCTACTGGTATGATACCTGCCCGAGATTCGATCGTCGGTATCCATATACCTTGTTCAATCTCGTTACCGACAAGTCTCTTTACTCGTTCCGTAACACATCATCCTGTGGCTAACTCCTTAGTCACATTGAGCTCATTATGATGATGTCTTACCTAGTGGGCCCATAGATACCTCGCCGTCACACGGAGTGACAAATCCCAGTCTTGATTCATGCCAACCCAACAGACACTTTCGGAGATACCCGTAGTGTACCTTTATAGCCACCCAGTTACGTTGTGACGTTTGGCACACCCAAAGCATTCCTACGGTATCCGGGAGTTGCACAATCTCATGGTCTAAGGAATCGATACTTGACATTAGAAAAGCTTTAGCAAACGAACTACACGATCTTGTGCTATGCTTAGGATTGGGTCTGGTCCATCACATCATTCTCCTAATGATGTGATCCCGTTATCAACGACATCTAATGTCCATGGTCATGAAACCGTGACCATCTATTGATCAACGATCTAGTCAACTAGAGGCTCATTAGGGACATGTTGTGGTCTATGTATTCACACATGTATTACGGTTTCTGGTTAACACAATTATAGCATGAACAATAGATAATTATCATGAACAAGGAAATACAATGATAACCATTTTATTATTGCCTCTAGGGCATATTTCCAATAGTCTCCCACTTGCACTAGAGTCAATAATCTAGTTACATTGTGATGAATCGAACACCCATAGCATTCTGGTGTTGTCATGTTTTGCTCGTGAGAGAGGTTTAGTCAACGGATCTGCGACATTCAGATCCGTATGCACTTTACAAATATCTATATCTCCCTCCTGAATGTAATCACGGATGGAGTTGAAGCGGCGCTTGATGTGTCTTGTCTTCTTGTGAAACCTGGGCTCCTTCGCAAGGGCAATAGCTCCAGTGTTGTCACAGAGCAGAGTCATCGGGCCCGACGCATTTGGAATCACTCCTAGGTCGGTGATGAACTCCTTCATCCAGACTCCCTCCTTTGCTACTTCCGAAGCAGCTATGTACTCCGCTTCACATGTAGATGCTGCCACGATGCTTTGCTTGCTACTGCACCAGCTGACTGCCCCTCCGTTCAAAATATACACGTATCCGGTTTGCGACTTGGAGTCGTCCGGATCTGTGTCGAAGCTAGCATTGACGTAACCCTTCACGACGAGCTCTTCGGCACCTCCATATACGAGAAACATGTCCTTTGTCCTTTTTAGGTAATTCAGGATATTCTTGACCGCTGTGCAGTGTTCCGCTCCGGGATCACTTTGGTACCTCCCCACCAAACTTATGGCAAGGTTCACATCAGGTCTGGTACACAGCATGTCATACATAATAGAGCCTATGGCTGAAGCATAGGGGATGACACTCATCTCTTCTCTATCCTTTGCCGTGGTCGGGCATTGAGTCGTACTCAATCTCACACCTTGTAACACAGGCAAGAACCCTTTCTTGGACTGATCCAAATTGAACTTCTTCAATACTTTATCAAGGTATGTACTTTGTGAAAGACCTATGAGGCGTCTTGATCTATCTCTATAGATCTTAATGTCGCAGACATATCTCGGATTTCATGGCTTCAAGCCATTTGTTGGAATCCGGGCCCACCATCGCTTCTTCATAGTTCGAAGGTTCACCGTTGTCCAACAACATGATCTCTAGGACAGGGTTACCGTACCACTCTGGTGCGGAACGTGTCCTAGTGGACCTTCGAGTAGAAACTTGATCTGAAGTTTCATGATCATCATAATTAACTTCCTCTCTATCCGGTGTAGGCTCCACAGAAACAACTTCCTGTGCTGCGCCACTCTACGGTTTGAGTGGAGGTACAATTACCTCATCAAGTTCTATTTTCCTCCCACTTACTTCTTTCGAGAGAAACTCTTTCTTGAGAAAGGACCCTTTCTTGGCAACAAAGACTTTGCCTTCGGACCTGAGGTAGAAGGTATACCCAATAGTCTCTTTGGGATATCCTATGAAGACGCACTTTTCCGCTTTGGGTTCGAGCTTCTCAGGTTGAAGTTTCTTCACATAAGCATCGCATCCCCAAACTTTTAGAAACGACAGCTTAGGTTTCTTTCCAAACCATAATTCATACGGTGTCGTCTCAACGGATTTTGATGGTGCCCTATTTAAAGTGAATGCGGCAGTCTCTAATGCATATCCCCAAAATGATAGCGGTAAGTCGGTAAGAGACATCATAGATTGCACCATATCCAATAGAGTGCAATTACGACGTTCAGACACACCATTTCGCTGAGGTGTGCCAGGCGGCGTGAGTTGTGAAACAATTCCACATTGTCTTAGGTGCGTGCCAAACTCGTGACTTAAATATTCTCCGCCACGATCAGATCATAGGCACTTTATTTTCCTGTCACGTTGATTCTCTACCTCACTCTAAAATTCCTTGAACCTTTCAAAGGTTTCAGACTTGTGTTTCATCAAGTAGACATACTCATATCTTCTCAAGTCATCAGTGAGGGTGAGAACATAACGGTAGCCACTACGAGCCTCGACGCTCATTGGACCGCATACATCGGTATGTATTATCTCCAATAAGTCAGTTGCTCGCTCCATTGTTCCGGAGAACGGAGTCTTGGTCATCTTACCCATGAGGCATGGTTCGCACGTGTCAAATGATTCGAAATCAAGAGACTCCAAAAGTCCATCAACATGGAGCTTCTTCATGCGTTTGACACCAATATGACCAAGGCGGCAGTGCCACATGTAAGTGGGACTATTGTTATCAACTTTAAACTTTTTGGTACTCACACTATGGACATGTGTAACATCACGTTCGAGATTCATCAAAAATAAACCATTGACCAGCGGGGCATGACCATAAAACATTTCTCTCATATAAATAGAACAACCATTATTCTCAGATTTAAATGAGTAGCCATCTCGAATCAAACGAGATCCAGATACAATGTTCATGCTCAAAGCTGGTACTAAATAACAATTATTGAGGTTTAACACTAATCCCGAAGGTAGATTTAGAGGTAGCATGCCGACGGCGATCACATCGACCTTGGAACCATTCCCGACGCGCATCGTCACCTCGTCCTTTGCCAGCCTTCGCTTATTCCGTAGCTCCTGCTTGGAGTTACAAATGTGAGCAACTGCACCGGTATCAAATACCCAAGAGCTACTACGAGCGCTGGTTAGGTACACATCAATAACAAGTATATCACATATACCTTTCACGTTGCCGGCCTTCTTATCTGCTAAGTATTTGGGGCAGTTCCGCTTCTAGTGACCGGTACCCTTGCAATAAAAGCACTTAGTCTCAGGCTTGGGTCCATGCTTGTTCTTCTTCCCGGCAACTTGCTTACCGGGCGCGACAACAGCTTTGCCGTCCTTCTTGAAGTTCTTCTTACCCTTGCCTTTCTTGAAACTAGTGGTCTTATTCACCATCAACACTTGATGCTCCTTTTTGATCTCGACCTCCGCTGATTTTAGCATCGAGTACAACTCAGGAATGGACTTCTCCATACCCTGCATGTTGTAGTTCATCACAAAGCTCTTGTAGCTAGGTGGAAGCGACTGGAGGATTCTGTCAATGACCGAGTCTTCCGGGAGATTAACTCCCAGCTGAGTCAAGCGGTTGTGCAAACCAGACATCTTGAGTATATGCTCACTGACAGAACTATTCTCCTCCATCTTACAGCTGAAGAACTTGTCGGAGACGTCATATCTCTCGACCTGGGCATGAGCTTGGAAAACCAGTTTCAGCTCTTGGAACATCTCATATGCTCCGTGTTGCTCAAAACGCTTTTGGAGCCCCGGTTCTAAACTGTAAAGCAAGCCGCACTGAACGAGGGAGTAATCATCACAGCGTGTCTGCCAAACGTTCATAACGTCTTGCTCACTGGGAGAACGGGTGCGTCACCTAGCGGTGCATCTAGGACATACAATCTCTTGGAAGCTATGAGGATGATCCTCAAGCTACGGACCTAGTCCGCATAGTTGCTTCCATCATCTTTCAGCTTGGTTTTCTCTAGGAACGCGTTGAAGTTAAGGGTGACATTCGTGTTGGCCATTGGATCTACAATATAGATTGTAAATATATTTTTAGACTAAGTTCATGATAATTAAGTTCACATAATCAAATTATTTAATGAACTCCCACTTAGACAGACATCTCTCTAGTCATCCAAGTGATACATGATCCATGTCAACTAGCCCATGTCCGATCATCACGTGAGACGGACTAGTCATCCATGGTGAACATCTCTATGTTGATCGCATCTTCTATACGACTCATGTTCGACCTTTCGGTCTTCCGTGTTCCGAGGCTATGTCTGTACATGCTAGGCTCGTCAAGTCAACCTAAGTGTTTCGTGTGTGTAAATCTGGCTTACACCCGTTGTATGCGAACGTTAGAACCTATCACACCCGATCATCACGTGGTGCTTCGGAACAACGATCCTTAGCAACGGTGCACAGTTAGGGTGAACACTTCTCTTGAAATTTTATTGAGAGATCATCTTATTTACTACCGTCATTCTAAGCAAATAAGATATAAACATGATAAACATCACATGCAATCAATATAGTGACATGATATGGCCAATATCATCTTGCTCCTTTGATCTCCATCTTCGGGGCACCATGATCATCACTGTCACCGGCACGACACCATGATCTCCATCATCGTGTCTTCATGTAGTTGTTTCGCCAACTATTACTTCTACAACTATGGCTAACGTTTAGCAATAAAGTAAAGTAATTACATGGCATTTATGATTGACACGCAGGTCATACAATAAATAAGACAACTCCTATGGCTCCTGCCGGTTGTCATACTCATCGACATGCAAGTCGTGAATCCTATTACAAGAACATGATCAATCTCATACATCACAATGCATCACATCACATCCTTTAGCCATATCACATCACAAGGCACATGCTGCAAAAACAAGTTAGACGTCCTCTAATTTGTAGTTGCAAGTTTTACGTGGCTGCTATAGGTTTCTAGCGAGAACGTTTCTTACCTACGCCAAAACCACAACGTGATATGCCAATTGCTATTTACCCTTCATAAGGACCCTTTTCATCGAATCCGATCCGACTAAGGTAGGAGAGACAGACACCTGCTAGCCACCTTATGCAACTAGTGCATGTCAGGCGGTGGAACCGGTATCACGTAAGCGTACGTGTAAGGTTGGTCCGGGCCGCTTCATCCCACAATACCGCCGAATCAAGATAAGACTAGTAGTGGTAAGCAAATTAACAAGATCGACGGCCACAACCGCTTTGTGTTCTACTCGTGCATAGATTCTATGCATAGACCTAGCTCATGATGCCACTGATGGGAGACGTAGTAGTAAATCAAAAAATTTCCTACGATCACCAAGATCTATCCATGGAGAAACCAGCAACGAGTGGGCAGAGATTGCATCTTCATACCTTTGAAGATCGCTAAGCAGAAGCGTTATAAGAATGCGGTTGGTGGAGTCGTACTCGCAGCGATTCAGATCACGGTGGATTCCGATCTAGCGCCGAACAACGACGCCTCCGCGTTCAACACACGTGCAGCCCGGTGACGTCTCCTATGCCTTGATCCAACAAGGAGGAAGGAGAGGTTGGGTGAGGGCTCCAACAGCAACACGACGGCGTGGTGGTGGTGGAGTAGCAAGGTATTCCGGCAGGGCTTCGCCTAAGCACTGCGGAGGAGGAAGAAGAGCGGTAGGGCTTCGCCGTGAGAGAGAGAGTTCAGATTTGTTCTCAAAAGGACAAAACCTCAAGTATATATAAGAGGAGGGAGAGGGAGGGCTGCCTTGGCCCCTCCTCCAAAGAGGAGGGCTTCGGCCGAAGTGGGAGGAGAGTCCACCTCCCACAAGGGAGGTGGATCTCCTCCTTTTCAAACTCCTTTGCCCTTATCTCTTTGTCCCAGCCGCATGGGCCTTTCTAGAAGGTCTTGGACAGCCCCAAAAGGGCTAGCACACCTCCTCTAAGGGCCCACGAAGTCCTATGGTCGTCACACCCCTCCCGGGGGTCCTCCGGCACCCTCTCGGCATTCCCGGTACACTACCGATGAGCCCGAAAACTTTTCGGTGACCAAAATTGGACTTCCTATATATCAATCATTACCTCCGGACCATTCCGGAGCTCCTCATGACGTCTGGGATCTCATCCGGGACTCTGAACAACCTTCGGTAATCACGTATACCATTTCCCTATAACCTTAGCGTCATCGAACCTTAAGTGTGTAGACCCTACGGGTTCGGGAGACACGTAGACATGACCGAGACAACTCTCAGGCCAATAAACAACAGCGGGATCTGGATACTCATGTTGGCTCCCACCTGCTCCACGATGAACTCATCAGATGAACCACGATGTCGGGGATTCAATCAATCCCGTATGCAATTCCCTTTGTCTACCGGTATGATACTTCCCCGAGATTCGATCGTCGGTATCCCTATACCTTGTTCAATCTCGTTACTGGCAAGTCTCTTTACTCGTTCCATAACACATCATCCCGTGGCTAACTCCTTAGTCACATTGTGCTCATTATGATGATGTCTTACCTAGTGGGCCCAGAGATACCTCGCCGTCACATGGAGTGACAATTCCCAGTCTCGATCCATGCCAACCCAACAGACACTTTCAGAGATACCCATAGTGTACCTTTATAGCCACCCAGTTACATTGTGACGTTTGGCACACCCAAAGCATGCCTACGGTATCCAGGAGTTGCACAATCTCATGGTCTAAGGAATCGATACTTGACATTAGAAAAGCTTTAGCAAACGAACTACACGATCTTGTGCTATGCTTAGGATTGGGTCTTGTCCATCACATCATTCTCCTAATGATGTGATCCTGTTATCAACGACATCCAATCTCCATGGTCATGAAACCATGACCATCTATTGATCAACGATCTAGTCAACTAGAGGCTCACTAGGGACATGTTGTGGTCTATGTATTCACACATGTATTACGGTTTCTGGTTAACACAATTATAGCATGAACAATAGACAATTATCATGAACAAGGAAATACAATAATAACCATTTTATTATTGCCTCTAGGGCATATTTCCAATAGTCTCCCACTTGCACTAGAGTCAATAATCTAGTTACATTGTGATGAATCGAACACCCATAGCATTCTGGTGTTGATCATGTTTTGCTCGTGAGAGAGGTTTAGTCAACGGATCTGCGACATTCAGATCCGTATGCACTTTACAAATATCTATATCTCCCTCCTGAATGTAATCACGGATGGAGTTGAAGCGGCGCTTGATGTGTCTTGTCTTCTTGTGAAACCTGGGCTCCTTCGCAAGGGCAATAGCTCCAGTGTTGTCACAGAGCAGAGTCATCGGGCCCGACGCATTTGGAATCACTCCTAGGTCGGTGATGAACTCCTTCATCCAGACTCCCTCCTTTGCTACTTCCGAAGCAGCTATGTACTCCGCTTCACATGTAGATGCTGCCACGATGCTTTGCTTGCTGCTGCACCAGCTGACTGCCCCTCCGTTCAAAATATACACGTATCCGGTTTGCGACTTGGAGTCGTCCGGATCTGTGTCGAAGCTAGCATTGACGTAACCCTTCACGACGAGCTCTTCGGCACCTCCATATACGAGAAACATGTCCTTTGTCCTTTTTAGGTACTTCAGGATATTCTTGACCGCTGTCCAGTGTTCCGCTCCGGGATCACTTTGGTACCTCCCCACCAAACTTATGGCAAGGTTCACATCAGGTCTGGTACACAGCATGGCATACATAATAGAGCCTATGGCTGAAGCATAGGGGATAACACTCATCTCTTCTCTATCCTTTGCCGTGGTCGGGCATTGAGTCGTACTCAATCTCACACCTTGTAACACAGGCAAGAACCCCTTCTTGGACTAATCCATATCGAACTTCTTCAATACTTTATCAAGGTATTTACTTTGTGAAAGACCTATGAGGCGTCTCGATCTATCTCTATAGATCTTAATACCTAATATGTAAGCAGCTTCTCCAAGGTCCTTCACTGAAAAACACTTATTAAAGTAGGCCTTTATACTTTCCAAGAGTTCTATATCATTTCCCATTATTAGTATGTCATCCACATATAATATCAGAAATGCTACAGAGCTCCCACTCACTTTCTTGTAAATACAGGGTTCTCCATAAACCTGTACAAACCCAAACGCTTTAATCACCTCATTAAAGCGAATGTTCCAACTCCGAGATGCTTGCACCAGTCCATAGATGGAGCGCTGGAGCTTGCATACTTTGTTAGCATCTTTAGGATCGACAAAACCTTCCGGCTGCATCATATACAGTTCTTCTTTGAGGAAGCCATTAAGGAATGCCGTTTTGACGTCCATTTGCCAGATCTCATAATCATAAAATGCGGCAATTGCTAACATGATTCGGACAGACTTCAGCATCGCTACGGGTGAGAAAGTCTCATCGTAGTCAACTCCTTGAACTTGTCGGTAACCCTTAGCGACAAGCCGAGCTTTATAGACGATCACATTACCATTTGCGTCAGTCTTCTTCTTAAAGATCCATTTATTTTCAATGGCTCGCTTATCATCAGGCAAGTCCACCAAAGTCCACACTTTGTTCTCATACATGGATCCTATCTCGGATTTCATGGCTTCAAGCCATTTGTTGGAATCTGGGCCCGCCATCGCTTCTTCATTGTTCGAAGGTTCACCGTTGTCCAACAACATGATCTCTAGGACAGGGTTATCGTACCACTGTGGTGCGGAACGTATACCATTTCCCTATAACCCTAGCGTCATCGAACTCTGGTGCGGAACATATACTCTAGGACAGGGAGATGGCTGGAACCGGGACTAAAGGACCCCCTTTGGTCCCGGTTCCAGCCACGAACCGGGACCAATGGTTGTGGGCCAGGAGCAAGGCCCATTGGTCCCGGTTCGTGTCTGGAATGGGGACCAAAGGTTCCACACGAACCGGGACCAATGCCCCACGAGGCCGGACCGGCCCCCTAGCCTCACGAACCGGGACCGTTGCCCCCATTGGTCCCGGTTCGTGAGTGAATCGGGACTAATGGGCTGGCCCTGCCTGGACCAAAGCCCTGTTTTCTACTAGTGAACATACCGTGCATGCATTCAAATCCTTGTACTCACCGCGGTAGAGGATGCAATCATTAGGGCATCCATGTATCTTCTCCAGCTCTAATCCTAGAGGGCAGACATCCTTCTTTGCTTCGTACGTACTCTCTGGCAATTCGTTGTCCTTTGGTACCTTTTTCTTTAACATTATCAACAACTTTTGAAATGCCTTGTTAGGTACACCATTCTCTGCCTTCCATTGCAGCAATTCCAGTGTGGTGCCCAACCTTTTCTTGTCATCTTCGCAATTTGGGCACAACCCTTTTTTATGATCCTCTAACATGCGCTGCAACTTTAGCTTTTCCTTTTCACTTGCGCAGTTTCTCTTTGCATCGGCAATGGCCCGACCAAGATCATCAGCGGGCTCATCTGATGCCTCTTCTTCAGCTCCTTCCCGCATTGCCTGCTCAGCTTCTTCCCCCATTGTTGTACCATCGTATTCATGGAACCCATGGCCAGGATAGCTGTCATCATCCTCTTCTTCTTCATTCTCTTCCATTAGGACCCCCCTTTCTTCATGCTTGGTCCAATAGTTATAGCCGGACATGAAACCGGACTCAAACAGGTGTACGGGAATGGTTCTTGAGTTAGAGTAATTTCGATCATTCTTACAGCCAGCACATGGACAATACATAAAACCATCCGTCAGCTTGTTTGCCTCAGCCGCAACCAGAAAAGTATGCATGCCATTAATGAACTGGGGAGAGCATCGGTCGTTGTACATCCATTGCCGGCTTATATTCATTACACAACACCGAAAAGACCAAATTAATACAAGTTCATTCATAAAGTTCATACAAACCTATTTTCATAAAACAACATACAAACTCTCTAGCTAAAGCATTTAAATGCAACAACAAATGCGATCAACATCGCAACTAACGTAACAATTGATCCAACAACATAGTGATACCAAGCCTCACTATCAAAGACATATCTTTTAAATTTTCTAATCTTCAAGCGCATTGCATCCATCTTGATCTTGTAATCATCGACGACATCGGCAACATACAACTCCATTTTCATCTTATCTTCTTCAACTCTTTTCAATTTTTCTTTCAAATACTCGTTTTCTTTTTCAATTAAATTTAACTTCTTGACAAGAATATCTATGTCGGTTGGAATTTCTAGTTCACATACCTCCTAGATAAAAATATCTATGTCAACTTGATGGGCATAATTGTCATAAACACAAAATGCAATAAAGAGTTATAAAAGAAAGTATATACCACATCTGAGGACGAGGGCCGACGGGGACGGGTATCAAAACCATGCCAGTATGTATAACAAACAACCATATAGGTAAGAAACCTATACAAGTAACTAACTAAATCTTACAAACATGATTTTTTTATAAAAAGGATAAGAACAAGAGGCTCACAAAGGTGGTGCCGACGACGGGACGGTGCGGACGATTGACGGTGGTTAGGATGGGGACGGGAAGGCACTAAGTAAACCACACCTACAAATGCAAAGTAAGAAGTTAATTTGAGCTCAAATTGCATAAATCAAATAAACCACCACATACAAACTAAAACCCACAAATCACTATACTTATAGAGCATTGAAAGAGCTAATCTAGCAATGGAAGATGAAAGGACAAAGTTGTTAACCTTTGTGAACACTTGGATGGATGGGGTGCCTCCAAATCTTGACAAATTTTTGGCAAAAATGAAGGATGAGCTCGGAGAAGAGAGGAAGAACAGAAAGGAGAGGAAAGAGAAAGAACACAGAGTTCGGGCTGGCCGAAGGGTTTCATATAGGGGACCTTTAGTCCCGGTTAGTGGCTCCAACCGCGACTAAAGGTTAGCCTATAGTCGCGGTTGGAGCCACCAACCGGGACTAAAGGTTTCCGTGTGGCCCCAGGCTGACGCCAGCCTGCCACCACACCTTTAGTGCCACTTCGTGGCACGAACCATGACTAAAGGTCCAGAACGAACCGACACTAATGATGCCCGTCACGAATCGGGACTAATGAACACATTAGTGCCGGTTCAAAACCAGACCGGGACTAATGATGGACGAAAGGTCTGTTTTCTACTAGTGCATGCCAACTAGACAATTTTGATGATGTGACATAGAATTAAATGAAGGAAGAAAGGGTTGAGTATCATATCATGATACAGTATCATATTAAATGTTGTGCTAGTATGTGTCATGCATGACAATAAATGAACCATCATATGATACTATGCATTACGGATGTAGTATCATATACTAGTATGATATGCAAGATATTAATATATATGATACCCCCATTACAACCAGCTTGATATAGGATAAAAAATACGGAGTACATCTAGAGTTCCCGCAAAAAAAAACATCTATCTAGCTTTGATTACGGTACGTGAACAAAGAAACCGCTTTGTTTATGAGATGAATTATTACTCGGACTAGGTTCCTTCATCTCCCTTGAAGGAATAAATCTCCACCGGTTTCCCTCAAAAATCCTAACCGACTCTTCTCATCTTCTCTCTCTCTCTTCGTCAGTACTACGCCGCTGGACAAAACCTTCAAGGGTTCATCTTCATCGAAGACTCGTGGACTGCTGCCGTGTAATACTTGATTTTTTTGTGCTATTGATTTGTTCACATCTGCAGTCGAACGCGAACGGTGCGAAACACGACGATTCACGCCCTTCTGGACGGTAAATTCTTAGATGAGCACTAATCCCTCGGCAGTTCGAGGTATTATAGCTCGCGTCTCGTGAGCTCCCAAGAAAGGCGCCCTCATGGTTTGGCTCACGAGCCAATACGTGGTCGCGCACTACGGCCTCCACGACTGGGACGTCGGCGCTAGGTACCCAGCTGAGCGTGAGTGCCGCGGCCAGTGCTAGGGTACGACCCAATATTACCTGTGCTGATTTTATGCTTGAGTGAAAGAGGGTCAGGTTTTCTTACCTTTTTGCTCATATATTCATTATTTCAATGCAAAGGAAAGCATAGCTATTTTCTTATCGCAGTATACTGGATGCATGCCAGAATACAATTTTTGTTCTTTAAATACTTTCATGGATTATCAAGGTGATTATCTTTGTAACATCCTAATTGACTTACAGCTAGGAACCAGCAGTGCTGGGTTGGTAACTATACCTTTTTTCCAATGAGGTAACTATACACTAATCCTTCTGTATGATCTATTGTTATACACTCTTACTAGATTCATTTTTTTCATACAATATAATGTTGTTTTGCCAGATGTTTCTACACTAGAGCACCTTCAGTCATTTGGGCACCTACAGGTGTTATGCGTAATCCAGATCATATAAATTTGATATTTTTCTTCTAAACAACATTCTTCATTTTGAGCGACACCATTGGTTCAATGCCAAAATCTGTCTGAGCACTTTTATATGCCTTTATACATTGTGGCAGGATTAACATAAATACGTTTGCATCTCTTGATAGCTCTCTTAAATCACCACATTAGTTCTGATGATGACAAGTAACATATTATTGCCGAAGTTACTCACATTACAGAAGAATCTTGCATTACTACAACCGTGGAGCATCACTATGATTGTACCTTACATCCTCATAGTTTGTGAACTGAAACATTGCTGCTATGAAAGAACTTTAGCATCTGATTTGTACATTCCATGAATGATACTTATGCTTAGGAAGTTGATTTTGTGTGGTCAGTCGAAAATAATAAGACATGTATTTCGAGATCCTAATGTTTGTGATCTTGAACTGAAATATTTTTGTATAATGAAATTATTTTTTAGAGATTGCTTCTGCTTAAGATTTTTCATGCGCATTATAGTTGCTTTCTACAAATTCCCGCCGCAACGCGCGGGGTATCTTCTAGTTAACCAAATATGTCTGCCCAGTTCTAGGGAATAAGAAAACTTGGCTAACCTATCGACGTCTACACTAATAGCACGATCTTCGAATTGAAACATATAATTGAAAGCCAACACACGCTGCTTTACTTCTCTAAATGTGTCCATAAGCTCCTTGACTCCCCTTCTCAAAATTTGAGATGACTAGTTTCGAATCAGAAGCCACAATAAAGTCATTTATCTGCAAGTCCTTTGCCAAAAACAAGGCCTCGCGGCATGCCAATGACTCGACGATGCCACATCCATTACTACCTGAATCACTAGCGAGAGTTGCCCACAAAATTGCCGAGAGTGTCCCGACAGACTTCCACTGCTTAACCTCTCGCTTGACTCCGAGACAGACCGGTGTCCACGTGAATCTTGAAGCACCCAGGCGGAGGTTCCTTTCGATGTGTCGCTCTGCCCAGAGGCTGGATCGAGGCGTTGTAGCCTTCTTCGGTACGATCTCAAGATCCAGAATGAACCTGGTAATGAATTGATGAGTGGATGCAGGGCTTTGAAAGATCTCCTCGTGGATTGCTTGCCTTCTCGCCCACCATATTGCCTAGAGTGTCACCGCCAACTTGACAAAGGCAACATGAGATAATGAATCCATCATCGCGAAAGTCCATTGTTTGCAGTGGCGGAGCCAGGAGCGAGCAGGGGCCAGCCCCCCCCCCCCCAAACCATCGACCGATACTTGCGAATGTGTGTATCAACCAGCGATAAATCATAGGCACATGCATAATTGCCCCCCTATCAATGTTTATACACATAAAAAAATCCAATAGTAAAAGCCCACTACTGTCCAGATTACAAAGAAGCCTCCACTCAGGGTAACTGCTATCTCTGGTGCTTGATTAGCATCTAGGTGGGTAAGATTAGGCGTCACCACTGCCGCTGCCGTGGTGTGCCCGTCCGCTGCTGCTGCCCATCTCCCGTGGTGTGCCCGTCCGCCGCCGCTGCCCATCTGCCTACGATCTTCCTGTTCTGCCACTAACGATCTGATTCGTATGGCGAGTCAGCGACGTGATACGTCTTCAACGTATCTACTTTTCCAAACTCTTTTGCCCTTGTTTTGGACTCTAATTTGCATGATTTGAATGGAACTAATCCGGACTGACGTTGTTTTCAGCAGAATTGCCTTGGTGTTATTTTTGTGCAGAAATAAAACTTCTCGAATTGACCTGAAAATTTACGGAGAATATTTTTGAAATTAATAAAAAATATTGGCGAAAAAATCAACTGCAGGGGGCCCACCATCTAGCCACAAGCCTCGAGGGCGCACCCACCCCCCTAGGGCGCGTCCCTGTGGCTTGTGGGCCCCCTAACGCTCCTTTGACCTTGTTTTTACTTCTATATATTCCTTTTCGGGGAGAAAAAAATACAAGAGAAGAGTTCATCACGTTTCACGATAAGGGGCCGCCGCCATCTCCTGTTCTTCCTCTGGAGACCAGATCTGGAGTCCGTTTTGGGCTCCGAAGAGGGGAAATCGACGCCTTAGTCATCACCAACCATCCTTCATCACCAATTCCATGATGCTCTCCACCGTCCGTGAGTAATATTATCGTAGGCTTGCTTGACGGTGATGGGTTGGATGAGATTTATCATGTAATCGAGTTAGTTTTGTTAGGGTTTGATCCCTAGTATCCACTATGTTCTGAGATTGATGTTGCTATGACTTTGCTATGCTTAATGCTTGTCACTAGGGTCCGAGTGCCATGATTTGAGATCTGAACCTATTTTGTTTTCATGAATATATATGTGTTCTTGATCCTATCTTGCAAGTTGTAGACAACTATTACGAGTTATGATCCGCATCCCCCAGGGTGACATAACTGGGATTCTTTCCAGTGATTACCGTAGTTTGAGGAGTTCATGTATTCACTAAGTGCTAATGCTTTGGTCCGGTTATCTATTAAAAGGAGGCCTTAATATCCCTTAGTTTCCAATAGGACCCCGCTGCCACGACATGGTAGGACAAAATATGTCATGCAAGTTCTTTTCCATAAGCACGTATGACTATATATGGAATACATGCCTACATTATATTGATGAATTGGAGCTAGTTCTGTGTCACCATGTGTTATAACCATTGCATGATGAATGCTATCCGACATAATTATCCATCACTGATCCATTGCCTACGAGCTTTCCATATATTGATCTTTGCTAAGTTACTTTTTCGTTGCTATTGTTACAAACACTACAAGACAACTACTATCACTTTTACCACCGTTACCGTTACTTCCATACTACTTTGCTCCAGATATTAAGTCTTTCAGGTGTGGTTGAATTGACAACTCAGCTGCTAATACCCGAGAATATTCTTTGGCTCCCCTTGTGTCAAATTAATAAATTTGGGCTGAATACTCTACCCTCGAAAACTGTTGCGATCCCCTATACTTGTGGGTTGTCAAGACACTTTTCTGGCGCCGTTGCCGGGGAGCATAGCTCTATTCTCTAAGTCACTTGGGATATATATCTGTTGATCACTATGAGGAATCTTAAAGATCCAAAAACTAAGATCTACCCCTCAACTACGAGGACAGGTGTGGAACTGCCATCTAGCTCTGCACTTGATTCACATTTTGTTATGAGTAAATTTGCAACACCACCACCTGCTAGTAATTCTGATATGTCGCAAGTAATTGATGATGCTACTTCTGCTATGCATAATGCTTATGATGATACTTTGGTTGATGATACTATGCCACTGGGTGAATTTCTTGATGAACAAATTGCTAGAGCCAATGTTGAAACTGATAATATGTCTGAAACCGATGAAACTATTGAAACTGGACACTATGATACACCTTCTGGACCTAGCTCTCCTAGATATGAATTGCCTGATATACCTGAGGGTTATGTTATGGAAGGAGAGGTAGCTAGGGACTTTCTTGCTTGTAAGGATAGTGATGATCTTAAGAAATTGCTTCGCAAGTGGAAGGAAAAATCTTTGAATGCTAGAATGCAATATGATCCTAAGTTTGCTACTTCACCTATCTTTGTTACTGATAAGGATTATGAATTCTTTGTCGATCCCGAGTTAATTACTTTGGTTGAATCTGATCCTTTCCATGGTTATGAATCTAAAACTGTTGTGGCACATCTTACCAAATTGAATGATATAGCCACCCTATTTACTCATGAGGAAAAAATTCGCTATTACTATATTCTTAAGTTGTTTCCTTTCTCATTAAAGGGTGATGCTAAGATATGGTTTAATTCTCTTGCTCCTGGTTGTGTGCGTAGTCCCCAAGATATGATTTATTACTTCTGTGAAAATATTTTCCTGCCCATAAGAAACAAGCTATCTTGCAGGAAATATTTTACTTTGTGCAAATTGAAGAAGAGAGTCTCCCACAAGCTTGGGGGAGGCTTCTCCAATTACATAATGCTTTGCCTGATCATCCTCTCAATAAAAATGAAATACTTGATATCTTTTATAATGGACTAACCGATGCTTCTAGGGACCACCTAGATAGTTGTGCTGGTCGTGTTTTCAGGGAACGAACTTTTTAACAAGCTGAATTACTATTGAATAAAATATGGAGCAATGATAATGATTGGACTATTGCCGAACCACCTTCAAAGCCAACTCCAAAGAAAAGAGGCATTCTATTCCTCAGACCTGAAGATATGCAAGAGGCAAAGAAATCTATGAAAGACAAGGGTATTAAAGCTGAAGATGTTAAAAATCTACCACCTATTTAAAAAATACATGGTCTTGATAACCCGACACATGTAGTAGAGGTAAACTCTCTCTGTAGATTTGATGAAAGAGATATTCCTTATAATAAATCTGCTAGCCAATGCTTGGATGAATTTGATAATTTTATTGTGAAGCAAGAAAATTTCAATGCTTATGTTAATAGACAATTGAAACATAATGCTTACATGCTTGATCGCTTGGGTGATTATTTGAGTAGAACTATCAATGATCTTAAGCTTATTAGTAAACATGCTTCCATGGTAACTACTCAAGTACTAAAGGCGCATAATGATTTACTTAACAAGATGAATAGTAAGAACAATGATCATTCTGTTAAAGTTGTGAGTAGAGGTGGTAGAATGACTCAGGAACCTTTGTATCCTGAGGGCCATCCTAAGAGAATTGAGCAGGATTCTCAGAGATTTAATGTTGATGCACCTATTCGTTACAATAAGAGTAGGAAAAAGAATGATGATAGTACTTTGCATGCTGCTAGTGAACCTGTTATAGATACATCTGAGAATCCAAATGATATTTCTATTTCTTTTACTGAGACATAATCTGGTGATGAACATGAGCATAGTGATAACATTAATAATGATGTTCATGTTGATGCTCAACCTAGTAATGATAATGATGTGGAGATTGAACCTGCTAATGATCTTGATAACCCACAACCTAAGAATAAAAGATACGATAAAAGAGACTTCATTGCTAGGAAACATGGTAGAGAAAGAGAACCATGGGTTCAGAAACCCATGCCCTTTCCTCCTAAACCATCCAAGAAAAAGGATGATGAGTATTTTGAGCGCTTTGTCGAAATGCTTAGACCCGTCTTTTTTGCGTATGCGCTTGACTGATATTTTCAAAATGTCTCCTTATGCTAAGTATATGAAAGATATTGTGACAAGTAAAAGAAAGATACCTGAAGCTAAGATTTCCACCATGCTTGCTAATTATACTTTTAAAGGTGGAATACCTAAGAAATTAGGAGATCCCGGAGTACCTACTATACCATGCTCTATTAAAGGCAATTATGTTAAAACTGCTTTATGTGATCTTGGAGCTGGTGTTAGTGTTATGCCTTTCTCTTTATATCGTAGACTTAATTTGAATAAGTTGACGCCTACTGAAATCTCTTTGCAAATGGCTGATAAATCAACTGCTCTACCTATCGGTATTTGTGAGGATGTACCCGTCATAGTTGCAAATGCTACTATCTTGATGGACTTTGTTATTCTTGATATCCCCGAGGACGACAGTATGTCGATCATGCTTGGTAGACCCTTTTTGAATACTGCAGGGGCTGTTATTGATTGCAACAAGGACAATGTCACTTTTCATATTAATGGTAATGAGCATACGGTACATTTTCCGAAGAAACAACCTCAAGTTCACAATATCAACTCTATTGGAAAAATTCCAACGATTATTATTGGAGACTTTGAATTCCCTCTTCCTACTGTCAAGAAGAAATATGATATACTTATTGTTGGGGATATGCATATCCCCATTGAGGTAACTTAGTGTTATTTGAAAATTCTTCGGTTTCATGCTATTCGAAAGAAGTTTGTTAATAAGACTCGATCAACCATATTGATGGATTCCTTTTGATGAGCATAAGATGGATGAATTTAGAAAGCACAACTTCCTGTACCTAACTTTTACTTTGTGTTACCTCGATGAAATTAAGTAATAATGCTATTATTTTTCTGTTTTCCAAGTTTCCCGTGCAAAAAAAGGGTGATCTGAAAATAAAAGTTCTTCAAAGGTCCTGAAAATGGAGTATAATTTTTCCTGGAATATTTAAGAATTTTTGGCACTAAGTATGCATCAGGGGGCGCACCAGTGGGCCACAAGCCTGCAGGGCGCGCCCACCCCCTAGGCGCGCCCTGGTGGCTAGTTGGTCCCACGTGGCCCTCCTCCACTTATTCCAGCACCCATTCACTTCATCTTCCTCCAGAAAAAATCCCACCATTGCTCAAACCCGTGTTCTAGCTCAGCTTGCTGCCATTTTTGATCTCCTTGCTCAAAGCTCCATTTGCAAAATTGTTTTAGGGGATTGCTCATTGGTATGTGACTCCTCCAATGGTCCAATTAGTATTTGTTCTAGTGCCTTATATATTGCAAATTTTTGCTGATGTGGTGACCTTGTTTTTGAGCTTGCATGTCAAGTTTGTATGGTCCCAAGTAATTTTGATGCATGATATAGTCTCTAGGCACTTGAGGGCGTAGTTGCTATGAGTTTTCTTGAGCTTCGTTCACCTTTATTTTGATTCACTAAAACTTTCAGAAAATTTTCAAAGAAAGAAAAGATGGTGAGGAGAATGTACCAAGGTGGTTCCTCGAGCAAGAAAACTTCGAGACTCGCGTTACGTGAGCCCGATTTTGAACCACTGAGGGAAGCTCGAGTGCTGCCTTGTGAATGGCCGTCGGATCAATTCATGGACAACGCCGAGTTCAAGGAAGAGTTGTATACGTACATAAGGAATGCTGGCCTTGAGGATTTTATTTCAGACCGAACCAAGCAATATTATCAACTCATTGATTTTTTGTGCGGAGGTTTGAATTTTCATCCAGGCGTAATTCTCATTATGTTCTATTTAATCTTTATGATAAGTCCTATACCATGGACCTAGAGGATTTTAACGATGCATGCAAAATTCCATAGTGGGGTAGCCGTAGCGATCCTCATAAAAATGAATATAATGATTTCCTTGCTAGCATCACAATGGGAGAAACTAGAATCATTACACAAGCTACCTTGGGGAGCATTCACTTTCTGGCTATATATTATTTTACTCTCTTCATAGGTAGATGTATTAACGGTAAACATGAGCACAACCACCTTTGCGTGCCTGATCTGAGTATTCTTAAGAGTGCTATAATGGTAGATAGACGATATAACTTGGGGGCTATTATTGCCAGGAGGTTACATCTTAATGCTAAGGATGGATATTTGTTTGGTGGAATTTATGCCACCCGTGTAGCTAAGTATCTTGGGGTACCCATAAGAGAGAATGATATTGAGTTACCCCTTGATTTTCTTGATTATGAGGCTTTAGTGCGCTACCAGTTTCTTGAAAGGAACGAACAATACCTCCAGTACCGACTAATTTTTGACGGACAACATCCTGTCCATGTTACCCTTCCTGCTCCTGCCTTCTTTAACTTTCTGGAAAAACAAAGATACTTTATAACTAGAGAGGAGGCAAATGAGTATGAGAGGAACGCGAAATCATCTCGCCTTCATGCTGCAGTCGTTCAGGCGGTAGGAGCAGCAGCCCAGTACAACCCCAACTATGACTTCGGATATTATCCGGGCCAGTCGTGGCCCTAGACCAACGCAGGCCAAAAGCCTAAGCTTGGGGGGGGTAAGTATTTCTCACCGACATTACATTCATGTTCACACACTCATTTCAGTTGTTGGTGTCCATACTTTTTCATTGTACTATCCATGGTAGTTTATTTCTTCTTTATGCTTTCTTCTTGTGTGTTTGATTAATATTTAAGAAAATCCAAAAAAAATCAGTTCTAGCCTTACCTTCTAGGTTGTTTAGTTGTATCATTAAAAGAAAACCCAAAAAGATTTCTCGTTCTTCTTTTGCTTGTTGGGAGTTTTCCCGTATAAATAGATTTTCTCCTTCTTGCTTTGAAACTTCTTTTCTTTAGGTCGTAAGGAGAAGATTATGATGGAATGTTAAGTGGCTCTCATATGCATTATTGTTTATCTTACGTAGAGACCATATTGCCTTGTCTTCTCCTTTGAGTTACTGCTTGCAGATTCCAACTTAGTCCAATGCACGTGCACTCTTGTTATTCACATTGTTGGGTCGTGCAAGTGAAAGGCAATAATGACGATATATGATGAAATCACCGAGATTGAGAAAAGCTGGTACGAACTCTAACTATCTTGTTTTTGTAAATATGATTAGCTCATCGTTCGGAATTCAGCTCATTATGGGTTGAACATGTTTGCAATGAAAATTAGAGATTATAGTTATTCATGCCATGCTTAATTAGCTAAGAGTTAATAATGGTTTGTTTTGAGTGCCAACATGCATATTAAAATAGTTTTGATGTAGTATGATAGAGTGGTATCCTCCTTTGAATGATTCGAGTGGCTTGACTTGGCACATGTTCACGCATGTAGTTGAAACAAAATCAACATAGCCTCCACGATGTTTATGTTCATAGTGATTTATATCCTACTCATGCTTGTATTCAATCTTGGTTAATATCAAAGCTTGTTGATGACTGTGTCGCTCTCTAGTTGGTCGCTCCTCAGTCTTTTGCTAGCCTTCACTTGTACTAAGCGGGAATACTGTTTGTGCATCCAATCTCTCAAACGCAAAGTTGTTTCATATGAGTCCTCCATATCTACATATATGAGGTATTTACCTGCCGTTCCAAGTAAATTTGCATGTGCTAAACTTTATACCTTCAAATAAACTTTCTGTTTTGTATGCCCAAATCGCTCATGTGGTGACTGGGGCTGTCAGTATCTTCCATGCTAGGTGGGTTATTCTCACGATATGGTTTGATTCACTATCATTCACGAGAAAGTGGCTGGTAATCGAGATTCCCAGTTCCATGCTTGAAATAAAAAGCAAAATATAATTAAACAAAACTCCCCCAGGACCGTGTTTGTATGGACGGTACCCGTGGATTCGACTCGCCGTGGAGTGTGACTGATTGGTGGAGGGGGAGTAAAAACTTTACTATTCTGTTTGGGAACCGCCTATAATGTATCTAGCATGGAAGATATTGAAAACCTCTTGGCCGTTATGTGAGCAATGAAAGTATACCGCTCAAAAATAATTACTTATCTCTGTTTTAAAAACTCGAGCTCTGGCACCTCTGCAAATCATTGCTTCCCTCTGTGAAGGGTCTTTCCATTTACTTTATTGTTGAGTCATAATATTCTAATTAAAGGCACCAGTTAAAGAGCATCACCGTCATTTGTATGCTTGCTGTTAATTGATATTGAGTATGAGCATGACTGGATCTCTCTCATCGTCAATTACAATCTTTAGTCAGTCCTTGTTCTCCAGAGGTGCTCTGCATTTATGTTTTGCGGTCTCAAAAAGGGCTAGCAAGATACCATTTTGTCATATTGTATCATGATTGTTTTGATAAAATTGTTGTCATCCGAGACTTATTATTATTGTTCGCTAGTTGATTATGCCATTGATATGAGTAAATGTGAGACCTAAATGTTATTGTGAATATGGATAGTTCATAATCTTTGCTGAAAACCTGAACATAAGTTAGACATATTTACAACAGCAAGATCAAATAGAGTTTGTACAAGTTTTCTTTATCACTTTCAGTTTATCAACTGAATTGCTTGAGGACAAGAAAAGGTTTAAGCTTGGGTAGTTGATACGTCTCCAACGTATCTACTTTTCCAAACTCTTTTGCCCTTGTTTTGGACTCTAATTCGTATGATTTGAATGGAACTAACCCAGACTGACGCTGTTTTCAGCAGAATTGCCTTGGTGTTATTTTTGTGTAGAAATAAAAGTTCTCGGATTGGTCTAAAAATTTACGGAGAATATTTTTGGAATTAATAAAAAATATTGGCAAAATAATCAACTGCAGGGGCCCACCACCTAGCCACAAGCCTGGAGGACGTGTCCCTGTGGCTTGTGGGCCCCTTGACACTCCTCCAGCCTCGTTTCCACTTCTATATATTCCTATTATGGGAGAAAAAAACAGAAGAGAAGAGTTCATCATGTTTCACAATACGGAGCCGCCGCCATCTCCTGTTCTTCCTCGGGAGACCAGATTTGGAGTCCGTTTTGGGCTCCGGAGAGGGGAAATCGACGCCTTCATCATCACCAACCATCCTTCATCACCAACTCCATGATGCTCTCCACCGTTCGTGAGTAATCTCATCGTAGGCTTGCTGGACGGTGATGGGTTGGATGATATTTATCATGTAATCAAGTTAGTTTTGTTAGGGTTTGGTCCCTAGTATCCACTATGTTCTGAGATTGATGTTGCCATGACTTTGCTATGCTTAATGTTTGTCACTAGGGCCCAAGTGCCATGATTTCAGATCTGAACCTATTAAGTTTTCATGAATATATATGTGTTCTTGATCCTATCTTGCAAGTTGTAGACACCTATTATGAGTTATGATCCGCATCCCGCAGGGTGACAATAACTGGGATTCTTTCCGGTGATTACCGTAGTTTGAGGAGTTCATGTATTCACTAAGTGCTAATGCTTTGGTCCTATTCTCTATTAAAAGGAGGCCTTAATATCCCTTAGTTTCCAATAGGACCCTGCTGCCACGGGAGGGTAGGACAAAAGATGTCATGCAAGTTCTTTTCCATAAGCACGTATGACTATATATGGAATACATGCCTACATTACATTGATGAATTGGAGCTAGTTTTGTGTCATCCTATGTTATAACTGTTGCATGATGAATGCCATTCGACATAATTATCCATCATTGATCCATTGCCTATGAGCTTTCCATATATTGATCTTTGCTAAGTTACTTTCTGTTGCTATTGTTAGAAACACTACAAAACAGCTACTATCACTTTTGCCACTGTTATCGTTACTTCCATACTACTTTGCTACTGAATACTTTGCTGCAGATATTAAGTCTAAATCATGGCATCGCCCCTGATTGTTTGGCGCTCGGCTCGCATGTCTCGCACAGATGTTTTGCTAGCTCCCTATCGACGAGAGCCCAAACACTCCTTGCCACAGAACACTCTAGAAGAGAGTGGCGTCAGGAATCGTCTGCGCCACATAGTCCACAAGAGCTATGAGTAGACATGTTCCTACAATGTCTAATGTCCTTTGTAGGTATGGAGTGCTTTGCGAGACGCCACAGGAACATTAGTATTTTTTCCAGGAACTGGGGTGTTCCACGGAACCTTTCAGAACTCCCCATCTCTATTCGTTAGATGGTCCAGCTATTCCATCGATCCACACCAACCTTCTCATCTTCATTTGAATCAACATATGATAAGCAGATTTAACTATGATAATACATCTTATTTTCAAGTGACATGCACACGAGTCTGCCATGTCCATGGTACACAATGGAATGCTCGTGATCGCCGTTATCGACCGGTAGGCACTCCTCCTCCAGATTCGCCATATTCCATGTGGTCATGGTATGATCAATAAGTTCACCAACTAATGTTGCATTGCTATTGACGACCCTTCCATATGGCCTGATCGTAACACTTTTGGGTATCCAATTCTCTGTCCAATTATTTGTTTTCAAGCCATTACTGATTCTTTTTATTAGTCCTAGCTTTAAGATATTTCGCCCTCCTATGATGGCTCGCTGAATTTGGCTAGGATGGATCCGTTTGGGAAATACACCCCTTTCAGAATTCTAGCACTTAGAGTTTCAAGCTTTTGTAAGACACGTCACTTTGAATATTATGTTGGGGTGCTTTAGCATCCCCAAGCTTAGTCTCTTTTCACTCCTTATTCCTTCATCCATCGTGATCTCACCCAAAACTTGAAAACTTCAATCACACAAAACTCAATAAAATCTTCGTGAGATCCATTAGTATAATAAAGGAAATCACCACTCTAAGTACCGTTGCAAACTCATTCATATTTAATTATTGAATTATATCTATTGTCAAGCTATAGATTCATCAAAATAAGCACACAATGCAATGAAAACAGAATCTTTCAAAAACAGAACAGTCTATAGTAATCGGTACTCTAACCATACTTCTGTAACTCAACAAATTCTAAAACATTAGGACACCGCCAGCAATTGGTATATCAATCTTGTGTAAAAACTCAGAATTTTTCGTCGCTTCTATGATTTTTAAGAATTCTTTTACTGGACGCAAAAGTTTATGTTTTTCAACAAGATCAAATCAACTATCACCCAACATGATCCCAAAGACTTTACTTGGCACAAACACAAATTAACACATAAAAACACAATCATATAGAGGCTTAACTGTGTCAACACTCAAAAATAGAAAGATAAAGATGGAAATAAATTTTATTCATTGGGTTGCCTCCCAACAAGAGCTATCGTTTACGCCCCTAGGTAGGTATAACACATAGATTCAAGTATTGTCATCTTTAGTTTTTACTTCATAGGAGGCCCTCATGATTGATTCATATGGTGGCTTAATTCTTGTTCTAGGGAAGTGTTCCATACCCTTTCTTTGTGGAAATTGAAATTTAATATTATCTTCTTTCATATCAATAACGACGCCTATAGTGTGTAAAAACGGTCTACCAAGTATGATGGCAGAACGCGGATTGCAATCAATATCAAGAACAATAAAATCTATGGGCACATAGTTCCTATTTGCAAGAATAAGAACATCATTAATTATTCCCAAAGGATTTTTAATAGTAGAATCCACCAAGTGCAAATTAAGAGAACATACTTCAATATTGATGAGACCAAGCACATCACAAAGAGATTTTGGAATTGTGGAAACACTAGCATCCAAATCACATAAAGCAAAGCATTCATAATTTGTAATCTTAACTTTAATGGTAGGTTCTCACTCATTATGCAATTTTCTAGGAATTGAATTCTCTAATTTCAACTTTTCTTCTAAGGATTTCATCATGGCATCAACAATATGTTTATTAAAAGCTTTGTTTTGTTTATAAGCATGGGGAGAATTTATCATGGATTGCAACAAATAAATACATTGAACCAAAGAGAAACTATCATAATTAAAGTCCTTGTAATCCAAAATAGTGGGCACATTACTACTTAAAGTTTTGACCTCTCCCAACCCATTTTCATCAATTTTTCATTAGGATTTTCACCCTCCAAATCATGTGACGCCCTCTAGATGAAGTTGACTCTTCTTCAGTCCCTTTACCATTAATTTCAATATTAATAAACAAGGATGATACGTCTCTAACGTATCTACTTTTCCTAACACTTTTGCTCTTGTTTTGGATTCTAATTTGCATGATTTGAATGAAACTAACCCGGACTGGCGCCGTTTTCAGCAGAACTACCATGGTGTTGTTTTTGTGCAAAAATAAAAGTTCTTGGAACGGAATTAAACTTTTTGGAGATTTATTTTGGAATGTATGAGGATTATGGAGCCAGAAGACACCTGAGAGGGGGTGCCCACCCTCTACCAAGGCGTGCCAGGCCCCTCTGGCGCGGCCTGGTGGAGGGTGGACACCTCGTGCCCCCTGACCCTAATTCCAACGCTATAAATTCACAATTTTCCAAAAAATAAAGGAAAAAAGAACTATTGTGTTTCACGATATGGAGCCTCCGCCACCTCCCATTTTTCATCGGGAGGCCAGATCTGGAGCCTGTTTGGGGCTCCGGAGAGGGGAATCTCCGGTCTTCATCATCTTCAACCCTTCTCCATCGCCAATTCCATGATGTTCTCCACGGGGAGTGAGTAATTCCTTCGTAGGCTTGGTGGTCGGTGAGGAGTTGGATGAGATTCATTATGTAATCGAGTTAGTTTTGTTAGGACTTGATCCCTAGTATCCACTATGTTCTAAGATTGATGTTGCTATGACTTTGCCATGCTTAATGCTTGTCACTAGGGCCCGAGTGCCATGATTTCAGATCTGAACCATTTATGTTATCATCATTATATCTATGTTCTTGATCCGACCTTGCCTAGTCATATGCACCTATTACGTGTTATGATCCGTCAACCCCGGGGTGACAAAAATTGGGATACTTCACGGTGATGACCGTAGTTTGAGGAGTTCATGTATTCAATATGTGCTAATGCTTTGTTCCGGTTCTCTATTAAAAGGAGGCCTTAAGATCCCTTAGTTTCCTTATGGACCCCGCTGCCACGGGAGGGTAGGACAAAAGATGTCATGCAAGTTCTTTTCCATAAGCACGTATGACTATATATGGAATACATGCCTACATTACATTAACGAACTGGAGCTAGTTCCATGTCGCCCTAGGTTATGACTATTATATGATGAATATCATCCAACGAATACACCGATCCACTACCTACAAGTTTTCCACTTATTGTTCTTGCTAAGTTGCTATTACTGCTGTTACTATTGCACTTGCTACAAAACTATTGGTGCTACTGTTACCGCTACTGTTACTGTTACCACTGCATCAAACCATTATATTACTGTGCTACCGATCACTTTGCTGCAGATATTTATCTCCAGGTGTGGTTGAATCGACAACTTAACTACTAATACTCTCAAATATTCTTTGACTCCCCTTGTGTCAAATCTATAAATTTGGGTTGAATACTCTACCCTCAAAAACTGTTGTGATCCCTTATACTTATAGGTTATCAAAGGAATCAATAGAACAAATGCCAATCATTTTAAGATCTTCATCATTTTATGAAAGTAATCACTAGAAAATGCTTTTTCTAAAAATTCTCTTTTAGCTCTAAGCATAGCGGGTTTTTTCTTACTTTCATCCATAGAAACATATAAAGCTTTAATTGATTTATTGATCTTAGGTGGGAAAGCATTCAACTTGAGATTTTCTACATCATGGGAAATTCTATCAATGCTTCTAGACATATCATCGACCTTATTCAACTTTTCTTCTATCGTAGTATTGAAAGCCTTTTGAGCATTGATAAATTCTTTAAAATTACTCTCAAGATCAAAGGGGTTCCTATTATTATTGTAAGAAGAATTACCATAGGAATTACCATAATTATTAGAGGAATTTCCACGAAACATCCTAGGATTAAAATTACCTCTATAAGCATTGTTATGTAACATCCCAAATTTTGGAATGTTATAATAAATATTAGAATGAGTGTTCGTTTGCTTGAGTGATTGAATTGAGTGAAATTTGGAACTTTTGAAAACTTTTGAAAGTTTAATGAGAGGGAATGAAATGACTTTCCCAAAACTTTCACTCTGCATTTTTGATCCTCAGGAATTCAAATTCATTTCATCACAAAACCCCAGAGTGAAGATGATATGACTTCTTCCATTTAAAGAAATGAAAAGGGATTTGAAAATGGTTTGAATTTCATTTTCAGAAACTTTATGCAACTCAATGATTTTCATGAGAGAGGATAAAAGGACTTCTTCAAATTATATGAAATATGAGTTGGAAGTTTGAAAGAAGGATATGAAAGTGGATTTGAAAATCTCTGAATTATTTCCTCTCGGAATCCATTTCATATTTGGTTCCATTTTAAATTTTCAAAGCATTCAAAACCCTTGGCAAAATTTGAGAGGAGTAATATGACACTCCACCCCAGGGTTATTTTGTGAAGTATTTGAACCATAAAACCCAGGGGTTATTTGAAAATTATTGCAAAAAGAATTTAAATCAATTCAGGCATTTTCTGAAAATAATTTTTTTAAAAGTATTTATTCGGGCTGAGGAAAAATGTTCATTAAATGGCATTAATTCTCCTGGTCATTTTGATATAAAGACCTTTATTTTTGGGAAAGTATTTAATTCCATTTATTAGATTTTGATTCGCTTGAAAATAGAAAAGGAAATTTTTTAGTGCGTTTAAAGACACCGGCCGGCCCACTTACCTTATCAGCCTCCCGAGATCTCTCCCGATCGGTCGACTGATGTGCGCCCACTCCTCTCTCTCTCACTGACGCGTGGGACCCGCCAACCGATCGCGCTATCCCCGAGATCACCTCTTTCCTTCTTCCTCCTCTTTCCTTCCCGACGCTGGAGACTCACCGGATCCGCCGCGATCTCCCTCTCACCTTCCTTTCGGATGACCCCGAGGCCGCCTATAAAACCCCAGCCCCTCCCTCTCTCCATTCCACGTGAAACCCCTACCCCGAGCCTCTAACGCGTGCGAAATCCCTCTCCAGAGATAACCACGGCTGCCGCGCCATTGTCGCACCACTGCTCCACCCAAACGTCCCCGAAGCCGTCTGAGCCCACCACCCACTTCGCCGTCATCATCAGCACCTCCCCAACCACCTGCTTGAGCCCCGCACCCACCGAAGCCCCTTTCCCCGTCGACACCCGAACGCTGCCGCCGCCTTCGAGCTCGTGCCGCTCCACCTCGCCCTCCCCGAGCCCCTCTAACGCCACCTACCTCGTCGCCGTCCTCGCCCGCGTCGACCGGTGCCATCAGTCGCGCCGGAGGACCACCAGAGACATCTACCCGTCGACCTCACTGCCCTTGCCGTCAATGTCGACCTCGCCGACAACCCCCTGTGAGCCCCCTCTTCCCCCTCCGTTCGATCTGCGTCAACGACGTAGATTAGATGTCGCGTACCTCTTCGGTTTAATTTAATAAACCCACCGGTTTTTCTGTTTAGATTATCTTATCCGAATCGTTTTTTAAGTATTGGTCATCCGTTGGTTTAGCCACCATAGCTCACACCCTCGACCAACCAGAGCATGCCACGTAGCCCCCCTGTCCGTTAGTTAGGACTTTTTATTTTTCTGTTTTCTGTTTTAAAACAGAATGTGTTCTGTTTTTATTTTCCTTATAACTTTTATGTTTTTAGTTGTTTTAATTTGATTCTTTTTTCATTGTGTCACAAATTTGTTATAGTTTCTGTAGATATCAATTTTGACTATATTTGAATAGTTTAAAATTGAATTCAAACAGATTTGTTTCAAATCTTGTTTTCTGAATAACTTGAGTTTAAAATTTTATTTTTGAATGAATCTTTCTGCCACTGGTTTGTATTAGTTAGGTTTATCATCTCACTTAGTTTGAGAATTTTTAGGATAATTTAGATTATGGTTTTTAACTAAAACAGATTCTGTTTAGTTCCTAATAGGATTTAGTTAGTTTAATTTTTCTTTAGTTTATTTTGAAATCTGAATTAGTTTAATTTTTGCTTTAGTTTTCTTTAGTTCTGTTGTCCAATATTAGGTGATTTATTTTTCTGTTAATAAAAATAGTTTTGCTTTGTTCTTATATTCAAATGATATAGGAAACTATATTCCTTTTCATTAGGTAATGTTTTATAAAACAATTTAGTTTTAGTAGTAATTCTTTTCACAAAAGTTTTAAAGGGTTTAATTCCGCATTTCTTTTCTGTTAAGTGTTGTTTTGTTATAAAAAAAGTTTTGTCTTGTTTTATATTAGTAGTAGTTTAGCCACCAAAATTTTAGAGCCCATTACTTTGTTTTGTTTTCTTTATTGTATTGCTCTAGTATTGCTAGTTGATTTCTTAATTGAAAATATTTAAAATAATTGTTTTACAAGTTTTATTTTCTGTTAACTTAGTTGTTATATTTTTTTTCTATTATTTTAATAATTTATTTGTTTTATTTGTTTTCTTGTTGTTAAGTTTATTAGGCAAAAACCTATGTTGTTTAGAGTGTTGTTCATAACTCGTAGCTGTTCTTCAAAAGTAATTCTTTTAGCTAAGTAAAATATTTACTAAAATACTTTTGTTATATTTTTACTTTGTTTTTTTTACATTAGAGAATAGTTGTTTGTAGGAAAAACTAGTCTTAATTGTGTTGATGAAGTTTTGTTGATTTTAACTTTTGTCTTAAGTATTTCCTTCATCCCAAACCTTTGGTGTTTACTCTTGTGTTATTCTTGATTGTTAGTATTGATTGCTAGTATGATTGCTTATATGAATGCTATGTTTGATTATATAGATTTCATCGGAGAGTGACGAATAGTTTTATCAAGTTATTTTCTACCCCGGTATGCCAAGACCAACAAGACAAATGAAGAAGAAAGTTGACAGCACTGTAGCTGGCCGGCTCCTCCTAACGGCACTGTAGCTGGCCGACTCCTCTTGGCCGGCTCCTCCTGGCCGGCCACAGTAGCTAACTACACTGTGGCTGACGGGCTACAGAGCCTGCCACCCTGCTACAGACGGGCACTATTGGCCAATAGTGCCCCGCTGTGCACCCTGACGCATCATGCCACCCTACGATCTAATAGTGGCGCACTGTAGCCTGCATCACTAGTCCCGTCCAATAGTGGATGGCCAACCGGTGGGCCACCCCTTGTCCCCTGGGCCTCCCTTTATAAGAGGCACCAGGGGAGCCTCTAGAAAAGAGACCCCCTGGGGGACGCAGGCTCCTCCCATCTCTCTCTCTCTCCCTCTCACTCATGCCCGCGCATGCATACATGGGAGGCAAGGAAGGGAGCAGCCGGCTCCCTCTTCCACCTCTAACACGGCTCCAGGAGCAACCATGTAACAGATATTCCATAGACGTACAGACATGCAGGAGTAGGGTTATTATCTCTCCGGAGAGCCCCGAACCTGGGTAAACCACCGCGTGCTATTCGCATACCCGTCCCGGATCATTCACGGCAGCCTTGCTCTCACCTCCATAAGCCATCCCATGGCATCTGCCATCTCTGGCGACCCCCTGTGAGAAAACGACGACAGTTGGCGCCCATTGTGGGGCTAGCTGCTACTGGAACCGCGGTTCGGGCGGGACCATCTTCGTCATCTCCGCCGCGACGTTGCCGCCGCCTCTCCAGCCACGCTCGAGGGCTCGACATCAACTCGCCCCCGGGGCGGCCGTGTGATGCGCCATGTCCTCGTCGTCGGCCTCGCCATCTTCGCTATCAGCCAGCGTGGCGTCGCCGGAGTCTCTCCGATAGCCCCCGACGGCTCGACATCAGCATGCCTCGGGACGACCGTGTGGTGCACCGCGTCCTCGCTATCGACCCCGTCATCACCACTCCACCATCCATACATTTCCGAGCATCGCCGGTGTCTGCAAACCTCAGCTGCCCCGGCAGCGTCATCGTGGGTCGCTCCCGTAACCATGCTCCTTCCGGGCGCCGGCGCCGCTATGTACGCGCGCCCACCATGGCGTCCTTTCCCATCCTCCATGCGCGGGAAAGCTGGCTGCACCTTGGGTCCCTGTGCCAACACGTGCTCGCGCTCGATGAGCTAGCTACCTAGCAGGCACATTGGGTTCGGTTGTGTGCATGCTAGCTAGGCTAGCTGGCTTGGCTCACGTGTGCGCAGGGCCGTCCAGTGGCCGCGCGACCCGGCCGGCCGCCTCGATCTCGCCCGGCCAACCTCGAGCTCTGCCCGGCCTCCCCGCCGCTGCGCTTCGCTGGGCCTGGCGCTCGACCTGGCCTTGGTTTCTGCGCGTGCGCCATCGCTCGCCCCAAAGTCAACCGCCGCGAACCATCGCTGCGTCCCATCGGACACCACAGACGCGACGGCCATCGCCGTCCACTATCGCTGCGTGGGCGCGCGCTATTTATCTACAGGGCTCAACATCAACAACTATGCCACGGCGTCATCTGTAGTGCCTCCTCTCCTCGCGCTGCACCTGCTCCCATGCCTCGCTATGGCTACAGCCGCCGTCGTGCCTCGCCGCTGCTCAGCCCTCGCGCCCGCCCATGCCGGCTTCGCCGGTCGCCTGCTCCTGCCGAGTCCGCTCATCGCTTCTCACCCAAGCTGACCCCGCGCTTGGCCTCGCGGCTTCACCTGAGCCAGCGGCGGCACCGCCATCGACGCGGCCGCCGGCAGGTCCGACCGGCACCGCCCCTCCCGGGGCACCGATCCAGCTTGCCCTCGGCCCTCACGCAGCGTCGGTCCGGCTCCCAAGTGCCATAGGGCAGGTCCCGCCCCCGGCGTCCGCCGTCTCGCCTTCATCGGCCGGCTCGGTGCGGCCGTCGCGCCCCCGGCGCCCTCCTCCTCGCCTGCGCCGGCTACTCCGCCAGCGGCCCGGCCGGTGTCCATTGGCTCCGTCCCCGGCGTCCCGGCTCACCAGCACTTGCTTCACTTCTGTGGCCAGGCGCCTACGCGCCTCGTCACCACTCGGGTCGGCTGCTGCATGTCGCAGCAGCTGCGCACTGGCTGGCCGCCTCGCTGTGCCGGCCCCCGCTCCTCTGCGGCGCCTCCTCCTCCCTCCACGGCTGGCTTCGCCCGATGTGTAGGGGCCGCCCGCGCCCCTGGCCGGCTCCTGGCCGTCCGGCTCCGCCTGCCCCGCTCCGTGGCCAGCTCCGGTTCCTAGGCGTCACCCCGCCTTGCGGCGACCAGCTTCATGCCGCCTCCCGCGTGCCCAGCTCCACGCTCGGCCGTGCCGGCTCCCGCTGCCTCCCGCTCGCCTAGCTCCGCACCCGGCCGTGCTGACTCCCGCCACTACTGCACCCACCGGGTTCGCCCAGCTCGCCTGCCGTCTCCGGCTTCCCAGCAGCCGGCCCATCCTTGACCTGGCACCGGCTGCCTGCCCAAAAAAAAGAGAAGAAGAAAATACCTGTGTCTGCATGCTCGCGTCCCCACTCGGACAGCCGACTCGCGTCGCGGGTCTGGCCTGCCCGTCTACTTTGACACCGGGCCGGCCCTGGCTGCTCACCTGTCTCACCGTCCCGCCGGTCAAATTTGGCCAGTTGGCACACCCGTCGACCGCAATGGGCATGACGGCTACACCAAGCGGGTGCGCCGGCACGCTGCGCTGGTGAATAGCCACGCCGGCTATCTTCAACAACAAACGGCCTCGTCAGCATCAAAATCAATGAACCTCCCCGCTCGGAGGCTCGGAGGCTACTCCAGCCAGTGCCTTGCGCTCATCAACCGGCGGACCCGCGTCCGCCCCCGGCAGTGCCTCACGCAGACCAGCCGGCGGACCCCGCGTCCGTCCTCGGCAGTGCCTCGCGCACGCTATTCCGACGGACCCCGCGTCCGTCCTCGTTAGTGCCTCACACACACCAGCCGGCGGACCCCGCGTCCGCTATCGGCAGCACCCCGTGCGTAACAGCCGGCGGACCCCGCGTCCGCTATCGGCAGCACCCCGTGCGTAACAGCCGGCGGACCCCGCGTCCGCCCTCGGCAGCACCCCGTGCGCGGCAGCCGGCGGACCCCGCGTCCGACCTCGGCGACACCCCGTGCTCATCAGGCGGCGGACCCTGCGTCCACCTTCGGCAGCGCCCTCGCGCACAACAGCCGGCGGACCTCGCGTCCGCCCTCGGCAACACCCCGTGCTCAATAGCCGGCGGACCCCGTGTCCGCCCTCGGCAGCACCTCGTGCGCAACAGCCGGCGGACCTCAAGTTCGCCCCCGGTAGCGCCCCGCGCGCGTTGGCATGACCACGTCGGCTACAAACCACGCTGACCAACATCGACAAAACCGCGTCGCCGAAACCCAAAAGCAATGTGAGGTCTCCACTCGCACAACCCCGAGCGTAACTCGGGGGCCATCTCGGCATTTATTCTACAACTTTATTGTTCACCCCGGTGCCGGCTAGTCTCGGCCCGGGGCTGGCCGCTTGGCCCGATACGTTCGTTCCCATGGGACGGCTTAGTAGCGTGCACGGGGCCAAAGGCCCACTCTTCGTCTCAGCTACAGACCGCAATGCGGCTGTTCGGCTAGCAAGAGCAAAAGTTGGAGGTCGCCACACGCGAAAGGCGTCGGCTGAGAAAATGGCTTTGGCGACTTGGTCGTTTCTTCTACGAATGTTTGCTCGGTCGAGTCTGCTCCCAAAGTCCGAGTATTGTACGCTCCATTCCGCGGCCCACTCTTCGACTCAGCTACAGACCGGCTCCCGGCTGTCCGGCTAGCAAGAGCAAAAGCCAAAGAGCGGAGAGAACATGAAAAAGATTTAGGGGGGCTCAGGCGAAACCGAGTCGACACCCTCTGCATAAAGCAAATGCACTACCAAAACCAAGTATTTCATATATCTGTGCCGACTTAACCTTGTCTTTTGCACGATCGTCCATTTGGAGCCTCCTCACCCAGAGGCTCGGAGGCTACCCTTCGCCAGGGCTCCGCGCCCATCAGCCGGCAGACCTCGCGTCCGCCTTCGGTAGGGCTCCACGCCCATCAGCGGGCAGACCCGTGTCCGCCTTCGGCAGGGCTCCGTGCCCATCAGCCAACGGAACCCGTGTCTGCCTTCAGCAGGGCTCCGCGCCCATCATCCGGCGAAACCCGCGTCGGCCTTCTGCAGGGCTCCGTGCCTATCAGCCGGCGGACCCCGTGCCCGCCTTCGGCAAGGCTTCGCTCCCATCAGCCGGCAGACCCCGCGTCCGCCTTCGGCAGGGCTCCGCGCCCGACAGCCGGTGGACCCCGTGTCCGCCTTTGGCAGGGCTCCACGCCCGACAACCGGCGGACCCCGTGTCCGCCTTCGGCAGGGCTCCGCGGCAATCAGCCGGCGGACCCCGCGTCCGCCTTTGGTAGGGCTCCGCGCCCATCAGCCGGCGGACCCCGCGTCCGCCTTCGGCAGGGCTCCGTGCCCGACAGCCGGCGAACCCCGCGTCCGCCTTCGCCAGGGCTCCACGCCCGACAGCAGGCGGACCCCGTGTTCGCCTTCGCCAGGGCTTCGCGCCCGACAGCTGGCGGACCCCGTGTTCGCCTTCGGCAGGGCTCCACGCCCATCACCCGGTGGACCCCGTGTCCGCCTTCGGCAGGGCTCCGCGCCCGACAGCCAGCGGACCCCGTGTCCGCCTTCGGCAGGGCTCCGCGCCCATCAGCCAGCGGACCCCGCGTCCGCCTTCGGCAGGGCTCCGCACCCATCAGCCGGCGGACCCCACGTCCGCCTTCGGCAGGGCTCCACGCCCACAAGCCGGAGGACCCTTTGTCCGCACCCGGCAGCGCCTCGCGCTCGACAGCCGGCGGACCCCGCATCCGCCTTCGGCAGGGCTCCACGCCCACAAGCCGACGGACCCTTCGTCCGCACCCGGCAGTGCCTCGCGCTCGACAGCCGGCGGACCCTGTGTCCGCCTTCGGCAGGGCTCCACGCCCACAAGCCGGCGGACCCTCCGTCCCCGCCCGGCAGCGCCTTGCGCTCGACAGCCGGCGGACCCCACGTCCGCCTTCGGCGGGGCTCCACGCCCACAAGCTAGCGGACCCCTCGTTCGCACCCGACAACGCCTCGCGCTCGACAGCCGGCATACCCTGCGTCCGCCTTCGCCAGGGCTCCACGCCCACAAACCGACGGACCCTCCGTCCGCGCCCGGCAGCACCTCGTGCTCGACAGGCGGCGGCCCTGCGTCCGTCTTCGGCAGGGCCCCACGCCCACAAGCCGGCGGACCCTTCGTCCCCGCCTGGCAGCGCCTCGCGCTCGGCAGCCGGCGGACCCCGCGTCCGCCTTCGGCAGGGCTCCACGCCCACAAGCCGGTGGACCCTTCGTCCCCGCCCGGCAGCGCCTCGTGCTCTGCAGCCGGCGGACCCCGCGTCCACCTTCGGCAGGGCTCCACGCCCATAAGCCGGTGGACCCTTCGTCCCCGCCCGGCAGCGCCTCGCGCTCGGCAGCCGGCGGACCCCGCGTCCTCCTTCGGCAGGGCTCCACGCCCAAAAGCCAGCGGACCCTTCGTCCCCGCCCGGCAGCGCCTCGCGCTCGGTAGCCGGTGGACCCCGCGTCTGCCTTCGGCAGGGCTCCACGCCCACAAGCCGGCGGACCCTTCGTCCCCGCCCGGCAGCGCCTCGCCCTCGGCAGCCGGCGGACCCCGCGTCCGCCTTCGGCAAGGCTCTACGCCCACAACCGACGGGTCCTTCGTCCGCACCCGGCAGCGCCTCGCGCTCGAAAAGCCGCCGGACCCTGCGTCCGCCTTCGGCAGGGCTCCACGCCCACAAGCCGGCGAACCCTCCGTCCACGCCCGGCAGCGCCTCGCGCTCGACAGCCGGCGGACCCCGCGTCCGCCTTCGGCAAGGCTCCACGCCCACAAGCCGGCGGATCCTCCGTCCATGTCCAGCAGTGCCTCGCGCCCGACAGCCGGCGGACCCCGCGTCCGCCTGCGGCAGGGCCCCATGCCCACAAGTCGGCGGACCCTTCGTCCCCGCCTGGCAGCGCCTCGTGCTCGGCAGCCGGCGGACCCCGCGTCCGCCTTCGGCAGGGCTCCACGCCGACAAGCCGGCGGACCCTTCGTCCCCGCCCGGCAGCGCCTCGCGCTCGGAAGTTGGCAGACCCCGCGTCCGCCTTCGGCAGGGCCCCACGCCCACAAGTCAGCGGACCCTCCGTCCGCGCCCGGCGGTGTTGGGAGACGTAGTAGTAAATCAAAATTTTCCTACGCGTTCACCAAGATCCATCTATGGAGAAACCAGCAACGAGCAAGGGGAGAGTGGATCTTCATACCTTTGAAGATCGCTAAGCGGAAGCGTTACAAGAACGCGGTTGATGGAGTCGTACTCGCAGCGATTCAGATCGCGGTAGATCCGATCAAGTGCCGAACGGACGGCACCTCCGCGTTCAACACACGTGCAGCCCGGTGACGTCTCCAACACCTTGATCCAGCAAGGAGGAAGGAGAGGTTGGGGAAGGGCTCCAACAGCAGCACGACGGCGTGGTGGTGGTGGAGTAGCAAGGTATTCCGACAGGGCTTCGCCTAAGCGCTGCGGAGGAGGAAGAAGAGAGGTAGGGCTTCGCCGTGAGAGAGAGAGATCAAATCCTCAAGTATATATAGGAGGAGGGACGTGGAGGGCTGGCTTGGCCTCTACTCCAAAGAGGAGATGGCCGGCCGAATTAAGGGAGAGTCCACCTCCCACAAGGGAGGTGGATCTCCTCCTTTTAAATCCTTTTTGCCTTATCTCCTTATCTCCAGCCACATGGGCCTTTAGCAAAAGTATTTCCCAGCCCAATAAGGGCTGACACACTTTATCTAACAGCACATGAAGTCCTCTGGTCGTCACACCCCTCCCGGGGGTCCTCCGGCACCCTCCCGGCACTCCCGGTACAATACCGATGAGCCCGAAAACTTTCCGGTGACCGAAACTGGACTTCCTATATATCAATCTTTACCTCCGGACCATTCCGGAGCTCCTCGTGACGTCCGGGATCTCATCCGGGACTCCGAACAACCTTCGGTAATCACGTATACCTTTTCCCTATAACCCTAGCGTCATCGAACCTTAAGTGTGTAGACCCTACGGGTTCGGGAGACACGTAGACATGACCGAGACACCTCTCCGGTCAATAACCAACAGCGGGATCTGGATACCCATGTTGGCTCCCACGTACTCCACGATGATCTCATCGGATGAACCACGATGTCAAGGATTCAATCAATCCCGTATACAATTCCCTTTGTCTATCGGTATGATACTTGCCCGAGATTCGATCGTCGGTATCCCCATACCTTGTTCAATCTCGTTACTGGCAAGTCTCTTTACTCGTTCCGTAATACATCATCCCGTGGCTAACTCCTTAGTCACATTGAGCTCATTATGATGATGTCTTACCGAGTGGGCCCAGAGATACCTCTCCGTCACACGGAGTGACAAATCCCAGTCTCGATTCGTGTCAACCCAACAGACACTTTCGGAGATACCCGTAGCGTACCTTTATAGCCACCCAGTTACGTTGTGACGTTTGGCACACCCAAAGCATTCCTACGGTATCCGGGAGTTACACAATCTCATGGTCTAAGGAAATGATACTTGACATTGAAAAGCTTTAGCAAACGAACTACACGATCTTTGTGCTATGCTTAGGATTGGGTCTTGTCCATCACATCATTCTCCTAATGATGTGATCCCGTTATCAACGACATCCAATGTCCATGGCCATGAAACCGTGACCATCTATTGATCAACGAGCTAGTCAACTAGAGGCTCACTAGGGACATGTTGTGGTCTATGTATTCACACATGTATTATGGTTTCCGGTTAACACAATTATAGCATGAACAATAGACGATTATCATGAACAAGGAAATACAATAATAACCATTTTATTATTGCCTCTAGGGCATATTTCCAACAGTCTCCCACTTGCACTAGAGTCAATAATCTAGTTCACATCACCATGTGATTAACACTTACATCACCATGTGATCATATCATCATGTGATTAACACCCAATAAGTTCTGGGGTTTGTTCATGTTCTGCTCGTGAAAGAGGTTTTTAGTCAGCGGGTCTGCGACATTCAGATCCGTGTGTACCTTTGCAAACTTTCCATTTCACATTTGTAGATACTTCTCCCACGCTCCACTTGGAGCTATTCCAAATGGCTGCTCCACTATACATAGCTTGATTTCTACTAAGAGTCATCCGGATTGGAGTTAAAGCTTGCATCATCGTAACCCTTTACGATGAACTCTTTATCACCTCCATAATCGAGAAATATTTCCTTAGTTCTCAAGTTACTAAGGATAACTTTGACCATTGTCCAGTGATCCACTCTTGGATTACTCTTGTACCCCTTGACAGACTCATGGCAAGGCACACACAGGTGCGGTACACAGCATGGCATACTATATAGAGCCTATGGCTAAAGCATAGGAGATGACACTCATCTTTTCTTTATCTTCTGCCGTGGTCAGGTATTGAGTCTTACTCAATTTCACACCTTACAATACAGTCAAGAACTCCTTCTTTGACCCATCTATTTTGAACTCCTTCAAAAACTTGTCAAGGTATGTCTTCGTCGAAAAAACTTATCAAGCGAATTGATCTATCCCTATAGATCTTGATGCTCAATAAAATAGTAGCTTTATCTGGGTCTTCCTTTGAAAAAAAAACCCTTTTCAAACAACCCTTCATGCTCTTCCAGAAATTCTACATCATTTCCGATCAATAATATGTCAACTACATATTCTTATAAGAAATTCTATAGTGCTCCCACTCACTTTCTTGCAAATACAAGTTTCTCATAAACTTTGTATAAACTTAAACACTTTGATCACCTCATCAAAGCATATATTCCAACTCCGACATGCTTGCTCCAGTCCATAGAAGGATCGCTGGAGTTTGCATATTATTAGCATCCTTAGGATTGACAAAACCTTCTGGTTGTATCACATACAACTCTTCCTCACAGAAACCATTACGGAAACCTTGTTTTGTCATAAATCTGCCAGATTTCATAATCGAAAAATGCAGCAACTGCTAACATAATTTTAATAGACTTTTAGCATCTCTACAGATGAGACAATCTCATCACAGTCAACTCCTTGAACTTGGCGGAAACTTCTTTGCGACAAGTCGAGCTTTATAAACGGTGACATTTCACCATTAGCGTCTATGATTATCTCAAAGGTCCATTTGTACTCAATGACCCGCCATTCAATAGGCAAGTCTACCAAAGTCCACACTTGGTTTTCATACATGGATCCTTTCTCGGATTTCATGGCTCCTAGCCATTTGTTGGAATCCGGGCCCACCATCGCTTCTCCATAGTTCGTAGGTTCATCGTTGTCCAACAACATGATTTCCAAGACAGGGTTGTCGTACTACTCAGGAGCAGTACGCGTCCTTGTCGACCTACGAGGTTCAATAGTGACTTGATCCGAAGCTTCATGATCATCATCATTAACTTCCTTTTCAACTGAGTAGGCTCTACAGAAACATCTTTCTGTGTTGCGCTATTCTCTGGATGAAACAAAGGTTCAACAACCTTATCAAGTTCTATCTTCCTCCCACTCAATTCTTTCGAGAGAAACTCTTTCTCAAGAAAGGACCCGTTCTTAGCTACAAATACCTTTTGCGCTTGGATTTGAGATAGAAGGTATACCCAATGTCTCATTAGGGTATTCTATGAAGATGCATTTGTCTGCTTTGGGTTCGAGCTCGCTAGGTGAAAAACCCATTTTCATATAAGCGTCGCAGCCCCAAACATTAAGAAATGACAGCTTAGGCTTCTATCAAACCATAATTCTCACGGTGTCATCTCAACAGACTTAGATGGTGCCCTGTTAAAGTGAATGGATTTGTCTTTAATGCATAACCCCATAACGATAGTGGTAAAACGATAAGAGACATCATAGTACTCACTATATCCAATAGAGCACGACTACGACGTTCGAACACACCATCACACTATGGTGTTCCAGGAGGCGTGAGCTGTGAAACAATTTCCACATTGTCTAAAATTGCATACCAAACTCGTAACTTAGATATTCACCTCCATGATCATATCATAGACATTTATCTTCATGTCACGATGATCTTTAACTTCACTCTGAAACTCCTTGAACCTTTCAAACATTTCAGATTCGTGTTTCATTAAGTAAATATCCCCATATTTACTCAAATCATCAGTGAAGGTAAAGAAAAACAACGATATCCACTGTGTGTTTCAACACTCATTGGACAACATACATCAACATGTATTAATTCCAATAAGCCACTTGCCCGCTCCATCATATTGGATGACGGGGTCTCAGTCATCTTGCCCAAGAGGCATGGCTCGCATGTCTCAACCGATTCGAAATCGAGTGAGTCAAAAAACATCCATCATCATGGAGTTTCTTCATGCGATTTATACCAATATGACATTACGTGGCAGTGCCACAAGCATGTGGTACTATCATTATTAACTTTGTATCTTTTGGTACCAATGTTATGAATATGTGTACTACTACGATCATGATTTGATAAACCATTTCGAGTGGGTGCATGACCATTGAAGGCATTATCCATGTAAACAGAATAACCATTATTCTCTAACTTATATGAATAACCGTATCGCACTAATCATGATCTAATCACGTTCATGCTCAACGCAAACACCAAATAACATTTATTTAGGTTTATCACAAATCCTGAAGGTAGAGAGAGCGTGCGATGGTGATCACATCAATCTTGGAAATACTTCCAACACACATCGTCACCTTTCACCTAGCTAGTCTCCATTTACTCCGTAGCTTTTATTTCGAGTTGCTAACACTTAGCAACCGAACCGGTATCCAATACCCAGGTGCTACTAGGAGTACCAGCAAGGTACACATCACTAACACGTATATCAAATATACTTCCATTGACATTACCAGCCTTCTTATCTACCAAGCATCTAGGGGTTTTCCGCTTCAGCGAACATTCTCCTCATAACAGAAGCACTTAGTCTCGGGTTCGGGCTCAACCTTGGGTTTCTTCACTAGAGCAACAACTGGCTTGTCATTCCTGAAGTTTTCCGTTCTTGCCCTTGCCCCTTTTGAAACTAGTGGTTTCACTTAACCATCAACACTTGATGCTCCTTCTTGATTTCTACCTTCGTGGTGTCAAACATCACGAACAACTCAGGGATCATCTTATCCATCCCTGGCATGTTATAGTTCATCACGAAGCTCTAGTAGCTTGCTGGCAGTGACTTGGAGAACTGCATTAATCACTATCTCATCTGGAAGATTAACTCCCACTTGATTCAAGTGATTGTAGCACCCAGACAATCTGAGCACACGCTCAGCGATTGAGCTATTCTCCTTTATCTTGCAGACAAAGAATCTTGTTGGAGGTCTCATACCTCTCAACATAGGCACGAGCCTGAGATCACAATCTCAGCTCCTAGAACATCTCATATGTTCCGTGACGTTCAAAACGTTTTGGAGCCTCAATTCTAAGCCGTAATGCATGACGCATTGAACTATCACGTAGTCACCAAAAAGTGCCTGTCATATGTTCACAACATCTACAGACAACGCTTGAGGGAGTGATGCAGTTAGCGGTACATAAAAAACATAAGCTTTCTGTGCAACAATGAGGACAATCCTCAGATCACGGACCCAGTCCGCATTATTGCTACCATCAACTTTCAACTTACTTTTCTCTAGGATTGTATCAATAAAACTGGGGAGCTACAGCGTGAGCTATCTACGACATAATTTGCAAGGACATTTTTAGACTAAGTTCATGATAATTAAGTTCATTTAATCAAATTATTAATGAACTCCCACTTAGATAGACATCTCTCTAGTCTTCCAAGTGATACATGATCCATGTCAACTAGCCCGTGTCCGATCATCACGTGAGACGGACTAGTCATCCATGGTGAACATCTCTATGTTGATCGTATCTTCTATACGACTCATGTTCGACCTTTCGGTCTTCCGTGTTTCGAGGCCATGTCTGTACATGCTAGGCTCGTCAAGTCAACCTAAGTGTTTCGCATGTGTAAATCTGGCTTACACCCGTTGTATGCGAACGTTAGAACCTATCACACCCGATCATCACGTGGTGCTTCGGAATGACGATCCTTAGCAACAGTGCACAGTTAGGGTGAACACCTTTCTTGAAATTTTATTGAGAGATCATCTTATTTACTACCGTCGTTCTATGCAAATAAGATGTAAACATGATAAACATCACATGCAATCAATATAGTGACATGATATGGCCAATATCATCTTGCTCCTTTGATCTCCATCTTCGGGGCACCATGATCATCACTGTCACCGGCTCGACACCATGATCTCCATCATCATGATCTCCATCATTGTGTCTTCATGAAGTTGTCTTGCCAACTATTACTTCTACTACTATAGCTAACGTTTAGCAATAAAGTAAAGTAATTACATGGTGTTTATGATTGACACGCAGGTCATACAATAATATAAGACAACTCCTATGGCTCCTGCCGGTTGTCATAGTCATCGACATGCAAGTCGTGAACCCTATTACAAGAACATGATCAATCTCATACATCACAATGCATCACATCACATCCTTTTGGCCATATCACATCACACGGCATATGCTGCAAAAACAAGTTAGACGTCCTCTAATTTGTAGTTGCAAGTTTTTACGTGGTTGCTATAGGTTTCTAGCAAGAACGTTTCTTACCTACGTACAAACCACAACGTGATATGCCAATTGCTATTTACCCTTCATAAGGACCCTTTTCATCTAATCCAATCCGACTAAGGTGGGAGAGACAGACACCCGCTAGCCACCTTATGCAACTGGTGCATGTCAGGCGGTGGAACCGGTCTCACGTAAGCGTACGTGTAAGGTTGGTCCGGGCCGCTTCATCCCACAATACCGTCGAATCAAGATAAGACTAGTAACGGCAAGCATATTAACAAAATCGACGCCCACAACTGCTTTGTGTTCTACTCGTGCATGGATTCTACGCATAGACCTAGCTCATGATGCCACTGTTGGGAGACGTAGTAGTAAATCAAAATTTTCCTACGCGTTCACCAAGATCCATCTATGGAGAAACCAGCAACGAGCAAGGGGAGAGTGGATCTTCATACCTTTGAAGATCGCTAAGCGGAAGCGTTACAAGAACGCGGTTGATGGAGTCGTACTCGCAGCGATTCAGATCGCGGTAGATCCGATCAAGTGCCGAACGGACGGCACCTCCGCGTTCAACACACGTGCAGCCCGGTGACGTCTCCAACACCTTGATCCAGCAAGGAGGAAGGAGAGGTTGGGGAAGGGCTCCAACAGCAGCACGACGGCGTGGTGGTGGTGGAGTAGCAAGGTATTCCGACAGGGCTTCGCCTAAGCGCTGCGGAGGAGGAAGAAGAGAGGTAGGGCTTCGCCGTGAGAGAGAGAGATCAAATCCTCAAGTATATATAGGAGGAGGGACGTGGAGGGATGGCTTGGCCTCTACTCCAAAGAGGAGATGGCCGGCCGAATTAAAGGGAGAGTCCACCTCCCACAAGGGAGGTGGATCTCCTCCTTTTAAATCCTTTTTGCCTTATCTCCTTATCTCCAGCCACATGGGCCTTTAGCAAAAGTATTTCCCAGCCCAATAAGGGCTGACACACTTTATCTAACAGCCCATGAAGTCCTCTGGTCGTCACACCCCTCCCGGGGGAACTCCGGCACCCTCCCGGCACTCCCGGTACAATACCGATGAGCCCGAAAACTTTCCGGTGACCGAAACTGGACTTCCTATATATCAATCTTTACCTCCGGACCATTCCGGAGCTCCTCGTGACGTCCGGGATCTCATCCGGGACTCCGAACAACCTTCGGTAATCACGTATACCTTTTCCCTATAACCCTAGCGTCATCGAACCTTAAGTGTGTAGACCCTACGGGTTCGGGAGACACGTAGACATGACCGAGACACCTCTCCGGTCAATAACCAACAGCGGGATCTGGATACCCATGTTGGCTCCCACGTACTCCACGATGATCTCATCGGATGAACCACGATGTCAAGGATTCAATCAATCCCGTATACAATTCCCTTTGTCTATCGGTATGATACTTGCCCGAGATTCGATCGTCGGTATCCCCATACCTTGTTCAATCTCGTTACTGGCAAGTCTCTTTACTCGTTCCGTAATACATCATCCCGTGGCTAACTCCTTAGTCACATTGAGCTCATTATGATGATGTCTTACCGAGTGGGCCCAGAGATACCTCTCCGTCACACGGAGTGACAAATCCCAGTCTCGATTCATGTCAACCCAACAGACACTTTCGGAGATACCCGTAGCGTACCTTTATAGCTACCCAGTTACGTTGTGACGTTTGGCACACCCAAAGCATTCCTACGGTATCCGGGAGTTACACAATCTCATGGTCTAAGGAAATGATACTTGACATTGAAAAGCTTTAGCAAACGAACTACACGATCTTTGTGCTATGCTTAGGATTGGGTCTTGTCCATCACATCATTCTCCTAATGATGTGATCCCGTTATCAACGACATCCAATGTCCATGGCCATGAAACCGTGACCATCTATTGATCAACGAGCTAGTCAATTAGAGGCTCACTAGGGACATGTTGTGGTCTATGTATTCACACATGTATTATGGTTTCCGGTTAACACAATTATAGCATGAACAATAGACGATTATCATGAACAAGGAAATACAATAATAACCATTTTATTATTGCCTCTAGGGCATATTTCCAACAGGCGGCGCCTCGCACTCTTCAACCCGCAGACCCCGCGTGTGCCCTCGGCAGGGCTTCACGCCTATCAGCCGGCGGACTCCGTGTCCGCCCTCGGCAGCGCCTCACGCCCTTCAGTCGGCGGATCCCGCATCTGCGCCCAACATTCTCGACGCCACCGTTTACTATAGCAATGACAAAGACCCTCCGCCCGACTCGTCGAGTCGCCCGGAGGCTCGGAGGCTACACCCAGCAGGTGCGCTGGCGCGCCCCCGCTGGAAGCCGCTAGCCGGCGGACTCCGCATCTATGCCCGGCGCCCTCGACGCCTTCGTCTACTTCAGCAATAGCAAAGACCCTCCGCCCGACTCCTCGAGTCGCCTGGAGGCTCGGAGGCTACACCCAGCGGGTGCGCTGGCGTGCCCTTGCTGGAAGCAAGCCGCGTCGTCCCCAACCCGCGATCGACCGTCATCGACAACATTCTGCAACAACAACAATGACACCAACTGTGAAAAACCCTCCGCCCGACTCTGCGAGTCGATCGAAGGCTCGGAGGCTACTGTCGGGGGGATTACCCCCAGGTAGGCTCAAGGAGACGACTCAACATCTTAAAGCATCGGGGAAGCCGCCCCGGTATGCCAAGACCAACAAGACAAATGAAGAAGAAAGCTGACAACACTGTTGCTGGCCGGCTCCTCTTGGTCGGCTCCTCCTGACGGCACTGTAGCTGGCCGGATCCTCTTGGCCGGCTCCTCTTGGCCAGCTCCTCCTGGCCGGCCACTGTAGCTGACTACACCATGGCTGACGGGCTGCAGAGCCTGCCACCCTGCTGCAGACGGGCACTATTGGCCAATAGTGCCTCGCTGTGCACCCTGACGCGTCATGCCACCCTACGATCTAATAGTGGCGCACTGTAGCCTGCATCACTAGTCCCGTCCAATAGTGGATGGCCAACCGGTGGGCCACCCCTTGTCCCCTGGGCCTCCCTTTATAAGAGGCACCAGGGGAGCCTCTAGAAAAGAGACCCCCTGGGGGACGCAGGCTCCTCCCATCTCTCTCTCTCCCTCTCACTCATGCCCGTGCATGCATACATGGGAGGCAAGGAAGGGAGCAGTCGGCTCCCTCTTCCACCTCTAACACAGCTCCAGGAGCAACCATGTAACAGATATTCCACAAACGTACAGACATGCAGGAGTAGGGGTATTATCTCTCCGGAGAGCCCCGAACCTGGGTAAACTGTCGCGTGCTATTCGCATACCCATCCCGGATAATCTACGACAGCCTTGCTCTCACCTCCATAAGCCACCCCATGGCATCTGCCGTCTCTGGCGACCCCCCGTGAGAAAACGACACTTTGCTTTATATAAGAGTTTGTCCAGGCTTGTCCTTTGCTATAAAAAGGATTTGGCCACCCTCCTGCACCATTGTTACAATTGTTACTTGCTAACCATTGTGAATTATCTTATCACAAAACTATCTGTTACCAATAATTTTAGTGTTTGCAGAGGATACCTTAGTGAGAACCGCTTGTCATTTCCTTCTGCTCGTCGTTGGGTTCGACACTCTTACTTATCGAAAGGACTACGATAGATCCCCCATACTTGTGGGTCATCAAGACTCTTTTCTGGCGCCGTTGCCGGGGAGTGAAGCGCCTTTGGTGAGTATAAATTGGTAAGGAAAAATTTATATAGTGTGCTGAAATTTACGGTCACTTGTTACTATGGAAAGTAATACTTTGAGGGGCTTGTTCGTGGTATCTTCACCTCGACTGGAAACACAAAGAGTTGTCTCAACCTACTGAGCCTACTGAAAATATTTATTATGAATTTCCTTCGGGTATGATAGAAAAACTACTAGCTAATTCTTACACGGGAGATGGAACACTACATCCTGATTTGCATCTAATATATGTGGGTGAAGTTTGTGAATTATTTAAGCTTGTAGGTTTCCCTGAGGATGTTGGCAAGAAGAAGGTATTTCCTTTATCTTTGAAGGAAAAGGCATTGGCATGGTATAGGCTATGTGATGATATTGGATCATGGAGCTACAACCGACTGAAAATGGAATTTCATCAGAAGTTCTATCCTATGCACAAGGTTCATCGTGATCAAAATTATATTTATAATTTTGGCCTCGTGAAGGAGAAAGAATATCTCAAGCTTGGGGGAGGCTTAATTCAATGTTATACTCATGCCCCAATCATGAGCTCTCGAGAGAAATTATTATTCGGAATTTTTATGCTAGGCTTTCTTGTAATGATCAATACATGCTCGATACTTCTTGTGCTAGTTCTTTTATGAAGAAAGATATTGAATTCAAATGGGATTTATTGGAAAGAATTAAACGCAACTCTAAAGACTGGGAACTCGACGAAGGTAAGGAGTCAGGTATGAATCTTAAGTTTGATTGTGTTAAATCCTTCGTAGACACCGATGCTTTTCGTGAATTTAGCACTAATTATGGACTTGACTCTGAGATAGTAGCTTCTTTCTGTGAATATTTTGCTGCTCATGTTGATCTCCCTAAAGAGAAGTGTTTTAAATATCATCCTCCCATTGAAGTGAAAGTAGTTGAACCTATTAAAGTTGAAGAGGAAATTATTACTTATAATGTTGATCCTGTTATCCCTACTGCTTACCATGAGAAACCACCCTTCCCTGTTAGGATAAAGGAACATGCTAAAGCTTCAACTGTGGTTTGTAAGAGTTGTATTAGAACACCTACACCCCTTGAACAAATTAAAGTTGAACCTAGTATTGCTATGGTTAAAGATATCTTGGTTGATAATATTGATCATGTTATTCATTTGTGGGATGAAGCTGCTAGAATTGCTAGACCTGATACTAAGCATAAACATAGACCAGTTGTTGGCATGCCTGTTGTTTCTGTTAAAATAGGAGATCATTGCTATCATGGCTTGTGTGATATGGGTGCTAGCGTAAGTGCAATCCCTATTCCTTATACAAAGAAATCATGCATGATATTGCACCAGTTGAACTGGAGGAAATTGATGTTACTATTAAGCTCGCTAACAGAGACACTATTGCATCGATAGGGATTGTTAGAGATGTTGAAGTCTTGTGTGGGAAAATAAAGTATCCTACTGATTTTCTTGTTCTTGGTTCCCCACAAGATAATTTTTGTCCCATTATATTTGGCAGACCCTTCTTGAATAGTGTTAATGCTAAGATTGATTGGGAGAAAGGAATAGTTACTGTGAGTTTTGGGGATGTGTCTCATGAGTTTATGTTTTTCTAAATTTTGTAGACAACCCCATGAAAAAGAATTGCCTAGTAAAGATGAAATTATTGGTCTCGCTTCTATTAATGTGCCTCCTACTGATCCCTTGGAACAATATTTGCTAGACCATGAAAATGATATGCATATGAATGAGAAGAATTAAATAGATGAAATTTTCTTTGATCAGCCGCCTATTTTAAAACACAACTTACCTATTGAAATACTCGGGGATCCTCCTCCACCCTAGGGTGATCCCGTGTTTGAGCTCAGGCAATTACCTGATACGTTGAAATATGCTTATCTTGATGAAAAGGAGATATATCCTATTATTATTAGTGCTAACCTTTTAGAGCATGAAGAAAAGAGTTTATTGAAAACTCTGAGGAAGCACCATGCTGCTATTGGTTATACTCTTGATGATCTTAAGGGCATTAGTCCCACTCTATGTCAGCATAAAATTAATATGGAGCCTGATGCCAAACCAGTTATTGATCACCAACGATGATTGAACCCTAAGATGAAAGAAGTGGTAAGAAAAGAAATACTAAAGCTTCTGGAGGTGGGTATAATTTATCCTGTTGCTGATAGTAGATGGGTTAGTACCGTCCATTGTCCCCCTAAGAAGGGAGGTATTACCGTTGTTCCTAATGATAAAAATTGAATTGATCTCGCAAAGAATTGTTACAGGTTATAGAATGATAATTGATTTTAAGAAATTAAATAAAGCTACTAAGAAATATCATTACCCTTTACCTTTTATTAATCAAATGCTAGAAAGATTGTCCAAACATACTCATTTTTGCTTTCTAAATGGTTACTCTGGTTTTTCTCAAATACCTGTATCAAGCCAGGATCAAGAAAAAAACACTTTTACTTGCCCTTTCGGTACCTTTGCTTATAGACGCATGCCTTTTGGTTTATGCAATGCACGTGCTACCTTTCAAAGATGTATGATGGCTATATTCTCTGACTTTTGTGAAAAGTTTCTTGAGGTTTTCATGGATGATTTTTCCGTTTATGGAACTTCATTTGATGATTGCATGAGCAACCTTGACTGAGTTTTTCAGAGATGTGAAGAAACTAATCTTGTTTTGAACTGGGAAAAGTTCCACTTTATGGTTAATGAAGGAATTGTCTTGGGGCACAAGATCTCCGAAAGAGGTATTGAAGTTGATAAAGCTAAAGTTGATGCTATTGAAAATATGTTGTGCCCTACGGATATAAAGGTATAAGAAGCTTCCTTGGTCATGCTGGTTTCTATAGGAGGTTTATCAAAGATTTCTCTAAAATTCCTAGGCTTCTCACAAACCTTCTGCAAAAAGATGTTCCATTTGTTTTTGATGATGATTGTGTAGAAGCATTTGAAATTCTTAAGAATGCCTTGATTACCGCACCTGTTGTTCAACCACCCGACTAGAACCTACTGTTTGAAATTATGTGTGATGCTAGTGATTATGCTGTTGGTGCTGTTCTAGGACAAAGAGTCGATAAGAAATTAAATGTTATCCGTTATGCTAGTAAAACTCTAGACATTGCTCAAAGAAATTATGCTACTACGGAAAAGGAGTTTTTAGCAGTCGTGTTTGCTTGTGATAAGTTTAGACCTTATATTGTTGATTCCAAAGTAACTATTCACACTGATCATGCTGCTATTAAGTACCTTATGGAAAAAGAAAGATGCTAAACCTAGACTTATTAGGTGGGTCCTTCTGCTACAAGAATTTGATTTGCATATCATTGATAGAAAGGGTGCTGATAACCCTGTAGCAGATAACTTGTATAGGTTAGAAAATGTTCTTGATGACCCACTACCTATTGATGATAGCTTTCCTTATGAACAATAAGCTGTCGTGGATACTTCACATAATGCTCCATGGTATGCTGATTATGCCAATGACATTGTTGCTAAATTTATACCTCCTAGTTTCACATACCAACAAAAGAAAAGGTTCTTCTATGATTTAATGCATTACTTTTGGGTTGATCCACACCTATATAAAGAAGGATTAGATGGTATTATTAGACGTTGTGTACCTGAGCATGAACCGGAACAGATCTTACGCAAGTGTCACTCCGAAGCCTACGGAGGACATCACGCTGGAGATAGAACCTCACACAAGGTACTACAATCTGGGTTTTATTGGCCTACTCTCTTCAAGGATGCTTGTAAGTTTGTCTTATCTTGTTATGAATGTCAAAGAATTGGTAATATTAGTAGACGTCAGGAAATGCCTATGAATTACTCCCTTGTTATCAAACCATTTGATGTTTGGGGTCTTGATTATATGGGGCCTTTTCCACAATCTAACGGGTATACTCATATTCTAGTTGATGTTGATTATGTTACTAAGTGGGTAGAAGCTATTCCAACTAGTAGCGATGATCATAAAGCTTCTAATAAAATGCTTAAAGAAGGTAAGTTTCCCTAGATTTGGAGTCTCTAGATATTTGATGACTGATGTTGGTTCACATTTTATTCATGGTGCTTTCCGTAAATTGCTCGCTAAATATGATGTTAATCATAGAATTGCATCTCCTTATCATCCTCAGTCTAGTGGTCAAGTAGAATTGAGCAATAGAGAGATTAAATTGTTTTTGCAGAAGACTGTTAATAGATCTAGGAAGAATTGGTCTAAGAAACTCGATGATGCATTGTGGGCTTATAAAACTGCTTACAAAAATCCTATGGGTATGTCTCCGTATAAGATGGTTTATGGTAAAGCATGTCACTTACCTCTAGAGCTAGAACATAAGGCTTATTGGGCAATCAAAGAGCTCAATTATGATTTCAAACTTGCTGGTGAGAAAAGGTTATTTGACATTAGCTCACTTGATGAATGGAGAACCCAAGCCTATGAGAACGCCATGTTTCTTAAAGAAAAGGTTAAGATATCGCATGAAAGAAGGATACAAAAGCGTGAATTCAATGTAGGTGATCATGTCTTGCTATACAATTCTCGTTTAATATTTTTTGCAAGAAAACTTCTCTCTAAATAGGAAGTTGCTTACGTTATTGAGGAGGTATACCGTTCCAGTGCCATCAAGATTAACAACGCCGAAGGCACAAACCCGAAGGTGGTGAATGGTCAAATAATCAAGCATTATATCTCAGGTACTCCCATAAATGTGGAAACCAATGTCATCAATACCATAACTTCGGAGGAGTACATTAGGAAGACTTACCGGAACGTTTCAGACTCCGAAAAAGAATAGGTATGTGGTACGTTAAGTAAAAAGACTCCAAAACTTTTTCAATGAATTTTTTTATCTATTTTGGAATATTTCAAAAATTAGGAAAATTTAAAGTAGTCTGAATAGTGCATAAGGAGGCGACAAGCCTGCAGGGCGCGCCCTACCCCCTGGGCGCCCCCCGGGGCTTGTGGCCACCTCGTGTGCCATCAGGACTCCGTTTTATTATGGCATACTCCTTCGGGTCGGTAAAAATTCATTATATAATCTCCCGGGGGTTTTGACTCCCGTATCATGACAATATCTCCTATTTCTGTTTTAAGCTGTTTTTGCAGTAGTTTAGATCAACATGGCATCCCCAAGTGTTTTGAAGGACAAGTTGTCCGAGAAGGTCATCAGCACCTACCTTGCGGAGGTGCCGCAACACCCTCAAACCGTTGAGGCGCGTGAGGGGGTGCTGCACATCCATGATGTCACACCCAAGATGCGCGCCTATCCATATTGAGGCACGGGGGCCTCGCAAGGGATAGAGGCGCATCTCGTCGTTCGCAAGTATAGCATCATTACATCATACATTACAGAAGAGATGGTTATATGAGATTGACTTACACTCGCCACATACTAAATTACAAATCCACACAAGAGTTCAAAACATCAAGATGAAGATAGGGTCCGACTACGAACAAAATCAAACGATAAAACAAATGCAAATGATACTATCTCGCTAGTCCCGAAGATCACGACCATGGTCCTCTACTCATCCGGATAAGTCACATACATCCCGCCTCTTTCCTCATCATACTCCCACTGGAGCTGGGTCAGATCATCCTACACGACCTCATCTGTACTTGTACCTGGATTGTTGTAGTAATCTGTGAGCCACAAGGACTCATCAATCATGCGCCCGGGTACCGAGACTATTCAAGCTTAAAGGTTGGGAAGGGGTATGTGTTTAGTTTGCAGCAGCACTAAGCATATATGGTGGCTAAACTTACGTAACATGAAGATAAATATTTGTGGCCTATGATGAACGATTGAATCTAGAATGACCTCTATGAGATCCTGAACACTTACTTACGTCAATCATAACCCCACCGTGTTCTCTCTCAGATCATGTTCACGAGCAGAGACGATCACGGTTACTCACACAGTTGGTGTATTTTATTAGAGTTTAATTCAAGTTAACTACAACTGGGTGTTAAACAAATATCCAAGTTGCCACATAACCGCAGGCACGACTTCTCGAAAAGATTTAACCCTGCAGGGGTGCTCCAACTAGTCCATCATAAATTGACCACACTCCACGGGAATAGCCTCGATCACGGATCTCGTGATCATCCTAGGCAACTCCAAAGGAATTCCAGCACCTTGAGATAACCCAAAGAAAGTCACAGTCCACACGCAAGCCACTCGACAAAGGTAAAACAAATCCAGCAAGACCACCTGACACGTCGACAAACCCGATAAGAGCCGCGCATCTCGTTCTCAGGACACAACCAGATGAGCAGTACGTAAGGTGGCCCGATAGAAATCCCTCGAGTTGCCCCGAGGTGGCCCCGCAAGTGGCTCTAGTTTGGACCAACACTCATGAGGAGCACTGGCCCGGGGTTGATTAATTATCCACGGGGTTGCAAAGCCCTATGCAAATTTTATTAAGTTGTTCAAGCAAATAGTACCAATGTTGGTCCTTGCTAGACAAGTTTTAATCTCAACCGAATAATCAAGGGGGTCCCCATAACAACCCCGAGCATGTTAGGAGCACAAAGTGTGGAAACATAACACCGGTAACAAGAAACTATGGAGGTAACAGCGGAACAAAGCACCTAGAAAAAGGCCAAGCCTTCCACCAATACCAAGATATAGATGTGCATTAAATTAAATAACGATAATATTGTGATATGCCAAATCCATGTTATCACATGGAATTACCTGCACCTGCAACTAAGAACACTATAAGAGGGGCTGAGCAGCGGTAACTTAGCCAATCAAAGGTTGCTAGGATGTGGAGGGTTAGAGGCTATCATGTCAATGTAGGAGGCTTGACATCAAGTGGTAGGTAACGCATAAGTAATGATAAGAACAAGACACCGAGCAAAGCAAAAATAGTGTCGGGATCCGGGTACGATCATCTTGCCTATTGGTTCTTCAGAGGGACAAAAAGCGGGGTCCTCGTAGTGGTACTCTCCTGGATCCTCGTACTCAGTTTCAACACTCGCATCTACCCAAGAGAAACAGCAATAATAAACATCCAACCAAGGTGCAATGCACAAACAAGATGATGCATGATTCATTTATGAAGAATTTAACATGGCAATCTGAAACTAGTCATGTTTCACATGCATTAGTTGGTTAGTCCCCATTCTAGACAGAACCTCATGTTAAGTTATTTAAACATGCATGAACATGGCAAATATGGATGCTTCATGCAAAATCGATACAAATGCATATAAAGAACGTAAGAAACGAAGTTACGGTTCTCACGCTACGCTCTCGGCAAGTTACAAAGGCAAAACAGAAGACAACAAGGCCGTGGGCTATTTCTTGGCATTCCAAGGTAGCCACTGGTTAGGCAATGAAAACAACCACAATAGAGCCAAATATTAAGCAATTCCATGGAGTATATCTCCCACAAGCCACAAAACACTAAAACAAACAATCTGCCACAAAACGGCAACATAGCAACTTGCACAACCCACAACTTGAGCTACAGGAATCCTACCACCACAAACAAGGCATTGAAAGAAACTACACAACAAGCTTATCAACTTATCCAACTACACATACTATAATGGAGGCGCACATCAATAAGCATGGAGCTCACAAGTTAGCATGATGAAACAGAATTTTAGGGGCTTGGTGAAAATAACAGTTTTCTGGAATCTGAGTTAATCTGGTAGCATGTTGACAGCAGAACTTAAAGGTGTTAGATACCACATCATGACATGAAAATTAACAGGGAGGTAGAAGACAACCTCTACTTCAAAATATTAGCACTGAGCTTGAGCTAATTCACAACATATCACAAGATGGCAACCACTCTTCATGGCATAAAAATAACAGCAGATTCTCACACTTAGAAATATTTAGCATGGTGAAAACAGTAACATTAAGTTGGGTACTTTGCAGCAAGTTTCCCACTTATATGGGTGATTCTCATGTCAAACAAAAATACCATGGCATAATAGGCATAAAACACTAACACTTCCATGTTGGCACATGCCCCAAAGCAAGCATGGATTAATTCATGCAAAAATGACAAAGTAGCATCACAACAGAAAATGATAGTTTTGTAAACTTGCTCAAAAGTGATATCTAATTGCACCATTTGATTCCTTGGATCTTTCTACCCCAGAATCATGTGTCATACTCATATATTCATGTGAAGCAACATGTCAAGAACTACACTAGCAAGCAACCATCCACTCTCATAAGTGAAAACTTACCCTAAAAGAACATGATCACAAATGAACCTATCCAGATTTGGCAACATATCTATAAATGGAAAGAACTAATATATACTACAAAACATGGCAAATACTAATTAAACGATGTATGACAAGTGGGGCATGGCCCACTTGTCACACACACACACACACAAACCTACATATCTAAACCACACACACACATATGCACAAGTGCACATGGGCACTTCCACACTCATGACACACCACCTATGAGTGTGGGTGTTCATCACACACACACATATGCACCATATATGCACAAATGCATATAGGCACATACACATGCATGTGATATCACACTCACACACATACACATGACATACAAGCCCACACACACACTTGCACTACACATACACACATAAAACAGGAAAGGAAGAAAAATCCAATCATACATACATGAATGTATTCTCATACACATACATACATGGCAATAACAAAAGAAAATAAAAACCAAGGAAAGAAAAAAAACAGAACAAAAAGGGGGGTTCGGGCTCGAACCCACGACCTCTGGTCGCTACCCCGAGCGCGTTACCACTACGCTACGCTCACGGAGCCTACTGAAGAGGAGCACCAAGACCACTAGAACTAACACTACCACCCAAAACTGACGAAACTGAAAAAGAGAACACCTCATCAACAGTGGCACGACAACGGCGCAATTCTGGCAACCGAGGGGAACTAGCGGAGCACAGAAGCTATGTGGGGCACGCGGGGAGTACATGGACTCCACACCCGCACTCAGACACGAAGGGGACACCGGCTACAAAGCTCCTCGAGCTCGAGCAGAGCTCTCTGCTCGACCATGGCGACAAACGGCGATGACAGAAGAACTCCGGCACACACGAGCTCTACGGCGACGCGGACTACCAGCAGGGAGCGCGGGAACCTACGGGGGTTCAAATCCCTGCTCGTCTCGCGACAAGGAGGACGGAGGCTACGCCCTCAAGGCATTGCCTTGAGCGGAACGGCAGCGACAGAAACAGCACGCGACAGCGAGCTCTATGGGTACGAGAGGGGGAAGTCACGGCGGCTCACCGAGGGGGAGATGATGACGACGCTGATCGTGATGACAGGGAAGAAGAGACGAAGACGCGGCGGCGACAAGGAGGAAGAAGACCGGCGGCGACCTCCTCTGCTTGCGGATGACGGCGGCGACGGGGCAGCGCTGTGGAGGAGGTAGGACCTCCCTAGCACTGGGAACGGAGTGCCGGCGGCACATGGAACCACCTCACCATCTCTGATGGCGACGAGGAGGTCACCGGAGGTGGCGTCGACGACCCAAAGAAACACCGGCGATGCGGCTGCTCTCTGAACCTTACCTGAAGGGGAGGAAGAAGAGAAGAGAAAGAGGGAGAAGGGGAGTGGCGGCGGCGCGAGGAGGAAGAGGGAACCCTAGGGGGAAAGGCACAGACGTCGAGAGACTAAATAGGCTCGGGCACTGACGGCGAGGCGACGGCAACGACTCACGACGGCGCACTCTCGCTCTCTCTGCATCTCTGAACTGACAGAAAACACCGACGGGGCGTGGATGCTTTGTCACCTGGGCTGGGCCACGCAGGGAGGAGCCGTCCTAGATCTTCCTCCCACTCATAGAGAAATAAAAATAGCAGGCTTTGTCCTATTAAATAAAATAGCAAGAAAAGAAAAAACCCTAGAGAAAAACAGAAACGATTTTTGACAAGGCAAAAATACTTTTGACTAAAATAAAATGAGAATTGTTGAATAAAATTGACAAGGGGATTTTTGAAGCAAGTATTTTTAATAGTTTTAAATCAACAACCTCCTTGTTATTTAAACCTCAAATACATATTAAGCTCAAACAACAAAAGAACCACGCGCATAATTTTAAAACATTATAGGCTACCTCTAAAACATTTTAAACAAATTTATTAGCAAGTTATTTCTATTGATAAAATGACAAGGGAATAAAGGGGTATTTGGTTGGGTTTTGATGAAAAGAAAAGGAGAGGGAAAAGGAGAAGGAGTGTTGCACCACATACACTCAGACCACATCACTAACACAAGAGCACACCCAACCATAACAAGGTCACATCACAAACATGGCATGGCATGATGGATGATATGATGCATGATGCGTGAATGCAAGAACAAGACATGGCATAATAAGGCTCAACTCATATCATTAATCTCATGACAACAAGGTTCACACAAGGCTACATGCCCAACAAGGTAGGGACGTCACTTGGGCTGTCACACGTGATGTGGAGGGGCCAAAGAAAACCGGAAGCATGGAGACAAGGCTCGAAGCAATGGAGCAACAGGTCTTCAAGTGCCAAGAGATGGTGGAACGGGGACTCAATGCTAATCATATGACGATCGCGGAGTTTACCCATAAACATAAGCTAGATGCCAAGGACGTTGTGGATCACATCTTCAAGCTTTACAAGAGAATCGAGCACCTCCAAGCCCAGATCTACGACCCGCAAAACCAAAACTGTGAGTATGAATACAGATTTAAGAGAATGAGTCTGATTGCAGATTTGAGGATTCCGGAGACTCGTTCATCCTTTTATGATGGTGAGCCTATGCCTTGGAAGATGGAGGACAAGCTTCCAACCTCATCAACAACTCCAACATCACCACCTCCAAAGCAAGACAACTAAGGGTGCGTTTGGTTGAGGGACCAACTGTCATGGAATGGAATGGTTCCATTCCATTCCTGTGTTTGGTAGTAGCAAAAGAATAGAACGGGTCGGTTCCGTTCTGGTGTTTGGTTGGAAGCGCGTAGTGAAAAATGGAACGACATAAAATTCAAAATTTCGACAGCATTTCATTTGTAGTTTGAAGAAAGACAACATAACAATATATATTAACAAGCGTACAACACATATAACATAATTTTCAACAAGGTTCAGATACAAAATTACCAAAAGCATCAAAGTGCAATAGTCATAGTGCACAAGACTCATACGTCAAAGCTGTCAAACTTCACATGCATATCCAAAAGCAGCCATAGTGCACAAGAGTCACACATCAAGTTCACATACTTGTCAACCATACAACCATATCTAATTTACAAGTTCTTCTTCACATACCTACTCACCTAAACGGACTTGTTGATTCGAGTAAGTTTCATGAAGGCTCTTGCTATCTTGAGGTTGTACACAAGATGAGCATAGTAGTGGGCTAGGTGCTCTTCATCAAAATCTGGCAATACGGAGACTATATCCCAAAGGTCATTTGGTATATTGTCATCATCTCCACTAGACTTCACAAGTGCTTCAGCCACAAGTTTAAACCCATCTTTGAGAGTGACAACAAGTGGATAATCTTCAACGCGTTTTACCTTGGCCTTCTTTTTGGGTGGTGCTTTCGGGTCAGAAGACTCACCAACATTTGGGGACATGTTCACCTCACCATTCTCCTCGTCTTCAGTATCAATAGAAAGAAGCTCATTGTCAGACCTAGCACCCACCCCCTTAGCCCCGAGGGTCTCATAAATGGAAGCCAAAGCATGATAGTATTCAATTGGGGTATTCAAGAAGGGGGCATCAACTTTGTGGGTCTACAAACAAAGTTCAAAATGATTAGCATAATGCAAACATAAAATGGCATTAGATTTGTGGGTTGAGAAGCGTACCATACAATACCCTGCATAGTGATCCTCGCTGAGCCTAATTGTGCAAGTATCTTCATCCAAAAGAGCTCCACTCAAATTCTTCAAGTTGACTACCCTTGACCAAATATTCCTCCACTTCTTGAGATGGTTTTTGACTTGATCTCCACTGACAGAAAGCTTGAATTTCTCGTTCAAAACAGCAGCACATTGTCTATGATGCACAGCCCTGAATCCACTTGGAGTCCTCTTCCCATCAGCAACAAGACCAGCCAAAAACCGAGCATGGTTTTCGTCATGGAATTGGTCCACACAATGATCCCAGCTCTCCCCAAGCTCGCACTTGTAGCGGTGAATTCGACACCCTCCATTTTTGTCCAGCCAACAAAAGTAGCCGCCGCGCCAGAGTAGCACCTGGACCTGCCTTCTTCCCCTTCTAACCTGCAGATCAAAAGAGGACGATATGGGTCAGCACTCCTCTGAAGATCGAACAAAGGGGGGCCGACGGCGCTTGATGTGGAGCGGCCGGCGGCGTAGCACATGGAGTCGGCGGCACAGTAGATGGAGGGCCGGTGGCGCAGCGTATGGAGGGGTCCGGCAGCGTAGCAGAAGAGGGCGGCGGTGCAGCAGAAGGAGGGACAGGAAGAGGGGAGGCAGTGCAACAGAGGGAGGGCGGCGGCGTAGTGGAGGGAGGGAGGAAGAGGGCTGGAGGCGCACCTACGCAGGAGGGAGGAGGTTGAGCGGCGGGGCGTTCCGCGTGGTTCGTTGGATTTGGAGGTATCAGCACATTCCATATCTCAGGGGAATATTCGATAGGAGGGGACGAGTGGGTTCTCTTCGGGTTGGTCTACCAAACGCTGGAACGAGGCCTAGGAACGGGTTCGACCCATGCCATTCCGGCCCGTGACTGCAACCAAACACACCCTAAAGACATGGGTACGGGCACTCCCCTTGGCTTGTGCCAAGCTTGGGGGAGGTGCCCCGGTATCGTATCATCATCACATCTTTTATTTTTACTTTTATTTTTATCCTTAATTTTATTTTTACTTTTTATCATCTTTTCTTAGTTCAATCATTTTGGTTATATCTTGATCTAGTAGACTAAAGTTTTCGTGTGATCTAGTTTTGAGTCTTTGCTTTATGATTCCTCCTATGTAAGCAAGTTCGTGAGTTATATAATAAAAAGCGCTTTTGAGTTGAGGGCTTTGCTTGTTTGGTATGATCTTGATCTTGAGAAAGATGTAGTAGAAAGAAGTATAGAATAAAAGCAAAGAGTATATATGATGATCTTATGGGGAGTGATGACTTCACATATAAAAAGTATGTCGATTGAAACCTGTTGTGGGTTGACAAACATAGCTTTTGGTCATTGGGGCAACTGAAAGGAAGTAATAAAGAAAGAGAGGTTCACATATAAATATATTATCTTGGACATCTTTTATGATTGTGAGCACTCATTAAAATATTATATGTTAAGAAGTTGATGTTGGACAAGGAAGACAACATAATGGTTTATGTTTGCTTATTTCCGAATAGAAGTTATATTGCTATAGATCCCTCAACATGTGTCGTTTGCTTCCACCTCATATCAGCCAAAACTTCTGCACCAAGTAGAGATACTACTTGTGCATCCAAACACCCTTAACCCAGTTTTGCCATGAGAGTTCACCATACCTACCTAAGGATAGAATAAGACCCTTCAAGTAAGTTTTCTTTGGTGCAAGCAATAAAAATTGCTCTCTAAATATGTGTGATCTACTAGTGTGAGGAAAATAAACTTTATACGAACTTGTGATAGGGAAGAAATAAAAGCGACGGACTACATAATAAAGTTCTCTATCACAAGGGGCAATATAAAGTGACGTTCTTTTGCATTAAGAGATTGTGCATCCAACTATAAAAGCGCATGAGAACCTCTGCGTCCCTCTGCGAAGGGCCTATCGGTTACTTTTATTTTCTAGTACCTACCTTTATGCAAGAGTCGTGGTGATCTCCATCACTTTCGTTATTTTCGCCTTTATCTTCTGGCAAGTGTCACGTGTCGGGGAACGATCTAGGCACACATATCCACTCGGAAGTGGATGAGCATGAGTTATTACCGTTGACATTACCCTTGAGGTAAATAGTTGGGATGCAACACTATAAGGCCCTATCTTTCTCTGTGTCCGATTGAAACTTTGAACTCATAGGTACCTCGTGAGTGTTAGCAATTGTGAAAGACTAAACGATGATTGAGTATGTGGGTTTGATTTACAAGCTCTTATATTGACTCTTTACTACGTTATACCAAATTGGAATTGCTTCAGTGACTGAGATCATAGTGTGTCAGTTCTAAATAGATTTCTTGATTCATACTTTGCCATTGTGAATGAATTATACTGTAGCATAAGAAATTATATGTCAATATATGTTGCTATTCTAAAGATGATCATGATGCCTTCATGTCCATATTTTATTTTATAGACACCTCTATCTCTAAACATGTGGGCATATTTATTGATTTTGGCTTCCGCTTGAGGACAAGCAAGGTCTAAGCTTGGGGTAATTGATACGTCCATTTTGCATCATGATTTTATATTGATATTTATTGCATTATGGGATGTTATTACACATTTTGGTACAACACTTATGCCTTTTCTCTCTTATTTTACAAGGTTTACATGACGAGGGAGAATGCCGACAGCTGGAGTTCTGGACTGGAAAAGGAGCAAATCTGAGATACCTATTCTGCACAACTCCAAAAGTCCTGAAAATCTATGGAGAATTATTTTGGAATATATAAAAAATAATGGGCGAAAGAAATACATCAGGGGGCCCACCAGGGAGCCACAAGCCTGCTAGGCACGCCCTACCCCCTGGCGCGCCCCTGGGGCTTGTGGCCCACCTGGCAGCCCTCCGATGCCCATCTTCTGCTATATTGAGGGTTTCGTCCTGGAAAAAATCATATCAAAGCTTTTGGGACAAAGCATCACCATCTCGAGGCGGAACTTGGGCAGAACCAATCTAGAGCTCCGGCAGAGCAATCCTGCCGGAGAAACTTCCCTCCGGGAAGGGGAAATCAAAGCCATCGTCATCACTAACGATCCTATCATCGAGAGGGGGTCATTCTCCATCAACATATTCATCAGCACCATCTCCTCTTTAAACCCTAGTTCATCTCTTGTATCCGATCTTTGTCTCAAAACCTCAGATTAGTACCTGTGGGTTGCTAGTAGTGTTGATTACTCCTTGTAGTTGATGCTAGTTGGTTTACTTGGTGGAAGATCATATGTTCAGATCCTTGATCATCACTTATACTCCTCTGATTATGAACATGAATATGCTTTGTGAGTAGTTACGTTTGTTCCTGAGGACATGGGATAAGTCTTGTTATAAGTAATCATGTGAATTTGGTATTCGTTCGATATTTTGATGAGATGTATGTTGTCTATCCTCTAGTGGTGTTATGTGAATGTTGACTACATAACACTTCACCATTGTTTGGGACTAGAGGAAGGCATTGGGAAGTAATAACTAGATGATGGGTTACTAGAGTGACAGAAGCTTAAACCCTAGTTTATGTGTTGCTTCGTAAGGGGCTGATTTGGATCCACATGTTTCATGCTATGGTTAGATTTATCTTAATTCTTCTTTCGTAGTTGCGGATGATTGCGGGGGGGGGGGTTAATCATAAGTGGGAGGCTTGTCCAAGTAAGGGCAGCACCCAAGCACCGGTCCACCCACATATGAAATTATCAAAGTAGCAAACGCGAATCAAAAGAGAAGGATGAAAACTAGCTTGACATAAATTCCCATGTGTCCTCAGGAGTGCTTTGCTTTATATAAGAGTTTGTCCAGGCTTTTCCTTTGCTATAAAAAGGATTGGACCACCTTGTTGCACCATTGTTATAATTGTTACTTGCTACCCGTTACGAATTACCTTATCACAAAACTATCTCTTACCGATAATTTCAGTGTTTGCAGAGAATACCTTACTGAGAACCGCTTGTCATTTCCATCTGCTCCTCGTTGGGTTCGACACTCTTAGCTATGGAAAGGAATACGATATATCCCCTATACTTGTGGGTCATCAGGTGTTTGGGCTTCGTTTGGTACTGATATTCTACAAAGTAAAAAACAAGCAAAAAACATCAACTGGCACTTGGCATTATGTCAATAGGTTAGTACCAAAAAAAGATATGAAGTTGCTATAAAATGATTGTAAAACATCCAAGATTGATAATATAATAGGATGGAACAATCAAAAACTATAGATACGTTCGAGACGTATCACCCCTCACCTCTATATATAGGTGGATGGGCGAGGGGAAGAGAGCCTCCAAGCCCTAGGGCGCAGCCAAGGGAGGGAGGAGGTGGAATCCTAGCCCTCCTCCTTCCCTTCCATACAAACATGGACTTTCCACCTTTCCCAACCGCATGGGCCTTGAGGGACTTGTGCGCCTGGCCCAATAAGGCCAGGGAGCCTCCCCTCAGCGCATGCAAACCCTTGGGACACGGTGGAACCCTTGGTGGACTTTTGGACTCCTTCAAAAGTTTCCGGGACCTTCTAGAAGCTTCCCGATACAATACCGGAAAACCCCGAAACTTTTCCGGTAGCCGAATATGACTTCCCATATATAAATATTTACCTCCGGACCATTTCAGATCTCCTCGTGATGTCTGTGATCTCATCCGGGACTCCAAACAACATCCGGTCACCAACATACATAACCTAGTAATACTATATCACCACCGAACGTTAAGCGTGCGGACCCTACGGGTTTGAGAATCATGTGGACATGACCGAGACACCTCTCCGGTCAATAACCAATAGCGGGACTTGGATGCCCATATTGGTTCCCACATATCCCACGAGGATCTTTATCGGTCGAACCATGATGCCAAGGATTCAATCAATCCCGTATGCAGTTCCTTTTGTCCGGCGATATGTTACTTGCCCGAGATTCGATCGTCGGTACCTCCATACCTAGTTCAATCCCGTTACCGTCAAGTCTCTTTACTCGTTCCGTAATAGAAGATCCCATGAGTAAATCCTTAGTCACATTGCTTGCAAGCTTCTTGTGATATTGTATTACCAAAAGGGCCCACAGATACCTCTCCGTCAAACGGAGTCACAAATCCCAGTCTCGATCCATGCCAACCCATCAAACTGTAGGATCGAGAGTGGGGTGTCTAGAGGGGGGGGTGAATAGACTACTAGCAGGAATTTAAAACCTAACCTTTTCCCAAGTTAATTGGTTGGCAGATTTTAATTATTTTAGAAAGTCTAGCAAGTCTAACAGCCCTACACATGCATGTCTACAAGTATGGCAGCAGAAAGTAAAGACATTGCACATGTAAGTAAAGAGATGGGATATAAATATCAAACGCAATAGGAGACGCAAGGATTTTTCCTGTGGTTCCGATAGGTGGTGGTATCGTACGTCCACGTTCACGGAGCCTTCAACCCACGAAGGGAACGGTCGCGAGAGTACATGGAGGGCTCCACCCATAAGGGTCCACGAAGTAGCGACCTTGACTATTCCATGTGGCTTCCATCCATGAAGGACTAGCCTCACTATGGGTATATCTTCACGAAGTAGGCGATATCCTTGCCCTTACAAACTTCTTGCTTCACTCCACAACACAAAGTAGGAGGCTCCCAAGCGACACCTAACCAATCTAGGAGGCACCACCCTCCAAAAGGTAATAGGCTCGGTAATGACGATGAACTCCTTGCTTTTGTGCTTCAAGATGATAGACTCATCAACACACAATCACTCTCTCACATATTTGGATTGGTAGAAGAGATGGGATTGGTGGAAAGCAACTTGGGGAGGCTAGAAATCAAGATCCATATGCTTGGACTGGAAGATCTTGACCTCAACACAAGGGTAGGTGGTTCTCTCTCAGAAAACTGAGTAGGATAGGTATGGAATAGTTCTGAGTGCTTCTCATTCGAGTAGGTAGTGGTGGAGGGGTATATATAGGCATCCCCAAAAATTCAACCGTTGCACACAAAATGACCAAATCGGTGACACCAATGTGTAAATCTTGGTGGTACCAAAGTGACCAAAAGTTGCAACTTTTGAATCTCGGAGGGACCAATATACGATTCTCGGTTGCATCGACAAGGTGACCAACGGTCAGATTTGCCAAACTCGGTGACGCCGATTCACCGTTTTCAGATGGACCGAAAATGTGAACTTTCGTAACAGAAACTTGGCAACCCAACTCGATGGCACCAAGAGTAGTGTCGGCTGCACCGAAGTGTTAGGGTTTGGTTGAGTGTGTCTAGGGTTTGCAATCGGTGGCGCTGGGGTAGAAATGTTGGTTGCACCGATTTTGCATATTTTGGCTTTGGACAGACTTTGGTGGGAGAGTTTGTGGATGTTTTGGTGACTATCACTTGTGCACGTTTGAGCATTTTGTTCACCAACAAAATCTTACCCCCTTTTAATAGCATTAGCTTTCCTATGGAATCAAAGTGATTTCTCAAAAATGTAAAATGTAGAGTCCTCTTCCTTGAAGCTTGGCCAACCTATTTCCTTGCATCTTGGGGTAATTCCACAATCTCCTCAATCCTTTTGCCAACTCAACACTAGATAGAGGTGTTAGTCCAAGAGACAATGTATGTTGTCATGAATTATCAAAACCACCAAGGGAGCATGTTGTGCTTTCAATCTTCCCCTTTTTGGTAATTGATGACAACATACAATCAAAGCTTCAAATAAATATATGCATGGATGCAATGAAGACTTTGAGAAACACATGACTTATATTTGCTCCCCCTAAATGTGTGCAGTCCTTTAAAGGATAGTTGCTTTAGAATGCATGGACACACATATATATGAAGGGATATAGGAAGTCATGTGTATCTTGGCTATATACATCAATATATGTGAATGAAATGTATATCCCTCCTCAAGACATCACCCTTGCGAACAATATGTGCAAGAAGCAAGAGATCATATTAACCAAGCATATGATGCATATACTTACCTTGAGTTCTTGATCATTCTAGTAGTAAAGACACACTTGAGAAAACAATGTTAAGAAACACAAGAGTATTCTACTAAAAAAGCAATAGAACTCACTGAATACCAGGATATGGAGAACATATAAATATGATAATCCTTAAGATTGATATGTCTCCACCTTTAGCATTAATCTATTACATATTTTCTCCCCTTAGATATGAAAGTGGTAATACATCCTCTCCCCCTGAATCTCAGCATGTAGATATTGGGATTGGATAGGGTGAGAAAAGGTAATCCTTTGTGCACATTAGACTTTTCTCCAAAAATAGTTTTCTCCCCCTACATTTTTTTCTCCCCTTGTTTATATAAGTGTGAACTTTTTATATTTTCCTCTCCCCCTTGGCATAAGCGTGAAACTCTCCCTTTAGCATGAAGCTTTGATATTCTCCCCCTTTGGCATAAAATACCAAAAAGGTTAAACTTGGGAGTAGTGACATCGATCATTGCAAGGAAGGGATCCTTGAGAACAAGGGCCATTGAAAGTAGGGTTTATTAAAAGACTAAGGGAATCATTGAATGCATCTTCTCTCCCTTTGGGAAATTTAAGTTTTCTTCTCCTTGGAGCTAGGGATCCTTGAATAAAGAATTTCTCCCCTGAAGTGTTGTTTGTTCTTCTCCCCATAGATATATATATATATATATATATATATAAAGAAGGGGTCGTCGAAGAAACAAGAATATTACAAGAGCAAAAACCAATAAATAATATTAAAGAAACACAGATTTCGAAAGCAAAGAAAATCGGTGACTCCAGGATAAATAAATTGTTGGTACCGAGATTGTGTGGTGCAGATTATCTACAAATTCGGTAGAACCGAGTTATTTATATCGGTGACTCCGAATGGGACACCAAGTTTCTGTTTTCACAGAGACAAACGAAATAGTTTCAAAAAGAAAAATGCAAAAGTTTTACAAAGGACATCAAATAGACAAGATTTGAGTGGTTGATAGATCATGCAAATAGAGAGCAAACCACGCAAGATTCTTAACTAAATGATGGGCAGTGACTAGGTCACCTATATTAGAGTATATTGACTTAGGAGACAAGCAAGAATACTTGATCATGGGTCATTCTCTATGTTAAGCTCAAAATGGGGTTACCATTTTTCTGTTAAGCATTTTAATGACTTCGTATCACTTGAGTTACTTTAGCCCATGACTTGGAGTAAATCCTTTTCAAGGATATGAGTACATACCTTTGAGTGATGTTGATGACGTTGCTCGTAGGTGAACTTGTTGAGGATGCTCGAGGTTGATGAAGATCATCTTGAATTTTGAGCAATCCTTCTTGTTCTAGTACACTAGTCACCTACAAAGGTTAGTCATGCAAGGAAGAATAGTGGATATATCCAATTGACATGATACTACTTATGATTTTGCAACTAAGATCAAGTATATGTCAAGGATATGTTTTTTGTTGTCTTCTTCCTTCCATCTCAAGAGGGGTTGTGGATTCTTGGTAATGACAAGATTGCTTATGATTGGAGTTGATGGCAATCTTTTGGAATGAAGTTCTTCCAAATTCATACAAAAGGTTAGACGCAATACAAGGGAGCATAGAATTCCGTGGCATATTGATAACGAGTTATGGGTACATGGAAATGACAAGAAAGCTCATGCCCTTGCTTGCAACCGAGTGACTCTAGCTCAAGTTTGAAGCATCAATGATGTTCAACTCACTCCTCAAATGACAAAATGTTTTCTCATCAAGTGGCTTGGTGAATATATTGGCCAATTGTTTGTTAGTACGAACATGCTTAAGATTGATATCTCCTTTGGCAACATATCACGAATGAAATGATGTCGAACTTGAATATGCTAGGTTCGAGAATGTTGCACAGGATTATGTCCAATTTTAATAGCACTTTCATTGTCACAAAGTAATGGAACATTTTTAACATAAATTCCATAATCCTTATGGGTTTGTCTCATCCATAGTAATTGCGCACAACAAGATCCAGCAGCAATATACTCAGCTTCGGCAGTAGATAGAGATACCGAGTTTTGTTTCTTGGAGGACCAAGACACAAGAGATCTACCTAAAAAATGACAAGTACCCGAGGTGGATTTTCTATCAACCTTGTCATTGGCATAGTCCTAATCGAAATAGCCAACAAGACTAAAAGAGGATCCCTTGGGATACCAAATGCCAAAGTTTGGTGTTTGTATCAAGTACCTCACAATACATTTCACAGCCAAAAGATGACACTCTTTAGGTTTAGCTTGACATCTAGCACACATGCAAACACTAAGCACAATATCGGGATGAGATGCACATAGATATAGCAATGAACCAATCATAGATCGATAAACCTTTTGATCAACCGGTTCATCCTCCCTGGTAAGGTCAACATGTCCACTAGTGGGCATAGGAGTTTTCATACCTTTGCAATCCTGCATGTTGAATTTCTTGATCAAGTCCTTGGTATACTTAGTTTGGGAGATGAAAGTTCCTTCTCTTGATTGCTTGATTTGCAATCCAAGAAAGAATTTCAGCTCACACATCATAGACATCTCATACTTCTCGGACATCAACCTTCCAAATATTTCACTAAATTGAGGGTTAGTGGAACCAAAGATAATATCATCCACATAGATTTGGCACACAAATAGTTCTCCATTAACTCTCTTAGTGAACAAGGTTGCATCAATTTTACCAATTTCAAAACCTTTTTCAATGAGAAACTTTGTTAAACATTTATACCAAGCACGAGGGGCTTGGTTAAGACCATAAAGAGCTTTGCGAAGCTTGTAAACATGATTAGGTTTCTTAGGATTGACAAAACCAGGTGGTTGCTTAACATAAACTTCTTCAATTTCACCATTTAAAAATGCACTTTTGATGTCCATTTGATAAAGCGTGATATCATGGTGATTAGCAAAAGCAAGAGGAATACGGATAGCTTCTAGTCTAGCGATAAGGGCAGAAGTCTCACTGTAGTCCATACCTTCGACTTGCGTATATCCTTGGGCTACGAGACGAGCCTTGTTGCGCATGACTTGACCATATTTGTCTTGTTTGTTTCGAAACACCCATTTGGCTCTGATGATATTGTGCTCATCTTCGGGATTCTCCACGAGTGTCCACACTTCGTTCCTCTTGAAGTTATGTAGCTCTTCATGCATAGCATTCACCCAATCCGCGTCTTCAAGAGCTTGTTCTACCTTTAAAGGATCAATGCTAGAGATGAAAGGATAATGCTCACAAAAGTTAGCTAGGCGGGTTTTAGAGCAAGTGGTTCTCCCTGTTTGTATATCACCAAAGATTTGGTTTAGGGGATGGTTCTAGGTCACTTGAGCTCGAACTCGGGTCAGCTTCCGATTGTTGGATGGTGGAGCTTCTTCTTATTCTTCATCATCTCGTTCATCTTTGTTGTTGTTCAAGGTGTCGTTCCCTTGAGGTGGTGGTGAAGGTGGTTGTGGTGGATCTTCATGATGCACTTCCTCCTCTTCATCATCTCGTCGTGTATCGCACGTGGATGCCTCCATGTCGTATTGAGGTTCACCTTGACGTGAAGTGGGGGCTTCCACTTGAGTTGATGAAGTACTTTTCGTCACCTCCATGGGACGAATCTTGCCGATGGGTAGATCTAGAATGGCTTCCGAAGGATCCTTATCACCTACATCATTTGGCAATTGTTCGACTTGCGAACCATTAGATTCGTCAAACTTCACATCTACCGTCTCTTCAACTTTTCGAGTGAAGTTGTTGTAGACACGGTAAGTGTGAGAGTTCAATCTGTAACCAAGTAGGAATACTTCATGAGATTTAGGAGAAAATTTAGTATGATGATGCTTATCAAGAATGTAGCACTTTGAGCCAAATACCCGGAAGTATCCGACTTGTGGTTTGTTACTGGTGAGTAGCTCATATGCCGTTTTACCGAGAAGCTTGTGCAACTAAAGTCGGTTTGTGGCATGACATGCTGTTTCAACGGCTTCTGCCCAAAAGTGTCTTGGCATCTTGTATTCGTCAATCATCGTTCTTGCCATCTCAATGAGTGTTCGTTTCTTCCTCTCAACAACTCCATTTTGTTGAGGTGTGTACATAGCCGAGAACTCATGTGAGACGCCTTCTTCGTCAAGAAAGGTATCCACATGGGTGTTCTTGAACTCCGATCCGTAATCGCTCCGAACCTTCTTGATCTTCACTTCAAACTGATTTTGCGCTTTGCGAGCGAAGTTCTTGAAGATCTTTTGAACCTGTGACTTATCATCAAAAAGAATACCCACGTAAATCTGGAAAAATCATCAACTATACCTAGACTATAAGAATTTTCACCGAGACTCTTGTAAGCATTGGGACCAAAAAGATCCATATGAAGTAGCTCGAGTGGTCTCCTAGTAGTCATGGTATTCTTAATGGGGTGACTTCCACCTACTTGCTTTCCAGCTTGACAAGCACTACAAAGTCTATCTTTGTCAAAGATAACATCTTTGACACCAAGTATATGATCACCTTTGATTAGCTTATCTAGATTGCGCATGCCTACATGTCCAAGTCTTCTATGCCAAAGCCAACCTTTAGAAGATTTTGCAATTAAACAAGTGCGAGGCTTGGATCTTTTAGTGAAGTCAACAATGTATAGATCACCTCTACGGAAACCAGTAAAGACCATTTTATGATTATCTTGACGAAACACTTGGCAATCTACTTTCGTGAATAAAACATTGAAACCGAAGTCGGCAAGTCTAGATACGGAAAGAAGATTGTAGCCAAGAGGTTCAACAAGAATAACATTTTGAATAGAGCTATCATGGGATATAGTCACCTTACCAAGGCCAAGTACCTTACCCTTAGAGTTGTCTCCAAAGGTCACATACCGTCAAGGACCTTGATTAGGCGTGATCTCTTGAAACGTGTCTTTTTCACCAGTCATATGATCCATACATCCACTGTCAAGAATCCACTCTTTTCCTCCGGACATGCAATCCTTAAAGTTTGCCATAAGACTCAGATTCTTCATGATCTTCTCGTGCTCGATGTCAAACAACTCATCTTCTTCATAGTAGCCATGTTCCACAATGTCATCATCAAGTGGGAAATCCTCGTCATAAAGAACAAGGGATTCGTTAGAATAGTGATCATGACAATGTTCAAGTTTATGAATTCGAATGGCTTCAAAGATAATGTTGTTGATAGTGGTGACATCTCCTTTAGCACTCATAAGATCATGGAGCTCAAATAGGCAGTTATCAAAGTTTGGATCACTAGGCTTCATTTTGTGAAAAGCAACAGTTTATGAAGAATTTCATCAAGATTTCCTAAGGAAAGATTTGGATATCGTTTCTCCAAATCAGTCCATAAGGTATAGGCGCATGCAAAGTTCTTCAATTGAGAAAGCACTAACCTTGGTAAACCTCTAACAATAAGATTGGCAGTTCTTAGGTTACCAAGCATGTAATTTCCTCTTCATGTGTGGGATGCAATTCATCAATAGGGAGCACATAGGGATTTTCAATATATTTTGTCAAATGGAATTTATTAAATAGATCAATCATGGCATTCTTCCATTGACTATAGTACTCTCCATCAAGAATGGGCACTCTACAACTCAAACTCTCTACTCTAGACACATCTATCTTCCTCCACGGTGATTAAACCGAAGCAATAGAGACCAATGCTCTGATACCACTTGTAGGATCGAGAGTGGGGTGTCTAGAGGGGGGTGAATAGACTACTAGCAGGAATTTAAAACCTAACATTTTCCCAAGTTAATTGGTTGGCAGATTTTAATTATTTTAGAAAGTCTACCAAGTCTAACAGCCCTACACATGCATGTCTACAAGTATGGCAGCGGAAAGTAAAGACATTGCACATGTAAGTAAAGAGATGGGATAGAAAGATCAAACGCAATAGGAGATGCAAGGATTTTTCTCGTGGTTCCGATAGGTGGTGCTATCGTACGTCCACGTTCATGGAGTCTTCAACCCATAGAGGGTAACAGTCGCAAGAGTCCACAGAGGGCTCCACCCATAAGGGTCCACGAAGTAGCGACCTTGACTATTCCATGCGGCTTCCGTCCACGAAGGACTAGCCTCACTATGGGTAGATCTTCACGAAGTAGGCGATCTCCTTGCCCTTACAAACTTCTTGGTTCACTCCACAACACGAAGTAGGAGGCTCCCAAGCGACACCTAACCAATCTAGGAGGCACCACCCTCCAAAAGGTAATAGGCTCGGTAATGGCGATGAACTCCTTGCTCTTGTGCTTCAAGATGATAGATTCCTCAAGACACAATCACTCTCTCACAGATTTGGCTTGGTAGAAGAGATGGGATTGGTGGAAAGTAACTTGGGGAGGCTAGAAATCAAGATCTGTATGGTTTGAGTGGAATATCTTGACCTCAACACAAGGGTAAGTGGTTCTCTCTCAGAAAACTGAGTAGGATAGGTATGGAATAGTTCTGAGTGCTTCTCATTCGAGTAGGTAGGGTGGAGGGGTATATATAGGCATCCCCAAAAATCCAACCGTTACACACAAAATGACCAACCCGGTGACACCGATGTGTAAATCTTGGTGGTACCGAAGTGACCAAAAGTGGCAACTTTTGAATCTTGGAGGGACCGATATACGATTCTTGGTTGCGCCGATAAGGTGACCAACGGTCAGATTTGCCAAACTCGGTGACGCCGATTCACCATTTTCGAACGGACCGAAAATGTGAACTTGCGTAACAGAAACTTGGCACCACCAGGAGTAGTGTCGGCTGCACCGAAGTGTTAGGGTTTGGCTGAGTCTGTCTAGGGTTTAGAATCGGTGGCACCGGGATAGAAATGTTGGTTGCACCGATTTTGCATATTTGGCTTTGGACAGACTTTGGTGGGAGAGTTTGTGGATGTTTTGGTGACTATCACTTGTGCACGTTTGAGCATTTTGTTCACCAACAAAACCTTATCCCCTTTTAATAGTATTGGCTTTCCTATGGACTCAAAGTGATTTCTCACAAATGTAAAATGTAGAGTCCTTTTGCTTGAAGCTTGGCCAACCTATTTCCTTGCATCTTGGGGGTAATTCCACAGTCTCCTCAATCCTTTTTCCAACTCAACTCTCCATGGGCTATTATCTGAAATACACTAGATAGAGGTGTTAGTCCAAGAGACAATGTATGTTGTCATGAATTATCAAAACCACCCAGGGAGCATGTTGTGCTTTCACAAACACCCTGGGAGATACCTATAGAGTACATTTATGATCACCCAGTTACGAAGTGAAGTTTGATACACACAAGGCATTCCTCCGGTGTCAGGAAGTTTCATGATCTCATGGTCTTAGGAACAGATACTTGACATGAAGAAAGCAGTAGCAATAAACTTAGTGATACGATCAAATGCTATGCTTACGGTTTGGGTCTTTTCCATCACCTAATGATGTGACCCCGTTATCAAATGACAACTCATATCTATGGTTAGGAAACCTTAACCATCCTTGATCAACGAGTAGTCTAGTAAAGGCTCACTAGGGACACGTTGTTGTCTTTGTATCCACACATGTATCTAAGTTTCCGATCAATACAATTCTAGCATGGATAATAGACGTTTATCATGAAAAAGGAAATATGATAATAACGAATTTATTAGTACCTTTAGGGCATATTTCCGACACTTGGAGTTGGGTCCCCCCTTGCATGCATGCACACCGAAATTTAGGAGAAGCAAAGAGTGGTCCGAATATGCAATATCTTTTGCTCTAATTCTGCGTTTGGGTATGCCATCGACCATGCAAGGTTTGCAAAACACCGATCCAGACTGACCCGTGTGAATGATTCTCTAGCCACCTTTTTTCAAAGGTACAGACGTGTCCTCTGAAGCCAATATCTGTCAGACCACAAGTGCCCAAAGCGTCCCTAAATCCATCCATTTGTGCATGCCTTCGATTGCTAACCCCGTCATGCTCACAGGGTTGTAACACTTCATTAAAATCTCCCATAGCCATCCATGGTAAAGTACTTGCGCTAGCAATGCCTCGCAAAGTATCCCATGTTTTATATCTCTCGCTCACTAGTGCTTCTCCATACACAAAAGAAATTCTAGAAGGGCTATTGCCAAGGTCATCAACTTCCACATCAATATGATACTTCGAGTAACCAATAAATTTCATATTTATTGAATCATCCCCAAAAACACATAAACCGCCACTTCTACTAGAGATGCTAACAGAAAAACTCTTATTGAAAGCTAAGGAAACAAAAAAATTCCCACCCTTGTACTATCAACATGGGTCTCTAGAATACACATGATGGAGGGGGCAAAACTTTTCATGATCTCAGGGTTGCCCGCCCCACGACAAATCCAACATATGATACTCATTGATACCGACGGTCCTCGCTTAGCGAGACTGCCGATCCATTTGGGTTCATGCTATCCACCGCTTCTTCATCTCCAGTTTTAAGTTTCTTCCTGTTCTGGTTCTTATGTGGGGTATCCGTTGTAAAGATGTGGTCTCCTTCCTCAGAATGGCTCGCAATAACCGACGTGTTGCCCACCGTGACAATGGCTCTGGATGGATTCACCTCTTCCAAAACAGTGCTCTTGCCTGCAAATTGAGTTGTTGGCTACTCGTTTTCCCAAGACGGTATAGTCCTCCTTGAGGCCACCCTCATTCTGCACTGTAGCCACCGCATTAACCTCTTTTCCGGCCAGTGCATTGAAAGCCAGCTAATGCTTGGATCAAACTCAATGAGCACTCCTTTAGCTGGTAGTGTTGTACTGCCATCCTCCTCGTCAACTTTTTCAGCAGCTCTATACTGGTCATCAAAATTAACCTGCCCACGTCCTACGAACAAGTTACCTCTCCTACCTCGGCCTCTACCTCGGCCACCCACAAAGTCTTCCCCCGTTTGATCTTCACATCTCCTACCTCGGCCTCTACCTCGGCCACCCACAAAGTCTTCCCCCGTTTGATCTTCACGTCTCCTACCTCGGCCTCTACCTCGGCCACCCACAAAGTCTTCCCCGTTTGATCTTCACGTCCCGAACCAGCAAATCCGTTTCCTCGTCCACCACCTGCCATTCCTATGGAAGACAACAAGAACTGGCCCCATTCAAATTTCGACATGTCATGCTCGCCTGTCCCACACTCCGCGCTACGATGCCCCATCATCCCACATTGAAAGCAAAAAGTGGGCAATTTCTCATACTTCACACTGTAGTTTTCTGTCGCCCAGCTTTTGTGAAGCGCACAACTCTTGTCAATTTCTTCCCAACATCCAGCTTAACCCTTACCCTAATAAACTCATCAAAAAAACCATTCGGTAGAGTTACCTGCACTTCATGTACGTCCCCAATGCGACTAGCAAGGTTCTGGAGAAAGCTCTTGTTCTTCAAGACCATATCAGGGAGTTTATGAATTTGTGCCCAAGTCTCTAATCTGTCCAACTTGACCTTCTCCAAGTTAGAGATGCCATCATACTCTTCCAGGATTAGTGCATGGCCCTTAAAATCCCAAGGTCCCTTAGAGCATCTCCAACAGACGCTCAACGCGTGGCGCGCAAAAAACGAGTTCGCAATGCGCATAAAGCTTTTTTTAGCGCGCGGCCGAACGCTGACTCCAGCGGTCGCCGTATAATATAGCGCGCGCGACGCTCCAGCAGACAGCGCGCGCGAGCAGCCAGTGGACGAGGCGCGAGCGCTCAAGAGATTCCGCGCGCGGAAGCAGACGCACAAAATAAACGGTGCGCGATGTCATTTTGTTCCGCGCGCGGAATCGCTTATGTCGCCCGCGCGGTTTTTACGCGGCCGCTGGAGCACCCGGTTTTGCTGCCCGCACGTTAAATCCGGATTTTTCCGTGCCTGCGTGTTTTTTACCGCTGTTGTTGGAGGTGCTCTTATGCATGGCCTTGTTCCAGTCTCCCAAGCAGCTAAACTGAATCGAGTAGAGATTATGGTTAATTCTATGCCAAACCACAAGCTGGGGTTCCACGCTGCCCTCATATCCCCAATCAAAGCACCGTGGCTGAAGGATTTAATCGTCAGCAACCTTCCCAAAGCAAGCCATTTGGGTTTGATTTCCGCAACATCAATCCATCTTCCCACACCTAGTCATCCAGCTCATCGTCCTGGAGGTTCAGCCGATCCAGCAGATCGCTAGCCCCCTCCATGTTGAGATCCTGAGTTGCCCTCTCGCCCCCGCCAGTGATAATGCTTAATTAATGGCGTGTGGAAATGCAGTCACGTCATTAGTAACCTATATAACAGTTAACTACATGGTGGCGTGGATTGTAAGTGGTGCACCATTAATTAATATTATATGTAAGCATTTCTAAATTCGTGTGAAAGCTTTGATTGTAGATGCTTTTAGAAATAGCAGCAAATATCACTCCGTAAGAACTTAACTTCAACTAGAAACTAGAAATATTGCAAGACAAACATAATGGAACGTCGACGAGCAGAGGGCATTTTTATTGACTTTGATGAAGTACAAATATCCATTTTTCCATTGAGGTGTATTTTATGATTTTTGTTGAACTTCCTGGAGTTTCATTTATTTCTAACACAGATAGATTATTTTATTTTAATTCCTATTTTAAAGAAATAAAAAAATATTTTACTTTTTTTTGTCGTCTGGACATCACTTACTTTAAAATGTATGCAAGTGCAGGTTTTTAAACACTAGCAAAAATGGCCGTGCGTTGCAACGGGAGAAAAAAACACCCTCGATGATATTAGCAAATCTCTTAAAAAAATTCATTATACTATATAACAAACACCATGATAAGTGGTGATGTGCAAAAACATAAAGGTAGGATGCTTTTTGAAGTATACCCAAGGTGTTTCCAATTCATTATACAACAAAAATATCTACCTAATTGCCACCTTGCCAGCATATATTTACGCATTTGTTGTCGTTTTTCCTCAGTGATGCCCAATAAATATTTCATTATAACGAAAATAACAAGTATATTTTAGTATTCAATGATAACATATACATAAGAGCATAATTTTTGTTTTATTGATAATTGTGTTTGCAACTTTAATTCAAGTCAAGACTTAATTTGGTTGCAAACATATTATATACCTCCATCAAAAACAATCAATCTGTAAAGACATACGTACCAAATGTTTAAGGTTGCATATTGACGAGGATGTGTACCTAGGGTAGGATCCTAGGCAAGGCCCACATACCCTAACTAAGAACACTGCATTGGAGGACTTGAAGATCAAGCATGAACTTCCGAGTGTATCCCTGGAGATGCCTAAAGACCACTCGACAGTACTACACTCGGAAGCCTTCCTCTCACTCGGCGGTCGCTTGTCACTCGGCAGACCTCACTTCACTCGACGCCTGAAGACCAGGAGCCACCAAGAGCCCAATGGGCAGACGCTGGTTTAATGGTCTTTACTAGCTTTTATTATGTACGTTACCAATAACGGCAGACTTTTAAGCCCCACGATCAGGCCCTTTGATGCAGGATAATGTTGGAAATATGCCCTAGAGTCAATAATAAATTAGTTATTATCATATTTCCTTGTTCATGATAATCGTTTATTATCCATGCTATAATTGTATTGATCGGAGACTTAGATGCATGTGTGGATACATAGACAAAACCATGTCCCTAGTATGCCTCTAATAGACTAGCTCGTTGATCAAAGATGGTTAAGGTTTCCTAGCCATAGACATGAGATGTCATTTGATAACGGGATAACATCATTAGGAGAATGATGTGATGGACAAGACCCAAACTACAAACTTAGCATATGATCGTGTCAGTTTATTGCTACTGTTTTCTGCATGTCAAGTATATATGTTCCTATGACCATGAGATCATGCAACTCACTGACACCGGAGGAGTACCTTGTGTGCATCAAATGTCGCAACGTAACCGGGTGACTATAAAGGTGCTCTACAGGTATCTCCGAGGGTGTCTGTTGGGTTGGCATGGATCAAGATTGGGATTTGTTACTCCGTGTGACGGAGAGGTATCTCGGGGCCCACTCGGTAATACAACATCACAACAAGCCTTGCAAGCAATGTGACTAAGTGTTAGCCATGGGATCTTGTATTACAGAACGAGTAAAGAGACTTGCCGGTAATGAGGTTGAACTAGGTATGGAGGTACCGACGATCGAATCTCGGGCAAGTAACATACCGAAGAACAAAGGGAACATCATACGGGATTAACTAAATCCTTGACATAGAGGTTCGACCGATAAAGATCTTCGTAGAATATGTAGGAACCAATATGGTCATCCAGGTCCCACTATTGATTATTGACTGTATAGGTGTCTCGGTCATGTCTACATAGTTCTCGAACCCGCAGGGTCTGCACACTTAAGGTTCGGTGACGTTTCGGTAGTGTAGATTTATGTATGGTGGTGACCGAAGGTTGTTCGGAGTCCCGTATGAGAACCCGGACGTCACGAGGAGCTCCGAAATGGTCCGGAGGTAAAGATTCATATATAGGAAGTCCTATTTTGGTCGCCGGAAAAGTTTCGAGCTCATCGGTAGTGTACCGGGAGTGCCGGTAGTGTACCGGGGGACCATCGGGAAAGGTATTTCGATCCAAGAGGCTACATGGGCTGTGGGAGGATGGAAACCATCCCTTAGTGGGCTGGTGGAAGTCCTACAAGAGGCCCATGTTGCTAGGAGTTGAGAAAGAAAGAAAAAAAGCAAAGGTGGAAATAGTTTCCAAGTAGGAAAGGAGGAATCCTAGTCCTACTAGGATTGGAGGAGGATTCCTCCTCTCCTCCTTGCGCAAGAGGCAGCCTTGTGTGTCATCCCTCCTCCTCCCTCCCTCCTATATATACTGGTGATATTGGGTGTTTAGCACTTGATTTTACGGTCACGTGCTACCCGTTCCACCGGTGCATAGTTTCTCCTCTAGATCGGTTTTCTGCAGTGCTTAGGCAAAGCCCTGCCGGAATAGTTCCACCACCATCGCCGGAGCACCGTCATGCTGCCGGAGAACTATTCTACCTCTCCACTCCCTCTTGGTGGATCAACACGGCAGAGATCATCATCAAGCTGCACATGTGCTGAACGCGGAGGTGCCGTCCATTCGGCGCTAGATCGGAAGGACCGTGATCAAGATCGCGAGACGGATCGTGATGAGTTCGCGAGACGAATCGCGATGAGTTTGCGGGACGGATCATGATGAGTTTGCGGGATGGATCGTTATGTGTTCACGGTACGGATCGTGATTGGATCGCGGGATGGATCGTGATGAGATCGCGGGACGCTCGGTGATTTGGATCGTGAAGACGTTCGACTACGCCAACCGCGTTTCTTAACGATTCCCGCTTAGCAATCTACAAGGGTACGTAGATCCACTCTCCCTCTCGTAGATGCTCATCACCATGGATAGATCTTGCGTGTGCATAGGAATTTTTTGTTTTCCATGCAACATTCCCCAACAGATAATTATGAGGGGTAGAGAACTCTATATAAGCCGCCCCTCCCCTCCTGCACATGGGTTAGACACCATTGTAATCTCCTTATTCCACACGACATAAAGCTCGCGAGCACTGAGATGTAGGGCTTTTACCTCCACGAGAGGGGCCTGAACTCATAGATACGTGTGTACACCCTCGCCGTAGCTAGGACTCTGCCCTCTCCCTTCGTACCCATACCTGTATTGCCAGGCTCGTTCCATGACAGTTAGCGCTTACCGTGGGGCAGGCATCTAAGCGACTTCCGGCGAGGTTGCAATTTTCATCTTTCAACATGTCTTTCGATGATGTTTTTGCTTTGGACCACGAGATCCGTTTTGATGCGCTCATCTTCATCGCCGACGATTTGGCATGGCTCCAGGAGGCGCCTCTCGATGTCGAGGCGCTCCCGGTCCGCGGGGTCGCGCACTTCCGCGTGAGTCCCTGTGGCGTGTTGCTACGCCAGCCGTCAACCCCCTTCGAGTCGGCTCCTCTTGTTGTTCGTAGTTGGAAGCGGTCCGGCCGCTCACGACTTCAACGTTGGGTTGAACATGCAGCGGTGCGTCAAACTTCTCCGTAGATTGCAGCGCTCGAGCCCGCCGAGTCCCTTCACGACGTGTTCGAGTCGGATTCCAATCCGTCCGACGTACCTTCCGAGTGCGAGAGCTGCGATCCTGCAGTGGAGGTCCTGATGGCGGGCTCTCATCAGAGTACGCCGCCTGGCTTCGGCCATGGCAAGCGCGAGGATGGAGGTCTGTCGACTGGGGAGCCGCGTTGCGACAAGGAAGTTCTTCACACTCCCATCGTCGGCGCGACTGCCGAAGCCCAGTCTCTGGAGGCCGCCCGCATTCGACTAGAAGAGCTCCAAGCAGAGATTGATGAGCGCGCTCGCTAGCGCCCCCCTCGTCATAGTCGACACCAGCGGAAACCTCACGATGACGTTGAGGTATATCGAACTCCTGTACTGAACATTGCTGCTGCTGCAAGGATAGTGGATTCCATTCAGCCGTCCCGGTCAGAGGCTAGAAGAGGGTTGATTCAGATCAAAGCGTTGTTAGATGCGGGACAGCGTCAGAACTCAGCAGTTTCTCAGTCCCGCCACAGGATTCAAGCAATTCTGCCAGGGGAGAGACCGTTCAGTTGGCACACAGCCCTGGTTCGCCCTTGCGTCGTCGAGGCGGCGACTACCGCGAAGGGCGAGATAGAGATCAGTTTCACCGTGATGACCACCGTCGAGTGCCTACTCCTCCGCGGAGTGGTACGTTCGTGCAACGGCGCCAGGACGACAGGCACTCCTTCGGTGATGAGCGAGATGCGGACTTTGATGCCCGCGCCTACCTTGTTCAGAAGAGGATAGACAAGAGCAGAGCACACAGAGAAGGACACGACAGAGATGTTTCGAGTGGAAGCTCAGCCATGGTGTTAGGTCCCAAGTGTTTTAGCATAGCTATACGTTCTGCAGAGATCCCCCCCCCCAATTTCAGAATGGCGACGGGAATTGGAAAGTTTTCTGGTGAGACAAAGCCAGAGACCTGGTTGGATGACTACCGAGTGGTTGTGCAGATTGGCGGTGGGAATGACGATGTCGCAATGAAGCACCTTCCCCTAATGCTAGATGGTCCGGCTCGTGCTTGGCTGAATCGTTTGGCTCCATCCAGTGTCCATTGCTGGGAGGATCTTACCCAAGTGTTTGTTCGAACCTTTGAAGGCATCTGCAAGCGCCCGGCAGGTCTGGTCGACTTGCAACGCTGCATTCAGAAACCCAATGAAACCCTGCAGGGCTATATTCAGTAATGGTCCACTCTGCATCACATTGTGGAGGATGTGTCGAAACACCAGGTCGTTTGTGCTTTCAAGGCCGGTGTGAGATACAGGGAACTGTACCTGAAGTTTGGGCAGACGGGTGATATTTCACTCTGCAAAATGATCGAAATCGCCACTCGGTACGCCAATGGAGAAGAGGAAGACCGCCTCTGAAGCGGCAAAGGAATGGCAGTCGCCAATGAAGGCAACGACGGTAATGGCAAGAACTGGAAAAAGAAGCGGAAGGCTGAAGACCCGACTCCGGCAGAGGCAGCAACACTGTCGACTCAACCGAAGAACAAGGGCAAGGCCAAAGCTCAGTATGCTCCCAAGAAAGGGAAAGGTCGGTCAGGAACTGACATTTTCGATTAGCCGTGTGTAATTTACACGAAGAAAGATGCTGAAGGCAACTTGATTTTGCCCAAGCACACCACTCGACAGTGTTGAACCCTAATCCAGCAGTTCAAGGGGAAACAGTCGAGTGAGAAGTCTCCTGAAAAGGAAGATGAAGATGAGGAAAAGGAAACATTTCCGGATGTTACTGCAACGCTGGTGATCTTTGCTAATGACGAGAGCAAGAGTCGGCTGAAAGTCATCAATCGAGAAATCAATATGGCTATGCCAGACACCCCCACTTACCTCAAATGGTCTCAATATGCTATCACATTCGACCAGATAGACCACCCTGCTCATGTGGCCACTCCCGGTCAGTAGGCTCTGGTAGTCGACCCGGTGGTGCAAGGGACTCGACTCAGAAAAGTCCTCATGGACGGTGGCAGTGGCCTGAACATTTTGTATGCAGACACGCTGAAAGGGATGGGCATTTCGATGTCTCGTCTGAGTGAGAGCAGCATGCAGTTCCACAGGATCATCCCGGGAAAGAAGGCCAGGTCACTCGGCCAGATAGCTTTGGATGTGACATTCGGAGATAGCAAAAAATTTCGAAAAGAAAAATTGACTTTTGAAGTTGTGGATTTCAAGAGTGCTTACCATGCCATCTTGGGTCGACCCGCTTATGCACGTTTCATGGCACGTTCGTGTTACGTGTATCTTAAGTTGAAGATGCCTGGTCCTAAGGGCATGATCACGGTCACAGGCAATCGACAGCAGGCTGAAGAGTGCCTCCAGCAGGGCTCCAGGATTGCTGACCAGCAGATGGCCATGGTAGAGCTGGAAGAATACAAGAAAACCGCCGACCCCGCTGACTTGCTCCGCACAAAGAAGCCGGCTTCCGAGTCCGCTTTTCAGTCCGCAGGGGAGGTGAAGAAGGTGCTCGTCCACCCTACAGATCCAGATGCTTCCCCAACAAACATTTCGGCGACACTCGACAGCAAATAGGAAGGCGAGCTCATCCAGTTCCTCCATGAGAACTGGGATATCTTTGCATGGAAGCCTGCTGACATGCCAGGGATTCCCAGGGAGCGGGTTGAGCACCATTTGCGAGTGGATCCAAAAGCCAAACCCGTTCGGGAACATTTGCGTCGATCCGCAGTGGAGAAGCGCAAGGCAATCGGAGAAGAAGTGGCCCCTCTTTTGCAAGCCAAGTTCATTTGGGTGATTTACCACTCCGAGTGGCTCTCGAATGTCGTGATGGTGCCCAAGAAGGACAAGTCGTTGCGCATGTGCATCGACTTCAAGCATCTCAATAAGGTGTGTCCTAAATACCATTTTCCGCTCCCCCGCATAGATCAAATTGTCGACTCGACAGCGGGGTGCGAGCGGTTATCGTTTTTGGATGCGTACTCCGGGTATCATCAGATCCGTATGTTGTTGGGGAACGCGACAGAAAACAAAAAATTTCCGACCTACGCACCAGCCCAGGACCACTATGGAGACTGCATACAAGGTTTGATCTGATCCGTACTGACTCGAAGCGCAGCGGAAGTAGAGTCGATGACGAACGGCGGTGCAGATCCCCGCAGCTAGGATTTTACAACCTCCAACCGCGAGGATGTATACCCTCATCTGCCCTGCAGACAGCCCTCCGGGAGGCGGTCGCATAGCCCCCCGAACGGTGTCGCGGACAGCCCTTCGGGAGGACCTCCGAAACTCGGACTGTCACTCGGACAGCCCTTCGGGAGGACCTCCAAAACTTGGACGGTCACACAGACAGCCCTTCGGGAGGCACTCTCGAACTAAGACCGAAACTATGATCTCTCTACAGAGTTGCACACATACGGTGTCATCTATCCGGCAGGGCTTCGCCGTCCAGAACTAGTTCCTGCCGGAACCCAGACAGCCTTTCGGCTCTACGAAACTATTTCGCTGGGAGGGAGAGAGAGAGCTTGCAAAGCAAAGCATGTGTATGAGAGCACAAGGATGATGATTTTGGGCTGCCTCCTCACCCCTATTTATAGGATGAGAGACTATGGTAAAAATACCAAAATGCCCTCAGATATTTTCACTATTCATAATAGTGATTCCACTATTCATAAATAGTGTTTCCCACTATTCACAATAGTGTTTTCCACTATTTCGTAATAGTGTTTTCACTAGTCATGAGATATTTTATCCCAATAGTGTTTCCCACTATTCATAATAGTATTTCCACTATTCACGAATAGTGTTTCCACTATTCACAAATAGTGTTTCCAATAAAGTAATCCAAAAAGCACTTTCACTATTCATGACGATATTTTTCAGCGTCCGTTCAAACTAAAAATATTTATGTGGGCTTAGAACATTTCCAGTACCCACTAAAATAATTTTCAATACGATCCGGAACAATTCCGGAATAGTGATTTTCATCTGTGAAAAGCATCTGAAGCGGTTCCGGCAGCTCCGAAACATTTCCGGTTATTCTTCCGGAAAATTCCCAGAAGTTTCCAGAATGATTCTGGCACCCTCCAAGAATTATCAGGCATGTGCCAAAACCAATTTGACTTTATGGTATCCTCTGAAACAACTTTTCAGTTTCACCGAAACTGTTCCGGTGACCTGTCTGCGGAACAGTTCCGCTGTCCGAAACTTTTCCGGTGTCCGAAACTTTTCGGTGATTTTCTCTCAGACTCCCTGTCTAGTATTCAACAGATAGATGACCCTTAAGCGTGTGACCCTATAGGTTCGGTGAAGCATAGACATGACCTGGAACCCCTTCCGATCAATGATCAACATCGGAGCCGTGGACACCCATATCGATCCCTATACCCACACGAATAAATATTCGAGTGAACCTCCAGTTGCCGTGTGCTATTCCTGTTGCTTCGCGATATGTTACAAAAACCCGAGGTGAGACATGTTGGCATCCCCATGGATCAACAACTTGTCCACTATGCCAGTTACCTCGTTATCGGTATTGTTCTCTTTTCTCGTTCCCATGTTCCGGCATCCCCGTGATCAAATCGCAAAGTGTCTGGCCAGACGATGATGGATACCGTAACACCGAGAGGGCCCAGAGATATCTCTCCATCGTCGGAGGAGCAAATCCCAATCTTGAGCTATCAAGTTACTTCACTTACTTTTCCATGAACCCGTAAGCCGCCGTAATAGCCACCCATTTACGGATGACGTTTAACAAACCCCAAAGTTCATGAAGCAAGCATGAAGAAACTCGATACTCTCATGGTCTAAGGAATTATGCAAACATTAACTTCTCTGTGTTATTAACCATTAACTTATGACGAATGTATCTCATAGCATAACATTAATTTGGGTCGATTCAACACAAATGTTCTTCTAACATTGTGCCCTCAAAATTGCCGGCATAGCCATGCCCATGATCAGGAAAACAGGATCATCATGCAATACTTGAGCCAGTCTTAGAGGCCAGACTAGGAATACATTTTACCATTTATTATCCCACACGTGCACATGAGTTTCCCTCCAAGCCTCGTTTTATTTGTAGACTCGAGAATCATTGCAGTTATAGCATGGAACATAAACATAATTATGAACAGGGAGATAATCAATAACATTTATTATTGCCTCTAGGGCATATCTCCTACAGACTCCCACTTGCACTAGAGTCAATAATCTAGTAAATGCTAATGCACTTTACACCTATGGCATACTGGTGTAAAATATGCTTCGCTTGTGGTATAGCCTGATGTCCAACGGATCTGACAACTTCAGCTCTGTGTGTAACTATGCATATCCTCGCGTTTTCACGCTATCACAAAATTCGTATTTTGTGTGAACTTGGCTTTTCATATGTGTGAATCATTGGTCGAAACCCGATTCCTCAGACTGAGCTATGGAGCAACTATCTGCAATAGTGTCTCATAGACCAAAACCATCTTGGAACCATACTAAGTTCATGAATGAACTATATGATTCAACATACTTAGGCTTTGTTATAGAATTCGCCACAGTATCTTGTTTGGAACAATTTCCAACTACCGTGCCACCATATTGTGTATTACACAAAACCCTTAACTTAAATCGAAAATCGCATGGAGCATTGATTGAGACTGTATCGATGTAATTTCTTACAACGAGCACTTCATAATCTCTGCTTGCGAGAAACATGTCATCAGCACTACTCTAGTACTTAATGACATCTTTCACTATTGTCCCATGATCAGTGCGTTGATCACTTTTGTATCTATACTCGCAACAACTTGGGAGTATCGGACATATCTGGTTGCTTTACATACCATGGAATACATGATTAATCCAAACACAAGAGTGTGTGGAATCTCCATCATGTATTTCACTCATCAGTGTTTTGGGACACTGAGTCTTGCAAAAACTCTTTCCATGTGACTTCGGCAAGAATCACTCCTTGGCATTTTAAATGCTAAAAGGTTTTAGCACCTTGTATTGCTTAGCCCCATTAGGTAAATCTATCTCCATAGATCATCATGCCTAATATTGAGGCTATTTAGCCTAAGCACTTCATGGAAAAAACTATTTTCAAATGAAGTCCTAATTCGTGTCAAGAAATTTATTTCCAATTAACAATGTGTCAATTACACAAGGTTTTTAGAAATAGTATTATGCTCTCACTTACTTTCTTGAATCACAAGCATCTTCGATACCCATTTGATGAAGTCAAACCCCTTTGACCATTCCATCAAAAACGAAGATTCCAACTCCACTTTGCTCTCTTCTGTCCATCGCTGGAACTCTGAAGTTTGCATACTTACTAGCATCCTCTGGATCGACAAATTACTTTGGACTGTATCACATACAAGTCCTAGGTTTCATTTACATCAGATGGAAATCCTTTTGTCATCCATGTTTCATATCTCATGATTGATATATGTATTAATTGCTAGTTCAACCCGAACCGACCTTAAGCATCGCTACGATGAAACAACCTCATCGTAGCCAACTCCTTGAACTTGTTATTTCAACAAGTCGAGCTTTATGGATAAAACATTTTTATCCGTATCAGTTTTTAGTTCCATAAATATTCGTTAGACTCTAAGTCCTCTGAAAGGTGTATCAAGGTTTTAATCTTGAATCACATATATGGAAACTATCTCAGTTTGTATTGGCATTTAGCCAATCCCGGAGTCAGGGCCCATCAATGCTTCCTTGTGTATTGTAGGTATACTGTTGTCCAACAACAATATCTCCTTTGCGCACCTGATAGGTTTGCACGAGCTTTGCCTACGTGGTTCAGCTGCACGTTCGATCGAAGTCCATACATTTTATTGTAGAGACTTACGTATCAGTCGTAGTAGGAAACAACGGAATCACTTCCAGGGTTCTTTCCTTTGAACCGATGACGAAGATACTGGTTATCTCATCGAGTTGCACTGTCCTCCCACTCACCTTTTGTAATAACTATTCTCTTTAAAAACATACCGTTTTGTGGCAAAACCCTTTGCCTCGGTATAGTGGTGGGGGAATACCCAATGACTTGGGATAACCATACAAAGTGGTACTTGTCTGATTTGGAATAGGTTTGTAACCTTTTACACAAGCCCCATATTCCAAATGTTAAGAAAAGATATAACATGGTTGGGCGTACCATACCATGGCGTCATTTCAACAGACCTAATGGATCTCTTTTCAGTGTAAAAGCCGCAGTCTCTAAAGCATCACTCTATAAAAGGGATAATGGCAAATCTATTTATGTCATCTTTGATCTTACCATGTCATAAATGGTTCGATTACATCTTCACGGACTTTCCACTTTGGAGTAGTGTTCCGGGAGGTGCAAGTTATGAAACTCTTTTCACAACTCATCAGACATTCGCTAAACTTGTAACTCAAATATTCCTTTCCGCAATCAAATTGCAGAAACATAATTTTCTTGGTACAATAACTTCTACTTCAATTTTTAAAACCTTCCGAATGATTTCAAAAGATCCAGACTTACGTCTCATCAAGTAAATATCCATATATCTACTTGAGTCATTTTTGAAGGTAGACAAATCCACTGTTTGCAACAACATTTATCGGACTACATACATCAAATGTATGATCACTGATAAGTTCTTTGCTCGTTCCTTATTGCCTGTGAATGGTATTTCAGTCACTTCACCGTTTGGAGGAAAGTTGCAAGTGTCATATGATTCAAAATCAAACGACTTCAAAATCCATCATAATGGAATTTTCCATGCAGGTTTCTCCAATGTGACCAAATGCAGTGCCACACATATGTGGTATTCTTTTAGTCTTGCGACATTTAGCGTCAGTGTTATGGATATATCATATTTCCATCAGTATTCATAACATACATCCCATTAGGATGGAAGCATGGCCCTTCATGTTATTCATAATACTGAACAACAATTGTTGTTTTTATGAACAAATCTTTTGCAACAAACATTGTGCAATGGGCTAGAGTGTATGCAACTCTAAAATGAACTATGAAAATAAACCCAGAGGTAATGTATTATTATCAATATTCATAACATACGTCTCATTCATAATGAAAATATGGCCCTTATGTTATTCATAACACCGAACATGAAAAGTTCTCTTATGAACAACCTTCTAGCAAGATACCTTATGCAAAGGGCTAGAGTGTGAAACTCTAAAATGAATTATGAAACTTAATACATAGGGAATACACCGATGGAAGGCATAGTAACATTTACTATGTTCCCTGCGTGTATCTAAGCCTCATATTTCTGGCTAGTCTTTCAGGCCATAGTAGTTCTTACATCGAGTTGCAACAGAATGCAATCGAGCGGGTATCTTTGTGACCAACTCACAGTACCCAAGAATTAATGATTAACATGTTTAACCATAATTCCCAAGAACTATATCTTTGACCAGCCTTCTATACATCAAAAACTTGTATGACATTCATACATGAGCTGGATATTCCATTCTTCTTTCCTTTTGCCATTATACTTCTAATAGTTTAACTTTCAGTATTTCTCCTACTCTCAGAAGAAGCACCCAACTTAAGAGTGGCATTAGCCCCAGACTTCCTAGGCGTGAAAGTCTCACTAACACCCTTCGGACACTTCCTTTCTCTTTAAGTTGTTGTTTTATTCACCTTTCATTATATGACAGGCGTTCTCCTGGATCCCTCTCTTATCAGTCTAATGCATAGTAAACTCCTTTACTAATAGTTTGCAAACAAACATTGCTTTGGATATCTTATATCTTTTTAGACTTTGTCTGTCTCTGAAAATGATTTTCAGATTCCATGAATATCACATAACTATCCAAACTTTCGAAGTTCGGGTCTCATGGAAGCAAACATATTTCACTTGACCGAAATGGAATTTTAGCTTTTGGATCGAAGGATGGGAGTCATATCATCCATAGCATTAGCGGGAGAATAACGAAAGCATGCGATAGGACAAGTCTTTCTCGGCACTCTTGAGGACAATCCTCACATTACGTTACCAACCGTAAAGTTTTAACCAGATATTTAACAGCTTATTCAATTTTAATAGGGAAGGTGGGAACGCGAGCCATTATCCTACAACTATTATGCAAATCACACTTAGACATTGTTCAAAATTAATTGCACTGAGAATTAAAACAAGTTAATTCTAAAGTGAGCTCCCACTCAAATCAATATCTCTCATAATTGATTGTGAGTGATTCAAGATCCAAATTACAATTCAACGCCAAGGATGTATCCATCTCAAGTGACGAGAATTGCAATCGGTAGGCCAACTTGCCAATCACATCTCTATGTGACTCTAGTTCATCTTTCGATGCATGTGTTCCGAGCTCATGACTTTCGTGCCTGAACGTCAAGACAACCAAGTGATCTCGCTGCGAGGTCTCAACTCACCCGCCTCACACTTCTCTAATCGTTCGTACCCATGTAACCATGTGATACCCCGAAGAGATAGGTGCCGTGACGGTGCTACACTTGGGAGAACACTAACTACTTGATATTTTGTGAGAGATCACCCTAATAAAAAGCGACTACCGCGCAATCAAGAAGGGTGCATCAAGAGGGATAAACATCTCAGGCAATTCATAATAGCGTGATATGGTATAGCCCTTTCTGACGGAAGTCTTTCATTCCTTCGTCTTCGGCATTCGCGTCGGTGTTCACCTTTGCGAAGATTGCCACCACCTTGTTGATGCACCAAATAATATTGCTATCTCTATAGCTTAATAAAATAAGTGCATTACATAAGGTTGACACGCAGGTCATTAAAGTGCAATCATATGGCTCCAACCATCATGCCGAATCATGACACACAGGTCATGTTAATCAATTTACATCATATAGTCATCTCATACATAATCAAATTATTATGAACACTGCTATACCACATCACATGCACATGCAAACCATCCTGCAAAACCAAGTTAGACGCCTCTAATCGGTCCATGCAAAAACTTGTTTTACGTGGCTTCTAAGGTTTCGAAACAAACCAAATCTACCAACGTCCATCATCAAGTATGATAATTCAAGTTGCTAGATTAACTTTCCAGGGTGTATGAAACACGAGATAATAAAATCTCGAGCCCCATACTAAACTTCGTCATACGCGTGACCCCCGTGCAGATCACATCTGCATTGCCCTTTCGTCTGCGAAACATCCATATTTCTTTTGACTATGGTGGAACCCAAAGAACTGTTAGCACTTCGTTGATCTGTCAATCAGCATACTCAGGAGCAGCATGAAAGGATCGCGGATTGTCAGAACTTTGTAAGATTCCACCATTCCGTCAAGATATGGACTACACAAATTCACGGGAAGCAATAGGAACATCGGGTAACAGATTTCATTTGCTACCCGCACAAATAATTTTCAGCAATAGATCTCATCTACTACAAAATTATACTATGCAATACCCATACATCTCAGGTATTCTAGATCATAACATGCATCTACTCATAGCCTGGCTCTTGATACCACTGTTGGGGAACGCGACAGAAAACAAAAAATTTCCGACCTACGCACCAGCCCAGGACCACTATGGAGACTGCATACAAGGTTTGATCTGATCCGTACTGACTCGAAGCGCAGCGGAAGTAGAGTCGATGACGAACGGCGGTGCAGATCCCCGCAGCTAGGATTTTACAACCTCCCAACCGCGAGGATGTATACCCTCATCTGCCCTGCGGACAGCCCTCCGGGAGGCGGTCGCATAGCCCCCCGGACGGTGTCGCGGACAGCCCTTCGGGAGGACCTCCGAAACTCGGACTGTCACTCGGACAGCCCTTCGGGAGGACCTCCAAAACTTGGACGGTCACACAGACAGCCCTTCGGGAGGCACTCTCGAACTAAGACCGAAACTACGATCTCTCTACAGAGTTGCACACATACGGTGTCATCTATCCGGCAGGGCTTCGCCGTCCAGAACTAGTTCCTGCCGGAACCCAGACAGCCTTTCGGCTCTACGAAACTATTTCGCTGGGAGGGAGAGAGAGAGCTTGCAAAGCAAATCATGTGTATGAGAGCACAAGGATGATGATTTTGGGCTGCCTCCTCACCCCTATTTATAGGATGAGAGACTATGGTAAAAATACCAAAATGCCCTCAGATATTTTCACTATTCATAATAGTGATTCCACTATTCATAAATAGTGTTTCCCACTATTCACAATAGTGTTTTCCACTATTTCGTAATAGTGTTTTCACTAGTCATGAGATATTTTATCCCAATAGTGTTTCCCACTATTCATAATAGTATTTCCACTATTCACGAATAGTGTTTCCACTATTCACAAATAGTGTTTCCAATAAAGTAATCCAAAAAGCACTTTCACTATTCATGACGATATTTTTCAGCGTCCGTTCGAACTAAAAATATTTATGTGGGCTTAGAACATTTCCAGTACCCACTAAAATAATTTTCAATACGATCCGGAACAATTCCGGAATAGTGATTTTCATCTGTGAAAAGCATCTGAAGCGGTTCCGGCAGCTCCGAAACATTTCCGGTTATTCTTCCGGAAAATTCCCAGAAGTTTCCAGAATGATTCTGGCACCCTCCAAGAATTATCAGGCATGTGCCAAAACCAATTTGACTTTATGGTATCCTCTGAAACAACTTTTCAGTTTCACCGAAACTGTTCCGGTGACCTGTCTGCGGAACAGTTCCGCTGTCCGAAACTTTTCCGGTGTCCGAAACTTTTCGGTGATTTTCTCTCAGACTCCCTGTCTAGTATTCAACAGATAGATGACCCTTAAGCGTGTGACCCTATAGGTTCGGTGAAGCATAGACATGACCTGGAACCCCTTCCGATCAATGATCAACATCGGAGCCGTGGACACCCATATCGATCCCTATACCCACACGAATAAATATTCGAGTGAACCTCCAGTTGCCGTGTGCTATTCCTGTTGCTTCGCGATATGTTACAAAAACCCGAGGTGAGACATGTTGGCATCCCCATGGATCAACAACTTGTCCACTATGCCAGTTACCTCGTTATCGGTATTGTTCTCTTTTCTCGTTCCCATGTTCCGGCATCCCCGTGATCAAATCGCAAAGTGTCTGGCCAGACGATGATGGATACCGTAACACCGAGAGGGCCCAGAGATATCTCTCCATCGTCGGAGGAGCAAATCCCAATCTTGAGCTATCAAGTTACTTCACTTACTTTTCCATGAACCCGTAAGCCGCCGTAATAGCCACCCATTTACGGATGACGTTTAACAAACCCCAAAGTTCATGAAGCAAGCATGAAGAAACTCGATACTCTCATGGTCTAAGGAATTATGCAAACATTAACTTCTCTGTGTTATTAACCATTAACTTATGACGAATGTATCTCATAGCATAACATTAATTTGGGTCGATTCAACACAAATGTTCTTCTAACATTGTGCCCTCAAAATTGCCGGCATAGCCATGCCCATGATCAGGAAAACAGGATCATCATGCAATACTTGAGCCAGTCTTAGAGGCCAGACTAGGAATACATTTTACCATTTATTATCCCACACGTGCACATGAGTTTCCCTCCAAGCCTCGTTTTATTTGTAGACTCGAGAATCATTGCAGTTATAGCATGGAACATAAACATAATTATGAACAGGGAGATAATCAATAACATTTATTATTGCCTCTAGGGCATATCTCCTACATATGTATGGCCCGGATGAAATAAAAACAGCTTTCATCACCCCTTTCGGGTGCTTTTGTTACATCACCATGCCTTTCGGTCTCAAAAACGCCGGCGCTACTTTTATGCGCATGATTCAGAAGTGCTTACTTGATCAGATCCCTCGGAATGTCGAGGCATATATGGATGAAATAGTGGTTAAGTCTCGCAGAGGTTCCGACCTATTGACTGACCTGGCCAAGACATTCGCCAATCTGAGGCGATTCGACATAAAGCTGAATCCGGCTAAGTGTACCTTCGGCGTCCCTGGCGGCAAATTACTCGGTTTTCTCGTTTCCGAGCGAGGAATTGATGTCAATCCCCAGAAGATCAGCGCCATTACCGTATGAAGACTTCCGTGCGAGTGCACGACGTACAGAGGATCACAGGTTCCTTGGCGGCATTGAGTCGATTCATTTCTCACCTTGGTGAGAAGGCTCTGCCCTTATATCAATTGATGAAGAAGTCCGACACATTTGTTTGGACTGATGAAGCCAAAGCAGCATTTGTGGAGCTCAAAGCCCTGCTCTCCACCCAGCCGATGATGGCCGCTCCTGCCAGCAAAGAGCCCTTGCTCCTGTACATCGCGGCCACAAATCAGGTCATCAGTATTGTGCTGACTGTCGAGCGAGAAGAGGAAGGCAAAGCCTATAAAGTCCAGCGATCAGTATATTATGTCTCAGAGGTATTGTCCCCTTCAAAGCAAAGATATCCACATTATCAGAAGCTGGTGTATGGTATTTACCTGTCAGCGAATAAGGTGGCGCATTACTTCCAAGATCACTCGATCTCAGTCGTCAGTTATGCCCCTTTGTCCGAGATTTTCAATAATCGCGACGCATCAGGTCGAGTGGCTAAATGGGATATAGAGCTTGGACGTTTTGATATCAGATTCGATGCCAAAAAAGCTATCAAGTCCCAAGCATTGGCAGATTTCATAGCCGGGTGGATTGAGCAGCAGCAGCCTAGCCAAGTGCACTCGGCACATTGGACAATGTTCTTTGATGGCTCTAAGATGCTGAATGGATCTGGCACTGGTGTTGTCCTGATCTCTCCTAGAGGTGACAAGCTCAGCTATGTCCTGCAGATTCACTTTGATTCCTCCAACAACGAGGCAGAATACGAAGCACTTCTATACGGGTTGCGCATGGCCATTTCACTTGGCGTGAAGCGCCTGATGGCTTATGGCGACTCAGATCTGGTTGTGAATCAAGTGATGAAGGAGTGGGATGTCAGAAACCCCTCTATGACTGGATACTTCAATGCAGTCCAGAAATTGGAAAAGAAATTCGAGGGCCTGGAACTTCACCATGTCCCCCGATTGAAAAATCAAGCGGCTGATGAACTCTCCAAGATTGGATCCACTCGACGGGCTGTCCCTAGTGGTGTATTCTTGGAGCATTTGCACACTCCTTCGGTTCAAGAGGATCCCTTCACCGAAGAACTCCCGCAAGCCTTGAGTTCCACCGACTCGACTGAAGTCGATGTTCCCGCAGTGATTGACCTCGTCATGGAGATCCTGGTTGTCATCCCCGACTGGACTATGCCGTACATTGCATACATTCTCAGGCAGGAGCTCCCCGATGATGAAGCAGAGGCTCGGCAGATTGTGCGCAAGTCGAAAGCTTACACTATGATGGGAGATCAGCTGTTCAGAGAGAATGTAACCGGCGTCACCCAGCGCTGTATTTCCCCCGAGGAAGGTCGAATGATCTTGGAGGAGATCCACTCGGGAACCTGTGGCCATCATGCATCTTCAAGAGCAATTGTCGCTAAGGCATACTGAGCTAGTTTCTATTGGCCGCGAGCTAATGAGATGGCCAAAGACATCATCGATCATTGCAATGGGTGTCAATTCTATGCAAACCTCTCACACAAGCCAGCGTCTGCCCTGAAGACAATCCCTCTCGTCTGGCCGTTCACGGTTTGGGGACTCGACATGGTTAGGCCCTTCAGTCCTGGAAAAGGAGGATTCACTCACTTGTTAGTAGCAGTCGACAAATTCACCAAGTGGATTGAAGCCAAACTCATCAAGAAGTTGAATGCCTGAACTGCTGTTACGTTCATGAGAGAGGTCATTATCCAATAAGGCATCCCGCACAGCATCATCACAGACAACGGCACAAATTTTGACTCAGAAGAATTCAGAAGTTTCTGTAACTCCCAGGACACCCGAGTGGACTATGCCTCCATTGCTCATCCTCAGACCAACGGGCAAGTCGAGCGGGCTAATGGTCTCATTCTGCAAGGCCTGAAGCCTCGTCTTATGCGTGTTTTGGATCATGTCGCTGGCGCCTGGGTAACTGAACTGCCATCTGTCTTGTGGGGGCTAAGGACAACACCCAATCGGTCGACAGGATGAACTCCTTTCTTCCTCGTTTATGGAGCTGAGGCCATACTGCCGAGTGATTTGTCTCACAATTCTCCTCGAGTGAAACTATGCAATGAAGCTAAAGCTGAACAGGCAAGGCAAGATGGAGTAGATCTTCTAGAGGAGGAGCGTGAGATGGCTCTGATCAGGACTACTGCTTATCAGCAAGACCTGCGGTGCTTCCACGAGAGAAATGTCAAGAGTCGAGCGTTCCATGAAGGGGACCTGGTGCTCCTAGTGAATCAACATCGACCCCACAAGCTTGCTCCTGCGTGGAAAGGCCCTTATGTTGTCACTAAAGTGCTAAACAATGGAGCCTACCACCTGTTCAATCTCATGAAGCGGATGGATGAGCCACGAGCTTGGAATGCTGATTTGCTTAGACGGTTTTACACTTGAGACAAGAGTTTGCTGATGTAATAAGATTGCCTTCATCAATATAATGCATGTTCCTACAACTTACAACGTCGACTCCGGTCATACAGTTACGTTCTTGGGAATACTCCGAGTGATGAGCAATCCTCACACTCGGAGGCTTAGCCGCGAACATGTTTCGCCTAAGTTAAGAAAAAACGTCGATTGGACGATAGTCCATGTACTCGACAGCTTAGCTGCGAATCGACATTCGTCTAAGTTCAAAAATACTCCGAGTGATGAGCAATCCTCACACTCGGGGGCTTAGCCACGAACATGTTTTGCCTAAGTTAAAACGCATCGACTGGACAATAGTCCATGTACTCGACAGCTTAGCTGCGAATCGACATTCGCCTAAGTTCAAAAATACTCCGAGTGATGAGCAATCCTCACACTCAGGGGCTTAGTCGCGAACATGTTTCGCCTAAGTTAAAACACGTCGACCGGACAATAGTCCATGTACTCGACAGCTTAGCTGCGAATCGACATTCGCCTAAGTTCAAAAATACTCCGAGTGATGAGCAATCCTCACACTCTGGGGCTTAGCCACGAACATGTTTCGCCTAAGTTAAAACGCGTCGACTGGACAATAGTCCATGTACTCGATAGCTTAGCTGCGAATCGACATTCGTCTAAGTTCCAAAATACTCTGAGTGATGAGCAATCCTCACACTCTGGGGCTTAGCCGCGAACATGTTTCGCCAAAGTTAAAACGTGTCGACTAGACAATAGTCCATGTACTCGGCAGCTTAGCTGCGAATCGACATTCGCCTAAGTTCCAAAATACTCCGAGTGATGAGAAATCCTCACACTTGGGGGCTTAGCCGCGAACATGTTTCGCCTAAGTTAAAACGCGTCGACTGGACAATAGTCCATGTACTCGACAGCTTAGCTGCGGATCGACATTCGCCTAAGTTCAAAAATACTCCGAGTGATGAGCAATCCTCACACTCGGGGGCTTAGCCGCGAACATGTTTTGCCTAAGTTAAAATGCGTCGACTGGACAATAGTCCATGTACTCGACAGCTTAGCTGCGGATCGAAATTCGCCTAAGTTCCAAAATAGTTCGAGTGATGAGCAAACCTCACACTCGGGGGCTTAGCCGTGAACATGTTTCGCCTAAGTTAAAATGCGTCAACTGGACAATAGTCCATGTACTCGACAGCTTAGCTGCGAATCGACATTTGCCTAAGTTCTAAAATACTCTGAGTGATGAGTAATCCTCACCCTCGGGGACTTAGCTGCGAAACGACATCCGCCTAAGTTAAAAATCAAACTCAGCCAAACAGGAGGTTGAAAGCCAAATTCGAACAGAATCCAAAGAGTAAAACCATGGATAAATGTTTCGTGCGAAAGCAAATGTGCTCAGGCCTAAGGCCTGAATGAAGTTCTAACGATACAAATTCACTCGGCATACCGAGGCAAATTTAACTGTTTTTTCTCTCAAGAACCAAGTTTTTAAGCAGGAGATGGACTAGCGGGCTCGACAAAGGTATCCAGGTCAATACCGTCTGCGATTCTGGTGGCAGCCTCAATGAAGGTCTTCATGAAGTCTTCAAATTGGAGTTTCTTCATGTTCACCACCTGGAGTTCCTTCAACTTCTCCTCCCGCACATCCCTACAGTGCACCCTGACGAGTGATAAGGCCACATCGGCCCCGTAGCGAGCTGCAGTTTTTTTCCAAGCTCCCACTCGGCTGGGGAGTTCATTCAGGCGAGTCATAATGGCGTCAAGGTCCAGCTGAAGAGTGTCCTCGGGCCAAAGCTCCTTGTCGATTCTCCCCATGATAGACTTCAGTCGAGCGACGTAGGCCTGGACACCTTGAAGCCTGAAGTTGAGCCGCAACATGTTCATCGCCACAGCATCAGCCACCTGTGACTTGGCAGGGTCAAGATTGGGCTCAACATCCTCCGTCTCCTTCTCAAAGTCCTGGCAGAAGTCTGTTGAAGAAAGGGGAATAGGAAGGGAGTCAGTTGACAACTCAAAAAAAATTTGTTTGCACAAGTCAGTCGACAAGAAACACTCACCGTTGAGCAAAAGATACATTTTCTAGGAGAATTCACCCAGATACCTCTCCAGACCATTGCCCCGCCTGGTCAGTTGCTCGACCTTCTTTGCGAGGTCCTCGCTCTCCTGCTTCAGCTTGGTGTTCTCGTCTCCAAGCTTCTTGGCGGCCTCCATCTTCCGGTCTGCAGCTTCAGCCTTCTCCTTAGCCGCTTGTTAAGCATCAGCCAGCGCCTTGTCCTTCTCCTCCAGCGCCTTTTTCATGGTATCTAAAGAAACAACATTGCTAAGTTGCGCTCGGAGTCGACGGTTTTCACTGCGTACGTCTGCTCAAGTGAAGACACTCGATTCAACATAGGTTGAGCGAAAAAGGAAATGTGGAAAGTCAGTAATCATTACCTTCCATGGTCTTCACTTTGGTATGCGCTCGCTCTAGGGCGTTGTTGGCAACAGCCAGATCCACCTGCAATCGGTTCCGTTCGTCCTCCATGTCCTTGTACTCCGCCCCCAGTTCACAAGCCCTCTGGAGTCGGCACAAGACAGAAATTCAGTCAGCAAGTGATACATGGGACATCGACTGAGTGTATTCGAAGAATTCAGATAAGAAGTACACTCGGCATGTCGAGTGGCTCTGGCGCTCCGCGCGTTGTAAAACAAGGCAAAGTTCTCTCCATCAAGACCCCTGCCGATACAAGCATTCGACAGTGATCTCGGGGACTACACCCAGTGGGTGCGCTAAGAGCGCCCCCACTGAGACGGTTGACTCTCGATCTGTCGAGCAACTCGTCAGAAATAAAAAAACTCAACATGTCGAGTGACACTACTACCACTAGTGTTTAAATCTACAGTTTATCGTCCGCGATGAACGGTCTCTATACAAGACCCCTGCCAGTGCAAGCACTCAACAGCAGTCTAGGGGACTACACCCAGTGCTTGCACTAAGAGTGCCCCCACTGGTTACTAAAACATTCAACAAGATCGTCCCTGTCAGTACACTCGACCCATCGAGTGACACACCTCCCTACTCTGCGAAGTTCAGTCGATCCTTATGTAGCGTATTATCATGGTTTGTAAATTATGTCCATGAAACCTGCAAGATAGCTGTAGAGTGGTGCGGTTGCAAGAAGTATGTATCCTGTATACAACAAACTCTAAGACCCCTGTCGACAAAAACATTCGACGGCGGTCTCGGGGACTACACCCAGTGGGTGCATTAAGAGCGCCCCCACTGAGACGGTTGACCCTCGATCCGTCAAGTCATCCGTCAGAAAAACAAAAGAACTCGACATGTCGAGCGATGCTACACGTGCTATCTACCTCAACTACAATCCGGTCTATCCGAGAGAAAGAAGTCCAAACACTCTACAGCAGTCACCCAGTGGGTGTAAGGCAACAAAGAGAAGGCAGCAATTCACTCGACAATGGACTTACAATAGAACTTACTTGGACATTGGTGCGGAGGGCTGAGCTGACGTCAAAAGCCAGTTTTCTCGCCTCGAACGCCTCCTTGGTCCTCAACGTGAGTTGCTCTGCACGTAACATGGCTTCCTTTCTGGCCCCGGTCTGATCTTCCGGGGTGCGATGTAGAGAGAAGGCCATCACGGGTGGAGTTGGCACGGTCGCTGGGGCAGCCGAGTCAGTCTCAAAAGGTCCTGTTGGAGTCGACGTCATGACGATCGAAGCAGTTGGAGAAGCATGTGACGGAAGTACGGCGGGTTCGACTTGGGGCTGGGTTAGTCCACCTCCCCCCTGGGAGGACTCCGCAGCCGAACGCTGAGACGCCTGCGCCGACGAAGCCCTGCGAGCGCGAGGACATGAAGTGACCAGCCGCTCCTCATCATCCTCCACCTGAATGACCTCTGCAGCAACAATCGACAATGTCAACATTTGCATATGACGAGTCACATCCAGACAAATCAACAACTCACTAACCTCTATGAGAGGTGGCTGCATCCGCAGTATCAAAATCCACGGCGTCCCCGCCATCCCTCGGAGGCGAGGTCATGGACGTAGCAGCTCTGAAAGATTGAACGACATTCGATAAGAAGCAACTCAAGATTTCAATCGACATAAAATTCCAGGGACAGACACTTACGTGGAGACGACAGGAACAACCATCCTCATGCGGGGCAGAGCCTTGCGGGGTTTGGCAGTGGCTGGCTTGGGCTGCTTAGCCGGCTTTTCACTTGGCTCGACAGTCGAGGGGCGGCTCCGCTTTGGGTTCTTCTCGCTGGGGCCCGGAGTCTGGTCCTCAGCAGCAGCCGGGTCCTGGCGGGCCTTGGTGCGAGCTTCGTGTCGGGGAGGTGGCCCGACTTCTTCCTCGTCGCCGGAGTTTTCGTATTCGCCCTCAGAATCGGCAGGACCGGCGCCGTCCACACTGTCGCCCTCGCTCACCACGCCGTCTTCCGCGTGGTTCCCGTTGGGAACAGGCGAGTGCATATTCGTCCACTCCCGCATGGTTCAAACAAGAGAGTTAATCTACAAAGCAATATATCACTCGACAGTATCAACACATCAATCGACATGACAATACTCACCAGGTTCTTTGGGGGGTTCTTGGCAGAATAAGGCTAGATCCTCTTGGCTCCCACAGGACTGTCGCAGGCTCCAGTGATGCTTCGAAGCTACTGCTCGATGGTTGCCTGCGTGACCTCCTCTGGGTGCGACCTGGTCATGTCCTCTGGGCCAGCATAGTGCCACATGGTATGGTCTCTGGCCTGGAGGGGCTGGATACGTCGACCAAGGAACGTCTCCAGTAAATCCAACCCCGTCACCCCGCCTTGTTTCAGCTGTCTCACCGCTTCGACCAAGATGCTCACTTGGACGTGCTCCTCCTCGGTCACTCTCAGAGACTTGGGAGCGGCGGGGCGATCCGACGTATAGGGAGGAAGGCCAGTCGACATATTGGGCGACGCTGCATCTTTGCAGTAGAACTAGGTCGACTGCCAGCCCTTGATGGACTCGGGTAAAGTGATGTCAGGGAAGGAGCTACGGGCCCTTTTCTGGACGCCCAAACCTTTGCACGTCTGGAGTACGTGGGTCTTCCCATCAGCTGGGAGGGTTTTCTTCACGGTTTGAGATCTGACCGTGAAGATATGCTTAAACAACCCCCAATGGGGAGAACATCCTAAGAAGCACTCGCACAGAGTGATGAAGGCCGATAGATATGTGATGGTGTTCGGCGGGAGATGATGCAATTGCGCCCCGAAGAAGTTCAGAAATCCCCTAAAGAATGGGTGGGGAGGCAAGGAGAAACCCCTTTCTACATGAGAGAGGAGAAGTACCCGCTCCCCGTCGCGTGGCTCTGGCTCGCGCTCCTCTCCCGGCAACCTCCAGGCTCCGTGGGCCACGAGCCCGTCGGCGACGAGGCCCTCGACGTCCTCGTTGGTGACGACGGAGGGGAGGAAATCCCCCTACATCCAACCCGCCGGGGCGGTGAACCGAGCGGTCGAGGGCCTCTTGCCCTTGAGCTTCGACGATCCCCTCTTCGCCCGCTCCAGCTTCTATGTTGCGCTCTTCATCATCGGGCGCGGCGGCTTTCGTCGGGGAAGAGCAGAGTGTGGCGGCGGAGACAGGGGAGGCAGAGGAAAAGAGACAGAACTGGTGGAAGGTGTTGTGCGAACCGCGGCGAGGAAGGCTTTATACGCTGCCGAGTGTCTCGCTGATCGGTGGACCCGCGAGATAACCGCGCACGCCAACCGCTGATGGCGCCCGGTACGTGGCGAGATGTCTGGCGCAAAAATCGAGGCGTCATGCTCCCACTTGCCCTGATCGTGGCGTCATCTTCGCACGCGCGCACGCTTCCCAAATTTTCGTATCCCGGGAAATCCGGGTCTGACAGGCCGACCCGTCACCTCCCCGAGATACTCTCAACTCACTCGGTGCAAAACAGATCCCGAATATCCACTCGGATACTTTCAAGACTGAATGGATCCGGGCGAGCGAAGAAGAATCCAGTCGGCGTAACTTTCGCTGAAGCCCCAAATATTATTCGGAATGTTTTTTAGGACAAATCTGAATAGACTCAGACGGCAAAAATTCAATCGACATAAGGTTCTCAGAGACTTCAAGTATCTTTCAGAGGATTCGGCGCACCACCTCAAGGTCGACGGCGATGACTCCTTCCCCCACTAAAACCCCGATCCATTCGGGGGCTAATGACGAGGATATGTACCTGGGGTAGGGTCCTAGGCAAGGCCCACATACCCTACCTAAGACTCTGCATTGGAGGACTTGAAGATCAAGCATGAACTTCCGAGTGTATCCCTAGAGATGCCTAAAGACCACTCGGCAATACTACACTCGGAAGCCTTCCTTTCACTCGGCGGTCGCGTGTCACTCGGCAGACCTCACTTCACTCGACGCCTGAAGACTAGGAGCCATCAAGAGCCCAACGGGCAGACGCTGGTTTAATAGTCTTTACTAGCTTTTATTATGTACGTTACCAGTAACGGCAGGCTTTTAAGCCCCACGATCAGGCCCTTTGATGCAGGATAATTATGAGGGGTAGCGAACTCTATATAAGCATCCCCTCCCCTCCTGCACAAGGGTTAGACACCATTGTAATCTCCTTATTCCACACGACATAAAGCTCCCGAGCACTGAGACGTAGGGCTTTTACCTCCACGAGAAGGGCCTGTGTACACCCTCGTCGTAGGTAGGACTCTGCCCTCTCTCTTCGTACCCATATCTTCTACTGTCAGGCTCGTTCCCACGACACATATCAACATCAACATTCTTAAAAAATATGGACACAACTTTAAACAATATGAAAATTAACGTTAAGTCACTAGTTTATATAAAGCTTGTATCAACAGTTCATGTACATCATCGTATATAGGATGATTAGTCAGCACTGTACGAAATAGAGATAATGATTATGTATGTATTGTAACCTTCAACATATACTATCTGATAGGAATCAACATCTCATATAGTATCAATAGTAGCTTTTATGAGAGCATCAAATAATCATATTTACTCCATTTAAATGAATAGGAAGCATTTACAATAGATATTTCGAAATTACCCCATATAAATTAGGTATTAAAATATTAATTAAAGTTGCAACCAAATCATAATTTTAAAAATAATTAATGTGCAAGATGATTAGATATTTGGAATCTACATATTTTTTTCCTGTGACACTTTCATATATAATATGTTAGATTTGTATAAATCAGAACCTATTTAGTTCTGTGTTTTATTATTGGGTCCAGCCAACCCTCGTTCACAGGCCAGGCCCATCTAGACCATCTCCCTCTCGGTCTTCCAAGTGGAATCGACCCAGGCCAGCTTCCTCGCCGTCGACTCAAACCTGTCGAGACCACCCTAACCCAGGCGTGCGTCGTTCCTAGGTCATAGTACCGTCGACGCCGCACCCCCCGCCCCTTGTCTGGTACCAGGATCCCCTTGTCCCCCGCGTGCTCCCCCAGCCCCCGTGCGATTTCTCTCGCAATTCCACCCAATACAGATTCGCCGCCGCCGCCAGGGGTTCGCCGGTGAAATGCAGGTCTTCCGAGGTGTAGCCGCGCGATTGAATCGCCATCACGATCGTGTTTATCGCCCTTTGGCAGGCGGTGAGGCACGCGCCTTCTTCACTGCCTCCACATGGAAGGTCTCTGCGGAAATGATGGGATCGGTTGGGTTTTCTCCATACTGCACGGGTGAAGCGATCGAGACACCACCGCCACCGGTGCCGAAAGCCTGCCTCATGTAAGTAAATCTGAAATCGTAGATCGATGTGGTGTCACCTTGGTTCGGTAGTATATGGTTCACTGGACTTTGGTTCGGTAGTATAGGGTTACCTTGAATTTTGTGTGCTGCTAAATCCCAATTTCGTGCTGTTGCTGAAGGCATGATGAGCCCAGATCATGTGGTAGATGTGGAGACTCTGTTAGACTGTTTCACAGGGCAGTTTATGTCAATTGTAGGAGCTAAGATAGGATTTCATGCTATACCTGGAGGCATGATAAGCCCAGATCATGCGGTAGATGTAGAGACTCTATTTGACTGTTCCACGAAGATAAGATTTCCATTAGAATGGAGCATGCAGTATCAATTTTAGGAATAACTAGCTTCTATAGTTGGAAATGGTGTTTATGAACTGGTTACTTCAAGTTTTGCTGCATTCTTATATCTTAATTGTATGTAAGGGCTTGTTGGTGATATAATTGTTTTGTCTTGCATACCAGCATCCTTTGAACTGCTTTACAAGCAAGGGTCTGCCTTTGTGCATTATACTATACAGTTTATGACTGTTTGCTTCTATTGTGATAGTTGGCTGCATGAGTTTGTTAGCAGCATAATAAATGATCAGAGTAATAAGTAAGGGCTTGCTGGCAATATAAATATCTTGTCTTGAGGTTTTGCCAACCTTTCATTTATACACCTACCTTGTCTTGAGCATCTGTATGCATTTATGTTGATATAATTTGCTCGTTCAATTTGCCTACTTACCTTGTAATGATTCATGAAATTGAGTTCAAAATGCATAATGTCAGTATCTCGAATTAATATATCACCTTCACAGGTACTTCGGCGGTGTTTGTCAGTTATCAGATCACCACCTCGAGGAACCAAATTCTTTTTTTCAGAGAAACCCGCTTATGCTGAAAGTATCAAAGGGAAGGCTAATCACTCCGAGGCAAGGGAAAAAATTCATTACTGCAGAAGGAGGAAAAAGTTTTATATCAAATGCTCTATTGCTTCCGCACGTTCTCCATTCCCATAATATTTCATCCAAGGGCCTCTTCGACGAAGATAATGTTGTCGTACTTCGCAAACTGGGTATGTTGGCATTCCGGGAGGTGGGTGGTGTTGAAGCAGATGAGATCACAGAAGATGAGAAGGGCGAGAGTATCGTGGAAGCACTCTGTTGGATAAAGAAGAAGACTCTCCAGAGCCTTGGCGTTGAGATTGATGATCTGCCGAAGGAAGTGCAGAAGCTTTTTGGCTATATCCTTGAAACGCCAATTGATACTGAGAAGATCCTCACGGATGTATCACTACTCCCACGGGAGAGCCGTGCAATACTGATCATGCGTATCTATGGGCTACTGAGGAATCTATTGTCACGTGCAATTGTTAACTCCAAAATTGCTTTTAGGGAAAATGATTCTTTTTCCGATAAAGTGAAAAGAGCTGGGAAGAAGTATTCCTACAACGACCTGGACGGACAAAATATGGGGAAGGTGTTACGTATTTACAGCAATCTTCCTTATACCAACACGAACACAAACCATGGGCCTGAATGGACGACAAATGTGCAGATGACTGGTAGTTTCCTGAAGCCTTTTGTTGGCAAAATGGGGGGGGAGGAAATTGCTAAGAAATGGTCCTGAGCCTAATGGGAGAGGGATCATGCATCTGCACCGAAATGGTGTTGTGCATTGGATGGATGAGGATATAATCCGTCTAATCCAACAAGTCGCTGCTGCACAGGGCATCACAATTCCTGACCATTGCATGGGTGATGTTCTGGATCTTATGCACTATGAATTTCCAGAGTTTCTTCAGGTTGCTGTTTCATTGTTCAAGGCCGAAGGATGGCTTCCCGCGCTGAATTTATGGTCCCTTTTCACTGGACCGAGGTGTTTACCCAACTGATTTCTCCTATAGGTAATCTTATTCTTCCTTCCATCATTTTGCCGGTCCTTTTCACTGGTCCGAAGTTGACCACGTTTCATAGCTTGCCCTCTGTCTTCAGTCTATATCTTTCTTCAGTACATTTCTTAAGCCCTTTCTTTTAGCTCAGCACTATATGAAAGCTAGTTTCTTCACATTATATTGTTTCTAGTTTTTTTTTGTACGAGTAAACAGCAAAATGATGAGTTTCTTTGAATGAGTAACCGGCGAGAAACACATGTTTGTAATTCAACTCGTTATGCACAATGTAGGATGTTGGTCGATACTATTTTCTGTTGGCCATGATATTGGAGTTCTCTTTCAGTGTAGTACTATTCTGCTTTTGCTGTAAGTTGTAAAAGTAGATGTTCTTGAATGGAAATAGTAGGTGTTTACAGTGTGGCTTTTGGATTTTCCAGTCTGTGTACAGATTCTACATATGCCAAAACATGGTCTGGAGCTAGTTGTTATTGGGGAGAAAATCATTACATGGGGCGCATATTCACACTAATCCTTGATACAGAAATAATTGGTTTCATACTACTATCCTTGATAGAGATAATTTAGTTCTATAATTTAGTACTATTTGCCACTAGTAGAAACTTTGGAACTTAAACCCAAATCAGTCAAGTCATGTGTTATAAGCGTTAAAGAGAAGATACCGATTTCTGTTTGATTTAGCAATGTTTTGAAACCAAATTCAGGTTGTGTCCTGTAGTATTTCATGAAAGCTAGTTTTGGTTACACTATGTTGTTGTTTCCAGGTTTAGTACATACGCTTTCTTATTTGTTAATTCTGCAAAACGGTGAATTTAAGTTATAGCTCTTCTCAAATGGTTGCATTACATGTTACATGATGCCTAACTTCCTCGCTGTCTGTTGTAATTCAGCCAACGTCGAACAGAGCTACCTGGATATCAATGGAGAGTAGAGAAAGATAGTAAGATACCTGACTGTTGCCTGCTTGTCCACATCTTCAGAAATGTCGCTGCATGACTCTTGACATTCGCCTGTTAGTCAACCTCTTCAGAAGTGTCGATGTCATTCCACCTCTTCAGACTCCTGACCGTCGCAAGCCAGTCCACCTCTTCAGAAGTGTCGATGTCAGTGCCTCTCTTCAGACTCCTGACCGTCGCAAGCCAGTCCACCTCTTCAGAAGTGTCGATGTCAGTGCCCCTCTTCAGACTCCTGACCGTCGCAAGCCAGTCCACCACTTCAGAAGTGTCGATGTCAGTGCCCCTCTTCAGACTCCTGACCGTCGCAAGCCAGTCCACCTCTTCAGATGATAAGAGCAAGACCCCTGACCATCGCCTGCCAGTCCATCTCTTCAGAAGATAAGAGCAAGACTCCTGACTGTCACCAATCAGTCCACGTCTTTGGACACAATGACATGAGACTCGGAACTGCATTTTGCACTGACATGTACGTATAGGTTTAGGAAGCGCGTCTCGTCTCGTGTCTCTCTCTGGTAGCGTAGCTGAACTTGATTTGCTTGAAAGACAGGAGGAATCTGTATGTTTTGTCACACTCATGTGATTGTTCTTGCAGTCAATTGAGCACTCATAGTTCTAGACATGGTGATGTCTATTCGCTTTGACACGAGATGCCGGCGACCTGCTGCATTTCGCTGTGCACGTGGTGTTCCGTGTATTGCATATTTGATTTCGTCAAGTCACGTGCTTTCAGTCCTAAAGAGACGATCCTGATTTCTGTTTGGTTTAAGCATACTGCAACTTTTTTGAACAGCAAACAAATTCAGGTAGTTTTGTAGTGTGCATGACAACAACTTTGGAGAGAACTTTCAGTGTATTTTGCTTGCTTCTCGGGTCCATACAAATTCAGGTTGTATGGACAAAATACTGAAAACGTTGCAAGGTCAGTTAAATGTATTATTTCTTTTTCTGACGAGTCAGTAGAATGTATATTTCGCTTAGAAGACAAGTCGAACTATCCTTGCAAAGAAGAGATCAACTCCCCAAAGTAATTACACTGATCGGGACGCGTAGGATTCCATCACAAGTTCACAACTCATCAGTTATGCATTGGACAGCTACGAGCCAACAAAGGAACATACTCTTAAAAGTCGAGAAATAAGGACGAACCGAACATCAAACTGCACAAGCTTAAATTCAAACTATTCACGCATTTCTGGAAAAGAAAAAAAGAGAATAAAGTATACTTTTTGTCCCTCAACTTCTCGCGAAGTCTAAATTTAATTCATCAGCTTCAAAACCGGACAACTACAAGTTCAGTCCTTTGTCTGGTCAGACCCGGTATCGCTGCTGACTCAGCATTGTTTTGACCGGTTTTCCTCCATGTGGCAGTATTTCTTTCTCCTATCTTCTTTCTTCTCACATTGGCTTATTGAGGTATTTCATCGAACACATTGCATGCACTGCGTCCCACGGCCAGGCCACGGAGGATGAAGGCAAGCCACGCACGCGGTGGCGCTACCTCGTGCTCGTCCTGGACCTCCTGTTCTCCACTGCCTGGGAGCACGTGGTCCGGGGTGTACGGGCGAGGGAACCCAGTCCAGGGGCGGCGACGAGGAGAAGCTCAAGAGCGCATCGGCCATCTCCATCTGGCGCACAGTAGCAGCGGGACGATGCAGCACCACGGGCATGCTGGGCAGGGTCGCGGCGCTCCTGTACAGCCTCTCTAAGGTGACGGTGGTGGGCGTGGTGCGGCTGGTGGCGGACAAGCTGGCGCGCCGGCGTGCGTGTGAACTCGCGTGCTCTCGGATGAGCAGCTCTGCGTCCGCGGGGGAACACATCAGCGATCATGCTGTTGCACACGGCGTGACGAACGCGCATCGGCTAGAGCGTACTCCTGCCGAACAGCGCACATGACGTGCCACATGCAGGAAGCCAGGAGACTCCACTGTAGATATGCTGCTTGGCTGATGCGTCGCGTACGCGTAGCTGGCTCGTGCACGGCGTTGGTGTACGCGGATTGGTGAGCCAGCCACATCTGTGCGTTGGTGGATACCTGTGCATATACCTCGCCATGGGCCGGGCCAGGCCGGGCCCTAAAAAGCCCATGGCAAAAAACTGAGGCCTAGGCCCGGGCCAGGCCCTGTCATCAGGCCTACTTTGAAGCCCAAGCCCTCAAAAGCCCGTCGAGCCTGAGGCCGTGGGCCGGGCCTCTTCCTTAATATCCCAATTAGCCAAGCCCAAGCCCGGCCCGGCCCTGTTGGTGGGCTCAAAACTCAGGCCCAATCCCGGCCCACGAGCAAGCTCGTCGGGCCTAGGCCCTAGATTTTAGGGTCGGGCCTGGGCGGGCGGCCGGGCCGGGCCTGAGATGGCCACATATATGTGCACATGGACGAGCCTTGCCTGCTCCCGTCCTCGTGCTCCCATCCGTGCTCCCCAGGGTCAATTCTTCATCCAATGGTCTGCAGATTTTTCCTATCTGGTGTCTCTTTTCTAACAAAAACAAATCACGAAGCTCCTGTATTCTCATCTCTTCCCCGTATGTATTCCCTTCATCCCCTTCCTCTTTCTCTTCCGACAGCCGACCATGGCCGGGGGAGAAATCCAGTGAACCATCGGGTGCCGCCCTCTCGGCTCTCACCTCGGTCCAACAAATCCCGTTCTGAATTGGATCGAACCTAGGCCACGACCTCGAGCAGAGGGTCGATGAGAAGGAGGTGTGTGGTAAACGGGAGTTCTCCTTGAAGCTATGTCCTCTACCTCGTCTCACCGCCGCGGCGGTGCCGTCCCCGTCCTTTCGCCGCGGCGGCGCGGGTTGCTTCCGAAGCTGCTCGGAAGCACGGTGCGCAGAAGTACACAAAATGGGGGCTCGCGCCGCCGCGTGCGTTTGCTCGACGCGAGGTGGAGGAGTACGACCGCGAGATGGCGGCGACAGCGGGAGGCGGCGGCGCGAGGCGACTGCCTGCTAACTCCTCTGGCATGGGTGGCGCGGGGAGCTTCGCCATTGCACGTGCACCGTTGTCGCCTCCGAAGAGGGAGGGGAAGGAGCAGGGCTTGGCACCGCGCCCCGGGTGCCTCGGCTTTCTGCCGGGAGACTACGTCGACGACGGCGACCTCGATGGCGTCATCGCCGAGATTATGGAGCACACCAAGGACGAGCCGCAATAGCTCATCGCGCACCGACTGATGGAAGAGGAGCTCAAAGTGTTCCACTTCCGCCAAGCCATCAAAAATCCCGCGCCGACAGGGGGTGGGGCACCCCCGACTTCGACTCCGACTGAGCATCGCCGCCTCCTCGTCGGGGCCGCACCCCTGGAGCTCAGGTGAGCCCAATTTTGGAGATCTAACTAGGGGTAGGAGCTGCGGGATACTCGTGTAGGTTTATGTAATCGAAGTACTCCGTGTGGCTTTTGCTCTGACGAGTCCGCCATTAGAACTACGGGTACTAATCTGTGTGTAATTGAACCAAATTATCTGCTATGTGTGCTAAAATCTATCTATATTGTTTGAATTCGGTCCATTTTGGTTGAATGCTTGTAAATATGATTGTCTGAATCGGAGCTCGCCGGCATTGACGTGCTTCGTCGCCGGAGAAGAAGAAGTGGGAGGATGCACTTGCAGGGGAAAATGGTTTAACGCCATCTGGGTCCCACGTCGACGTGGATAAGTCATGGGTCCTGCCCGGCTCCACCTAATCCTGACAGAGATTGTGCTTAAGGATCATGTCATGCCCGGACTATTTGTGCGCAGAGAGATGGCGCACCAGAGCTATTCTTGCGAATGATGTCGCTTTGCAGCCTATTCACAGGAAAAACGCCGCACAGGAACTGTAATCAAATGATGCCGCAATTTTTTAGTGTAATCCTTTAATGCTCAAAGCCGTGCAAAACTCAGCATGAAAGAGTGGCCATTCATTTTGTGTCTGAATGCCTGTACAAATATTTGACAACCAGATTTGCATAGATGCTATGGAATCCTGATGAGTATTTTGATTTGTCTGTCAGCAGGCAAAAGGAAGAGACCAGTTCAACAAGAAGGGTATGGACAATGAAAAGAGACCTTGATGAATATGAATAAGATTTCTTACTTTTGATCCTTGACAAGTTGACATTCATCGGTGTTCTGATGGCCTCCAATACCAATGCTTGAAAGGATTCATATCTTTTGGCCCCAAATCTCTTGAAAATTGAAGAGTTTACTTTCTGCGTGAGATTAGTTTTAGCCTCCGACTTCAAATTGTCTTGGGCCAGAGATTTAGGATCTGGTTTCATGCTCTCCAAATTGCAAATTCGCTGATTGAACGGGTGTTTCTCGTTGTTTCTAATTGCATCTATGGTGAGGTTTGTTTTTGTGTTTTCTTTACGTTGGCGCGCAAACCGATGAGATTGGCGTACGTTTCCAGTCCAGATCACGAGTACTAAGGAGGGAGAGGCAATGTGGAAATACGGGGGTTGTTTCCCCTTCTTCAGGGAAGAAAAGGAACGTGGGTTGGAGTTTTTTTGCAGCCATTGGATGATAAATGGTGGAAGAGGAGCACGGATGGGAGCACACAAGGGGAGTAGGCAAGCCTCGTCATGTGCACATAGCGTGGTGCCACAGTGCCATGGATTTTTTTTAGAAATAGTATTAAATTTATAATATTTTTGAAAAATAATATGAATAAAACCATTTCTAGTACCCTGTCGGCCTTAACTGGGCCGACAGGAGGGAAATCGGCCCACTCCAGGCCGAAAGCGGGCTGTCGGCCCACTCCAGGCCGAGTCGGCCAGCCGCCGGCCGAGGGCCCCACCTGTCGGCCTACTCCAGACCGACCTGTCACGGGATAAGGCTGAGTCGGCCAACCACCTTCTTCCTCCTTTCTCTCCCCATTTTCTCTTTATTTTGGCCGAAATAACCCCTCCTTGATCTCCCAATTCATCCATTCATTTCCCGTTTCACTCCGATGAATTGATAGATCGTGTATTCCTCCCTCGCCCTACCTTTTTTTCCGAAACGGTGTACCGGTTTGTTCGTTTGGAGGAGAAGATGGTGTGGTGGTGGAGCTTGCAATGGTGAGAAGGTGGAGTGGTGGAGAGGAAGAGGAAGGTGGAGAGGAATGAGAGCACTCACGAGTCGAAGGTATAATTTTTTTTTGTTGATTTCGTTTTTTTTGTTATTTTTGTAATGTACGTACAATTAGTTAATGTTATTTTTAGTGTAGTTATTTGTAGTGTAGTTATTTTTAGTATAGTTAGTTTTAGTAGCGTAGTTATTTTTAGTATCGGGTTTATGTGTAGTTAGTTTTAGTGTAGTTTTTTTAGTAGCGTAGTTAGTTTTTGTTTGCGTAGTGTAGGATTAGTTAGTTTTTGTGTAGTCATAGTAGTGCCTTTTTTTGTGTAGCTCATTTTAGTGTAGTTTTTTTAGTTACATTACATTGTTATTTTTATTTTAGTGTCAGTATATTCACTGCGAATAACGAGGATCTGGCATTGTCTGATCAGGTTAAAATGTCTGAATCCGTAAATCTGACTGTGTATTACGGCCCTGGTACTGTTCGATATAATGAGTTGAGGGTTGATCTTAGCGACTTTAAAACAGGCGAGACGACACTTTCAGACCCGGACATATTGGACATTAGGCAGTTGAAGCACTGGTTGACTACTAGTTTTGGCCTCGATCCTGAAGTTTGTTCCGTCAGTATTCATGCCTTGTGGACCAAGTCCTGTAAAAATGTCAAGTGAGATTTGATTCCGATAGATAGGAGCCAGCATTGGTTGTCTCTGTTAAGTCGTTGCAGAGACCGAAGAATCCATCCTTATGCCCTAGTGCAACCAGTGGCGAAGAAGGAGAACATCGTACCGCCAACCGTGGGGTATGATCCAGGCCAGAGTATTCAAGTGGCTAACGAGATTTATGTATCCGGGTCACAATCATCGGATGTGAATGGTACTCAAGCGGAGAATGAGTCAGATTTTGTTAATGCTGGTCAGAGTATTCAATCGGTAGTATTAGCTGCCTCTGGTGTTGCTGATGGGGACGATGAAGGCGAGGAAATGCAGAGGGTGATGGAGGAAGAGGACGAGGATGGTAATGCAGAGCAACTTGATTCTGAAAATTCCGAGGATGAGGAGGAGGTACCGATTCCTGCTGCATGGGAGCAGGACATATCCGCCGGATTTACTGTCAACGATGGCCATGAGACTCCATGGCAATATAATCTGAACCAAGTCCAGATCGGGGCTATGTTTGACACAAAGAAGAAATTAAAGTATGCGGTGATAAAGTGGGCTATGTCTACCCAGAGGGTTTTCCGGACACACATATCTAGTCCAACGAAATATACCGTGAAGTGTGCTGAATCAGGTTGTCCTGCGAAGGTGCACGCCCACGTGCCAAAGTATCACATCCACTGGGTTGTGACAAATGCTGTACCACATAATTGTGTTAGGAAAAACATGTTGGCTCGTCATCCAAACCTTATTTCAACTCTCATAGCCCAACTCATGTATACTGAGATAGTGGAGAAGAAAGATATGGAAGAAAAACACATCCAGACCGCAGTGAAGGTTAGATGGAAGTATGACATTCCATATGGGAAGGCTTGGAGAGCTAAGCAAAAGGCTATGGAGGAGAGGTTTGGGACGTTCTTCGACTCGTATGATAATGTTGTGCGTCTCCTTGACATACTGAAGGAGAGGAATCCGGGCACTTATGTTAACATTCAGCACACGAGGTTGGAAAGCATACCTGACTTCAAGGTGTTAAAACGAGTATTCTTCTCTTTCGGTATGTGCATCGAAGCTTTCAGGCATTGTCCTCCTGTGATGTTTGTGGACGGTACATTCCTGACTGGTCAGTACAAAGGGCAAATCTTGACTGCTATTGGTGTGGACGGGAACAACCAAATCATCCCACTAGCCATGGCATTTGTGGAGGGTGAGAATTTTCCGAGCTGAGTATGGTTCTTCCGTCAAATTAAAATTGCGATCGTGAAGGACAGACCAAATGTGTGTCTCATTCATGATAGACATCCCGGTATATTGAAGGCCGTGAAGACACTGAGTAATCCAACTGCTGACGAGCCAACACCTTGGAAGGACTTGCAAAGACGGTGGTGCATGCGCTGCTTTCCTGCTCTACTTTCTCCTCTGCTGCCGCCTTCTCGCGGCGCTCCTCCACATCCAAACTTGCCCATGCTCGACGACTTCTTTCACGAATCTCAGTCACTGCCCAGTCCGACATTTTCGTGTCTATCCAACGGTAGTACTGGCATAGGGGCGGAGGAGACTACAAAAGAAACAGAAATATAACAAATCAAATCAACATCAGTATGAACAACGTGTTTATTTTGTGTGACTGAAACTTACTGGAGGCGTGATGTACGGCGAAGGACCAACGGGTGGATCTTCCTCATAATTAGCGCACATGAAAAACTTCATTCCCAACCAATCTGAAAAATCCGTCACCTCCTTCACCTTCCAGAGATCACCGCACCAACACCAAACTACTTCAACCCCTTGAGGCAGCTTCGCACTCTTCCATTTGCTAGGCCTAATGTTTTGATCCGAAGAAGGCAAACTCATAATGACTACCGCGCTGGTTTTTTCGAGTATTGGTGGCTGATGGAGGAAGGCATATACAATGCCTCCTTTTATAGGCAGACGACAACCGCAATGGCGGGAAATCGGGCGGGAGAGAATGGCGGGAGAGAGAATGGCGGGAGAGAATGGCGGGATAGAATGGCGGGAGAAATTGGCAGGAAGGAAAGTACTGGCAAAGATTGGTGGGACTAATGTGGCGCACAGTATGACGGCAAATAAAAACGGCAATAGTACGACTTGCTGAAATTAAGATACATCTTGCTGAAATTAAGATACATCTTGCTGAAATTAAGATACAACCTACTGAAATTAAGATACAACTTGCTTGAGTTACAATAATATAAATCTACTGAGTCCAACGTGGATATTTTCCTTCTCCATCTCCAGCTTCTTCTACTGCTTGGGCTACACGAGACCTTTCTTTCTTTCTCACTGTGGCAGATAGCTAAAAATAATAGCTAGCTCCTATTCACGCTGTTTGAATGTTATGAGCACCAAATTGTTGACTTCCATAGACGATGCCAGCAGAAAATTCCCGAAACCTTTCTTTTTCAAAACCATTCTATCACCCAAGCCAATGAAGTAGGAACAAGGAATGCTCACAAATATACCATCATCTTCAGAACCCAAAGTAATTTTAAGAAGTAAAGAACCAGTCCTAGGAATAGCCACAAATTCCAGCAAACTCCTCACAACCATGGTAGGAATAACCTGACAGAAACAAGCAAGTTATATGATCCATCTTATGAACCAGCAAATAACAAACAAATAATAAAAAACAGAAACCAAAGCTTACCATATGTTGGGAAATAACGTTTATGCGATCCATCCTATGAACGAAAGGAGTACACAGTATGTAGTTGTCATCAAAGAGCTGCCGCGACATGACATACATTTGATGATAATTCAGAGTGGCACCACGACTATACAAAAAGCTGTCAACAAGTTCCCTGTGAGTTTCACTCAGATCCTCAAGAGCTACAAAAAAATGATTTCAATGACTGAGATGAACCGCACAAAGTATAAGCTGAATCAAATCTGAAAATCAGTCAAACATAAATCTCACCAACATGAGGTAAAGGAAACAACATAACACCATCCCAGTGAAATTCGACACTAATATAAGTTCCATAGTGCTCAAGCATAACAATCATCATGTCACTGTGGCGGAGACCATAATCATTTACGAGTTCCTCCCACGAAGGACTATGGAATTTACTGCTCATCCTACCATGTGTAAATATAACATGGTATAAGTTACCCTCAGTGTTGTGCAGAGTAAGATCAATATCTGTGTCACCTCTTCGAATAGCTAAAGCTCTGCACTCTTCAATGTACCGAGCAAGATGTGATCTAACACTGCACGGAACATACTACAACAAAAATGGAAGCAAGGATCATAAACTTATAAACAAAGGCATTCGAATATGCCACAATCAGATAATGAAGACATAGAATCTTACAACACGTCTTGCACATCGACGATCCAGCACAACAGTAAATACAGAAGAACCGGAATCAACGGCAGCACAAGGACCACCTGAAACTCGGCAAAATGGGCAAGTCATTACCTGCAGACGAACAGTGACAAATATGAACTAAATCCACTATCGACTTGAAAGTTCTCCTTCGATTGAGTTGGAAGCAAATTTTTTTTACCGTAGGCCGGTGGAGAACGTCCTGATCTATTGATTAAGCGGGTACGATAAAAGATAGGGTGTTCCAGCAAGGAGATCGACGAGTCGGTGAAACCACCGGAGAGCAACGGAAGTGATAATGGAAGAGGGGAAGGGTGAGGGTGAAATGACTGGTCGGAGGAGGAAGAAAAGAAGGCTGGGGCTTAGCCAGGGGCCAGTCGGCCTCCAGCTGGCCGACAGGTACCTTTCGGCCTACCCAGGCCGACAGGCTTATCTCCTGGCCAATCCTCTGATTGGCCGATAGGAGCCTTTCGGCCCAACCCAGGCCGACAGGTCTCCGGTCGGCCTGGTGATGACCAACAGGGTACTAGTATTGAAATTTATCCAAATCACGCATCTGTTATCAAAATTGCTTCAAAATCCGTACTAGCTGTGCCATGCATGAAAGCTGTGTCATGCAACGGAGCTAGATGGATGCGTGGTTGATGAAGGAGTCCCGATCAAATCAGGCGACAACGGCCGGTGGACTTGTGGACGGATGCGTGGACGCCGGGCCTTTTCCTCGGACGCTGCGTGCCGAGCCAAACAGCCATATCGCCCGGTTGCTGCGGCGAGCGCTCCGTCGGCGAGGACGGCAGAAGCTGAGACGATGCCGAGCTGCACTGCTCCCTGGCGAGTTGGGATCAACATGGGGGAGAACATGACAGAGATGTTGATGCTGAGCTGCACTGTCCCGAGCCGCGGCTTTCTTTTGGCCTAAGCGAAGCAGCAAGCCGGCGCACAGGGCGTCGGCCAGCAGCAACGTGGAGGAAGACTGGGTAAAACCACACTGAGTCAGCAACGATACCGGGTCAGCCAAGACTGAGACTAAACTTGTCCGGTTACAAAAGTTGAAAATGCAAGCTGTCCGATTTTAAAGTTAAATGACTAAATCTAGACTTCGTCAAAAATTGAAGAACGAAAAGTATACCTCTTTCAAATAAATAAATAAATAACACCCAGGGAGAAGAAGAGAATGTTAAGTCCACAAAGTTGGATTACACACTGGATACGATTTCATCAAAAGGAGCTCATCAGTTACACATTGCACAGTAACAGAGGACATCAAACTACGCAAGCGTCGATCGGATACCTACGATTAGGCATCGCTGTCGTCGTCGCTGTCAAGTGCCAACTCATTCGTCTTATAAACAAGATAATATTAATCTCACGTGCAATTCAGACTCAAGAAGAACAAAGACGCGGGGATCAAGTCTTTGTTCCTACAGTTTGTGCATACTTCATTTTAGTGTCCTTTCAGTCCATTTTAGACGTCCAGTAAGAGCATCTACAGCCGGACCCCTTATACGCTCCTCAAACGTCCGGACAGACCGTCCAGTCACTGACCGATCACGAAAAAGCGATCTAGATGGACCCCTCATACCCATCTCAAACGTGCAGACTGACCGGCATCCCTCGTGTCCATCTCAAACATGAGGACGATATGAGGGGTCGCGGACGTGCCCGGGCGCGCCCGGTCAGTCTCCCGTGTAGGACGTGATCCCATCCTGGACCATCTTTTCTTTTTCTTTAATCATTCTTTTCTTTCTCTTTCTTTTTCTCAACCAATCACGTACAAGTGACCGGACATATGAGAAAACATATGAGGAATGCAGCTACACGGATGAAAAAGTAGGGGTTCAAAACGGACACACCCGGTCACTGACCGGGCGTGTCCGCGGGCGTTTGAGGGGCGGGATTTGCAAGTCGGGGCTGAAGATGCTCTAACTTTCTTCCGCCATTCTCTTCCGGTATTTGTCAATTTTTCGGTCTCTGAATGGTCTCTTTTTATCACCCCTCACTTCATTCTTCCTTTCTCTTCACCATATATATTAACTTCAGTACACTCCCGGTAAACCCATGGATGACACGGATTACGTAATACCCCTTCATAATGAAAGGCTGATGGACATTTTTCAAAAAGCCATCGACGCGCCTACCCATGTTATACACGGTCATACATATACGCCATGTAAGTACACGCCACGTGCCATCCGTACGAGTAGTCAATCGGTGATTGGACAGGCGGTTTCCCACACACCACCACGCCACCTGCCACACGTCATCGGTGGGGATTTCGATACGCCTATAATGCCGACGTTATATCCTCTAGCGGCACCCCACCCACCTCCCCTACGTCGCCCATATATGGCACCTCCTCCCCACTTTGCCTTAGTCGAACAACATCAACCGATGCCGCCCACCTCTCACCACAATTCTAGCCTCCTACCCCCACCTCCACGTCCTTCCACAGCGATGGCATATTGGCATGACCAAACCTTATACCACGGAGGAGGCCGAGGGCTCGCCCACTTTGACATCCCCATGACACGGATGTGCGGATATCGTCGGGATGGTGACTTAGCCTCTCCGGCACTCTGGTGGTGTTGGTGCCCCTCGTCATCACCCACGCCATGACGCGCACCATCCACATGTTTTGGGCGCACCTACCGTCGGAGGTGCTGGATGACCCACGCTACGACCCTTATAGATAGTTTTGTCCAATCATCCTCCATGACGACCAGCATGCCCGACTAGTCGTATAAGGGTATGCGCCAGTCGGTGCAGCACAACAACTGACGGCAGCACCAGATCTGGGACATGCACACCATCGAACAAGTGGTGATCCAATAACGCCTGCAGGGAACCACCGGCATCATCCCGATGATGCCGAGTGGTGGTAGCGCTGCATTCCACTGCGGCTCCAAGCGGCTTTGCGGCGCTCTTTGCTCCGTTTGGATTGGGGGCTCCTACGGTGTTTGCTTCCATGCGGTGCGAGGTGGCATGCGTGATGCTCCAAAGTCCACTTCACGACGAGTGGTGGCCTCCGTGCCCTAAGGAGTCGGAGCCAACCCTGTTGGAGGAGTACCGGCGGTTGGCCTTCAAGGCTGGCTGACGGTGCCATGCACCGGGGGTGGCCTCGCAGAAGGGAGCCCGGTAACAAGCTTGACAGGGGGCCCACAAGGCCTACCAAGAAGCTGAAGGTAGGAGGGAACCCTGAGTGATCTAGAGGCAGCTATCGAGCATCTTGATCCCCAAGTCTACATTGGCGGTGGCCTAGATTGCATCTCTCCGTAAACCCTAGAACCCATCGTGTATATAAGGGGAGGGTGAGGGAGTCCTAGATTAGGGGGTCCTCGGATAGTCGACTTATCATTTATAGGCCGGACTGTATGGGCCGCAAGGTGAGCATCGGAAGATCAAAGACCACCTACGCCAGATGGAAGCTTCGAGGAGCCATGGCGTACTCTCCAAGTTATTAGTTGTAGTTAGGCATGTTTATCTCTTCGGCATGTAAACAACCATGTGTAAACCCTAGGCATCCTCGGCGTCTATATAAGCCAGAGGGTTTAGGGCATAGAAAAAGAACAACTTATCTAGGGTTAGCTACTTGATCTCGAGGTAGATCAACTCTGTAACCCCCCACATCATCAATACAACTAAGTAGGACGTAGGATATTACCTCCATAGGAGGGCCTGAACCTGGGTAAATCTGTGCTCCCTTTGTCTCCTGTTACTGTTGATTCTAGCCTCACAGTTCGGGACCCCCTACCCGAGATCCACCGGTTTGACAATGACAGAGGGCTAGGGAGCTCTCACAAGCATCTAATATGGTAGGATAAACTCTCGGCAACCATCTCTACTCTATTGTAATTCCTCGCATGAGGTATACCTGCCATCAATAAACAACAACAAGCAGGACGTAGACTATTACGCCTTATGAAGGCCCGAACGTGGGTAATTCTGTGTGCAAGCTTCGCCCTAGTACTTTCGGCCACACAAGGCACCCTACCACGGGGACGGACAACTTTCCGTTCCATTGTTTGGCATGCCAGGCATGGGCCGCGCTTGTCGGAGAACAAGCCCAAGATAGAATATGCAACATAGAACTTCACATGACACCAGACCTTCACTTTTGGCTCCTTCGAGCTTGAGGTCAACGATCGGCGGTTTCTCTATGAAGTGATGCCCCCTCCCTTATCAACTAGATATTCTTCGAGAAGATCGAGTTCCTGTTCTGTCGGGACCCCGATCCTGAGCCATACAAGTCTAGCATGTAACACATCATATAACTTTGCGGCCTCACGCACGGTAATCCCCACGATTGCCACCTTACCTTGGCCGGGATCATTTGTAACTTTTGGCTCACGTATATGAATATGTCGCTAGCAATCATATGTCAAAGAACCCGGGTCGACATGACTAGTTATAGACCCAAGTGGCACAACCGTACATGGACATGCATACATAACCCAACAGTGCAGGTGTCGGTCATCAACGTGTGTAGATGATACTTCTCCAACGCATCTATAATTTATGAAGTATTCATGCCATGTTTACAATAATTCTATATGATTTTGGTATGATTTTATTAGAACTAACCCGGACCGACGCTGTTTTCAGCAGAACTACCATGGAGTCATTTTTTGTGCAGAAATAAAAGTTCTCGGAATGGGATGAAAATTTAGTATGATTTTTTGAGGACCAAAAGAGACCTCCAAAGCATTGTAGTTGGGCCAGAAGAGCCACTAGGAGGTCACAATCCTGCCAGGCGCGGCCACCACCTCGCCGCGCCTGTTGGGGAACGTTGCATGGGAAACAAAAAATTTCCTACGCACAAGCAAGATCTATCCATGGTGATGAGCATCTACGAGAGGGAGAGTGGATCTACGTACCCTTGTAGATCGCTAAGCGGGAAGCGTTAAGAAACGCGGTTGGTGTAGTCGAACGTCTTCGCGATCCAAATCACCGAGCATCCCGCGATCTCATCACGATCCGTCCTACGATCCAATCATGATCCATCCCGCAAACTCATCACGATATGTCTCACGATCTCATCACGATCCGTCTTGCGGTCTTGATCACGGTCCTTCCGATCTAGCGCCGAACGCACGGCACCTCCGCGTTCAGCACACGTACAACTTGATGACGATCTCCGCCTTCTTGATCCAGCAAGAGGGAGCGGAGAGGTAGAATAGTTCTTCGGCAGCGTGACAGCGCCGCGACGATGGTGGCAGAACTATTCTGGCAGGGCTTCGCCTAAGCACTGCAGAAATCCGAGCTAGAGGAGAAACTATGCACTAGAGGAACGGCTAGCACGTGGCTGAAAATCTAGTGCAAAAACCCTAAAACCTCTAGTATATATAAGAGGAAGAGATAGGAGGAGGCTTGGCACAGGTCAAAGCCCTCTAGGCTTCGGCCGACTTGGGAGGAGACGAGGAATCCTCCTCCAATCCTAGTAGGACTAGGACTCCTTCCTATTTTGCCTTTTTTTTGCCTTTTTCCACCTTTTTCTCTTTGGGCTTTTATTCCCAGACTCATGGGCCTTGTGTGGGACTTCCACCAGCCCACTAAGGGCTGGTATTCACTCTCCCACAGCCCATGTAGCCTCTTGGGTCGAAATACCCCTCCCGATGGTTTCCCGGTACACTACCGGCACTCCCGGTACACTACCGATGAGCCCAAAAATTTTCCGGCGACCAAAATAGGACTTCCTATATATCAATCTTTACCTCCGGACCATTCCGGAGCTCCTCGTGATGTATGGGATCTCATCCGGGACTCCGAACAACCTTCGGTCACCACCATGCATAACTCTATACTACCAAAACGTCACCAAACCTTAAGTGTGCTGACCCTGCGGGTTCGAGAACTATGTAGACATGACTGAGACATCTCTACAGTTACTTACCAATAGCGGGACCTGGATGCCCATATTGGTTCCTACATATTCTACGAAGATCTTTATCGGTCGAACGTCTATGTCAAGGATTCATTTAATCCCGTATGATGTGCCCTTTGTTCTTCGGTATGTTACTTGCCCGAGATTCGATCGTCGGTATCTCCATACCTAGTTCAACCTCGTTACCGGTAAATCTCTTTAATCGTTCCGTAATACAAGATCCCATGACTAACACTTAGTAACATTGCTTGCAAGGCTTACCGTGATGTTGTATTACCGAGTGGGCCCTGAGATACCTCTCCGTCACACGGAGTAACAAATCCCAGCCTTGATCCATGCCAACTCAATAGACACCCTTGGAAATACCTGTAGAGCACCTTTATAGTCACCCAGTTACGTTGTGACGTTTGATACACACAAGGCACTCCTCCGATGTCAGTGATTTGCATGATCTCATGGTCATAGGAACACATACTTGACATGCAGAAAACAGTAGCAATAAATTGACACGACCATATGCTACGTTTGTAGTTCGGTCTTGTCCATCAAATCATTCTCCTAATGATGTGATCCCGTTACCAAATGACATCTCATGTCCATGACTAGGAAACCATAGCCATCTTTGATCAACGAGCTAGTTTATTAGAGGCATACTAGGGACATGGTGTTGTCTATGTATCCACACATGTATCTGAGTTTCCGATCAACACAATTATAGCATGGATAATAAACGATTATCATGAACAAGGAAATATGATAATAACTAACCGTTTATGCTTTCCAGAAATTCTACATCATTTCTGATCAACAATATGTCAACCACATATGCTTACCAGAAACTCTATAGTGCTCCCACTCACTTTATTGCAAATACAAGTTTCTCATAAACTTCAAAAACTTTGATCACCTCATCAAAGTGTATATTACAACTCCGAGATGCTTGCTCCAGCCCTTAGATGGATTGCTGGAGCTCGCACACCTTTTAGCATCCTTAGGACTAACAAAACCTTCTGGTTGTATCACATACAACCTTTCCTGAAGTAAAGTATTAAGGAAACAATGTTTTGTCATCCATCTGCCAAATTTCATAATTGAAAAATGCAGCAACTGCTAACATAATTCCAACAGACTTTAGCATCGCTACGAGTGAGAAAGTCTCATCGCAGTCAACTCCTTGAACTTGGCGGAAACATCTTTGCGACAAGTCGAGCTTTATAAATGGTGACATTCACCATCAGTGTCTGTCTTCATTTTAAAGATCCATTTGTACTCAATGACTTGCCGTCCAACGAGAAAGTCCACCAAAGTCTATACTTGTGTTTCATACATGGATCCTATCTCGGATTTCATGGCCTCTAACCATTTGTCAGAATCCGGGCCCATCATCGCTTCTCCATAGTTCATAGGTTCATCGTTGTCCAACAACATGACCTCTAAGACAGGGTTGCCGTACCACTCAGGAGTAGTACACGTCCTTGTCGACCTACGAGGTTCGATAACTTGTTCCGAAGCTTTGATGATCATCATCATTAACTTCCTCTTCAACTAACGTAGGCCTCATAGAAACATCTTCCTGTGCTGCGCTACTCTCTTGTTGAACAAAGGTTCAACAACCTCATCAAGTTCTATCTTCCTCCCACTCAATTCTTTCGAGAGAAACTTTTTCTCGAGAAAGGACCCAGTTTTAGCAACAAACACTTTATGCCTGGGCCTGAGATAGAAGGTTCACCCAACTGTTCTTAGGGTATTCTATGAAGATGCATTTTTCCGCCTTGGGTTTGAGCTTATTAGGTGAAAACCCTTCTCACATAAGCGTCACAGCCCCAAACATTAAGAAATGATAGCTCAGGTTTCTGCCAAACCATATGGTGTCATCTCAAGGGATTTAGATGGTGCCCTATTTAAAGTGAATGTAGTTGTCTCTAGTGCATAACCCCAAAATTATAGTAGCAAAACGATAAGAGACATCATAGCAAGCACCATATCCAATAGAGCACGACTATGATGTTCGGATACACCATCACACTATGGTGTTCCATGTGGCGTGAGTTGTGAAACAACTTTCACATTGTCTAAAGTTGTATGCCAAACTCGTAACTCAGATATTCACCTCCATGATCATATCGCAGACATTTTTATCCTCTTGTCATGATGATCTTAAACTTCACTCTGAATTTTCTTGAACCTTTCAAACGATTCAGACTTGTGTTTCATTAAGTAAATATACAATATATCTACTCAAATCATCAGTGAAGGTAAGAAAATAATGATATCCACCGCACGCTACTAGACTCATTGGATGCATACATCAGCATGTATCATTTCCAATGAACCACTTGCCTGCTCCATCAATCCGAAAAACAGGGTCCTTAGTCATCTTGCCCAAGAGGCATGGTTCGCATGTCTCAACCGATTCGAAATCGAATGAGTCCAAAGATCCATTAGCATGGAGTTTCTTCATGCGTTTTATACCAATATGACATTTAGCGACAGTGCCACAAGTTTGTGGTACTATCATTATTAACTTTGTATCTTCTGACATCAATGTTATGAACATGTGTATTACTATGATCAAGATTCAACAAACCATTCTCACTGGGTGCATGACCATTGAAGGTATTATTCATGTAAACAGAATAACCATTATTATCTAACTTAAATGAATAACCATGTTGCAATAAACACGATCTAATCACGCTCATGCTCAACGCAAAACACCAAATAACATTTATTTAGGTTTGTCACTAATCCCGAAGGTAGAGAGAGCGTGCGATGTTGATCACATCAACCTTGAAAACATTTCCAACACACATCGTCACCTCACCCTTAGCTAGTTCTCCGTTTATTCCATAGCTTTTATTTCGAGTTACTAACATTTAGCAACCGAACCAGTATCCAATACCCAGGTGCTACTAGGAGTACTAAGAAGGTACACATCAATAACACGTATATCAAATATACTTCTGTCGATGTTGCCAGCCTTCTTATCTACCAAGTATCTAGGGTTGTTCCGCTTCAGCGACCGCTCTCCTCATAATCGAAGCACTTAGTCTCGGGTCTGGGTTCAACTTTGGGTTGCTTCACTGGAGCAACAACTGACTTGCTATCCATGAAGTTTCCCTCCTTGCTCCTGCCCTTCTCGAAACTAGTGGTTTGACTAACCATCAACACTTGATGCTCCTTCTTGATTTCTACCTTCGCGGTGTCAAACATCGTGAATAGCTCAGGGATCATTATTTCTATCCCTGGTATTTTATAGTTCATCACCAAGTTCTAGTAGCTTAGTGACAGTGACTTGGAGAACTATATTAATCACTATCTTATCTGGAAGATCAACTCCCACTCGATTCAAGCGATTGTAGCACCCAGACAATCTGAGCACATGCTCAACGATTGAGCTATTCTCTTTCATCTTGCAAGCAAAGAATCTTGTTGGAGATCTCATATCTCGCAACACGGGCACGAGCCTGAGATCCTAATTTTAGCTCTTAGAAGATGTCCTATGTTCCGTGACGTTCAAAATGTTTCAGAGCCTCAATTCTAAGACGTAATGCATGACGCACTAAACTATGAAGTAGTCATCAGAACGTGCCTGTCAGACGTTCACAACATCTAGAGACGACACTAGAGGGGTTGGCACATCGAATGTGCATTAAGGACATAAGCCTTTTGTGCAGCAATGAGGACAATCCTCAGATCACGGACCCAGTCCGCGATATTGCTACCATAATCTTTCAACTCTATTTCTCTAGGAACATAAAAAAACAAGAGAGCTACAACAGGAGCTAGTAATCTACAACATAATTTGCAAAGGCACTACTGACTATGTTCATGATAATGAGTTCAATTAATCATATTACTGAAGAACTCCCACTCAAATTGACATCCCTCCGGTCATTCGAGTGATACATGATCCAAATTCACCAACTCAAGTCCGATCATCACGTGAGTTGAGGTGGTTTCAATGATGAACATCATCGTGTTGATCATATCTACTATATGACTCATGTTCGACCTTTCGGTCTCTTGTGTTCCGAGGCCATGTATGTACATGCTAGGCTCGTCAAGTTTAACCCGAGTGTTCTGCATGTGCAACACTGGCTTGCACCCGTTGTATGTGAACGTAGTGTCTATCACACCCGATCATCACGTGGTGTCCCGACACGACGAACTTTCGCAACGGTGCACACTCGGGGAGAACATAATTCATCTTGAAATTTAAGTGAGGGATCACCTTATAATGCTATCGTCGTCCTAAGCAAAAGAAGGTGCATAAAAGGATTAACATCGCATGCAAATCATAAGTGACATGATATGGCCATGAACTTGTGCTTTTGATCTCCATCTAGAAAGCACCGACATGATCTCCATCGTCACCGGCATGACACCATGATCTCCATCATCATGATCTCCATCAACGTGTCGCCATCGGGGTTGTCGCGCCCACCATGCTTCTACTACTATTGCTACCATTTAGCGATAAAGTAAAGCATTACATAGCGCTTAATGATTGACACGAAGGTCATACAATAATTAAAGACAACCCTATGGCTCCTGCCGGTTGCCGTACTCATCGACATGCAAGTCGTGATATTCTATACATCACATGATAATCTCATACATCACATATATCACATCATGTAATTGGCCAGATCACATCATAACATACCCTGCAAAAACAAGTTAGACGTCCTCTAATTGTTGTTGCATGTTTTACGTGGCTGCTATGGGTATCTAGCAAGAACAATTCTCACCTATGCATAAACCACAACAATGATACATTAGTTGCTTTTCAACCTTCTCAAGGACCGCCTTTGTCGAATCCGATCCAACTAAAGTGAGAGAAACTGGCACCCGCAAGCCATCTATGCAACAAGTTCCAGTTGAGGGAACCGGTCTCTCGTAAGCATACGAGTAATGTTGGTCCGGGCCGCTTCATCTCACAATACCGCTGAACCAAAACACGACCAAGGGAGGAAGCAATCTAAGCATCAACGCCCACAAACTCTTTGTGTTCTACTCGAGATCTCATCTACACATAAACCTAGCTCATGATGCCACTGTTGGGGAACGTTGCATGGGAAACAAAAAATTTCCTACGCACATGCAAGATCAATCCATGGTGATGAGCATCTACGAGAGGGAGAGTGGATCTATGTATCCTTGTAGATCGCTAAGCGGGAAGCGTTAAGAAACGCGGTTGGTGTAGTCGAACGTCTTCGCGATCCAAATCGCCGAGCGTACCGCGATCTCATCACGATCCATCCCGCTATACAATCATGATCCGCCCAGTGAACTCATCACAATCCGTCCCGCGATCTCATCACGATCCGTCTCGCGATCTTGATCACGGTCCTTCCGATCTAGCGCCAAACGAACGGCACCTCCGCGTTCAGCACACGTACAACTTGATGACGATCTCCGCCTTCTTGATCCAGTAAGAGGGAGCGGAGAGGTAGAAGAGTTCTCCGACAGCGTGATGGTGCCACGACAATGGTGGTGTAACTATTTCGACAGGGGTTCGCCTAAGCACTGCAGAAATCCGATCTAGAGGAGAAACTATGCACTCGAGGAACGACTAGCACGTGGCTGAAAATCTAGTGCAAAAACCATAAAACATCTAGTATATATAAGAGGAAGAGAGAGAAGGAGCCTTGGCGCAGGGCAAATCCCTCTAGGCTTCGTCCGACTTGGGAGGAGAGGAGGAATCCTCCTCCAATCCTAGTAGGACTAGGACTCCTTCCTATTTTGCCTTTTTTGCCTTTTTCCACCTTTTTCTCTTTGGGCTTTTATTCCCAGCCTCATGGGCCTTGTGTGGGACTTCCACCAGCCCACTAAGGGATGGTATTCACTTTCCCACAGCCTATGTAGCCTCTTGGGTCAAAATACCCCTCACGATGGTCTCTCGGTACACTATCGGCACTCCCGGTACACTACCGATGAGCCCGAAAATTTTCCGGCGACCAAAATAGGACTTCCTATGTATCAATCTTTACCTCCAGACCATTCCGGAGGTCCTCGTGGCGTCCGGGATCTCATCCGGGACTCCGAACAACCTTCGGTCACCACCATGCATAACTCTATACTACCGAAACGTCACCAAACCTTAAGTGTGCTGACCCTGCGGGTTTGAGAACTATTCAGACATGACCGAGACACCTCTACGGTCAATAACCAATAGCGGGACCTAGATGCCCATATTGGTTCCTACATATTCTATGAAGATCTTTATCGGTCGAACCTCTATGTCAAGGATTCAGTTAATCCCGTATGATGTTCCCTTTGTTCTTCAGTATGTTACTTGCCCGAGATTCGATCGTCGGTATCTCCATACCTAGTTCAACCACGTTACTGGTAAGTGTCTTTATTCGTTCCGCAATACAAGATCCCATGACTAATACTTAGTAACATTGCTTGCAAGGCTTACTGTGATGTTGTATTACCGAGTGGGCCCTGAGATACCTCTCCGTCACAAGGAGTAACAAATCCCAGTCTTGATCCATGCAAACTCAACAGACACCCTCGGAGATACCTATAGAGCACCTTTATAGTCACCCATTTATGTTGTGATGTTTGATACACACAAGTCACTCCTCCGATGTCAGTGAGTTGCATGATCTCATGGTCATAGGAACACATACTTGACATGCAGAAAACAGTAGCAATAAACTGACACGATCATATGCTACGTTTGTAGTTTGGGTCTTGTCCATCACATCATTATCCTAATGATGTGATCCCGTTACCAAATGACATCTCATGTCCATGACTAGGAAACCATAGCCATCTTTGATCAACGAGCTAGTCTATTAGAGGCATACTAGGGACATGGTGATGTCTATGTATCCACACATGTATCTGAGTTTCGGATCAACACAATTATAGCATGGATAATAAACGATTATCATGAACAAGGAAATATGATAATAACTAATTTATTATTGCCTCTAGGGCATATTTCCAACAGTCTCCCACTTGCACTAGAGTCAATAATCTAGTTCACATCACTATGTGATTCACATTGTTATGAATCTAACACCCAATGAGTTCTGGGGCTCGATCATGCTTTGCAAGTGAGAGAGGTATTATAGTCAACGGGTCTGCGACATTCAGATCCGTGTGTACTTTGCAAATATCTATGTCAAACCGTAAACACTGCTACCACACTCCACTTGGTGCTATTCCAAATGGCTGCTCCACGATATGTATCTAGATTGCTACTACGAGTCATCCGGATTGGTGTTAAAGCTTGCACCGACGTAACTCTTTACGATGAACTCTTTATCACCTCCATAATCGAGAAACATCTCCTTAGTCTTTTAGTTACTAAGGATAATCTTGACCGCTGTCTAGTGATCCAATCCTAGGTCACTCTTGTACCCCTTGATGGACTCATGGCAAGGCACACACAGGTGTGGTACACAACATGGCATACTGTACAGAGCCTAAGGTCCAGTGATCCACTTGATGTATGTTTTGGTGATCAACTTGCGGGTTCCGTGACCTTGGGAATCTATGCATAAGGGTTGGCACACGTTTTTGTCTTGACTTTCCGGTAGAAACTTTGGGGCACTCTTTGAAGTTCTTTGTGTTGGATTGAACATGATGAATCTTAAATTATGTGATGCATATCGTATAATCATGCCCATGGGTACTTGTGGTGACATTGGATTATCTAGGTGACATTAGGGTTTTGGTTGATGTGTATCTTATGGTGTGATTTTAGTACGAACTCTAGGGCTGTTTGTGACACTTATAGGGACAGCTCATAAGATTGATCAGAAAAGATAACTTTGAGGTGGTTTCGTACCCTACAATAATTTCTTCGTTAGTTCTCCGCTATTTGTGACTTTGGAGTGAACTCTTTGTCGCACGAGAGGTATTTACATATGATTCAACTATGTTAGTATTGTTGAGAGAACTTGCAATAGTGAAAGTATGAACCCTAGGCCTTGTTTCCAAGCATTTATACCACGTTTTGCTTGCTGTTTACTATTTGTTACCTTGCTGTTTTTATATTTTCAGATTACAAAAACGTATATCTACCATCCATATTACACTTGTATCACCATCTCTTCGCCGAACTAGTGCACCTATACAATTTACCATTGTATTGGGTGTGTTGGGGACACAAGAGACTCTTTGTTATTTGGTTGCAGGGTTGTTTGAGAGAGTCCATCTTCAACCTACGCCTACCATGGATTGATAAACCTTAGGTCATCCACTTGAGGGAAAATTGCCACTGTCCTACAAAACTCTGCGCTTGGAGGCCCAACACGAGTCTACAAGAAGAAGGTTGTGTAGTAGACATCAGTAGACGAGTCGTAGCAAGCTACACGGACTCCATTACATCGCGTGACATTTCCTCGAAGGGACAGACACAACAACAAAAAAGGATACATGTCGGTCAATCAATGTGTCCGGAGCAGTAGCAAGCTACAAGGGCTCAACGGAAGCACAAAGAGGCATTTCCCTGTAAAGACGGCTACCATAGGCATACAACTAGGTGTCGAATCCCACACATACCAATGCATTTCAAACATACACACAATATGCACGATATGCATAGATACAACATGGCATCACAACATAACTATATGACTCAAGTACTTATTAAAGACTCATAAGAGCCAACATAGAGTGGTATTACAAACAGGGGTCACATGAACCAACACTCAAGTCATACAAGCAACAAACGAAAGCAAAACATGTCTGGGTACAAACATCTATTAAAAGTGTCTAGAGGAGCCTAAGAAGCTACAGTGACCCTACCAAAGGAACCAGACCTCCGTTTGGGATTCCCAAGCTAATCCGGTCGACATCAAACTTCACGTCATAAGAATCACTTGCAAAACATAAATTAAGCAACCGTGAGTACAAAGGTACTTAGCAAGACTTACATCAGAACTATCTACATATGCATCTGTATCAATGAAGGGAGTTGTGGAGTTTATTGCAACAAGCCGACTTTGACTCTTGTCTAACTTGTAATACGACTACAAGTATTATCTTTGAGGTGGGATAGCGCACACGAGTCCACATATTCACCAAATCAATACACCACTATGGATCCACTTCCGTCTCCCTACGAGAAGGCCATCCATAGCACTCACACTTATCTTGTGTATTTTAGAGTATCCATTTCACTTGTCTATGAACCACATAAGTTCTCCAAGTAGTCCATATCCTAGGGTGTGGCTATTTGAACAGATTCATAATCCTGCAGGGGTGTACTTCTTCACACACACTCTCGCCACTTATCGCCATGCGCACGTAAGAGGCACCTCGGCTACCTTCAAGCGGAAGCCCAGCGAGGGAGTTAGCCACGACTGTTAATCACACAAGACCCCAGTCTAGGTTTATCGCCTATTTGAGACTGAACCCACAAGGAAGTCTGACCGAAGTTTCCTCTATGACCCCAAACGATGTGCGCAGGGTTCCACAAGTGCACCATCCGGGTGACACTTGGTACACCGTTCCACTATGCATCTACCATATCGAAGCCCACCCCATCGAGCAGCGCTAAGCACGGCTTCCAGCACTTTTCCTACAAACACCGGAAACTAGTTGCAACTCCTGGACAGAGATCTAGGTAGTTAATAAGCCGGGAGGGGTCGAGTTACCAGAACCCAATGTGTGGTAGTATCTTGTCTTGGATAACATACATAGAACTCAGTTCCTAAGGACGGTGCCAATGAGACAACCCACCATGTACTCCTACGTGGCCTCTCATCGTTACCTTTACCAAATCATGTTCACACACTTAGCTCTCACACCATAGGACATGAAAACATCCATTCCAATTCATCGCCTAGATGAGTCAGACCCGACATGACTCTAAGCATAGCAGGCACAGTAAGCAAGCATGGATGAGTAAGCACAACAAGGCTCAAGCAGTTGCTACTCATGCTAAGTGGTTTCAACTATTTACTGTGATAAGGACAAGTCATGCAAAGGAATGGGTTCAACTACCGAGAACATGTAACAACATAATCGTTATTGTCCTAATGCAGTAAAAGAGAGTAGGAGCGAGAGAGTGGGTTCATATCAGTATGCTCAAGGGGGGATTGCTTGCCTGACAATCCTGAAGATATTACTTGTCTTCATCAGTGTCAACTATCATAATGTCGGAACCATCATCTACTAATACGTCTCCATTGTATCCACTTTTCCAAACTTCTTTGCCCTTGTTTTGGACTCTAATTTGCATGATTTGAATGGAACTAACCCGGACTGACGCTGTTTTCAACAGAATTTCCTTGGTGTTATTTCTGTGCAGAAATAAAAGTTCTCGGATTGACCTAAAAATTTAATGTAATTATTTTTGGAATTAATAAAAAAGTACCGGCAAAAGAATCAACCGGAGGGGGGTCACCCACATGTCACAAGCCCACAACACGTGAACACCCCCTGACCGCGCCTAGTAGGCTTGTGGCCCCCCTGGAGCTTCGCCGACCTCAATTCCAACTCTATATATTCCTATTCAATGAGCAAAAAATCAAGGAGATGATTTCATCATGTTTCATGATGCGGAGCCGCCGCCACCTCGTGTTCTTCCTCGGGAGGCCAGATCTGGAGTTCGTTTTGGGCTCCGGAGAGGGGAAATCGACACCATCGTCATCACCAACCATCCTTCATCACCAATTCCATGATGCTCTCCATAGTTCGTGAGTAATCCCATCATAGGCTTGCTGGACGGTACTGGGTTGGATGAGATTTATCATGTAATTGAGTTAGTTTTTCTAGGGTTTGATCCCTAGTATGCATTATGTTCTGAGATTGATGGTGCTATGACTTTGCTATGCTTAATTTTTGTCACTAGGGCCTGAGTGCCATGATTTCAGATCTGAACCTATTACGTTTTCATGAATATATATGTGTTCTTGATCCTATCTTCCAAGTTGTAGACACCTATTACGAGTTATGATCCGCATCCCCAGGGTGACAATAACTAGGATTCTTTCCGGTGATTACCGTACTTTGAGGAGTTCATGTATTCACTAAGTGCTAATGCTTTGGTCTGATTCTTTATTAAAAGGAGGCCTTAATGTCCCTTAGTTTCCATTAGGACCCCGCTGCCACGGCAGGGTAGGACAAAAGATGTCATGCAAGTTCTTTTCCATAAGCACGTATGACTATATATGGAATACATGCCTACATTACATTGATGAATTGGAGCTAGTTCTGTGTCACCCTATGTTATAACTATTGCATGATGAATGCCATCCGACATAATTATCCATCACTGAGCTTTTGACATATTGATCCTTGCTAAGTTACTTCTCCGCTGCTACTGTCACTTTTGCCATCGTTACCATTACTTCCATACTTCTTTGCTACTAAATACTTTGCTGCAGATATTAAGTATTTTTGGTGTGGTTTAATTGTCAACTCAGATGCTAATACTCGAGAATATTCTTTGGCTCCCCTTGTGTCGAATCAATAAATTTGGGTTGAATAATCTACCCTCGGAAACTGTTGCGATCCCCTATACTTGTGGGTCATCAAGACCTTTTTCTAGCGCTATTATCGGGGAGCTTAGCTCTATTCTCTGAGTCACTTGGGATTTATATCTGTTGATCACTATGAAGAATCTGAAAGACCCAAAAACCAAGATCTATCCCTCTACTACGAGGGGAGGTAAGGAACTACCATCTAATTTTGCACTTGATTCACCTTCTGTTATGAATAAATTTGCGACACCACCACCTGCTGATAATTTTGATATGTCACAAGTAATTGATGATGCCACTTATGCTATGCATGATGCTTATGAAGATACTTTGCTTGATAATACTGTGCCACTGGGTGAATTTCTTGTTGAACAAATTGCTAGAGTCAATGCTGAAAATGATGATATCTCTGAAACTTATAAAATTATTGAAACTGAACACTATGAGACACCTGCTATTCCTAGCTCTCCTAGATATGAATTGCCTAATATACCTAAGGGTTATGTTATGGAAGGAGAGGTAGCTTGGGACTTTCTTGCTTGTAAGGATAGAGATGATCTTAAGAAATTGCTATGCAAGTGAAGGAAAAATCTTTGAATGCTAGAATGCAATATGATCCCAAGTTTGCTACTTCACCTATCTTTGTTACTGATAAGGATCATGAATTGTCTGTTGATCCTGTGTTAATTACTTTGGTGGAATCTGATCCTTTCCATGGTTATGAATCTGAAACTGTTGTGGCACATCTTACAAAACTGAATGATATAGCCACCCTATTTACTCATGAGGAAAAAAATTCGTTATTACCATATTCTTAAGTTGTTTCCTTTATCATTAAAGGGTGATGCTAAGATATGGTTTAATTCTCTTGCTCCTGGTTGTGTGCATAGTCCCCAAGATATGATATATTACTTCTCTGAAAAATATTTTCCTGCCCATAAGAAACAAGCTACCTTGCAAGAAATATTTAATTTTGTGCAAATTGAAGAAGAGAGTCTCCCACAAGTTTGGGGGAGGCTTCTCCAGTTACTTAATTCTTTGCCTGATCACCCTCTTAAGAAAAACGAAATACTTGATATCTTTTATAATGGACTAACCGATGCTTCTAGGGACGACCTAGATAGTTGTGTTGGTTGAGGGAACGAACTATTGAACAAGCTGAACTACTATTGAATAATATATTGTGCAATGACAATGATTGGACTATTCCTGAACCACCTCTGAAGCCAACTCCAAAGAAAAGAGGTATTGTATTTCTCAGTCCTGAAGATATGCAACAGGCAAAGAAATCTATGAAAGAAAAAGGTATTAAAGATGAAGATGTCAAGAATCTACCACCTATTGAAGAAATACATGGTCTTGATAACTCGACACAGTAGTAGAGGTAAATTCTCTCCTTAGATTTGATGAAGGTGATATTCCTTATAATAAGTCTGCTAGCCAATGCTTGGATGAGTCTGATAACTTTGTTATTAAGCAAGAAAATTTTAATGCTTATGTTAGTAGACAATTGAAACATAATACTTACATGCTTGATCGCTTAGGTGATTATATGAGTAGAACTATCAATGACATTAAACTTATTAGTAAACATGCTTCCATTATAACTACTCAAGTAGAACAAGTACTTAAGGCACATAATGATTTGCTTAATGAGATGAATATTAAGAACAATGATCATTTTATTAGAGTTGTGACTAGAGGTGGTAGAATGACTCAGGAACCTTTGTATCTTGAGGGCCATCCTAAGAGAATTGAGCAAGATTCTCAAAGAATTAATACTGATGCACCTAGTCGTTCCAATAATAAGAGGAAAAATGATGATGATAGGACCTTGCATGCTGCTAGTGAACCTATTATAGATGCACCTAATAACCCAAACGATATTTTTGTTTCTAATGCCGAGACACAATCTAGTGATGAACATGAGCCTAGTGAAAATATTAATGATTGTGATCATGTTGATGCTCAACCTAGTAATGATAATGATGTGGAGATTGAACCAGTTGTTGATCTTGATAACCCACAACCTAAGAATAAAAGATATGACAAAAGAGACTTTGTTGCTAGGAAGCATGGTAAATAAACAGAACCATGGGTTCAGAAACCCATGCCCTTTCCTCCTAAACCATCCAAGAAAAGGATGATGAGGATTTTGAGCTCTTTTTTCAAATTCTTAGACCTGTCTTTCTGCGTATGCGCTTGACTGATATTCTGAAAATGTCTCCTTATGCTAAGTATATGAAAGATATTGTGACTAATAAAAGAAAGATACCGGAAGCTGAGATTTCCACCATGCTTGCTAATTATACTTTTATGGGTGGAATACCAAAGAAATTAGGAGATCCAGGAATACCAACTATACCATGCTCTATAAAAGGGAATTATGTTAAAACTGCTTTATGTGGTTTGGGAGCTGGTGTTAGTGTTATGCCTTTCCCTTTATATCATAGGCTTGATTTGAATAAGTTGACACCTACTGAAATCTCTTTGCAAATGGTTGACAAATCAACTACTTTACCCATCGGTATTTGTGAGGATGTACCCATCATAGTTGCAAATGCTACTATCCTAACGGACTTTGTTATTCTTGATATTCCTGAGGACGATAGCATGTCGATCATCCATGGTATACCCTTCTTGAATACTGCAGGGGATGTTATTGATTGCAACAAGGGCAATGTTACTTTTCATATTAATGGTAATGAGCATACGGTACACTTTCCGAAGAAACAACCTCAAGTTCATAGTATCAACTCCATTGAATTTTTTTTAATGATTATTATTGAAGACTTTGAATTCCCTCTTCCAACTATCAAGAAGAAATATGATATACTTATTGTTGGGGATATGCATATCCCCATTGAGGTAACTTAGTGTTATTTGAAAATACTCTGGTTTAATGTTACTCGAAAGAAGTTTTTTTAATAAGACTTGATCAACCTTGTTAATGAATTCCTTTTGATGAGCACGCGATGGATGAATCTAGAAAGCACAACTTTCTGTACCCAAATTTTACTTTCTGTTAATTAGAGTAAATAAAGTAAAAATGCTATTATTTTTCCGTTTACGAGTTTTCCGTGCAATAGAAAAATGATCTGAAAATAAAAGTTCTTCAAATGCCCTGAAAATGTAGTATGATTTTTACTGGAATATTTAAGAATATCTGGAACTAAGTACATACCAGAGGGTGCTCTTGATAACCCACAAGTATAGGGGATCACATCAGTTTTTGAGGGTAGAGTATTCAACCCAAATTTATTGATTCGACACAACAGGAGCCAAAGAATATCCTCGAGTATTCGCAGTTGAGTTGTCTATGCAACCACACCTGTAAGACTTAACATCTTCAGCAAAGTATTCAGTAGCAGAGTAGTATGGAAGTAACGGTAGTGGTAGCAAAAGTAACAGTAGCAGTTTTATAGTGATTGTAACAGTAGCAGCGGAGAAGTAACTTAGCAAGGATCAATATGTGGAAAGCTCATAGGCAATGGATCGGTGATGGATAATTATGTTGGATGTAATTCATCATGCAATAGTTATAACATAGGGTGACACAGAACTAGCTCCAATTCATCAATGTAATGTAGGCATGTATTCCATATATAGTGATATGTGCTTATGGAAAAGAACTTGCATGAAGCCTTTTGTCCTACCCTTCCATGGCAGCGGGGTTGTAACATCCCAAAATTCCATTTTGGAATGTTATGAATATAGCTATGCATCTATCATCACCATTGCTTGATTGTATGTGTTAGTTGAAATGCCATTTCTGATTTTTCTGAAAGTCCTTTCTACTTTTCCCTATGTTGCTTCCCCTATTTGAAATTTTGGTTAAATGTTCAAAATAAGAGAGGAGTAACATGACACTCCACACCAGGGTCTAATTGGTGAATTATTTGAACAAAATAACCAGGGGTTATTTTGAAAATATTTGCAAAAAAAGGATCTAAAAACAATTAGGCAATTTCTGAAAATAATATTTTTTCAAAGTGTTCAAATGACAGAATAGAAATGTTCATTAAATAGCATTTATTATTCTGTTAATTTTGATATATAATACCCCTATATTTAGAGACGATTTGAATGCTTTAAAAGTTTTTGAATGTCTCTGGAAATTATTAAACAGTAACGGTAACCGTTTCCGGTATTAAATGGGCCGGCCCACAGGTTTTATTCGCGCAATAACTACGAGCCGGCCGACCGCGCGCAACGGACGCCCCTTTCTCTCTCTGACGCTGGACCCCACTCATCCGACCGTTTCCCTCGCTCGGTCTTCGTCTTCTCCCTCCCCCGCGCGCGCCGGACCCGACGCCGGTCGCTCCCCCCCTCACCGGATCTCTCCCCTCTCTCCTCCCCGCACCCCCCCGAGCGCCTATATAAGAGCCCCACTGCCCCGCATCCATTTCCCCCCCGAGCCCCCTTCTCTCTCTCACCGAGACGCCGTCGATTGCTCGTCGGAGTTCCACCACCACCGGAAGTCGCCGTCGACCGTAGCCACCACCCCTGACCACCATTCGCCTCGCCGTCGCCACCAATCGACTCCGGAGAACCGTCGCCGTCGCCCGGACCACTTCCTCGTCCTCCCCGACCACCGGAACGCCTCGCCGTCGCGTTCACCACTTCCGGACTCGCCGGAGTTTCCCCACGCCGGCGACCTTTACACCGTGAGCATTTCCCTCCCTCCGATCCAAACCCAACGGCTCAGATTAGAAGTCACTTATTCCCGAACCGTTTTCTGTTTAGGATCGGTTGACCGCCCGAAGCACCGCTCGGACACCCACCTCAGCCACTCACAGGTCGCCACGTCACCCTAGTCGACCGTTCGTTAGTTTTTTTTTAGTTTTGTTTTTCAGAAAACAGAATGTATTCCAAATTTGTTTTAGCTATATCTTTTAATCAGTTTAGTGTTTTGAGTTGATTCTTTTTGCAATAGCTCACATTTTTCATGTAGTTTCACCCTGTACTTTTAAATTTCAAATTTGAACTATAAAATTTGAATTTAATCAAATTTGCTCAAAATCTTCAAATCTGAATAACTAGAGTTTGAAAATAGATTTTGATATGATTCTTTTTGTCACTGTTAGATATTGGTTAGGACTATCTCCATGTTTAGTTTGAGGATTTTTAGGATGATTTTTAATAGTGTTTTAGCTATAAACAGAATCTGCTTATTATTATAATATAGTTTTATAAACTTAATTTTGATTAGTTTGATTTAGAATTTGGTTTTATTTGTTTATTAGGTTCTGTTAGTAAACATTTAGTGTTTTCACTTACTGTTAATAAAAATATAAATTTGCCTAGTTTAATTTCATTTAACATAGGAATCACAACTTCTTTTCAAATAGGCATAATTTGATTAAAACAACTAACTAGTAATAGTTTTGCTTTCAAATAAGTTTTGTATAATTAATTCTGTTTTCTAAGACAAATTTATTTGTAAGTTATTTTCTGTAAGAACATGTTTTGTTAACAAAATAATAAGTTTAGTTTTCATTCTTTTTGTTAATATAACTATAGTTGATTCATATAGTGTTTATCACAAACTTGTATAAACTCTACTAAAGTTTTCCCAACAAACTTAAATTGATTATATTCTGTTTATTAATAAAATATGCTATTGTTTCTTTGCTGACAACAATTGTCTTGTCATTTCAAAATAGTTTTATTATGTCAGTAGTGTTTTCATCCCTCACCTTTTGGAAAACAAAACTTTGTGTGTTTTTCTTGCTAGAGACTTTTGTGCATTGTTTGCCTTGTTTGTTTAGTACTTCTTTGCTGAATGTTATGAGTACTTATTTTGGTTGTATGCTTATTTGAGTGCATTGTTTGTTTCGTTAGATTATCCGGAGTGCGAAGCTTGTTACTTAGAGTCACTCACGTACGAAGATCATCAATCAGGCAAGTCACTTTGATCATGTTTTACCCATGTTTTATATGCATTAGTTCTACCATCTCCCCAGTTGCATGCAAGATAGGTTAGTTGGAAACTTGGTTACATTGTAGTAGTATCATGTGGTAGATACCTCTCTCAACCCCCTTTGACAACATTGGCCCCGGGAAACGTTGTTTTACCTTTTGCTATGCTATTAGTAGACGGGGTTGGTTGTGTGATTCATGAGAGTTGAGAGAGTTAATAATTTCAAGACCTACATAATGATCAAGATTTCAATACTCCAAGTTTTCAACATACCTCTGGGTGGATGATGGTTGAACGGCGCCCTGGAGAAACCAGTGGTTAGCCTAGGTGATGCTGGAGATGGCCAGTATTCACGCGGAAAGGTCCACCCAGGCACAAAGGGATGGATGGGTGCTTCAAGACCCAAGGCTTACCTGCACAGCCACAAGTCATTATGGGCTCTGGCTTGGTTGGATATCGTGGTGACTCTGGACAGGCGGTGCTACGAGAGGTAGAAGAACGGTAGGAAAGGATGGGCACCGTCAGAGTCGCAGGGAAACCCTTTGGAAGACCATGTTTTGGTCATCCGTTTCTCAAACACCTTGAAGTGCGAGAAATCAAACGGAGGCGACCAAATCTTGTGGGGAACGTGTGCAAAACTCTGCAGAGTACCTAAACCTAATCGATTAGCCGTGTCCACGGTTATGGACGACTTGAGCCAAAGGAATTGGAACTTCCGGAACTCTCAACACAAATAATATGATGATGTGGGTATTTAATAATTTTGGGTATGAGAATTGGTTGGTGGAACCATCTCATTAATCAACCAACTTAGTAATATTTTGCTTAACCCCCTTCGATGTAGGAAAAACTTGGCTTTACGCAAAACTTACACCACCACCTGCCATATAAGCATATAGACTAGCTGATTATTTTCACCCCTCTCTTGTGACTTTGCCGGCATATTCCATATGCTGACCTACACGGCTGCAACGTATCATGTTGCAGAGTATTTTTCCCACCAGGAGTGAGGACGCGTTCTATACTCAGTGAGATGCCCTTGGAGTCAGATGGACTCATCTACCTTCGACGCTTCCGCAAGATTTAGATATTCTCATGAGTTGGCCTTTAGCCACTTTATTGTAATTTATATTGTAATAAAGGACTCTATATGAGATTGCGATTAATATAATGCTGTGTGATTTCCCTTTGATATATACATTGATGTACCGTGTGTGTACCAGCATGATCTTGGGATGGTACGGAAACACCGGAGACTTGGCCTTTCAGGTCGGGTCGCTACAGAAATGGTATCAGAGCACACGCTGACCGTAGGACGTAACCTCTAGGATTGGAAAGCCTTAGGATTGTTTCTCTTTGTCTTTAAATATCTTATACTCTCATCTATTCGTTTCTGACTCCTCTCCGATTATTTCAAAATTTATAGATGGCCACCTTCATCCCAGTGTTGATCACAGAGTTTTGCCAGCCTGACGCAACGATGCCCTTTGGTAAGGAGCTGATGAGGATCGTCAAGGACATAAGGATTGCTTTGCCGAGCATCACCGGGATTCCTATCATGTCATTTCCCCAAGATGGACGCTACAGGATCGAGGTGCATATTCCAGGGAAGACCTTTGGGAATCGGAAGGAACCCATAGATCTCAAGTTCGTGGCACACAGTTGGATACTTGGGAGAGACATGGCCATTCATCGTGCCCTTGGACGTATTCAGGAGGAATACAGAGGTGGAACCATTTCACCAGGACTCAGCATGGTTTGCCGCAGAGATGCCCATGGCAACATCATCACCAATCCCACTGCAGACACCACTATCTCCTATATCCAGACCTTGGAGACTCACATCAGGACTCTGGAGCTTCGAGTTCGTGCTGACACGAAGACTATCAAGAATCTGATGAATCGCGAGCTGGACCTTGAAGCTGATCTGCGAGAGGCCAACTATGAACACGAGCATGAAGTGAAGGACTTCCTAGAGAGGATTGATGAGCAGAATGCACGCATCGCCACTCTGGAGGAGCATCTAGACATGGGAGAAAACCTTCACCCCGAAGGAGACATGGCACCCTTCATCAGCGACGATGAAGACTATGAGGAAAGCACCACCGGAGGACCTACGACTATGCACTTTTGAGGAGAACATTAGTTATGCCCTCCATGTATCTTTTATTTTCGTCATTAAAGCGTAGGTCGATGCTTAGTTGTTTGAGATTTGTATTCCCGATGTTTGACATTGATTGAATAAATGAATGAGTGTTTGGTGTGATATGTTTGTTGCATTGCATATGGGTAGTGAATTTCTTCTAGACCCTTGTTCTATTCTAATTCTCATCCCTCTGAAAACAGCAAGATGCCTCCACGACGTGAGACCGATTTCACTTTTCCGCCGGAACTCACTCAACTCCTTCAGCAGCAGAATGCACTGATGCAACTATTGATTCAGAATCAGACCAACAACCAGAACAACAACAACAACCACCATCCACCCCAGACTGACAATCTCACCCGTTTTCTGAGGTTGAACCCTCCAACTTTCTCCAGCAGCACTGAGCCCATTGTGGCAGATGACTGGCTCCGCAAGATGGAGAGAGAACTTGTCACCGCTGGATGCACTGACGCTGAGAAAGTGCGATTTGCCGCACATCAACTGGAAGGACCAGCAGCATCATGGTGGGAGAATTACACCACCACTTATCCTATTGCAGATGTGACTTGGGAGCAATTCAAGCTTGCTTTCCGCACAGCTCATGTTTCAGCTGGAGCCATGAGTCTAAAGAAGCGCGAGTTTCGCAACTTGCGCCAGGGTAATCGTTCCGTGGCCCAATATGTGGACGACTTCAACACATTGTCACGTTATGCCCCAGGAGATGTGGCCGATGATGCGGCCAAGCAAGAAAAGTTTCTGGAAGGACTCAATGATGAGTTGAGCATACAGCTGGTAGTGGCTAATTTCAACAACTACCAAGAGCTGGTGGATAAGGCACTTATTCTGGAAGGTAAACAGCAGCAGATTGAGAACCGCAAGCGGAAGTACACTCAGGGGAAGTTCAACTCTGGAGCTCATCAGAAGCCTCGTTACTCCCCGTACTCCGGGAATACCGGATCAGGAAACGGTAAGTTTGGAAAGCACACTCATGCTGTGCACAACCATGGAGGTCACCATCATGGAGGAAATGGGAACAACCGTTCCAACCATGGTAACTTCAAGAGTGACAATGGGAATGGGAACAACAACCAGCACCGTCAAGTTCCTGCTCAGAAGGATCTGAGTCACATTACCTGTTTCAAGTGCCAGAAGACAGGGCACTATGCTACTGAGTGTCCCCAGAGCAAGCAAGGCAATGGAAACGACACTAACAACGGCAACTCCGCAGCCAAGAAGCCCAATCCGTTTCCCCGTGCTCAAGTGAATCACATCGATGTGGAAGAAGTCTATGATCAGCCCGAGACTGTGGTTGGTAAGTTTTTATTGCATTCACGTCCTGTTACAGTACTTTTTGATTCTGGTGCAACTCATTCATTCATATCAAGGGTAGTTGTGGATAAGTATGGTTTGCCCACCAAAACCCTTAGTCAGCCCATTAAAGTTAGTTCTCCAGGAGGTATGATGATGGCAGGGATAGGATGCCATGCCTTGAAACTCAATATAGGGAACCATGTTTTTCCCACCGACCTCATCGTCTTAGAGTCACAAGGATTGGATGTAATCCTAGGCATGGATTGGATGACCAAGTATGAAGGAAATCTTGATTGCCCTAGCAAGTCTGTTTCACTCACCACCCCGGAGAACAAGAGGATTAAGTATGTATCCCGACGCACACGTATGAGTGCTCGGTTAAATTCTCTCACAGGAGTTGTTCAGGAGGAAGTACCTGTGGTAAAAGAATTTCCAGATGTATTTCCGGAAGAATTACCAGGAATGCCACCAGATAGGGAGATTGAGTTCTTAATAGAGCTACAGCCAGGGACAGCCCCAATTTCCAAGAGACCCTATCGGATGCCCGCAAATGATCTGTTGGAAATCAAGAAGCAAATCAAGGAGTTATTGGACAAGGGGTATATTCGCCCAAGTTCTTCACCTTGGGGAGCCCCAATACTTTTGGTGGAGAAGAAGGATAAATCTTTGAGAATGGTAGTGGACTATCGTGCCTTGAACGAGGTGACTATCAAGAACAAGTACCCTCTACCAATGATTAATGATTTGTTTGATCAGCTCGTAGGAGCCAAAGTATTCTCCAAGATCGATCTTCGATCAGGGTATCACTAGTTGAAAATTCGTGAACAGGATATACCCAAAACAGCTTTCACCACGAGGTATGGCTTGTATGAGTATACGGTCATGTCTTTTGGATTGACTAATGCTCCTGCCTACTTCATGAATTTGATGAACAAAGTATTCATGGAATACCTAGACAAGTTTGTTGTGGTGTTCATCGATGACATTCTGATATTCTCCAAGAATGAGGAAGAGCATAAGGAACATTTGCGTTTAGTTCTGGAAAAGCTAAGAGAGCATCAGTTATATGCCAAGTTCAGTAAATGTGAATTTTGGCTGACGGAAGTCGGATTCCTTGGACATGTTATTTCCGGAGATGGAATAGCAGTGGACCCCGCTAAGGTTGAAGCCGTCACCAAGTGGAAGTCACCCACCTCAGTTAAGGAGATCCGCAGTTTCCTCGGACTTGCTGGATATTACCGAAGGTTCATTGAGAATTTCTCCAAGGTTGCCAAGCCCATGACAGAGTTGTTGAAGAAAGAATCCAAGTATGTTTGGACTGTGGAATGTGAAGCCAGTTTCCAGGAGTTGAAGGAACGTTTGGTCACAGCCCCAGTGTTGATCTTGCCCGATATTCGGAAGGATTTCCAGGTTTATTGTGATGCTTCACGTCAAGGACTTGGAGGAGTACTTATGCAGGATGGAAAAGTTGTAGCCTATGCTTCCAGACAACTACGACCTCATGAGTTAAATTATGCCACGCATGATTTGGAACTAGCAGCCGTAGTGCACGCACTCAAGACTTGGAGACATTTCCTTATCGGAAATAGTTGTGATGTTTACACCGACCATAAGAGCCTGAAGTATATCTTCACGCAGAAAGAGTTGAACCTCAGACAGAGGAGATGGTTAGAGTTAATCAAGGACTATGACATGAGATTACACTACCATCCAGGTAAGGCTAATGTTGTAGCCGATGCCTTGAGTCGGAAAACTTATGTGAACACACTCACAGCTGGAGGATTACCTCAAGAGTTAGTCGATGATCTCAGAGAGCTCAAGCTAGAGATAGTTCCAAGAGGATATGTTGCTACACTGGAAATTCAGTCCACCTTGACCGAAAGAATTCGAGAAGCCCAGAAATCGGACAAGGAGATAGCTGAAATTAAACAGAGAATGAAAGATGGTAAAGCTAAAGGTTTTCGTGAGGATGAACACGGAACTTTGTGGTTTGAGAACCGATTCTATGTGCCCAATGAACCAGAGCTCAGGAAGTTGATACTTCAGGAAGCCCACGATTCACCTTACTCGATACACCCAGGCAACACCAAGATGTATCTGGATTTAAAGGAAAGTTATTGGTGGACAGGTATGAAGAAAGATATTGCAGAGCATGTTGCGATATGTGATGTTTGTCAGCGAGTAAAGGCAGAACATCAGAAACCAGCAGGGTTACTCCAACCTTTGCCGATACCCGAGTGGAAATGGGAAAAGCTTGGTATGGATTTCATCACAGGATTGCCCAAGACCCGTTCAGGTTATGATTCCATCTGGGTAGTGGTAGATCGCTTGACCAAGGTAGCTCATTTCATTCCAGTGAAAACCACCTATACCAGTGCTAAGCTAGCCAAGATATATATGACCAGGATCGTATGTCTGCATGGAGTTCCGAGGAGTATCGTGTCAGATAGAGGAACACAATTTACCTCAAAGTTTTGGCATCAGTTACATGAAACTTTGGGTACAAGGCTAAAGTTTAGTACAACTTTTCATCCGCAGACAGATGGACAGACTGAGAGAGTCAACCAGATTCTGGAAGACATGTTGAGAGCTTGTGCGCTAGATTATGGATCTAGTTGGGATGATAACTTGCCTTACGCAGAATTCTCGTACAACAACAGTTACCAGACTAGTCTAAAGATGGCCCCTTTCGAAGCTTTATACGGAAGGAGGTGCAGAACACCACTGACGTGGGATGGTGTTGGAGACCGACAACTTTTTGGTCCCGACCTTATCCGAGATTCTGAAGAGAAAGTCAAGTTGATACGTGACAGACTCAAAATAGCTCAATCTCGACAGAAGAGCTATGCTGACAACAAGCGCAAGGAAGTGACGTATGAAGTGGGAGACCGAGCATATCTTCGTGTGTCCCCGCTTCGAGGAACCAAGAGATTTGGTGTTAAAGGAAAATTAGCACCCAGATTCATAGGCCCCTACAAAATTCTTGAACGTAGAGGTGAAGTTGCATACAAACTGGAATTGCCTGAAGGATTGTCCGGAGTTCATGATGTGTTTCATGTTTCCCAGCTCAAGAAATGTCATGCTGAGATGGCTGACATCCCTTTGCGAGACACCGTGCCCCTAGAGGCCATACAGCTTGAAAGTGATCTGACTTATGAGGAGAAGCCTGTCAAGATCCTCGAGACATCCAACAGAGTTACCCGCAGCAAGATTATCAAGTTCTGCAAAGTTTTGTGGAGTCACCATACCGAAGAAGAAGCCACCTGGGAACGCGAAGAAGATCTTCGTAGAGACCATCCGCACCTATTTTCTAGCCAACCCAAATCTCGAGGGCGAGATTCATCTTAAGGTGGGTAGGTTTGTAACATCCCAAAATTCCATTTTGGAATGTTATGAATATAGCTATGCATCTATCATCACCATTGCTTGATTGTATGTGTTAGTTGAAATGCCATTTCTGATTTTTCTGAAAGTCCTTTCTACTTTTCCCTATGTTGCTTCCCCTATTTGAAATTTTGGTTAAATGTTCAAAATAAGAGAGGAGTAACATGACACTCCACACCAGGGTCTAATTGGTGAATTATTTGAACAAAATAACCAGGGGTTATTTTGAAAATATTTGCAAAAAAAGGATCTAAAAACAATTAGGCAATTTCTGAAAATAATATTTTTTCAAAGTGTTCAAATGACAGAATAGAAATGTTCATTAAATAGCATTTATTATTCTGTTAATTTTGATATATAATACCCCTATATTTAGAGACGATTTGAATGCTTTAAAAGTTTTTGAATGTCTCTGGAAATTATTAAACAGTAACGGTAACCGTTTCCGGTATTAAATGGGCCGGCCCACAGGTTTTATTCGCGCAATAACTACGAGCCGGCCGACCGCGCGCAACGGACGCCCCTTTCTCTCTCTGACGCTGGACCCCACTCATCCGACCGTTTCCCTCGCTCGGTCTTCGTCTTCTCCCTCCCCCGCGCGCGCCGGACCCGACGCCGGTCGCTCCCCCCCTCACCGGATCTCTCCCCTCTCTCCTCCCCGCACCCCCCCGAGCGCCTATATAAGAGCCCCACTGCCCCGCATCCATTTCCCCCCCGAGCCCCCTTCTCTCTCTCACCGAGACGCCGTCGATTGCTCGTCGGAGTTCCACCACCACCGGAAGTCGCCGTCGACCGTAGCCACCACCCCTGACCACCATTCGCCTCGCCGTCGCCACCAATCGACTCCGGAGAACCGTCGCCGTCGCCCGGACCACTTCCTCGTCCTCCCCGACCACCGGAACGCCTCGCCGTCGCGTTCACCACTTCCGGACTCGCCGGAGTTTCCCCACGCCGGCGACCTTTACACCGTGAGCATTTCCCTCCCTCCGATCCAAACCCAACGGCTCAGATTAGAAGTCACTTATTCCCGAACCGTTTTCTGTTTAGGATCGGTTGACCGCCCGAAGCACCGCTCGGACACCCACCTCAGCCACTCACAGGTCGCCACGTCACCCTAGTCGACCGTTCGTTAGTTTTTTTTTAGTTTTGTTTTTCAGAAAACAGAATGTATTCCAAATTTGTTTTAGCTATATCTTTTAATCAGTTTAGTGTTTTGAGTTGATTCTTTTTGCAATAGCTCACATTTTTCATGTAGTTTCACCCTGTACTTTTAAATTTCAAATTTGAACTATAAAATTTGAATTTAATCAAATTTGCTCAAAATCTTCAAATCTGAATAACTAGAGTTTGAAAATAGATTTTGATATGATTCTTTTTGTCACTGTTAGATATTGGTTAGGACTATCTCCATGTTTAGTTTGAGGATTTTTAGGATGATTTTTAATAGTGTTTTAGCTATAAACAGAATCTGCTTATTATTATAATATAGTTTTATAAACTTAATTTTGATTAGTTTGATTTAGAATTTGGTTTTATTTGTTTATTAGGTTCTGTTAGTAAACATTTAGTGTTTTCACTTACTGTTAATAAAAATATAAATTTGCCTAGTTTAATTTCATTTAACATAGGAATCACAACTTCTTTTCAAATAGGCATAATTTGATTAAAACAACTAACTAGTAATAGTTTTGCTTTCAAATAAGTTTTGTATAATTAATTCTGTTTTCTAAGACAAATTTATTTGTAAGTTATTTTCTGTAAGAACATGTTTTGTTAACAAAATAATAAGTTTAGTTTTCATTCTTTTTGTTAATATAACTATAGTTGATTCATATAGTGTTTATCACAAACTTGTATAAACTCTACTAAAGTTTTCCCAACAAACTTAAATTGATTATATTCTGTTTATTAATAAAATATGCTATTGTTTCTTTGCTGACAACAATTGTCTTGTCATTTCAAAATAGTTTTATTATGTCAGTAGTGTTTTCATCCCTCACCTTTTGGAAAACAAAACTTTGTGTGTTTTTCTTGCTAGAGACTTTTGTGCATTGTTTGCCTTGTTTGTTTAGTACTTCTTTGCTGAATGTTATGAGTACTTATTTTGGTTGTATGCTTATTTGAGTGCATTGTTTGTTTCGTTAGATTATCCGGAGTGCGAAGCTTGTTACTTAGAGTCACTCACGTACGAAGATCATCAATCAGGCAAGTCACTTTGATCATGTTTTACCCATGTTTTATATGCATTAGTTCTACCATCTCCCCAGTTGCATGCAAGATAGGTTAGTTGGAAACTTGGTTACATTGTAGTAGTATCATGTGGTAGATACCTCTCTCAACCCCCTTTGACAACATTGGCCCCGGGAAACGTTGTTTAACCTTTTGCTATGCTATTAGTAGACGGGGTTGGTTGTGTGATTCATGAGAGTTGAGAGAGTTAATAATTTCAAGACCTACATAATGATCAAGATTTCAATACTCCAAGTTTTCAACATACCTCTGGGTGGATGATGGTTGAACGGCGCCCTGGAGAAACCAGTGGTTAGCCTAGGTGATGCTGGAGATGGCCAGTATTCACGCGGAAAGGTCCACCCAGGCACAAAGGGATGGATGGGTGCTTCAAGACCCAAGATTTACCTGCACAGCCACAAGTCATTATGGGCTCTGGCTTGGTTGGATATCGTGGTGACTCTGGACAGGCGGTGCTACGAGAGGTAGAAGAACGGTAGGAAAGGATGGGCACCGTCAGAGTCGCAGGGAAACCCTTTGGAAGACCATGTTTTGGTCATCCGTTTCTCAAACACCTTGAAGTGCGAGAAATCAAACGAAGGCGACCAAATCTTGTGGGGAACGTGTGCAAAACTCTGCAGAGTACCTAAACCTAATCGATTAGCCGTGTCCACGGTTATGGACGACTTGAGCCAAAGGAATTGGAACTTCCGGAACTCTCAACACAAATAATATGATGATGTGGGTATTTAATAATTTTGGGTATGAGAATTGGTTGGTGGAACCATCTCATTAATCAACCAACTTAGTAATATTTTGCTTAACCCCCTTCGATGTAGGAAAAACTTGGCTTTACGCAAAACTTACACCACCACCTGCCATATAAGCATATAGACTAGCTGATTATTTTCACCCCTCTCTTGTGACTTTGCCGGCATATTCCATATGCTGACCTACACGGCTGCAACGTATCATGTTGCAGAGTATTTTTCCGACCAGGAGTGAGGACGCGTTCTATACTCAGTGAGATGCCCTTGGAGTCAGATGGACTCATCTACCTTCGACGCTTCCGCAAGATTTAGATATTCTCATGAGTTGGCCTTTAGCCACTTTATTGTAATTTATATTGTAATAAAGGACTCTATATGAGATTGCGATTAATATAATGCTGTGTGATTTCCCTTTGATATATACATTGATGTACCGTGTGTGTACCAGCATGATCTTGGGATGGTACGGAAACACCGGAGACTTGGCCTTTCAGGTCGGGTTGCTACAGGGGTCCTAATGGATACTAAGGGATATTAAGGCCTCCTTTTAATAGAGAACCAGACCAAAGCATTAGCACTTAGTGAATACATGAACTCCTCAAACAACGGTAATCACCAGAAAGAATCCCAGTTATTGTCACCTTGGGGGATGCGGATCATAACTCGTAATAGGTGTCTACAACTTGCAAGATAGGATCAAGAACACATATATATTCATGAAAACATAATAGGTTCAGATCTGAAATCATGGCACTCGGGCCCTAGTGACAAGCATTAAGCATAGCAAAGTCATAGCAACATCAATCTTAGAACATAGTGGATAGTAGGGATCAAACCCTAACCAAACCAACTCGATTACATGATAAATATCATCCAACTGATCACCGTCCAACAAGCCTATGATGAGATTACTCATGAATGGGGGAGGCCATCATGGAATTGGTGATGAAGGATGGTTGGTGATGACGATGGCATCGATTTGCCCTCTCCGGAGCCCAAAACAAACTCCAGATCTGGTCTCCCGACGAAGAACAGGAGGTGGCGACGGCTCTATGTCGTGAAATGTGATGAACTCTTATCTCTGATTGTTTTCTTCACAAATAGGACTATATGGAACTGGAGAGGAGGTCGGAGGAGCCTCGAGGGTCCCACAAGCCTGTTAGGCGCGACCAGGGGGGTGGCCGCACCTAGCAGGCTCCTGGTCCGCAGGTGCCCCCTCTTGTTAATTCTTGCGCTAGTATTTTTTATTAAATCCAAAAATATTCTCCTTAAATTTTCAGTACGATCCGAGAACTTTTATTTCTGCACAAAAATAAGATGAAGGCAGTTCTGCTGAAAATAGCATTAGTCCGGGTTAGTTCCATTCAAATCATGCAAATTAGAGTCCAAAACAAGGGAAAAAGGGTTTGGAAAAGTGGATACGATGGAGATGTATCAACTCCCCCAAGTTTAACCCATTGCTTGTCCTCAAGCAATTCAGTTGATAAACTGAAAGTGATAAAGAAAAACTTTTACAAACTTTGTTTGATCCTGTTGTTGTAAATACGTCTAACTGATGTTCAGATTTTTTAGCAAAGATCATGGACTAACCACGTTCATAATAGCATTTAGGTCTCACATTTACTTATATCAATGACACAATCAACTAGCGAGCAATAATAATAACTCTCGGATTGTCTTCGTTTTCTCACGGGGGGTCACGAGAGACGGCAGATGCCATGGGGTGGCTTGTGGAGGTGAGAGCAAGGTTGTCGTGGATGATCCAGGACGGGTATGCGAATAGCACGCGGTGGTTTACCTAGGTTCGGGACTCTCCGGGGAGATAATACCCCTACTCCTACATGTTTGTATATCTGTGGAGTATATGTTACATGGTTGCTCCTAGAGCTGTATTAGAGGAGGAAGAGGGAGACGGCTGGTCCCCTCCTTGCCTCCCATGTATGCATGTGTGGGCATGAGTGAGAGGGAGAGAGAAAGATGGGAGGAGCTCCCGTGCCCCCGTCTGCTTGGAGGCTCCCCTGGTGCCTCTTATAAATTGAGGCCCAGGGGACAAGGGATGGCCACCAACCACAGTCTGGTCGTGGGCGGGCCCCAGGACCGATCATGTCGCGGCACGGGTCGCCCTGGGCGGCGTCGTCTTGCGGAGTCTGGCCAGAGTCAGTGGCCGACCGGCTGTCCTGTAGCCATGCTTGGGTGAGCGGCAGAGTGGTTGGGGGCAGGCAGCCACTGTAGCCATGCGGGTGCCGACCCCTGATGGGACGGGGCCCACTGTAGCCACGCGAAGCCTGTCGGGGGCATCCGATTGTTGGCCGGTTGGAGGAAGGAGCCGGGCGGTGAGGCCTCAACCGGCCAGCGCACCGAAACCGGCGAAGGAGTAGCCGGCATGCCCAGGCCGGGGGGAGGGGGGGCGCAGCCAGCAGAGCGTGGCCGAGCCGGCTAGCTATAGTGCCGTCAGGAGGAGCCGGCCAAGTGGAGCCGGCCAGCTACAGTGTTGTCAGCTTGCTTCTTCGTTTGTCTTGTTGGTCTTGGCATACCGGGGTGGCTTCCACGATGCTTTAAAATGTTGAGTCGTCTCCTTGAACCTACCCGGGGGTAATCCCCCCGACACGGATGACAACACTTTTTCAAAACAATCATGATACAATATGACAAAATGGTATCTCACTAGCGCTTTCTGAGACCACAAAACATAAATGCAGAGCACCTGTAAAGAACAAGGACTGACTAGACATTGTATTTCGGGTGGAGGGTCTTTGCTGTTGCTGAAGTAGACGACGGTGTCGAGGACGCTGGGCGTGGACGCAGGGTCCGCCGGCTAGTGGTTTCCAGTGGGGGCGCGCCAGCGCACCCGCTGGGTGTAGCCTCCGAGCCTCCGGGCGACTCGCCGAGTCGGGCGGAGGGTTTTTGCCATTGCTAAAGTGGACGGCGGTGTCGAGGACGTCGGGCGTAGATGCGGGATTTGCTGACTAAAGGGTGTGAGGTGCTGCCGAAGGCGGATGCGAGATCCGTTGGTTGATTATCATGAAGCCCTACCAGGGGCGGACGCGAGGTCCGCCGGCTGTCGAGCGCGAGGCACTGCCGGGCTCGGACGGAGAGTCCGCCGGCCGATGGTCGCGGAGCCCTGCCGAAGGCGGTCGCGGGGTTCGCCGGCTGATAGGCGCGGAGCCCTCCCGAAGGTGGACACGTGGTCCGCCGGCTGATGGGCACGGAGCCCTGCCGAAGGCGGACGCGGGGTCCGCCGACCAATGGGCGCGGAGCCCTGCCGAAGGCGGACGCGGGGTCCGCCGGCCAATGGGCGCGGAGCCCTGCCGAAGGCGGACGCGTGGTCCGCTAGCTGATGGGCGCGGAGCCCTACCAAAGGCGGACGCGTGGTCCGCCGGCTGATGGGCGTGGAGCCCTGCCGGAGGCGGACGCGGGGTCCGCCGGCTGATGGGCTCGGAGCCCAGTTGGAGGCGGACGCGGGGTCCACCGGCTGGTGGGTGCGGTGCCCTGCCGAAGGCAGACACGGGGTCCGCCGGCTGATGGGCGCGGAGCCTTGCTGAAAGCGGTCGCGTGGTCCGCCGGCTGATGGGCGCGGAGCCCTGCCGGAGCCGGACACGTGGTCCGCCGACTGATGGGCGCGGAGCCCTGCCGGAGGCGGACGCGGGGTCCGCCGACTGGTGGGCGTGGAGCCCTGCCGGAGGCGGACGCGAGGTCCGCCGGCTGGTTGGCGCGGAGCCCTGCCGAAGGCAGACACGGGGTCCGTCGGCTGATGGGCGCGGAGCCATGCCGAAGGCAGACACGGGGTCCGCCGGCTTATGGGCACGGAGCCCTGCCGAAGGCGGACGCGTGGTCCGCCGGCTGATGGGCGCGGAGCCCTGCCGAAGGCGGACGTGTGGTCCGCCGGCTGATGGGCGCGGAGCCCTGCCGAAGGCGGACGCGAGGTCCGCCGGCTGGTGGGCGCGGATCCCTACCGAAGGCAGACACGGGGTCCGCCGGCTGATGGGCGCGGAGCCCTGCCGAAGGCGGACGCGGGGTCTGCCGGCTGATGGGCGTGGAGCCCTACCGAAGGCGGACGCGGGGTCCGCCGGCCGATGGGCGCGGAGCCCTGCCGAAGGCGGATACTGGGTCCGCCGGCTGATGGGCGCGGAGCCCTGCCAAAGGCAGACACGGGGTCCGCCGGCTGATGGGCGCGGAGCACTGCCGAAGGCCGACACGGGGTCCGCCGGCTGGTGGGCGCGGAGCCCTACCGAAGGCAGACACGGGGTCCGCCGGCTGGTGGGCGCGGAGCCCTGCCGAAGGCAGACACGGGGCCCGCCGCCATTATGGCTGCGGAGCCCTACCGAAGGCAGACACGGGGCCCGCCGCCATTATGGGCGCAGAGCCCTGCCGAAGGCAGACGCGAGGTCCGCCGGGTGGTGGGCGCGGAGCCCTGCCGAAGGCGGACGCGAGGTCCGCCGGTGGTGGGCGCGGAGCACTAGCGATGGCAGACACGGGGTCCACCGGCTGATGGGCGCGGAGCCGTGCCAAAGGCTGACACGGTGTCCGCCGGCTGGTGGGCACGGAGCCCTGCCGAAGGCCGACACGGGGTCCGCCGGCTGATGGGCGTGGAGCCCTACCAAAGGTAGACAAGGGGTCCGTCGGCTGATGGGCGCGGAGCCCTGCCGAAGGCCGACACGGGGTCCACCGGCTGATGGGCGTGGAGCCCAGCAAAAGGCAGGCACGGGGTCCGTCGGCTGATGGGCGCGGAGCCCTGCCGAAGGCGGACGCGGGGTCCGCCGGCCGATGGGCGCAGAGCCCTGCCGAAGGCGGATACTGGGTCCGCCGGCCGATGGGCGCGGAGCCCTGCCGAAGGCCGACACGGGGTCCGCCGGCTGGTGGGCGCGGAGCCCTACCGAAGGCAGACACGGGGTCCGCCGGCTGATGGGCGCGGAGCCCTGCCGAAGGCAGACACGGGGCCCGCCGCCATTATGGGCGCGGAGCCCTGCCGAAGGCAGACGCGAGGTCCTCCGGGTGGTGGGCGCGGAGCCCTGCCGAAGGCGGACGCGAGGTCCGCCGGGTGGTGGGCGCGGAGCTCTGGCGAAGGCAGACACGGGGTTCGCCGGCTGATGGGCGCGGAGCCCTGCCGAAGGCAGACACGGTGTCCGCCGGCTGATGGGCGTGGAACCCTGCCGAAGGCCGACACGGGGTCCACCGGCTGATGGGCGAGGAACCCTGCCGAAGGCAGGCATGGGGTCCGTCGGCTGATGGGCGCGGAGCCCTGCCGAAGGCGGACGCGGGGTCCGCCGGCTGATGTGCGCGGAGCTGTGTCGAAGGTAGACACGGGGTTCGTCGGCTCATGGGCGCGGAGCCCTGCCGAAGGCGGACGCGTGGTCCACCGACTGATGGGCGCGGAGCCCTGCCGAAGGCGGACGCGTGTTCTGCCGGCTAATGGGCGTGGAGCCCTACCGAAGGCGGACGCGTGGTCCGCCGGCTGATGGGCGCGGAGCCCCGCCGAAGGCGGACGCGTGGTCCGCTGGCTGATGGCTGCGGAGCCCTGCCGAAGGCGGAGGCGTGGTCCGCCGGCTGATGTGCGTGGAGCCCTACTGAAGGCGGACGCGTGGTCCGCCGGCTGATGGGCGCGGAGCCCTGCCGAAGGCGGAGGCGTGGTCCGCCGGCTGATGGGTGCGGAGCCTTGCCGAAGGCGGAGGCGTGGTCCGCCGGTTGATGGGTGCGGAGCCCTGCCGAAGGCGGACGCGTGGTCCGCCGGACGATGGGCGCGGAGCCCTGCCGAAGGCGGACGCGTGGTCCGCCGGCCGATGGGTGCGGAGCCCTGCCGAAGGTGGTCGCGGGGTTTGCCGGCTGATTGGCGCGGAGCCCTCCCGAAGGCGGACGCGTGGTCCGCCGAGTGATGGGCATGGAGCCCTGCCGAAGGCGGACGCGGGGTCCGCGGGCCAATGGGCGCGGAGCCCTGCCGAAGGCGGACGCGTGGTCCGCCGGCTGATGGGCGTGGAGCCCTGCCGGAGGCGGACGCGTGGTCCGCCGGCTGATGGGCGCGGAGCCCTGCCAGAGGCGGACGCGGGGTCCACCGGCTGGTGGGTGTGGAGCCCTGCCGGAGGCGGACGCGTGGTCCGCCGGCTGATGGGCGCGGAGCCCTGCCGGAGGCGGACGCGGGGTCCGCCGGCTGGTGGGTGCGGAGCCCTGCCGAAGGCAGACACGGGGTCCGCCGGCTGATGGGCGCGGAGCCCTGCCGGAGGCCTACGCGGGGTCCGCCGGCTGGTGGGCGTGGAGCCCTGCCGAAGGCGGACGCGAGGTCCGCCGGCTGGTGGGCGCGGAGCCCTGCCGAAGCCAGACACGGGGTCCGCCGGCTGATGGGTGCGGAGCCCTGCCGAAGGCGGACGCGAGGTCCACCGGGTGGTAGGCGCGGAGCCCTGTCGAAGGCACACACGGGGTCCGTCGGCTGATGGGCGCGGAGCCCTGCGGAAGGCAGACATGGGGTTCGCCGGCTGATTGGCGCGGAGCCGTGCCGAAGGCCGACACGGTGTCCGCCGGCTGGTGGGCACGGAGCCCTGCCGAAGGCCGACACGGGGTCCGCCGGCTGATGGGCGTGGAGCCCTACCGAAGGTAGACAAGGGGTCCGTCGGCTGATGGGCGCGGAGCCCTGCCGAAGGCCGACACGGGTTCCACCGGCTGATGGGCGTGGAGCCCAGCCAAAGGCAGGCACGGGGTCCGTCGGCAGATGGGCGCGGAGCCCTGCCGAAGGCGGACGCGGGGTCCGCCGGCCGATGGGCGCAGAGCCCTGCCGAAGGCGGATACTGGGTCCGCCGGCCGATGGGCGCGGAGCCCTGCCGAAGGCCGACACGGGGTCCGCCGGCTGGTGGGCGCGGAGCCCTGCCGAAGGCAGACACGGGGCCCGCCGCCATTATGGGCGCGGAGCTTGCTGAAGGCAGACACGGGGCCCGCCGCCATTATGGGCGCAGAGCCCTGCCGAAGGCAGACGCGAGGTCCTCCGGGTGGTGGGCGCGGAGCCCTGCCGAAGGCGGACGCGAGGTCCGCCGGGTGGTGGGCGCGGAGCTCTGGCGAAGGCAGACACGGGGTCCGCCGGCTGATGGGCGCGGAGCCCTGCCGAAGGCAGACACGGTATCCGCCGGCTGATGGGCGTGGAACCCTGCCGAAGGCCGACACGGGGTCCACCGGCTGATGGGCGTGGAACCCTGCCGAAGACAGGCACGGGGTCCGTCGGCTGGTGGGCGCGGAGCCCTGCCGAAGGCGAACGCGGGGTCCGCCGGCTGATGTGCGCGGAGTTGTGCCGAAGGCAGACACGGGGTTCGTCGACTGATGGGCGCGGAGCCCTGCCGAAGGCGGACGCGTGGTCCACCGACTGATGGGCGCGGAGCCCTGCCGAAGGCGGACGCGTGTTCTGCCGGCTGATGGGCGTGGAGCCCTACTGAAGGCGGACGCGTGGTCCGCCGGCTGATGGGCGCGGAGCCCTGCCGAAGGCGGACGCGTGGTCCGCTGGCTGATGGCTGCGGAGCCCTGCCGAAGGCGGAGGCGTGGTCCGCTGGCTGATGGGCGTGGAGCCCTACCGAAGGCGGACGCGTGGTCCGCCGGCTGATGGGCGCGGAGCCCTGCCGAAGGCGGAGGCGTGGTCCGCCGGCTGATGGGTGCGGCGCCCTGCCGAAGGCGGAGGCGTGGTCCGCCGGTTGATGGGCGTGGAGCCCTGCCGAAGGCGGACGCGTGGTCCGCCGGCCGATGGGCGCGGAGTTCTGCCGAAGGCGGACGCGTGGTCCGCCGGCTGATGGGCGCGGAGCCCTCCCGAAGGCGGACGCGTGGTCCGCCGAGTGATGGGCATGGAGCCCTGCCGAAGGCGGACGCGGGGTCCGCGGGCCAATGGGCGAGGAGCCCTGCCGAAGGCGGACGCGTGGTCCGCCGGCTGATGGGCGTGGAGCCCTGCCGGAGGCGGACGCGTGGTCCGCCGGCTGATGGGCGCGGAGCCCTGCCGTAGGCCGACACGGGGTCCGCCGGCTGGTGGGCGCGGAGCCCTACCGAAGGCAGACACGGGGTCCGCCGGCTGATGGGCACGGAGCCCTGCCGAAGGCCGACACGGGGTCCGCCGGCTGGTGGGCGCGGAGCCCTACCGAAGGCAGACACGGGGTCCGCCGGCTGATGGGCGCGGAGACCTGCCGAAGGCAGACACGGGGCCCGCCGCCATTATGGGCGCGGAGCCCTGCGGAAGGCAGACACGGGGCTCGCCGCCATTATGGGCGCAGAGCCCTGCCGAAGGCAGACGCGAGGTCCTCCGGGTGGTGGGCGCGGAGCCCTGCCGAAGGCGGACGTGAGGTCCGCCGGGTGGTGGGCGCGGAGCTCTGGCGAAGGCAGACACGGGGTCCGCCGGCTGATGGGCGCGGAGCCCTGCCGAAGGCAGACACGGTATCCGCCGGCTGATGGGCGTGGAACCCTGCCGAAGGCCGACACGGGGTCCACCGGCTGATGGGCGTTGAACCCTGCCGAAGGCAGGCACGGGGTCCGTCGGCTGATGGGCGCGGAGCCCTGCCGAAGGCGGACGCGGGGTCCGCCGACTGATGTGCGCGGAGCTGTGCCGAAGGCAGACACGGGGTTCGTCGGCTCATGGGCGCGGAGCCCTGCCGAAGGCGGACGCGTGGTCCACCGACTGATGGGCGCGGAGCCCTGCCGAAGGCGGACGCGTGTTCTGCCGGCTGATGGGCGTGGAGCCCTACCGAAGGCGGACGCGTGGTCTGCCGGCTGATGGGCGCGGAGCCCTGCCGAAGGCGGACTCGTGGTCCGCTGGCTGATGGCTGCGGAGCCCTGCCGAAGGCGGAGGCGTGGTCAGCCGGCTGATGGGCGTGGAGCCCTACCGAAGGCGGACGCGTGGTCCGCCGGCTGATGGGCGCGGAGCCCTGCCGAAGGCGGAGGCGTGGTCCGCCGGCTGATGGGCGCGGCGCCCTGCCGAAGGCGGAGGCGTGGTCCGCCGGTTGATGGGCGTGGAGCCCTGCCGAAGGCGGACGAGTGGTCCGCCGGCCGATGGGCGCGGAGTTCTGCCGAAGGCGGACGCGTGGTCCGCCGGCCGATGGGTGCGGAGCCCTGCCGAAGGCGGTCGCGGGGTTTGCCGGCTGATGGGCGCGGAGCCCTCCCGAAAGCGGACGCGTGGTCCGCCGAGTGATGGGCATGGAGCCCTGCCGAAGGCGGACGCGGGTTCCGCGGGCCAATGGGCGCGGAGCCCTGCCGAAGGCGGACGCGTGGTCTGCCGGCTGATGGGCGTGGAGCCCTGCCGGAGGCGGACACGTGGTCCGCCGGCTGATGGGCGCGGAGCCCTGCCGGAGGCGGACGCGGGGTCCACCAGCTGGTGGGTGTGGAGCCCTGCCGGAGGCGGACGCGTGGTCCGCCGGTTGATGGGCGCGGAGCCCGGCCGGAGGCGGACGCGGGGTCCGCCGGCTGGTGGGTGCGGAGCCCTGCCGGAGGCCTACGCGGGGTCCGCCGGCTGGTGGGCGTGGAGCCCTGCCGAAGGCGGACGCGAGGTCCGCCGGCTGGTGGGTGCGGAGCCCTGCCGAAGCCAGACACGGGGTCCGCCGGCTGATGGGTGCGGAGCCCTGCCGAAGGCAGACGCGAGGTCCGCCGGGTGGTAGGCGCGGAGCCCTGTCGAAGGCAGACACGGGGTCCGTCGGCTGATGGGCGCGGAGCCCTGCCGAAGGCAGACATGGGGTTCGCCGGCTGATGGGCGCGGAGCCGTGCCGAAGGCCGACACGGTGTCTGCCGGCTGGTGGGCACGGAACCCTGCCGAAGGCCGACACGGGGTCCGCCGGCTGATGGGCGTGGAGCCCTACCGAAGGTAGACAAGGGGTCCGTCGGCTGATGGGCGCGGAGCCCTGCCGAAGGCCGACGCGGGGTCCGCCGGCTGATGTGCTTGGAGCCGTGCCGAAGGCAGACACGGGTTCCGTCGGCTGATGGGCGCGGAGCCCTGCCGAAGGCGGACGTGGGGTCCGCCGGCTGATGGGCGAGGAGCCCTGCCGAAGGCGGACGCGCGGTCCTCCGACTGATGGGCGCGGAGCCCTGCCGAAGGCGGACGCGTGGTCTGCCGGCTGATGGGCGTGGAGCCCTACCGAAGGCGGACGCGTGGTCCGCCGGCTGATGGGCGCGGAGCCCTGCCGAAGGCGGACGAGTGGTCCGCCGGCTGATGGGCGCGGAGCCCTGCCGAAGGCGGACGCGTGGTCTGCCGGCTGATGGGTGTGGAGCCCTGCCGAAGGCCGAGGCGTGGTCCGCCGGCTGATGGGCGCGGAGCCCTGCCGAAGGCGGACGCGTGGTCCGCCGGCTGATGGGCGCGGAGCCCTGCCGAAGGCGGACGCGTGGTCTGCCGGCTGATGGGTGTGGAGCCCTGCCGAAGGCGGAGGCGTGGTCCACCGGCTGATGGGCGTGGAGTCCTGCCGAAGGCGGACTGGAGGTCCGCCGGCGGATGGGCGCGGAGCCCTGCCGAAGGCGGACGCATGGTCCGCCGGCCGATGGGTGCGGAGCCCTGCCGAAGGCGGAGGCGTGGTCAGCCGGCTGATGGGCGTGGAGCCCTACCGAAGGCGGACGCGTGGTCCGCCGGCTGATGGGCGCGGAGCCCTGCCGAAGACGGAGGCGTGGTCCGCCGGCTGATGGGTGCGGCGCCCTGCCGAAGGCGGAGGCGTGGTCCGCCGGTTGATGGGCGTGGAGCCCTGCCGAAGGCGGACGCGTGGTCCGCCGGCCGATGGGCGCGGAGTTCTGCCGAAGGCGGACGCGTGGTCCGCCGGCCGATGGGTGCGGAGCCTTGCCGAAGGCGGTCGCGGGGTTTGCCGGCTGATGGGCGCGGAGCCCTCCCGAAGGCGGACGCGTGGTCCGCCGAGTGATGGGCATGGAGCCCTGCCGAAGGCGGACGCGGGGTCCGCGGGCCAATGGGCGCGGAGCCCTGCAGAAGGCGGACGCGTGGTCCGCCGGCTGATGGGCGTGGAGCCCTGCCGGAGGCGGACGCGTGGTCCGCCGGCTGATGGGCGCGGAGCCCTGCCGGAGGCGGACGCGGGGTCCACCGGCTGGTGGGTGTGGAGCCCTGCCGGAGGCGGACGCGTGGTCCGCCGGCTGATGGGCGTGGAGCCCTGCCGGAGGCGGACGCGGGGTCCGCCGGCTGGTGGGTGCGGAGCCCTGCCGGAGGCCTACGCGGGGTCCGCCGGCTGGTGGGCGTGGAGCCCTGCCGAAGGCGGACGCGAGGTCCGCCGGCTGGTGGGCGCGGAGCCCTGCCGAAGCCAGACACGGGGTCCGCCGGCTGATGGGTGCGGAGCCCTGCCTTAGGCAGACGCGAGGTCCGCCGGGTGGTAGGCGCGGAGCCCTGTCGAAGGCAGACACGGGGTCCGTCGGCTGATGGGCGCGGAGCCCTGCCGAAGGCAGACATGGGGTTCGCCGGCTGATGGGCGCGGAGCCGTGCCGAAGGCCGACACGGTGTCCGCCGGCTGGTGGGCACGGAGCCCTGCCGAAGGCCGACACGGGGTCCGCCGGCTGATGGGCGTGGAGCCCTACCGAAGGTAGACAAGGGGTCCGTCGGCTGATGGGCGCGGAGCCCTGCCGAAGGCCGACGTGGGGTCCGCCGGCTGATGTGCTTGGAGCCGTGCCGAAGGCAGACACGGGGTCCGTCGGCTGATGGGCGCGGAGCCCTACCGAAGGCGGACGTGGGGTCCGCCGGCTGATGGGCGAGGAGCCCTGCCGAAGGCGGACGCGCGGTCCTCCGACTGATGGGCGCGGAGCCCTGCCGAAGGCGGACGCGTGGTCTGCCGGCTGATGGGCGTGGAGCCCTACCGAAGGCGGACGCGTGGTCCGCCGGCTGATGGGCGCGGAGCCCTGCCGAAGGCGGACGCGTGGTCCGCCGGCTGATGGGCGCGGAGCCCTGCCGAAGGCGGACGCGTGGTCCGCCGGCTGATGGGCGCGGAGCCCTGCCGAAGGCGGACGCGTGGTCTGCCGGCTGATGGGTGTGGAGCCCTGCCGAAGGCGGAGGCGTGGTCCACCGGCTGATGGGCGTGGAGCCCTGCCGAAGGCGGACTGGAGGTCCGCCGGCGGATGGGCGCGGAGCCCTGCCGAAGGCGGACGCATGGTCCGCCGGCCGATGGGTGCGGAGCCCTGCCGAAGGCAGACACGTGGTCCGCCGGCTGATGGGTGCGGAGCCCTGCCGAAGGCGGACGCGTGGTCCGCCGGTTTATGGGCGCGGAGCCCCATCGACGGGTAGGCTCCGAGCCTCCGGGTGAGGAGGCTCCTCATGGACGATCGTGCAACATACAAGGTTAAGTCGGTACAGATATATGAAATATTTGGTTTTGGTAGTGCATGAGCTTTATGCAGAGGGTGTCGACTCGGTTTCGCTCGCGCCCCCTTAAGTCTTTTTCATGTTCTCTCTGCTCTTTGGCCTTTTCTCTTGCTAGCCGGACAGCCGGGAGCCGGTCTGTAGCTGAGACGAAGAGTGGGCCGCGGAATGGAGCGTACAATACTCGGACTCTGGGAGCAGACTCGACTGAGCAGAAACTCATAGAAGAAACGACCAAGTTGCCCAAGCCGTTTTCTCCCCTGATGCCTTTCTCGTGTGGCGACCTCCAGCTTTTGCTCTTGCTAGCCGGACAGCCGCGGTGCGGTCTGTAGCTGAGACGAAGAGTGGGCCTTTGGTCCCATGCACGCTACTAAGCCGTCCCGAGGGAATGAACGTATCGGGCCAAGCGGCCAGCCCCGGGCCGAGACTAGCTGACGCCGGGGTGAACAGTAAAGTTGTAGAGTAAATGCCGAGATGTCCCCTGAGGGACGCTCGGGGTTATGCGGGTGGAGACCTCACTTGCTTTTGGGTGCCGGCAAGGCAGATTGTTGTTAAAGATAGCTGGTGCGGCTGTTTGCCGGCGCACCCGCTGGGTGTAGCCATCGAGCCCGCGGCGGTCGATGGGTGAGCCAGCCAAGGCCAAGGCCGGGCCGACAGACGGGCGGAGCGGAGCGCCGTGGGTGCCGGAGCTGGAGCCGACCGAGGCCGAGGCCAAGCCGGCAGGCGGACGGAGCGGAGCGCCGTGGGTGCCGGAGCCGGAGCCGGCTGAGGCCGAGGCCGAGCCGGCAGGCAGGCGGAGCGGAGCGCCGTGGGTGCCGGAGCTGGAGCCGGCCGATGCCGAGACGGTAAGCGGGCGGAGCGGAGCGCCGTGGGTGCCGGAGCTGGAGCCGGCCGACGCCGAGCCAGCTGGCGGGCGGAGCGGAGCGCCGTGGGAGCCGGAGCAGGCGCGCGCATGGCGGCGTCCGTTCGGGTCGGAGGTGGAGCCGCCGGCCTGGGGGAGCTCGCGCGGGGGCGCAGCGGTAAGGCAAGCGCGGACGTGTGGAGTAGTGTAGCTGGGCATGCACGCCTGTGAGTAGTGTAGCCGCACGTACGTAGCACGAGTACGTGCATGCGTGCAGGTATTGTACGTCATTTTTTTCTTTCGCTTCTCATATTTGTGGGTGGCTAGCTGAATCACACGGGTGAGGCCCACCGAGACGTCGAAGCGGCAGGCGGCCCGGAAAGGCGCAGGTGCACGGGACTGAGCCGACAGTGCGGGCGCGGACGCACGGGGCCGGAACCAGCGAAGCCGGCGCGCGGACGCGGAGGTATCTGGGACCTGCCTGGGACAGGGCCGGGCGGCACGACAAAGCCGACAAGCATGGGAGCCGACCAGCGCGCGGGAGGCCGCCAGGCGCGGGGACGAGCCGACGAGCGTGGGAGCCGGCCAGCGCGTAGGCAGCCGGTGGGTGCGGGAGCCGGCCAGCGCGCGGGAGGCCTCCAGGCGCGGGGACGAGCCAGCGGTGGGAGCCAGCCAATACGCGGAGAGCCAGTGGGCACGGGAGCCGGCTGGTGCGCAGGCAGACGGCTAGCGCAACAAGGGGCCGGCCGCGGGGACGCGGAGCAAGCGATGCCTGCAGGGCGTGAGTCCCGAACGACCGCGGCGCGAGTGAAGGCAGAGGGCGCGGGCACGGGGAAAGGTGCCATAGTGATGGAGATTGAGATGAGCTAAGCGTGAGGCAAGCCGAATGCATGTGCATTGTCTGACTCGCGTGTGGGCATTATACGGGGAGTGTTTGACTATTATCTGGGATGGTGTCTAGATTATGCACACAAGCTAAGCGAGCTTGGGTATGTGCGTGCGAACGCGGGCGGAAGAGCAGCGAGCGGACGAGCGACGCGATGCCACGGGCGCGCTGCCAGAGCAGCCATGGAGGGGTGACATCGAGGCCTCCGACGCGGAGGAGCAACGTGCACCGTGCATGCACGGCCGGGGTGACCGAGGCGACGCCCTGATGACCGCACCGAAGCGAGACATGGCGCGGGGGGGCGCCCGGCCCCGGTGGTGAGCGTGGGCGAAGGGACGGCGGCGATGCCGTGATGGCGTCGAGGCCGATGGCGAAGGAACGACATATCACACGGTCGCCTCGGGGGCGAGTTGATGTCGAGCCCTCGAGCGCGGCCGGAGAGGCGATGGCGACGCCACGGCGGAGTTGGCAAAGATGGCGAGGCCAACGACGATGGTGCGCCACCTCGTGCGGCCGCCCCAGGGGAGAGTTGATGTCGATCCCTCGAGCGTGGCCGGAGAGGCGGCGATGACGTCGCGGCGACGATGACGAAGATGCTCCCGTTCGGACCGCGGTTTCCAGCAGCAGCGGGCCCCATGGTGGGCGCCAACTGTCGTCGTTTTCTCACGGGGGGTCACGAGAGACGGCAGATGCCATGGGGTGGCTTGTGGAGGTGAGAGCAAGCCTGTCGTGGATGATCCGGGACGGGTATGCGAATAGCACGTGGTGGTTTACCCAGGTTCGGGGCTCTCCAGGGAGATAATACCCCTACTCCTGCATGTCTGTATATCTGTGGAGTATATGTTACATGGTTGCTCCTGGAGCTGTATTAGAGGAGGAAGAGGGAGCCGGCTGGTCCCCTCCTTGCCTCCCATGTATGCATGCGTGGGCATGAGTGAGAGGGAGAGAGAAAGATGCGAGGAGCTCCCGTGCCCCTGTCTGCTTGGAGGCTCCCCTGGTGCCTCTTATAAAGGGAGGCCCAGGGGACAAGGGATGGCCACCAACCACAGTCTGGTCGTGGGCGGGCCCCGGGACCGGTCGCGTCGCGGCACGGGTCGCCCTGGGCGGCGTCGTCTTGCGGAGTCTGGCCGGGGTCAGCGGTCGGTCGGCCGTCCTGTAGCCATGCTTGGGTGAGCGGCAGAGTGGTTGGGGGCAGGCCGCCACTGTAGCCATGCGGGTGCCGACCCCTGATGGGACGGGGCCCACTGTAGCCACGCGAAGCCTGTCGGGGGCATCCGATGCTGGGCCGGCTGGAGGAAGGAGCCGGACGGCGAGGCCTCAGCCGGCCAGCGCACCGAAACCGGCAAAGGAGTAGCCGGCATGCCCGGGCCGGGGGGGGGGGGGGGGGCGCATCTGGTAGAGCGTGGCCGAGCCGGCTAGCTATAGTGCCGTCAGGAGGAGCCGGCCAGCTATAGTGTTGTCAGCTTGCTTCTTCGTTTGTCTTGTTGGTCTTGGCATACCGGGGTGGCTTCCCCGATGCTTTAAAATGTTGAGTCGTCTCCTTGAGCGTACCCGGGGGTAATCCCCCCAACACGGATGACAACACTTTTTCAAAACAATCATGATACAATATGACAAAATGGTATCTCACTAGCGCTTTCTGAGACCGCAAAACATAAATACAGAGCACCTGTAAAGAACAAGCACTGACTAGACATTGTATTTCATGGTGAGATAGATCCAGTCATGCTCATACTCAATATCAATTAACAGCAAGCATACAAATGACGGTGGTGCTCTCTAACTGGTGCCTTTTATAAGAAGATGATGACTCAACAATAAAGTAAATGGAAAGGCCCTTCACAGAGGGAAGCATTGATTTGCAGAGGTGCCAGAGCTCGAGTTTTTAAAACAGAGATAAGTAATGATTTTTGAGCGGTATGCTTTCATTGCTCACATATCGACCAAGAGGTTTTCGACATCTTCCATGCTAGATACATTATAGGCGGGTCCCCAACAGAATGATAAAGTTTTTTACTCCCCCTCCACCACTCAGTCACACTCCATGGCGAGCCGAATCCATTGGTACCGTCCATACAAACACAGTTCTAGGGCAGTTTCGTTTAATTATATTTTACTTTTTATTTCGAGTATGGAACTGGGCATCCCGAATACCAACCAATTTCTCGTGAATGATAGTGAATCAACACATATCATGCGAATAACCCATCTAGCATGGAAGATACTGACGGCCCCTAGTCGGCACATCAGCGATTTGGGCATACAAAACAGAATGTTTATTTGAAGGTTTAGAGTTTGGCACATGCAAATTTACTTGGAACGGCAGGTAAATACCGCATATAGGTAGGTATGGTGGACTCATATGGAACAACTTTGGGTTTGAATAATTGGATGCACAAGCAGTATTCCCGCTTAGTACAAGTGAAGGCTAGCAAAATACTAGGGAGCGACCAACTAGATAGCGACACAGTCATCAACGTGCTTTGAGATTAACCAACATTGAATGCAAGCATGAGTAGGATATAAATCACTATGAACATAAATATCGTGGAGGCTATGTTGATTTTGTTTCAACTACATGCATGAACATGTGCCAAGTCGAGCCACTTGAATTGTTCAGAGGAGGATACCATCCTATCATACTACATCACAACCATTTTAATATGCATGTTGGCACCCAAAACAAACAATTATCCACTCTTACCTAATTAAACATGGCATGAATAACTATAATCTCTAGTTGTCATTCCAAATATGTTTCACCCATGATGAACTGATTTCGGAACGATGAGCTAATCATATTTAAACAAGCAAGATAGGTCGAGTTCATACCAGCTTTTCTCCATCTCAATATTTTCATCAAATGTCGTCATTATTGCCTTTCACTTGCGCGACCGAACGGTGTGGATATAATAAGAGTGCACATGCATTGGTGTAACATACTAAATTTTGGAATGTTATAATAAATATTAGAATGATTGTTTGATTTAGTGAGTTATTGAAATTGAGTGAAAAATTGAAAACTTTCAAAAAACTTTTGAATGAGAGGGAATGACATGACTTTCCCATATGCTTTTGGAATTCAAATTCCTACATTTCAAATTCAATGAGAGAAGATGACATGACTTATTCAATATAAAAACATTTGAAGAGTGAATTTGAAAACCTTTGAAATTTTCTGATATGGAGTTCCTTTCATATTTGATTTCCAATTTCAAGTTTGAAAGAATTGAAACCCTTGACAAATCTTGAGTAGAGGACATGGCCCTCCAAACCAGGGGTATTTTTTTGAAATATTTGAACCCTAAAACCCATGGGGTTATTTGAAAAATATTTGCAAAAAAAGAAATAAAGCCAATTTGAGCATTTTCTGAAAAACATTTTAAAACAATATTTATTTTGGCCTTGGAAAAATGTCCATCTTTTTGCATTTATTCTCCTGATCATTTTGATATATAGGATTTTAATTTTTTGATTTGATTTGATCCTCCAAATCACCTTTCCTTCTCTGTTTTTAAATAAAAGGAAACAAATCTCTAAAAAAAGAAAAACACCCGAGGCCCATATGGAAAGAATCCGGCCCAATCCCCTTCTTCCTTTCTTCTTCCTCCTCTGCCCCGATTCCCTTCCATCGTCGGAGCCACCACCGGATCCGCCGCGATCTCCCTCTCCCTTTCCTTTCGGACGATCACGAGGCTGCCTATAAAACCCCAACCCCTCCTCGAACCGTTTCCCCCTTCCCAAAACCCCAACGCCGTGCCCTCTGCCTCGCCAAATTGCTTGCCAGAGTTACCCACGACCACCATGCCATTGCCGACCCCGTGCTCGCCCTAGCCACTCCCCTCGCTACCCGAGCACACCATCCGCTCCACCACCCTCGCCCGCACCTCCCCGTGCACTAGCCCGTGCTCCAAAGCCACCGGAGCGACCACCCCGTCGACCACCCGAGCGCCATCGCCGCCTCGAAGCTCGTCGTCGTCGCCACCGTCGTCCCTGAGCTCACCTTCGACCACCTATGGACGCGTCGTTCACCGCCGCATTACCTGGACCCCTTCGCCGTCGTCCCTGACCACCGGAGCGTCATCCCCGTACGCACCCGAGCCGCCGGCCGCCATCGAACTTGCTGCAGTTGACCTCCCGCCGCGGTGAGCCTCTCCCCTCCGTTCAATCTTATTCCAAGAGCCCCGATTAGATCCCACGTACCCCTTCGGTTCTTTTAGAAGAACCGGCCAGTTTTCTGTTAAGTCATTATTAACCGAATCGTTTTTCTTTAAATTCTGGCCACCCGCTAGTTAGGCTAAACTGCACACAACATCAACCAATTAGAAAGTGTCACATAGCCCACCTGTTCGCTAGTTAGGATTTTTCTTTTTCTGTTTTCTGTTTTAAAACAGAATAGTTCTATTTTTGTTATCTTTATATCTTTTATGTTTTTAATTATTTTAATTTGATTCTTTTTGAATCATGTCACAAATTTTATTTAGTTCTGCAGATATAAAGTTTGAACATATTTGAATAATTTAAATTTGAATTCAAATAGATTTGATTCCGATCTTATTTTCTGAATATCTTGAGTTTAAAAATAAATTTTAAGTTGATTCTTTTTGCTACTTGTCACTAGTGACTTTATTTAACAGATGGAACAATTTGAGAATTTTTAGAATATTTCAAGTTAGTATTTTTAACAAAACAGTTTCTGTTTTAGTTCTTTTAGGTTTATTTCTACTTCTTTTGTTTTAATTATTTTTAATTTGTTTTCTTTTATATTAGTAGACAAGTTTTACTTTGTTTTATGTTAGTTAGCACTAATATTTCAACCAAGTTTATTTATATGTTATTTATTAGTTCTCTTGCATGGAATCAATTCTAGTTCAAACATAACTTGCAAGTTGGTTTCATTGCTAGTTTGATTTCCTATTTGAAAATATTTTTATAAATTGTTTTGTAAGTTTACCTTATATTAACTTAGTTGTTTTATAAATTGTTTTCTCTTATTTTATTATTTCTTTTGTTTTACTTGTAGTTAAGATTATTAGCTAGAAAACTTATAGTGTTTAGTGTGTTATTTATCATAGTTCTTAGTTGATTTTCAAAAGTAACTCTTTTGCTAGTAAAATATTTGCTAGAATACTTTTGTTAGGTTTTACTTTGTTGTTGTCTTACTATTTGAAAATAAGATTATTTGTAGAGAAAACCAACCATTGGTTGTGCTGATGAAGTTTTGTTGATTTAACTTTTGTCTTAAGTATTTCTTTCATCACAACCCTTTTGTGTTTGGTTTTGTGTTACTTGTTGATTGTTAGTATGATTGCTTGTATGAATGCAATGTTTGAATTATATAGATCTCATCGGAGAGTGACGAATAGTTCTATCAAGTTAAATTCCTGAGTGCGATTCTATCTTCATCAACCTACCAGGCAAGTTCACTTTGACCATCTATTTCATACCTATGTTTTACTGCATGTAGTGACATCATTCAACAAATCCTTCGAGTAGTGTTATTGAAAATTCTTGTAGTTAAGTAGAATGCATGAGGTAGGAACCCACCACTTGTTACTAAAGCCCCGGGAACACTAGTTATTTTGATGCTATGCTAAAGTAGACGGGGTCTGGTATGAGTATTCGTGAGTGGTGTGAGAAGGAGGACTACACGTCAAAACGACAACTTCATGAAGGCATCTTCAAGTCCTGCATCGTCAAGACCTCAAGACTTCAAGACTCGAGAAACAAGTTTTCCAATACGCACTACTGGGTGAATGATGGATTTGATGGGCATTCCTGGGGTAACCAGTGAATGGCCGGGATGCATGGAGAAGCGCCATGACATCTTGCGGAAAGCTTCACCCAGACTCAAAGAGACGGATGAATACTTCATGCCCGAAAGCTTACCTGTGTAGCCACAAGTCATTATGGGCTCTGGCTTGGTTGATCTTTGTTGTGACTCTAGCTGGGCAGTGCTACGAGATGTAGTCGACATTAGGATTGAATGGGCACTGACAGTAGTTAGGGAAACACTCTGAAAGACCATGTTTTGTTCGTCCTGTTCTCAAACACCATGTAGTGCGAGGACGTACAAGGAGGGAACAAATCTTGTGGGTAAAGTACACAACACTCTGCAGAGTTAAAACTTAATCGATTAGCCGTGTCCATGGTTACGGACAATTTGAGCCTCTAGACTTGGATCTATCTCTGAACTCTCAACACTAGACTGATAATTAATTGTGGGCAACTTATGATACTGGTGGGCATTAAGACATCGGTTGGCGGAACCATGTCATGTTAGGTAACTCTGTAGTGAAAACTCTTGACATTCCTTTGTTTTAGGAAAAGAAAAATAAAATCAGCTTTTATGCAAAAACTCAGACACAGAGCCACAAAGCCCTAATTCATATAGAATGGTCTTTATCTTCTGTTCTACTATGGTGATCTTGCCGGTACATTCAATGTACTGACCTACATGGCTGCAACGTCTTATGTTGCAGATACTTTTCTACGACGAGTAAGAGTACGATTCAGGGTTACGGTCTATACTCAACCTTCCATTGGTGTTTATTGGGACTGCACTCCCGTTGACTGTTGCCGCTGTGAATTAAGAGGTATATATCAACTTTACACTATTTACATGTGCTTGCACTTTGATATATACATTGATGTACTGTGTGTGCCAGCATACTGATCCAGGGATGTCACTAACACACAAAGACTTGATTCGTTTTGAGTCGGGTCGCTAGAAAAATGGTATCAGAGTACATGTTGACTGTAGGACGTAACCCTAAGAAATGGATTAGAGATATGAATACCTTGATATGAACAACTTTTGTTTTCACTACTCTCGTAACTTCTAAATTCTTTTACTGAACCCTCCCTATTTCAAACTATAGATGGAGAACTACACCCTGAACAAAAGAGAGGACTACGAAGATGTCGTCGGAGGCTCATTCCTCATGGAGCTAGTGCAGATGGTGAAGCTGCCGATACCTAAGATCAAGGTGAATAAGAGGAAGTCTAGATTCTGGGGCATCAAAACTAAAGTTTTTGGACGTGAAGAAGACCCCAAGACTGAAGACATCAACTATGGCACATTGACCAATGAATGTGAGATGGGCATGGACATTCCTGTCGTGGATTTATCACGGCAGATGTTCGACTGAACGGACTTGGATTCGAGGCCATCGCTGACGTGATGGACTCAAAGGGGTTGATTGGGACGAAGGACACGGGTTTACCCAGGTTCGGCCCCTCAAGTCGAGGTAATAGCCTACGTCCTGCTTGTGCTTGTATTGCTTGTTGTATTGATTACAAGGGAGCTAAAGCTTGACCTAGTTCTCGATCACCTCTCCTCTAAGCCGCCCCCGGGTCTGCCTTTATATAAGAGGTCAGGACCACGGGTCTTTACAATTGTCTAATCGAGTCTCATTGTCTATCCGAGTCTTACTCTATCTTCTTTATCCAAACTATCTCCGAGCGGCTTGCACGGCCGGGTCTTCTCAGTCCGGGCCACCTTGCGGCCCACACCATGAGTCGTCTATCTTCATGGGCCGTTGGCTTTATGACTCACCCTTGGGCTGGCTCACGAGCCATCAACATGACCCGGAGCCTTAAGGGTGGGTTATATTGCGGGGTTATATCCCCAACATTAGGCCCCAAATTGAATTGAGCTTGCTCACTTCATCCTTCTCTTTTTGCTCTTGGAGAGTCACCCGGTGATCACCCGATGTGACGTCACGAGATCTGCTGACGTATCATTGAATCTTTTATTAAATGGTTAACCCGAAAATCGAGGTGTCCGCCTCGGTCAAATCGTTTTCGTCGCCTAGATTTTCGTGCCTGCCTCGCCTCCTCTTTAAATAAGACTTGTGCAGGCGGAAACCTTCCTTCTCCCGCTCATTCTTCTTCTTCTTCTTCCTCCCGTCGTCGTCGCTCCAGCGTACTCGTCCTCCGGCACCGTCTCTGTAGCTTCACCAACCAGGCCGCTGCATCAACCTAACTCGTACCAGAACCTCTTCCGTGTCCATCGCTCCATCACCGGTGAGTCCTATCTCTCCCTTTAGATCCATCACCACCATAGTAGGGTTTGCGGGAATGTCCTCCGCCGCCGCTCGTGTTCCTCCATCGCCGCTGTTAGGGTATTCCGACGCCGTCGACGTATTTAGCGTGCATCTCCGTCATGCCGCCGCGCACAACGCAGCCGTGCGCAATGCGTGGACCGTCACAACTTTGTCTCATTCTTTCCTGTTCCGTCTGTTCTTCGCTTGGTCTAGAAATAAGACCCTATTTTCCTATTTTTGTAGATCCATAATTGCAGCGGTAGTTTGCGAAACCTATTTTTTCAGGACTTAGCCGATTTTCGCTCCTCCCTTCCTTGTTGAACTGCCAGACCTCTCCGACTCTCATTACCCGGACTATGGCGTAGTATTTGTAGAGCCCTTAAAATCGTAAGCCGTCATAGATATTGCTTGCTCTTAACTTGTCGTATCTTTAATTTTGCACAGTCTTTAAGCCGCCGCCATGTCCCGCGCTTCCAACTCATGCAACTGGGTCGGCTCTAGCGTCATAGAAGAGTACTTAGCGGATTTTGTTGACGCGGGCACTCTTCCTTCCAAGGAGGTCCTTCACTGGCAGGTTCCAGGTGATGAGACTTGGCCCTTTCCCCAACAAGGAGAGGTAGTGGTTTTCTCTAACCATATCAAGTGAGGGTTCGTGCCGCCCAACTCTAAATTTTTCCGTGACATTCTTCATTTGTACAAACTTCACCCTCAAGACTTGGCCCCCAACTCCGTTTCAAACATATGCAATTTCCAAGTGCTCTGCGAAGCCTTCCTGCAAATCAAGCCATCCGTGGGATTGTTTCGAGAGTTCTTCTATGCCAACCACCAAACCAAAATGAAAGGCGGTCCGAGTCTGGAACTTGGCGGTATTTCCATTCAACGACGCAGAGACATCATTTTTCCGGCTGTGGAGATGCCGAGTCATCCAAAGGATTGGAATAAGACTTGGTTCTACTGCAAGGACACCTCTCCTGAAGATGAGCGCCCATTGCCGGGTTATCGCCCCTCCCGGCTTAGGACAGATTCAGAGCTTCCTGGCCGGCTCTCAGTTTCAGAGCGTGCCAGGTATGAGCCGGCTCACGCCAAGATCAAGGCACTCATGGACAATAGTATGACCGGTCTGGATTTGATTCGCTGCTGGATTTCATGGCGGATCATGCCCTTAACCGTAGAAGCCGGCTTATGTTTAAATATGAACGCAAATATGATAGCTCCTTGTGCTTCAGCAAATCAACCTTGACAGAGGATGACATTACCACTGTCATCCGAAGCCTTGTCCATGAAGCCCCCGGCTCATGCAACGCCATTGGCCTAGCACCTTTCACCGTCAACAATCCGGCTCCAGATGTGAGTTAATTTCTTTCCCATCCTTCTCTTGGATATTGCTTGTACCTTGATGATTTATTATTCTCCAGGTTATTTTCGCTGGCCGACTCTGATTACTGGAAGAAGGAGTACGTCCCTCCTCTGAAGAAGCTCAAGAAGAAGGCCCCAGCCAAGAAGCCAAAGAAAGATGCCCCGCGAGAGGAGTGGTTCGAACCGCCATAGTCATCCAGCTTAGAGGTAAAATTTTAGTTGTTTGCTTGATTCTTTGCCTTCCTGTTTTACTAATGCTTGTTTTACTCGTAGGATGAAGTGGAGACCAGCTACGCCAATGCCCCTGAGGTAAACTATGTCTCTTGTGGCTCAAAATATTTTGTCCCCCGAAAGTCGCGGCGGGTTGCTAGAAAAGTTCCTCTTTCTCATCCTCTCGCTTACCTGGATCCCGATTTTCTTTTGAAAAAGCAACAACAGGCTGAACGTCGCCAGAGCCGGAGCGCCGCCTCTACTGAGCTTATGTCCGGCTTGCCAAACTCGCCGGCTCCGAAGAAATGTCCTGCTGAGGTATGTGTTCCTGTTTGATTCATTTCTCTTTATAACCTTCATGCCGTCTCATCCTTGTTGAATTTCATCTCAGAAGTCGCCCTCCTTCGGCGACTCTTTGACGACCGTTCTGCTGCCTTTGAGGATCAACCCGCTGTAAGTGCCTTTACACTATAATATCCGGTTCTTTGTAGGGTAGTAACATCCTTAGGATTCTCACTTTTCTCCCTTGCAGTGCTCAAGCCAAGCGTCGGAAGACCAACAAGCCCTCCCCCAGTCCTGCCGCTAAAGAGCCGGAGCAGGAACAACCGGAGGAGCCACAACCGGATGTAGATCCGCCAATTGTTTCCACTGAGCCAGCTGCTGAAGATATCATGCCGGAGAGCCCTCTAAGGGGTCCTTTAAAGCAGCCAAGTCCTGCCAAGGCCACTACAACTCCGGAGGTTATGATCACCGGCTCTTCTCTCCAGTCCCCTTCAGCTCATGTGCTGACCAGGCATAAAGAGTCTACCGAGGCCTTCGAGAAGCTGGATTTCGACTCTTCCCTTGAGAAGATGACGACCGAAGAACTCCACGCCAGGTATATAAACCGGCTTACCACCAGCCGGGATCTGGAGCTTCGGCTGGTAACTTTGATGAAGACAAGATATGAGGTATTCCTCTTGCTGCTATAACTTTACTTAGCCCCCAAGGGCCGGTTCAATCTAGTTAAGAGGTGAACCGGGTCTTTCCTGATCCTCTATAGAAAATCCAAAGCCTTTGTCCCCAAGGGCCAGCTCAACATGTTAGAATTGGGTCGGATCTTCACTGTAGATAACGTGAATAACCAATGGTAGCCCCCAAGGGCCGACTCAAACTTGATGACATTGAGTCAGAGATTTCATTATAAGCAAATTTTAAGAGCCATATCGTAGCCCCCAAGGGCCGACTCAAACTTGACGACGTTGAGTCAGAGCTTCCATTATAAGCAAATTTGAAGAGCCATATCGTAGCCCCCAAGTTCCGAATTAACTTTGATGAACATGAGATGGAATTGTGTTGTAAGCTCGAAAATCAAATATACATTAGCCCCCAAGTGTCAAACATATTGCTTGCAATCTACTTTGAGACTTGCATAATTTTGTCTTTAACTTTATTTACTTGATATGACTTCCATTCTAGCGACTTATCCTGTATTTTGACGTGTCACAGGAAGCTTTAAACGAAGCCGGGTCACAATTGATGGACCTGAAGACCAACTTGGCGGCTCAACAAGAAGCCCGCAGCGTCGGCGATGAAAAGTGCCGGCTTCTCTCTGAAGAGCTGGCCACAATCAAGGCTGATTTTGCTGCCCTTAAGGAGTCAACTGATTCTGAGAAGACCGCCTTGACCCAATGGGCGGATGACGCCGACCAGCGGTTGATAGCTGTGGCGGATGAACTTCAAGGCTTGAAGGGCCACATAAGCAAAATGTCAGCCGCCCTCTTTGGTAAGCTTCTGACAACTTTGTGTTTCAAATAGTTTCATTATGTACTTAGACTAGCAACTCATCTGAATTGTCCGGTTTATACAGGTCCTAGGAGCCAGCAGTTGGCTTCTCATAGCCTGCTACTATTGAAGGCCATCTACACCTTAACTGAGCAGTTGTACTGTGGTGCAATCTGCACTATCAAGGCCGTGCAATATAAGGACAAAATTCCGGCGACTCTGAGGGGTGTCTTAGAGCTCTTCTTCACCATGCCGAAATAGATCGTCGAACTCAAGAAGTCAGCCGCCCGCCAAGGGGCCATTGCAGGCATCAGCCGGGCTTTGGCTTTTGCTCCGGCCTAACAGCCGCTGAGATGATGGAAGGCTTCCCTTCAAGAAAATATGACGGCTCGGAGTTTCCTGACGCTGACTACAGCCGGGGCATGAAGGAGTCCCGAGTGTTAGCTTCTGTCTTGGCGGAGGAGGTTGATTTGTTGACTTATCAAGCAGTGTATGACCCGAAGCAGAAGAGAGTCCGGGGTCCTCTGTACGAGTCCAAAGACTTGACGCCTGCCCGGAGTAAGGACCTCTTTGCTCCATATCTTGACCCATCACCCTTTTTTGAGGGCTCTTTTGCGGCTCTAACGAACTGCAATTGGGATTTGGACAGCCTCCAGATCAAGGCCTCAGAAGAGCCAGCGCAGGATGACCCGCCAGCTAACTAGCTGCTGCTTTAAGATCTTTGTATCAGCTTAACCCGCCGTGTGACGGCTGAAAAAACTTTGTCTGAAATTTTGATCTCCTCTGGGAGTGTAATAGCTAGATGAAAACTTGTCTGAAATTTGTCTTATAAGATGATCCGGCTTTTGGTCTGCCATTTGTCTTCGTATGCTTTGAGCTATTTACACTTGCCTTGTCATCATATAAGACACCTGTAGCCAAGATTAGGTAAGCCACACCCGGAGGTAGTGACTCCCTCTTTGATAATTACGGCCAATCTGGTTAGCCGGAAATGGCATAAAGCCTGGCTGATAAGGCATTTAGAAGATACACCCAGAGGTAACAATATGGCGTAAATGCCGGCGGATAAGCGTTAGAAGCTGTACCCGAAGGTAAGAAGCCGCTCTCGCCGCGGCTAATTTTTCCTTAGCCGGATTTTTATGAGAACAGTTAATAGGCGTTAGAAGCTGTACCCGAAGGTAAGAAGCCACCGTTCATCGCAACTAAGTTATCTTAGCTATTTTTACATGGCCTTAGTCTGGCTAATAGGCATTAGAAGCTTTACCCGGAGGCAGAAAGCCGCTGTTCGCGGGTCATGAGACGTTAGCTACCCGTCGGTAAAAAACCTCTCATAACTGCGGCTAAACTGGTTAGCCGGAGATGGCATAGAGCCGGCTAATAGGGTGTTAGAAGCGATACCCATCGGTAAGAAGCCCCCTTTAGCAATTACGGCATAACCCGCCGGCGGATAGGCGTTAGAAGCTGCACCCGAAGGCGAGAATCCGTCCTCGCCATGACTAATTGCCTTGGTCGGTTTTTTTTGTGGCAAAATGCCTATCTTAATAGGTGTCTACCACCGTTCAGCAGTACGATGCCAAGCGCCGGCGGATAGGCGTTAGAAGCTGCACCCGAAGGCGAGAAGCCGCCCTTGCCACGACTCATTGTTTGGAGCCGGATTTTGTGGCATAACGCCTGGCTACTAGGCATCTACTGCCGTTCGCCGACCTTAGTTGATGTATCAACCGGAATATTGCTTAATCTTCTCGTATGAAATAGCAGAGGCTTCCTTGTTTATTCACATAATTGTGGTATGTACGATGATGGTGTACAACGGTAGTTCTTTACACCCTTAGGTGAAATAAGACCGGAGATGCGCGATGTTCCATGGCCGACGGGTCTCCTGACCCGCCGTATCTGAGTCGTCTCGGACATTGATGAGGTAATATGACCCGTTGTTGAGATTTTTACTCACCACAAAGGGTCCTTCCCATGGAGGTGATAGTTTATGCATATTTGTCTGGTCTTGAATCAGCCGGAGCACCAAGTCGCCCTCCTGGAACGTCCGGGTCTTGATCCTGCGGCTGTGATAGTGGCGCAGGTCTTGTTGATAAATTGCCGACTGGGCTGCTGCTAACTCTCGCACCTCTTCCAAAGCATCCAATGCATCTCGGTGCGCCATCTCGTTGTTTGTCTCAAGATAAGCCGCCACCCTTGGTGAGTCATGCCAGATGTCGCTGGGTAAGACGGCCTCAGCGCCGTACACCATAAAGAAGGGCGTGAAACCCGTGGACCTGTTAGGGGTGGTCCTGATGCTCCATAAGACAGAAGGTAATTCTTTGACCCAACACCCGGGCGTTCGTTGCAAAGGAACCATAAGTCGCGGCTTAATTCCTCTTAGAATTTCCCGATTGGCGCGCTCCGTCTGACCGTTGGACTATGGATGTGCCACGGCTGATATATCAAGCCGGATATGCTCTTCATCATAGAATTTCTTCATAACCCCCTTGGATAGATTTGTAACATTATCAGTGATGATGCTGTGCGGGTAACCAAAGCGGTAGATTAGCTTTTTGATAAACAGAACTGCTATAGCTGCATCACATTTGCTGACCAGCTCTGCCTCTACCCACTTGGTAAATTTATCAACCGCCACCAGGAGGTGCGTTTTCCTGTCCTTGGACCTCTTGAAAGGCCCTACAATGTCCATCCCCCAGACCGCAAACGGCCAAGTGATTGGTATCATCCTTAATTCTTGAGCCAGAACATGAGCACGCCGGCTAAATTTCTGACAGCTGTTGCACTTACGGACTAAGTCCTCTCCATCTTTGTGAGCCGTCAACCAGAGGAACCCATGCCAGAAAGCCTTGGCCACCAAAGATTTCGAGCCGGCATGGTGCCCACAATCTCCAGCGTGGATCTCACTCAAGATCTACCGGCCCTCCTCTGGTGAAACACAATGTTGAAAAACCCCTATTACACTACATTTATGCAACTCACCGTTAATTATCGTCATGGACTTATAATGGCGGGTGATGTTTCTAGCCAGATCTTCATCCTGTGGTAACTCGCCCCGGGTTAAATAGTCTAAATAAGGAATATTCCAATCTGGGATAACATGTAGAGTCGCCACCAATTCTTCCTCCGGGTTAGGAACAGCCAAATCCTCCTCTGAAGGTATCTTGACAGTCGGATGATATAAGACGTCCAGAAAAACATTAGGCGACACCGGCTTACATTGTGAACCTAGCCGTGATAATGCATCAGCCGCCTCGTTCTTGCGACGATCAATGTGATCTACCTGATACCCTTTGAAATGACCCGCAATAATATCAACCGCCTGCGTATAAGCCGCCATCCATGGGTCTTTGGAGTCCCAAGTGCCAGAAACCTGCTGAGCTACTAGATCGGAATCGCCCAAACACCTAACCCGGCTCAAATTCATCTCTTTGGATAATCTAAGACCATGAAGCAAAGCCTCGTACTCAGCTGCATTGTTAGTGCAAGTGAACATGAGCCGGAGCACATAACAAAACTTGTCACCCTTTGGGGATGTCAGGACAACCCCTGCTCCAGACCCCTCTAACTGCTTGGACCCATCAAAATGTATAGTCCAATATGTATTATCTGGCTTTTATTCAGGAGCTTGGCACTCTGTCCAATCATTGATGAAATCTACCAAAGCTTGGGATTTGATCGCCGTGTGAGGAACATACTTTACATTAAGAGGTCCCAGCTCTAAGGCCCATTTGGCAATCCTCCCTGTGGCTTCTCTGTTCTGGATAATATCCCCCAACGGAGCAGAACTGACCACAGTTACCTGGTGCCCTAGAAAGTAGTGCTTTAACCTGCGATTGGCCATAAAAACCCCGTACACCAGCTTCTACCAGTGCGGATATCTCTGCTTAGATTCTGTCAGGACCTCACTGATATAATAAACTGGCCTTTGCGTGGGATACTCCTTCCCAGCCTCCTTGCGCTCGACCACAATTGCAACACTGACCGCTCTGTGGTTAGCCGCCACATAAAGGAGCAACGATTATTTCTTAGCCGGAGCGGCTAACACTGGCGGCTCAGTGAGCTGTTTCTTAAGAGCCTCAAGTGCTTCACCCGCCGCCTTGCTCCAGGCAAACTTGTCTGTCTTTTTCATCATCTGATATAAAGGAATAGCTTTCTCTCCAAGACGGCTTATGAACCGGCTCAATGCAGCAATCCGCCCTGCTAAGCGCTGAACGTCGTTAATGCAAGTTGGCTCTCTTAGAGAAGTAATAGCTTTGATTTTGTCTGGGTTAGCCTCAATGCCATGCTCAGAGACCAAAAAAGCCAAAAGCTTCCCTGCTGGAACACCAAAGACACACTTGGTCGGGTTAAGCATCATCTTGTAGACCCGGAGATTGTCAAAGGTTTCCCTTAGATCCTCCAAAAGGGTCTCCTTCCTTCTAGATTTGACCAGGATGTCATCTACATAAGCATGAACATTACGGCCAATTTGACTGTCAAGGCAGTTCTGCACGCATCGTTGATAAGTTGCCTGGGTGTAATGAACACCGTCTTCTCCTAGTCCTTCACTGCCATCTTGATCTGATGATAACCTGAGTAAGCATCCAAGAAGCATAAACTTTCACATCCGGCTGTAGCATCGATGATCGGATCAATTCGAGGGAGGGCAAAAGGATCAGCCGAACAAGCCTTGTTAAGGTCCATGTAGTCCACACACATACTCCCGGTGCCATTCTTTTTGAGCACTAGCACCGGGTTAGCCAACCATTCCAGGTGAAAAACTTCCACAATAAAGCTAGCAGCCAAGAGCCAGGCAACTTCTTCCCCAATAGCCTTGCGCCTCTCCTCATTGAACCGCTGTAGGAACTGTTTGATCGGTTTAAACTTTGGATCCACACTAAGGTTATGCTCAGCGAATTCTCTCGGTACACCCGGCATGTCAGAAGGTTTCCAAGCAAAGATGTACCGATTCTCACGGATGAATTCAATGAGCACGCTTTCCTATTTGGGATCCATATGAGCTCCAATGATGAACTGCTTAGATTTGTCGCCCGGATTGAAATCTACTGCCTTGGTATCATCCGCTGAAAATTTGAGGGGCGGCTCAACCTCTGTGGTCGGCTTTTTCAGGGGGGGTCATATCCTCCGGATCAACATTCTCCTTATAAAACTTAAGCTCCTCCTGAGCACAACTGGACTCTGCGTAAGCTGCATCCCCTTCTTCACACTCAATAGCCGTGTTTTGGTTACGATGAACGGTGATGGTACCGTTTAAGCCGAGCATCTTGAGCTGCAAGTAAACATAGCAGGGCCAAGCCATGAACTTAGCATAAGCTGGCCGTACAAATAAGGCATGATATGGGCTCTTTATCTTCACCACCTCAAACCATAAGGACTCCACTCTGTAGTTGTATTCATCGCCAAAAGCTACCTCCAAAGAAATCCTGCCCACTGGATGCGCCGACTTACCCGGCACCACACCATGAAAAACAGTGGACGAAGGTTTTAAGTCCTTGTCGAGCAACTTCATCCGCCGGAAGGTGTCATAATAAAGGATATTTATGCTGCTACCGCCATCCATGAGCACTTTGTTCAACATATATCCACCCACTTGGGGAGCCACAACCAAGGCCAGCCGCCCCGGGTCATCAACGCTGTTGTTGCTGTTGTTGATTATTATTGCCAGCATGCAACTGCTGTCCCCCGTGATTATCCTAACCCGGATGACCGGATGCTGAACTGCCAAAGCCAAAACTGGCTCCTGACCCGCCAAAACCAAATCCAGCTCCTGACCCGTCACGTCCTGGGCCGCCTGGCGGACCGCCCCCACGATGGTTAGGCTATGTGACATATCGCTTGAACCTCTGCATAAAAGAACAACTCTCCCATGTATCATTTGCTGGTCAATTAGGCAAACTATGATTCGAACAAGGTCGCTTAAGTATCTCTTCCATGTTTGAGGAAAAATTATCCCTATTGGAGGGTGGCCCAAACCTCCTGTTGCCTTTGGGGTGATTTTGCTAGGCGTTTGTGTTGGCCACCAGATCTGACCCGGCCTCTGGATTCTTATGTTTGCTCTGGTTACCATTGTTCACTGTGCCCTTTCTTTGGTTGCCCTTCTTGCCTTGACTAGCCTTTTCCTCATCAGAACCCGGATCCTTCGTGCTGTCTGAGTCGGCGTACTTCGTGAGATCCGTCATGAGCTCCCACATGTCCTGACACGTACGCTTGAGCTGGCCAAGTTTCTTCTTTAAAGGAACAAAATGGCAATTCTTTTCTAAAATCAACACCGCTTGAGCCGCCGTGATCTGCTCTGATGAGTGGATAATTGTTGAGACCCGCCATAACCAATGCTGAGCCGACTCGCTTTCCTGTTGGACATAGTGATCAAGATCCACAATGGTAATAGGCTGCTTGCACGTCCCTTGAAAGTTTTTGATGAACCGAGCCCTGAGCTCTGCCCATGAATTGATGGTATTGGGTGGCAACCCTTTTAACCATGTACGAGCCGGGCCTTCAAGCATCATGATAAAATATTTGGCGCAAACCGCCTCACTAACATCTAGCATCTCCATGGACAGCTCATAGCTTTCCACCCAAGCCTCAGGGGGTAGATCAGCGGTGTAATTTGGGACCTTGCCGGGACCTTTAAAGTCTTTCGGCAACCGCTCGCTCCGGAGAGCCGGCGATAGACACGGCAGCCCCCCCGTCCTGGGGATTACACCTGCCCCTATGGAAATGGAAGGCCCGGGCTCTTGGCAAGTCAGCCTAGCTAGCGCCTCTTGTGGGCTTCCTGCATGGTCTACACGTGCCTGTTCATGTCTTCGCGGTCGGTGACCCGTTGGAATTTCCCTGTGATGGTTACTGTTGGAACCTGCTGGTGACTCGTAGCGCCGGCTAAAGCTATGGCTGGGAAGAGGGGTTGAATGGACGCGACTCCGGCTGTGAGCATACCTCTCCTGCTGGGCCATGGCTGTCTGCAAGTACCCGATGGCGTTTCGGAAATCCTCCGCAAAGGGTGCTTCATCCGGGATAGGGATCGTCTCAAGCCGGGTGGTAGCTCCTACCATGTTCTCGGCCGGGTTAGAATAATGACCCGCCGGTGTTGGAAAGCCCCCAGGTGAAATTGGGTTATTTTGGGGCGGATGAGTCGCTAGGCGCTCCGTTGGGCGGCTCTTGGGCACGCCCGCGGCTCGCCCCGCGCCGGGGGTACTAAAGAGGTTCCTTGCTTCATAACACTCTAGTAGACGGGACTGATGCCTCCTCCTGTGTACCGCCGCTGCTGACCTTTGCTCCATCCCTAGACGGAAAGCATCTGTCTTGATACATTCTGCTTCTTCTTCCATCTGGACTTTGAACTCAGCCATCCTTTGTCGTTCCTTTGCCATTCGGCCCTTGATCCGTGCAATCTCTATATTCTGAGCTACTTGATTATCTGATGTCATTTCAGTGTCCATGAGAGCCGTAAGTTCATCCATTAGCTCCATAAGAACTTGAGCCGGTGGCGGCGGGCTATCACTGGAAGCGGCGGCTCCCGCAGCTGTACTACCAGCGGCTGGGGCTGATCCGGCCATGAATACCGCCACATGAACTGGAGGTTTTAAAGCATCCGACTCGAAGCCATCCGACTTAGAGTATGCATTGTCACATCCCCCAAGGCCATCATTGCGGAGCTGGTACACTGATTCTGTTTCTCCACTTGAAGATTCACCTTGTGAACAGACAAGGGTTTCCTGTGACCTGGAAGCTTCCAGATCCCTACCTTGCGTGAAGCCTATGAAGACATGCTTCTGACACGGATTGGCGCGAATAGGCTGCACGTTACTTGCAGGTTGGAGATGCCGAGCCAGCTCGATGATGTTGGTGCAGATGTCCGGCCCGAGTGTAGATCCATCAGCCTTTCCGATGAAAACATGGATCGCGCCGAACGGGACCTGGGATCCATACTCCACGGACTCAGCATCAAGCCCCCAGCCGGCATCGTTGATGTAGAGCCGGCCATGGCGAGTCTTTCTCATCCTTCGGACCACGTATCCCTCGAGCCCTGGGAGAGAGCCCTTTGAGAACTCAACGCCACCAAGCGCAGGCCCCACGGTGGGCGCCAACTGTCGTGGATTTATCACGGCAGATGTCCGGGTGAACGGACTTGGATTCGAGGCCATCGCTAATGTGATGGACTCAAAGGGGTTGATTGGGACGAAGGACATGGGTTTACCCAGGTTTGGCCCCTCAAGTCGAGGTAATAGCCTACATCCTGCTTGTGCTTGTATTTCTTGTTGTATTGATTACAAGGGAGCTAAAGCTTGACCTAGTTCTCGATCACCTCTCCCCTAAGCCGCCCCGGGTCTTCCTTTATATAAGAGGTCAGGACCACGGGTCTTTAGAATTGTCTAACCGAGTCTCATTGTCTATCCGAGTCTTACTCTATCTTCTTTGTCCAAACTGTCTCCGAGCGGCTTGCACCCCCGGGTCTTCTCAGTCCGGGCCACCTTGCGGCCCACACCATGAGTTGTCTATCTTCATGGGCCGTTGGCTTTACGGCTCACCCTTGGGCCGGCTCACGAGCCATCAACATGACCCGGAGCCTTAAGGGAGGGTTATATTGCGGGGTTATATCCCCAACAACTGTTGTCCATGATGCCATTGCACGTCTGAGCTATCGTCATCGTGCTGAGTTGTGCAACCACTACTTTGGAAGGCTTGGATGGCAGAAGCCTGATGGAGCACTCATCAACCTGACCGACGAACAGAAGATGAAGTTTTCACCCGTACTTGTGTACAATCAAGAACTGGAGCACTACATCAAGAACCTTCAAATGGACCTTCTCTCAGAGTTATTTGAGAATGAAGCACTTCGTGAGAGCCTCAAGAACGAGAAGCTGAAGGTAGCCAATCTGAAGAAACATGATCCCGAGATTCAGAAGCTTCATCAAGACTTGAAGAATAGTCAGGCCATGGCTCATGCTGGAGACGTTGGAATTCGGAAGCTCAAGAACCAACTCCTGGAACTACAGGGACGACACCGGAAACTTCGCATCAACAGGGAAAATCTGGTAGAAGAACTTGAGAATGTCAAGCATGACCAGAAGAAGCGCACTGAAGACGAAGACATGATATAGACTAGCTTAGTAGTAGCCCCACCATGAGAGAATAAAGGATAAACGTTTTTACGATTTCAATGATCGACCATACCAACCTTATGTGGGTGGCGATACTATAGTTTGTTTGAACTTTATGAATGTGTGGACTTGATTTTGATGTCTTTGAGTTGTTTGTATCCCTTCCCTCTCTCTGTCTCTCTCTCCTACGCATCTCATCCCAAAACCTTAGACACAATAGATGGTGAATGAAGCTAGACTTGAATTCTCTGGACCAATGACCCGACTGGAGGTAGAAGCATGGATTCAAAACATGGATGAAAATGAGTTGTTGATGCATAAACTGGGATTTTGCTAAAGTACAAGGATATAATAGAATATGGTAAATGGATTAGAAGCTTGGTTTGGATGATATGGATGCTTACCCAAGAAGAAACATATGTTAATTTTGAGTACCCTTTTCTGACACCTACAGATGACCACCCTTTATGAGTCTTTCATCAAGGGCTCGGAGATGACCATGACCCTGACTAGTGATCATGATTACCCATGGATCCTGAAGGATATGATGAAGCACATCCATCTTGAAGGAGATGCAGTCTACAAAGGCTACCCATGCATGGAAAATGGAGTGGAACTCTGGTATGTGGAGGTACACCTCCACCGTGTGAAAAGAGTTTGCCCAAAGACTATGGGACAATACTTTTTCATATCTCATGTACCACGAGCAACTTTCTTTGACGCTGTTCATGAAGCTGCCATGGAAGCCATACGTCAGATTGGAGAAATACTTGAATTAAGACCCCGTCATACTCAGGAATACCTGCATGAGGTGCATACGAAGATGATGGAGATGAAGCTCATGTCCACCCTGATCAAGCAAAAGATGGATGATTTGAAGGATCACATCGCAAAGTTCCAGTGGTACTAAAATATCTCCAAGGGGGGATAAATGAATAAAGTTGGGAGTGATGCTGGACCATACCAAACTATGTGGATGGCATCATTTGTAATAAAATACTTTTAGGAGTTTTAAGAAGTGATTGAGGATGTAACAAATGATTGAATTCGAGAAGAAAGCTAGAATGGACTAGTTAAGATGGCAATAACTGTATCGTGAAGCACTCTTGTTTTCATGAGATTATTTTTTAACGGAAGTCTCAGAGTTTGTAATAAATTCATGAGATCAATGGAAATTATGGTGTCATGATTCTCGTATGTTGAATTATATGAACTGTTACTCTATGAACAAAGATCACTGACCATTTTCGAGGATATGAGAAAATATCGTCTATGCAGGCATGTGTACATTTCATTTTAAGTGTGGTAGTAACCACAAGGACAAATGAATGAAGAAAATACCATTCATGTTAAGGAGTTTGGATAACTAAATACAGGTGAAGAGAATGTGGAAACATATCCAAGTATGTGGATGACAACACCTAAAATAGTATACCTTGGATTTGAATATGATGAACCAAAACCTCTATTGGTAAACAGACCAATGGAAAGGAAAACATATCCAAGCAATAGAACCTGTATAAGGGATGGATCTCATGGTTTCATGAAGGTTGCCCAAAGATCATGAAACAAGAAGTTGTGATTGGATCAGCAAACATTTTCTTAGGAGTATACTATAACCTGAGAATTGTGAAGGAATGCTAGATCTTTTGTTAAGCTTGCAGAATCAATGGATTTGTCCAAACTTCATTCGTTGATAAGAGAAATTTCTGCAATGCTTGTGAGGAAGCCCAAGTGTTAGAATACGAGATTCACTAAACCTTATACAAGGTAATGATTTCAGTGCGACATGGCTTGGCCACCATGACGACTTACTATTATCATTCTCTTGCTATTCAGGATGGTAAATCTGATTGACTTACCCATAGTAAAGAGACGACATTCTTTGGAGCTTTTGTTTAAGCCTTAGAATGGTATGATGAAAATCCCTTGTACATGGCAGTTGTTGCCACATGTAGGAATTTTACGATGAGGAATGATGCCAAGACCCATTTCACTGCAGGATAACCACTAATGATAGACCACCATGAGATCTCCGATAAGTTACTTAGAATGAATGTCAGACTTATCAGCTAAGAAGACCCAGTATCGGAGGAAATACATTTTGTTGTGAAAACACAAGATTTTGATATAACGGAAGATCGTCACCAAGGAAGTTACTGTGAAGAATGTGGACAAACAGATGCACCACAGGATTGCCATGATTTTGAGGGACCAGTAACTCTCATTTTAAGTGTGGTAGACCCCACACCTTCTTGGTCAATGGATTTGCTAGAAGACACCAAACCCTAACCTTTTCTTGCTAGCCTCTCCAAATCTCGAGGACGAGATTCATTTTAAGTGTGGTAGGTTTGTAACATCCCAAGTTTTGGAATGTTATAATAAATACTAGAATGATTGTTTGATTTAGTGAGTGATTGAAATTGAGTGAAAAATTGAAAACTTTCAAAAAACTTTTGAATGAGAGGGAATGACATGACTTTCCCATATGCTTTTGGAATTCAAATTCCTACATTTCAAATCAGTGAGAGAAGATGACATGACTTCTTCAATATAAAAAGATTTGAAGAGTGAATTTGAAAACATTTGAAATTTTGTGATATGGAGTTCCTTTCATATTTGATTTCCAATTTCAAGTTTGAAAGAATTGAAACCCTTGACAAATCTTGAGTAGAGGAACCTAACCCTCCAAACCAGGGGTATTTTTGTGAAATATTTGAACCCTAAAACAGATGGGGTTATTTGAAAAATATTTGCAAAAAAATAAATAAAGCCAATTTGAGCATTTTCTGAAAAACATTTTTTTAAATATTTATTTTGGCCGTGGCAAAATGTCCATCTTTTTGCATTTATTCTCCTGATCATTTTGATATATAGGATTTTAATTTCTAGATTGGATTTGATCCTCCAAATCATCTTTCCTTGTCTGTTTTTAAATAAAAGGAAACAAATCTCTAAAAAAAGAAAAACACACGAGGCCCATATGGAAAGAATTTGGCCCAATCCCCTCCTTCGTTTCTTCTTCCTCCTCTGCCCCAATTCCGTTCCATCGCCAGAGCCACCACCGGATCCGCCATGATCTCCCTCTCCCTTTCCTTTCAGACGACCACGAGGTTGCCTATAAAACCCCAACCCCTCCTCGACCCGTTTCCCCCCGAAACCCCAACGCCGTGCCCTCTGCCTCGCCAAATCACTTGTCGGACTTACCCATGGCCGCCGCGCCATTGCCGACCCCGTGCTCGCCCTAGCCACTCCCCTCGCTACCCGAGCACACCATCCACTCCACCACCCTTGCCCGCACCTCCCCGTGCACTCACCCGTGCTCTAGAGCCACTGGAGCGACCTCCCCGTCGACCACCCGAGCGCCATCGCCACCTCGAAGCTCGCCGTCGTTGCCACCGTCGTCCCCGAGCTCACCTTCGACCACCTCTGGACGCGTCATTCACCGCCGCATCGCCTGGACCCCTTCGCCATTGTCCCCGACCACCGGAGCGTCATCCCTGTCCACACCCGAGCCGTCGGCCGCTGACGAACTCGCTGGAGTTGACCTCCCGCCGTGGTGAGCCTCTCCCCTCCGTTCGATCTTATTCCAACGGCCCCGATTAGATCCCGCGTACCCCTTCGGTTCTTTTAGAAGAACCGACTGGTTTTCTGTTAAGTCATTATTAACCGAATCGTTCTTCTTTAAATTTTGGCCCTCCGCTAGTTAGGCTAAACCGTGCACAGCATCAACCAATTAGAAAGTGCCACATAGCCCCCCTGTTCGCTAGTTAGGATTTTTCTTTTTCTGTTTTCTGTTTTAAAACATAATAAGTCTGTTTTTGTTTTCTTTATATCTTTTATGTTTTTAATTATTTTAATTTGATTCTTTTTGAATCATTTCTCAAATTTTATTTAGTTTCTGTAGATGTAAAGTTTGACCATATTTGAATAATTTAAATTTTGATTCAAATCTTATTTTCTGAATATCTTGTCTTTAAAAATAGATTTTAAGTTGATTCTTTTTGCTACTTGTCACTAGTGACTTTATTTAACAGTCAGTATAATTTGAGAATTTTTAGAATAACTTAAATTAGTATTTTCAACAAAATAGATTCTGTTTTAGTTCTTTTAGGTTTATTTCTATTTCTTTTGTTTTAATTAATTTTTAATTTGTTTTCTTTTTTATCAGTAGACAAGTTTTACTTTTTTTATGTTAGTTAGCACTAATATTTCAACCAAGTTTATTTATATGTTATTTATTAGTTCTCTTGCATGGAATCAATTCTAGTTCAAACATAACTTGCAAGTTGATTTCATTGCTAGTTTGATTTCCTATTTGAAAATATTTTTATAAATTGTTTTATAAGTTTACCTTCTATTAACTTAGTTGTTTTATAAATTGTTTTCTTTTATTTTATTATTTCTTTTCTTTTACTTGTTGTGAAGATTATTAGCTAGAACTTATAGTGTTTAGTGTGTTATTTATCATAGTTCTTAGTTGATTTTCAAAAGTAACTCTTTTGCTAGTAAAATATTTTTTAGAATACTTTTGTTAGGTTTTACTTTGTTGTTGTCTTACTATTTGAAAATAAGATTATTTGTAGAGAAAACCAACCACTGGTTGTGTTGATGAAGTTTTGTTGTTTTAACTTTTGTCTTAAGTATTTCCTTCATCACAACACTTTTGTGTTTGGTTTTGTGTTACTTGTTGATTGTTAGTATGATTGCTTATATGAATGCAATGTTTGAATTATATAGATTTCATCGGAGAGTGACGAATAGTTCTATCAAGTTAAATTCTTGAGTGCGATTCTATCTTCATCAACCTTACTAGGCAAGTTCACTTTGACCATCTATTTCATACCTATGTTTTATTTCATGTAGTGACATCATTCAACAAATCCCTCCAGTAGTGTTATTGAAAATTCTTGTAGTTGAGTAGAATGCATGAGGTAGGAACCCACCACATGTTGCTAAAGCCTCGGGAACGCTAGTTATTTTGATGCTATACTAAAGTAGACGGGGTCTGGTATGAGTATTCGTGAGTGGTGTGAGAAGGAGGACTCCATGTCAAAACGACAACTTCATGAAGGCATCTTCAAGTCCTGCATCTTCAAGACCTCAAGACTTCGAGACTCGAGAAACAAGTTTTTCAATACACACTACTGGGTGAAGGATGGATTTGATGGGCATCCCTGGGGTAACCAGTGGATGGCCTGGATGCATGGAGAAGCGCCATGACATCTTGCGGAAAGCTTCACCCAGACTCAAAGAGACGGATGAATACTTCATGCCCGGAAGCTTACCTGTGTAGCCAAATGTCATTATGGGCTCTGGCTTGGTTGATCTTTGTTGTGACTCTGGCTGGGCGGTGCTACGAGATGTAGTCGATGTTAGGATTGGATGGGCACTAACAGTAGTTAGGGAAACACTTTGAAAGACCATGTTTCATTCATCCTGTTCTCAAACACCATGGAGTGCGAGGACTTACAAGGAGGGAAGAAATCTTGTGGGTAAAGTACACAACACTCTGCAGAGTTAAACCCTAATCGATTAGCCGTGTCCACGGTTACGGACAATTTGAGCCTCTGGACTTGGATCTATCTCTGAACTCTCAACACTAGACTGATAATTAATTGTGGGCAACTTATGATACTGGTGGGCATTAAGACATCGGTTGGCGGAACGATGTCATGTTAGGTAACTCTATAGTGAAAATTCTTGACATTCCTTTGTTGTAGGAAAATAAAAATAAAATCAGCTTTTATGCAAAAACTCAGACACAGAGCCACAAAGCCCTACTGCATATAGAATAGTCTTTATCTTCTGTTCTGCTCTGGTGATCTTGCCAGTACATTCAATGTACTGACCTACACGGCTGCAACGTCTTATGTTGCAGATACTTTTCTACGACGAGTAAGAGTATGATTTAGGGTTACGGTCTAGACTCAACCTGCCGTTGGTGTTTATTGGGACTCCACTCCCGTTGACCGTTTCCGCTGTGAATGAATAGGTATATATCAACTTTACGCTATTTACATGTGATTGCAGTTTGATATATACATTGATGTACTGTGTGTGCCAGCATACTGATCCAGGGATGGCACTAACACAAAGAGGCTTGATTCGTTTTGAGTCGGGTCGCTACAATTGGACTAAGCTGGAATCTGCAATCAATAACTCAAAGGAGAAGACAAGGTAACATGGGCTCTCTAATAGGTAAACAATAATACATACGAGATCCACTAGACATTTTCATTATGGTCTTCTCCTTATGACCCAAACAAAGAAAGATCAAAACATGGACGAGAAAACTATTTACACGGGAAAGCTCTCGACAAGCAAAAGAAGAACGAAAAATCTTTTTTGGGTTTTATTTTTAATGCTATAACTAAGAAACTAGAAATAAAGCTAGAACTAATTTTTTTTATATTTTTATCAAGGTTAAAAAACTCACAAGAAGAAAGCAAAACAAGAAAGTAAACTACCATGGATGGTACAATGAAAGAGTATGCACACCGACTAGTAAGATGATTGTGTCAACATGAATATAAAGTCAGTGAGAAATACGTACTCCCCCAAGCTTAGGCTTTTGGCCTAAGTTGGTCTATGACCATGGCTGGAAGGAGCGTCATGATAGTTCCATTGGTTGGCGAACTCCTGTGGCTCCCACTGAAAAACTGGCTCCGGGAATAGATCATGGCTTGGTGCCGACTCTCGATCTGGGGGTTGCGTCAAACCCCAATATCTGTAAATGTCTCCGGGCATAATGGTGTACCTGCGTGAGCGAATATCAAACAAAGAAGAAGCAGGCAGAGTAATAATTTCACAAGTACCTTGGCTAAAAACTAAGTTGTAAAGCAGCCTTCTATAATCATTTTTCTTAATAACATCATGAGCTACCATACGGTCATAATCTAAAAACTTCGCGGGTAGCAGCCTCTCATATTTCTCGTGAAGCCTAATGGGTATCTCAAAATGTTTAGCTAAACGAGATGCATAGATACCTCCGCAAAATGGTGAGGTCAGGGGCACTAAGGCTTCCACTCTCCCAGTGACCAACTAAACATCTTCCCGCAAATAGTGAATAATAGCACAACACAGGAAAAATGTAAACTAGCTACTCTTGCCTTTGACACACTTCTCTCTTCCCTATAGTGACTGCGGCAATAAAATCTTCCATGTCTCGAGGACGTGGTTCCCTGATGCTGCCCTCATAGGGTATTTTGCAAACTTTGCAAAAATCATAAAGGTTCATTTTCTTAGGCACATTATATAAGTGAAATTCTACTGTAGGAGGGTCTTCCCTAGAATGAAAGTGAAAATTTTGCACAAAGGTATTCGTGAGCAAGAGGTACTGGTCACACTTATCATTGAGGAAGTTGGTGATTCCTGCATTCTCGGCAAAATAATAGAAATCTTCATAAATTCTGGCCACCCTCAAGAATGTGTCACACGACCATTCACATGGTCAAACTTTTGTGATGCGAGGAAGGTTATACTTGGGTTTCTCCCTCATTTCATTTTCATCTTCCTTATAACTCCGACTTGAAGAGCCTCTTAATAATCTCCTCAACATTTCTGAAAAATTATGAAATTTTTAGTGACAAAAAAATAAAGACGAACAAAACTCATAGCAACTACTCCCTCAAGTGCCTGGAGTCTATATCATGCATCAAAACTAGGCCGCACCTTGTGGGCTTGTGGCCCACGGGTGCACCTCCCTGCAGTGTGCTCAGTGCCAGAATTTTTCAAATATTCTAGAAAAAATCATACTCCATTTTCAGGACATTTGAAGAACTTTTATTTTCAGGTCACTTTTTTATTGCACGGGAACTTAGAAAACAGGAAAAACATGGCATTCTTACTTAATTTAATCTAACTAACAGAAAATAAAAGTTGGGTATAGAAAGTTGTGCTTTCTAAATTCATCCATCTCATGCTCACCAAAAGGAATCCATCAATAAGGTTGATCAAGTCTTAGTAACAAACTTCTTTCGAATAACATGAAACCAAAGAATTTTCGAATAACACTAAGTTTCCTCACTGGGGATATGTACATCCCCAGCAATAAGTATATCATATGTATTCTTGACAGTAGGAAGAGGGAATTCAAAGTCTCAAATAATAATCGTTAGAATTTTTTCAATGGAGTTGATACTGTGAACTTGACGTTATTTCTTCGGAAAGTGCACTATATGCTCATTACCATTAATGTGAAAAGTGACATTGCCCTTGTTGCAATCAATAACAGCCCCTGCTGTATTCAAAAAGGGTCTACCAAGGATGATCGACATGATGTCGTCCCCGAGAATATCAAGAATAACAAAGTTCGTCAAGATAGTAGCATTTGCAAGTACGACAGGTACATCTTCACAAATACCGATAGGTAGAGCAGTTAATTTATCAGCCATTTGCAAAGAGATTTCAATAGGTGTGAACTTATTCAAATCAAGTCTACGATATAAAGAGAAAGGCATAACACTAACACCAGCTCCCAAATCACATAAAGCAGTTTTAACATAATTCCCCTTAATAGAGCATGGTTTAGTTAGTATTCCTAGATCTCCTAATTTCTTTGGTACCCCCCCTTAAAAGGTATAATTAGCAGGCATGGTGGAAATTTCAGCATCCAATATCTTCCTTTTATTAGTCACAATATCTTCCATATACTTAGCATAAGGAGACAGTTTTAGAATATCAGTCAAGTGAATACACAAAAAGACAAGTCTAAGCATTTCAACAAAGCGCTCAAAATCCTCTTCATCCTTTTTCTTGGATGGTTTAGGAGGAAAAGGTATGGGTTTCTGAACCGATGGTTCTTTTATGTTACCGTGCTTCCTAGCAATAAATATCTTTCATCATATCTTTTATTCTTAGGATGTGGGTTATCAAGATCAACAACAGGTTCAATCTCCACATCATTATCATTACTAGGTTGAGCATTAACATGAACATCATCATTTATATTATCACTAGGCTCATGTTCATCACCAGATTGTGTCTCAGCATCAGAAACCAAAATATCATTTGGGTTTTCTGGTGTATCTGTAATAGGTTCACTAGTAGCATGCAAAGTTCTACCATCATCCTTGTTCCTCCTATTATTGGAACGACAAGGTACATCAGTATTGCCCCTTTGAGAATATTGTTCAATTCTCTTAGGATGGCCCTCAGGATACAAAGGTTCCTGAGTCATTCTTCCACCTCTAGTCACAACTTTAATAGAATGATCATTGCTTGTACTATTCATCTCATTAAGCAAATCATTCTATGATTTAAGTACTTGTTCTACTTGAGTAGTTACCATGGAAGCATGTTTACTAATCAGTTTAAGATCATTGATAGTTCTACTCATATAATCACCTAAGCAATCAAGCATGAAAGCATTATGTTTCAATTGTCTACTAGCATAAGCATTTAAATTTTCTTGCTTAACAACAAAATTATCAAACTCATCCAAGCATTGGCTAGCAGACGTATTATAAGGAATATCGCTTTCATCAAATCTACGAAGATAATTTACCTCTACTACCTGTGTCGAGTTATCAAGACCATGTATTTGTTAATAGGTGGTAGATTCTTAACGTCTTCTGATTTAATACCTTTTTCTTTCATATATTTATTTGCCTCTTGCATATCTTCCGGACTGAGAAATAGAATACCTCTTTTCTTCGGAGTTGGCTTTGGAGGTGGTTCGAGAATAGTCCAATCGTTATCATTGCTCAATATATTATTCAATAGTATTTCAGCTTGTTCAACAATTCGTTCCCTGGAAACACAACAAACACAAATATCTAGGTGGTCCCTAGAAGCATCGGTTAGTCCATTATAAAGTATATCAACTATTCCATTTTTCTTGAGAGGATGATCACGCAAAGCATTAAGTAATTGGAGAAGCCTTCCCCAAGCTTGTGGGAGGCTCTCTTCTTGAATTTGCACAAAGTTAAATATTTCCTGCAAGGCAGCTTGTTTCTTATGGGTAGGAAAATATTTTTCAGAGAAGTGATAAATCATATCCTGGGGGCTACACACACAACCAGGAGCGAGAGAATTAAACCATATCTTAGCATCACGCTTTAACACGAAAGGAAACAACTTAAGGATATAATAGTAATGATTTTTTTCCTCATGAGTAAATAGGGTGGCTATGTCATTCAGTTTAATAAGATGTGCCACAACAATTTCAGATTCATAACCATGGAAAGGATCAGATTCAACCAAAATAATTAAATCAGGATGAACGGTGAATTCATAATCCTTATCAGTAACAAAGATAGGTGAAGTACCAAACATAGGAGATATTTCATTCTAGCATTCAAAGATTTTTCTTTCCACTTGCATAGTAATTTATTAAGATGATATATATCATTACAATCAAGAAAGTCCGTAGCTATCTCTCCTTCCATAACATAACCCTCAGGAATATCAGGCAATTTATATCTAGGAGAGCTAGGTCTAGTAGGTGTCTCAAGGTGTTTACTTTCAATAATTTCATCAGTTTCAGATGTTAGAAATATGCCCTAGAGGCAATAAATAAAGTGTTTATTATTATATTTCCTTGTTCATGATAATCGTTTATTATCCATGCTAGAATTGTATTGATTGGAAACACATTGCATGTGTGGGTAAATAGACAACACTGTGTCCCTAGTATGCCTCTTGTGAACTAGCTCGTTTATCAAAGATGGTCAGGGTTTCCTAGCCATTGGCATGTGATGTCATTTGATAACGGGATCACATCATTAGGAGAATGATGTGATGGACAAGACCCAAACTACAAATGTAGCATATGATCATGTCAGTTTATTGCTACTGTTTTCTGCATGTCAATGTATATGTTCCTATGACCATGAGATCATGCAACTCATGGATATCGGAGGAGTGCCTTGTGTGTATCAAACGTCACAACGTAACTGGGTGACTATAAAGGTGCTCTACAGGTACTTTCGATGGTGTCTGTTGAGTTGGCATGGATCGAGACTGTGATTTGTTACTCCGTGTGACGGAGAGGTATCTCGGGGCCCACTCGGTAATGCAACATCACAATAAGCCTGGCAAGCAATGTGAATAATTGTTAGTTGTGGGATCTTGTATTACGGAATGAGTAAAGAGACTTGCCGGTAACGAGGTTGAACTAGGTATGGAGATACCGACGATCGAATCTTGGGCAAGTAACATACCGAAGAACAAAGGGAACGTTATACGGGATTAAGTAAATCCTTGACATAGAGGTTCGACCGATGAAGATCTTCGTAAAATATGTAGGAACCAATGTGGACGTCCAGGGCCCGCCATTGGTTATTGGCCGTAGAGGTGTCTCGGTCATGTCTACATAGTTTTCGAACCCGCAGGGTCTGCACGCTTAAGGTTCGGTGACGTTTCGATAGTGTAGAGTTATGTATGGTGGTAACCGAAGGTTGTTAGGAGTTCCAGATGAGATCCCGGACGTCACGAGGAGCTCCGAAATGGTCCGGAGGTAGAGATTCATATATAGGAAGTCTCAGTTTGGTCGCCGGAAAAGTTTCGGGCTCATCGGTAGTGAACCGGGAGTGCCGGTAGTGTACCGGGAGACCTTCGCGAGGGGAATTTCGACCCCAGAGGGTCCGTGGGCTGTGGAGAGTAAAAACCAGCCCTAAGTGGGCTGGAGGAACAGCCACAAAAAGGACAATGGAGCAGGAGGTAAAAAGGCCTAAGGAAAAGATGGAAAAAGGGCCAATAGGGAGCAATCCTAGTCCAACTAGGATTGGAGAAGGAGTGGGACTCCTCCCCCTTTGGCCGGACGACTCCTAGGAGGCCTTGGCCCTACGCCAAGGCTGCCTCTCCCTCCCTCCTTTATATACTGGTGGATTGGGGGCTGTTTGGACAGAATTTACGGCCACGTGCTACCCGTTCAACTGGTGCTCCTCTAGATCGGTTTTCCGCAGTGCATAGGCGAAGCCCTGCCGGAATCACTCCACCACCATCTCCAGAGCATCGTCACGCTGCCGGTGAACTCTTCATCCTGTTCGCTTCCTCTTGCTGGATCAATACGGTGGAGATCATCATCAAGCTGCATGTGTGCTGAACGCGGAGGTACCGTCCGTTCGGCACTAGATCGGTAGGATCGTGATCAAGGCCACGGGACGTTCGTGATCGAATCGCGGGATGGATCATGACGAGATCACGGGACGGTTCGTGATTGGTTCGCGAGACGGTTCATGATTAGATCGCGGGACGCTCGGCGATTTGGATCGCGAAGAAGTACGACTACACCAACCGCGTTTCTTAACGCTTCCCGCTTAGCGATCTACAAGGGTACGTAGTTCCACTCTCCCTCTCATAGATGCTCATCACCATGGATAGGTTTGCGTGTGCGTAGGATTTTTTTTGTTGCCCATGCGACGTTCCCCAATAGTGGCATCAGGAGCTAGGTTGATGGTTCGATGAGATCTCGAGTAGAACACAAAAGGTTTGTGGGCGTTGATGCTTAGATTGCTACCTTCCTTGGTCAGATTTTGATTTAGCGGTATTGTGAGATTGTCGGGACCCCGATCCCATGTCATATGATTCCATACCGTAACAAGGCACATCACTTTGTGGCCTCACGCATGGTACTCCACGGCTGCCACCTTACCTTGGTCGGGACCGTTTGCGTCTTTTGGCTCACATATGTGAACATCTCGTTGGCAATCACACAACAAAGAACACGGGCCGACATAACTAGTCATAGAACCCAAGTGGCACATCCGTACGGAAACAGACATACATAACCCAACAATGCAGGTGTCGGCCTCAAGCGTGTGTAGACGAGTCATAGCAAACTACAAGGACTCCATTACATCGCGAGACATGAATGTCATCACTGCATGTAGACGAGTCATAGTAGGCTACAGGGACTCCATTACACTGCGAGACATTTCCTCGAAGGGCCAGACACAGCAGCAAAGAAGGATACATGCTGGTCAACCAATGTGTCCGGAGCACTAGCAAGCTACCATGGCTCGGTGGAAGCACAAAGAGGCAGTTTTCCGTAAAGGGTACTACTAAAGGCACACGACTAGCTGTTGGATTCCATACATACCGTTGCACGTCACACGTACGCACGACATGCCCGATATGCATAGATACAACTATGGGATCACAACACAACCATACAACAACATGACTTTTATTTAAGAGGCTTAGACGAGCCTTGCATAATATGTTCTTACTGATAGGGGTCTCATGACCCGGCACTCAAATCATACAAACATAGTCATACAAGCCAGCGGAAACTTAAGATGTCTGAGTATAGATGACAAAATATAAAAGAGGCACACAGCCTGACTATCTACAGCCCACCACACGGGCAAGATCGTAGTTGGGACACCAGCTATTCGGCATCATCAACGTCTAGATAGAACCCACCTGATGGGTCCTGGTTCTCTTCTGCAAGATTAATTAAGCAAGGATGAGTACAATCGTACTCAACAAGTCTTTAAAATTGACCTAGTCTATTTATGCTCATGTATCAACAAAAGGGGGGTGGTGGAGTTTATGCAGAATGCCAGCTTTGACTCATGGCTATCCGACACTACTCAATTTTAATCTCTTTGTTATAATTTTAGTTAGCGCACACGAGTCCACTAACTCCATCACAATACACTACCATGGACTCATGTTCCCCTTCCAGAAGAGTGCCATCTATGGTGCTCACACTTGTCTTGAAATTTTTAGAAGTATCCATTTGATTATCTATGAACAACATAAGCTCTCCAAGTAGTCCATATCCGAGGACGTGGCGATTCGAATAGTTTCATACCCTGCAGGGGTGTACTTCTTCACACACGCTCTCGCCACTTATCACTGTGTGCCATAAACCATGCACCTCGATAACCTTCAAGTGGATGCCCAGCGAGGGAGTCGGCCACGACCATCAATCACATAAGACCTCTAGTCCAGGCTATCGCCTATTTGAGACTAACCCGCACGGAAGTCCGACCGAGGTTTCCGCTACGGTCCCAAACGATGTGCGCAAGGTTCCCAAGCCCATCATTCGGGTGACCCTTGGTACACCGTGCCACTGCCTACCGCATTGTAACCCACCCTGAGGGTCAGTGCTACGCATGGCCTCCAGCATGCTATAAACACCAGAAACTACTTGCAATACCTGGACCAAATACTAAGCGACTGATAAGTCGAGCGGGGTCATATTTCAGGGCCCAGCATGTGGTAGTATCTCGTCTTGGATCACAAACATGGAACCCAGTTCCTAAGAACAATCCCAATGAGACAACCCACTATGTACTCGTACAAAGCTTCTCATCGCTACCTTTACCAAATTGTATTCATTATGAGCTCATCACATCGGACAACACTGTTCCATTCAGCTCATCACCCCGATGAAACAGACCTAACACAACTCTAAGCATAGCAAGCATAGCAGGCAAAGTAAGCTAAGCACATCATGGCACAAGCATCTACCAGGTATGCTAGGTTGCAAGGTTTAGCTATTTACCGTGACAAGATCAGGTCATGCATAAGAATAGGATCAACTACCGTGTATGACTGACATGTGATCGTTTGTCCTAATGCATAAACGAGAGCAGGAGCGAGAGGATGGGATGTCATCGAAATGATCAATGAGGTTGCTTGCCTTGCTGGGTTGTGGAAGAGTTCTCTCCTTCGTTAGGGTACGGAGTAGTATCCTCCGGATTAGGGCCTACCGCAACACAGATAAAAACATTCAATACAAGCAGATGCAATAATATGATGCATGATCATAGCATAATGGTGTGCATGGATGAGCTAATGTAATTAGTGGTCATGTCAATTTGAAATGAATTTGAATATAGGTTCAAAGTTGTTCTCATTTAAAATTCCATATATTGACCTAATGTTAAAATTTCCATGTTCACCTATTTAGGTTGCTCTAACATGCATGAGAATAGCACCATTGGATTCATTGGATTTTTCTGATAAATTTTCATATATAAATTATTTTCATCTGACTTACAGATTAAGTTATATGATTTTTCAAAGTTTTAAATAATTTCTGAAATTATTTTTAAATAGGAAATTAAATTATGACATCCGCATGATGTCATGATGACATCAGCTCGTCAGCTGACCCGACCCAGAGTCAAACCTGACATGTGGGGTCCACAGGTCAGTGTCTGGTTAGCTTAATTAACTAATTAAACTAATTCTGATTAATCAACTAATTTGGGCCCACCTGTCAGTGTCTAATTAACTTAATTAATTTAATTATTTAATTAACTCTAATCTCTAATTAGCTAGGGGCTGGCCCCACTTGCCAGGGGTCAAACCCCCGTGGTCAAACCGACTAGGGTCACCGGCGACTCCAGGAACGGCGGAGGGCCTCGGAAAACCTCCCTCGGCGACCAAATGGACGGCGAAGGTCACCTATCTACTCAGCATCAACGCGCACGTCCATCCCGACCATTCCTAGGAGCTGAGGCGGTTGGAAAGGGCGACGGCGATGAGCTGGGCGGCGGCCGGAGCTCGGGCAAGCACGGGCTCGTCAAGCCGGAGCTCGAACAGGGCGGCTGAAGCCTCCAGAGGCTACCTGGAAGCCTCCTGAGCACAACCGCATGCTCAGAAGCTTGCTTGGGTCGCCACAACGGCGACCACAACCTTGCCGGTGGCGGAAAGCTTTCGGGCTTGAGGGGGAACCGGCGCTACGGAGCCCTATCCGAGGGGGAAGAAGGGGGAAAGGACCAGGGGCTCACGACGAGTGCAGCGGCGTCGCAAATGAGCTCGGGGAGGACCTGGAACGGCGGCGAGCTTCAAATTCCCCTCCGGCGACCCGAGGAGGCAGACGATGGCGCGACGGCGACAGAGGGCTTCTGGCGATGCGTGGCTCGGCTAGGAGGTAGAGGGGGTTCGGGAAGAGCGATTGGTTGGCTCAGAAGGGCTCGGGGTTGGCTAGAACGGCGGCACAACGGAGGAACGCGGGGCGGCCATGGCGGGAGCAGAGAGGGGAAGAGGAGAGAGCGAGGAACGGAGGGAGAGAGCGGCGGGGAGACAGCTCGGTGCTTATCCCCGGCGTCACGCTGGCGAGGGAGGGGCCAGGCAGGCAGGTGGCGTGGTGCCACCGGCATGAGCGCACGGCGGCCACACGCCGCGCCTACTGGACGCCAGGAGGACAAAGACCCTCCTGGGCTAGATGGGCCAACAGGTAATCCCCCTCTCTCTCTTTTTCTTTTTCCTTTCTTCTGTTTTTCTATTTTACTGACCTTTGTTTATTTTATTTCCAGATCCAAATGACTTTCAAATTATCCCCAAACAATTTCTAAAATAGAGTTTGAATAATTCAAACCTATTCAAAAAGTTTCAGGGATTTTGAAATCAGAATTAATAATAATGATTTTATTTGTCATTTTTAGAGAATTAAATCATTAATTTAAATTATTTGAAATGTTCAAATAATTAAAATGGTCCCTGGTATATCCATGTCCTCAACTATCAGACATAGGGAACATTTTTTGATGGGCATTTTGGATTTGTTGAAATTTCATTTATCTGGAATTTCTTTAATTCATGAAATGCTTGGGGTTTCTTTTCTTTCTCCCCATTTCATATTGATGCAATGACGATGATGATGATGCGAACACAATGCTTACCTAGGACACTTGCTAGGGTTGTGACAACTCACCCCCACTCAAAAGAATCTCGTCCCAAGATTTTGAAGTCGTTGGGAAGAGCGCGGGGTATTCTAGTCGAAGACGATCTTCTCTTTCCCATGTCGCCTCCTTTTCAGAATGATGCAACCACTGAACCTTAAGATACTTGATGTTCCGACGCCGAGTGGTACGCTCAGCTTGGTCGAGAAAACGAATAGGGTATTCCCGGTATGAAAGGTTATTTTGGAGATCAAGCGCTTCGTGGTCCACTTCTCGGACAGGGTCCGAAAAGCAATGCCTGAGTTGTGAAACGTGGAAGACATCATGAGCTTTGGAAAGATGCGGTGGAAGTTCCAATTGGTAGGTAACCTCTCCTCATTTAGCAAGAATGCGAAAGGGTCCAATGTAACGAAGAGCCAACTTGCCTTTGATACCGAATCGATGGGTACCCTTCAGAGGTGTAACCCGAAGGTAAGCCTTCTCGTCAACTTCATAAGTCACAGACTTATGATGACGGTCATATTGACTCTTTTGACGGGATTGGGCTGTTTTCAACTTTTCACGAATATTGCAAACTTGCTCCTCTGCATCTTGGATCATGTCCGAACCAAAGAGTTGCCTCTCTCCGGTTTCTGACTAGTTAAGAGGTGTTCGACATTTTCGTCCATAGAGGACTTCAAAAGGGGCTTTGCCCAAGCTTGATTGATAACTATGGTTATATGCGAATTCAGCAAATGGAAGGTAGTTCTCCCAATTCATACCGAAAGATATACCACAAGCTCGGAGCATGTCTTCAAGAATTTGATTGACTCGCTCCACTTGACCACTTGATTGAGGATGAAAAGTAGTGCTAAAGGATAGATGAGTCCCCATGGCGGTTTGAAAACTTTCCCAAAATCGAGAAGTAAAGATACTTCCACGGTCTGAGTTAATCTCCAAAGGAACACCATGAAGAGAAACTATTCGAGAAACATATAACTCCGCTAGCTGACTAGCAGTAAGCTTTCCCGAACAGGAAGAAAATGAGCCACTTTAGAAAGGCGATCAATGACTACGAATATAGCATTGTTCCCTCTCTTGGTCCTGGGAAAATCGGTGATGAAATCCATACCGACCTTATCCCATTTACATTCAGGAATAGCTAGGGGTTGAAGGGTACCAGCAGGCCTTTGATGATCTGCTTTCACACGACGACAAACATCGCAGTTAGCAACATACTGAGCAATTTCTCTCTTCATCCTAGTCCACCAGAACCTCTGGCGTAGGTCCTGATACATTTTGGTACTACCCGGATGAATTGTGAGAGGAGAGTCATGAGCCTCCTTAAGAATCAGCTGCCTGAGATGTTGGCTCTTAGGAACCACTAAACGGCCCTGAAAGAGCACTACACCTTGATCATTTATAGAGAAGTCCTTAGCGAGACCGCTAATGAGATTCTCTTTGATCCGGGAAATTCCCTTATCACGCCTTTGGCCAGCTATGATTTGATCCTTAAGAGTAGGTTTCGCCACCAAGTTGGATAGGAATCCTTGAGGAACAAAGATTTAACTTCCTGAATTCCTCATGGAGAAGCGGTTGACCTTGTTGTAACATCAAATTGTTACAATAAGACTTACGACTTAGTGCATCAGCCATGACATTGGCTTTCCCCAGGGTGTAAGTTATCCCTAAGTCGTAGTCTGTAATCAACTCTACCCACCGTCTTTGCCTGAGATTCAAATCCGGCTGGGTGAAGATATATTTCAGACTTTGGTGATCAGTGTATATCTCGCAACGATTACCCAGAAGTTAATGTCGCCATGTCTTTAGTGCATGGACTACAGCTGCAAGCTCAAGATCATGTGTTGGATAATTATCCTCATGTGGACGCAACTATCGAGATGCGTATGCAATCACATGATGATCTTGCATAAGAATGCAACCTAATCCTTGTCGCGAGGCGTCTTAGTAGATAATAAAGTCCTTAGAAAAATCTGGTGGCACCAGAACGGGAGCAGAGGTCAGTCGTCTCTTCAACTCCTGAAAACTATGCTCGCATTGTGGAGTACACTCGAACCTTTTATCTTTCTTGAGGAGTTCAGTCAGAGGTTTCGCAACCTTGGAGAAGTTCTCAACAAAGCGGCGACAATAGCTCACTAAGCCAGGGAAACTCTAAACTTGCTTAACCGATTCAGGTTGAGTCCAATCAAGGACGGCCTGAACTCGCTCGGGATTGACAGAAATACCTTTGCTAGAGATCACGTGACCCAGATAGGTCACTTCCGGCAACCAGAATTCACACTTGGAGAATTTGGCATACAGACGGTGCTCTCGAAGTTTCATCAATACCAGCCTTAGATGCTCGGCATGTTCTTGTTCATTCTTCGAGTAGATGAGTATATCATCGAGGTAAACCATGACAAACTTATCCAAATACTCCATGAAGATCGAGTTCATCAGACGAGAGAAGGCGGCTGGAGCATTGGTTAAACCGAAGGACATGACGGTGTACTCGTATTGGCCATAACGAGTGACAAAAGCCATTTTTGGAATGTCCCCGTTTCTAATTCTGATTTGATGGTATCCCAACCTCAAATCCATTTTGGAAAAGATAGAGGATCCAGCGAGTTGATCATACAAATCATTGATCCTGGGGAGTGGATACTTGTTCTTAATAGTGACCAAATTCACTGGTCGGTAATCCACAACCATCCGATCCGATCCATCCTTCTTCTTAACGAAGAGGACGGGGCAAGCCCAAGGAGAAGAACTAGGACGAATGAAACCTTTATTCAAAGCTTCATCGAGTTGGGTTTTTAGCTCGGCTAGTTCTAAGGGTGCCATCTTATAGGGTCTTCTGGCTATTGGGACTGTCCCTGAAATAAGCTCTATCACAAACTCAACATCTCTGACAGGTGGAATACCTAGCAGTTCTTCTGGAAAGACATTCGGAAAATCACAGACTACCGGAATATCTTCTAGCTCAGGGAGAGGTCTAGCATTTAGGGAATAGAGTTGGCGCTTGGTTGTTCGAGTAGAGACATTAACTATCTCACCCGAGGGATGTGTAAGTTGAACATTCCTAGAATGAGTATCAATCTTGGCATAGTGGGCTTTCATCCAATCCATACCTAGAATGATATTGATGTCCGAAGACTTAAGAGCTATCAAGGATGCTAGGAATACTAGTCTATCCACCAGAATTTCATTGTCATGGCTCACTCTAGAAGTTTGCCATTTTGAACGAGGAGTCTGAACTACTAAAGGAGTGGGCATGTCATAGAATGACATGTTATGCAACTGTGCATAACTTTCTGAGATGAATGAATGGGATGCCCCAGTATCAAATTGAACAGATGCTGGATGGCTATTAACGAGAAGCGTACCTAGAATGACATCAGGATCTTCAAGGGCTTCTTCAGCAGACACATAATTTACTCGCCCACGGGCAGGAGTTGGCTTCACGTAGAAAGCTTTCCCTGGTTTTCCGCGTCCAGTGGGCTTAGCATTGTTCTGGGGACATTCACGAGAATAATGTCCCGGTTCTCCACACTTGTAGCATACCACTGTAGCACGAGGGGCAACATTTGCTTGTGGTCCTCCAAATGGTCTAGATGGGGGGTTGGACTGAACTGGACGAGGTGCCTCGAAGGATGGCCTCGTGGTGTATCTTGGCGGCAAGGCTGCATGAGGCACCCACACCCGGCGTTTGTTGGGTCCTGAACCCGATGCAGGGTTGAAGTCACGGTTATGCTTCCTCGTGGCCTCGTAGTCAGTTTGTTCGGACTCAGCATTGATGGCCTTGTTGACGAGAGCCTAGAAGGTCGTGCACTCGTGCAAGCGAAGATCTCGGCGAAGCTCAGCATTAAGTCCCTTGCGGAACCTAGCCTGCTTCTTAGCATCAGTTGAGACTTCCTCTGGAGCATAGCGAGCAAGGTTACCAAACTCGCGGCTATATGCATCTACTGACAATCTGCCCTGGGTGAAGGCACATAATTCTTCTCTCTTGCGATCCATTAGCCCTTCCGGGATGTGATGGAGACGAAATGCGGCGCTGAACTCTGCCCAGGTTGGTGCAGGCCCCTGGGGACACATATCCTCATAGCTTTCCCAACATAGGTTGGCAGGTCCCTCTAGAAAATATGTCGCAAAGGTCACCTTGTTGGCCTCTGAAACATTTGCAGCTCGAATCTTGCGTGACATACTGGTCAGCCAATCATCCGCATCGAGGGGATCGATCGAATGATGGTACTTAGGCGGACACAACTTAATGAAGTCACCAAGTGTCACTCCATCATGGTGATCATTGCGGGGAGCACGAGCGGTGTTCTGTTCAATCCTCTCCAACAACCTGTTGGTCTCCCTCTTATTCCTTTCAGCTTCTAGCATCACCTCCGCCAGAGATGGTGCATGTGGCAGCTCTTCTTGCCTTGGCTGGCTACTCTCGCCCTGCTCAGGAGCAGGCACGGGGTTGTTCCTGGTTGACACCATCCTGGGAAAACAATCCATAGATTAGACATAGGGATCATCAACTCTAAGACATGAATTAAGGAATGCACTGATCAACATGGCATGTAGGATAAACACCAATCAACATGGTAAAGAAACTACCATATGAACATTAGGTTTCATACACACCATGACTTAGTTCAGTACAAACCCAAGCTGAAAACAACTACGGAGAGATGACACAACTCATCGGAGGCATTACAAGCATCCTATACATTATCTATCTACACCTCCGGAACTCAACTCTCGACCTTGATCATATCCCACAAGACACACAAGACTGTGGAGATACGTCTACTACCATACTAGGTCTAACATCCACGCACTCAAACATCACCGTTGAATGCCTCATACAGGTTACCCCCATGACTTGGGAGCTGAACCTGAGGATCTGGAAACACTCTAGCCTGGGATCCCTGGAAACCATAAGGACACGGATGTGGCCTTGGTCCCCTTGTCGGCGGCAACAGCGGTCCTTGAAGAGGGGTGATGCCTCCAACATCAGGCCAGTCTATGTGTGCTGGCAAATGAGTCCGCGATGGGGTCAGCATCTCCAAATCTCCATAACCTGTCTGCACGACAGATGCCAACTGCGTCAAGGCTGTCCAAAGACGGGCACGGGTAGCAGAGAGCTCCATGCGAAGGGCACGTGCATCATGATCCCTGTTCTCCAACATCTGAGCGGTCACCTGCAGTCTAGGGTCTTCATGAGAATGATCAGAGTACCATCCTCTCCTCCCATGGAAGCAAGAACATAGCAGAACTCCGTGTTCTCAAGCAGACCATGGTGAAACCTCATAATAGTCAGCATAGTGTAGGCGGCTTCCTGAACTGCCATATCTATGGTAACTCCCAAACCATGAGTCCAGTGAAGCGGCTCTGCAGCTCCAGGATATGAAGGGTATATCCTAACAGTACACAAATACTGACTCTGGTTGAAATCTCGATACTGCTCCTCCATTGTGTACTCTGGGTACCATCGATATCCAGCCTCCATCATAACTCTAACCAACATGGCCGTGTGACCCGGCACATCGATGCACCTGGTCAGATGGACCACCTGACGGGAAGGACGAGGGGGCATCTGAAACAGAGAATGATGCAAAGACATTAGAGATCCTAACAGAAATTGGACAGCATAACGGCTGTAATTGCTCAACAATTTTTTTGAGACAATTGAAAAGAGATTGGAAAGGCATAACCACTCGACTATCTAGACTCAAATCTCTTCTCCATCTGTTTGTCACACCAACAACACTAGAATAACCGCACTTTCTCACAAGCAAGCTAGCTATTGGTCCATGGCTAGTAACTCGTCATGCTAAGCAATAGATGAGAATCCTAGTTCTTATCCCCGTAGAAAAGATGAGAATGACTTAGCATAGAATAACTTGGGAAGAGGAGTAAAAAGAGTCTTACGTTCCCTTCCACAATCAATTCCCCTACTTATCTATAGTGTTTCTAGACTCAACTTCAGCCGGTTTGGCTTGGTAGTCCTATAGTCAGTCAGGCTCTGATACCAACGATGTCGGGACCCCGATCCCATGTCATATGATTCCAAACTGTAACAAGCCACATCGCTTTGAGGCCTCACGCACGGTACTCCACGGCTGCCACCTTACCTTGGCCGGGACCGTTTGCGTCTTTTGGCTCACGTATGTGAACATGTCGCTGGCAATCACACAACAAAGAACCTGGGCCGACATAACTAGTCATAGAACCCAAGTGGCACATCCGTACGGAAACAGGCATACATAACCTAGCAATGCAGGTGTCGGCCTCAAGCATGTGTAGACGAGTCATAGCAAGCTACAAGGACTCCATTACATCGCGACACATGAATGTCATCACTGCACGTAGACGAGTCGTAGCAGGCTACAGGGACTCCATTACACTGTGAGACATTTCCCCGAAGGGACAGACACAGCAGCAAAGAAGGATACATGCCGGTCAATCAATGTGTCCGGAGCAGTAGCAAGCTACCATGGCTCGGTGGAAGCACAAAGAGGAAGTTTTCCGTAAAGAGTACTACTAAAGGCACACGACTAGGTGTCGGATCCCATACATACCATTGCACGCCACACATACGCACGACATGCCCGATATGCATAGATACAACTATGGCATCACAACATAACCATACAACAACATGACTTTTATTTAAGAGGCTCAGACGAACCTTGCATAATATGTTCTTACAGATAGGGGTCTCATGACCCGGCACTCAAGTCATACAAACATAGTCATACAAGCCAGCGGAAACTTAAGCTGTCTGAGTAGAGACGACAAAATATAAAAGAGGCACACGGCCTGACTATCTATAGCTGGGACACCAGCTATTCGGCATCATCAACGTCTAGATAGAACTCACCTGATGGGTCCTGGTTCTCTTCTGCAACATTGATTAATCAAGGATGAGTACAATCGTAGTCAGCAAGTCTTTAAAACAGACCTAGTCTATTTATGCTCATGTATCAACAAAAGGGGGGGTGGAGTTTATGCAGAATGCCAGCTTTGACTCATGGCTATCCTACACTACTCAATTTTAAACGCTTTGTTATAATTTTAGTTATCGCACACGAGTCCACTAACTCCATCACAATACACTACCATGGACTCATCTTCCCCTTCCGGAAGAGTGCCATCCATGGCACTTAGACTTGTCTTGAGATTTTTAGAAGTATCCATTTGATTATCTATGAAGAGAAGCTCTCCAAGTAGTCCATATCCGAGGATGCGGCTATTCGAATAGTTTCATACCCTGCAGGGGTGTACTTCTTCACACACGCTCTCGCTGCTTATCGCTATGTGTCATAAACCATGCACCTCGGCAACCTTCAAGCGGATGCCCAGCAAGGGAGTCGGCCACGACCGTCAATCACATAAGACCTCTAGTCTAGGCTACCGCCTATTTGAGACTGAACCGCACGGAAGTCCGGCCAAGGTTTCCGCTACGGTCCCAAACGATGTGCGCAGGGTTCCCAAGCCCACCATTCGAGTGACCCTTGGTACACCGTGCCACTGCCTACCGCGTCGTAACCCACCCCGAGGGTCAGCGCTACGCACGGCCTCCAGCATGCTATAGACACCAGAAAGTACTTGCAATACCTGGACCAAAGACTAAGCGACTGATAAGTCGAGCGGGGTCATATTTCAGGGCCCAGCATGTGGTAGTATCTTGTCTTGGATCACAACCAGGGAACCCAGTTTCTAAGAACGGTCCCAATGAGACAACCCACTATGTACTCCTACATAGCCTCTCATCGCTATCTTTACCAAATTGTATTCATTATGAGCTCATCACATCGGACAACACTGTTCCATTCAGCTCATCACCCAGATGAAACAGACTGACACAACTCTAAGCATAACAAGCATAGAGGGCAAAGTAACCTAAGCACATCATGGCACAAGCATCTACCAGCTATGCTAGGTTGCAAGGTTTAGCTATTTACCGTGACAAGATCAGGTCATGCATAAGAATAGGATCAACTACCGTGTATGACTGGCATGTGATCGTTTGTCCTAATGCAATAAACGAGAGCAGGAGCGAGAGGATGGGATCTTATCGGAATGATCAATGAGGTTGCTTGCCTTGCTGGATTGCGAAAGGGTTCTCTCCTTCATTAGGGTACGGAGTAGTATCCTCCAGATTAGGGCCTACCGCAACGCAGATAAAAACATTCAATACAAGCAGATGCAACAATATGATGCATGATCATAGCATAATGGTGTGCATGGATGAGCTAATGTAACTAGTGGTCATGTCAATTTGAAATGAATTTGAATATAGGTTCAAAGTTGTTCTCATTTCAAATTCCATATATTGACCTAATGTTAAAATGTCCATGTTCACCTATTTGGGTTTCTCTAACGTGCATGAGAATAGCACCATTGGATTCATTGGATTTTTTTGATAAATTTTCATATATAAATTATTTTCATCTGACTTACAGATTAATTTATATGATTTTTCAAAGTTTTAAATAATTTCTGGAATTATTTTTAAATAGGAAATTGAATTATGACATCAGCATGATCTCATGATGACATCAGCTGGTCAGCTGACCCGGCCCAGAGTCAAACCTGACATGTGGGGTCCACACGTCAGTGTCTGGTTAGCTTAATTAACTAATTAAACTAATTCTGATTAATCAACTAGTTTGAGCCCACCTGTGAGTGTCTAATTAACTTAATTAATTTAGTTATTTAATTAACTCTAATCTCTAATTAGCCAGGGGCTGGCCCACTTGCCAGGGGTCAAACCCCCGTGGTCAAACCGACCAAGGTCACCGGCGACGAGCCGCCGACGACTCCAGGAATGGCGGAGGGCCTCGGAAAACCTCCCCCGACGACCAAATGGACGATGGAGGACACCTATCTACTCAGCATCAACGCACACGTCCATCCCGACCATTCCCAGGAGCTGAGGCGGTCGGAAACGGCGACGGCGATGGGCTGGGCGGCGGCCGGAGCTCGGGCGAGCACGGGCTCATCGAGCCGGAGCTCGAACGGGGCGGCTGAGGCCTCCAGAGGCTACCTGGAAGCCTCCTGAGCACAACCGTGTGCTCAGAAGCTTGCTTGGGTCGCCACAACGGCGACTACGACCTTGCCGGCGGCGGAAAGCTTTCGGGCTCGAGGGGGAACCAGTGCTATGGAGCCCTATCCGAGGGGGAAGAAGGGGGAAAAGGACCAGGGGCTCCCGGCGAGTGCAGCAGCATCGCAAACGAGCTCGGGGAGGATCTGGAACGGCGGCAAGCTTCAAATTCCCCTCCGACGACCCGAGGAGGAAGACAATGGCACGACGGCGACAGAGGGCTTCCGGCGATGCGTGGCTTGGCTAGGAGGTAGAGGGGGTTTGGGCGAAGCGATTGGCTGGCTCAGAAGGGCTCGAGGGTGGCTAGAACGGCGGCACGACGGAGGAACGCGGGGCGTCCATGGCGGGAGCAGAGAGGTGAAGAGGAGAGAGCGAGGAACGGAGGGAGAGAGCGGCGGGGAGACAACTGGGTGCTTATCCCCGGCGTCGCGCTGGCGAGGGAGGGGCCAGGCAAGCAGGTGGCGTGGTGCCACCGGCGTGAGTGCACGACAGCCACACGCGCGCCTACTAGACGCCAGTTGGATCGGATCCGACAAAGGTGGTCCTTGAGAAGGTTGAAAAGCATACTAGTGTATCATCGTTGTGGTTTATGCGTAGGTGAGAATTGTTCTTGCTAGATACCCGTAGCAGCCACGTAAAACTTGCAACAACAATTAGAGGACGTCGAACTTGTTTTTGCAGGGTATGTTGTGATGTGATATGGCCAATTACATGATGTGATATATGTGATGTATGAGATGATCATATGATGTATAGAATTTCACGACTTGCACGTCAATGAGTACGGCAACCGGCAGGAGCCATAGGGTTGTCTTTAATTATTGTATGACCTGCGTGTCAATCATTATGCGCTATGTAATGCTTTACTTTATCGCTAAGCGGTAGCAATAGAAGTAGAAGTAGGGCTGGCACCACAACCCCAATGGCAACACATTGATGGAGATCAAGATGATGGAGATCATAGTGTTGTGCCGGTGACGATGGAGATCATGCCGGTGTTTTGAAGATGGAGATCTTAAACACAAGTTCATGGCCATATCATGTCACTTATGAATTGCATGAGATGTTAATCCTTTTATGCACCTTGTTTTGCTTAGTACGGCAGTATCATTATAAGGTGATCCCTTAGTTAAATTTCAAGATGAAACTGTGTTCTCCCCGAGTGTGCACTGTTGCGAAAGTTTGTCATGTCGAGACACCACGTGATGATCGGGTGTGATAAACTCTACGTTCACATACAACGGGTGCAAGCTAGATTTGCACGTGCAGAACACTCGGGTTATACTTGACAAGCCTAGCATGTACAGACATGGCCTCGGAACACAAGAGACCGAAAGGTCGAACATGAGTCATATAGTAGATATGATCAACATAATGATGTTCACCATTGAAGCCACCTTAACTCACGTGATGATCGGACTTGAGTTGGTGAATTTGGATCATGTGACACTCAGATGACCTGAGGGATGTCAATTTGAGTGGGAGCTTTAGTAATTTGATTAACTAAACTCATTATCTTGAACAATAGTCTAAGTAACCTTTGCATATTTATGTTGTAGATCAATGGCTCGCGCAGTAGCACCCCTGAATTTTAATGCGTTCCTACAGAAAGCTAAGTTGAAAGATGATGGAAGTAACTTTGTTGATTGGGCCCGTAATCTGAGGATTATCCTCATGGCTTCCCAGAAACAATATGTCCTTGATGCACCGCTTGGTGACCAACCAGAAGACATGACCTCCGAAGACGTTAAGAACGCTTGGGAGGCTCATGCTGGAGACTACTCAATAGTTCAGTGTGCAATATTGTATGGCTTAGAACCGGGACTTCAAAGACGTTTTGAACATCATGGAGCATATGAGATGTTCCAGGAGTTCAAGTTTATTTTTTAGAAGAATGCCCGGATCGAGAGGTATGAGACCTCTTATAAGATCTATGCTTGCAAGATGGAGGAGAACGGGTCTATCAGTGAGCATATACTCAGAATGTCTGGGTATTCAAACCGTCTAGCTGAGTTGGGAATTACCCTTCCACAAGAGGCGATCATTGACAGAGTTCTTCAATCACTGCCACCTAGTTACAAGAGCTTTGTGATGAACTATAACATGCACGGGATGAACAAGTCATCATCCGAGCTGTTTGCGATGCTAAAAGTCGCTGAGTGTGAAATCCAGAAAGAACATCAAGTGTTGATGGTCAATAAAACCACTAGTTTCAAGAAAAATGGCAAGGGCAAAGGCAAGAAGGTTAAAACCAAGAAGGATGGCGAAGCAGTTGCTACTCCTACAAAGAAGCCTAAGCATGGACCTAAGCCAGAAACTGAGTGCTTTCATTGCAAAGGAACTGGTCACTGGAAGCGGAACTGCCCCAAGTACCTGGCTGATAAGAAGGCGGCCAACGACAAATAAGGTATATATGATATACATGTTATTGATGTGTACCTTACTAGTTCTTGTAGTAGTGCCTGGGTATTTGATACCGGTTTGGTTGCTCACATTTGCAACTCAAAGCAGGAACTACGGAATAAACGAAGACTGGCAAAGGACAAAGTGACGATGCGCGTGGGAAATGGTTCCAAGGTTGATGTGATCGCTGTCGGCACGCTCTCTCTTCGATTACCATCAGGATTAGTGATGAACCTCAATAATTTTTATTTAGTGCCTATGTTAAGCATGAACAATATATGTGGATCTTGTTTATTGCGAGATGGTTACTCATTTAAATCAAAGAATAAAGGTTGTTCTATTTATATGAGTGATATCTTTTATGGTCATGCACCCAATGTTAGGGGTTTATTCATATTGAATATTGATAGTGATGACACACATGTTCATAACATTGATGCCAAAAGATGTAGAGTTGTTAATGATAGTACCACTTTCTTGTGGCCCTGCCGTTTAGGTCATATTGGTGTAAAACACATGAGGAAGCTCCATGCCGATGGACTTTTGGAGTCACTTGATTTTGAATCACTTGACACATGTGAACCATGCCTGATGGGCAAGATGACTAAAACGTCATTCTCTGGAACAATGGAACGGGCAAGTGACTTATTGGAAATCATACATACTGATGTGTGCGGTCCAATGAATGTTGCAGCGCGCGGTGGATATCGTTACTTTCTCACCTTCACTGATGACTTGAGTAGATATGGGTATAATTACTTGATGAAACACAAGTCTGAAACGTTTGAAAAGTTCAAGCAATTTCAGAGTGAAGTTGAGAATCATCGTAACAAGAAGATTAAATTTCTGCAATCTGATCGAGGAGGTGAATATCTGAGTTATGAGTTTGGCAGTCACTTAAGACAATGTGGAATTGTTTCATAGTTGACACCGCCCGGAACACCACATCGTAATGGTGTGTTTGAACGTCGTAATCAAACCTTATTAGATATGGTGCGTTCTATGATGTCTCTTGCCGATTTGCCACTATTGTTTTGGGGTTATTCATTAGAGACAGCTGCATTCACTTTAAATAGGGCACCATCAAAATCCGTTGAGACGACGCCATATGAACTGTGGTTTGGCAAAAGGCCAAAGTTGTCGTTTCTTAAAGTTTTGGGATGTGATGCTTATGTCAAAAAGCTTCAGCCTGAAAAGCTGGAACCCAAAGCGGAGAAATACGTCTTCATAGGATACCCGAAAGAGACAGTCGAGTATACCTTCTATCTCAGATCCGAAGGCAAAGTGTTTGTCGCAAAGAACGGAACATTTCTTGAGAAAGAGTTTCTCTCGAAAGAATTGAGTGGGAGGAAATTAGAGCTTGATGAGGTTATTGAACCTTTACTTCAACCAGAAAGTAGCGCAGCGCAGAAACATGTTTCTGTGGAACCTACGACGGTAGAAGAGGAAGTTAATGATGATGATCACGATGCTTCGGATCAAGCTACTATTGAACCTCGTAGGTCGACAAGGACGCGTACTACTCCCGAGTGGTATGGCAACTCTGTCTTGGAAGTATTGTTGTTAGACAACAATGAACCTACGAGCTATGGAGGAGCAGTGATGGGCCCGGATTTCGAGAAATGGTTAGAGGCCATGAAATCCGAGATGGGATCCATGTATGAAAACAAAGTATGGACTTTGGAAGTACTACCTGAAGGGCGAAAGGCCATTCAGAACAAATGGATCTTTAAGAAAAAGACGGACGTGGACGGTAATGTCACCGTCTATAAAGCTCGACTTGTGGCAAAGAGTTTTTCACTAGTTCAAGGAGTTGACTACGATGAGACTTTCTCACTCGTAGCAATGCTTAAGTATGTCAGAATCATGTTGGCAATAGCTGCTTATTTGGACTATGAAATTTGGAAGATGGATGTCAAAACGGCGTTCCTCAACGGTTTCCTTGAGGAAGAGTTGTATATGATGCAACCCGAAGGTTTTGTCGATCCAGAGAATGCTGACAAAGTTTGCAAACTCCAGCGATCCATTTATGGACTGGTGCAAGCATCTCGGAGTTCGAATAAGCACTTTGATGAGGTGATCAAAGCGTTTGGGTTTATACAAGTTTATGCAGAAGCTTGTATTTACAAGAAAGTGAGTGGGAGCTCTATAGCGTTTCTAGTGATATATGTGGATGACATATTGCTGATTGGAAACAATATAGAAATGCTGGAAAGCGTGAAGGAATATTTGAATAAGAGTTTTTCAATGAAGGACCTAGGAGAAGCTGCTTTCATATTAGGCATTAAGATCTATAGAGATAGATCAAGACGCTTAATAGCACTTTCACAGAGCACATACCTTGATAAAGTTTTGAAGAAGTTCAAAATGGAGCATTCCAAGAAAGGGTTCTTGCCTGTGTTACAAGGTGTGAAGTTGAGTAAGACTCAATGCCCAGTGACTGCAGAAGATAAAGAAAAGATGAGTGTCATCCCCTATGCTTCAGCCATAGGCTCTATCATGTATGCAATGCTGTGCACAAGACCCGATGTCAGCCTTGCCATAAGTATGTCCGGAAGGTTTCAAAGTGATCCTAGAGTGGAGCACTGGCAAGCGGTCAAGAATATCCTCAAGTACCTGAAAAGGACTAAGGATATGTTTCTTGTTTATGGAGGTGATGAAGAGCTCGTCGTAAAGGGTTACGTCGATGCAAGCTTTGACACTGATCCAGACGACTCTAAGTCGCAAACCGGATACGTATTTATTTTTAACGGGGGAGCGGTAAGCTGGTGCAGTTCCAAGCAAAGCGTGGTAGCTGATTCTACGTGCGAAGCGGAGTACATCACAGCCTCGGAGGCAGCGAAGGAAGGTGTCTGGATGAAGCTGTTCATGATAGTGGAGTAGTGCCTTGTGCACTGAAACCAATAGACCTGTTCTGTGACAACACTGGTGCCATTGCTCTAGCCAAGGAACCAAGGTTTCACAAGAGGACCAGACACAAAAAGCGACGCTTCAAGTCCATCCGGTTCTACATCGAGGAGAAGGACATAAATATTAGCAAAGTGCACACAGATCTGAATGTTGCAGACCCATTGACTAAACCTCTTCCAAGGGCTAAACATGATCAACACCAGAACTATATGGGTGTTCGATTCATTACCATGTAAATCACATAGTGATGTGAACTAGATTATTGACTCTAGTGCAAGTGGGAGACTATTGGAAATATGCCCTAGAGGCAATAAATCAAGTGTTTATTATTATATTTCCTTGTTCATGATAATCATTTATTATCCATGCTAGAATTGTATTGATTGGAAACACATTGCATGTGTGGGTAAATAGACAACACTATGTCCCTAGTATGCCTCTAGTGAACTAGCTCGTTGATCAAAGATGGTCATGGTTTCCTAGCCATTGGCATGTGATGTCATTTGATAACGGGATCACATCATTAGGAGAATGATGTGATGGACAAGACCCAAACTACAAACGTAGCATATGATCGTGTCAGTTTATTGCTACTGTTTTCTGCATGTCAATGTATATGTTCCTATGACCATGAGATCATGCAACTCACGGATATCGGAGGAGTGCCTTGTGTGTATAAAACGTCACAACGTAACTGGGTGACTATAAAGGTGCTCTACAGGTATCTCCGATGGTGTCTGTTGAGTTGGCATGGATCGAGACTGGGATTTGTTACTCCGTGTGACGGAGAGGTATCTCGGGGCCCACTCGGTAATGCAACATCACAATAAGCCTTGCAAGCAATGTGAATAATTGTTAGTTGTGGGATCTTGTATTATGGAACGAGTAAATAGACTTGCTGGTAATGATGTTGAACTAGGTATGGAGATACCGACGATCGAATCTCGGGCAAGTAACATACTGAAGAACAAAGGGAACGTTATACGGGATTAACTGAATCCTTGACATAGAGGTTCGACTGATGAAGATCTTCGTAGAATATGTAGGAACCAATGTGGATGTCCAGGTCCCGCCATTGGTTATTGGCCGTAGAGGTGTCTCGTTCATGTCTACATAGTTCTCGAACCCACGGGGTCTACACACTTAAGGTTCGGTGACGTTTCGGTAGTGTAGAGTTATGTGTGGTGGTAACCGAAGGTTGTTCAGAGTCTCAGATGATATCCCAGACGTCACTAGGAGCTCCGGAATGGTCCGGAGGTAAAGATTCATATATAGGAAGTCCCAGTTTGGTCGTCGAAAAGGTTTCGGGCTCATTGGTAGTGTACCGGGAGTGCCGGTAGTGTACCGGGAGACCTCCGGGAGGGGTATTCCGACCCCAGAGGGTCCATGGGCTGTGGAGAGTAATAACCAGCCCTTAGTGGGCTGGAGGAACATACACAAAAAGTCCCATGGTGCAGGAGGTAAAAAGGCCTAAGGAAAAGGTGGAAAAAAGGGCCAATAGGGAGCAATCCTAGTCCAACTAGGATTGGAGAAGGAGTTGGACTCCTCCCCCTTTGGCCGGACGACTCCTAGGAGGCCTTGGCCCTGCGCCAAGGCTGCCTCTCCCTCCCTCCTTTATATACTAGTGGATTGGGGGCTATTTGGACAGAATTTACGGCCACGTGCTACCCGTTCCACTAGTGCTCCTCTAGATTGGTTTTCCGCAGTGCATAGGCGAAGCCTTACCGGAATCACCCCACCACCATCGCCGGAGCACCGTCATGCTTCCGGTGAACTCTTCCTCCTCTCCGCCTCCTCTTGCTGGATCAAGATGGTGGAGATCGTTATCAAGCTGCACGCGTGCTGAACGCGGAGGTGCCGTCCGTTCGGCACTAGATCGGTAGGATCGTGATCAAGGCCACGGGACGTTCGTGACGAGATCGCGGGACGGTTCCTGATTGGTTCGCGGGACGGTTCGTGATTAGATCGCGGGACAGTCGGCGATTTGGATCGCGAAGAAGTACGACTACACCAACCACGTTTCTTAACGCTTCCCGCTTAGCGATCTACAAGGGTACGTAGATCCACTCTCCCTCTCGTAGATGCTCATCACCATGGATAGGTTTGCGTGTGCGTAGGAATTTTTTTGTTTCCCATGCGACGTTCCCCAACATCAGAAGTATCATAATTTTTAGCATTGACTCTAGCAATTTGTTCATCAAGAAATTCACCCAGTGGCACAGTACTATCAAGCAAAGTATCATCATAAGCATCATGCATAGAAGAAGCTGTATCATCAATTACTTATGACATATCATAATTACTAGCAGGTGGTGGTGTCACAAACTTACTCATAACAGAAGGTGAATCAAGTCTAGAGCTAGATGGCAGTTCCTTACCTCCCCTCGTAGTAGAGGGATAGATCTTGGTTTTTGGATCTTTCATATTCTTCATAGTGATCAACAGATATAAATTCCAAGTGACTCAGAGAATAGAGCTATGCTCCCCAGCAATAGCGCCAGAAAAAAGTCTTGATAACCCACAAGTATAGGGGATCGCAACAGTTTTTGAGGGTAGAGTATTCAACCCAAATTTATTGATTCGACACAAGGGGAGCCAAAAAATATTCTCGAGTATTCGCAGCTGAGTTGTCTATTCAACCACATCTGTAAGACTTAATATCTTCAGCAAAGTATTGAGTAGCAAAGTAGTATGGAAGTAAAGATAACGGTAGCAAAAGTAACAGTAGCAGTTTTATAGTGATTGTAACAGTAGCAATGGAGAAGTAACTTAGCAAGGATCAATATGTGGAAACCTCATAGGCAATGGATCGGTGATGGATAATTATGTTGGATGTAATTCATCATGCAATAGTTATAACATAGGGTGAAACAGAACTAGCTCCAATTCATCAATGTAATGTAGGCATGTATTCCATATATAGTCATACGTGCTTATGGAAAAGAACTTGCATGACATCTTTTGTCCTGCCCTCCCGTGGCAACAGGGTCTTAATGGAAACTAAGGGATATTAAGGCCTCCTTTTAATAGAGAACCGGATCAACGCATTAACACTTAGTGAATACATGAAGTCCTCAAACTACGGTAATCACCGGAAAGAATCCCAGTTATTGGCACCCTGGGGGAGGCGAATCATAACTCGTAATAGGTGTCTACAACTTGCAAGATAGGATCAAGAACACATATATATTCATTCCACAATATGCACTTACAATTTTCCCCTTTTTGGTGATTGATGACAAATAGGTTCAAAGAGAAAGAATATTACATGGATAAATATGTTAGGTAGCATTCCACATAAAAAATTCTGTTTTTATCATTTACCTACTCAAGGACAAGCAGTAATTAAGCTTGAGGATGCTGATACGTCTCCAACGTATCTATAATTTTTGATTTTTCCATGCTATTATATTATCTGTATTGGATGTTTTATATGAATTAATATGCAATTTATATTATTTTTGGGACTAACCTATTAATCTAGAGCCTAGTGTCAGTTTCTGTTTTTTCCTGGTTTTTGATTTTCGCAGATAAGGAATATTAAACGGAGTCCAAATGGAATAAACCCTTCGGAATGATTTTTTCTAGAAGGAAAGGAAACTACGAGACTTGAGAACCAAGGCACAAAAGCCACCATGGGGCCACAAGCCCAAGGGCGTGGTCAGGGGGTAGGCTACGCCGGGCAGGCTTGTGGGCCCACGGTAGCTCCCCTAACCCTATGCTTCGGCCTATTAATTCCCAAATATTCCATCATTATCAGAAGGATCCACGAAAACACTTTTCTGCCGCTAGAAGTCTCCATTCCTGAGAGATCCAATCTTGGAGCCTTCTTCGGTAATATGCCGGAGGGGGATTCGATCACGGAGGGCATCTACATCAACTCCATTGCCCCTCCAATGATGCGTGAGTAGTTCACCAAAGACCTACGGGTCCATATCTAGTATCTAGATGGCTTCTTCTCTCTCTTTGCTTCTCAATACCATGTTCTCCATGATCTTCATGGAGATCTATCCGATGTAATACTCTTTTGCGATGTCTTTCTCGAGATCTGATGAACTGTGGGTTTATGTTCAGATTATCCATGCATATTATTTGAGTATTTACTGAATTCTTATATGCATGATTTCATATCTTTGCATGTCTCTTCGAGTTATTGGTTTGGTTTGGCCAACTAGATTGGTAATTCTTGCAATGGGAGAAGTGCTTAGTTTTGGGTTCAATCTTGCGGTGTCCTCACCTAGTGACAAAGTAGGGGTAGCGAGGCACGTATTGTATTGTTTCCATCAAGGGTAAAAAGATGGGGTTTTCATCATATTGCTTGATTTTATCCCTCTACATCATGTCATCTTACTTAATGCATTACTCTGTTCTTCATGAACTTAATACTCTAGATGCAGACAGGAGTCAGTCAATGTGTGGAGTAATAGTAGTAGATGCAGAATCGTTTCGATCTACTTGTCATGGACGTGATGCCTATATGCATAATCATTGCCTTGGATATCTTAATAATTATTCTCTTTTTTATCAATTGCTCGATAGTAATTTGTTCACCCACCGCAATACTTGCCATCATGAGAGAAGCCAGCTAGTGAAACCTATGGCCCCCGGGTCTATTTTCCATATTATACTTTCAGATCTAAAACCAAAAATACTTGATGCCTTATTTTTACTTTTAGTTTTACTTTCTGTTCAAGCATCCTATTATATGTATCTCTATTAGATCTCATCCTTGCAAGTAACCATGAAGGGATTGACAACCCCTTTATAGCATTGGGTGCAAGAGTTTCATTCTTTGTGCAGGTACATCTATTGGTGACTCGCTCAAATCTCCTACTGGATTGATACCTTGGTTCTCAAAAACTGAGGGAAATACTTATCTACTTTGCTGCATCAAACCGTTCCTCTTCGCGGGAAACCAACGCATGCTTGAGAAGTAGCATCGGCGCTCCCCGACGACTCAGGCCACCGGAGAATGCATGAGGTGGCGCCGCATCGGAGAGACCCTGCTAGGGTCGCGAGAGAGGGCCGGGGTGCCCACGATGCTAGTCGTGGCAGATGGTAGGGTGGCTCAGGCAAGGGTCGCTAGTGCTCTGGCCATGGAAAAGATGAGGCAAGGCACCAGGGAAGCTTGCGGCGACGAGGAGAGTGCCATGGAGTGGCCTAGAGGGAGAGAGGGGGCCCGAGTGGCTCTAATTTGAGAGGAGTCTCGTGGCAAGGCTTCGGCCATTGCAGGGGAGGGGAGCTCCAATAGCTTGGGTAGACTAGAGGGATTTCTGATGGACAGGAGGGCCTGGGGGATGCGCTATTTATAGCAGAGGGGAGGGCTACACGACGGCGACCGACGCTCTGAGACGGGAGGTGTCGTGGAGGCACTCCGGTGTAGCATCGGAGGTTAGAAAAAGCAGCCATGAGCTACGGGACGAAGGGGTGAGGACTCCAGAGGGTTTATGCATGTGCACCGGGAAGCTCTTCGATGCTCCCGAACGAGCCATGGCGTGCTAGGGAGATCTCCCAAAGGCTCTGGCATACAGGGCGCGATTTTGGCGCGCTTTGCATGTGGTCACTGTGTGGCCACAGTGTTGCCATGCCCAGCTCGACGCCAAACCGTGTCTGGGGTCTTCTCCACCCTTCCCTGGTTTGAGTTGACCCCTGAAGCATGATACTAGAGCTATGGTGTGACCTCTCCTTGTTTAACAAGAAGCCAACAACATAGTTTTTGTGCTGTGGTGTGGCCACAAAAGTGATCCTCTTGGCTTGACCTTGGGCAGGGGTCAATCATCTACTAAGTTCATCATCTTAGCAAAGTTTCAGCTCAAGCAAGCAACTCTAGATGGTACTTCCTTTGTAACCTTGCCCACTGACCAGAAATGAAGATGAGGTTGCTGGGGAAACATGACTATATGAACATGACCCAAATTTGTAGGAGATCAATGATTTAGGAAAATGGAGACGTTGTAAAAATTTCATACCATTTCCATACTTAGAAATGGTACATCCTTCACAGTACTCTAATCAGGACAGAAACTTGGCAAACTTGCCGAGGAAGATTAGCTAAATGGAATGGGCTGATTTTTGGTGTCCAAGGGTAATATCCCATAATGAATCACTCTGCAAAATTTCAGCCTAAGGAGATCAAGTAATCAAGCAAATCCTTTGCAAACTGGAAATCTGGACAGAATTTGCAAAGGGATGTGGTGCTCAAAATTTGAATTGTGGATCTTGATATTATGATGGAAATGGAGAATATATGGATATGAGAAGCTCCACAAATTATTTGGGATTTTTCCTAGCTACCAAGATGGTAGTTCCTTTGGAAAGGCCCCAAATTGGAATATTGGCTTTAAATAGGAAAAGGAAATTTCCCCTATTTAATTATGGCCAATATTTTTATGAGAGCTCAATATGATCACAAAGAATATATCCACAAGTTTTTATGACCTCTGGAGATGGGTAGATATTTTTCTGGATTTAATTCCTCAGGAAGGGAGAAAAAGGAATTAATTCTAGATGAGAAATATTGCATAGGACTTGGCAATATTTTGCACTAGGGTTTATGAGAGAAGAAGGATCTCTAAAATTTTTGGGATAATTAATAGAGCATGGGAAATGATAGCTCCTTTGTAAACACAAAGGCATGATTTCCAGTTCCAATATTTTGGAACTAGGGTTTGTATGAGGTTCGGGGTTTACTGACGAAGGGTTGGCTGGTACAAGAGCATGTGCAAGGCACTGAGAAGTTGGGGATTGCCTGGATTCACCTGGTTACTTACCAGATTCCAGAGGAAAATTTTAAGGAGAGAAAAGCTAGGAAGGTATAAAAGCACAAAAATCGATATCCCGATTTCTGGGGTGTTATAGTGCTAGTTTCTGTTTTTTCCTTGTTTTTTAGATTTACAGATATGGAATATTAAACAGAGTCCAAATGGAATAAAACCATCGGAAGGAGTTTTTTTGGAAGGAAACAAGTCATCCAAGCTTAGAGTGCACGACAGGGGAGGTGCCAAGGATCCACAAGCCTGCTAGGCACGGGCCCCCTAGCCGCGCCTAGCAGGCTTGTCGCCTCCCTGCAGGTCTCCTACCCTTATTCTGGGCCTATAAATTCCCAAATATTCCCCATACACCAAAAAGAGCCACACAAATACTTTTCCGCCGCCGAAAGCCTCTGTTCCCGAGAGATCCAATCTTGGAGCCTTTTCGGGTAATCTGTTGGAGGGGGCTTCGATGACGGAGGGCATCTACATCAACTCCATTCCCCCTCTGATGATGCGTGATTAGTCCACAACAGACCTACAGGTCCATAGCTAGTAGCTAGATGGCTTCGTCTCTCTCTCTTTGATCTTCAATACCATGTTCTTCATGGAGATCTATCCGATGTAACCCTCTTTTGTTGTGTGTTTGTGAAGATCCGATGAATTGTGAGTTTATGTTCATTTTATCCATGAATCTTATTTTAATCTCCTCTGAATTCTTATTTTCATGATTTCATATCCTTGTAAGTCTCTTCGAGTTATTGGTTTGGTTTGGCCAACTAGATTGGTAATTCTTGCAATGGGAGAAGTGCTTGGTTTTGGGTTCAATCTTGCGGTGTCCTCACCCAGTGACATAGTAGGGGTAGCTAGGAACATATTGTATTGTTGCCATCAAGTGTAACAATATGGGGTTTTCATCATATTGCTTGAGTTTATCCCTCTACATCATGTCATGTTTCTTAATGCGTTACTCTGTTCTTCATGAACTTAATACTCTAGATGCAGGCATGAGTCGGTCGATGTGTGGAGTAATAGTAGTAGATGCAGAATCATTTCGGTATACTTGATACAGACGTGATGCCTATATGCATGATCATTTCCTTGGATAACTACATGATTATTTGCTTTCCTATCAATTGCTTGACAGTAATTTGTTTACCCACCATGATATTTTCCTTCGAGAGAGAAGCCTCTAGTGAAACCTATGGCCCCTGGGTCTACTTTCCATAATATACTTTCAGATCCAAAAACCAAAAATACTAAAAATACTTTTCTGTAATTTATTTAACTTTATTTTCCGTTCTTGTTTACATCAATATCTATCGGATCTAATCCTTGCACATAATCGTGAAGGGATTGCCAACCCCTTTATAACACTGGGTGCAAGAGTTTGATTGTTTGTGTGGGTGCAACCATTGGTGACTTGCTTGTTCCTCCAACTGGATTGATACCTTGGTTCTCATCAACTGAGAAAATACTTATTTACTTTGCTGCATCACCCTTTCCTATTCAAGGGAAAACCAACGCACGCTCAGGAGGTAGTGAGAAGGATTTCTGGCAACGTTGCCAGGGAGGATACACATACGCCTACCAAGTACCCATCACAAACTCATCTCTTGAATTTACTTTATTTTCCATTTGCCTCCCGTTTTCCTCTCCCCCACTTCTAAAATGAGTTTTTTGAAAATATCAAAAATATTTAACTTTTTATTTGCCCTTCTTCCGTTCGCCTTTTCGTTGCTATGTTTGCTTGTGTTTCCATGTGCCTTCTATTTGCTGGCATCTTCGCTTGCTAAAAATCTATTGATATGGATCCTCATCACTTGCTAATCTTTTAATAGACCAAATTATGATTAACCAATTGCTAGTGAGTTGAGTGCACTTGATTATGTGTATGAAGTTTTGTTTGAAAATCATGAATCTGGAAATTTTGATGAAGTATTGAAAGAAGAAATTTGTAAGGAGATTCATGATAGTTCCTTGAATGAAAATCATGATTGCCATGTTGTTGGTATGAATTCTCTGAATATCCATGATGCTAATGATATGCAAAACCACAAGCTTGGGGATGCTATGCTTGATGAATATGATATTCTTTGTTCCCCAAGTTTTGATGGTGACATGTTTGCTATAATTGATGATGGAAACAATGCTTTATTTGATAGTTATATTGTGAAATTCCTTCATGATGCTACTGAAAATTATTATGAGGGAGGAAGATATGCTTGTAGGAATTGCAATAATATCATGTTTCCTCTCTCTATGTGTTCACAGTTTTGAAGTTATGCTTGCTTTGCCTCACTATGCTAGTTGATTCTTGTTCCCATAAATTGTTTTCTCACAAAATACCTATGCATAGTAAGTGGGTTAGACTTAAATGTGCTTGTAATGTGATTCATGGTTCTTTCTTGCATATTCCAATTACTACTTTTTATGTGAGCAACATTGAAATCATCATGCCTAGCTAGGGGCCTTAAACAATAGTGCTTGTTGGGAGGCAACCCAATTTTATTTTTGTGTTCTGTTTTTGCTGATGTTTTTGAATGTTTCACACATTATTAATTATGTATTAATTTTTTTGGTGTTTTAATTAGTGTTTGAGCTAAGTAAAACCATTGGGGTGATCTATGGTAGTTCTTGATTTGATCTTGCTAAAAAACAGAAACTTTTGCGTAGAGTCTAGGAATTTTCTAATTTTTTCAGAGCGTCGATGAGTCTGAAATTTTTAAACAGGATTTATATATAAATTTCCTAGGTGTTAATAATTTTTCAGAATGTTTTGAGTTACATAAGTATACGAGGTTTCCATATTTCTACAGACTGTTCTGTTTTTGGCAGATTCTGTTTTATTTGAGTTTTTTTGCCTATTTTGATGAATCTTTGGGTTGTATCATGGGGTATGAACCATGGAGAAATTAGATTACAGTAGGTATAACACCAATATAAATAAATAATTAGTTCACAATGTTACCTAAAGTGGTGATTTATTTTCTTATACTAACGGATCTCACGAGTTTTCTGTTAAGTTTTGTGTTGTGAAGTTTTCAAGTTTTGGGTAAAGATTTGATGGACTATGGTATAAGGAGTGGCAAGAGCCTCAGCTTGGATATTACCAAGGCACCCCAAGTCATATTCAAGGATTGCAAAGAGCCTAAGCTTGGGGATGCCCCGGAAGGCATCCCCTCTTTCGTCTTCAATCCATCGGCAAATTTACTTGAGGCTATATTTTTATTCACCACATGATATGTGTTTTGCTTGGAGCGTCTTGTATGATATCAGTCTTTGCTTGTTAGTTTTCCACAATAATCCTTGCTGCACACATTTTTTAGAAGTACACGCTGAATCATGAATTTGTTAGAATGCTCTATGTGCTTCACTTATATCTTTTGAGTTAGGCAATTTTGCTCTATGTGCTTCACTTATATGTTTTAGAGCACAGTGGTGTTTGTGTTTTATAGAAATACTTGAACTCTCATACCTCAATTATATTATTTTGAGATTTTCTAAAACATCATGGTAATTGGTCTAGGTTGTGAATTTAGTCCTAATATGATAGGCATCCAAGAGGGATATAATAAAAACTTCCATATTAAGTGCATTGAATATTTGTGAGAAGTTTGATTCCTTGCATAAAGTTTTGAGATATAAAGATGGTAATGTTAAGATACATGTTAGGAAGTAATTGTGATTTGGTAAAATACTTGTGTAAAGGTTTGTGATTCCCGTTGAATGCCCGTATGGTGAACCGTTATGTAAGGAATTCGAAGCATGACTTGTTTATAGATTGTCGACCTTTGTGTGAGGGTCGAGGGTGCACGATGGTTCAATCTTACTAACCTCCCCCCTAGGAGCATGCATTTAATACTTTGCTTCAATGACTAATAGAATTTTCCGTTAAGTATGTGAGTTCTTTATGACTAATGTTGAGTCCATGGATTATACGCACTCTCACCCTTCCACCTTTGCTAGACTCTCTATTACCACGCAACTTTCACCGGTATGTCAAACACCTTCCTCAAAACAGCCACCATATACCTTCCTCAAAACAGACACCATATATATTTTCTCAAAACAGCCACAATAACTACCTATTATGGCACTTCCATAGCCATTCTGAGATATATTGCCATGCAACTTCCACCGTTTCATTTTATGACATGCACCATCACTTCCATATTGCATATAGAGTCATATTTGGCCATAGGTATCGAGTTTTAATTTTCTTTTGAGTTGTAAGTAAATAAAAGTGTGATGATTATCATTAATAGAGAATGTCCCATGTGAGGAAAGAGTGATGGAATCTATGATTCCCTCACAAGTGGGGATGAGATTCCGGACATTATGAAAAAAAGAGGCCAGCGAAGCCCAAATAAAAAAATGAATAAAAGAGGCCTTAGATGCCCACCAATAAAAAAATGATCGAAAAGAGAGAAGGTACATTGCTACTACCTTTTTCTACACTTGTGCTTAAAAGTAGCACCATGATCTTCATGATAGAGAGTCTCCTATTTTGTCACTTTCATATAGCTAGTGGAATTTTTCTTCATGATGCACGTACACTTAGTTCCTTTTTGAGCTTTCATACACTTATAGCTCTAGTGCATTTGTTACATGGCAATCCCTACTCACTCACATTTATATCTATTAATGGGCATCTCCATAGCCCGTTGATACGCCTAGTTGATGTGAGACTATATTTTTCCTTTCCTTGACAACCTCCACCACATTCAATTCCACCTATAGTGCTATATCCATGGCTCACGCTCATGTATTGCGTGAGAGTTGAAAAAGTTTGAGAAAATAAAGGTGTGAAAACAATTGCTTGACTTTTGAGCGGGGTTGTGCATGATATAAATACTTTGCGTGGGGAAGATGGAGCATAGCCAGACCATATCATATTGTAGGGATAACTTTCTTTTGCCATTATATATGAAGAGATACAATTGCTTTCCTAGTATGCTTGAAATGTTATTGTTTTTATATCAATATTAAGCTTTTGTTTTGAGTCTTACAGATCTAAATATCTATGCCACAATAAATAATATTACATGGATAAATATGTTAGGTAGCACTCCACATCAAAAATTATATTTTTATCATTTACCTACTCGAGGACGAGCAGGAATTAAGCTTGGGGATGCTGATACGTCTCCAACGTATCCATAATTTTTGATGATGGCATGCTATTATATTATCTGTTTTGGATGTTTTATATGCATTAATATGCTATTTTATATTATTTTTGGGACTAACCTATTAATCTAGAGCCTACTACTAGTTTTTGTTTTTTCCTTGTTTTTGAGTTTTGCAGATATGGAATACTAAACGGAGTCCAAACGGAATAAAACCTTTGGAAGGATTTTTTTTGGAAGGAAACAAGTCAACCAAGCTTGGACTGCACGGCAGGGGAGGTGCCAGGGAGCCACAAGCCTGCTAGGCACGGGCCCCCCCTGGCCGCGCCTAGCAGGCTTGTCGCCTCCCGGCAGGTCTCCTAACCCTAATTCCTGGCCTATAAATTCCCGAATATTCCCCCAACACCAAAATAGCTAAACCAATACTTTTCTACTGCCGGAAGACTCCGTTCCCGAGAGATCCAATCTTGGAGCCTTTTCCGGTTATCTGCTGGAGGGGGTTTTCGATCATGGAGGGCTTCTACATCAACTCCATTGCCCCTCCGATGATGCATGAGTAGTCCAACACAGACCTACGGGTCCATAGCTAGTATCTATATGGCTTCTTCTCTCTCTTTGATCTTCAATACCATGTTCTTCATGATCTTCATGGAGATTTATCCGATGTAACCCTCTTTTGTGATGTGTTTGTCAAGATTCGATGAATTGTGAGTTTATGTTCAGATTATCCATGAATCTTATTTGAATGTCCTCTGAATTCTTATTTTCATGATTTCATATCCTTGTAAGTCTCTTCGAGTTATTGGTTTGGTTTGACCAACTAGATTGGTAATTCTTGCAATGGGAGAAGTGCTTGGTTTTGGGTTCAATCTTGCGGTGTCCTCACCCAGTGACATAGTAGGGGTAGTGAGGCACGTATTATATTGTTGCCATCAAGGGTAACAAGATGGGGTTTTCATCATATTTCTTGAGTTTATCCCTCTACATCATGTTATCTTTCTTAATGCGATACTCTGTTCTTCATGAACTTAATACTCTAGATGCAGGCAGGAGTCGATCGATGTGTGGAGTAATAGTAGTAGATGCAGAATCATTTTGGTCTACTTGATAGGGACATGATGCCTGTATGCATGATCATTGCCTTGGATAACTACATGATTATACGCTTTTCTATCAATTGCTTGACAGTAATTTGTTTACCCACCATGATATTTTCCTTCGAGAGAGAAGCCTCTACTGAAACCTATGGCCCCCAGGTCTCCTTATCATAATATACTTTCAGATCTATAAACGAAAAATACCAAAAATACTTTGCTGCAATTAATTTACCTTTTACTTTTCCTTCTTGTCTACATCTATATCTATTACATCTAATCCTTGGAAATAATCGTGAAGGGATTGACAACCCCTTTATAGCGTTGGGTGCAAGAGTTTGATTGTTTGTGTAGGTGCAACCATTGGTGACTTGCTTGTTCCTCCCACTTGATTTATACCTTGGTTCTCATGAACTGAGATAAATACTTATTTACTTTGCTGCACCACCCTTTCCTCTTCATGGGAAAACCAACGCACGCTCAAGAGGTAGCAAGAAGGATTTGTGGCGCCGTTGTCGGGGAGGATATACATCAAGCCTACCAAGTACCCATCACAAACTCATCTCTTGCATTTACTTTATTTTCCATTTGCCTCCCGTTTTCCTCCCCCCGCCACTTCTAAAATGATTTTCAGAAAATACCAAAAATATTTGCCTTTTTATTCGCCCTTCTTCCGTTCGCCTTTTCGTCTCTATGTTTGCTTGTGTTGCCGTGTGCCTTCTATTTGCTTGCATATTTGCTTGATAAAAATCTATTTATATGGATCCTGATCCACTTGCTAATCTTTTGAAAAGACCAAATTATGATGATCCAAATGCTAGTGAGTTGAGTGCACTTGACTATCTCTATGAAGTTTTGTTTGAAAATCATGAATTTGGAAATTTTGATGAAGTATTGAAAGCAAAAATTTGTAAGGAGATTCATGATAGTTCCTTGAATGAAAAGCATGATTGCCATGTTGTTAGTATGGATTCTCTGAATATCCATGATGCTAATGATATGCAAAACCACAAGCTTGGGGATGCTATGCTTGATGAATACGATATTTGTTGTTCCCCAAGTTTTGATGATGACATGTATGCTATAATTGATGATGGAAATAATGCTTTATTCATGTGAACACATCGCAATTATCATCATAAGTAGGGGTTGAACATCTCATGTTTATCATCTTGCCAAGTCATCAGACTTAGCTCAAGTATCATCCTTGTGTCATCCACACACACACACACACACACCAAGTTTGTGAAAACATCAGATGCAGTTTAAGCAGGACCTCCAATTGTCCATGACCTCAGACATGGCTATTCGGATAGTTTTACACTCGGCAGAGGTTGCATACTTTACCCACAATACTCAAGGAACTTCCATGTGATCCACGACTCACGGTATATTACATACCCGAGGTAAGCACCCGAACATTGCCTTTCCCCTAGAGATACTAAACAAAGAGTCCACTCGTTGGTGCCATCCCTCATGATATACAAAACACGTATCATCCATGAAGGCACGCAAAGGTGTGCCCGGTGCCCGTGAAGACATCGCATGGTTGCCCTACCAGGTACAACCCCGTATCGAGAATGACCACGTCACTCCCGCCACTAGTATTGTCACACCCTGTGTTTGTAGCACATTGTTATGATTGGGTTATCAAAATTTGGAGGCAACTAAAACTTTTTCTATGTGCTTATGCTTTCTTGTTGTGTTGTCTGCTTGCTTGTTGATTGAGTTTTATGGCACTACTAGGTTCTATTCCCCTCCATAATCATCTTCCTTGCTCCAAACCCCTTGCCCAATGATCATGCAGTGTGAATAGTGCCCAAAACTACTTTTATCAAATTTTGTTTTGACCAAAAATGATTTATTTGATTTAAGTCTCCAAAACCCCCTAATATGAGGTTTGCAATTCAAGTCCTCAAATCAGGTGGACCCTTCTTTCTCAAAGGCTTTATTTCAAACCTACTATATATATGACTTATCAAAACCACCAAATATTATTTTTAAAGATTATTTTCATATTTTATTTAAAGGCTTTTTCTTAAGGCTAGAAATGGTTTTTCCTAGGGAAAAATTATTTAAATGCTTTAATAATATTTGAGAAAATTTAGAGAAACTCAGTGGACATATATTTCCGATATATATGAGTTTCAACACAAGGGCATGATTAGATCATAGGCAAAACCCCTCAAAACCCTTTCTGTTCAGATAAAACTTTTGGAATATTTCTATAAGAAATATTCTCAGTAAATTCCAGGAAAATTCCAGCAAGACTACTCTATCATGGGGGATGATCTTGCATAGTTTCATCCCAATACAAGATGGTTCGGTGCATCAAATCATCCCAAAACCATTCCTATCCAGAATCAAATTTGAGGAACTTTACTATGTGAAGTGTCTCCCCTTGGCCTCAAACAGTGTGGGCTTGCTCTAATGGCCAAATAGTGATGATACACTAAGTGGTGCATCAAGGGTAAAGACCTAGCATCAACGGATCTACACAAACTAGATTCTGTTGATTTCTAGGGTTTCACAAAGTTACATAGTAAACTTTCTTCAATCAAGCTCAAACTTGGTTACCAAGCCTAACTATAATCACCAAGTGACCCTATTAAATATCAGGCAAGAAAACTCCATCTTCTAGCCCAAACATAACACAAACACCTTTGGGCCATTTCTAAAAGCTACTATTTCCACCCCTTCTACTTTTCCCCTTGGTCTCAAATTTTTACCACAGCTCCACCTAGACCCTAGCACCTCCCAGACAAACACCAACGGCTAGCTCCATGATTGAGGGGGGAGGGGCAGAAACCCCACTTGCACCTCCTAGACAACATCTTTCTCTCCTTTCTATCTTCTCTCTCACTCCTGGCACCCAGAGCATCCCATGCTCCTTTTCCCATCGTTTACTCCCTTCCACAGCCACTGGACATCAGTGGGCGCGTCATAGCGCACCAAGACCTCATCATGCCGGCCAAAGTCGCGCTCCAGAGCACGCAACTGCGCTCTAGAGGGTTCACCTTCCTCTCCTGCCCATACCCGACCACCTCGGGCCTGCCCCTCGTGCCAGTCGATGTGCCTCGGCGTTCGGGCCATGCCACCCCTGTCGGCCCCTCCTCTCTCTCCTTCCTCCTCCCTCCTCTCGCACGCGCCACGACCTCCCGAACTGGCCAACCGCGGGGCTCGCACGTGCGTGCTCCCCCGCCCCCTCTCTCCTCTCCCTCTGGTTGTGTGCGATGTCCAGGAACGCCCCTGACCCATTCCTGCTCTCCCCTGAGCCCTCCTGCGCACGCCACGGCCTCGCCGGTGCACCAGACCCTCGGTGGACTCGCACCCCCCTATAAAAAGAATCTCCCCCGAGCCCTTCCCTCCTCTCTGGCCCCCTCTCCTCCTCCATTGACCGCCTGCAAGGCCCCACTCCTCCCCATGCTCGAGGCACTCGGAATCGACCGGAGATCGCCACGGCGTCGCCACCATCGATCTCCTGGTAACGGCCACCTTCAGCCCCCATTCTTATCCCATTGCTCCTCCCTTGCTCTTCTGAGGTGATCCCCCTCTTCCCCGTCTTCTTTGCAGCCTGGAGCGGCCCCGGCGACCTCCTCTGAAGCCATCTTCACCGTGGGTGCTCGCCGCCGACAACTCCGGCCACATCCGGCCTCCACTCCACCTCTAGAGGACCGGCGAGTCGACGCCGAGACCGTTCCCGCCTCCAACTCCCCTTGCCGCCAGTGAGCACTCCCTCCTCTCTGTCCCGAGGTGGGAGAAGGACCCGACAGGTGGGGCCCACCTATCGGCCTCTCTTCCCCTTTCTCGCGCTATCTCTCCTCCCCCTCGTGCCGCTAACGATCGGGCCTCGCACGTCAGGTTTGAACCTGACCACGCACGAGGTCGGCTGGCTAGCCAGCTGGGCCGGCCCAGCCTCTGGCCGCCTCTAGCCCAGGTCCCAATGGCCTTTCTTTTCCTTTTCTTTTTCTATGGACTTTGCAAAAATTCCATAGAATGGAATATTTACCCAATGCCAAATTTTCTTCCACCTAAATGCATAAAATAATCCCTAGAATTTAATAGTGTAATTTGTAAAAATGTTTGAAAATGTTTTTAGTATTGATTTATTTTAAAACCTATATTTAGGCTACTTTTTGCCTCTGTTATATTCTTTCAAATATAGTTTTCACAACAAAGCTCTAGTAGAATATTTTTAGTATTTATCAGAGTAGGTTGACATTTTTGATAGTAGTTTGAGTGCTCTGTTTTGTGTGTTTACTTATTTTTATCACTATTTTATTGAGACGATAGATTGCGATGTTGACGAAGAAGTTGGACCTGAAGACTTCAAAGAACCCGGGGACTTTGTTGAGCCAGGCAAGCAGCCCTTTGACCATGACAAGAAACCTTTTTTATTGCATGTCATACGGCACTTTACTTTCATCGTATTTGATCATGTGTTGTGGTGTTCCCCTTTGGTGGGATGCCTCCGAAACCTTTCCTTTGACACTTGCATCGTGCATGACCCTACCACCTTACGAGGGTTGTGCGGGTGGGAGTAGTTAGGTTGCTAATAGATGCTATGCAAATGGGATGGGACTTATGCATTGAGATGGAAAAGAGAGAAATGATTTCAAAGAACTTTTGAAAACCCCGTCGGGTGCCACTAATGCCCGAGGGATATATTGATGAGATGGGCGACCACTTGAGAAAGAAGTGGTGTGTCGGAACAAGTGAGTGTGTGTTTTCGAAAACGAAGAGTTCTAAGGTCTGCTGACCGTCCCAACATTACATGCACAACCACGATATCCCTTATGGGACAGGGCTTTGTTGATTACCTTGGTGGGTACTGGCAAGGAGCCCGCATTACTAGTGGCGGGAGTGGCATGGTCACTCTCGATACGAGGTCGTACCAGTATGTACGATGATGTGCTGTCTTCACAGGCACCGGGCACACTGTTGGTCCCCTCATGGATGGTACGATTAGAGCAAGGCTCATGTGATGTACATCGTGAGGGTTGGGTACCAATTGAGTGGACTCTTTGTTTAGTATCGCCGGGGGAAAGGCATTTTTCGGGTGCTTACCTCGGGTATGTTATATACCGTGAGTCGTGGATGACACAGAAGTTCCTCGAGTCTTGTGGGTAAATTGTGCAACCTCTGCAGAGTGTAAAACTACTCGAATAGCCACGTCCGCGGTCATGAACAGTTGGAGATCCTTCTTAGACTACGTCCGGATGTTTCCATAAACCTCGGTGTGAGTTTGGACAGGATGGTGACAAGAGGTCACATGAGCTAAGTCCGATGACTTAGCGTGAGGAATGAACTAGGTCCGATGACTTAGCGTGAACATGAGATGTTCAACCAATACTTATGATGGTATCTGCAATTTGCTCACATGGATGCCTACCAGTAGTTGATGCATGCTCACTAGTTACTTGATCATGTCATTTGCATACAAAATTAGCTTTCCGCAAATTTACCTATTAGTGCTATACCATGCATCATTGTTACCTTGCTCCACAACTTGGGTTGCTTGCGAGTACATTCAAAGTACTCATTGGCTTGCACTAGTTATTTAATTGGCCAGGCATGGAAGAACAGGAGTATGTTGAAGAGTTCGTTGGAGACGAACATGCAAACTAGGACACTTCCCAGTCAGAATGCCTATAGGTTAAGGCAGATGGCATGGGTTCATGCTTTCGACCAAGATTTCCGCTGCTTGATCTAGTTTAAGTGTTTGGCCCGTGTGGCCCTATCTGTGTAAGACTAAGACCTTCGTGGTCATTATTTGTGTAAGACGTTAAGTATGGATGTAAGACTCTTGTTATTCAACTTTTGTGTGTTCAGTGAGCATTGATCTCTGGGATCACTATACACATGCATTCGGTGATCTCGACTAATGAGTCGGGGACCACATAGAGCTGGTATCAGAGCCATCCTGACTGTAGGAAGCCCTTAGTTAGCATGGAAGTTAGTTAGGATAAGAAGTCATTTTCAAAACTACACCTAGCTTTGGAACTTAGCAATTCTGCACTAATTACCTCTCTATGCTTCACACAACACTTTGTTGACTCTCCTCTTTCAAACCTTTATAGTTGGCCGTTGTACCCAAAGCCTTCCTGACATTCGGCTTTCCCTTACTCCTTGGGGATAGCCTGGAGAAGTGCCAGTTTCGCCAACCACCCATTTCCCTCTACCACGAGTACTGGGTCGATGCGGTCACGAAGGAGTACCACGTGCATGTGGTCGTGAAGGCAAACGACTCCCTGACTAGTTGGTTCTTTGAAGGACCACGGATGGAGACCATGATGTTTGCCACCGAGACAGCTGCACGCAAGGCACTCCTACACCTTTGAGACATCATTCCAGAGATGGTTGACGAGCCAACTACTCTCTACCTTCCCTTCAAGAAGGATGACTTTGGCGAGAGTTGGACACTGATTCCGACCAAGGCAGATGGCGCACCACTCAGTTTCCAGACCTATTTCAGCCTCTCCGCCGACAGTCTGGTTCACAACTTGATGAAGGAGTCCGTGAAGCTCCGCGAGGAACTTCACCACACTTTAGAGCTACTTCGACAAGCTAAGACGAAGCCAGACAAGATCAAGAAGGATGGAGCCCCTGAGGGATGACCAACCGTTGCCTATCGAGGAGGAGTACCCCCAGCTAGTGACGCACCTACGCGTAGTCATCGCATGAGTGAGAAGGAGTATCGTGAGCTCTTCACTAACCCACCTGCAAAGCGTCGTCGGGATGGACCTCCTCGTTCCCCGACCCCTTCAACTAGGGACGATGCCCATTCATATGATGGACAGAAGGAAGACCTAGAGGAGCGTGACAACGAGACCGAGCACTCCACCACCTCAGTCTGAGAATCCCTAGGGTAGGATCAGTCATGTATCCCTCATGCGAACTCGAGTCCGTGTAATGGTTCCTATGAAGCCATGTGTGCTTGTTGTTTGTTTTGCTGTTTGTGTTCCGATGCAAGTCGTGCTTTTGCCTTAGGCAACATGTAAACGATTCCATCATCCATCTTAATATATGTTGTTGGTCTTTTGACCCTTGTTTCAACACACTTGCACTTGACTGACCCCCTTAGGTGCGGTTTGCCGTTATTGCTTATCCTCTAGTCAACCCAGTTGTTTGACTTGGCTGCTCCAAATAGGATGGTGACCGCTACCCGCAACAGCTCCTTCACCAACCCCAAAGTCGACAACTCGAGCGAGCAACAGGGAGCTGGTGGGGCTGCTCACGCTGGAGGACACCAGGAGCAGCCATGAGGCGACATTCCTACGCCACCACCTCCGCCGGAGAACATGACCATAGCTCAATTTATCCAAGTTGTCCGGGAGGAGCGTCAAGCCAACAATGCTGCTATCCAGTAGATGGCTCAGGCTCTCATGAACAACCAACAACAAGGCAGGAACGACAATGGCGGCTCCATGCTGTCTGAGTTCATGAGGAACTCGCCCCCAACCTTCACCGAGACTCTTGAACCATTGGATGCCGATGACTAGATCCGCACCATCGAGGACCTCCTGGCAATGGTCAACTTCAATGAGGACCGTGAGAAGGTGCTTTATGCCTCTCACTGCCTCGGAGGTACCTCCCGAGCTTGGTGGGATGGATTCAAGGTCATGCAAGGAGAACGTGTGATCATGTGGAATGACTTCAAGGAAGGATTCCACTCTTCCCATATTCCTTCTGGGATCATGGCTATCAAGAAGAGAGAATTCCGAGCGCTGAGTCATGGAAGTGACTCTGTCAAGGAGTATCTGCAGAATTTTAACCTGCTATCAAGGTATGCGCCTGAAGATGTCCGCACGGAGGATGCCAAGAAGGCACGCTTCATGGAAGGACTTTAGCAGGTCCTACAGTATCAGCTCATCATCTGCGACTGTCGTACCTTCTTCGACTTAGTGAGCAAGGCCCTCATGCTGGAAGACAAGCATTGTGCCATCGACGAGACTCGCAAGCGCAAGACGATCAGCAAGGGAAGCTCAAGCAACCAGAAGCCTCGCCCATGGCAGCCAGCCCCAGCCAAGCCGACCTATCAGCCACAACAGGCTAGACCTCCTACACCTCGTCCGAGCTACCAGCCTCAGTAGTATGCCAATCCCAGGCCAGCCTTCAACAACAACCCCAATAACAACAATGGTGGCAGGAACTTCAACAACAACCCTGGCCAAGTCGCTTGCTTTGGATGTGGTCAGCCAGGACACATCTCTAGGATGTGTCCCAGCAAGAAGCCAGATGCTCTACGCCCCAATGCGCCAGCTCAAGGTCAAGCCCGTGGAGCACCAGCAAGGAACCTAGCTCCCCGCAACCAGCCCAACAACAGCAAGGGTCGTGTGAATCACGTCACCGCAGAGGAAGACGAGGAAGACCAGGACGTCATACTGGGTACATTCCTCGTTAACTCAACCCCAGCAACAGTATTGTGTGATTGTGGAGCTTCACATTCTTTTGTCACCCAAAAGTTTGCACTAGAGAGTGGCATGAAACCTACACCCCTGGGTAGTCGTATGTTGATACAAACCCCGGGATTAGTGATGAAGTCTGGGGTAGGTTGTAAGGGGGTTGAGATAAAAATCAACGGGGTAGACTTCCAAGCCGATCTTATCATCCTGAAGTCAGAAGGCTTGGATGTGATCCTAGGCATGGATTGGTTATGCAAGCACCAAGACTTGTTAGACTGTGCCAAGAGGATTGTCACCATGACCAATAGCCTAGGAGTGGAAGTCAAGTGTGTTCCCAACCCTACCTCCACTCAAGCCCCTCAGGCTATCTGCCTATCGAAAGTTGAGTTGGATCAAGTGCCAGTGGTGTGTGAATACCCGGATGTGTTTCCTGATGAGCTACCCGGAATGCCTCCTGACTGCGACATTGAGTTCATCATTGAACTTATGCCCGGATCAAGGCCCATCTATAAGAAGGCCTACAGGATGGGATCCGAGGAGTTGGCTGAGTTAAAGAAGCAACTATCAAAGCAGCTCAGAAAAGGATTTATTCGCCCTAGTGCCTCTCCTTGGGAATTGCCTGTTCTATTTGTGTCAAAGAGGGACGAAACTATCAGACTTTGTGTCTATTAGCATTCTCTCAATGAGGTCACGATAAAGAACAAATACCCAGTCCCCAAGATTGAAGACCTATTTGATCAGTTGAATGGAGCCAAGGTGTTCTCCAAGATCGACCTCAGGTCTGGGTACTATCAGCTGAAGATCAGACCCCAAGACAGTCCGAAGACGACATTTGTAACCCGGTATGGCATGTACGAATACACACTCATGTCATTTGGGTTAACCAATGCCCCTGCCTACTTCATGTACCTCATGAATAAAGTTTTCATGGAGTACTTGGACAAGTTCGTTGTTGTCTTCATTGATGACATACTCGTCTTCTCCAAGTCTGAAGAAGAACATGAGGAACACTTGAGATTGGTCCTAGAGAAGCTTCGAGAGCACCAGCTTTATGCCAAGTTCAGTAAGTGTGAATTCTGGCTGCATGAAGTTGGATTCTTGGGTCATGTGCTAATTGCAGAAGGATTATCAGTGGATCCTGCCAAAATTGAAGCTGTGACTGAATGGCAAACCCCAACCACCGTGAAGGAAGTCAAGAGCTTCCTCGGACTCGCTGGATATTACCTCAAGTTCGGGGAAGGGTTCTCAAGCATTGCCTGACCCATGACCCAACTTTTGAAGAAGGACAAGAAGTTCTAATGGACAGCTAAGTGCGAGGAAATTTCCAGGAGCTCAAGAAGAGATTGACCACAACCCCTGTTTTGGCCACCCCTGATATTCACAAGGAGTTTTTGATTTATTGTGATGCATCAAGAACCGGACTGGGAGGTGTTCTGATGCAAGATGGCAGAGTCGTAGAATATCTATGCAGACAACTACGTCCTCATGAAGAGAACTACGCAACTCATGATCTCGAGTTGGCAGTCGTGGTCCATGCCTTGAAGACATGACGACATTACATTCTGGGGAAGCGATGTGAGATATTCACAGACCACAAGAGTTTGAAGTATATCTTCACTCAATGGGAGTTGAACATGAGGCAGCAAAGATGGTTGGAATTGATCAAGGATTACGACCTCAGTGTTCAATACCACCCCAGAAAGGCCAACATGGTAGCATACGCCTTAAGCAAAAAAACAAGGAGTTGTATGGTTTGGGAATCACATCTGCGTACCCAACAAAGAAGAGCTCAAGAACCTGATCTTGCAAGAAGCTCATGACACCCCCTACTCCATCCATCCTGGAGGAACCAAGATGTATCAAGACCTCAAGTCAAGATTCTAGTGGCATGGCATGAAACGGGAGATAGGCACATTTGTGGCTAAGTGTGACATATGCCAGAGGGTCAAGGTTGGGCATCAGCGACCCGCTGCGCTATTGCAACCTCTCAAGGTGCCCGAATGGAAGTGGGATAAAGTCGGGATGGATTTCATCACCGGTTTACCAAGGTCAAGCAAGGGACATGATTCCATTTGGGTCATTGTCGACCACCTGACCAAGGTAGCCCATTTTATTCCCGTCAAGACCACCTATGACAGTAACAAGTTAGCCAGCCTCTACATCCAGCGGATTGTGAGCCTTCACGGAGTTCCAAAAGAGGTTGTGTCAGATCAAGGCACCCAGTTCACCTCAAGATTCTGAAAGATGTTTCAAGAAGCTATGGGAACCAAGCTCTCCTTCAGCACTGCTTTCCACCCCCAGACTGGTGGGCAAATGGAACAAGTAAATCAGATACTCGAAGATATGCTCCGTGCTTGTGTTTTGGCATTTGGAGCCCAGTGGGAAGATTGCCTACCGTTCGCCGAGTTCTCATACAACAACAGCTATCAGTCAAGTCTTTAGATGGCACTATTTGAGGTGTTTTATGGACGCAAGTGTCGTACTCCCCTCAACTGGTCAGAGACCGAAGAAGGATTCATTTTTGGACCGGATATCCTCCGTGAAGCCAAAGAGCAAGTTCAACTCGTCTGAGAACGTATGGAGGCTGCCAAGTCACGACAGAAGATCCATGCCCACTCTCACCGCCGAGAAGTGAACTTCTGTGTAGGCGACCATGTCTACCTCCGGGTCACGCCTCTCAAGGGAACCAAGCGCTTCCATGTCAAAGGAAAGCTCGTGCAAAGATACATCGGCCCCTTCAAGATCACCACCACGTGTGGAGAAGTTGCCTACCAGTTGGAGCTACCTTCCAAGTTGTTGGATGTGCACAACGTTTGTCATGTATCACAACTCCGGAAGTGTCTGCAAGTTCCCAACCGCCCCGACCTCTACAAGGACATCGACCATCAAGCCATCGATCTTCAGCCTTATCTCACTTATCGCCAGAGGCCAGTTCGCATCTTGGATGAAGCCGAGCGCTGCACCCGAAGCCGCACCATCAAGTACTTCAAGGTCCAGTGGAGCAACCACACTGAAGCAGAAGCAACCTGGGAGCATGAAGATTATCTTAGATCAGAGTTCCCTTATCTTTTTAGCGCTTAGCCTAGGAATCTCGAGGACGAGATTCTTGTAAGGGGGGAAGGTCTGTCACACCCTGTGTTTGTAGCACACTGTTATGATTGGGTTATTAAAATTTGGAGCCAACTAAAACTTTTTCTATGTGCTTATGCTTGCTTGTTGTCTTGTTTACTTGCTTGTTGATTGAGTTTTATGGCCCTACTAGGTTCTATTCCCCTCCATAATCATCTTCCTTGCTCCAAACCCCTTACCCAATGATCATGCCATGTGAATAGTTCCCAAAACTACTTTCATCAAATTTTGTTTTGACCAAAAATGATTTATTTGATTTAAGTCTCCAAAAACCCCTGAGATGAGGTTTGCACTTCAAGTCCTCAAATCAGGTGGACCCTTCTTTACCGAAGGCTTTATTTCAAACCTACTATATATATGACTTCTCAAAACCACCAAAAATTATTTTTCAAGATTATATTCTTATTATATTTAAAGGCTTTTTATTAATTCTAGAAATGGTTTTTCCTAAGGAAAAATTATTTAAATGCTATAAAATATTTGAGAAAATTTAGAGAAACTCAGTGGACATATATTTTCCGTATATATGAGTTTCAACACAAGGGCATGATAAGATTATAGGCAAAACCCCTCAAAATCATTTTAGTTTAGATAAAACTTTTGGAATATTTCTATAAGAAATATTCTCAATAAATTCCAGGAAAATTCCAGTAAGTCTACTATATCATGGGGGATGATCTTGCAAAGTTTCATCCCAATCCAAGATGGTTTGGTGCATTAAATCATCCCAAAACCAGTCCTATCCAGAATCAAATTTGAGCAACTTTACATTGTGAAGTGTCTCCCCTTGGCCTCAAACTTTGTGGGACTGCTCTAATGGCTAAATAGTTATGATACACTAAGTGGTGCATCAAGGATAAATGCCTAGCATCAATGGATCTGCAGAAACCAGATTTTGTTGATTTCTAGGGTTTCACAAAGTTACATTGTAAACTTTCTTCAATCAAGCTCAAACCGTGTTACCAAGCCTAACTCTTATCGCCAAGTGCCCATGTTAAATATCATGGCAAGAAAACTCCATCTTCTAGCCCAAACATAACACGAACACCTTCTGGCCATTTCTAAAAGCTACTATTTCCACCCCTTCTACTTTTCCCCTTGGTCTCAAATTTCTACCACAGCTCCACCTAGACCCCCAGCACCTCCAGGAGAAACACCAACGGCTAGCTCCATGATTGAGGGGGGCAAAAACCCCACTTGCACCCCCTTGACAACATCTTTCTCTTCTTTCTATCTTCTCTCTCTCACTCCTGGCCATCCAGAGCATCCCATGCCCCTTTTCCCATTGTTTACTCCCTTCCACAGCCACTGGACATCAGTGGGTGCGTCAGAGCGCACCAAGACCTCATCTTGCCGGCCAAAGTCGCGCTCTGGAGCACTCAGCCGCGCTCCAGAGGGTTTACCTCCCTCTCCTGCCAATACCCGACCACCTCGGGCCTGCCCCTCGTGCCAGTCGATGCGCCTTGGCGTTTGGGCCATGCCACCCCTATCGGCCCCTCCTCTCTCTCATTCCTCCTCCCTCCTCTCGCACGCGCTGCGGCTGCCTGAACTGGCCAACCACGGGGCTTGCACGCATGCGCTCCCCCGCCCCTCTCTCCTCTCCCTCTTGTCGTGCGCGACGCCCAGGAACGCCCCTGACCCATTCCCGCTCTCACCCAAGCCCTCCTACGCACGCCACGGTCTCGCCAGCACACCAGACCCTCAGTGGACTCGCGCCACCCTATAAAAAGGGCCTCCCCGAGCCCTTCCCTCCTCTATGCCCCCCTCTCCTCCTCCATTGACCGCTTGCAAGGCCCCCGCTCCTCCCCGTGCTCGAGGTGCCCGGAATCGATCGGAGATCGCTGCGGCATCGCCACCGTCGATCTCCTCATACCAGCCACCTCCATCCCCCATTCTTCTCCCATTGCTCCTCCCTTGCTCTTCTGATGCAATCCCCCCTCTTTCTCATCTTCTTTGCAACCTGGAGCGGCCCCGAGGACCTCCTCCCAAAGCCATCTCCGCCACGGGTGCTTGCCGCCGGCAACTCCAGCCACCTCCGGCCTCCACTCCACCTCCAGAGGACCGGCGGGTCGACGCCGAGCCCGTTCCTGCCTCCAGCTCCCCTTGCCGCACCTCCCCTCGCTGCCGGTGAGCCCTGCCTCCTCTCTGTCCCGAGGTGGGAGAAGGACCCGACAGGTGGGGCCCACCTATCGGCCTCTCTTCCCCTCTCCCGTGCTCTCTCTCCTCCCCCTCGTGTCGCTGATGACCGGGCCCCGCATGTCAGGTTTGAACCTGACCGCACGCGAGATCGGCTGGCTAGCCAGCTGGGCCGGCCCAGCCTCTGGCCCAGGTCCCAGTGGCCTTTCTTTTCCTTTTCTTTTTCTGTGGACTTTGCAAAAATTCCATAGAATGGAATATTTACCCAATGACAAATTTTCTTCCACCTAAATGCATAAAATAATTCCTAGAATTTAATAGTGTCATTTGTAAAAATGTTTGAAAATGTTTTTAGTACTGATTTATTTTAAAACCTATATTGAGGCACCTTTTTGCCTCTATTATTTTATTTCAAAAATAGTTTTCACAAGAAAGCTCTAGTAGAATATTTTTAGTATGACTTTTATATTTATCAGAGTAGGTGGACATTTTTGATAGTAGTTTGAGTGCTCTATTTTGTGTGTTTACTTCTTTTTATCGCTATTTTATCACGACAATAGATTGCGCTATTGACCAAGAAGTTGGACCCGAAGACTTCGAAGACCCCGGAGACTTTGTTGATCCAGGCAAGCAACCCTTTGGCCATGACAAGAAACCATTTTTATTGCATGTCATATAGCACTTTACTTTCATCGTATTTGATCATGTGTTGTGGTGTTCACATTCGGTGGGATGCCTCCGGTACCTTTGCTTTGACACTTGCATCGTGCATGACCCTACCACCTTATGAGGGTTGTGCGTGTGGGAGTAGTTAGGTTGCTAATAGATGCTACACAAATGGGATGGGACTTATGCATAGAGATGGAAAAGAGAGAAATGATTTCAAAGAACTTTCGAAAACCCCGTCGGGTGCCACTAATGCCCGAGGGAGATATTGATGAGATGGGCAACCACTTGAGAAAGAAGTGGTGTGCCGAAACAAGTGAGTGTGTGTTTTTGAAAATAGAGAGTTCTAAGGTCTGCTGACCGTCCCAACATTACATGCGCAACCATGATACCCCTTATGGGAATGGGATTTGTTGATTACCTTGGTGGGTACTGGCAAGGAGCCCACATTACTAGTGGCGGGAGTGGCATGGTCACTCTCGATACGGGGTCGTACCAATATGTACGATCATGCGCTGTCTTCACAGGCACCGGGCACACCGTTGGTCCCCTCATAGATGGTACGATTAGAGCGAGGCTCGTGTGATGTACATCGCGAGGGCTGGGTACCAATCGAGTGGACTCTTTGTTTAGTATCGCCAAGGGAAAGGCATGGTTCGGGTGCTTACCTCGGGTATGTTGTATACCGCGAGTCATAGATGACATGACAGTTCCCCGAGTCTTGTGGGTAAAGTGTGCAACCTCTGCAGAGTGTGAAACTATTGAAATAGCCGCGCCCATGGTCATGGACAGTTGGAGGTCCTTCTTGGACTACGTCCGGATGTTTTCATAAACCTCGGTGTGAGTTTGGACAGGATGCTGAGAAGAGGTCACATGAGCTAAGTCCGATGACTTAGCGTGAGGGATGAACTAAGTCCGATGACTTAGCGTGAACATTTGATGTTCAACCAATACTTATGATTGTATCTGCAATTTGCTCACATGGATGCCTACCATTAGTTGATGCATGCTCACTAATTACTTGATCATGTCATTTGCATAGAAAATTAGCTTTCCGCAAATTTACCTATTAGTGCTATACCATGCATCATTGTTACCTTGCTCCACAACTTGGGTTGCTTGCGAGTACATTCAAAGTACTCATTGGCTTGCTACTGGTTATTTAATTGGCCAGGCATGGAAGAACAGGAGTATGTTGAAGAGTTCGTTGGAGACGAACATGCAAACTAGGACGCTTCCCAGTCAGAATGCTTGTCGGTTAAGGCAGATGGCATGGGTTCATGCTTTCGACCAAGATTTCTGCTGCTTGTTCTAGTTTAATTGTTTGGCCTGTGTGGCCCTATCTATGTAAGACTAAGACCTTCGTGGTCATTATTTGTGTAAGACGTTAAGTATGGATGTAAGACTCTTGTTATTCAGCTTCTGTGTGTTCAGTGAGCATTGATCTCTGGGATCACTGTACACGTGCATTCGGTGATATCGACTTATTAGTTGGGGACCCCACAAGTATTGCGGGCCCTATGCTAGTACCCACCAAGGCAGTTAACAAAGCCCCGTCCTGTAAGGGGTATCGTGGTTGTACATGTAAGGTTGGGATGTTCAGCAAATCTTAAAGCTCTCCATTTTTGAAAACACCCACACAACCTGCGCCGGTACACCACTTCTTTCTCAAGTGGTTACCTAGCACAACATTATCTCCCTCCTGCATTAGTGGCACCTGACGGGGTTTTCGAAAAGTCTTTGGAAACACTTTTGTTTCCATCACGATGCTTATTCCCGATCCCACTTGCGTAGCATCTACTAAGCATCCTATCTACTCCCACCCACACAACCCTCATAAGGATGGTAGAGTCGTGCACGATGCAAGTATCAACGGTAAATTATCGAAGGAATCCCATTGAAGGTGACACCACATCAACATGATCAACATCATGGAATAAAGTGCTATATGCCATGCATTAAAAGGTTTTCATAGTCATGGTCAAAGGGCTGCTTGCTTGGCTCAAAAAAGTCTTCGGGTCTGACTCCCTTGTCAACAACGCAATCTATCGTCGTGATAAATAATTGTAATAATAAGAATCATCACAAAAATAGAGCACCAAATCTACTTCTCAAATGTTACCCTATTCTGTAAAATACTACTATACATTCTAAAAATATTAGTCTAAGGTTTTGTAGTGTAAAAAGTGTTCAAAACTATTTTTAACAGTGGCTAAAATGCCTAAAAGAGGTTTTAAAATAAAACAACACATGATTTTTTTTCAAATATTTTCACAATTGGCACTATTAAATTCTACAGATTATTACAAGAATTTAGGTGGAAGAATATGTGGAAATGGAATTTTATTTTGTTCAGAGGAATTTTATGAAAGTCTGTTGAAAAATAAAAAGGGAAAGGGTCACAGATCCAACTGGGCCAGAACAGCCGGTCGAGCCGGCCCATTCGGGTAGGCTGGCCTAGGCGAGCCTGGTGGTCCTGCGCTCGTCTGGATTTAAACTTGACGAGCGGGGTCTGACAGCAAAGAGAGAGAGCGATGCGGGAGAGAGGAATGGGAGGCTCACAGGCGGGGCCTGCTGTGACAGCCCAAGTGATGTCCCTACCCTTTTATGCATGTATCTTATGTGAACCTTGTTCTCATGAGTTTAATGATATGAGATGAACCTTGTTGTGCCATTTCTTGTTTATGCATTCATGCATCATGCATCATTTCATCCATCATGCGATGCCTTGTTTGTGATGTGACCTTGTAGTGGTTGGGTGTGTTCTTGTGTTGTGTGATGTGGTTGGAGTGTATGTGGTGCAACACTCCTTCTCCTTCCCCCTCTCTTATTCTTTTCAACAAACCCATTCCAATACCCCTTTATTCCCTTGTCATTTTGATCAAAATATTCTACTTGCTAATTAATTGTTTTAAAATGTTCAAGAGGTAGCCTATAAAGTTTCTAAATTATGTGTGTGGTTCTTTTGTTCTTTGAGCTTAATATGTATTGAGGTTAAATCAACAAGGGGGACTGTTGATTTAAAACTATTTAAAATCATTGTTTCAAAAATTCCCTTGTCAATTTTATAAAATAGTTCTCATTTTCTTTTAGTCAAAAGTATTTTTGCCTTATCAAAAATCCTTTCTGTTTTTCTCTAAGAGCATTTCTTCTCTTGCTGTTTTATTTAATAGGAAAACTGAGTGTTTTATTTCTCTGTGTGAGGGAGGAAGAGCTGGGTGGGCTCCTCCCTGTGCGGCCCAGCCCAGGTGACCAAGCGGCCACCTGCTCCCGTTTCTTCTTCGTCAGTAAAGCAGAGAGGGAGCAGAGAGAGCGCGTCACCGCTGTGTCCTTCCCCGTTGTGATGCCGTGAGCTTCCCCCTATTTTAAACTCCCCCTCGACATGCGTGCCCCTCTAGGTTTTCCCCCCTCCCTCCTCGCGCCGCCGCCACCCTCTCTTCCTCCTCCTTTATTTTTCCTCCCCAAGGTAAGTCTCTGGTTCAGAGAGAAATTCAGAGAGAGGCAGAGAGGATCGTCGACGTCTGCTCATCGTCTCCGTCGACCTCATCGACGTTCATGGCATCTAGAAGCTCGGGGAACCTCCCCGCGTTCCATTCCCGCTGCTCGGAGTCCCGGAGAAGCTCCACAACGATGACCCCTTCTTCATCTTCGTCGGCGGCGCTCCGCTCCGTCGATTTCCCCTGCTTCCACTCCGACGCTCGTCTCCGACCCCCTTCGTCGTCATTTTCTCCTTTAGTAACCCCGTGGTGAGCAGCCGTTCGTTGCAGCTTCCCTCTGCTCTGCCGCGTGCGCATGGTCGTTGTATCCGACGAGCCACGGCTCGCTTCCGCCATAGCTCCGTCGTAGCTATAGGTGCTTGCTGCCGTGGGTGTCGTCATGTGTTAGGTGTGGGATTGCAACCCCCGTAGATTCCTCCTCGTTTGTGCCCGTTGGCGTCGCCGGAGCACCCGTGAGGTCGCAGGAATCACTGCCGCCGTGCCCGTGTCACCGGTGTTTCTTCAATTTCACCAGTCTATACACATAGTGGTTGGTATTAGAGAGGCAAGTCCCCTACTTGGTCAGATAACGCGCCGCAACGCAGTGGCAACCGACTCGGGGGTGAGACCAGTAGGTCCGGGGTTCGATCCCCATACCCCCTTTTTTGTGTTTTTATTTTTATTTCATTGTTTTATTTTTCTTTCTTTCACGATATGTATGTATGTGTGTGTAAGTGTGTGCATAGATGAATGTATGTTTTTTTCCTTTCTTGGTTTAGATATATGTGTGGGAGAGTGTATGTGTGTATGTGAGTGAGTATGTATGTGAGTGTGGGTCACATACATGTGTATATGCACATATACACTTGTGCATATGTGTGTGTGTGAACATCCACACACATGAGGGTGTGTGTTTAATGAGTGTGGGAGTGCCATGTGCACTTGTGCATTTGTGTATGTGTGGTTTGTGCATGCCATGTATGTATGTGTGTATAGGTTTGGGTGAGTGTGTGTGTGGGCAAGTGGGCATGCCCCACTTGTCATACACTATTCATTTTGATATGTGTCATGGCTTGTAGTGTAATATAGATCTTTTTCCAATTTAGCTATATTACCAAATCTGGTTAGGGTCATTTTTGCAAATGAGCATTTTGGGTAAGTTTTCACTTATGAGAGGGTTTGATGATTTTGCAATGTAGTTTTTGCCATGATGCTTCATGTGACTATATGAGTATGATACATGATTTTGGGGTAGAAAGGTCCAAGGAATCCATTGGTGCTATTGGATTTCACTTTTGAGCAAGTTTATAAAACTATCATTTTCTGCTGAGATACTAGTTTGAGATTTTTACATGAATTAAACCATGCTTGCTTTGGGGCATGTGCCAACATGAAGTGCTAGTGTTTTATTCCTATTATGCCATGGTATTTTTGTTTGACATGAGAATCGCCCATATAAGTGGGAAACATGCTGCAAAGTAGCTAACTTAATGTTACTGTTTTCACCATGCTAAATATTTCTAAGTCCGAGAATCTGCTGTTATTTTTATGCCATGAAGAGTGGTTCCCATCTTGTGATATATTGAGAATTAGCTCATGCTCAGTGCTAGTGTTTTGAAGTAGATGTTGTCTACTACCATCCTGTTAATTTTCATGCCATGAGGTGGTCTCTATCACCATTAGTTTATGCTATCAACTTGCTACCAGGTTTACTCAGATTCCAGAAAAACTGTTATTTTCACTAAGTCCTAGAAATTTGTTTCATCATGCCAACCTGTGAGCTTCATGCTTATTGATGTGTGCCTCCTTTCCAGATTGTGTAGTTGGATAAGTTGATAAGCATGTTATGTAGTTTATGTCAATACCTTGTTTGTTGTTGAAGGATTCCTTTAGCTCAAGTTGTTGGTTGTGAAAGTTGCTATGTTGCTGTTTTGTGGCAGATTGTTTTTTTGTTTTTGTTATGTGACTTGTGGGAGCTATACTCCATGGAATTTCTTGATCTTTGGCTCTATTGTGGATGGTTTTTCATTGCCTAACCAGTGGCTACCTTGGAATGCCAAGGAAAAGCCCAGGTCTGTCTTGTCTTGTGTTTTGCCTTCGTATCTTGTCGTGAGCGTATCGTGGGAACCGTAACTCTGTTTCTTACGTTCTTCATGTGCATTTTTATCGGTTTTGCATGATGCATCCATATTAGCCATGTTCATGCATGTCTAAATAACTTAACATAAGGTTCTATTCAGTTTCATTAATAACCAATCCTTTGCATGTGAAACGTGACTAGTTAGGATTACCATGCTAGAAACTCTTCAAATAGCATGCATCATTCTTGCTTGTGCATTGCACCTTGGTTGCTTGTTTATTCTTGCTGTTTCTTTTGGGTAGATGAGAACATTGAACCTGAGTACGAAGAGCCAGGCAAGTACCACTATGAGGATCCCGCTACTTGTTCCACTGAAGAACCAATAGGCAAGATGATCGTACCCGGATCCCGATACTATTTTCGCTTGCTAGTTGTCTCGCTCTTATAGCTACAATTGCGCTACCTAACACTTGAATGTCAGCCTCCTAATTGCCATGATAGCCTTAACCCTCCACAACCCAGCAAACCTTTGATTGGCTAAGTTACCGCTGCTCAGCCCCTCTTATAGCGTTCTTAGTTACAGGTGCAGGTTGTTCCATGTGATAACATGGATTTGGCATATCACAATATTATCTGTTATTTAATTTAATGCACATATATATCTTGGTATTGGTGGAAGGCTTGGCCTTTTGCTAGGTGTTTTGTTCCGCTGTTACCGCCTTAGTTTCTTGTTACCGGTGTTATGTTTTCCATATTTTGCGCTCCTAACACTCTCGGGGTTGTTATGGGGACCCCCTTGTTTATTCGGTTAAGATTAAAACTTGTCTGTAAAGACCCAACTTTGGTACTACATTTTCTTATAACTTAATAAAATTTGCATAGGGCTTTGCAACCCCGTGGATAATTAATCAGCCCCTGGGCCAGTGCTCCTCATGAGTGTTGGTCCAAAAATGTCAGCCGTCGGTGGCCACCAAGGGCAACTCTGTGTTTGGCATACCAGAAGTTTGGACAATCCGTCGTGTCCTGAGAACGAGAAAGCTGTGCCCGCGGTTATGTGGCAACTTGGATTTTTGTTTAACACCCGGTTATAGTTAACTTGAAGTAAACTCTAAATAAAATGCACCAACTGTGTGAGTAATCGTGATCGTCTCTGCTCGTGAACATGATCCGGGAGAGAACATGGTGGGGTTATGATTGACGTAAGTAAGTGTTCAGGATCTCATAGAGGTCGCTCTAGATTCGATCATTCATCATAGGCCACATATTCATCTTCATGTTACGCAAGTTTAGCCACCATAAAATCTTAGTGCTGCAGCAAACTAAACACATACCCCATGCCAACCTTTATGCTTGAATAGTCTCGGTACCCGGGCGCATGATTGCTGAGTCCTTGTGGCTCACAGATTACTACAACACTCCAGGTACAGGTATAGATGAGTACGCGTAAGATGATCTGACGCAGCTCCAGTGGGAGTATGACGAGGAAAGAGGCAGGATGTACGTGACTTATCCGGATGAGTAGGGGCCCATGGTCGTGATCTTCGGGATAGCAAGATAGTATCATTTACATCTGCTTTTATCGTTTGTTTTCATCCATAGTCGGACCCTGTCTTCATATTGATGTTTGAAACTCTTGTGTGGAATTGTACTTTAGTATGTGGCGAGTGTAAGCCAACTCATATACTCAGCTCTTCTGTAATGCATGATGTAATGATGCTATACTTGTGAACGGCAAGATGCGCCTCTATCCCTTGCGAAGCCCCATGCCTTAATATGGATAGGCGTGCATCTTGGGCGTGACACCTGCCTGTCAGGTCTGTCATTTAAAGCACATATGCTCCCTTGGTAGTTTTGATAATTCATGACAACATATATTCGTTCTTGGGCTAATACTTTTACCTAGTGTATTTCAGATAAAGTCTATAGAGAGGGTTGGCAATAAGGATTGTGGAGATACCCCTAGATGCAAGGAAATGGATTGGCAAAGCTTCAAGTAAGTGGACTCTACATTTTACTTTGTGAGAAATCACTTCGAGTCCATAGGAAAGCCAATACTATTAAAAGGGGGTAGGGTACTCTTGGTAAATAAGATGCTCCACGTGCACAAGTGATAGTCACCAAAAAAAACCACAAGCTCTTCCACATATACTCTATCTAGAACCCTACCACTAAAATCAGTAAGACAAACAATTCCTATTCGGTCTCACCGAGATTCAAACCCTAGACAGATCCTATGGGGACCCCGACTCATAAGTCGAGATCGCTGAATGCACGTGTACAGTGATCCCAGAGATCAATGCTCACTGAACACACAGAATCTGAATAATAGGAGTCTTACATCCACATTTAGCGTCTTACACGAATAAAGACCATGAAGGTCTAGTCTTACAGAGATAGGGCCACAAGGGCCAAATACTTAAACTCAACAAGCAGCGGAAACCTTGATCGAAAGAGTGAACCCATGCCATCTTCCTTACACCTCTAGACATTCTGACTGGGAAGCGTCCTAGTTTGCATATTTGTCACCAACGAACTCTTCACTGTACTCCTATTCTTCCATGCCTGGCCAATTAAGTAACCAATGGCAAGCCAACGAGTACTTTCAATGTACTCGCAACCAACCCAAGTTGTGTAACAAGGTAATAATTATGCATGATATAGCACTAAGTAGGTATTTTGCGGAAAGCTAATTTTAAATGCAATGTCATGATCAAGTAACTATGTGTAAGAATGCATCAATAGTTGCCAGATATCCATATGAGCAAGTTACAAATATCATCATAAGAAGGGGTTGAACATCTCATGTTCTTTCACCACATCAAGTCGTTAGACTTGACTCAAGTACCATCCTTCTGTCTTCCGCACACACACACACACCAAGTTTGCGAAAACATCTGAACATAGTCTAAGCAGCACCACCCAACTGTCCTTGACCATGGACAGGGCTATCCGAATAGTTTTACACTTTGCAGAGGTTGCGCGCTTTACCCACAAGACTCGGGGAACTTCCGTGTCATCCAAGACTCGCGCTATATTACATACCCGAGGTAAGCACCCGAACAATGCCTTTCCCATGGTGATACTAAACAAAGAGTCCACTCATTGGTGCCATCCCTCATGACATACATCACACGTATCATCCATGAGGGCATGCAACAGTGTTCCCGGTCCCTATAAAGACAGCGCATGGCCTTCCACTCCGAGACGACCCCGTCTCGAGAGTGACCATTTCACTCCCGACACTGGCAATGCGGGCTCCTTGCTAGCACCAACCGTAGTAATCAACAAAGCCCCGTCCCATAAGGGGTATCGTGGTCGCACATGTAAGGCTAGGACGGTCAACAAATCTTAAATCTAATTCGTTTTTGAAAACGCACCCTCCACTCGTTCTGGCACACCACTTCTTTTTCAAGTGGTCACCCAACCCATCATCATCTCCCTCGGGCATTAGTGGCACCCGACGGGGTTTTCAAAAAGTCTTTGAAATCACCTCTTTATTTCCATCACCATGCATAATCCCGAACCCACTTGCGTAGCATCTACTGGCATCCTATCTACACCTACCGCATAAACCTCATTAGGTGGTAGGGTCATGCACAATGCAAGTGTCAATGGGAAAAGTATTGGAAGCAACCCACTAAAGTGGTCACTACCCCACTTGATCAAATATAACGAAAATAAAGTGCAATATGACATGCAAAAAAATGGTTTCTTAACATGGTCAAAGGGCTGCTTGCCTGTCTCAACAAAGTCTTCGGGGTCTTCAAAGTCTTCGGTTCCAACTCCCTTGTCAATAGCGCAATCTATCGTCGCGATAAATAGCGATAATAATAAGCATCACACAAAACAGAGCACAAAAAGCTATTCTTAAAATTCTACCCTATTCTAGTAAATACTATAAACTATAATAAAAATATTTGTCTAAGGTTTTGCTGTGAAAATATTTTTGAAAACTAATAAACAGAGGCAAAAAGATGCCGAAAAATAGATTTAAAAAAGTGTATAAAAAGTCTTCAACATTTTTCACAAATGGCACTATTAAATTCTATGCATTAATCTAAGAATTTAGGTGGAAGAATATTTGGAATTGGATTTTTATTTAATCCTGAGGTTTTTTTGAAAAATCTATAGAAAAAGAAAAAGGGAAAGGCCTCAGTGCCTTGGGCTGAATGCCCAGCTGTACCGGGCCCAACCGGCCAGGCCGGCCTAGCTAAGCTGTGGGCGCGCGCGCAACCAGGTTCAAACCTGATGCGCGGGCCCTAGCGTCAGCGAGAGCGAGGGCAAGGGAGAGAGGTGTGAGGATGATAGGGGGTCCCACCTGTCATCTGCCACCTCTGGACAGGGAACGCCAATGCTCACCGGCGGCGGTGCGGGGCACGACCATGGTAGGTGAGTGCGGGAAGGGGCTAGGGGTTAAGTCTCTATTCCGGAGGAGGTGGAGGCAGCCGACGGGGATCCCTGGTCGCAGGCGACAAAGGAGCTTCGGGAGTGATCACCGGGGTTGTCCCGAGCTATAAGAAGAGCCGGGAGGATGGGGGGTCGCGTCAAGGCACTATTACGGCTCCGAATCGAGAGAGAGGAATGGGAGGGAATTCTCACCATGGCCGGATGGCGGCGGATGCGAAGCGGGAGTGCTCCGCTCCATCCCGAGCATGGGGGCTCAGAAACGAGGGGGGAAGAGATGAGGGGGTCGGTTGGGGTTGAGAAGGAGCCAGAGGAGGGGAGAGTGAGGCCCAGGAGAGGCCCTTTATAGGTGGACACGAGTCCACCATGGGCTTGTGCGCCGGAGAGGTCGTGGTGCCCGCTGGAGGGCTCGGGGGAGAGAGAGAATGGGTTTGTGGCGCTCTTGGGCGTCGCCCACGACAAGAGGGAGAGGAGAGAGGGGTGTGGGAGCGCGCGCGTGCGAGCCCCACGGTTGGCTGAGAGGGGAGGCGCCGGCACGCGTGCGGGAGGTCACCGGAGGGAGGAGGGACAGGGGGCGCACTGCTTGGACAATAGCGGACGTTGAGGGCATCTCGGGGGACAAGGCTGGGCGTCCCGAGGCTGTCGGGGGCTCTGGTTGGGCGGCAACTACAATGCGGGTGTGCATTGTAGCACGCTCTGGAGCACGCGTTTGGCATGCCATGGCTTGCCAACGATACCCTAGGCGCGGCCATAGGTGTCTAAGGGGTAGAGAACGGAATAGGAAAGTTGGAAATGGCCTTGGATGCTCTGGTGGGTAGCTTAGAATAAGAGGGAAGGGGAGAGAAGAGTGATTTACTGCTGTCTAGGAGGTAAATTGAGGGTTTTACCCCATCATCCAGTGGCTTATGGACTTGAGATTTTTATTGGATGTGATTGAGCATTGCAATAGGGTGTGGTAAAAATTTAGACTCAAGGAGAATAGAGGAAGGGGTCAAACTGGGCTTTTACCACATGGGAAAAAAGTGTTTGATGATGGTTTGGTTCAGAAAATTGAGTTTGCTTGCCCTGTTATTTAGCAGGATGAAAATGCAGGTAAAAATAGAGAGGTCCACCAATTTTGAGGAGTATTGAAGAATGTTCACAATGTAACTTTGTGAAACCCTAGAAATAAAGAAAATCATATTTCTGTAGATCTAGGCATGCATTTCACTTCCCAGAAATCCACCACTTGGTGTGGAATCATTATTTGTGGTTTAGAACATGCCCACAAAGTTTGAGGTCAATAGGACAAACTTCACAATGTAAAGTTGTTCAAATTTGAATCTGGACAAAGAGGGTTTTGGAATATTTTGATGAAGCAAATCAATTGATATTGAGATGAAACTATGCAAGATCATCAAGTATGACAATTGTGACTTGCTGGAATTTTCTTGTAATTTATTGAGAATATTTCTTATACAAACATTCCAAAAGCTTGATTTGGACAGAAAGGTTTGGAGGGGTTTTCCCATTATTTTGAACATGACCATGTGGTGAAACTCATATATATGGAAAATATATGTCCATTGAGTTTCCCTAAATTTTGTAAAATATTTTGAAGGCATTTAGATAATTTTTCCCTATGAAAAACCATTTCTGGTCTTAAGAAAAGGCCTTTAAATAAAATATTAAAATAATCTTTAAATTTAATATTTTGTGGTTTTGGGAATCATATATATAGTAGGCTTCAAATAAAGCCTTTGGGGAAAAAGGGTCCAACCAATTTGAGGACTTGTAGTGCAATCCTCATCTCAGGGTTTTTTTGAAAACCTAATTTGAGTAAATCCTTTTTGGTCAAAATTAAATTTGATAAAAATAGTTTTGGGCACTACTCATATGGCATGATCATTGGGATATAAGTTTGGGTCAAGTAAGATGAATATGGAGAGGGATAGAATCTAAAAGTGCCATACACAAACAACCAAACAAGCAAACAAACACGAATTCAAGCAAGCACAAGCATTGAAAAAGTTTTAATTGGTTCCAAATTTTATAAATCCAACCATAACAAGGTGATACAAACACAGGGTGTGATAGATCCTTAGCCAAACCCATCTCGGTACTACCAACATTCCACTTTGGTGCCACCGAGTTCAGTTGCGAACTTTCTGGTTAGCTATTTTCAAGCATTGGTACCACCAAGCTTTGTCAATCGGTCTCACCAAGATTTGAACCAACTTCCTGGTTAGCCATTCTCAAGAACTAGTACTATCGAGTTTTGTGAATTGGTCCCTCCGAGTTTTTGGACCAACTCTCTGGTTATCCGCTGTCAAGAATTGGTACCACCAAAATTTGATAACGGTTTCACCGAGTTCTGCATTCTGACCGTTGGTCATCTAATCGCACCACCGAGAATTATGTATCAGTCTCACTGAGATTAAAAAGTTATTGCCTTTTGGTCACTTTGGTACCACCGAGTTTTACACTTTGGTGTCACTGAGTTGGTCACTTTAGGTGTAACGGTTGTATTTTGGGGGGTGCCTATATATACCCCTTCACCGCCACCCACTCGAAAGAGAAGCACTCGGAACTATTCTGTACTTGCCCCATCCAATTCTAAGAGAGAGCCACCTACTCATGTGTTGAGATCAAGCTATTCAATTCCATCCATATGAATCTTGATCTCTAACCTCCCCAAGTTGCTTTCCACCAAATCAATCTCTTCCACTATAGCCAAATCTATGATAGAGTGATTGTGTTTTGAGGAGTCTATCATCTTGAAGCACAAGAGCAAGGAGTTCATCGACATTGTCGAGCCTATTACCTGTTGGAGGGTGGTGCCTCCTAGATTGGTTAGGTGTCGCTTGGGATCCTCCTACTTCGTGTTGTGGAGTTGAACCAATAAGTTTGTACGGGCAACGAGATCGCCTACTTCGTGAAGATCTACCCATAGTGAGTCTAGTCCTTCATGGACGGAATCTGTTATGGAATAGTCAAGGTTTCTACTTCGTGGACCCTTATGGGTGGAGCCCTTCATGGGTTGAAACGTGGATGTATGATAGCACCACCTATCAGAACCACGGGAAAAAATCTTTGTGTCCCTCATGAGTTTGATCTCCCTATCTCAACTCCTTATTTCCACGTGCAATGTCTTTACTTTCTGCTTCCATACTTGTTGACTTGCATGAGTAAGGTGTGCTAGACTTGCTATAATTGCTAAAATCTTCCAACCAATTAACTTGGGAAAAGGTTAGGTTTTAATTTTTGCAAGTAGTCTATTCACCCCCCACTAGACACACACTTCTAGTGATCCCTCAATTGGTATCCGAGCATTGGTCTCCATTGCACCGGTCTCATCACCGTAGAGGAAGATGGATGTGTCTAGTTTGGAAAGTTTGAGTTGTAGAGTGCCTATTCTTGATAGGGAGTACTATAGTGAATGGAAATATAAGATGCTTGAGCTATTAAATGAATTTCATTTGAGCATGTATATTAAGAACCCCTATGTGCCTCCCATTGATACTTTACATCCCACACATGAAGAGTAAATTGATATGCTATGCAACCTTAGAACTATTAATCTTATTGTTAAAGGATTGCCCAGGATTGTGCTTAATCAAATGAAGAATTTTGGATGTGCTTATACTTTGTGGAATGACTTGGAGAAACGATATCCAAAATATTCTTTGAGTAATCTTGATGAAATTCTTCATAAGATTATTGTCATTCACAAAATGTTGCATAGTGATCCCAAGTTTGATGACTATCTATTTTAGCTTAGAGACCTCATGCGTGCTAAAGGAGATGTTATAACTACGAACAACATCATTGTAGAATACATTCACATTCATGATTTTGAACATTGTCATGATCACAACCCTAACAAATCTCTTGTTCCTTGTGACGAGGATTTCCCACTTGATGATGACAATGTGGAACATACCTATTATGATGAAGATGAGTTGTTCGACATCGAGCATGAGAAGATCATGAAGAATCTAAGTCTCATGGCAAACTTCAAGGATTACATGTCCGGAGGAAAAGCGTGGATTCTTTATAGTGCATGCACCGATCATATGACCAGAGATAGAGAGATGTTTGAAAGTGCGTTATATCGACTAGAGGGGGGGTGAACAGGCGATTTTTGCAAATTCATCACTTGAGGAATTTCAACTTGGGGAATTCGAAATGTGATGAATAACTAGCAGCGGAATAAATACCCAAGTGCGTGAGAAACATAGCAACAACATAGTCATGATGATGAAATGAACATGCACAGATTACAAGTAGCGTGATACAGGATAAGAGCTGAGGAACAAGGTAACTTGAATAATTTGAGGTGCGGAAATTGTGAAAGATTCAATCAAATTCTTCAAACAGTAACGATCAATTTCATCAACAAGTATACGAGGAAATAGAGGTGTTGAGGAAATAGAACCAGGTAGCTCGATGAAGACAATGGTTTGATGACCCAGTTCCAACTGCTATGATAGTCGTACGTCTGGTTTGGAGTGGCCTGATATTTAAACCAGAGGACACACAGTCACAGGACACACTGTCATTACCGTATTCTCCTTGAGCTAAGGTCACAAAGTCCTCACCCAACACTCATGGTAAGTCTTCAGGGTAGACTTCCAAAACCCTTACAAACTGGTCACCGGGCGATCCACAATTTACTGCTAGATGCTCTAGACCAAGGTCACTCCGTGATCCCCAACTGACTGCAGGATGCACTAGACCATGATGCCTAACCGTCTGGAGGATAAACAGTCCTCAAAGGTAACAAGCGTCAGTTCCACACAAGAACAATCTCTTCAGTGATGCGCAATCACTTTGGGTTTGGTGGTTTGGGTTTGGGTTTTTCCTCACTGATGATTTTCTCTCAAAGTCCTCAGAGGATGGGTTGCTCTCAAATGACAAGTGTCAGTTCTCTCTCGGAGCAGCTCTCCAACTAGTGGTTGTGGGGCTGGCTATTTATAGCCAGGGTGCAACCTGACATGATAAGACATAAATGCCCCCAATGATATGACCGTTATGTGGATAAGATGATTGGGGACAGCTAGCGCTAAGCACAACAACGGTCGGAATTTCGAACAATGAAAGTCCTCAAGCTTATCATGTTCCTCACTTGTAGGCAATTCACACTAGCAAAATCCTCACCCCTCAGTCAGATTAATTTCATCATACACCAGAAGAATTTCGCCTCTGTCACCGAAGAACTTGACTGAACTGGAAGAGATTTCCAAAGGCTTCACTCGAAGGATTGGATAGGTTGAGGCTTTTGGAGTTGAGCATCAGTTGGAAATTTTCCTTAGTATTACCTCGGCCCCTTTAACAGTATGGTGTTTCCTATGACTCAAAGAAAGGAAATGAAACTACGAAAACAAAAGTCTTCACGCTTCATATTCCTCGTTCATATCTTCAAGGTCACACCAACTTCTTCAGTTTCAAAGTCTTCAGGGAATACCAAAGTCTTTAGCAAATCTTCACCAAAGTCTTCAGTTGAAGACATACATTTTTAGGGGTCGGTAATCTCCAAATATATCAAACTCCTCATCGACTTATAGGGCATGTGTATACTCACAAACACATTAGTTCCTTAACCTATAAGTCTTCAATACACCAAAATCACTAAGGGGCACTAGATGCACTTACAATCTCCCCCTTTTTGGTGATTGATGAAAAATAGGTTAAGTTTTTCAACGGGGATAATAATATGAAGTGTAAGTACTGAGTTTGAGGAATTTGATTGCAAGATATAGAAGAACTCCCCCTGAAGATGTGTAGATTTGAAGAATTTGCTTTGGACTGCAAATGCACATGGCAGGATAAAAACATGGGGAACTCCCCCTATATCTTGTAATTCATACACGCATTTTGAACATATGATATGAAGAATTTTAAATGCATGATAAAAATGGCGTCAGAAGAAATTCAGCATGCATGCATTAAGGTGCTTGAGGAAATAAGCATGCGGAAAGTGTTGGGAGACGTAGTAGTAAATCAAAATTTTCCTACGTGTCACCAAGATCTATCTATGGAGAAACCAGCAAACGAGCGGGGAGAGATTGGATCTTCATACCTTTGAAGATCGCTAAGCGGAAGCGTTGCTAGAACGCGGTTGATGGAGTCGTACTCGCTGCGATTCAGATCGCGGTAGATCCGATCAAGTGCCGAACAGGACGGCACCTCCGCGTTCAACACACGTGCAGCCCGGTGACGTCTCCTACGCCTTGATCCAGCAAGGAGGGAGGAGAGGTTTAGAGAGAGCTCCGGCAACACGACGGCGTGGTGGCGGTGGAGCTGCGTGGTACTCCGATAGAGCTTCGCTAAGCACTACGGAGAACGAGGAGAGGGAGGAGTAGGGCTGCACCAAGGAGGAGATGAAATCGTGTGTTGTGCAGCCCCAAATACCTCCACTATATATAGGGTAAGGGGAGGAGAGGTGCTGCGCCCTAGGGTTCCACCCTAGGGGCTGGCGGCAGCCACCAGATGGCATCTGGCCGGCGGCCAGGTCAGGGAAAGGTGGAGGCGCCCTAGGGTGGGCCTTAAGGCCCATCTAAGCCTAGGGTTTGCCCCCTCCACCCTTGCTGCGCCTTGGGCTGGGGTGGGAGGCGCACCATCCCACCTAGGGGCTGTCTCGCTCCCACTCTTGGCCCATGGAACCTTCCGGGGCAGGTGGGCCCACTTGGTGGACCCCCGAAACCCTTCTGGTGGTCCTGGTACACTACCGGAGACACCCGGAACACTTCCGGTAACCAAAACCTCACTTCCTATATATCAGTCTTCATCTCCGGACCATTCCGAGACTCCTCGTGACGTCCGGGATCTCATCCGGGACTCTGAACAACCTTCGGTAACCACGTACACTATTTCCCTATAACCCTAGCGTCATCGAACCTTAAGTGTGTAGACCCTACGGGTTCGGGAGACACGTAGACATGACCGAGACACCTCTCCGGCCAATAACCAACAGCGGGATCTGGATACCCATGTTGGCTCCCACGTACTCCACGATGATCTCATCGGATGAACCACGATGTCAAGGATTCAATCAATCCCGTATACAATTCCCTTTGTCTATCGGTATGGTACTTGCCCGAGATTCGATCGTCGGTATCCCCATACCTTGTTCAATATCGTTACCGGCAAGTCTCTTTACTCGTTCTGCAATACATCATCCCGTGACTAACTCCTTAGTCACATTGAGCTCATAATGATGATGTCTTATCGAGTGGGCCCAGAGAGACCTCTCCGTCACACGGAGTGACAAATCCCAGTCTCAATTCGTGTCAACCCAACAGACACTTTCGGAGATACTCGTAGCGTACCTCTATAGCCACCCAGTTACATTGGGATGTTTGGCACACCCAAAGCATTCCTACGGTATCCGGGAGTTACACAATCTCATGGTCTAAGGAAACGACACTTGACATTCAAAAGCTTTAGCAAACGAACTACACGATCTTGTGCTATGCTTAGGATTGGGTCTTGTCCATCACATGATTCTCGTAATGATGTGATCCCGTTATCAACGACATCCAATGTCCATGGTCATGAAACCGTGACCATCTATTGATCAATGAGCTAGCCAACTAGAGGCTCACTAGGGACACGTTGTGGTCTATGTATTCACACATGTATTACGGTTTCCGTTTAACACAATTATAGCATGAACAACAGACAATTATCATGAACTAGGAAATACAATAATAACCATTTTATTATTGCCTCTAGGGCATATTTCCAATAGTCTCCCACTTGCACTAGAGTCAATAATCTAGTTACATTGTGATGAATCGAACACCCATAGCATTCTGGTGTTGATCATGTTTTGCTCGTGAGAGAGGTTTAGTCAACGGATCTGCGACATTCAGATCTGTATGCACTTTAAAAATATCTATGTCTCCCTCCTGAATGTAATCACGGATGGAGTTGAAGCGGCGCTTGATGTGTCTTGTCTTCTTGTGAAACCTGGGCTCCTTCACAAGGGCAATAGCTCGAGTGTTGTCATAGAGTAGAGTCATCGGGCCCGACGCATTCGGAATCACTCCTAGGTCGGTGATGAACTCCTTCATCCAGACTCCCTCCTTTGCTGCTTCCGAAGCAGCTATGTACTCCGCTTCACATGTAGATGCATCCACAGCGCTTTGCTTGCTGCTGCTCCAGCTCACTGCCCCTCCATTCAAAATATACACGTATCCGGTTTGCGACTTGGAGTCGTTCGGATCTGTGTCGAAGCTAGCATCGACATAACCCTTTACGACGAGCTCTTCGGCACCTCCATAAACGAGAAACATGTCCTTTGTCATTTTCAGGTACTTCAGGATATTCTAGACCGCTGTCCAGTGTTTCGCTCCGGGATCACTTTGGTACCTCCCTACCAAACTTATGGCAAGGTTCATCAGGCCTGGTACACAGCATGGCATACATGATAGAGCCTATGGCTGAAGCATAGGGGATGACACTCATCTCTTCTCTATCCTTTGCCGTGGTCGGGCATTGAGTCGTACTCAATCTCACACCTTGCAACACAGGCAAGAACCCCTTCTTGGACTGATCCATATTGAACTTCTTCAATATCTTTTCAAGGTATGTGCTTTGTGAAAGACCAATGAGGCGTTTTGATCTATCTCTATAGATCTTAATACCTAATATGTAAGCAGCTTCTCCAAGGTCCTTCATTGGAAAACACTTATTCAAGTAGGCCTTTATACTTTCCAAGAGTTCTATATTATTTCCCATTATCAGCATGTCATCCACATACAGTATAAGAAATGCTATAGAGCTCCCACTCACTTTCTTGTAAATACAGGGTTCTCCATAAACCTGTACAAACCCAAACGCTTTAATCACCTCATTAAAGCGAATGTTCCAACTCCGAGATGCTTGCACCAGCCCATAGATGGAGCGCTGGAGCTTGCATACCTTGTTAGCATCCTTAGGATCGACAAAACCTTCCGGCTGCATCATATACAGTTCTTCCTTGAGGAAGCCATTAAGGAATGCCGTTTTGACGTCCATTTGCCAGATCTCATAATCATAAAATGCGGCAACTGCTAACATGATTCGGACTGACTTCATTATCGCTACGGGTGAGAATGTCTCATCATAGTCAACTCCTTGAACTTGTCGATAACCTTTAGCGACAAGCCGAGCTTTATAGGCGGTCACATTACCGTCTGCATCAGTCTTCTTCTTAAAGATCCATTTGTTTTCAATGGCTCGCTTATCATCAGGCAAGTCCACCAAAGTCCATACTTTGTTCTCATACATGGATCCTATCTCGGATTTCATGGCCTCAAGCCATTTGTTGGAATCCGGGCCCGCCATCGCTTCTTCATAGTTCGAAGGTTCACCGTTGTCCAACAACATGATCTCTAGGACAGGATTGCTGTACCACTCTGGTGCGGAACGTGTCCTAGTGGACCTTCGAGTAGCAACTTGATCTGAAGCTTCATGATCATCATCATTAACTTCCTCTCTAGCCGGTGTAGGCTCCACAGAAACAACTTCCTGTGCTGCACTACTCTCCGGGTCGAGTGGAGGTACAATTACCTCATCAAGTTCTATTTTCCTCCCACTTACTTCTTTCGAGAGAAACTCTTTCTCGAGAAAGGATCCATTCTTGGCAACAAAGAATTTGCCCTCGGATCATAGGTAGAAAGTATACCCAATAGTCTCTTTGGGATATCCTATGAAGACGCACTTTTCCGCTTTGGGTTCGAGCTTCTCAGGTTGAAGTTTCTTCACATAAGCATCGCATCCCCAAACTTTTAGAAACGACAGCTTAGGTTTCTTTCCAAACCATAATTCATATGGTGTCGTCTCAACGGATTTAGACGGTGCCCTATTTAAAGTGAATGCGGCAGTCTCTAATGCATATCCCGAAAATGATAGCGGTAAGTCGGTAAGAGACATCATAGATCGCACCAGATCCAATAGAGTGCGATTACGACATTCAGACACACCATTTCGCTGAGGTGTGGCGGGCGGCGTGAGCTGTGAAACAATTCCACATTTCCTAAGGTGCGTGCCAAACTCGTGACTTAAATATTCTCCGCCACGATCAGATCGTTCCTGTCACGTTGATTCTCAACCTCACTCTGAAATTCCTTGAACCTTTCAAAGGTTTCAGACTTGTGTTTCATTAAGTAGACATACCCATATCTGCTCAAGTCATTAGTGAGGGTGAGAACATAACGGTAGCCATCGCGAGCCTCGACACTCATTGGACCGCATACATCGGTATGTATTATCTCCAACAAGTTAGTTGCTCGCTCCATTGTTCTGGAGAACGGAGTCTTGGTCATCTTGCCCATGAGGCATGGTTTGCATGTGTCAAATGATTCGAAATCAAGTGACTCCAAAAGTCCACCAGCATGGAGCTTCTTCATGCGTTTGACACCAATATGGCCAAGACGGCAGTGCCACATGTAAGTGGGACTATCGTTATCAACTTTACACCTTTTGGTACTCACACTATGGACATGTGTAACATCACGTTCGAGATTCATCAAAAATAAACCATTGACCAGCGGGGCATGAGCATAAAACATTTCTCGCATATAAATAGAACAACCATTATTCTCGGATTTAAATGAGTAGCCATCTCGCATCAAGCGAGATCCAGATACAATGTTCATGCTCAAGGCTGGTACTAAATAACAATTATTAAGGTTTAAAACTAATCCCGAAGGTAGATGTAGAGGTAGCGTGCTGACAACGATCACATCGACCTTGGAACCATTCCCGACGTGCATCGTCACCTCGTCCTTGGCCAGCCTCCGCTTATTTCGCAGCTCCTGCTTGGAGTTACAAATGTGAGCAACTGCACCGGTATCAAATACCCAGGAGCTACTACGAGCGCTGGTCAAGTACACATCAATAACAAGTATATCACATATACCTTTAATGTTGCCGTCCTTCTTATCCGCTAAGTACTTGGGGCAGTTCTGCTTCCAGTGACCGGTACCCTTACAATAGAAACACTCAGTCTCAGGCTTGGGTCCATTCTTGTTCTTCTTCTTCCCGGCAACTTGCTTACTGGGCGCGGCAACAGCTTTGCCATCCTTCTTGAAGTTCTTCTCACCCTTGCCTTTCTTGAAACTAGTGGTCTTGTTTACCATCAACACTTGATGCTCCTTTCTGATCTCGACCTCTGCTGATTTCAGCATCGAGTACAACTCAGGAATGGACTTCTCCATCCCCTGCATGTCGTAGTTCATCACAAAGCTCTTGTAGCTAGGTGGAAGCGACTGGAGGATTCTGTCGACGACCGAGTCGTCCGGGATGTTAACTCCCAGCTGAGTCAAGCGGTTGTGAAGCCCAGACATCTTGAGGATGTGCTCACTGACAGAACTGTTCTCCTCCATCTTACAACTAAAGAACTTGTCGGAGACTTCATATCTCTCGACCCGGGCATGAGCTTGAAAGACCAGTTTCAGCTCTTGGAACATCTCATATGCTCCGTGTTGCTCAAAACGCTTTTGGAGCCCCGGTTCTAAGCTGTAAAGCATGTCGCACTGAACAAGGGAGTAATCATCGCAGCGAGAATGCCAAGCGTTCGCAACGTCTTGTTCTGCTGGGAGAAGGGGTGGGTCACCTAGCAGTGCATCAAGGACATACAGTTTCTTGGAAGCTATGAGGATGATCCTCAAGCCACGGACCCAGTCCGCATAGTTGCTTCCATCATCTTTCAGCTTGGTTTTCTCTAGGAACGCGTTGAAATTGAGGTTGACATTTGCGTTGGCCATTGGATCTACAATATAGATATTAAAGGCAATTTTAGACTAAGTTCATGATAATTAAGTTCACATAATCATATTATTCAATGAACTCCCACTTACATAGACATCTCTCTAGTCATCCAAGTGATACATGATCCATGTCGACTAGCCCGTGTTCGATCATCACGTGAGACGGACTAGTCATCCATGGTGAACATCTTCATGTTGATCGTATCTTCTATACGACTCATGTTCGACCTTTTGGTCTTCCGTGTTCCGAGGCCATGTCTGTACATGCTAGGCTCGTCAAGTCAACCTAAGTGTTTCGCGTGTGTAAATCTGGCTTACACCCGTTGTATGCGAACGTTAGAACCTATCACACCCGATCATCACGTGGTGCTTCGGAACAACGATCCTTAGCAACGGTGCACAGTTAGGGTGAACACTTCTCTTGAAATTTTATTGAGAGATCATCTTATTTACTACCGTCGTTCTAAGCAAATAAGATGTAAACATGATAAACATCACATGCAATCAATATAGTGACATGATATGGCCAATATCATCTTGCTCCTATGATCTCCATCTTCGGGGCACGATGATCATCATTGTCACCGGCACGACACCATGATCTCCATCATTGTGTCTTCATGAAGTAGTCTCGCCAACTATTACTTCTACTACTATGGCTAACGCTTAGCAATAAAGTAAAGTAATTACATGGCGTTTATGATTGACACGCAGGTCATACAATAATATAAGACAACTCCTATGGCTCCTGCCGGTTGTCATAGTCATCGACATGCAAGTCGTGAACCCTATTACAAGAACATGATCAATCTCATACATCACAATGCATCACATCACATCCTTCTGGCCATATCACATCACAAGGCATATGCTGCAAAAACAAGTTAGACGTCCTCTAATTTGTAGTTGCAAGTTTTTTACGTGGTTGCTATAGGTTTCTAGCAAGAACGTTTCTTACCTACGCCAAAACCACAACGTGACATGCCAATTGCTATTTACCCTTCATAAGGACCCTTTTCATCGAATGCAATCTGACTAAGGTGGGAGAGACAGACACCCGCTAGCCACCTTATGCAACTAGTGCATGTCAGGCGGTGGAACCGGTCTCACGTAAGCGTACGTGTAAGGTTGGTCCGGGCCGCTTCATCCCACAATACCGTCGAATCAAGATAAGACTAGTAACGGCAAGCATATTAACAAGATCGACGCCCACAACTACTTTTTGTTCTACTCGTGCATAGATTCTACGCATAGACCTAGCTCATGATGCCACTGTTGGGAGACGTAGTAGTAAATCAAAATTTTCATACGTGTCACCAAGATCTATCTATGGAGAAAGTAGCAAACGAGCGGGGAGAGATTGGATCTTCATACCTTTGAAGATCGCTAAGCGGAAGCGTTGCTAGAACGCGGTTGATGGAGTCGTACTCGCTGCGATTCAGATCGCGATAGATCTGATCAAGTGCCGAACGGACGGCACCTCCGCGTTCAACACACGTGTAGCCCGGTGACGTCTCCTACGCCTTGATCCAGCAAGGAGGGAGGAGAGGTTTAGGGAGAGCTCCGGCAACACGACGGCATGGTGGCGGTGGAGCTGCGTGGTACTCCGATAGAGCTTCGCTAAGCACTACGGAGAACGAGGAGAGGGAGGAGTAGGGCTGCACCAAGGAGGAGATGAACTCGTGTGTTGTGCAGCCCCAAATACCTCCACTATATATAGGGGAATGGGAGGAGAGGTGCTGCACCCTAGGGTTCCACCCTAGGGGCTGGCGGCAGCCACCAGATGGCATCTGGCCGGCGGCCAGGTCAGGGAAAGGTGGAGGCGCCCTAGGGTGGGCCTTAAGGCCCATCTAAGCCTAGAGTTTGTCCCCTCCACCCTTGCTGCGCCTTGGGATGGGGTGGGAGGCGCACCAGCCCACCTAGGGGATGTCTATCTCCCACTCTTGGCCCATGGAACCTTCCAGGGCAGGTGGGCCCACTTGGTGGACCCCCGAAACCCTTCTGGTGGTCCCGGTACACTACCGGAGACACCCGGAACACTTCCGGTAACCAAAACCTCACTTCCTATATATCAATCTTTGTCTCCGGACCATTCCGGGACTCCTCGTGACGTCTGGGATCTCATCCGGGACTCCGAACAACCTTGGGTAACCACGTACACTATTTCCCTATAACCCTAGCGTCATCGAACCTTAAGTGTGTAGACCCTACGGGTTCGGGAGACACGTAGACATGACCGAGACACCTCTCCGGCCAATAACCAACAGCGGGATCTGGATACCCATGTTGGCTCCCACGTACTCCACGATGATCTCATCGGATGAACCACGATGTCAAGGATTCAATCAATCCCGTATACAATTCCCTTTGTCTATCGGTATGGTACTTGCCCGAGATTCGATCGTCGGTATCCCCATACCTTGTTCAATCTCGTTACCGGCAAGTCTCTTTACTCGTTCCGCAATACATCATCCCGTGACTAACTCCTTAGTCACATTGAGCTCATAATGATGATGTCTTACCGAGTGGGCCCAGAGATACCTCTCCGTCACACGGAGTGACAAATCCCAGTCTCGATTCGTGTCAACCCAACAGACACTTTCCGAGATACCCGTAGCGTACCTTTATACCCACCCAGTTAAGTTGTGACGTTTGGCACACCCAAAGCATTCCTACGGTATCCGGGAGTTACACAATCTCATGGTCTAAGGAAACGACACTTGACATTCAAAAGCTTTAGCAAACGAACTACACGATCTTGTGCTATGCTTAGGATTGGGTCTTGTCCATCACATCATTCTCCTAATGATTTTATCCCGTTATCAACGACATCCAATGTCCATGGTCATGAAACCGTGACCATCTATTGATCAACGAGCTAGCCAACTAGAGGCTCACTAGGGATACGTTGTGGTCTATGTATTCACACATGTATTACGGTTTTCGGTTAACACAATTATAGCATGAACAACAGACAATTATCATGAACTAGGAAATACAATAATAACCATTTTATTATTGCCTCTAGGGCATATTTCCAACAGAAAGCAGTTCAAAAGAGTCAGATCACCATTGGACTTAAGTTTACAACTCAACCAACAAAAGCTTCAGAAGAGCAAGAGTTGTAACTTAAACAAAAACAGCCCATATATATAGAGACCCGCTTGAAGACTACCTCATAATTTCTCCCCCTTTGTCATTAAATACAAAAAGGGACGAAAAAGTAAGGACTAACACCCCATGAAAAATTTCATCTTGTTGGTGAGGAAGGAGCGCCAGCGATGTCAGGGTCATTTGTCGATGCAGGTCCTGCCGTAGTGTCGTCACTTTTAACCAGCTAAGGAACTTGCACTTTCTTGAATTTCTTTTGAGGATGATGAGACCAGTCAAAGTTTTGCTGAAATTCCATGTCTTTGAGTTCCTCAGGAGTCTTGAGATGTGCGAGACTGGCCCATGCGTGATCGAAGATTTCATGCACATAGTAGTGAATTTTCCTCATAGAGTTCTATGTCACAGTCATGTTCGGAACAATGGAAGCAAACTGATGCTTCTCCCACTTCTGATTGCGATCAACCTTCGGATGAAGACTTACGAGAAGGTCACAATCAGTCATCACACGAGGGGCAGTCTCTTGAGGCTTTGTGCGGAGGCTTTTGCAGCAGAGTCCTGGGTAGCAGTGTCATCATTGGTGGAGTAAGATGCAGCTTTGCGAAACTGACCATCCAATGGATGAGTACCTTCATCAATGACAACTTTGCCTTTTTCTTCAACCGAGGCAATTGTGCTCTTGAGGACTTGAATCGAGGGCAGAAAGCCGAAGTGATTTTGGAAGTCAGCTTTGAAGGGAATTGAAGACCTTGATCTGATGAATTTCATGATCCAGGGAGCATAAGGCTTCAATTCAAATGGGTCTAATGCTGCATTGGCCAATGTCCTCATGAAGAAGTCGTGATAGTTGATGGGAATCCCATGAATGATGTTGAATAACATGTTCTTCATGATTCCCTCAACTTCTTCTTCTTCAGAGTTGTGACCCTTCCGAGGACAAAGGGTGTTGGTGAGGATGCGATAAACTGTCCTGGGCACATAGAGCAAATCCTTCACAAGGAAGGTGGTCCTTTGAGGTTTTCCAGGAGCCAGCGGTTTCATCAGCACTTGCATCATATGGTCGGGTAGAGCAGTTTCATCAAACAGGCAGCGACCTTCTTTTGAAGGAATTGGAACTGGGACTGACCGAAGCAATTCAGAGCCTGGTGCAGCATAATGAGTTGATCCAGTCATCCAATCCAAGACCCATGAGTTGATCTCAGAAGCATCACCTATGATGTGTAGAGTGGCATAGAATGGAAGAATTAGTTCTTCATTCCAATCGCAGATATCCACACAGAATGGAAGAATTCCTTCATCGTGAAGAACTAAGAGCATCGGCATGAAGGATGAGATTATTTCCATGTCCGCATGAGGAATTTGATGGTTCTCAAAGACTTTCTTCTTGTCAAATAACACTGATACATAATAGTTCATCTGTGTTGAAGTCCAGAACCTGGTGCGTCCGGCCCTAGCTGAGTCATATGGATTGGGTCAAGTGAAGAAAATGTGCTCATTCAAGAAATTGGTCTTGATGAATTTTGGGCGCTTTGAGCCTTTGAATGACATTCTTGGCTTTGTCTGAAGGTTTGGCTTGAAGCGGCCCACAATCTCCTTAGGCATAGGAGGAACTTCTTTAGACTGAGGAATTTGCGTAGTAGTTTCCTTACTGGCAGTTGGAGCAGCAATTTCATCAGCTGATACAGCTGGGATCTCTTCAGTAGCAATGGCAACAAAGTCATCAGATCCTGGTTCAATTTCTTGAGTCTGGGCTTGAGACTGAGGAATCTGTGAAAGAGGAGTGGTGGGGAATTTGGGTGAGCAGCTTCCCAATATTCATCATTGATGACAGGGGTTGTGTTGCCAATGTCCACGTTCTCATCAATTTCTTCAATGTCGGCCTCTTCAGTAGTCAACTGAGGCTGGGGCGATGATACCTATGGAGTTGAAGCATTTGCTTCCACTTCAATTTCTTCGTCAATCTGCTCTGAGGTAGCAGCAGATTGATCATTTCCTCATCATTTGGGATGACATAGTCAACACCAAATGGCACGATTGCATAGGCTGGCATGGAGTTGATAGGCGTTGCATCAAACGGTTTTGTTGAAGAACTTGGCAGTGTCTTTAATTTTTTCAGTGCTAAGGAATCTGAAGTTGATGATTTTCATTTCAGTGCCTTCTTCTTCGCAGCCTTGGTCTTCTTCACTTCTGATGCACAAGGAAGGATGATTGTCTTCACCCTTGATGATTTAGCTGTTTCAGCAGAGGGTGAAGGAGGTGCATTTTCTTCAGGCACGACTCGTGTAGTCGCCCTTGTGGTATCAATTTCCTCAGGCGCAGCAAAAACATCAGCTGGCCTAGCAGTTTCTTCAGCAGCCAGAGTTTCTTCAGCTGTGGGAGCAGTTTCATCAGCATGCTAAGAAGATTCATCAACCTGAGGAATTTGTGGTTGCGATCGAGCTGCAACCCTGGAGTTATCATCCTTAACAACAGCTTGGGCTGCCCGGACGAATCTCACTTTGGTGCCCTTCCATTCAGCATCATATTTGTCTTGTTCCTTAGAGAGGCAGTGAATTTCAGACTGAACTGTGATGAGTTGATTTGGAGTCAAATTCATCATGTTATTCCTCTTAGCTCTCTGAACTTGATCTCTGTTCCATTTTTCCTCAGCAATAAAGTGGGTGAAGACATGGTCCAAACCAAGAGGCAAGTTCGGTGAGGAAAGTGGGGTGCTTGGATGCTCATGTCATATGTCAATGAAGTTGAGGATTATCTTGGGATCTAGCATGAGAGGAACAGAACTGCCTTTGGCTATTGCAGCCTTTTACTGACTTTCTCTGATGATTTCTTCTAGTTCTTCATCATTAGCTTCATCATCACCCTCAGATGCTGAGGGTACATTCACTATAGTTTTGCTAGTGTGAAGACTTGGTCTTTGACCTCGTCCAACAGTTTTCTTTAGTTTCAACATAGTAGGACTAGTTGAAGACTTTGCTTGAGCAGAGGGACTTGCAGAGACCCTTGAAGCAATTGAGTATCCCTTTGTCCTCTAACATGATTCTAGGTGCACAAGGGTTAAGGACTTAGCAGCAGCAGTAGAGGACTGAGCAGCTACTGAACCGTCGGCGGAGGCCTTTGAAGGCTTTGCTTGAGGAATCTGCTATGATGATTCTGAAGTTGAAGATTTTGACTTGACAGCTGATTTCTTCACCTTATTTTTCTTCAGAGCACTTGCAGAGGCTCCGGTAGTGGCAACAGCAGCAGAGTCTTTGTTGAATTTCTTCACAGCCTCTTTTGCTTTCTTAGCCATCTTGGCTTTCTGTTTTCCCATTCATGAGCAAAGTCATTACCAGACTTGAGATTAGTGGGATCAGTTGTTTGATTTGGAGCTAAGGGTGGCCTGCTGCAAGGGGGTTTAACTGCGAATTTCATCATATACTTGGGAGTGACATAGCGATATTCTTTCCACTCCTTCGCCCAGCTCCTCTCAATTTTCTGTAAGCGGATCTTTCTCTTCTTTGTTGTTTGTTTACCATGAATTTCTTCATCTAGCGTGCAATATTCCTCATACAAGTCATCAAGTATCTCAAAAGCGGTCTGCACATCAGGTTTCTTTCCACCTTTCTGTGGCTTCTTCCCATCAGCCATTTTCTTCGGCTGAGGATTTTGAAGTCTTGAAGATTCTAAAGAAGTGCACAATTTTTCCTCAAGAAACGCCGCAAATGAGTTAAGTTGATGAGAACCTAGTGATTCATCAGCACACATGTTTGTACCAGTGAACAAAGTATAGGTGCGAGGAATTTTAAGAGGTCATATGCGTTCTCAGAAGTTTTTCAAAAACATCAAGTGTGAGGAATTTGACCATTGGTGTCTTGAGGATTTTTACTAAGTGTTCTTTGTCTTAGGTTCGAGAGTTGTGCAAATTTTGAGGATTCACACAATTGAGGAATCTTGAAGAAAATCACAACTTAGGGAAAACATCAAGTGTATGAACATGTAAGGTGCTTTAGAATGAGATTATTGAAGAATAAACACCTTTGATGAAATTAAGGAAAACTTGAAGATCAAACAAGGGCAGTAAAATTAGATTTTATTTACTCTGATGTAGAACACGACGAACTGTGAGATGAAATCGAGGAAGTTCATCAGTCCAGATCTCCCACACCCTAGCTTGGCAGAGGGTGACAGCTACAGCGACGGTGGGGTGAAGACTTCCGCGGCCGATGCAAATACGACGACAGTGAGGTGGAGGCAGTGAAGAAAGCTCTTCCACACCGGCGGCGATGATTTTAGCAGCGCCGCTAGGTTTGAGCTCAGGAGAGAGTAGAAGTGAGGAGTAACCGAGCATAGTGAAAGGGGAGGGGTATTTATAGTGGAGGTGAAAACCAATCTGTCCAAAGATTTTGGACAAGATTGCACCTGACCCTTGCTCTCCACGCGACATGTGTCAACCATGTACCGAGTAGTTGCAATTTTGGGGGATTGTGGGTTATCCAGTCATGGGAATTGGAACAGTTTGAGTGGGAAACGCCGAAAATTTTCATAGTGAAAATTTAAAGTTTTTGTTCGCAAATTCTTCAGCTATCAAGGACACAGTGAAGATTTTGAACGAGTTTCAAAGTAGAACACATATGAAGAATTTGTGTACGAACTGGGTTAATTTTATCATAGAGGGGGAAAGGGTCCGATCACATTCATTTAGATGAAAATCGACTTGAAGAATTAGCAATAAGTGAATGTTGTTGAGGACATTGAAAAACTCAAATATATATGTATATAGTCAATGAAGAACATGAGTTTCATAGTTTGAAGAATTTGAAAAGTTGATGAATTTGCAACACTTTGAGGAATTTGAAAATTTGATAAATTTACAAAATGACTAAAAACTCAACTTTGAAGAATTTCTACTATTATTGGTGGTGTGACCCAGCGTATAAGAATGATGACTTCAGACACCACATACAATTGTCGTAGGGTTCTGAGAATCAAATTCTTCATTAATTTCTTCGCACTTAGAGGGTTATTCTTCATTGATTGAAGAAAAATGTTACTTCGTGTGTTGCACATCTAAGTCATCAATTTTGCATAAGTGTTAGGATGTGTGTACTTTTTCAAAGAACATTCGAAGATTCTAAGATATTTAGCTCACACCGCAACTTGTAAAATCTCTTTTCATCCAAGGGATTTATGAATATGTCGGCCAGTTGTTCTTCAGTAGGGATGTGCTCAATGTAGATGTGGCCCTTGAGTACATGATCTCGAAGAAAGTGATGAAGAATCTGGATGTGCTTGGTCTTGGAATGCCGAACTGGGTTGTAAGCAATCTTGATGGCACTCTCGTTGTCGCGGTAGAGAGGCACATTCTTCGACTTGATGCCATAGTCCTTGAGGGTTTGCTTCATCCACAACAACTGAGCGCAACATGAACCAGACGCAATGTACTCAGCTTCAGAAGTAGATAGTGACACGCAGTTCTGCTTCTTCGAGGACCAACAGACTAAGGATCATCCGAGGAAATGACATGTGCCTGAGGTTGACTTGCGATCCACACGATCTCTAGCATAGTCGGCATCAGATTATCCGACAAGGTGAAGATTTGAGCCCTTGGGATACCATAATGCAAGCATTGGTGTGTGAGCTAAGTATCGAAGAATATGTTTCACAACCTTATGGTGTGATTCCTTTGGTGTTTCTTGGAATCGAGCACACAGGCAAACACTCAGCATAATATCAGGCCTAGATGCACATAGATACAAGAATGAGCCAATCATGGAGCGATATACCTTCTGATCAAAAAAATTACCATTTTCGCAAGTGCAGAGGTTGCCTTTTGAAGGCATTGGAGTTTTGACGCCTTTGCAATCTTGCATGTTGAATTTCCCCAGAACATCCTTGAGGTATTTCTCTTGAGATATGAAGATGTCATTGTCTTGCTGACGAATTTGAAGACCTAAGAAGAATTTCAACTCTCCCATCATAGACATTTGATATTCTCACTCATCATATAGGCAAATTCATCACTGTAACGTTTGTCAGTACAACCAAAGATAATATCGTGTACATATATTTGGCATCTGAACAGTTCACTGTCATAGGATTTTGTGAAAAGAGTTGGGTCGAGTGAACCGGGTTTGAAGCCTTTCTTCATGAGGAATTCCTTCAGAGTGTCGTACCACACCCGAGGGGCCTGCTTGAGGCCATAGAGGGCCTTGTTGAGTCTGAAGACTTTGTCAGGATGCTTAGGGTCTTCAAAACCCGGGGGTTGAGCAACATATACTTCGTCCTCAAGCTTACCATTGAGGAATGCACTTTTCACATCCATTTGATATAAGATGATATCATGATGGTTAGCATAAGCAAGCAATATGCGAATATCTTGATGTCTAGCAAAAAGTGCAAAAGTTTCATCACGGTCAATTCCTTCAACCTGTGTACAACCTTGAGCTACAAGACGAGCCTTATTTCCCACCACAAGGCCATTTCCATCTTGCTTGTTGCGGTAGATCCACTTGGTACCTATGATGTTATACTTGCGATGATCTGGCTGCTTGACAAGTTCCCACTCATTGTTGAGCTTGAATTGATGCAATTCCTCTTGCATAGGTTGAATCCACTCAGGCTCCTTGGATGCTTAATCAACTTTGGTGGGCTCTATGATTGAGAGAAAAGCAGATTGCCCACAAAAGTTAGTCAAATGTGAAGCTCTTGAGCGAGTGAGGGGACCTGGTGCATTGATGTCATCGATGATTTTGTCAATCTGCACTTCATTTGCAACTCCTGGGTGAGTAGGTTGACATGGCTGAGGATTTTCTTCAGCACTATTTTCTTCAGGTGTATCAGCATGAATTTATTCATTCGTTGGAATGACTTCCTCAGTGGGTATGACATCTTGAGTAGCCTTCAGCTTAACGGATTCCTCAAGAGACTATTCATCTAGCACAGAAGGTAGGTGCTCTCTCTGCGAACCGTCAGTTTCATTGAACCGCACATCTACAGTTTTAACAACCCTGTGGTGGTAGGTGTTGAAGACTTTGTAGGTGTGCGAGTCCTTTCCGTAACCAAGCATAAAACCTTCATGTGCTTTCGGTGCAAATTTAGAACTATGGTGAGTATCTCTAATCCAGCATTTTGCACCGAAGACTTTGAGATAACTTACATTGGGTTCCTTGCTAGTCATAAGTTCATACCAAGTCTTCTTGAAGAATTTGTGAAGAGATACCCTGTTTATGATGTGGCATGCAGTATCAATTGCCTCATGCTAGAAGCAACGAGAAGTCTTGTATTCATCAAGCATGGTGCGAGCCATCTCAACAAGAGTCCTGTTCTTACGCTCCATGATGCCGTTCTGCTGAGGAGTATATGGGGCAGATAACTCACGAGTAATACCAAGTTCATCAAGATATTCATCAAGATTGGTGTTCTTGAACTCAGTCCCATTATCACTCCTAATATGCTTGATCTTGACGCCAAAGTTCGTGGAGGCCCTTGAAGCAAATTGTCTGAAGACATCCTGCACTTCAAACTTGTACAAAATAATATGCACCCAAGTGTAACGAGAGTAATCATCAACAATGACAAAGCCATACAAACTTGAAGAATTTGTTAGTGTGGAGTAATGAGTGGGGCCAAAGAGATCCATGTGAAGCAATTCAAAGGGTCGAGTTGTGGTCAGTATTGTCTTCGAGGGATGCTTGGATCTGGTCATCTTCCCAGACTCACATGCAACACGAAGGTGGTCCTTGAGGAATTTGACACCTTCAATGCCAATGACATGCTTTTCCTTCACGAGTGTGTGCAAGTTCCTCATACCAGCATGTCCAAGTCATCGATGCCATAGCCAGCCTTCTGAGGACTTTGCAAGTAGGCATGTGGCAGGCTGAGGACCTGTAGAGAAATCAACAATATACAAGTCTCCTCTCCTAAAGCCTTCGAAGACTTTGGAATTGTCAGATTCCATGATGACAACACAACGATATTTTCCAAATACGACAACCATATCAAGATCACAAAGCATTGAGAAAAACATATGGTTGAACCCGAGGGATTCGACAAGCATCACCTTATCCATGGTTCGGTCCTTTGAGATTGCAACCTTACCTAGACCCAATACCTTGCTTTTTTCCTTTGTCTATGTAGATGATATGCTTCAGATGAGATGGAGAAAGTGGCAAGTTCATCAGAAGATTCTTGTCACCAGTCATGTGGTTTGTGCATCCACTATTGAGGACCCACTCAGTAGCTTTTGGAGGTTCATCCTGCATATGAATTATTACAACTTACGAACTCATATGCTTCAGAGTGAAGAATATGACATCAATTTCATCAGACATAATTTCAACACATAAGATAGAAAGCAAGTGGTACGAGGATGTGACAAATGAGGAATTCATTTCTACATGGTTATCTTGCGTCCTTTCAAGCATTTCCTCAGGTCTCCAGCAAATTCGTAAGACGTTCAAGTCTATCTGGAGACCTGACCATGCATAAGAAATTAGTTCAATTTTTTCACCACCCGCATCCGAAGGAGTGGCAAAGAGTTGATCATTCTGCGAGCACCATATGAGAAGGGAGGCATTGAAGCAAGTGCGCTTCTTTCACAGGACAAGGGTCTGAGTACTCATATGAATAAGCAGAGAAATTCTTCGAGGACTTATGAACATAATGATTTGAAGAATAATGCACATATTTAGAACTCTTAGATTTTCCCTGCAAAACAGATGCATTAGCACGAGAATGATATTTTTGACCATTTGAGGAATTTGGTCCAACTGAAGACTTTGGTCCATATGAGGAATTTGATCCGGGGTTCCTGTTATTCATGAGTGGTGTCGTGAGGACATTCACTTGAAGATTTTCTTCATAGGAGAACCATTCCTATAGTTAGTTCCAACAAATCTGGCAAGTATTTCACCTTTCTGATTTTTGAAGAATTTGTAGTTGCAGTCAAGTGACTCATCAAAGGAATATGAAGTTTCACAAGTAAAGCCAGATAAAGTGGATGGATATACAGGAGGTCCTTTTGCAGCAACCCATGAGGTTTTGGGGTACTTCTCAGGTGTCCAGTAGGATCCATCATCGTTGAGTTTCCTCTCAAAGGCAATACCCTCTTTCCTAGGGTTCCTGTTCAGAATCTGCTTTTTGAGGACATCGCAAAGGTTTTGATGCCCTCTGAGAGTTTTGTACATGCCTGTCACATACAAGTCCTTCAACCCTACATTTTTGTCAGTGATACTTGTGGTATCCTCAGATGAGGAATTTGTGACCACTGTAATAGTTGAAGAATTTTCAGCAATAGAAGTATGTGAACATTCAGGTGAAGAATTAGTAATTTCAAGTTCGATGCATTTCAAACGAGGTGGAACAAATTCTTCCTAAGTGGTACTAATCTATTGAGCCAGTAAGGAATCGTTTTCCCTTTGGAGATCCTCATGTGACACCCTTAGTTTCTCAAGATCTTGCTTTGTTTGAAGAAATTCATAAGAAAGCTTCTCATGATCGGCTAAGAGAGCATTATGATGACTATGGTGGATATCATACTTTGTCTGAAGACTTTTGAGATCATCAGACAGAGTTTGAGTCCGATCTACTTCCTCATTCAATAGATCATCGCTTTTGTCTACCATTTTCTAAAGCTTTTCAAGTGCACTTTGTTGCTTAGTAGCAATATTAGCAAGTTTGGCATAGCTAGGTTTCACATATTCATCAGATACACCATCACTTGATTCAGAGGAGTAGTGATGCTTATGTACCTTGGAATCTTTAGCAATGAAGCAATAGGTGGGAGCGTAATCATCATTGCCGACGTCAGAGTCGTTGGAGTAGTCATTTTCTTCATCGTTGAAGATGGACTTGCTGACGAAAGCAGTAGAAAGAGAGAGGCTAGGAATACGAGATTTAGATTCCACCTCAGAGGCCTCTTCTTCATATTCTTCAGATTCTTCTTTCGAGTCCATTTCCTTTCCAATGAAAACCCGAGCCTTTTTGGAACTATTCTTCTTCTGCATTGAGGACTTTGAAGATGAGGACTTTGTAGATGAGGACTTTGAAGATTTCTTCTTTTTCTTCGAGTCATCAGAACTGTCATCTCTGTACTTCTTATTCTTCTTCTTCTTTGATTGTTTTCCCCCCACAGGACAGTCAGAGATGAAGTGACCAAACTTGTTGCATTTGTGACATGTTCTCTTCTTGTAGTCATCTGAGGAATCTGGTTTCCTCAAGCCACCTTTTGATGACTTTCCAAATTCACCTTTCCTTGAGAAATTCTAGAATTTCCTCACGAGAATTGCTAGCTCCTGGCTTAGTTCTTCACGATCACCAAGGATACTATCAGAATCTTCGCCTTCGGGTGAGGAAAATGATTTTGCCTTCAGAGCACGAGATCTTCCATAGCTTGGCCCATAGAGGTCTATCTTCTCACCTTGTTGGAACTCATGAGTATTGAGTCTCTTAAGAGTATTAGCAGGATCAAGTGACTTGTAGTATCCACGTTCTTGAACCATCAAAGCCAGAGTATCGAATGAGTAATCAAGAGATCTTAGCCGTTTCTTCACCACCTCATGGTCGGTGATATCAGTAGCACCCAATGCTTGAAGATCATTGGAGATATCAATGAGACAACCAAAAGTTTGCTAAACATTTTCATTGTTGAGTCTCTTGAAGAGGTTGAAGAGATTGTGAAGAATGTCAACACGAGAGTCACGTTGAGTGGAAACACCTTCGTTGACTTTGGATAGCCTATCCCAGATAAGCTTAGCAGACCACAAAGTACTCACTCTACCATACTAACCTTTGCTCATATGGCCATAGATGATATTCTTTGCCTGAGAATCGAGTTTCTTGAATCTCTTCACATCAGCAACGTTGATCGTGGGAGTAACAGAGGGAACACCATTTTCCACAACGTACCAGAGATCGTTGTCAATTGCCTCAAGATGCATGCGCATCTTGTTCTTCCAGTAGGGATAGTCCGTCCCATCGAAGGTAGGACATCCTGCGGAAACCTTGATCATACCTGACGTCGACATAACTAGAACTCTAGGTGGTTAAACCAAAATCACACAGAACAAGGGAGTACCTTGCTCTAGTACCAATTGAAAGTGCGTTATATCGACTAGAGGGGGGGTGAATAGCCGATTTTTACAAATTCATCACTTGAGGAATTTGAAATGTGATGAATAACTAGCAGCAGAATAAGTACTCAAGTGCATGAGAAACATAGCAACATCATAGTCATGATGATGAAATGAACATTCATAGATTACAAGTAGCGTGATACAGGATAAGCTGGTGAGGAACAAGGTAACTTGAATAATTTGAGGTGAGGAAATTGTGAAAGTATTCAGTTAAATTCTTCAAACAGTAACGATAAATTTCATCAACAAGTATACGAGGAAATTGAGGGGTTGAGGAAATAGCACTAGGTAGCTCGATGAAGACAATGGTTTGATGACCCAGTTCCAACTATTGTGACAGTCGTACGTTCAGTTTGGAGCGGCCTGGTATTTAAACCAAAGGACACACAGTCCCAAGACACACTGTCCTTACCGTATTATCCTTGAGCTAAGGTCACAAAGTCCTTGCCCAACACTCGTGGTAAGTCTTCAGGGTAGACTTCCAAAACCCTCACAAACTGGTCACCCAACGATCCACAATTTACTGTTGGATGCTCTAGACCAAGGTCATTTCGTGATCCCCGATTGACTACATGATGCACTAGACCATGATGCCTAACTGTCTGGAGGATACACAGTTCTCGAAGGTAACAAGCGTCCATTCCACACATGAACAATCTCTTAAGTGATGCTCAATCACTTTGGGTTTGGTTGTTTGGATTTGGGTTTTTCTTCACTGATGATTTTCTCTCAAAGTCCTCGGAGGATGGGTTGCTCTCAAATGACAAGTGTCAGTTCTCTCTCGGAGTAGCCCTCCAACTAGTGGTTGTGGGGGGTGGCTATTTATAGCCAGGGTGCAACCTGACATGATAAGACATAAATTCCCACAATGATATGACCGTTATGTGGATAAGATGATTGGGGACAGCTGGCGCTAAGCACAGCAATGGTCGGAATTTCGAACTATGAAAGTCCTCAGGCTTATCATGTTCCTCACATGTAGGCAATTAACACTGGTGAAATCCTAACTCCTCAGTCAAATCAATTTCATCAGAGGCCAGAAGAACTTCGTCTCTGTCACTGAAGAACTTGACTGAACTACAAGAGATTTCCAAAGGCTTCACTCGAAGGATTTGATAGGTTGAGGCTTTTCGAGTTGAGCATCAGTTGGAAATTTTCCTTAGTATTACCTCGGTCCCCTTTAACAGTACGGTGTTTCCTATGACTCAAAGAAAGCAAATGAAACTATGAAAACAAAAGTCTTCATGCTACATAGTCCTCATTCAAATCTTCAAGGTCACACCAACTTCTTCATTTTCAAAGTCTTCAAGGAATAGCAAAGTCTTCACCAAAGTCTTTAGTTGAAGACATACATTTTTAGGGGTCTGTAATCTCCGAATATATCAAACTCCTCATCGACTCATAGAGCATGTGTACACTCACAAACACATTAGTTCCTTAGCCTAGAAGTCTTCAATATAATAAAATCACTAAGGGTACTAGATGCACTTACAATGTTTGAAGAGATCACATAAAATCACGGACCGCGAAGGTATGTAACTTTTGGAGACAACTCCAAGGGTAAGGTACTCGGTCTTGGTAAGGTGGCCATATCCCAGGATAGATATATTCGAAATGTCATGCTTGTTGAATCCCTTGGCTACAATCTTCTTTCCATATCTAGACTTGCCGACTTTGGTTTTATTGTGCTATTCACGAAAGTAGATTTTCAAGTGTTTTGTCGAGATAATCATAACATGGTCTTTACCGGTTTTCGTAGAGGTGATCTATATATTGTCGATTTCACTAAGAGATCCAAACCTCGTTATTGTCTTATTGAAAAATATTCTAAAGGTTGGCTTTGTCATAGAAGAGTAGGACATGTTGGCATGCGTAATCTAGACAAGCTTATCAAAGGTGGTAATATACTTGGTGCTAAAGAAGTTATCATTGACAAAGATAGACTTTGTAGTGCTTGTCAAGCTGGAGAGAATTAGGTGGAAGTCATCCCGTAAAAAAATCATGACTACTAGGAGACCACTCGAGTTACTTCACATGGATATTTTTGGTCCCAATGCCTACATGAGCCTCGGTGGAAATTCCTATTGTATAGCTATAGTGGATGATTTTTCCAAATTTATGTGGCTATTCTTTCTTGATGATAAGTCATAGGTACAAAAAATCTTCAAGAACTTCGCTCGCAAAGCACAAAATCATTTTGAAGTGAAGATCAAGAAGGTTCAGATCGATAATGGATCAGAGTTCAAGAACACACATGTAGATACCTTTCTTGACGAAGAAGGTGTTTCACATGAGTTCTCGGCTACGTACACGCCTCAACTAAATGGAGTTGTTGAGAGGAAGAACCGAAAACTTATTGAGATGGCAAGAATGATGCTTGACGAATACAAGATTTTAAGACACTTTTGGGAAGAAGCCATCGAACCACATGTCATGCCACAAACTGACTCTACTTAACAAGCTTCTCGGCAAAATGGCATCCAAGCGAGTCACCGGTAACAAACCTCAAGTTGGATACTTTCGGGTATTCGGCTCAAAGTGCTACATTCTTGATAAGCATCATCGTACTAAATTTGCTCCCAAATCTCATGAAGGTTTTCTACTTGGTTACGGATCAAACTCTCACACTTACCGTGTCTACAATATTTCACTCAAAAAGTTGAAGAGACAGTAGGTGTGAAGTTTGATGAATCTAATGGTTTGCAAGTCGAACAATTGCCAGATGATGTACGAGATAAGGATCCTTCGGAAGCTATCCGAGACTTGTCCATCGGCAAGATTCATCCCATGGAGGTGAAGGAAAGTACTTCGTCAACTCAAGTGGAAGCCCCTACTTCACGTCAAGGTGATTGTCAACACGACATGGAGGCATCCACAAGCGGTACACGACAAGGTGAAGAGGAGGAAGTACATCATGAAGATCGACCACAAACTCCTTCACCACCACCTCAAGGAAACAACACCTTCAACAAATACAAATATGAAGGAGATGATGATGAAGAAGATCCACCATCCAACAAGCCAAAGCTACACCGAGTTCAAGCAAGAGTGACCAAGAACCATCCTCTAAACCAAATCGTTGGTGACATACAAACCGGGAGAATCATGCGCTCTCAAACTCGCTTAGCTAATTTTTGTGAGCATTATTCTTTCGTATCTAGCATTTAACCCTTCAAGGTAGAACAAGCTCTTGAAGACGTGGATTGGGTGAACGCAATGCATGAAGAGCTTCACAACTTTGAGAGGAACGATGTGTGGACGCTCATGGAGAAGTGCAAGGACGAGCACAATATCATCGAAACCAAATGGGTGCTTCAAAAAAAGCAAGATGAAGACGGTCTCGTGGTTCAAGGCTACACCCAAGTCGAAGGTATGGACTACGGTGAGACCTACGCCCCCATCGTTAGACTTAAAGCTATTCGCATTCTTCTCGCTTATGCTAATCACCATGATATCACGCTTTATCAAATAAACATTAGAAGTGCATTTTTAAATGGTGAGATTGAAGAAGATGTCTATGTTAAGCAACCCCCTGGTTTTGTGAATCCTAAGAAACCTAATCATGTTTACAAGCTTTGTAAAGCTCTTTATGGTCTTAAGCAGGCCCCATGTGCTTGGTATAAATGCTTAATGAAGTTTCTCATTGAAAAGGGTTTTAAAAAAGGTAACATTGACGCAACCTTATTCACTAAAAGAGTTAATGGTGAATTATTTGTATGCCAAATCTATGTGGATGATATTATCTTAGGATCTAGTAACCCACAATTTAGTAAATGATTTAGACGATTGATGTTCGGAAGTATGAGATGTCCATGATGTGTGAGATTAAATTCGTTCTTGGTTTGCAAATCAAGCAAACAAGAAAAGGAACTTTCATCTCTCAAACCAAGTATACCAAGGACTTGATCAAGAAGTTCAACATTCAAGAGTGTAAAGGTATGAAAACTCCTATGCCTACTAGTGGACATGTTGACCTTACGAAGGTGGACGAACCGGTTGATCAAAAGGTTTATCGATCTATGATTGGTTCATTGCTATATCTATGTGCCTCCCATCCCGATATTATGCTTAGTGTTTGCATTTGTGCTATATATCAAGCTGCACCTAAAGAGTGTCATCTTTTGGCCGTGAAATGTATTGTGATATATTTGATACAAACACCAAACTTTGTCATTTGCTATCCTAAGGGACCTTCCTTTAACCTTGTTGGCTATTCCGATTCGGAATACGCCGGTGACAAGGTTGATAGAAAATTCACCTCGAGTACATGTCAATTTCTTGGTAGATCTCTTGTGTCTTGGTCCTCCAAGAAACAAAAAAGATATCTCTATCTACCGCCGGAGCTGAGTATATTGTTGTCGGATCGTGTTGCGCTCAATTGCTATGGAAGATACAAATGGATAAGGATTATGGAATCCATGTTAAAAACGTTCCATTCCTTTGTGACAATGAATGTGCTATTAATATCGGTCATAACCCGTCCAACATTCTCGAACTAAGCATATTCAAGTTCGACATCATTTCATTCGTAGTCATGTTGCCAAAGGAGATATTAATCTTAAGCATGTTCACACCAACAAGCAATTGGCCGACATCTTTACTAAACCAGTTGATGACGAAGTGTTTTGTCACTTGAGGAGTGAGTTGAACATCCTTGATGCTTCAAACTTTAGCTAGACTAACTCGATTGCGTGCAAGGGGATTATCTTACATGATACTTCCATGATCCACTTGACATGCTATCTTATACCATGGAATTCTATGCTCCCTTGTATTGCATCTAACCTTTTGTAGGTACTTCGAAGGACTTCATTCCACAAGATTGCAAACAACTCCCATCATAAGCAATCTTGTCATGACCAAGTATTGACAACCCCTCTTGATGATGGAAGGAAGAAGACAACTCAACTATATCACTGACATATATTTGATGTGATCATATTTTATAATGCTCAATTGATATCTTGTCCAATGGATATATATTGTTCTTCCTTGCATGACTAACCCATGTAGGTGAAAAGAGAACCAAAACAACAAGGATTGCTCCCAACTCAAGATGAACTTCATCAACATTGAGCATCCACAACAAGTTCACCTAAAAGCCATGTCATAAACATCACTCAAAGGTATGTACTCATATACTTGAAAAGTTTTACTCCAAGTCATGAGATAAAGCAACTCAAGTGATATGAGAACATTAAAATCCTTAATCAAAAAATGGGAACCCCATTTTTGAGCTTAAGGATGAGTATGACCTGTGATCAAGTATTCTTGCTTGGCTGCTAAGTCAATATACTCTAATATAGGTGACCTAATCACCTACCATCATCTGGTTAAGTATATTGTTGAATTCATTCTGTATTTTGCAAGATTTCTTGGAACCACTCAAATCTTCTCTAGTTGATATTTCCTTGTAAATTCTATTTTATTTCCTTTGTAAAAGCCTTTAAGACTCTATTTTAAGTTTTCTATAATTATTTGAGGTTTTCTAGAAGTTGCCAAGTTTCTGTTTACCCCTCGGAGGCTCCGATTCAAATGACTCAGTTCTATAGATTTAGCAAATGGGATGCATAACAACATCTCGGTTCCATCGACTTGTTTGTCTTGGAGCCACTGATTGGATTTCTTCTCTAATTTTTGTTCATATTAGCAAATCTTTGTTTCTTTAGTGATCCTACAAGTAATGTCTTTGTTTCTTCAATGACCCTAGTTCTCAAAAAAGGGGGGAGAAACTTTATTCAAGGATCCCTAACTCAAAGGAGGAGAAGAATCACAAGTTCTCAGATCAAAGAAAGATGGAGAAATTATTTTGCATGATTCCCTTAGTTTTTAATGCTCTTTATGATTTAAAGTTTTTCATGATCCCTACATTTTATGACCCTTGTTCTCAAGGATCCCTTCTTACTCCATAATCCATGTGTCTACCCTATGTATGGACCTTTTGGGAAATTAATGCCAAAGGGGGAGAAATACCAAAGCTTCAAAAAGTAAAAAGGGGAGATACATGCTTCATGCAAAGGGGGAGAAACAATCAAGGGGGAGAATATCAAAGCTTATACTTATATAGACAAGGGGAGAATACGAAAGTAGGGGGAGAAAAATATGTTTGGGAGAAAAATATGTTTATTTCATTTAACTACTCTTGTTAGACTTTTCTCACCCTATCCAATCCCAATATCTACATGCTAAGATTCAGAGGGAGAGGATGACCTAGTATTTCATATCTAAGTGAGAAAGTTCTAAATGAGTTTGGAGACATATCAATCTTAAGGGATACTATCTTCTATATGTTATCCACATCTTGGTACTATTGAGCTCTATTGATGTTGATTGGTAGAATACTCTTGTGTTTCCTAACATTGTTTTCCCAAGTGTATTTATACTACAAGAATTCTCAAGGACTCAAGGTAAGTATATGCATCATATCTTTGATCAAGTTGATCTCTTGCTTCTTGCACATATTATTTGCAAGAGTGATGTCTTGAACAAAGATACACCTCATTCATATATATTTGATGCATATAGCCAAGATACACGTGAATCATATTATCCCTTCTGCTATATGTGTGTCCATGCATTCCAAAGCAACCATCCTTTAAAGGGATTGCACACATTTAGGGGGAGCAAGTCTAAGTCATGTATCTCTCATAGTCTTCATTATATCCACGCATATATTTATTTGAAGCTTTGATTGTATGTTGTCATCAATTAACAAAAAAGGGGGAGATTGAAAGCAAATATGCTCCCTTGGTGGTTTTGCGAATTCATGACAATACACATTGTCTCTTGGACTAATACTTTTAACTAGTGTATTTCAAATAAAGTCCACGGAGAGGGGTGGCAAAAAGGATTATGGACATACCCCTAGATGTAAGGAAATGGATTGGCAAAGCTTCAAGAAAGAGGACTCTACATTTTACTTTGTGAGAAATCATTTTGAGTCCACAGGAAAGCCAATACTATAAAAACGGGGTAAGGTACTGTGGTGAATAAGATGCTCCACGTGCACAAGTGATAGTCACCAAAAACACCCACAAGCTGTTCCAAAAAATACTCTCTCTAGAACCCTACCACTAAAATCAGTAAGACCAATAATTCCTATTCGGTCTCACTGAAATTCAAACCCTAGACACGTCCTTAGCCAAACCCATCTCGGTACTACCAACATTCAACTTTGGTGCCACCGAGTTCAGTTGCCAACTTTCTGGTTAGCTATTTTCAAGTATCAGTACTACCGAGTTTTGTCTATTGGTCTCACCGAGATTTGGACCAACTTCCTGGTTAGCCATTCTCAAGAATCGGTACAATCGAGTTTTTTGAATTGGGGGCACACGGGTCATCATTCACAATCGTTTGTGATGATGCAATGAAAAAATTTCTTCACATAAGTTTTTCGCTTGGCTTAGTAGGGAAGGAACAATTGCCCTCGGTTTTCATGTGGTATTCAGTCTAAAACATCTTTGATGACTGGCAAAGGACACGCCACCCAAATGAGCGTGCACAGGACACTGCTCGCACGCCACCCGTCTACTCAAACACCTGTCCACATGCTACCTCCTTGCCAATATAGATAGAGACACGTGGCCCGCACGTAAGGTCTATAGAACGTCCATGAATTATAAATAATACACCAGTTTGCGATGGTAACGTGACAGATTTTTTGTTCCAAAATGCCTTTGTTGGCTATTAATAATGCTTGCTCTTTCTCTCAAAGTGGACACTAAAAATAGCACAACATATTTATGATTTATATGATGAGGCCTTGCCCAACATAGACCTTGTGAGTATAATTCATATTTGAATTATGTACATTAAATGCACATAAAACTCAATTAATGTATAAAAAAGCCATACGAACCGTTAATAATTTACTATGTTTGCAGTACACACCTATTGCTTTATATTGTTTCTAGGAAAAAATCAAGGAGAGAAGAGGCATCGGATGTCGTTTTTCACCCGTAGATTGGCATGCATATATATGTTCCCTAACGGAACCACTAGACGTAGCTTATTGTTATATGAGAACCTCATGCTTGTAAGAGGCTTGCAACAAAACATGGTCAACTTGATATTTTTTACCACGGCATATATGTGCCTTCACATGACACCATTCCAAGTTTCATGAATTTCTGACAGAGTTTTGGAATTACGAGAATTTGGAAACCAAGTTTCTCTATATTTGTGGCCGAGGCAACATGCTTAGATGTTTGAAATTCATTCTCATTTCATGCATGTGACCTAAAACATGCATCCAAGGACACATATATGATTTTTTAACCAATTTTGCCGCCTCAAACCTTGATATTGTAGATAAAATTTGAATTATGCACATTAAATAATGCACCAAAAACTCAATTAATGTATTTAAAAGCCAGATGATCCCTTAATTTAATCATATTTTTGCACTTTGCACGTACATATGTCTATGTTGTTTATGTAAAGAAAATCAAGGAGAGAAGAGGCATCAGATGTCTTTTTGCCCGCAAATGTGGAATGCATATATAATTTTCCCTATCGACACCACAAAGTTTCTTGTGAGGAGTGCCGATTTGTAAGGGGATTGAGCAAGAACATGTCCAATTCGGATAGTTTTTTTACCAGGGAATGTGTGTGCCCTTCTCACGACACCATGCCTAGTTTCATGAATTTCTGATGAGTTTTGAATTTAAGGGATTTTGAAAACCAAGCATCTCAATGTTTGCGGCTGAGCAAATAGTCAATGAGATGTTAGAAATCCATTCCCATTTGATGCATGGGACCTAATTAAACATGCATCCATGGAAAGGCATATTTTTTCCAACCTATTTTTCATGTGTTGGACCTTGTCATTGAAGTTCAAATTTGAATTATGCACATCAAACGACTAGAAAACTCAATTAATGTGTTAAACAGGTCTCACGAACCCTGGGAAAATCCACAATTTAGCATGACTATCAGAAAGTTGCTCTATGGGCGACTCCAGAAATAAATGCAGGCCACAAGAGACAACGGATGTTGTTTCACACATAAATTGTGAACTTTCCCTATCGGAACACACGACTTTCTTGTGGGAACCTTCGGTTTATAAGAGGCCTTGTGCCCAAACTTGTCCAAAATTGGGTAATTTTTTACCACAACACACACAACAGGGCAATTGATGGCACCATGCCCAAATTTCATGAATTTCTATCGAGGTTTGCATTTAAATGAATTTAAAAACTAAGTCTCCAGATTTTTGCGGTCGAGCTAAGGCAATGATATGTTCGAAATTCATTCCTATTTATTGTGTGGGACCTAAACATGCAGCCATGGAAACATATATGGTTTTTCGACATATTTTAATGAGTTGGACCGTGGAGTGATTGCAGTTCAAATTTGAATTATGCACATTGAATGCCTAGAAAACTCTGTTAATGTAATTAAAAGGCCAAATGAACTATGTAAGATTCCATTGTTTCGCACGTTACTCTATGGAGTCACTAGAAATAAGTTGAAGGCGAGAGGTGACATCAGATGTTGTTTCACACATAAAATGTGAATTGTCCCTAGCAGAACGACATTATTTCTGGTGAGAATCTTTGGTTTGTAAGACGTTTGTGACAAAACTTGTCCCGAACCAGGTTTTTTTTACCACAACACACATGCGCCATGACATCACACCATGCCAAGTTTCATGAATTTCTCACGATATTTGGATTTACTGGAATTTGAAAACATGGCTTCTCCAAGTCTACGACCGAGCCAAAATACCATGAGGTTTGGAATTCGTTTAATTTCCATTTCTTGCAGTTGATTTTGAACCCATTCAGGTGCCGTCTAGTATGTGCTTAATAAAGTGTAGTTCAAATTTGAACTATGCACATGAATTGTCTAAAAAACTCTTTAAATATTTTAAAGGGCCTAAACAACCCTGAATTATTCATATTTGACACACAGTCCTATAGTTGCAAGTTCACTATAGATAAATGTTATTGCCATCCAAACACCTTCAATTGCCAATCTAACTTAATTTTTCGTCTCAAAGCAGTTTGAAAATCAAATACATCGCAGACAGTTCTTGATCATGAAACGTGTGTGATGTGGTATCAAAATATCTTGGGCCAATCCTCCAATATGGCTTAGGCCAGAAGCTTCAGTCCACCGTCGGCACGTCAACCACACAGTCACACTTGTACCCCAAGACCATCGTACTGTTTAGGCGTCACCGATGAAAGATGGGGATGTGGATTCGCGTCGTGAGAGCATCTTCGGCGACCCACTCCATCGCGAGCACGACTACATCAACCTTGAATGTGCTAACAATATCCTTGAGTGTGGCCGCACTCTCTGACAAGGGGGTGCGGCCGCCCAAAGGGCAGCAGTTGCGTCTGAGATGGCGGCAGCAACATCCGCAACCGGGATAGCAAATGGCAAGAATGGCACAGTAGCTGTATGTTCCTCAGCGGATGCCATAGCCCTGAAGGCGGCTCCTCCGCCTATGCCGATGTCGCCCATGCCCAACTTGTGTCGATCACCACACAAATAGCAGTGGCCTTCTCTGACAACGGTCGGCAACCTACGCCCGAAGAGTTGGCAATCGCCAAGAGCGCTCGTGCTGCCGTTCATTCGTCGGCAGCCTCCTTGCCAAGTTGGAGGCCATCAATGCCCGGACTGTGGCCGCTGACGCCAAACTTGTGGCGGCATTTTCCAAAGAGATGGCGGACACTGATAGCAAGATGCTTGCAGACTATGTGGCGATGGTTGCCATGGAGCCCCTTCCCCTGGAGGTCGTCGAGCGCAAGCTGGTCATGGAGGATGTGCTAGGGATCGCCGAGCATCAGGTGGAACATTAGTCGTTGTTTAGATCACTGGTCTTCTATTATAGTAATGTTTAGGTCAACCAGCTCTGTTTAATTGATCGATTAAGTAAGTGTGGTCTGTGGTGTAGTCTCTTTTGTGTAGTACCCAAATTAGCAATTGATGTTAAATTATGTGACGACGTGGATGACCACTTTACCTAGGAAAATTCGGACCAAAAATTTGTCGTCATATCCCCATTTCATGTTCCAATTGAAAATGATATTCAATTTGATCACACACACTTTTTTGGAATGAACCATGTGCAATGTAGTACCCAATCTTACATCCGAAGCTTGGAGACAAACATTTGCATGTCCAAGTTCATCAGACATGGGGTATATCGTAGGCTTCATTTGTGATGTGTTGATATCGAGAACTATTCTGAAAAATTTGCACGTTCAACTTCATCACACACGGTGTATAACACAGGCTTCGTTTGTGATGTTTTGATATCCCACATGGTTCCGAATAAGGGACTGTGTCTGATGGTGCTTTTCGCGCTAGTTTTTCGCTAGAACGGTTTAAAAATTTGGGCTGCCTCGGAAATATTTACCTCCTCGCCCCCCAATACCGATCAAAAGCCACATTTCCCCCTTTTACTCTACCTTTCCTAGTTCAAACTGTCAATGCTTGCTTGTAGAGCCGCCTCCTCACCGGCGACGCTCCTTCCTGCTACTTGGCCTTGCCTATCTAGTCATGTAATAGACACCTCGCCAATACCCCCTCAACACCTCCTCCTCCATCCCACATGGCCTGACCGCCGATGCGACACCTTCCACGGAAATCACTGCCCCATCCTCCAAGTAATCGCCGCCAAAAGCCATGGTGCACGCAGTATAGTCAGGATCTCAAAGAGCATTTGGCTACGGAGAAGTAAGTCATAGTTACATGTGCAGATGAGGAAGCTATGGCTTCCATGTGTGTCGAACCCCAGATCTTGGAGGAGCACCTCACCATTGAGGCCACCATGGATACCTCACGCGCTGATGCCGCCACACGGTTAGAAGCTATAAACGACAATGCGTGGTCTTTTCTCGAGGGCACCCCTGGTGTGTTCAACTAAGACTTCGTTGTGTTTTCTCAGCATGCCCATGCTTACCTCAACTCCAGAACCGACATGTTTGTGCCAGGGCAGGATCATGCCAATGACCACTACGAGGCGTGCACCCACGGTGTGGAGGCCTCACCCTCTTCCAAGTTGACGGAGCCCATCATCCTTGATATCGCCAACAATGAGGAACAACTTGTTTTTCTTAGTGTCGGTGTCAAAACCGGCGGATCTCGGGTAGGGGGTACCGAACTGTGAGACTAGAATCGACGATAACAGGAGACTAAGGGGACACGGTTTTCCCAGGTTCGGGCCCTCCAATGGAGGTAATACCCTATGTCCTGCTTGATTGTATTGATGATGTAAGGGGTTACAGAGTTGATCTACCTCGAGATCGTATGGCTAACCCTAGATGAGTTGATCTCTCTCTATACGTAAAACCCTCCATCTTATATAGATGCTGAGGATGGCTAGGGTTTACACATGGTCGGTTACATGCCGAAGAAATAAACTTGCTTAACTATTAAATGAGATGTGGAGCGCAAGCCGTGTTTCCCGAAGCTTCCATCTTGGAGACTGGGCCTTCAAATCCTTCGATGTTCGGTAAGTAGCCCTCATAGTCCGGCCCATAACAATAGGTTGGATATCCGAAGACCCCCTAACCCAGGACTACCTCAGTAGCCCCCGAACTTGCCTCCAACGCCAAGGGTCTTCAGCTCCGACTGCTTTACGAATAGAGTCTTCGGCTTGTGAGGTGAGTTCCTTCCTCCCGAACTATGGTTCGGCCTCCGATGACAAGTAGTCTCCCGCATAGTGGACGTCCGAATTGTGTAAATTGATTGGCTTTGTAGACCAAACGTCAGGGAATAAACAACGACCCTCTATCGACCTTTCTGACGAAAGGCGACGGCCCACCATGACCGCCAGGCCAGTTGCATAGACTCAATTCGTGGTTCGAGGGCGTTTTAATCATGACGATCTATCAATATACCGATCGTGTCCCATTTTATGCGGGATATACTTAATCACGCGCATGCAACGGCTCACGCGTCTCGGGAAGTGGAGGGATTCATGGTGCGGCGAGGGGAATCCACATCGACAGGCCCCATAAAAAGAGAAGGAAAACCCCAAAGGCTTTTCTACGCTCACCATTCGACTTCTCCGCCTCCCATTCCCCTGCGCTTCAAAAGCACAAATCTAGGTCTCTCTGCCCCTCCTTCGAGCTCGGCAATGGAGTGTTCCAATGGCCAGTGGAATGTTTCCACGGTCACCAACAAGGACATACTTGACCTCAAGAAGGCCGGTTACCTCCCCGCCAACATCCCTCACCGCACAGTGGAGGAGGGCCAACTGATCCCCACCCCCTGGCCAGGCGAGAGGGTGATGTTCATCGCCTACTTCATCAGGGGGTTGAGCTTCCCACTCCACCCCTTCATTAGTGGGCTAATGTTCTTCTACGACCTCCTCTTCCACGTCCTCCCGCCGAACTCCATCATGAACATTTCGGCGTTCATCCTCGTCTGCAAGGCCTTCCTGCGCATCGAGCTACACTTTGGGGTCTGGATGCAGGTCTTCAACATCAAGCCCAAGTGCGTCGGCGGCAAGCACGCAGACTACGGTGGGGCAGTCATTGGCAAGCTCGCCCGCGTCGGGTGGCCCTCGGGCACCTTCATCGACACCATTAAGGGATGGCAAAAGGAGTGGTTCTATGTTACCGAACCACGAGAAGAGGGCCAACTCCCCGCCGCCGCATTCAGATCCGGTCCCCCGACCAGACTTGCTTCATGGCCCGAAAAGGCCCTGGTCTGGGGATCAGGCAAAGAGGTGCCCGATCTACAGAAGCGCCTCCGCTCCCTGGTCGAGGGGGGTATCAAGCTAGACGATGTGGTCCAGGTGATGCTTCGAAGACGCATCCTCCCCTACCAGTGTCGGGACACTTCCCTGTGGGCTCGAGAACTCGAAGCTGAGCCCACAGTCTAGAATGTCTTCCGCACTATGCGGAAGAAGATGTGGAAGGTGCTCTTCAAATTGATGAAGAGCTGGCCATCCGAGGAGGAGGAAAAGGGTGTACACGTCGCCAAGGCCGATTCTGAGGTATGATATTCCCCAGCTTGGTTGGATTTATTACACAGATAATCCCTATATCCTCTTATCCGATCAGTTCTAGTAGAGATGGCAGAAGAAAGCCATCAACATCAATAATCCGCCTCTTCAGCCCGAAGATGAGAGGACCGTACTGTTAGCCAAGAAGCTCGTGGAGAAACCTTACCTGGCTCCCACGAAGAAAGAGAAGAAAAATAAACTAGGCCAGGCTGGCCTTCGCATCAGGGACTAGCCTGATGCTGCATCCGAAGACACCCCCGCCTCCTCAAATCTAGAGGAGGCCGAAGAGGAGGAAGAAGAGAACGAGGAGGTCGAGAGCGAGGGGGAGGCAACTCCCCTCGCGCCAAGAAGATAGCGGCGGCTTCGGATGCCCCAGGGCAAGTAGCTTCTCCTGCCCTAAAGAGGGGGTGGCAGACGCGGGTGGTTCTGTCCGATGATAGCTCGGACTTGAGCTCCGCGTCTGAAGACCTCGAGGAGGTTCCATGAAGGAGCCTAAGGGTGAATCCCCCCATCCAGGTTAGGATCCGAAGACCCTCCTACCTATCACAAGTAGATTCGGAGTTTGCAAACGCGGAGATTATTGGTCCTATGGCCCCCCGCGCGTTATCCCTGCCGAGGTGGTATCGGATGGGGAGAACCCACCTACCAAACTGGCGAAAAGTAGGGATGCCTCGCACCCCACCACTCCTGGCGCCACGAAGGACGCTGTGGAGGTGTCGTGCCAACATACTCCAATGGAGGCGGATACAGGGGGCGAGGGATATCGCACTGTGTCCGAGGCTAACGCTTGAGCCACCGAAGACCGGGGACAACGCCTTGCTCGGACACCGATGAGGCTAGACAAGTGGGTGATAAGTCCCCTCCGAGAACATCTCCGGAGCGCACTATGCCTCCGGAGGCACCGGTCCAATCCCCGGTGGGTGATCAGGAAATCCGATCATCCTCGGCACAGCCGACTAACAGGTGGTTGGTCATGGAGGAGGCTCTATCAAGCGCCCCCATCCCCGAGGATCACCGCACCCTTATGGGTGCGGTACTACAAAGCATCCAGTCCGTTGACAACAGACTGAAGGAGGCCTTCACAGGTCTCCTTACGGGCTTTCTAGTAAGTCACTCGATATTTTACAAAGATTTTTATTTATTCGTATTGTATACATGGAAGCCCTTGTGCCCTTGGTGAGGTGCACAAGCTTACCTAGGGGCCACATCTGAATCTGATGACACACTAGAAGCACTTTATGTGTTCAGCATGCTAGAATAAATCGATATATGATCGGATTGTCGATAATTCGGGAAGTGAGCATCGATGTAATGTATTAATTGTGTGTGTAATGTAGGCTTCGCTATCAGCAGCGTCCACAAATGCCGCTGAGCTAGAGGAGTTAAATCGGAAATTTAAGCGCTCCGAGGACGAAGCTGCAGCCCTCAACCTAAGGCTTGATTAGGCTCAAGATATGTTGAGACAGAATCCAAATACAACCTTCTGAATTTCATAGTTCGAATACCGTCAATTTGGATTTACTATCTATGTATACTACACGCGCAGCCTCAGCGTAGGAGGTGTAGAGGCTCGAGGCCAAGCTCCTACGCGCGAAGGACGAGATGGCCGCAGAGAGGGAGGCTGCTAAGGAAACGGCTACTGCCCTTTCCGCCATGTGAGCCACTAGTGGCAAGCATGAAGCTCGCGTAATAAAGGACCAACAAGAGCTCAAGGATGCCAGCGAGAGGTGCTAGGCCTTGGAGCAGAAAAACAAAGCTAGCTCGGTCAAACTGTCCACCATGAAAGCTTACCTCCAGAAGGAGCGGATGGACAAACGGTTCTATGAGGAGCAAGTGCGACAGGCGAAGGAAATAGCCGATGGTAAGCCGTACTCATTAAAGTGCGTATTCGGGGTTAGAAAATTCGAGTTTCTTACCCGGGTGTGGCGATCCTCAGGCGTGTCTACCGATCGCCAGAAGAGCGTGGCGGACGCCAGTCAGCTGTTCGCCTCGCGGGGGGAGGAAGATGAACCTGGGATGTTCTGGGCACAGTTCGGAGGCCCCGAGCGTCCTCCTCCTCTGGTGGAGCAGCTGAAACTTCTGATGGAGCTGCACAAAATGGAGGAGCCGACCATGATGGACCTCTGCATCTGCTTATGGCCCAGTGAGCCGCTACCAGGTAGCTACTTTATCCTAGTGTAGAGATTGATTGGTGCCACGCCCCGCCTCGACACCATCAAGGCGCTCCTCCTGCATCGAAGGAGTCCAGATAGCCCTTGCCAAGGCCAAAGTGCACTGGCCAGGGCTCAATCCGATGAAGGTCGCCACCGACCAGCCGCCACCCAGGAAGGAGCACTGACACCCCGAGCTATACTTCGATGGAGTGATGGAGAGTGCTCGGGTGATAGCATCGCAGTGTTCGGGTGAAAAATTATTTGAATGAGCTTGTCATGTATCCGAAGACTTGTGATAACTTTTTAATGATATTAGTATTTGCTCTTACATGGTTTTGCATTCCTTTATAACTCCAATGTGGTTGTTAATACTGAAAGATGCGAGTCGTCAGCTTCATCCCCCACGTAGATACTACATGGGGTGTCTATGCCAATGCATTGTGTCCCTTAACCGTATTTTTGGAACCCGAAGGCGGTGTAGTGTGGCAGACTAGGCAATCATACTCTGGTGCTTTATTTCTTTCACTTAACCAAAGGGGCGCAAAAACGAGTACGGGAAGCGTACAATTAGCTACCGAAGTGTTGTGATGTTCGGACGAACAGTGGCCGAAGCCGACATCATAATGTTTGCACAAAGGGCAAGTTCCTCGTATAACACAGAATAACCACTTACGAGGATTGAATTATAATACTTCTATCTTGGAGTTCACAGATCGGATCATGCATACTACGATAGTTCATTTTCGGCTTTCTCCCCTGAGGTGCTTGACCAGACTTTCTGAAAACTCAATCGCAGGTGTGCTCCCTTTGCCCTTTTAGCCGAACGAGCGGGACATAAAGGGGCAAGCACAAGAGCCGGGCAAACCACCTTAATGAACAAAGAGATAGTTCGGAACCGGTGCATATAAAGCGAATGGCAAGATGCCGAACACACGATAGCTAAGGCGATTTCAGTTTGAAATTGAGCCACCGGTCTCTTAGCAGGTTACCTCGCATCATAAGGTACAGGTTCACGAGAAGAGGGAGAAAGGAGAAAAAGTATGTGCCGAAAATAGGACAGGTGAGGCATACTTGCGCCATGCAATTTTGCATTTTCTCAACAACTCTTATAACTCAGATCACCAAAGCAACTGTTTAAAGGTATCCGAAATAAACTAAGAAATAAAATCATACATGAGTTGTTGTACTAGGGGTCTTTAATTGGTGACCTGACGTCCTCGATATGCCCTATTGCTAGTTGACCCCTGCTCTTGGATGCACCTTGAGGGGTGTTAGTGCGGGCAGATTCTGCAAATAAAAGCTTGAGAGGCCGCCGCATTATAGATGAGCTTTATGCCATAGGCAGGCTCTTTTAGGAGTGCCTGTATCTTGTCTGAAGACATATTAATGGTAGTAGGTCGGGCGAGCCAAACACCCACCTTTATTTCCCCACCGCTTCCCATGGAATCTTAAGTGCGAAGTTGTGCCTCCTCGACACATGCTTTGCTGGCCTGAAATTGTGCGGTGGGGGGCGAGTCCCTATATACGGGAAGAGGAAGGATCTGAGTTTTCGGTCTGAAGCCGAACTCACTTCCCAGCCTTATGTGCCTTTATGGTGGATATCGGAACTTGCCGATCTTCTTTGTAGCTAAATTCAGCCTCTAGGGCCAGTGCATGTTCCCCAGTTCTAAGGGAGTCCTTGGTGTTGCCATTGATAGTAATGACCCCCTTGGGGCCCGGCATCTTGAGCTTGAGGTATGCGTAGTGTGGGACCGCATTGAAACGAGCAAATGTCGTTCAACCAAGCAACGCGTGATAGCCGTTGAGGAAGGGCACAATGTCAAAGATCAAGTCTTCGTTGCGAATGTTGTCGGGTGAGCCGAATACGACCTCCATAGTTACCGAGCGCGTGCATCGGGCCTCAATGCCCGGGATCACTCCTTTGAAGCGCTGTTGGGTTTGATCCTTGACGGATCAATGCCCATCTTCTTCATCGTATCTGAGTAAATCAGGTTAAGGCTACTCCCTCCATCCATTAGGACCTTTTGTGAGGTGATACCCATCTATAATGGGTTCTAGGACGAGGGCCGCCGAACCCCCATGACGGATACTGGTCGGATGATAACGCCGATCAAAAGTGATTGGGTATGACGACCATGGTTTGTACTCTGGTGCACTTCCTCTCCTTCTTCGGTATGTGGGTGGCGTATATCATGTTAACCGTTTTTACTTCGGGAGGGAATTTTTTCTGTTCGCAACCGATTGGACCTCGAGGCTCATCTTCGTCCTCGCTATGAGAGCTGTTGTCTTGGTCTTCGAGTGGTATCTTGCTGGCCTATTTAAACACCTAGTAGTTGCGGTCTGTTTGGTTGGCGGGCTTTTCCGAAGTCCCATGGATTTGGAAAGGCCTTTCCATTATCTTCTCGAGCTGAGTGGGTCCGTCGCGATTGCCTTTAGGGGGCTTCTTCCACTACCCAGGTTGGGAATTGCGGAATCCGGCATTAACAGCTGAGTCATCGGCATCACTATTATTGTGCTGGTGCTTATTCTTATTGCGCTTTGGCTTTGAGTTGCCATCATGGGCTTCCGGTGCCATGGGATCTTCAGAATTGTGGCTGCATCTTGCCTCCCAGTTATCTTTGCGAGCGCAAAAGCGGGTCATGAGGGAGGTAAGGGCGGACATAGTTTGAGGCTTGTCCTGGCCTAGGTGGCGGGGCAACCATTCGTCCCGAATATTGTGCCGGAAGGAGGCTATGGGCTCAACATCCGGACAGTCAACGATTTGGTTCTTCTTAGTCAAGAATCGATTTCAAAACTGTCGAGCGGACTCACCGGGCTTCTGGACAACATTACTGAGATCGAAAGAGTCCGGCAGGCGGACATAGGTCCCCTAGAAGTTAGAGCATAACACATGTTCCAGGTGTTCCCAGCATCCAATGGAGTTTTTGGGGAGGCTGTTTAACCAGTACCGAGCTGGCCCCTTAAGCTTAAGAGGTAGGTATTTGATGGCATGGATACCGTCTCCTCTTGCCATGTGTATATGGAGGAGGAAGTCCTCGATCCATACAGTTGGGTTAGTGGTCCCGTCGTAATGTTCTATATTCACGGGTTTGAACCCTTCGGGGAACTGATGCCACATTACCTCATCTGTGAAGCACAGAGGGTAAGCAGCGCCTGTGACCCATGCTATGTCGCGCCTCTATTCGGTGTCTGTATGGGGCCGATTGCGTTCCCGGACTATGTTATTTTGGTCGAACCATGGTCCGTATTCGCCGTGTCTATCGGACACGTACTCTCAAGATGCATAGATGGATCTAGAGCAGTCTGCTCTATAATTTAGGTCATTGGGCTCTAATGGCTCCTTGCCCCGTCTTCGGGGCACTGCCGGTATGTAACCGGCGTCGTCGGCCGTCCTGTCCTGACCATGAGGGGGTCGGTCCATCTTGTCGTACGGAGTATTATCAGTAAGTTCGTCGTCGAATTGCGGCAGCAACCTTCTTCGAGGGTAGCTTTTGGGCTGGTTTGACAGACCAGTGCCGTATACTTCCTCGGCTGAGAGGACTTTCGTCCATCGATCTTTGAGGTCGGCCTGTTCGGCTTTGAGTTGCCATTCCTTGGCCTTTAGGCTGCGAGCCGTTGCTATAAGCTGTAGCCTAAATTCTTCCTGATCCTCGAGGTTATCAGGGATGTACAAGTCATCGGCTTCTGGTGTATCTTCCTCCTCGACGGGGGTAAGGCAATCGTCACCTTCGGGGCGATTGACGGTATAGGGGTCGTTCTGGTCCTCAGGCTCTTCCGGACCCTTGAATGGATTCTTGGGGATATCGGGAATGCCATGATCGGCCGGGCTATTACTGTCCCCGTTGCTGATAATAGTTTTTCTTCCCTTTTTTCTTTTGGACTGCTTATGCAATTTATGTTGCCTTGATGGCGCATCGCCCGATTTGTCACCGTCGTTGTGAGGCATGTTGTCACCGTTGGTGGCAGGAGTATCCACCATGTAGACGTCATATGTGGAAGTGGCGGTCAAATTCCCGGTGTTAACGGTAGTGGGAGCACGATCCTGTTCATCCAAGTATTCTTCCTCCTCGAAGGCATAGTCTAGCACGTCGGTTAAATCTTTCTATGAAGTGGGTGGTGGGTGAGTCGAAGAATCCGTCCCTGCCCGCACTGTAACTGGGCCGGGCATAGATCGGGGCTGGACCGTCAGTGATCCTCATCAACGAGAATTGCTCCAAGGCCTCGCTGACTTCCGAGGGCCCGATCGGATCCAGTTGTTCGCAACTCATAGAGTTAACCCCCGTGAAGTCCACCCTTGGGGAGTGTTCGGAAGGAACACGTGTCCGGCCATATGGCTTGATGGCCGAACCGGGATGAGAAATCGGCTTGCCGCCATGGGTGACCCCATTGGCATGTCCGAAGAAGGGGCTCGAGGTTAAAGCCTCAGAGTCCTCGAGGGATACAGGCAAAGCCATGATCCCTATTAGTGACAAGTCGCCCCGAGAGTCGACGGAGAACTCTAAGTTTCTGAATCTGACCTCTTGATCAGGGGCGAAGCTCTCAACACGACCTAGATGGCCGGCGGAATCAGCATGCAGCACAACACTGCCGAAGGAGAAGTTCTGCCTAGGGACAAAAACACCCATGTTGCGGACCTCTTCGTTAATGACAAGATGAGGTGTCGATTCCATATCGCTCACAAAAGAACTCTCAATGAAAGCGCCAATGTCCATGTCAAAACCAGTGGATCTCGAGTAGGGGGTCCCGAACTGTGAGACTAGAATCGACGAGAACAGGAGACTAAGGGGACACGAGTTTACCCAAGTTTGGGCCCTCCAATGGAGGTAATACCATACGTCCTTCTTGATTGTATTGATGATGTAAGGGGGTTACAGAGTTGATCTACCTCGAGATCGTATAGCTAACCCTAGATGAGTTGTTCTATCGATATACCCTAAAACCCTCCAGCTTATATAGATGCCGAGGATGCCTAGGGTTTACACATGGTCGGTTACATGCCAAAGAAACAAACTTGCCTAACTATTACATCAGACGTGGAGCGCAAGCCAAGTTTCCCGAAGCTTCCATCTTGGAGACTAGGCCTTCAAATCCTTTGGTGTTCGGTAAGTAGCCCTCATAGTCTAGCCAATAACAATAGATTGGCTATCCGAGGATCCCCTAACCTAGGACTCCCTCAGTAGCCCCCAAACTTGCCTCCAACGCCAAGGGTATTCAGCTCCGACTGCCTCGCGAACAAAGTCTTCGGCTTGCGAGGTGAGCTCCTTCCTGCAGAACCATAGTTCGGCCTCCGATGACGAGTAGTCTCCCGCATAGTGGCACGTCTGAATACTGGAAATTGATTGGCTTTGAATCCCAAACGTCTGGGGATAAACCACGGCCCTCTGACGACCTTTCTGACGAAAGGCTACAACCCACCACGATCGCCAGGCCAGTTGCATAGACTCGATTCGCGGTTCGTGGCCGTTTTAATAATCACGATATATCAATATACCGATCATGTCCCATTTTATATGGGATATACTTAATCACACGCATGCAACGGCTCGTGCATCTCGTAAAATGGAGGGATTCACAGCGCGGTGAGGCGAGTCTACATCGACAAGCCCCATAAAAGAGAAGGCAAACCCCGAAGGATTATCTACGCTCTCCATTCGACTTCTCCGCCGCCCATTCCCCTGCGCCTCCAGAGCACAGATCTAGGTCTCTTTGCCCCCACCTTCAAGCTCAGCAATGGCGGGTTCCAATGGCCAGTGGGAAGTTTCCACGGTCACCAACAAGGACATACTTGACCTCAAGAAGGCCGGTTACCTCCCCGCCAACATCTCTCACCGCGCAGCGGAGGAGGGCCAAGTGATCCCCACCCCTAGGCCAGGCGAGAGGGTTGTATTTATCCCCCACTTCATCAGTGGGTTGAGCTTCCCGGATTAGGGGGTCCTTGGATAGACGACCTGTTGTTTATGGGCCGGACTAGGTGGGCTACTTGCCGAACACTCGATGATTTGAATGCCTAGTTTCCAGGATGGAAGCTTCGGGGAGCACGGCTTGTGCTCCACTTTTGATGTAGTAAATAGGCATGTTTATCTCTTTGTCATGGAACCGACCATGTGTAAACCCTAGGCCTCCTCATTATTTATATAAGCCGGAGGGTTTTAGGGTATTGAGATGGAACAACTCATCTAGGGTTAGACATACGATCTCAAGGTAGATCCACTCTGTAATCCTTTACACCATCAATATAATGAAGCAGGACGTATTACCTCCATTGGAGGGCCCAAACCTAGGTAAACTCATATCCTCTTCGTATCCTGTTACCGTCGATCCTAGTCTCATAGTTCGGGACCCCCTCCGAAGATCCGCCGGTTTTGAAACCGACATTGGTGCTTTCATTGAGAGTTCCTTTGTGAGCAGGATGGAATCGACGCCTCATCTCTTCATCAACGAAGAGGTTCACAACATGGAGGTTTCGTCCCCTGGCAGATGTTCGCCTTCGGCAGTGTTGTGCTGCATGCGGATTCCACTGGCCATCTAGGCAGCGTTGAGAGCTTCACCCCTGATCAAGAGGTCAGATGTGGAAACTTAGAGTTCTCCGTCGACTCTCGGGGCGACTTGTCAATAATCGGGCTCACTGCTTCACCGGTAGCCCCCGGGGACTCTGAGGCCTTAACCTCGAGCCCTTTCTTCGGACATGCAAGTGGGGTCTCCCATGGAGGTAGTCCAATCTCTCATCTTGGTCCGGACATCAAGCCATGTTACCGAACATGTGTTCCTGCCGAACACTCCCCACGGGTGGGCCTCATGGGGCTTGACTCCGCGAGTTTCGAACAGCTGGACTCAATCGGCCCCTCAACAATGGACAAGGCTTTGGAGCAATTCTTATCGATGAGGATCACCGATGATCCAGCCCCGATCTACACCTGGCCCGGTTATAATTAGGGCAGGGACGGATTTTTCGATCCACGCACCACCCACTTAATAGCCACTGTCAATGTCATGCCCAAGATGCGATCCTATCCTTATTTTTGGCATGAGGGCCTCGACAGGGATAGAAGCACATCTCATCCTATTGCAGGAATGGATATCACTACAACTACATGTACAGAGGAGATGTGTATATGGAATTGGCTTACACTCACCACAATCTACATCAAGATCACATCAATACAACACATATTCAAACATCATACAGAAGAGCAGGGTCCGACTACGGACAAAACCAAACGATAAAGTGACATCCACCCTTGCTATCCCAGGTTGCTGCCTGGAACCCATCCTAGATTGATGATGAACAAGAACTCCAAATAAACAAGCACCAAGCTCACGTTCAATCATCGCATTACCTATGCCTGCAACTGTTGTTGTTGTAATCTGTGAGCCATGGGGACACAACAATCTCATTTCCAAGGGTATCAAGACTATTAAAGCTCAATGGGTGAGGTATGGTTAAGTGGTGAGGATACAACAAGCGACTAAGCATTTGTTTGAGTGCTCACTTACGAATACAGAAAGTAAAGTATGGTGGTCTCCGCATAATGGACGTGAACTAGTAGTGATCACTAAGTGATCCTGAACACCTACTTATGTCAAACATAACCCCAGCGTGTTCTCTCTCGGATAAGGACTCATGAGAAGTGGGAGTCACAGTTAGGCACACGATTGGTGTATTTTATTTAATTTTACTTCAAGTTTGCTATGACCTGGTGTTCAACAAAATATCCAAGTTTGCCACATCACCGTAGGCACGGCATTCCGAAAGATTTAACCTTGTAGGGGTGCTCCAACTCGTCTATCACAAATTAAACACATGCATCGGGAATAACCTCGACCACGAATCTCGCGATTTCTTAGGCAATTCCATTGGAAAACCACAACCTTGAGATAGCCCGAAGTATTTTCGAAATTCCTCACTCAGGGCGTTCGAGAAAGGTAAAACAAGTCCAGCAAGACCGCTGGACAAGCCAGATCCCAATAGGAGCCACGTGTATCTCTGTCTCGGGGCACTACCAGATGAGCAGTACGTACGGTGGCCTGATAGAAATCCCTTGAGTTTCCCCGAGGTGGCCCCGCAAGTGGCTCTAGTTTGGATCAACACTCGTGAGGAGCACTGGCCCGGGGGTTGATTAAATTATCCATGGGTGTCGGCTGGTCCCTATGAATTTTATTAGTTATTAGGCAAATGTAGTACCAATGTTGGGCCGTACCAGATGAGTTTTACCCCAAAATGAAAATCAAGGGGGCCCCCATAACAACCCCAAGCATGTTAGCAGCGCTCAATTATGGAACATACAACCGGTTCACAAGTAACTAGGGCAGCAAAAGTGGAACAAAACACTGAGCAAAAGGCGAAGCCTTCCACCCTTCACCAAGTGTATAAGTGCATCAAATTAAATAGCAATAATATTGTGCTAACCAAAAGTTTGTCACATGGAAGCAATTGCACCTGCAGCTAGAAACGCTGTAACAAGGCTGATCAAGCGGTAACATAGCCAAACAAGGTTTGCTCGAATGTGGAGGGGTTAGAGGCTTATCATGAAAATGTTGGGAGGCTTGACAAACAAGTGGTAGGTAGCATGACATAAAGATAAAAGCGGGACAACTAGCATAGCAATGATAGTAGTGGTATTCAGGGAAATGTGTCAACTTGCCTGAGATTCCGCTCGGAAGAAGAACGAATCCATGAAGAAGACGGGCCAACGTAGTCGAACGAATCCTCACACTCCGAATGCTTTCGGAACTCTATCGAGAAGAAGCAATCTGGAAACAACAATCAACACAAGATACACCACAACATATGCATGACATGATGCGCAAGCAAATATGATGCATGTCCGGTTTAAATATGCAAGACATGGCAAATCACATCAACAACTACTACACATTAAAGTGATGCTCAATTTGCAATGAGTTGCATATTGACGAAACTCCACGGTCGATTATTTAGTTCACTCGCATTTAGGTACTCATCATTATTAAATGTTGTTAAACATGGAAAGAGGTGAAGCAATAACAAACTACATCATCTAGGCATTTTAAATGAGGCCGGAAGGAATGAAAAACAATTCCGGACGACCTCATATGCATATTATGAATTTGGTCCAGATCTGTCCTAACACAATTTTAGAGTTGTTAAACAGCAAAATAAATGTCACCATGTGATTCTACACATTTTTCCGCTCAAGTTGCATATATAATTTTTTTGCATCAGAGCTACGGTTTAACAATTATTAAATAATTCATATCGTCATGGCAATTATGCAAATTGCATGAAAACAGCAAGTTAAACATTTTTATCACATGTGAAAGTTGGATATTGTGAATCAACACGAAATTCTAGTCATTTATCATGTATAAAGTTTTCTCATATGATGCACGGTTATGAAGTTATTATAAGCATGCTGTCTAGGGGATTTTCTGTAAAATAGTAATTCGCAGGTTAATTAACAAATTCATGGGACAGAGAAAAAACATGCGCTAGGCCGAATTTGGTGCGAGCTGGGCTAAACATGTATGAGCGCGGGATAGCTAAAACACGCACGAGGCACGGCATAGGGCGGCGCTCACCATCAGGCCAAACAGGCCTAGCGAGGCTGGGCCTTGGGGAGACAGGCCCACGCGCTGGCGGCGGCCCACCTAGGCGACAGGGGCGAGCGCCCTCTCCCTGCTTTGTCCTGAGTGGGACGAGCGAGCGGTGGCGGCAGCGGTCAACCTCGAGGGGCGGCGGAGGGAGGATCCGGCGGGGCTCGACTGGATCCGGGCGGATCTGGGCGGCGGAGCTCCTCCGGCGAGGGGTGGCGGCGAGCTTGAGGCCGGTAGCTGCGACGACCTGCGAGGAAGAGAGAGGCCGGGGTGGTTATTGAGAGGAGGAGAGGAGGAAGAAGGAGAGGGAAGGAAGGAGGAGAGGGGTGGCGAGGTCCGTCCTCGGGGGTTCCGGCGGGGTCTCAAGGGGCGGCGCAGCTGGTGGCGCGGGTGTGCTGTGGTAGGTCGGGCGCTCGTGCACCATGGGAGGCTCAGGCGACTACGAGGCTCCGCGGTTGCTAGACATTGTCCGTGTTGGCTGCCGAACATGTCCGGTAGGTGGGGTTTTGGGCGATTTTCAGCCTCAGATCTCAGATCTGAGGGTTGAAATTGGTTATGGAGGTGGGATCTCGGGGGGAGAGGGAGGTGGAGCTAGTAGGTGGAGTTTTCTAGGGGGTGGCTGCAATTTGGCAAGGGGGAAACCCTAGAGAGTGAGGGGGCTGTCTCAATGGGGGGTTATATAGGGGAGGCACTAGGGTTGGTTGGGTCTCGAAACGGACAGCGACATGAACGGAGAGAACCGACAGCTACTCAGAGATGCAAGTTTTCGAAAACGAGAGACGATGCCATGCAGATGATGCGAATGATGCGATGATGAATTCGACAACCAGACGAAACATAGACGAGAATGGAATTAAAAATGAATCTTCTAGAGCATCGGTCCCATGCTGTTACAACTCTCCTCCACTACATGAGGATCTCGTCCCGAGATCTAAGAATGAGAAGGGGAAGAGAAAGAGAAAGAGGTAAAACTTAGTTGCTTCTTTGACAAATGAGTGAAACAAAAAGAAGAAGGATAATATGAGAAACAAGCAAGAATTCACAAGAAAATTGGGCAACACTTCAGTAGGATAGAGGGTTAAAATTTGATAAGAAGGAAATGAACTTGAACATAGAACACAACACTCCGATAAAAAGAATAAGCAAATAAAGAACATGATCTTAATCAAACTAGATGTGAGTTGAAACTAGCAACCTCACAATGCCTCCGGAACGAAGGAATTGAAACTAGATCTTTGGAAAGAAACAAACGGAGAAGAAAATGCCAATACTACCCAATTGAATATGAGAAGCATAGGTTGAACGGAGGAAAAACCAACAACGAAAGAAGAAGCTTGTTGTGGACTTATGGAAAACATTTCAAAATTATGAGGTGATAACCAGCCACTGACAAAACAAGGATTGCTTGGGAGCAGAAGAGATGAAAAACTTCTTTCACCAAAAAGAGAAGGAGGAAACTTGGATCATTTATGATGCCATGATAGCAACAATCCTTACGAAATGCTTTGGGTGAAATCCAACCCAAGATAACTCCGAGAAGACATGATGGGTTTACTTATCTCATTTTTGTCAACTATCCTTGAGACTCCTCATAATCAAGAATTTAATAACACCATCTCAAAAGACAACGGAGAATGAATTGAACTTAGAAATCCAAGATAAAGAACACTTGAGCACCTCTAACAAGGATCTTGAAGAACACTTCGAGAAGAATTACATCCTTGAAAAACCACCATGAAGGACCTCTTGGCAAACACCGGGATGAAAGGACGATCAAAAGAATGTGGTTGAAAAGAATAGATTATGAAGTTGGAAAGATTTAGATGAAGCTTCGCGAAGAGATGCTTGAGAAAAACATGGAACTCCGGAAAAGAAAAGTTGAACAACTAGAATCGAGAATTCGATATCATGAACAAATCCGGAAGAAGGATTGAACCACCTTGATGAAACAAGAATAAGAATTATGTTATGCTTATCCTTCATCAAGTTAAATTCATGACAAGCAACGGATTTCGCACACCACTTATTTTTCTTGAAAAGATTTAAGATAGAGATAGAACGCAAACTTGAAGAAATCTTGCACGAGAACAATGGTAAGAATTCACAAACAAATGAGTATACTACGATTGAAAGACAATACATGGGAACAAAGAGATCATGATCCACCTAGACAAATCTTGAACGAAGCACCAGAATAATTGAGATACGAACGAGGGGACAACAATTGATAAGAATTTGCGAACGAAAGCTGAAAACTAAGAACAAAGAAATCTTCTCAAATGATGGCCTTCCAAGGATTGAGAAATAAAAACAACTCTGAATGCACCGCATAGATATGGGAGAAATTTCTCATGAACAGAAACAATTTGAGATGACAGCAACAACCTGAAACCATGAATCTTTGGAAGAACGAACAATGATTTATGGGGAAACTCTCCTTCGGTCTTCAAAGCTGAGAATGATGATGAGAATCAACACCATGAATTACTAAGACACTCCAGAATAATGAACAAGGAAAGTTTGAGCCAACAATGAAAATGATTTAGAAGCTATCTTCGAGAATGCAGATAACTGATGAAATTCATTCTTACGTCATATTGAGAAGAACTTGAGGACCTCTCCAGAAAGGATTAGAAGAGCTAGGTAAGATCCTGGGGAAAACCTGTGGGTTATGGGCCCACAAAAATAAACACCATTGAAACAATTGCTTGGAAATAAAGATTGCACCGGTACGAATGAAAACTTGATGAGGTGAGAACCTTGAAATAATTTGCAAGGATTGAAAGAAAACACGAATCTTCTAAGATATCTTCAGCACTCCGAATAGAGTAGAGAGAGACAAAAAACAAGAGAGGCTTGAAAAGAATTTCCAACAAGGAAACCATTGAATGAATGAGAAAGGATATGATGAACACCGAGAGCTTGAATCAAATCCACCGGAGAAGAAAATAGAGACGAAGAAATCGTGAACTTGAAGCACTTGAGAATCTACACAATGAATCACCGGACACTATACAAAAGAAAAGTTGGTGGAAGCATCGATGAAAAGAAAGGCATTTGGATGATAATTTAATCATTCGAGAAAAAGAACGGGAGGGTGGGAAAAACAAAGAAAACTTGGAAGACAACTCCGGAACGAAATATGAGGATTGATCTTGCAAATATGGGACATGATAAAATTATCTTTAAGAGAAGCACACCGGATAAAAAGAATTGATATGACAACTTCATTTAGCAAAAGAATTAGGATTCCCATAGAATATGAGAACGCATCTTAGGAAATATGAAATCACCACTTGACATTGAAGCGACTTGAATTACCATATTCAAAACAAAACAAAGGATGAGGCTTATGGAACAAGCCAGAACAAATACATGACAAAGATTCCGCTCGATATTTTCGTGGTAAGGTTCGCACGGGCTCGATCGTACATTGGATTGTCATATTGAAATGACGCTCGAATATGCTCCCTAGGCGTAGCGAGCTACAAGGCTTGACGAAGCATAAATCAAGACTGCCCTCTATAAGAAAGACCGTGAACGATTGAATCCACTAGATGTCGGACCCCAACCTCACATCATGATCTGTTGGAAGATAGCCTAGGTAACTACTTGAATTCCCACCTAAGAACTTCCAAAAACTTTCTTTGTTATGCAATCGGGTGTTGGGGATACAAGGAGGAAAATATATCACACAACTAACAAGTCCTACACCCCAACTGTATCCATCCTTCAACACATAACTAGAGGCTTCGGAAGTCCATCTATCTTGGACCCTCGAAAACACAATGATACCAAACATGGTAGTACCCCGAATGCCTCCCTAGTACTGGGTGACTCTGACCTTATCTCGCAACGAAAAGTATTGAAGCAATTTCGAACATCTTCCGTCCTGAGATACTAAGGAAACTGAACGATAACGATGTGCCAAGAATCCCCTGGAGTTCAACTCCCCGGAAGAAATCAAGTCAAACAGTAGGCACCAAGACAGGACTCCGTCACATCGGCATCATATAGTTTCCAAGATATACGCGTGATCCTAAAAAAAATTGACTGAGAAGAGGGTAGAATCAAAATTCCTAAGTCGTAATTCCTCACCACAGTATAGAAGAGGAGTAAAAGAAACCTACTCTCCGATATAACTAGACTCAAAATAGTTTTTCACTAGACTCGACTGGGCCAAGTTCGATCAATCAAGGGGGCTCCTATGTCAGTATAGGCTCTGATACCACGAGGGCCTCGACAGGGATAGAAGCGCATCTCGTCATGTTGCCAGAATGGATATCATTACAAGTACATGTACAAAGGAGATGAGTATATGGAATTGGCTTACGCTTCCCACAAGATACATCGAGATCACATCAATACAATACATATTCAAACATCATACAGAAGAGCAGGGTCTGACTACGACGAAACCAAACGATAAAATGACATCCATCCTTGCTATCCCAGGCTGCCGCCTAGAACACATCCTAGATTGATGAAGAATAAGAACTCCAAACAAACAAGCATCGCGCTCACGTTCAATCATCGCATTACCTATGCCTACAACTGTTGTTGTAGTAATCTGTGAGCCACGGGGACTCAGCAATCTTATTTCCAAGGGTATCAAGACTATTAAAGCTCAATGGGTGAGGTATGGTTAAGTGGTGAGGCTGCAGCAAGCGACTAAGCATTTTTTTGAGTGGCTAACTTATGAATATAGAAAGTAAAGTATGGTGCTCTACGCATAACGTATGTGAACTAGTAGTGATCACTAAGTGATCCTGAACACCTACTTACGTCAGACATAACCCCACTGTGTTCTCTCTCGGACAAGGACTCACGAGAACTGACAGTCACGGTTATGCACACGGTTGGTGTATTTTATTTGAGTTTACTTCCAGTTTGCTATGACCGAGTGTTAAACAAAATATCCAAATTTGCCATATCACCATGGGCACGGCTTTCCGAAAGATTTAACCCTACAGGGGTGCTCCAACTCGTCCATCACAAATTAACCACACGCATCGGGAATAACCTTGACCACGAATCTCGTGATTTCTTAGGCAATTCCATTGGAAAACCGCAACCTCGAGACAGCCCAAAGTATTTTCGGAATTCCTCACTCTAGATGTTCGAGAAAGGTAACAAGTCCAGCAAGACCGCCCGGCAGGCCAGATCCCAATAGGAGCCGCACATATCTCTATCTCGGGGCACTACCAGATGAGCAGTACGTACGGTGGCCTGATAGAAATCCCTCGAGTTGCCCCGAGGTGGCCCCACAAGTGGCTCTAGTTTGGACCAACACTCATGAGGAGCACTAGCCCGAGGGTTGATTAAATTATTCGTGGGTGCCGGCGGGTCCCTATGAATTTTATTAGTTATTAGGCAAATGTAGTACCAATGTTGGGCCTTGCCAGACGAGTTTTATACCAAAACGAAAATCAAGGGGGTCCCCATAACAACCCCGGGCATGTTAGGAGCGCTAAATTATGGAACATAACACCAGTTCACAAGTAACTAGGGTGGCAAGAGTGGAACAAAACACTGAGCGAAAGGCCAAACCTTCCACCCTTTACCAAGTGTATAAGTGCATTAAATTAAATAGAAATAATATTGTGATAACAAAAGAATGTCCATGTTTTCACATGGAAGCAATTGCACCTGCATCTAGAAACGCTATAAGAAGGCTGAGCAAGCGGTAACATAGCCAAACAAGGTTTGCCAGGATGTGGAGGGGTTAGAGGCTTATCATGGCAATGTTGGGAGGCTTGACAAACAAGTGGTAGGTAGCGTGACATAACGATAAAAGCGGGACAACTAGCATAGCAATGATAGTAGTGGTTTCCAGGGAAATGTTATATCTTGCCTGAGATCCTGCACGGAAGAAGAACGAATCCATGAAGAAGATGGGCCAACGTAGTCGAACGATCCTCATAGTCCGAACGCTTTTGGAACTCTATCGAGAACAAGCAATCTGAAAACAATAATTAACACAAGATACACCACAGCATATGCATGACATGATGCGCAAGCAAATATGATGCATGTCCGGTTTAAATATGCAAGACATGGCAAATCACATCAACAACTACTGCACATTAAAGTGAAGCTCAATATGCAACGAGTTGCATATTGACGAAACTCCACGGTTGATTATTTAGTTCACTCTCGTTTATGTACTCATCATTATTAAATGTTGTTAAACATGGCAAGAGGTGCAGCAATAATAAACTACATCATCTAGGCATTTTAAATGAGGCCGGAAGGAATGAAAAACAATTCCGGACGACCTCATATGCATATTATGAATTTGGTACAGATCTATCCTAACACAATTTTAGAGTTGTTAAAGAGCAAAATAAATGTCACCATGTGATTCTACACATTTTCCGCTCAAGTTGCATATATAAAACATTTGCATCAGAGCTACGGTTTAACAGTTATTAAATAATTCATATCGGCAAGGCAATTATGAAAATTGCATGAAAACAGCAAGTTAAACATCTTTATCACATGTGAAAGTTGGATATTGTGAATATACATGAAATTCTTTTCATTTTTCATATATAAAGATTTCACATATGATGCACGGTTATGAAGTTATTATATGCATGATGTGTAGGGTTTTTTCCAGTAAAACAGTAATTCACAGGTTAATTAACAAATTCGCGGGACGGAAAAAACATGCACTAGGCCAAATCTGGTGCGATCTGGGCTAAACATGGATGAGCGCAGTATAGCTAAATCCTTTGAGGAGGCAGAATACATGGATGAAGAGGACCGTGCTCCCACCCCCATCAATACGGGGAGTTGGGACGCCACTTCTACATATGATGTTTACATGGTGGACACTCCTGCCACCAATGGCGAAAATGCGCCTCATAACAACGGTGATAGATCGGGTGATGCACCATCAAGGCACTAGAAATTGCATAAACGGTCCAAAAGAAAAAAGGGAAGAAGAGCTATTATCACCAACAGGGAAGATAATGCCCCCGCCGATCATGCCAATCCCAAAATCCCCGAGCACTCGTTTGAGGGTCCGGAAGATCCTGAGGATCAAAATGACCCCGATACCGCCAATGACCTCGAGGGCGACGATTACCTTCCCCGTGTCGAGGAGGAAGCTGATGACTTGTACATCCCTGATAACCTCGAAGATCAGGAAGAAATCAGGCAGAGGCTCATAACAAAGGCTCGCAGCCTAAAGGCCAAAAAGCGGCAACTCAAAGCTGAACAGGCCGACCTTGATGATCGATGGACGAAAGTTTTCTCGCCGAGGTAGTATACTGCACTGGTCTGTCAAACGAGTCCAAAAGCTACCCTCAGAGAAGGCTGCTGCCACAATTCAACGATGAGCTCACTGATACTCCGTCTCCGCATCATACCCCGTATGATAGGCCGGACCGCCCTCCTTGTGGGCTTGACAGAGTGACCAATGACACCAGTTATGTACCGGTGATGCCCCTAAGACGGCGTAAGGGGACATTCGAACCGAATGACAGGTTCGACCTGTGCGATGACCTAGATCACAGAGCAGGCCGCACAAGATCCATCTACGGATCTAGAGATTACTCACCAGATAGACGGGGATAGTATAGACCATGGTTCGACCAAAACCATAGAGTCCGGGAACGTGACCGAACACACATAGACGCCGACTACAGGCGTGACATAGCATGGGTCAGAGGCACCCAGTGTGCTTCACGGACGAGGTAATGCGACATCAGTTCGCCGAAGGGTTTAAACCCGTGAATATAGACAATATGATGGGACCACTGACCCCACTATATGGATCGAGGACTTCCTCCTCCATATCCACATGGCACGAGGAGATGATCTCCATGCCATGAAATACCTAACTCTTAAGCTTAAGGGGCCAGCTCGACACTGGCTAAACAGCCTCCCCCAAAACTCCATAGGATGCTGGGATGACCTGGAGGACGCGTTCCGCTCTAACTTCTAGGGGACCTATGTTCGCCCGCCGGACTCTTCTGATCTCAACAACATTGTTCAGAAGCCCGACGAATCCGCTTCGCAGTTCTGGAATCGGTTCTTGACTAAGAAGAACCAAATCCTCGACTGTCCGGATGCTGAGGCCATAGCCTCCTTCCGGCACACTATTCGGGAAGAATGGCTGGCCCGCCAGCTAGGCTAGGACAAACCTCGAACTATGTCCATCCTTACCTCCCTCATGACCCGCTTCTGCGCAGGCGAGGATAACTGGCTGGCTAGACGCAACCATAATTCTGAAGATCCCGTGGCACCTGAAGCATAGGATGGCCACTCCAAGCAAAAGCGCAATAAGAATAAACGTCGGCACAATAGTAACGATGCCGATGACACGGCGGTTAATGCCGGATTCCGCAATTCCCGGCCTGGGCAGTGAAAGAAGCCCCCTAAAGGCAATCGCGACGGACCCACTTAGTTGGAAAAGATTTTGGAAAGGCCTTGCCAGATCCATGGGACTCTGGAAAAGCCTGCCAATCACACACACCACAATTGTTGGGTGTTTAAGAAGGCCGGCAGGATACCACCCGAGGACCAAAGCAAGAGCTCTTGCAGCGAAGATGAGGATGAACCTTGGGGTCCAATTGGCAGCGGACTAAATAAATTCCCTCCCGAAGTCAAAACGGTGAATATGATATACGCCACCCACATACCTAAGAAGAAGAGGAAGCGGTCCCTTCGGGAGGTCTATGTTGTGGAGCCCGTAGCCCCGAAGTATAACCCATGGTCAGCATACCCGATCACCTTAGACTGGCGCGACCACCCGACCAGTATCCGTCATGGGGGCTCGGCTGCCCTCGTCCTAGATGGGTATCACCTCAATGGATGAAGGAAGTAGCCTCAATCCTATTTACTCAGACACGGTGAAAAAGATGGGTATAGATCCGTCAAGGATCAAACCCAGCAGCACCACCTTCAAGGAAGTAACCCCATGCGTTGAGGCCTGATGTATGGGTTCTGTAACCCTGGAGGTTGTATTCGGCTCACCTGATAACTTCCATAGCAAAGACTTGATCTTCGACATTGTGCCCTTGCACAGCGGCTATCACGCGCTGCTTGGCTGGACGACGTTCGCTTGTTTCAACGCAGTCCCGCATTATGCATACCTCAAGCTCAAGATGTCGGTCCCCAAGGGGGTCATCACTGTTAATGGCAGTACAGAGCGGTCCCTTAGAACAAAGGAACATGCACTGGCACTGGCGACCAAATTTAGCTACAATGATGGACGGCTAATTTCGGCATTCGACATAAAGTCACGAAAGGTTGGGAAGCGAGTTCGGATTCAGTTCGAAAACTCGGATCCTCCCTCCTCCCCTCAATAGGGACTCGTCCCCCACCGCACAATCCTGAGACCAACAAAGTACGTGCCAAGGAGGCACAACTTTGCACTTAAAATTCCATGGTAGCGGTGGGGAAATATACGGCAAATGTTCTGCTGGCCCGAACTTCTACCCTCAACGTGTCTTCGGACAAAACGCAGGCCACACTAAAAGGCCTGCCCATGGCGTAAAGCTCATCTACAAGTTCGGCGACTTCTCAAGTCTTCGTTTGCAAGTTCCGTTCACCGAACACTATCACCCATCAAGGTACATCTAAAAGCAGGAGTCACCTAGCAACAGGGCATATCGAAGACGTCTGGTTACCAATTAAGGACCCCTGGTACAACAACTCTTGTATGATTTTATTTCTCATTTTCTTTCGCATACCTGTACATAGATGCTTCGGCAATCCGAGTTATAAGAGCTGATTGAGAAAAGGCAAAGATTGTGGTGCAAGTTCGCCTCATTTGTCCTGTTTTCACTGCATATTTTTCCTTTCTCCCTCTTCTCGTGAATTTGTTCGGTAATATGCGAGGCGACCACCTAATGTATCGGGGGCTCGCCCTCAAACACCAAAATCGCCCTATTTACTATGTGTTTGGTGTCTTGGTGTTTGCTTTATATGCATTAGTTCCGAACTATGTCTTTGGTCAATAAGTTGGGTTACCCGGCTCCTGTGCTTGCCCATTTACGTTCCGCTCATTCGGCTAAACGGGCAAAGGAACACCCCTACGATTGTGCTTCCGGATAGTCTGGTCAAGCACCTCAGGGCAGAAAGCCGAAAATAGACTGTCATAGTGTGCGCGATCCGATCTGTGAACCCCGAGCTGGAAGTGTTATACTTCAATCCTCGCATGTAGTTATTCTGTGTTGTACAAGGAACCTGCCCTTCGTGTAGAAATTATGATGCCGGCTTCAGCCACGGTTCGTCCGAACATCACAACACTCCCGTAGCTAATCGTACGCTTCCCGTAATCCTTTTCGCGCCCCTCCGGCTAAGTGAAAGATATAAAACACTATAGTCTGATTGCCTAGTTAGCCACGCTATATCGCCTTCGGGTTCTGATAATACGACTAAGGGACATGGTGCATTGGCATAGACAACCTATGTAGTATCTACGTGGGGGCTGAAGCCACGACTCGCATCTTTCAGTATTAAGCAGCCACATAGGAGTTATAAAGGAATGCAAAACCATTTGATACCGGAAACTATTAATACTAAAAGTTATCACGAGTCTTCGGACACATTACAAGCACATTCAAATAATTTTTCAACCAAACACTACGACGCTATCACCCGTGCACTCTCCATCATTTCATTGAAGTAAAGCTCGGGGCGTCGATGCACTTTGTGTTGGGAACGTTGCATGGGAAACAAAAAAATTCCTACGCACATGCAGATCTATCCATGGTGATGAGCATCTACGAGAGGGAGAGTGGATTTACGTACCCTTCTAGATCGCTAAGCGGGAAGCGTTAAGAAACGCGGTTGGTGTAGGCAAACGTCTTCGCGATCCAAATCGCCAAGCGTCCCGCGATCCAATCACAATCCATCCTGCGATCCAATCACCATCCGTCCCACGAACTCATCACGATCCGTCCCACGATCTCATCACAATCTTTCTCGCGATCTCAATCACGGTCCTTCCGATCTAGCGCCAAACGGACGACACCTCCACGTTCAGCACACGTACATCTTGATGACGATCTCCACCTTCTTGATCTAGAAAGAGGGAGCAGAGAGGTAGAAGAGTTCCCTGGCAGTGTGACGGCGCTACGGCAATGGTGGTGGAGCTATTCCGGTAGGGCTTCGCCTAAGCACTGCAGAAATCCGATCTAGAGGAGAAACTATGCATTGGAGGAACGGGTAGCACGTGGCTGCAAAACTAGTGAAAAAAACCTAAAACCTCTAGTATATATAAGAGGGAGAGAGGAGAGGGATTGGCACAAGGGCCAAGCCCTCCTAGCTTCGGCCGAAGGGGGAGGAGAGGAGGATTCCTCCTCCAATCCTAGTAGGACTAGGATTCCTCCTTTTTTGCCATTTTCCACTTTTTCCCTTTGGGATTTTCTTCCCAGCCTCATGGGCCTTGTGTGGGACTTCCGCCAGCCCACTAAGGGCTGGTATTAACTCTACCACAGCCCATGTAGCCTCTTGGGTCGAAATATCCCTCCCGATGGTCTCCTGGTACACTACTGACACTCCCGGTACACTACCGATGAGCCCGAAACATTTTCGGCGACCAAAAAAGGACTTCCTATATATCAATCTTTACCTCCGGACCATTCGGGAGCTCCTCGTGACGTCCTATATCTCATCCAAGACTCCGAACAACCTTCATTCACCACCATACATAACTCTATAGTACCGAAACGTCACCAAACCATAAGTGTGCAGACCCCGCGGGTTCGAGAACTATGTAGAAATGACCGAGACACCTCTACGGTCAATAACCAATAGGGCGACCAGGATGCCCATATTGGTTCCTACATATTCTATGAAGATCTTTATCGGTCGAACCTCTGTGTCAAGGATACAGTTAATCCCGTATGATGTTCCCTTTGTTCTTCGGTATGTTACTTGCCCGAGATTCGATCGTTGGTATCTCCATACCTAGTTCAACCTCGTTACCGGCATGTCTCTTTACTTGTTCCGTTATACAAGATCCTGCAACTAACACTTTAGTCACATTTCTTGCAAGGCTTATTGTGATATTGTATTACCAAGTGGGCCCTGAGATATCTCTCCATCACACGGAGTAACAAATCCCAGTCTTGATCCATGCCAACTCAACAGACACCCTTGGAGATACCTGTAGAGCACCTTTATAGTCACCCAGTTATGTTGCAACGTTTGATACACACAAGGCACTCCTCCGGTGTCAGTGAGTTGCATGATCTCATGGTCATAGGAACATATACTTGACATGCAGAAAACAGTAGCAATAAACTGACACGATCATATAGTACATTTGTAGTTTGGGTCTTGTCCATCACATCATTCCTCTAATGATGTGATCCCGTTACCAAATGACATCTCATGTCCATGACTAGGAAACCATAGCCATCTTTGATCAACGAGCTAGTCTATTAGAGGCATACTAGGGACATGTTGTTGTCTATGTATCCACACATGTATCTAAGTTTCCGATCAACATAATTATAGCATGGATAGTAAATGATTATCATGAACAAGGAGATATGATAATAACTAACTTATTATTGCCTCTAGGGCATATTTCCAACAGTCTCCCACTTGCACTAGAGTCAATAATCTAGTTCACATCACCATGTGATTCGCATTGTTTATTAATCTAACACCCAATAAGTTCTGGGGCTCGATCATGCTTTGCATGTGAGAGAGGTCTTATAGCCAATGGGTCTGCGACATTCAGATCCGTGTGTACTTTGCAAATCTCTATGTCAAACTGTAAACACTGCTACCACACTCCACTTGGTCCTATTCCAAATGGCTGCTCCACTATACATATCCGGATTGCTACTACGAGTCATCCGAATTGGTGTTAAAGCTTGCATCGACGTAACTCTTTACGACGAACTCTTTATCACCTCCATAATCGAGAAACATCTCCTCAGTCTTTTAGTTACTAAGGATAATCTTGACCGCTGTCCAGTGAACCACTCATGGATCACTCTTGTACCCCTTGACGGACTCATGGCAAGGCACACACAGGTGCGGTACACATCATGGCATACTATACAGAGCCTACGGCTAAGGTATAGGGGACAACGTTCGTCCCTTCTCCTTCTTCTGCCGTTGTCGAGCTTTGAGTCTCACTCAACTTCACACCTTACAAATCAGGTGAGAACTCTTTCTCTGATTGATCTATTTTGAACTCTTTCAAAATCTTGTCAAGGTATGTACTCATTGAAAGTCTCATCAAGCATCTTGATTTATCTCTATAGATCTTGATGCTCAACAATTAGGTAGCTTTATCCAGATTTTCCTTTGAAAATCACTTTAAAAACAACCATTCATGCTTTCCAGAAATTCTACATTATTTCCGATCAACAATATGTCATCCACATACACTTATCAGAAACTCTATAGTGCTCCCACTCACTTTATCGCAAATACAAGTTTCTCATAAACTTTGTATAGACTCAAAAACTTTGATCACCTCCTCAAAATGTATATTCCAACTCCGAGATGCTTTCTCCAGCCCTTAGATGGATTGCTGGAGCTCGCACACCTTTTAGCATCCTTAGGACTGACAAAACCTTCTGGTTGTATCACATACAACCTTTCCTCAAGTAAACTGTTAAGGAAACAATGTGTTTTCATCCATCTGCTAGATTTCATAATTGAAAAATGAAGCAACTGCTAACGTAATTCGAACAGACTTTAGCATTGCTACGAGTGAGAAAGTCTCATCGTACTCAACTCCTTGAACTTGTCACAAACATCTTTGCAACAAGTCGGGCTTTACAAATGGTGACATTTACCATCAACGTCTGTCTTCATTTTAAAGATCCATTTGTACTCAACGACCTGTCGTCCAACAAGCAAGTCTACTAAAGTCTATACTTGGTTTTCATACATGGATCCTATCTCGGATTTCATGGCCTCTAACCGTTTGTCGGAATCCGGGCCCATCATCGCTTCTCCACAGTTCGTAGGTTCATCGTTGTCCAACAACATGGCCTCCAAGACAGGGTTGACGTACCGCTCAGGAGCAGTACACATCCTTGTGGACCTACGAGGTTCGATAGTAACTTGATCCAAAGCTTCATGATCATCATCATTTACTTCCTCTTCAACTGACGTAGGTTCCACAGAAACATCTTTCTACGCTGCGCTACTCTCTGGTTGAAACAAAGGTTCAACAACCTCATCAAGTTCTATCTTCCTCCCACTCAATTCTTTCGAGAGAAACTTTTTCTCGGGAAAGGACCCGTCTTAGCAACAAACACTTTATGCTTGGATCTGAGATAGAAGGTTCACCCAACTGTTCTCAGGGTAATCTATGAAGATGCATTTGTCCGCTTTGGGTTCGGGCTCATTAGGTGAAAACATTTTTCCATACAAGCGTCGCATCCCTAAACATTAAGAAATGACAGCTTAGGATTCTATAAAACCATAATTCACACGGTGTCATCTCAACGGATTTAGATGGTGCCCTATTTAAAGTGAATGTAGTTGTCTCTAAAGCATTACCCAAAAACTATAGTAGCAAAATGATAAGAGACATCATAACATGCACCAAATCCAATAGAGCACGACTATGACGTTCAGACACACCATCACACTATGGTGTTCCAGGTGGCATGAGTTGTGAAACAATTTTCACATCGTGTTAAGTTGTATGCCAAAATCGTAACTCAGATATTCATCTCCAAGATCATATCATAGATATTTTTATCTTCTTGTCACAATGATCTTAAACTTCACTCTGAATTTGCTTGAACTTTTCAAACGATGTTTCATTAAGTAAATATACTCATATATACTCAAATCACCAGTGAAAGCAAGAAGTCAATTGCCTGTTATAACACTATCCACTGCATGCTATAACACTCATTGGACCGTATACATCAACATGTATCATTTCCAATAAGTCAATTGCCCGTTCCATCAAACCGGAAAATGGGGTCCTTAGTAATCTTGCCCAAGAGGCATGGTTCACATGTCTCAACTGATTCGAAATCGAATGAGTCCAAAGATCCATCAGCATGGAGTTTCTTCATGCCCTTTATACCAATATGACATTTAGCGGTAGTGCCACAAGTATGTGGTACTATCATTATTAACTTCGTATCTTTTGGCATCAATGTTATGAACATGTGTATTACTACGATCAAGATTCAACAAACCATTCTCACTGGGTGCATGACCATTGAAGGTATTATTCATGTAAATAGAATAACTATTATTCTCTAGCTTAAATGAATAACCGTGTTCCAATAAACATGATCTAATCACGTTGATGCTCAACGCAAAACACCAAATAACATTTATTTAGGTTCCTCACTAATCCCGAAGGTAGAGAGAGCATGCGATGTTGATCACATCAACCTTGGAGACATTTCCAACACACATTGTCACCTCACCCTTAGCTAGTACTCCGTTTATTCCGTAACTTTTATTTCGAGTTACTAACATTTAGCAACCGAACTAGTATCCAATACCCAGGTGCTACTAGGAGTACTAGCAAGGTACACATTAATAACACGTATATCAAATATACTTCTGTTGACGTTACCAACCTTCTTATCTACCAAGTATCTAGGGTTGTTCCACTTCAGCGACCACTCTCCACATAATCGAAGCACTTAGTCTTGGGTTTGGGTTCAACTTTGGGTTGCTTCACTGAAGCGGCAACTGACTTGCCATCCATGAAGTTTCCCTCCTTTCCCTTTCCCTTCTCGAAACTAGTGGTTTTACTAACCATCAACACTTGATGCTCCTTCTTGATTTCTACCTTCGCGGTGTCAAACCTCGTGAACAGCTCAGGGATCAATATTTCTATCCCTGGCGTTTTATAGTTCATCACCAAGTTCTAGTAGCTTAGTGACAGTGACTTGGCGAACTGTATCAATCACTATCTTATCTTGAAGATCAACTCCCACTCGATTCAAGCGACTGTAGCACCCAGACAATCTGAGCACATGCTCAACGATTGAGCTATTCTCCTTCATCTTGCAAGCAAAGAATCTTGTTGGAAATCTCATATCTCGCAACACGGGAACGAGCCTGAGATCCTAGCTCTTAGAACATATCATATGTTCCATGACGTTTCAAAACGTTTTAGAGCGTCAATTCTAAGCTGTAATGCATGATGCACTAATATATCAAGTAGTCATCAGAACGTGCCTGTCAGATGTTCACAACATCTACAGACGACGCTAGAGGGGTTGGCGCATCGTGCGGTGCATTAAGGACACAAGCCTTCTGTGCCGCAATGAGGACAATCCTCAGATCATGGACCCAGTCCGCAATATTGCTACCATCATCTTTTAACTCTATTTCTTTAGGAACATATAAAAATACAAGGGAGCTACAGCGTGAGCTAGTAATCTACAACATGTGAGCTAGTAATCTACAACATAATTTGCAAAGACACTACTGACTATGTTCATGATAATGAGTTCAATTAATCATATTACTGAAGAACTCACACTCAAATTGACATCCCTTCGGTCATTCAAGTGATACATGATCCAAGTTTCACCAACTCAAGTCTGATCGTCACGTGAGTGGAGGTGGTTTCAATGGTGAACATCATCATGTTGATCATATCTACTATATGACTCATGTTTGACCTTTCGGTCTCTTGTGTTCCGAGGCCATGTCTGTATATGATAGGCTCATCAAGTTTAACCCGAGTGTTTTGCATGTGCAACACTGGCTTGCACCCGTTGTATGTGAACGTAGAGTCTATCACACCCGATCATCACGTGCTGTCTCGACACGACAAACTTTCACAACAGTGCACACTCGGGAAGAACACAATTTATCTTGAAATTAAAGTGAGGGATCACCTTATAATGGTACTGTCGTCCTAAGCAAAACAAGGTGCATGAAAGGATTAACATCACATCCAAATCATAAGTGACATGATAGGGCCATGAACTTGTGCTTTTGATCTCCATCATGAAAGCACCGGTGTCGGGACCCCGATCCTAAGTCATATGAATCCAGACTGTAACATATCACATAACTTTGCGGCCTCACGCATGGTAAACTCCACGCCTGCAGCCTTACCTTAGCCGGGACTGTTTGCATCTTTTCGCTCACGTATGTGAACATGTCGCTGGCAATCAACGACAGAGAACCCAAGACGACATGACTAGTCATAGAACCCAAGTGGAACATCCGTATGGAAACAGACATACATAACCCAGCAATGCAGGTGTCGACCTCTAGTGAGTGTAGACGAGTCATAGCAAACTACAAGGACTCCATTACGCCATGGGACATAAATGTCGTCACTTCACGTAGACGAGTCGTAGCAGGCTACAGGGACTCCATTACAGTACGAGACATTTCCCGAAGGGATAGACATAGCAGCGAAGAAGGATACATGCCGGTCAATCAATGTTTCCGGAGCAGTAGCAAGCTACCAAGGCTCGATGGAAGCACAAAGAGGCATTTTCCCGTAAAGAGTACTACTAGCGGCACATGACTAGGTGTCGGATCCCATACATATCGTTGCACGTCACAGGTACGCTTGACATGCCTGATATGTATAGATACAACTATGTTATCACAACGTAACCATACAACAACACAACATTTAATTAGGGCTCATAAGAGCCAACATAGTGTGACATTACAAGCAGGGGTCGCATGACCCACACTAAAATCATACAAACAACAAGCGGAAGCTTAACATGTCTGTGTATAGACATCTAGAAAAGAAGAAGGCTGAGGAAGCCTATCTATCTACAAGGACCTCCACAGGAACCACACCTCTGACTGGGATTCCCAGGCTAAAAGGACAACATCGATCTTATCATAGAAACCACAAACGAGATTGGAGTCTCCTCTACAAAAACATAATTAAGCAACAGTGAGTACTGAGTACTTACCAAGACTTACATCAGAACTAACTACATATACATCGGTATCAACAAGGAAGTTATGGGGTTTAATGTAGCAAGCCATCTTTGACATGGTGGCTATCCTGTATTACGACTTTCATAACTTTGAAAAGTTTTGTGAAGCGTACACGAGTCCACTAACACCACAACAATACACCACCATGGATCCCCTCCCGTCTCCCTACGAGAGTGCCATCCACGATACTCACACTTGTCTTTAAGCTTTTATGAGTAAGCTTTTAAATTGTCTATGAACCATATAAGTATCAAAGTAGTCCATATCCGCGGACGTGGCTATTCGAATAGATTGATTACCCTACAGGGATGTACTTCATCACACATGCTCCCGCCACTTACCGCCATGTGCTCGTAAAAAGGCACCTCGGCAACCTTCAAGCGAAAGCCCAGCGAGGGAGTCAGCCATGACCTGACGAACCCCACAAGACTCTACTCCAGGTTTATCGCCTATTTGGGACTGAAACCCACAAGGAAGTATGACCGAAGTTTCCTCAACGCCCCAAACGATGTGTACAGGGTTCCCAAGCCCACCTCGATGGATGGTACTACGCTTGGTACACCAGGCCATAATGCCTAGTCTGTCCCAAGCCCACCTATATGGGGTGCCACTCGGTAGACTACTAGCATATCCTACAAACACCAAAAACTAGTTGCAACTCCTGGACAGAGATCCAGTCGGTTAATAAGTTGAGAGAGTCAATTAAGTATCCCAATGTGCAGCAGTAGCTAGTCTTGGACTAAATACACAGGACTCAGTTCTTAAGGACGGTCCCAATGAGAACCCGCCATATACTCCTACACGGCCTCTCATCGCCACCTTTACCAAATCGTGTTCACAACTTAACTCTTATCATCAGAACAAGTTCAGTTCATTCCGGTTCATCACCCAGATGAATCAGACCTGACACAACTCTAAGCGTAGCAAGCATAGCAGGTTAAGGCCCAACATATCTCAAGCATCTACAAGGTATGCTAGGTTGAATGGTTCAACTATTTACTATGACAATGACAAGTCATGCAGAGGTATGGGTTCAACTACCGGAACATCCAAAGTTCAAATGTTTTGTCCTAATGAAATAAGTGAGAGCAAGAGTGAGAGAGTAGGATTCTATCAAGTATGTTTAAGGGGCGGTTGCTTGCTTGATAAGACGATCACACGTTACTGCTCCTCAGATGGATGCTCGACCGTATCCTCCAGAACAGTGCCTAACACGAAGAACAACCATCGAAGGGGGAACAAATCAATACACACAAAATGTCACAATATGATGCATGAATATGTCATGGCAATATGATGTGTTTGAGCTAATGCATCTAGCAACAAGTTTAAATGAAGTAGGTTTGAACTCAAGGTTCAAATTCAACTTCATATATGGATTCCATAATGCATTTGAACTAAAATGTCCAAGTTCACATATGTAGGTTGTTCTAATGTCACAACCCTAGAATTGATTGGTATTTGTTTGCATCAATATCAGCATGTGCATCATGTCATCATGCTAGAGTTCAAATAAAACTTGAAATGGGGATGACAAAACCCTACACCTCCTCTCAAATGAATGGAATTCCAACAATTAAATTTTCAATAATTTCAAAGGGCTCTTCAAAAATGTTCACTGTTTCTGATAAATGTTGGCAACATATTATTAGGAGACATCTTAATTTTCAAAGCAAATTTAGGATTTTAAAATACCCATTAATGCTACTGAAATCAATTAATAAAAGCATTATAATTGTGATAGTTGTCTAAAAATGCCCAAACCCATTGTGCAAATTTGGAAATAATCAGACTATATTTAATAAAATATTGGGTACTTTTGTACTAGGTATTTTGGCCTCACAAATAAAAGAAGAATGTTAGAATAAAGAAAACAGGAAATAAAAATAGAGAAAAGAAAGCTTACCTAGCCCAGGAAGGGATGGCCCAGCCCAGCTCCCCCTCTCCCTGTCGTCTTCCTCCTCTGCCAGGAGGACGAAGGCGTGGCGCGCACACAGGAGGCGCGACCACCTCCTGCTTGCCACGGCCGAGACCCCGAGCTTATCTCCTCGCCTGGAGATGCCCCGTCGCCCCTCCATCGATTCTCTCTCTCTCCCGTGCTCTCCTCCTCCTCCCCATGGTCGCCGCCGCTCGCAACCACCGCGGCCATCGGCCTCCCCTCGCCTCCCCAGCTAGTCCAGAAGCTCCGCCCCGTCCTGCTGTTTCTCCTCGCCGAGGCACGCGACGCCAGAGATCGCCAGTCGCCGCCCCGAGCTCTTCTTCAATCCCCGGCCACCGGAGATCGCCATCGACGACTCGCGACGTCCAGAGCGCCCCCGAGCCCGCTAACCATGCCATTTGCCTCCCTGTGAGCTCTCCATCCCTTTTCTCCCTCTCCCCATGGTCCTCCTCGCCCCTAGCCGCTAGTCTCGCAGTTGCCGAAGCTCCGTCCGCCGCTTAAGTGGTCGAGCTCATCTATTCTGGTGACCCTGCGACCTCCTGCTGCCTTAGGTGGATGCGCGCGAGCCTTAGCTACCCGTAGGTGGTCTCCGCCACTCAAATGGTCGCCGGAGGGCCATTTCCGGCGGCCTCCACCATCTTGACTCGCTGCCGGCGGCCTCCCTCCGGCGAGTGCCAACGTGGCCATGTTAATTAGCAGCTAATCCCCCCCTAGCCACTGACCAGAGGGCCCCACAGGGGGTCAAAGCCCCATCATCCTCTGCTTTGACCGGGAATTAGACCCGGGTCAATGACAGGTGGGGCCCAGCCCTATTTAACCCAGGATTAGATTAAAAATAACTAATTTACTTAATTAACTTAGTTAGACACTGACTGGTGGGCCCTGATGTGTTAATTAACATTAGATAATAAAATTAAAATCTATTAGTGATGGTGTCATGGACCAGTGGGTCCCACTGGTCAGGTTTGACCTGGACCTGGTCCAGTTGACCTGCTGACGTAGGCATGACCTCAGCATGACGCAATTAATACTTTCTGTAATAAAAATAATTCCAGAAAATGCTTTAAAGTACTAAAAATCATAGAAAATAAACTATAGCTCGGATGAAAATAATTTATATATGAAAAATGATCAGAAAAATCCAATGAACCTGTTTATGCCATGATCATACATGTTTGAACAAGTTAACATCACCAAGTAGGACATTTTATGATTAGGCCAATATATGAAATATCATTGGGAGTTGGAAATTCAAACTTGTTTGAATTCCACTTCAACCAATTTGGCTAACCACCCCTCTAGGTTAATTAAGTACCTTAATTTGTCATACCATGCATCAACCCACTCTCTCGCTCCTGCTCTCTTTTACTGCATTAGGACAACAACGATTCAACTGTTACATGTCATCGGTAGTTGATCCCATTTCTTTGCATGACCTGTCTTTGCCATAGTAAATAGTTGAAACCACTTAGCATGAGTAGCAACTGTTTGATCCTTGTTGTGCTTACTCATACATGCATGCTTACTTACACTGCGTGCTATGCTTAGAGTAGTGTCGTACCGGGTCTGATACATCTGGGTGATGAATCGGAATGGCAGTATTCATGTCCTACTGTGTGAGAGCTAAGTGTGTGAACACGATTTGGTAAAGGTAGCGATGAGAGGCCATGTAGGAGTACATGGCGGGTTGTCTCATTGGGACCGACCTTAAGAACTGAGTTGTCTGTATGTTATACAAGACAAGATACTACCACACATTGGGCCCTGAAATATGACTCCGCTCGACTTATTAATCGCCTAGACCTCTGTGCTGGAGTTGCAACTAGTTTCTGGCGTTTGTAGGGAAAGTGTTGGCGGCCGTGTATAGTGCTGCCCGACGGGGTGGACTATGATGCGGTACAGACACAGTGGCACGGTGTACCAAGTGGCACCCAAACAGTGGGCTTGGGAACCCTGTGCACATCGTTTGAGGCCGTAGCGGAAACTTTGGCCGGACTTCCGTGCGGGTTCAACCTCGGATAGGCGATAAACCTGGACTAGGGTCTTGTGTGGTTGATGGTCGTGGCCGACGCCCACGCCAGTGCTTCCGCTTGAAGGTTGCCGAGATGCATGATGTGCATATGGTGCTAAGTGGCGAGAGCGTGTGTGAAGAAGTATACCACTGCAGGGTGAAATAATCTGTTCGAATAGCTGCGTCCTCGGATATGGACTACTTGGAGAACTTATGTGGTTCATAGACAACCGGAAGTGGATACTCTAAAATACGCAAGATAAGCGTGAGTGCTTTGGATGGCCTTCTCGTAGGGAGACGGAAGTGAATCCATAGTGGTGTATTGATTGGTAAATATGTGGACTCATGTGTGCTATCCCACCTCAAAGAAAGCACTTGTAGTCATAGTATAGATTAGCCAAGAGTCAAAGCTGGCTTGCTGCAATGAACTCCACAACCCCCTTCATTGATACTTGTGCATATGTAGTTAGTTCTGATGTAAGTCTTGCTAAGTACTCTTGTACTCACGTTTTCTTAATTTATGTTTTTGCAGAGGAGACGTTAGTCTCATTAGTGGTATTTACGACGTGAAGTTCGATGTTGACCGAGTTAGCTTGGGAATCCCAGACAGAGGTCTGGTTCCTTTGGTAGGGTTGTTATAGCTTTTTAGGCTCCTCTAGCCACTTTTGTAGATGTCTGTACCCAGACATGTTTAACTTCTGCTTGCTTGTTTGAATGCTCTGAATGTTGGGTCTTGTGACCCCTGTTTGTAACATCTATTGTAATGGCTCTTCCGAGCCTTCTAAATAAATGTTGTAATGTTGTATGGTTATGTTGTGATGCCATAGTTGTATCTATGCATATCGGGCATGTCCTGCGTATGTGTGACGTGCAACGATATGTATGGGATCCGACACCTAGTTGTATTTTTTTAGTAGTACTCTTTACGGGGAACTGCCTCTTTGTGCTTCCACCGAGCCTTGGTAGCTTGCTACTGCTCCGGACACATTGATTGACCGGCATGTATCCTTCTTTGCTGTTGTGTCTGTCCCTTCGGGGAAATGTCTCGCAGTGTAATGGAGTCCCTGTAACCTGCTACGACTCGTCTATGTGCAGTGATGGCATTTATGTCCCACGGCATAATGGAGTCCTTATAGCTTCCTATGACTCGTCTACACACGCTAGAGATCGACACCTGCATTGCTGGGTTACGTATGCCTGTCCCTGTACGGATGTGCCACTTGGGTTCTATGACTAGTCATGTCGGCTCGGGTTCTTTGACATTTGAATGCTAGCGACATTTTCACATATGTGAGTCAAAAGACGCAAACGGTCCCGGCCCAGGTAAAGTGGTAGCCGTGGAGATAACCGTGCGTGAGACCGCAAAGTGATGTGATCTGTTACATGCTGGATTCTTATGGCTTAGGATCGGGGTACCGACATCTAACATGTATGGAAATGGTACAGATGGATTCATTGGATTTTTCTCATCAATTTTCATATATAAATTATTTTCATCCGACTTACACATTAATTTATATGAATTTTAGAAGTTTCATTAATTCATGGAATTTATTTCAATCCAAAATTGAATTATTATGTCAGCCTGACGTCATGATGACTTCAGCAGGTCAAAGGCGCCAGCCCAGGTCAAACCTGGTGACTGGGCCCCACCTGTCAATGACACATTACTCTAACAATTTTATCTTAATTAACCTAACTAAATTAACAGGGCTGGGCCCATCTATCAGTGACCCACGGTTCAACTAAATGGTGATTGGCATTAAGCTAAACACCTGGCGATGGGACCCACCGGACGGCTCAGGTGATGGGCTCGTCGCCGGCGACCTCTGGTCGCAGCGGCGTCCGCACTGCCGGCCCCGGGAGTGGCGGCCGGGGCACTAGGGCGAAGCCCTTGCTCGCCCGCACCTAGGGGAGATAGCAGGGGGCACGGGGAACGCCGGAGCTCGTGGCTACAACGTGGGATGCGGCGGCTAGAGCTCGACCGAGGGAGGCTGCGGCACTAGGACCTGCGGAAAGAGGCACCGGGGGTCGGGGCGGCACCTACGGGCCCGCGCAAACACGCCAGAGTGCTCAGCTGAGCACTGCGGGTGCTCTGGCCACGGTGGCCATCTATGCCGACGGCGAGGAGCTTTGGGCGCGATGAGGGACAGCGGCTACGGCGGCTAAGCAGCAGGGAGAAGAGGGGGTAAGGATGGAGGGGCTCACGACGCTTCAGACGACGGAGCTCATGGGCTCGGGGAGGCGCCAGGGCGGCGAATCAACGGCAAGGGCTTCGGGAGCCAGCGGTAGAGGAGAGCATTGAGGGGGGAGAGCGAGAGGGAAAACGGCGGGGCGAGAGAGAGAGGGGAAGAGGCCACAGCGGGAGGGGGAGAGTGCTGGCGGCCCCGGAGGCCCCCACGGCAAGCAGCTAGGCAGGAGTTGGCCAGGGCGCGTGCTGGCAATCCTGTACCACACGCCCAATCCTCCTGGCAGGAGGTTGGGGGTGACTGGCAGCTGGGCCGGCTGGGCCAGCTCCTCCTGGCCTCCTCTTTCCTTTTTTTAATTTTTGTCCTTTTTGCTATTCTGATATTGCATTTATTTTATTTAGGCACTAAAATATTTATATCAATTATGAAACATTTTCTCGGCACTAGGTGAATTAATCCAAAGGCCCTGGCCAAGTTTCAAATTTGTTGGAGTTTTAAATTATTTATAGCATTTTAAAACCTCAATCTGAATATTTATGGATTAATTCAATACCCAATATGACATTTTTAAAATATTCATCACCCCCGGTATATGTTGCCACATTAATCCAGAGAAGTTGAACATTTTTCCAATGTCACTTTGGATCATTGAAAGAAAATATTTGGTTGAGCCTATTGAATTCAAATGGTGCTAGAATTTTGAACATCACCATTTCAAATTTAAAAAGAATTTAAACATGATGCAATCACAACATGGATCCTAATGCATGCTAAAGCTAGGGATGTGACAACTCACCCCCACTTAAAAGAATCGCGTCCCGAGATTCTGGAGTCGACGGGAGAAGAGCCAGATACTCAAATCGAAGACGATCTTCACGCTCCCAGGGAGCTTCAGTCTCAGAATGATGCGACCACTGAATCTTCAGAAACTTGAATTTCCGACGCCGGGTTACACGCTCAGCTTGATCGAGAATACGAATAGGATGTTCTCGATATGAAAGATCATCTTGAAGAGCAAGCGTTTCGTGGTCCACTTCACGGATAGGATCCTTGAAGCAACGCCTGAGTTGAGAAATGTGGAAGACATCATGAACTCGGGAAAGATGCGGGGACAGTTCCAATTGGTAGGCAACCTCTCCTCGTTTAGCAAGAAAGCGAAAAGGACCAATGTAACGAGGAGCCAATTTTCCCTTGATATCGAAGCGATGGGTACCTTTCAGAGGAGTAACCCGAAGGTAAGCCTTTTCGTCCACCTCATAAGTTACTTCCTTATGATGGCAATCGTACTGACTTTTCTTACGAGACTGAGCTGTCTTGAGATTTTTGCGAATAACGCAAACTTGCTCTTCTGCTTCCTGGATCATATCAGGCCCAAAGAATTGTCTTTCCCCGGTCTTTGACCAGTTCAAAGGTGTTCGGCATCTTCGTCCATAAAGAACCTCAAAAGGAGCTTTGCCCAGGTTGGATTGGTAGCTGTTGTTATACGCAAACTCTTCAAATGGAAGACACTTCTCCCAATTCATTCCGAATGAGATGACACAAGCTCTGAGCATGTCTTCGAGAATCTGATTAACTCTTTCAACCTGGCGACTTGACTGACGGTGAAAAGCAGTGCTAAAGGAAAGATGGGTTCCCATAGCATTCTGGAAACTTTCCCAAAATCGAGAGGTGGAAAGACTTCCACGATCTGAACTGATTTCCAATGGAACCTCATGCAGAGTCACTATTCAAGAGATATACAAATCCGCCAACTGACTAGCACAGATACTCTCTCGGACAGGAAGGAAATGAGCCACTTTGGAAAGAAGATCAATAACCATGTAGATTGCATTATTTCCTTTCTTGGTCTTGGGAAATCCGGTGATGAAATCCATTTCAACTTTATCCCATTTCCATTCAAGAATGGCTAAAGGCTGAAGGGTGCTAGCAGGTCTCTAATGCTCTGCCTTCACTCGACGACACACATCGCAATTAGCAATGAATTGAGCGATTTCCCTCTTCATTCTGGTCCACCAGAACCTTTGGCATAGGTCTTGATACATTTTGGTGCTGCCAGGATGAATGGTGAGAGGAGATTCATGAGCCTCCTTTAGGATCAACTCTCGTAGTTGTTGCTTTTTAGGAACTACCAACCGATTCCAAAAGTATGCTGCACCTCTTTCATCAATGGAGAAACTACCAGCACTTCCTTTTTCAACATTATCCTTGATCCGGGTAATACCAGCATCATACTATTGGCTTTATATAATCTGATCCACCAGAGTGGGTTTTGCAACCAAGGTTGAAAGGGATCTGCAAGGAACAATGTGGAGGTTAAGCTTGCAAAATTCTTCAGAAAGAAGGGTTTGACCTTGTTGCAGCACAAGATTGTTGCAATAGGATTTATGACTTAACGCATCCGCCATGACATTTGCCTTGCCTGGGGTGTAAGTAATTCCTAAGTCATAATCCGTAATCAGCTCCAACCATCGTCTTTGTTTGAGATTCAACTCTGGTTGAGTGAATATATACTTCAGGCTTTGGTGGTCTATGTAAATCTCGCAACGATTACCAAGAAGGTAATGTCGCCATACCTTGAGTGCATGGACTACTGTTGCAAGCTCTAAATCATGTGTTGGATAATTTTCCTCATGTGGGTGCAACTATCGGGATGCATAGGTGATCACCTGTCCATCTTGCATAAGAACACATCCAAGTCCTTGTCTGGAAGCATCACAATAAATGACAATATCCTTGGAGAAGTCAGGTGGCACAAGCATGGGAGCCGAGGTCAAACGTCTCTTCAGTTCCTGGAAATTGTGCTCACATTGTGGGGTCCACTCAAACTTCTTATCTTTCTTAAGGAGTTTCGTCAGAGGCTTGGCAACTTTGGAGAAGTTCTTGACGAAGCGGCGACAATAGCTCGCTAAACCAAGGAAACTTCTAACTTGCTTAACGGTTTCAAGTGGAGTCCAGTCGAGAATGGCCTGAACTCTTTGATGATTGACTGCGATGCCCTTTCTGGAGATCACATGACCTAGATAAGTCATTTCAGGTAACCAAAATGCATACTTGGAAAACTTGGGATAAAGACGTTGCTCTCTGAGTTTTTCTAGCACAAGTCTGAGGTGCTCAACATGTTCTTCTTCATTCTTCGAATAAATCAAAATATCATCAAGGTAGACCATTTACGAACTTATCTAGGTATTCCATGACGATTGAGTTCATCAAACGGGAAAATGTTGCTGGAGCATTGGTTAGTCCAAAGGACATGACTGTGTACTCATACTGGCCATAACGAGTGATGAATGCCATCTTGGGATTGTCTCCATTCTTAATCTTGATTTGATGGTAGCCTAACCTCAAATCCATCTTGGAGAACACTGAAGATCCAACAAGTTGATCATACAAATCATTGATCCTGGGGAGCAGATACTTATTCTTCACTGTGAACAAATTGATGGGTCGGTAATCCACAACCATACGATCCGTTCCGTCCTTCTTCTTCACAAAGAGGACGGGACAAGCCCAAGGAGAGGAGCTAGGTCAAATGAAACTCTTTTGCAAGGACTCATCAAGATGCTTCTTGAGCTCAGCTAATTCCAAGGGTGCCATCTTATAAGGTCTTCTGGAAATTGGGACAGTTTCTGGGATGAGGTCTATCACAAACTCTACATCCGTGTCAGGTGGAATGCGTGGTAATTCTTCTGGAAATACATCCGGAAAATCTCTTACTACCGGTATATCTTCAAGCTCGGGAAGAGAGTTGGCATTGAGTGAAAAGAGCTGACGCTTTGCAACTCGTGTTGAAACATGGACTATCTTGCCAGACGGATGCGTAAGCTGAACAGACCTGGTGGAGCAATCGATCTTGGCATGATGAGCTATCATCCAGTCCATACCCAAGATGATATTAATATCTTAAGACTTGAGAGCTATCAACGAAGCAAGGAATACAAGTCTATCAACACGGATTTCATTCCCATGGCTTATTCTTGTGGTCTGCCATCTAGACCCTAGAGTCTGAATTTCAAGAGTAGTTGGCATATCGCAAAATGACATGTCGTGCAAGCAGGCATAGCCTTCTGAGATGAAGGAATGCGATGCTCCAGTATCAAATAGAACTGATGCTAGATGGCAATTGACAAGGAGCGTTCCAAGGAGAACTTCTGGATCATCATTAGCTTCTTTGGCAGAGACGTGATTCACACATCCCTGTTCAATGATGGTTGGCTTGGCAGGCTTCACCTTGACTTGTGGCTTACTTTGGTTAACAGACTTCCCAAACCGAGGTGATACACCATTGGACTGAGTGCAATGGCAAGTGATATGGCCTGATTCTCTGCATTTGTAACAAATCACAGAAATATGGCGTGGAGTCGCATTGATAGGCTGTCCACCAACAGGTCTGGGTGGAGCATTTGGCTGAGTTGGATGAGGCGCCACACAGAATGGCCTTGATGCATATCGAAGAGGAAGCGATGAGTTCGGAACCCAAATCTAGCGCTTCTGAGATCCAGAACCGGAGGTAGAAGCCAAATCACGGTTGTGCTTGCGAGATTATTCATAGGTGAACTGAGCTATCTCTGCATTAATGGACTTGTTCACAAGAGCTTGGAAGGTGTCACAATGATGCAGGTGAAGATCACTGCGCATCTTTGGGTGGAGACCGTTCCAGAATCTAGCTTGCTTCTTGGCCTCCGTGGACACTTCTTCTTTGGCATAACGTGCAAGGTTCTCAAACTCTCGACTATAAGCATGTACAGCCATCTTACCCTGAGTAAGATTACAAAACTCTTCTCTCTTTTTGTCCATGAGACCCTGAGGAATATGATGCTCATGGAAAACCTGTGTGAATTCCTTCCAGGTAGGAATCTAGCCAGCTGGAATTATAGTCTCATAGTACTCCCACCATATACTAGCAGGACCCTCCAGGAAATATGTAGCATAGGTGACCTTGTCAGCCTCGGCCACGTTTGCGGAACGCAGCTAGTTTTTATGCAACGGAGCCAGTCATGTGCATCGAGTGGCTCAATGGAGTGATGGAAGGTGGGTGGGTACAGCTTGATGAAATCACACATGGTCACTGTTCCAGCACATTGATGTGTGGTGTTTTCCTGAATACGTGCCAGCAAGCAATTTGACTCACGCTCGTCCTTCTCAATGTCTAACATGAACTGTGCCAACGAAGGAGAATCCGATAGAACTTCAGCATCTCTGGTTCCACATCTCTGGTCCTTCTTACGACCAATGGCAGCTTGGGTACTGTGGCAGATCTTGATGATGAGAAACTAGGATTAGACATGGCGGCATACCAAAAGATAAAAGGGAAGGAAGAAGCATGATATTCAAGGAAATCCTAGGGAAAATTGGGCAGCGTAACGGTTGCGAATGCCCAGAAATGAGACATCCTGCAAAAGATTTAGGTGCCATGACACCTGAACGTGACAATCTCAAGATTCTGATTGAGCTAACAAGCTACATAGATAACACTCGAGGACTGGAGCAACTCAGATCAACCATTCCTATAAGTCTACAGAATAATAACATGAGATCATATTAGATAGGTAAGAAGCCTAGTTCTTAATCCCTGTAGAAAAGAAGAGGGTGACTCAGAATCATAATAACATGGGGAAAGGAGTAAAAAGAGCCTTATGTTCCCATCCATAATCAATTCCCTTATATAACTAAAGAGTTACTAGACTCAACATCGACTAGTTTGGCTTGGTAATCCTACAGTCAGTCAGCTTTGATACCAACGTTGTCGGGACCCCAATCCTAAGTCATATGAATCCAGACTGTAACATATCACATCACTTTGCGGCCTCACGCACGGTAAACTCCACGGCTGCAACCTTACCTTAGCAGGGACCGTTTGCGTATTTTGGCTCACGTATGTGAACATCTCGCTGGCAATCAACGACAGAGAACCCGGGCCGACATGACTAGTCATAGAACCCAAGTGGCACATCCGTACGGAAACAGACATACGTAACCCAGCAATGCAGGTGTCGGCCTCAAGTGAGTGTAGACCAGTCATAGCAAACTACAAGGACTCCATTACGCCATGGGTCATAAATGTCATCACTGCACGTAGACGAGTCGTAGCAGGTTACAGGGACTCCATTACACTACGAGACATTTCCCGAAGGGACAGAAACAGCAGCAAAGAAGGATACATGTCGGCCAATCAATGTGTCTGGAGTAGTGGCAAGCTACCAATGCTCGGTGGAAGCACAAAGAGGCAGTTTCCCGTAAAGAGTACTACTAGCAGCACATGACTAGGTGTTGGATCCCATACAGAGCGTTGCATGTCACACGTACGCACGACATGCCCAATATGTATAGATACAACTATGGCATCACAACGTAACCATACAACAACACAACATTTAATTAGGGCTCATAAGAGCCAACATAGTGTGACATTACAAGCAGGGGTCGCATGACCCACACACAGATCATACAAACAACAAGCGGAAGCTTAACATGTCTGGGTATAGATATCTAGAAAAGAAGAGGGCTAAGGAAGCCTATCTATCTACAAGTCCCTCCACAAGAACCAGACCTCTGACTGGGATTCCCAAGCTAAAAGGACAACATTGATCTTATCGTAGAAACCACTAACGAGACTGGAGTCTCCTCTACAAAAACATAATTAAGCAACAGTGAGTACTGAGTACTCAGCAAGACTTACATTAGAACTAACTACATATGCATCGGTATCAACAAGGAAGTTATGGGGTTTAATGCAGCAACCCATCTTTGACACGGTGGCTATCCTATACTATGACTTTCATAACTTTGAAAAGTTTTGTGAAGCGTACACGAGTCCACTAACACCACAACAATACACCACCATCGATCCGCTCCCGTCTTCCTACGAGAGTGCCATCCACGATACTCACACTTGTCTTGAAGCTTTTATGACTAACCTTTTAAATTGTCTATGAACCATATAAGTATCCAATTAGTCCATATCCGCGGATGCGGCTATTCAAATAGATTGATTACCCTGCAGGGGTATACTTTGTCACACATGCTCCCGCCACTTATCGCCATGTGCTCGTAAAAAGGCACCTCGGAAACCTTCAAGCGGAAGCCCAACGAGGGAGTCGGCCACGACATGACTAACCACACAAGATTCTAGTCCAGGTTTATCGCCTATTCGGGATTGAAACCCGCAAGGAAGTCCGGCCGAAATTTCCTCAACAGCCCCAAACGATGTGTACAGGGTTCCCAAGCGCACCTCGACGGATGGTACTACGCTTGGAACACCAGGCCACAATGCCTAGTCTGTCCCAAGCCCCCGTGTACGGGGTGCCATTCGGTAGTCTACTAGCATATCCTACAAACACCAGAAACTAGTTGCAACTCCTGGACAGAGATCAAGTCGATTAATAAGTCGAGAGAGTCAATTAAGGATCCCAATGTGTGACAGTAGCTAGTCTTGGACAACATACACATGACTCAGTTCTTAAGGACGGTCCCAATAAGACAACCCGCCATGTACTCCTACACGGCCTATCATCGCTACCTTTACCAAATCATGTTCACAACTTAACTCTTATCATCAGAACAAGTTCAGTTCATTCCGCTTCATCACCCAGATGAATCAGACCTGACACAACTCTAAGCATAACAAGCATAGCAGGGTAAGGCCCAACATATCTCAAGCATCTACCAGGTATGCTAGGTTGAATGGTTCAGCTATTTACTGTGACAATGATATGTCATGCAGAGGAATGGGTTCAACTACCGGAACATGCAAAGTTGAAACGTTTTGTCCTAATGCAATAAGTGAGAGCAAGAGCGAGCGAGTGGGATTGTATCGAGTATGTTCAAGGGGTGGGGGGGGGTTAATTGCCTAATAAGACGATCAGACGTTACTTCTCCTCAAATGGATACTCGACCGTATCCTCCGGAACAATGCCTAAAACGAAGAACAACCATCGAAGGGGGAACAAATCAATACACACCAAATGTCACAATATGATGCATGAATAGGTCATAACAACATGAGGTGTTTGAGCTAATGCATCTAGCAACAAGTTTAAATGAAGTAGGTTTGAACTCAATGTTCAAATTCAACTTCATATATGGATTCCGTAATACATTTGAACTAAAATGTCCAAGTTCACCTATTTAGGTTGCTCTAACATTTATGGAAATGGTACAGATGGATTCATTGGATTTTTCTAATCAATTTTCATATATAAATTATTTTCATCTGACTTACAGATTAATTTATATGAATTTTATAAGTTTTTATTAATTTGTGGAATTTATTTAAATCCAAAATTGAATTAATATGTCAGCCTGACGTCATGATGACATCAGCAGGTCAAAGGTGCCTGCCCAGGTCAAACCTAGCGTCTGGGCCCCACCTGTCAATGACACATTACTCTAACAGTTTTATTTGAATTAACCTAACTGAATTAACAGGGCTGGGCACACCTATCACTGACCCAGGGGTCAACTAAACGGCGATTAGCATTAAGCTAATCACCTGGTGATGGGAATCACCGGACGGCTCAGGCGACGGGCTCGTCGCCGGCGAGCTTTGGTCGCGGCAGCATCCACGTTGCCGGCCACGGGAGCGGCGGCCAGGGCAATGGGGCGAAGCCCCTGCTCGCCCGCACCCAAGGGAGCTAGCAGGGGGCGTGAGGAATGCCGGAGCTCATGGCTAAGACGTCGGAGGCGGCGGCCGGAGCTCGGCCGAGGGAGGATGTGGCGCTAGGGCCTGCGGAAAGGGGCGCCGGGGGTCGGGGCGGCACCTACGGGCCCGCGCGAACACGCTGGAATGCTTAGCTGAGCACTGCGGGTGCTCTAGCCCTGGTGGCCATCTACGCCGGCGGCGAGGAGCTTCGGGCACGACGGGGAACGGCGGCTATGGCGGCTAAGCAGTAGGGAGAAGAGGGGGAAAGGATGGAGGGGCTCACGGTGCTTGAGACGACGGAGCTCGCGGGCACGGGGAGGCGCCAGGGCGGCGAATTGACGGCAAGGGCTTCGGGAGCCGGCAGCAGAAGAGACTAGAGAGGGGGGGGAGCGAGAGGGAAAACGGCGGGGCGAGAGAGAGAGGGGAAGAGGCCACGGCTGGAGAGGGAGGGCGCTGGCAGCCCTGAAGGCCACCACGGCAAGCAGCTAGGCAGGAGCTGGCCATGGCGCGTGTCGGCGCACCCGTGCCACACGCCCAATCCTCCTGGCAGGAGGTTGGGGGTGACTGGCAGCTGGGCCGGCTGGGCTAGCTCCTCCTGGCCTCCTCGTTCCTTTTTTTAATTTTTGTTTTTTTTCTATTTCTGATATTGCATTTATTTTATTTAGCCACTAAAATATTTATATCAATTATGAAACATTTTCTGGGCACTAGGGGAATTAATCCAAAGGCCCTGGCCAAGTTTCAAATTTGTTGGAGTTTTAAATTATTTATAGCATTTTAAAACCTCAATCTGAATATTTATGGATTAAATTCAATACCCAAAATGACATTTTTAAAATATGCATCACCCCTGGTTTATGTTGCCACATTAATCCAGAGAAGTTGAACAGTTTTCCAATGTCACTTTGGATCATTGATAGAAAATATTTGGTTGAGCCTATTGAATTCAAATGGTGCTAGGGTTTTGAACATCCCCATTTCAAGTTTAAAAATAATTTAAACATGATGCAATCACAACATGGATCCTAATGCATGCTAAAGCTAGGGATGTGACAACCGGCATCATGTCCATCGTCACTGGCACGACACCATGATCTCCATCATCTTGATCTCCATCAACGTGTCGCCATCGGCGTTGTCGCGCCCACCATGCTTCTACTAGTAGTGCTACCATTTAGCGATAAAGTAAAGCATTACATAGCGCTTAATGATTGACACGTAGGGCATACAATAATTAAAGATAACCCTATGGCTCCTGCCGGTTGCCCTACTCATCGACATGCAAGTCGTGATAATCTATACATCACATGATCATCTCATACATCACATATATCACATCATGTAATTCGCCATATCAAAACACAACATACCCTACAAAAACAAGTTAGACGTCCTCTAATTGTTGTTGCATGTTTACGTGGCTTCTACGGGTATCTAGCAAGAACAATTCTCATCTACACAAAAACCACAACGGTGATACACTAGTTTCTTTTCAACCTTCTCAAGGACCACCTTTGTCAAATCTGATCCAACTAAAGTGAGAGAAACTAGCACCCGCAAGCCATCTATGCAACAAGTTTCTATTGAGGGAACCAGTCTCTTGTAAGCGTACAAGTAATGTTGGTCCGGGCCGGTTCATCTCACAATACCGCTGAACCAAAACACGACCAAGGGTGGAAGCAATCTAAGCATCAACGCCCACAAACACTTTGTGCTCTACTCGAGATCTCATCTACACATAGACCTAGCTCATGATGCCACTACTGGGGAATGTTGCATGGGAAACAAAAAATTTCCTACGCACATGCAGATCTATCCATGGTGATGAGCATCGATGAGAGGGAGAGTGGATCTACGAACCCTTGTAGATCGCTAAGTGGGAAGCGTTAAGAAACGCGGTTGGTGTAGTCGAACGTCTTTGCGATCCAAATCGCTGAGCATCCCACGATCCAATCACAATCTGTCTCGCGAACTCATCACGATCCGTCCCACGATCTCATCACGATCCGTCTCGCGACCTCGATCACGGTCCTTCCGATCTATTGCCGACTGGAGGACACCTCCGCATTTAGCACACGTACAACTTGATGATGATATCCACCTTCTTGATCCAACAAGAGGGAGCGGAGAGGTATAAGAGTTCTCCGGCAGCGTGATGGCGCTCCAGCGATGGTGGTGGAGTTATTCTGGCAGGGCTTCGCCTAAGCACTGCAGAAATCCGATCTAGAGGAGAAACTATGCACTGGAGGAACGGGTAGCACGTGGCTGAAAACATAGTGCAAAAACCCTAAAACCTCCAGCATATATAAGAGGGATAGAGGAGAGGGCTTGGAACAAGGGCCAAGCCCTCCTAGCTTCGGCCGAAGGAGGAGGAGAGGAGGATTCCTCCTCCAATCCTAGTAGGACTAGGATTCCTCCCCTTTTTGCCTTTTTTGCCCTTTTCCCACTTTTCCCTTTGGGCTTTTCTTCCCAGCCTCATGGACCTTGTTTGGGACTTCCACCAGCCCACTAAGGGCTGGTATTCACTCTCCCACAGCCGATGTAGCCTCTTGGGTCGAAATATCCCTCCCGATGGTCTCCCGGTACACTACCGGCACTCCCGGTACACTACCGATGAGCCCAAAACTTTTCCGGCAACCAAAACAGGACTTCCTATTTATCAATCTTTACCTCCGGACCATTCCGGAGCTCCTCATGACGTCCAGGATCTCATCCGGGACTCCGAACAACCTTCACTCACCACCATACATAACTCTATACTACCGAAACATCACCAAACCTTAAGTGTGTAGACCCTGCGGGTTCGAGAAATATGTAGACATGAGCGAGACACCTCTACGGTCAATAACCAATATTGGGACCTGGATGCCCATATTGGTTCCTTAATATTCTACGAAGATCTTTATGGGTCGAACCTCTATGTCAAGGATTCAGTTAATCCCGTATGATGTTCCCTTCGGTATGTTACTTGCCCGAGATTCGATCGTCGGTATCTCCATACCTAGTTCAACCTCGTTAACGGCAAGTCTCTTTACTCGTTCCATAATACAAGATCCCGCAACTAACACTTTGGTCACATTGCTTGCAAGGCTTATTGTCATGTTGTATTACTGAGTGGGCCCTAAGATATCTCTCCGTCACACGGAGTAACAAATCCCAGTCTTGATCCATGCCAACTCAACAGACACCCTCGGAGATACCTGTAGAGCACCTTTATAGTCACCCAGTTACATTGCGACGTTTGATACACACAAGGCACTCCTCTGGTGTCAATGAGTTTCATGATCTTATGGTCATAGGAACATATACTTGACATGTAGAAAACAGTAGCAATAAACTGACACGATCATATGCTACGTTTGTAGTTTGGGTCTTGTCGTTGTTTTCTCACGACAGATGCCATGGGGTAGCTTATTGGTGGTGGTGGGGCCATAGGACGCCGATGGGCTCCGGGTGCGAGATTGGGCACAAGAAGGTGGAGACACGCGATGTACCCAGGTTCAGGGCCCTTCGTGGGAGGTAACACCCCTAGTCCTGCTTGGTTTCGTTGGATGGGTGGATATGTATACAAGGGTGCTCCTGGAGCTGATTCTAGAGGGGGAATAAGGAGCAGCCGACTCGTCTTCCCCGGCTGCTAGAGAGGCTATGAGAGTCTCCTCTGCGTGTGTGTGTGGTGAGAGGGTTCGTCCCTGTTGCATGGGGGGCTCGGGGGGTCTTATAGGCCAGCCCCCGACTCTTACAATATGTTTTAGGTACTTAGGCGGTGGGACCTGGCTGGCAGCTTCTCCGTGTGGCCAGAGGGCCCCACGGCTCATGGCGTTTCGTCGTGGGCGAGGCCTGCCAGCCGAGCGGTTCCATTCCAGCTGGGACCCACCGGCAGGCGCCACGATTGGTCTTCGCCCACCTGCCCCAGCACGGGCCGCCCGGGGAGGCGTCGCCTAGCGCCAGCCGACCGGGGTCTTTGGTAAGGCTGGCAGTACGGTCGCCACACCGGGACATGAACTCGAGTGGTGGAGGCCTGCCAGCACTATTCCCCTGCCCGGTCGCACTCACCAAGGTTAGCGGCCAGACGGGTGAACTGTAGCCATGCGGGACGGTGCATAAGCGATCACTATAGCCACGGGGTCGCCCTGTCCCGCCAGTCGCGTCATGTCGGCATACTCGTGGTCAGAGGGACGGGACAGGGCGTGTCTGTTCTCAAGTCAACGAAGGGGCCGGCTCTTGGGGAGCCGGCTGCTTGGCCAGCCGACCGAGGGTTCGTCCGTCTGCTTGGCCAGCCGGGCGAGTCACCAGCCGGGCCGGCTTTAGTTGCGCACTTTCCCGCCAGCCTTGTCTAGCCGGCTGCTTGGTTTCTTCTTCGAAGCACAAAGGGGAGAACCCCATTGCTTTAGCCTACCTAGGGGTATAATCCCCGTCAGTAGCCCCCGAAGCTGGCGGGGGTCCATGTCTGGCGGTTTGTGGGGAGCCGGCGGTTTCCCCTCAGCTTCTGCCCGCCTCTGGCTCAAAGGCGAAGGGGCAGTCGGGGCAGCCTGTTGACCCGATGCCTCGGGTTCCGGCACGTCGTTCTGGGGCGCGCTCCGGGACGTGACTCACCACACGGCGCGTAATGATGTGTTGGGCCCCGTGCATGCGGGGAGACAAGACGTCACCCAGGCTTAGCCTGCTAGGGCCTAGGCATAGCCCAATAGGCCTCGGGACCAGGGCGGAATCCTCTATGCCCCGAGGCGGCCATTACGGCCCGTAGCTTCACACTCGCGCGAGATTTCCGGGGAACGTGGGAGCATATGATCTCACGTCCCCGGTCGTGTCCTCCTCTATAAAAGGGAGGAGAGGGTAGGGAGCAGAGGTACCCGCACGCTGCTAGCCTCCTTGCTGCCGTTCTTGCCATTGCTTCCGCTGCTGCCGTTCTTGCCATTGCTTCCCCTGCTGCCGTTGCGCTCGAGCTCGCGCCCGCACCCGCACGCCGCTCCGCTGCCGAGATGGCCGACGGATGCGGGGGCACCTGGGGAGGCTCCTTTGTTGCCGACGCCGATATCGCCGAGCTGCGCAAAGTGCGGATGCTGCCGCCGCCTGAGTGGGTGGCCGCCCATGCCCCGGGCGGCGAGCTGGTGCCGGCGCGGTAGCCAGAGGAACGAGTGGTGTTCCTCTGGCACTTCTCCCGCGGCTTTGCGCTCCCGGTGAGTAATTTCTTCCGCCTATTCCTCGACACATTCGATCTTCAACCCCACAATCTCAGTCCCGAATCCATTTTGTACCTCTCCGCCTTCGTGGTGCTGTGCGAGGGGTACCTTGGGATCCTTCCTTTCCTTGGCCTCTTCAACGTGCTTTTCTACCTCAGGCCGTTGGTTAGCAATGCCTGCGGGGGCATGATAGTCTGCTGCCGCAGCGTTGCTCGCTTCCCCCTCTTGTTGATTGACTTCGTCAAGGGGTGGCACTGCACATTGTTCTACGTGAAGAACATTGACCCGGCGATGGACTACATCCGGCTACCGCCGTTCGAGGACCGACAGTCGTCCCAGCAGAATTGGCTGGCGTCGGCCCCACGAGGCATGGCTCTGGAGGAGCTGAGCCGGCTCAGGGAGCTGAAGAGCTTTGAGGGGCTGGTCGCTGCTGATCTGGTGGCAGCCTTCATATCATGCCAGGTGTCGCTTCCCCAGATGAGGCTACACCGGATCTGCGATATGTCCGGCTGGCACAACCCCTGCCAGCAGTCCACTGTGGAGCTGACGCCGGCTCAAGTGGCGAAGCGGGTGAACGCCCTTACGACATTCAAACTGAAGCCCGCTTCGTGGTCGTTTGGCATGGAGTCGTACGACCGCATCAACCAGCCCCCTAGTAAGTCTTCTGGTGGAAACTGTCGTCTTTTGCTTGGTATCCCCAGCCGGCAGTCGGCTGGAGAACTTATGATGGGGTGCTGACCACAGCGGCTGGTGCGACAGAATACCCCGGACGGCCCATATCGGCAAGTCTTCGAGGCGAAGCGGGCGGACTCTGACTCCCGGGACTTCCTAATGGGGGGTCCCGCGGAAGAGGGAGTGGACTCCTCCGGGGAGGCCGACGAGCCGGCGGAGCCGCGAGGCGGTGCTCCTAGTGGGGCCGGAGGGTCCGGAGGATCCGGAGCAGCCGGGGGACCCGACGGAGTGGGTCAGTTCCCTCTTGCCCCCACCATCCGTGATTGGATGGACGACGACAATGACGACGATGATGAGTTGATGATCATCGATGGACCTCCTCCTGCAGTGTGCCAGGACCGATGGAGAGAGGAGCGCCCACCTCGAGGCCCGGCCGACGAACCGGCCGGCAGGGCAAAGAGGTCAGCCCAGGAGGGGGCAGCGGCTCCATCGCCCGGCCCGAAGCGGGTCAAGGTGGATGCACGGAAGCCACCACTCCGCGCCAAGCGGGCCCTGCCCCTCGTCATCGCGTAAGTCCTCTACATTTCCTCCCATGCTTTTTTTTCTGTTTTTGCCTGGTGAGCCAGTCGATGACCGGAACTTGGACGCCGCAGCGACTCCCTCGAGCTCCAAGATGAGGGGGCGGCCGATGAGCCGGCGGATGCCACGAGTCGGCTGGCCTGCGAGCACTTGGCCACCCAACGGGAGGAGAAGAGGAGGCTCGCGGAGCTGTGAGCCTCCCGGTCCGGCACGTCGGGACGGGCAGCATGCTCCGGCACTTCAAGCGGCCGGCGGCGAAGGGGGGCAATCGAGCGACTGTGGGCCTCAAACTCGGCAGCGGAGTCCGCCCGCGTGTCGAGACCCCTCTCTAGCGAACCACAGGATGCAGCCACGGACCAGCCGCCGCCTCCGCCTATGCTAGTGGTGGCGACGGAGCCGGCCCCAGAGGCGACCCGGTCCGAGGCGCCGGAGATGACTCTGCCGGCCCATGGACCGGTCCATGAGGAGGTGCTGGTGGCGCCCGCAACCACGGAGGCGACGCCAGAGGTGCTACCGGAGGCGGCCGTCATGGAGGTGGAGCAGCACTCTGGAGCGGCTGACGTGCCGGAGTGGCCGGCAGGTGAGGCGGTGATGGCGCCAGGTGGGGGACCGGCAGGAGGCGACTCCGGGTCCCTTGCCGGTATCAACCTGCCCCTAGTGGGCGGGGCTACGATGAGCCCGGGCGGGAGCGGCGGCCGGGCCCGGAGGATCCTGTGGACGATGCAGGAGGTCAGCCGGGACTAGGAGGCACTGGCAAGCATGCCGGCCCTGCCGGCGCCCCTGGCAGGCGGCCCGGTCCCCTCCTTTGGGGATCTGGGGAGCGTCCTGGAGCGGTGCCGGCAGGAGCTGGTCCAGTTCATGGAGGCGGCCGACGCCGCCCTTCAGCGTGCCAAGGTAAGTCCTTCTTCTGTCTTGGATTTTCAAGTGGGGGCGCGCAAGCGCACCCACTGGGTGTAGCCCCCGAGATGCTGGCCCGCTGGCCGGCTGACAGACAGTCAGGCCGGATCTCCTTCGAGCGTGTTTCTTGACGTTCTCCCCCTTTGCGATAGGAGGGAGCCGCCCTGCGACAGAAGTTCTTCGCGGAGGCGGTCACCATTCACGACCACAGAAAGTATGGCTTCTACCGCCTGGAGGAGGAGCTGACCCGCATGTAAGGTAAGTTTGTACTTAGCGGGTGGGGGCGTTTAGCCCCAGGGGGTCGGCGGCTGCCGCCCGTTTGCTGATGTTGATCGTGTTATGCAGGCGAGATGGCCTCCCTTCGGGAGGAAAAGACCAGGATCACCTTCGAGCGGGACCAGTTGGCGTGGGGTGTCCAGGCGGCCATGCAGGAGACGGGACGGCTGGCTGCGCTGCTGGTCGATGGTGTGGCGACCCGCAATCGGCTCAAGTCCGAGGTGGCGAAGGAGGTGACGTCCCGGGAGGCGGCCGTTAAGGAGGCGGCTGACGCCGCCTTGAGGACCGCTGCCCTCCAAAGCGAAGTGACCGGCCTCGAGAAGTCACCCGAGGAGGTCAGGGGCTCTCTTGCCGCCTCGGAGGCGTCCTGGGCAGCTGAGCGGGCAGCGGCGCTCAACTTCGCCATCAATGAGGATGACGCGATCGAAGGTAAGCGCCCTTCTTTCTTTGGTTGGTTGCCTTTTTCTCGCTGTCTTTAGTGTTTCATCTGGCTTTCCTTTTCTTCTTTCCTTCTTCCCTTCAGTGCGGTTCCCGAAGACCCATCACCGTGCCGCCCGGGCTATTGATGAGCACCAGGAGCACCTCCGGGGGTACGGTCGCTCCATTGATGAGCACACCCCGTGGGACATGGACCAGATCGGGCTCGTCGTTGAGATTCGGATGACTCATCTCGAGCGGAGCGTGGAGCGGTTCAAGACCGCCGGCAAGAAAGTCATTGTCACGCTCTGGCCGGACCACGGAGGGGCCCCGATGCACTACGTGGCCCAATGGCTTGAGCACGCCATCTCCCGCCTCGAGGCCTAGACGGCCTTGGCCGCCCGAGCCGGAGCACAGATGGCACTCCGTTTTGTTACTTCGTGGAACCGGGGGGTAGACTTTGCCCCACTGGCAATGATGCGGGACGTGCCAGCCGCGAAGCGGGAGGCCCGTGAGCCGGCTCTTGTCCAGCAGGAAAACGAACTTGCGTCGTATGTCGACGCGGATGAGTTCCTCCTGCCCCTTGGTGAAGACGGTGAGCTGCTACTCGAAGACTTCTTCGGATTCACCCAAGGCCCGGACGACGCCGAAGTCACCGACGAGAGCACTGACTCGAGTGGCGAGACGGTAGAGACCGAGGACGCCCCTGCGAAGGGCAAGGCGGTCGACCCGAAGGCCACAAGCACCTCGGGGACGAGGACTGTGCCGCCTCTCGACGTACCGGCTAGAGGCGCACCGGCTGGCGACGTGACGGTGGCTTGAGCCCCCGGGCATCTTTCTATTTTACCTTCTCTTTTACCTGCATTTTTGAACTTGGATTCGATCCACCCACTGGGGGTGTGCATGTAATGAACTAAATGCCGGCTGTGGGCCAGTTTATTTTATGTTATGAATACTTGTGTTTCTTCCCTTGTGAATCTTGTCGCCTCAATCTTACGCCCCCTCTTTTTTCCTCGCCCGCCATGATTCTTAGTATTTCTACTCCGTTTCCCCTTTGGCTTTGGCCCCGCCAGCCGGACAGCCGGGTGCCGGTCTGTGGCTGGGTCGGGGCGCCCGCCTCGAGGGAGCCATTTCAAAACTTAGGAATCGTGGAGGGTTTTTTCGGGGTAAGTGAGGCAGCTAGAGATGCGGCAAGGATTCGGTCGGGCCTAGAAAGAATCCATTCCCGTTTCGACCTTTGGTGCGAGCCGAACCTTGCCGCCCCAAGGCCCCGTAAGCCGAACAGCTGGGTGCCGGTCTGTAGCTGGTAAGGGTGGGGAGGCTTGGCCGGCTCGCATTACTTGGTCGTTTTTGCGGAGAGATACTTCTAGGTCTAGCCGGCTAGCCCACGGGCCTGGGAGCCGGACCGGGGAGCCGGTGAGCATCCAAAGCTTCTGAGTAACACAAAATGGGGCGCGTCCCAAGAGCCGGCTTGGGACGCCCATTGCATTCATAAGCCCAAAAGGACAAGGATACATACATAAATTGGTTCTTCTTAGCAGTAGAACGGGCGTAGGAGTGTCGTGTTCCCCAGACGCTCCGTTTCTTCCCCGGAGGTGTCTCTCTTGCGCTTTTGTGGCTTTTGGGCGTCTATTAGATAGTACGCGTTGTTGTGCAGTGCCTTGATGATGATGAACGGGCCCTCCCATGGGGAGGACAGCTTGTGCGTACTGGCGATTCGTTGGATCAGCCTAAGGACCAGGTCCCTCACGCGGAACGAGAGCATCCGGATCCACTTGATGTGGTAGTGCCGGAGCTTCTGTTGGTAGATCGCCGTCTGGCTCAAGGCTAGCTCACGAGCCTCCTTGAGCAGGTTGACGCCGTCTTCTCTTGCCTCCTTGGCATCCTTCTCCGTGTAGAGGGCAACCCGAGGCGAGTCGAAATCGACGTCGGTTGGGATGATCGCCTCGGACCCGTACACAAGGAAGAACGGGGTGTAGCCGGTTGACCGGTTCGGGGTGGTCCTGAGCCTCCATAGGACGGCTGGCAGCTCGTCGATCCAGCAGCCGGCCGACCTGACCAGCGGCGTCACGAGCTGGGGCTTGATGCTGGACAGGATGAGGCCGTTTGCCCTCTCGACCTGGCCGCTTGATTGTGGATGAGTGACAGAGGCCAGGTCGAGCCGGATCCCTTGCTTGGAGTAGAAATGCGCGAGCGTGCCTTTGGCAAAGTTTAGCCATTGTCGGTGATGATGCTGTGGGGAACGCTGTAGCATACCGTAATGTCATCTATGAACCGGACGGCCGTGGGGCCGTCCAGCTACTTGATTGGTCGCGCCTCGATCCACTTGGTGAATTTGTCCACCGCCACTAGTTAGTGCATCATGCCGCCTCGAGCGGTTTTGAATGGGCCCACCATGTCCAGCCCCCAAACGGCAAACAGCCATTAGAGAGGGATGGTTTGGAGGGCCATCGCCGGCAGGTGGCTTTGCGAGCTGAAGCGTTGGCAGCCCTCGCACTCATCGACCAATTTCTCGTCCGCCTCGTCAGGCCAGTCGAAGCTGCTTGGCCTCTTGGTTTGACCCGCCTCGATGAGAGCCATCTTGCAAAGGAGCCCGTAGAGAGGCAGAGCCTTCTCCCCCAGCTGGCTGATGAACCGGCTGAGCGAGGCAAGGCAGCGAGTGAACTTTTGGACGTCGCGGAGCCAGGTTAGCTTCGGCATGCACTCGATTGCGCGGATCCTCTCAGGGTTTGCTTCGATGCCGCGGGCGGACATGAAGAAACCCAAGAGTTGTCTGGCGGGAACGTCGAAGACGCACTTCTCTGGGTTGAGCTTGATCTTGTATTCGCGCAAGTTTGAGAAAGTTTCCCGGAGGTCGTCTAGGAGGCTGAAATGCTTCTTGGTTTTGATGACGATGTCGTCGACGCAGACGTGGATGTTCCTTCCTATCTGAGGCAGGAGGCACTTTTGCATGCACCGTTGGAAGGGGGTGCGTGCGTTCTTCAGGCCGAAGGACATGGTGATATAGCAGTACGCCCCAAAGGGCGTGATGAAGGAGGTCTTGAGCCGGTCTTCTGGGACTAGCTTGATTTGGTGGTAGCCGGAATAGGTGTCCAAGAAGGATAGCAAGTCGTAGCCGGCCATGGAGTGGATAACTTGATCGATCCGCGTTAGGGCGAATGGGTCCTTGGGACATGCCTTGTTTAGGCTGGTGTAGTCGATACACATGCACCAGGTCTTGTTCTTCTTTAGCCCTCGGACTGGGTTGACCAGCCAGTCCGGGTGGAACGCTTCCATGATGAACCCGGACACGAGCAGCCAGGCGATCTCCTCTCCAATGGTGCGCCACTTCTCCTCGGAGAAGCGGCGTAGGGGTTGCTTGACCGTCTTGACGTCCGGTCGGACGTGTAGTTTGTGCTTGGCGAACTTCCTCGGAACTCCTAGCATGTCCTTGGGGGACCACGTGAAGATGTCTTGATTCTCACGGTGGAAGTCGACAAGCTCGCCTTCCTATTTGTTGTTGAGGCGGGAGCTGATCATGACGCACTGAGCCGGGTTGGTCGGGTCGAGCAGGATTTTCTTGGTGTCCTTGGATGGCTGGAAGGAGGCCTCACCAGTGGACTACGAGGGAGGTGCTGGCACGGCCGTCTGGCTGGCGGCAAGGGCCATGAGCCGGTCGAGCTGGCACTTCTCCTTGGTAATTTCCAGGGCCTCGGCCAGCCGGTTGCCGTCTCGAGCGCATTCGAGCGACATGTTGTAGTCGCCCATGACGGTGATGATTCCCTTGGGTCCTGGCATCTTGTGCTTGAGGTAGGCGAAATGCGAGACCGCCATGAAGGTGACTAGAGTCGGCCGGCCCAGAAGTGCATGGTAGGGGCTTGCAAGGTCCACGACCTCGGACAACACTGGCTCGCGGCGGAAGTGGCCGGGTCCGCCGAAAAGGACATCGAGCATGATCTTGCCCACAGGGGAGCAGGACTTTCCAGGCACGATGCCATGGAAAACCGTCTGGCTCACCTGCAGATCTTCTATCTTCAGCCCTAGTTTGTGCATCGTATCGAGGTGGAGGATGTTGATGCTGCTACCACCATCTATCAGCACCCGCATGAAGCGGTAGGCCCGATCCTTGGTGGCAATGGTGGGGTCGAGGACCAAGGCGTAGCTGCCGGGATTCGGCATCACAGTGGGATGGTCGGCCTGGCTCCACATGACCAGCTTCTCCAACCAGTGAATGAACTGGAGAGCAGCCGGCATCGTGGCGTCAACCTCATGGCGGAGCCGGCGCTCCGCGTGCTTACCCGTCTCTTCACTGGTGAAGACGACGTAGCAACTGTTTTGGTTGGGGTATTGGTCGACTAGGCGACCGTCTTTTTGGGACGTTGCTGGCGCCGGGGCGGCAGCTTGGGCCGGGGCCGGAGCGTGGGCTGGCAGCGCGCGAGGATCCGGAAGGCCGTCTCCTTGGTCCAATCGCTATGAAAAGCTGCACTGCCAGAGCGTGTGCGTGGAGGGCTTGGCCCCCGAGTGGTTCTTGCATGGAAGATCAAGCATTTGCTCGAAGGTGAGCTTCGGCTGCCAGGCAGCCTTGCCGGTGCGCTGGCACTGGCCGAAAGACAGGGTAGCCCCCTCCTGATCCTCGACAGTGTTGACCTGCCGGCTCTCGTAGTGGGGATCCGGCTGGTCGTTCTTGCGCTTGTTGCTTTGTGGATGCCGGTTGTCGGCACCCGGCCGGGCCAGTGCCGGCATTGTCGTCGCCTTGGCCGGCGGGGTCGTCTTGACCCGGATGGCTGAGTCAGCCGTGGCGTACTTGTCCGCCTTGGTCATGAGCTCGGCCAGTGTGGCCGGCTCAGAGCACATGAGCTTGTGCTTGAGAGGGGTGCCATCCCAGCATACCTCGATGAAGTATTGCACGGCTTGCACCTCGTGCACCCCCTCGCATGAGTTGTGGAGCTCGGTCCATCGAGTGAGGTAATCACTGAGGGATTCGTCGGCCCCTGAACGCTGATGGCGAGTTCACGGAGCCGGCCGGGTCGCTTGTCGGTGCCGGTGAAGTTGCGGACGAAGGCGTTCTCGAAGTCCGTCCAGGTGTTGATGTTGTCGGCCGCCAGGCTGTTAAGCCAGGTGCGGGCCGAGCCGATGAGCATGAGGGGGGCATAGTGGACGGCCACGCGCTTGTTCCCCCTAGTGATGCCCATCGCGGTGGTGTAGTCGATCAGCCAGTCCTCGGGCTTGGCGGCCCCGTTGTACTTCCGGGTGTCCTTCAGGAACGGCTCGGTGCGGATCAGGGGCCAAAGCAAGCCAGGCCGATCGAGCCCTCCTCCTCGAGGAGGGCGGATTGCATGAGTTGGTCGATGTGGTTGCGCGCATCGTCCTTACTGTTGGGGACGCGTGGTCCGAGACGGGCTGAGAGCTTGGGACGGATGGCAGGAGGCGTTGATTGCTGCGACCCACGTCGCGGGGGCGGCGTGTGCTCCCGGCTGCGCCGGCTGCCGATGCTTCGTGGTAGCGGCCGCTGCGAGGCTGCTCGTTGGTGCGCCGGCTGCTAACAACCGTCTGTTCACTCCCCGGCGGCTGAGAGGGCCGAGGGTTGTGCGCCTCGACCAGGCGGCTGGAGACGCGAGGGGAACAGGAGTACTGGGCTGCCTGGCGGCCGGCGGTTCCCGTGCCCTCTCGCTCGGGCCGGAGGCCTTCAGCGGCGGTGCCGCCTGGCACGAGCTGATGCTACTGTTCCTCAGCAGCATTGATAAGCTCTTTGATGTGGCGCTCATGGGTGGCGTGCTCTTCGCCCTCCAAGGTGTCCAGTTCCTCGTAGGCCACCTTCAGGGCCCGCAGGTTTGCTGCGGGGGTGTCGTAGACGGGCATTTTGCCGTCGAGGATCTCGGTGACCATGCGGCCGCGGTCTCCCATGGCCCCACGCCGGCTGGGCTTGGCGCCAGCCGGAGTAAGACCGTAAGCGGAAGCATACTCCCGCTACGCCGCCTCCATGAGGGCGGTGGCATCCTCGAAGAGCATGCGATGGGCCGCCTCGAGGTCAGCCACGGTGGCATCGGGGTTTGCCGCCGAGGCGATCGGGGTGCTTAAGACCCGGAGGGCCGCACCGACCGGGTCAGACGTGCCGACACGGGAGGCGGAAGCGGTAGTCGCTACCCACGCCCATTCGGAGGCGGTGGAGGAGGTGATGGCCATCCCCCCTCATGATCGTGGGACCTGCTGGGGCGGGCCACTACAAGCACGCCCACGGCTATGGGAGGGGTGGCGCAGACGAGCACCCCCGCGGGGTACTCACCCGCGGCCAGAGCCTAGGTAAGGCTGAGCCTGCCAAAGCTCTCGGTGAGTGCGTCGATGCCAGCCGCTAGGCCATCAAAGTTGCCCGCAGGGCTTGCTGCGGCAAGCCCCATGAGCCCCCCACGGTTTTGCCGGGCCGAGGGGCAACGGGAGGGAATGGCAAGAGGTCCCGCCCGGAGCTTGAACACGAACAGCGCCATGGATGGCCCCACGGTGGGCTCCAACTGTCGTCGTTGTCTCACGACAGATGCCATGGGGTGGCTTATCGGTGGTGTTGGGGCCATAGGATGCCGATGGGCTCCGCTTGTGAGATTGGGCACAAGAAGGTGGAGACACGCGATGTACCCAGGTTCGGGGCCCTCCGTGGGAGGTAACACCCCTAGTCCTGCTTGGTTTCATTGGATGGGTGGATAGGTATACAAGGGTGCTCCTGGAGCTGATTCTAGAGGTGGAAGAAGGAGCAGCCGGCTCGTCTTCCCCCGCTGCTAGAGAGGGTATGAGAGTCTCCTATGTGTGTGTGTGTGTGGTGAGAGGGTTCCTCCCTGTTGCATGGGGGGCTCGGGGGGTTTTATAGGCCAGCCCCCCAGCTCTTACAATATGTTTTAGTTACTTGGCCGGTGGGACCCGGCTAGCAGCTTCTCTGCCTGGCCAGAGGGCCCCACGGCTCGTGGCGTCTCGTCGTGGGCGGGGCCTGCCAGCCGAGCGGTTCCATCCCAGCTGGGACCCGCCGACAGGCGCCGCAATTGGTCCTCGCCCACCTACCCCGACACGGGCCGCCCGGGGAGGCATCGCCTAGCGCCAGCCGGCCGGGGTCTTTGGTATGGCCGGCGGTACGGTCGCCACACCGGGACAGGCACCCGAGTGGCGGAGGCATGCCGGCATTGTTCCCCCGCCTGGTCGCACTCACCGAGGACAGCGACCGGACGGATGAACTATACCCATGCGGGACGGTGCGTAAGCGACGACTGTACCCACAGGGTCGCCCCGTCCTGCCAGTCGCGTCGTGTCGGCGTACTCGTGGTCAGAGGGACGGGACAGGGCTTGTCCGTCCTCAAGTCAACGAAGGGACCGGCTCGTGGGGAGCTAGCTGCTTGGTCAGCCGACCGAGGGTTCGCCCAGCTGCTTGGCCAGCTGGGCGAGTCGCCAGCCAGGCCGGCTTTAGTTGCACGCTTTCCCACCGGCCTTGTCCAGTCGGCTGCTTGGTTCCTTCTTTGAAGCAAAAAGGGGAGAACCCCATTGCTTTAGCCTACCTAGGGGTATAATCCCCGTCAGGTCTTGTCCATCACATCTTTCTCCTAATGATGTGATCCCGTTACCAAATGACATCTCATGTCCATGACCAGGAAACCAAAGCCATCTTTGATCAATGAGCTAGTCTATTAGAGGCATACTAGGGACCTGGTGTTGTCTATGTATCCACACATGTATCTGAGTTTCAAATCAACACAATTATAGCATGGATAATAAACGATTATCATGAACAAGGAAATATGATAATAACTAATTTATTATTGCCTCTAGGGCATATTGCAAACACTTTGTCCTTGGCAAGGGCCATCCGGACTCCTTTGAGGCAGGAGGAGTGCTTGACGGCGTCGAGGCGGGGCGGGGCAGCAATCAGTTGTTGCACCAGGTTGAAGTAACTTCCTGGGAGTGGATCGCCGGGCCATAAGCGGATGTAGAGGTCCTTGATGGCCGGGTCCGCCATCTGGTGCAACTCCATCAGCTATTTCAGCTGCTCCACCAGAAGAGGAGGATGCTCAGGGGTTCCGAACAGTGCCCAGAATGTCCGAGCTTCATCTTCCTCTCCCCACGAGGCGAGCAGCTGATTGGCGTCCCCGAATACGCACTTTAGGGACTACGGCTTACTCGGATATCTCCTTGGCTTGGCGAACTTGTTCCTCGAAGAACCGTCCATCCACCCACTCCTTCAGGAGATCGGACTTCATGGTGGACAGTTCGGCCGAGATAGCCTTATTCTTTTGCTCCAAGGCCTCGCACTTTTTTCTAGCGTCCTTCAGCTCATCTTGTTTCTTTGCCACACGAGCCTGATGTTTATCACTGGTGGCTCCTAGGGAGGAGAGTGTGGTGGCCTCTTCTTTGGCCTCCGCTTTCTTCATGGCTGCTTCAGCTTTGGCACGTTGCAGCTCGGCGTTGAGCTTTCCGATCTCTTTCTACGAAGCTGCAACATGAGAAAACTTATATCAAAACAATCTGTATTGACAGTATTCGGGGGAAAGTATTCAGATTTTTGGACTTACCCTGTGCCTCATCGAACCTCTTGTTGAGGGCTTCCACCTCATCCTCGGAGAGCTTGAGCTTCTGATGTAGCTCGTCCAGCTCGACGCCATTTTTGGTCAATGCGGATGACGAAGCCTACATTACACATACAATGCATACATCACATCGGCACTCACTTCCCGAACTATAGATATGACCCCTAGGCGAGTTTGTTCACCTCACCTAGGGCTCGGGGGTTGCCATGTATACAATATGACTAAATAAAAATATTAGCAAAAACATCGGGCGACCTACTTGAAAGCCCGCAAGGAGACCTTTGAAGGCCCCCTTCAGTCCGTTGTCAACGGACTGGACGCTTTGTACTACCACACGCATAAGGGTGCGGTGATCCTCGGGGATGGACACGCTCGAGAAAGCCTCCTCCATGGTCGACCACCTGTTGGTCGGCGGTGCCGGGGATGATCGGATCTCCCAATCACACACCGGGGATCGGACCGGTGCCTCCGGAGGTACAGTGCGCTCCGGACATGTCCTCAGAGGGGACTGATTGCTCATCTGTCCGGCCTCCTTGATGTCCAGACAGGGCATTGCCTTGGCCATGATGCTTTCCCCTCGCCCCTTGTGTCCACCTCCATTGGAGTAGGCTGAGATGACACCTCTACGACGTCCTTCGGGCACTTGGAGTGGTGGGGTGTGATGCGTCCCCACTCTCCACCAGTTTGGTGGGTAGGGTCTCCCCGTCCGATTTTACCTCGATGGGGATAACGCGTGATGGACTATTGGACCAATAACCTGCGTGTTAGCAATCTCTGAATCTACTAGCTATAGGTAGAAGGGTCTTCGGATCCTAATCTAGATGAATGGGGCTTGACCCTTAGGTTCCTTCGTGGAACATCCTCAGGGTCTTTGGACATGGAGCTCGAGTCCGAGATGTCGTCGAACAGGACCATCCGCACTAGCCGCACCCTCTTTGGTGCAGGAGAAACTGCCTGCCCTGGGGCGTCCGAAGACGCTGCTCTCTTCTTGGCATGGGGGAAATTGCCTATGCCCCTTGCTCTCGACCTCCTCCTCCTCTTCCTTCCTCCTCTACAGCCTCCTCCTGATTTGAGGAGGCGGGGGTGTCTTCGGATGCAGGATCAGGCTGGACCTTGATGCGAAGGCCAGCCTGACCTGGTTTCTTCTTCTTCACCTTCTTCGTGGGAGCCTCGTCAGGCTTCTCCGCGAGCATCCTGGCTAGCAGCCCGTTCCTCTCGTCTTCAGGCTAAGCAGCTGGACTACTGATGTTGATGGCTTTGTTCAGCCACCTCTGCATAAAAAGATCAAACACGGGGTTATGGATCTTCTACATAATAAGGCCGACCAAGCTAGGGTGTATTGTACCTCGGAATCTGGCTTGGTGGCATGCAGGCCCTTGTCCTCCTCCTCGGCTGGCCAACTCTTCATTTATTTGAAAAACGCCTTCCACGGCTTCTCTCACATAGTGCGGAAGAGGTTCTGGACTGTGGGCATGGCTTCGAGTTTTCGAGCCCACAGGGGAGTGTCCTGGCGTTCACAGGGGAGGATGCGTGTTCGTAGCATCACCTGGACCACATCGGGAAGCTTGGTGCCGTCCTCGACCAAGGAACGGATGCGCTTCTGCAGATCGGTCACCTCCTTGCTTGATTCCCATACAAGGCCCTTTTCGAGCCATGAAGCCAATCTGGTCGGGGGACCGGATCTGAATGCGGCGGCGGGGTGCTGACCTTCTTCTTGTGGTTCGGTGATATCGAGCCACTCCTTTCGCCACCCCTTGATGGTGTAGATGAGAGTGCCAGACGGCCACCCAACGAGGGTGAGTTTGTCGATGACGGCCCTACCGTAGTCGGCGTGCATGCCGATGATGCACTTCGGCTTGATGTTGAATACCTACAGCCAGAGCCCGAAGTGCAGCTCCATATGCAGGAAGGCCTCGCAGACGAGGATGAAGGCTGAGAGGTGCATGATGGAGTTTGGTGGGAGGTCGTGGAAGTCGAGACCGTAGAAGAACATTAACCCCGTAACGAAGGGATGGAGTGGGAAGCTGAAACCCCTAATGAAGTGGGGGATGAACACCACCCGCTGGCCTGGCTTGGGGGTGGGGATCACTTGGCCCTCCTCCGCTGCGCGATGAGGGATGTTGGTGGGGAGGTAACCGGCCTTCTTGAGGCCAAGTATGTCTTGATTGGTGACTGTGGAAGCTTCCCACTAGCCATTGGAGCCCGCCATTGCTGAGCTCGGGAGCGAGGGTGGAGAAATCTAGATCTGTGCTCTGGAGGCGCAAGGGAATAGGAGGCGGAGAAGTCGAACGGAGAGCATGAAAGGCCTTTGGGGTTTTCTTTCTCCTTTTATCAAGTTCGGTGATTCGGGATACCCTTGCTGCGTCGTGAATCCCTCCACTTCCCGAGACGCGCGAGCCATTGCGTGTGCATGATTAAGTATATCATGTACAAAACGGGACGATCGACATGTTGATGGATCGTGTGGATGGAACGGCCTCGAACCACGCATCGAGTGCCTGTAGCTGTCCAATCGGTCGTGGTGGGCTATGACCTTTTGTCAGAGAGGTTGTTAGGAAACATTACCTTTCTCCCACTGACATTTGGCCTTCAAAGCCAACTTATCTCACTGAATTCGGACATGCCACTATGCGGAAAACTACTTATCATCAGAGGTCGAACTATGGTTTGGCGGGAAGGAACTCACCTCGCGTGCCGAAGACTCTGTTCGCGAAGCAATTGGAGTTGAAAACCCTTGGCGTTGGAGGCAAGTTCGGGGGCTACTGAGGTAATCCTGGACTAGGGCGTCCTCAGATAGCCGACCTGTTGTTTATGGGCCAGACTATGTGGGCTACTTGCCGAACACTTGATGATTTGAAGGCCCAGTTTCTAGGATGGAAGCTTCGAGGAGCACGGCTTGCGCTCCACATTTGATGTAGTAAATAAGCACGTTTATCTCGTCGGCATGTAACCGACCATGTGTAAACCCTAGGCCTCCTCGGTATCTATATAAGTCGGAGGGTTTTAGTGTGTTGAGATAGAACAACTCATCTAGGGTTAGACATACAATATCGAGGTAGATCAACTCTGTAACCCCTTACACCATCAATACAATCTAGCAGGACATAGGTTATTACCTCCATTGGAAGGCCCGAACCTGGGTAAACTCGTGTCCCCTTCATGTCCTGTTACCATTGATCCTAGTCTCATAGTTTGGGACCCCTGCTCGAGATCTGCCTGTTTTGACACCGACAACATCCCACTCCACCCCTTTGTCAGGGGGCTAATGTTCTTCTACGGACTCGACTTCCATGACCTCTCGTCAAACTCCATCATGCACATTTCGGTGTTAATCCTCGTCTGCGAGACCTTCCTATGCATCAAGCCGCACTTCACGCTCTCGCTACAGGTCATCAACATCAAGACGAAGTGTGTCGGCAGCCAGCACGCAGACTGCGGTGGGGTAGTCATCGGCAAGCTCGCTTGCGTCGGGCGGCCATCGGGCACCTTCATTGACACCATCAAGGGATGGAAAAAGGAGTGGTTCTATGTCACAACCACGAGAAGAGGGACAACTCTCTGGCGCTGGATTCAGATCTGGTCCCCCCACGAGACTGGCTTCATGGTCTAAAAAGGGCCTGGTCTAGGGATTGGGCAAATAGGTGACCGATCTGCAGAAGCGCCTCCAGTCCTGTCATTGTTTTCTCACGACAGATGCCATGGGGTGGCTTATCGAAGGTGTTGGGGCCAAAGGACGCTGATGAGCTCCGGGTGCGAGATTGGGCACAAGAGGTGGTGACACACGATGTACCCAGGTTTGGGGCCCTCCGAGGGAGGTAACACCCCTAGTCCTGCTTGGTTTTGTTGGATGAATGATCAAGTATACAAGGATGCTCCTGGAGCTATGTCTAGAGGAGGAAGAAGGAGCGGCCGGCTCGTCTTCCTCCGCTCTTGGAGGGGGTACGAGAGCTTCGTGGGTGTGTGTGTGTTCTTCTGCTCGTGGATTCGATCCACCGTCCTTCTCCTTGCATGGGGGGCTCGGGGGGTTTTATAGGTCAACCCCCCGGCCCTTATAATATGTTTTAAGTACTTGGGTGGAGGGACCCGGTTTGCAGCCTCTCCGCCGGGCGAGAGGGTCCCCCTGCTCCCGTCGTCTCGTCGTGGGCAGGGCCCGCCGGCCGAGCGGTACCATCCCTGTTGGGGCCTGCCGGCAGGCACCGCGATTGGCCCTCGCCCACCTGCCCCGGCACGGGTTGCCCAGGGAGGCGTCATTTAGCGCCAGCCGGCCGAGGTCTCCGATACGTCTGGCGGCACTGTAGCCATGCCAGGATAGGCAATCGAGTGGCGAAGGCGTGCCGGCACTGTTCCCCCGCCCGGTCGCGCTCACCGGGGTCAGCGGCCCGGACGGTTGATCTATAGCCATGCAGGACGGGGCGTATGCGACCACTGTAGCCATAGTGTCGCCCGTCCAGCCAGTCGCGTCGCGTCATTGTACTTGCGGACAAAGGGACGGGACGGGGCGCTTGCGGACAAAGGGACGGGACGGGGCGTGTCTTTCCCAAAGTCAATGGAGGGGGCCGGCTCGTGGGCAGCCGACTACTTGACCAGCCGGCCGAGGGCCCGCCTGGCTACTTGACCAGCCGGGCGAGGCGCTAGTCAGGGCCGGCTTGCATTGCGCGTGCTCCAGTCGGCCTTGTCCGGCCGGTCACTTGGTTTTTCTACGAAGTGGATAGGGGAGCACCCCATTGCTTTGGCCTACCTAGGGGTATAAACCCCATCAGTAGCCCCTGAAGCCGGTGGGAGCCCACGTATGGCGACAGTGGGGAGCCGGCGGCTTCCCTTTAGCTCCGCCCGCCTCCGGCTCGAAGACTGAGGGGCAGCCGGGTCAGTCGTCGAACCCAACGCCTCGGGTTCCGGAGCACCGTTCCGGGACGTGCACCGGCACGCGACTCGCCACGTGAATCGCCACGTGTCTCGTCGATCTAGCAGCCGTCCGACCTGACCAGCGGTGTCACGACCTGGGGCTTGATGCCGGACAGGATGAGGCCGTTTGCCCTCTCGACCTGGCCGCTTGATTGTGGATGAGTGATAGAGGCTAGGTCGAGCCGGATCCCTTGCTTGGAGCAGAAATGCGCGAGCGTGCCTTCGGCAAAGTTGGTGCCGTTGTCGGTGATGATGCTATCGGGAACGCCGTAGCGTACTGTAATGTCATCTATGAACCGGACGGCCGTTGGGCCGTCCAGCTACTTGATTGGTCGCACCTCGATCCACTTGGTGAATTTGTCCACCGCCACTAGTAAGTGCGTCATGCCACCTCGAGCGGTTTTGAATGGGCCCACCATGTCCAGCCCCCAAACGGCAAAGGGCCATGAGAGAGGGATGGTTTGGAGGGCCATCGCCGGCAGGTGGCTTTGCGAGCTGAAGCGTTGGCAGCCCTCACACTCATCGACCAATTTCTCGTCCGCCTCGTCAGGCCGGTCGAAGATGCCTAGACTCTTGGTTTGACCAGGCTTGATGAGAGCCGTCTTGCGAAGGAGCCCGTAGAGAGGCAGAGCCTTCTCCCCTAGCCGGCTGACGAATTGGCTGAGCGAGGCAAGGCAGCCGGTGAACTTATGGACGTCGCGAAGCCAGAGCGGCTTGGGCATGTGCTCGATTGCGTGGATCCTCTTGGGGTTTGCTTCGATGCCGCGGGCGGACATGAAGAAACCCAAGAGTTGTCCAGCGGGAACGCCGAAGACGCACTTCTCCGGGTTGAGCTTGATCTTGTATTCGCGCAAGTTTGCGAAAGTTTCTCGGAGGTCGTCGAGGAGGCTGAAATGCTTCTTGGTTTTGATGACGATGTTGTGGGCACAAACGTGGACGTTCCTGCCTATCTGAGGCAGGAGGCACTTTTGCATGCACCATTGGAAGGTGGCGCCTGCGTTCTTCAGGCCGAAGGACATGGTGATGTAGCAGTACGCCCCAAAGGGCGTGATGAAGGAGGTCTTGAGCCAGTCTTCCGGGTCTAGATTCAATTGGTGGTAGCTGGAATATGTGTCCAAGAAGGATAGCAAGTCGTAGCCGGCCGAGGAGTCGATAACTTGATTGATCCGCAGCAGGGCGAATGGGTCCTTGGGACATGCCTTGTTTAGGCTGGTGTAGTCGATACACATGCGCCAGGTCTTGTTCTTCTTCAGCACCAGGACTAGGTTGGTCAGCCAGTCCGGGTGGAACACTTCCATGATGAACCCGGCCGCGAGCAGCCAGGCGATCTCCTCTCCTATAGTGCGCCGCTTCTCCTCGGAGAAGCGGTGTAGGGGTTGCTTGACCGGCTTGACGTTTGGCCGGACGTGTAGTTTGTGCTCGGTGAACTTCCTCGGAACTCCTGGCATGTCCTTGGGGGACCACGTGAAGATGTCCTAATTCTCACGGAGGAAGTCGACGAGCTCGCCTTCCTATTTGTTGTTGAGGCGGGAGCCGATCATGACGCATTGAACCGGGTTGGCCGGGTCGAGCGGGATTTGCTTGGTGTCCTTGGATGTCGGGAAGGAGGCCTCACCAATGGATTGCGAGGGAGGGTCTGGCACGGACGGCTGGCTGCCGGCGAGGGCCACGAGCCGGTCGAGCTGGCGCTTCTCCTCGGTGATTTCCAGGGCCTCGGCCAGCCGGCTGCCGTCTCGAGCGCGTTTGAGCGACATCTTGTAGTCGCCCTTGACGGTGATGATTCCCTTGGGGCCTGGCATCTAGAGCTTGAGGTAGGCGAAATGCGGGACTGCCATGAAGTTGACTAGAGTCGGCCGGCCCAGAAGTGCGTGGTAGGGTCTTGCGAGGTCCACGACCTCGAACAACACTAGCTCGCGGCGGAACTGGCCGGGTCCGCCAAAAAGGACGTCGAGCATGATCTTGCCCATAGGGGAGCAGGACTTTCTAGGCATGATCCCATGGAAAACTGTCTGGCTCGCCTGCAAATCTTCTATCTTCAGCCCTAGTTTGTGCATCGTATCGAGGTAGAGGATGTGGATGCTGCTACCACCATCTATCAACACCCGCATGAAGCGGCAGGCCCGATCCTTGGTGGCGATGGTGGTGTCGAGGACCAAGGCGTAGCTACCGGGATTCGGCATCACAGCGGGATGGTCGGCCTGGCTCCACGTGACCAGCTTCTCCAACTAGTGCATGAACTAGAGAGCTGACGGCATGGTGGCGTTAACCTCACGGCGGAGCCGGCGCTCCGCGTGCTTGCCCATCTCTTCACTGGTGAAGACGACGTAGCAACCGTTTTGGTTGGGGTATTGGTCGACTAGGCGACCGTATTTTTGGGGCGTTGTCGGCGCCGGGGCGGCATATTGGGCCGGGGCCGGCGCGCGGGCTGGCAGCGCGGGAGGATCCGGAAGGCCGTCCCGCCAGGCCAATCGCTGTGAAAAGCTGCACTGCCGGAGCGTGTGCGTGGAGGGCTTGGCCCTCGAGTGGTTCTTGCATGGAAGATCGAGCATTTGCTCGAAGGTGAGCTTCGGCTGCCAGGCAGCCTTGCCGGTGCGCTGGCGCTGGCCGGAAGACAGGGTAGCCGGCTCCGGATCCTCGACAGTGTTGACCTGCCGGCTCCGACTGGTCGTTGTTGCGGTTGTTGCTTTGTGGCTGCCGGTTGTCGGCAGCCAGCCGGGCCGGTGTCGGCATTGTCGTCGCCCTGGCTGGCGGGGCCGTCTTGACCCGGATGGCCGAGTCGGCCGTGGCGTACTTGTCCGCCTTGGTCATGAGCTCGGCCAGCGTTGCCGGCTCGGAGCACATGACCTTGTGCTTGAGAGGGGTGCCATCCCAGCATCCCTCGATGAAGTATTGCACAACTTGCACCTCGTGCACCCCCTCGCATGAGTTGTGTTGCTCGGTCCATCGAGTGAGGTAATCACTAAGGGATTCGTCCGGCCCCAGAACGCACATGGCGAGTTCACGGGGCCGGCGGGGGTCGCTTGTAGGTGCCAGTGAAGTTGTGGACGAAGGCCTCCTCGAAGTCCGTCCAGGTGTTGATGTTGCCGGCCGCCAGGCTATTAAGCCAGGTACGGGCCGAGCCGATGAGCTTGAGGCGGGCATAATGGACGATCACGCACTTGTTCCCGTTAAAGATGCCCATCGCGGTGGTGTAGTCGATCAGCCAGTCCTCGGGCTTGGCAGCCCCGTTGTACTTCGGGGTGTCCCTAGGGAGCGTGAAGCCCTTCGGGAACAGCTCGGTGCGAATCTGGGGGCCGAAGCAAGCCGGGTCGATCGAGCCCTCCTCCTCGAGGAGGGCGGATTGCACGAGTTGGTCGATGTGGTTGCGGACATCGTCCTTGCTGCGGGGGACGCGTGGTCCGACCCGGGCTGAGAGCTTGGGACAGATGGCAGGAGGCGTTGATTGCCGCGACCCGTGTCGTGGGGGCGGCGTGTGCTCCCAGCTGCGCTGGCTGCCAGTGCTTCGTGGTAGCGGCCGTTGCGAGGCAGCTCGTTTGTGCGCTGGCTGCTAACAGCCGGTTCTTCACTCCCCGGCGGCTGAGAGGGCCGAGGGTTGTGTGCCTCAACCCGGCGGCCGGAGACGCGAGGGGAACAGGAGTACCGGGCTGCCTGGCGACCGGCGGTTCCCGTGCCCTCTCGCTCGGGACGTAGGCCTTCAGCGGCGGTGCCGCCTGGCGCATGCTGTTGCTGCTTTTCCTCAGCAGCATCGATAAGCTCCTTGATGTGGTGCTCATGGGTGGCGCAATCTTCGCCCTCCAAGGTGTCCAGTTCCTCGTAGGACACCTTCAGGCCCCGCAGGTTAGCTGCGGGGGTGTCGTAGACGGGCATTTTGCCGCCGAGGATCTCGGTGACTATGCAACCGCGGTCGCCCACGGCCCCACACTGGCTGGGCTTGGCGCCAGCCGGAGTAAGACCGTAAGCGGAAGCATACTCCCGCTGTGCCACCTACATGCGGCAGCACGTGGCGGCGAGGGCAGGGGCATCCTCGAAGAGGATGTGACGGGCCGCCTAGAGGTCGGCCACGGTGACATCGGGGTTTGCCGCCGGGGCGATTGGGGTGCTTAAGCCCCGGAGGGCCGCACCGACCAGGTCAAACGTGCCGACACGGACGGCGGCTCTGGTAGCCGCTACCCACGCCCGTTCGAAGGCGGTGGAGGAGGTGATGGCATCCCCCCTCATGATCGCAGGACCCGCTGGGGCGGGCCATAGCAAGCACGCCCACGGTTATGGGCGGCTGGCGTATACGAGCACCCCCGCGGGGTACTCACTCGCGGCCGGAGCCTCGGTAAGGCTGAGCCTGCCGAAGCGCTCGGTGAGTGCGTCGATGGCGGGCACTAGGCCGTCAGAGTTGCCCGGAGGGATTGCTGCGGCAAGCCCCATGAGCCCCCCACGGTTTCGCCAGGCCGAGCGGGAACACCGGGGAATAGCGAGAGGTCCCGCCCGGAGCATGAACCCGAACAGCGCCATGGATGGCCCCACGGTGGGCGCCAACTGTCATTGTTGTCTCATGATAGATGCCATGGGGTGGCTTATCGGTGGTCTTGAGGCCATAGGACGCCGAAGGGCTCCGGGTGTGAGATTGGGACAAGAAGGTGGAGACACTCGTTGTACCCAGGTTTGGGGCCCTCCGTGGGAGGTCACACCCCTAGTCCTAGTTGGTTTCGTTGGATGCGTTGATAGGTATACAAGGGTGCTCCTGGAGCTGATTCTAGATGGGGAAGAAGGAGCAGCCTGCTCGTCTTCCCCCGCTGCTAGAGAAGGTATCAGAGTCTCCAATGTGTGTGTGTGTGTGGTGAGAGGGTTCGTCCCTGTTGCATGGGGGGCTCAGGGGGTTTTATAGGTCAGCCCCCCGGCTCTTACAATATGTTTTAGGTACTTAGGCGGTGGGACCTGGCTGGCAGCTTCTCCGCCTGGCCAGAGGGCCGAACAGCTCGTGGCGTCTCGTCGGGGGCGGGGCCTGCCAGCCGAGCGGTTCCATCCTAGCTAGGACCCGCCGGCAGGCGCCGCAATTGGTCCTCGCTCACCTGCCCTGGCATGGGATGCCCGGGGAGGCGTCGCCTAGCGCCAGCCGACGGGGTCTTCGGTATGGCCGGTGGTATGGTCGCCACACCAGGACAGCCACTCAAGTGGCAGAGGCGTGCCGGCACTGTTCCCCAGCCTGGTCACACTCACCAAGGTCAGCGGACAGACGGATGAACTGTAGCTATGCGGGACGGTGCGTAAGCGACCACTGTAGCCACAGGGTCACCCCGTCCCGCCAGTCGGGTCGTGTCGGCGTACTCGTGGTCAGAGGGACGGGACAGGGCTTGTCCATCCTCAAGTCAACGAAGGGACTGGCTCGTGGGGAGCCGGCTGCTTGGTCAGCAGGCCAAGGGTTCGCCCTGCTGCTTGGCTAGCCAGGCGAGTCGCCTGCCAGACCGGCTTTAGTTGCACGCTTTCCTGCCGGCCTTGTCTAGTCGGCTGCTTGGTTTCTTCTCCGAAGCACAAAGGGGAGAACCCCATTGCTTTAGCCTACCTGGGGGTATAATCCCCATTAGGTCTTGTCCATCACATCATTCTCCTAATGATGCGATCCCGTTACAAAATGACATCTCATGTCCATGACTAGGAAACCATAGCCATCTTTGATCAATGAGCTAGTCTATTAGAGGCATACTAGGGAGATGGTGTTGTCTATGTATCCACACATGTATCTGAGATTCAGATCAACACAATTATAGCATGGATAATAAACGATTATCATGAACAAGGAAATATGATAATAACTAATTTATTATTGCCTCTAGGGCATATTTCCAACAGTTTGGCCTTGGCAAGGGCCATCTGGACTCCTTTGATGCAGGAGGAGCGCTTGAGGGCGTCGAGGCGGGGCGTGGCAGCAATCAGTTGTTGCACCAGGACGAAGTAACTGCCTGGGACTGGTTCGCCGGGCCATAAGCAGATGCAGAGGTCCTTGATGGCCGGCTCCGCCATCTGGTGCAGCTCCATCAGCTGTTTCAGCTGCTCCACAAGAAGAGGAGGATGCTCAGCGGCTCCGAACTATGGCCAGAACGTCCGAGCTTTGTCTTCATCTCCCCGCGAGGCGAGCAGCTGATTGGCGTCCCCGAATACGCACTTTAGGGAGTACGGCTTACTCGTCTATCTCCTTGTCTTGGCGAACTTGTTCCTCGAAGAACCGTCCATCCACCCACTCCTTCAGGAGATCGGACTTCATGGTGGATAGTTCGGTCGAGATCGCCTTATTCTTTTGCTCCAAGGCCTCGCGCTTTTTTCTAGCGTCCTTGAGCTCGTCTTGTTTCTTCGCCAGACGAGCCTGATGTTTATCACTGGTGGCTCCTAGGCGGAGAGTGTGGTGGCCTCTTCTTTGGTCGCCGCTTTCTTCATGGCTGCTTTAGCTTTGGCACGTTGAAGCTCAGCATTGAGCTTTCCGATATCTTTCTACGAAGCGGCAACACGAGAAAACTTATATCAAAACAATCTTCATTGACAGTATTCGGGGGAAAGTATTCAGATTTTTGGACTTACCCTGTGCCTCATCGAACCTCTTGTTGAGGGCTTCCACCTCATCCACGGAGAGCATGAGCTTCTGATGTAGCTCGTCCAGCTCGACGCCATTTTTGGTCAATGCGGATGACGAAGCCTACATTACACACACAATGGGGAAAGTTTGTTCACCTCACCTAGGGCCCGGGGGTTGCCATGTATACAATATGACTAAATAAAAATATTAGCAAAAACATCGGGCGACCTACTTGAAAGCCCGCAAGGAGACCTTTGAAGGCCTCCTTCAGTCCGTTGTCAACGGACTGGACGCTTTGTACTATCGCACGCATAAGGGTGCGGTGATCCTCGGGGATGGAGACGCTCGAGAGAGCCTCCTCCATGGCCGACCACCTGTTGGTCAGCGGTGCCGGGGATGATCGGATCTCCCAATCACCCACCAGGGATCGGACCGGTGCCTCCGAAGGTACAGTGCGCTCCGGAGATGTCCTCAGAGGGGACTGATTGCTCATCTGTCTGGCCTCCTCGATGTCCGGACAGGGCATTGCCTCTGGTCTTCTATGGCCGAGGTGTCCGCCTCGGCCACGATGCCTTCCCCTCGCCCCCTGTGTCCACCTCCATTGGAGTAGGCTGAGATGACACCTCTACAACGTCCTTCGTGGCACCTAGAGTGGTGGGGTGTGATGCATCCCCGCTCTCCACCAGTTTGGTGGGTGGGGTCTCCCCGTCCGATATTACCTTGGTGAGGATAACGCGTGATGGACTATTGGACCAATAACCCGCGTGTTAGCAATCTCTGAATCTACTAGCTATAGGTATAAGGGTCTTCGGATCCTAACCTAGATGGATGCGGCTTGACCCTTAGGCTCCTTCATGGAATCTCCTCGGGGTCTTTGGACAAGTAGCTTGAGTCCGAGCTGTCGTCGGACAGGACCATCCGCACTAGCCGTGCCCTCTTTGGTTCAGGAGAAACAGCCTGCCCCGGGGCATCCGAAGACGCTGCTCTCTTCTTGGCACGGGGGAAATTGCTTGTGCCCCTTGCTCTCGACCTCCTCCTCCTCTTCCTTCCTCCTCTACGGCCTCGTCTTGATTTGTGGAGGCGGGGGTGTCTTCGGATGCAGCATCAGGCTGGTCCTTGATGCGAAGGCCAGCCTGACTTGGTTTCTTCTTCTTCACCTTCTTCGTGGGAGCCTCGTAAGTCTTCTCCACGAGCATCCTGGCTAGCAGCCCGTTCCTCTCGTCTTCAGGCTAAGGAGCCAGACAGCTGATGTTGATGGCTTTGTTCAGCCATCTCTACATAAACAGATCAGACACGGGGTTATGGATCTTCTATGTAATAAGGCCGACCAAGCTAGGGTGTATCGTACCTCGGAATCTGGCTTGGTGGTGTGCAGGCCCTTGTCCTCCTCCTCGGCTGGCCAGCTCTTCATTGATTTGAAAAACGCCTTCCACGACTTCTCTCGCATAGTGCAGAAGAGAAACTGGACTGTGGGTAAGCCTTCGAGTTTTCGAGCCCACACGGGAGTGTCCCAGCATTGGCAGGGGAGGATGCGTCTTCGTAGCATCAGTTGGATCACATCGGCCAGCTTGGTGCCGTCCTCGACCAAGGAACGGATGCGCTTCTGCAGATCGGTCACCTCCTTGCTTGATCCCCATACAAGGCCATTTTCGAGCCATGAAGCCAATCTGGTCGGGGGACCGGATCTGAATGCAGCGGTGGGGTGCTGACCTTCTTCTTGTGGTTCGGTGACATCGAGCCACTCCTTTCGTCACCCCTTGATGGTGTAGATGAGAGTGCCAGATGACCACCCAACGAGGGTGAGTTTGCCGATGACGGCCCTCCCGTAGTCGGCCTGCTTGCCGACGACGCACTTCGGCTTGATGTTGAATACCTGCAGCCAGAGCCCGAAGTGCAGCTCCATATGCAGGAAGGCGTCACAGACGAGGATGAAGGCTGAGAGGTGCATGATGGAGTTTGGCGGGAGGTCATGGAAGTCGAGGCCGCAGAAGAACATTAACCCCGTAATTAAGGGATGGAGTGGGAAGCTCAACCCCCTAATAAAGTGGGGGATGAACACCACCCACTGGCCTCGCTTGGGGGTAGGGCTCACTTGGCCCTGCTCCGCGGCGCGATGAGGGATGTTGGTGGGGAGGTAACCGGCCTTCTTGAGGCCGAGTATGTCTTGATTGGTGACTATGGAAGCTTCCCACTGGCCATTGGAGCCCGCCATTGCTAAGCTCGGGAGCGAGGGTGGAGAAACCTAGATCTGTGCTCTGGAGGCGCAAGGGAATAGGAGGCGGAGAAGTCGAATGGAGAGCATGAAAGGCCTTTGGGGTTTTCTTTCTCCTTTTATGAGGTCTGGCGATTCGGGATACCCTTGCTCTGTCATGAATCCCTCCACTTCCCGGGACGCGCGAGCCATTGCGTGCACATGATTAAGTATATCCTGTACAAAACGGGACACGATCGACATGTTGATGGATCGTGTGGATGGAATGGCCTTGAACCGCGCATTGAGTGCCTGCAGCTGTCCTATCGGTCGTGGTGGGCGTGACCTTTCGTTATAGAGGTTGTTAGGAAACATTACATTTGGCCTTCAAAGCCAACTTATCTCGCTGAATTCGGACATGCCACTATGCGGAAAACTACTTATCATCAGAGGCCGAACTATGGTTTGGCCGGAAGGAACTCACCTCACGTGCCGAAGACTCTATTCGCGGAGCAATTGGAATTGAAGACCCTTGGTGTTGGAGGCAAGTTCGGGGGCTACTGAGGGAATCCCGGATTAGGGCGTCCTCGGATAGCCGACCTGTTGTTTATGGGCCAAAATATGTGGGCTACTTGCCAAACATTGGATGATTTGAAGGCCTAGTTTCCAGGATGGAAGCTTCGAGGAGCACGGCTTGCGCTCCACATTTGATGTAGTAAATAGGCATGTTTATCTCTTCGGCATGTAACCGACCATGTGTAAACCCTAGGCCTCCTCGATATCTATATAAGTCGGAGGATTTTAGGGTATTGAGATAGAACAACTCATCTAGGGTTAGACATACAATATCGAGGTAGATCAACTCTGTAACCCCTTACACCATCAATACAATCAAGCAGGACATAGGTTATTACCTCCATTGGAGGGCCCGAAACTGGGTAAACTCGTGTCCCCTTTGTCTCCTGTTACCATCGATCCTAGTCTCATAGTTCGGTTCCCCTGCTCGAGATTCGCCGGTTTTGACACCGACAACATCCCACTCCACCCCTTTGTCAGGGGGCTAATATTCTTCTGCAGACTCGACTTCCATGACCTCTCGTCGAACTCCATCATGCACATTTCGGTGTTAATCCTCATCTGCGAGACCTTCCTGCACGTCAAGCCGCACTTCGTGCTCTCGCTTCAGGTCTTCAACATCAAGACGAAGTGTGTCGGCGGCCAGCACGCAGACTGCGATGGGGCATTCATCGGCAAGTTCGTACGCGTCTGGTGGCCGTCGGGCACCTTCATTGACACCATCAAGGGATGGAAAAAGGACTGGTTCTATGTCACAACCACGAGAAGAGGGACAACTCTCTGGCGCCGGATTCAGATCTGATCCCCCCACCAAACTGGCTTCATGGCCTAACAAGGGCCTGGTCTAGGGATTGGGCAAATAGGTGACCCATCTGTAGAAGCGTCTCCAGTCCTGTCGTCGTTTTCTCACGACAGATGCCATGGGGTGGCTTATTGAAGGTGTTGGGGCCAAAGGACGTCGATGGGCTCCGGGTGTGAGATTGGGCACAAGAGGTGGTGACACGCGATGTACCCAGGTTTGGGGCCCTCCGAGGGAGGTAACACCCCTAGTCATACTTGGTTTCGTTGGATGAATGATCAAGTATACAAGGATGCTCCTAGAGCTGTGTCTAGAGGAGGAAGAAGGAGCGGCCGGCTCGTCTTCCTCCGCTCTTGGAGGGGGTACGAGAGCTTCGTGGGTGTGTGGGTGTTCTTCTGCTCATGGATTCGATCCACCGTCCTTCTCCTTGCATGGGGGGCTCGGGGGTTTTTATAGGTCAACCCCCAGCTCTTACAGCATGTTTTAAGTACTTTGGTGGAGGGACCCGGCTTGCAGCCTCTGCGCCTGGCCAGAGGGTCCCCCTGCTCCCATCGTCTCGTCGTGGGCAGGGCCCGCCGACCGAGCGGTTCCATCCCTGTTGGGGCCTGCCAACAGGCACCACGATTGGCCCTCGCCCACCTGCCCCGACAGGGGTCGCCCACGGAGGCGTCGTTTTGCGCCAACCGAACGAGGTCTCCGGTACGGCCGGCGGCACTGTAGCCACGCCGGGATAGAACATCGAGTGGTGAAGGCGTGCCGGCACTGTTGCCCCGCCCGGTCACGCTCACCGGGGTCAGCGGCCCGTACGGTTGAACTATAGCCATGCGGGGCGTTGCGTATGCGACCACTGTAGCCACAGTGTCGCCCGTCCCGCCAGTCGCGTCGCGTCATTGTACTTGCGGACAGAGGGACGGGACAGGGCGTGTCTTTCCCAAAGTCAATGGAGGGGGCCGGCTCATGGGCAGCCGACTACTTGACCAGCCGGCCGAGGGCCCACCCGGCTACTTGACTAGCCGAGCGAGGCGCCAGCCGGGGCCGGCTTGCATGCCGTGTGCTCCAGCCGACCTTGTCCGTTCGGTCACTTGGTTTTTCTTCGAAGTGCAGAGGGGAGCACCCCATCGCTTTGGCCTACCTAGGGGTATAAACCCCATCAGTAGCCCCCGAAGCCGGTGGGAGCCCACGTCTAGCGACAGTGGGGAGCCGGCGGCTTCCCTTCAGCTCCGCCCGCCTCCGGCTCGAAGACTGAGGGGCAGCCGAGTCAGTCGTCGGACCCAACGCCTCGGGTTCCGACGCACCGCTCTGAGACGCGCACCGGCACGCGACTCTCCACGTGGCGCGTAATGATGCGATGGGCCTTGCGCACGCGGGGAGACGGGACGTCGCCTAGGATTAGCTCGCTAGGGCTCAAGCATAGCCCGATAGGCCTCGGGGCTAGGGCTGGATCTTCTGCGCCCTGAGGCGGCTGTTACGGCCAAGGGCACAAACGATCCCACGTCCCCGGTAGTGGCCTCCCCTATAAAAGGGGAGGGAGGGCAGGAGGCGGAGGTACCCGTGCCCTCCTGCTTTCCTCGCTGCCCTCCCTTGCTACCGTCCTTGCTGCTTCGCGCGCCGCCGAGCCCGAACCTGCGCCCGCGCCCGCACGTTGTGCCGCCGCCACGATGGCCGACGGACGCGAGGGAAGCTGGGGCGGCTCCTTCGTCACCGACGCCGATATCACCGAGCTGTGCAAAGCGCGGATGTTGCCGCCGCCCGAGTGGCTGGCTGCCCGTGCGCCGGGCGGCAAGGTTGTGCCGCAGCCGCAGCTAGAAGAACGTGTTGTGTTCCTGTGGCATTTCTCCCGAGGCTTCGCACTCCCGGTGAGTATCTTCTTTCGCCTTCTTCTCGACACCTTCGATCTTCAACCACATAGCCTTGGTCTAAACTCCATTCTGTACCTCTCCGCCTTCGTGGCACTATGTGAGCGGTACCTCGGCGTTCTTCCCTTTCTCGACCTCTTCAACGCTCTCTTCTATCTCAAGCCTTTGAAGAGCGACGCTTGCGGGGGCACGATGTTGTGCTGCCGCGGTGTCGCTCGCTTTCCCCCTCTCTCTTTGATCGATTCCGTCAAGGGGTGGCATTGAACGTTCTTCAATGTGAAGAACGTCGACCCGAGGACGGACTTCATCCGGTTGCCGCCCTTCGAGGACCGACAGTCCACCCAGCAGAACTAGCTGGCGTCAGCCTCGCGCGGCTTGGCCTTGGACGAGCTGGCCTGGCTCATGCAGTTGAAGAGCACCGAAGGGCTGGTCGCCACAGACCTGGTGGCGGCCTTCATCTCGCGCCAGGTGTCGCCTCTCCAGATGAGGCCACACCGGATCTGCGATATGTCCGGCCGGCATGACCCCTACCGGCAGTCCACCATCGAGCTGACGCCGGCTTAGGTGGCGAGGCGGGTGAACGCTCTCACGAGGTTCAAGCCAAAGCCTGACTCGTGGTCCTTCAGCATGGAGCCGTATGACCGCATCAACCGGCCTCCCCTGGTGAGTTTCCTGTCGACGCGGTTTTTCTTTCTTCGTATGTTATTCCCCACCCAACAGGGGGCCGGCGGGAGGCGACTCCGGTCCCTTGCCGTCATCAACCCGCCCCCGGCAGCCGGGAGCCGCTGCGAGTCCAGGCGACAGCAACAGCCGGGCCGAGAGGGGCCTGCGGCCGAGCAGGAGGTCTGCGAGGACTAGGACGCACTGGCAAGCGTGCCGGTCGTGCCGGCTCCCCTGGCAGGCGGCCCGGTCCCCTCCGTTGCGGAGATGGGAAGCGTCCTGGACCGGTGCCGGCAGGAGCTGGCCCGGTTTGTGGAGGCGGCGGACGCTGCCCTTTAGCGCCCTGAGGTAGGTCGATGTGACAGCCCGAGACTGACGTTCCAAAATATTCCAGAAGATTCCCCTTTAGTTTCTGTTCTCGTCATGTGTTTTTTTGTGTGTTGCATTCATCATCACATCATTCGCATCATCTGGATTGCATCGTCATCCCGTTTTTGAAAACTTGCATCCGTTCGTAGTCGTCGGTTCTCTCTGTTTCGCCGTTGCCCGTTTCGAGACCAGCCACACACGCACGCGCCTACGGCACCGTTAAGTAAAACTGTTTTCAAGCGCGCGCAAAAATATTATCGAATTGAGTTGAAACTTGTCGTGCAAGCTTGTTATATTGTAGGTAGACCGCCCGTCGATTTTCGTCGCGATACGAGCTCGTTAGATACTCCGTCGGACAGTCGTAGCAGTGAGGTTATCGGGTTACCGTCGGACGTTTTCGGTGTTTTATAAACCTTCGTGTCACGGGTCACCGCTTCTCTCTCTCTTCCCCTCTTTGCCCGTCTGCATAGCCCTTTCGTAGCCCCCTCTCCGCTTCCGGATCGTCGGACTGACACCCGGTAGTCCGAAAATGGCCAGTGCCGTAACCCTAGCCCTAGCCCTCTTTATACCCCCTAGCTCACCTCGTTCCGCGTGTCACCAAACCCTAGCCAGCAGCTCCTCTCCCTCTCCAGCCACCGGGCCTGCCCAAGCCCAGATCGTAGCCCGGAAAGCCCATCCGGGCCCATCCAGAGGTTCTTCCCCGATCTGCCCGAGCTCCCCCGGAGCCATGGCCAGCCCGCAGTCGCCCTCGTGCTCGCCGGACCTCCTCGCCACCGGCCGGACCCCTCTCCCTCTCCTTCCTCTCCTCTCCCTCCATCTCCCTCGCTAACTGCTCTACCATCGCCGCAGCTCCCTGCCGCCGAGAGCTCGAGCTCGCCGCCGCCGCCTAGAGCTCCCGCCGGCGTCGCCTCCTCCAGCCGGATCCCAGCCGCCGCCGGTCGCCTTGGCCCTACCCCGACCTCCTCCGCCCCGGCCTCCCTTCGGCCGGTGCCGGCGCATGGCCCTCGTGCCGCCGCTCCGAGCTCGGGCACGGGAGGGATGAGTGCTCTGCTCCTCGCCCGAGCGTTGACCCAGCCCGGTGTTGGCCAGCGCTAGCCCGCCAGCATGGCCCACCTCGCCCCCAAGCCGGCCCAGATCAGGCCCAATAGTGAGCCAGAGCCCCCCTTTTTCCCATTTGTTTTTTAATTATTTGTCTTGCATGTTTATAAAAATCATAATAAATTAACCGTAAGTCGGACCGAGATGTTTTGTATATGAAAAGTGGTTAGAAAAAATGCGTAGATTAATATTATGCCATTTGCATCCCTGTTTAAAAATGATTACATGCCATTTCGTGCCATTTTGCATATAGGTCTTAATATTGCATTTTCACAAAAAAATAACCGTGCCTCGAACTAAAATATTTCCAACATTAAACTTGCCTAGAATAATTCGTAGATTATTCATATGCCATTTGCACCCCAGCATAAAATTAATTAACATGTCATATTGCATATTGGCATTTAATTGCATTTTCATAATTATTCAACCGTGCATCAAAATTAATATAATCCCATATTAAAAATGTTCACCCCATTCACACCGCATTTCCTTGCATGATAAAAATGTTGGATTGATGATTGCATTTATTTTGCATCATCGTTTTGCTATACCGTGAATAGGCCTAATCCCGCATATTTAATTGTGATTAATTTCCCACAATAAACTAATCATATTATATATGTTTTCGGGGTAGAAAAATATATCAGAATTGTGCATTTAGGTTTGCCAATTGAGGATGTTTGTGTGGATGTCATTTATGCCGTGATGCCCTTTTGTCATTTTTGTAAGAATTAATCTGTGCATAATATGAATTAATTTCCAACATGAAACTTGCTCATTGATGTGTGTCCTAGCCCATGGTCATTTTGGTTGTCATAGAAATGCATGTGTAGGTGTTGTTTTGCTGTTGTCAACTTGCTATGAAAATCTGTCGTTTTGAGGGTCCAAAATATCTGGAATCTGTTATATTCTGTTGCTGTCTTGCCATGCGATTTGCTAGTGATTAGGCCTAATACTCGCATATTTAATTCAGATTATTTTTCCACATGAACCTAAGCATATTATATATGTTTTCGGGGTAGAAAATCCATAGAAATTATCTGTGCATTTTGTTTTGCCATTTGAGCATTTTGTGTGCATGGCATTGATGCCGTGATGCCATTTTGTCATTTTCGTGTGATTTAATCCGTGCATGATATGAATTAAGTTTCAACATGAGATGTGCCCTTTGATATGTGTCCTCGCCCATGGACATTTTGTTTGGCATAGAAATGCATGTTTAGGTGATATTTTGTTGTTGTCAACTTGCTATAAAAATCTGCTATTTTTTTAAGGGTCCAAAATATTTCTAAGTCTGGAATATGTTATATTTTGTTGCTGTCTTGCCATGCGATTTGCTAGTGATCTAGAACTCTTTTGTGGTAGGTGTAATGGAGTAATTTGTTGTTGATATTGTCCTTTAGTATACTGTGAAGTTTCATGCCATAATATGACTTGTAAAATATAGTTTCACTGCTGTCAATATGCCTTCGTGGTAAAAACTGCATTGTTAAAAACTGCTATTTTCATCAACGGTAAAAACTGCATTGTTAAAAACGGTGTAAGGCCCCACGGTGGGTGCCAACTGTCGTCGTTTTCTCACGACAGATGCCATGGGATGGCATGTCGAAGGTGTTGGGGCCAAAGGACGCTGATGGGCTCCGGGTGCGAGATTGGGCACAAGAGGTGGTGACACGTGATGTACCCAGGTTTGGGGACCTCCGAAGGAGGTAACACCGGTAGTCTTTCTTGGTTTCATTGGATGAATGATCAAGTATAAAAGGATGCTCCTGGAGCTGTGTCTAGAATAGGAAGAAGGAGCGGCCGGCTCGTCTTCTTCCGCTCTTGGAGGGGGTATGAGAGTTTCGTGTGTGTGTGTGTGTGTGTTCTTCTGCTCGTGGATCCGATCCACCATCCTGCTCCTTGCATGGGGGGCTCAGGGGGTTTTATAGGCCAACCCGTCGGCTCTTACAATCTGTTTTAAGTACTTGGGTGGAGTGACCCGGCTAGCAGCCTCTCCGCCTGGCCAGAGGGTCCTCCTGCTCGCGTCGTCTCGTCGTGGGCGGGGCCCACTGGCCGAGTGGTTCCATCCCTGTTGGGGCCCGCCGAAAGGCACCACGATTGGCCCTCGCCCACCTGCCCCAGCACGGGTCGCTCGGGCAGGCGTCGTTTAGCGCCAGCCGGCCGAGGTCTCCGGTACGGCCGGCGGCACTATAGGCATGCCGGGATAGGCAATCGAGTGGCGAAGGCGTGCCAGCACTGTTCCCCCACCCGGTCGCACTCACCAGGGTCAGCGGCCCTGACGGATGAACTGTAGCCATGCGGGGCGGTGCGTAAGCGACCACTGTAGCCACATGGTCGCCCGTCCCACCAGTCGCGTCGTGTCGTTGTACTTGCGGACAAAGGGATGGGACAGGGTGTGTCCGTCCCAAAGTCAATGGAGGGAGCTGGCTCGTGGGCAGCTGGCTACTTAACCAGCCAGCCGAGGGCCCGCCTGGCTGCTTAACCAGCCGGCGAGGCGCCAGCCGGGGCTGACTTGCATTGCGCGTCCTCCAGCCGGCCTTGTCCGTCCAGTCACATGGTTTTTCTTCAAAGCGGAGAGGGGAGCACCCCGTTTCTTTGGCCTACCTAGGGGTATAAACCCCGTGAACTCCCTGGTCGAGGGGGCATCAAGCTAGCCAATGTGGTCCAGGTGATGCTCCGAAGACGCATCCTCCCCTACCAGCATCGGGACACTCCCTTGTGGGCTCGAGAACTCGAAGCCGAGCCCATAGTCCAGAATCTCTTCCTCACTATGCAGGAGAAGTTGTGCAAGGCTCTCTTCAAATTGATGAAGAGATGGCCATCCGAGGAGGAGGACAAGGGTTTGCATGCCCCCAAGCCCGATTCCGAGGTATGATATTCCCTGGCTTGGTTGGCTTTATTACACAGAGAATCCCTATATCCTCTTATGTGATATGTTCTGGTAGAGATGGCAGAAGAAAGCCATCAACATCAACAGTCCGGCTCCTCGGCCCAAAGAAGAGAGGATCGGGATCTTAGCCAAGATGCCAGTGGGGAAGCTTTACGAGGCTCCCACGAGGAAAAAGAAGAAGAAACCAGGCCAGGCTGGCCTTCGCATCAGGGACCAGCCTGATGCTGCATCCGAAGACACCCCCTCCTCCTCAAATCAGGAGGAAGCCGAAGAGGAGGAAGAAGAGGAGGAGGAGTTCAAGAGCGAGGGGGAGGCAACTCCCCCGCACCAAGAAGAGAGCTGCGTCTTCGGATGCCCCGGGGCAGGTATATTCTCCTGCCCCGAAGAGGGTGCGGCAGGCAAGGGTGGTTCTGTCCGATGGTAGCTCGGACTCGAGCTCCGTGTCCGAAGACCCCGAGGAGGTTCCACGAAGGAGCCTAAGGGTCAAGCCCCCCCATCCAGCTTAGGATCCGAAGGCATTTCCATGATGTTCTCAAGCTGAGTGGGTCCATCATGATTGCCTTTAGAGGGCTTCTTCCGCTACCCAGGTCATGAATTGCGGAATCCAGCATTAGCAGTCATGTCATCTGCATCACTATTATTGTGTCGGCACTTATTCTTATTGTGCTTTGGTTTTGATTTGCTATCCTAGGCTTCAGGTGCCACGGGATCTTCAGAATTGTGGGTGCGTCTTGACAGTCAGTTGTCTTCGCCCACGCAAAAGCGGGTCAAGAGGGAGGTAAGGGCGGACATAGTTCGAGGCTTGTCCTGGCCTAGCTGGTGGCCCCGCCATTCGTCCTGAATATTGTGTCAGAAGGAGGTTATGGCCTCAGAATCCGGACATTCAATGATTTGATTCTTCTTAGTCAAGAACCGATTCCAGAACTGCTGAGCGGAATCGCAGGGCTTCTGGACGACATTGCTGAGATTGGAAGAGTCCGACAGGCGGACATAGGTCCGCTGGAAGTTAGAGGGGAACACATCTTCTAGGTCTTCCGAGAATCCAATGGAGTTTTCGGGGAGGTTGTTTAACCAGTGCCAAGTTGGCCCCTTAAGCTTAAGAGGTAGGTATTTGATGGCATGGAGATCGTCTCCTCGTGCCATGTGTATATGGAGGAGGAAGTCCTCGATCCATACAATTGGGTCAGTGGTCCCATCGTACTGTTCTATATTCACGGGTTTGAACCCTTTAGGGAAATTATGCCAGATTACCTCATCTGTGAAGCATAGAGGGTGAGCATCACCTCTGACACATGCTATGTCGCGCCTGTATTCGGCGTCTGTATGGGGCCGGTTGCATTCTTGGACTATGTTGTTTTGGTCGAACCATGGTCTGTATTCGCCGCGTCTATCGGGCGCGTACTCTTTGGAAACATAGATGGATCTAGTGCGGCCTTCTCTATGATCCCGTTCCTCTGTAGGTCGAACCTGTCATTGGTCTCTAATGGCTCATTGCCCCATCTTTGCGGCACTGCCGGTATGTAACCGGCATCATCGGCCGTCCTGTCACGACCACGAGGGGGGCGGTCCGGCTTGTCGTACGGGGTACGGTTTGGAGATGGAGTATCAGTAAGTTCGTCGTCGAATTGCAGCAGCAACCTTCCCCGAGGGTAGCTTTTGGGCTGGTTTGACAGACCAGTGTCGTATACTTCCTCGGCCAAGAGGACTTTCCTCCATCGATCATTGAGGTCGGCCTGTTCGACTTTCATTGTCGTTCCTTGGCCTTTAGGCTGCGAGCCGTTGCTATAAGCCGTTTCCTGATTTCTTCCTGATCCTCGAGGTTATCAGGGATGTACAAGTCTTCGGCTTCCAGTATATCTTCCTCGTCGATGGGGGGAACGTAATCGTCGCCTTTGGGGTCATTGACGGTATCGGGGTCGTTCTGGTCCTCGGGCTCTTCCGGACCCTCGAACAGGTGCTCAGGGATATCGGGATTGCCATGATCGGCGGGGGTATTACCATCCTCATTGCTGATAATAGCTTTTCTTCCCTTTTTTGCTTTTGGACCGCTTATGTGATTTCCGGTGCCTTGATGGCGCATAGCCTGATTTGTCACCGTCGTTGCGAGGTGTGTTGTCATCATTGGTGGCAGGAGTATCCACCATGTAGATGTCATTTGTAGAAGTGGAGGTCCAATTCCCGGTGTTAATGGGAGTGGGAGCACGGTCCTCTTCATCCAAGTATTCTGCCTCCACGGAGGCATAGTCTAGCACGTCGGTTAAATATTCGACGGTGGCTATAAAGTGGGTGGTGGGTGGGTCGAAGAATCCGTCCCTATCAGCTCTATAACCGGGCTAGGCATAGATCGGGGCTGGACCGTTGGTGATCCTCTATCACGCCCAAGATCCGCGCCTATCCATTTTAAGACACGAGGACCTCGCAAGGGATAGAGGCTCATCTTGCCGGTAGCAAGTATAGTAACATTGCATCATACATTACATAAGAGATGAGTATACAAGTTGTCTTACACTCGCCACATGCTAATTACAATTCCACTCAGAGTTCAAGTCATCAAGATGAAAACAGGGTCCGACTACAGACGAAATCAAATGATAAAACAGATGCAAATTAAGCTATCTCGCTGCCCCAAAGATCACGACCAGGTCTTCTACTCATCTGGATACGTCACATACATCCTTCCACTTTCCTCATTATACTCCCACTGGAGCTGGGTAAGATCATCCTGCACGTACTCATCTGAACCTGTACCTAGAGTTGTTGTAGTAAACTATGAGCCATAGAGGACTCACCTATCATGTGCCCGGCTACCGAGACTATTCAGGCGTAAAGGTTGGGATGGGGTAAGTGTTTAGTTTGCAGCAGCACTAAGCATATATGGTGGCTAGCTTACGCAACATGAAATAAATAGTGGCTTACGAAGAACGATCGAGTCTAGTATGATCTTATGAGATCCTGAACACATGCTTACGTCAATCATAACCCCACTGTGTTCCCTCTCGGATCATGTTCACGAGCAGAGACAATCGCGGTTACTCCCACAGGTGGTGTATTTTATTAGAGTTTAATTCAAGTTTACTAGAGCCGGGTGTTAAACAATATCCAAGTTGCCACATAACCACGGGCATGACTTTTTGAAAGATCTAACCCTGCAGGGGTGCTCCAACTAGTCGATCACAAATAACCACACTCTGTGGGAATTCCTCGACCACGGATCTCGTGGTCATCATCGGTAATTCCAAAGCATGAATCAATCAAGTTGGCAAGATGAATCAGTTTTCTGGGACTTGGTGAAAATTCCAGTTTTCTGGAACCGGAGATTATAAGTAGCAAGTTGACAGCACCGGTTAAATATGCTAGAGAGCTCCTATTGGCATGAAAATTAACAGGATGGTAGATGGCAATATCTACTACAAATAACTAACACTAAGCATGAGCAAAACCCAAACATATCACTAGATACAACCCACTCTTCAAGGTAAAACAATAACTACAGATCTCCTACACTTCGTCATTTTTTAAGAAAGCTGGACAGAAACATAAAGTTGCTCACTAAACAGCATGGTTCCCACTGATCTGGTGACTTTGCACAAATAACAAAAAGACTGGGACATTCCCAGCAACTTTAGCTAGCAATCTCATGTTGGCAAGAACTTAAAACCATGCATACAATAAATCATATGAAATGGACGAAAGGGCATCACAGCATAAAGATGCAGTTTTGTGAAGTTACCCCAAAGTCAAATCTGACTTCACAGATGCATTCATGGGTTAATTTTACCCCAAAATCACTACTCATACCCCTATGATTGATTGGACCAAGAGGGAGAAAAGCTAGGTCGAAATTGACCTCCTAAGGGCATGGGTGACTTATGTCACTTATGCAACTTAATGAAAATGGCCTCAAAAGGCATGTGCTCTAATGTTGCTTATTGGAAATGGTTAAATAGCATCTTAGGGACATGATATCATGGCATAGCATCATTTGCAAGGATGAAACTAACTAGAAGAGAAGCTATGCCCATATGCACTTAAGAGAGGAATACCAACACATGGAGCTACTCATGCACATGGTACAAAACCACTCACTAGCATCTACTAGGCATCATTGCAAGAGAATAAATATGGATAGGAGGCATTCTACCTACACACACATCCACATGCTCACGCACATATGACAATGGCAACTTGTGCCACACACACATAGGGATCTACATCTACACATATACATACACACATGCTCTCTTCCACATACATATGGAGATTACTTCAAACATACAATTAAGCACCTACACTAAACATAGCAATCCACACAACCACACCTAGGTGTAGATGCACGCATACACATCCATATATGCATATATGCACAAGTGCATACATGCACATACACATACACATATGGTGCACTCACACCTACACTTACTTGCACACACACACACATGCACTTACATACCACACAGACTCACACAAGTGTGTGTATGTATGACATACACACACACACACTACACCAAGCACCCACAGACATACAGGTGTGTATAACATACACACAACCATGCTCACATATATCACCACACACACATATAGAGGAAAAAATAAGCAAGGAAGAAAAAGAACACAAAAGAAAGGAAAAAAGAAAAGCACAAAAAAGGGGGCAGGGGCTCGGGATCGAACCCGAGGCCTCCTAGTCTACACACTCAAGCGCTACCACTGCGCTATGGCGACGACAGTTAACAGAGGAGGGGTGCATCGCCACTAGTACACACATCTGCGCATCTAATTTGACGACACTGAACCGTACTGCACACACATACAACAGAGCACTGGCGGCGAGCAACGGTGACTACAGGCAAGCTACAGGGCATCTCCGGCAAAGGAAAGACGCTGCAGGGACTACGGGATACACGGGGAATCCATTCCCCTGTTCATCTCACGACGAGGGGGACTGCGGCGAGCTCAAGCGTGAGCTGCTCGGGCCAGCGGCGACGAGCATCACGACGGCAAGGTACGGGCTACGGCAAGGAGAGGGGGACAGCGGGGGACCGACTGCTCATCGAGGGGAAGCTCGGCGAAATGGGGACACGACGACGACGAGACGACGAGGAAGAATATGAAGGAGACAGCCGCAGCGCTCCCTCGCTTGCGGACTACAGCGACGACAGGACGGCTCCGGGTCGCTGCAGACCATCTTGACGGCGGCGGGGCTCCACCGGAGGCGACGCCGGCGACGAGCCCGTCGATCCCCACCTCACTCTGAAACCCACTACCTCTCTGAACCCTAGACGAAGGAAGAAGCAAGAGGGAGAAGGAGGAGGAGGTGGAAGGGGAAAAGTGGCGGCGGCGAGAGGGGAAGGGGAACCCTAGGGTGTGACAGCCCGGGACCGTCGCTCCAGAAGATTCCCCTTTCTTTCCATTTTTGTCTGTGTCCGTCTAGTTGTTGCATTGATCATCGCACCATCCACATCATCTACATAGCATCGTCACTCGTTTTCAAAACTTGCATTCATTCGTAGTTGCCGATTCTCTCTGTTCTTGCCGTTGCCCGTTTCGAGCCCAACCACACATGCACGCACCCACGGCACGATTTTAACAAAACCGTTTTTAAGTGCGCGCAAAAATATTCCTGGATTGGGTTGAAACTTGACAAGCGGTCTTGTTATGTTGTAGATAGACCGCCCATCAAATTTCGTCGCGTTCCGAGTTTGTTTGATACCCCGTCGTTCAATCATAGCAGTGTTGTCATCGGTATTTCGTCGGACGGTTGTCGGTATTTTAAAACCTTCATGTCTCGGGTCGCAAACTTCTCTCTCTTCCCCTCTTAGCCCTTCTGCATAGCCGCGTAGCCCCGCTTTGCTTCTGGACCGTCGAATCGACATCCGGCGGTCCAAAAACAGACAGAGACCATCATCCCTAGCCCCGAAACCTATCAATAGTCCCCTCCCGCTTCCTAATTGGACAGCTAACCCTAATTCCTTAGAATCCCGTGCCAAACGCCTCCTTCTCCCTCCTCCAGCCGTCAGGCCCGCCCGAGCCCATCTGAGCCTGAGGAAGCCCATCTGGGCATTCTCGAGCTCCTCCCGTGCCTTCCATGGAGCGCTGCTCCTCCCGAGCTCTCCCCGCCGCCATGGCTCGCGCCGACCTGCCGCCGGAGCCGTGCGTCGCCAGTCGCCCTCGCCGGACCCCCCCTCTTCTTCCCCTTCCTTTTCTTCTTCCTCCCTTCCCTCTAAGCTCTCTCTCTTCCCCTCCCGCAGGTGCTCTGCCTTGGCCGCAGCTCCGCCGTAGCTCACCGCCGTCGCCGGGAACGGCCCAGACCTCCCTGGATCCGAACTCCTCTGGTCTCCCCGCGCCGGATCCGCCCTCGCCCGCCGGTGAGCCCCGCCGTCGCTCTGCGCCGCCGTGGCCTCCCGCTAGGGAGAGAGCGAGCGGGACGAGTCCTAGCCGCGCCGCTGACCCCGCGCTCGCCGGCGTGGGCTGGCCTCGCCCCGCGCCCCAGCCGAATGGCCCTTGGGCCATGGTGAGCCCAGGAGCCCCCCTTTGTGTTTTTCTTTTTATTTTAGGCCATTGCGAAATTAACACGTCTCTAAATAATTAACCGTTAGTCGTATCAAAATATTTTGAATATGTAAAATGTGTAGATCAATGTGTAGTTTAATACCATGCCTAACATATTTAACATGTATTTTTCTGTTATTTTGCTTGTCATCATGATTTTGCATTGTCATATTAATTAAACGTGCTTCGGGATTAATCCATATCATATATTAAAAATGTTCATATCAATCGCATCGCATTTTCATGCATGATAAAAATGTTGGCATCATGTTTGCAATTTTTTTTGCACAAGTGAAGTGCTATAGGATGATTAGGCCTAATACTCGCATATTTAATTGAGATTAATATTCCACATGAACCTAAGCATATTATATATCTTTTCGGGGTAGAAAATCCATAGAAATTATCTGTGCATTTTGTTTTGCCATTTGAGCATTTTGTGTGCATGGCATTGATGCCGTGATGCCATTTTGTCATTTTCGTGTGATTTAATCCGTGCATGATATGAATTAAGTTTCAACATGAGATGTGCCCTTTGATATGTGTCCTCGCCCATGGACATTTTGTTTGGCATAGAAATGCATGTTTAGGTGATATTTTGTTGTTGTCAACTTGCTATAAAAATCTGCTATTTTTTTAAGGGTCCAAAATATTTCTAAGTCTGGAATATGTTATATTTTGTTGCTGTGTTGCCATGCGATTTGCTAGTGATCTAGAACTCTTTTGTGGTAGGTGTAATGGAGTAATTTGTTGTTGATATTGTCCTTTAGTATACTGTGAAGTTTCATGCCATAATATGACTTGTAAAATATAGTTTCACTGCTGTCAATATGCCTTCGTGGTAAAAACTGCATTGTTAAAAACTGCTATTTTCATCAAGTCTGAAACTGTTTTCAAGTAGTCTTCTTGTGAGCTTCCTACCAAGTGATCTATGCCTGTTTTGAGTATGATTTGTGAAGATGAAATAAAGTATGTGTTATATACTACTACCCCATGATTAGTTTGTGCATTTTGGAATCTTGTAGCTTGTTGTTTTCATGAGTGCAAAATGTCATGTTGCTGTTTTTGGCAGATTTCAACTAAAACTTATTTTCTTGATTGTGGTTGAATCGTAGCTCCGTTTAGGAAATTCCATATATGAAACTTGCTTAGAATCTCATGTAGTTTCATAATAACTTCTGCATTCATGATTTGAAATGTTTGTGATTGTATTTCCCATGCATTTGCATTCATGACATGTGCATCTTGTGTTGCTCATATCTTTTAGACCGCAGCTCCGTTTGGGATGTTCTATATATTTAAATCGACTAGAACGACGTGTAGAATAACATGGTATGCTTTATTCTATTGTTTAACGAATATAAAATATAAATAGTTTATATCTGGAGCAATTTCGAAATTAACATATGGGGTTGTTTCGGAAATGCTATAAGTTGTTTCCGGCCTCATTTAAGATGCATAGTTAGTTAGTTTACTTATGCTTCACCTCTTGCCTTGTTTAACAAAATTTAATATTGTCGTGTACCTAAGGGAGTGAACTAAATAATTTGAACATGGAGTTTCGTCAATATGCAACTCGTTGCATATTGAGCTTCACTTTAATGTGTAGAAGTTGATTGTTGTGATTTGTCATGCCTTGCATAATTAAACCCGACATGCATCATATTTGTTTACGTATCGTGCCATGCATATGTTGTGGTGTATCTTGTGTTGATTGTTGTTTCGGATTGTTCCTTCTCGATAGAGCTTCGAAAGCGTTCGGAGTGTGAGGATTCTTTCGACTATGTCTCTGTCCGTTTTCGGACCGCCGGATGTCGATTTGACAGTCCGGAAGTGAAGCGGGGCTACGCGGCTGTGCAGAAGGGCTAAGAGGGGAAGAGAGAGAAGTTTGCGACCCGAGACATGAAGGTTTTAAAATACCGACAACCGTCCGATGAAATGCCGATGACAACACTGCTATGGTTGACCGACGGGGTATCAAACAAACTCGGAACGCGACGAAATTCGACGGGCGCTCTATCTACAACATAACAAGACCGCACGTCAAGTTTCGACCCAATCCAAGAATATTTTTGCCATGATCAGCCTCTAACCTCTCCACATCCCAGCAAAACATTGTTTGGCTATGTTACCGCTTGCTCAGCCCTTCTTATAGCGTTGCTAGTTGCAGGTGCAATCGCTTCCATGTGTCAACATGGACATTCTTTTGTTATATCACAATATTGCTGCTATTTAATTTAATGCACATATACACTTGGTAAAGAGTGGAAGGCTTGGCCTTTTGCATGGTGTTTTGTTCCACTCTTGCCGCCCTTAGTTACTTGTGAACCGGTGTTATTTTCCAGAAATGAGCGCTCCTAACATGCTCGGGGTTGTTATGGGGACCACCTTGATTTTCGGGTTAGAATAAAACTTGTCCGACAAGGCCCAACATCGGTACTACATTTGCCTAACTAATTAAAACTTGCATCGGGCATGATCACCTCGTGGATAATTTAATCAACCCCCGGGCCAATGCTCCGCATGAGTGTTGGTCCAAACCAGAGCATCTTATTGACGCTACCCGGGGCAACTCGGTGTTTGGCGTGGTAACCATCGCTCATCCGGTTGTGCCCTGAGAACGAGATACGCGGCTCCTATCGGGATTGTCGGCACGTCGGGCGATCTAGCTGGATTTGTTTTACCTTTCTCGAACGTCTTGAGTGAGGAACTCTGATTTTCTTCGGGTTATATTGAGGTGTTGGATTTCCTTTGGAATTGCCTAGGAAGATCACGAGATCCGTGGTTGAGGTTATTCCCGCTGAGTGTGGTTAATTTGTGATGGACGAGTTGGAGCACCCCTACAGGGTTAAATCTTTTCGAGAAGCCATGCCCGCGGTTATGTGGCAAACTTGGATACTTTGTTTAACACCCGGTCATAGCAAACTTGAAGTAAACTCTAATAAAATACACCAACTGTGTGTATAACCGTGACTGTCTCTTCTCGTGAATTCTTATCCGAAAGAGAACACGGTGGGGTTATGTTTGATGTAAGTAGGTGTTCAGGATCAGTTATTGATCATTGCTAGTTAACGTCTGTTACGCGTAGACCACCATACTTTACTTTCTGTACTCGTAAGTTAGCCACTCAAATAAATGCTTAGTCGCTTGCTATAGCTTCACCACTTAACCATACCTCATCCATTAAGCTTTAATAGTCTTGATACCCTTGGAAATGAGATTGCTGAGTCCCTATGGCTCACAGATTACAACAACATTAGTTGCAGGTACAGGTAATGCAATGATTTGACGTGAGCGCGTTGCTTGATTTGATTTGGAGTTCTTCTTCTTCTTCTTCATCAATCTTGGATGGGTTCCAGGCGGCAGCCTGGGATAGCAAGGGTGGATGTCATTTTATCATTTGATTCGTCTGTAGTCGGACCCTGCTCTTATGTATGATGTTTGAGATGTTATTGGATTGATGTGACTTTGATGCAGCTTGTGGCGAGTGTAAGCCAATTCCATATACTCATTTCTTTTGTACATGTACTTGTAATGATATCCATTCTTGCAAACGCATCGAGATGCGCTTCTGTCCCTGTCGAGGCCCTTGTGCCGAAATAAGGATAGGACCGCATCTTGGGCGTGACATAGGGATCTGCGCTCTATTTGAAGGGGCCTCAACGTCCGTGTGCCTCTAACAGCAACGGCGTCGGCTCTCGCTCTCGCACTCTGCTCTCTCGCCTCTGCTGCCTGACAGAGGAGGAGGAACGGGGAAGGTGGTCGTCCTGCTGCTGCTGGGCCGAGCTAGGGGCTCTCCTGGGCCAGAAGCCCAGTGCCCCCACACTGCTCTCTCTCACCCAAACCAAAGGTTTTTCTAATATTTTAAAAAGAGCACCACTCAAAGAAAAATCTCAGAGGGATAAAAAGGGGTTTTAGTGCAATTAAAAAAATACTTTTGTAAAGAAAATAATGTGCTCATATTATTAAATATATTTGGTTGATTTATTGCACAAGTTATTTAAACAATTATTTAAATAACAGCCCCTATTTTTATAACAACCCAAAAAAACAAACAACCCCAATCAACAATAGCACTACATCCTAACTTAATTAGATTATTTGGGGCACCTCTTGAACATTTTAAAACAAATAAAACATCAAGTTAAATCTGATCATTAAATTAATAGGAAGAGAGGGGCAAGATGGATGGTGGTGTTTGAAAGAGAGAAGAGAGGGGAAGAAATAGGTTGCACACATGACTCCACCCACACTCTCAAACACCAACACCACACAAGGCACACTCTCAACCACTACATCACATACACATGAAGACAAGTAAGGCAAGAAGAAAGAAATGATGCATGATGATATGATGCATGAATGCCATTCAACACATGGAACAAGGTGCAAATCATACATTAAGCCCATGTCACAAGTCATACAATGGGGTTACATGCCAAGTAAGGTAGGGACATCACTTGGGATGTCACAACTCTCCCACACTACAAGAGGATGTCGACCCGAGATCTAGGAATGAAAGAAGTCCGGAAATTCGGAACGGAGCAGGTCCTCGCATTCCCAAGTAGCTTCTATGTCGGAATGATGTGACCACTTCACCTTGAGGAACTTGATAGACTTGTTGCGAGTCTTACGCTTAGTTTCTTCAAGAATTGCAACTGGGTGCTCACGATAAGAAAGATCTACTTGAGGATCGATGTCTTGGAGGTCAATGGTTCGCTTAGGTGTCTTGAAACATTTCCGGAGGTGAGAAACATGGAAGACATCATGCACATTTGCGAAATTTGGAGGAGTCTCTATTTGATATGCAAGACCACCTCTCTTGCCAACAACTTTGAAAGGACCAACAAAACGAGGAGCTAGCTTCCCTTTTATTCCAAATCGTTGCATGCCTCTCATGGGAGAAACTTTGAGATAGACAAGATCATCCACTTGGAAGGAAACATCCCGATGTTTGCTATCATAATATCTCTTCTGACGAGACTGAGCTGCTTTGAGGTTCTCACAAATGACATGGCACATTTCTTCTACTTCAGTGATCATGTCATTGCCCAAAATCTGATGCTCACTGGTTTTAGACTAGTTAAGCAGGGTACGACACTTCCTGCCATAGAGAATCTCGAACGGGACCTGGCCTGAACTAGCTTAAAAGCTTTTGTTGTATGAGAATTCAGCATATGGAAGATAGTCTTCCCACTTCATGCCGAACGAAATCACACAGGCTCTGAGCATATCTTCAAGGATCTGATTGACTCTCTAAATTTCATCACATGTCTGCGGATGGAACGTCATGCTGAAATGGATCTTAGTACCCATAGCAGTCTGGAAGGACTCCCAAAACTTGGAAGTAAAGAGGCTTCCACGGTCAGAAGAGATGAGCTGAGGAATACCATGCAAAGACACTATCCTTGACGTATACAGCTCTGCAAGCTCAGCCGCCGAGATAGATTCCTTGACTGGAAGGAAATGAACAACTTTTGACAGCTTGTCGATAACCACAAAGATGGCATCGTTGCCTCTCTTAGACTTGGGAAACCCAGTTACAAAATCCATCTCAACATGATCGAATTTCCACTCTGGGATAGGCAAAGTCTGAAGAAGACCTGCTGGACATTGATGCTCCGCCTTACTCTGCGACAAACATCACACTTGTTCACGAACTGAGCAATTTCATGTTTCATGCGAGTCCACTAGAAGGTTTGCTTGAGATCTTGATACATCTTGGAACTGCCTGGATGAATGGATAGAAGAGAATTGCCTGCTTTGTCCATGATAACCTTTCTGAGATCACCTTTTGGAACCACAAGACGGTCCTCAAAGTACAAGGTATCTTTGTCATCGACACGAAAGCACTTATACTTTGGAATGCTCTTGGCCACCCCTTTCTTCACTTTCTTTACCATAGCGTCAAGAAGCTGCGCTTGGTGAACCTGATCTTCCAGAGTCGGAGAGACATGAATATTTGCAAGAAATCCTTGCAGAATCATCTGAAGGTTGAGCTAGCGGAAGGCTTCAAAAAGGTCGGGTTGAAGATGCTTCAAGATCAAACTATTGCAGTACGCCTTATGGCTGAGCGCGTCTGCAATGACATTGCTTTCCCAGGAGTATACTCAATGCTTGGGTTGAAGTCTTCAAGCATTTCCACCCAACGAGATTGTCAAAGATTGAGATTGGATTGAGTGAAAATGTACTTCAAGCTCTTGTGATCGGTGTACACCTGGACTGGTCTACCCAACAACAAATGCCTCCAAGTCATTAGAGCATGCACAGCTGCCGCCAACTCAAGATCATGAGTGGGGTAGTTCTTATCGACAGGCTTCAACTGATGGGAGGTATGGGCCACAATCTTCTTGTCTTGCATAAGAACACCACCAAGGCCTTGGAGAGAAGCATCACAAAAAACTTGGAAAGGCTTGGACTGCTCCGGAGGAACAAGAACTGGAGCTGAAGTCAGTCTCTGTTTGAGCGTATTGAACGCTGCATCACAATCAGGAGACCAAACATACTTGACACTCTTCTGGAGGAGATTGGACACAGGATTGGCAATTTGAGAGAAGTTCTCCACGAACCTTCTGCAATAACTAGCTAGCCCGAGGAAACTCTGAAGTTGCTTGACGTTCTGAGGAGGTTCCCACTTCAATATTGCTTCAACTTTCTCAGGGTGCACTTTAATTCCCTCCGCAAAGATGACATGCCCGAGGTACACCACTTCATTGAGCCAGAACTCACACTTGGAAAACTTGGCATAGAACCGATGTTCCCTTAACTTGTCCAGCACTAGGCGGAGATGCTCTGCATGCTCTTCTTCTGTCTCCGAGAACACAAGGATATCATCGAGATAGAACAAGACAAACTCATTCTTGAATGGAGAGAAAATGAAATTCATCATCCTTGAGAAGGTTGGAGGAGCATTCGGAAGACCAAACGACATAACGGTGTACTCATATGAGCCAAAACTTGTCCTGAAAGCGGTCTTGGGAATGTCTTCTTCGCGAATGCGAATCTGATGATAACCCATTCGAAGATCCAACTTGGAGAAAACCTTGGCACCTTTCAATTGTTCAAACAACCCATTAATGTTAGGGAGTGGGTATTTGATTCTGGTTGTCTTCTTGTTCAATGGTCGGTAGTCCAGACAATGACAATCCGTGCCATCCTTCTTCTTGACAAACAAAACTCCACAACCCCACAGAGAAAAGCTTGGTCTGATCAGACCTAGACGTTCTTGCTCATCTAGCTGCTTCTTCAACACTTTTAGCTCTTCGGGGCCAAATTTGTACGGGTGCTTGCAGACCGGTTCAGTTTCGGGCTTGAGATCAATCACGAACTCGACTGGCCGGTGCGGAGGCATTCATAGCAATTCTTCTGGAAAGACATCTTCATACTCACAAACCACTGGAATTTGAGAAAACGCCGAGATTTCACCCTTCTCATTAAGAGCAAAGAGACGGATTGCGTCATCGCGAGCTGCGAATATAATCACATGTTCTGAAGGATGAGTGAGCTTGACTTCTTTTGCTTGACAATCAACATAAGCCTTATTCATAGCCAGGAAGTCCATGCCCAGAATGAGATCAATATCGGAATTCCCAAGAACTATTGAGAAGCCAGAAAAGAATAATTGCCATCTTGATAGAAGCATCCTTAACAATCATATGCGAACTCATGCGCATCCCTGGAGAAACCACACGAAAAGGACTAGCTAAATGCTCCACTGAAAACTCATGCGTCGCGACAAAAGGCTTGGATATGAATGAATGCGATGCACCAGTATCAAACAATACTTTACCAGGAAAATCATTAACTAAGAGATTACCCATAATCACATCATTGGACTGCTCTGCTTCAGCTGCATTCACCATATTCACTTGGACTGACTTGGGATTATGCTTCACCATTGCATTGCCTGGAGGCTTGACAGGAGGAGGAGGCAGAAGACGTCGTTGGTTGCACTTGTTTGCATAGTGACCCTTCTGACCACACTTGTGACAAGTCACCTCAGAGAGCGGACAAACATTGCCTGGAGGAGGAACGAAGACTGCCTTGGACACATGGGTCTGCTACTGAAATCCTTGGTTGGGTGGGTGGGAAGAACCACAACCACCAAACTGCTTATTCTGCTGAGGAGGATGAAACGGAAGAGGATTTGGTGCCCAATACTTCTGCTGCTTGGAAACCATATGAGAGCTAGAAGAAGAATATGAATCCCTTGAATGCTTCTTGGAGTTCTCTAACTTGAGCTGCGCTGCTTCAACCTTCAGAGCCATGTTGTAAAACTGATCAAACTCACGAGGCTCTTGAAGAACAAGGCCTGGTAGAAGCTCATCCTTGAGACCACCTCTGAACTTATAGATCATAGCCTTATCATCCGGAACATCTTGCTTGGCATAACGAGCTAGATTCTGGAACTCGACGTTGTATTGGTAGACAGACTTGGTTCCCTGCTTCAGATGCCTGAACTTCTCACGCATCTCCTCGACAAAGCTAGTCGGAATGTAATGAGCCCTAAGTCATGACGGAAATCGTCCCAAGTAACAACACGATCACCCCTGGAATCCTCGTACTGCGTCCACCAATCAGCTGCTTGACCCTTGAGCTGGAACGAAGCAAATCTGACAAAGTCCTTTGGCCCGACATTGCTACACTCAAAATTCTTACTCATATCACGAAGCCAATCATCAGCATCAAAAGGCTACTCACAACAGGTGAAAGACTTGGGCTGGTTGGCAAGAAACTGATTGAGCGTTGCAAACTGAGGCTGATTCTGAAAATTCCCTTGAAAACCTTGCTGACCCTACTCCCTTTCTTGCAACAGCCTTAGCAACATCTGAGTGTTTGCATTGGTTGCGGCCATCACAGCTTGCCAAGCTTCAGGAGGAGGAGGCGGAGGAGGCGGTGGCGTGGGTGGTGGTGGAACATCCGCCTGCTCCTCATCACGACCCGGATTGTTGCGAGTTGATGGAGCCATCCTGAAGATGGACAACACGCATTAGCACCTCATTGAATAGATGAATTCAAAGCTGAATCAGATGCTTGAAAGAAATTGGACAAATAACAACACAACCTTCCTACTGAATTTTTTTAGTAAGAATGCTTCTTCGGATTATGATAACATCATCAGATATAATACGCCACTTGCAATAACACAAAAGTATTGAGCTAAGCGCTTGGAACAAATGTACATGCCCAATACATTTGGAGAAGATGATCCTAGATGACTACAAGATTTCCCACCTATGAACTTCCGAAAACTTTCTTGTTTATGCGATTCGGGTTACGGACTCAGGAACCTACCCTAGGTAATCAGCTGCAACTGCATCCGCAACCTTCCACACCATAATTCAAGAAACTCCGCAAACTTGTCTAATATCGAATCCTTGAACTCACAACGATACTAAACCATGGTGGTACCCCGGACGCCTCCCCAGTACTGGGTGACTCCGACTTTATCTCACCATGACAAGTATTGAAGTAATTTCGAACATTCTCCATTCTGAGATATCAAGGAAGCTGAATGATAATGATGTGCCAACATTCCCTGGAGCTCGACTCCCCGAAAGAAATCAAGTCAGATAGGAGGCACAAAGACAGAACCCTATCAGATCGGTATCATATAGACTCCAAAATACCCGCGTGATCCTAAAAAAAATTGACCGAGAAGAGGAGTAGAATCAAAATTCCTAAGTCGGATACCTCACCAGAGCATAGAAGAGGAGTAAAAAGAATCCTACTCTCCGATATAACTAGACTCAAAATAGTTTTTACTAGACACGACTCGGCCAAGTTCGAACAAGCAAAGGCTCCTATGGTCGTATGGCTCTGATACCAACTTGTCACACCCAAGATGCGTGCCTATCCATTTTAAGACACGAGGGGCTAGCAAGGGATAGAGGCGCATCTTGCCGTTAGCAAGTATAGTAACATTGCATCATACATTAGAGAAGAGATGAGTATACAAGTTGGCTTACACTCGATACATGCCAACTACAATTCCACTCAAAGTTCAAGTCATCAAGATGAAAACAGGGTCTGACTACGGACGAAATCAAACGATAAAACAGATGCCAATGAAATTATCTTGCTGCCCCAAAGATCACGACCAGGTCCTCTACTCATCCGGATACGTCACGTACATCCTGCCTCTTTCCTCATCATACTCCCACTGGAGCTGGGTAAGATCATCCTGCACGTACTCATCTGAACCTGTACCTGGAGTTGTTGTAGTAAACTGTGAGCCACAGAGGACTCAGCTATCATGTGCCCAGGTACCGAGACTATTCAGGCTTAAAGGTTGGGATGGGGTAAGTGTTTAGTTTGCAGCAGCACTAAGCATATATGATGGCTAGCTTACGCAACATGAAATAAACATGAGTGGCCTACGAAGAACGATCGAGTCTAGTATGATCTCTATGAGATCCTGAACACCTGCTTACGTCAATCATAACCCCACCGTGTTCCCTCTCGGATCATGTTCACGAGCAGAGACAATCACGGTTACTCACACAGTTGGTGTAGATTATTAGAGTTTACTTCAAGTTTACTAGAACTGGGTGTTAAGCAATATCCAAGTTGCCACATAACCACGGGCACAGCTTTCCGAAAGATCTAACCCTACAGGGGTGCTCCAACTAGTCCATCACAAATAACCACACTCTGTGGGAATTCCTTGACCACGGATCTCGTGGTCATCATCGGTAATTCCAAAGGAATTCCAACACCTCGAAAAAACCCGAAGAAAGTTAGAGTCCACGCATAGGACATTCGATAAAGGTAAATCAAAACCAGCAAGACCACCCGACGTTTCGATGAACCCGATAAGAGCCGCGTATCTCGTTCTCAGGACACGACGGATGAGCGATGGTTACAACGCCAATCACCGAGTTGCCCCGGGCGGCGTGAATAAGCTGCTCTGGGTTGGACGAACACTCATGCGGAGCACTGCCCCGGGGTTGATTAAATTATCCATGGGGTTGAAAAGCCCTATGCAAGTTAATTAAGGTATTAGAAAATATAGTACCAATGTTGGGTCTTGCCAGACAAGTTTTAATCTCTACCAAATAAACAAGGGGGTCCCCATAACAACCCCAAGTGTGTTCGGAGCGCAAAATATGGAAAACATAACACCGGTAACCGGGAACTAATGGCGGTAACAGCGGAACAAATCACTTAGCAAAAGGCCAAGCCTTCCACCAATACCAGATATATATGTGCATTAGATTAAATAACGGAATTTATTGTGATATCCAATCCATGTTATCACATGGAACAACCTGCACCTGCAACTAAGAATGCTATAAGAGGGGCCGAGCAGCGGTAACTTAGCCAATCAAAGTTTGCTAGGATATGAAGGTTACAGGCTATCATGGAAACATGGGGGCTGATATCAAGTGGTAGGTAGCGCAAATGTAATGATAAGAGTAAGAAACTAGCAAGCAAAAATAGTATTGGGATCCGCGTATGATCATCTTGGTTGTAGGTTCTTCAGCGGAACAAGTAGCGAGATCCTCGTAGTGGTACTCTCCAGGTTCCTTGAACTCAGTATCGACACTCGCGTCTACGCAAGAGAAACAGCAAATAAATCTCCAACCAAGGTGCAATGCTCATCCAAGATGATGCATGATTCATTTTACGAAGAATTTAACATGGCAATCCAAAACTAGTCAAGTTTCACATGCAAAGTTTGTAAATTAGTGAATCTGGACAGAACCTCATGTTAAGTTATGTAGACATGCATTAACCTTGCAAATATGGATGCGTCATGCAAAATCGATAGAAATGCATATAAAGAACGCAAGAAATGAAGCTACTTTTCTCACGATACGCTCACAACAAGGTACGGAGGCAAAACACAAGGCAACCAAGACCTGGGCTATTTCTTGGCATTCCAAGGTAGCCACTTGATAGGTGATGAAAAATCAATCACAATAGGCTCAAGAATCAATCAATTCCATGGAGTATAGCTCCCACAAGTCACAAAACAAGATAACAACAAATCTACCACAAACAGCAACATAGCAATTTGTAAAGCTCACAACTTGAGCTATAGGAACCCTATAGCCACAAACAAGATATTGACAGAATCTACTCAACACATAAATCAACTTATCCAACTACATAAACAGCAAAGAAGCCACACATCAACAAGCATGAATCAATCAAGTTGGCAAGATGAATCAGTTTTCTGGGACGTAGTGAAAATTCCAGTTTTCTGGAATCTGAGATTATAAGTAGCAAGTTGACAGCACTGGTTAAATATGCTAGAGAGCTCCTATTGCCATGAAAATTAACAGGATGGTATATGGCAATATGTACTACAAATAACTAACACTGAGCATGAGCAAAACCCAAACATATCACTAGATACAACCCACTCTTCAAGGTAAAACAATAACTACAGATCATTTTTTAAGCAAGGTGGACAAAAACATAAAGTTGCTCCCTAAACAGCATGGTTGCCACTTATCTGGTGACTTTGCACAAATAACAAAAATATTGGGACATTCCCATCAACTTTAACTAGCAATCTCATGTTGGCAAGAACTTAAAACCATGCATACAATAAATCATATGAAATGGACAAAAGGGCATCACAGCATAAAAATGCAGTTTTTTGAAGTTGCCCCAAAGTCAAATCTGACTTCACAGATGCATTCATGGGTTGATTTTACCCCAAAATTACTACTCATACCCCTATGCTTGATGGGAGCAAGAGGGAGAAAATCTAGGTCAAAATTGACCTCCTAAGGGCATGGGTGACTTATGTCACTTATGCAACTTAATGAAAATGTCCCCAAAAGGCATGCGCTCTAATGTTGCTTATTGGAAATGGTTAAATAGCATCTCAGAGACATGATATCATGGCATAGCATCATTTGCAAGGATGAATCTAACTAGAAGAGAAACTGTGGTCATATGCACTTAAGAGAGGAATACCAACACATGGAGCTACTCATGCACATGGTACAAAACCACTCACTAGCATCTACTAGGCATCATTGCAAGAGAATAAATATGGATAGGAGGCATTCTACCTACACACACATCCACATGCTCACACACATATGACAATGGCAACTTGTGCCACACACACATAGGGATCTACATCTACACACATACATACACACATGCTCTCTTGCACATGCATATGGAGATTACTTCAAACATACACATAAGCACCTACACTAAACATAGCAATCCACACAACCACACCTATGTGTAGATGCATGCATACACATCCATATGTGCTTATATGAACAAGTGCATACATGCACATACACATACACATATGGTGCACCCACACCTACACGTACTTGCACACACACACATGCACTTACATACCACACACACTCACACAAGTGTGTGTGTGTATGTATGACATACACACACACTACACCAAGCACCCCCATACACACATGTGTGTATAACATACACACAACCATGCTCACATATATCACCACACACACATATAGAAGAACAAATAAGCAAGGAAGAAAAAGAACACAAAAGAAAGGAAAAAAAAGAAAAGAACAAAAAAAGGGGGAGGGGCTCGGGATCGAACCCGAGGCCTCCTGGTCTACACACTCAAGCGCTACCACTGCGCTACGGCGACGACAGTTAACAGAGGAGGGGCGCATCGCCACTAGTACACACATGTGCGCATCTAATCTGATGAAACTAAACCGTACTGCGCACACATACAACGGAGCATCGGCAGCGAGCAACGACGACTACAGGCAGGCTACAAGGCATCTCCGGCGAAGGAAAGACGTTGCGGGAACTACGGGATACATGGGGAATCCATTCCTCGGTTCGTCTCGCGACGAGGGGGACTGTGGCGAGCTCAAGCGTGAGCTTCTCCGGCCGGCGGCGACGAGCATCACGATAGCAAGGTACGGGCTATGACGAGGAGAGGGGGACAGCAGGGGACCGACTGCTCACCGAGGGGAAGCTCGACAAAGCGGGGAGACGGCGACGACAAGACGACAAGGAAGAATATGAAGGAGACAGCGGCGGCGCTCCCTCGCTTGCGGACGACGGCGACGACAGGGCACTGCCGGGGTGCTCCTCACCCCCTAGTACCAGGAACGGGACGCGGACGGCTCTGGTTCGTTGCAGACCATCTTGACGGCGGCGGGGCTCCACCGGAGGCGACGCCGGCGACGAGCCCGTCGATCCCCACCTCACTCTGAAACCCACTACCTCTCTGAACCCGAGACGGAGGAAGCAGCAAGAGGGACAAAGAAGAGAAGGAAGAAGGGGAAAGCGGCGGCGGCGAGAGGGGAAGGGGAACCCTAGGGATCCGCACTCTATTCGAAGGGGCCTCGACGTCCGTGTGCCTCTAACGGCGATGGTGTCGGCTCTCGCTCTTGCACTCTGCTCTCTCGCCTCTGCTACCTGACGGAGGAGGAGGAACGGGGCAGGTGGCCGTCCTGCTACTGTTGGGCCGAGCTAGGGGCTCTCCTAGGCCGGAAGCCCAGTGCCCCCACACTGCTCTCTCTCACCCAAACCAAAGGTTTTTTTGATATTTTAAAAACAGCACCACTCAAAGAAAAACCTCAGAGGGATAAAAAGGGGTTTTAGTGCAAATAAAAAAATACTTTTGCAAAGAAAATAATGTGCTCATATTATTAAATATATTAGGTTGATTTATTTCACAAGTTATTTAAACAATTATTTAAATAACAACCCCTGTTTTTAAAATAAACCAAAAAAAACAACCCCAATCAACAAGAGCACCACATCCTAACTTAATAAGATTATTTGGGCACCTCTTGAACATTTTAAAACAAATAAAACAACAAGTTAATCTGATCATTAAATTAAAAGGGAGAGACGGGGAAGATGGAAGGTGGTGTTTGAAAGAGAGAAGAGAGGGGAAGAAAGAGGTTGCACACATGACTCCACCCACACTCTCAAACACCAACACCACACAAAGCACACTCTCAACCACTACATCACATACACATGAAGACAAGTAAGTCAAGAAGAAAGAAATGATGCATGATGATATGATGCATGAATGCCATTCAACACATGGGACAAGGTGCAAATCATACATTAAGCCCATGTCACAAGTCATACAATGGTGTTACATGCCAAATAAGGTAGGGACATCACTTGGGATGTCACATCCTCGTCAACGAGAACTGCTCCAAGGCCTCGTTGACCACTGAGGGCCTGATCGGATCTAGCTATTCGGAACTCGTAGAGTTAACCCCTGTGAAGTCCACCCATGGGGAGTGTTGGGAAGGAACACGTGTCCTGCCATATGGCTTGATGGCCGGACCGGGGTGAGAAATGGGCTTGCCGCCATGGTTGACACCACTGGCATGTCGGAAGAAAGGGCTCGAGGTTAAAGCCTCAGAGTCCTCGGGGGCTGCGAGCGAAGTCGTGAGCCTGATTAGTGACAAGTCGCCCCGATAGTCGACGGAGAACTCTAAGATTCCGAATCTGACATGTTGATCAGGGGTGAAGCTCTCAACGTGGCCTAGATGGTCGCGGAATCAGCTTGCAGCACAACGCTCCCGATGGCGAAGAGCTGCCCGGGGACGAAAACGTCCATGTTGATGACAAGGCGAGGCGTCGATTCCATCTCCCTCACAGAGGAACTCTCAATGAAAGCACCAATGTCCGTGGCAAAACTGGCGGATCTTGGGTAGGGGGTCCCAAACTATGAGACTAGAATTGACGATAACAAGAGACTAACGGGACACGAGTTTACCCAGGTTCGGGCCCTCCAATGAAGGTAATACCCTACATCCTGCTTGATTGTATTGATGATGTAAGGGGTTACGGAGTTGATCTACCTCAAGATCGTATAGCTAACCCTAGATGAGTTGTTCTCTCTCTATACCCTAAAACCCTCCGGCTTATATAGATGTCGAGGATGCCTAGGGTTTACACATGGTCGATTACATGCCGAAGAGATAAACTTGCCAAACTATTACATTGTACATGGAGCACAAGCGTGTTTCCCGAAGCTTCCATCTTGGAGACAGGGCCTTCAAATCCTTCGATGTTCCGTAAGTAGCCCTCATTGTCCGGCCCATAACAATAGGTCGGCTATCCGAGGACCCCTAACCAAGGACTCCCTCAGTAGCCCCCGAACTTGCCTCTAATGCCAAGGGTCTTCAGCTCTGATTGCTTTACGAACAAAGTCTTCAGCTTGCGAGGTGAGTTCCTTCCTACCGAACCATAGTTCGGCCTCCGGTGACAAGTAGTCTCCCGCATAGTGGCACGTCCGAATACGGCAAATTGATTGGCTTTGAAGACAAAACATCAGGGGATAATCAACGGCCCTCTGACGACCTTTCTTATGAAAGGCTATGGCCCACCATGACAGCTAGGCCAGTTGCATAGATTCGATTCGCGGTTCAAGGGCGTTTTAATCATCACGATCTATCAATATATCGATCATGTCCCGTTTTATATGGGATATGCTTAATCATGCACACGCAACGGCTCACGCGTCTCGGGAAGTGGATGGATTCACGGCACGGCAAGGGGAATCCACATCGACAGTCCCCATAAAAAGAGAAGGAAAACCCAAAAGGCTTTTCTACGCTCACCATTCGACTTCTCCGCCTCCCATTCCCCTACGCTTCAAAAGCACAGATCTAGGTCTCTCCGCCCCCTCCTTCGAGCTTGGCAATGGTGTGTTCCAATGGCTAGTGGGAAGTTTCCACGGTCACCAACAAGGACATACTTGACCTCAAGAAGGCCGGTTACCTCCCCGCCAACATCCCTCATTGCGCAGCAGAGGAGGGCCAAGTAATCCCCGCCCCCAGGCCAGGCGAGAGGGTGGTATTCATCCCCCACTTCATCACGGGGTTGAGCTTCCGACTCCACCCCTTCATCAGGGGGCTAATGTTCTTCTATGGCCTCAACTTCCATGACCTCCTACCAAACTCCAGCATGCACATTTCGGCGTTCATCCTTGCCTGCGAGGCCTTCCTGTGTGTTGAGCCGCACGTCGGGCTCTGGCTACAGGTCTTCAATATCAAGCCTAAGTGCGTCAGAGGGAAGCATGTGGACTGCGGCAGGGCAGTCCTCGGCAAGCTCACCCGTGTCGGGTGGCCGTCGGGAACCTTCATAGACACCATCAAGGGATGGCAAAAGGAGTGGTTCTATGTCACCGAACCACGAGAAGAGGTACAACTCCGTGCTGCCGCATTTAGATCTGGTCCCCCCATTAGACTCGCTTCGTGGCCCGAAAAGGGCCTGGTCTGGGGATCGGGCCCAAAAAGCTTTATCACTTAGGACCTATGTTCACCTAGCTACGCCGGTTAAGCATGTTTTGTTTAGGTGTTACCTGTGCCACTACTGCCTTTCATTTAAAAATTCTAGTGAAATGTCCAATGTAATGCTACTACAACCTGGCCTTCTAGTATGTTCTATTGTGCAATGTTGTGCTTAGTTAATTGCTTCGTTCATTTGTTGTGGTGATCATTTAACTATTTAACTCAATTCTAAATTGTTATGTACGATTGTTGTTGGTACAATTTTGTATTGTTATGGATGTGATGAATAAATTGAGTTTAGATTTACTAAATACATGTGCAACACATATAATTACTACATTTCCTAGTTCTTAGCACGCCTGGTTTAGATAAGTGGGTTTTCAATGTGGCTCGGACTAATCTATTGGATCTGCAATGTGTTTATTTTAGATTAACATATTTCAGTGATAGTATGCCAAATATCACTTGTGACCTGATCAATATTTGTATTAAATATGTTGTAGGCGGAAAGAATGGGGGACACTGAAGTTTACCATCAAGGATTGCACATCCATGGACGTTTGGCTAATATCACACTATTGTGCAATTGCAGAAACCATTGTAATATGAATGTTGTTATTAATAATTTGTTCTTGCGCATGTAGTTCTTGCTGGAAGAGGTTTAGACCCACTGTTCGACCCTTTTTCCTGTGGGGAAATGAGGTGTCCTTGAATATTAGTCAAATCAAGAAACTCAAAAAGAGTGTTAAGATAAAGAAACTGGCTACGAAAAACAAGATGTTTTTCTGCACAATGAAAAAGACATTAGTCAACTATAGGATGGCACCATGTCTTTCACCTTGTCCTTTTACCTTTGCACCATTTCAAATTTTAGAAAAGATATTTATGTGTATGTTTGTTTTCAGTCCTTCTCAAGGCAGTTCATTGTTGATTACATCTCAAACCACATGTATGATCAAGAGGCGATGAAGGTATTCATATAGCACCCACGATATAATCTTGAAGTCTTCCTTAAGACGACGAAGGATGGACGGGCAATCGTCCACATGCGTTGTCCTAAAGTTGCCAGGACCATCAACATTATTGAAGGCTCACTATTCGCCTTCCGCTTTTACAGTTTTCTAGATGAGATTCATATGTCCATTTACCATCTATGATGATACTTAATTTCCAAAGGTTTTAGATGTTGCATTTGAAACTTTGTCTTCTTGTGCAATTGGGTAGCTAGGCAGTAGAGGCCTATACGAGGTTCTACCCTGATGTAATTTGATTATGAAATCTAGGTTGCCATACTATGAATAAAATATATATTTTGTGGTTGATATGAAATGTTAATTTTGATTACTAAATGTATTATAAATAATTGAGCAATCAGGTTGATTATTGGGGTTCCCATTATAGACCGTTTCTAGGACAACACTGTGGGCGATGACCTGAACAAACCCACACGGTTTCTAGAAAGTTGGCATGTGCGACCATTGAGCAATCACACACGAATTCTGGCCGACAACTGTGTGCATTAGGGCACCCAATCACAAACATTTTCACATAGCTAGTGTGTGTGATGGGAAGCCCAATGCCAAATAGTTTCTTGTAGACACCGTGAGTGATGTTTTGAGTAATGCAAATGAAAAAAGTATAACTATCGTGTGTGATGAACACACCTATCACGAACGATGTTATGCAGAAAATTGTGTGTGATCTGCAATAGAAATGGAAACGTACCCTTGGGATTCCCTATGTGGGATGCTAAGTCATCTCACACGTCTTCCCCAATATGTCTGTTTGTGATGGTCCTTCCAATCACAAATGATATATTTTTGCCCATCGTGTGCGACCAGGTGCAGGCATCGCTGACGGGTTTTGCATGTCATCTGGGATAGCTCCCCTATCACCCACACATGCAAGGCGATGGTTTAAAACTACGTCATGGAAAGGGTTAAAACCCGTTTGTATAGCACGCGGTTGGACAAGTGTTGTATCACCATCTCTTCACTAAACTAGTGCACCTATACAATTTGCCATTGTATTGGGTGTGTTGGGGACATAAGAGATTTCTTGTATTTGATTGCAGGGTTGTTTGAGAGAGACCATCTTCATCATACACCTCCCACGGAGTGATAAACCTTAGGACATCGACTTGAGGGAAACTTACTGCTGTCCTACAACTCTACGCTTGGAGGCCCAACATAGTATACAAGAATAAAGTTGTGTAGTAGACATCAGGCCTCCCCCACTTTTATTTTTTTTATTTCGAGTCTCATCCCAACTTGTGGGGGAATCATAGTATCCATCATTCTTTCCTCACTGGGGCAATGCTCTAATAAGGATGATCATCACACTTTTATTTACTTACAACTCAATATGAAGAACTGATAGGAAGATATGACTCTATATGAATGCCTTTGGTAGTGTGTTGATACGTCTCCAACGTATCTATAATTTTTTTCTTGTTCCCTTTTGATTATATTATCAATCTTGGATGTTTTAAAATCATTTTATAGCAACTTTATATCATTTTTTGGGACTAACGTATTGACATAGTGCCAAAGTGGCAGTTGTCATTTTTGCTTGTCTTTTACTTCGCAGAAAATGAGTACCAAACGAAGCCCAAACACTGTGAAACATTTTGGAGAATTGTTTGGACCAGAAGACACTAGATGGCCAAACAAGTGCCACAGATGAGGCCCGAGGTGGGGGAACACCCACCAGGGTGCGCTAGAGGCCCCTGGCGCGGCCTGGTGGGTGGTGCCCACCTCGGGACCCCCCCCCCCTCCACCGACTATCGTCTCTATAAATTCACAAATATTTGTAAAACCCTAGGGGAGTCGACAAAACACAATTCCAGCCGCTGCAAGTTCCAGAACCTCGAGATCCAATCTAACACCATCACGGAGGGGTTCATATGCATCATAGGTGCCTCTCCGATGATGCGTGAGTAGTCTACGTTAGACCTACGGGCCCATGGGCAGTATCTATAGGGCTTCCTATCTCTCTTATGATTCTCAAGACAATTGTCTCTTGGAGATCTATTTGATGTAATGACTTTTGTGAAGTATTTGTCGGGGTCCGATGAATTTTGAGTTCATGATCAGTTTCTATCCATGAATATGATTTGAGTCTTCTTTGATCTATTATATGCATGATTACTTATAACCTCGTATTTCTTATTTGAATCTTTGGTTTAGTTCGGCCAACTAGATTGATTTTTCTTACCATGGGAAGAGGTGCTTTGTGATGGGTTCGATCTTGTGTTGTTCTTTCCCAGTGATAGAAGGGGCAGCAAGGCACGCATGTATTGTTTCCATTAAGTATAAAAAGATGGGGTATATTCCTACATGAATAGATTTTTTCTACATCATGTCATCGTTCTTATTGCATTACTCTGTTTTCCCATGAACTTAATACACTAGATGCATGCTGGATAGCGGTCGATGGGTGGAGTAATAGAACTAGATGTAGAATTGTTTTAGTCTACTTATCTTGGACGTGATGCCTCTATAATGATCATTGCATGGATATCATCATGATTATTTGATCTTCTATCAATTGACCGACATTTATTTGTTCACCCACAATATGTTACCCTCATGAGAGAAGCCACTAGTGAAACCTAGGCCCCCCAGGTCTACTTCTCCAACATATTGCTTTTCGATCTACTATTTTTCCTTTTTATTTTCAGATCTATTAATACAAAAAACAAAAAATACCTTGATGCACTTTTTGTTTACCAATTTTATTTTGTGTTCTTGCGAGATCTATTTGCCAAGACTATCATTACCTAATATATCTTTTTATCGTTCAGAGCTTGACAACCTCTCTTACGCGTCGGGTTGCAAGTATTTGTTATTTGTGTGGAGGTTTTGTTTTGTAGGTGCTTTATCTTCCTCTACGGATTGATACCTAGGTTTCATAACTGAGGGCAATACTTACCGTCGCTGTGCTGCATCATGCCTTCCGCTTTGGGGAAATACCGACGCAGTCTCAAGCCACGTCAAAGGAATTTCTAGCGCCATTGCCAGGAAGGAAACGATCTCATCTACTAGGTTCCTAACACAAATCTCATCTCCATGCAATTTACATTATTTGCCATTTTCCTCTCGTTTTCCTGTCCCCACTTCACAAATTTGCCATTTTATTCGCCTTCTTTTTCGTTTGCCTTTTTCTCGTCAGATCTCTTGTTTGCTTGCAATCTTGTTTGTGTAGTCACGGTGACTCAAGAAAATACCAAGTTGTGTGATTTTTCCAATACCAATAATAATGATATTATTAGCACTCCTATTGCTCCTCCCACCACTAGTGCGGAGTCTTGTGATATTAATGTCGCTTTGTTGAACCTTGTCATGAAAGATCAATTTTTCGGTACTCCTAATGAGGATGCCGCATCCCATCTAAACACATTTGTGGAATCGTGTGATATGCAAAATAAAAAAGATGTGGACAATGATATCGTGATGTTGAAATTATTTCCCTTCTCCTTGCGAGATCGTGCAAAAATTTGGTTTTCTTCTTTGCCTCGCAATAGTATCGATTCTTCGGATAAGTGCAAGGACGCTTTTATTACTAAGTATTTTCCACCCACGAAATTTATGTCCCTTGTAAATCAAATCATGAATTTTAAGCAACCTGAGAATGAACATGTTGCACAATCTTGGTAAAGAATGAAATTGATGCTAAGAAATTGTCATGCACATGGTTTAAATCTTTGGATGATTATACAATTTTTTTATGCGGGACTGAATTTTGTCTCTAGAAATCTTTTAGATTCCGCCACGGTAGGTAATTTCATGCAAATCACTTTGGGTGATGCTACTAAATTGTTTGATAATATTATCGCAAATTATTCACAATGGCATACTGAAAGAGCACCTACTAGTAAAAACGTTAATTCAGTTGAAGAAATTAGTACTTTGAGTGAAAAAGTTGATGCTCTTATGACGTTGGTTGCTAGTAAAAGTGCTCCTATTTATCTTAATGGTGTGCCATTTTCTACCTTGATTGATAAAAATAGTGATTCCGTAGATGTGAATTTTATCTCACAAAACAATTTCAATAACGATGCTGATAGAGGTAATTTTAATCCTAGGCCTTTTCCTGGAACTTTCTCTAATAATTATGGAAATTCCTATGGTAATTCCTATAATAATAATAATAATAATAATAATAATAGGAAAACCTATGATCTTTATAATATTTTTAAATAATTTATCAATGCACAAAAGTCTTTCAATACTACGATAGAAGAAAAGTTGAACAAGATTGATTATATGTTCAAAAGCATTGGTAGAATTTCCCATCATGTAGAAAATCTCAAGTTTAATGCTTTTCCACCTAATAATAATGAATCCATTAAATCCCTATATGTTTCTATGGGTTAAAGTAAGAAAAGAACCGCTATGCTTAGAGCAAAAAGAGAATTTTTAGAAGAAGCGTTTTCTAGTGATTACTTTCATAATAGTGATGAAGATCTTAAAATGATTGGTGTTTTATCTTTTGATTCCTTGTTTATTAATGTTAAAATTGATTATAAAGGGACTTAATAAGAGTCAACTTTAGTTAGAGGGCGTCCCAATAATTTGGAGGGTGAAAATCTTGATAAAAAATTAATGAAAGTGGGTTTGGAGAGGTTAAAACTTTAACTAGTGATGTGCCCACTATTTTTATTACAAATACTTTAATTATGAAACTTGTTCCTTGGTTTGTTGTATTTCTTTCCTACAATCCATGATAAATTCACTCCATGCTTATGAACAAAATAAAGCTTTTACTAAACATATTGTTGATGCCATGATGAAATCCTTAGAAGAAAAGTTGGAATTAGAGATTTAAATTCCTAGAAAATTGCACGATGAGTGGGAACCTACCATTAAATTCAATACTAAAACAATTATTGATTTGCTTTGTGTGATTTGGGTACTAGTATTTCCACAATTCTGAAATCTCTATGTGATGTGCTTGGTCTTACCAATATTGAAGAATGTTCTCTTAATTTGCACTTAGCGGATTCTACTATTAAAAATCCTTTGGGAAGAATTAATGATGTTCTTATTCTTACAAATAGGAACTATGTGCCCATTGATTTTATTTTTCTTGATATTTGATTGCAATCCGTCATATCCCATCATACTTGGTAGTTCGTTTTTATGCACTATAGGTGTCGTGATTGATATGAAAGAAGGCAATATTAAATTTCAATTTCCACTTAGAAAGGGTATGTAATACTTCACTAGAACAAGAGTAAATCCACCATATGAATCAATCATGAGAGACTTCTATTGAGTAAAAACCAAGGATGACAATACTTGAATCTATGCGTTATGCCTAGCTAGGGGCGTAAAACGATAGCGCTTGTTGGGAGGCAACCCAATGAATAAATTATTTTTATCTTTTGCTTTCTGTTTTTGAGTGTTTTGCACAATTATGATTCTGTTATGATTGTGTTTTTATGTTTTATTTAGTGTTTGTGCCAAGTAATGCATTTAGGATGATCCATAAGATGAGTACAAACAATGTTGAATCTAAAAAACAAAAACTTTGTTCCAAGTGCACGAATTTTCATTTTTTACTGGAACGTTATATTGAGCTGAAATTTTAAAACACTATGTATATACAAATTATATACGGTGTCCTAATGTTTAAGAATTTTTAGAGTTCCATAATAATGGGTAGAGTACATATTGCTACAGACTGTCCTGTGTGGAACAGATTCTGTTTTCATTGCATTGTGTGCTTGCTTTGATGAATCTATGGCTTGTATCGGGGTGTAGAAGTCATGGTAAAGTTATAATACAGTAGGTATAATTCAATAATAAAATATGAATAGATTTACAGCAGTACCTAAAAGTGCTAATTTGCTTTATTATACTAACGGATCTCATGAGAATTTTGTTAAGTTTTGTGTGATTGAAGTTTTCAAGTTTTGGGTGAGATCACGATGTGGATGAAGGAATAAGGAGTTGGAAGAGTCAAATCTTTGTGATTCTACATCACCCAAAGGTAATATCCAAATATTAACAAGCAACTAAGCTTCGGGATTACCCGAGTAGCATCCCCTCTTTCTTCTAACAACCATCGGTATACTACTTGGAACTATATTTTTATTCGTCACATATCATGAGTTTTGCTTGGAGTGTCTTGTATCTTTTCTTTGTTTGATTTTATCGTTTATGCACACACCTATTTGAGAGAGCCAAAAATATTCTATAATTTGCTAGAATTGCTCTTTATGCTTCACTTAAAATTTTTGACCAAAGGAATTGCTCTAGTGGTTCACTTATATCTTTTTGAGCAAGGCACTCTTTTTCTTGTTTGAAGAAATGTTCTCATGCTTCACTTATATTAATTTGTGAGTTTGTAATTTCGAAGAAATCCTCTCGTGCTTCACTTATATAATTTTGAGATATGAAACTTGTATGCTCATGTTCTTCACTTATATCCATGTGAGCTTATCAAAAGCAATTGCAATATATGAAACTAGCCCCAAAGCTACAGATATTCAAGAGGGATATAATAAAAAAATTCATGAAGATCATTGGACAAATTAAACTTGATTCCTTGTAATAGTGTTGAGACATCAAGATAGTAATATGTGAGTTATGTTAGTGAGTAATTGTGCTTAGTAAGAATATTGGTGTTAAGGTTTGTGATCTCCTATGCTAGCACGGAAGTTAATTGATGTGCTACGAAATTATATGCTACTTATGGTGCATTATTCGGTGCTAGTTATGTCCAATGCTCGCTTGTGTGGTTTTTTCTTTCTTAGTTGGACGCTTCCCAATATTTTGCTAGCCTTCACTTGTACTAAGTAGAAATACTAATTGTGCATCCAAAATCCTTAAACCAAGTTTTGCCATATGAGTCCACTATACCTACCTATATACAGTATTTCCATGCCGTTCGAAGCAAACTCGTATGTGCCATCTCTAAACTTTCAAAATAATTTTTCCTTTTTGTGTGCTCGTACTGGTCATGAAACGGTAGGGGGTGACTGATTTGTTTTCATGCTACATGTGTTATTCTCAAGATGAGTGTTTATTCACTTGTCATTGCACGAGAGTACAACGGTAATAGGGATGCCAAGTCCCCAAATGCAAAAGAAAATAAATTTACTTTAGGTTGTCAAATAATAAATTCCTTGGCAAGTGTTGGTATGGAAGGCAACCGTGGAGACGGCCCACCATGGAAAGGGAAAGTATGGTGGAAAAGGGAATAAACTTTATATTCTGTTTGGGAACCGCCTACGATGCATCTAGTGTAGAAAGATATTGAAATCTCTCAGTCATTTTAATTACAGGAAAGGCATGCCACACAAAATATTTTGTCTCTATCAATTTAAACACTTGAGCTCTCGCACCTCTACAAATCCCTACTTCCCTCTGCGAACGGCCTATCTATTTACTTTATGCAATTTTCAATTTTCAATTTGAGTCTCCATCTTCTCTTATAAAGCAACAACTAGGGGGCACTATGATCGTACTTGAGCATTAGGTGTAGCTAATATTTGGGTGTGTATTGTGAATGGATCAAAGATTGAGCATGATGGGCTAGGGATAACTGGCTTTAGCATTGATATTTGAAAGACATGGTTGCTTGTTGATATGCTTGAGTATTAAAGTTTTCATGTCAATACTAGACTATTGCTTTGAACATATGAAAAGTCCAAATGTCCTTGCTATAAAGAAAATAATATGTGATGAACATGATAGGTAGCATTCCACATAAAAAATCTGTTTTTATCATTTACCTACGCGAGGACGAGTAGGAATTAAGCTCGGGGATGCTGATACGTCTCCAACTTATATATATTTTTTGCTTGCCCCATACTGTTATATTATAAATCTTGGATGTTTTACAATCATTTTATAGCAACTTAATATCACTTTTTTGGGACTAACCTATTGACATAGTGCCAAAGTTCCAGTTGTTGTTTTTGTTTGTTTTTTTACTTCGTAGAAAATCAGTACCAAACAGAGCCCAAACGCTATGGGGATTTTTGTGGATTTTTTCTGGACTAGAAGGAACCAGATGGGTCAAACAACACTAGAAGAGGGGGCCCATGGTGGCCACACTCAGCCAGGGCGCGCCAAAGGCCCCTGGCGCGGCCTGATAGAGGGTGGGAACCTCGGGCACCCCCTCAACCGACTATCGAGGCTATAAATTCCCAGAAAATCCAGAAATACTAGGGGAGTCGACGAAACACAATTCCTGCCGCCGCAAGTTCCAGATCCTCGAGATTTAATCTAAACACCATAAAAGAGGGGTTCATCTTCATCATAGGTGCCTCTCCGATCATGCGTGAGTAGTCCACCATAGACCTACGTGTCCGAAAGCAGTATCTAGATGGCTTCCTCTCTCACTATGTTTCTCAATATGATGGTCTCTTGAATATCTATTTGATGTAATGACTCTTGCGGTGTGTTTGTTGGGATTCGATGAATTTTGAGTTCATGATCAGTTTCTATCCATGAATATGATTTGGGTCTTCTTTGATCTCTTATTTGCATGATTACTTATAGCCTCATATTTCTTCTATGAATCTTTGGTTTAGTTAGGCCAACTAGATCAATTTTTCTTGCCATGGGAAGAGGTGCTTTGTGATGGGTTCGATCTTGCGGTGTTCTTTCCTAGTGATAGAAGGGGCAGCGAGACATGCATGTATCGTCGCCATTAAGGATAAAAAGATGTGATCTATTCCTACATGAATAGATATTTTCTACATCATGTCACCGTTCTTATTGCATTACTCTGTTTTCCTGTGAATTTAATACACTAGATGCATGCTGCACAGGGGTCGATGTGTGGAGTTATAGAAGTAGATGTAGAATCGCTTTGGTCTACTTGTCTTGGACGTGATGCCTATATAATGATCATTGCCTGGATATCGTCATGATTATTTTATCTTCTATCAATTGCCCAACAGTAATTTATTTCTCCATCGTGTGCTATACTCGTGAGAGAAGCCACTAGTGAAACCTACGGCCCCCGGGTCTACTTTTCCAACATATTGCTTTCCTATCTACTACTTGCAACTTTTGTTTTCAGATCTATTAATCCCAAAAACCCAAAAATACCTTGGTGCACTTTTTGTTTATTTATTTTATTTTGTGTTCTTGCGATATCTATTTGCCAAAACTATCATTACTTAATCTATCCTATTACCGTAGAGAGCGTGAGAACCTCTATTTTGTGTCGGGTTGCAATTATTTGTTGTTTGTGTGCAGGTGTTGTTTATGTGGGTGCATGATCTTCCTCTATGGATTGATACCATGGTTTCATAACTGAGGTAAATACTTACCATCATTGTGTTGCATCATCCCTTACTCTTTGGGGAAATACCGACGCAGTCTCAAGTCACGTCAATGCCCATTCTGTTGGGGAACATAGTAGTAAATCAAAAATTTCCTACGTGTCACCAAGATCAATCTATGGAGAAACCAGCAAACCAGCAAGGGGAGAGTGCATCTTCATACCTTCAAAGATCGCAAAGCGGAAGCGTTACTACAACGCGGTTGGTGGAGTGGTACTCGCAGCGATTCAGATCGCGGTGGATTCCAATCTAAGTGCCGAACAACGATGCCTCCACGTTCAGCACACGTGCAGCCCGGTGACGTCTCCTATGCCTTGATCTAGCAAGGAGGAAGGAGAGGTTGATGGAGAGCTCCGGCAGCATGATGACATGGTGACGTTGGAGATACGTGGCACTCCGGCAGGGCTTCGCCAAGCACTACGGAGAACGAGGAAGAGCAAGGGTAGGGCTACGCCGAGAGAGAGAGGAACTCGTGTGTCGGCAGCCCCCAAAACCCCCACTATATATAGGAGGAGGGGAGGAGGGTGCCCACCCCTAGGGTTCCCCCTTAGGTGGTGTAGCAGCCCCTAGATGGGACATGGGGCGGCGGCCAAGAGGGGGAGAGGGGAGGGCGGCGCCCTAGATGGGCCTAAGGCCCATCTGGACCTAGGGCTTGCCCCCTCTCCTCCCTTGATGCGCCTTAGGACCTTGTGGGGGCACACCAGCCCACCTAGGGGCTGGTTCCCTCCCACTTGTGGCCCATGCAGCCCTCTGGGGCCGGTGGCCCCTCCCGGTGGACCCTGGAACCCTTCCGGTGGTCCCGGTACGTTACCAGTGATGCCCGGAACACTTCCGGTAACCAAATCATCACTTCCTATACATGAATCTTTACCTCCAGACCATTCCAGAACTCCTCGTGATATCCGGGATCTCCTCCGGGACACTGAACAAACTTCGGCAACCATGTACATTATTTCCCTATAACTCTAGCGTCATTGAACCTTAAGTGTGTAGACCCTATGGGTTCGGGAGGCATGTACACTTAACCGAGACACCTCTCCGGTCAATAACCAACAGAGGGATCTGGATACCCATGTTGGCTCCCACATGCTCCACGATGATCTTATCGGATGAACCGCGATGCCGGGGATTCAATCAATCCCGTATACAATACCCTTTGTCTACCGGTATGACACTTTCCCGAGATTCGATCGTCGGTATCCCTATACCTTGTTCAATCTCGTTACGGGAAAGTCTCTTTACTCGTTCCACAACACATCATCCGTGGCCAACTCCTTAGTCACATTGAGCTCATTATGATGATGTCTTACCGAGTGGGCCTAGAGATACCTCTCAGTCACACGGAGTGACACATCACAGTCTCAATTCGTGCCAACCCAATAGACACTTTCGGAGATACTCGTAGTGCACCTTTATAGCCACCCAGTTACATTGTGACGTTTGGCACACCCAAACCATTCCTACGGTATCCAGGAGTTGCACAATCTCATGGTCTAAGGAAACGATACTTGACATTAGAAAAGCTTTAGCGGACGAACTACACGATCTTGTGCTATGCTTAGGATTGGGTCTTGTCCATCACATCATTCTCCTAATGATGTGATCCCGTTATCAACGACATCAAATGTCCATGGTCATGAAACCGAGACCACCTATTGATCAATGAGCTAGTCAACTAGAGGCTCACTAGGGACATGTTGTGGTCTATGTATTCACACATGCATTACGGTTTCCGGTTAATACAATTATAGAATGAACAATAGACAATTATTTTGAACAAGGAAATACAATAATAACCATTTTATTATTGCCTCTAGGGCATATTGCCCCGGTTCTAAACTATAAAGCAGGTCGCACTGAACCAGGGAGTAATCATCATAGCATGTTTGTCAAGCGTTCATAACGTCTTGTTCCGCTGGGAGAACGGGTGCGTCACCTAGCGGTGCACCAAGGACATACAATATTTTGGAAGCTATGAGGATGATCCTCAAGCTACGGACCAAGTCTGCATAGTTAGTTCCATCATCTTTCATCTTGGTTTTCTCTAGGAATGCGTTGAAGTTGAGGGTGACATTAGCATTGGCCATTGGATCTACAATATAGATTGTAACGACAATTTTAGACCAAGTTCATGATAATTAAGTTCACATAATCAAATTATTTAATGAACTCCCACTTATATAAACATCTCTCCAGTCATCCAAGTGACACACGATCCACGTCAACTAGCCCGTGTCCGATCATCACGTGAGACGGACTAATCATCCATGGTGAACATCTCCATGTTGATCGCATCTTTTATATGACTCATGTTTGACCTTTCAGTCTTCCGTGCTCCGAGGCATGACTGTACATGCTAGGCTCGTCAAGTCAACCTAAGTGAATCGCGTGTGTAAATCTACCTTACACCCATTGTATGCGAACGTTAGAACCTATCACACCCGATCATTAGGTGGTGCTTCGGAACAACGATCCTTAGCAACGATGCACAGTTAGGGTGAACACTTTCTTGAAATTTTATTGAGAGATCATCTTATTTAGCTACCGTCGTTCTAAGAAAATAAGATGTAAACATGATAAACATCACATGCAGTCAATATAGCGACATGATATGGCAAATATCATCTTGCTCCGTTGATCTCCATCTTCGGGGCACCATGATCATCACTGTCACCGGCACGACACCATGATCTCCATCACCATGATCTCCATCATCGTGTCTCCATGAAGTTGTCTTGCCAACTATTACTACTACTATGGCTAATGTTTAGCAATAAAGTAAAGTAATTACATGGCGATCTTGATTGACACGCAGGTCATACAATAAATTAAGACAACTCCTATGGCTCCTGTCGGTTGTCATACTCATCGACATGCAAGTCGTGAATCCTATTACAAGAACATGATCAATCTCATACATCACAATGCATCACATCACATTCTTTGACCATATGACATCACAAGGAATATGCTACAAAAACAAGTTAGACGTCCTCTAATTTGTTGTTGCAAGTTTTACGTGGCTGCTATAGGTTTCTAGCAAGAACGTTTCTTACCTACGCCAAAACCACAATGTCATATGACAATTGCTATTTACCCTTCATAAGGACCCTTTTCATCGAATCTGATCCGACTAAGGTGGGAGAGACAGACACCCGGTAGACACCTTATGCAACAAGTGCATGTCAGGCGGTGGAACCGGTCTCACATAAGTGTACGTGTAAAGTTGGTCCGGGCCGCTTCATCCCACAATACCGCCTTATCAAGATAAGACTAGGAACAGTAAGCAAATTAACAAGATCGACGCCCACACAAACGTGTGTTCTACTCGTGCATAGATTCCACGCATAGACCTAGCTCATCGTGCCACTGTTGGGGAACGTAGTAGTAAATCAAAAATTTCCTACGTGTCACCAAGATCAATCTATGGAGAAACCAGCAAATGAGCAAGGGGAGAGTGCATGTTCATACCTTTGAAGATTGCAACGCGGAAGTGTTACTAGAACGTGGTTGGTGGAGTCATACTTGCAGTGATTCGGATCGCGGTGGATTCCGATCTAAGCGTCGAACAACGGCGCCTCCGCGTTCAACACACGTGTAGCCCAATGACGTCTCCTACGCCTTGATCCAGCAAGTAGGAAGGAGAGGTTGAGGGAGAGCTCCGGCAGCACGACGGCATGGTGACGATGGAGCTACATGGCACTCCGGCAGGGCTTCGCCAAGCAGTACGGAGAACGAGGAAGAGGAAGGGTAGGGCTGCGCCGAGAGAGAGAGGAACTCATGTGTCGGCAGCCCCCAAAACCACCACTATATATAAGTGGAGGGGAGGAGGGTGCCCACCCCTAGGGTTCCCCCTTACGTGGTGCGGCAGCCCCTAAATGGGACATGGGGCAGCGGCCAAGAGAGGGAGAGGGGAGGGCGGCGCCCTAGATGGGCCTAAGGCCCATCTAGACCTAGGGTTTGACCCCTCTCCTCCCTTGATGTGCCATGGGACCTCGTAGGGGCGCACCTGCCCACCTAGGGGCTGGTTCCCTCCCACTTGTGTCCCATGCAGCCCTCCGGGGCCGGTGGCCCCTCCCGGTGGTCCCGGTACGTTACCGGTGATGCCCGGAACACTTCCGGTAACCAAATCCTCACTTCCTATACATGAATCTTTACCTCCGGCCCATACTGGAACTCCTCGTGATGTCCGGGATCTCATCCGCGACTCCGAACAACCTTCAGTAACCACGTACACTATTTCCCTATAACCCTAGCGTCATCGAACCTTAAGTGTGTAGACCCTACGAGTTCGGGAGGCACGTAGACATGACCGAGACACCTCTCCGGTCAATAATCAACGGCGGGATCTGGATACCCACTTTGGCTCCCACATGCTCCACGATTATCTCATCAGATGAACCACGATGTCGGGGATTCAAACAATCCCGTATACAATTCCCTTTGTCTACCGGTATTACACTTGCCCGAGATTCGGTCATTGGTATCCCTATAACTTGTTCAATCTCATTACCGGCAAGTCTCTTTACTCATTTTGCAACACATCATCTAGTGGCTAACTCCTTAGTCACATTGAGCTCATTATGATGATGTCTTACCGAGTGGGCCTAGAGATACCTCTCCATCACACGGAGTGACAAATCCCTGTCTCGATTCGTGCCAACCCAACAGACACTTTCGGAGATACCCGTAGTGCACCTTTATAGCCACCCAATTACGTTGTGACGTTTGTCACACCCAAAGCATTCCTACGGTATCCGGGAGTTGCACAATCTGATGATCTGAGGAAACGATACTTGACATTAGAAAAGCTTTCGCAGATGAACTACACGATCTTGTGCGATACTTAGGATTGGGTCTTCTCCATCACATCATTCTCCTAATGATGTGATCCCATTATCAACGACATCAAATGTCCATGGTCATGAAACCGTGACCATCTATTGATCAACGAGCTAGTTAACTAGAGGCTCACTAGGGACATGTTGTGGTCTATGTATTCACACATGCATTACGATTTTCGGTTAACACAATTATAGCATGAACAATAGACAATTATCATGAACAAGGAAATACAATAATAACCATTTTATTATTGCCTCTAGGGCATATTTCCAACAAATTCCCGAATTCAAATGAAAATAAAGAAATGTGTTTACTTTATGTTGTTAAGTAATAAATTTGTTGGAAAGTGTTGGTATGGAAGGCAACCATGGGTTCAGCTAGCCATGGAAAGTGAAAGTATGGTGGGAAAAGGAATAAACTTTATTTTCTGTTTGGGAACCACTTATGGTGTATCTAGCATGGAAAGATATTGAAATCTCTCGGTCATTTTCATTGACACGAAAGGCATGCCACCCAAAATATTTTTTCTCTATCAATTTAAACACTTGAGCTCTTGCACCTCTACAAATCCCTACTTTCCTCTGCGAGGGGACTATCTATTTACTTTATGCAGTTTTTATTTTCAATATGAGTCTCCATCATCTCTTATAAAGCACCAACTAAGAGGCACTATGATCGTAATTCTGCATTATGTGTAGCTAATATTTGATTGTGTTTTATCAATGCATCAATGATTGAGCATGATGGTCTAGGGATAACTTGCTTTAGTGTTGATAGTTTTAAAGACATGGTTGCTTGTTGATATGCTTGAATATTAAAGTTTTCATGTAAAACTAGACTTTTGCTTTGAACCATCTGAAAGTACAAATGTCCATGCTACAAAGAAAAGAATATCTAATGAATATGTTAGGCAGCATTCCACATCAAAAAATCTATTTTTATCATTTACCTACTCGAGGACGAGTAGGAATTAAGCTTGGGGATGCTGATACATCTCCAACGATAAATTTTGCTTGTTCCATGCTTTATATTATCAATCTTGGATGTTTTACAATCATTTTATAGCAACTTTATATCATTTTTGGGACTATTCTATTTACATAGTGCCAAAGTGCTAGTTGCTCTTTTTACTTGTTTTTTACTTCATAGAAAATCAGTACCAAACGGAGCCCAAACGCTGCAGGGATTTTTTTGGATATTTTCTGGACCAGAAGGAAGCAGATGGGCCAAACAACACCAGAAGAGGGGGCCTAGGATGGCCACCATCCACCAAGGCACGCCGGAGGCCCCTAGCGCGGCCTAGTAGAGGGTGGGCACCTCGGGCCCCCCTCAAGCTACTATCGAGCCTATAAATTCTCAGAAAATCCAAAATCCCTAGGGAAATCGACGAAACACAATTCCAACCAACGCAAGTTCCAGAACCTCGAGATCCAATCTAAACACCATCACAGAGGGGTTCATCTTCATCATAGGTGCCTCTCCAATGATGCATGAGTTGTCCACCATAAACCTATGGGTCCATATGTAGTAGCTAGATGGATTCCTCTCTCTCTATGTTTCTCAATATAATGGTTACTTGGAGATTTATTTGATGTAATGACTTTTGTAGTGTGTTTGTTGGGATTCGATGAATTTTGAGTTCGTGATCAGTTTCTATCCATGAATATGATTTGGGTCTTCTTTGATCTCTTATTTGCATGATTACTTATAGCCTCATATTTCTTCTTCGAATCTTTGGTTTATTTAGGCCAACTAGATCGATTTTTCTTGCCATGGGAAGAGGCGTTTTGTGATGGGTTCGATCTTGCGATGTTCTTTCCCAGTGACAGAAGGGGCAGCAAGACACGCATGTATCGTTGCCATTAAGGATAACAAGATGGGATCTATTCCTGCATGAATAGATCTTGTCTACATCATGTCACTATTCTTATTGCATTACTCTGTTTTCCCATGAACTTAATACACTAGATGCATGATGGATAGCGGTCGATGTGTGGAGTAATAGAAGTCGATGCAGAATCGTTTTGGTCTCCTTGTCTTGGAAGTGATGCCCATATAATGATCATTTCCTAGATATCATCATGATTATTTGATCTTCTATCAATTGCCCAACGGTAATTTGTTCACCCACCGTGTGCTATACTCATGAGAGAAGCCACTAGTGAAACCTACGACCCCCAGGTCCACTTTTCCAACGTATTGCTTTCCGATCTACTATTTACAACTTTTGTTTTCAGCTCTATTAAACCAAAAAAACCAAAAATACATTGCTGCACTTTTTGTTTATTTATTTTATTTTGTGTTCTTGCGAGATCTATTTGCCAAAACTATCATTACCTATTTTATCTTATTACCGTAGAGAGTGTGACAACCTTAGTTTCCCATCGAGTTGCAAGTATTTGTTGTTTGTGTGCAGGTGTTGTTTACATGGGTGCATGATCTTCCTCTACGGATTGATACCATGGTTTTATAACTGAGCGAAATACTTATCGTCGCTATGTTGCATCATCCCTTCCTCTTTGAGGAAATACTGATGTAGTCTCAAGCCACGTCAATGCCCATTCCCAAATTGAAATGAAAAGAAATAAATGTGTTTACTTTATGTTGTCAAATAATAAATCCCTTGGAATGTGTTGGTATGGAAGGCAACCATGGATTCAGCTAGCCATGGAAAGTGAAAGTATGGTGGAAAAGTAATAAACTTTATTTTCTTTTTGGGAACCGCTTATGATTTATCTAGCATGGAAAGATATTGAAATCTCCAGGTCGTTTTCGTTAACAGGAAAGCCATGCCACCCAAAATATTTTTCTCTATCAATTTAAACACTTGAGCTCTGGCGCCTCTAAAAATCCCTACTTCCCTCTACAAGGGGCCTATCTATTTACTTTATGCAATTTTTATTTTCAATATGAGTCTCCATCTTCTCTTATAAAGCACCAACTACGAGGCACTATGATCGTACTTGAGCATTAGTTGTAGCTAATATTTGAGTGTGTTTTATGAATGGATCAATGATTGAGCATGATGGGCTAGGGATAACTTGCTTTAGTGTTGATATTTTGAAACACATGGTTTTTTGTTGATATACTTGAATATTAAAGTTTTCATGTAAAGCTAGACTTTTGCTATGAACCTTCTAAAACTCCAAATGTCCATGCTACAAAGAAAAGAATATGTGAAGAACATGTTAGGTAGCATTCCACATCAAAAATTCTGTTTTTATCATTTACCTACTTGAGGACGAGTACGAATTAAGCTTGGGGATGTTGATAGGTCTCCAACGTATCTATAAATTTTGCTTGTTCCATGCTTTATATTATCAATCTTGGATGTTTTACAATCATTTTATAGCAACTTTATATCATTTTTTGGGACTAACCTATTGACATAGTGCCAAAGTGCCAGTTTTTGTTTTTACTTCGTAGAGAATTAGTACCAAACGGAGCCCAAACGTTGCGGGAATTTTGTGGATTTTTCTGGACCAGACGGAAGCAGATGTGCCAAATAACACCAGAAGAGGGGGCCAGGGTGGCCACCCTCCACCAAGGCGCGCCAGAGGCCCCTAGTGTGTCCTGGTAGAGGGTGAGCACCTCGGGAACCCCCTCAACCGACTATCGAACCTATAGATTCCCAGAAAATCCAAAAACTCTAGGGGAGTCGACGAAACATAATTCCAATTGTTGCAAGTTCCATAACCTCGAGATCCAATCTAAACACCATCATGGAGGGGTTCATCTTCATCATAGGTGTCTCTCCAATGATGTGTGAGTGGTCCACCATAGACCTAAGGGTCCGTAGGGAATAGCTAGATGGCTTCCTCTCTCTCTGTCTATGTTTCTCCATACAATGGTCTCTTGGAGATCTATTTGATGTAGTCTTGAAAGTAATGAATAAAGAATAATAGAACAACTACTACCTCAGAATGACCGCCTCGACCTCCTCCACCTCCTCTCCCACCTCCACGTCCACCTTCACCTTCTCCTCCAATGGCGTGTGCAGATTGGACTCCGTGGAAGATCTCTAGGCGTTCTTCATCCTCTATACCGGGATGGCAAGTCTCATCCATTGAGATTTTGCGCCTGGTCTCAAGGTGGAAAACCAAGTTCGTTCTAGATTTGGATCTTCGGTTCACTATGACAAAATACAAGGTTGCAAGGAATTTTTCTTTGTTGTATCATTATCATCGGCCTCTTTTCCTCTGAAGAAAGAGGCGGTGGGGATTGTGTTGCAATGCTGCATCGGTGGTTTAGCCAGTGGTTTCAATGTTCTTCAATTTGGTTCTCGGAGTTTAAAATTTTTGGTGGCTTCCAATCAAGTTGGCCATTTTATATATCGTTTGAAGGATGGAATTTGGCCAAATTTTGTTTGTCATTTTCGCTTATTCAAGAACTATGTGGATTATTCAATGGACAACAATTATTGGCATCTGGATTATGAGATCCCAGAAGTGATGGCTAGATCACCTATGGCGATCAAATCATCTCTGAATTTCCGTCGTTCAATTTCTCAATCCGACAGAGGCTTGGTGTCTGATCTTGAAGAAGGAGAGGTCAATCCCATCATTTCCAGGGATTTTCCTTTGTTGAACAAATCTCATAATTGTAAGACAAATCCCATCATTTCCACCGATTTAAGTATTGGCAGTTTTAGCAATGTATTGTCTACGACGGGCTTCCTCATTCATAAGCATTTTTTTGAAGGGACTAGGTTTCAACAAAATTATTGGGAATCCATTTCTCCCAATCTCTTGGAGGAAATTCTTGATCTATGGCATGCAGGATATTCAAATTCTTAGGTGCAGAACTGTTTAAATAGTAAATCTGTTCCGTCAATGGAATTTATTTATTCTAAGATTCATAGGTGTGAAACATGCTTTAGAAAAGGACATATTGCAATTAATTGTCCAGGTATTACATGCACTAATTGTGTAAGTTTGGGATACACATGCAATTTTCATGAAGATTTGAGTTATTCCTCACCGACTAGGTTTGGAAAGTTATCGTGTTCACGATGCCTTGCCATCGGTCACGCTAGCAAATCATGCCCTATTGGGCTTCGCTGCCGTCGATGTGGATGGATAGGCCATTACGGATGGATTTGTAAGACATGGGCTGGCTCTCAGCCCATGGTTTGGAGATGAAAACCGAATTTCTATTATCAGCGGAAAACAGGGCAACCAAAACAGAGTATTGCAACGGTGCGGCAGCAGCAACAAACTTGGGTAGCTAAGTCTTTACTACGGAAGGATATCCCACCGCTTGCGCGGGTTCCTGATACCCCTCCAGTCATTTCGCCTGCCAAACCTGACAAACAGTCAGAGACCTTTCCCATCAGAGCTCATGTTTTCCCCCTTTTGTTACTCCTTCCGAACACAACGAGGGTTTTCTTCCTTCTGCCGAGGTCTCTCCGCCCTCTGTCGCCATCATCTGCAGACATCAAGCTATGGCGACCATCCCAGTGATGCCATATCAGTTCGTCCCTGGGACGATGAACATCCAGCAAAGTCCATGTGGTTGCCTGCAGCGAAACATGGTTGTCGTTGATGAGCCGCCACTTGACCATGCTCAACATGCTCTGGTATTTGTCGTCCCATCCCCTCCTGATTTGCAGCGTGAAGTTGTTCTTGCCGAAGTTAGAAGAATCTTGGCTGAGGATCACAATGTTGAAACTTTGGAGGGTGAGATTTACCCTTTTTGTGTTGGTTTGGTACATTTTGCGGATAGACTAGTAAGAGATGTGATGGTTGATATGGGAGAATAGGCATTGGATGATCTGTCCACTGTTTACCTTTTCAGACATGATGAAGGGCCCAACATGTGACGTCTTGTTGCGGAAAGGGAGGCTTGGGTGATGCTCTTGGGTTTCCCCTTGAACTATCAGACTGAATATTACATCATCAAGGCTGTTTCCTGTTTTGGTAAGTGCCTTTTTTGGCATAGGCCAGGTTATAAAAAGTCTCGAGTGCTAGTCAGGGTGCTCATTAATGAGCTTTCCCTGGTGCCATACAGTTTAGTTATCAAGAGGTTCAATGATACGAGTGGCATGGGTCAATCTTGGACATACCAGTTTATATTCTGAATGGTAGAGATGCTACTCAGGGACTGCTGAGCAATGAAGATGAGGTACCTCCCATGGGTGCGTCTCCCCATCCATACCAGCCACCTTTTCTGGATGCTATGCAGCAAGCACAACATGATGCCCAAGTTTGGCAGATGGAAAATGCCAACAATGCCTGGGAGGCTGCTCCTGCTCCTGCTGCCCCACAAGAAGGATAGGGAGCCTGGCCAGAGTTACCTCCAGTCCCTGTTACCTTCCAAGGTATCAGCTATCGGCAATTAACAGGGTATGAAGGGCCTTCTATGATGGATGGAGTGCAGATTGATGACACTAGTTTTGATGACGGCTTGCGCCTCTGGAATGAGCATGTTCAGTTACTAGAAGAGGCTGCTGATAATGTTATCCTAGGGTGACAGTCTGGACAGATGGCATTTGTTCAATTTAGCTCTCATCAGTTGATCCTCGATGTCAGTCTGCCTGATACTCTGCTAGAGTTCTTTGCAGGTCTTTACACAACAGTCCACACTAGGAGGCTTCAACTATCACCCCATGTGGACTGCAGGCAGTTAGCTAAGGGGATTCACCTACTGTTCCTAAAGCTTATGAAATATGCATACCAGCGGATCTCCCCCCCTCCACTCATTTTTTGGAGAACCCCACCATAATTTACAGCTCTTAGGAAGTCTGGGCAGTGTGTATGATACAATTGGCATAAAAACTTAATCAAGCTCTTGCTGCTATTCACGCATTTCTGCCTGATACAATCTCTGTACTTGAGATGCAGGAAACTTACCAACACATTCAGTTGGCTAGTGCTACCTCCATGTGCAGGAAGAGGTCGGGAGAACCTCTGGATGTATCCATGGTGCGTAGGAGTGCAAGATCTACAAGATTCCAAGGCTTCAAAGCTCCATCTATGGCTGATTCCAAGCAAAAAGTTTCCCATGTCAAGCCAAGACGCTCTCTTGTTTTTAATGACAAGGACATTTCTGAAGATATGGCAACTACCATTGAAACAAAGGCTATTCCACCTGAAACACCAATTCCTTCCATTTAGCACATTGGAATGGTGCAATGTGGTATCCCTAGGGAAGAGCTGTCGGAGGAGATCTTAATGAGCCATCCAGAGAAGGCACTGCCAGTGACCCAGGATGATATGGACATTACCCCATAGTGGACTGATGTTTCATTTTCAAATATTTAAACTTGTCACTTTCCTGCCTTTATTTTGATGTCAACTGCTGGTTGGAACATTTTATGTTGGAATATGCGTGGTATGAATCATGAGTCCAAGAGTTTTGCTCTTCGCAACAAAATTGATGAATCTAACTATTCAATCATTTGTTTACAAGAATCTAAGAAAGAGGAGTTTGATCACTCCTTCATTCGTAAATGCTGCCCTCGCAGATTTGACAAATATGAATTCCTCCCGTCCGAGGGAGCATCTGGTGGTCTTATTATTATTTGGTGTAGTAGTCTTTCCACTGGGGTGACTGTGCATAAACTTGCTTTTTCTATTACGATTCATTTTAGATCGGTTCACTCCAATAAACAGTGGTTTCTCACCAACGTCTATGGCCCTTGCAGTGGCCCAGAGAGAGAGGTTTTCACGCAATGGTTCAAGAGTCTCAATATTGAAATTGAGCACCTTTGGGTTTTCATGGGGACCTCAATTTCATTCGATCATTACAGAATCGTAACTTGCCTGGAGGCAACATTGATGATATTATTAAGTTCAATGAAATTCTCAGCTCCCTAGCTCTGCTAGAGATTCCAAGGTAGAAAGTACACTTGGAGTAATATGCAAGAAACCCCATTACTAGAACAACTAGACTAGTTTTTCACATCCCCTGAATGGACCTCCCAATTCCCAAATACCATGGTCAAACCTCTTGCTAAACCAGTGTCTGATCATATACCATGTGGCATGCAGATTCGAACCTCTATTCCATGATGTAAACTCTTCAGGTTTGAAAATTATTGGCCCCAATGCCCAGGTTTTATGGAGACAGTTCATAATTCTTGGAGTAAACCCATCAAAGATACACCCTTGACCACACGTATCTCGGCTAAATTGAAGAGATTAAGATATGCTCTAAAACAATGGAGTAAACACCTGTCCAAGATGAAGTTATTGATTGAAAATTGCAATAAGCAACTGCTCCACCTAGATACTTTGGAAGACCTTCGCCATCTCTCTATACCTGAATCCAACTTCAAGCGCATTGTGAAAAACCAACTGATTAAATTGCTTAAATATCAAAGCGCATATTGGAAAAAAGATGTACTTACAGATGGGCAGTAGAGGGGGAGGAAAACACGAAATACTTCTAGGCCAGGGCAACAGAAAGATACAGGAAAAATACTATATTAACTCTACTAATGCAGGATGGATCGACTATTGAAAATCATGATGATAAAGTAGCAGCTTTTTATCAATGTTTCAAAAATAGAATGGGTGTTGCCACAGAAACATCTGAGGCATTTGAGCTATAGGAGTTGGTACAACGCATGGATGGATTGGAAGAACTATCAGCCCCTTTTACTCACGATGAAATCAACAAGGTGATTAAAAATATCCCCTCCTATAGAGCACCCGGACCAGATGGCTTCAATGGTCTGTTCCTTAAAGTATGCTGGGGTATTATTAAGGAGGATTTTTATCAACTCTGCCATGATTTCTGGGAGGGAAAAGTTGATCTCAAAAGCCTAAACACCTCCCTCATCACTCTTATTCCAAAAACAGGTTCACCAGAAACGGTAAATGATTTTCGCCCGATATCCTTACTAAACTGTGTGCTTAAAGTCCTCACAAAGCTATTGGCAGAGAGATTACAAGGTTGCATTCTTAAAATAGTTCACCGCAACCAATAGGGCTTCATTAGATCTAGAACTATCCAAGACTGTCTAGCATGGGCTTATGTAACATCACAAAATTTTCATTTTGGAATGTTATGAAATATAGCGATGCATTATCATCATGTTATTTGATTGGAATGAATTGTTGAAGTTCTTCTTTTAAAATTCTGAAAGGCCACTTTCATTTCTCCATATACTTGTTTCTCCTATTTGAAAACCCCTGGAAATATTCATAAAAAGAGGGGAGTAACATGACACTCCACACTAGGGGCATCTTTGTGAAATATTTGAAAAATAAAACCAGGGGGTTATTTGAAAATTTATTGAAAAGAATTTAAAATAAATTTAGGCATTTTCTGAAAATAATTTTTTTAAGTATTCATTTTGGCCATGGAAAAATGTTCATTAAATAGCATTTATTCCTCTGGTCAATTTGATATATATATCTTCAATTGTTGGAAAGGTTTTGAATGCCTTAATGAGATTTAAATTCTCTGGAAAATAGAAAAGGAAACGAAATTAACGTTTTAGTAAAGAACCGGCCGGCCCACCTGCTTCACTCTCTCCCGAAATCACTCCGAACCGGCCACCGACGCGCACCCACTCTCTTCTCTCTCAAGACACGCGGACCCCACTGACCACTCGCGAGATCAGCGCGCCCATCTTCCTCCCCACGCCCCCACTTCGCCGGAGATCCATCCCAAGCCGGATCTCGCTGCCCCTTCCTTTTCTCGACCCCGCGCCGCACCTATAAGAAGCCCTTCCCTCGCCGTGCTTCATTTCACCCCCGAATGGCCCCTGCCCTCGCCAGAATTCCACCACACCACCTCACCGGAGTTCGGTCCTCAACCAAAGCCACCGGAGCTCGTGGCCGTCGCCACTGTCGCCCCCAGCCCCAACCGATGCCACCAATCGTTGCCGGAGCCTCGCCGCCATCTTCTGGACTGTTTGGATGCCGCCCTTGTCCACCACATCGACGTCCCCGACCACCTTCGACGTTCGGCCGCCGTCGACATCGCCGGAGCCCCAACCTACTCTTCTCTAAGCCACCCCCCTCCCGTAGCCGTCAGATCCAGAGTCAACGGACTAGATTAGAAGTTTTAAACGCCGAAACGTTTTCTTCTAGTGTCCAGTCATCCGCCCGCAAACACCCACGCGCACACGCTTGCGACCAATAGGAAACCGCCACATCACCCTTGTCCGTTAGATAAACTTTTTCTTTTTCTTTTTCTGTTTTAGAAAATAGAATGATTTCTATTTTTATTTTGGTTATATCTTTTAAAAATTAGACTTTTTGATTGATTCTTTTTGCAACATGTCACAAATTACATGTAGTTTCTGTCTGTAGGCTTACATTTCAAATTTGAACTTGTAAATTTGAATTTTGTTAAAATTGAGCAAATCACTAAATTTGAATATCTTGAGTTTAGAAATTTATTTTGAAGTGATTCTTTTTGCCACTACTTTGTAATAGTTAGGCCTATTATCCAGCACTGTTTGAGAATTTCTAGGATATTTTAGATTAGGGTTTTTAGTAAAAACAGATTCTGTTTAGTTCTTCTTAGGGTTTAATTAGTTTGTTTTTATTTTAGTTTACTTTGATTCTGTTTTAGTTTAACTTTTATTGTAGTTCCTTTAGTTCCTGTTAATCAGCATTAGGTGATTTTTTTTCTGTTAATAAAAATATTTTTGTTTTGTTTTGTGCTCTATTTCAATAGGTAAAACTTTGTTTTCACCATAAGTAGTGCCTAGTAAAAACTTTTTCTATGAATTCTTTTGCACAAAATTTTTATGGTGAAATACTTTCTATTTTCTAATAAAACTTTTGTATTTTCTTTTCTGTTATCTATTGGTAAATTGCTGAAAACAAATTTTGTCTTATTATGACTTAGTCGAAATTTTGCCACCAAAAATTTGAGAGTCTTCTACTTTGTTTTGTTTTCTTTCTTTTGATTGTGCTATTGATTGTTGTTGTATTATTAGTCTACCTTGATGTTGTGTGAATTGTATTGTGTTTATGCTTATTGTGTGCTTTGTTTGATTCGTTAGATTATCCGGAGTGTGAGGCTTGTTATCTAGAGTCACTTGAGTACGACGATCGTCAGCAAGGCAAGTCACTTTGATCATATTTACCCATGTTTTAGTGCATTAGTTCTACCATCTCCCCAATTGCATGCAAAGTAGGTAATTGGAAACTTGGTTACTTGATGTAGTATCAGGTGGTAGCAGGTTGTTTGCCGTCTGCCAGATATTTTCCGTCTGCCAGCTGATGGCAAAGAGGTTGTTTGCCGTCTGTCTCCCAAAAGCAGACGGCAAAGAACCAGCTGATGGCAAAGAGGGTCTTTGCCATCTGCACTTCTTTGTCGTCTGCTGGCTGACGGCAAAGAAATCTTTGCCGTCTGCTAGCAAACGGCAAAGAGGTGGGGTGGCCCCGCGGAGGCCACTTAACGGCAACGGCCAACCAACCTCTTTGCCGTCTGCCAGCAGACGGCAAAGAGGTGGGACCCTAACGGCCCCACCTCCTCTTTTTTTCTCTCCCTCCCTCTCTCTCTTCTCTATCTCCTCTCCCGCGCCCTCCCCTCCCCCGCCTCTCCCCTCCGGCGCTCGCCGCCGCTCCCATGCCTGTCCCCCTCCGCCGCCCCGCCCCGCCCCCCCACCCCCCGGAGCCCGCCCCGTCGCCGCCGCCGCCCTCTCCCCGCCGCCCTCTCCCCGCCGTCCTCTCCCTGCCGCCGTCGCCGCCGCCCCGCCCTCTCCCCGCCGCCCTCTCCCTGCCCCGTCGCCTCCGCCGCCCCGCCCCGCCCCGCCCTCCCCCTCCGCCGCCCAGCGCCGCCGCCTCGACCTCCCCTCGTGTGAGCTCCACCACCCTCCCCCCTTTTTATTTTTTCTTTTTTTTTGCTTTTATTAGTTTGTATTAGTTAGTTAGTTTAAAAATAGAAAATAAAAGAACAAAAAATAATAAGAAGAAGAAGAAACAGAAGAAGAGGAGGAGGAGAAGAAAAAAGAAGAAGAAGAAGAAGAAGAAGAAGAAAAGAGGAGAGGAGGAGAAGAAGAGGAAAAAAGGAAAGGAAGAAGAAGAAGAGGAGGAGGAGGATAAGAAAAAAGAACAAGAAAAAAGAGGAGAGGAGGAGAAGAAGAAGAGGAAAAAGGAAAGGAGGAGGAAGAAGAAGAAGAAGAAGAAGGAAAAAAGGAAGAAAAGGAAGAAGAAGAAAAGAAAAAAAGAGGGAAAAACCCGACACCGACCCCGACCCGACACCCCGACCCTGACCCCGACCCGACACCCCGACCCTGACCCCGACCCGACACCCCGACCCCGACACCCCGACCCCGACCCCGACCCCGACCCGACACCCCGACCCCGACACGGCACCCCGACCCCGACACCGACACGGCACCCCGACCCCGACACGACCCCGACACGACACCCCGACACTCCGACATGGCACCCCCGACCACGACACAGCACCCTAACCCCGACACGACACCCCCGACACCCCGACCCGACACCCCCGACCCCGACACCCCGACACCGATCCCAACCCCGACCCGACACCCCGACCCCGACACGGCACCCCGACCCTGAGAAGATGCCCTATGAGAAGTTACATGCCTGTGAGAAAGGATGTGTCTTATTTAGGCACCAGTATGAGGACTTGAACTATTGTCCCATTTGCGAGTCATCCAGGTATGTTGTGGTAGACAATGGTATGGATGAGAAGACGCAGACCAAAATACCCGTTAATGTTCTTCGGTATTTGCCAATCATACCAAGACTTCAACGTCTTTTCATGGTCAAAGAGATGGCCAGACAGATGACATGGCACAAAACGGGCAAAAGAACCGAACGTGATGCAGATGGGAACGTGATGCAAATGGGCAAAACAAGAAGAAGAAGAAGAATAAGAAAAGAAGAAGAAGAAGAACATTTATTCTTCTTTTCTTCTTCTTCTTCTTTTCTTCTTCTTCTTATTCTTCTTCTTCTTTTCCTCCTCTTACTTAGCCTATTTAGCCCATTTATGACATAATTTAGCCTATTTAGTCCATTTATGACATAATTTAGCCTATTTAGTCCACAAATGACATAATAAGATGAAGAAAATCAAGGAATAGGAAGAAAAGAAGGAATAGGAAGAGAAGAAGAAGAAGAAGAAGAAGAAGAAGAAAAGAAGAAGAAGAAGAACATTTATTCTTCTTTTCTTATTCTTCTTCTTTTCTTATTCGTCTTCTTCTTCTTCTTCTTTTCCTCCTCTTACTTAGCCTATTTAGCCCATTTATGACATAATTTATCCTACTTAGCCCATTTATGACATAATTTAGCCTATTTAGTCCAAAAATGACATAATAAGTTGAAGAAAATCAAGGAATAGGAAGAAAAGAAGGAATAGGAAGAGAAGAACAAGAAGAAGAAGAAGAAGAACATTTCTTATTCTTTTCTTATTCTTCTTCTTTTCTTATTCTTCTTCTTCTTCTTTTCCTCCTCTTACTTGTTTTTATTCGTAAATGGCATAATAACCTTGCTAACCTCATAAATGTCATATACTTAGCTTGTTGTTCTCTAAGATGACACAATAAGCTTAGTTATGTCAAAAATGGCCTAATTAGCCAGGTTAGCTACAAAATGACCAAGTTTACCTACGTTAGCTCCAATGTGATCCATTTAACCTACGTTAGCTCCAAAACGACCAAGTTTACCTAAGTTAGCTACAATATGATCCATTTTACCCGCGTTAGCTCCAAAATGACCTATTTACCTAAGTTAGCTCTAAATTGACCTACACACTTAGCATTTTTACCTATCTTAGCAAAAAATGACATTTTTACCTAGGTGAGCTCAAAAATGACCAAGTTTACCTAGGTTAGCTTCAATATGATCCATTTAACTTAGCTTAGCTCCAAAATGACCAAGTTTACCTAGGTTAGCTCCAATATGATACATTGAACTTAGCTTATCTCCAAAATGACCTTTTTACCTAGCTTAGCTCTAAATTGGCTTTTTTAACTACATTTGTTGGAAAAGAAGAAGATAAAGAAGAGGGGAGGAGAGAAAGAAAGAGAAGATAAAATCTTCTTCTCATTTTCCTCTTCTTCTTCTAGATATTCTTGTTCTTCTAACTTTCATCTTTCCCAATTTGTAGATTTGCTTGAGATGCGGAAGCTTGCATTGATGGACTTTTATATTCTCCTTGCATGTGCTTCCTTTTTGTTTATGAAAACATGTTTGGGAACTTGTTTGGATGTGTATATCACTATGGATATGTTGTTGGAAACTTCTTATGTCATATGGATATATTGTTGGATATGCTTGTTGGATATATATGTATATATTGTTGGATATGCTTGTTGCATATATATGGAAATATATTGTTGGGTATGCTTGTTGGATATATATGTGTATCTGTGTATATCTATGAATTTCTGTCAAACTGAATGAATTCAATTAAAAATAGGGGTTATATAGGCTCTTTGCCGTCTGCTAGCATGCCACGTGGCAGCTACCTGTGCAACCTGGGAACACTGGGATATGGGTATTTTGCCGTCAGCTGGCAGACGACAAAGAGGCTAAGGTCTTTGCCGTCTGCTGGCTGACGACAAAGTTCCCAAATAGGACTGACAAACAAGGCCAGCTATGCCGTCAGCCAACAGACGACAAAGATTCAAATCTATTTGCCATCCGCTGGTTGACGGCATAGAGTGCCACGTGGCAGCTTCCCAGTGACTCCTATTTGGGCACTCTGCCGTATGCTGGACCTTAGCCTCTTTGCCGTCTGCCAGCGAACGGCAAAGCATGCCATTAACCCCTAACAGCTCCCACCTCACCTCACTGCCGTCCATGCTCTTTGTCGTCTTCTGCCCGCAAACGGGTGACGGCATAAACCTTTGCCGTCCGCTTCGGTGAAGCAGGCGGCAAAGAAGGTCTTTACCGGCAGGAATTGAGCCGGACTGTTTGCCATCTGCTGGCTGACGGCAAAGGGATTTGCCGTCCTCCATTGATGCCTTTGCCTTCCGCCATGGCAGACAGCAAAGAAGCTGATTCTTGTAGTGTAGGTGTCCCCCTCACCCTTTGACACTTTGGCCTCGGGAAATGTTGTTTTAAAATTTTCTATGCTATTAGTAGACGGGGTTGGTTGAGTGTCTCATGAGAGTTGTGAGATAATAATTACAAGACCTACATGATGATCAAGACTTCAAGACTCCAAGTTTTCAACATACCTCTGGGTGGATGATGGTTGAATGGCGCCCTGGAGAAGCCAGTGGTTAGCCTAGGTGTTGTTGGAGAAGTGCCAGTATTCACGCGGAAAGGTCCACCCAGGCCCAAAGAGATGGATGGATGCTTCAAGACCCAAGGCTTACCTCCACAGCCACAAGCCATTATGGGCTCTAGCTTGGTTGGATATCGTGGTGACCCTAGACAGGCGGTGCTACGAGATGTAGAAGAACGGTAGGAAAGGATGGCATCGACAGAGTCTCAGGGAAACCATTTAGAAGACCATGTTTTGGTCATCCATTTCTCAAACACCCTGAAGTGCGAGAAATTCAACGGAGGCGATCAAATCTTGTGGGGAATGTGTGCAAAACTCTGCAGAGTACCCAAACCTAATCGATTAGCCGTGTCCACAGTGATGGACAACTTGAGCCAAAGGAACTAAAACTATATGGAACACTCAACACAAAAAAAATTATAATGATGTGGGTATTAATGACAACTTGGGTATGAGAATTGGTTGGTGGAACCATCTCATTAATCAACCAACAATGTAGTAATAACTTTTGCTTTGCCCTCTCTTGTTGTAGAAAAAATTGGCTTTATGCAAAAACTTACTACCCCCCCGGCCATATATGCATATAGAATAGATGATTACTTTTAACCTTCTTTTGTGACATTGCCGGCATATTCAATATGCTGACCTACACGGCGGCAACGTATCATGTTGCAAAGTATTTTTTTCGACCAGGAGTGAGGACACGCTCTACGCTTGGTGAGATGCCCTTGGAGTCAAATGGCTTCAACTACCTTTAAAGATTCCGCAAGACTTTGGTTTAGTTTATCTCATGAGTTGGCCATCATCCACTTTATTGTAATAAAGAACTCGATATGAGATTTTCGATTAATAAAGCTGTGTGATTTCCCTTTGATATATACATTGATGTACCGTGTGTGTACCAGCATGATCCTGGGATGGTACGGAAACACTGGAGATTCGACCTTTCAGGTCGGGTCGCTACAGAAATGGTATCAGAGCACACGCTGACCGTAGGACGTAACCTCTAGGATTGGAAAAGCCTTAGGATTTTTTTCTCTTTTCTATTGTCTTCCAAATTCTTATATTCTCATCTGTTCATTTCTGACTTCCCTCCGATTTATTTCAACCTTTCTAGATGGCAACCTTCACCCCAGTTTTGTTCACGGAGTTTTGCCAGCCTGACGCAACGATGCCCTTTGGAAAAGAGCTGGTGAAGATCGTCAGGGACATAAGGATCTCTTTGCCAAGCATCACTAAGACTCCTATCATGTCTTTTCCACAAAACGGTCACTATAGGATCGAGGTGCACATCACTGGAACGACCTTTGGAAATCGTAAAGAACCCATCGACTTCAAGTTTGTGGCACCCAACTGGATTCTTGGGAGGGACATGGCGACTCGCCGTGCCCTCGGACGTATTCAGGAGGAATACAGGGGTGGTCCCATTTTGCCAAGCCTCAACATGGTTTGTCGCGGGGATGCCAATGGAAATATCATAAACACCCCCACTGAAGACTCCACCATTTCCTATATCCAGACTTTGGAGAATCACATCAAGACTTTGGAGCTTCGGGTACACGCAGAAACAAAGACGATAAAAGAGGCTGATGAACCGCGAGCTTGACCTCGAGGCTGACCTATGGGAAGCCAAGTACGAGCATGAGCATGAAGTTAAGGACTTCTTGGAGAGGATCAAGAAGCTGAACACTCGCATTGCAAATCTAGAGGAACAGTTGGACATGAGAGAAAATCTTCACCCAGAAGGAGACATGGCTCCTTTGATAAGCAACGATGATGACTATGAGGAGAGCACCACCGAAGGAGGCTACATTACCATGGAATTTTGAGGAGAACCTTAGTCATGCCCCCATGTATCTTTAATTTGTCATTAAAACGTAGGTTGATGCTTAGTTTTATTTGGAGACTTGTATCTCGATGTTTGAACTTTGAGTTGAATAAATGAATGAGTGTTTCGTGTGATATGTTTGTTGCATTGCATATGGGTAGTGAAATTTTCTTTTAGGCCCTTGTTCTATTCTAATTCTCACCCCTCTGAAAACAGCAAGATGCCTCCACGACGTGAGCCCGACTTCACCTTCCCGCCGGAACTCACACAACTCCTCCAGCAGCAGAATGCCCTGATGCAACTGTTGATCCAAAACTAGACCAACAACCACAACAACCACCCTCCACCTCAGGGAGACAACCTCACCCGTTTTCTGAGGCTGAATCCACCAACTTTCTCCAGCAGCACTGAGCCCATTGTGGCAGATGATTGGCTCCGCAAGATGGAGAGGGAACTCATCACCGCTGGATGCACTGAGGCTGAAAAGGTGCGCTTTGCCACCCATCAACTTGAGGGGCCAGCAGCTTCATGGTGGGAGAACTACACCACCATGTACCCCATTGCTGGTGTGACTTGGGAGCAGTTCAAGCTAGCTTTCCGCACTGCTCATGTTTCAGCTGGAGCCATGAGTCTGAAGAAGGGTGAGTTTCGCAACTTGCGTCAGGTGAATCGCTCAGTGGCCCAGTATGTGGATGAATTCAGCATGTTGGCTCGTTATGCACCAGGAGATGTGGCCGATGATGCAGCCAAACAGGAGAAGTTCCTGGAAGGACTCAACGATGAGTTGAGCGTGCAACTGATGGTGGCTACTTTCAACAACTAGCAGGAGCTGGTAGACAAGGCCCTCGTTTTGGAGGGAAGCGGCAGCAAATTGAAAACCACAAGAGGAAGTATGGACAGGGGAAGTCTAACTCAGGAGCTCAACAAAAGCCCCGCTACTCCCCATACTCAGGGAATACCGGATCAGGGAACGGTAAGTATGGAGGACACACTCATCCAGTGCACAACCATGGAGGCCACAACCATGGAGGAAGTGGGAATAATTGTCACAACAATGGCAACTTCAAGAATGGCAATGGAAGTGGGAATGGCAACCATCACCGTCCTACTCCAGCTCAGAAGGATCTGGACCATATCACCTGTTTCAAGTTCCATAAGACAAGGCACTATGCCACAAAATGTCCCCAGAACAAGCAGGGAAATGGAAACGACAACAACAACGGAAACTCATCAGCTAAGAAGCCAAATCCTTTTCCCCGTGCTCAGGTGAACCACATTGATGTGGAGGAAGTCTATGATCAACCCGAGACTGTGGTTGGTAAGTTTTTATTGCATTCACATCCAGTTATGGTACTTTTTGATTCTGGTGCAATGCATTCATTCATACCAAGGGTAGTTGTCGAAAAGTATGGTTTACCCACCAGAACCCTTAGTCAGCCCATTAAGGTCAACTCCCTAGGAGGTATGATGATGGCAGGGATAGGATGCCACACTTTGAAACTCAATATAGGAAACCATGTTTTCCCCACCGACCTCATCGTCTTAGAGTCCCAGGGATTAGATGTGATCCTAGGCATGGATTGGATGACCAAGTATGAAGGAAACATTGATTGCCCCAGCATGTCTATTTTGCTCACCACCCTAGGAAACAAGAGGATTAAGTATGTATCCCGATGCACATAAAAGGGTACTTGGGTAAATTCCCTTACAGGAGTTGTTCAGGAGGAAGTGCCGGTGGTACAAGACTTTCCAGATGTATTCCCAGAGGAATTACCAGGCATGCCACCAGATAGAGAGATTGAGTTTCTGATAGAGTTACTACCAGGAACAGCCCCAATTTCCAAGAGACCCTATCGGATGCCCGTAAATGATTTGGAAGAAATCAACAAGCAGATTAAGGAGTTATTGGACAAAGGGTATATTCTCCCAAGTTCTTTACCTTGGGGAGTCTCAGTTCTTTTGGTGGAGACGAGGGATAAAACCTTGAGGATGGTAGTCGATTATCGTGCATTGAACGAGCTGACTATCAAGAACAAGTACCCTCTGCCGATGATTAATGACTTGTTCGATCAGCTAGTGGGAGCCAAGGTGTTCTCCAACATTGATCTTCGATCAGGGTATCACCAATTGAAAATTCATGAACAGGATATACCCAAAATAGCCTTGACCACAAGGTATGGCTTATATGAGTATAGAGTCATGTCTTTTGCTTTGACTAATGCTCCTGCCTATTTCATGAGTATGATGAACAAGGTGTTTATGGAATATCTGGACAAATTTGTCATGGTGTTCATCGATGATATATTGATATTCTCCAAGAGCAAGGAAGAACACAAGGAACACTTGCGTTTAGTTCTGGATAAGCTTAGAGAGCATCAGTTATATGACAAATTCAGCAAATGTGAATTCTGGCTGACGGAAGTTGGATTCCTTGGACATGTTATTTCTGGAGAGGGAATAGCAGTGGACCCCGCTAAGGTTGAAGCAGTCACCAAGTGGAAGTCACCCACCTTAGTTAAGGAGATTCGTAGTTTTCTCGGACTTGTCGGATATTACCGGAGGTTCATTGAGAATTTCTCAAAGATTGCCAAGCCCATGATGGAATTGTTGAAGAAAGAGTCTAAGTATATTTGGACTGAGGAATGTGAAGCCAGTTTCCAGGAGTTGAAGAAACGTTTGGTTATAGCCCCAGTGTTGATTTTGCCAAATATTCGGAAGGACTTCCAGGTTTATTGTGATGCTTCGCATCAAGGACTTGGAGGAGTACTCATGCAGGAGGGAAAAGTTGTAGCCTATGCATGCAGACAGCTACGACCTCATGAGTTGAACTATGCCACCCATGATTTGGAGTTAGGAGACATAGTTCACGCACTCAAGACCTAGAGACACTTCCTTATCGGAAATAGCTGTGATGTTTACACTAATCATAAAAGCCTGAAGTATATCTTCACACAGAAGGAGTTGAACCTAAAACAGAGGAGATGGCTAGAGTTAAACAAGGACTATGACATGAGATTGCATTATCATCAAGGAAAGGCAAATGTTGTAGCAGATGCCTTGAGTCGGAAGAGTTATGTGAACACACTCATAGCGGGAGGATTACCCCAGGAGTTAGCCGATGATCTCAGAGAGCTCCGGCTAGTGATAGTTCCAGGAGGATATGTGTAACACCCCAAAATTTCATTTTGGAATGTTATGATTATAGTTATGCATCTAGCAGCATCATTGCTTGATTTTATGTGTTAGTTGAAATGTCTCTTCTGGATTTCAGAAAGCTCTTTCTACTTTTCCCTAAGTTGCTTTCACCTATTTGAAATTTTGGTTAAAGGTTCAAATAAGAGAGGAGGAACATGACACTCCACACCAGGGACTAATTGGTGATATATTTGAACAATAATAACCAGGGGTTATTTTGAAAATGATTGCAAAAAGGGTTTAAAAACAATTAGGCAATTTCTGAAAATATTTTTTTTTCAAAGTGTTCAAATGACAGAATAGAAATGTTCATTAAATAGCATTTATTATTCTGTTAATTTTGATATATAATACCCCTATATTTAGAGACGATTTGAATGCTTTAAAAACTTTTGAATATCTCTGGAATTTTATTAAAAAGAAACGGTAACAGTTACTGTAATAAATGGGCCGGCCCACCAGCTTTAAAAGCCGAGACCTTACCGGTCGGCCAACCGAGCGCAGTAACTGCACCCCCTCTCAGTGATGCTGGACCCCACCCGTCCGACCGTTTCTCTCGCGCGGTCGTCGCCTTCCTCCTCCGCGCGCGCCGTCGCCGGCCGTTTCTCCCCTCCGCGGATCTCGCTCCCCATCACTCCCCCGCACCCCTCGAGCACTCTATAAGTACCGGCCAGCCCCACCTCTCATTCCCCCCCCCCCCCCGAGCCCCTCTCTCTCTCGCCGAGACGCTGCCTAATTGCTCGCCATAGTTCCCACCCCCACCGGATCTCCCGTCGACCGTAGCCACCATTCCCGACCCCCTCTCGCCCATTTGAACTCACCATTCGACTCCGGAGACTCGTCGCCGTTGCCCAGACCATTTCCCCGTTTTCCCCGACCACCGGAACGCCTCGCCGTCGTCCTCGCCGCTACCGGACTCGCCGGAGAACCCCGACGCCGGCAACCTCTCCCCCCGTAAGCTCCCTCGACCATCGGATCCCGAATCAACGACCGTGATTAGATCGGATTTATTCCGAACCGTTTTCTTCTTCCGATCGGTCGCCCGCCCGTAATCCTCGAGCGCACACCCCCCTTAGCCAATCGGACAGCGCCACGTAGCCCCCTGACCGTCGCAAATTATTTTCCTTTTTCAGTTTTTGTTTTAATTAACAAAATGTTTTTAAAAATTGTTTTGCTTATATCTTTTAATATATTTAGTGTTTTGAGTTGATTCTTTTTGCAATAGCTCACAATTTTCATGTAGTTTCACCCTGTACTTTGAAATTTCAAATTTGAACTATAAAATTTGAACTTAATCAAATTTGCTCAAAATCTTCAAATCTGAATAACTAGAGTTTGAAAATAGATTTTGATGTGAATCTTTTTGCTACTGTTTGGTATTAGTTAGGACTATCTTCATGTCTAGTTTGATTATTTTCAGGATATATTGGATTAGTGTTTTAACCAAAAAACAGAATCTGTATAGTATTATAATATAGTTTTATAAACTTGATTTTAATTAGTTTGTTTTAGAATTTGGTTTTATTTGTTTATTAGGTTCTGTTAGTAAACACTTAGTGTCTTCACTCACTGTTAATAAAAAATATAAATTTGCTTAGTTTAATTTTATTTAACATAGGAATCACAATGTCTTTTCAAATAGGCTTAATTTGACTAAACAACTAACTAGTAATACTTTTGTTTTCAAACAAAGTTTTGTATATTTTGTTTCTGTTTTCTAAGACAGATTTAGTAGTAAATTATTTCTATCAAGAACATGTTTTACTAATAAATAATAAGTTAGTTTTTCATTTCTTTTGTTAGTACAACTATAGTTGATTCATATAGTGTTTATCAAAACTTTTACAAACTTTACTAAAGTTTTCCCAACAAAATTAAATTGATTTTGTTTTGTTTAATATTAAAATATTCTATTGTTGCCTTGCTATCAATAATTGTCTTGTTATTTCAAAATAGTTTTATTATGTAGTAGTGTTTTCATCATCTCCTTTGGAAAACAAAACCTTGTGTGTTTTACTTGCTAGAGACTTTTGTGCATTGTTTGCCTTGATTGTTTAGTACTTCTTTGCTGAATGTTATGAGTACTTATTTTGGTTGTATGCTTATTTGAGTGCTTGTTTGCTTCGTTAGATTATTCGGAGTGCGAAGCTTGTTACTTAGAGTCACTCATGTACGAAGATCATCAATGAGGCAAGTCACTTTGACCATGTTTACCCATGTTTTATATGCATTAGTTCTACCATCTCCCCAATTGCATGCAAGATAGGTTAGTTGGAAACTTGGTTACATTGTAGTAGTATCATGTGGTAGGTACCCCCCCTCAACCTCTTTGACACATTGGCCCCGGGAAACGTTGTTTTACCTTTTGATATGCCATTAGTAGACGGGGTTGGTTGTGTGATTCATGAGAGTTGAGAGAGTTAATAATTTCAAGACCTACATAATGATCAAGATTTAAGACTCCGAGTTTTCAACATACCTCTGGGTGGATGATGGTTGAACGGCACCCTGGAGAAACCAGTGGATTTGCCTAGGTGATGCTGGAGATGGCCAGTATTCACGCGGAAAGGTCCACCCAGGCACAAAGAGATGGATGGATGCTTTAAAACCCAAGGCTTACCTGCACAGCCACAAGTCATTATGGGCTCTGGCTTGGTCGGATATCGTGGTGACCCTTGACAGGCGGTGCTACGAGATGTAGAAGAACGGTAGGAAAGGATGGGCACCGACAGAGTCGCAGGGAAACCCTTTGGAAGACCATGTTTTGGTCATCCGTTTCTCAAACACCCTGAAGTGCGAGAAATCAAACGGAGGCGACCAAATCTTGTGGAGAACGTGTGCAAAACTCTGCAGAGTATTTCAAACCTAATCGATTAGCCGTGTCCACGGTCATGGACGACTTGAGCCAAAGGAATTGGAACTTCCGGAACTCTCAACACAATTAATATGATGATGTGGGTATTAATAATTTTGGGTATGAGAAGTGGTTGCTGGAACCATCTCATTAATCAACCAACTTAGTAGTATTTTGCTTAGCCCCTTTTCTTGATGTAGGAAAAATTGGCTTTACGCAAAACTTACCACCCCACTTGCCATATATGCATATAGACTAGTTGATTATTTTCACACCTCTACTGTGACTTTGCCGGCATATTCCATATGCTGACCAAAACGGCTGCAACGTATCATGTTGTAGAGTATTTTTCCGACCAGGAGTGAGGACGCGTTCTATGCTTAGTGAGATGCCCTTGGAGTCGGATGGACTCATCTACCGTCGACGCTTCCGCAAGATTTACATATTCTCATGAGTTGGCCTTTGGCCACTTTATTGTAATATTTATTGTAATAAAGGACTCGATATGAGATTTCGATTAATATAATGCTGTGTGATTTCCCTTTGATATATACATTGATGTACCGTGTGTGTACCAGCATGATCTTGGGATGGTACGGAAACACCGGAGACTTGACCTTTCAGGTCGGGTCGCTACAGAAATGGTATCAGAGCACACGCTGACCGTAGGACGTAACCTCTAGGATTGGAAAGCCTTAGGATTGTTTCTCTTTGTCTTTAAATATCTTATACTCTCATCTATTCGTTTCTGACTCCTCTCCGATTATTTCAAAATTTATAGATGGCCACTTTCATCCCAGTGTTGATCACGGAGTTTTGCCAGCCTGACGCAACGATGCCTTTTGGTAAGGAGCTGATGAGGATCGTCAAGGATGTAAGGATTGCTTTGGCGAGCATCACCGGGATTCCTATCATGTCATTTCCCCAAGATGGACGCTACAGGATCGAGGTGCATATCCCAGGGAAGACTTTTGGGAACCGGAAGGAACCCATCGACCTCAAGTTCGTGGCACCCAGTTGGATACTTGGAAGAGACATGGCCATTCATCGTGCCCTTGGACGTATTCAGGAGGAATACAGAGGTGGAACCATTTCACCAGGACTCAGCGTGGTTTGTCGCAGAGATGCCAATGGAAACATCATAACTCCTCCCACTACAGACACCACTATTTCCTATATCCAGACCCTGGAGACTCACATCAGGACTCTGGAGCTTCGAGTTCGTGCTGATACGAAGACAATCAAGAATCTGATGAACCGCGAGCTGGACCTTGAAGCTGATCTGCGAGAGGCCAACTATGAACACGAGCATGAAGTGAAGGACTTCCTAGAGAGGATTGATGAGCAGAATGCACGCATCGCAACTCTGGCGGAGCAGCTAGACATGGGGGAAAACCTTCATCCCGAAGGAGACATGGCACCCTTCATCAGCAACGATGAAGACTATGAGGAAAGCACCACCGGAGGACCTACGACTATGCACTTTTGAGGAGAACCATAGTTATGCCCTCCATGTATCTTTTATTTTCGTCGTTAAAGCGTAGGTCGATGCTTAGTTGTTTGAGATTTGTATTTCCGATGTTTGACGTTGATTGAATAAATGAATGAGTGTTTGGTGTGATATGTTTGTTGCATTGCATATGGGTAGTGAATTTCTTCTAGACCCTTGTTCTATTCTAATTCTCATCCCTCTGAAAACAGCAAGATGCCTCCACGACGTGAGACCGACTTCACTTTCCCGCCGGAACTCACACAACTTCTTCAGCAGCAGAATGCACTGATGCAACTATTGATTCAGAATCAGACCAACAATCAGAACAACAATAACCACAACCACCATCCACCCCAAACTGACAATCTCACCCGTTTTCTGAGGTTGAACCCTCCAATTTTCTCCAGCAGCACTGAGCCCATTGTGGCAGATGACTGGCTCCGCAAGATGGAGAGAGCTCATCCCCGCTGGATGCACTGACGCTGAGAAAGTGCGATTTGCCGCACATCAACTGGAAGGACCAACAGCATCATGGTGGGAGAACTACACCACCACTTATCCTATTGCAGATGTGACTTGGGAGCAGTTCAAGCTTGCTTTCCGCACCGCTCATGTTTCAGCTGGAGCCATGAGTCTAAAGAAGCGCGAGTTTTGCAACTTGCGCCAGGGTAATCGCTCTGTGGCCCAATATGTGGAAGAGTTCAGCATGTTGGCCCGTTATGCCCCAGGAGATGTGGCTGATGATGCGGCCAAGCAAGAAAAGTTTCTGGAAGGACTCAACGATGAGTTGAGCATGCAGCTGGTAGTGGCTAATTTCAACAACTACCAAGAGCTGGTGGATAAGGCACTTATTCTGGAAGGTAAACAGCAGCAGATTGAGAACCGCAAGCGGAAGTACACTCAAGGGAAGTTCAACTCTGGAGCTCATCAGAAGGTTTGCTACTCCCCGTACTCAGGAAATACCGGATCAGGTACCGGTAAGTTTGGAAAGCACACTCATGTTGTGCACAACCATGGAGGCCACCATCATGGAGGAAATGGGAACAACCGTCCCAACCATGGTAACTTCAAGAGTGACAATGGGAATGGGAACAACAACCAGCACCGTCAAGTTCCTACTCAGAAGGATCTGAGTCACATCACCTGTTTCAAGTGTCAGAAGACAGGGCACTATGCTACTGAGTGTCCCCAGAGCAAGCAAAGCAATGGAAACGGCAACTCCACAGCCAAGAAACCCAATCCGTTTCCCCGTGCTCAAGTGAATCACATCGACGTGGAAGAAGTCTATGATCAACCCGAGACTGTGGTTGGTAAGTTTTTATTGCATTCACGTCCTGTTACAGTACTTTTTGATTCTGGTGCAACTCATTCATTCATATCAAGGGTAGTTGTGGATAAGTATGGTTTGCCCACCAAAACCCTTAGTCAGCCCATTAAGGTTAGTTCTCCAGGAGGTATGATGATGGCAGGGATAGGATGCCATGCCTTGAAACTCAATATAGGAAACCATGTTTTTCCCACCGACCTCATCGTCTTAGAATCCCAAGGATTGGATGTAATCCTAGGCATGGATTGGATGACCAAGTATGAAGGAAATCTGGATTGCCTCAGCAAGTCTGTTTCACTCACCACTCCGGAGAACAAGAGGATTAAGTATGTATCCCTACGCACACGTATGAGTGCTAGGTTAAATGCCCTCACAGGAGTTGTTCAGGAGGAAGTACCTGTGGTAAAAGATTATCCGGATGTATTCCCGGAAGAATTACTAGGCATGCCACCAGATAGGGAAATTGAGTTCTTAATAGAGCTACAGCCAGGGACAGCCCCAATTTCCAAGAGACCCTATCGGATGCCCGCAAATGATCTGTTGGAAATCAAGAAGCAAATTAAGGAGTTATTGGACAAAGGTTATATTCGCCCAAGTTCATCACCTTGGGGAGCCCCAGTTCTTTTGGTGGAGAAGAAGGATAAAACCTTGAGAATGGTAGTCGATTATCGTGCCTTGAACGAGGTGACTATCAAGAACAAGTACCCTCTGCCGATGATTAATGATTTGTTTGATCGGCTAGTAGGAGCCAAAGTATTCTCCAAGATCGATCTTCGATCAGGGTATCACCAGTTGAAAATTCGTGAACAGGATATACCCAAAACAGCTTTCACCACGAGGTATGGCTTGTATGAGTATACGGTCATGTCTTTTCGATTGACTAATGCTCCTGCCTACTTCATGAATTTGATGAACAAAGTATTCATGGAATATTTGGACAAGTTTGTTGTGGTGTTCCTCGATGACATTCTGATATTCTCCAAGAACGAGGAAGAACATAAGGAACATCTGCGTTTAGTTCTGGAGAAACTGAGAGAACATCAGTTATATGCCAAGTTCAGCAAATGTGAATTTTGGCTGACGGAAGTCGGATTCCTTGGACATGTTATTTCCAGAGATGGAATAGCAGTGGACCCTGCTAAGGTTGAAGCCGTCACCGAGTGGAAGTCCCCTACCTCGGTTAAGGAGATCCGCAGTTTCCTCGGACTTGCCGGTTATTACCGGAGGTTCATTGAGAATTTCTCAAAGATTGCCAAGCCCATGACAGAGTTGTTGAAGAAAGAATCCAAGTATGTTTGGACCGAGGAATGTGAAGCCAGTTTCCAGGAGTTAAAGGAACGTTTGGTCACAGCCCCAGTGTTGATCTTGCCCGATATTCGGAAGGATTTCCAGGTTTATTGTGATGCTTCACGTCAAGGACTTGGAGGAGTACTCATGCAGGATGGAAAAGTTGTAGCCTATGCATCCAGACAACTACGACCTCATGAGTTGAATTATGCCACGCATGGTTTGGAACTAGCAGCCGTAGTGCACGCACTCAAGACTTGGAGACATTTCCTTATCGGAAATAGTTGTGATGTTTACACTGACCATAAGAGCCTGAAATATATTTTCACTCAGAAGGAGTTGAACCTCAGACAGAGGAGATGGTTAGAGTTAATCAAGGACTATGACATGAGATTACACTACCATCCAGGTAAGGCTAATGTTGTAGCCGATGCCTTGAGTCGTAAGAATTATGTGAACACACTCAAAGCTGGAGGATTACCTCAAGAGTTAGTCGATGATCTCAGTAAGCTCAAGCTAGAGATAGTTCCAAGAGGATATGTTGGTACACTGGAAATTCAGTCCACCTTGACCGAAAGAATTCGAGAAGCCCAGAAATCTGACAAGGAGATAGCTGAGATAAAGCAGAGAATGGAAGATGGTAAAGCTAAAGGTTTTCGTGAGGATGAACACGGAACTTTGTGGTTTGAGAACCGAATCTATGTGCCCAATGAACCAGAGCTCAGGAAGTTGATACTTCAGGAAGCCCACGATTCACCTTACTCGATACACCCAGGCAACACCAAGATATATCTGGATTTAAAGGAAACTTATTGGTGGACAGGTATGAAGAAAGATATTGCAGAGCATGTTGCAATATGTGATGTTTGTCAGCGAGTAAAGGCAGAACATCAGAAACCAGTAGGGTTACTACAACCTTTGTCGATACCCGAGTGAAAATGGGAAAAGCTTGGTATGGATTTCATCACAGGATTGCCCAGGACCCGTTCAGGTTATGATTCTATCTGGGTAGTGGTTGATCGCTTGACCAAGGTGGCTCATTTCATCCCGGTAAAGACCACCTATACCAGTGCTAAGCTAGCCAAGATATATATGACCAGGATCGTATGTCTGCATGGAGTTCCGAGGAGTATCGTGTCAGATAGAGGAACACAATTTACCTCAAAGTTTTTGCATCAGTTACATGAAACTTTGGGTACAAGGCTAGAGTTCAGTACAGCTTTTCATCCGCAGACAGATGGACAGACTGAGAGAGTCAACCAGATTCTGGAAGATATGTTGAGAGCTTGTGCGCTAGATTATGGATCTAGTTGGGACGATAACTTGCCTTACGCAGAATTCTCATACAACAACAGTTATCAGACCAGTCTAAAGATGGCCCCTTTCGAAGCTTTATACGGAAGGAGGTGCAGAACACCACTAACATGGGATGGTGTTGGAGACCGACAACTTTTTGGTCCCGACCTTATCCGAGATTCTGAAGAGAAATTCAAGTTGATTCGTGACAGACTCAAGATAGCTCAATCTCGACAGAAGAGTTATGCTGACAGCAAACGTAAAGAAGTGACATATGAAGTGGGAGACCGAGCATATCTTCGTGTATCCCCGCTTCGAGGAATCAGGAGATTTGGTATTAAAGGAAAATTAGCACCCAGATTCATAGGCCCCTACAAAATTCTTGAACGTAGAGGTGAAGTTGCATACAAACTGGAATTGCCGGAAGGATTATCCGAAGTTCATGATGTGTTCCATGTTTCCCAGCTGAAGAAATGCCATGCTGAGATGACTGACATCCCTTTGCGAGACACAGTGCCCCTAGAGGCCATACAGCTTGAAAGTGATCTAACTTATGAGGAGAAGCCAGTCAAGATCCTCGAGACATCCAACAGAGTTACCCGCAGCAAGATCATCAAGTTCTGCAAAGTTTTGTGGAGTCATCACACCGAGGAAGAAGCCACCTGGGAACGCGAAGAAGATCTTCGTAGAGACCATCCGCACCTATTTTCTAGCCAACCCGAATCTCGAGGGCGAGATTCATCTTAAGGTGGGTAGGTCTGTAACATCCCAAAATTTCATTTTGGAATGTTATGATTATAGTTATGCATCTAGCAGCATCATTGCTTGATTTTATGTGTTAGTTGAAATGTCTCTTCTGGATTTCAGAAAGCTCTTTCTACTTTTCCCTAAGTTGCTTTCACCTATTTGAAATTTTGCTTAAAGGTTCAAATAAGAGAGGAGGAACATGACACTCCACACCAGGGACTAATTGGTGATATATTTGAACAATAATAACCAGGGGTTATTTTGAAAATAATTGCAAAAAGGGTTTAAAAACAATTAGGCAATTTCTGAAAATATTTTTTTTTCAAAGTGTTCAAATGACACAATAGAAATGTTCATTAAATAGCATTTATTATTCTGTTAATTTTTATATATAATACCCCTATATTTAGAGAGGATTTGAATGCTTTAAAAACTTTTGAATGTCTCTGGAATTTTATTAAAAAGAAACGGTAACAGTTACTGTAATAAACGGGCCGGCCCACCGGCTTTAAAAGCCGAGACCGTTACCGGTCGGCCAACCGAGCGCAGTAACTGCACCCCCTCTCACTAACGCTGGACCCCACCCGTCCGACCGTTTCTCTCGCGCGGTCGTCGCCTTCCTCCTCCGCGCGCGCCGTCGCCGGCCGTTTCTCCCCTCCGCGGATCTCGCTCCCCATCACTCCCCCGCACCCCTCGAGCACTCTATAAGTACCGGCCAGCCCCGCCTCTCATTTCCCCCCCCCCGAGCCCCTCTCTCTCTCGCCGAGACGCTGCCTAATTGCTCGCCGTAGTTCCCACCCCCACCGGATCTCCCGTCGACCGTAGCCACCATTCCCGACCCCCTCTCGCCCATCTGAACTCACCATTCGACTCCGGAGACCCGTCGCCGTCGCCCAGACCATTTCCCCGTTTTCCCCGACCACCGGAACGCCTCGCCGTCGTCCTCGCCGCTACCGGACTCGCCGGAGAACCCCGACGCCGGCAACCTCTCCCCCCGTAAGCTCCCTCGACCATCGGATCCCGAATCAACGACCGTGATTAGATCGGATTTATTCCGAACCGTTTTCTTCTTCCGATCGGTCGCCCGCCCGTAATCCTCGAGCGCACACCTCCCTTAGCCAATAGGACAGCGCCACGTAGCCCCCTGACCGTCGCAAATTATTTTCCTTTTTTAGTTTTTGTTTTAATTAAAAGAATGTTTTTAAAAATTGTTTTGCTTATATCTTTTAATTTATTTAGTGTTTTGAGTTGATTCTTTTTGCAATAGCTCACAATTTTCATGTAGTTTCACCCTGTACTTTGAAATTTCAAATTTGAACTATAAAATTTGAACTTAATCAAATTTGCTCAAAATCTTCAAATCTGAATAACTAGAGTTTGAAAATAGATTTTGATGTGAATATTTTTGCTACTGTTTGATATTAGTTAGGACTATATTCATGTTTAGTTTGAGGATTTTCAGGATATATTTGATTAGTGTTTTAACCAAAAAACAGAATCTGTCTAGTATTATAATATAGTTTTATAAACTTGATTTTAATTAGTTTGTTTTAGAATTTGGTTTTATTTGTTTATTAGGTTCTGTTAGTAAACACTTAGTGTCTTCACTCACTGTTAATAAAAAATATAAATTTTCTTAGTTTAATTTTATTTAACATAGGAATCACAATGTCTTTTCAAATAGGCTTAATTTGACTAAACAACTAACTAGTAATACTTTTGTTTTCAAACAAAGTTTTGTATATTTTGTTTCTGTTTTCTAAGACAGATTTAGTAGTAAATTATTTCTATCAAGAACATGTTTTACTAATAAATAATAAGTTAGTTTTTCATTTCTTTTGTTAGTACAACTATAGTTGATTCATATAGTGTTTATCAAAACTTTTACAAACTTTACTAAAGTTTTCCCAACAAAATTAAATTGATTTTGTTTTGTTTAATATTAAAATATTCTATTGTTGCCTTGCTATCAATAATTGTCTTGTTATTTCAAAATAGTTTTATTATGTAGTAGTGTTTTCATCATCTCCTTTGGAAAACAAAACCTTGTGTGTTTTACTTGCTAGAGACTTTTGTGCATTGTTTGCCTTGATTGTTTAGTACTTCTTTGCTGAATGTTATGAGTACTTATTTTGGTTGTATGCTTATTTGAGTGCTTGTTTGCTTCGTTAGATTATTCGGAGTGCGAAGCTTGTTACTTAGAGTCACTCATGTACGAAGATCATCAATGAGGCAAGTCACTTTGACCATGTTTACCCATGTTTTATATGCATTAGTTCTACCATCTCCCCAATTGCATGCAAGATAGGTTAGTTGGAAACTTGGTTACATTGTAGTAGTATCATGTGGTAGGTACCCCCCCTCAACCTCTTTGACACATTGGCCCCGGGAAACGTTGTTTTACCTTTTGATATGCCATTAGTAGACGGGGTTGGTTGTGTGATTCATGAGAGTTGAGAGAGTTAATAATTTCAAGACCTACATAATGATCAAGATTTAAGACTCCGAGTTTTCAACATACCTCTGGGTGGATGATGGTTGAACGGCACCCTGGAGAAACCAGTGGATTTGCCTAGGTGATGCTGGAGATGGCCAGTATTCACGTGGAAAGGTCCACCCAGGCACAAAGAGATGGATGGATGCTTTAAAACCCAAGGCTTACCTGCACAGCCACAAGTCATTATGGGCTCTGGCTTGGTCGGATATCGTGGTGACCCTTGACAGGCGGTGCTACGAGATGTAGAAGAACGGTAGGAAAGGATGGGCACCGACAGAGTCGCAGGGAAACCCTTTGGAAGACCATGTTTTGGTCATCCGTTTCTCAAACACCCTGAAGTGCGAGAAATCAAACGGAGGCGACCAAATCTTGTGGGGAACGTGTGCAAAACTCTGCAGAGTATTTCAAACATAATCGATTAGCCGTGTCCACGGTCATGGACGACTTGAGCCAAAGGAATTGGAACTTCCGGAACTCTCAACACAATTAATATGATGATGTGGGTATTAATAATTTTGGGTATGAGAAATGGTTGGTGGAACCATCTCATTAATCAACCAACTTAGTAATATTTTGCTTAGCCCCTTTTCTTGATGTAGGAAAAACTGGCTTTACGCAAAACTTACCACCCCACCTGCCATATATGCATATAGACTAGTTGATTATTTTCACACCTCTACTATGACTTTGCCGGCATATTCCATATGCTGACCTACACGGCTGCAATGTATCATGTTGCAGAGTATTTTTCTGACCAGGAGTGAGGACGCGTTCTATGCTCAGTGAGATGCCCTTGGAGTCGGATGGACTCATCTACCGTCGACGCTTCCGCAAGATTTACATATTCTCATGAGTTGGCCTTTGGCCACTTTATTGTAATATTTATTGTAATAAAGGACTCGATATGAGATTTCGATTAATATAATGCTGTGTGATTTCCCTTTGATATATACATTGATGTACCGTGTGTGTACCAGCATGATCTTGGGATGGTACGGAAACACCGGAGACTTGACCTTTCAGGTCGGGTCGCTACAATATGTTGCCACACTAGAGATCTAGTCCACTTTGACCGGAAGAATTCGTGAAGCCCAGAAATCGGACAAGGAGATAGCTGAGATAAAGCAGAGAATGAAGGATCGAAAAGCTGAAGGCTTTCGTGAAGATGAACAAGGAACTCGGTGGTTTGAGTACCGAATCTATGTGCCCAATGACCCAGAGCTCAAGAAGTTGATACTTCAAGAAGCCCACGATTCACCATACTCGATACACCCAGGCAACACCAAGATGTACCTGGATTTGAAGGAAAGTTACCGGTGGACAGGTATGAAGAAGGATATTGCCGAACATGTTGCGGTATGTGATGTTTGTCAGCGAATAAAGGCAGAACATCAGAAACCAGCAGGGTTACTCCAACCTTTGCCGATACCCGAGTGGAAATGGGATAAGCTTGGTATGGACTTCATCACAGGATTACCCAGGACCCGTTTAGGTTATGATTCTATCTGGGTAGTGGTCGATCGCTTGACCAGGGTGGCTCATTTCATTCCGGTGAAGACCACCTATACCAGTGCTAAGTTAGCCAAGATATATATGACTAGGATCGTATGTCTGCATGGAGTTCCGAGGAGTATCGTGTCAGATAGAGGAACACAATTTACCTCAAAGTTTTGGCATGAGTTACACGAAACTTTGGGTACAAGGCTGGAATTCAGTATAGCTTTTCATCCGCAGACCGATGGACAAACTCAGAGAGTCAACCAGATTCTGGAGGACATGTTGAGAGCTTGTGCGCTAGACTATGGGTCTAGTTGGGATGACAACTTACCTTACGTAGAGTTCTCATACAACAACAGTTATTAGACGAGTCTGAAGATGGCCCCTTGTGAAGCTTTATACAGAAGGAGGTGCAGAACACCATTGATGTGGGATGGTGTTGGAGACCGAATTTTTTTTGGTCCCAATCTTATTCGAGATTCTAAAGAGATGGTCAAGCTAATTCGTGACAGACTCAAGATAGCTCAATCCCGACAGAAGAGCTATGCTGACAGCAAACGCAAGGAAGTGACGTATGAAGTGGGAGACCGAGCATACCTTCGTGTCTCCCCACTTCAAGGAATCAAGAGGTTTTGTCTTAAAGGAAAGTTAGCACCCATATTCATAGGCCCCTACAAAATTCTTGAACGTAGAGGCGAAGTTGCATATAAGCTGGAATTGCCGGAAGGATTGTCCGGAGTTCATGATGTTTTCCATGTTTCCCAGCTGAAGAAATGTCATGCTGAGATGGCTGATATTCCATTGAGAGACACAGTGCACCTAGAGGCCATACAACTTGAGAGCGACTTGACTTACGAAGAGAAGCCCGTCAAAATCCTCGAGACTGCCAACAAAGTTACCTGTAGCAAGATCATAAAGTTTTGTAAGCTTCTGTGGAGTCACCACACTGAGGACGAAGCCACCTGGGAATGTGAAGAACATCTTCGTCGAGACCACCCGCACCTATTTTCTAGCCAACCCAAATCTCGAGGGCGAGATTCATCTTAAGGTGGGTAGGTTTGTAACATCCCAAAATTTTCATTCTGGAATGTTATGAAATATAGCTATGCATCATCATCATGTTGTTTGATTGAAATTAATTGTTGAAGTTCTTTTAAAATTCTGAAAGGCCACTTTCATTTCTCCATATACTTGTTTCTCCTATTTGAAAACCCCTGGAAATATTCATAAAAAGAGAGAAGTAACATTACACTCCACACCAGGGGCATCTTTGTGAAATATTTGAACAATAAAACCAGGGGGTTATTTGAAAATTTATTGCAAAAGAATTTAAAATCAATTAGGCATTTTCTGAAAATAATTTTTTTAAAGTATTCATTTTGGCCGTGGAAAAATGTTCATTAAATAGCATTTATTCCCCTGATCAATTTCATATATATATCTTCAATTGTTGGAAAGGTTTTGGATGCCTTAGTGAGATTTAATTCCTCTAGAAAATAGAAAAGGAAACGAAATTAACATTTTAGTAAAGAACCGGCCGACCCACCTGCCTAAACTCTCTCCCGAAATCACTCCAAACCGGCAACCGACGCGCACCCACTCTCTTCTCTCTCACAGACATGTGGACCCCACCGACCGCTCGCGAGATCAGCGTGCCCATCTTCCTCCCCGCGTCCCCCACTTCGCCGGAGATCCATCCCGAGCCGGATCTCGCTCCCCTTCGTTTTCTCGACCCCGCGTCGCAGCTATAAGAAGCCCTGCCCTCGCCGCGCTCCATTCCACCACCGAACGCCCCCCGCCCTCACCAGAATACCACCACACCACCTCGCTGGAGTTTGGTCCTCCACAGAAGCCACCGGAGCTTGTGGCCGTCGCCGCTGTCGCCCTAGCCCCAACCGACGCCACCAATCGTTGCCGGAGCCTCGCCACCATCGTTTGGACCCTTTGGACGCTGCCCTCGACCACCGCATCGACGTCCCCAACCACCTCCGACGTCCGACCGCCGTCGACATCGCCGGAGCCCCGACCTCCTCCTCTCTAAGCCACCCCCCCTCTCGTAGCCGTCGGATCTAGGGTCAACAGACCAGATTAGAAGTTTTAATCGCAAAAACATTTTCTTCTAGCGTCCGGTCGTCTGCCCACAAACACCCACGTGCACACACTTGCGACCAATAGGAAACCGCCACGTCACCCTTGTCCGTTAGATAAACTTTTTTTTTCTGTTTCTGTTTTAGAAAACAGAATGATTTCTGCTTTTATTTTTGTTATATGTTTTAAAATATTTAGAGTTTTTGATTGATTCTTTTTGCAACATGTCACAAATTACATGTAGTTTCCGTTTGTAGTCTTACATTTCAAATTTGAACTTGTAAATTTGAATTTTGTTAAAATTGAGCAAATCACTAAAACTTGAATAACTTGAGTTTAGAAATTTATTTTTGAGTGATTCTTTTTGCCACTGCTTTGTAATAGTTAGGCCTATCATCCAGCAATCTTTGAGAATTTTTAGGATATTTAGATTAGGGTTTGTGTAAAAACAGATTATGTTTAGTTCTTCTTAGGGTTTAATTAGTTTGTTTTGATTTTAGTTTACTTCGATTCTGTTTTAGTTTAACTTTTATAGTTCCTTTAGTTTGTGTTAATCAGCATTAGGTGATTTATTTTCTGTTAATAAAAATATTTTTGTTTTGTTTTGTGCTCTATTTCAATGGGTAAAACTTTGTTTTCACCATAAGTAGTGCTTAGTAAAAAGTTTTTGTATGAATACTTTTGCACAAAATTTTTATGGTGAAATACATTCTGTTTTCTAATAAAAAAATTTGTATTTTCTTTTATGTTATCTATTGGTAAATTGCTGGAATTTTTTTGTCTTATTATGACTAAGTAGAAATTTTGCCACCAAAAATTTGAGAGTCTTCTACTTTGTTTTGTTTTCTTTCTTTTGATTGTGCTATTGATTGTTGTTGTATTATTAGTCTACCTTGCTGTTGTGTGAATTGTATTGTGTTTATGCTTATTGTGTGCTTTGTTTGATTTGTTAGATCATCCAGAGTGTGAGGCTTGTTATCTAGACTCACTTGAGTACGAGGATCGTCAGCAAGGCAAGTCACTTTGATCATATTTACCCATGTTTTTAGTGCATTAGTTCTACCATCTCCCCAATTGCATGCAAAGTAGGTAATTGGAAACTTGGTTACTTGATGTAGTATCAGGTGGTAGGTGTCCCCCTCACCCTTTGACACTTTGGCCCCGGGAAACGTTGTTTTAAAATTTTCTATGCTATTAGTAGACGGGGTTGGTTGAGTGTCTCATGAGAGTTGTGACATAATAATTACAAGACCTACATGATGATCAAGACTTCAAGACTCCGAGTTTTCAACATACCTCTGGGTGCATGATGGTTGAACGGCGCCCTAGAGAAACCAGTGGTTAGCCTAGGTGTTGCTGGAGAAGTGCCAGTATGCACGCGGAAAGGTCCACCCAGGCCCAAAGAGATGGATGCTTCAAGACCCAAGGCTTACCTGCACAGCCACAAGCCATTATGGGCTCTGGCTTGGTTGGATATCGTGGTAACCCTGGACTGGCTGTTCTACAAGATGTAGAAGAACGGTAGGAAAGGATGGGCACCAACAGAGTCTGAGGGAAACCCTTTAGAAGACTATGGTTTGGTCATCCGTTTCTCAAACACCCTGAAGTGCGAGAAATTCAACAGAGGTGATCAAATCTTGTGGGGAACGTGTGCAGAACTCTGCAGAGTACCCAAACCTAATCGATTAGCCATGTCCACGGTCATGGACAACTTGAGACAAAGGAACTGAAACTATCTGGAACTCTCAACACAAAAAAAATTATAATGATGTGGGTATTAATGACAACTTGGGTATGAGCATTGGTTGGTGGAACCATCTCATTAATCAACCAACTATGTAGTAATAACTTTTGCTTTGCCCTCTCTTGTTGTAGAAAAAATTGGCTTTATGCAAAAACTTACTACCCCCCTGCCATATATGCATATAGAATAGATGATTACTTTTAATCCTCTTTTGTGACATTGTCAGCATATTCAATATGCTGACGTACACGGCTGTAACATATCATGTTGCAGAGTATTTTTCCGACCAGGGGTGAGGATACGCTCTACGCTCGGTGAGATGCCCTTGGAGTCAGATGGACTCAACTACCTTTAAAGCTTCCGCAAGACTTTGGTTTAGTTTATCTCATGAGTTGGCCATCGACCACTTTATTGTAAAGTTGTGTGATTTCCCTTTGATATATACATTGATGTAGCTTGTGTGTACCAGCATGATCTTGGGATGGTATGGAAACACCGGATATTTGACCTTCCAGGTCGGGTCGCTATAGCTTATGAATTCCTACATCAATGGAAACACTCGGGTAAGGAAATTGTGATCCTAAAATTGGACTTCTCTAAATCTTTTGATACAATGAACCACTCCTTGATTATCCAAATGCTAAGATGTAAGGGATTTGACGATAAATGGTTCTCATGGGTGGAAAAGATCCTAAACTCAGGAACATCCTCGATCTTATTGAATGGCGTACCGGGCAAGGATTTTCAATGTAAAAGAGAAGTTCGACAGGGTGACCCATTTCCCCCCTATTGTTTGTCCTAGCAGTGGATCCTCTACAGTCAATGGTTAACACAGCATGCACGGAAGGGCACTTATCACTGCCAATTGAGCAACCTACTTTGGAACTGTATCTGGTGATTCAATATGCAAATGATACACTAATCATCCTTCTGGCACAGAGCTCGGAAATTAGGGCTATTAAACAACTACTCGATGCATATGCTAACACCACAGGGCTAAAGATAAACTACTCCAAGTCTCAGTTAATACCTATCAATATTCACCAAGATAAAGCCATTGAGTTGGCTTCAATACTTGGTTTCCACGTGGGATCGATACCCTTTACATATCTTGGAGTTCCAATGGGCACCTCCAGACCGTCTGTACGAGACTTCATGCCTCTTGTGGACAGAATTGAAAGAAGACTCACGAGCATGGACATCTGGCTTTCATATGGTGAGAGGGTACTTTTCATCAACTCAGCCCTGTCATCGCTCTTATCGTTTGGTATGTGCGTTTTGAAGTTACCAATAAAAATTATAGATATATTTGATAGAGCATGCAGGCATTGTTTATGGAGAAAAGTTTTAGATAGAGACACTAAAACTCACTCCCTGGCAGCATGGGATTTAGTATGCAAACCCAAAGACAAAGGTGGCCTGGGTATCATCAATCTGAAACTACAGAACAAAGCTTTATTGCTAAAATTTCTCCACAAATTCTATCACAAGATGGACACTCCGTGGGTAATGTTGATATGGAATGCATACTATGATACAACACCACCGCATGCAATGCCAACTTGTGGGTCTTTCTGGTGGAAAGATATTCTCTCCCTCTCTGATATCTTTCGAGGAATCACAACTTGCATCCCCAATGCAAGGGATACAATCCTACTTTGGAAAGATCAATGGATCGATGAGGAAATCCTAGCAAATTCGCATCAGCACTTACTCTCATATGCAACCAATGAAGATGTATCTCTGGCACAATTTGTGATGGATGCGGACCCGGCTTCTCACTTCCACCTACCAATGTCGTAGAAAGCTCGGACTGAACTGGAAGATATTATGCTCTCGATTAACATGATGACACTAGACCCCCTCAAGGCTGATGAGTGGATATTCTGTTGGGGAGAGATAAATTTCAAGCCAAAAAGATTCTATAAATACCTATTCAGAAATGAGCACGCCCCATCATACACAACAACCATTTGGAAATCAAAATGCATCCTCAGACACAAGGTGTTCTCCTGGCTACAGAGAATGGATAGATTAAACACACGAGACCTTCTGATAAGAAGACACTTCAGTATAGGCGATGACTCTTCCTGTGTGCTATGTAATGGAAATCTGAGGGAAACTGATGACCACTTGTTCTACCAATGCCCCTTTGCACTTAACTATTGGGAGAAATTAGGCATTACTTGGGATTAATCTCTAAATACACAAGCATGATTGGATACAATGGAACGGCAATGGGCGAAACCCCTGTTTAAGGAAATATGTATCCTAGCTACATGGAATGTCTAGAAGCAACGAAATAGAAAGATCTTCGATGATGAGATGGCAACAACGCGAGACTAGCTTCAGATGTTGAAGACAGATTTTCAAGTCCTGAAATTTAGAGTTAAATAAGTCGACTTTTCCTTCCTGGATAATCTTATACAAACCATCTGATTGTAAAATTTATAGTCTATAACTTCTCATAGCCTAGCCCAGATCAGCTTAGACACTCTACCCAGTTTCTGACACAAGGATATGTAAACACTACTTGTACTGATTCTTCTCTCATATAACAACAGTAGGAGCTTCTCCTTCTATTTTCACTGGTCAAAAAAATGTAATGACTTTTGCGGTGTGTTTGTTGGAATTCAATGAATTTTGAGCTCATGATCGGTTTCGATCCATGAATATGATTTGAGTCTTCTTTGATCTCTTATTTGCATGATTACTTATAGCCTCGTATTTCTTCTTTGAATATTTGGTTTAGTTAGGCCAACTAGATCGATTTTTCTTGCCATAGGAAGAGGATGTTTTACAATCATTTTATCGCAACTTTATGTCGGGGGAAACAACACCTAAGGGATCAGGAGGATCCCTTTATGGTTCGGCAGGGAAGAAGGCTCGCCCTGAGAGCAGATCTGATGACTACCACGCGGGATTTTACCCAGGTTCGAGTCGCAAAGATGCGTAAAAGCCTACTCCTGCTTGGTTGTATAGGATGAGTTCTAGCTCAGGTTCTGGGAGCGCTACAGTACAAAGCCGCTACTCATGCAGAATGGGCCAAAAAAGATCCAAAAGTCTCCTACCGTAACGCCCTAGGCCTCCCTTTATACTCTCAAAGGGGTCACCAACAGTGGCGTACAGTGCATACACGAGGTGTACAGTGCTACAACGTTATCATACCTAACACTGACGGTGCAAGACAGGCGCATTTAATGCTCCGTCTAGTGCCTCTGACCGTCCACGGGACGAGACAGGACCCCGTCCCATCGGCACCGCTTAGCCCCTCCATCATCGACGCCTCGACACATGCCCCGGTGGGGCGACACCTGGCCTCTGCGCTGGCGGGGTCTTGTATGGGCTTCGCCTTGCCAGGGGTTTGAAGGCCATCCTGGCAAGGTCTTGTCGGGGGTCTTGCCTATGGTCTTCGGTATGTTGACTTGAATGCCTTTTTGTTCCATCTGCTTGCATCCAATAGTCGCCCAGCGGGCCTTGCCGCTGGTGCGGCTACAAGTGCATGTGCACAAGGAAGGGGTACTAAAGGACCCAACCTTTAGCGCACCGACACTTTATACCATTTTTGGGACTAACCTATTGAAATAGTACCAAAGTGTCAGTTGCTATTTTTGCTTGTTTTCTACTTTGCAGAAAATCAGTACCAAACGAAGCCCAAACACCATGAAAATTTATGGAGAATTATTTTGGACCAGAAGACACCAGATGGGCCAAACAAGTGCCAGAGAGGACGCCCGAGGTGGGGAACACCCACCAGGGCATGCCAGAGGACGCTCGCATGGCCTGGTGGGTGGTGCCCACCTCCGGACCCCCCCTCCATAGATTATCGCCTCTATAAATTCACAAATTTCGGAAAACCCTAGGGGAGTCGACCAAAAAAAATTCCACGCACCGGAAGTTCCAGAACCTCGAGATCCAATCTAACACCATCATAGAGGGGTTCATCTTCATCATAGGTGCCTCTCTGATGATGCGTGAGTAGTCCACCATAGACCTACGGGTACGTAGGCAGTAGCTACATGGCTTCCTCTCTCTCTCTCTTATGATTCTCAATACAATGGTCTCTTGGAGATCTATTTGATGTAATGACTTTCGTGGTGTGTTTGTTGGGATCCAATGAATTTTGAGTTCATGATCAGTTTCTATCCATGAACATGATTTGAGTCTTCTTTGATTTCTTATTTTCATGATTATTTATAGCCTCATATTTCTTCTTTGAATCTTCGGTTTATTTAGGCCAACTAGATCTTTTTTCTTGCCATGGGAAGAGGTGCTTTGTGATGGGTTCGATCTTGAAGTGTTCTTTCCCAGTGACAGAAGGGGCATCTAGGCACACATGTATCGTTGCCATTACGGATAAAAAGATGGGGTCTATTCCTACATGAATAGATCTTGTCTACATCATGTTACCGTTCTTATTGCATTACTCCATTTTCCCATCAACTTAATACACTAGATGCATGTTGGATAGCGGTCGATGTGTGGAATAATAGAAGTAGAAGTAGAATCATTTCAGTATACTTATCTTGAACGTGATGCCTATATAATGATCATTGTGTGGATCTTCATGATTATTTGATCTTCTATCAATTGCCCAATAGTAATTTGTTCACCCACCGTGCGCTATACTCATGAAAGAAACCACTGGTGAAACATACGGCCCCCAGGTCTACTTTTCCAACATATTGCTTTCTGATCTAGTATTTTTCCTTTTTGTTTTCAGATCTATTAATCCAAAAACCCAAAAATACCTTAGTGCACTTTTTTACCAATTTTATTTTGTGTTCTTGCGAGATCTATTTGCCAAAACTATCATTACCTAATCTATCTTTTATCATTGAGAGCTTAACAACCTCTCTTACGCGTTGGATTACAAGTATTTGTTATTTGTGTGCAAGTGTTGTTTACATAGGTGCTTGATCTTCCTCTATGGATTGATATCTTGGTTTCATAACTGAGGGAAATACTTACCGTCGTTGTGCTGCATCATCCCTTCCTCTTTGGGGAAATACCGACGCAGTTTCAAGCCACGTCATGTACCAGTATGTGCAATGATCTAGGATGGCATGTATCAAAAATATGATGAATAGTGGCTTTGCCACAAATACTATGTCAGCTCTATATGATCATGCAAAGAAATGTCATGATGAACGAACTAGTCATGTGTAGTGATGATGGAATTTGCATGGCAATATATCTCGTAATGGCCATGGAAATGCCATATTAGGTAGGTATGGTTGCTGTTTTGAGGAAGATATAATGAGGCTTATGTGCAACAGAGCGTATCATGTCATGGGGTTTGGATGCACCGACGAAAGTTGCACCAATCCTCGAGGTGAAAACGGGCTATGCATAGTATCGAAGAGGCTAGCAAATATCAGAAGGTGAGGATGCGTATGTCTAGGGTGTCACATTAGTCATAAAGAACTCACATACTTATTGCATAGTTTTATCACAAATCAAAGTAGTCCTCACATGCCCTGAGGGAGAAGGTGGTAGGAGTTAACCATCGCGCGCCCCCGACTCGAAACAACACTAGGATTTCAACGAGGAATAAAAATGCTCACACATCATCACTATGCCTCTTTAATTCTTAGATGAATAACAAGTTAACACCTCTTAATCTCGACACTTCTATGAATCAACAATTGTGGACTCACACCTTTTTCATATTATCACATCAATGTCATTAACAAAAAAATTCTCTATATGTGCTACATGATGGTTTTGATTATCATTCATTTAATACCTATTATTTTTGGACTAGTCTTATGACCCATGAAAATTACCGTCACTATTTATTCAGATCTCAAACAAATATAAGTGAAGAACGAGAGCATATTATTTCTATAAAATCTACATCCCACCGTTCTCAAAAAGGTATAAGTGAAGTACTAGAGCAACTGCCAAGCTCAAAAGATATAAGTGAAGCACATAGAGTATTCTAGAAAATTATCATGAAGGCATGTATCTCTCAAATAGTTGTGTCTAGAAAATGATTATTGTGACAAAATGAAAGTAAAAAATAAACAAAAGAAAATTAAACTCCAAGCAAAACACATATCATGTGATGAATAAAAATATAGCTCCAAGTGACATAACGATGGATTGAGACGAAAGAGGGGATGCCTTCCGGGGCGTCCCCAAGCTTATACTCTTGAGTACTCCTTATAATATTGATTGGGGTGCCTTGGGAATCCCCAATCTTAGGATCTTGCTACTACTTATTCCATTGTCCATCGTGATCACACCCAAAACTTGAAAACTTCAATCACACAAAACTCAACAAAACTTCGTGAGATCCGTTAGTATAAGCAACATATTGCATACTATAGGTACTGTGATAAATTTATTATTAATTCATTTTTTCATAATAGTTATTGTATTCTAACTCTTCCAGGGATACAATCCATAGGATAATAAAAACAAGCAAACTATGCAAGCAAAACAGAATCTGTTTAAAACAAAACAGTCTGTAGAAATGTGTAAATAGATCATACGTATGTAACTCTAAAAATTCTCAAAAATTCTGAAAATTAAATATTTTTTATAAAAATACTGTGTAAAATTTTCAGATCATTATCACGCTCCAGTAAAAAATTAAAATTCCTATACTGGAGTCAAAGTTTCTGTTATGTATCAGCATTGTTTCTACCCATCTTGTGAGTCATCCCAAAGGCTTTACTAGGCACAAAAACTAATTAAAAAAACAACATAATATTTATAAAGGAAACAATACTCTTATCACAAAATAACATAAAGTAAAAAAACAAAATTTAAGATACATATTGGGTTGCCTCCCAACAAGCGTTATTGTTTTATGCCCCCGGAGTATAATGCATAGTTTCAAGTGTTGTCATCTTTAACACTCAACACATAAGTGGATCTAATTATTGATTCATAAGGTGGTTTGATTATATTCCTATGGAAGTGTTCCATTCCTTTCTTCAATGGGAATTGGAACTTATGTTTCCCTCTTTCATATAAATAATTGCACCTATAGTTCGCAAAACAGTCTTCCAAGTATGGGACAAGAAGGATTGCAATCAATATCAAACACAATGAAATCTACATGCACATAATTTTTGTTTGAAATAATAAGCACATCATTAATTATACTTAAAGGTTTCTTGATGGTAGAATCCGCAAGATGTAGGTTAGGGAAGACTCTTCAATATTAGTGAGACCAAGCACATCACATAAAGTTTTAGGTATGGTTGAAACACTAGCACCAAGGGCACACAAAGCATTGCATTAATAATTATTTATATTTATCTTTATAGTAGGTTCCCACTCATCACGCAAATTTTTAGGAATAGAAACTTCAAGTCGAAGTTTCTCATCATAAGCTTTTATCATAGCTTCTACTATATGTTTGGTAAAAGCTTTGTTTTGTTCATAAACATTGGGTGAGTTAATAATGTATTGTAGAAAGTAAATACATTCTACTAAAGAGCATTCGTCATAATGAAAGTCCTAGTAATCCAATATAGTGGGCACATGACTAGTTAAAGTTTTGACCTCGCCAAACCCACTTTTTTAGTTTTAGCATTAAAGAATCACCCTCCAAGCAAACGGGCCGCTCCTCAACTAAAGTTGACTCATATCCAGTCCCTTCATAATTAATATTCATAGAAGTAAACACAAATTCAATAGTATAAAAACCAATCATTTTACGATCTTCATCAAGATTCCGGTAAAAAACTAGGTGGAAGAGCTTTTTCTAAGAATTCTCGCTTAGCTCTCAACTTAGCGGTCCTCTCCTTAATTTCATTAATAGATAAATGGATAGATTTAATAGTCTCATTAAAATCATGCTTGGGTGGCAAAGATTTATTTTTAAGAGTTTCAACATCAAGAGCAATTATATTCATGTTCTTAGGCAAAATATCAATCACATGCAACTTTTCTTCTACCCTAGTGTTGAAAACATTTTGAGAATTAATAAATTCCTTAATTGAATTCTCAAGATCAGAACGTATCCTATTAGTACTTGTAGAATAATTCCATAAGAATTTCCATAGTTGTTAGAGGAATTACCGGGATACGGTGTAGCATTGAAATTTCCTCTATAAGCATTGTTATTGAAATTACTTCGCAGGATGAAGTTCACATCAATATCATCATCATTTTGCTCAATATAAGTAGAGAAAGGCATATCATTGGTATGAACATGAGTATTTTTACTAGCAACCATATTTATAAGAGCATCCACTTTTTCACTCAAAGTAGCGATTTCTTTGGAAAAAATTACCTTCTTATCAGTTGGATCTCTTTTGGTATGCCATTGAGAATAATTTGTCATAATGTTGTCCAGAAGTTTTGTTGCCTCTCCTAAGGCCACATCCATAAAGGTACCACCTGCGGCAGAATCTAGACGATTTCCAGACACAAAGTTTAGTCCAACATAGAAATTTTGGATAATCATCCAGAAGTTAAAGCCATGAGTTGGACAATTTCTTATCATCAATTTCATTCTCCCCCAAGTTTGTAAAACATGCTCTTCATCTTTCTGTTTAAAATTCATTATTTTATTTCTAAGGGAGATGATCTTAGCAGGAGGAAAATACTTGGCAATCAAAGCATCTTTACACTTATCCCACGTCCAATACTATTACGAGGTAAAGATGAAAACCAAGCTTTAGCTTTATCTCTTAGTGAAAAAGGAAATAATTTTAATTTCACAATATCATTAACCATATCCTTATTATTTTGCATATCATATAATTCGAAAAAGGTATTAAATGTAATGCGGGGTCCTCATTAGGATTTCCCGAAAATTGATCTTTCATGACAAGATTCAGCAATGCAGCATTAATATCGAATGCCTTCGCACTGGTGGTGAGTGGTATAGGAGTAATTATAAAATAATTATTATTAGTATTTGATAAATCACACAACTTAGTAGTATCTCGAGACATGGTGACCGAACAAGCAAAGAAACAAGCAAGACAAGTAAACTAGCAAGTAAAGCAAACAAAGAAGTAAAGTAGTAACTAGCAAAGATAAATATTTTTTATGTTTGATTTTTATGAGACAAACTAAATATAACCACAAATAAAAAGAAGAACAAGTGAATGAAAATTTGTGCGAACTTACTTGATAGTTGGTGATGGTATTCCCCGGCAACGGCGCTAGAAATCCTTCTTGATACACGTGATCTGCATTGGGTTTTCCATGAACAGGAATGGGTTATCGCAGCACAAAATGGGCAAATATTTCCCTCAATTATGAAACCATGGTTAATCGAACCAATAGTAATACCAATCATCAATCGTCTTCAGCAGCTTAACACAAAAGAACAAGCAACTCGCACCCAACGCCGGCAAGACGGTTTTCAATCCCCTTGATCTCGTTATTTGCAAGCAAGTGAGTTGTGTAGATAATTGTAAATTGCAAAATAAAATAACATCAAGGTAATGAAAGTTTTTGTGAATATATAAGTGAATAGACCCGGGGGCCGTAGAGTTCTCTAGTGGCATCTCTAATAGAAATAGCATATGGTGAGTAGACAAATTACTGTAGGGAAATTGATAGAAAAGCGAGTAGTTATGCGATTTTCATGGCAATGATCATTTGTATATAGGAATAATGTCCGTAAGAAAATTGGCCGACTCCTTCCTACTCCTATTACTATTACTCCACTCATCGAGCACTATACAGCATGCATTTAGAGTATTAAATAAAACATAGTAATGCTTGAAGAACGATGACATGATGTAGACAAAGTAAACTCAATCAATATGAATAAGCCCCATCATTTTAGCCTTATTAGCCGCAACATAAATACACAACTTGCCCCCTTCTGTCACTAGGATAGAGAAACTGATCAAGTTGAACCTACTACACCGCACCACTCCCACCGAAGAAATATCAACCTAGTTGGCCAAACTATCTCAATAGATCGGAGAGCATTACGAAACAATGTTGATCATGCAAATAAGAATCTTAGTATTCAGGTTTGACTCACATAATTTTCATGAATAATCTGAACATAAACTCATAATTCATCAGATCCCAACAAACACACCATACAAAGGGATTACATTAGATAGAGCACGACAAAGATGCGATGAACATTGTATTGAAGATAGAGAGAGAGCGATTGCCATCTAGGTACTACCTACGGACGCATAGGTCTGTGGTGAACTACTCACACATCATTGTGACGGCAGCAAGGTTGACGAAGAGGCCCTCCGTGATCGATCTCCCCTCCGGCAAGGTGCCGAAACGGAGGTGTAGACGTCCTCCCGTCATAATAGAGACTTGCGGTGGCGGAAAAAGTGTATCACAAGCGCTTCTGGGGGTTTTGGAATATATGTGAATTTATAGGCCAGAGAGAGACATCGGGAAGCACACAGGGGAGGCACAAGCGATCAGGGAGAGCCCCCCCGGTGGCGTGCCTTGTTGGCTTGTGGGGCCCTCGTGGCTCTCTTGGCCTCCTCCCGAAGCTTCCAGGTCTTCTTTTGGTCCAGAAAAAGTCACCAAAAAGTTTCCTGATAATTGGACTTCGTTTGGTACTGTAAACCGGAAAAGTCAAAAACACGCACAAAATAGCAGCTGACACTAGGCACTAGGTCAATAGATTAGTGGTCAAAAATATTATAAATTGGTAAACAAATGCCCAAAAAGTATCCTAGAATGGTAATATATTAGCATGAAAAAATTAAAAATTATAGATACGTTGGAGACGTATCACTTTGTGGAAGAGATTATGTTTAGATCCTTAATTATCATTATTATACCTCTGATCTTGAACATGTAGATGATGAGTCAGTAGTTACTATTGTTATAAGTAATCTTGTGGAGTTGGTATGCATTCAATATTTTGATGATATGTATGTTGTACTTCTCTTAGTAGTGTCATGTGAATGTCAACTACATGACACTTCACCATGTTATGGGCCTAAGGCAAGTCATTGTGGAGTAACAAGTAGATGATGGGTTGCGAGAGTGGCAAAAGCTTAAAATCAAGTTTATTTGTTGCTTCGTAAGGGGTTGATTTGGATCCACATGTTTCATGCTATGGTTAGATTTATCTTAATTCTTCTTTCATAGTTGCGGATGCTTGCGAGAGGGGTTAATCATAAGTAGGTTGTTAGTTCAAGTAAGAACATCACCTTAGCACCAGTCCACCCACATACCAAAATTTCAAAGTAGCTAACGTGAATCAACTCAACATGATGAACATGACTAGACAGAAAAGTACTTTTAGGCATGTACTTTGCTACAAAAAGGATTGGCCTACCCTGCTGCACCTTTGTTACTATTGTCACTTGTTGCTTGTGACGAATTATCTTGCTACAAAACTATCTAATACTGTTACTCACAGCACTTGCAGAGAATACCTTGCTGAAAACTGCTTACCATTTTCTTCCGCTCCTTGTTGGGTTCGACACTCTTACTTATCGAAAGGACTACGATTGATCCCATACACTTGTGGGTCATCAGGAGTTAGTCACGGGATCTTGTATTCGGGAACAAGTAAAGAGACTTGTCGGTAATGAGATTGAACTAGGTATGGAGATACCGATGATCGAATCTCGAGCAAGTAACATACCGATGGACAAAGGGGACTAAATACGAGATTAACTAAATCCTTGACATCGTGGTTCGACCGATGAAGATATTTGTGGAATATGTAGGAGCCACTATGGGCATCCAGGTCCCACTATTGGTTATTGGACGGGGAGGTGTCTCAGTCATCTCTACAAGATTCTCAAACCCGCAAGGTCTGCATGCTTAACATTCGGTGATGCTAGAGTAGTATTGGGATATATATGTTGGTGACCGAATGTTGTTCGGAGTACGCTGGTGACCGGATATTTTTCGGAGTGCTGGATGAGATACCAGACATCTTGAGGAGTTTCGAAATAGTCCGGAGGTAAACATTTATATAAGTAAAGTCCTATTTTGGTCGCCAGAAAGGTTTTGGGCATTACTCGTAGTATACCGGGGTGCCGAAAGGGTTTTGAGGGTCCACCAAGGGGGTCCTATTCCTTGGGGACCCACATGGGCCATGGGAGCACCCTACCTAGCATGGTCTAGGCGCACCAGCTCCTAAGAGCCCATGTGGCTTGGGGGCAGGAGTCCCAAAGGGACAAGGCACCCTGGAGGTGCATTGGAGGTCCTCGCTTCCTTGTGGAGGCAGGACTCCTCCCTAGCCGTCGGCCCTCATTGGAGGAGGGTCCAAGGCCTGCGCCCCAACCCTTCCCCTTGCCTCCTATATATAGTATAGGAGAGGGGAAGGGCTGCACATGACAATCCCACGCCCCGGTGGCAGACCTCCCTCTCTCGTTACTCTGTTTTCTCCTCAAATCGCATCTACGGTAGCACTTGGCGAAGCCCTATCGGGATTGCTCCACCACGCCCTCATGTTTCTTAAGATCCCATATACTTATCCTCCCTCGCTTGCTGGATCAAGAAGGGGGAGACATCATCGAGCTACATGTGTGCTGAACGTGGAGGTGTCGTATGTTCAGTGTTGGATCGGATTGGATCGTGAAGAGTACGACTACATCAACCGCGTAATATACGCTTTCGCTTAACAGTCTACAAGGGTATGTAGACACAATCTCCCTCTCATAGCTATGCATCCCCATAGATAGACCTTGGGTGTTTGTAGGATTTTTTTCCGATGCAATGTTCCCCAACAGAGCTTGTTCGGTGCAACCGACATGAACCTCTTCGGCAACACTGACTTTACCCAAAACCCCAAGATCCTTATAGGCTCTACTAATCAATTTTGTCTTGGAGCCTCCGACATTTCCTACTGCTTGTGTTCTTTGCCATGTTCTTAACATTTTCAGACAATGTTCCCCATGACCCTTATTCTTAAGGATCCCTTACGGTCTAACCCTTCTTGGAAATTGATGCCAAAGGGGGAGATCAAAGCTTCAAAGCTTCAGAGGGAGAATCATCAAAGTTCAAATCTAATCATTAAGGGGGAGAGATCAATTCACTTCAATATATTTAAAAGGAGAGAGAAAAGACTGAGTGACCCGGATTCATAATTTGTGCTTCTATTTCTATATTTTCTTGCTAGACTTGTATCAGCCTACCTACTCCCAATATCTACATGCAAAGATTCAGGATGATAAGAGAAATTAAATCTACATTCAGGGAAGAAAGTTCTAAAATTATTCTTGGATACATGTTAACCTTGAGAGAACAATATTTCCTACATGTCTTCCAAACCTTGGTAAAATTGAAGTTCTTTGCATTTGTATGAAATAAATACTCTTGTATTATCTAACCTTGGTTTCTCATGTGTGCTTCTCTAGTGAAAATTCTCCAAAACGTCAAGGTAAGTATATGCATCATATCCTTGGTCGGCATGATCTCTTGCTTCTTGCACATATTGTTTGCAAGAATGAGTCCTGAACATGGAGACACTTCATTCTTATTTATCTAATTCATATAGCCAAGGTACATATGATTTGCCATGCTTTCTCTAGTATGTCTATGCTCATCCATTCCAAGAGCAACTATTCCTTAAAGGGATTGCACACATTTAGGGGGAGCTTGTCTTAGTCATATGTCTCTCAAAGCTATCATATATTACTAATTATTTTAAATTGAAGCTTTGATTGTATTTGTCATCAATTACCAAAAAGGGGAGATAGAAAGCACATATGCCCCCTTGGAGGTTTTGACAATTCATGACAACATACATTATCTCTTGGACTAACAGCTCTACCTAGCTTGTCTCAAATCAAGTCCAAAAGATTGCGGTGGCTGGGAATTGTGAGGAGAATCCCCAAGAATGAAAGGAATAGGATTGGCGAAGCTTCAAGCTTCAAGACTCTACATTTTATCTTTATGTGAGAAATCACATTTGAGTCCATAGGAAAGCCAATACTATTAAAAGTGGATGAGATATCTATGATGATATGGTTGCTCAAATTGCTTAGAGATTAGTCACCAAAAGCCTCAAAATTCTCCCACAAAATATTTTGTCTAAAAACCTAAAGTCAAATTTGGTGCCACCAACATTTACCACTTTGGCCTTACCATAGTTTCCTTAGATAAATCCCAAGCCAAACCGTAGCAAATCGGTGCAACTGAGTTCCACTTCAGTACAAGCAAAAAGCAGTGACCAACTCTCTGGTATCAAATTGACAAAAATCGGAATTCCCGAGTTTTTCACTTTGTTGCCATTGAGTCACTCGAACTACCTAGGCCAACTGAATCAAACTCACCGAGATGTTGTATATCGGTCTTACCGAAATGCCAAATGATAGGACATTTCCCACTAGTTGGTGCAACCGAGTTTTTACTCCGGTTCCACTGGGTTGGGGAATAATGTCATAACAGTTGAATTTTTGGATATGGCAATTTATACCCCTCCACCTCCCTCTCATTCATAGAGAGAGCACTCAGAACAAGGAAACACTCCCGCCATTCATTTTCTAAGAGAGAACCACCTACTCATGTGTCGAGATCCATATATTCCACTCCAACCATATGAATCTTGATTTATAGCCTCCCCAAGTTGCTTTCCTCCCAATCAATCTCTTCTACCAAGCCAAATTATATGAGAGAGTGACTGAGTGTTGATGATACTATCTTTTGAAGCACCAGAGCAAGGAGTTCATCATCCATACCTTTTGGAGAGTTGTGTCTCCTATATTGGTTAGGTGTCGCTTGGGAGCCTCCAAATCGTGTGGAGTTGAACCAAGAAGTTTCTAAGGGCAAGGAGATCGCCTACTTCATGAAGATCTACCCCGAGTGAGGCTAGCTAGTCCTTCGTGGACGTAAGACATGGTGGAATAGACAAGGTTGCTTCTTCGTGGACCCCTTGTGGCTGGAGCCCTCCATGGACTCACACAACCGTTACCCTATGTGGGTGGAAGTCTCCATCAACCTAGATGTACGATAGCACCATCTACCAGAACCACGCCAAAAATCTTCGTTTCTTCATTGCGTTTGATCTTCTTATCTCTACCCCTCTACTTACATTTGCTTATCTTTACTTTCCACTGTTATACTCATAGACTTGCATGTGTAGGGTGTGCTATTGATAGAATTTCTAAAACTTGCCATCCAATAAAATTGGGAAAAGGTTAAGTTTTTATTTGGTCACCCCCCCTCTAGACACCTCTTCTCGATCCCACACTATGACCGCGGTGAGTCCACAGTGCATTTGTGCACTCTACTAATTAGGTGCATGACAAGTGGCCATGGATGATTGATGTACCACACTTCGGCAAAAGTAACTATATCAAGGTTCCCCAAGACTGTGGAGGAGGATTCCCACGACACAAAATCCCACTATTTCTAGAAAAAAATATTTGATTACACCGTGTTTCCACTCTTACAACGGACGAGTGTGAACTGTGGAACACGACAATCACTTGAAGTTACACTACTACTAGGCATGTACAGTGGTGCATAGGATAGTATTATCTTGTTGTGAGTGTAGTAATATTTGTTGATACAAAATGATTTATAGTAAACTGATTTTAACCACCAAAATAAAATTAACTAACATGGTTTGGATCATCTAGTATTGATTCAACGGTCATATTACACCATGACATGGACACTTAAACAGAACTGAAGTACCTCCTACTTCTCCAACAGCATGATGGTGTGGATGCAGGGTGCTAGCTGATATGTCTCCAACATATCTATATTTTTTGCTTGTTTCATGTTGTAATATTATCAATCTTGGATGTTTCACAATCATTTTATAGCAACTCTATATCATTTTTGGGGACTAACCTATTGACATAGTGCCAAAGTGCGAGTTGTTGTTTTTGCTTGTTTTTTTACTTCATAGAAAATTAGTACCAAATGGAGCCCAAACGCTGTTGGGATTTTTGTGGATTTTTTCTGGACCAGAAGGAAGCAGATGGGACAATAGTAGAAGAGGGGGCCCAGGGTGGCCACCCTCCACCGGGGCGTCCCAAAGGCCCCTAGCATGGCCTGGTAGAGGGTGGGCACCTCGGGCACACCCTCGACTGACTATCGAGCCCATAAATTCCCAAAAAATCAAAAAACCCTATGGGAGTCCATGAAACAAAATTCGAGCCGCCGCAAGTTCCATAATCTCGAGATCCAATCTAACACCATCACGGGGGAGGGGGGCATCTTTTTCATAGGTACCTCTCCGATGATGCGTGAGTAGTACACCTAAACCTACGGGTCCGTAGGCAGTATCTAGATGGCTTCCTCTCTCTCTTTCTATGTTTCTCAATACAAAGGTCTCTTGGAGATCTATTCTTATAGCATTACTCTGTTTCCTCATGAACTTAATACCCAAGATGCATGCTGGATAGCGGTCAATATGTGGAGTAATAGAAGTAGATGCAGAATCGTTTCGGTCTACTTGTCCTGGACGTGATGCCTATATAATGATCATTGCCTGGATATAATCATGATTATTTGAATTCTATCAATTGCCCAACAGTAATTTGTTCACCCACCTTGTGTTATACTCATGAGAGAAGCCACTAGTGAAACCTAAGGCCCCGGGGTCTACTTTTCCAACATATTGCTTTCTGATCTACTATTTGCAACTTTTGTTTTCAGATCTATTAATCCAAAAAAATCAAAACTACCTTGCTGCACTTTTTGTTTATTTATTTTACTTTGTGTTCTTCCGAGATGTATAGAGAGCGTGAGAACCTCTCTTTCGCGTCATGTTGCAAGTATTTGTTGTTTGTGTGCAGGTGATGTCTATGTGGGTGCGTGATCTTCCTCTACGGATTGATACCTTGGTTTCATAACTAAGGGTAATACTTACCGTCGCTGTGCTGCATCATCCCCTCCTCTTTGGGGAAATACTGACACAGTCTCAAGCCACGTCATAGTAATTTATGGCGCTGTTGCCGGGAGGAATTTCACGCCCAGGATGCGTGCCTATCCCTTTCAAGACACGAGGGCCTCACAAGGGATAGAGGTACATCTTGCCGTTAGCAAGTATAGTAACATTGCATCATCCATTACAAAAGAGATGAGTTTACAAGTTAGCTTACACTCGCCACATGCTAAATTACAAATCCACTCAGAGTTCAATCATCAAGATGAAAATAGGGGCCAGCTACGGATGAAATCAAACGATAAAACAGATGCAAATGAAACTATCTTGCTGCCCCAAAGATCATGACCAAGTCCTCTACTCATCCGGATACGATCATCTTGCATGTTGGTTCTTCAGCGGAATAAGTAGCGGGATCCTCGTAGTGGTACTCTCCTGGGTCCTCATACTCAGTATCAACACTCGTGTCTACCCAAGAGAAACAGCACAATAAACATCCAACCAAGGTGCAATGCATAATCAAAATGATGCATGATTCATTTATGAAGAATTCTAACATGGCAATCCAACACTAGTCATATTTCACGTGCAAAGTTGTTTATTAATGAATCTGGACATAACCTCATGTTAAGTTATTTAGACATGCATGAACATGGAAAATATGGATGAAGCATGCAAAATCTATAGAAATGCATATAAAGATCGCAAGAAACGGAGTTACGGTTTTCACGATACGCTCACGACAAGGTACGGAGGCAAAATCACCAGACCACCAAGCCGTGGGCTGATTCTGTTGGAAATATGCCCTAGAGGCAATAATAAATTAGTTAATATCATATTTCCTTGTTCATGATAATCATTTACTATCCATGCCATAATTGTATTGATCAGAGACTTAGATGCATGTGTGGATACATAGACAAAACCATGTCCCTAGTATGCCTCTAATAGACTAGCTCGTTGATCAAAGATGGTTAAGGTTTCCAAGCCATGGACATAAGATGTCATTTGATAAATAGGATCACATCATTAGTAAAATGGTGTGATGGACAAGACCCAAACTACAAATGTAGGATATGACTGTGTCAGTTTATTGCTACTGTTTTCTGCATGTCAAGTATATGTTCCTATGACCATGATATCATGCAACTCACGGACATCGGAGGAGTTCCTTGTGTGTATCAAACATCGCAACGTAACTGGGTGACTATAAAGGTGCTCTACAGGTATCTCCGAGGGTGTCTGTTGAGTTGGCATGGATCAAGACTAGGATTTGTTACTCCGTGTAACGGAGAGGTATCTCAGGGCCCACTCGGTAATACAACATCACAATAAGCCTTTCAAGAAATGTGACTAAGTGTTAGTCGCGGGATCTTGTTTTATGGAACGAGTAAAGAGACCTTTCGATAACGAGGTTGAAAAAGGTATGGAGATACCGACGATCCAATCTCGGGCAAGTAACATACCGAAGAACAAAAGGAACATCATATGGGATTAACTGAATCTTTGACATAGAGGTTCGACCGATAAATATCTTCGTATAATATGTAGGAACCAATATAGGCATCCAAGTACCGCTACTGGTTATTGACTGTAGAGGTGTCTCGGTCATGTCTACATAGTTCTCGAACCCGCAGGGTCTGCACACTTAAGGTTCGGTGACATTTCGGTAGTATAGAGTTATGCGTGGTGGTGAACGAAGATTGTTTGGAGTCCCGGATGATATTCGGACATCACGAGGAGCTCCAGAATGGTCCAGAATGGTCGCCAGAAAAGTTTCGGGCTTATCGGTAGTGTACCGGGAGTGCCGGGAGTGTACCGGGAGACCATCAGGAGGGGTATTTCGACCCAAGAGGCTACATGGGTTGTGGGATAGTAAATACCATCCTTTTGTGGGCTGGTGGAAGTCCCACACAAGGCCCATCCGACTGGGAAGAAAAGCCCAAAGAGAAAAAGGTGGAAAAAGGCAAAAAGGAAAAAATAAGGAGTCCTAGTCCTACTAGGATTGGAGGAGGAATCTCCAATCCCACTAGGTTCGGCCGACCCAAGGGCTGCCTCTTTGGCATCCAAGACTCCTCCTCCTCTCCTCCTATATATACTAGAGGATTTTAGGGTTTTGGCACAGAATTTTCAGCCACGTGTTGCCTGTTCCTCTAGTGCATAGTTTCTCCTCTAGATCGGATTTCTGCAGTGCTTAGGCGAAGCCCTACCGGAATAGCTCCACCACCATCTCCGGAGCGCCGTCACGCTGCCGGAGAAATCTTATACCTCTCCGCTCCCTCTTGATGGATCAAGAAGGCGGAGATCGTCATCAAGCTATACGTGTGCTGAACACGGAGGTGCCGTCCGTTTGGCGCTAGATCGGAAGGACCGTGATCAAGATCGCGAGACGGATCGTGATGAGTTCGCGGAACGTATCATGATGAGTTCGCGGGACGGATCGTGATGAGTTCGCGGGACGGATCGTGACGAGATCGCGGGATGGATCGTGATGAGTTCGCGGGACGGATCGTGATTGGATCGCGGGACGGATCGTGATGAGATCGCGGGACGTTCGGTGATTTGGATCATGAAGACATTCGACTACACCAACCGCGTTTCTTAACGCTTCCCACTTAGCGAACTACAAGGGTACGTAGATCCACTCTCCCTCTCGTAGATGCTCATCACCATGGATAGATCTTGCGTGTGCGTAGGAAATTTTTTGTTTCCCATGCAACATTTCCCTTTAGTGGCATCATGAGCTAGGTCTATGTGTAGATGAGATCTCGAGTAGAACACAAATGGTTTGTGGGCGTTGATGCTTAGATTGCTTCCTCCCGTGGTCGGATTTTGGTTCAGCGTTATTGTGAGATGAAGCGGCCCGGACCAACATTACTCGTACGCTTACGAGAGACCGGTTCCCTCGACTGCAAGTTGTTGCATAGATGGCTTGCGGGTGCCAGTTTCTCTCACTTTAGTTGGATCGTTTTCGACAAAGGCGGTCCTTGAGAAGGCTGAAAAGCAACTAGTGTATCACCATTGTGGTTTTTGCGTAGATGAGAATTGTTCTTGCAAGATACCCGTAGCAGCCACGTAAAACATGCAACAACAATTAGAGGACGTCTAACTTGTTTTTGCAGGGTATGTTGTGATGTGATATGGCGAATTACATGATGTGATATATGCGATGTATGAGATGATCATGTGATGTATAGATTATCACGACTTGCATGTCGATGAGTACGGCAACCGACAGGAGCCATAGGGTTGTCTTTAATTATTGTATGACCTGCATGTCAATCATTAAGCGCTATGTAATGCTTTACTTTATTGCTAAACGGTAGCAATAGTAGTAGAAGCATGTTGGGCGCGACAACCCTGATGGCGACACGTTGATGGAGATCAAGATGACGAATAACATGGTGTCATGCCGATGACGACGAAGATCATGCCGGTGCTTTCTAGATGGAGATCAAAAGCACAAGATCATGGCCACATCAGGTCACTTATGATTTGCATGTGACGTTAATCCTTTTATGCACCTTGTTTTGCTTAGGACGATGGTAGCATTATAAGGTGATCGCACACTTAATTTCAAGATAAATTGTGTTCTCCCCAAGTGTGCATCGTTGCAAAAGTTCGTCGTGTTGAGACACCACGTGATGATCGGGTGTGATAGACTCTACGCTCACATACAACGGGTGCAAGCCAGTGTTGCACATGCAGAACACTCGGGTTAAACTTGACGAGCCTAGCATGTACAGACATGGCCTCGGAACACAAGAGACCGAAAGGTCGAACATGAGTCATATAGTAGATATGATCAACAAGATGATGTTCACCATTGAAACCACCTCAACTCACGTGATGATAGGACTTGAGTTGGTGAATTTGGATCATGTTTCACTCGAATGACTGGAGGGATGTCAATTTGAGTGGGATTTCTTAAGTAATATGATTAATTGAACTCATTATCATGAACATAGTCAGTAGTGACTTTGCCAAATTATGTTCTAGATTACTAGCTCACGCTGTAGCTCCCTTGAATTTTTATATGTTCCTAGAGAAATAGAGTTGAAAGATGATGGTAGCAATATTTCGAACTGGGTTCGTGATCTGAGGATTGTCCTCATTGCTGCACAGAAGGCTTATGTCCTTAATGCACCACTCGGTGTGCCAACCCCTCTAGCGTCGTCTGTAGATGTTGTGAACATCTGACAGGCACGTTTTGATGACTACTTGATAGTTTAGTGCGTCTTGCATTACGGCTTACAACTGAGGCTCCAAAACGTATTGAACGTCACGGAACATATGAGATGTTCTAAGAGCTGAAATTAGGATCTCAGGCTCGTGCCCGTGTTGCGAGATATGAGATCTCCAACAAGATTCTTTGCCTGCAAGATGAAAGAGAATAGCTCAATCGTTGAGAATGTGATCAGATTGTCTGGGTGCTGCAATCGCTTGAATCGAGTGGGAGTTGATCTTCTAGATAACATAGTGATTGATATTGTTCTCCAAGTCACTATCACTAAGCTACTAGAACTTGGTGATGAACTATAACGCCAGGGATAGAAATAATGATCCCTGAGCTGTTCGCGATGTTTGACACCGTGAAGGTAGAAATCAAGAAGGAGCATCAAGTATTGATGGTTTGTAAAACCACTAGTTTCGAAAAGGGCAAGGGCAAGGAGGGAAACTTCATGGATAGCAAGTCAGTTGCTGCTCCGGTAAAGCAACCCAAAGTTGAACCCAAACCCGAGACTAAGTGCTTCGATTATGAGGGGAGCGGTCGCTAAAGCGGAACAACCCTAGATACTTGGTAGATAATAAGGCTGGCTATGTCGACAGAAGTATATTTGATATATGTGTTATTGATGTGTACCTTGCTAGTACTCCTAGTAGCACCTGGGTGTTGGATACCAGTTCGGTTTCTAAATGTTAGTAAGTCGAAATAAAAGCTACGGAATAAACGGCGAACTAGCTAAGGGTGAGGTGACGATGTGTGTTGGAAATGTTTACAAGGTAGATGTGATCAACATCGCATGCTCTATCTACCTTCGGGATTAGTGAAAAACCTAAATAAATGTTATTTGGTGTTTTGTGTTGAGCATGAACGTGATTGGATCGTGTTTATTGCAACACAGTTATTCATTTAAGTTAGAGAATAATGGTTATTCTGTTTGCATGAATAATACCTTCAATGGTCAAGCACCCAGTGAGAATGCTTTGTTGAATCTTGATCATAGTAATACACATGTTCATAACATTGATGCCAAAAGATACAAAGTTAATAATAATAGTACCACATACTTGTGGCACTGCCGCTAAATGTCATATTGGTATAAAACGCATGAAGAAACTCCATGCTGATGGATCTTTGGATTCATTCGATTTCAAATCGGTTGACACATGCGAACCATGCCTCTTGGTCAAGATGACTAAGGACCCTGTTTTCTGGTTTGATGGAGCGGGCAACTGACTTATTGGAAATGATACATGTTGATGTATGCAATCCAATGAGTCTTATAGCATGCGGTGGATATCATTATTTTCTTACCTTCACTGATGATTTGAGTAGATATAGTGTATATTTTCTTAAAGAAATACAAGTATGAATCGTTTGAAAGGTTCAAGAAAATTCAGAGTGAAGTTTAAGATCATCGTGACAAGAAGATAAAAAAAAATGTCTACGATATGATCGTCGAGATGAATATCTGAGTTGCGAGTTTGGCATACATCTTTAGACAATGTGAAAATTGTTTCACAACTCACGCCACCTGGAACACCATAGTGTGATGATGTGTCAGAACGTCATAGTCGTGCTCTATTGGATATGGTGCATGCTATGATGTCTCTTATCGTTTTGTTACTATAATTTTGGGGTTATGCATTAGAGATAACTACATTCACTTTAAATAGGGCACCATCTAAATCCATTGAGATGACATCGTGTGAATTATGGTTTGATAGAAACTTAAGTTGTCATTTCTTAATGTTTGGGGCTACGACGCTTGTGTGGAAAATGTTTTCACCTAATGAGCTCGAACCCAAAGCGGACAAATGCATCTTCATAGAATACCCTAAGAATAGTTGGGTGGACCTTCTATCTTAGATCCAAGCATAAAATGTTTGTTGCTAAAACTGGGTCCTTTCTCGAGAAAAAGTTTCTCTCGAAAGAATTGAGTGGGAGGAAGATAGAACTTGATGAGGTTAATTGAACCTTTGTTTCAACGAGAGAGTAGTGCAGTGCACGAAGATGTTTCTGTGAAGCCTATGTTAGTTGAAGAGGAAGTTAATGATGATGATCATGAAGCTTCGGATCAAGTTACTATCAAACCTCATAGGTCGACAAGGACGTGTACTGCCCTGAGTGGTGTGGCATCCCTATGAACTATGGAGAAGCGATGATGGGCCCGGAAACCAACAAATGGTTAGAGGCCATAAAATCTGAGAAAGGATCCATGTATGAAAACCAAGTATGGACTTTGGTGGACTTGCTCATTGGACGGAAGGTCGTTAAGTACAAATGGATCTTTGAAATGAAGACAGACGCTGATGGTAGATGTCACCATTTGTAAAGGTCGACTTGTTGCAACGATGTTTACGACAAGTTCAAGGAGTTGACTGCGATGAGACTTTGTCACTCGTACTGATGCTAAAGTCTGTTGAAATTATGTTAGCTGTTGCTGCGTTTTCAATTATGAAATCTGGCAGATGGATGTCAAAACATCGTTTCCTTAACGGTTTACTTGAGGAAAGGTTGTATGTGATACAACCAGAAGGTTTTGTCAGTCCTAAGGATGCTAAAAGGTGTGCAAGCTTCAGTGATCCTTTTATAGACTGAAGCAAGCATCTCGGAGTTGGAATGTACACTTTGATGAGGTGACCAATGTTTTTGAGTCTATGCAAAGTTTATGAGAAACTTGTATTTGCAATAAAGTGAGTGGGAGTATCATAGAGTTTCTGATAAGTATATGTGGATGACATATAGCTATTCATAAATAATGTGGAATTTCTGGAAAGCATAAACGGTTGTTTGAGAAGTGATTTTCAAAGGAAGACCTGAATAAAGCTACCTAATTGTTGAGCATCAAGATCTATAAAGATAGACCAAGATGTTTGATAGGACTTTCAATGAGTACATACCTTGACAAGATTTTGAAAGAGTTCAAAATGGATTAGTTAGAGAGAAGTGTTCTCGCCTGCTTTGTAAGGTATGAAGTTGAGTGAGACTCAAAGCTCGACCACGGCAGAAGAAAGACAAAGGACGAATGTCGTCCCTGTGCCTTAGCCATAGGCTCTGTATAGTATGCCATGCTATGTACCGCACCTGTGTGTGCCTTGCCATGAGTCCGTCGATAGCGCAGTGGTAGCCGGCTCGTGGTGTGACCAGGAGGACTCGGGTTCGATCCCGAGCCCCTCCCTTTTTTTGTGTTTTGTTTTCTTTTTCTTTCCTGTCTTTTGTTTTTCTCTCTTGCTAATATGAGTGTGTGTGCCTATGTTCATGTGTGTAGGTGTCTCCTTTTATTTTGTTGTGTATGTGAGTGCAGAGTGCACATGTGTGTATGCACATATGCATGGGTGCACATGTGTATGTGTGTGTATGCTATGCATATACACATGAGTGTGTGTGTTTTCTTTTATCTTGCTCATGAGTGTGGTGTGCTTGTGTGTGTAGGTGTAGTGAGAGGTGTATGTATGTTATACATACACACACATGTGCATGTGAGTAGATGGCCATGAGTAGATATGCATGTGTAGGTGTGTGGGGTTATTCTTCTTGCATGTTGCTGCCATGTTTAGTGTAGATGAGTAAGTGAGTGGATGCTAGACCTTGTGCATGCGTAGATCTATGTGTATGTGAGAGCTCTCATGTGTATATGTGCATGTATATCTCTCCTGGCTTGTTTTCTTTTCTTGTTCTTGATTCCATGCTATGCCTAAGTACCTTATTCATGCCTATTTATCTTTTACATCAAGTTTCCAATAGAGGGCATGCCAATTTTTGCCTCTTACATAAGTGTGGGCAAGTGACATAAGTCATCCATGCCATTGTGGTGATTATTTTGACCCCACTTATCTCCCTCTTGCTCCAAGCAAGTATAGGGGTACGAGTAATGCATTTGGGGTAGAATCATCCCAGGAATGCAGATGTGAAGTCAGATTTGACTTTGGGGCAACTTCACAAAACTGCATTTTTACGTTGTGATGCCCTTTTGTCCATTTTATATGATTTAAGCCATGTATGGTTTTAAGTTCTTGCCAACATGGAAGTGGTAGTTAAAGTTGCTGGGAATGTCCCAATATTTTTGTTATTGATGCTAAGTCAACAGGTCAGTGGCCACCTTGCTCTTAAGTTGCTATGATGATGTTGTTTTCTGCCAACCTGAAATATGGCTAAGTCTGGGTATATCTTGTTATTGTTTTGCCATGTAGAATGGGTTGTATCTAGTGATATGTTTGGAATTTAAGCATGCTTACTGTTAGTTATTTGTAGTAGTTATATTCATATACTATCATGTTAAATGTCATGTCAATATGAGCTCTCTAGAATATTTAACCAGTGCTGTCAACTTACTACTTTATAAACTCAGATTCCAGAAAACTGGAATTTTCACCAAGTCCCAGAAAATTGTTTTATCATGCCAACTTGATTGCTTCTTGCTTATTTATTTGTGGCTCCTTTGCTGGTGGTGTAATTGGATGAATTGATGTGTATGTTGAGTATATTCTGTCGATATCTTGTTTGTGGCTGTAGGGTTCCCGTAGCTCATGTTATGATCAGTAGAAGTTGCTATGTTGCTGTTTAGTGGCAGATTTGGTGTTTTATTGTTTTGTGACTTGTGGGAGCTATGCTCCATGGAATTGATTGATTATTGAGTCTATTTTGATTGATTTTTCATCACCTATCTAGTGGCTGCCTTGGAATGCCAAGAATCAGCCCATGGCTTGGTGGTCTTGTGATTTTGCCTCCGTACCTTGTCGTGAGCGTATCGTGAGAACCGTAACTCTGTTTCTTGCGATCTTTATATGCATTTCTATCGATTTTGAATGTTCCATCCATATTTGCCATGTAAAGGCATGTCTAAATAACTTAACATGAGGTTCTGTCCAGATTCATCAATAAACAACTTTGCACGTGAAACATGACTAGTGTTGGATTGCTGTAACATCCCAAAATTTCATTTTGGAATGTTATGAAATATAGCTATGCATCCTCATCATCATTGCTTGAATGTATGAATTAGTTGAAGTGCTTCTTCTGACTTTCTGAAAGTCCCTTTCAATTTTCCCTATGTTGCTTTCACCTATTTGAAAACCTTGGTAAAAGTTCAAAATAAGAGGGAGGAACATGACACTCCACACCAGGGACTTCTTGGTGATTTATTTGAGCAATAAAAACCAGGGGTTGTATTGAAAAATATTTGCGAAAGGTTTTAAAACCAAATATGCCATTTCTGAAAAAAAAAATTCAAATATTCAAATGACAGAATAAAAATGTTCAATAAATGGCATTTATTCTTCTGTTAATTTTGATATATATTTTTCCTATACTTGGAATTGAATTAGGGGCATTAAATGAGTTTTACTGTGCTGGTATTTACAAAAAGAAAGCTTTTAAAGCTTTAAAGGCCCGGTCGGCCCATCTGCTATTAAACCCCCTCCCGACTTACCTTAATATCGGCCACCGACGCGCCCGCAAATCTATCCCTCTCTCTGAAAGCGGGCCTCGCCCGACCGATCGCGAGATCCACGCGGTCATCGCCTTCCTCGCACGCGCGCCGCCGTCGCCGGATATCTCTCCCCCGGATCTCCCTCCTCCTTCCTTCTCTCGCCCCCTCACCGGCCCTATAAATAGTCGGCCTCCTCCGCACTCCATCCCCCCCAAAGCCCTCTCTCTCCCTTGCCAGAGCATTGCGCCGAAGCTCACCTGAGCCCTGCCTTGACCGAACCCTCCCCGAGCATCTGGTCGTCGTCTCCCTCACCCTCAGCTTCGTCCGTCACCACCAATCGACTCCGGACGATCTCTGCCCTCGTCTGGACCTCTCCGACACCTCCCTCGACCACCAGAGAGCCACCCCGATGACCTCACCGCTTCGGCCTCACCAGAGAACCACCTCGCCGGTGACCCCCCCTTCTCTGTGAGCCCCTTCCCCGCTCTTATCCGTTCGATCGTAGATCAACGCGCCAGATTAGATTGTTTTTATTACGCGAACCGTTTTCCTCTTTAGCTCGATCGACCGCCCGCAATTTTCCCCGCGCTCACGCTAGCAGCCAATAGGAAACCGCCACGTAGCACTGACCGTTCGTTAGGTTTTTCTTTCTTTTCTGTTTTGTTGTTAGTTAACAGAATGTTTTCTGATTTTGTTTTGCTTATATATTTTAAACTATTTAGTGTTTTTAATTATTTATTTTTGCATTAGGTCACTAATTACTTGTAGTTTATGTCTGCAGTTTTATAATTTAAATTTGAACTTTAAAATTTGCATTTAATCAAATTTGCTCAAACTACTCAAATCTGACTAACTAGAGTTTAAAAATAGATTTTTGTATGAATCTTTCTGCTACTGCTTGGTATTAGTTAGGAGTGTCATCATGCTTAGTTTGAGGATTTTAGGATGATTTTGATTAGTGTTTTAACCATAAACAGAATATGTCTAGTTATTTAGTATAGTTTAATTAGTTTAAATTTTAGTTAGATAAATCTGAGTTAGTTATATTTTGTTTAGTAGGTTCTGTTGTTTAAACTTTAGATGTTTTACTTGCTGTTAATATATATATATAATTGCTTAGTTTATTTCTTTAATATTATAGGAATTTCTACTCTTTTTCAATTAGGTATAGTTTGATAAAAACAAACTAGTTAGTGATAGATTCTTTTAACAAAGTTTTACATAATTAAATTCTGTTTTCTAAGAAAAGTTTTAGTAAATTCCTTTCTGTTAAGATAGTGTTTTGTTAATAAATAATAAGTTTAGTTTTACTCTTTTGCTAGAAAACTCTAGACACTTCTTGTAGTAGTGTTTAACAAAACTTTTAAAACCCTACTAAGATTTTTCTTAACAAAACTTTAATGAATTTAATTCTGTTTAATAATAAAATATATATTTCTATTGTTTCTTTTCTGTCAACTATTGTTTTGTTAATACCAATAATTCTAGTTTGTTAGTGGTAGTACCCATCAACTTATAGAAAACCAAACTATGTGTTAAATTGTTTTCTTTTGATTGTGCCTTGTTTTGTCTTGAGTGAATACTAGCTACCTTGCTGATTTTTGTGAGTTACAAATATTTTTTTGTTGTATGCTTATTGAGTGCTCTTGTTTGATTCGTTAGATCATCCGGAGTGCGAGGCTTGTTACCTAGAGTCCCTCCAGTACGAAGATCGTCAATCAGGCAAGTCACTTTGACCATGTATACCTATGTTTTATTGCATTAGTTCTTACATCTCCCCAATTGCATGCAAAGTAGGTTAATTGGAAATCTGGTTACTTCATGTAGTATCATGTGGTAGGTACCCCTCAACCGTTTGACACTTGGCCTCGGGAAACGTTAAATTAGTTTTGCTATGCTATTAGTAGACGGGGTTGGTTGTGTGATTCATGAGTGTTGAGAGGTAATAATTTCAAGACCTACTATGATGATCAAGACTTCAAGACTTCCAAGTTTTCCATATACCTCTGGGTGGATGATGGTTGAACGGCACCCTGGAGAAATCAGTGGTTAGCCTAGGTGTTGCTGGAGATGTGCCAGTATTCATGCGGAAAGGTCCACCCAGGCACAAAGAGAAGGATGGATGCTTGAAGACCCAAGGCTTACCTGCACAGCCACAAGCCATTATGGGCTCTAGCTTGGTTGGATATTGTGGCGACACTGGACAGGCGGTTCTACGAGATGTAGAAGAACGGTAGGAAAGGATGGGCACCGACAGAATCTCAGTGGGACCCCTTAGAAGACCATGTTTTGGTCATCCGTTCCTCAAACACCCTGAAGCGCGAGGAATCCAATGGAGGCGACCAAATCTTGTGGGGAACGTGTGCAAAACTCTGCAGAGTACTCAAACCTAATCGATTAGCCGTGTCCACGGTCATGGACGACTTGAGCCAAAGGAACTGAAACTTTCAGAACTCTCCACACAATTAATATGATGATGTGGGCATTAATAATTTGGGTATGAGAATTGGTTGGTGGAACCATCTCATTAATCAACCAACTTAGTAATAATTTTGCTTAGACCTCTCTTCATGTAGGAAAAATTGGCTTTACGTAAAAACTTACAACCCCACATGCCATATATGCATGTAGAATAGATGATTACTTTTCACCCCTCTTGTGTGACTTTGCCAGCATATTCCATATGCTGACCTACACGACTGCAATGTATCATGTTGCAGAGTGTTTTTCCAACCAGGAGTGAGGATACGCTCTACGCTCGGTGAGATGCCCTTGGAGTCAGATGGACTTCACTACCTTGAAGCTTCCGCAAGATTTAGATATTCTCATGAGTTGGCCTTCAGTCACTTTATTGTAATCGTTATTGTAATAAAGGACTCGATATGAGATTTCGATTAATATAATGTTGTGTGATTTCCCTTTGATATATACATTGATGTACCGTGTGTGTGCCAGCATGATCTTGGGATGGTATGGAAACACCGGAGATTCGACCTTTCAGGTCGGGTCGCTACAGAAATGGTATCAGAACACACGCTAACCGTAGGATGTAACCTCTAGGATTGGAAAAGCCTTAGGATCATTCTTTTTTCTTTGTTTTACAAATTCTTATATTCTCATCTGCTCATTTCTGATTTCTCTCCGATGTCTTCAACATTTTTAGATGCCACCTTCACCCCCGTTCGCTTCACGGAGTTCTGCCAGCCTGACGCAACCATGCCTTTTGGCATGGAGATGACACAGATCATCAAGGACGTGAAGATTGCTCTGCCAACCATCACCGGGATTGCGATCACGTCTTTCCCACAGGACACTCGCTACAGGATCGAAGTGCATATTCCCGGAAGGACTTTTGGATATATCACAGAGCCCATCGACTTCAAGTTTGTGGCTCCCAGCTGGATTCTTGGGAGAGACATGGCGATTCACTATGCCCTCGGACGTTTTCAGGAGGAATACAGAGGTGGTCCCATTTTCCGAGACCTCAACATGGTTTGTCGCAAGGATGTCCATGGAAACATCATCACCAAACCCACTGGAGACTCCACCATTTCATATATCCAGACTTTGGAGACTCATGTCAGGGCTCTGGAGCTTCGGGTACGTGCAGACACGAAGAAAATCAAGAATCTGATGAACCGCAAGCTGGACCTTGAAGCTGACATACGGGAAGCCAATTACGAACATGAGCATGAAGTGAAGGACTTCCTAGAGAGGATCGATAAGCTGAATACTCGCATCGAAACTCTGGAGGAACAGCTGGACATGGGGGAAAATCTTCACCCCGAAGGAGACATGGATCCCTTCATCAGCGACGATGATGACTATGAGGAGAGCACCACCGGAGGACCCACGAGTATGCACTTTTGAGGAGAACTTTAGTCATGCCCCGTGTATCTTTCATTTTTTTAACATTAAAGCGTAGGTCGATGCTTGGTTTGAATTGAGACTTGTATCTCGATGTTTCAATCTTTGAGTTGAATTAATGAATGAGTGATTGATGTGATATGTTTGTGCATTGCATATGGGTAGTGATTTTCTTTCTAGGCCCTTGTTCTATTCTAATTCTCATCCCTCTGAAAACAGCAAGATGCCTCCACGACGTGAGTCCGACTTCACCTTCCCGCCGGAACTCACGCAACTCCTCCAGCAGCAGAATGCACTGACGCAACTATTGTTCCAGAATCAGACCAACAACCAGAACAACAACAACAACCACCATCCAACTCAGGCTGACAACCTCACCCGTTTTTGTAAGGTTGAACCCTCCAACTTTCTCCAGCAGCACTGAGCCCATTGTGGCAGATGACTGGCTCCGTAAGATGGAGAGAGAACTCGTCTTTGCTGGATGCATGGAAGCTGAGAAGGTGCGCTTTGCCGCACATCAACTCGGAGGACCAGCAGCTTCATGGTGGGAGAACTACACCACCACATATCCTTTTGCTGATGTGACTTGGGAGCAGTTCAAGCTTGCTTCGCACCGCTCATGTCTCAGCTGGAGCCATGAGTCTGAAGAAGCGCGAGTTTCGCAACTTGTGCCAGGGAAATCGCTCTGTGGCCCAATATGTGGACAAATTCAGCATGTTGGCCCGTTATGCACCAGGAGATGTGGCCGATGATGCGGCCAAGCAGGAAAAGTTTCTAGAAGGACTCAACGATGAGTTGAGCATGCAACTGGTAGTGGCTACCTTCAACAACTATCAAGAGCTGGTGGACAAGGCCCTCATCTTGGAGGGAAAGCAACAACAAATTGAAAACCGCAAGAGGAAGTATACTCGGGGGAAGTTTAACTCTGGAGCTCATTAGAAGCCCCGCTACTCCCCGTACTGAGGGAATACCGGATCAGGTAACGGTAAGTTTGGAAGGCACACTCATGCCGTGCACAACCATGGAGGCCACAACCATGGAGGAAATGGGAATAACAGTCCCAACAAAGGCAACTTCAAGAAGGACAATGGCAATGGGAACAACAACCAGCACCGTCACGCTCCTACTCAGAAGGATCTGAGCCACATCACCTGTTTCAAGTGTCGGAAGACAGGGCACTATGCTACTAAATGTCCCCAGAGCAAGCAGGGAAATGGAAATGGCAACAACAACGGCAACTCAGCAGCTAAGAAGCCCAACCCTTTTCCCCGTGCTCAGGTGAACCACATTGATGTGGAGGAAGTCTATGATCAGCCCGAGACTGTGGTTGGTAAATTATTATTGCATTCATGTCCAGTTACAGTACTTTTTGATTCCGGTGCAACTCATTCATTCATATCAAGGGTAGTTGTGGAAAAGTATGGTTTGCCCACCAAAACCCTTAGTTAGCCCATTAAGGTCAGTTCCCCAGGAGGCATGATGTTGGTAGGGATAGGATGCCATGCTTTGAAACTCAATATAGGAAATCATGTTTTTCCCAACGACCTCATTGTCTTAGAGTCGCAGGGATTGGATGTAATCCTAGGCATGGATTGGATGACCAAGTATGAAGGAAATCTTGACTGTCCCAGCAAGTCTATCTTGCTCACCACCCCGGAGAACAAGAGGATTAAGTATGTATCCCGATGCACAGAGATGAGTGCTTGGTTAAATTCTCTCACAGGAGTTGTTCAGGAGGAAGTACCTGTGGTAAAAGACTTTCTGGATGTATTCCTAGAAGAATTACCAGGCATGCCACCGGATAGAGAAATTGAGTTCCTGATAGAGTTACTGCCAGGAGCAGCCCCAATTTCCAAGAGACCCTATCAGATGCCCGCAAATGATCTATTAGAAATCAAGAAGCAAATTAAGGAGTTATTGGACAAAGGGTATATTCGCCCAAGTTCTTCACCTTGGGGAGCCCCAGTACTTTTGGTGGAGAAGAAGGATAAAACCTTGAGGATGGTAATTGATTATCGTGCTTTGAACGAGGTGACTATCAAGAACAAGTATCCTTTGCCGATGATAAATGACCTGTTCGATCAGCTAGTGGGAGCCAAAGTATTCTCCAAGATCGATCTTCGATCAGGGTATTACGAGTTGAAAATTCGTGAATAGGATATACCCAAAATAGCTTTCACCACAAGGTATGGCTTGTATGAGTATACCGTCATGTCTTTTGGTTTGATAAATGCGCCTGCCTACTTCATGAGTTTGATGAACAAAATATTCATGGAATACCTGGACAAGTTTGTCGTGGTGTTCATCGATGACATATTGATATTCTCCAAGAACGAGGAAGAAGGAACATTTGCATTTAATTCTGGAGAAGCTTAGAGAGCATTAGTTATATGCCAAGTTCAGCAAATGTGAATTCTGGCTGACAGAAGTCGTATTCCTTGGACATGTTATTTCCAGAGATGGAATAGCAGTAGACCCCGCTAAGGTTGAAGCCGTCACCATGTGGAAGTCACCCACCTCAGTTAAGGAGATCCGCAGTTTCCTCAGACTTGCCGGATATTACCGGAGGTTCATTGAGAATTTCTCAAAGATTGCCAACCCATGACGGAGTTGTTGAAGAAAGAGTCCAAGTATATTTGGACTGAGGAATGTGAAGCCAGTTTCCAGGAGTTGAAGAAACGTTTGGTCACAGCCCCAGTGTTGATTTTGCCAAGTATTCGGAAGGACTTCCAGGTTTATTGTGATGCTTCACATCAAGGACTTGGAGGAGTACTCATGCAAGATGGAAAGGTTGTAGCTTATGCATCCAGACAACTACGACATCATGAGTTGAATTATGCCACCCATGACTTGGAATTAGCAGCAGTAGTGCATGCACTCAAGACCTGGAGACATTTCCTTGTCGGAAATAGTTGTGATGTTTACACTGATCCCAAGAGCCTAAAGTATATCTTCACGCAGAAAGAGTTGAACCTCAGACAGAGGAGATGGCTAGAGTTAATCAAAGACTATGACATGAGATTGCATTATCATCCAGGGAAAGCAAATGTTGTAGCCGATGCTTTGAGTCGGAAAAGCTATGTGAACACACTCACAGCAGGAGGAATACCCCAAGAGTTAGCCGATGATCTCAAAGAGCTCCGGCTAGAGATAGTTCCAAGAGGATATGTTGCCACACTAGAGATCCAGTCCACCTTGACCGAAAGAATTGGTGAAACCCAGAAGTGGAACCAAGAGATAGCTGAGATTAAGCAAAGAATGAAAGATGGTAAAGCTAAGGGTTTTCGTGAGGATGAACACGGAACTCCATGGTTCGAGAACCGAATCTATGTGCCCAATGGCCCAGAGCTCAGGAAGTTGATACTTCAAGAAGCCCACGATTCACCTTACTCGATACACCCAGGCAACACCAAGATGTATCTGGATTTGAAGGAAAGTTATTGGTGGACAGGTATGAAGAAGGATATTGCAGAACACGTTGCAATATGTGATGTTTGTCAGCGAGTAAAGGCGGAGCATCAGAAACCAGCAGGGTTACTCCAACCTTTGTTAATACCCGAGTGGAAATGGGATAATCTTGGTATGGACTTCATCACAGGATTACCCAGGACCCATTCAGGTTATGATTCCATTTGGGTAGTGGTTGATCGCTTGACCAAGGTGGCTCATTTCATCCAAGTGAAGACCACCTATACCAGTGCTAAGTTAGCCAAGATATATATGACCAGGATCGTGTGTCTGCATGGAGTTCCGAGGAGCATCATATCTGATAGAGGAACACAATTTACCTCAAAGTTTTAGCATCGCCTACATCAAACTTTGGGAACGAGGCTGGAGTGCAGTACAGCTTTTCATCCGCAGACCGATGGACAGACTAAGAGAGTCAACGAGATTCTGGAGGACATGTTGAGAGCTTGTGCACTAGACTATGGGTCTAGTTGGGATGACAACTTACCTTACGCAGAATTCTCGTACAACAACAGTTATCAGACCAGTCTGAAGATGACCCCTTTCGAAGCTTTATACGGAAGGAGGTGCAGAACACCATTAATGTGGGATGGTGTTGGAGACCGAAAACTTTTTGGTCCCGACCTTATCCGAGATTCTGAGGAGAAAGTCAAGTTGATTCGTGATAGACTCAAGATAGCTCAATCCCGGCAGAAGAGTTATGATGACAACAAACGTAAGGAAGTGACGTATGAAGTGGGAGACCAAGCATATCTTCATGTGTCCCCACTTCGAGGAATCAAGAGGTTTGGTGTTAAAGGAAAGTTAGCACCCAGATTCATAGGCCCCTACAAAATTCTTGAACGTAGAGGCGAAGCTGCATACAAGCTAGAATTACCGGAAGGATTGTCCAGAGTTCATGATGTTTTCCATGTTTCCCAGCTGAAGAAATGCCATGCTGTTATGGCTGAAATTCCTTTGAGAGACACCGTGCCCCTAGAGGCCATACATCTTGACAGTGATCTGACTTACGAGGAGAAGCCTGTCAGGATCCTCGAGACTGCCAACAGAGTTACCCGCAGATAGATCATCAAGTTCTGTAAGGTTTTGTGGAGTCGCCACCCCGAGGAAGAAGCCACCTGGGAACGCGAAGAAGATCTTCGTAGAGACCACCCGCACCTATTTTCTAGCCAACCCGAATCTCGAGGGCGAGATTCATCTTAAGGTGGGTAGGTTTGTAACATCCCAAAATTTCATTTTGGAATGTTATGAAATATAGCTATGTATCCTCATCATCATTGCTTGAATGTATGAATTAGTTGAAGTGCTTCTTCTGACTTTTTGAAAGTCCCTTTCAATTTTCCCTATGTTGCTTTCACCTATTTGAAAACCTTGGTAAAAGTTCAAAATAAGAGGGACGAACATGACACTCCACACCAGGGACTTCTTGGTGATTCATTTGAGCAAAGGGGTTATTTTGAAAAATATTTGCAAAAGGTTTTAAAACCAAATAGGCCATTTCTGGAAATATTATTTTTTCAAAGTATTCAAATGACAAAATAAAAATGTTCAATAAATGGAATTTATTCTTCTGTTAATTTCGATATATATTTTTCCTATACTTGGAATTGAATTAAGGGCATTAAATGAGTTTTACTGCGCTGATATTTAAAAAAAAAGCTTTTAAAGCTTTAAAGGCCCGGTTGGCCCATCTGCTATTAAACCCCCTCCCGACTTACCTTAATACAGGACACCGACGCTCCCACAAATCGCTCCCTCTCTCTGAGAGCAGGCCCCGACCGATCGCGAGATCCGCGCGGTCACCGCCTTCCTCGCGCGTGCGCTGCCGTCGTCGGAGATCTCTCCCCGGGATCTCCCTCCTCCTTCCTTCTCTCGCCCCCTCACCGGCCCTATAAATAGCCAGCCTCCTCCGCACTCTATCCCCCCAAAGCCCTCTCTCTCCCTCGCTAGAGCGCTGCGCCGAAGCTCGCCGGAGCCCTGCCCCGACCGAAGCCTCCCCGAGCACCTGGTCGTCGTCTCCCTCGCCCTCAGCTCCGTCCGTCACCACCAATCGACTCCGGATGATCTCCGCTGCCGTCTGGACCTCTCCGACACCTCCCTCGACCACCGGAGCACCGCCTTGAGGACCTCACCGTTTTGGACTCGCCGGAGAACCTCCTCGCCGGCGACCCCCCCCCTCTCTGTGAGCCCCTTCCCCGCTCTTATCCATTCGATCGTAGATCAACGCGCCAGGTTAGATTGTTTTTACTATGCGAACCGTTTTCCTCTTTAGTTCGGTCGACCGCCCGCAATTTTCCCCACGCTCACGCTAGCAGCCAATAGGAAGCCGCCCCGTAGCACTGACCGTTCGTTAGGTTTTTGTTTCTTTTCTGTTTTGTTTTTAGTTAATAGAATGTTTTCTGATTTTGTTTTGCTTATATATTTTAAACTATTTAATGTTTTTAATTAATTATTTTTTGCATTAGGTCACTAATTACTTGTAGTTTATGTCTGTAGTTTTAGAATTTAAATTTGAACTTTAAAATTTCAATTTAATCAAATTTGCTCAAACTACTGAAATCTGAATAACTAGAGTTTAAAAATAGATTTTTGTATGAATCTTTTTGCTACTGCTTGGTATTAGTTAGGACTGTCATCATGCTTAGTTTGAGGATTTTAGGATGATTTTGATTAGTGTTTTAACCATAAACAGAATATGTCTAGTTATTTAGTATAGTTTAATTAGTTTAAATTTTAGTTAGATAAATCTGAGTTGGTTATATTTTGTTTAGTAGGTTATGTTGTTTAAACTTTAGATATTTTACTTGCTTTTAATATATATATATAATTGCTTAGTTTATTTCTTTAATATTATAGGAATCTCTACTCTTTTTCAATTAGGTATAGTTTGATAAAAACAAACTAGTTGGTAATAGATTCTTTTAACAAAGTTTTAGATAATTAAATTCTGTTTTCTAAGAAAAGTTTTAGTAAACTCCTTTATGGTAAGATAGTGTTTTGTTAATAAATAATAAGTTTAGTTTTACTCTTTTGCTAGAAAACTCTAGACACTTCTTGTAGTAGTGTTTAACAAAACTTTTAAAACCCTACTAAGATTTTTCTTAACGAAACTTTAATGAATTTAATTCTGTTTAATAATAAAATATATTTTTCTATTGTTTCTTTTGTGTCAACTATTGTTTTGTTAATTCCAATAATTCTAGTTTGTTAGTGGTAGTACCCATCAACTTATAGAAAACCAAACTATGTGTTAAATTGTTTTCTTTTGATTGTGCCTTGTTTTGTCTTGAGTGAATACTAGCTACCTTGCTGATTTTTGTGAGTTACATATATTTTTTTGTTGTATGCTTATTGAGTGCTCTTGTTTGATTCGTTAGATCATCCGGAGTGCGAGGCTTGTTACCTAGGGTCCCTCGAGTACGAAGATCGTCAATCAGGCAAGTCACTTTGACCATGTATACCTATGTTTTATTGCATTAGTTCTTACATCTCCCCAATTGCATGCAAAGTAGGTTAATTTGAAATTTGGTTACTTCATGTAGTATCATGTGGTAGGTACCCCTCAACCGTTTGACACTTGGCCCCGGGAAACGTTAAATTAGTTTTGCTATGCTATTAGTAGACGGGGTTGGTTGTGTGATTGATGAGGGTTGAGACCCAAGGCTTAACTGCACAGCCACAAGCCATTATGGGCTCTAGGTTGGTTGGATATTGTGGCGACACTGGACAGGCGGTTCTACGAGATGTAGAAGAACGGTAGGAAAGGATGGGCACCGACAGAGTCTCAGTGGGACCCCTTAAAAGACCATGTTTTGGTCATCCGTTGCTCAAACACCTTGAAGTGCGAGGAATTGAACGAAGGCGACCAAATCTTGTGGGGATCGTGTGCAAAACTCTGCAGAGTACTCAAACCTAATCGATTAGCCGTGTCCATGGTCATGGACGACTTGAGCCAAAGGAACTAAAACTTTCAGAACTCTCAACACAATTAATATGATGATGTGGGTATTAATAACTTGGGTATGAGAATTGGTTGGTGGAACCATCTCATTAATCAACCAACTTAGTAATAATTTTTTTTAGCCCTCTCTTGATGTAGGAAAAATTTGCTTTACGCAAAAACTTACTACCCCACCTGCCATATATGCATGTAGAATAGATGATTACTTTTCACCCCTCTTGTGTGACTTTGCCGGCATATTCCATATGCTGACCTACACGGCTGCAATGTATCATGTTGGAGAGTGTTTTTCCGACCAGGAGTGAGGATACGCTCTATGCTCAGTGAGATGCCCTTGGAGTCAGATGGACTTCACTACCTTGAAGCTTCCGCAAGATTTAGATATTCTCATGAGTTGCCCTTCGGCCACTTTATTGTAATATTTATTGTAATAAAGGACTCGATATGAGATTTCGATTAATATAGTGTTGTGTGATTTCCCTTTGATATATACATTGATGTACCGTCTGTGTACCAGCATGATCTTGGGATGGTACGGAAACACCGAAGATTCGACCTTTCAGGTCGGGTCGATACAATTGTGATGTTAGAATTCTTCATGAATGAATCATGCATCATTTTGATTGTGCATTGCACCTTGGTTGGATGTTTATTGTGCTGTTTCTCTTGGGTAGACGCGAGTGTTGATACTGAGTACGAGGACCTAGGAGAGTACCACTACGTGGATCCCGCTACTTGTTCCGCTGACGAACCAACAGGCAAGAGGATCGTATCCGGATGAGTAGAGGACCTGGTCGTGATCTTTGGGGCAGCGAGATAGTTTCATTTGCATCTGTTTTATTGTTTGATTTCGTCCGTAGCCGGACCCTGTTTTCATCTTGATGATTGAACTCTGAGTGGATTTGTAATTTAGCATGTGGTGAGTGTAAGCCAACTTGTAAACTCATCTCTTCTGTAATGTATGATGCAATGTTACTATACTTGCTAACAGCAAGATGAGCCTCTATCCCTTGCAAGGCCTCGGACACACCCGCCCATAGTCGTTACTCCTGGCAGGATCTAGACTGGCCTCACACATCAATACTAGTCTTTTCTGCGCACTTTGTCCTCACTCATGCGCACCCGGGACCACCTTCCGGTTGGTCACCCATTCTAGAACTACTCCAAGCCAAGCATGCTTAACCTAGGGGTTCTGTTCGAATGGGATCTGGGAAAAGAAGGAATTCCTTATTGATATGAGTAGTCTATCAACCCTAATAAGCCAGGCTATCACATACACCACCACTCAGAGGAACCGACGTCCTCATCGGGTCACAGAAATGTTCCCTCTTGGCACAAACGTCTGTGCTTTCAGTCCAATACATGTGTCATTCTGTGTGCCACGACGGGTCACAAACTTCATGAACAACATGACCGTGCACCTGTCGGCAAAAATTCGTGTAACCGCGAGGGTCGGCTCTGATACCAACTTGTAACGGCAAGATGCGCCTCTATCTCTTGCGAGGCCCTCGTGTCTTGAAATGGATAGGCGCGCATCTTGGGCGTGACAAGGAAGCAATCTCATCTAACAGGTTCCTAATCACAAATATCATCTCCTTGCAATTTACATTATTTGCCATTTGCCTCTTGTTTTCCTCTCTCCCACTTCACCAAATTTTCCGTTTTATCCGCCCTCTTTTTCGTTCACCTTTTTCTTGCCGAATCTCTTTTTGTTAGCTTGTTTGCTATATTTGGTTGTGTTTCCAGGTGCCTTCTATTTGCTTGCATCTTCGCTTGCTAAAAATATATTGATATGGATCCTCATCCACTTGCTAATCTGTTCAAAAAGTCCAAATTATGATGAACCTATTACTAGTGAGTTGAGTGCACTTGATTATCTCTATGATGTTTTGTTTGAAAATCATGAATCTGAAATTTTTGATGAAGTGTTGAAAGAACAAATTTATAAGTAGTTTCATGGTAGTTCCTTGAATGAAAATGATGGTTGCCATGTTGTTAGTATGAATTCTCTGAATATCCATGATGCTAATGATATGCAAAACCACAAGCTTGGGGATGCTATGCTTGATGAAAATGATATTTTTTTGTTCCCCAAGTTTTGGTGATGACGCATATGCTATAATTGGTAATGATAACCATGAAACTTGTCATCATTATTTTAATATTAATTTTTAATGACAATCAAGTGTCACATGATAGTTATTTTATTGAAGTTTGCTCCCACTACCATCACTACTAGGAGAAACCTTATAGGCAGGAGCCTACTAGTAGCGCTGGAAAAAGTACAAACGATGCTGCTAAGTGCTAGTAGCATTGTATTGTCGCAGCACTACAAGTAAGGACTTAGCAGTAGCACTAGACACTGGAAAAATGCTGCTGCTAAAGGGGCCCCGACGATCCCACCGACAGGGTTTATAGTAGCAGTGTTGTCCTCAAGAAAGCGCTACTAATAAGCCTCCTAGTAGTAGCGCGTGTGGTGGGGGAAGCGCTACTGGTATTGGGCTCCACTTAGTAGTAGCGCTTTCCCCAGAAAGCGCTACTACTAATCCTCATAGCAGTAGCATGCAGTGTAATCCAGTGCTACTAATAAGTGTTGTAGCCACCTTTTTCACCCACCCCCCGTCTCTCCCTTCTTCATCCCACTTTGCCCTCTCCCCTCCTTTCCCCTCTCCCCTCTCCACCATTATTTCCCTTCTTCTTTCTTCCTTCTACCCCTCTTATCTCCCCATTAATGCCCCCCTCTCCCCCCTTCTTCCTCCGCCTTAGCCCTCTCCCCTCTCCACCATTATGGCCCTTATTCTCTCTTCCTTCTACCTCTCTTCTCTCCCCATTAATGCCCCCTATCTTCCCCTTCTTCCTCCCCCTTTGCCTCTCCCCTCTCCACCATTATTGCCCTTCTTTTATCTTCCTTATACCTCTCTTCTCTCCCCATTAATGCCCCCTCCACCTTAATTCTCCTCCATATCTCTCTCCTCTCCATTAGTTAGCTAGAGTCATCTCTCCTCCCAACAACTATATCTAGCTAGCTATTTAGCCATCCACTCTTGATCCCTATATTGTCGTGAAGGCCTAATGATCTAATTACCGTGCACAATCTCTCTCAGGGTATAGGTGAGTAAAAACTTGTGCATTTCAAGAATGGGAATATGTGTGTTTGTGATATGAAGGGATATTGTGTGAGTAACATGCCCTATGAGTTGCTTATGTTTTGCCGAAATGTTGATTTATTTCTGTTTCAGCGGATTTCAAGCAAACTCGATATGTCTTATTGTTAGGCAAGGTCATGCCAAATTTTTATATGACTTTTGCTTGTTATACCGTGCAGTGATGAGGGTGAGTGGAAGGAAGGTGGTGCGATACTTGCAATGCGTGGTGTTGGACATGTATGCAAATAAACGGAATGGGATTAGATGTCCATGTACAAGATGCAAAGAAGGAGTCATTTTGGACCATTTTGATAGTGGCAGTTTGAAGGTGCACGTAATGATGCATGGTTTCATGGATGGCTATACTCGATGGATAAGTGAAGATGATGATGATGACGTCCACATGGTAGGGGATAATGGCATGATGGGGCTAGACGAAGAGATGACTGATCGACGCAAAGAGGATGGCACCGGACATGGTAGCCGTGAAGAGTCCGGAAATGGCAGAGAAGAAGATTCCGGACATGACAAAGAAGAGTCCAGACATGAAGGAGACCAAACGGGCACGCTGCAGTCTTCGACACTACTAAGTTTAGTCGGGCAGGACCGTCATGTTCGAGACCTCCTTCGCAAGAGTACGACTACCGACATAGCTGCTTCTAGAGAGGAGGCCAAGCTGGTGCAACTTGAAGTAGATTCGAAGACTCCATTGTCTGACGGTTGCGATCCCGAGGTGACCCGCTTGAGTTTCATGCTCGAACTTCTAAAGACGAAGGCCAAACACAAATGGACAGACAAAAGCCTCGATGGGCATTTGAAGTGTCTACATAGTAAAGGTCTCCCCGTGGGGAACCCATGTCCTACTAGTGTCGAGGAGGCCAAGAAAATCATATGGCCTCTTGATCTGCCGCACATTAGATACCACGCATGCATCAACAATTGCACCATTCATCGGGGGGAGCATGCGGAAATAACTAGTTGTCCAATGTGCAATGCTTCTCGATACAAGAAGGTAGGAAAGAAAACTCCTCAGAAAGTTGTATGGTACTTTCCGATCACTCCTCGTCTGTAGCGGTATTTCGTAGATCCTAAGGAAGCAAAGCTCATGCGCTGGCATGCGGAGAGGAAGAAGCCTGGTGATGGGGATGATCCAAAGCTGAGACACCTCGCAGATGGTAGCCAGTGGAGAGCATTCAATGCTGAATATCCATTTTTCGGAGAAGATGCAAGGAACATCACGCTTGGTGCGAGTACCGATGGCATGAATTCATTTGGAAAGCAGAACACCAACCATAGCACATGGCCCGTCTTTGTATGTATGTACAACCTCCCCCCATGGTTGTGCATGAAGAGAAAGTACATACACCTGAGCATGCTGATTCAAGGGACGAAACAACCGGGAAATAATATTAACCTGCATATGGGGCTTCTGAAAGAGGAGCTAGACACGTTATGGAAATCACTGGTCAAGACATGGGACACCAACAAAGGAGATTATTTCTATATGAGAGTTGCGCTGATGATGATGGTGCACGACTATCTCGGTTATGGGTACACCTCAGCATAGGTGTTCCATGGATACTGTGGATGCACGAGGTTCATGGATGATACAATGTCTCAGCAGCTTACGTCAATGAAAAATGGCGTCTCTCTGAAAATTTTGTACATGGGGCATCATAGATGGCTCGAGAAGGATGACCCGTGGAGAAAACGTGGAGATCTATTCAATGGTTCGGCTGAGCATCGAGGAGCTCCACGTAAGAGAAGCACCGTTGAAATCAAGGAGTTGTTGACTAACTGGGAAGAGCGCCCCGCGCTGGGAAAGATGGAGAAGGCGTTGGAGCTACTGCTGAAGGTATGGAAAATGAGGTGTGTTTTCTAGGACTTGGAGTACTGGCACAATCACGACATGCATCATTGAATTGATCAAATGCATATCATGAAGAATGTCCTCGAGAGCTTGCTTGACACACTGATGAACATGCCAGAGAAGACCAAGGATGGGCCAAAGGCAAGGAAAGACTTAGAAGATTTGGAGATCAGGACAGATCTCTACATGCCCCGTAAAAAGTCAATGGAGGAGAAGGAGACAGAAGTGAAGGCGGCGCCAAGGGGCAGAAAAGTCAACAAGAAGGAGGAGAATTGCTTCCCCTTCTTGCTTCACCTTAATTGCGAAGGAGATCGATAAATCATCAAGTGCCTTATGGGAATCAAAGTCAATTCCGGTTACTGTGGGAAGATAAGCAGATTTCTAGACACCAAGCAAAAAAGGTTCAGCGGGATGAAGTCTCATGACTGTCACGTGATGATGACGCAGATACTCCCGGTTGCCATTAGAGGGATAATGGAGAAGCACGTCTGTGACACCCTTACTGGTCTTTGCAACTTCTTTGACGTTATCTCTCGAAAGTCCATCAGTGTGAAGCAGCTCCGAAGGCTACAGGAAGAGATCATTGTCATACTATGTGAGCTTGAGATGTACTTCCCACCCGCGTTCTTTGACATCATGGTGCATCTGTGTGTCCATATCGTGGATGACATCATCGACCTCGGACCGACATTCCTTCACAACATGATGCCGTTCGAGAGGATGAATGGGGTCATCAAAGGATTCGTTCGTAACATGTATCGTCCCAATGGGAGCATCGTCCAAGGTCATCTGACCCAAGAGTGCATCTCCTTTTGAGAGAATTATATAGGTGGTAGAGACCCTGTTGTTGGTTTGCCCAGCAAGAAGCACCATGGTAGGCTTGGAGGAGAAGATCACAACAACAGCTGGGGGAATTGCATGTGGACTACTCGAATCGACAGGACGACTTTGACAGGGCTAACTTAGTAGTGATACAACACCTAGATGAGGTAGATGATTATGTGACACTGCACAGAGAAACCATCGGAAAGAAGTACCATGATCAGGGGATACGCAAGACAGACGACGAAGTTACTATAGAGCACAATGTCACTTTCTTGCATTGGTTCAAAGAGCATATTCTTGCTAATCACCTGAAAGAGGGCAGTTCGGACGGATTGCTCATACACGCCTTAGAACATGGCCCCGCACCCAAATTAGCGTCCTATCAAGCATACGATATCAACGGGTACATATTCTACACGGAGGCCAAAGACATGGACAGTGATTACTAGAACTCAGCGGCGACGATTGAATGTGTGATCGATGCCAACGTCACAACTAAAAGATTCTACGGAAGGGTCGAAGAGATTTGGGAGCTTGACTATGCTAGAATGCACGATGCCACGATGTTCCGTGTTAGATGGGCTAAGGACATTGTAAGATAAAAAAAATTATTTCACTACCATGTCTATACCCGACGGGAATAGCGCTACTGTGAAGGTTAACATCATCGCCAAAACTGAGCCATGGATACATGCTAAACACTTGACACAATGCTTCTTCATAACCGACCCGACCAATCCCGTCCGTGTTGTCATGAGGAGAGGCAAAAGGAGCATCATCAGAATGGTTGGAGTCGCCAACGAGGAAGACTACGACCGTTACGGCAACTAGATGAGGGAAGTGACGATGACAATGAAGCGTACATGAAAAGAAGAATCGAGACTACACCATGTAAGAAAAATCGTACTCCATGGTGCCGGAAAATTCATAAATAGGGGCTCAATTATTCGGCAATGAACAAGAAAGGGAAGAATAAGCTCAATGCGAAACGTCGTCGACGCAGCTCAGAAACCACCATCTATATATATATGTATCTATTTTTTGTATGCACTTAAGTAACCATTGTCGGTCAAATGATATATAAATCGTATCCCCTTAAATTACCACCACATTGTTCCGATGATAAATATTCACGTAGTACTATGGGAGGGAGATCGACGTTCTCGTAGACTACGTGTGAGGCTGTCGGGCGAGAAACAAAAAATAGGAACAAAAGGAAAATAATAATAAAAAGAAAAGTATGCAAAAGAACATAAAAGTAAACAGAAAAGGAAAGGAAAATAATAAAAAGAAAAGAAAACTTTAGCAGTAGCGCTGGTTGCCGCCCAACCCTACTGCTAACTTAGGAGTAGCCATGGTTTCCATCTAGCACTACAGCTAAAGTTAGCAGTAGCGCTGGATGGAAACCAGTGCTACTTCTATTTTCAATAACCCCCGCCCTCTCCAAATTTTTCGAACTCCCTCCATTCCCCCCACGCTGCCCCCCTATCCCTAGCCTCGCCGCCGGCAGCCCCCGCCCCTCCACCCCTCGGGAACCCGCTGCCGGCCGCCCCCGGCGCCAGGTGCCCCCACCCACCGCCCTGCCCCCGACCAGCCCCCCCCCCCTTTGCCCGCAGCCGCCGGCCCCTCCCCCCGTGAGATAAACGGTCGCCGGCCCCTCCCTCCTCCTCCCCCCTCACACACACACATTTTTTTTGTTAGATTATTTATGTTAGAAGGAAAAGAAGAAAAGTATAAGAAAAAAATAAGAAAACAAGAAAGAAAAAAGGAGAAAAAATAAGAAAATAAGAAGGAAAAGAAGAAGGAAAGGAAGAAGAAGAAGAAGAAGAAGAAGAAGAAGAGGAAGAAGAAGGAAAAGAAGAAGAAGAAGAAGAAGAAGAAGAAGAAGAAGAAGAAGGAAAAGAAGAAGAAGAAGAACAGGAAGAAGAAGAAGGAAAAGAAGAAGAAGTAGAAGAAGAAGGAAAATAAGAAGGAAAATAAGAAGTAAAAGAAGAAAGGAAAAGACGGTGCGCGTGAGTCGACGCGTCGCCGCCGCCGCCCCCCCCTCAGAGCCCCGCCGCCGCCCCTACGGCCCTCGCCGGCCTACCGGCCCGTCGCCGGATAGAAGAAGAGAAGAAGAGGAGAAGAAAAGAAGAAGAAGAAGAAGAAGAAGAAGAAGAAGAAGAAGAATGTCAGGACCCCGATCCTAAGTCATATGAATCCAGACTGTAACATATCACATCACTTTGCGGCCTCACGCACGGTAAGCTCCACAGCTGTAGCCTTACCTTGGCCGGGACCGTTTGCGTCTTTTGGCTCACGTATGTGAACATGTCGCTGGCAGTCACACAACAAAGAACCCAGGCCGACATGACTAGTCATAGAACCCAAGTGGCACATCCGTACGGAAACAGGTATACATAACCCAACAATGCAGGTGTCGACCTCAAGCGTGTGTAGACGAGTCATAGCAAGCTATAAGGACTCCATTACGTCGCGAGACACGAATGTCATCACTGCACGTAGACGGGTCGTAGCAGGCTGTAGGGACTCCATTACACTGCGAGACATTTCCCCGAAGGGACAGACACAACGGCAAAGAAGGATACGTGTCGGTCAATCAATGTGTCCGGAGTAGTAGCAAGCTACCATGGCTCGGTGGAAGCACAAAGAGGCAGTTTGCCGTAAAGAGTACTACTAAAGGCACACGACTAGGTGTTGGATCCCATACATACCGCTGCACGTCATACGTACGCACGACATGCTCGATATGCATAGATACAACCATGGCATCACAACATAACCACACAACAACATGACTTTTATTTAAGAGGCTCAGACGAGCCTTGCATAATATGTTCTTATAGATAGGGTCACATGACCCGACACTCAAGTCATACAAACAAGTTCATACAAGCCAGCGAAAACTTAAGCTGTCTGAGTACAGACGGTGAAAATAGAAAAGAGGCACATGGCCTGACTATCTACAGCCCACCACACGGGCAAGATCGTAGCTGGGACACCAGCTATTCGGCATCGTCAACGTCTAGATAGAACCCACCTGATGGGTCCTGGTTTTCTTCTGCAACATTAATTAAGCAAGGATGAGTAAAATCGTACTTAGCAAGTCTTTTAAAATAGACCTAGTCTATTTATGCCCATGTGTCATCAAAGGGGAAGTGGTGGAGTTTATGCAGCAATGCCAGCTTTGACTCATGGCTAACCTACACTGCTCATGGCTAACCTACACTACTCAAGTTTATCCAATCAATTCGACAACAAGTTTTTTCACATTTGTAAACCATCAATATAATGTTACTTTTGCAGAAATAGCAGTACCAAAAGGCAGCCGAAAGCGACGAGTCTTCACAGTCATCGATGAGGCCCAAGTGGGACACCCCTTTCAACTGGGCCCTCAACATACTGAAAAAGCTATCGGGGGATAAACCTTCGTCGTGTGGACGTGTGCATGGCGTCGGAGATGGCGCCTCATGGAAGACGTGCTACCAGGAGAAGCTGGAGTAAAGAAGGCAGAGATGATTGATTAATCAATAGCAGATCGACGAGAAGGTCGCACTTGCGGTCAGTAAGAGCAAAGCAGAGTTAGAACAGATGGTTGATGAAAGGGTCAATGAAAAGTCAGTGCAGTGGTAGTTGGCTTTACTTAGGCATTGATGGATTGGGCCCAGAAAAATCCAAATAAAGGGCGAGCAGAGTTTCCCCTTCCTAGCTACGTCGGGAGCAATTTGATGAACATCGCACAACCAGCACCTGTTCATGCCACCGTACATGCTCCCGTACCTTGTCCCGCTCCTGTTCATAGCAGCTCGTCCTCCGTCTTAGGCCTGCTTGGTGGGGATTCGTCTTTGGCTGATCTCGACACCCTCACGACAATTACGCATCATACCCTCTTGACCAGTATCTATATAGTCTTCCGTTTCAGTTGCCTCTCGGATGTTTGATGTCGTAGACATGTCTTCGCAGGCCAACGAAACCCCGTGCACCCTACTATACGACATCAACGACCAGAAGGTGGACGTCGAAAAGGCAACAATCGTGAAGCTGAAGGAATGCCTGTTACACAACCAACAAATGCCCCATAGTGTCCTCAAAGTTTGTGAGGCGAGTGTCAAAGCGTGCTTCGAGGATTTGCCTCCTGCGGTACCAGTAGCTGATGACTAGACCCCTAAGCGGATTGGCGAATGCAAGAGCTGGTTCTTGCCTTGGCCGAAGAATCTTCTTCGTGTCGAGGTGCCTAGTAGCACACCAACAACAACTCCTCAACAAGGTATGAACACCACCCTACCTACCCAATTACCTGCACCTGTCGTGACAGGTGATAGCGGACGACGGGAGGGAGTAGTGCCAGATGACGTTGCCCCATCGAAGAAGCAAATGCCGATGATGTCATGGAGGTGGATTATGATGACCCTAACCAGTATATCAATACCACCTATGGCGATGCTTGGGACTCTGACTTAGGCTATGAGCGTGGAGAGGATGATTTGATGCTGCCTGATTTGCCGGAACCAGAACGTCCTAAGGCTGATTGCAAAAAGTCTCTGTTCATGCGATCCTCATAGGAGACGCCTCCAGATGCCACATCTACCCAGCAAGAACAACTCCAGGGCCGTTCTATGCTTAGCCCGATGACACTGGGGTGGTGGTTAGGGAAGTTATGGCGGGCTCAGTACCGGCGCCTCCCATCAAGAAGCACAGGAAGAGACCGGGGAAAGGCTCTAAAGGCGCTTCAAGAAGTCAGCCGTCTGTAAAGCCCCGGGAGGTAGACAGAATGCCTGTCGCAGGTGCGGAGCGTTTCCATGTCGCTGGCCACCCGATCCTACCTCAGAAAGCGGTGGAGGATATACTAAACAATGATCTAAGGAGACTTCATGATGATGTGCTGGACAGAGAGAAAAGCCTTCTCATCTCGGAAAAACTAGCATACCCGCTTTATGCGGCTCAGGTTCCGTGTGGGAGGTTATACATTGATAAATGGCCCGCAGATAAGTTCATCCTGTGATTTGACTACATCTACGACATGTTCCACATGATCAAGCTGGATTTTTAGTTCATCCACATGTATGCGCTTTATATGAACTACATCATTGGGCGTGAGAAGATAGAATATACCTGCGTCGCGGACCCGTACTATATGCACGAGAGCTTCTTGGAAGTCTGCAAAGAGCACCGTGACTATGCGAGCAAGTACATCTCCGAGTTCATGGTCGCTAATAAGGACAAGGAAACAAATCTCCTGCCTTATCATCCCACGGAAGTCCTCTGCAGATATCCTTTAGTAATTTTTAATCATTCCCTTGAATCATGGAGGCTAACTTGAGGTGTACTTATTTTGCGCAGCGGGGGGGGGGTGCTACTTCTCGAGCATGCGTTGGTTTCCCGTGAAGAGAAACGGTTTGATGTAGCAAAGTAGATAAGTATTTCCCTTGGTTTTTGAGAACCAAGGTATCAATCCAGTAGGAGATACAAGCGAGCCACCAATAGATATACATGCACAAGTAATCAAACTCTTGCACCCAACGCTATAAAGGGGTTGTCAATCCCTTCACGGTTATTTGCAAAGACAAGATCTAGTAGAAATAGATATAATGGGATGCTTGAACAGAAGGTAAAACTAAAAGTAGAAAATATGGCAGCAAGTATTTTTGGTGTTTTTGGTTTTAGATCTGAAAATATAATATGGAAAATAGACTCGGGGGCCATAGGTTTCACTAGATGGCTTCTCTCATGATGGCAAGTATTACGGTGGGTGAACAAATTATTGTCGAGCAATTGATAGAAAAGCGAATAGTTATGAAGATATCCAAGGCAATGATTATGCATATAGGCATCACGTCCGTAATAAGTAGACCGAAACGGTTCTGCATATACTACTATTACTCCACACATCGACCGACTCCTGACTGCATCTAGAGTATTAAGTTCACAAAGAACAGAGTAATGCATTAGGTAAGATGACATGATGTAGAGGGATAAACTCAAGCAATATGATCAAAACCTCATATTTTTACCCTTGATGGAAACAATACAATACGTGCCTCGCTACCCCTACTTTGTCACTGGGTGAGGACACCGCAAGATTGAACCCAAAACTAAGCACTTCTCCTATTGCAAGAATTACCAATCTAGTTGGCCAAACAAAACCAATAACTCGAAGAGACTTGCAAAGATATGAAATCATGCATATAAGAAATCAGGAAAGACTCAAATAATATCCATGGATAATCTGAACATAAACCCACAATTCATCGGATCTCGACAAACACACCGCAAAAGAGTATTACATCAGATAGATCTCCATGAAGATCATGAAGAACATGGTATCGAGAAGCAAAGAGAGAGAAGAAGCCATCTAGTTACTAGCTATGGACCCATAGGTCTGTGGTGAACTACTCACGCATCATCGAAGGGGCAATGGAGTTGATGTAGATGCCCTTCGTGATCGAATCCTCCTCCTGCAGATTACTCGAAAAGGCTCCAAGCTTGGATCTCTCGGGACGGAGGTTCTGGCGGCGGAAAAGTGTTTTCGTGGCTCATTCTGATAATGATGGAATATTTAGGTATTTGTATGCCGAAGATTAGGGGTAGGGGAGTTGCTAGGGGCCCACAAGCCTGCCCGGCGTGGGTGCCCCCCTGGCCGCGGCAAGCGGGATTGTGGTCCCGTGGCAGCTCCTCTGCCTTGGTTCTCTAGTCTCGTGGCATCCATATTTTCCAGAAAAAATCATTACGGAGGTTTTATTCCATTTGGATTCCGTTTAATATTCCTTATCTGCGAAACTCAAAAACAAGGAAAAAACAGAAACTGGCACTAGGCTCTAGATTAATAGGTTAGTCCCAAAAATAATATAAAATAGCATATTAATGCATATAAAACATCCAAAACAGATAATATAATAGCATGGAACAATGAAAAATTATAGATACGTTGGAGACGTATCAGCATCCCCAAACTTAATTCATGCTCGTCCTCAAGTAGGTAAATGATAAAAAACAGAATTTTTGATGTGGAATGCTACCCAACATATTTATCCATGTAATATTCTTTATTGTGGCCTGAATATTCAGATTCGTTAGATTCAAAACAATAGTCTAATATTGACATAAAAACAGTAATCCTTCGAGCACACCAACAAGGTAGTCATGTCCTTTCGAAATAACATGGCTTTAGAAATTTATCCCTACAAAATCATATGGTCTGGCTATGCTCCATCTTCCCAACACAAAGTATCTAAATCATGCACAACCCCGATGAACAAGTCAAGCAATTGTTTCACACTTTTGTTGTTCTCAAACCTTTTCAACTCCCACGCAATACATGAGCGTGAGCCATGGATATACCATTATAGGTGGAATAGTATATGGAACGGGTGCAAGAGGAAAAGGGAGAAGATAGTCTCACATCAACTAGGCGTATCAACGGGCTATGGAGATGTCCATCAATAGATATCAACGTGAGTGAGTAGGGATTGTCATCCAACAAATGCACTTAGAGCTATAAGTGTACGAAAGCTCAAAAAAGAAAACTAGTTGGTCGTGCAAAATGAATATCCACTACTTATATGAAAGCGACAAAATAGGAGACTCTCTATCCTGAACATCATGGTGCTACTTTGAAGCACAAATGTGGAAAAAGATAGTAGCAATTGTCCCTTATCTCTTTCTCTCATTTTTTTATTTTGGTGGGCTTCTTTAGCCTCTTTTATTTTTTGTTTGGGCTTCGCTGGCCTATTTTATTTTTTGTAAAGTCCGGATACTCATCCCAACTTGTGAGGGAGTCATAGTCTCCATCATCCTTTTATCTCATGGGACAATGCTCTATTAATGAAAAATCATCACACTTTTTACTTATAACTCAAAGAAAAAGACATTGCAACTCGATTCCTATGACAAGATATAACTCTATATGCAATATGAAGTGATGATGCAAGTCATAGAGAAACTACATGGTGGAAGTGGCCTGGAAATATACCTCGGAATGGCTATGGAAATGTCATAATAGGTAGGTATGGTGGCTGAGGAATATATGGTGGCTGTCTTGAGGAAGGAGGGTTTGATGTACCGGCGAAAGTTGCATGGTACTAGAGAGGCTAGCAAAGATAGAAGGGTGAGAGTGCGTATAATCCATGGACTCGCATTAGTCATAAAGAACTCACATACTTATTGTAAAATTCTATTAGTTATCAAACAAAGCATTATACGCATGCTCCTAGGGGAGAGGTTGGTAGGAGTTAACCATCGCGCGCTCCCGACCCTCACACAAAAGTCAACAATCATTAGATAAGTCATGCTTCGACTTCGTTACATAGCGGTTCATCATATGTGCATGATACGGGAATCACAAGCTTTAACACATGTATCTATTCATTTCACAACTACTCACTAGCATGACTGTCATATTACCATCCCTATTATCTCAAAACTATATGCACGGAAACCAACTTCTCATAGTTGTTAATGCACTTAATATGAAAGTTTTTATTATATCCCTCTTGGATGCCATTATATTAGGACTAAATTCATAACCTAAAAAAATTACCATGATCTTTTTAACAAACTTTCAAAATGATATAAGTGAGGAACGAGAGTTCAATAATTTCTATAAAATATAACACCACCATGCTCTATAAAGATATAAGTGAAGCACTAGAGCAACATTGCCTAGCTCAAAAGATATAAGTGAAGCATATAGAGTATTCTAACAAATTCATGATTCAACGTGTCTCTCTCAAAAGATGTGTGCAGCAAGGATGATTGTGGCAAACTAAAAAGCAAAGATTCATATCATACAAGATGCTCCAAGCAAAACACATATCATCTGGTGAATAAAAATATAGCCTCAAGTAAATTTACCGATGGATTGAAGACGAAAGAGGGGATGCCTTCTGGGGCATCCCCAAGCTTAGGCTTTTTGGTATCCATGAATATGACTTGGGGTGCCATGGGAATCCCCAAGCTGAGGCTCTTGTCACTCTTTATTCCATAGTCAATCGAATCTTCACCCAAAACTTGAAAACTTCAAAACACAAAACTCAACAGAAAACTCATGAGATCCAGTAGTATAAGAAAAATAAATCACCACTTTAGGTACTATTGTGAACTCCTTCTTTATTTATATTTGTGTAATACCTACTATATTATAACTTTTCCATGACTCATACCCCCCGATACGACCCATACATACATCAAAATAAGCAAACAACACAAAGAAAAGAAAATCTATCAAAAACAGAACAGTCTGTAGATATCTTTAAACTTCGAATACTTCTGGAACAGTAAAAATTCTGAAAAATTAGGAAAACCAGGGAAATTCGTATGTAAATCCTTTGTAAAACTTTCATATCAATTTGACACTCTGAAAAATTCATAAAAATCCTGTACTGAGTGCAAAAGTTTCTGTTTTGCAGCAAGATCAAATCAACAACTACCATAGATCACCCCAAAGGTTTTACTTGGCTCAAACACTAATTTAAACACAAAAACACAATTACTACAGAAGTAATAATGTGCCAAACACACCAAAACAGAAGTAAAAGGCAGAAAGCAAAATAAAATTGGGTTACCTCCCAACAAGCGCTATTGTTTAACGCTACTAGCTTGGCATAACGATTTCAATGATGCTCACGTTAAAAGTAGTAGTTGAGATATGCAAAAGAGAATCATGAATAGCATTAAAAACACGTTTATCTAACCGACTTCCTTTGCATAGGGATTTTGTGAGCAAACAATTTATGGTAACAAGAATTAACTAGCATAGGAAGGCAAAACAAGCATAACTTCAAAACTTTGAACACATAGAGAGGAAACTTGATATTATTGCAATTCCTACAAGCATATGTTCCTACCTCAGAATAAATTTCAGTAGAATCATGAAGGAATTCAATAATATAACTATCATATAAATTTTTCTCTTCATGATCCACATGCATGCAAAGTTGATACTCTTCCAAAATAGTGGGATCATCATTAACTAAAGTCATGACCTCTCCAAACCCACTTTTATCAAAAAATTCATAAGATTGAACACTCTCCAAAATAGTGGGATCAATAAAGCCTAATGTTGACACTCTTCCAAACCCACTTTCAATATCATATTCATCATGAGCATTAATTAAATTATCAAGATCATAAGAAGCATTATCACCCCAATCATGATCATTGCAATAAGTAGTGGTTAGGGGAAACTCATCAAATATAGCATCACCAAGCTTGTAGTTTTGCATATCATTAACATAATTGATATTAATTAAATTTATAACAATATCATTGCAATCATGATTTTTATCCAAGGAAACATAGTGAATCACTTCATCACAATTCTTAGATTCACAAATATGAATTAAAACTTCATAGAGATAATCAAGTACACTCAACTCACTAGAAATTGGTTCATAATAATTTGATCTTTTGAAAAGATTAGCAAGTGGATGAGGATCAATAAAAATAGATTTTTAGCAAGCGAAGATGCAAGCAAATAGAAATCACATGGCAACACAAGCAAACATAGCAAACAAGAGAAGGGCAAACAAAGAGGCAAATATTTTTGGTATTTTCTAAAAATCGTTTTAGAAGTGGGGGAGAGGAAAACGAGAGGCAAATGGCAAATAAAGTAAATGCAAGAGATGAGTTTGTGATGGGTACTTCCTAACCTTGACTTTCTATGTATCTCCCCGACAACGGCGCCAAAAATCCTTCTTGCTACTTCTCGAGCATGATTTGGTTTCCCATGAAGAGGAACGGTTTGACGCAGCAAAGTAGATAAGTATTTCCCTCAGTTTTTGAGAACCAAGGTATCAATCCAGTAGGAGATACAAGCGATCCACCAATAGATATACCTGCACAAGGAATCAAACTCTTTCACCCAACGCTATAAAGGGGTTGTCAAACCCTTCACGGTTATTTGCAAGGATGAGATCTAGTAGAGATAGATATAATAGGATGCTTGAACGGAAAGTAAAACTAAAAGTAAAAAAGATGGCAGCAAGTGTTTTTGGTGTTTTTGGTTTTAGATCTGAAAATATAATATGGAAAATAGACCCAGGGGCCATAGGTTTACTAGAGGGCTTCTCTCATGATGGCAAGTATTACGGTGAGTGAACAAATTACTGTCGAGCAATTGATCAAAAAGTGAATAATTATGAAGATATCCAAGGCAATGATTATGCATATAGGCATCACGTCCTTGACAAGTAGACTGAAATGATTCTGCATCTACTACAATTACTCCACACGTCGACCGACTCCTGCGTGCATCTAGAGTATTAAGTTCACGAAGAACAGAGTAACGCATTAGGTAAGATGACATGATGTAGAGGGATAAACTCAAGCAATTTGATGAAAACCCCATCTTTTTACCCTTGACGGCAACAATACAATATGTGCCTCGCTACCCCTACTTTGTCACTGGGTGAGGACACCGCAACATTGAACGCAAAACTAAGCACTTCTCCTATTGCAAGAATTACCAATCTAGTTGGCCAAACCAAACAAATAACTCGAAGAGACTTGCAAAGATATAAAATCATGCATATAAGAAATCAGGAAAGACTCAAATAATATTCATGGATAATCTGAACATAAACCCACAATTCATCGGATCTCGACAAATACACCGCAAACCAGTATTACATCGGATAGATCTCCATGAAGATCGTGAAGAACATTGTATTGAGAAGCAAAGAGAGAGAAGAAGCCATCTAGCTACTAGCTATGGACCCATAGGTCTGTGGTGAACTACTCATGCATCATCGGAGGGGAAATGGAGTTGATGTAGATGCCCTTCGTGATAGAATCCCCCTTCGGTAGATTACCGGAAAAGGCTCCGATATTGGATCTCTCGGGAACAGAGGCTTCTGGTGGCGGAAAAGTGTTTTCGTGGGTCGTTCTGATAATGATGGAATATTTAGGTATTTATAGGCCGAACTGATGGGGTTTATTAACCCTAGGTAGGCCAAAGAAATAGGGTTCTCTCCCTTGCTTCAAGAAAAAGTACGTGGCCGGCTGCTTCCCCACCGGCTGGTACACAGCCGACAGGTGTGTTGCCGGCTGGATCGGGGACGACTGATCAAAGAGACGGCTCGGCCCCTGTCCGGCTCGACGCGTCTGGCTACCCTCAAGACGCCTCCTCCGTTGACCCTTGGGCGAACAAGCTCCCGTCCCATCCCTCTGCATGCAGGTACGGCGATAGGACGGGACCCCCACGACGGGTGCCATTATAGCCACAATGACCGCTGACACGCGGGTGCGCATGGCTCAGTTTGGCCGGTTGTACCACTGACCCTAGCCGGCCGCGGCCGGGCAAGGCAACAGTGCCGGAACGCCCCCTCCCACTCGATTACCTGCTCTGGCATGGCTATAGTGCAGCTGGCCATACTGGAGACTTTGTGTGGCTGGCGCAAGACAACGACGCCCGAACGACCCGTGTCGTAGCAGTTTGGCGGGGGCCAATCACGGAGTCGGCTAGCGGGCCACAGCGGGCGATGGAACCGCATAACCGGTGGACCCTACGGGCGACGAGACGGCTTGCGGGGCAGGACCCCCTAGCCAGCCGAAGAGGCTGCCAGCCGGGTCCCCCCACTTTGTACCCCAAGAATATTGTAATCCGGGGGGTTGGCCTATAAAACCCCCCGATCCCTCCATGCAACGGGGACGAGGAGTCTCACACACACACCCATGAGACACTTTCTCATATCCACCTTCGTAGTGGAGGAAGGAGAGCCGGCTGCTCCCTCTTCCTCCTCTAGACAACAGCTCCAGGAGCAACCCTGTAAACATACCCATCCATCAACTAGACCAAGCAGGACTAGGGGTGTTACCTCCCACAGAGGGCCCTGAACCTGTGTACATCACGTGTCACCACCACTTGTGCCTAATCCCGCACCCGGAGCCCGTTGGCGTCCTCTGGCCCCAACCACCTTGGATAAGCCTACCCATGGCATATGTCGTGAGAAAACAACGACAGTTGGCTCCCACCATAGGGCCGTACGCGGCGCCGGCCGGATTCATGCTCCGGGAGGGACCCCTCGCCATTCTCCTCCACCACCGCACGTCCAGGCGAAACCACATGCTCATGGGGCTTGCTCCGGCAAGCCTTGCAGGCAGCGTCGTCGACCCCACGCTCGACATCGACGCGCTCAGTAAGCACTTCAGCAGGCTAAGCCTTGCCGAAGCGCCGGTCGCCGACGAGTACCCTAGCCAGGTGCTTGACTGCGCCGACCCGCCCATGGCTGTGGGCGCGCTCCCTGTGACCCATTCTGGCAGCTCTCACGTCCGCGTGGGAGCGATGGCCATAATCTCCTCAACCTCCTCTGGTCGCACGTGGGCCGAGGCCAACACTGTCGTGGCCCGTGTCGGCAGCTCCGATCTGCTCGGCGTGGCCCTTCGAGGCCTGAGCACCCCCATTACCCTGACGGAGAACCCTAACGTCGCCATGGCCGAGCTGGAGGCGGCTCGCCGCCTCCTGTTCGAAGACTCCAGTGCCTTCATGGCCACGCTGTGCCGCATGGAGGCTCCTCAGCCGGAATATGCCTCCGCCTATAGTCTCACCCCGGCTGGCACCGAGCCCAACCGGCATGGGGCTATGCGCGCCCGCAATCGCGTGGTTGCCGAAATCTTGGGCTGCAACATGCCCATCTAGGACACCCCCGCGACCAACCTACGGGCTGCCAAGGTAGCCTACGAGGATTTGGCTAACTTGGAAGGCGAAGAACGTGCTGCCCGCGAGCGTCACATCAATGACCTCATTGACACCGCCGACGTGCAGCAACATCAGCTCGCGGTGGGTGACGCCACCTCCGAAGGCTTCCGGCTCGAGCGCGAGGGCACGGGGACTGCTGGCCGTCAGCCGGCTCGGCACTCCTGCTCCCCTGGTGTCTCCGGCCGCCGGGTCGAGGCAAGAAACCCCCGACACTCTTAGCTGCCGGGGAACGAGCAACCGGCTGTGAACAGCTGGCGCACCAACAACCCGCCTCGCATCGTCCGCCACCACGAGGCATCGGCAGGCGGCAGCCAGCACACCCGCGGGCATACGCCTCCCCCACGACATGAGCCGGAACGGTTAGTTCTACCCGTCATCCGCCCCGAGCTCTCGGCCCGGCTCGGACAATGTGTCCCTCAAGGAGGAGGGCTCGATTGGCCTGGCATGTTTCGGCCCTTGGATCCATAACGATTCGTTCCCGATCGGCTTCATGCTCCCACGAGACACCCCAAAGTACAACGGGGCCGCCAAACCCGAAGACTGGCTGATCGACTACACCATCGCCGTCGGCATCGCCAGGGGAAACAAGCGTGTAGCCATCCGCTACACTCCTCTCATGCTGATCGGCTCGGCCCGCACCTGGCTCAATAGCCTGGCGGCCGACAGCATCAACACCTAGACAGACTTCGAGGAAGCCTTCGTCCACAACTTCACCGGCACCTACAAGCGGCCTGGTCGCCGTGAACTAGCCATGTGCGTTCAGGGGTTGGATGAGTCCCTCCGCGACTACCTCACCCGGTGGACTGAGCTCCGCAACTCCTGTGAGGGGGTGCACGAGGTGCAAGCCATACAGTACTTCATCGAAGGCTGTCGCAACGACACCCCCCTCAAGCACAAGCTCATGTGATCTGAGCCGGCTACGCTAGGTGAGCTCATGACCAAGGCGGACAAGTATGCCACGGCCGACTCCGCCATTCGGGTCAAAACGACTCCACCCGCAAGGGCAACGCCGACGCCGGCGGCATCCCGACCAGCTGTCGACAACCGACAGCCGCAGAACAACAAGCGCAAGAATGACCAGCCCGACTCCCGCTACGAAAGCTGGAAGGTTGCCACCATCAAGGAATAGGAGCCGGCTGCCCAGTCTTCTAGCCAGCGCCATTGCACTGGCAAGACTGCCAGGCAGCCCAAGCTCATGTTTGAGCAGATGCTCGACCTCCCCTACAAGAACCACTCTAGGGCCAAGCCCTCCATGCACACGCTCCAACAGTGCAGCTTCTCAAAGCGACTGGCCTGGGGGGACGGCCTTCCGGCTCCTCCTGTGCCGCCAGCCCGTGCACCGGCCCCGGCACCAGCTGCCGCCCCGGTGCCGGCTCCGGCTCCGGCCCAGAATGACGGTCGCCTGCATGACCAATTCCCCAACCAGGACGGTTGCTATGTCGTCTTCACAAGTGAAGAGACGAGTAAACATGCTCAATTCCGGCTCCATCGTGAGGTGAATGCCACCATGTCGGCAACTCCCCAATTCATGCACTGGTCGGAGAAGCCGGTCACCTGGATTCGGGCAGATCACCCGGCCGTGATGCCGAGTCTCGACAGCTATGCCTTGGTCCTCGACCCCACCATTTCCGCCGAGAAGTGCACCTGCCGCTTCTCGCGGGTGCTGATTGACGGTGGCAGCAGCATCAACATCCTCTACCTCGACATGATGCGCAAGCTGGGGTTGAAAATAGAAGACCTTCAGGCGAGCCGGGCGGTTTTACACGACGTCATGCCGGGAAAGTCCTGCTCCCCTATCGGCAAGATCGAGCTTGACGTCCTCTTTGGTGGCCCCAGACACTTCTGCCACGAGCCGGTGTTGTTCGAGGTAGTGGACCTCGAGAGTCCCTACCACGCGCTGTTGGGCGAACCGGCTCTCGTCAAGTTCATGGCGGTCCCCCACTACGCCTACCTCAAGATCAAGATGTCGGGCCCCAAGGGAATCATCACCATCGCGGGTGACTACAAGATGTCGCTTGAGTGCGCTCGAGACGGCAGTCGGCTGGCCGAGGCCCTGGAGATAGCCGAGGAAAAGTGGTAGCTCGACTGGCTCGTGGCCCTCGCCGCCCGCCAGTCGACCGTGTCGGCTCCTCCCTCGCAGTCGGTTGGCGAGGCCTCTTTCCAGCCATCCAAGGACACCAAGTATATCCCGCTCGACCCGACCAACCCCGCTTAGTGCATGACCATCGGCTCCCGCCTCGATAGCAAATAGGAAGGCGAGCTCGTCGACTTCCTCTGTGAGAATCGGGACATCTTTGCATGGTCTCCCAAGGACATGTCAGGTGTTCCAAGGAAGTTCGCCGAGCACAAACTACACGTCCGGCCAGACCACAAGATCCGGTACGAGCCGCGTACCGCCATCAAGTCACAGGCGCTGGCCGACTTCCTCGTCGACTGGGCGGAAACCGAGTTCGTGCCGCCTCCCCCAGTCTCCACGCATTGGCGCATGCATTTTGACAGCTCAAAAATGAGGACCGGCCTGGGTGCCATCATAGTCCTATCCTCCCTAAAAGGTGACTAGCTCAAGTACGCCCTCCAGATCCACTTTGCCGACTCCAACAACGTGACCGAATACGAGGCCATCGTCCACGGCCTCCAGCTCGCCCAGGAGATCGACATCACGAGCATCCTATGCTTCAGCGACTCCGACCTCGTGGTGCAGTAGGTCTCTGGTGAATGGGACGCCAGGGACGCCAACATGGCCAGCTACCGCTTACTCGTACAACAACTCACCGGATCCTTCAAGGTATGTGAGTTCCACCACGTCCCGTGGGCGGACAACGAGGCGGCCAATACGTTGGCAAAGAACGGCTCCACCCGGCAAGCCATCCTAGCCGGTGTCTCCCTCGAGCGGCTGCTCAAACCATCAATCAAGCCTTCCTCGGAGTCGGAGTCCATCTTCGTACCGGTCGACACTGCCGGCCCATCGGCGGCTCCGGCTTCCCCCTCGGCATCTTCGCCACCAGCTCCTCCTACCCCGGCTGCCTTGCCGGTGCCGGCTGAGCCGGCCCAGCCGGCTGCGTCCGAAGCAGCTGACTCTGACGCCACGAATGTCATGATGGCAGTCGACGCCCCTCCTACTATCCCCAACTTGGGGGCTGGCGAGTTGGTCCTAGGGACTGATCACCTAGGCCTGGGAGATCCCAAGCCGGCCCCCATCTCGGTTCCCTCATTTGCGCTGCGAGTTCCCCCCAAATGAGGCCATGGCAAGACAAATCCAGTGCCGGGCTCCGGCCTACAGCATCATCAATCGCGAGCTCGTCCACCGCAGCACCACCGACATCTTCCAACGGTGCGTCAAGTCGGAGAAGGGTCAGGAGATCCTCCTCGACATCCACCAGGGCGAGTGTGGGCACCACGCCACCTGCAGGACCCTAATGGCCAAGGCCTTCCGCCATGGTTTCTACTGGCGACCGCTTTGGAGGTGGTCAAGAAGTTGGTCGACGAGTGCGAGGGCTGCCAGCGCTTCAGTACGTAGAGCCACCAACCGGCTTTGACCTCCAGACCATCCCCCTCTCGTGGCCATTCGTAGTCTAGGGGATGGACATGGTGGGTCCCTTCAACACCGCACGAGGCAGCATGACGCATCTGCTGGTGGTCGTTGACAAATCCACCAAGTGGATTGAGGCCAGGCCAATTAAGAAGCTAGATGGCCCCATGGCCGTCCGGTTCATCGAGGACATCCCGTTCCGCTACGGCGTCCCCCACAACATCATCACCGACAACGGCACGAACTTCGCCAAGGGTGCGCTAGCGCATTTCTGCTCCAAGCAAGGCATCCGGCTCGACCTGGCCTCTATCGCTGATCCACAGTCAAATGGCCAGGTCGAGAGGGCAAACGGCCTTATCCTATCTGGCATCAAGCCCGGGCTCGTAACGCCGCTGACCAGGTTGTCCGGCTACTGGATCCAAGACCTGTTGGGCATCCCTTGGAGCCTCAGGCCCACTCCCAACCGATCAATCGGCTACACACCCTTCTTCCTTATGTACGGGTCTGAGGCGATCATTCCCACCGACATCGAGTTCGACTCGCCTCGGGTCGCCCTATACACGAAGAAGGATGCAAGGGAGGCGAGAGAAGACGGCGTCAACCTGCTCGAAGAAGCCTGCGAATTGGCCTTGAGCCGGACGGCCATCTATCAGCAGAAGCTCCCGCACTACCACAACAAGCAGATCCGGCCGCTCTCCTTCCGCGAAGGAGACCTGGTGCTCAGGTGGATCCAGGGGACAGCCGGCCAGCACAAGCTATCCTCCCCATGGGAGGGCCCGTTCATCATCAGCAAGGCACTGCACGACAACGCGTACTACCTGATAGACCCCAAAAGCCGCAGAAGCACAAGAGAGACGCCTCTGGCGAGGAGACCGAGCGCCCGTGGAACGTGGCGCTCGTCCATCCATTTTACTGCTGAAAAAACCAGTGTATGTATGGATCTTTCCCCTTTTGGGCTCATGACTGCAATGGGTGCCCCAAGACGGCTCTTGGGACACACCCCTTTCCACTTCAAAGCTTGTCAATTCAATTCGCCGGCCCCCGGATCCGGCCCCTGGCCCCAGGGGCTTGTCGGCTAGTCTTAACGTCCTCCCTCGAGGTAGATCAAGTAGTGTGAACTAAGTAAGTCCTCCCACCCCTCCCAGCTATAGACCAGCCCCCGGCTGTCTGGCTCGCGGGGTCCGGGGATAAAGCTTGGTTCACACGAAAAACGATCACTAAGGGGTCGCCGGCTAAGTCTAGCCGGTTCATGCTCCTGCCTCTGTCACTTGCCTTACCAAAAAAGTCTGCACGGTTCCAAAAACTCAGAGCCGCCTCCCTCGAGGCGGACGCCCCGTCCCAACTATAAACCGACTCCCGACAGAAGTCAAGCTGGCAAGGTCAAAACCAAGGGGGAAAAGACTTGAGCAAATGGAACCTAAGGGGCAAAGAAAGGGAAGGGAAAGCCAGCATGCATAAAAACTGACTTTGCAACAACCAGAAACTTCATAATTTTAAAAGGCCCATGGACATTACGATTCATTAGAATACACGCCCAGTGGGTGGACTTGAGTCTAACATGCAGAAAAAACAAAACAAAAGAAAAGGCGTCGGGGGTTCAGTCGACCGACGCGTCACCAGTCGGCTCGACTCTCGGTCCGGAGGTACTCACGGCCTTCGGGGCGGCTTTCATGGCCTTCGGGACAGCCTCCACGGTCCCAGTCGTCTTGTTGCTGGACTCGGTGCTCTCATTGGCGACCTCCTCGTCCTCCGGACCTTGGGGGTTGCCAAAGGAGTCCTCGGCTACCGGCTTGCTGTCCTGCCAAGGGTCGACAGGAGCTCGTCTGGGTCGACGTATGTGGCCAGCTCGTTGCTCCGGTGGACGAGGACTGGCTCGCGTGCCGCCCGCTCCTTGGCCGGCTCGTCCCGCATGGTGGCCAGCCGGTCCAGGTCAACGCCGCGGTACCACAACGTGACGAACCGGAGCGCCATCTGTGTGCCGGCTCGAGCCACCGACGCCTTCCAAACCTCGAGCCGAGCCACGGCGTTCTCCAACCACAAAGCCATGCAGCTCTCCGGCGCTCCATGGCCCGGCCACAAGGCGGTGATGACCTCGTTGACGACCGTCTTCAGCCTCTCCATGCTCCGGTCGAGGTGGATCAGGCGGTTCTTTATGGCCAGGCCGAGCTCCGCCATATCCCAAGCAACATCCCCCTCGATCGTGCGCCCGCGTGCCTGGAGATATTCCCGGTGCTCCTTGACGGCACGCTTAGCGCGGCATTGGGTTTTTGGGAAGCACCCTAAAGAAGAAAGGTAAGAATGAGAAGAGGGCAACTCAAGGACAAGAAGAAAGCAACCGGCTGAAAAAGAAAAATTGGTACTTACTCTCAATGGAGTCGTCTAGCTAAATGGCGAAGTGGAACGATGAGTCCCGCTCCGACACCAGCACCGCCTCCGCCTCGGTGAGGGAAACCCTATGCTCCTCAAGCGTCCTCTCGAGGCGAATAAGCTTGTTTTGGAGGGCGGCGGTCCATTGGGCGGCGTCAGCCGCTTCCTTGACGGCCTTCTCCTTGGTCGTCACCTCCCGCGCCATGTCAGCTCTCAGGCGGTCTTGGGCCGCCTACCCTGTTGGGGAACGTCGCATGGGAAACAAAAAATTTCCTACGCACATGCAGATCTATCCATGATGATGAGCATCTATGAGAGGGAGAGTGGATCAACATACCCTTGTAGATCTCTAAGCGGGAAGCGTTAAGAAACACGGTTGGTGTAGTCAAACGTCTTCGCGATCCAAATCGCCGAGCGTCCCGCGATCTCATCATGATCCGTCCCGTGAACTCATCACGATCCATCCCGCAAACTCATCACGATCCGTTTCGCGATCTTGATCATGATCCATCCCGCAAACTCATCACGATCCGTCCCGCGAACTCATCACGATCCGTCCCGCGAACTCGTCACGAACCGTTTCGCGATCTTGATCATGCTCCTTCCGATCTAGCGCCGAACGGACGGCACCTCCGCATTTAGCACACGTGCAGCTTGATGACGATCTCCACCGTATTGATCCAGCAAGAGGAAGTGGGGAGGAAGAAGAGTTCACCGGCAGTGTGACGGTGCTCCGGCGATGGTGGTGGAGCAATTCTGGTAGTGCTTCGCCTAAGCATTGCGGAAATCCGATCTAGAGGAGCACCGGTGGAACGGGCAGCACGTGGCCGTAAAATCTAGTGCAAAACCCCTCAATACCACTAGTATATATAGGAGGACTGCAGAGGAAGCTGGCGCAAGGGCCATGGCTCCTATAGGAGTCGGCCTAACCAACTAGGGAGGAGTCCACCTCCTCCACTCCTAGTAGGATTAGGACCCCTTCCCTAATTTGCCTTTTTCCACTTTTTCTCTTTGGCCTTTTTTTCCTCCAGCCGCATGGGCCTCTTGTGGTTGTTCCACCAGCCCACTAAGGGCTGGTTCCACTCTCCCACAGCCCATGTAGCCTCTTGGGTCAAAATACCCCTACCGGAGGTCTCCCGGTACACTACCGATGAGCCCGAAACTTTTTCGGCGACCAAAATGGGACTTCCTATATATGAATCTTTACCTCTGGACCATTCTGGAGCTCCTCGTGACTTCTGGGATCTCATCCAGGACTCCGAACAAACTTTGGTCACCACCATACATAACTCTATACTACCGAAACGTCACCAAACCTTAAGTGTGCAGACCCTACGGGTTCGAGAACTATGTAGACAAGACAGAGACACCTCTACGGTCAACAACCAATGGCGGGACCTGGATGTCCACATTGGTTCCTACATATTCTACAAAGATCTTTATCGGTCGAACCTCTAGGTCAAGGATTCAGTTAATCCCGTATGATGTTCCCTTTGTTCTTCGGTATGTTACTTGCCCGAGATTCGATCGTCGGTATCTCCATACCTAGTTCAACCTCGTTACCGGCAAGTCTCTTTACTCGTTCCGTAATACAAAATCCTGTGACTAACACTTAGTCACATTGCTTGCAAGGCTTGTTGTGATGTTGTATTACCGAGTGGGCCCTGAGATACCTCTCCGTCACACAGAGTAACAAATCCCAATCTTGATCCATGCCAACTCAACAGACACCCTCGGAGGTACCTGTAGAGCACCTTTATAGTCACCCAGTTACGTTGCAACATTTGATACACACAAGGCACTCCTCCGCTGTCCGTGAGTTGCATGATCTCATGGTCATAGGAACATATACTTGACATGCACAAAACAGTAGCAATAAACTGACATGATCATATGCTACATTTGTAGTTTGGGTCTTGTCCATCACATCATTCTCCTAATGATGTGATCCCGTTATCAAATGACATCTCATGTCCATGGCTAGGAAACCTTAACCATCTTTGATCAACGAGCTAGTCCGTTAGAGGCATAGTAGGGACATGGTTTTGTCTATGTATCCACACATGCATCTAAGTCTCCGATCAATACAATTATAGCATGGATAATAAACGATTATCATGAACAAGGAAATATGATAATAACTAATTTATTACTGCCTCTAGGGCATATTTCCAACAGTCTCCCACTTGCACTAGAGTCAATAATCTAGTTCACATCACCATGTGCTTCGCATTGTTATGAATCTAACACCCAATGAGTTCTGGGGCTCGATCATGCTTTGCATGTGAGAGAGGTCTTTATAGTCAATGGGTCTGCGACATTCAGATCCGTGTGTACTTTGCAAATCTCTATGTCTAACTGTAAACACTGCTACCACACTCCACTTAGTACTATTCCAAATGGTTGCTCCACTATACGTATCCAGATTGCTACTATGAGTCATCCGGATTGGTGTTTAAAGCTTGCATCGACGTAACTCTTTATCACCTCCATATTCGAGAAACATCTCCTTAGTCTTTTAGTTACTAAGGATAATCTTGACCGCTGTCCAGTGATCCACTCCTGGATCACTCTTGTACCCCTTGACAGACTCATGGCAAGGCACACACAGGTGCGGTACACAGCATGGCATACTATACAAAGCCTATGGCTAAGGCATAACGGACGACATTCGTCCTTTCTCTTTCTTCTTCCGTGGTCGAGCTTTGAGTCTCACTCAACTTCACACCTTACAAAGCAGGCGAGAACACTTCTCACCGACTTAATTCATTTTGAACTCTTTCAAAATCTTGTCAAGGTGTGCACTCATCGAAAGTCTCATCAAGCATCTTGATCTATCTCTATAGATCTTGATGCTCAACAATTAGGTAGCTTTATACAGGTCTTCCTTTGAAAAACTCTTTTCAAACAACCGTTTATGCTTTCCAGAAATTCTACATCATTTCTGATCAACAATATGTCATCCACATATACTTATCAGAAACTCTATAGTGCTCCCACTCACTTTATTGCAAATACAAGTTTCTCATAAACTTTGTATAGACTCAAAAACTTTGATCACCTCATCAAAGTGTATATTCCAACTCCGAGACGCTTGCTTCAGTTCATAGAAGGATCACTGAAGCTTGCACACCTTTTAGCATCCTTAGGACTGACAAAACCTTCTGGTTGTATCACATACAACTTTTCCTCAAGTAGACCGTTAAGGAAATGATGTTTTGACATCCATCTGCCAGATTTCATAATTGAAAAATGCAGCAACTGCTAACATAATTCCAACAAACTTTAGCATCGCAACAAGTGAGAAAGTCTCATCGTAGTCAACTCCTTGAACTTGTCGTAAACTTCTTTGTAACAGGTCGAGCTTTACTAATGGTGACATTCACCATGAGCGTCTGTCTTCATTTTAAACATCCATATGTACTCAACGGCACTCAACGACCTGCCGTCCAACGAGCAAGTCTACCAAAGTCTATACTTGGTTTTCATACATGGATCCTTTCTCGGATTTCATGGCCTCTAACCATTTGTCGGAATCCGGGCCCATCATCGCTTCTCCACAGCTCGTAGGTTTCATCGTTGTCCAACAACATGACCTCCAAGATAGGGTTGTCGTACCTCTCAAGAGCAGTACACATCCTTGTCGACCTACGAGGTTCGATAGTAACTTGATCCGAAGCTTCATGATCATCATCATCAACTTCCTCAACTAACGTAGGCTTCATAGAAACAACTTCCTACATTGCGCTACTCTTTGGTTGAAACAGAGGTTCAATAACCTCATCAAGTTCTATCTTCCTCCCACTCAATTCTTTCAAGAGAAACTTTTTCTCGAGAAAGGACCCAGTTTTAGCAACAAACATTTTATGCTTATATCTGAGATAGAAGGTTCACCCAACTGTTCTTAGGGTATTCTAGGAAGATGCATTTGTCCGCTTTGGGTTCAAGCTCATTAGGTGAAAACATTTTCCACCCAAGCGTCGCAACCCCAAACGTTAAGAAATGACAGCTTAGGTTTCTATCAAACCATAATTCACACGGTGTCATCTCAACGGATTTAGATGGTGCCCTATTTAAAGTGAATGTAGTTGTCTCTAATGCATGACCCCAAAAATATAGTAACAAAACGATAAGAGTCATCATAGCATGCACCATATCCAATAGAGCACGACTATGACGTTCGGACACACCATCACACCATGGTGTTCCAGGTGGTGTGACTTGTGAAACAATTTTCACATTGTCTAAATTTTTATGCCAAACTCGTAACTCAGATATTCACCTCCACGATCATATCGCAAACATCTTTATCTTCTTGTCACGATGATCTTTAACTTCACTATGAATTTGCTTGAACCTTTCAAATGATTCAGACTTGTGTTTCATTAAGTAAATATACACTATATCTACTCAAATCATCAGTGAAGGTAAGAAAATAACGATATCCACTACATGCTACAAGACTCATTGGATTGCATACATCAACATTTATCATTTCCAATAAATCACTTGCCCGCTTCATCAAAACAAAAAAAGGGTCCTTAGTCATCTTAACCAAGAGGCATGGTTCGCATGTCTCAACCGATTCGAAATTGAATGAGTCCAAAGATCCATCAGCATGGAGTTTCTTCATGCGCTTTATACCAATATGACATTTAGCGGCTGTGCCACAAGTATATGGTACTATCGTTATTAACTTTGTATATTTTTGGCATCAATGTTATGAACATGTGTATTACTACGATCAAGTTTCAACAAACCATTCTTACTGGGTGCATGCCCATTGAAGGTATTATTCATGTAAATAGAATAACCATTATTCTCTAACTTAAATGAATAACCGTGTTGCAATGAACATGATCAAATCACGTTCATGTTCAACGCAAAAACACATAATAACATTTATTTAGGTTTGTCACTAATCTCGAAGGTAGAGAGAGCGTGCGATGTTGATTACATCAACCTTGGAAACATTTCCAACACACATCATCACCTCACACTTATCTAGTATTCGTTTATTCCATAACTTTTAAGTCGAGTTACTAACATTTAGCAACCGAACCGGTATCCAATACCCAGGTGCTACTAGGAGCACTAGCAAGGTACACATCAATAACACGTATATCAAATATACTTCTGTCGACTTTGCCAGCCTTCTTATCTACCAAGTATCTAGGGTTGTTCCGCTTCAATGACCGTTCTCCTCATAATCGAAGCACTTAGTCTCGAGTTTGGGTTAGATTTTGGGTTGCTTCACTGGAGCTGCAACTGACTTGCTATCCATGAAGTTTCCCTCCTTGCTCTTGCCCTTCTCGAAACTAGTGGTTTGGACTGACCATCAACACTTTGACGCTCCTTCTCGATTTCTACCTTCGCGGTGTCAAACATCGCGAATAGCTCAGGGATCATTATTTCTATCCCTAGCGTTTTATAGTTCATCACCAAGTTCTAGTAGCTTTAGTGACAGTGACTTGGAAAACTATATCAATCACTATCTTATCTGGAAGATCAACTCCCACTTGATTCAAGCGATTGAAGCACCCAGCCAATCTGAGCACATGCTCAACTATTGAGCTATTCTCTTTCATATTACAGGCAAAGAATCTTGTTGGAGATCTCATATCTCGTAACACGGGCACGAGCCTAAGATCCTAATTTCAGCTCTTAGAACATCTCATATGTTCCATGACGTTCAAAATGTTTCGGAGCCTCAATTCTAAGCCGTAATGCATGATGCACTAAACTATCAAGTAGTTATCAGAACGTGCCTGTCAGATGTTCACAACATCTACAAACAATGCTACAGGGGTTGGCACACCGAGCGGTGCATTAAGGACATAAGCCTTCTGTGCAGCAATGAGGACAATCCTTAGATCACAGAGCCAGTCCGCAATATTGCTACCATCATCTTTCAACTGTATTTATCTAGGAACATATAAAATTCAAGGGATCTACAGCGTGAGCTAGTAATCTACAACACAGTTTTACAAAGACACTACTGACTATGTTCATGATAATGAGTTCAATTAATCATATTACTTAAGAACTCCCACTCAAATTGACATCCCTCCGGTCATCCGAGTGATACATGATCCAAATTCACCAACTCAAGTCCGATCATCACGTGAGTTGAGGTGGTTACAATGGTGAACATCATCATGTTGATCATATCTACTATATGACTCATGTTCGATCTTTCAGTCTCTTGTGTTACGAGGCCATGTCTATACATGCTAGGCTCGTCAAGTTTAACCAGAGTGTTCTGCATGTGCAACACTGGCTTGCACCCGTTGTATGTGAACATAGAGTCTATCACACCCGATCATCATGTGGTGTCTCAACACGACGAACTTTTGCAACGGTGCACACTAGGGGAGAACACAATTCATCTTGAAATTCAAGTGAGGGATCACCTTATAATGCTAATGTCGATCTAAGAAAAACAAGGTGCATAAAAGGATTAACATCACATGCAAATCATAAGTGACATGATATGGCCATGAACTTGTGCTTTTGATCTCCATCATGAAAGCACCGGCATGATCTCCATCGTCACCGGCATGACACCATGATCTCCATCATCTTGATCTCCATCAACTTGTCGCCATTGGGGTTGTCGCGCCCACCATGCTTCCACTACTATTGCTACCGTTTAGCGATAAAGTAAAGCATTACATAGCGCTTAATGATTGACACGCAGGTCATACAATAATTAAAGACAACCCTATGGCTCCTGCCGGTTGCCATACTCATCGACATGCAAGTCGTGATAATATATATATCACATGATCATCTCATACATCACATATATCACATCATGTAATTGGCCATATCACATCACAACATACCCTGCAAAAACAAGTTAGACGTCCTCTAATTGTTGTTGCATGTTTTACGTGGCTGCTACGGGTATCTTGCAAGAACAATTCTCATCTACGCAAAACCACAACGGTGATACACTAGTTGCGTTTCAACCTTCTCAAGGACCGCCTTTGTCAAATCCGATCCAACTAAAGCGCGCGAAACTGGCACCCGCAAGCCATCTATGCAACAAGTTGCGGTCGAGGGAACCGATCTCTCGTAAGCGTACGAGTAATGTTGGTCCGGGCCGCTTCATCTCACAATACCGCTGAACCAAAATCCGACCAAGGGAGGAAGCAATCTAACCATCAACGCCCATAAACCTTTTGTGTTCTACTCGAGATCTCATCTACACATAGACCTAGCTCATGATGCCACTGTTGGGGAACGTCGCATGGGAAACAAAAAAATTCCTATGCAGATGCAGATCTATCCATGGTGATGAGCATCTACGAGAGGGAGAGTGGATCTACATACCCTTGTAGATCGCTAATCGGGAAGCGTTAAGAAACATGGTTGGTATAGTCGAACTTCTTCGCAATCCAAATCGCCGAGCATCCCGCGATCTCATCACGATCCGTCCCGTGAACTCATCACGATCCATCCCGCGAACTCATCATGGTCCGTTTCACGATCTTCATCACGGTCCGTCCCGCAAACTCATCACGATCTGTCCCGCGAACTCGTCACGAACCGTTTCGCGATCTTGATCATGGTCCTTCCGATCTAGCGCCGAACGGACGGCACCTCCGCTTTCAGCACACATGCAGATTGATGACGATCTCCATCGTCTTGATCCAACAATAGGAAGTGGAGAGGCCGAAGAGTTCACCGGCAGCGTGACGGCGCTCCAGCGATGGTGGTGGAGCAATTCCGGCAGGGCTTCGCCTAAGCACTACGGGAATCCGATCTAGAGGTGCACCGGTGGAACGGCAGCACGTGGCCATAAAATCTAGTGTAAAACCCCTCAATACCACCAGTATATATAGGAGGAGAGGAGACGAGGCTGGCGCAAGGGCCAAGGATCCTATAGGAGTTGGCCGAACCAACTAGGGAGGAGTCCACCTCCTCCACTCCTAGTAGGATTAGGACTCCTTCCCTAATTTGCCTTTTTCCACCTTTTCTCTTTGGCCTTCTTTTCCTCCAGCCGCATGGGCCTCTTGTGGTTGTTCCACCAGCCTAGTAAGGGCTGGCTTCCACTCTCCCACAGCCCGTGTAGCCTCTTGGGTCGAAATACCCCTCCCGGAGGTCCCCCGGTACACTACCGGCACTCCCGGTACACTACTGATGAGCCTGAAAGTTTTTCGGCGACCAAAATGGGACTTCCTATATATGAATCTTTACCTCCGGACCATTCTGGAGCTCCTCGTGACGTCTGGGATCTCATCCGGGACTCCAAACAAACTTCGGTCACCACCATACATAACTCTATACTACCGAAACGTCACCAAACCTTAAGTGTGCAGACCCTGCGGGTTCGAGAACTATGTAGACATGACCGAGACACCTCTACGGTTAATAACCAATGGAAGGACCTAGATGTACACATTGGTTCCTACATATTCTACGAAGATCTTTATCGGTCGAACCTCTATGTCAAGGATTCAGTTAATCCCGTATGATGTTCCCTTTGTTCTTCGGTATGTTACTTGCCCGAGATTCGATCGTCGGTATCTCCATACCAAGTTCAACCTCATTACCGGTAAGTCTCTTTACTCGTTCCGTAATACAAAATCCCGTGACTAACACTTAGTCACATTGCTTGCAAGGCTTGTTGTGATGTTGTATTACCGAGTGGGCCCTAAGATACCTCTCCGTCGCACGGAGTAACAAATCACAGTCTTGATCCATGCCAACTCAACAGACACCCTCGGAGATACCTGTAGAGCACCTTTATAGTCACCCAGTTATGTTGCGATGTTTGATACACACAAGGCACTCCTCCGATGGCCGTGAGTTGCATGATCTCATGGTCATAAGAACATATACTTGACATGCAGAAAATAGTAGCAATAAACTGACACGATCATATGCTACATTTGTAGTTTGGGTCTTGTCCATCACATCATTCTCCTAATGATGTGATCCTATTATCAAATGACATCTCATGTCCATGGCTAGGAAACCTTAACCATCTTTGATCAACAAGTTAGTCCATTAGAGGCATACTAGGGACATGGTTTTGTCTATGTAACCACACATGCATCTATGTCTCCGATCAATACAATTATAGCATGGATAATAAATGATTATCATGAACAAGGAAATATGATAATAACTAATTTATTATTGCCTCTAGGGCATATTTCCAACATGCCCGTCCACCAGAAGGGCGCCCAGCCGGTCCCTCTCCTGGGTGACCGCTTGGACGCTCTGCGCCAGCTGGTCCCGCTCGGAGATTGCCCCGGTCTTCTCCTCTCGAAGGGTGGTCAGCTCCCCTGCGAAGCAAAACCGGCGTTAGCCAAACATCCTAGGCCCATCCCGGCTGCTGAGCAGCCAGCCCGGCTCCTGGGGGCTACGCTCCCCGGGGCTTCGCACCCTCGCCAGCTCCTCCTCCAACCGGTAGAAGCCATGCTTGCCACGGTTGTGGATGGTGACCGCCTTGCCGAACAGCTCCTGCCGACGGGCGTTTCCCGCCTCCCACAAGAAGACAAAGTCAGACAGTGCACAAGGAGATCCGGCCCGGTTGGCCCACAGGCGGTCAGCCGGCCCACATCTCGGGGGCTACACCTAGTGGGTGTGCTAGCGCGCCCCCACTGAAAATTTCAACAAGGATAGGCGATGCTTACCTCTGCACGCCGTTGGGTGCTGTCGGCCTCCTCCGCGAACCGGACCAGCTCCTGGCGGCACCGCTCCAGGACGCTTCCCAACTCCCCGAGCGCGGGGACCTGGCCACCCGCCGGGGAGCCGAAAGGGTAGGGACATGCGCTAGCGCCTCCCAGTCCCAGATCACGTCAACCATGGACCTCCGGGTCCGGCTATCATTGCCACCCGTCCCGACGTTCGCCACGGTGCTAGCTGCCGGGGGAGGATTGACGACGGCAAGGACACGAGAATCGGCCCTCAGTTTCCCCTCGCTCGGTGCTGGTGCCGCACCCTCCTCCCGCTAGCTCGACGCCACGATCGTGATGGAAGGTGCCTCCGTCTCCATGGCCGGCGCCTCCGGCGCCGCCTCCGGAGCCACCGGAACCTCTGGCACGTCGACCCGGGCCGGCTTGGCCTCGGGCGGCGTCACGTCTGGCACCATCGGCCGGGGCTCCTCGGCTGCCGGCTCCACAGCCGCCCTTAGTCGAGCCGCCTCCTCCGCAGACGGGAGTGCGGCCGGCTCCATGGCCGCCCCTTGCAGCTCGCTCGACGGGTGCCTCGACAGGCGAGTCGATTCCGCCGCCAAGTCGGATGCTCGCGCAGGGTCCACGGACCTCCTCCGCCTCCCGTCGCTCGAGGTCCCGTAGCACGAGGCCCCGCCTTGGGCTCCGAACTTCAAGTCCCGCAGCTCTACGGGCCTCCTCTTCTCCTCCCACCGTGTGGCCGCGTGCTCGCGGGCCAGCCGGCTAGCGGCTTCTGTCGGGTCAATCGTCGACTCCACGTCGTGGAGTTCGATGGGGTCCCTGAGGCGCATAAGGGTCAAACACCCTCCAAACCACAACTCGGAAAGGAACCCACGCAAAACGAAGGTCACTTACCCGGTAACGATGGGTAGAGCCCGCCTGGTGCGCGCCGGTGGCTTCGGCACGGCCGCCTTCACCCGCTTGTGGGCAGGCGGCGGCACCACCGACTCCTCCTGAGTCGGCCTCTTCCCCCGGCTGGTGGCCCCGGCCATCGGGGCATGAGCCGGACGCTTCTTGCTCCGCCCGCCCTTGCCTTGCTGAACTGAGGGGGAGGCGCATTCAGGATCCGAACGTCATCATCGTCATCGTCATCATCATCATCGGTCCAATCCCTAATCGTGGGACCGAAAGGGAACTCACCGGCTGCGCTGGGCCCTCCGACTATGCCAGACCCTCCGGCTGTGCTAGGCCCGCCGGCTCCCGGGTCGGCCACCTCCTCGGCCTCCCCCGAGGAATCGACCTCCTCTTCGGGCGGGCCTCCCTGCTCATAGTCTTCAGAGTCGGACTGGTCGCGCTCCGCCTTGAAGATCTAGGGGTGCGGGCCATCTGGCGTTTTCTGTTGCACGTACAACTACGGTCAGCATAGAAAAGTAAGAACGGATGTTGGCTGGAGGGGCTCGAACAAGAAGGGCGGTCTTGACGGAACGTACCAGGGGCACTCGATGGTGTCGATCGTATGGCTCCTTGCCAAAGGTCCACGACACCTGCACCAGCTTGAAGGTCATGATAGCATTCGCCCGGTTTGCCACCTCAGCCGGCGTCAGGTCGACGGTCGACAGCCCGCAGGGGTCCTGGCGGCCGGACATGTCGCAGATCCGGTGCGGCCTCATTTGGAGAGGCAGCACCCGGCACGCGATGAAGGCCACCACCAGATCATAGGCGACCAGCCCCTCCCCGCTCCCCAGCTCCACGAGCCGACTGAGCTCTGCGAGAGTGGTTCTGCACGGGGTGGTCCCCGACCAGTTCACCCCGAAGGACGGGGCATTGACATACTCCGGCAGCCAGATGTAATCCCGCTAAGGGTCGGCGTTCTTCACAAAGAAGAATGTCCGATGCCAGCCCTTGACGGAGTCAATAAGGCTGAAGTGTGGGAAGCACGAGCCACGGCAGCACACCGCCGTGCCCCCGCAGGCGAACGGCTCCTCAGCGCTTTTCCGCGCCTTGAGGTAGAACAGGGCCTTGAAGAAGTCCACGAAGGGGAGCATCCCCAAGTAACCCTCACACGGCGTCATGAAGCCCGCGATGTAGAGAATGGCATTGGGGCCAAGGTGATGCGGTTGGAGGTCAAAAGTATCCATCATAAGATGGAAGAAGTGGCTCACCGGAAGCCCGAAGCCACGGGAGAAGTGGCAGGAGAAGACAACGAACTCCCCCTCCTACGGCTTGGACACCACCTCGTCGCCCGGCACGCGGGAGATCACGCGCTCATGCGCGCGCAGTGGAGCTCCGTGATGGTGGCCTCTGTGACCACGGAACTGGCCCAGCTCCTCGAGCGTCCTTCGGCCATCGCGGCGGGGCTGCATGGGGGGACGTGCGAGCGGTGTCCCGAGTGAGAAGAGCAGCGGCGCGCGAGGGAGCGGAGAAGACGAGAGGAAGGAAGACAAGAGGGCAAATGGGGTGCGGGTGCTACCACCCTTTGCCCTCCCTCCCCTTTTAAAGGGGGAGGCCACGACCGGGGACATGGGTATTAACTGCACCCACTCCCCTGGAATCTCCGCGCGCGCGTGGGCATCCTGGGTCTTAACTACCGCATCGGGGTGCAGAAGATCTTTTCCTACGTCCCGAGGCCTATTAGGCTATGCCCGAGGCCTAGCGGGCTAGGTCCAGGGCGATGTCCTGTCTGCCCGTGTGCGTGGGACCCCTAGCATCATTACTCGATGCATGGCGCACTGCGAGCCGACCTGGGTCCCGGGGCAGCGCGTCAGGACCCGAGGCATTGGGAGCGGCCGTCGACCCGGATGGCTGTTCGGCTTCGTGCCGGAGGCGGGTATCGCTAGGGGGAAGCCGTCGGCTCCCCTTCGTTTGGCAGACGTAGGCGCCCGCTGGCTTCGGGGACTAATGACGGGGTTATTACCCCTGGGTAGGCCAAAGTAACGGGGGTCACTCCCTCGCTTCAAGAAAAAGAACGTGGCCGACTGCTTCCCAGCCGGCTGGCGCACAGTCGGCAGTTGTGTTGCCAGCTGGATCAGGGACGCCTGATCAAAGATCCGGCTCTGCCCCCCGTTCGGCTCAATGTAGCCGGCTACCCTCGAGCCTCCTCCTCCGTTAACCCTTGGGCGGACAAGCTCCCGTCCCATCCCTCTACACGTAGGTGCGGTGACAGGACGGGTCCCCCATGACGGGCACCAGTGTATCCATAGTGATCATTGACGCGCGGGTGCGCATGGCTACAGTTCGTCCGGTCGTACTGTTGACCCTGGACGACCGTGACCGGCCGTGGCAACAGTTCTAGCACGCCCCCTCCCACTCGATTACCTACTCCGGCATGGCTACAGTGCAGCCGGCCGTACCGGAGACTTCGGCTAGCCGGCGCAAGACGACGTCGCCCGGGCGACCCATGCCATAGCAGGTGGGCGGGGTCTAATCACGGAGCCGGCTGGCGGGCCCCAACGGGTGATGGGACCGCACAGCCGGTGGACCCTACAGACGACGAGACGGCTCGCGGGGCGGGACCCCCTGGCCAGCCGGAGAGGCTGCCAGCCGGGTCCCACCACTTTGTACCCCAAGAATATTGTAAGCCAGGGGGTTGGCCTATAAACCCCCCCAAGCCCCCCATGCAATGGGGACGACGAATCTCACACACACACCAGCGGGACACTTCCCACATATCCACCTTCGTAGTGGGGGAAGGCAAGCCGGCTGCTCCCTCTTCCTCCTCTAGACAACAGCTCCAGGAGGAACCTTGTAAACATACCCATCCATCAACTAGACCAAGCAGGACTAGGGGTGATACCTCCCATGGAGGTCCCTGAACCTGGGTACATCGCGTGTCACCATCGGTTGTGCCTAATTCCGCACCCGGAGCTCGTCAACGTCCTCTGGCCCCAACCACCTTCGATAAGCCTACCCATGGCATCTATCATGAGAAAACGACGACACAATGATCAGGGTTAGGGGAGTGGGTAGGGGCCCACAAGCCTGCCCAGCGCAGGTGCCCCTTGGCCGCGGCAAGCAGGCTTGCGGCCCCGTGGTAGCTCCTCTGCCTTGGTTCTCAAGTCTCGTGGATTCCATATTTTCTAGAAAAAATCATTCTGTTGGTTTTATTCTGTTTGGACCCCGTTTAATATTCCTTATCTGGGATACTCAAAAAGAAGAAAAAACAGAAACTGGCACTAGGCTCTAGATTAATAGGTTAGTCCCAAAAATAATATAAAAAATCCTGCCCGGTGTGTGTGCCCCCCTGGCCGCAGCAAGCGGGCTTGTGGCCCCATGGCAACTCCTCAGCCTTGGTTCTCAAGTCTCATGGCTGCCATATTTTCCAGAAAAAATCATTCCGGAGGTTTTATTCTGTTTGGACTCCGTTTAATATTCCTTATCCGCGAAACTCAAAAACAAGGAAAAAAACAAAACCTGGCACTGGGCTCTAGATTAATAGGTTAGTCCCAAAAATAATATAAAATAGCATATTAATGCATATAAAACATCCAAAACAGATAATATAATAGCATGGAACAATCAAAAATTATAGATACGTTGGGGATGTATCAGGGAGGCGCCGTCCTCATCTATCTATACCCGTTGTACTCCCATGCTCTGTACTTGGACTCTGCGAAGAACACCAAGGAAAGGGATTACAAGCATAAAGAGTGTTCTCGATAGTGACATTTTCACCTTCGGCCTTACTGGTGGAGATATCAAGGTGAAAAGGTATAGGAATAAAGGGCTGGTTTTTGGCCATAAGACCGACTTCTGCTAGATCCATCAACCAAAAGATAGTAAGGCTCATGGATTCTACCTCATGCATCACATGATCGAGTACAAAAGGGATAATTAATGCCTTCGCATGTCAGCTAATTCCAAGGACACCGAGATTGTTAACTGGGCCTATAGCATAGGAAAGACATCGGATCATCGAATCCGGGCTAAGTTTTATCACGTACAGTGTGAACTTGCCATGTGATCATGAAGGAGGTACTTGAACAAACAGGGATGTTCTTGTTGGGGAATGTTGTATGGGAAACAAAAAATTTCCTACGCGCACGCAAGATCTATCCATGGTGATGAGCATCTACGAGAGGGAGAGTGGATCTACATGCCCTTGTAGATTGCTAACCGGGAAGCATTAAGAAACACGGTTGATGTAGTCGAACGTCTTCACGATCCAAATTGCCGAGCATCCTGCGATCCAATCACGATCTAGCACCGAACGGATGGCACCTCCGTGCTCACAAATGTACGGCTCGATGACGATCTCCACCTTCTTGATCCAGCAAGAGGGAGCAGAGAGGTAGAAGAGTTCTCCGGCAGCGTGATGGCATTGTGGCGATGGTGGTGGAGCTATTTCAGCAGGGCTTCGCCTAAGCACCACTAAAACCGATAGAGAGGAGAAACTACGATCTAGAGGAGAGGGTAGCACGTGGCTGAAATCTATGTGCAACCTTAAACCTCTAGTATATAAGAGGAGGAGAGGAGGAGGCTTGGCGAAAGGGCCAGCCCTCCTAGGCTTTGGCCGAAGTGGGAGGGAGGAGTCCTCCTCCTCCACTCCTAGTAGGATTAGTACTCCTTCCTTATTTCCACCCTTTTGCCTTTTTCCACCTTTTCTCCTTGGGTTTTTCTTCCCAGCCACATGGGCCCTTTGTGGGACTTCCACCAGCCCACTAAGGGCTGGTATTCATCATCCCACATCCCATGTAGCCTCTTCGGTCGAAATACCCCTCCCGATGGTCCTCCGGTACACTACCGGCACTCCCGGTACACTACCAATGAGCCCGAAATTTTTCCGGTGACCAAAACAGGACTTCCTATATATCAATCTTTACCTACGGACCATTTCAGAGCTCCTCATGACATCCGGGATCTCATCCGGGACTCTGAACAACTGTCAGTCACCACCATACATAACTCTATACTACCGAAATGTCACTGAACCTTAAGTGTGCAGACCCTGCGGGTTCGAGAACTATGTAGACATGACCGAGACACCTCTATAGCCAATAACCAATAGCGGACCTGGATGCCCATATTGATTCCTACATATTCTATAAAGATCTTTATCGGTCAAACCACTATGTCAAGGATTCAGTTAATCCTGTATGATGTTCCCTTTGTTCATCGGTATGTTACTTGCCTGAGATTCAATCATCGATATCTCTATACTCAGTTCAATCTTGTTACCGGCAAGTCTCTTTACTTGTTCTATAATACAAGATCCCGTGTCTAACACTTAGTCACATTGCTTGTAAGGCTTATTGTGATGTTGTATTACCAAGTGGGCCCTGAGATACCTCTCCGTCACACGGAGTAACAAATCCCAGTGTTGATCCATGCCAACCCAGCAGACACCCTTGGAGATACCTATAGAGTACCTTTATAGTCACCCAGTTACATTGCAACGTTTGATACAAACAAGGCACTCCTTCGGTGTCTGTGAGTTGCACGATCTCATGGTCATAAGAACATATATTTGAGATGCAGAAAACTGTAACAATAAACTGACACGATCATATGCTACGTTTATAGTTTGGGTCTTGTCCATCCCATCATTATCCTAATGATGTAATCCCATTATCAAATGACATCTCGTGTCAATGGCTAGGAAACCTTTACCATCTTTGATCAACGAGCTAGTCTACTAGAGGCACACTAGGGACATAGTTGTGTCTATGTATCCACACATGCAACATGTTTCCAATGTTGGAAATATGCCCTAGAGGCAATAATAAATAAGTTATTATCATATTTCCTTGGTCATGATAATCGTTTATTATCCATGCTATAATTGTATTGATCGGCGACTTAGATGCATGTGTGGATACATAGACAAAACCATGTCCCTAGTATGCCTCTAATAGACTAGCTCGTTGATCAAAAGATGGTTAAGGTTTCCTAGCCATGGACATGAGATGTCATTTGATAATGGGATCACATCATTAGGAGAATGATTTGATGGACAAGACCTAAACTACAAACGTAGCATATGATCGTGTCAGTTTATTGCTATTGTTTTCCGCATGTCAAGTATATGTTCCTATGACCATGAGATCATGCAACTCACGGATATCGCAGGAGTGCCTTGTGTGTATCAAACATCACAACGTAACTGGGTGACTATAAAGGTGCTCTACATGTATCATCGATGGTGTCTATTGAGTTGGTATGGATCGAGACTGGGATTTGTTACTCCGTGTGACGGAGAGGTATCTCAGGGCCCACTCGGTAATACAACATCACAATGAGCCTTGCAAGCAATGTGACTAATTGTTAGTTGCGGGATCTTGTATTACGGAACAAGTAAAGAGACTTGCCGGTAACGAGGTTGAACTAGGTATGGAGATACCGACGATCGAATCTCGGGCAAGTAACATACCGAAGAACAAAGGGAACGTTATACGGGATTAACTGAATCCTTGACATAGAGGTTCGACCGATAAAGATCTTCGTAGAATATGTAGGAACCAATGTGGACGTCCAGGTCCCGCCACTGGTTATTGACCGTACAGGTGTCTCGGTCATGTTTACATAGTTCTCGAACCCGCAGGGTCTGCACACTTAAGGTTCGGTGACGTTTCAGTAGTGTAGAGTTATGTATGGTGGTGACCGAAGGTTGTTCGGAGTCCCATATGAGATCCCGGACATCACGAGGAGCTCCGAAATGGTCTGGAGGTAAAGATTCATATAAAGGAAGTCCCAATTTGGTCGCCGAAAAAGTTTCGGGCTCATCGGTATTGTACAGGGTGTGTCGGTAGTGTACCGGGAGACCTCCGGGAGGGGTATTTTGACCCCAGAGGGTCCATGGGCTGTGGAGAGTGATAACCAGCCCTTAGTGGTCTGGAAAAACAGCCACACCAAGGCCCATGGCGCAGGAGGAAAGAGTCCTAAAGGAAAAGGTGGAAAACAGGCTAAAAAGGAAGAGTCCTACTCCTACTAGGAGTGGAGGAGGAGTAGGACTCCTCCCCCTCTAGCCGGCCGACTCCTCGGAGGCCTTGGGCTGGCGCCAAGGCTGCCTCTCTCTCCCTCCTTTATATACTGGTGGATTGGGTGCTGTTTAGACACAGTTTACGGCCACGTGCTACCCGTTCCACCGGTGTTCCTCTAGATCGGTTTTCTGCAGTGCTTAGGCGAAGCCCTGCCGGAATTGCTCCACCACCACCATCACCGGAGCGCCATCACGCTGCCGGTGAACTCTCTCTCCTCTCCACCTCCTCTTGCTGGATCAAGACAGCAGAGATCGTCATCAAGTTGCACGTGTGCTGAACGCGGAGCTGCCGTCCGTTCGGCGGTAGATCGGAAGGACCGTGATCGAGATCGTGAGACGGTTCATGATGAGATCGCGGAACAGATCGTGATTGGTTCATGGGACAGATCATGATCAAGATCATGAGACGGATCGTGATGAGATCGCGGGACGGATCGCAATGAGTTCGCGGGACGGATCGTGATTGGATCGCGGGACGGATCATGATGAGATCGTGGGACGCTCGGCGATTTGGATCTCGAAGAAGTTCGACTACACCAACCGCTTTTCTTAACGCTTCCCGCTTAGCAATCTACAAGGGTATGTAGATCCACTCTCCCTCTCGTAGATGCTCATCACCATGGATAGGTTTGCGTGTGCGTAGGAAATTTTTTGTTTCCCATGCGACATTCCCCAACAGTGGTATCAGATCTTGGTTGATGGTTCGATGAGATCTCGAGTAGAACACAAAAGGTTTGTGGGCGTTGATGCTTAGATTGCTTCCTCCCTTGGTCGCATTTTGGTTCAGCAGGATTGTGAGATGAAGCGGCTCGGACCAACATTACTCGTACGCTTACGAGAGACCGGTTCCCTCGACACAACTTGTTGCCTAGATGGCTTGTGGGTGACAGTTTCTCTCACTTTACTTGGATCGGATTCGACAAAGGCAGTCTGTGAGAAGGTTGAAAAGCAACTAGTGTATCACCATTGTGGTTTTTGCGTAGGTGAGAATTGTTCTTGCTAGATACCCGTAGCAGCCACATAAAACATGCAACAACAATTAGAGGACATCTAACTTGTTGTTGCAGGGTATGTTGTGATATGATATGGCCAATTACATGATGTGATATATGTGACGTATGAGATGATCATGTGATGTATAGATTATCACGACTTGGATGTCAATGAGTACGGCAACCGACAGGAGCCATAGGGTTGTCTTTAATTATTGTATGACCTGCGTGTCAATCATTAAGCGCTATGTAATGCTTTACTTTATTGCTAAACGGTAACAATGGTAGTAGAAGCATGCAGGGCGTGACAACCCCGATTGCGACACTTTGATGGAGATCAAGATGATGGAGATCATGGTGTCATGCCGGTGACGATGGAGATCATGTCGGTGCTTTCTAGATGGAGATCAAAAGCACAAGTTCATGGCCATATCATGTCACTTATGATTTGCATGTGATGTTAATCATTTTATGCACCTTGTTTTGCTTAGGTCGACAGTAGCATTATAAGGTGATCCCTCACTTAATTTCAAGATAAATTGTGTTCTCCCCGAGTGTGCAGCGTTGCGAAAGTTCGTCGTGTTGAGACACCACGTGATGATCGGGTGTGATAGACTCTACGTTCACATACAATGGGTGCAAGCCAGATTTGCACGTGCAGAACACTCAGGTTAAACTTGACGAGCCTAGCATGTACAGACATGGCCTCAGAACACAAGAGACCGAAAGGTCGAACATGAGTCATATAGTAGATATGATCAACATAATGATGTTCACCATTGCAGCCACCTCAACTCACCTGATGATCGGACTTGAGTTGGTGAATTTGGATCATGTATCACTCGAATGATTGGAGGGATGTCAATTTGAGTGGGAGTTCTTAAGTAATTTGATTAATTGAACTTATTATCATGAACATAGTCAGTAGTGACTTTGCAAATTATGTTGTAGATTACTAGCTCGCGTTGTAGCTCCCTTGTGTTTTTATATGTTCCTAGAGAAATAGAATTGAAAGATGATGGTAGCAATATTGCGGACCGGGTCCGTGAACTGAGGATTGTCCTCATTACTGCACAGAAGGCTTATGTCCTTAATGCACCGCTCGGTGCGCCAACCCCTCTAACGTCGTCTGTAGATGTTGTGAATATCTGACAGGCATGTTCTGATGACTACTTGATGGTTTAGTGCGTCATGCATTACGGCTTAGAATTGAGGCTCCAAAATGTTTTTAACGTCACGGAACATATGAGATGTTTCTAAGAGCTGAAATTAGGATCTCAGGATCGTGCCCGTGTTGTGAGATATGAGATCTCCAACGAGATTCTTTGCCTGCAAGATGAAAGAGAATAGCTCAATCGTTGAGCATGTACTCAAATTGTCTGGGTGCTACAATCGCTTGAATCAAGTGGGAGATGATCTTCCAGATAAGATAGTGATTGACATAGTTCTCCAAGTCACTGTCTCTAAGTTACTAGAACTTGGTGATGAACTATAAATTGCCAGGGATAGAAATAATGATTCCTGAGCTGTTCGCGATGTTTGACACCGCGAAGGTAGAAATCAAGAAGGAGAGTCAAGTGTTGATGGTTAATCAAACCACTGGTTTCTAGAAGGGCAAGAGCAATGAGGGAAACTTCATGGATAGCAAGTCAGTTGCTGCCCTAGTGAAGTAACCCAAAGTTGAACTCAAACCTGAGACTAAGTGCTTCTATTTTGAGGTGGGCGGTCGCTGAAGCGGAATAACCCTAGATATTTGGTAGATAAGAAGGCTAGCAACATCGACAGAAGTATATTTTGATATACGAGTTATTGATGTGTACCTTGCTAGTACTCCTAGTAGCACCTGGGTATTGGATACCGGTTCGGTTGCTAAATGTTAGTAACTCGAAATAAAAGCTACAGAATAAATGGAGAACTAGCTAAGGGTGAGGTGACGATGTGTGTTGGAAATGTTTCCAAGGTTGATGTGATCAATATCGCACGCTCTCTCTACCTTCGGGATTAGTGACAAACCTAAATAAATGTTATTTGGTGTTTTGAGTTGAGCATGAACATGATTAGATCGTGTTTATTGCAATACGGTTATTCATTTAAGTTAGAGAATAATGGTTATTCTGTTTACATGAATAATACCTTCAATGGTCATGCACCCAGTGAGAATGGTTTGTTGAAATCTTGATCGTAGTAATACACATGTTCATAACATTGAGGTCAAAAGATACAAAGTTAATAATGATAGTACCACATACTTGTGGCACTGCCGCTAAATGACATATTGGTATAAAGCGCATGAAGAAACTCCATGCTGATGGATCTTTGGACTCATTCGATTTCGAATCGGTTGAGACATGCGAACCATGCCTCTTGGGCAAGATGACTAAAGGATGGAGCGGGCAAGTGATTCATTGGAAATGATACATGTTGATGTATGCAATCCAGTGAGTCTTGTAGCGTGCAGTGGATATCGTTATTTTCTTACCTTCATTGATGATTTGAGTAGATATAGTGTATGTTTACTTAATGAAACACAAGTCTGAATCGTTTGAAAGGTTCAAGCAGATTCAGAGTGAAGTTTAAAGATCATCGTGACAAGAAGATAAAGATGTCCACAATGTGATCGTGGAGGTGAATATCTGAGTTACGAGTTTGGCATACAACTTAAGACAATGTGAAAGTTGTTTCACAACTAAACGCCACCTGGAACACCATAGTGTGATAGTGTGTCCGAACATCATAGTCATGCTCTATTGGATATGGTGCATGCTATGATGTCTCCTATCATTTTACTACTATAATTTGGGGTTATGCATTAGAGACAACTACATTCACTTTAAATAGGGCACCATCTAAATATGTTGAGATGACACCGTGTGAATTATGGTTTGATAGAAACCTAAGATGTCATTTCATAATGTTTGGGTCTGCGACGCTTGTGTGGATAATGTTTTCACCTAATGAGGTCGAACCCAAGGCAGACAAATGCATCTTCATAGAATACCCTAAGATCTGTTGGGTGAACCTTCTGTCTCAGATCCAAGTGCAAAGTGTTTGTTGCTGAAACGGATCCTTTCTCGAGGAAATGTTTCTCTCGAAAGAATTGAGTGGGAGAAAGATAGAACTTGATGAGGTTGTTAAACCTTGTTCAACCAAAGAGTAGCGCAGCGCAGAAAGATGTTTCTGTGAAGCCTACGTTAGTTGAAGAGGAAGTTAATGATGATGATCATGAAGCTTCAGGATCAAGTTACTATCGAACTTCGTAGCTCGACAAGGATGTGTACTGCTGCTAAGCGGTCGAGCTATGGAGAAGCGATGATGGGCCCGGATTCCAACAAATGGTTGGAGGCCATGAAATCCGAGATAGGAACTGTTGGCGATATAACCCCGTGATATAACCCGGCTGGAAGGTTCCGGTTGATAGCCTTTGCTACGAGCTAGCCCACAAGGGCATGTGTCGGTTGGAGGCCCAAGATGATTGGCGGCTCCTGGAGTGGGCCGAACGATAGAGACCCGGATGTGCAAGACCTTCCAAAGGATGACTTGGCTAGTAAGATAGAGATAGGTTCGAAGATGTAATCATGATCCGGTTGTGTAATTGTACGATCCGACGGCTCTGACCTCTCATATAAAGGCAGAGCCGGGGTGACTTAGAGAGAGAGGTAATCGAAAACTAGCGCAAGCTTCTAGCTCCTTGTAATCTATACATCAAGAAATAACAACACAAGAAGGACGTAGGCTTTTACCTCGACTTGAGGGGCCGAACCTGGGTAAACTCGTGTCCTTTGTCTCGACTAACCCCTTTGAGTCCACCACCATAGCGATGGCTCCGAACTCAAGTCTGGTAACCCGGACATCTGCCGTGCCAAACCCACGACAGGATCCATGTACGTTCCAGAGCTTGAAGGATACGTAGTTGGGAGGATGAGCACGAGTCGCCGCGGCCGGCTCTACATCGACGATGTCGGCTAGGGGCTTGATGTTGCTTCTGTGGAATATGGTTTTAGGGTTCCATTCGGCAAGATCCAAGTGTTCATCGGAAGGATCGATGGATCTACACCCGGGCCGGACGTCTGCACCGACATCGTTGAGCCGGCTCGGCGTCTTTGGCCCGCGCGTAAGATAGGCCCTGCCCGTGTTAATCCGGTTTAGAAGCATGTCTTCGTGAGCTTTACTCAAGGTATGGATCTGGAAGCATCCGGGGCTCAAGGGACTCTCGTGTTTACTGACGATGAGTCATCGAGTGGTGAAACAGAATCTGTCTATTAGCTCAGCAACGGCGGCCTTGGGGGCTACGGTGGCACTTGTCCCGGGTCAGAGCATGACGAGTCAGGCGAGCCGGAGCAGCCGTCTCACGCAGCAGTATTCATGGCAGGGCCAAGGGCGGCCGGGTTGGGAGCTAACCCTCCTCAGCCGCCGGCTCAGGGCCTTGTGGAGTTGATGGATGAGCTTGAGGCTTTTTTGGCAATAGAGGTCACACCAAAGAATTAGGCGGCTCGCAATGCAGAGATCGCAAGGATCAAGGGCCGGATGGACGAAGAGTGTCAGAGGATAACTGATCTGAACGCCCGGATGGAGGCAGAGGCAGCGCAACTCAAGGCTGACGCCCTCCGTTTGGGGCTGCAACAGGTTTCAACGGCGGCTGTACACCACAGAAGGCATCAATCTCGTCTGCTGGAGCGCTACGAGGCGAGGAATCTCTTTAACACCCCCGGCTCTCAGAGAGCAGCAGCTGCCCCTGAGGAAGGGCGAGCAGCGGTTCACATAGCCCCACCCGGAGGGTTTACGACACCGGCGGGTCATTATTCTAACCCAGCCGAAAACATGGTAGCGGCAGCTGCCCAGCTTGGAACGATCCCTATCCCAGATGAAGCAACTTTTGCGGAGGAGGTGAGGAACGCTAGCGGGTATTTACAGACGGCCGTGGCTCAACAAGAGAAATATACTCACAGCCGGAGCCGGATCCACTCCACCCCTCTCCATAGTCGAAGTTTCAGCCAGCGCTATGAGTCGCCGGCGGTTTCCAGCAGTGGTCCGCATCATGGGATAGAAGGAGGACGCATAGCACTAGATGCGCAGGCCTTGGCAGACCGGACGAGAAACAGGCGAGAACAAGAGACGGCAATGGTTCCTCCGGGTCTCGGGCCCTTAGTGTTGACAGAGGCCGGGGCGGCTAGTAGCGCTTGAGCCATGGGAGTTCCATGCTTAACTCTGACTCTACGGAGTGAAAGGTTGCCTAAAGATTTTAAGGGGCCCCGAAAGGTGCCTAACTACACGGTGGATCTCCCTCCCGAGGCTTGGGTTGAGAGCTATGAGCTAGCTATGGAGATGCTAGACGTCAGTGAACCTGTTTTTGCAAAATATTTTATCATGATGCTCGAAGCCTGGCTCGCACATGGTTAAAGGGTTTGCCACCCAACACTATAAGTTCTTGGGCTGAATTGATGGCAAAGTTCATAAAGAATTTCCAAGGGACTTGTAGGCAGCCTATGACTATTGTAGATTTGGATCACTGTGTACAGCAGGAAAATGAGTCGGCTCATCATTGGGTTCAGCGGGTGTCGACCATTATTCACTCATCCGAACATATCACAACGGCTCAAGCGGTGCTCATTCTGGAGAAGAATTGTCATTTTGTTCCACTGAAGCAGAAGCTTGGCCGGCTCAAACGCATGTGCCAAGATATGGGAGAGTTCATGACGGCTCTAACGAAGTATGCCGACTTAGACACCACCAAAGATCCGGGTTCGGATGAGGAGAAATCAAATCAAGGAAATAAGAAAAATCAAGGCAAGAACTTTGGGAACAATGGGAATCAGAACAGACAGAACAACACTAGTGGCGGGTCAGAGCTGGTAGCGAATGCTAACACCGGACCGAATGTTCCTAACGGGAACGGGCGTTACAAGCCGTACCAGCATGATAACAGGCCCCCTTTCAATTTGGAAGCAGTGCTTAGGAAGCCCTCTCCGGAGCATAGCACACCTGAGAAACCGTCCACACATGCGTGGGGCGACTGTTTTATTATGCAGATATTTAAGAATCAACACTTTCAACCACCTCATAACCAGGGCGGTGGGCCGCCTGGCGGCTCAGGCCACGGCGGGTTAGGTGCCGGGTTTGGTGCCGGCGGCTCAGGAGCAGGTCATCCGGGTCATAATAATCAGCAGCACCAACAGCATCCTGGCAATAATAATCATAATAATCAGCAGCAGCAGCACAATCAGTCTGGGTTCCAGAGTAACCCAAAGCGGCTCAGTTTAGGACAGTATCACGTGTTCACGACTGGTAACAGCCAGCGAGATGACAAACTACGGAAGCGAGCAGTTAATACGGTCGAGCCGGCTCTCCCACGATACCTGCCGTGGTCAGAGTATGAGATAACGTGGAGCAGGCAAGATCACCCGCAGCGGGTGGATGACTCGGGACGGCTAGCTCTGGTCGTGGCCCCTCAGATACACGGATATGGAGTAAATAAAGTGCTCATGGATGGAGGTAGCAGTATCAACATCTTATATTATGACACTTTCCGGCGGATGAAGCTGTTAGACAAGGATCTTAAAACTTCATCTACTGTGTTTCATGGTGTGGTGCCTGGTAAGTTGGCATATCCAGTAGGTAAAATCTCTTTGGAGGTGGCTTTCGGCGATGAGTATAATTACAGGGTGGAGACCTTGTGGTTTGAGGTGGTCAAGATCAAGAGCCCTTATAACGCATTGTTCAGGCGGCCGGCTTATGCCAAGTTCATGGCTAGGCCTTGTTATGTCTATCTGCAGCTCAAGATGCCCAGCTTAAATGGCACGATTACGGTTCATGGCAATCGGAAGACGGCTATTGAGTGCGAGGAAGGTGACGCGGCTTATGCTGAGGCTAGCTGTGCACAGGAGGAGCTGAAATTTTGTAAAGAGAACGTTGACCTGGAGGACATGACTCCGTTGAAAAAGCCAAACACGGAAACAGATCCGCCTCTCAAGTTTTCAGTGGATGATACTAAAGCAGTGGACTTTACTCCTGGCGACTCATCCAAACAGTTTATCATCAGGGCTCACATGGATCCCAAATAGGAAAGCGCGCTCATCGAATTCATCCGTGAGAATCGGGACATCTACGCATGGAAACCTTCTGACATGTCGGGTGTACCGAGAGAGTTTGCTGAGCACAATCTTAATGTGAATCCAAAGTTCAAACCGATCGAGCAGTTTCTGCGGCATTTCAATGAGGAGAGGCGGAAAGCTATTGGGGAAGAGGTTGCCCGGCTCTTGGCCGCTGGCTTTATAGTCGAAGTTTTTCACCCGGAGTGGTTGGCTAATCCAGTGTTGGTGCTTAAAAAGAATGGTACTTGGCGTATGTGCATAGATTACACAGATCTCAACAAGGCTTGTCCAGCTGATCCCTTTGCACTTCCTCGCATCGATCAGATCATTGATGCAACAGCCGGTTGTGAGAATTTGTGCTTTTTGGATGCTTACTCCGGGTATCATCAGATCAAAATGTCAGTCAAGGACCAGGAGAAGACATCGTTTATCACACCTTCTGGGGCGTTCTGCTACGTCTCCATGCCTTTTGGGCTCAAGAGTGCCCAGGCGACTTATCAGCGGTGTGTGCAGAACTGTCTCCACAGTCAGATTGGTCGTAATGTTCATGCCTACGTGGATGACATAGTGGTGAAGTCCAGGAAGAAAGAGACCCTCTTGGACGACCTTAAGGAAACTTTTGACAATCTCCGGGTTTACAAAATGATGCTTAACTCGGCAAAGTGTGTTTTTGGTGTTCCTGCAGGAAATCTTCTAGGATTCTTGGTTTCTGAGCGTGGCATCGAGGCTAACCCAGATAAAATCAAGGCTATTACTTCTCTACGGGAGCCGACGTGCATCAATGATGTTCAGCGTAATGCAGGCCGGATCGCGGCGCTGAGCCGGTTCATAAGCCGGCTTAGGGATAAAGCCATCCCCTTATATCAGATGATGAAAAAGACGGACGAGTTTAAGTGGAGCAAGGCAGCCGCAGAGGCGCTGGAAGCTCTTAAGAAGCAATTGACTGAGCCGCCAGTGTTGGCCGCTCCGGCTGAGAAAGAGCCGCTACTCTTATATGTAGCAGCTAATAGCCGGGCGATCAGTGTGGCGATTGTGGTTGAACGCAAGGAGGCAGGGAAAGAATACCCCGTTCAAAGGCCTGTCTACTACATCAGTGAGGTCTTGGCTGAGTCCAAGGAGCGATATCCGCATTGGCAGAAGCTTGTATACGGGGTCTTTATGGCTAATCGTAAGTTGAAACACTACTTTTTGGGCCATCCAATAACGGTGATAAGCTCTGCCCCATTGGGAGATATTATTCAGAACAGAGAGGCTACAGGGCAGATTGCTAAGTGGGCTTTGGATTTGGGACCTTTCAACGTCAGTTACACTCCTGGTACAGCAATTAAATCTCAAGCCTTGGTGGATTTCATAAATGATTGGACAGAGTGCCAGGCGCCTGAAGAGAAGCCAGATAACACATACTGGACTATACATTTTGACGGGTCTAAACAGCTTGAGGGGTCTGGTGCTGGTGTGGTTCTCACCTCTCCCAAAGGTGACAAATTTTGTTATGTGCTCCGGTTGATGTTCCCCTATACTAATAATGCTGCTGAGTATGAAGCCTTTCTCCATGGTTTGAGAGTTGCTAAGGAGATTAATTTGAGCCGGGTTAGATGCCTGGGCGACTCAGATCTTGTGGCTCAGCAAGTTTCAGGTACTTGGGATTCTAAAGACCCACGAATGGCGGTTTATCGACAGGCGGTTGATATTGTTGCAGGTCATTTCAAAGGGTATCAGGTGGATCATATTGATCGTCGACGGACCGAGGCGGCTGATGCATTATCACGACTCGGGTCTCAGCGTAAGCCAGTGCCGCCTAATGTTTTTCTTGACGTGTTATATCATCCGACTATCAAGATGCCTTCTGAGGAGGATCTAGCAATTCCTGACCCGGAGGCGGCTCTAGTGGCGGCTTTACATGTCATTCCAGATTGGACTACTCCTTATTTAGCATTCTTGACACGCGGCGAGTTGCCGCATGATGAGTGCCGGGCTCGGGAGATCGTGCGCCGCTCCAAGTCCATGACAATTATCAATGGCGAGTTACACAAATGCAGTGTGACTGGTGCTTTCCAACGATGTGTATCACCAGAGGAGGGCCAGCAGATCTTAAACTAAATTCATGCTGGCGACTGTGGGCATCATGCCGGGTCGCGATGTTTAGTGGCCAAGGCTTTTTGACATGGTTTCTTCTGGTTGACGGCTCATAAGGACGCAGAGGACCATATCCGTAAGTGTGATGCTTGTCAGAAATTTGGCCGACGTGCTCATGTTCCAGCTCAAGAGTTGCGGATGATACCTGTTACCTGGTCGTTTGCGGTCTGGGGGCTTGATATGGTAGGACCTTTCAAGAGGTCCAAAGATAAGAAAACGCACCTCTTGGTGGCGGTTGATAAGTTTACCAAGTGGGTGGAGGCTGAGCCAGTAAGAAAATGTGATGCGGCTACCGCGGTCGAGTTTGTCAAGTCACTGATCTATCGTTTTGGCTATCCTCACGGTATTATCACTGACAATGGTACAAATTTATCTAAGGGTGCTATGAAGGCGTTCTGTGAGAAAGAGCATATCCGGCTTGATGTTTCAGTCGTGGCACATCCACAGTCTAATGGCCAGGGCGAGCGGGCTAATCCGGAAATCCTGCAAGGGGTTAAACCTCGACTCATGGTCCCTTTGCAACGAACGCCCAGGTGTTGGGTTGATGAATTGCCTTCCGTCTTATGGAGCATCCGGACTACACCTAACAGGTCTACAGGTTTTACACCCTTTTTCATGGTCTACGGAGCTGAGGCGGTTCTACCCAGTGACATCCGGCACGATTCACCAAGGGTGGCGGCTTATGTTGAGACGGACAATGAGCTGACACGTCAAGATGCATTGGATGCCTTGGATGAAGCACGAGAGTTAGCAGCGGCCAGTTCAGCAATTTACCAGCAAGACCTGCGCCGCTATCATAGCCGTAGGATGAAGACCCGGACGTTCCAGGAAGGTGACCTGGTGCTCCGGCTTATTCAAGACCAAACTGGGATGCATAAACTCTCTCCGCCTTGGGAAGGGCCCTTTATGGTCAGCAGAAACCTCAACAATGGGTCATACTATCTCATTGATGTTCGTGATGAATCGGACACGGCGGGTCAGGAGACTTTGAAGCTGTGGAACGTGGCACATTTGCGGCCATATTTCACTTAAGAGATGATGCAGATCCGTTATCATTGGACATACCATATTATTATAGAGTCGTACTACTACCAAAGACTAGAGCTCCGGCTCTTATCTGTATCTTTATGATGTAAGGATGAAATTCTTCAATACCAGCAAATTTGTGGTGCGTGCGGTTCTATGACCCGTCAAGTTCTTGCCGGTTAATCTCTTTCTGAGACCCTGAACCGGCTAAAGTGCCAAGTTCAATTTATTCCAGTCAATCTCGTTTTAGAGACCCTGAGCCGGTTCACATAGCTGACGGCCAATCTCGCTTTCGAAACCCTGAACTGTTGTTATTCTTACCAGTCAATCTCGCTTTAGAGACCCTGAGCCGGCTCACACAGTTGACGGCCAATCTCGCTTTAGAGACCCTGAACTGTTGTAAGTTAAATAATCAAGCTCTTATCAGTCAATCTCGCCTTAGAGACCCTGAGCCGGCTCACATAGTTGACGGCCAATCTCGCTTTAGAGACCCTGAACTAGTATGATGCATAGTTTGAGTACATTAAGCGTTGTTGCTGATGGAGGCTTCTTACCTTTGGTATAGCTTAAAAAATTCCCCTAAGGCAGCAGCGTGTACGTCAAATTCCAGTTGTTTATCAACTACGGCCATCGAAGGGGGCTTCTTACCGACGGGTATCGCTTATCTCACCCTAATGGTCGGCTTTATGCCACTTCCGATTACTTATTAACCGCGGTTGTCGAAGGGGGCTTCTTACCGACGGGTTCGCTTATCTCACCCTAACAACCGGCGTTTACGCCAAAAATAGTTGCGGAAGGAGGCTTCTTGCCCTTGGGTATAGCTTACATAAACCCTTCACGCAGCCGGCTAGTACAATTACTAGTCGCGGCTGTCGAATGGATGCTTCTTGCCATAAGGTATAGCTTACATAATACCATCGGCAGCCGACCCTATTCAATATTAGCTGATTTGAGGAGGTTTCCTACCGTCATGGTATAGCTTACATCACCCCTCATACAGCCGGCTGTAGGCCGCTTTAAAAAAAAGTTCTCAGCAGTCGTCATTGATACATAGAGGCTTCCTACCGTCAGGTATAGCTTACTTTATCCTATGGCAACCGACTTTTCCATGACCCTTTATCATAAGAGAAGGAGTCATAGTCCTCTAGCTGATGGAGTAAATTTCCCGGCTCTAGTGAGTCCGGGTGACGGACACACGCTTCAGAAAGGCTATGTGTTGGTTTATCAACAGTGGCGTTCTATTCATGGAAGCTGATTGCCAATAGAGGTACTATCCGGCTCTAGATGAGCTTTGACGATATACAAAGTATCTCACATAAATCGGTGGCAAGCTTATTAAAACTGGAAGTAAAGAGCTAAGAAAGAACACAAGCATTATAAAGCAAAACAGCCGGCGAATGCATTTCAAATATTACAGGGTTGTTACAAAGACGTTCTCATAAGGAATGGACGATGTTTCTGATAAAGTTTTTAACATGCCATGGGCGGGTAATTACAAGAGCCGACACTTGCTCTAATTGTTACAAAGATTGTTCACTCGGCTGGCTTATCCTTCTCTGGGTCTTCTGCGGATCGGATCTGAAGATTGTCATGTTCCCAGTTGTAGTTAGACATGGCATCAAATGACCCTTCAAAGAAAGGCACGACGTTGAGCTCACCAGGAAAGAGGTCTTTGCTTCGGGCGGGTATTAAATCTTGACACTCGTAAAGAGGCCCGGGCATCCGCTTATCTTCCTGGTCGTAGGCGGCTTGATAGTTCTTTAGTTCGTCCTCTGCCTCATCAGCCATTAGAGACGCCAGATGGCGAGAGGCCTTGACGACTCTATAGTAATCTTCGTCAGCGAATTCTGAGTTGTCCACCTTCTTCGATGGATACCCGCCCATCATCTCTTCTGCTGTGAGATCCGGCGCGAAGGCCATGGCCCGGCTCAAGCCCGCGACCGCTCTAGCATGAAACGCCGACTTCTTCATCTCTTGGACTTGTTTTGGAACTGTCGAGAACAGCTCCAACATCCCTTTCAGGGCCTTGGGGATTTTATCCCTGTAGTGCACGCTTTTTATGGTGAACATTGCACCGCAGTACAATTGTTCTGTGAAGGTGTATATTGCCTTCAGCGCCAGAATGCTATCATCGGCAAGCTGCCGGCTCAAAGGTCCTACATGAGCCGGAAGACACATGTCAGTCGTCAGTTATCAAATCAAAGACGTTAAAATGAGGAGTGCAGGAAAAATTTACTTACCAAATAGGGTGGCAGACATCTTAGAGATGTGCCGTTTGAGCCCTTGAAGCTCCTTCACAACGGCGATGAGCCGCTGATCGGCGTCATCTGCCCGTTTGGTTAGCGCAACTTTCTCCGACTCAACTGCTTCTTTTACAGTTGTTAGGTCGGTAGTGAGTTTGGCCACTTCTTTGGTTAAGAGCCGGCATTTTTCGTCAGCAAAACCCCGAGCTTCCTGTTGAGTTACTAAATTGGTCTTGAGATTAGCCAGCTCGGAGCTGGCGGCATTCAGAGCGTCCTGTGTACATCAAAGGTGAAGTAAAGGTTATTACAGCAGCAAGAGTATTCATAAGCATACGGGATCACAAATCAAATTTCTACAAGTCTCAAACAGATTGCAAGCAATATATTTGACACTTGGGGGCTAATGTATATTTGCTCTGTTAGCCTCTACAATTCCGGCTCATCTTCCTAGAAATTGACCCGGAACTTAGGGGCTACACATTGGCTCTTTTCTAAAAAACTCAAAAGTCCCGACTCAAATAAATTTGAGCCGGCCCTTGGGGGCTACACTACGCTTCGGATCAGACTATGGAAGTTCCGACTCAAACAAATTTGAGCCGACCCTTGGGGGTTACACTATGATTCTTTTCTAAATCTCAAAAGTTCCGACTCAAATAAATTTGAGCTGGCCCTTGGGGGCTAAGGTTGGCAGTGTACAAATATTGCATGATTTCAAAGCAAGAGTATTTTTTCTACATAACCTCCAAAAGAAGACCCGAATTCAAGTCTATATCAGATTTAATCCGGCCCTTGGGGGCTGGGGAAGGTTATGGCCAAGGAAAGTAGCATACCTCATATTTTTTCTTCATCATGCTGACCAGCCGGAGTTCCAAGTCTCGGCTGGTGTTGACTCAGTTCATGTAGCTAGAGTGGACTTCTTCGGCTGACATTTTGTCATACGACGTGTCAAATTGAAGCTTCTACGAAGCTTCGGACGGCTCTGGATGCCGGGTCAAGACATGTGCTGGTGAAGGTTCCTTATGGGCAGACCCGGTGATGATAACGTCCGAAGTTGCAGGGGTCCTGATGGGCATAACCGGTTTTGAAGGAGCAGCAGGGGAGGGTTACATGATGACATCTTCTGCGGCCGGCTCAGTAGAGGCAGCCGTTAGAGTTTCCTCTTCCGCTGGAGTCTCCTCCGGCTGTTCAATGTCCGGTTGAGCCGGAGCCGGCTGTTCAGGTTCCTGATTATCAATAACAGGGCTGGAGGGAGGCTGATGAGTCTGGCGGCGTTTCGCCTGAGCACTGTAAAGTAAAGGGTTAGCGCTTAAAAGGAAATTGATATTTCGTCAAAGATACCTGGATGTTCTAAATGCTTACAGAGGATTGATCTTCGGTGGAGGGATTACTGATGCTGAAGAGTCGCCCGATGAGGGTGTCTTCTGAAAAAGCAAAGACAGGGAAATTATAAGATTCTTGGATATGAAAAGAAACAAAAAGAGAAGTACGAGGACTAACCTGTGCAGGTTGTTTCTTACGAGCCGACGAGTCTGGCAATCCAGACGCAAGCTCTGTAGAGCCGGCGCTCCGGGTCTGACGCCGCTCATCTTGCTGTTGCTTTTTTGAAAGGAAATCAGGAGCCATATGAGCAAGAGGATGGGATAGAGGAAATTTTCTAACAACCCGCCGCGGCTTTCGGAAGAAATATTCTGAGTCCGAGTACAAGCATGTTACCTCAGGAACGTTGGCGTGACTTGTTTCTACTTCGTCCTGTGAGACACGGAAAAACATTATTAAAAGAGCCGGCAAGGTAAAAAGTTAAGTAAGAAAAATTGAAAGGTCTTTCTTCCGACTCTGAAGAAGCAGGGGGCTCGAACCAATTTTCCTGAGGAGCCACTTTCTTTTGCTTCTTGGCGGCGACTTTCGTTTTGGTTACCTTCGGAGGAGGAACGTATTCCTTCTTCCAGAAGTCAGAATCAGCCTATACAAATTAAGTCAGAGGAAGGGTATCAAACTTTGAAAAGGAGTATGAAAAACGTACAACAGACCAAGGAAAGATAAAGCACTTACAAGAGGTGTCGGGTTGGCCGCGCAGAAGGGTGCTATCCCGATGGCACGGCATGAGCCGGAGGTTTCGTGCACCAGACTCCGGACGGTCATACAGATGTCGTCTTCAGTGAAAGAGGTGGCGCTGAACCATAGCTCACTGTCGTACTGCCCCGGGTATGTGCACATGAGCCAGTCCCGGCGGCTCAGAGGCATGATCCGCCACTCCACCCAGCAGAGGATAAGGTCTATTCCGATGAGGCCGTTGGCCAGGAGAGCCTTCACTCTCACGTGGGGACCTTCGTATTTGGCACGATCGGCAGCTGAGAGCCGGTCGGGCAATGAGGTGTCGGTTGCGAGCCGGGAAGAACGGTAACCCTGCAGACGGCGCTCTGACTCAGGGGACGTGTCCTTGAAGTAGAACCATGTCTTGTTCCAGTCCTTCGGGTGACTAGGCATAGCCGGAAAGGTGATACCCCTCCGGCGCTGGATGGTAATTCCTCCAAGTTCTAAGCTTGGTCCGCCTTTGCATTCGGTCTGGCGATTGGCATAGAAGAATTCTCTGAAGAACCCGACTGATGGTCTTGATTGGAGATATGCCTCGCACAGGACTTGGAAGTGATAGATATTTGAGATGGAGTTTGGTGCCAGGTCCTGGGGATGCAACTTATACAGGTGCAAGATGTCACGGAAGAACTTTGATCCGGGTGGCACGAATCCTCGCTCTATGTGATTCGCAAACACTATGACGTCTCCTTTCTTCGGAGCAGGGCGGGTCTCACCAGTCGGAACTCGCCAACCGATCACTTCCTTTGGAGGAAGAGTGCCAGCGGCTACCAACTCAGAAAGGTATTCCTCGGTTATGCAGGAACCGACCCAGTTGCAGGAATTAGTGGCGCGTGTCATCCTGGCGGCTTAAAAGTACTGTACAAGAAGAAAAATGGCGACTAAATAACAAAGGCAGATAGCAATAGCGGCTTACAAATTACAGGGTTCTAAAGATCAAAGGCTCTAAAAGGTCCGGCTGATAAAGAGCCGGAGGGAATCTAGCGGCTTACTATCATCATGAGAGCCGGAAGTCATCAAGACCCGGACAAAAAGGTTTCACAAAACATTGCAAAGATTTTGGATCTACCGAAGCTAAAAAACAAAGTTATACGGCGACCTAGTCGAAGAACGTCAAGAAATGGAAAATGGCCTACGGCCCTAACCAGCCGTGCATTGCGCACGAGCGAGCCACGAGCGGGGGCGGCGGAGATAACGCGACCTAAAGGGACGCGAGGTCGGGCCCGAGACTTGGCCGTGCAGCCGTGCCGGCGAAAGAAATGCACGGCGGAGGTCCGACCGGCGAAACCCTACCTGCTACTGGACTCTATGCTACGGGAGGAGGACTTACCGATGGCGGAGACGACGGCGGGAGCGATTCTGATGCGAACAGGGTGATGCAGCAGCCTGAGTTGACGCAGCACGGACGACGGCGCCGGAGCGGGGCGTCGGGCGAGCTCGGGCGGGAGACGAGCGGCAGAAGGAAGGAGAAGGGGTGCACGAGCGGGAATGTATTCATTTGACCTATGCGGGTCCTATTTAACAGGGAGACGGTGCGGATTCCCAGGCGTCGACACCGGTCTTGCCGAAACGGACGCCTCGATCTTCAAAGAACGGTTAAATGCGAAAGATTTGATACGTCAGCGTATCTGTGACGTCACGCCGGGTCATCCCATGGCGACTCTCAGACAGGTATAAGAGACGGATGAAATGAGCTGGCTCACTTCAGCCTGGGGCCTAATGTTGGGGATATAACCCAGTGATATGACCCGACTGGAAGGTTCCGGTTGATAGCCTTTGCTACGAGCCGGCCCACAAGGGCGTGTGTCGGTTGGAGGTCCAAGATGATTGGCGGCTCCTGGAGTGGGCCGGACGACACAGACCCGGATGTGCAAGACCTTCCAAAGGATGACTTGGCTAGTAAGGTAGAGATAGGTTCGGAGATGTAATCATGATCCGGTTGTGTAATTGTACAACCCGACGGCTCTAACCTCTCATATAAAGGCCGAGCCGGGGCGACTTAGAGAGAGAGGTAATCGAAAACTAGGGCAAGCTTCTAGCTCCTTGTCATCGATACATCAAGCAATAACAACACAAGCAGGACGTAGGCTTTTACCTCGACTTGAGGGGCCGAACCTGGGTAAACTCGTGTCCTTTGTCTCGACTAACCCCTTTGAGTCCACCACCATAGCGATGGCTCCGAACTCAAGTCTGGTAACCCGGACATCTGCCGTGCCAAACCCACGATAGGATCCATGTATGAAAACCAAGTATAGACTTTGGTAGACTTGCTCGTTGGACAGCAAGTCGTTGAGTACAAATGGATCTTTAAAATGAATACAGACGCTGATGGTAAATGTCACCATTTGTAAAGCTTGACTTGTTGCAAAGAAGTTTGTGACAAGTTCAAAGGAGTTGACTGCGATGAGACTTTCTCACTCGTAGCGGTGCTAAAGTGTGTTGGAATTATGTTAGCAGTTGCTGCATTTTTCAATTATGAAATCTGGCAGATGGATGTCAAAACATCGTTTCCTTAACGGTTTAATTGAGGAAAGGTTGTATGCGATCCCGGACATAAGGTTCGGTGACGTTTTGGTACTGTAGAGTTATGTTTGGTGGTGACCGAAGGTTGTTTGGAGTCCCGGATGAGATCCCGGACATCACGAGGAGCTCCGGAATGGTCCGGAGGTAAAGATTCATATAAAGGAAGTCCCAATTTGGTCGCCGGAAAAGTTTCGGGCTCATCGGTAGTGTACCGGGAGTGTCGGTAGTGTACCAGGAGACCTCCGGGAGGGGTATTTCGACCCCAGAGGGTCCATGGGCTGTGGAGAGTGATAACCAGCCCTTAGTGGGCTGGAGAAACAGCCACACCAAGGCCCATGGTGCAGGAGGCAAGAGTCCTAAAGGAAAAGATGGAAAAAAAGGCTAAAAAGGAAGAGTCCTACTCCTACTAGGAGTGGAGGAGGAGTAGGACTCCTCCCCCTCTAGCCGGCCGACTCCTAGGAGGCCTTGGGTTGGCGCCAAGGCTGCCTCTCCCTCCCTCCTTTATATACTAGTGGATTGGGTGCTGTTTAGACATAGTTTACGGCCACGTGCTACCCGTTCCACTGGTGTTCCTCTAGATCGGTTTTCTGTAGTGCTTAGGCGAAGCCCTGCCAGAATTGCTCCACCACCACCATCACCGGAGCGCCGTCATGCTGCCGGTGAACTCTCTCTCCTCTCCACCTCCTCTTGCTGGATCAAGATGGCGGAGATCGTTATCAAGCTGCACGTGTGCTAAACGCGGAGGTACCGTCCGTTCGGCGCTAGATCGGAAGGACCGTGATCGAGATCACGAGACGGTTCGTGATGAGATCGCGGAACAAATCGTGATGAGTTCGCGGGATAGATCGTGATCAAGATCGTGAGACGGATCGTGATGAGATCGCGGGACGGATCGCAATGAGTTCGTGAGACGGATCGTGATTGGATCGCGGGATGTATCGTGATGAGATCGCGGGACGCTCAGCGATTTGGATCGCGAAGAAGTTTGACTACACCAACCGCGTTTCTTAACTCTTCCCGCTTAGCGATCTACAAGGGTACATAGATCCACTCTCCCTCTCATAGATGCTCATCACCATGGATAGGTTTGCGCGTGCATAGGAAATTTTATGTTTCCCATGCGACGTTCCCCAACATCCAATCAATACAATTATAGCATGGATAATAAGCAATTATCATGAACAAGGAAATATAATAATAACTATTTTATTATTGCCTCTTGGGCATATTGACAACAGTCTCCCACTTGCACTAGAGTCAATAATCTAGCTCACATCACTATGTGATTTACATTGTAATGAATCGAACACCCATACAGTTCTGGTGTTGATCATGTTTAGCCCTTGGAAGAGGTTTAGTCAACGGGTCTGCAGCATTCAGATCCGTGTGCACTTTGCAAATATTTATGTACTCCTCCTTGATGTACTCAAGGATGGAATTGAAGCGTCGCTTTATGTGTCTGGTCCTCTTGTGAAACATTGGTTCCTTGGCCACTGCAATGGCACCAGTGTTATCACAGAACAGATCCACTGGGTTTAGTGCACCAGGCACTACTCCAAGATCTGTCGTGAACTCCGTCATCCAGACACCTTCCTTCACTGCCTCAAAGGCTGCGATATACTCCGCTTCGCATGTAGAATCGGCTACCACGCTCTGCTTGGAACTGCACCAGCTTACCGCACCCCCATTAAGAATAAATACGTATCCGGTTTGCGACTTAGAGTCATCCGGATCAGTGTCAAAGCTTGCATCAACGTAACCCTTTACGACGAGCTCTTTATCACCTCCATAAAAGAGAAACATTTCCTTAGTCCTTTTCAGGTACTTAAGGATATTCTTGACCGCTATCCAGTGCTCCACTCCAGGATTACCTTGAAACCTTCGGGCCATACTTATGGCAAGGCTGACATCGGGTCTTGTGCACAGCATTGCATACATGATAGAGCCTATGGCTGAAGCATAGGGGATGACACTCATCGTCTCTCTATCTTTTGCAGTCATCGGGCATTGAGTCTTACTCAACTTCATACCTTGTAACACAGGCAAGAACCCCTTCTTCGACTGATCCATTTTAAACTTCTTCAAAACTTTACCAAAGTACATGCTCTGTGAAAGTCCTATTAAGCGTCTCGATCTATCTCTATAGATCTTAATGCCTAATATGAAAGCAGCTTCTCCCATGTCCTTCATTGAAAAACTCTTGTTCAAATATTCCTTCATGCTTTCCAGCATTTCTATATTGTTTTTCCAATTAACAATATGTCATCCACATATAATATTAGAAATGCTATAGAGCTCCCACTCACTTTCTTGTAAATACAAGCTTCCCCGTAAACTTGTATAAACCCGAACGCTTTGATCACCTCATCAAAATGCAGATTCCAACTCCGAGATGCTTGCACCAGTCCATAAATGGATCGCTGGAGTTTGCAAACTTTGTCAGCATTCTCAGGATCGACAAAACCTTCTGGTTGTATCATATACAACTCTTCCTTACGAAAACCATTAAGGAACGTTGTTTTGACATCCATCTGCCAAATTTCATAGTCAAAATATGCAGCTATTGCCAGGATGATTCTGACGGACTTAAGCATCGCTACGGGTGAGAAGGTCTCATCGTAGTCAACTCCTTGAACTTGTGAAAAACCCTTTGCCACAAGTAGAGCTTTATAGACGGTGACATTACCGTCCGCGTCCGTCTTCCTCTTAAAGATCCTTGTTCTGAATGGCCTTTCGCCCTTCAGGTAATACTTCGAAAGTCCATACTTTGTTTTCATACATGGATCCCATCTCAGATTTCATGTCCTCTAACCATTTCTCGGAATCCGGGCCCATCATCGCTTCTCCATAGCTCGTAGGGTCATCGTTGTCTAACAACATGACCTCCAAGACAGGGTTGTCATACCACTCAGGAGCAGTACGCGCCCTTGTCGACCTACGAGGTTCAATAGTAACTTGATCCGAAGTTTCACAATCATCATCATGAACTTCCTCCTCAACTATTAGGCTCCACAGAAACATCTTTCTGCGCTGCGCTACTTTCAATAACCTCATCAAGTTCTATTTTCCTCCCACTCAATTCTTTCGAGAGAAACTCTTTCTCTAGAAATGTTCCGTTCTTTGCGACAAATGCTTTGCCTTCAGATCTGAGATAGAAGGTATACCCAACTGTCTCTTTTGGGTATCCTATGAAGACACATTTCTCCGCTTTGGGTTCCAGCTTTTCCGGCTGAAGCTTTTTGACATAAGCATCACATCCCCAAACTTTAAGAAATAACAACTTTGGCTTCTTGCCAAACCACAATTCATATGGCATCGTCTCAACGGATTTAGATGGTGCCCTATTTAAAGTGAATGCGGCTGTCTCTAATGCATAACCCCAAAACGATGGTGGCAGATCAGTAAGAAACATCATAGAACGCACCATATCTAATAAGGTTCGATTACGACGTTCAGACACACCATTACGCTGTGGTGTTTCAGACGGTGTCAATTGTGAAACAATTCCACACTGTCTTAAGTGACTGCCAAACTCATAACTCATATATTCACCTCCTTGATCAGATCGCAGGAATTTAATCTTCTTGTTACGATGATTCTCAACTTCACCCTGAAATTGCTTGAACTTTTCAAACATTTCAGACTTATGCTTCATTAAGTAAATATACCCATATCTACTTAAGTCATCATTGAAGATGAGAAAATAACGATATCCACCGCGCGCCTCAACACTCATCGGACCGCACACATGAGTATGTATGATTTCCAATAAGTCATTCGCCCGTTCCATTGTTCTAGAGAACGGCATTTTAGTCATCTTGCCCATGAGGCATGGTTCACATGTGTCAAGTGATTCAATATCAAGTGACTCTAAAAGTCCATCAACATGGAGCTTCCTCATGCGTTTACACCAATATGACCCAAACAGCAGTGCTACAAGAAAGTGGTACTATCACTATCAACTCTACATCTTTTGGCATCAATGTTATGGACATGTGTATCAAGATTCAACATGAATAAACCCCTCACATTGGGTGCATAACCATAAAAGATATCGCTCATATAAATAGAACAATCATTATTCTCAGATTTAAATGAGTAACCATCTCACAATAAACCAGGTCCAGATATAATGTTCATGCTTAACGCAGGCACTAAATAACAATTATTCAGGTTCATCACTAATCCCGATGGTAATCAAAGAGAGAGCGTGTCGACGATGATCACATCAACCTTGGAACCATTTCCCACGCGCATCGTCACTTCGTCCTTTGCCAGCCTTCGTCTATTCTGTAGTTCCTGCTTTGAGTTGCAAATGTGAGCAACCGAACCGATATAAAATACCCAGGCACTACAACAAGAGTTGGTAAGGTACACATCAATAACATGTATATCATATATACCTTGTTTGTTGTTTTCCGCCTTCTTGTCAGCCAGATACTTGGGGAAGTTCCGCTTCCAGTGACCAGTTCCCTTGCAATGAAAGCACTCGGTTTCTGGCTTGGGTCCAGCCTTGGGTTTCTTAAGTGGAGTAGCAACTGCTTTGCCACCCTTCTTAAATTTACCCTTCTTGCCCTTGCCATTCTTGTTGAAACTAGTGGTTTTATTGACCATCAACACTTGATGTTCTTTCTGGATTTCAGGCTTAGCGACTTTCAACATCACAAACAGCTCGGCGACTGACTTGTTCATCCCGTGCATGTTATAGTTCATCACAAGGCTCTTGTAGCTAGGTGGCAATGATTGAAGAACTCTGTCAGTGATCGCCTCTGGCGGAAGGGGCATCCCTAAATCCGCCATACGGGTCAAATACCCGGGCATTTTGAGTATATGTTCACTAACAGACCCGTTCTCCTCCATTTTGCAAGCATAGAATTTATAGGAGGTCTCATACCTCTCGATCCGGTCATTCTTCTTAAAGATAAACTCCAACTCTTGGAACATCTCATATGCTCCATGACGTTCAAAACGTCTTTGAAGTCCCTGTTCTAAGCCATACAACATTGCACATTGAACTATTGAGTAATCTCCAGAACGTGTGTCCCAAGCGTTCTTAACATCTTCGGATGACAGGTCAGTGGGTTGGTCACCAAGCGATGCATCAAGGACATATGCCTTCTGGGAAGCCGTCAGGATAATCCTCAGATTATGGGCCCAGTGCACAAAGTTAGTTCCATCATCTTTCAACTTAGCTTTCTCTAGGAATGCATTAAAATTCAGGGGTGCTACTGCGCGAGCCATTGATCTACAACATAAATATTCAAAGGTTACTTAGACTATTGTTCAAGATAATGAGTTTAGTTAATCAAATTACTAAAGATCCCACTCAAACTAACATCCCTCCGATCATTCGAGTGATACATGATCCAAATTCACCAACTCAAGTCCGATCATCACGTGAATTGAGGTGGTTGCAATGGTGAACATCATCATATTGATCATATCTACTATATGAATCATGTTCGACCTTTTGGTCTCTTGTGTTCCGAGGCCATGTCTGTACATGCTAGGATCGTCAAGTTTAACCCGAGTGTTCTGCATGTGAAACACTGGCTTGCACCTGTTGTATGTGAACGTAAAGTCAATCGCACCTGATCATCACGTGGTGTCTCGACACGAAAAACTTTCCCAATGGTGCACACTCGGGGAGAACACAATTTATCTTGAAATTTAAGTGAGGGATCACCTTATAATGGTACCGTCGTCCTAAGCAAAACAAGGTGCATAAAAGGATAACATCACATGCAAATCATAAGTGACATGATATGGCCATGAACTTGTGCTTTTGATCTCCATCTTGAAAGCATCGGCATGATCTCCATCATCACCGGCATGACACCATGATCTCCATCATCTTGATCTCTATCAACGTGTCGCCATCGGGGTTCTCGCACCCGCCCAGATGCTCCTGAGGGGTCCAATGCCCCGCAATACCATTTCAAGAGAACCGCATCCAAGCTCAAGGAGCCAGTTGACAATTGGGAAGACATGCTTCAAGATTAGTTTCTGTCTCGTCGATTGATCGACCCCTATATCAAACCTAGGGAACATTCCATTGCGAATGAGTTATTTTGGAGCAAGCAACAAAATCTCATGCATATAGATGTGATCAAGGGCAAGAAGAATCTCTATGTTCCTGTCCAATGAATTGACATGGCTTATATGAGGAAGAACCAGGCATACTTTGGAGAGGCTCTGAGTATGGTGGAGTAGTTTGCTATCGAGGACATCATCTCGTTCAATCTTGACTTTGATCCCGAGATTGTGGGTTAGTTCTTTGCCTCTATCCATTTCCCCTCTGATGTGCAGCAGACCATGACTTGGATGACCAATGGAGAGAGGTTTTCTGCTACGTGGAAGGAGTTCATGGATCTATTGCATGTTCATGATGAGGGGCTTGAGGAGCCCGTTGGTTTGCGCCCTCACGACAACCCCCAGCCTGCACGTAAAGATAAGCTCATGCCCTACTATATTCTGAAGACCTTACCCTCCAGTGAGCAAGTTTTTGTGCTCAACCCATTCCTGGATGTCATGCACTGCATCTTCTGCAACACTCTGTTTCCTCGCGTGGGAGACAAGGACAAGGTGCACTCCTATCTGGTGGATATGTTGCTACTCTGTGACAAAGGATGAACTGAAGAACTTAACCCCCTTGATGTTTCTCACATTATGTGGACTGAGCTTCGCACTACCGTGTTTCACCGCAAGGTCCCCATTTATGGGCCCTACTTGTTACTCTTGATTCGTACAACTTGGGAGAAGACCCTTCCGGATGAGGACTTTTAGGCTCACTGGTTTCTTCATGAGCCCATTCGACTATGTATGAAGGACAAGTGGGCCAACACCACCACTAAGCCAGCTCCTGCTCATATGGAGGTTGATGAGGTTGAGATCGAAGAGGAGGAAGATGACAGCTCTGAGATGTATGTGCCACCATCTTCTGAGCCATCTTGGGCCTAAAAGCTCTCACACAGGATGAAGACTCAGTTCTGCATGCAGGCCAAGGGATATCTGTCTCACGTTGCTCAGAAGGAGAGTCGCCAGCGTGACAAGTGCATTCTAAGGAAGCTTGGCGAGACCATCTCGAGTGGGTCTGAGAAGGACAATACTCCTGAGGCTACTTGGATGGCGAAGTAGAAGTTCCAGTGGGCTGATTCAGATGAGGAGTCCATTCCAGCTGCACCAGAGGAGGAGCCTGATGACTGATCTTTCTGCATGGGAGCTACCACCTGTGTGTTAGGTGTCCTCTCTGCCTTTTTGGCGTCTCGATGCCAAAGGGGAAGAGAGTGTAGGATTTGCGAGTGTTTGCGTTGTTTTTCATCGTCTCTTTGCTTTCGTTGAACTTCGATTTATGTTGTTTGTGTGTGAGACCAGGAGACTTCTTCTATCATATGGTGTGAGGCATATGCTATCACTCTTCTCTTATTATTGCCCAATACGATTCATAGCTTCTGAGTCTATCTATTATGTGTACCCTTATCTTCATGCTCACACGCTATGCCTTGTTTTCGTACTTAATGTTATTCATTCTGTTACAAGGATTGCCATGTTTATAAAATATAGGGGGAGTGTTGATCCTAGTGTGTGTGATGTGCAGTCCAAAGCATATTTATAGAGTGCACACATCTAGGGGGAGCCTGTCTATATTTTATAGATCTTGGGTTTGCATATGCTCATTTTATATCTTTTTGTGCAAATCTCGTATTGTCATCGATCCACCAAAAAGGGGGAGATTGTAAGGGCATATTTATCCTTAAGTGGTTTTGTTGATTGATGACAATGCCCCTTGCGGACTAATCGTGTGCATTGAGCATTTCAGATATCTCATGTTTAGGCACAAGACGATTCGGTGCCCCTCTGAGTTTATCGAAGACGGTTGTTCTCTATGTTTCCTTTCGGTGGATTTGAGTCGTAGGAAATCCGTACTACTAAGAGGGGGTCCTCTTTGGAAAGGTTTGGGTGGAATCAACACGTACACATCTATTTTATTGCACCACCTTTCCTTTGCTTGAATGGAGCTCCAGTCCGTTTTCCTGTCTATGCAAAGTGAAGGCTTCATTGTGCTAGCTTTGAGTGGCTTGCGGTAGTACCGCTCAAGGTAGTGGTAGTACCATAGGGGCCCGCAGTAGTACCGCTCGAAGGAGCGGTAGTACCGCTGTCCTCTGCACTCGTGTGGCAGTAGGCGCGGATGTAATTTTTTACATCCGCCCTCCTACGGTAGTACCGCGATTCGGTTCTGGTACTATCATGCCGGACTTTTGTGTAGCCCCAACCTTGGCGAAGGTAGGCCCAGAAGTATTTTTTTACTTCCGTGCATCTCCTGTGCCAGGTTGTTACCGACCATGCGGTAGTACCGTATGAGCTCGTGGTAGTACCGCTCCGGCGGTTCTACTGCTAGCTGCCTAGTGCAATCGGCCTACGTCTGGTCACTACCGTGCAAACGGTAGTACCACACCCTGCAGCGGTAGTACCACAACCCCTTGCGGTAGTACCATGGCTTGTCTGTGGTAGTACCGCAGAGCACGAGCTAAGTGTGGGGATAACGGTTGGATCCACCTCCCCACTATAAGAAGGAGGTCTTCTTCCTCAAGAAGATTACATCTTCCTTCCCTAAGCTCCATTGTTGCTCAAAGCTCCATTTTAGCCCGATCTCTTTCCCTAGCCAATCAAACTTGATGATTTACTAAGGATTGGTTGAGGAGGCCCCGATCTATACTCCACCAAGAGAAATTTGATTCCCCCCACTAATCCCTTTCGAATCTTGTTACTCTTGGCAGTTTGAGCACCCTAGACGGTTGAGGTCACCTCGGATCCACATTCCATTGTGGTGAAGCTTCGTGGTGTCGTTGGGAGCCTCCAATTAAGTTGTGGAGATAGCCCTAACCTTGTTTGTAAAGGTTCGATCACCGCCTTCAAGGGCACCAATAGTGGAATCACGGCATCTTGCATTGTGTGAGGGCGTGAGGAGAATACAGTCACCCTAGTGGCTTCTTGGGGAGCATTGTGCCTCCACACCGCTCCAATGGAGACGTACTTCCTCACAAGGGAAGGAACTCCGGTAACACATCCCCGTCTCCACCGACTCCACTTTTGGTTATCTCTTACCTTTACTTATTGCAAGCTATTATTGTGTTGTATCCCTTGCTTGTTTGTGTGCTTGTCGTGTTTAGCATCATATAGGTTCCTCATCTAGTTGCACATCTAGCCAACTTATTTGATGCTAAGCCTAATTTGTTAAGGAAAAGTTAAAAAGTGTTAGTTGCCTATTCAGCCCCCCTCTAGCCAACCATATCGATCCTTTCACCGGCGCACATACGAGCATCTCAAGAGGAGGACCGAGCACCTACATGGAACCCTACGTACCATGTTACGTCCTTCCGCCAGGCGGAGGGATGGATCAGGCACCCACCATGGAATAGGCGCCCGACACGGATCAGGGCCCGGCCCGGGCGCCAGCACTTCTCAAGAGTAAGGGGCACCCCTGGGCGTCTCCCCAAGCCATGCCTGGGGGCTCTGATCGACAGGGCACCGGGCCTGGGCGGAGTGAGCTGGAGGGCGCCCCTGGGCCCACGGCGCGTGGCGCAAGTCGGTGCCCATGCGGGCAAGCGACGATGGACCAATCCCTCGGGCCTCAGGAATGATGGCCTCGGAGAGCAGCAAGGCAAATGCAATGCGGGCCCCCCACGGCAACTACGGCGCCTGCATGACCTCAGGAGGATGGGCCTCCCGAGGCCTTCGGGACCTCATGCGGACGACGCGCGGGCTCCTCACGAGGCATACTTCACCGACAAAACACCCTTATGGCTGCACCGATGCATCGCGCTCATTTTGGGCCCCGGGAGTGCAATACCGAGGTCGCGTGGGGAGCGATGCACTCGGGTTAAGGTCATAAGGGCGTGCAAACGGGGAGAAATGCACGAGACAGTCTTCAACGGGGCTGTGAGCCACAAATCCATGAACCTGGGGGCTTGCCCAGGGCTGTGACACTCTCACGTAACAATGAGCGGGTTGTATACGCCTGGAGCCCCTCGAGGACACGGAGGGGTTCCTCCCATGCAATGTGGCAGCCACAGCACGGAGCTGGCGAAGAAGACAACTCTACCCATCAATGGCTATGCCCAAGCAACGTGGATGCCCTACGCTCAACGCTGGGGGAAGATGAAGGATAGCCTAGGAGCCGGACGCGCATTTGCTTGCTTCTTTTTGATATTCAAGTTGCCATTTTTTGGAATGAAGTCTGAGAATTTCGAAACTTTATATTTAAAAGGGGGGACTTTTCTCTCTGCGTTTCCTTGTTTGAAGTCTCTCTTTCTCAATGGTGTTTCGCAAGGAGCCGAACGGTCCGCACCGCCCTGAGGCGCCGCCGAGCTAGATGGTGAGGACTTGCCGCCTCAGGGGCACTCGATTTTTAGTTGTCGGCCCCCGCTCGGGGGCTACGATCGCAGCATGATGTCACAACATGGGGTCTCGGCAGGCCCCAGGGCCTCCTGAGGCAACAAATGGAGGGACGGAATGGGGGACCACTCGAGCATCAAAGGGGGCTCCTGAGCAGCATGCCTCAGGAAGCCTTACCGGTCATAAGGCCACTCGGCCCCCTGATGCCGTCCTTGGTTTCTGGTCGGCATCAGTAGTGTCGGGGCCTCACCCCGTGAAGTGTGTCCTTGGTTTCTGGTCATATCTAACGGTGGTGGGGAAATGCGTGGGACTGGGACCTGTCGACGTAGAGCGGTTTGAGCGTAAAAAAAGGGGGCTCCTGGGCAACGTGCCTCGGGAGCCTTACCAGTCATAATGCCATTCGACTTCCTGGTGTTGTCCTTGGTTTCCGGTCAGCATCAGGAGTACCGGGGCCTCGCCTCATGAAGTACGTCCTCTTTCCGGTCGTACCTAACGGTGGTGGGGAAATGTGCAGGACTGGGACCTACAAATGCAGAGTGCCGAAAGGGCCCCCGGACCGTTCAACAGACAAGAAGAAAGTATCCCGGACGGAGTCACAGCTTGATGGAACGGCCCGACTCACCTCACGACACACCGGATCGCCAGCATCATACAAAGCTAAGTACACTATCGAGCCCATCAGGAGCCTCTTGGCCTAATAACGACCCCGAGGATGAAATAAGGACTACGCACGCTAACCTAAGGATGCAGGAACTATGGTCACCACGCGCGACTGCCGAAGCCCATGGGGAATGAAGAAACAAGGAAGGTGACACTCGGGGAGGAGCTCGATCACAACAAGCCGCGAGGCTCAAGGCCTGCCGGAAGCGACGGATGCAAGTCGCCCCTCAAGGGGGTGCCTCGTGAGGGTCGCATCGAGGGTGACAGCAAACTATAGAACGACTAGCGAGGGACCAGCAAAACGAGGAATCAAAACAAGACGACAAGGTAATATGCAAAAGATTAACGCCTAGCAAGGCAGAGTTCTTTTTCAAGCATTACAGGAACCATAAGGGGGGAACAGAGAATGCCTAGGAAGAGGAGTCACCTTCGCTGCCCGCGCTGCCCGCCAGCTTGGCGCCGGAGTCACCCTCCCCGCTAGGGGCGGGAACTTGGACGAACCGCTCCACCATGGCCTCCACGTGCGGGCGCACTTCATCCCTGAGGGGGCGCCGGAGCTAGACAGGCACCGACTCCTCGACGCGCCCAAGGTCGAGCTGCAAGGTGAGGCGACGGAGGTTGGAGAAGACGAGCAGGTCACGCGCATCGGACGCACTCTCCTCATCCACACGGGAGACGCCGGTCTCCAACACCTCCACCACCTTCTGGAAGAACTCAAGGTATCCCCCGTCATCGCGCACGTTCGGCAGCGCAGGGGCGTCCTCGACAAACTGGCTCACCACGTCGGCCGCACGGCCGGTGATGCCCCGGAACTGCTTGGCACGCTCGGACTCCAGCAGCCTAGCGAGCGCCGCCTTATCCTTGGCGGCCTGCACGACGTCGGCCGCCTCCTGAACCTGGGTCTGGAGGGATGCCAGCTCCGCCCGGGCCTCAGCCTCGCCCCGAAGAGAGGCTTCGAAGGTGGCATCGACGGTGGTCAACCGGGCCTGCAGCATCTCCACCTCCTCCTGGAGCTCTCCAAGCTTGTGCTTCTTGGCCACGGGCGACCTGGGAAGGGGAGGGGATGAAGCTCCAGACGATGGATAGAAGAAGAAGATGAGAAGAGGGAGGCGGTGGAATACTTACTCGTCGACCAAGGCCCATCGCTGGCGAACTCACGCTGACCCTGAAGGCCCTCCAATGCTACCTCCACAGGAGGATGAAGGAGCCAGAGGAGCCGGCCGCTTCCCTGTGCCCGCACTGCTTCCTCTCGATGCCATGAAGGACAGGGGGACGAGAAGGAAATAGAGTTTCTTGCAGGCAGAGCGAAGGAAACAAGGAGAATCCCCAAGACCGCAATACCCTTCCCTAGCTAGGGACGGGCCGGATTTATAGGTGTAACCGCAGCCATGAGACGTCGTGGGAGAGTAGGCGTCGCACAGCCCACGGGCGGCGCGAGGCGGTTCGGTAAATACGGTTCCATCCACGTCGCCTCTCCTGCCCTCTAAAGAGTCGCATCCGCGCGGCCCGAAGCAGCAACAACACTCAATGGGAAGCAATGATGGCCTGCGATGTGCCCAAGCATCATGTCAGTTCGACTGGGTGCGGTTCCGGATGCCCTCGAGGAGTGGAGGCCCCACCGCTGAGGCGTTTGATGCGTGCCAAGCATGGACCGCATGCATTTGGGGCCCGCGCCACTTCGGGCCGTCCTCCAAGCTTCGCCCATAAGCTAACTCGAGCGTGCCTTGGGCCCGGGGGCTACTGTCGGCGTTCTAGGAATGGGGGGGTACCCAGACATGCCTGCCTGCGGCTTAGGGCATGGCCCACTTCATCAACCAAATGGGACCAGGGGTGGCTGCACTCAAGACAATGCCCTCGCGAGGGCCCTAGCCTTGGAAGGACAACGATAAGACCCGCGAAGGATGGGCCTCCTCAGGACCCCTCTGGAGCGGCGGAGATTTCTTTGCAAGGCCCGACCTCGGGAGTCAAGGGTGACGCAAGGAAGGACAGGCGGGTGTCAGTGCGCTAGGCAACGCAGTTTCCTCTTTGGTGCAAAGGCAGCAAGGACATACGCAGGTTCCCAAAGGCCCCCCCAAATGTTTCCGTTCCAGTGCAAGAATACCACAACCACCTGCCCCGCAGGGCGGATGTCATCGCTGAGCCCATCCCTACGCCATCGGCAGCTACTTTGCAGGCGAAGACCGCCTTTGGGCAGGGCTGGCACGTACTGCTGCCCCCCTTCAAAATTGGCCACTATGGGATCCCTTCCCGCCAGTGTGATAAGGGAAGAGGACCCGAGCCACCACTATATATAGACGATAGGTTGCACCTTGGAGGGGGATCCAATCCACGGGGGAATCCATTCCACCACTCATCCACCACCAAGCCACAGAGGGCCTCAAACACCTCAAGAGAGCCCTTAGGCGGCCCTAGAACACTGTACAATTTCATCCACATCACCTCCTCGAGAGGTAATCCACCAAAGCAGGAGTAGGGTACTATGCTTCGCAGCGGCCTGAACCTGGGTAAAATGTTGTCTTCATCTTCTTCCTTGTCATCGTGCGAGTTCGTCATTCTGTAAATCGAGTAGCGAATGAGGGAGACGAGGTCGCATGGATCTTCACACATGCCCCTATGTTCGAATCCTAAGGGTTTTGCGGAGCCCGAAATCCGACAGTTTACAACAGTACCTAAAAGTTGTAATTTGCTTTATTATACTAACGGATCTCACGAGAATTTTGTTAAGTTTTGTGTGATTGAAGTTTTCAAGTTTTGGTGACATCACGATGGATGAAGGAATAAGGAGTTAGAAGAGTCAAAACTTGGGGATGCTATAGCACCCCAAGATAATATCCAAAGAGTAACAAGCAACTAAGCCTGGGGATGCCCCGAGTGGCATCCTCTCTTCTAACAACCATCGGTATACTACTTGGAACTATATTTTTATTCCTCACATATCATGAGTTTTGCTTGGAGTGTCTTGTATCTTTGCTTTGTTTGCTTTTATCCTTGCTGCACACACCTATTTGAGAGAGCCAAAAATATGCTATGATTTGTTAGAATTTCTCTTTATGCTTCACTTAAAACTTTTGAGCAAAGGAATTGCTCTAGTGCTTCACTTATATCTTTTTGAGCATGGCATGCTTTTACATGTTTGAAGAAATGCTCTCATGCTTCACTTATATTAATTTGAGAGTTAGTAATTTTGAAGAAAACCTCTCATGCTTCACTTATATAATTTTGAGAGATGAAACTTGTATGCTCATGTTCTTCACTTATATCCATGTGAGCTTATCAAAAGCAATTGCAACATATGAAACTAGTCCTAAAGTGATAGATATTCAAGAGGGATATAATAAAGACTTTCATGAAGATCATTGGATAAATTAAACTTGATTCTTTGTAATAGTTTTGAGACATGACAATAGTAATATTTGAGTTATGTTAGTGGGTAATTGTGCTTAGTAATAATATTGGTGTTAAGGTTTGTGATTCCCTATGCAAGCATGAAAGTCAATGGTTGTGCTACGAAATTATATCCTACTTATGGTGCATTATTCAGTGTTAGTTATGCTTAATGCCCGCTTATGTGATTTTTTGTTTCTTGGTTGGATGCTTCTCAATCTCTTGCTAGCCTTCACTTGTACTAAGTAGAAATACTACTTGTGCATCCAAAATCCTTAAACCAAGTTTTGCCACACGAGTCCACTATACCTACCTATATACGGTATATCCATGCCGTTCCAAGCAAATTTGGATGTGCCATATCTAAACTTTCAAAATAAAAATTCCTTTTTGTGTGCTCGTACCACTCATGAAACGGTAGGGGTGACCAATATTTTTTCATGCTAGATGTGTCATTATCAAGATGAGTGTTTATTCACTTGTCATTGCGCGAGAGTATGGCGGTAATAGGGATGCCCGGTCCCAAAATGCAAAAGAAAAGAAATTTACTTTATGTTGTCAAATAATAAATTCCTTGGAAAGTGTTGGTATCGAAGGGAACCGTGGATAGGACTCTCCATGGAAAGTGAAAGTATGGTGGAAAAGGAATTAACTTTATTTTCTGTTTGGGAACCGCCTATGGTGCATCTAGTGTGGAAAGATATTGAAATCTCGCGGTTGTTTTCGTTGACAAGAAAGGTATGCCACTCAAAAATATTTTTGCTCTATCAATTTAAACACTTGAGCTCTAGCACCTCTACAAATCCCTACTTCCCTCTGCGAAGGGCCAATCTATTTACTTTATGCAATTTTTATTTTTCAATATGAGTCTCCATCTTATCTTATAAAGAACCAACTAGGAGGCACTATGATCGTACTTGAGCATTAGGTGTAGCTAATATTTGAGTCTGTATTGTGAATGGATCAATGATTGAGCACGATGGGCTAGGGATAAGTTGCTTTAGCGTTGATATTTTGAAAGACATGGTTGCTTGTTGATATGCCTGAGTAGTGCAGTTTTCATGTCAAAACTAGACTATTGCTTTGAATCATATGAAAAGACCAAATGTCCATGCTATGAATAAAATAATATGTGATGAACATGATAGGTAGCATTCCACATCAAAAATTATGTTTTTATCATTTACCTACTCGAGGACGAGTAGGAATTAAGCTTGGGGGTGCTGATACGTCTCCAATGTATCTATAATTTTTGCTTGTTCCATGCTGTTATATTATCAATCTTGGATGTTTTACAATCATTTTATAGCAACTTTATATCGTTTCTTGGGACTAACATATTGACATAGTGCCAAAGTGCCAGTTGTTGTTGTTGTTTTTGTTTTTTTACTTCGCAAAAAATAAGTACCCAACGGAGCCCAAACGCTGTGGGGATTTTTGTGGATTTTTTCTGGACAAGAAGGAAGCAGATGTGCCAAACAACACCAGAAGAGGGTCCTAGGGTGGCCGCCCTCCACCAGGGCGCGCCAGAGGCCCCTGGCGTGGCCTGGTTGAGGGTGGGCACCCCAGGCACCCCCTCGATCATTTTTTCTTGCCATGGGAAGAGGTGCTTTGTGATGGATTAGATCTTGCAGTGTTCTTTCCCAGTGATAGAAGGGGTAGAAAGACACACATGTATCATTGCCATTAAGGATAACAAGATGGGTTCTATTCCTACATGAATTGATCTTGTCTACATCATGTCACCGTTCTTATTGCATTACTCTATTTCTCCATGAACTTAATACACTAGATGCATGTTGGATAGTGGTCGATGTGTGAGGTAATAGAAATAGATTATACCTGGCCATGGGCCGGGCCAGGCCAGCCTTGGGTTGGGCCCTAAAAAGCCCACGGCAGAAAACTGAGGCCCAGGACCGGCCCAGGCCCTGCCATCAGGCCTACTTTGAAGCCCAAGCCCAGCCCAAGCCCTCAAAAGCCCGTCGGGCCTAGGGCCATGGGTCGGGCCTCTTCCTTAAAAGCCCAATTAGCCAAGCCCAAACCCGGCCTGGCCCTGCTAGTGGGCTCAAAACTCAGGCCCAAGCCTGGCCCACGAGCAAGCCCGTCGGGCCTAGGCCCTGGATTTTAGGGCCGGGCCTGAGATGGCCACATATAAAGTAGATGCAGAATTGTTTCAGTCTACTTATCTTGGACATGATGCCTATATAATGATCATTACCTGGATATCGTTATGATTATTTGATTTTCTATCAATTGCCCAACAGTAATTTGTTCACCCACCGTGTGCTATACTCATGAGAGAAGCCACTAGTGAAACCTACGGCCCCCGGGTCTACTTTTCCAACATATTGCTTTCCGATCTACTATTTGCAACTTTTGTTTTCAGATCTATTAATCCAAAAAACCCAAAAATACCTTGATGGACTTTTTGTTTATTTATTTTACATTGTGTTCTTGCGAGATCTATTTGCCAAAACTATCATTACCTAATCTATCTTATTACCGTAGAGAGCGTGACAACCTCACTTGGGTTGCAAGTATTTGTTATTTGTGTGCAGGTGCTGTCTACGTGGGTGCGTGATCTTCCTCTACAGTTTGATACCTTGGTTTCATAACTGGGGGAAATACTTACCGTCGCTGTGCTGCATCATCCCTTCCTCTTTGGGGAAATACCGACGCAGTCTCAAGCCACGTTACCATCGTCCGTAGAGCCCGCTCCCGGTTGATAGGAGACAACTCATCAAAAACGGCGTCCAATGGCACAAATGGAATCCTATGACGAATCCCGAAGAGGACTCGCCAGACAAGGGCGACGGCTGCCCGCGCCCCCTACTCGTCCAGCTCCGCCTCGACCACAGAACGGAGATGATTCAGCTCCCTAGAAAGCCACAGTTCGTTAAAATCGACGGGGTATTCGAACGGGTTTAACCCGACGGCCGGCATAGTCGTCCTGGTACGACGATAGGCATCGCGCATCTGCAACACATGCGTGGCAACATGGTACATCAAGCGGTTGAGGCGATCCTGGACCTTGCCACAATCGACCTACTCGCACTCCAGTCGCTCGCCATCACGACAACCTAACTGTTCGTATCTGCCGCTTTCCACAACAATGCCACCGACGCCTCAAGCGTATTTGTGGTGGACTCCTAACGTTTTAGAAGCTCCGTGAGCTCCCGCTCATAACGGAGGAGGATGCCACTCTTGTCCTCCCTAAGCTCACGGAGCTCCAGATCCTTGGCCCGGACCTACGCATCCTTCGCCTGGAGCTCCTCTGTCTGGCGCCTCACCTCAGACTCGGTGATCTAGTGTGCCACCGTGGAACTCGGTAGAAGCAACGGGAAAAATAAGCAAAGAGGCGAAACGACCAAAAGGCAATGCAATCTACGAGAAGGAGGAGGAGCGGAGAGAAATCGATAAATCTTTGGTTTTCGCCATGGGAACCCAAGTCCATGCCTTTTCACATCAGGGAGCAAAGGGTTTTAATGTTGGAGTCATCATTACTAATTCCTGTCATGCCCAAAGACCAACGCAACGTAGTGGTGGGTATTTTAATTTACCTAGTAGTAGCAGCAAGTAGGGGAAAACAAAAATGTGTGAGAAAACCAATGTGGCGGCGGGAAAACCCGAGACCCTAGCCCATAGATGATCGGTCGCACTAGGCACTAGCCCAACTAGCTAGCCACCGCGCTTCACAGATGTACTCGACAAGAAAGGTGGGGTTTTCATATTTGACTACCTGTTACTTACTTCGGTGCTACCATCGAAAATGACCTAGAAACAATGCGGTAGGGCGTCCACATCGCAAGAAAGAAAATATGTGTGCTAATACAGCCAAGGAGGAGCGAGAAACCGCGCGCTAGGGTGTCTCACGTCTTAGCACGGAGGGAAATGTGCGTGTGATAATATATCAGACGTAGCTATGGTTTGAACTCGGGACCGAGCTAGTCGGTCGAAAACACCCCACTAGCTATATCGTTTCATGCTAACGTGTCACGGAGTATAGATGTGGTTTGCTCCGTCTTCACTAGGCACGAGATCTCTTGTTCCTAGGCGATTAATCTATTTTTCCAAGCAATTTTTGGTTATAAATTGTCACATCCCATATTTTTTCCAAATCCGGGATGTTAAAATTTGTATAGGGATTTAAAATTTTTCTAGCAAATACCTATGATTCCCAAGATTGCTTGTGCTTCACTCGGTTTTCTTTGATTGTGTGATCAAAGGGTTAAAACCCAATTAAATTATATAAAAACCCTAGCTAGCTTTGTAGGAACCCAAACCATTTGAAATGTTGTGGGCAATAGTATTTCAAGCAAGTACCAGAAATATTCAAACCAATTAATTCCCTAAAAGGACATGAGTTGGTTTTGAAATCAATTCAAAAACCATAGGGATTGTTCAAAAATGGCCTTGCAATTTTTTTGGCAGCAAATGATATTTCATAACTCCAAATAATGACGTAGACCATCTGTCGATTTGCTAAAATGGATTTGAAACAAATTTGGTTTTGAAACTAAATTTAAATTCAAATAGGAAAAATAAAGTGTAGAAATTGCATGCCCAATTTTTCCACACATTCAGAAATATTCCATTTAGAATTTAGGTCATGTTTGTTTTTGGAAGAAATTTCGAATTCAAAGTATACTTCAGAATTGAAAATATTTTCAATTGGAAAAGGGAATAAAAATAAAAATATAAAACCAGAAAATAAAAGAAAAAATAAATAAAACATAAAACATAAAAGCAACAAAAAAAACGAAAGGAAAAGAAAAAAAAAACAGAAAAACCCTGCTCAGGGAAGTAGACCCAACAAACCAGTCCCTTAAAAAGGCAACTGCGCACCTTGACCTAGATCCCATCCCCAATCTCGCTCTGCCCTGGAAATACAACTCCGGCGCCTGTGGATCTGCTGCTTCATCTTCGTCCGGCTTGATCGAAAGGCAACACTTGTTTATTTTCTCTGTACTCATCTTCGTCTGCCGCCGGTGATGAGTTGAATTCTATTTTAATCTTTCAACTTTCTGATTTCTTTTATATTTATTACTCAGGATATCTGCCTCAATTGATCCATCGGCGACGAGGACAGGGTAATTCAACTTGGAGCCATGGGCGTCCGGCGGTTTCTGAATCTGTTCGTGGAGAACAGCCCGGGCTGCACGTATTCGCTGCGCCGCTTCGATCTGTCGGGCAACCAGTTTTTCTACCCAACACCGGAAGAAGTAGCTTTACATGGGCGAGTCCTGCCTCCCATACAAAGAGATTCTTCATCATCCCTACGCAAGGCCAGCGGCAGGGTCAAGAAGCAGCAAGCCTCAGAGATTCGGACGATTCGGCTGCCGTCACCTTTAGTCAACATGCGGCCGGCGCCATACCCGAAGCGTAAGTCCGACGAACACAGACTGGATGTGTTCGCTCTCTCGGAACGCAACATCGTGTTCGCTGACCGCCAAAGACACGTCTTCACCTACGACACTGAGTCGGAATGCTTCGTCACCATGCCCAGCCTCCACGCTCCGAAGGTTGATCCCTTGGCCATCTCTATTCCTCGGCCCGGAGGTGGTGAAGGCAGCCTCTACATGATCGAGAGGCAGCTCTGTCCTGGAAAGAGCTTCCAGTTCGAGGCCCTTGTCTCCCGCCAGCACTACAGTAAGTTCCATCCCTGCAGGACCTGGCAATGTGACGAGCTACCGCTGCCGCCACTGGAAACAAACATATTCATCGACTCTTGGGCAGTTGTGGGCAACGTCATCTGCATCTCTTCATCTGGCTTTGGCACCTACTGCTTTGACACGGTGAGCCACTCTTGGAGTCGTGCCGGTGACTGGGTGTTACCCTTCTATGGCACCGCCGAGTATGTTCCCGAGCTCAACCTCTGGTTTGGCGTCTCTGATCAGGACTACCACTTGCCTTGTGCGGCCGACCTCTCGCCTGTGCTCACAGGGCAGCGGCCAGAGCTGGGCTTGATTTGGGTGGATAATTACCTGCCGGAGGGGTGGCAGTATAGCGGCATGTCGAATCCTGCCCAAATTGTCAGCCTGGGTTCTGGCAGATTTTGCATCATCAGGTTTCTTGAGACTTGGTTACCCAGCCTTGACACTGAGCAGGTATTTGTGGACAAAGAGTATGCTGTCTTCACTGGGCTAGAGGTGGTGTTAGCTGGAAAGGGCAAGGGCAATGGGAAGGTCCACGGCAATGGGAACGGGAACAGCAACGGCAATAGGCTCCGTATGGTTAGGCACAAGTCCAGACGCTGCAGGAATTGTTATCCCAACTTCATCGAGATCATCCTTTAATTCGTGTGTGCCACAGGAAGTATTATAAGAGACCTTTGTGTGTTCTTTGCTATAGTGACCCCCCCCCCCCCCTCACCTCCCCGTGTCGTTTTACCCCTTGTATTGCCTATTATGTGAGAATACTATCTACATATCTTTGAACAGTCTTTGGACTCTCCTTACCATGAATTGCCTGTCTCATGCATGGTAGATAGGTTCGCGGGTCGACGGTGCGTCCCGTGACCCGGGGTCGATCGACCCCAATCGAGGGTTGGAAACGAGGTGGGTCGTTGGGTGGATTGCGATCTGATCACTCCATGATACCCCAGACCGGTATGGAAGATTGCAAGAAACCAGCCTAGAACATCTATGGGGAATTGGGATTTCATGGAGATTCCAGGCTTACCTAGCAATTGCCCTTCAAAGTTCCGAACTCCGTCGAACTGTCGATGTCCGCCCTCCCAGTCTCACACGATCCGCCACTCGCTTGTCGGCTGTCGAGCGCCATATCCAGTCCCGCATTGAAGGATGCTCGCCGCTGCCGCTTGAGAATCAGATGCTGAATAGGGAACGAAGACTGCACAAGGAAGAAGGAATGGCTGGATGGGAAAATAGGAGAGTGCTGGACTGCTCGAGGGTTGGAAGTTGGTACTGAATCGGGGACTAGAGCTTTGCGGATGAACTGATGGAGAGAGATTTGGGGACCGTTCTTGCAGATAACGCTCTTTTGTACAAGTCCGCATACGCTTCGTGTGAAAGAAAATGGTAGATGAAAAAATCACGCCGTAAATGGTTGACCCCATTTTTTTCTACAAAGATGTAAGGGGAATAAATCATGGCGCAAACCGTAATCTTTTCTGTGGGGAATTGCGGGATCTTCCTTTTCCTTCCATCGAAAGATCACCAGCCGGGGTGATCGACCAGAATTTGTTTGGGTCGCGATCCTCGTTTCAAATCAGCGTCCCGTCGATGTATACTCCTCTTCGCACTGCGTTCCGGTCTGGTGGCGACCCACGACCCCATTCCGGCTACTATGGTCTCATATTGTTGGATTGCATTTTTTACATTCCAATTAGAACTTTCATGGTTGTATGATGTTATTTCAGGGTTGAAGTCCGATTTACTGTGGAGCAACTATTTTGGAAATCACTTGCAAAGATTAATAACATAAAAAGGTCCCTTGCGCGGCCGATTGACCCGATTGTGAGAGGGCAGCGGCCGGCGTTTGGGGATGCTCACCTGCCGAGCAACTCTAGCTGATACACAGAACAAGGGCACGCAAAACCAGTACTCCGTCGAGGCAAGCGCCGTAGCACCCAGGTCTCTCCTGTAGCGGCGGTTGGTCCCCTTGAGCCAATTTCAAGCGTCCCCATGAAGAGCTCTACCCACACCGTGTGGTGCCGGGAGGCGAATGAGACGCTCCTCGCCTCAGAGCGCACCGTGTAGGCTGGAAAAGAGGGGCTGTCGATAGGCTCGCCATGGCGAAGGAGGCCTACGCCCATGCCCACGCTTGCCGCAGGTCAGCGGAGGTGTTCTTCCTCGACGTCAACAACTGAGTCAGCATGCCTATGTACGATAGATCTAAGTTAAATCTATGTTAGACCTATGTTTTAGCTATAGTGTGTTGTGATGAACTTTATAACACGAACTATGTATGATCTATGTTTTAAATTTTACAGTGTGCTTTAGTGAGTATGTTCTTCCGAGACCTTCGAGTTCCCACAAAATTATTGTAGGGGAACCTAAAATGATTTTGCAGTACCAATTTTAGCGCATCACCTAGAGTTGCTTTTAGAGCATCTCTACCAGGAACAAACGCCTAAAATTTGGGCCTTGCCAATAAATGCCCTTTCCGTAAGAAGGATAAGATTTGGGAAATGTTTTCCCTCAGCCGGCTGATAATGACGGTGCGTCCATCGTCTCCGTTGCGTACCCCACGTCCTTAACATAAAGCCAAGTGTAAGCACATATTTCAGTAACAACATTGTTGTTGCAAATATTGACGGCGAACGCCTACTGTGATGCGACACAACTTTGTTTTGTAAAAATAATCCTACAACGAGTCTTCTGTTGCAAAAAAAAATCTGCAACAAGACGAGTGTTGTAGGAAAATTCTAAAATAAATTAGCAATAAGATGTGCGCTGCAAAAAAAAGTCTGGAACAAGATGTATGTTATAAAATAATCTACAACAAGATGTCTGTTGTAAGAATTTTTTGAAAAACAAGACATGTATTGCAATGATGGATGGTACATTCCGCCGCTCGATGTGTCAAATCTGACGGGTCACGCCCGACCGTTCTTTTAAAAAGATCAACCGGCGGACGTGTAGTGCGCCTCATAAGATTTGGCTTACTGTAGTACGAAAATGGGCTTGCCTTTTCTTCTTTCCTATTGTCTTCCTCACGATTCACCTTGCCCACAACATGCATCTCTCAATTCCCAATCCCGACTGTCTGCCGACCTCCTGACTCCCTATCCTAACCGATGAGCAAGGCGATGACCTCTCGCGAGCTCTTGCTGTTGGACCCCATCCAACCCAACCATGTTTCCAGCCGTTGGATGCCATTCACGTATGGTGGAACATTAGATATTAAGGTATAAGAAAAAAAATCATATAAAAGTTTCCTTGAAATAATCCAGCATCAAGGAAAAATAATCGTGGTCAACATAGATGATAGTGGTAAAAGTGATGGTGATACGTGAAGACCCACAAGTATAGGGGAGCTATCGTAGTCCTTTCGATAAGTAAGAGTGTCGAACCCAACGAGAAGCAGAAGGAACTGGCAAGCGGTTTCTAGTAAGGTATTCTCTGCAAGCACTGAAATTATCGGTAACATATAGTTTTGTGATAAGACAATTTGTAATGAGTAACAAGTAACAAGTGTAGCAAAGGTGCAACAAGTTAGCCCAGTCCTTTTGGTAGCAAAGGACAGGCCTAGACAAACTCTTATATAAAGCAAGGCGCTCCCGAGGACACATGAAAATTTCCGTCAAGCTAGTTTTCATCATGCTCATTTGATTCACATTCGTTACTTTGATAATTTGATATGTGGATGGACCGGTGCTTGGGTGCTGCCCTTACTTGGAAAAACCTCCCACTTATGATTAACCCCTCTCGCAAGCATCCGCAACTACAAAAGAAGAATTAAGATAAATCTAACCATAGCATGAAACATATGGATCCAAATCAGCCCCTTACGAAGCAACACATAAACTAGGGTTTAAGCTTCTGTCAGTCTAGCAACCCATCATCTGCTTATTACTTACCAATGCCTTCCCCTAGACCCAAATAATGGTGAAGTGCTATGTAGCCAACGTTCACATAACACCTCTAGAGAAGAGACAACATACATCTCATCAAAATATTGAACGAATACAAAATTCACATAATTACTTATAACAAGACTTATCCCATGTCCTCAGGAACAAACGTAACTACTGACAAAGCATGTTCATGTTCAAGATCAGAGGAGTATTAATTATCATAAAGTATCTAAACATATGAACTTCCACCAAGTAAACCAACTAGCATCAACTACAAGGAGTAATCAATTCTACTAGCAACCCACGGGTACCAATCTAAGGTTTGAGACAAAGATCAGATACAAGAGATGAACTAGGGTTTGGAGAGGAGCTGGTGCTGGTGAAGATGTTGATGGAGAATGACCCCCTCTCGATGAGAGGATCGTTGGTGATGATGATGGCTTCGATTGCCCCTTCGGGAGGGAAGTTTTCACGACAAAACTGCCCGTCGGAGCTCTAGATTGGCTCTGTCCAAGTTCCGCCTCGAGACGGCGGCACTTCGTCCCGAAAGCTTCCTTCTAATTTTTTCAGGTCAAAACCCTTCATATAGCAGAAGATGGGCGTCGGGGACCTGCCAAGTGGGTCACAAGCCTGCTAGGCGCGGTCAGGGGGGTGGCCGTGCCTGGCAGGCTTGCCACCTCCTGGTGGACCCCCTCTGGTATTTGTTTCTCCCAGTATTTTTTATATATTCCAAAATAATTCTCCGTAAATTTTCAGAACATTTGGAGTTGTGCCGAATAGGTATCTCAGATTTTCTCCTTTTCCAGTCCAGAATTCCAGCTACCGACATTCTCCCTCTTCATGGAAACCTTGTAAAATAAGAGAGAAAAGGCATAAGCATTGTTGAGGAAATCGTTAACTCGTACCTGCTCGGTTGTCTGGCTAGTAGGGGATTAATAGGCTAATCGGCAAGTTAATCGGCCATTTAATCAGTTAATTGGGCAATTTATTGGTTAATCCGCTACTCGGTGACCCAACGAGTAGGGATTAATCGACAAGTTAACTGCTTAATCGGACGAATTCTTGAACAGGGGGCATAAGTATTGTACCATAACGTGTAATAATAGCCCATCATGCAATAAATAACAATATAAAAGCATGATGCAAAATGGACGTATTAGCTCCCCCAATCTTAGACCTCGCTTGGCCTCAAGCGAAAGCCGCGATCGATAAGTATGTCCACATGTTTAGAGATAGAGGTGTCGATAAAATAAAATTCGGACATGAGGGCATCATGAACATCTTTAGAACAACAATACTTATTGTATAAGATTACTTATGCTAGAGTAACAATTCATTCACAGGATAAAGTATGAACCAAGAACTCTATTGACAACAAACAAACTATGATCTTAGTCATTGAAGCAATTAGCAATTTATCATAACATCGGAAAGAGCCAATATAAGAGCTTGTAAAGCAAACCCACATACTCAATCATCTTTTAATCTTTCATAATTGCTAACACTCACGCGGTACTCATGAGACCAAAGCTTCAATCGGACACAGAGAAAGATAGGGGCTTATAGTTTTGCCTCCCAACTATTCACCTCAAGGGTGATGTCAACAATAATAACTCATGCTCACCTACATCCAAATGGGTATATGTGTCTAGATCATTCCCCAACACATAGTGCTTGCCAAGAGAGAGGTGAAATATAGGAAGTGGCGAAGATCACCATGACTCTTGCATAAAGATAAGTACTTAAAAAGTAAAAGTAATAGATAGGCCCTTCGCAAAGGGAAGAAGAGGTTGTCATGCGCTTCTTGTTTTGGGATGCACAAACCCTTAGTGCAAAGGAATGCCGCATTGTATTGCCCTTTGTGATAGCAACCTTTATTATGCAGCCCGTCACTTTTATTTCTTTACTATCACAAGTTCGTACAACGCTTATTTCCCTTACAATAAAAGATCACACATATTTAGGAGCAATTCTTATTGCTTTTTGCACCGATGACAACTTACTTGAAGGATCTTACTCAATCCATAGGTAGGTATGATGGACTCTCATGGCAAAACTGGGTTGAGGTGTTTGGATGCACAAGTAGTATCTCTACTTGGTGCAGAAGTTTTGGCTAGTATGAGGTGGAAGCAAGTACTACCTATTGGAGGATCTAAAACCATATAACTTCTATCCGGAAGCAAGCAAACATAACCCATTATGTTGTCTTCCTTGTCCAACATCAACTTCTTATCATGTAATATTTTAATGAGTAGTCACAAGCATAAAAGATGTCCAAGATAATATATTTATATGTGAATATCTCTTTTTTTATCACTTCCTTTTTAATTGCACCAATGACCAATAACTATGTTTGTCAATTCCCAACAAATTTCAATCGACATACTTCTTATATGTGAAGTCATCACTCCCCATAGGATCATTATGTATACACTTTGCTTTTATTCTATTCTTATTTATTTATTACTCTCAAGAGCATAGCAAGCTAGCAATGCCCTCACATCAAAAACTACTTTTTATTATGTAACTCTTGGCCTTGCTTACATAAGGGGAGCAAAAATCAAAAACTCAAAGCTAGATTATACTAAAATTTTATTCTACTGGATCAAGACAAAATCAAAAAGGATTAAACTAAGAAAATCAAGAAAAGGAAAAAGGAAAGAGGGTATGACGGTGACACGATAACGGGGCACATCCCCCAAGCTTGGCACGATCCAAGGGGAATGCCCATACCCATGTGCTTAGATGTCCTTCTTCGGAGGTGGTGGTGGTGAAGTCGTTGATGAGATTAGAAGCTTGCCCGGTTTTTCCTCTTAAGCATAAAATTTTGTTCCCTCAGGTCATCTACTTCCTGCTCGAGCTTCAATATCCTTTGACATAATTCTTCCTTGCTCTCCTGCCGAAAACGAGAAGGGATAAGTAGAACTTTGGGTTTTCTTCTTCTGTTTGGGAGGCTTGATTTCCTGAACTCCACCTGCATATCTCCCAGTTGAGGCAGAGGGGTCTCCTCTTCATCTAAGATTTCCTCCCCATACTTTTCTTCTTATTCCTCCTCCGAGAATAATCCATAAGGATCTAGATCCCATAGTGTTGGGGAAAGTTGCATGGGAAACAATTTTTTTCCTATGCACACGCAAGATCTATCCATGGTGATGAGCATCTACGGAAGGGAGAGTGAATCTACATACCCTTGTAGATCGCTATGCGGAAGCGTTAAGAAACATGGTTTATGTAGTCGAACCTCTTCAAGATCCCATCGCGAGCCGTTCCGGAATCTCATCACGAGCCATTCCGCGATCCCATCGAGGTCCTTCCGATCTAGTGCCGAACGGACAACACTTCCGCGTTTAACACATGCACAGCTCGATGATGATCTCCACCTCATTAATCACGCAAGCGAGGGTGGGAAGGTAGATGAGTTCTCCACCAACACAACGGCGTGATGGCGGTGGTGGTGGAGCTGTCCCGGCAGGGCTTCGCCAAGCACAACCGAGACGATCTAGTGGAAAACAGATCTAGAGGAAGAAGAGGGCAACACATGGCATAGATTTGGTGCGGCTGCCCTCTCTCTACCTCTCTATATATAGGGGGAAGGGAGTAGGGGTGGAGCCCCATAGATCCAATCTAGGGGGGCGGCAACTAGGGCAGATGGGGCCGCCCCCTAGGGAAACCCTAGGGTGACTTGCCCCCAAGCCAGGTGGAGGGAACCCAAGATGGGGCGCCCCACCTCTCCTGGTAACGTGGGAAAGGGTGAGGGGGCGCACAACCCCTTAGTGGGATGGTTTTCCCCTTCCCCTTGGCCCATGAGTCCCCCCAACACTTGTCGGCCCCCCCGAAACCCCTTTCAGTACTCCTGGTCACAACCCCATACTCCTAGAATGCATCCGAACTCCGATTCCATTCGTCCTATATATTGATCTTCACCTCCGGACAATTCCGGAGTTCCTCATCACGTCCGGGATATCATTCGGGACTCCGAACAACCTTCGGCCACCAACATACATAACTCAACTCTACCGAAACGTCACCGAACCTTAAGTGTGCAGACCCTGCGGGTTCGAGAACTATCTAGACATGACCGAGACACCTCTACGGTCAATAAACAATAGAGGGACCTGGATGCCCATATTGGTTCCTACATATTCTACGAAGATCATTATCGATTGAACCTCTATGTCACGGATTCAGTTAATCCCGTATGTTGTTCCCTGTGATCTTCGGTATGTTACTTTCCTGAGATTCGATCGTCGGTATCTCTATACCTAGTTCAACCTCGTTATTGGCAAGTCTCTTTACTCATTCCGTAATACAAGATCACATGGCTAAAACTTAGTCACATTGCTTGCAAGGCTTATTGTGATGTTGTATTACCGAGTGGGCCCTGATATACCTCTCCGTCACACGGAGTAACAAATCCCAGACTTGATCCATGCCAACTCAACATACACCCTTGGAGATACCCGTAGAGCACCTTTATAGTCACCCATTTACATTGCGAAATTTGATACACACAAGGTACTCCTCCGGTGTCAGTGAGTTGCATGATCTCATGGTCATAGGAACACATACTTGACATGTAGAAAACTGTAGCAATAAACTGACACGATCATATGCTACGTTTATAGTTTGGGTCTTTTCCATCACATCATTCTCCTAATGACGTGATCCCATTATCAAATGACATCTCATGTCCATGGCTAGAAAACCTTAACCATCTTTGATCAACGAGCTGGTCCATTAGAGGCATACTAGGGACACGGTGTTGTCTATGTATCCACACATGTATCTGAGTTTCCGATCAATACAATTCTAACATGGATAATAAACGATTATCATGAACAAGGAAATATGATAATAACTAATTTATTATTGCCTCTAGGGAATATTTCTAACAGTCTCCCACTTGCACTAGAGTCAATAATCTAGTTCACATCACCATGTGATTCGCATTGTTATGAATCTAATACCCAATGAGTTCCGGGGCTTGATCATGCTTTGTATGTGGGAGAGATCTTTAGTCAACAGGTTTGTGACATCCAGATCCGTGTGTACTTTGCAAATCTCTATGTCAAACTGTAAACACTGCTACCACACTACACTTGGAACTATTCCAAATGGTTGCTCCACTATACGTATCCGGATTGCTACTAAGAGTCATCTGGATTGGTGTTAAAGCTTGCATTGACGTAACTCTTTACGAAGAACTCTTTATCACCTCCATAGTCGAGAAAACATCTCCTTAGTCCTCTAGTTACTAAGGATAATTTTGACTGATGTCTAGTGATTCACTCCTGGATCACTCTTGTACCCCTTGACAGACTCATGGCAAGGCACACACCAGGTGCGGTACACAACATGGCATAAGATAGAGCCTATGGCTAAGGCATAGGGGACAACCTTCGTCCTTTATCTTTCTTCTGCCATGGTCGAGCTTGGAGTCTCACTCAACTTCACACCTTACAAATCAAGCAAGATTTCTTTCTTTGACTGATCCATTTTGAACTCTTCCAAAATCTTGTCAAGGTATGTACTCACTGAAAATCTCATCAGCCGTCTTGATCTATATCTATAGATCTCGATGCCCAATAATTAAGTAGCTTTATCCAGGTCTTCCTTTGAAAAACTCTTTCCAAACAACCCTTTATGCTTTCCAGAAATTCTACATCATTTCCGATCAACAATATGTCATCCACATATGCTTATCAGAAATTCTATAGTGCTCCCACTCACTTTATTGTAAATACAAGTTTCTCATAAACTTTGTATAGACTCAAAAACTTTGATCACCTCATCAAAGCGTACATTCCAACTCTAAGATGCTTGCTTCAGTCCATAGAAGGATCACTGAAGCTTGCACACCTTTTAGCATCCTTAGGACTGACAAAACCTTCTGGTTGTATCTCATACAACCTTTCCTCAAGGAAGGAAACGATGTTTTGACATCCATCTGCCATATTTCATAATTGAAAAATGCAGCAACTGCTAACATAATTCCAACAGACTTTAGCATCGCTACGGGTGAGAAATTCTCATCGCAGTCAACTCCTTGAACTTGTTAGAAACTTCTTTGCGACAAGTCAAGCTTTATAAATGGTGACACTTACCATCAGCGTATGTCTTCATCTTAAAGGTCCATTTGTACTCAACGACCAGTCTTCCAACGAGCAAGTCTACCAAAGTCTATACTTGGTTTTCATATATGGACCCTTTCTCGGATTTCATGGACTCTAACCATTTTTAGGAATCCAGGCCCACCATCGCTTCTCCATAGCTCGTAGGTTCATTGTTGTCTAACAACATGACCTCTAAGATAGGGTTGTCATACCACTCAGGAGCAGTACGCGTCCTTGTCGACCTACGAGGTTCGATAGCAACTTGATCCTAAGCTTCATGATCATCATCATCAACTTCCTCCTCAGCTGATGTAGGAACCACAAAAACAACTTTCTGCGTTGCGCTACTCTCTGGTTGAAGCAAAGGTTCAACAACCTCATCAAGTTCTGTCTTCCTCCCACTCAATTCTTTCGAGAGAAACTCTTTCTCGATAAAGGACCTGTTTTAGCAACAAACACTTTGTGCTTCGATTTAAGATAGAAGGTTTACCCAACTTTTATTTTAGGGTATTATATGAAGATGCATTTGTCCGCTTTGGGTTCGAACTCTTTAGGTGAAAACCTTTTTCACATAAGCGTCGTAGCCCCAAACATTAAGAAATGACAGCTTAGACTTCTGCCAAACCATATGGTGTCATCTCAACGGATTTAGATGGTGCCCTATTTAAAGTGAATGTAGTTTTCTCTAATGCATAACTCAAAACAATAGTGGCAAAATGATAAGAGACATCATAGCTCGCACCATATCCAATAGAGCATGACTATGACGTTCAGACACACCATCACACTATGGTGTTCCAGGTGGCGTGAGTTGTGAAACAACTTTCACATTGTCTAAATTTGTACACCAAACTCGTAACTCAGATATTCACCTCCACGATCATATCATAGACATTTTATCTTCTAGTCACGATGATCTCAAACTTCACTCTGATTCTGCTTGAACTTTTTAAACGATTCAGACTTGTGTTTCATTAAGTAAATATACACTATATCTACTCAAATCATTAGCGAAGGTAAGAAAATAGCGATATACACCGCACGCTACAACACTCATTGGACTGTATACATCAACATGTATCATTTCCAATAAGTCACTTGCATGTTCCATCAAGCTGCAAAACAGGGTTTTAGTCATCTTGCCCAAGGGGCATGGTCCGCATGTCTCAACCGATTCAAAATCGAAAGAGTCCAAAGATCCATCAACATGGAGTTTCTTCATGCGCTTTACACCATTATGACATTCAGCGGCAATGCCACAAGTATGTGGTACTATCATTATTAACTTTGTATCTTTTGGCATCTATGTTATGAACATGTGTACTACTACGATCAAGATTCAACAAACCATTCATTGGGTGCATGACCATTGAAGGTATTATTCATGTAAATAGAATAACCATTATTCTCTGACTTAAATGAATAACCGTATTGTAATAAACATGATCTAATCACGTTCATGCTCAACGCAAACACCAAATAACATTTATTTAGGTTCGTCACTAATCCCGAAGGTAGAGAGAGCGTGTGATGTTGATCACATCAACCTTGGAAACATTTCAAACACACATCGTCACCTCACCCTTAGCTAGTCTCCTTTTATTCCATAGCTTTTATTTCGAGTTACTAATATTTAACAACCGAACCGGTATCCAATACCCAGGTGCTACTAGGAGTACTAGCAAGGTACACATCAATAACACGTATATCAAATATACTTCTGTCGACATTCCTAGCCTTCTTATCTACCAAGTATCTAGGGTTGTTCTGCTTCAGTGACTGCTCTCCTCGTAGAAGCACTTAGTCTCGGTTTTGGGTTCAACTTTGGGTTGCTTCACTGGAGTAGCAACTGACTTGCCATCCATGAAGTTTCCCCTCCTTGCCCTTGCCCTTCTTGAAACTAGTGGTTTTACTAACCATAAACACTTGATGCTCCTTCTTGATTTCTACCTTCGCGATGTCAAACATCACGAACAACTCAGGGATCATTATCTCCATCCCTGACATTTTATAGTTCATCACGAAGCTCTAGTAGCTTAGTGACAGTGACTTGGAAAACTATATCAATCACTTTCTTATCTGGAAGATCAACTCCCACTCGATTCAAGCGATTGTAGCACCCAGACAATCTCAGCACATGCTCAACAATTGAGATATTCTCCTTCATCTTGTAGGCAAAGAATCTTGTTGGAGATCTCATATCTCACAACACGGGCACGAGCCTGAGATCCCAATTTCAGCTCTTAGAACATCTCGTATGTTCTGCAACGTTCAAAGTGTTTTGGAGCCTCAATGCTAAGCCGTAATGCATGACGCACTAAACTATCAAGTAGTCATCGGAACGTGCCTGTTAGATGTTCACAACATCTACAGATGATGCTAGAGGGGGTGGCGCACCAAGCGGTACATTAAGGACATAATCCTTCTGTGCAACAATGAGGACAATCCTCAGATCAAGGACCCAGTCCGCGATATTTCTACCATCATATTTCAACTCTATTTCTCGAGGAACGTATAAAAATTCAAGAGAGCTACAACGTGAGCTAGTAATCTACAACATAATTTGCAAAGACACTACTGACTAGGTTCAATATAATGAGTTCAATTAATCATATTACTTAAGAACTCCCACTCAAATTGACATCCCTCCGGTCATTCAAGTGATACATGATCCAAATTCACCAACTCAAGTCCAATCATCACGTGAGTTGAGGTGGTTTCAATGGTGAACATCGTCATGTGGATCATATCTACTATATGACTCATGTTCAACCTTTCGGTCTCTTGTGTTCCGAGGCCATGTCTGTACATGCTAGGCTCGTCAAGGTTAACCCGAGTGTTCTGCACATGCAACACTGGCTTGCACCCGTTGTATGTGAACGTAGTCTATCACACCTGATCATCACGACCCGACGAACTTTCGCAACGTGCATACTCGGAGAGAACACAATTGATCTTGAAATTTAAGTGAGGGATCACCTTATAATGCTACTATCGTCCTAAGCAAAACAAGGTGCATAAAAGGATTAACATCACATGCAAATCATAAGTGACATGATATGGCCATGAACTTGTGCTTTTGATCTCCATCTATAAAGCAACGACATGATCTCCATCGACACCATGATCTCCATCAACGTGTCGCCATCGAGATTGTTGGGCCCACCATGCTTCTACTACTATTGCTACCTCTTAGCGATAAAGTAAAGCATTACATAGTGCTTAATGATTGACACACAGGTCATACAATAATTAAAGACAACCCTATCGCTCCTGCCGGTTGCCGTACTCATCGATATGCAAGTCGTGATATTCTATACAATACATGATCATCTCATACATCACATATATCTCATCATGTAATTGGCCATATCACATCACAACATACCCTGCAAAAACAAGTTAGATGTCCTCTAATTGTTGTTGCAAGTTTTATGTGGCTGCTACAGGTATCTAGCAAGAACAATTCTCACCTATGCAAAAACTACAACGGTGATACATAAGTTGCTTTTCAACCTTCTCAAGGACCGCCTTTGTCGAATCCGATCCAACTAAAGTAGGAGAAACAGACACCCGCCATCCATCTTTGTGCACCAAAGTTACACGTCAGTTGATGGAACCGGTCTCTCGTAAGCGTACGAGTAAGGTTGGTCCGAGCCGCTTCATCCCACAATACCGCTGAACCAAAACACGACCAAGGGAGGAAGCAATCTAAGCATCAACGCCCACAAACTCTTTTGTTTTCTACTCGAGATCTGATCTACAAATAGACCTAGCTCATGATGCCACTATTGGGGATCGTTGCACGGGAGACAAACAATTTCCTACGCACACACAAGATCTATCCATGGTGATGAGCATCTACGGGAGGGAGAGTGAATCTACATACCCTTGTAGATCACTAAGCAGAAGCGTTAAGAAACGTGTTTGATGTAGTCGAACGTCTTCATGATCCCATAACGAGCCATCCCGCGATCTCATCATGAGCCGTCCCGTGATCCCATCGTGGTCCTTCCGATCTAGTGCCGAACGAACGTCACCTCCGCATTCAGCACACATACAGCTCGATGACGATCTCCACCTCCTTGATCTAGCAAGCGACGGTGGGGAGGTAGATGAGTTCTCTGCCAGCACAACGGTGTGATGGCAATGGTGGTGGAGCTGTCCCGGCAGGGCTTCACCAAGCACAAGCGAGACGATCTAGTGGAGAACAGATCAAGAGGAAGAAGAGGGCAGCACATGGCATAGATTTGGTACGGCTGCCCTCTCCCTACCTCTATATATATAGGGGGAAGGGAGGAGGGGTGGAGCCCCCTAGATCCAATCTAGGGGGGCGATGGCTAGGGCAGATGGGGCCGCCCCGTAGGGAAACTCTATAGAGCTCCCACTCACTTTCTTCTAAATACAAGCTTCTCCATAAACTTGTATAAACCCAAACGCTTTGATCACCTCATCGAAGCGCTTATTCCAACTCCGAGATGCTTGCACCCGCCCATAAATGGATCGCTAGAGTTTGCAAACTTTGTCAGCATTTTCTGGATTGACAAAACCTGCTGGTTGTATCATATACAACTCTTCCTCAAGGAAACCGTTGAGGAACGCTGTTTTGACATCCATGTGCCAAATTTCATAGTCGAAATAAGCAGCTATTGCCAACATGATTCTGACAGACTTAAGAATCACTACGGGTGAGAAGGTCTCATCATAGTCAACTCCTTGAACTTGTGAAAAACCCTTTGCCACAAGTCGAGCTTTATAGATGGTAACATTACCGTCCGCGTCCGACTTCTTCTTAAAGATCCATTTATTTTGAATTGCCTTTCGCCCTTCAGGTAATACTTCCAAAGTCCATACTTTGTTTTCATACATGGATCCCATCTCGGATTTCATGGCCTCTAACCATTTCTCGGAATCCGGGCCCATCACCGCTCCTTCATAGCTCGTAGGTTCATTGTTGTCTAACAACATGACCTCTAAGACAAGATTGCCGTACCACTCAGGAGTAGTACGCGTCCTTGTCGAGCTACGAGGTTCATGAGTAACTTGATCCGAAGCTTCATGATCATTATCATTAACTTCCTCTTCAACCGTCGTAGGCTCTACAGAAACATATTTCTGCGCTGCGCTACTTTCCGGTAGAAGCAAAGGTTCAACAACCTCATCAAGCTCTATTTTCCTCCCACTCAATTCTTTCGAGAGAAACTCTTTCTCAAGAAATGTTCCGTTCTTAGTGACAAACACTTTGCCTTCGGATCTGAGATAGAAGGTATACCCGACTTTCTCTTTCGGGTATCCTATGAAGACACATTTTCCGCTTTGGGTTCCAGCTTTTCAGGCTGAAGCTTTTTGACATAAGCATCACATCCCCAAACTTTAAGAAATGACAACTTTGGCCTCTTGCCAAACCACAGTTCATATGGCGTCGTCTCAACGGATTTCGATGGTGCCCTATTTAAAGTGAATGAAGGTGTCTCTAATGCAAAACCCCAAAACGATAGTGGCAAATCAGCAAGAGACATCATAGAACGCACCATATCTAATAAGGTCCGATTACGACGTTCAGACACACCATTACGCTATGGTGTTCGAGGCGGTGTTAACTGTGAAACAATTCCACACTGTCTTAAGTGACTACCAAACTCGTAACTCAGATATTCACCTCCTCGATCGGATCGCAGGAATTTAATCTTCTTGTTACGATGATTTTCAACTTCACTCTGAAATTGCTTGAACTTTTAAAATGTTTCAGACTTGTGTTTCATTAAGTAAATATATCCATATCTACTTAAGTCATCAGTGAAGGTTAGAAAATAACGATGTCCACCACGCGCTACAACATTCATTGGACCGCACACATTGGTATGTATGATTTCCAATAAGTCGCTTGCCCGTTCCATTATTCCAGAGAACGGCATTTTAGTCATCTTGCCCATAAGGCATGGTTCACATGTGTCAAGCGATTCAAAATCAAGTGACTCCAAAAGTCCATCAGCATGGAGCTTCCTCATGCGTTTTCACCAATATGACCTAAACGACAGTGCCACAAGAAAGTGGTACTACTATTATCAGCTCTACATCTTTTGGCATCAATGTTATGAACATGTGTGTCGCTACTATCGAGATTTAAGATGAATAATCCCCTCACATTGGGTGCATGACCATAAAAGATATTACTCATATAAATAGAACAACCTTTATTCTCTGATTTAAATGAGTAACCGTCTCGCAATAAAGAAGATCCAGATATAATGTTCATGCTTAACGCAGGCACTAAATAACAATTATTCAGGTTCATCACTAATCCCGATGGTAATCGAAGAGAGAGCGTGCCGACGGCGATCACATCAACCTTGGAACCATTTCCCACGCGCATCGTCACTTCGTCCTTTGCCAGCCTCCGTTTATTCCGTAGTTGCTATTTTGAGTTGCAAATATGAGTAACCGAACCGGTATCAAATACCTATGCACTACTACGAGAGCTAGTAAGGAACACATCAATAACATGTATATCAAATATACCTTGTTTTTCTTTGGCCACCTTCTTGTCAGCCAGGTACTTGGGGCAGTTCCGCTTCCAGTGACCAGTTCCCTTGCAATGAAAGCACTCAGTCTCCGTCTTAGGTCCATGCTTAGGCTTCTTTACAGGAGTAGCAATTGATTTGCCATCCTTCTTGGTTTTACCCTTCTTGCCTTTGCCTTTGCCTTTGCCGTTTTTCTTGAAACTAGTGGTTTTATTGACCATCAACACTTGATGTTCTTTCTGGATTTCAGACTCAGCGACTTTCAGCATCGCAACAGCTCAGGGACTGACTTGTTCATCACGTGCATGTTATAGTTCATCACAAAGCTCTTGTAACTAGGTGGCAGTGATTGAAGAACTCTGTCAGTGATCGCCTCTGGCGGGAGGGCAATTCCTAACTCCGCCAAACGAGTCGAGTACCCAGACATTCTGAGTACATCTTCACTGATAGTTCCGTTCTCCTCCATCTTGCAAGCATAGAACTTATCGGAGGTCTCATACCTCTCGATCCGGGCGTTCTTCTCAAAGATGAACTTCAACTCCTGGAACATCTCATATGCTCCATGACATTCAAAACGTCTTTGAAGTCCCGGTTCTAAGCCATACAATATTGCGCACTGAACTATTGAGTAATCTCCAGCACGTGTCTCCCAAACATTCTTAACGTCTTCGGATAAGACGGGAGCGGGTGGGTCACCAAGCGGTGCATCAAGGACATATAATTTCTAGGAAGCCGTGAGGATAATCCTCAGATTACGGGCCCAGTCAACAAACTTACTTCCATCATCTTTCAGCTTAGCTTTCTCTAGGAACGCATTAAAATTCAGGGGTGCTACTACGCGAGCCATTGATCTACAACATAAATATGCAAAGGTTACTTAGACTATTGTTCAAGATAATGAGTTTAGTTAATCAAATTTCTAAAGCTCCCGCTCCAATTGACATCCTTCAGGTCATCTGAGTGTCACATGATCCAAATTCACCAACTCAAGTCCGATCATCACGTGAGTTAAGGTGGCTTCATTGGTGAACATCATTATGTTGATCATATCTACTATATGACTCATGTTCGACCTTTCGGTCTCTTGTGTTCCGAGGCCATGTCTGTACATGCTAGGCTCGTCAAGTTTAACCCGGGTGTTCTGCGTGTGCAAATCTGTCTTGCACCCATTGTATGTGAACGTAGAGTCTATCACACCCGATCATCAAATGGTGTCTCGACACGACGAACTTTCGCAACGAAGCACACTCGGGGAGAACACAATTTTATCTTGAAATTTAAGTGAGGGATCACCTTATAATTCTACCGTCGTACTAAGCAAAACAAGGTGCATAAAAAGATTAACATCACATGCAATTCATAAGTGACATGATATAGCCATGAACTTGTGCTTAAGATCTCCATCTTCACCGGCACGACACCATGATCTCCATCATCTTGATCTCCATCAATGTGTCGCCATCTGGGTTGTGGCGCCAGCCCTGCTTCTGCTTCTATTGCTACCGTTTAGCGATAAAGTAAAGCATTACATAGCGCTTAATGATTGACACGCAGGTCATACAATAATTAAACACAACCCTATGGCTCCTGCCGGTTGCCGTACTCATCGACATGCAAGTCGTGAAAATCTATACATGACATGATCATCTCATACATCACATATATCACATCATGCAATTGGCCATATCACATCACAACATACCCTGCAAAAACAAGTTAGACATCCTCTAATTGTTGTTGCAAGTTTTACGTGGCTGCTATGGTTATCTAGCAAGATCGAATCTCACCTACGCAAAACCACAACGGTGATACATAGTTTGCTTTTCAACCTTCTCAAGGACCGCCTTTGTCGGATCCGATCCAACTAAAGTGAGAGAAACTGTCACCCGCAAGCCATCTAAGCAACAAGTTGCGTTGAGGGAACCGGTCTCGTATGCGTACGAGTAATGTTGGTCCGGGCCGCTTCATCTCACAATACCACTGAACCAAAATACGACCAAGGGAGGAAGCAATCTAAGCATCAACGCCCACAAACCTTTTGTGTTCTACTCGAGATCTCATCGAACCATCAACCTAGCTCATGATGCCACTATTGGGGAATGTTGCATGGGAAACAAAAATTTCCTATGCGCACGCAAACCTATCCATGGTGATGAGCATCTACGAGAGGGGGAGTTGATCTACGTACTCTTGTAGATCGCTAAGCGGGAAGCGTTAAGAAACGCGGTTGGTGTAGTCGTACGTCTTCGCGATTCAAATCGCCGAGCGTCCCGCGATCCAATCACGATCCGTCCCACGATCTCATCATGATCTGTCCCGCGATCTCGTCACGATCCGTCCCGCGATCCAATCACGATCTGTCCCGTGGCCTTGATCACGATCCTTCCGATCTAGTACCGAACGGACGGCACCTCCGCGTTCAGTACATGTGCAGCTTGATGACGATCTCCTCCGTCTTGATCCAGCAAGAAGAGGGGGAGAGGAGGAAGAGTTCACCGGCAGTGTAAAGGCGCTCCGGTGATGGTGGTGGAGAAATTCCGGCAGGGCTTCGCCTAAGCACTGCGGAACGACGATCTAGAGGAGAAACAGTTCACCGGTGGAACGGGTAGCACGTGGCACAAATTCTGTCCAAAAACCACCCAAACCACCAGTATATAAAGGAGGAGAGGAGGAGGAGGAGGGCTGGCGCAAGGCCTAGCCAATTCGGCCACAAGAGGGAGGGAGAGAAGGACTCTCCTTCTCCAATCCTAGTTGGACTAGGATTGCTCCCTATTGGCTGATTTTCCACTTTTTCCTTTAGGACTTTCTCCTCCTGTGCCATGGGCCTTTGTGGCTGTTTCCCTAGCCCACTAAGGGATGGTTATTATTCTCCCACAGCCCATGGACCTATTGGGGGTCGAAATACACCTCCCGGAGGTCTCCCGGTACACTACCAGCACTCCCGGTACATTACCGATAAGCCCGGAATTTTTCCGGCGACCAAACTGGGACTTCCTATATATGAATCTTTACCTCCGAACCATTCCGGAGCTCCTCGGGATGTCCGGGATCTCATCCGGGACTCCGAACAACCTTCGGTCACCACCATACATAACTCTACTCTACCGAAACGTCACCAAACCTTAAGTGTGCAGACCCTGCGGGTTCGAGAAATATGTAGACATGACCGAGACATCTCTACGGTCAATAACCAATGGTGGGACCTGGACGTCCACATTGGATCCTACATATTCTACGAAGATCTTTATCGGTCGAACCTCTATGTCAAGGATTCATTAATCCCGTATAACGTTCCCTTTGTTCTTCGGTATGTTACTTGCCCGAGATTCGATCGTCGGTATCCAATATCTAGTTCAACCTCCTTACCGGCAAGTCTCTTTACTTGTTCCGTAATACAAGATCCCGTGACTAACAATTAGCCACATTGCTTGCAAGGCTTGTTTGTGATCTTGCATTACCGAGTGGGCCCTAAGATACCTCTCCGTCACACGGAGTAACAAATCCCAGTCTTGATCCATGCCAACCCAACAGACACCCTCGGAGATACCTATAGTGCACCTTTATAGTCACCCAGTTACGTTGCGACGTTTGATACACACAAAGTATTTCCCCGGTGTCAGTGAGTTGCATGATCTCATGGTCATAGGAACACATACTTGACATGCGGAAAACAACAGCAATAAACTGACACGATCATATGCTACGTTTGTAATTTGGGTCTTGTCCATCACATCATTCTCCTAATGATGTGACCCCGTTATCAAATGACATCTCATGTCTATGGCTAGGAAACCTTAACCATCATTGATCAACGAGCTAGTTCACTAGAGGCATACTAGGGACACGGTGTTGTCTATGTATCCACACATGTATCTATGTTTCCATTCAATACAATTATAGCATGGATAATAAACGATTATCATGAACAAGGAAATGTAATAATAAACACTTTATTTATTGCCTCTAGGGCATATTTCCAACATCACTAGCGTCACACATTATTTCAAAGGGTACGTTCCAATCAGGTGGTTGAACAACAGGTGCAAAAATTAAGGCGTTCTTAAGAACTTCAAAAGATTCTACACAATCATCATCAAAAACGAATGGAACATATTTTTGCAAAAGATTAGTGAGAGGCCTAAAAATCTTAGAGAAGTCTTAATAAACCTCCTATAGAAACCAGCATGACCAAGGAAACTTCTTATACCCCTGATATCCGTAGGAGACGACAGTTTTTCAATAGCATCAACTTTGGCTTTGTCAACTTCAATACCTCTTTCAGAAATTTGACGTCCCAAGACAATACCTTCATTTACCATAAAGTGGCACTTCTCCCAATTCAAGACAAGATTAGTTTCTTCGCATCTCTGTAAAACTCGATCAAGGTTGCTCAAACAATCATCAAGAGAAGTTCCGTAAATAGAAAAATCATCCATGAAAACCTCAACAATCCTTTCATAAAAATAAGAGAATATAGAAGTCATACATCTTTGAAAGGTAGCAGGTGCATTACATAAATCAAAATGCATACGTCTATAAGTAAAGGTACCGAAAGGGCAGGTAAAAGTGGTCTTCTCTTGGTCCTCTTTTGACATAGGTATTTGAGAGAAACCAGAATAGCCGTCTAGAAAGCAAAAAATGTGTATGTTTGGATAATCTTTCTAGCATTTGATCAATAAAAGGTAGAGGGTAATGATATTTTCTAGTAGCTTTATTTAATTTCCTAAAACCAATTACCATTATATATCCTGTAACAATTCTTTGCGGGATCAATTCATTTTTAACATTAGGTACTACGGTAATACCTTCTTTCTTAGGGACACAATGAACTGGACTAACCCATCTACTATCAACAATAGGGTAAATGATACCTGCCTCCAGAAGCTTTAATATTTCATTTCTTACCACTTCCTTCATTTTAGGATTTAACCGTCGTTGGTGATCAACAACTGGTTTAGCATCGGGCTCCATTTTAATTTTATGCTGACATAGAGTGGGACTAATGCCATTAAGATCATCAAGAGTATATCCAATAGCAGAACGGTCGTTCCTCAGAGTTTTCAATAATCTCTATTTGTAATATCCCAAATTTTGGAATGTTAAAAATAAAATTTAGAATGATTGCTTGCTTGGTTGAGTGATTGAAAGTGAGTGAATTTGGAACTCTTTGAAACTCTTGAAAGTTTAAGTGAGAGGGAATGAAATGACTTCCCAAAACTTTCACTCTGCCTTTTGATCATCAGGAAATTCAAATTCATTTCATCACAAAACCCAGAGTGAAGATGACATGACTTCTTCCATTCAATGGAATGAAAAGGGAATTGAAAATAATTTGAATTTCATTTGAAAATATCTCAAATTTAGAAACTTTATGCAACTCAATGATTTTCATAAGAAAGGATAAAATGACTTCTTCAAATTATGAAATATGAGTTGGAAGCTTTGAAAAAAAATGAATATGAAAACCTTTGGATTTTCTTTTGAAAGTATTTCATATTGGAATCATATTCAAATTTCAAAGTATTCAAATCCCTGACAAAAATTTGAGAGGAGTAAATATGACAATCCAAACCAGGGGCATTTTGTGAAGTTTTTGAACTATAAAACCCAAAGGGTTATTTGAAAAATATTTGCAAAAGAATTTAAAACCAAATAGGCATTTTCTGAAAATATTATTTTTCCAAATTGTGCAAATGAAAGAATAAAAATGTCCAATTAATATCATTTATTATTCTGATAATTTTGATATAAAATTTTCCTATATTCGGAATTATATAGAAAACATAAAGAGGGTTTTACTGCGCTGATTATTTAAAAATAGGAAATCCTGAGCATTTAAAGCCCGGTCGGCCCAATCTGTCTTTAAAGCCCGATCCGACTTGCCTAATTACCGGCCGACTGACGCTCCGCAAACCTCTCCCCTCTCACTGACAGCGGGACCCACTGCCCGATTCCCTCTCCCGCGCGGTCACCTCTTTCCTTCTTCCCTCCCCTCTCCACGTCGGCGACCCCGCGCCGGAGATCTCTCCCCTCCTTCCTTCCCTAGCTCCACCGTGGCCCTATAAGTAGCCGGCACCTCCCCGCGCAAATTTCCCCACTTTTCCCCACCTCCCATGCCTTTTCCTCGCCGCTGTTGCTCGCCGGAGCATCCGGTCGCCGCCACGCCATTTTCGAGCAGCCGCTCCACCCCGACCACCCCTTCGCCACCTGAGACCACCACCAAGCTCCCCTCGCTCTCCCGCACCTCCCCGTGCCCACCCACTCACCCCGGATCCACCAGAACCCCACACCACCTGCCTCGCTGGAGATTTCCATCGGCCACCTCCATCCCGAAGCTCCCCAAGCCCCTGCACCTCGACTCCGTCACCCCTCCGCACCGCAGACGCCGTCAATCGTCGCCGGAAGCTCGCCGCCGTCGTCTGGACCACTCCATTCCCACGGAAGACCACCGGAGACACGCCCCGAACGACATCTACGCCTCTGCCTCGCCGGAGGAAACCCCATCGCCGGCAAGCTCCCCTCTGTAAGCCCCACCCCTCTTCGTAGCCGTCGGATCAAGATTCTACGATCTAGATTAGAACGTTTTTAACTCCGAACCGGCACGCGTTAAGTTTTGGCCATCCGTTCAGTTTGCTCCAACACGCGCACACTTGGACCAACCAGAAAGCAACACGTAGCCCCCTAGTCGTTAGCTAATTTATTCTCTTTTCTGTTTGGTTTTAGAAAAACAGATTTGTCCTGATTTTGTTTTAGCTATATCTTTTAAACCATTTAATGTTTTTGGTTGATTCTTTTTGCATTAGCTCACATATTTCATCTAGTTTCACCCTGTAATCTTAGATTTTAAATTTGACTTATAAATTTTGAATTGAATCAAATTTGCTCAAATCGCTCAAATCTGAATAACTAGAGTTTGAAAATAGATTTTGATATGAAACTTTTTGCTACTGCTTGGTATTAGTTAGGACTACCAATTGGCTTAGTTTGAGGATTTTTAGGATGATTTGGATTAGTGTTCTAACTATAAACAGAATCTGCCTAGTATTATAGCATAGTTTTATTTACTTAATTTTAGTTAGTTTAAATCAGAGTTAGTTATAATTTGTTTAGCAGGTTCTGTTGCTTAAACATTTAGTGTTTTACTTACTGTTAAAAAATATAAGATTGTTTAGTTATTTTGATTGTTAATATAGGAATCACAACACCATCTCCATTAGGTTTAGTTTGATAAAACCAACTAGTTTAGTAATAGAATCTTTTTAACAAAGTTTTAAATAATTAAATCCTGATTCCTAAGACAAGCTTTTAGAAAATTATTTCATTTTAAGAAATGTTTTGTTAATAAAAATGATTTAGTTTGCTTCATTATGGTAGGAAAACTATACTATTTTCATTAGGTAAGATGTTATGAAACAATCTAGTTTTAATAGAAACTTTTTCCCTAAAGTTTAGATGATTTAATTCTGTTAATTATTTCTAGCCTAGTTGTTATGCAGGTGTATTTTGGTTTTTGGTTTTAGTGGTTTTCATGTGGTTATGTTGTATGTGCAAAACCTAGGTTGGTTAGAATGTTGTTTTCATGACTCCTAGTTGTTCTACAAAAGTAATTCTTTTTGCAAAACAAGTAGTTACTAAATATAGGTACCTTGTTTTTGTTTGGTTTAAAACAGTTGTTTGTAGTGGTAACCAACCCTTGGCATGCTGATAAAGTTTGGTGATTTAGATTTTTTTCTTGAGTATTTCTTCATCACCCCCCACCTTAGCTGTATTGATGTAGTTTTGTGATTTGGTTTTGTCTTGAGTATTTCCTTCATCCCAACTTTGTTGACTTTAGTTGTGTGTTTTCCTATTGAGTGTTAGCAGTGATTGATAGTATGGTTGCTTATATGAATGCTATGTGTGATTATATAGATTTCATCTTAGAGTGCCGAATAGTCTATCAAGTTAATTCTGAGAGCGATCTTTTCTTCATCAACAGTACAGGCAGGTTCACTTTGACCATCTTGTTCATGCCTATGTTTTTCTTGCATTGTAGTGACATCATTTAACAAATCCCTCCCGTAGTGTTATTGAAAATTCTTGTAGTTGAGTAGGATGCATGAGGTAGGAACCCACCACTTGTTACTGAAGCCCCGGGAACGTTAGTTACTTTTATGCTATGCTAAAGTAGACGGGGATTGGTATGAGTGTTCGTGAGTGGTGTGAGAAGAAGGACTCTACGTCAAGACGACAACTTCAATGAAGACCTCTTCAAGTCCTGCATCTTCAGGACGTCAAGATTTCAAGACTCGAGAAGCAAGTTTTTAATACACACTACTGGGTGAGCGATGGAATTGATAGGCACCCTGGAGAAACCAGTGGATGGACGGGATGCATGGAGAAGAGCCATGACATCTTGCTTAAAGACTCACCCAAACTCAAAGAGAAGGATGAATACTTCATGCCCGGAAGCTTACCTGTGTAGCCACAAGTCAATATGGGCTTGGTTGATCTTTGTTGTGACTCTGACTAGACAGTGCTACGAGTTGTAGTCAACGTTAGGATTGGGATGGGCACTGTCAGTAGATCAGGGAAACACTCTGAAAGACCTTGTTTCTTTCATCCTGTTCTCAAACACCAGGCAGTGCGAGGACTTACCAGGAGGGAAAGAATCTTGTGGGTAAAGTACACAACATTCTGCAGAGTTAAACCTAATCGATTAGCCGTGTCCCCGGTTACGGACAATTTGAGCTTCTAGACTTGGATTTATCTCTGAACTCTCAACACTGGACTGATAACTAATTGTGGGCAACCTAATGTTACTTGTGGGAATTGGACATTGGTTGGCAGAACCATGTCATGATAGAAAACTCTATAGCAAAATTCCTGATATTCCTTTGTTGTAGGAAAAGAAAATAAAACTACCTTTTATGCAAAAACTTAGACACAGAGCCATAAAGCCCTACTGCATATAGAATAGTTCTTATCTTATGTTCTTGCTATGGTGATCTTGCCAGTACATTCAATGTACTGACCTACACGGCTGCAACGTCTCATGTTGCAAATATTTCTCTTTGACGAGTAAGAGAATGATTCAGGGTTACCGTCCGCACTCAACTTGCCGTTGGTGTTATTGGGACTCCACTCCCGTTGACCGCTTCCGCTGAAACTTTAAGGTATATATCAGTTTTACGTTATTTACATGTGATTGCACTTTGATATATACATTGATGTACTGTGTCTGCCAGCATACTGATCCAGGGATCGCACAGAAAACACATAGGCTTGACTCGTTTTGAGTCGGGTCGCTACGGAGATGGTATCAGAGCACATGTTGACTGTAGGACGTGACCCTAGGAAATGGATTAGTAATAGGAAGACCTTGGTAGGAAAAACTTTTGCTTTCCACTACCCATGTAACTTCTAAACTTTCTTACTGAACTTTCCTTTTGTTTCAAACTATGGATGGAGAACTACACCTTGAACAAAAGAGAGGATTATGAAGATGCTCTTGGAGGCTCATTCCTCATGGAGCTGGTACAGATGGTGAAGCTGCCGATACCTGAGATCAAGGTGACCAAGAGGAAGTATGGATTCTGGTGCGTCAGGACTAAAGTTTTTGGACGTACGGAAGACACCAAGACTGAAGACATCACCTATGGCACCTTGAGCCATGAACGTCAGATGGGTATCAACACTGCCATTCATGACGCCATCGCTCGTTTGAGCTATCATCATCGTGTAGAGCTTGGTGCCCACTACTTCGGAAGGCTCGGATGGCAGAAGCCTAAGGGAGCCTACATCTTCCTAACAAAAGAGCAGAAGATGAAGTTCTCACCCGTACTAGTGTACAATCAAGAACTGGAGCATTACATCAAGAATCTTCAAATGGACCTCCTCTCGGAGTTATTCGAGAACGAAACACTTCGTGAGAACCTCAAGGCCAAGAAGCTGAAGGTAGCAAACCTGAAGAAGCACGATCCAGAAATTCCGAGGCTTCATCAAGACTTGAAGATAAGTCGGGCCCAGACACATGCCAGAGATGTTGAAATCCAGAAGCTCAAGACCCAACTCCTGGATCTACAGGGACGACACCAGAAACTCCGTCTCAACAGGGAGGATCTGGTAGAGGAACTTGAGAAAAATCAAGTATGACCAGAAGAAGCTCACTGAAGATGAAGGCATGGTTTAGACTAGCCTAGTAGTAGCCCCACCATGAGAGAATAAAGATAAACGTTATCCGATCTGAGTGATTGACCATACCAACCTTATGTGGATGGCAATATTTTAGTTTGATTGAACTCTATGAATGTGTGAATTTAAGTTTGATGTTTTGTGTCTGGAATTGTTTGAATCTCTCTACTTCCTCTCTCTGTTCTCATCCCAAAACCTTGAACCTAATAGGTAATGGACAAATCTGGACTAGAATTCTCTAAACCCATGAACCAACTGGAGATAGTAGTGTGGGTCAAAACATGGATAAAATAAGTTGTTGAAGCATAAACTAAGGAATTGCTAAAGTACAAGACGACAAAGGAATATGATAAATGGACAACTCGTTGGTTTTAAGGAATGACAATACTTCATAAGATGTTGGAAGGTGGAATATAACTTGCTTTGGATGATATGGATGCTTACCTATGAGTGTATTTTTCTGACATCTGCAGATGACCACCCTTTATGAGTCTTTCCTCAAGGTCCCGGAAACAATCATGACCTTGACCAGTGACCATGACTACCCAAAGATCCTGAAGGATATGATGGCACACATCCATCTGGAAGGAGATGCAGTCTACAAAGGCTACCCATTCAAGGAGGATGGAGTGGAACTTTGGTATGTGGAGGTACACCTCGACCGTGCAAAGGGAGTTTGCCCAAAGTCTACTGGACAATACTTTTTCATATCTCGTGAACCACGAGCTGTTTTCTTCGACGCTGTTCATGATGCTGCCATGAAAGCCATACGCCAGATTGGAGAAATACTCGAAGCAAGGCTCCGTCATACCCAGGAATACCTGCAGGAAGTACATACTAGGATGATGGAAATGAAGCTCAGGACCCTCCTGATCAAGCAAAAGACGGGTGATTTCAAGGAGCACCTTGGAAGGTTCCAGTGGTACTGAAATATCTCCCAGTAAGGATGCATGAATAAAATTGGAGGTGATGCTAGACCATACCAGACTATGTGGATGGCAGCATTTTGTAATAAAGTAAATTAGGAGTTTAAGAAGTGATTAAGGATGCTTTTCGTGTTTGAAGTTATGAAACGGAAATCTCAGAGTTTGTAATAAATTCTTGAGTCAACAGAAGTTATAGCGTCATGCTTTCTCCTATGTTGAAATTGTTATGAGTTGTTACTCTAATGCACCAAGAATCTTTGACCATTTTCAAGGATATGAGAAAAAAATGGTCCATGCAAGCATGAGTGCATTTCATTTTAAGTGTGGTAGAAACCACAGGGATAAATGAATGAAGAAAATACCATTCATATTAAGGAGCTTGGATAAGTGAACACTGGTGAAGAGAATATGGAAAACATATCCAACCTTGTGGATGACAACATCTGAAAGAGTATACCTTGGATTCGGACATGAAGACACAAAACAGTAAAAGGTTAAATAGACCAATGGAAAGGAAAAACATATCCAAGGCAGAGAACTTGTACCAAGGATGGAACAACCGTTTCCATGGAGGTTACCCAAGGATTTTGGAACAAGAAGTTGTGACTTGGACCAACAAACATTTTCTTAGGAGTATACGATAACCTGAGAGTTGTGAAGGAACGATAGAATTTTTTCTGTTCAGCTTGCAGAATCAATGCATTTATTCCGAACTTGGTTCGTTGACAAGAGAATTTTCTGCAATGCTTGTGAGGAATCCCAAGTGTTAGAATACGAGATTCACTAAGCCTTATACATGGTAATGATTTCAGTGCGACATGGTTTGGCCACCATGACGACTTACTCTTATCATTTCTCTTGCTATTAGGAATGGTAAATCTGAGTGACTTACCCATAGTAAAGAGACGACGTTCTTTTAAGCCTTTTGTTTAAACCTTAGAATGGTAGGGAGAAAACCCTTGTACATGACAGTTGTGGTCACATGTAGTAATTTTACGGTGAGGAATGAAACCAAGGCACATTTCACTGCAGGATGACCACAAATGGTAGACCACCATGGGATCATCGAAAAGTTAATTAGAATGGTCACGAGACCTATCAGTTAAGAAGACCCAGTATTGGAGGAAGTACACTATGTTGTGGGAACACAAGATTCAATTATAACGGAAGAACATCACCAAGGAAGTTACGGGAAGAATGTGAAGAGAAAGATGCCAGAGGACTGTCAAGATTTTGAAGGACCAGTAACTCTAATTTTAAGTGTGGTAGGCCCCACACCTTTCCAGGACAGTGGATTTGTTAGAGGACCCCCAAACCCTAACCTTTTCTGTCTAGCCCCTTCGAATCTCGAGGACGAGATTCATTTTATGTGTGGTAGGTTTGTAACATCCCAAATTTTGGAATGTTAAAAATAAAATTTAGAATGATTAATTGCTTGGTTGAGTGATTGAAAGTGAGTGAATTTGAAACTCTTTGAAATTTTTGAAAGTTTAAATGAGAGGGAATTAAATGACTTCCCAAAACTTTCACTCTGCCTTTTGATCATCAGGAAATTCAAATTCATTTCACCACAAAACCCAGAGTGAAGATGACATGACTTCTTCCTTTCAAAGGAATAAAAAGGGAATTGAAAATAATTTGAATTTCATTTGAAAATATCTCAAATTTAGAAACTTTATGCAACTCAACGATTTTCATAAGAGAGGATAAAATGACTTCTTCAAATTATGAAATATGAGTGGGAAGCTTTGAAAAAAAATGAATATGAAAACCTTTGGATTTTCTTTTGAAAGTATTTCATATTGGAATCATATTCAAATTTCAAAGTATTCAAATCCCTCACAAAAATTTGAGAGGAGTAAATATGACACTCCAAACCAGGGGCATTTTGTGAAGTTTTTTAACTATAAAACCAAAAGGGTTATTTGAAAAATATTTGCAAAAGAATTTAAAACCAAATAGGCATTTTCTGAAAATATTATTTTTCCAAAGTGTGCAAATGACAGAATAAAAATGTCCAATTAACGGAATTTATTATTCTGATATTTTTGATATAAAATTTGCCTATATTAGGGGTTATATCGAAAACATAAAGAGGGTTTTACTGCGCTGATTTAAAAAAAGGAAATCCTAAGCATTTAAAGCCCGGTCGGCTCAATCTGTCTTTAAAACCCGATCCGACTTGCCTAATTACCAGCCGACCGATGCTCCACAAACCACTCCCCTCTCACTGACAGCGGGACCCACCGCCCGATTCCCTCTCCCGCTCGGTCACCTCTTTCCTTCTTCCCTCCCCTCTCCACGCCAGCGACCCCGCGCCGGAGATCTCTCCCCTCCTTCCTTCCCTAGATCCACCGCGGCCCTATAAGTAGCCGGCACCTCCCCGCGCCCCATTTCCCCACTTTTCCACACCTCCCGTGCCTTTTCCTCGCCGTTGTTGCTCACCGGAGCATCCGGTCGCCGCCAAGCCATTTTCGCGCAGCCGCTCCACCCCGACCACCCTTTCGCCACCTGAGACCACCACCGAGCTCCCCTCGCTCTCCCGCACCTCCCCGTGCCCACCCACTCACCCCGGATCCACCAGATCCCCACACCACCTGCCTCGCCGGAGATTTCCATTGACCACCTCCATCCCGAAGCTCCCCAAGCCCCTGCACCTCGACTCCGTCACCCCTCCGCACCGCAGATGCCGTCAATCATCGCCGGAAGCTCGCTGCCGTCGTCTGGACCACTCCATTGCCGCGGAAGACCACCGGATACACGCCCCCGACGACCTCTACGCCTCTGCCTCGCCGGAGAAAACCCCATCGCCGGCAAGCTCCCCTCTGTAAGCCCCACCCCTCTCCGTAGCCGTCGGATCAAGATTCTACGATCTAGATTAGAACGTTTTTAACTCCGAACCGGTACGCGTTCAGTTTCGGCCGTCCGTTCAATTTGCTCCAACACGCGCACACTTGGACCAACCAGAAAGCGACACGTAGCCCCCTAGCCGTTAGCTAATTTATTCTCTTTTCTGTTTGGTTTTAGAAAAACAGATTTGTCCTGATTTTGTTTTAGCTATATCTTTTAAACCATTTAATGTTTTTGGTTGATTCTTTTTGCATTTGCTACTGCTTGGTATTAGTTAGGACTACCAGTTGGCTTAGTTTGAGGATTTTTAGGATGATTTGGATTAGTGTTCTAACTATAAACAGAATCTGCCTAGTATTATAGCATAGTTTTATTTACTTAATTTTAGTTAGTTTAAATAAGAGTTAGTTATAATTTGTTTAGCAAGTTCTGTTGCTTAAACATTTAGTGTTTTACTTACTGTTAAAAAATATAAGATTGTTTAGTTATTTTCATTGTTAATATAGGAATCACAACACCTTCTCCATTAGGTTTAGTTTGATAAAACCAACTAGTTTAGTAATAGAATCTTTTTAACAAAGTTTTAAATAATTAAATCCTGATTCCTAAGACAAGCTTTTAGAAAATTATTTCCTGTTAAGAAATGTTTTGTTAATAAAAATAATTTAGTTTGCTTCATTATGGTAGGAAAACTATACTATTTTCATTAGGTAAGATGTTATGAAACAATCTAGTTTTAATAGAAACTTTTTCCCTAAAGTTTAGATGATTTAATTCTGTTAAGTATTTCTAGCCTAGTTGTTATGTAGGTGTATTTTGGTTTTTGGTTTTAGTGGTTTTCATGTGGTTATGTTGTATGTGCAAAACCTAGGTTGGTTAGAATGTTGTTTTCATGACTCCTAGTTGTTCTACAAAAGTAATTCTTTTTGCTAAACAAGTAGTTACTAAATATAGGTACCTTGTTTTTGTTTGGTTCAAAACAGTTGTTTGTAGTGGCAACCAACCCTTGGCATGCTGATAAAGTTTGGTGATTTAGATTTTTGTCTTGAGTATTTCCTTCATCACCCCCCACCTTAGCTGTATTGATGTAGTTTTGTGATTTGGTTTTGTCTTGAGTATTTCCTTCATCACAACTTTGTTGACTTTAGTTGTGTGTTTTCCTATTGAGTGTTAGCAGTGATTGATAGTATGGTTGCTTATATGAATGCTATGTGTGATTATATAGATTTCATCGGAGAGTGAGGAATAGTCTATCAAGTTAATTCTGAGAGCGATCTTTTCTTCATCAACAGTACAGGCAAGTTCAGTTTGACCATCTTGTTCATGACTATGCTTTTCTTGCATTGTAGTGACATCATTTAACAAATCCCTCCCGTAGTGTTATTGAAAATTCTTGTAGTTGAGTAGAATGCATGAGGTAGGAACCCACCACTTGTTACTGAAGCCCCGGGAACGTTAGTTACTTTTATGCTATGCTAAAGTAGATGGGGATTGGTATGAGTGTTCGTGAGTGGTGTGAGAAGAAGGACTCTACGTCAAGACGACAACTTCAATGAAGACCTCTTCAAGTCCTGCATATTCAAGACCTCAAGATTTCAAGACTCGAGAAGCAAGTTTTCAATACACACTACTAGGTGAGGGATGGAATTGATGGGCACCCTGGAGAAACCAGTGGATGGCCAGGTTTCATGGAGAAGAGCCATGACATCTTGCGGAAAGCCTCACCCAGACTCAATGAGAAGGATGAATACTTCATGCCCGGAAGCTTACCTGTGTAGCCACAAGTCAATATGGGCTCTGGCTTGGTCGATCTTTGTTGTGACTCTGACTAGACAGTGCTACGAGTTGTAGTCGACGTTAGGATTGGGATGGGCACTGTCAGTAGCTCAGGGAAACACTCTGAAAGACCTTGTTTCTTTCATCCTGTTCTCAATTTGAGCTTCTAGACTTGGATTTATCTCTGAACTCTCAACACTGGACTGATAACTAATTGTGGGCAACCTAATGTTACTTGTGGGAAGTTGACATTGGTTGGCGGAACCATGTCATGATAGAAAACTCTATAGCAAAATTCCTGATATTCCTTTGTTGTAGGAAAAGAAAATAAAACCAGCTTTTATGCAAAGACTTAGACACAGAGCAATAAAGCCCTACTGCATATAGAATAGTTCTTATCTTCTGTTCTTGCTATGGTGATCTTGCCAGTACATTCAATGTACTGACCTACACGGCTGCAACGTCTCATGTTGCAGATATTTCTCTTTGACGAGTAAGAGAACGATTCAGGGTTACGGTCCGCACTCAACTTGCCATTGGTGTTATTGGGACTCCACTCCCGTTGACCGCTTCCGCTGAAACTTTAAGGTATATATCAGTTTTACGTTATTTACATGTGATTGCACTTTGATATATACATTGATGTACTGTGTGTGCCAGCATACTGATCTAGGGATGGCACAGAAAACACAGAGGCTTGACTCGTTTTGAGTCGGGTCGCTACACTGTTCTTCATGCTCTGAAAGGTTAGCACTAATAATATAATGATATATCTTATTTTCATCGAGGTAAGCATATTTCAGAGTATCCGACAATTATTTAAGCTCAAACACGGGATCACCCTTGGGTGGAGGAGGATCCCCAAGTATTTGAACAGGCAAGTTGTGTTTCAGAATAGGATGTTCATCAAAGAAAATCTTATCTATTTCATTCCTTTCATTCATATGAATATCATTTTCATGGTCTAGCAAATATTGTTCTAAGGGATCAGTAGGAGGCAATCCTTACTAGACAATTCTTTATCATGGGGTTCTCTACGAAATTTAGAGAAATTAAACTCATGAGACGTATCCCGAAAACTTACAGTAACAGTTTCCTTCTCACAATCTATCCTAGCATTAACGACGTTCAAGAAGGGTCTACCAAATATAATGGGACAAAAATCATCTTCTAGGGAGCCAAGGACAAGAAAATCAATGGGATATTTTATTTTTCCACATAGGCCTTCTGTTGAAAATATGCCCTAGAGGCAATAATAAAATGGTTATTATTGTATTTCCTTGTTCATGATAATTGTCTATTGTTCATGCTAAAATTGTGTTAACCAGAAACCGTAATACATGTGTGAATGCATAGACCACAACATGTCCCTAGTGAGCCTCTAGTTGGCTAGCTCGTTGATCAACAGATGGTCACGGTTTCATGGCCATGGACATTGGATGTCATTGATAATGGGATCACATCATTAGGAGAATGATGTGATGGACAAGACCCAATCCTAAGCATAGCACAAGATCGTGTAGTTCGTTTGCTAAAGCTTTTGTAATGTTAAGTATCGTTTCCTTAGACCATGAGATTGTGCAACTCCCGGATACCGTAGGAATGCTTTGGGTGTGCCAAACGTCACAACGTAACTGGGTGGCTATAAAGGTACCCTATGGGTATCTTTGAAAGTGTTTGTTGGGTTGGCATGAATCGTGACTGGGATTTGTCACTCCGTGTGACGGAGAGGTATCTCTAGGCCCACTCGGTAAGACATCATCATAATAAGCTCAATGTGACTAAGGAGTTAGCCACGGAATGATGTGTTACGGAACGATTAAAGAGACTTGCCAGTAACGAGATTGAACAAGGTATAGGGATACCGACGATCAAATCTCGGGCAAGTATCGTACTGGTAGACAAAGGGAATTGTACGGGATTGTCTGAATCCCCGACATCGTGGTTCATCCGATGAGATCATCGTGGAGTGTTTGGGAGCCAACATGGGTATCCATATCCCGCTGTTGGTTATTGATTGGATGGTCTCGGTCATGTCTACATGTCTCCCGAACCCGTAGGGTCTACACACTTAAGGTTCGATGATGCTAGGGTTATAGGGAAATAGTGTACGTGGTTACTGAAGGTAGTTAGGAGTCCCGGATGAGATCCCGGACATCCTGAGGAGTCCCGGAATGGTCTGGAGACGAAGATTGATATATAGGAAGGGAGGTTTTGGCCACCGGAAGAGTTTGAGGCAATACCGATAACGTACCGGGACCACCGGAAGGGTTCCGGGGGTTCACCAAGTGGGGCCACCAGCATCAGAGGGCTGCGTGGGCCAAAGGTGGAAGGTAACCATCCCCTAGGTGGGCTGGTGCGCCTCCCACCAAGGCCCAAGGCACAGCAAGGTGGGAGGGGGGCAAACCCTACCGCAAGATGGGCCCTAAAACCCACCCTAGGGCGTCTCCCCCTCTCTCTCCCTCTCTGGCCGCCGCCCAGATCTAATCTGGGGCTGTCGCCAGCCCTAGGGTGGGCACCCTAGGGGCTGTGCCCTCCCTCCTCCTCCTCCTATATATAGTGGGGGTTTTGGAGCTGCCGGGCACACGGTTCTCTCTCCCTGTCGATGCAGCCCTACTTCTCCCTCTCCTCGTTTTCCGTAGCGCTTGACGAAGCCCTGCCGGAGTCCACGCAGCTCCACCGTCACCACGCCGTCGTGCTGCCGGAGCTCTCCCTCAACCTCTCCTCCCTCCTTGCTGGATCAAGGCGTAGGAGACGTCACCAGGCTGCACGTGTGTTGAACGCGGAGGCACCATTGTTCGGTGCTAAGATCGAAGTCCACCGTGATCTGAATCGCTACGAGTACGACTCCACCAACCGCGTTCTTGTAACGCTTCTGCTTAGCGAGCTTCAAAGGTATGAAGATGCAATCTCTCCCCACTCGTAGCGATTTTGGTTTCTCCATAGATAGATCTTGGTGAACGTAGATTTTTTTTGATTTACTACTACGTATCCCAACAGTGGCATCATGGGCTAGGTCTATGCATAGAATCTATGCACGAGTAGAACACAAAGCAGTTGTGGGCGTCGTTCTTGTTAATTTGCTTACCACTACTAGTCTTATCTTGATTTGGTGGTATTGTGGGATGAAGCGGCCCGGACCAACCTTACACGTACACTTACGTGAGACCGGTTCCACCGCCTGACACGCACTGGTTGCATAAGTTGGCTAGTGGGTGTCTGTCTCTCCTACCTTAGTCAGATTGGATTCGATGAAAAGGGTCCTTATGAAGGGTAAATAGCAATTGGCATATCACGTTGTGGTTTTGGCATAGGTAAGAAACGTTCTTACTAGGAACCTATAGCAGCCACGTAAAACTTGCAACTACAAATTAGAGGACGTCTAACTTGTTTTTGCAGCATGTGCCTTGTGATGTGATATGGCCAAAGGATGTGATGTGATGCATTGTGATGTATGAGATTGACCATGTTCTTGTAATTGGATTCACGACTTGCATGTCGATGAGTATGACAACCAGCAAGAGCCATAGGAGTTGTCTCAATTTATTGTATGACCTGCGTGTCAATCAAGATCGCCATGTAATTACTTTACTTTATTGCTAAACGTTAGCTATAGCAGTAGAAGTAATAGTTGGCGAGACAACTTCATGAAGACACGATGATGGATATCATGATGATGGAGATCATGGTGTCATGCCGGTGATAGTGATGATCATGGTGCCCCGAAGATGGAGATCAAAGGAGCAAGATGATATTGGCCATATCATGTCACTATATTGATTGCATGTGATGTTTATCATGTTTACATCTTATTTGCTTAGAACGACGGTAGTTAAATAAGATGATCTCTCACTAAAATTTCAAGAAATTTGTTCACCCTAATTGTGCACCTTTGCTAAGGATCGTTGTTCCGAAGCACCACGTGATGATCGGGTGTGATAGGCTCTAACGTTCGCATACAATAGGTCTAAGCTAGATTTACACACGCGAAACACTTAGGTTGACTTGACGAGCCTAGCATGCATAGACATGGCCTCGAACACGAAAGACCGAAAGGTCGAACATGAGTCATATAGAAGATACGATCAACATCGAGATGTTCACCATTGATGACTAGTCCGTCTCACGTGATGATCGGACACGGGCTAGTTGACCTGGATCATGTATCACTTGGATTACTAGAGAGATGTCTATCTAAGTGGGAGTTCATTAAATTTTTTGATTATGTGAACTTAATTGTCATGAACTTAGTCTAAAAGCGTCTTTGCAAATTATGTCGTAGATAGCTCACGCTATAACTCCCCTGTTTTATTGATACGGTCCTAGAGAAAAGTAAGATTGAAAGTTGATGGTAGCAATAATGCAGACTAGGTCCGTGATTTGAGGATTGTCCTCATTGCTGCACAGAAAGCTTATGTCTTTGATGCACCGCTAATTGCACCACTCCCTCAAGCGTTGTCTGTAGATGTTGTGAACATATGACAGGCACTTTTTTGATGACTACGTGATAGTTCAGTGCATCATGCATCACGGCTTAGAATTGAGGCTCCAAAACATTTTGAACGTCATGGAACATATGAGATGTTCTAAGAGCTGAGATTGTGATCTCAGGCTTGTGCCTATGTTGAGAGGTATGAGACCCCCAACAAGATTCTTTGCCGACAGGATAAAAGAGAATAGCTCTATGGGTGAGCATGTGCTCAGATTGTCTAGGTACTACAATCACTTGAATCGAGTGGGAGTTCATCTTCCAGATAGGATAGTGACTAACACAATTCTCCAAGTCACTGCCACCAATCTACTAGAGCTTCGTGATGAACTATAACATGCCAGGGATGGATATGATGATCCCTGAGTTGTTCGTGATGTTTGACACCACAAAGGTAGAAATCAAGAAGGAACATCGAGTGTTGATGGTTAAGTGAAAACCACTAGTTTCAAGAAGGGCAAGGGAAATAAGGGAAAAACTTAAAGAATGGCAAGCCAGTTCCGCTCTAGTGAAGAAACCCAAGGTTGAGCCCAAACCCGAGACTAAGTGCTTCTGTTATTAGGAGAATGTTCACTGAAGTGGAACAACCCTAGATACCTGGTAGATAAGAAGGCTGGCAATGCCGATAGAAGTATACTTGATATACGTGTTAGTGATGTGTACCTTGCTGGAACTCCTAGTAGCACCTAGGTATTGGATACCGGTTCGGTTGCTAAGTGTTAGCAACTCGAAATAAAAACTACGAAATAAATGGAGGCTAGCTAAGTGAAAGGTGATGATGTGTGTTGGAAGTGTTTCCAAGGTTGATGTGATCACCATCACAAGCTCTCTCTACCTTCGGGATTTGTGATAAACCTAAATAAATGTTATTTGGTGTTTGCGTTGAGCATGAACGTGATTAGATCATGTTTAGTGCAATACGGTTATTCATATAAGTTAGAGAATAATGGTTATTCTGCTTACATGAATAATGCCTTTAATGGTCATCCACCCACTGAGAATGGTTTATTTAATCTTGATCGTAGTAGTACACATGTTCATAACATTGGTAGCAAAAGATACAAAGTTAATAATAATAGTACCACATACTTGTGGCACTGCCGCTAAATGTCATATTGGTATAAATCGCAAGAAAGAAACTCCATGCTGATGGATTTTTGACTCACTCGATTTCGAATCGGTTGAGACATGCGAGCCATGCCTTTTGGGCAAGATGACTAAGACCCCGTCTTCCAGTATGATGGAACGGGCTAGTGGCTTATTGGAATTAATACATGTTGATGTATGTGGTCCAACGAGTGTTGAAACACATAGTGGATATCGTTATTTTTCTTTACCTTCACTGTTGAGTGAATATGGGGATATTTACTCAATTAAACACGAGTCTGAAATGCTTGAAAGGTTCAAGGAGTTTCAGAGTGAAGTTAAAGATCATCGTGAAAAGAAGATAAAATGTCTACGATATGATCGTGGAGGTGAATGCCTAAGTTATGAGTTTGGTATGCAATTTCAGACAATGTGGAAATTGTTTCACAGCTCACGCCTCCTGGAACACCATAGTGTGATGGTGTGTCCGAACGTCGTAGTCGTGCTCTATTGGATATAGTGAGTACTATGTTGTCTCTTATCGTTTTTCCAATATCGTTATGGGGTTATACATTAAAGACAAACCATTCACTTTAATAGGGCACCATCTAAGTCTGTTTAGATGACACCGTGTGAATTATGGTTTGACAGAAGCCTAAGCTGTCATTTCTTAATGTTTGGGGCTATGACGCTTATGTGAAAAGGGTTTTTCACCTAGTGAGCTCGAACCCAAAGAAGACGAATGCATCTTCATAGAATACCCTAAGGAGAAATTGGGTATACCTTCTATCTCAGATTCAAGCGCAAAAGTGTTTGTGGCTAAGAACGGGTCCTTTATCGAGAAAGAGTTTCTCTCGAAAGAATTGAGTGGGAGGAACATAGAACTTGATAAGGTTGTTCAACCTTTGTTTCAACCAGAGAGTAGCACAGTACAGAAAGATGTTTCTGTAGAGCCTACGTTATTTGAAAAGGAAGTTAATGATGATGATCATGAAGCTTCGGATCAAGTTATTATCAAACCTCGTATATCGACAAGGACGCGTACTGCTCCAGAGTAGTACGGCAACCCTGTCTTGGAAGTCATGTTGTTGGACAACGTTGAAACTACGAACTGTGGAGAAGTGATAGTGGGCCCGGATTCCAACGAATGGCTAGGAGCCATGAAATCCGAGATAGGATCCATGTATGAGAACAAAGTATGGACTTTGGTGGACTTGCCTATTGATAAGCGAGCCATTGATAATAAATGGATCTTTAAGATGAAGACAGATACTGATGGTGAATGTCACTATTTATAAACGGCTCGACTTGTCGCAAAGAAGTTTTCGACAAGTTCAAGGAGTTGACTGCGATGAGAGTTTCTCACTCGTAGCAATGATAAAGTCTGTTGGAATTATGTTAGCAGTTACTGCGTTTTTCAGTTATGAAATCTGGCAGATGGATGACAAGACATCATTTCCTTAACAATTTTCTTGAGGAAAGGTTGTATGTGATACAACCAGAAGGTTTTGTAAGTCCTAAGGATGCTAAAAGGTGTGCGAGCTCCAGTAATCCTGCTATGAGGTAATAAAAGGTGTGTGAGATTCAGCAATCCTTCTATGGTCTGGAGCAAGCACCTCGGAGTTGGAATATACGCTTTGATGAGGTGATCAAAGTTTTGTAGTTTATAAAAAGTTTATGAGAAACTTGTATTTGCAATAAAGTGAGTGGGAGCACTATAGAATTTCTGATTAGTATATGTGGATGACATATTGATGATCGGGAATAATGTAGAATTTCTGGAAAGCATAAACGGTTGTTTGAGAAGTGATGTTCAAAGTAAGACCTGGATAAAACTACCTAATTGTTGAGCATCAAGATCTATAGAGATAGATCAAGATGCTTGATGAGATTTTCAACGAGTACATACCTTGACAAGATTTTGAAAGAGTTCAAAATGGATCAGTCAGAGAAAGATTTCTTGCCTGATTTGTAAGGTGTGAAGTAGAGTGAGACTCAAAGCTCGACAACGGCTGAAGAAAGAGAAAGGACGAACGTCGTCCCCTATGCCTTAGCCATAGGCTCTGCATAGTATGCCATGCTGTGTATCACACCTATGTGTGCCTTGCCATGAGTCTATCAAGGGGTACAAGAGAGATCCAGGAGTGGATCACTGGACAGCGGTCGAAATTATCCTTAGCAACTAGAGGACTGAGGAAGTATTTCTCGATTATGGAGGTGATAATTGTAAAGGGTTACGACGATGCAAGCTGTAACACCAATCCAGATGACTCTAAGCAGAAATCCAATACGTATAGTGGAGTAGCCATTTGGAATAGTTCCAAGTGCAGCGTAGGAGTAGTATCTACAATAGGACATAGAAGTTTGCAAGGTACGCATGGATCTGAGTGTTGCAGACCCGTTGACTAAAAGCTCTTTCACGAGCAAAACATGATCAAACCCCAGAACTAATTGGGTGTAAATCACATGATGATATGATCACATGGTGATGTAAGTGTTAATCACATGGCGATGTGAACTTGATTATTGACTCTAGTGCAAGTGGGAGACTGTTGGAAATATGCCCTAGAGGCAATAATAAAATGGTTATTATTGTATTTCCTGGTTCATGATAATTGTCTATTGTTCATGATAAAATTGTGTTAACCGGAAATCGTAATACATGTGTGAATGCATAGACCACAACATGTCCCTAGTGAGCCTCTAGTTGGCTAGCTCGTTGATCAATAGATGGTCACGGTTTCATGACCATGGACATTGGATGTCGTTGATAACGGGATCACATCTTTAGGAGAATGATGTGATGGACAAGACACAATCCTAAGCATAGCACAAGATCGTGTAGTTCGTTTGCTAAAGCTTTTCTAATGTCAAGTATCGTTTCCTTAGACCATGAGATTGTGCAACTCCCGGATACCATAGGAATGCTTTGGGTGTGCCAAACGTCACAACGTAACTGGGTGGCTATAAAGGTACCCTACGGGTATCTCCGAAAGTGTCTGTTGGGTTGGCATGAATCGAGACTGGGATTTGTCACTCTGGGCCCACTCAGTAAGACATCATCATAATGAGCTCAATGTGACTAAGGAGTTAGCCACGGGATGATGTGTTACAGAACGAGTAAAGAGACTTGCCTGTAATGAGATTGAACAAGGTATAGGGATACCGACGATCGAATCTCAGGCAAGTATCATACCGGTAGACAAAGGGAATTGTACGGGATTGTCTGAATCCCCGACATCTTGGTTCATCTGATGAGATCATCGTGGAGCATGTGGGAGCCAACATGGGTATCCAGATCCCTCTGTTGGTTATTGATTGGAGAGTGTCTCGGTCATGTCTACATGTCTCCCGAACCCGTAGGGTCTACACACTTAAGGTTCGATGACGCTAGGGTTATAGGGAAATAGTGTACGTGGTTACCGAAGGTAGTTCGGAGTCCTGGATGAGATCTCGGACATCACGAGGAGTCCTGGAGTGGTCTGGAGATGAAGATCGATATATAGGAATAGAGGTTTTGGCCACCGGAAGAGTTTCGGGCAATACCGGTAACGTACCGGGACCACCGGAAGGGCTCCGGGGGTCCACCAAGTGGGGCCACCAGCACCAGAGGGCTGCGTGGGCCAAAGGTGGAAGGGAACCATCCCCTAGGTGAGCTGGTGCGCCTGCCACAAAGGACCAAGGCGCAGCAAGGTGGGAGGGGGGGCAAACCCTAGCGCAAGATGGGCCCTAAGGCCCACCCTAGGGCGCCTTCCCCTCTCTCTCCCTCTCTGGCCGCCGCCCAGATCTAATCTGGGGCTGCCGCCAGCCCTAGGGTGGGAACCCTAGGGGCTGTGCCCTCCCTCCTCCTCCTCTTATATATATTTGGGGTTTTGGGGCTGCCAGGCACATGGTTCTATCTCCCTCTTGGCGCAGCCCTACTTCTCCCTCTCCTCGTTCTCCGTGGAGCTTGGCGAAGCCCTGCCGGAGTCCACGCAGCTCCACCGTCACCACGCTGTCATGCTGCCGGAGCTCTCCCTCAACCTCTCCTCCCTCCTTGCTGGATCAAGGCGTAGGAGACGTCACCGGGCTACACGTGTGTTGAACGCGGAGGCACCGTTGTTCGGTGCTAAGATCGGACTCCACCGCGATCTGAATCGCTACGAGTACGACTCCACCAACCGCGTTCTTGTAACGCTTCCGCTTAGCGATCTTCAAAGGTATAAAGATTCAATCTCTCCCCACTCGTTGCTGGTTTCTCCATATATAGATCTTGGTGAACGTAGAATTTTTTTGATTTACTACTATGTCTCCCAACACCTTCAACATCTCTAATAATCCCAACTGCTGATATAGTATCTCTATTAGCAAGCTTGATTGTAACATCAATTTCCTCTAACTCAGCTGTTGCAATAGCATTCATAATCTCTTTATATAAGGTAAAGGGAATTGCACTTACACTAGCACCCATATCACATAAGCCATGATAACAATGATCTCCTATTTTAACAGAAATAACAGGCGTGCCAACAATGGGTCTATGTTTGTCTTTAGCATTTGGTTTAGCAATTCTAGCAGCTTCATCACAAAATTGAATAACATGTCCATCAATATTATCAACCAAGAGATCTTTAACCATGGCAATACTAGGCTCAACTTTGATTTGCTCAGGGGGTGTAGGTGTTCTAGCGTAGCTCCTACGAACCACAGTTGACGCTTTAGTATGTTCCTTTATTCTAACAGGGAAAGGTAGTTTACAAATATAAGCAACAGGAATAATAGGATCAACATTATAAATAATAGTGTCCTCTTCAACTTTAATAGGTTCAACTACTTTCACTTCAATGGGAGGATGATATTTAAATCACTTCTCATTAGGGAGATCAACATGAGAAGCAAAAGATTCACAAAAAGAAGCTACTATCTCAGAGTCAAGCCCATATTTAGTGCTAAATTCACAAGAAGAATCGGTGTCTACGAAGGATTTAACACAATAAAACTTAAGGTTCATACCGGACTCCTTACCTTCGTCGAGTTCCCAATCTTCAGAGTTGTGTTTTATCCTTTCTGATAAATCCGTTTTGAAGTGAATATCTTTCTTCGTATAGGAACCGACACAAGAAGTATCGAGCATGGATTGATCATTACGAGAAAGCCGAGCATAAAAATTCTGAATAATAATTTCTTTCGAGAGATCATGATTGTGTCATGAATATAACATTGATTTAAGCCTCCCCCAGGCTTGAGTGATTCTTTCTCGTTCACGAGGACAAAAATTATAGATATAATTCCGATCATGATGAACTAGATGCATAGGATAGAACTTCTGATGAAATTCCATCTTCAATCGGTTGTAGCTCCATGATCCAATATCATCACATACCCTATACCATGTCAATGCCTTATTCTTCAAAGATAAAGGAAAGACCTTCTTCTTGACGTGATCCTCGGGTAGACCTGCAAGCTTAAATAATCCACAAACTTCATCCATATAGATTAGATACAAATCCGGATGTAGTGTTCCATCTCCAGCATAAGGATTAGCCAACAGTTTCTCTATCATACTCGAAGGAATCTCATAATAAATATTTTCAATAGGTTCAGTAGGTTGAGGGACAACTCTTTGTGTTTCCAGTCGAAGGGAAGATACCCCGAACAAGCCCATCAAAGGATTACTTTCCCTAGTAACAAGTGACAGTAAATTTCAGCACACTATATAAAATTTTCCTTACCAAATTCCACTTACCAAAGGCGCTTCACTCCCCGGCAATGGCGCCAGAAAAGAGTCTTGATGACCCACTAGTATAGGGGATCTATCGTAGTCCTTTCAATAAGTAAGAGTGTCGAACCCAACGAGGAGCAGAAGGAAATAACAAGCGGTTTCCAGTAAGGTATTCTCTGCAAGCACTAAAATTATCGGTAACAAATAGTTTTGTGATAAGACAATTTGTAACGAGTAACAAGTGTATAAAAGGTGCAGCAAGGTAGCCCAATCCTTTCTGTAGCAAAGGACAGGCCTGGACAAACTCTTATATAAAGCAAAGCGCTCCCGAGGACACATGGGAATTTCCGTCAAGCTAGTTTTCATAATGCTCATTTGATTCGTGTTCGTTACTTTGATAATTTGATATGTGGGTGGACCGGTGCTTGGGTTCTGACCTTACTTGGACATACCTACCACTTATGATTAACCCCTCTCACAAGGATTCACAACTACGAAAGCAAAATTAAGATAAATCTAACCATAACATGAAACATATGGATCCAAACCAGCCCCTTACGAAGCAACGCATAAACTACGGTTTAAGCTTTTGTCACTCTAGCTACCCATCATCTACTTATTACTTCCCTATGCCACCCGCTAGGCCCAAATAATGGTGAAGTGTTATGTAGTCGACGTTCACATGTAGCGACCCGACTCAAAACAAGTCAAGCCTCTGTGTGTTAGTGCCATCCCTGGATCAGTATGCTGGCACACATAGTACATCAATGTATATATCAAAGTGAAATCACATGTAAATAATGTAAAACTGATACGTACCTCTTAAATCACAGCGGAAATAGTCAACGGGAGTGGAGTCCCACTAAACACCAACGACATGTTGAGTGTAGACCGTAACCCTGAATCGTACTCTTACTCATCGTAGAGAAGTATCTGCAACATAAGATGTTGCAGCCATGTAGGTCAGTACATTGAATGTACCGTCAAGATCACCATATAAAGAATGATAAAGGCTATGCCATATGCAAAAGGCTTTGTGGCTCTGTGTCTGAGTTTTTGCAGAAAAGCTAGTTTTATTTTCCCTACAACAAAGGAGTGAAACGGAAATCACTACTAACAGTTGGTGGTTAATGAGATGGTTCCACAAACCAATTCTCATATCCCCAAAAAAATTATTAATAGACCCACTCATCATAAAATTTATTAATTTTTGTTGAGAATGACCGATAGTATCATCTCCGATGCGCATGTTGTCCGTAACCGGGGACACGGCTAATAGATTAGTTTGATACTCTATAGAGGTTTGTACACTTTACCCGCAAGAATCGATCCCTCCCGTTATGTCCTTGCACTGCCTGGTGTTTGAGAACGGGACGATCGAAACATGGTCTTCCATAGTGATCCTCCGATAGAAAGACAGTGCCCATCCAAATCCCACCATTCTTCTGCATCTCGTTGCAACTGACCTACCGAAGTCACCACTAGGGTCAACCAAGCGAGATCTCATCATGACTTGCAGTTGCACACGTAAGCTTTCCGGCCTTGAAGTATCCATCCATCTCTTTGAGCCTGGGTGGCATTCCGTTGGGATGATCACAGGTAGATACCAGGATTCCCGGGCATAACCATGATAGATATCAGGCTGCCAAAATGCATGTCCAATCCACCCAGAGGTATATTGAGTCCTTGAAGACTTGAAGTCTTGATCATCATGAAGGTCTTGAAATAATTATTTAACCTCACAACACTCCTGAATCTCACAACCAACCCCGTCTACTAAAGCATAGCAATTGTGAAGTAACGTCCCTTCCCGGGGAAGTGGTAACTGGATGTTGAGTTTCTCATACCTCATGATGCTACTACAAGTTCAAGCTCAATATCCTACTGGATGTATGATGGAAATATTGATTCTAATGCAAATAAAACAGAGGTAAAGTAAGATGATCAAAGTGAACTTGCCTATACTGTTGATGAAGATAATTATCATTCTCAGAAAATACTTGATAGAACTATTCGTCACTCTTTGATGAAATCTATATAATCAAACATTGCACTCATATAAGCAATCATACTAGCAATCAATACTAACAATCAACAAGTAACACAAAACCAAACACCAAAAGGGTTGTGATGAAGGAAATACTTAAGACAAAAGTTAAAACAACAAAACTTCATCAAAACAACCAAGAATAGTTTTCCCTACGAACAACTATTTTCAAATTGTAAGACAACACCAAAGTAAAACCTGACAAAAGTATTCTAGAAAATATTTTACTAGAAAAAAGTATTACTTTTGAAGAACAACTAAGAACTAAGAATCCAATACACTAAACAACATAAGTTTTTGCCTAATAAACTTAACAACAAGAAAAACAATAAAATACTAGAATAAGAGAAAACAAAAATATAAAACAACTAAATTAACACAAGTTAAAACTTATAATCAATTTATATAAAATATTTTCAAATAGGAAATCATACTAGCAATGAAATCAATTTGCAAGTTATGATTTAACTAGAATTGATTTCATGCAACCAAATAATAAATGACATAACAAACTTGGTTGAAATACTACTGCTAATTAACAGAAAAAAAAGTAAAATTTGTCAACTAATATAAAATAAAATAAAATAAAACAATTTAAAACAAAATAAAATAGAAATAAACCTAAAAAGGACTAAAACATAATCTATTTTGCTTGAAACCCTAATTTATAATATTCTAGAAATTCTAACATTCTACCTACTGTTAAATAAGATCACTAATGAGCAGTAGAAAAAGGAATCAACTCAAAATCTATTTTTAAAATCAAGTTATTCAAATTCTAGTGGTTTGAGTAAATTCAACAGAATTCAAATTTAAAATTTTCAAATATGGTCAAACTTTATACCTACAGAAACTAGAATATATTTTGAAACAATGAAAAAAGAATCAAATTAAAATAATTAAAAACATATAAGATATAAAGAAAACAAACACAAAACTATTCTATTTTTTGAAAAGAGAAAACAGAAAAGAAAAATTCTAACTAACGGACAATGGTGCACGTGGCGCTGTGCTATTGGCCAAAGGGTGTGCTTGTTTGAACGTTTTGGGTGGATGGCCGACTCCTAATAGAAAATGCTTTGGCGATTATAATCAAAACTATGTTCTAATCGTGGCCGTTCACCCTAGATCTAACGTTGAGAAAGGGCTCCAGCGACTTACTGGCGAGGATCCGGCGAGGCCGAGGCGGCGAGGTCGACGGGGATACGTCTTCGGTGGTCCTCTGGTGACGGTGTCAGCACCAGGAGATGCAGACAAGCGCGATGACGAGGATGGGGACCTCGGTGGGGCTCGGGGGCGATGGGGTTGAGCGGGGCAGGCTCGGGAGCAGTGGTGGTGCTCGAGCGTCGACGACGAGGGGATCTGAGGGGGGGTTGATTTCGGGTTACTGGATGGGGTGTTCGGGTGAGCGAGGCAAGGCGGATGGTGGTGAGTGTGATGGCTCTCGGGGTCGAGATCTAGCAGCAGTTCGGCAATGGTGCAACAGTTGTGCCTATCTCCGGCGAGCGATCGCGGGCGAGGGTGGGGTACGAGCGAGCAGCACTCGGGCGGAACGAGATGCGGGGTTGGTGGCTTAAATCACCAGGCCGTCAGGGCGCCCAGATGGAAGGGGACCGCGCAGGATTTCGCTTGCTCCGGCAAGATCTCGTCGGTAAGGAAGGGGAGCGGGGTAAGGAAAGAGGAGACCGTGGGGAGGATGCGATCGGGCGGTGGGTCCACACGGCAGTGAGAGATAGGGGGAGGAATGGGATCAGATATCAGATCGGGCACCGATTCGGTAGCGACAGGGGCGATGGGCCAAAATCACTAGTGGGCCATCCGGGCGATCTTTCCTAATAAAAGAAAAAAATCCTTTTATAAAACAAAAATAGAAAAGGAAGTTGAATGAAAGGAAAACAAAAATACTTTTATATAGACATATTATATATCAAAATGACGGGAGAAATAAAATTTAAAACATGAACGTATTTGAACTATGAAGTAATATTCTTACAAAATTAGAAAAATCAAACAGTTCTACTGTTTTAAATAAAAGGGAAATGAAACATTTTAAAAATACCAAAATTGCTTCAAATTCATTTATCTCCATTTTTATACTCAAGGGAATCATTTTACACTATTTTCCATATATTTTACTTTTGGGGAAAATAAATTTTAAAACCAATTTCAAAAATGGCTTTGAAACCTAATATGAAATATTTCAGAAATAGTTTTCTAAGTTTTATAAATTCAAATAAGATTCAAATGGCCTCTGATTTTGAGGGTCATATTACTCCTCCTAAAATCTTGTCAAGGATATTTGAATTCTTTCAAGATTGAAAATGGAACCAAATATGAAATGGATTCCAAAAAGAGTAATTCAGAGATTTTCAAATCCACTTTTCAAATTCCTTGTTTATGAAGAAGTCATGTTATCTTCTCTCACTTATTTGTAATGGAATTGAATTTGAATTCAAATCACATAGGAAAGTCATGTCATTCCCACTGATTCAAAAGTTTTTAAATGTTTCAAATTTCTATCAAATTAAATCACTCAATGAAACAAACAATCAATCATATATTTATTATAACATTCCAAAATTTGGGATGTTACAAACCTACCACACTTAAAATGAATCTCGTCCACGATATTCGTAAAGGCTGGAAAGAAAAGGTTAGGGTTTTGGGGTATTCTAACAAATCCATTGACCAAGAAGGTGTGGGGTCTACCACACTTAAAATGAGAGTTATTGGTCCCTCAAAATCATGGCAATCCTGTGGGTGCATCTATCTGTGCACATTCTTCACAGTAACATCCTTGGTGATGATCTTCCGTTATAATCAGAACGTTTTCTTCAGAATCCAGTGTTTCTTTGGTCAATACAAAGTTCTCCTGTTACTAGATCTTCTTAACTGACAAGTCTCGTGATCATTCTAAATAAATTATCGAAGATCTCATGGTGGCCTACCATTAGTGGTTCCTGCAGTGAAAAGGGTCTTGGCTTCATTCCTCACCGAAAAATTCCTACGTTTGACAACAACAGTCATGTAAAAGGTTTTCATCATACCATTCTAAGGCTTAAACAAAATCTTCAAAGAATGTCATCTCTTTACTATGGTTAAGTCACTCAGATTTACCATTCTGAATAACAAGAGAATGATAAGAGTAAGTCATCATGGTGGCCAAACCATGTCGCACTAAAATCATCATCTTGTATAAGGTTTAGCAAATCTCGTAATCTAACACTTGGGCTTCCTCAAAAGCGTTGCAGAAATTTCTCTTGTCAACAAATGAAGTCCAGATAAATTCATAGATTCTGCAAGCCGAGCAAAAACATCTATCATTTCCTTACATCTCTCAGGCTTTCGGATACTCCTAAGGAAATGTTTGATGATTAGTCGTAGCTTCTTCCAAGTTTCTTCCTTCATAAAGGTAGGGCTTGATCCTTATCAATCCTGGGGTCAGTGAGTTGTGGGTTCACTTGAATACTTGAACAGCTTTAATTCACCCTTGGGGTTACTATCGTTTCATATTCCATTAGTACCTTTGATTCACTCCATCATACCCTTGAGGTAACAAATCACAGACATACTCTTGTCTAGATTTCCACTCCGCGGAATTCATTTTACTTTCCATTGGTCTATTTAACCTTGGGTACTGTTTCATCACAATCATTCCTTTTCCCAATATTCCAACTTCAAAAGTACTTTGTCACAAATGTTATCATCCACATAGTTTGATATGGTACAACTTTACTTTTAACTGTTTTCATTTGATCGAGACTCCTTGGCAATATGGCACTTTCTTATTCCATGGATTCTATGGTTTTACAAGTTACTACCACACTTAAAATGAAATGTACATATGCCTGCATAGACCATATTTTCTCATATCCTCGAAAATGGTCGAAGATATTTGTTCATGGGGTAACAACTCATAGGAAATCATGACATAATTTCATTGATTTATGAAGTTATTACAATCTTAGAGACTTCCGTTACAAAATAATCTCAGGAAAACACGAGTGCTTCAAGATACGCTTATTGCCATTATCAAAACTTAACTACTACATTCTTTCTTTCTTCTCCTTTGGACATTTGTTAGCATAATGTCTTGCTTCCTTGCAACGAAAACAGATGATGTCTGACAATTCTCGGGGCTTCTTGATGTTGGTGTTTGCTCCTTGGGTTCTTGGTTCCTTTCCTGGGCACATATTGGCGTAGTGACCCATATCCTTACACTTGAAACATCTGATCTGACTCAGGTCCTTCCGTTCAGGGGCTTCTCTCTTCCTGATGCGCTTTCTCTTCTTCCTAGACCCTTGCGTACAGATCATAGTTTCTGTTTCCTGAGGATAATCCCCAAACATTTCTGTCGAGAATTCTTCCAGATATTCCTTTGGACAATCCTGTGAGATATGTCCTTCTTCTCCATATGAATAACATGACTTGGTGCAGTTCTCTATGGTTGTATCTCCAAATGGTACATCTTTTGTCGTCATTGGCACAGACATACTCCTCAGAGGTTCCTCAAAGCTTTCCCTGAGGGCATCTTTCTTCTCCTTGACAACTTGTCATACCTTAGGATATATGTGGCATTCAGCTGGGTAGTGGGTGGTTCCTTCACACAAGAGACAAGTCATCTGACCAGTTGGGCACTCCTCAGCCTTGTGATTTTCTTCACAGTGGCGGCATCCATCCATGTGTTCTTCCTGGGTTTGTCCTATCTCTCCACAGATCTTGCATGCACGAGCCTTCTTCATCGGGCTAACACAATGCTTCTAAATGAGATGGGATCTTAACAGAGTTTTCTTGAATTCTTCGCAAGTCTCTGCTCCATTAAATCCTTGTATGGCATGATGCATTCTCCACCAAATACCAGCACTTTGGGTAAGGTACCGAAGAGCGTGTGCAACCTCATACTTCTTTGCAATCAAGTACCTCCCGAAGTGGTCCTCCATGTTCTGAATCCATATCTCAGCCTCTAGCGGGGTCATCGCTCTAGAGAATTCAAGTTCCGCTTCATATGCCATCTATTGGGTCCAAGGGTTTTAGGATGAGATACTGGGGAAATGGAAGGAGATACACACAATACAAACAATAGTTTTCAAAATATGTTTTATTTGTGGCTGTCAAAGAAATGCACACAAATGACAACTCACACATCACCGTATCTAACGTGAGTCTGCAACAGGGGTTTGGTCTTCGAGGGGGCATAAAATCTTTGAAACTCTTCATGGTCTTCAATTTCTTCACGTCCTTATAGTCTTCAATTTTTTTGTAGCTCTTTCCATAGTGAAATATATCTTTATCTGAGTTGGTCATCAGTTGTCCGATATCTTGTCCTGGTGGACGTGGCAATTAGTTGACTCCTCCGAGTGGTCAAAGGGATAAGGGTAATATATAACTATTTGATAAAACTCAGAAGGGATGAGAAGTAAAAGTTTTTTTTTGAGAATAAGGTTTGAGAGATATCCTGTCCTATGGTGTTTCCAGTTGTCTAGGGTCACGTACTATAGTCAACATGTGCTCGGATACCATTTCTGTAGCGACCCAACTCAAAACAAGTGAAGCCTCTATGTGTTAGTGCCATCCCTGGATCAGTATGATGGCACACACAATACATCAATTTATATATCAAAGTGCAACCACATGTAAATAACGTAAAACTAATATATACCTCTTAAATCACAGCAGAAACAGTCAACGGGAGTGGAGTCCCAGTAAACACCAACGACAGGTTGAGTGTAGACCGTAAGCCTGAATCGTACTCTTACTCGTCGTAGGAAAGTATCTGCAACATAAGACGTTGCAGCTGTGTAGGTCAGTACATTGAATGTACTAGCAAGGTCACCATAGAAAGAATGATAAAGGCTATTCTATATGCAGAAGGCTTTGTGGCTCTGTGCCTGAGTTTTTGCAGAAAAGCTGGTTTTATTTTCCCTACAACAAAGGAGTGAAACGGAAACCACTACTAGCAGTTGGTTATTAATGAGATGGTTCCACCAACCAATTCTCATGTCCTCAAAAACATTATTAATAGACCCACTCATCATAAAAATTATTAATTGTGTTTAGAATGGCTGATAGTATCATCTCAGGTGCTCATGTTGTCCGTAACCGGGGACACGGCTAATCGATTAGTTTAACACTCTGCAGAGGTTTGTACACTTTACCCGCAAGAATCGATCCCTCCCGTTATGTCCTTGCATTGCCTGGTGTTCGAGAACGAGATGATCGAAACATGGTCTTCCATAGTGATCCTCCGATTGAAAGTTAGTACCCATCCAAATCCTACCGTTCTTCTACATCTCGTAGCAACTGACCTACCAAAGTCACCAGTAGGGTCAACCAAGCCAGAGTCCATAATGACTTGCGGTTGCACACGTAAGCTTTCCGGCCTTGAAGTATCCATCCATCTCTTTGAGCCTGGGTGGCATTTCGTTGGGATGATCATAGGTAGATACTAGGATTTCCGGGCATAACCATGATAGATAGCACGCTACCAAAATGCATGTCCAATCCACCCAGAGGTATATTGAGTCCTTGAAGTCTTGAAGTCTTGATCACCATGAAGGTCTTGAAATAATTAATTAACCTCAAAACACTCCTGAATCTCACAACCAAACCCCGTCTACTAAAGCGTAGCAATTTGTGAAGTAACGTTCCTTCCCGAGCAATGGTAACATGGTGTTGGCTTTCTCCTACCTCATGATACTACTACAAGTTCAAGCTCAATATCATACTAGATGTATGATGGAAAGTTTCATTCTAATGCAAATAAAACATAGGTAATGTAAAATGATCAAGGTGAACTTGCTTGGTATTACTTGATGAAGATAGTCGCTCTCACAATCTAGATAATTCTACTCGTCACACTCCGAGAAATCTAACGTAAGCAAATAACATTAAATAAACATTCATGCCACAACAAAGAACCGAAAGAACGCAAGAACGAAACATGTCTTGGTGCGAAAATAACAACATACTAAGGTTAAATAAGAAAAGATAGGTTCTAACTGTGTTGTAAAGTGAAGGTGGAGGAATCAACTCAAAACAGTTAATGGATGATGAACTATTGCTATAGAAGCTTAGGTTGGAGAGACTACGAAAGACGATCCAAAGTATGGGCGAACAACATGAATGTTGTTTGACAAATAGTATAAGACATCAGAATTTATTTGAAGAAAAATTTAATTGAAATGAAGCACTACAACAGAAGTTATGGTGAATTGAAGTATGAAATGAATTGTAAATTTAAGAATGAATTGAATCTGAATTCACAGAGGTCAAAAGAAGTTGAACCGAAGTACAATGGTTATGAATAGAAATACATGACACGAGTATTTAGGGGAAAAAGGAATCAATTGAAAAGGTGTTACAGTTTGCAAGATATGATCAAATGAAGGTTTGGATTCAAATTGAATCCCTCAAATTTGAAAGGTTCAACGGTTGAAACTAATGATGTTACTATTTATGGGAAGTCAATATGAATGTGTATAAAAAAGAACTACTAGGTTCAAAATGACGGATCAAAAGTTATAAGGAATTCAATATGTCATTGAGTTAGCTTAGTACGGTGTGTGAACATATTTTGGGGACTAATAGAGAAGTATGAGCAAGATCAAAATTATATATTGAAACGATAACACTAATGATTGGAAGGGAAAGATTACTTCGATATGAATCTGACGCAATTGGATTCATCGGAAACGAAGGTACGGATAAAAAGATATGATCAAAAGAAGTTTGCATGTGAATATGAAAAAAATTCGAAATTTGGATTTTTTTTAAAATGACGTGATAGGTTCACTGGATAGATGGGATTAAGACGAAACTGTAGGCGTTGGTTTCATCTAGTTCTGATAAACGAGTAGAAAGTTATGGCTATTTGAAAAATCTGGGCCAAGCTGTTTTACGGAAGAAAAATGCTATGTCTAAAAAATTCTAGGACTAATGAGTAAATGCGGAGACTAATTAATAATCTAATTACTCTATCATATACTCGAGTACAAATACTAATCTAGGGATAATAAACTACGAGAGTATAAAAGAAAATACGAAAAAATACCTTCATAATGCAGAGTAAGAAATAATTCCAACGTGGAGACGACTTCCAGAAATCCCGCCGGAGAGAAAAAAATATTTTTTATTTAATAAACCTAGTCAAACCAAAAGATTGGTTTAACCCGAGTTGGATGATTTTTTGAATGCACCTATGGGTCTATATATATAGGTAAAAGGAGGGTGCAATTGTGTAAAGCTAAGCGATGTGGGACTAAAATCGTACACAAAAAGAGGAAAAAGAGAGAAGAAGAGGAGCCACATGGGCTTCGGCCGGCCGCACCTAAGGCAAGCGCCAAGCTGCATTTTTTTCGTTTTTCGAATGAACAGTGTTCCGCCATGAACAGTGTTTCCTTTTCTTTTAAATACCGCGAACAAAAGAAATTAAGAAAAAAATAGAAAAACATTTTATATAGACATATTATATATCAAAAAATTTGGAAAAATAAACCCTAAAACATGAACATACTGTTAAGAATTTTTGGTATACTTAAAAAATTATTATTTTTTTGAAATAACTCCAAAATGAAAAGGAATTTGAATTTAACATAAATTTCACATATTTTTTATTTTTAAATTTAAATCAAAACATTGTCTCTGATTTTGGAGTGCCATTTCCCTCCTCTAAATTTGATTTTTTATAAGAGGATTTTGAAAATATTCGAACTCAAAATTGAATAGGGATTCGAAATACAAAATTTTGGGAAAGTCATTTTATTACCTCTCAATAAAATTTCAAAAGTTTCAAAATTTCACTCAATTTCACACAATCAATCACACGATATTCAAACAATCCTACTTATTTATTTAATATAACATACGTAAATTTAGAATTTTGGAATGTTACAAAGAACAACTAAGAACTAAGAATCGAATACACTAAACAACATAAGTTTTTGCCTAATAAACTTAACAACAAGAAAAACAATAAAATACTAGAATAAGAGAAAACAAAAAATACTAGAATTTAAAACTTATAAAAAATTTATAAAAAATATTTTCAAATAGGAAATCATACTAGCAATGAAATCAATTTGCAAGTTATGATTTAACTAGAATTGATTTCATGCAACCAAATAATAAATGACATAAAATAAACTTGGTTGAAATACTACTGCTAACTAACAGAAAAAAGTAAAATTTGTCAACTAATATAAAAGAAAATAAATTAGAACAATTTAAAACAAAAGAAAATAGAAATAAACCTAAAAAGGACTAAAACAGAAGTTTTTTTCTTGAAACCCTAATTTAAAATATTCTAGAAACTCTAAAATTCTACCTACTGTTAAATAAGATCACTAGTGACCAGTAGCAAAAGGAATCAACTCAAAAGATATTTTTAAAATCAAGTTATTCAAATTCTAGTGGTTTGAGTAAATTCAACAGAATTCAAATTTTAAATTTTCAAATATGGTCAATCTTTGTATCTACAGAAACTAGAATATATTTGTGACACAATGCAAAAAGAATCAAATTAAAATAATTAAAAACATAGAAGATATAAAGAAAACAAAAACAAAACTATTCTGTTTTAAAAAAGAGAAAAAAGAAAAGAAAAATTCTAACTAACGGACAGTGATGCACGTGGCGCTGTGCTATTGGCCGGAGGGTGTGCGTGTTTCAACATTCCGGGCGGATGGCCGACTCCTAACAGAAAATGCTTCGGCGGTTATAATCAAAACTACATTCTAATCGTGTCCGTTCACCCTAGATCTAACGCTGAGAAAGGGCTCCGGCGAGGCCGAGGCGGCGAGGTCGATGGGCATAGGTCTCGGGTGGTCCCCCGGTGATGACGTCAGCACCAGGCGATGCAAACGAGCATGATGACGACGATGGGGACCTCGGTGTGGCTCGGGGGAGACGGGGTTGAGCAGGGCAAGCTTGTAAGCAGTGGTGGTGCTCGGGCGTCGACGACGAGGGGCTCCGGGCGGGGGGGGGGGGGGTTGGTTGATCTCGGGTTACAGGACGGGGTGTTTGGGTGAGCGCGGCAAGGAGGATGGTGGTGAGTGTGATGGCTCTAGGGGTCGGGAACGAGCAGCAGTTCGGCAATGGCGTGGTAGCCGTGGCTATCTCCGACGCCGGATCACGGGCGAGGGTGGGGCGCGAGAGAGCAGCACTCGGGCAGAACGGGATGCGGGGTTGTTGGCTTAAATAGCCAGGGCATTAGGACGCCCAGATGGAAGGGGACCGCGCAGGATTTCGCCTGCTCTCGCGAGATCTCGTCGGTAAGTAAGGGGAGCGGGGTAAGGAAAGAGGAGACCGTGGGGAGGATGCGGTCGGGCGGTGGGTCCATGCGACAGTGAGAGAGAGGGGGAGGAAAGGGATCAGATACCCGATCGGGTACTGATTAGGTAGGGACAGGGGCGATGGGCCAAAACCACTAGTCGGCCATCCGGGCGATCTTTCCTAATAAAAGAAAAAAATTCCTTTTACAAAACAAAAACAGAAAAGGAAGTTGAATGAAAGGAAAACAAAAATATTTTTATACAGACATATCATATATAAAAATAACCGGAAAAATAAAATCTAAAAGATGAACATATTTGCACTGTCAAATAAAATTCTTACAAAATCAAAAAAATCAAATAGTGCTACTATTTTAAATGAAAGGCAAATGAAACATTTTAAAAATACCAAGATTGCTGCAAGTTCATTTATCTCCATTTTTATACTCAAGGGAATCATTTTACCCTATTTTCCATATATTTTATTTTTGGGGAAAAATAAATTTTTAAAACCAATTTCAAAAATGGCTTTGAAACCTAATATGAAATATTTCAGAAATAGTTTTCTGAGTTTTATAAATTCAAGTAAGATTCAAATGGCCCCTAGTTTGGAGGGTCATATTACTCCTCTCAAAATCTGGTCCAGGATATTTGAATTCTTTCAAGATTTAAAATGGAACCAAATATGAAATGGATTCCAAAAAGAATAATTCTGAGATTTTCAAATCCACTTTTCAAATTCCTTGTTTATGAAGAAGTCATGTTATCTTGTCACATCCCTAGCTAGGTGTCTTAGTATAGCATGTGTTTGCATCATGTTTCATTTTTGCATCAACATAAAATGGGGAGAAAAAGAAACCCCAAGCTCACATGTAATTGAAACAACTCAAATTTGGTGAAATTTCAACAAATACAAAATGCCCTTTAAAAAATGTTCCTTATGTTTAATAAAATTGGACATGATTATAACAGGGACCATTTTAAATATTTGAACAACTAAAGTAATTCAAAAATATTTGATAAAGCCCCTGAAATGATGTCCAGGAGGACGGGCGTGTGGCCGGCGTGCGCGCGCTGCCATGCCTCCACGCTGGCAGCTGCCTGCCTGCTTCGCCGCGCCAGCACGACAGGATAAGCTTCCCCGAGCCGTTCCTCTTTATCTCTCTCTCTTGCCCGTCGCTCGCTCTCTCCCCCTCTGCTCCGCCATAACCGAGCTCTGCTCGAGCTTGCCGCCATCGCGTTAGCCGCTCCCCCTCGTCCCTGAGCCCGCCAAAAGCTCCGCCTAGGTCTCCTCTTCCTTCTAGCCAAGCCACGCACCGCCGGGAGCTTCCTATTGCCGTATCGCTGCCATCTTCAACCTCGGGTCGCCAACAATGAAACGAAGCTCGCCGCTGCTCCAGGCCCTCCCCGAGCCCGCTCTCGACGTCCCTACAACCGCCGTGAGCTCCTGGTCCTTTCCCCCTCCTTTCCCCCCTTGTTTGAGCTCCGTAGCAACAGATTCCTTCGAGCCCAAAAGCTCCTCGCCGTCGGTGAGGTCGTGGTCGTCGTTGTAGTGGCCCAAGCTTGCTTCTGAGCACGCGGTCGTGCTCAGGAAGGTCCCAGGCAGCCTTAGGAGGCTTTAGTTGCCCCGTTTGGGCTCCGGCTCGACGAGCCCGTGCTCTCCCGAGCTCTGGCAGTCGCCGTGCTCATCGGCGGCGCCGATTCCGACCACCCCAGCCCCTGGGAGGTGACTGGTTCGACGAGCGCGAGCAGGCCGAGCACATCGGTGTCCTCCGCCGTCCAATTGGTCGCCGGATGAGGGTTTACGACCACCTCCACCGTCCCTGACATTGCCGGCGGCTCAACGCCGGTGAGTCAACCAGTTTGACCACCAGGGGTTTGACCCCTAGGTCATTGGCAGGTGGGGCCGGGCCCTGTTAGCCAAAGTTAGTTAATAAAACTAATTAACTAAATTAATTAACCTAATTAGTCACTGACCAGTGGGCCCAGTGCTGTTAACTAATTAGGATTAGTTTTAAATTCCTTAATTAATTAATTGAGTCACTCACGTGTGGCCCCCACATGTCAGGTTTGACTCTGGTCTGGTCAGCCAACGAGCTGACGTCATAGTGATCTCAGGCTGATGTCATAATTCTATTTTCTAGTTAAAAAATAATTCTATAAATTGTTGAAAACTTTGAAAATTCATATAAATTAATCTCTAAATCAGATGAAAATAATTTATATATAAAAATGGATTAGAAAAATCTAATGAATCCAATGGTGCTATTATCATGCATGTTAGAGAAACCTATATAGGTAAACATGGACATTTACCAATAGGCCAATATATGGAATTTGAAATGAAGAACAACTTTGAACCTATATTCAAACCCATTTCAAATTAACTTGATCACTAGCTGCATTAGCTCATCCATACATGTTACCATGCCATGATCATGCATCATATTGTTGCACTTGCGTGTATTGAGTATTGTTATCTGCATTGCGGTAGGCCTTAATCCGGAAGATACACCTAAGTATCCCGACGAAGGAGAGAACCCCTCCGCATCTCAGTAAGGCAAGCAACCCCCATTGATCATTCTGATAACATCCCACTCTCTCGCTCCTTCTCTTGTTTAATGCATTAGGACATCGATCACATGCCAGTCATACACGATAGATGAACCTATTCTTCTGCATGACCTGACCTTGTCATAGTAAATAGCTAAACCTTGCAACCTACCATACTTGGTAGATGCTTGTGCCATGATGTGCTTAGCTTACCTTGCCTGCTTTGCTTGCTATGCTTAGAGTATTGTCAGGTATGTTTCATCTGGGTGATGAACTGGAGTGAAACAATGTTGCCCTAATGTGATATGACTAAGATGAACTCGATTTGGTAAAAGGTAGGGATGAGAGGCTATGTAGGAGTACATAGCGGGTTGTCTCATCGGGACCGTTCATAGGAACTGACTTCCGTGTTTGTGATCCAAGACTAGATACTACCACATGCTGGGCCCTGAAATATGACCCCGCTTGACTTATCATTCGCTTAGTCCTTGGTCCAGGTATTGCAAGTAGTTTCTGGTGTTTATAGCATGCTGGAGGCCATGCGTAGTGCTGACCCTTGGGGTGGGCTACGACGCGGTAGGCAGTGGCACGGTGTACCAAGGGTCACCCGAATGGTGGGCTTAGGGCCGTAGCAGAAACTTCTGCCGGACTTCCGTGCGGGTTTAGTCTCGAATAGGCGATAGCCTGGACTAGAGGTCTTATGTGATTGACGGTTGTGGCCGAACCGCTCGCTGGGCCTCCGCTTGAAGGTTGGCGAGGTGCATGGTTTTAAAGAGCACACAACGATAAGTGGCGAGAGCGTGTGTGAAGAGGTACACCCCTGCAGGGTTTTGAAACTATTCGAATAGCCGCGTCCTCAGATATGGACTACTTGGAAATCTTATACTGTTCATAAATTATCAAATGGATACTCATAAACTCCATCATCCTCCCTTGTTGATACATGAGCATAAATAGACTAGGTCTGTTTTAAAGACTTGCTGAGTACGTTTGTACTCATTCTTGCTTAATAAATGTTGCAGACGAGACCTAGGACCCTTCAGGTGGGTTCTTTCTAGACGTTGACGATGCCGAATAGCTGGTGTCCCAGCTACGATCTTGTCCGTGTGGCGGGCTATAGATAGTCAGGCCATGTGCCTTTTTTCCCCTTTCCACTGTCTATACTCAGACAGCTTTAAGTTTCCGCTGGCTTGTATGAACTTGTTTGTATGACTTGTGTGTTGGGTCATGAGACCCCTGCCTATAAGAACATATTATGCAAGACGCTTCTGAGTCTCTTAAATAAAAGTTGTATTAATGTATGGTTATGTTGTGATGCCATAGTTGTATCTATGCATATCGGGCATCTCATGCGTACGTGTGACGTGCAACGGTATGTATGGGATCTAGCACCTAGTCATGTGCTTTTAGTAGTACTCTTTATGGGAAACTGCCCCTTTGTGATTCCATCGAGCCCTGGTAGCTTGCTACTGCTCCGGACACATTGGTTGACCGGCATGTATCCTTCTTTGCTGTTGTGTTTGTCCCCTCGGGGAAATGTCTCACAGTGTAATGGAGTCCCTGTAGCCTGCTACGACTCGTCTACATGCAGTGTTGGCATTTATGTCATACGACATAATGGAGTCCTTGTAGCTTTCTATGACTCGTCTACACACGCTTGAGACCGACACCTACATTGCTGGGTTACGTATGCCTGTTTCCGTACGGATGTACCACTTGGGTTCTATGACTAGTCATGTCGGCCCGGGTTCTCTGTCGTGTGATTGCGAGCGACATGTTCACATACGTGTGCCAAAATACACAAATGGTCCCAGCCAAGGTAAGGCTGCAGCCTTGGAGCTTACCGTGCGTGAGGCTGCAAAGTGATATGATATATTACAGTTTGGATTCATATGACTTAGGATCGGGGTCCCAACAGCGTTGGTATCAGAGCCTGACTGACTGTAGGACTACCAAGCCAAACCGGTCGAAGTTGAGTCTAGAAACACTATAGAAAAGTAGGGGAATTGATTGTGGAAGGGAACGTAAGGCTCTTTTTACTCCGCTTCCCAAGTTATTCTATGATAAGTCATTATGATCTACTCTACGGGGATAAGAACTAGGCTTCTTCTCTAATGCTTAGGATGACGAGTTACTAGCCATGGACCACTAGCTAGCTTGACTGCAAGTGTATGTCTGTTCTTGAGTATTGTTGGTGTGACAAACTGTGACATCCCAAGTGATGTCCCTTCCATTTTTGGCTTGTAACCCATATGTATGACCTGGTGACATGAGATATGAATGGGTTGTATCCATGTTTCATGTGTGTTTGGCATTCTTGCATCATGGCCTCCATGCATCACCCATCATCATGCATCATTCTCTTTCATTCATGTGCCATGTTGGATTTGTGCTTGCTTGTATGGTGGTGAGTGTTTTGAGTGTGGTGTGAATCTGAGTGTGGTGTGAGGAGTCCATGTGGGCACCTCTTCTCTTTCCCCTCTCTTCCTTTTGCAAGTTTTCCCCCCAAAACCCCCTTCTTCTTATTTATATTCTCTTATCAGATTTAAGTTGAGGAGAACCCTTTAAAAAATGTTCATGTATTAGCCAGTTTTATTTCATGAATATTGGGAGTGGTGTTTTTCAGATTTGAATAAGGTTGGGTTCTTTAAAAATTGCTAGACAGGTGCTGTTTTATTATTAAATAAATATTAACTTGTCTAATAATTCCACTTAACATTTTTGTTAAACAGGGCCTTATTTGTCCTTCACAAAACTGTTTTTGTTTTTCTTTGACACTCTTGTTTTTGCTCTGGGCCTTATTTTTTTCTCTGGCAGTTTTATTTAAAGAAAAACCTCTGTGTGTGAGTGTTTGAGTGAGAGAGAGAGAGGCAGGGAGCCGGCCCACTTGCCCCATTGCGCCAGTAGACGACGACCTGCCCCGTTGCGTCCTCCTCCGTTAGTTCTTTCAGTTCGGAGGAGCAGAGTGGCGTCGCCGCACCTTTCCGTCGCCGTTGCCGTCAGCCTGGTGGGGCATAAAGCCTTCGGCGTCCGTGCCCCGCAATAGGGTTCCTTCTTCTTCCTCCCTCCGCCGCCGCTTCTCCCTTTCCGCTTCTTCTTCTTCCTCCTCCTCCACTTCTCTGTCGAAGCGCAAGAGAGGTTCAGAGTAGTCGCCGGTGACCTCGTCGCCCTCTCCGTCGAGCTTCGCTCCAGCCATGGCGTCCAGGAGCTCGGAGAAGGTCCCCGCGATCGATCCCCGCCGTTGATTGCAAGGGGAGCGCCAGGATCGTCGACCCGTCGTCGTCTTCTTCGGCTCCGTCGGGTCCGCCGTCACCCCTGCTTCCCCTCCGTCGCCGCCACGTCCCCGAGCCTTCTCCAGGACCGGCTCGTCATCGCTGGCCTTCCCCATGGTGAGCCTCCGGCGCCCGCAGCCTTCCCCTCCGTGCTAAGCCGTAGTTGCTCGCCGCCGTCCTCTGTCGCCGCCGTGAGCATGTCGAGCTCCTGTCGCTAGCTTCCGCCCCCCTTGTCGCAAGGCGAGACTGGAAATGGATCCCCCGTAGGTTCCCCTTCCGATCCTGCCGCTCCGCGTCGCCGGAAACCCCCTGCATCGCCGGGCATTGCCGTCGTTCCGCCGCTGTTTCTCTGCATCTGTGTGCGCGTGCTCTGTCAGTTTCGTCAGTTCAGAGAGCGCGCGTGTGTATAAGCTCAATGGCGCCCTTCCTCTGTTCTCAACCGAGTCCTTAGCCCAGTGGTGTGGGTGATTGCGCAGGCCCAGGGGATCTGGGGTTCGATCCCCACAACCCCATCTTTTGTTTCTGTTTTCGTTTTCTTTTCTTTTCCCTTTTGAATGTGAGTGTGTATGTATGCATATATGTAAATGCCAGGATTTGCATTGTTATTTTTTTCTCTGCCATGTATGTATATGCTGTGGAGGATGCCTTGCATGTTTCATATATGTGCAAGAGTGTGGATGTGTGTGTATGCCCCATGTGCATACACACCCATACATGTGTGTGTGTGTTCACCTAGTGCACTTGTATACATATGTGGAGTGTGAGTGTTGAGTGGTGTGAGTTATGCATATATACCTAGTGTATATATGCATACATACACATGCATGTGTGCCTCAAGTGTGTGTAGGTGCATAGTGCATACATGTGTGAGGTGAGTGTGTGTATGCACACTAGAGTTATGTGTGTTTTCTTTTTGTTCTTCTCATGAGTGTGGTGTGCATAAGCTAGTGTGCATATGTGGGTTTGTGAGTGGTGTGAGTAGGTATGCCTACGTGTACCATGGTTGTGTGTGTATGTGCACTATGTGCTTATACCCACATATAGAGGGTGTTGGGGTTGTAGAGAGTGTGTGTGTGCTTGTGGCACATGCTCTTGTGGTGAGAGCAAGGCAAGTGTGTGTGTGCTTGCACTATGTGCAAGTGCCCCCATGCTTGTGTGTGTATGTATGTATGTTTGTATGTGTAAGTAGGAATGATTGTGTGTGGTTGTGTTCCTTGATGTGAGTGCATGATTAGGTTATGTGTAAGTGATGTGTAGGTGATCTTCTTGCTCTCATCCATGTGCATGAGTAGAATCCATGTGTATGTTTCTCCCTTTTGATCTCATGAGCATGTTTCTCTCTGTAGCTAGTAAGTTTCTTGTTGCCATGCCATGATACATGTTCCTAGAGTGTTATTTGTGCATTTTCAACTTGTATGCATAGGTCCCATGTCATTTCTTTAGCTTTTCATCAAGTAACTTAAGTGCCATAAGTCATACATGGGAGTGGTGGTCAAATTTCGAGCCCCATTTTTCTCCCTCATGTTCCATGCAAGTATATAGGTATGAGTGATGTTTTCGGGGTGTTTTCAACCCCTCTACACACCTATGAAATCAGATTTGACTTTGGGGCAACTTCACAAAAGTGCATTTTTATGCTGGGATGCCCTTTTGTCTTTTTCATATGGATTAATCTATGCATGCTTTCATGTTCTTGTCAATTAGAGATTGTTAGTCATAGTTGCTGTGAACATACCAGTATTTTTATTATTCATGAATAGTTCCCAGATCAGTGGGAACCATGCTGTCAAGTTTCCTACTTTCTGTTTCTGCCAACCTGCTGTGGAAATGGCCAAGTCTGGAGAATCTGCTGTTATTAAGTTGCTGTATAAAATGGGTTGTAGTTAGATCTGTGGTTGGAATTTTCTTATGATCAGTGTTAGCTTTTTGAATCACGTGTCATCATCTTCCATCCTGTTAATTTTCATGTCATTTGGATCTATCTAGAATATTTAACCAGTGCTGTCAATCTGCTACTTTATAAACCCAGATTCCAGAAAACTGGAATTTTCACAAAGTCCCTAAAAACTGTTTCATCATGCCAACTTGAGTGGCACTTGCTTATTTCTGTGCACCTCGTTTGCTGTGGGTGTAATGGAAGATATTGGGGTATATGTACAGTAGAGCATGTCCATGTCTTGTTTGTGGCTGTAGGATTCCTGTAGCTCTAGTGGTGAGCTGTTCTAATTGCTATGTTGCTGTTTGTGGCAGATTTGAGTGAAATGTTGTTTTGAGTGTTGTGGGAGCTATACTCCATGGAATGATTTGATTCTTGAGACTAAATTGATTGATTTATCATCACCTATCTAGTGGCTACCTTGGAATGCCAAGATTTAGCCCAGGTCTTTGATGATCTTGTGTTTTGCCTCCGTTCCTTGTCGTGAGCGTATCTCGAGAACCGTAACTCCGTTTCTTATGATCTTTATATGCATTTTCATCGATTTTGCATGATGCATTCATTTCTGCCGTGTTCATGCATGTTAAAATATCTTAACAAGAGGTTCTGTCCAGGTTCACTAAATTGCAAACTTTGCACGTGAATCATGACTAGTTTGGGTTGCCATGCATAACTCTTCATAAATGGATCATGCATCATCTTGATTGTGCATCGTACCTTGTTTGGTTGTTTATTGTTGCTGTTTCTCTTGGGTAGACGCGAGCGTTGAATCTGAGTACGAGGATCCAGGAGAGTACCACTACGAGGACCCAACTACTTGTTTCACCGAGGAACCAACAGGCAAGATGATCATGCCCGGATTCTGTTACTATTCTTGCTTGCTTGATTTCCATTCTTATCGTTAAAATTGAGTTACCTACCACTTGATATCAGCCTCCTAATTGCCATGAAAGCCTTTAACCTCCACTACCCAGCAAACCTTGTTTGGCTAAGTTACCGCTGCTCAGCCCCTCTTATAGCGTTCTTAGTTGCAGGTTGTGCCATGTGATAACATGGAGTTGGATATCATCTTTAAATTCTGTTATTTAAATTAATGCACCTATATATATTGGTATTGGTGGAAGGCTTGGCCTTTTGCTAGTGATTTGTTCCGCTGTTACCGCCATAGTTCTTGGTTACCGGTGTTATGTTTTCACTACTTTGCGCTCCTAACATGCTTGGCATTGTTATGGGGACCCCCTTGATTATTCGGTTGAGATTAAGACTTGTCTGGAAAGACCCAACATTGGTATTCATTTGCTAATAACTAAATAAAACTTGCATAGGGATTTGCAACCTCGTGGATAATTAATCAACAACCCGGGCCAGTGCTCCTCATGAGTGTTGGTCCAAACTGGGCTGCCTGCGGGGCCACCTAGGGGTAACTTGAGGATTGGTTTTCCCCGTAGCTAGTACCATCTGTCATGTCCTGAGAATGAGATACGCGGCTCTTATCGGGTTCGTCGACACGTCGGGTGGTCTTGCTGGATTTGTTTTACCTTTATCGAATGTCTTGCGTGTGGACTCTCACTTTCTTCGGGTTTACTCGAGGTGTTGGAATTCCTTTGGAATTACCGATGATGATCGCGAGATCCGTGATCGAGGCTGTTCCCACGGAGTGTGGTTAATTTGGTAATGGATTAGTTGGAGCACCCCTGCAGGGTTAAATCTTTTCGGAAAGCCGTGCCCGCGCTTATGTGGCAACTTGGATTATTGTTTAACACCCTGTTATTGTTAACTTGAAGTAAACTCTAATAAAATGAACCAACGTGTGAGTAACCGTGATCGTCTCTGCTCGTGAACATGAACCGAGAGAGAACACGGTGGGGTTATGATTGCCGTAAGTACATGTTCAGGATCTCTTCAAGAATTGTAGTAATCGATCGTTCTTCGTAGGCCACTCATATTTAACTTAACTGTGCGTAAGTTAGCCACCATATATGCTTAGTGCTGCTGCAAACTAAACACTTACCCCATCCACACCTATTAGCTTGCATAGTCTTAGAACCCGGTGGCTTGATTTGCTGAGTCCTCTGTGGCTCACAGTTTACTAGAACACTCCAGGTACAGGTGCAGATATGGTTGAGCAGGATGACCTCACTCAGCTACAGTGGGAGTTTGATGAGGAGCGTGGTCGCATGTATGTGACATATCCGGCGAGTGTAAGACAATCTTGTATACTCTTCCCTTTCAGTACTATATGTTGCAATGTTACTATTCTTGCTAACGGCAACATGCGCCTCTATCCTTGGCGGGGCCCTCGTGTCCCAAAACGGATAGGCGCGCATCTTGGGCATGACACAAACCGATGGAGAAGAGATTTGAGTCTGGATAGTCGAGTGGTTTTGCATTTCCAATCCTTTGCAGTTGTCTCAAAATGCTTTTCGAGTGATTACAGCCGTTATGCTGTCCGATTTCTGCTAGAACCTCCAAAGTCTTTGCATCATTCTCTATTTTAGATGCCCCCTCGTCCTTCCCGTCAGGTGGTCCATCTGACCAGGTGCATCGATGTACCGGGTCACACGGCCATGTTGGTTAGAGTCATGATGGAGGCTGGATATCGCTAGTACCCGGAGTACACAGTGGAGGAGCACTATAGAGACTTCAACCAGAGTCAGTATATGTGTACAGTTAGGATATATCCACCCTATCCTGGAGCTGCAGAGCTGCTTCACTGGACCTATGGATTGGGTGTCACCATAGATATGGCAGTTCAGGAGGCCGCCTACACCATGATGACTATCATGAGGTTCCATCATGGTCTGCTTCAGAACACAGAGTTTTGCTATGTTCCTGCTTCTCAGGGAGGAGAGGGTAGCTATTTCAGTGCAGCCTACTATGATCATTCCCATGAGGACCCTAGGCTGCAGGTGACTTCTCAGACATTGGAGAACAGGGATTGAGATGCACGTGCCCTTCGGATGGAGCTTTATGCTACACGTGCACATCTTTGGACAGTATTGACGCAGTTAGCACCTGTCGTGCAGACAGGCTATGGAGATTTGGAGATGTTGAACCCATCGCGGACTCATCTGCCAGCATGCGTAGACTGGCCCGATGTTGTAGGCATCACACCTCTTCAAGGACCGCTGTTGCCACCAGCAAGGGGACAAAGGCCACATCCATGTCCTTTTGGTTTCCAGGGATCACAGGCTAGAGTTTTCCAAATCCTAGCATGTGGCGAGTGTAAGCCAATCTTGTATACTCATCTCTTTTCTGCAATGTAAGCCAATCCTAGCATGTGGCGAGTCGTAAGTCTTAGTGTAACAACCTGATGCTACAACAAGGTCAACCATTTCTCCATGAGGAATTCTGGAAGTTGAACCTCCACATTGTTCATCCAGGATTCCTATCCAACTTGGTGGCGAAACCCACTCTTAGGGATCAAATTATAGCTGGCCAAAAGCGAGATAAGGGTATTTCTCGTATCAAAGAGAATCTCGTTAGCGGCTTCGCTAAGGATTTCTTCATTGATTATCAAGGTGTGGTGTTCTTTCAGAACCGTCTAGTGGTTCCTAAGAACGAACATCTTCGGCAGCTGATTCTTAAGGAGGCTCATGATTCTCCTCTCACAATTCATCCCGGTAGTACTAAGATGTATCAGGACCTATGCCAGAGGTTCTGGTGGACTAGAATGAAGAGAGAAATTGCTAAGTTTTTTACTAACTGCGGTGTTTGTCGTCACGTGAAAGCAGAACATCAAAGGCCTGCTGGCACCCTTCAACCTCTAGCTATTCCTGAATGGAAATGGAATAAAGTCAGTATGGATTTCATCACTGGGTTTCCCAGGACCAAGAGAGGGAATAATGCTATCTTTGTAGTCATTGATCGTCTTTCCAAAGTGGCTCATTTTCTTCCTGTTCGGGAGAGCATAACTGCTAGCCAGCTAGCAAAGTTGTATGTTTCCCGAATAGTTTCTCTTCATGGTGTTCCTTTGGAAATTAACTCAGACCATGGAAGTATTTTTACTTCTCGATTTTGGGAGAGTTTTCAAAATGCTATGGGGACTCATCTATCCTTTAGCACCGCTTTCCACCCGCAATCAAGTGGTCAAGTTGAGCGAGTCAATCAAATCCTCGAAGACATGCTCCGAGCTTGTGTTATATCCTTCGGTATGAATTGGGAGAAATGTATTCCATTTGCCGAATTTTCTTATAACAATAGTTACCAGTCAAGCTTGGGCAAAGCCCCTTTTGAAGTTCTCTATGAACGAAGGTGTCGAACACCTCTTAACTGGTCAGAAACCGGAGAGAGGCAACTCCTTGGCCCGAATATGATCCAGGATGCAGAAGAGCAAGTTTGCATTATTCGTGAAAAGTTGAAAACAGCCCAATCTCGTCAAAAGAGCCAATATGATCGCCATCATAAGGCTGTGACCTATGAAGTTGATGAGAAGGCTTACCTTCGGGTTACACCTCTGAAGGGTACCCATCGATTCGGTATCAAAGGCAAGTTGGCTCCTTGTTTCATTGGACCCTTTCGCATTCTTGCTAAACGAGGAGAGGTTGCCTACCAATTGGAACTTCCACCACATCTTTCCAAGGTTCATGATGTCTTCCACGTCTCGCAACTCAGGCGTTGCTTTTTGGACTCTGTCCGTGAGGTAGACCATGAAACGCTTGATCTCCAAGATAACCTTACATATCGAGAATACCCTGTTCGTATTCTTGACCAAGCTGAGCGTACCACTCGGTGACGGAACATCAAGTTTCTCAAGGTTTAGTGGTCACACCATTCTGAGAAGGAGGCCACATGGGAAAGAGAAGGTCGCCTTCGACTAGAGTACCCCGCACTCTTCCCGACGACTTCAAAATCTCGGGACGAGATTCTTTTGAGTGGGGGTGAATTGTCACATCCCTAGCTAGGTGTCTTACGATAGCGTGTGTTTGCATCATGTTTCATTTTTGCATCAACATGAAATGGGGAGAAAAAGAAACCCCAAGCTCACACTGAATTAAAACAATTCAAATTTGGTGAAATTTCAACAAATCCAAAATGCCCTTTAAAAATGTTCCCTATGTCTGATAAAATTGGACATGATTATAACAGGGACCATTTTAAATATTTGAACAACTAAAGTAATTCAAAAATAATTGATAAAGCCCCTGAAAATGATAAATAAAGCATTATCATTATTTTTGTTTTCCAAATATCCTGAAACTTTTTAGACAAGTTTGAAATATTCAAACTTCAGTTTAGAAAATGTTTGGGATATTTTATCAAGTCATTTGGACATGCAAAAGAAATAAACCAATGTCAAAAATCAGAAAACAGAGAAAAATAAGAAAGAAAAAGAGGAAAAGCCCAACCAGGTCGGCCCACCTGGGCCAGGAGGTCGTCGTCCTCCTGGCGGCCAAGAGGACGGGCGCGTGGCCGGCGTGCGCGCGCTGCCGTGCCTCCACGCCGGCAGCTGACTGCGTGCTTCGCCGCGCCAGCGCGACGGGATAAGCTTCCCCGAGCCGTCCGTCTCTCTCTCTCCCGTCGCTCGCTCTCTCCCCCCTCTGCTCCGCCATAGCCGAGCTCTACTTGAGCTCGCCGCCGTCGTGTTAGCCGCTCCCCTCGCCCCTGGGCCCGCCAAAAGCTCCGCCTAGGTCTCCTCTTCCTTCTAGCCGAGCCACGCACCGCCGGGAGCTTACTATCGCCGCATCGCCGCCGTCTTCAACCTCGGGTCACCGGCAAGGAAACGAAGCTCGCCGCTACTCCAGGCCATCGTCGAGCCCGCTCTTGACGCCCTACAACCGCCGTGAGCTCCTGGTCCTTTCCCCCTCCTTTCCCCCCTCGTTTGAGCTCCCTAGCACCGGATCCCTTCGAGCTCGAAAGCTCCTTGCCGCCGGTGAGGTCGTGGTCGCCAATGTAGTGGACCAAGCTTGCTTCTGAGCACCCGGTCGTGCTCAGGAAGGTCCCAGGCAGCCTTAGGAGGCTTTAGTTGCCCTGTTTGGGCTCCGGCTCGCTGAGCCCGTGCTCGCCCGAGCTCTGGCAACCACGGTGCTCATCATCGGTGCCGATTCCGACCACCCTAGCCCCTGGGAGGTGTCAGGTTCGACGCGCGCGAGCAGGCCGAGCAAATCGGTGCCCTCTGCCGTCCATTTGGTCGCCAGAGGAGGGTTTCCGATGCCCTCCGCCGTCCCTGACGTTGCCGGCGGCTCAACGCCGGCGAGTCAACCAGTTTGACCACCAAGGGTTTGACCCCTCGGTCACTGCCAGGTGGGGCCGGGCCCTGTTAGTCAAAGTTAGTTAATAAAATTAATTAACCAAATTAGTCACTCGCCAGTGGGCCCAGTGCTGTTAACTAATTAGGATTAGTTTTAAATTCCTTATTTAATTAATTGAGTCACTGACATGTGGCCCCCACATGTCAGGTTTGACTCTGGTCTGGTCAGCCGACCAACTGACGTCACAGTGATGTCAGACTGATGTCATAATTTTATTTTCTAGTTTAAAAATAATTTCAATTTTTTTAAACATTGAAAATTCATATAAATTAATTTGTAAATCGTATGAGAATAATTTATATATGAAAATTGATCAGAAAAATCCAATGGATCCAATGGTGCTATTATCATGCATGTTAGAGCAACCTATATAGGTAAGCATGGACATTTACCAATAGGCCAATATATGGAATTTGAAATGAAGAACAACTTTGAACCTATATTCAAATCCATTTCAAATTAACTTGATCACTAGCTGCATTAGCTCATCCATACATGTTACCATGCCATGATCATGCATCATATTGTTGCACTTGCGTGTATTGAGTATTGTTATCTGCATTGCGGTAGGCCTTACTCTGGAAGATACCCCTGAGTATCCCAACGAACAAGAGAACCCCTCTGCATCTCAGCAAGGCAAGCAACCCCCATTGATCATTTCGATAACATCCCACTCTCTCGCTCCTGCTCTTGTTTAATGAATTAGGACATCGATCACATGTCAGTTATACACGGTAGATGAACCTATTCTTCTGCATGACCTGACCTTGTCACAGTAAATAGATAAACCTTGCAACCTAGCATACCTCATAGATGCTTGTGCCATGATGTGCTTAGCTTACCTTGCCTGCTTTGATTGCTATGCTTAGAGTATTGTCAGGTGTGTTTCATCTGGGTGATGAACTGGAGTGAAACAATGTTGCCCTAATGTGATATGACTAAGTTGAACTCGATTTGGTAAAAGGTAGCGATGAGAGGCTATGTAGGAGTAAATAGCGGGTTGTCTCAACCGGACCATTCATAGGAACTGAGTTCCATGTTTGTGATCCAAGACTAGATACTACCACATGCTGGGCCCTGAAATATGACCCCGCTCGACTTATCGTTCGCTTAGTCCTTGGTCCAGGTATTACAAGTAGTTTCTGGTGTTTATAGCATGCTGGAGGCCGTGCGTAGTGCTGACCCTAGGGGTGGGCTACGACACGGTAGGCAGTGGCACGGTGTACCAAGGGTCACCCGAATGGTGGGCTTGGGAACCCTGCGCACATCGTTTGGGGCCGTAGCAGAAACTTTGGCCGGACTTCCGTGCGGGTCTAGCCTCAAATAGGCGATAGCCTGGACTAGAGGTCTTATGTGATTGACGGTCGTGGCCGACTCCCATGCTGGGCCTCCGCTTGAAGGTTGCCGAGGTGCATGGTTTTAAAGAGCACACAACGATAAGTGGCGAGAGCGTGCGTGAAGAGGTACACCCCTGCAGGGTTTTGAAACTATTCGAATAGCCGCGTACTCGGATATGGACTACTTGGAGATCTTATACTGTTCATAGATAATCAAATGGATACTCATAAGAATATCAAGACAAGTGTGAGTACCGTGGATGGCACTCTTGTAGGAGACGGAAGTGAATCCATGGTGGTGTATTGTTGTGGAGTTAGTGGACTCGTGTGCGATAACTAAAATGTTAACGAAGGAGTAAAATTGATTAGTGTAGGTTAGCCATGAGTCAGCGTTGGCTTGCTGCATAAACTCCACCATCCTCCCTTGTTGATACATGAGCATAAATAGACTAGGTCTGTTTTAAAGACTTGCTGAGTACGTTTGTGCTCATTCTTGCTTAATAAATGTTGGAGACGAGACCCAGGACCCATCAGGTGGGTTCTTTCTAGACGTTGACGATGCCGAATAGCCGGTGTCCCAGCTACGATCTTGCCCATGTGGTGGGCTGTAGATAGTCAGGCCATGTGCCTTTTTTCCCCTTTCCACTATCGATACTCAGACAGCTTTAAGTTTCCGCTGGCTTGTATGAACTTGTTTGTATGACTTGTGTGTTGGGCATGAGACCCCTGCCTATAAGAACATATTATGCAAGACTCCTCTGAGTCTCTTAAATAAAAGTTGTATTAATGTATGGTTATGTTGTGATGCCATAGTTGTATCTATGCATATCGGGCATGTCGTGCGTACGTGTGACGTGCAACGGTATGTATGGGATCCAACACCTAGTCATGTGCTTTTAGTAGTATTCTTTACGGGAAACTGCCCCTTTGTGCTTCCATCGAGTCCTGGTAGCTTGCTACTGCTCCGGACACATTGGTTGACCGGCATGTATCCTTCTTTGCTGTTGTGTCTGTCAACTCGGGGAAATGTCTCGTAGTGTAATGGAGTCCCTGTAGCCTTCTACGACTCATCTACGTGCAGTGTTGGCATCTATGTCATATGACGTAATGGAGTCCTTGTAGCTTGCTATGACTCGTCTACACACGCTTGAGACCGACACCTGCATTGCTGGGTTACGTATGCCTGTTTCGTACGGATGTACCACTTGGGTTCTATGACTAGTCATGTTGGCCCGGGTTCTCTCTCGTGTGATTGCCAGCGACATGTTCATATACGTGTGCCAAAAGACGCAAACGGTCCCGGCCAAGGTAAGGCTGCAGCCCTGGAGCTTACTGTGCGTGAGGTCGCAAAGTGATGTGAGATGTTATAGTTTGGATTCATATGACTCAGGCTGTGTTTGGTTCAGCTTCAGCTTCCAACTTCTAGGTCCAAAAGCCATAAGCTGAACCAAAGGGGTAAATTTACAAAGCATCTTTTGAGAATATGCAGCTTCTTTGTAGTGTAAATTTGGAAGCTGGAATACCCCAACTTTTCAGCTTCTCAGCTTCTCAGCTTCTAAACCAACCATTTTTGGTTGTCCCCTAAAACCGAGTAGTATTTACCCATCAATGTCACCATTGTTTCATAGCCGTTTCAGCCAAACAACCGTTTCAACCAAACAACTTCCAGCTTTTTCACAGTAGCTTTTCACAGCAGCTTTTCCGCAACAGCTTTTCCACAATAGCTTTTCCAGAATGTGCAGCTCAACCAAACACAGCCTTAGGATCGGGGTCCCGACATATCTTCTCTCACTGATTTGAAATGGAATTGAAATTGAATTAAATCACATGGGGAAGTCATGTCATTCCCACTCATTCAAAAGTTTTTAAATGTGTCAAATTTCACTCAAATTCAATCACTCAATCAAACAAACAATCAGTCATATATTTATTATAACATTCCAAAATTTGGGATGTTACATCACATAACACCACTGGAGGAGAAACAACATACATCTCATCAAAATATCCAACGAATAACAAATTCACACGATTACTTATAACAAGACTTGTCCCATGTCCTGACGAACAAACGTAACTACTCACAAAGCATGTTCATGTTCAAGATTAGAGGAGTATTAATTATCATAAAGGATCTGAACATATGATCTTCCACCAAGTAAACCAACTAGCATCAACTACATGGAGTAATCAACACTACTAGCAACCCATAGGTACCAATCTAAGGTTTGAGACTATGATCAGATACAAGAGATGAACTAGGGTTTGGAGGGGAGATGATGCTGGTGAAGATGTTGATGGAGATTGACCCCCTCTCGATGAGAGGATCGTTGGTGATGACGATGGCTTTGATTTCCCCCTCCGGGAGGGAAGTTTCCCTAGCAGAACAACCCTACCAGACCTCTAGATTGGTTCTATCCAAGTTCCGCCTCGAGACGGTGGCGCTTCGTCCCGAAAGCTTCCTTTTAATTTTTTCAGGTCAAAATCATCCATATAGCAGAAGATAGGCGTCAGGGACCTGCCAGGTGGGTCACAAGCTTGCTAGGCGTGGCCAGGGGGGTGGCCACGCCTGGTAGGCTTGCCACTTCTTGATGGGCCCCCTCTGGTATTTGTTTTGCCCAGTATTTTTTATTCCAAAACAATTCTCCGTAAATTTTCAGAACTTTTGGAGTTGTGCAGAAAAGGTATCTCAGATTTCCTCCTTTTCCAGTCTAGAATTCTAGCTGCCGGCATTCTCCCTCTTCATGTAAATTGTGTAGAATAAGATAGAAAAGGCATAAGTATTGTACCATAACGTGTAATAACAGCCCATAATGCAATAAATATCAATATAAAAGCATGGTGCAAAATGGACGTATCAATACGACACAGGGGCACCTCCCCTAAGCTTGGAACAATCTAAGGGTGGTTCCCATACCCATATACTCAAGTGTCCTTAGGTGATGATGGTGATGAAGTGATTTTCTTAGCAACGATTTTCTTTAGAATACGAATCTCCTCCTTAAGTTCATCAACCTCTCTCTTAAGGTCTAGGTTGTCCTTGCAATGTTTATTGGTGACGATCATTGCTCCTTCTATCAAAGGATAAATTTTACTAGTGGAGGCGGTAGTAGTATCCACCTGCACACGACGATAAGGGGTAAATCTATTATTAAAGGGGAAACCTTATTTGGCAAGCTCGACTTTTGAAATCCACATGCATATCTCCAGGTTGAGATAGAGGTGCTTCTTCTTCTTCTTCTTCACTTGAGGGCTCAATTGTTTTGAGGTCCGCCTCCTCCTCTTCCTACGTTGACCACCCATAAGGATCAATATACCCATAGACTCGGGGATTGGCAATGAGATGTGAGGCACAACTCTCTCCGTCTGAATCTCAAGACGACATATTGCTTTTAGATATGCTAGAAAAATAGCCCGAAAAAAGAACATAGGAGATACTTGTGATGTGATGGTCAAGAGAAACAGGAGTATATATAATGAATTTTTATATGGCATCATACGTGTCCTGATAGAAAACTGAGTCGGGGAGGCACACGAGGGACCCACAAGGCAACCTGATGCGCCCAGGAGGGTAGGGCGCACTCTGTTGCCTTGTGAACTTCTCGTGGGTCCCCTCGGCTGGTTTTTTTTTTCTAATATTGCAAAACGGACAAAAATTATTTTATGAAATTTTTGGAGTTGGTTTACTTACGGTATCACATACCTACTCCTTTTTTGGGTTTTGTAGTGTTCCACAAGGTATCTTCTATATGTTTTCCGATGACATCATTTGAATAATATTAGTTTCAATATTAATGGGCGTACCTGAGATATAATTCTTAATTCTTTGCCCATTCACAACTCTCGGATTTTTGCCTTCGGCATTGTTGATCTTAATAGCTTCGGAGAGATAAACTTCCTAGACGATATATGGCCTTTCCCATTTGGAGAGAAGTTTTCCTACAAGAAAAATGAAATACGAATTGTACAAATGGTCAATACTTTCATCTTTACCACATAGCACACAGTTTTTTATCCCCTTTCCATTCCTGTTAAGCAAATGATCTCTAGTGAGGACGCATTTCCTGTTAACCAACCACAAGAAAAAAATGATTTTCCCTAGAACTTTGACTTTCCATAGAAATTTATGTGGAAAACCATTGTCACTCTTAATCAGATGTAGTTACTTGGATTTAAAAATGAATTTCTTGCTAGAGGTCATCATCCACATTGCTTTGTCCTTGTCACCATACATAAGTACCTCTTCACATCTAGCTTTCAAGCTTTCCCATAAAGGGATAGATTCACCATATACGCATCTTCTGAAAGAGAAGTTGTGCCATCCTTTGGCAATAGCATTTTTAACCGAAATGCCATGATCAATACTAATGAAATATAAGTTTGGTAAGCATCTTCTAGAGGTTTATCCCCCACCCACCAATGTTCCCAAAATCTGGTGTTGCATCCATCCCCAAGCTTTTTTAACATGTTGGTACAAAATATCTTTAACTTTTAATATCCTACACCAAAATTTAGAGTCCCCATTCCTATGAAAAATACCAGATATGCACTTATCTCCAATGTATTTCGCTCTGATAATGTATTGCCAAAGTCCCTCTCAATTTTCTAATTTCCACAACATTTAGCAAGGAGAGCTTTGTTAAACTCATCAAGGGAAATAATCCTGAGGTCCTCTTATTGTTTTGGCATGCATCAATTATCTCAATTTACTAAATGATATTTTTTATCAATATCAGCCTGCCATACCAACCCAGCTCTGAAAAAATCTGCTTTTTTCCTTACTCTAGCTGGAAGAGGATATATATATATATATATATATATATATATATATATATATATTAGTTAAACATGATTGTACACGAGTAACTCTCCCTGCAATATTCAGTAACCTCTCCTGCCAACATGCACATCTCTTCTAAATTTTCTTAGTCATGGTTTTCAAAAGTTTGTTTCTGATCCTGGTGTTAGAGACTGGGAGTCCCAAATCTTTGAAAGGGAGAGAACCCTAAGTACAAGTAAAAATTTCTTGGTATGAAGTAGTTTTATTGATGGCCTCTCCAAAAACGAAAAGTTCACTCTTATGAAAGTTAATTTTGAGGCCAGCCATTGTTTGAAAGCAGTCAAGATAAATTTTAAATTTCTAGCACTTTCTTCATCATCCTAAAGGAGAATAATGGTATCTTCTACATATTACAGCATATTAACAAGCTCAGAGTGGTATTCATTAAAAACCCTTTAAAAAATCCATCCCTTCTAGAATTGTCTAAAATAATTACTAAGGCATCAACTACTAAGTCAAACAAAAAAGGTGAGAAGTAAGAGCATCTATAGTCGAACCCGTCATACCTCCCTCAATCACCCGGGCAGACCGCCCAGTCACTAACTGGTCACAAAAAATTGACCTAGTCACCCCCTCAAACGGGCCTCATACACCCAAGCTGACCGACACCCATCATATCCAGCCCATTGGGGTGGATATGGGGGAGCCCAGGCACGTCCGCCTAGCCCACACTGGCCCACATCGACACCACATATATTTGTCCTCATCCTGGCACCGGACCAAACCCTAGTCACTTCACTCCACTCCCATCTGCCATCCTACCTCATCTCTGATGATCTCTAGCCTTCTCAGATATGAGGGCAGCGGATCCGACTCTAACCAGTCTAGATCCATCAACAGGGGGTTCATCCCCTGCGGATTGGAGGAGTCAATGGCGGTTCGCATTGCACTCCACCGGTCCTATCTCGCGGAGGAAATGGCGAAGGCGAAGGCGGATGATGCGGCGACACGGGCGGCCGCAAAGGAGGAAGTCATATGTGCCCGCATTTTGAAGAAATGACATCGAAGGAAGACACATGTCCTCGCATGCGAGCATAATCGGGCACACCGTGAAATGGCCGGACTGTCACAGAAGGAGGAGGAGGAGGAGGAGAGCGACAACGAGGACAACTCTGGTGACGAGCAGATCCGGCTCGATCCGTGTTGCGACTTTGACCGTTACTTCGACGAGAAGGATGACAAGGGCATCTGGAAAGGCAAGGCCAGCAGTGGCTGATGTTCACTATAGCCAAACATGCCAAATTTTGGTAGTCGACGAAACTTTAGTAGTGATGGAGTAGTCAGACGATGTGTATAAATGCATCGATGTAGTTGCATGGTTTGTATGAATTTGAGATATGATAACTGAGGTGTCCGGTTGTAGAATGCATTATTTAAGGCGTGACCGGTCACTGTTCGTAGACGCGTCCGGACGTGTCCATGGGTTTGCAAGTGTCGGCTATAGCTACACTCAGAGCATCTACAGACAGACCCCTCATACCCATCTCAAATGCCCAGGCAGGCTGCCCGGTCACGAAAAGTCGACCCAGACGGGCCTCTCAAACCGGCCTCAAACGCCCAGGCTGACTGGCACCCCCATTTCCAGCCAAAATATGGGACGGATATGGGGGAGCCCGGGCACGCCTACCACGTCGAACTGATGACATGGACCCACATAGACTCACTGGGAAACCCGACGGCCCGACGGGCGCCTCGATCGTCGACGCGGTATGAACACCGCGTGGTGCAGCTTCGGCTTGCTGCCTAAGGCCATAGCCGGCTATTTAATCGGCCGGCATCCCCCATCCCTAGCACATCCACCTCGTCCCTTCCCCCGCTGCCACCCAAGCCCATCCGCCTGCTCTTGCACTCCCCTCTCCATCAGGATGGTGTGGCAGCTCATCACCACCTAAACGTAGCTCACTCCAGAGCAGCGCCTGCAAATCAAGGCGGATATCCAGGTTCGCCGCGCTGCCCTCATTGCTGTGGCATCACCCCTTTGAACTCACCAAAGATGGAGGAGGAGGGGAGGAGTAGGAGGAGGAGGAGGAGCCGGAGACCTTGGAGGAGGATGCTCCTGGCCTGAGCATGGCGGAGGCGGAGGCGACGTTTTCTATCTCCCAATCAAAGGAGATGGTAGAGCATCAACCCATCCTGCATTCCATCCGGGATGAGGCCGAGGTGGAGGCCAACTACCTGTTCTGCCGATAGAGGCTGGCGGAGGCCGACGCCCTCTTCGACGAGCTGGAGGTGGGGATCAAGGCGGAAGAGGACGCAACAGAGTAGCCGGAGCCGTCAGAGGGGGCAGAGCTATGGCAGGCGGCCATTTATCAATCGTAGGGCAGGAGATTGTCGACATCTCCGATCAAGAGTAGATAGGTTCTATGGAGTATGTAGGTTTTATATCGTGCATGCTTTTGTTTGGACTTGAGGTTTCTAACATGATATGTCCGGTTATAGACTGAATTTTTTAAAGCATGACCGGCCAGTGTCCGTGGACATGACAGGGCACGTCCACGGACGTGACAGGGCACGTCCGCGGACGTTTGAGGGGATGGATTTGCAAGGTCCGGTTGTAGATTCTCTAAGGGGTCCAGAACGAGTATGCTAGACTTTGCATTGGATTTGGACCAGGGCCATGCAGATACCGTGTTCTTTCCTTTGCCTCCCAAGAAAGTCATAGTTACACCAATCTTTCAAGCCTGGATGATGCATGGAAACCAACTAACACATTAATACCAAATATTACTGTGTAACCAGAGCTCCCACGACGTGGTGACGGAGAAATAGAGGGTAAGAGATGGAAGCAGCAAGTCCGGTAGATTCGTCGACGGCAAGCCCGACGGGTCCCTCAGTGGAGAGATCAACCAGCCTGGTGATGGGCATTCGCCGGTGAGTGATTAGCGCCCAGAGGTGGAGTGACATCAAGGAGAGATTGAGGCATCTTCTGAGGCGCTCTCCGAATTGGGAGAGAATTCGGGAGTGGATCAAGTCGCGCAAGAAGGAGCTGATATGCGAGATTTCAGGTGAGATCCCTTCTGATCTCGAGGGGAAGGGGTTGGCATACATTAATTCTGGCATAAATTCCATGTGTGAAGCACACTTTGGGGAAAGATTGGGGGAGAAGTGTTCTGCTAAGGGAGGGATTACAATTCACTCTGATTTAAAAAAAATCAGTTGTGCGATTTAGGAGAGGGGGAGAAATTAGTGCGATTTTTGTTTGGAAACTGATCTTTCATGACCATTTACTTTCAAATTACTATGTCATTTTCCTTCCGTTTATGCCTCTGGAGGGGGACAGAGATTGCTATATTTAGTGGAGGGTGAGGAATCTTTGCTCCACGGCCTATGCTACCACAACATTTCTATACTTGCAATTGCGGATCATGTTAATGGAGAATAGGACAGTAGGGGGTGGGAGCAGGATGGAGGGGTCAGAGAGGGGCGAGGTAGTGATGGGAGGGGCGACCCAGCAGGAAGATTGGCACGCGCCGCCAAAAAATCAAGGTGGGATGGCTCTTGCTCCAGCCAAGACCCCTGATAGTAAGGGGAAGTCAATGTCGAGGCGCCCCCAGGGTGATGGCTCGTCCCTGATAATCAACATGGAGGCTGCGAGGAGGGCGACAGGGACTTCCTGGTGGTGGGGCGGCTCTTGTCGCCCTTTCAAGTAAGCCCGTGGATCATCATCGACGACCTACGAGCATCTTCGGCATGGAGGCTGCAAGGAACAGTCACCGTCCAAGAGGTGGCTAGCAGTGACGGGAGGTTTGTCTTCAACTTTTTTGCCGAGGAGGATCGATGGTTCGTCTTGAAGGCCCAACCATGGCACTATAAGTGCGATGGAATCATCTTTTGTAAGTTCGATGGCAAGGGAAACCCGACAGGGGTTGACCTTGGCGCCATGGCAATTTTGGTGCAGGTTCATGATCTCGCATTTCAACTTAAAACTGAGAATATGGGCTGGTCCTTTGGGGAGAAACTTGGTGATGTGATTTCTGTATACCATATAAACCACATTATAGTAGAGAAATATTTCCATCTACGGCTAGAAATACCATTGCATGAGCCTCTAAAGTCAGCGGTAGAGTTCACTCCGTTGGGTAGTTCTGAGAAAATTAAGTATGACATCCGGTACGAAAAACATGCATTGTACTGTGAGTGTTGTGGGATCGTAGGTCATACTTCAAAGCTATTGTAGCATACCAAAAGAAAAAAAGAGTAGCCTGTGTTCCAAACAAAATCTTAGTGTAGATGCATGCTAGAAAGGAATAAGAGCAAGTAAAAGAGCTTTCCTATTCGCCGGCTCGAGCAACAACAACTCCTCCAAGGTCACAGAGGGAAGTGTGATCAAGGTGACCAAAGTCGTGGGTAACCTCGCGATGACTGACAAGGTCGCTGCGTGTAGCGACCCGACCTGAAAGGTCATGTCTCCGGTGTTTCCGTACCATCCCAAGATCATGCTGGTACACACACGGTACATCAATGTATATATCAAAGGGAAATCACACAGCATTTTATTAATCGAAATCTCATATCGAGTCCTTTATTACAATAAAGATTACAATAAAGTGGCCAAAGGCCAACTCATGAGAATATCTAAATCTTGCGGAAGCGTCGAAGGTAGATGAGTCCATCCGACTCCAAGGGCATCTCACTGAGCATAGAACACGTCCTCACTCCTGGTCGGAAAAGTACTCTGCAACATGATACGTTGCAGCCATGTGGGTCAGCATATGGAATATGCCGGCGAAGTCACAAGAGAGGGGTGAAAAGTTAAACATCTAGTCTATATGCATATATGGCAGGTGGGGTGGTAAGTTTTTGCGTAAAGCCAGGTTTTTCCTACATCCAGAGAGGGGCTAAGCAAAAATATTACTAAGTTGGTTGATTAATGAGATGGTTCCACCAACAAATTCTCATACCCCAAAATTATTAAATACCCACATCATCATATTAATTGTGTTGAGAGTTCCGGAAGTTCCAATTCCTTTGGCTCAAGTCGTCCATGACCGTGGACACGGCTAATCGATTAGGTTTTGTACTCTGCAGAGTTTTGCACACGTTCCCCACAAGATTTTGTCACCTCCGTTTGATTTCTCGCACTTCAGGGTGTTTGAGAAACGGATGACCAAAACATGGTCTTCCAAAGGGTTTCCCTGCGACTCTGTCGGTGCCCATCCTTTCCTACCGTTCTTCTACCTCTCGTAGCACCGCCTGTCCAGGGTCACCACGATATCCAACCAAGCCAGAGCCCATAATGACTTGTGGCTGTGCAGGTAAGCCTTGGGTCTTGAAGCACCCATCCATCTCTTTGTGCCTGGGTGGACCTTTCCGCGTGAATACTGGCCATCTCCAGCATCACCTAGGCTAACCACTGGTTTCTCCAGGGCGCCGTTCAACCATCATCCACCCAGAGGTATGTTGAAAACTTGGAGTCTTGAAAATCTTGATCTTATATAGGTCTTGAAATTATTAACTCTCTCAACTCCCATGAATCACACAACCAACCCCGTCTACTAATAGCATAGCAAAAGTAAAACAACGTTTCCCGGGGCCAATGTTGTCAAAGGGGTTGAGTGGGATACCTACCACATGATACTACTACAAGGTAACCAAGTTTCCAACTAACCTATCTTGCATGCAATTGAGGAGATGGTAGAACTAATGCATATAAAACATGGGTAAAAATAAGATCAAAGTGACTTGCCTGATTGATGATCTTCGTACGTGAGTGACTCTAAGTAACAAGCTTCGCACACCGGATAATCTAACGAAGCAACAAGCACTCGAATAAGCATACAACCAAAAAAATTGTAACTCACAACATTCAACAAAGAAATATTAAACAAATCAAGGCAAACAATGCACAAAATCTCTAGCAAGTAAAACACACAAGGTTTTGTTTTCAAAAGGTGAGGGATGAAAACACTACTGACATAATGAATCCATTTGTATTATCCAAACAATAGTTGACAGCAAGAACAACAATAGAATATTTTATTAATAAACAGAATAAAATCAATTTAAGTTTGTTGGGAAAACTTTAGTAGAGTTTATAAAAGTTTTGATAACACTATATGAATCAACTATAGTTATACTAGCAAAAGAATGAAAACTAAACTTATAATTTGTTAGCAAAACATGCTCTTAACAGAAAAGAATTTACAAATAAACTTGTTTTAGAAAACAAAGTTAAATTATATAAAACTTTGTTGAAAACAAAACTATTACTAACTAGTGGTTTTAGTCAAAATAAACCTATTTGAAAATAAGTTGTGATTCCTATGTTAAATAAAATTAAACTAAGCAAATTTATATTTTTTATTAACAGTAAGTGAAAACACTAAATGTTTACTAACAGAACCTAATAAACAGATAAAACCAAATTCTAAAACAAACTAATTAAAATTGTGTTTTATAAAACTATATTATAATACTGAGCAGATTCTGTTTTTGGTTAAAACATTAATCAAATTAAACCTAAAAATCCTCAAACTAAACATGAAGGTAGTCCTAACTAATACCAAACAGTAGCAAAAAGTTTCATGTGAAAAACTATTTTCAAACTCCAGTTATTCAGATTTGAAGATTTTGAGCAAATTTGATTAAATTCAAATTTTATGGTTCAAATTTGAAATTTAAAAGTACAGGGTGAAACTACATGAAAAAATGTGAGCTATTGCAAAAAGAATTAACTCAAAACTCAGAACAGATTAAAAGATATAGCTAAAACAAATTTGGAATACATTCTGTTTCTGAAAAACAAAACTGAAAAGAAAAACTAACTAACGGTCGACTAGGGTGACGTGGCGACCTGTGAGTGGCTGAGGTGGGTGTCTGAGCGGGGTTATGGGCGGACGGCCGATCCTAAGAGGATACCGGTTCGAGTAATAATAACGTTCTAATCTGGATCGTAAGATCCAGATCGAACGGTTGGGGAAACTCACGGTGTAAAGGTCGCCGGCGTGGGGATCTCCGGCGAGTCCGAGACGGCGAAGTCGTCGGGGTTGGCGCTCCGGTGGTCGAGGGATGCAGCGAAGTGGTCGGGGCGACGGGGCTTGACGTCCGGCGTCGATTGGTGGCAACGATGGGGCGAGAGGTGGACGGAGTCGATGGCTACGATCAACGGGAGCTCCGGTGGTCGGCAAGAACTCCGGCGAGAGATTTGGCAGCCTTCCTGCAAGGGGAGAGAGGGGGTTCGGGGGGGAAATGGATGCGGGGTTAGCCGGCTTTTATAGGGGTGCGGGGAGCGAGAGGGAGTTAAGAGAGGAGAGAGATCCGGTGAGGGGAGGAAATGGCCGGCGTCGGGTCCGGCGCGCGGGGGGGGGGGGGGAGGAGATGACCGTTCGGTCATTACGAGCGAACAAGGTGGGGCCCGGTGTCAGCGAAAGGGGACGTGTCCGTTACGCGCGGTCGGCCGGTCGGTAGTAAAAGGGCGAATAACTGCCGTGGGCCGGCCCGTTTAATACCGGAAACGGTTACCGTTTCTTTTTAATAATTTCCAGAGACATTCAAAAGCTTTTAAAGCATTCAAATCGTCTCTAAATATAGGGGTATTATATATCAAAATTAACAGAATAATAAATGCTACTTAATGAACATTTCCATTCTGTCATTTGAATAATTTGAAAAAAAAAAATCAGAAATTGCCTAATTGTTTTTAAACCCTTTTTGCAAATATTTTCAAAATAACCCCTGGTTATTATTGTTCAAATAAACCACCAATTAGTCCCTGGTGTGGAGTGTCATGTTCCTCCTTTCTTATTTGAACTTTTAACCAAAATTTCAAATAGGTGAAAGCAACTTAGGGAAAAGTAGAAAGAGCTTTCTGGATTTCAGAAGAGGCATTTCAACTAACACATAAAATCAAGCAATGATGATGATGGATGCATAGCTATATTCATAACATTCCAAAATAAAATTTTGGGATGTTACAAACCTACCCACCTTAAGATGAATCTCGCCCTCGAGATTCGGGTTGGCTAGAAAATAGGTGCGGATGGTCTTTGCGAAGATCTTCTTCGCGTTCCCAGGTGGCTTCTTCCTCGGTATGGTGACTCCACAAAACTTTACAGAACTTGATGATCTTACTGCGGGTAACTCTGTTGGATATCTCGAGGATTCTGACAGGCTTCTCCTCGTAGGTCAGATCATTGTCAAGCTGTATGGCCTCTAGGGGCACTGTATCTCTCAAAGGTATATCAGCCATCTCGGCATGACATTTCTTCAGCTGAGACACGTGGAACACATCATGAACTTCGGATAATCCTTCCGGCAATTCCAGTTTGTAAGCAACTTCGCCTCTATGTTCAAGAATGTTGTAGGGGCCTATGAATCTAGGTGCTAGTTTTCCTTTAACACCAAACCTCTTGATTCCACGAAGCGGGGACACACGAAGATAGGCTCGGTCTCCCACTTCATATGTCACTTCTTTGCGCTTGCTGTCAGCATAACTCTTCTGTCGAGATTGAGCTATCTTGAGTCTGTCACGAATCAACCTGACTTTCTCTTCAGAATCTCGTATAAGGTCGGGACCAAAAAGTTGTCGGTCTCCAACACCATCCCATGTCAGTGGTGTTCTGCATCTCCTTCCGTATAAAGCTTCGAAAGGGGCCCTCTTTAGACTGGTCTGATAACTGTTGTTGTACGAAAATTCTGCGTAAGGTAAGTTGTCATCCCAACTAGATCCATAATCTAGTGCACAATCTCTCAACATGTCTTCCAAAATCTGGTTGACTCTCTCAGTCTGTCCATCTGTCTACGGATGAAAGGCTGTACTGAACTCTAGCCTTGTACCCAAAGTTTCATGTAACTGATGCCAGAACTTTGAGGTAAATTGTGTTCCTCTATCTGACACGATACTCCTCGGAACTCCATGCAGACATACGATTCTGGTCATATATATCTTGGCTAGCTTAGCACTGGTATAGGTGGTCTTTACCGGAATGAAGTGAGCCACCTTGGTCAAGCGATCAACCACTACCCAGATGGAATCATAACCTGAACGGGTCCTGGGCAATCCTGTGATGAAGTCCATACCAAGCTTTTCCCATTTCCACTCGGGTATCGGCAGAGGTTGTAGTAACCCTGCTGGTTTCTGATGTTCCGCTTTTACTCGCTGGCAAACATCACATATTGCAACATGTTCCGCAATGTCTTTCTTCATACCTGTCCACCAATAAGTTTCCTTTAAATCCAGATACATCTTGGTGTTGCCTGGGTGTATCGAGTAAGGTGAATCGTGGGCTTCCTGAAGTATCAATTTCCGGAGCTCTGGGTCATTGGGCACATAGATTCGGTTGTCAAACCACAAAGTTCCGTGTTCATCCTCACGAAAACCTTTAGCTTTACCATCTTCCATTCTCTGTTTAATCTCAGCTATCTCCTTGTCCGATTTCTGGGCTTCTCGAATTCTTTCGGTCAAGGTGGACTGAATTTCCAGTGTAGCAACATATCCTCTTGGAACTATCTCTAGCTTGAGCTCTTTGAGATCATCGACTAACTCTTGAGGTAATCCTCCAGCTGTGAGTGTGTTCACATAAGTTTTACGACTCAAGGCATCGGTTACAACATTAGCCTTACCTGGATGGTAGTGTAATCTCATGTCATAGTCCTTGATTAAATCTAACCATCGTCTCTGTCTGAGGTTCAACTCTTTCTGCGTGAAGATATACTTCAGGCTCTTATGGTCGGTGTAAACATCACAACTATTTCCGATAAGGAAATGTCTCCAAGTCTTGAGTGCGTGCACTACGGCTGCTAGTTCCAAATCATGCGTGGCATAATTCAACTCATGAGGTTGTAGTTGTCTGGAAGCATAGGCTACAACCTTTCCATCTTGCATAAGTACTCCTCCAAGTCCTTGACGTGAGGCATCACAGTAAACCTGGAAGTCCTTCCAAATATTGGGAAAAATCAACACTGGGGCTGTGACCAAACGTTCCTTGAACTCCTGGAAACTGGCTTCACATTCCTCGATCCAAACATACTTGGATTCTTTCTTCAACAACTCTGTCATGGGCTTGGCAATCTTTGAGAAATTCTCAATGAACCTCCGGTAATAACCAGCAAGTCCGAGGAAACTGCGGATCTCCTTAACTGAGGTGGGTGACTTCCACTCGGTGACGGCTTCAACCTTAGCGGGGTCTACGGCTATTCCTTCTCCCAAAATAACATGTCCAAGGAATCCGACTTCCGTCAACCAAAATTCACATTTGCTGAACTTGGCATATAACTGATGCTCTCTTAGCTTCTCCAGAACTAAACGCAGATGTTGCTTATGCTCTTCCTCGTTCTTGGAGAATATCAGAATATCATCGATGAACACCACGACAAACTTGTCCAAATATTCCATAAACACTTTGTTCATCAAATTCATGAAGTAGGCAGGAGCATTAGTCAAACCAAAGGACATGACCGTATACTCATACAAGCCATACCTCGTGGTGAAAGCTGTTTTGGGTATATCCTGTTCATGAATTTTCAACTGGTGATACCCTGATCGAAGATCGATCTTGGAGAATACTTTGGCTCCTATGAGCTGATCAAACAAATCATTAATCATCGGCAGAGGGTACTTGTTCTTGATAGTCACCTCGTTCAAGGCACGATAATCGACTACCATTCTCAAGGTTTTATCCTTCTTCTCCACCAAAAGAACTGGGGCTCCCCAAGGTGAAGAACTGGGGCATATAGAACCTTTGTCCAATAACTCCTTAATTTGCTTCTTGATTTCCAACAGATCATTTGCGGGCATCCGATAGGGTCTCTTGGAAATTGGGGCTGTCCCTGGCTGTAGCTCTATTAGGAACTCAATCTCCCTATTTGGTGGCATGCCTGGTAATTCTTCCGGGAATACATCCGGAAAGTCTTTTACCATAGGTACTTCCTCCTGAACAACTCCTGTGAGAGAATTTAATCGAGCACTCATCCGTGTGCGTCGGGATACATACTTAATCCTCTTGTTCTCCGGGGTGGTGAGTGAAACAGACTTGCTGAGGCAATCGAGATTTCCTTCATACTTGGTCATCCAATCCATGCCTAGGATTACATCCAATCCTTGGGATTCTAAGACGATGAGGTCGGTGGGAAAAACATGGTTTCCTATATTGAGTTTCAAAGCATGGCATCCTATCCCTGCCATCATCATACCTCCTAGGGAACTGACCTTAATGGGCTGACTAAGGGTTTTGGTGGGCAAACCATACTTATCCACAACTACCCTTGATATGAATGAATGAGTTGCACCGGAATCAAAAAGTACTGTAACAGGACGTGAATGCAATAAAAACTTACCAACCACAGTCTCGGGTTGATCATAGACTTCTTCCACGTCGAGATGGTTCACCTGGGCACGAGGAAAAGGGTTTGGCTTCTTGGCTGCGGAGTTGCCGTTGTTGTTGCCGTTTCCACTGCCTTGCTTGCTCTGGGGACACTCAGTAGCATAGTGCCCTGTCTTCTGACACTTGAAACAGGTAATGTGACTCAGATCCTTCTGAGCAGGAGCGTGACGGTGCTGGTTGTTGTTCCATTCCCATTGTCACTCTTGAAGTTACCATGGTTAGAACGGTTGTTCCCATTTCCTCCATGATGGTGGCCTCCATGGTTGTGCACAGCATGAGTGTGCTTTCCAAACTTACTGTTTCCTGATCCGGTATTCCCGGAGTACGGGGAGTAGCGAAGCTTCTGATGAGCTCCAGAGTTAAACTTCCCCTGTGTGTACTTCCGCTTGCGGTTCTCAATTTGCTGCTGTTTACCCTCCAGAATAAGGGCCTTGTCCACCAGCTCTTGGTAGTTGTTGAAAGTATCCACTACCAGCTGTATGCTCAACTCATCGTTGAGTCCTTCCAGAAACTTTTCTTGCTTGGCCGCATCATCGGCCACATCTCCTGGTGCATAACGGGCCAACATGCTGAACTCTTCCACATATTGGGCCACGGAACGATTACCCTGGCGCAAGTTGTGAAACTCGCGCTTCTTCAGACTCATGGCTCCAGCTGAAACATGTGCGGTGCGAAAAGCAAGCTTGAATTGTTCCCAAGTTACGTCAGCAATAGGATAAGTGGTGGTGTAATTCTCCCACCATGATGCTGCCGGTCCTTCCAGTTGATGTGCGGCAAAGCGCACCTTCTCAACATCTGTACATCCAGCGGTGACAAGTTCTCTCTCCACCTTACGGAGCCAGTCATCTGCCACAATGGGCTCAGTGCTGCTGGAGAAAGTTGGAGGATTCAACCTCAGAAAACAGGTGAGATTGTAAGTCTGGGGTGGATGGTGATGATTATTGTTGTTCTGATTGTTGGTCTGGTTCTGAATCAATAGTTGCATCAGTGCATTCTGTTGCTAAAGGAGTTGAGTGAGTTCCGGCGGGAAAGTGAAGTGGGTCTCACGTCGTGGAGGCATCTTGCTGTTTTCAGAGGGATGAGAATTAGAATAGAACAAGGGTCTAGAAGATATAATCACTACCCTTATGCAATGCAACAAACATGTCACACCAAACACTCATTTATTTATTCAATCAATGTCAAACATCGGAAATACAAATCTCAAACAACTAAGCATCGACCTACGCTTTAACGATAAAAAAATAAAAGATACATTGGAGGGCATAACTAAGGTTCTCCTCAAAAGTGCATAGTCGTAGGTCCTCCGGTGGTACTTTCCTCATAGTCTTCATCGTCGCTGATGAAGGGTGCCATGTCTCCTTCGGGATGGAGGTTTTCCCCCATGTCTAGCTGCTCCTCCAGAGTGGCGATGCGTGCATTCTGCTCATCAATCCTCTCTAGGAAGTCCTTCACTTCATGCTCGTGTTCATAGTTGGACTCTCGCAGATCAGCTTCAAGGTCCAGCTCGCGGTTCATCAGATTCTTGATAGTCTTCGTGTCAGCACGAACACGAAGCTCCAATGTCCTGACATGCGTCTCCAGGGTCTGGATATATGATATGGTAGAGTCTCCAATGGGGTTGGTGATGATGTTGCCATGGGCATCTCTGCGGCAAACCATGCTGAGGTCTCGTGAAATGATTCCACCTCTGTATTCCTCCTGAATACGTCCAAGGGCACGATGAATGGCCATGTCTCTCCCAAGTATCCAACTAGGTGCCACGAACTTGAGGTCGATGGGTTCCTTCCGGTTCCCAGAAGTCTTCCCTGGAATATGCACCTCGATCCTGTAGCGTCCATCTTGGGGAAATGACATGATAGGAATCCCGGTGATGCTCGGCAATGCAATCCTTACGTCCTTGACGATCCTCATCAGCTCCTTACCAAAGGGCATCGTTGCGTCAGGCTGGCAAAACTCCGTGATCAACACTGGGATGAAGGTGGCCATCTATAAATTTTGAAATAATCGGAGAGGAGTCAGAAACGAATAGATGAGAGTATAAGAATTTTAAAGACAAAGAGAAACAATCCTAAGGCTTTTCCAATCCTAGAGGTTACGTCCTACGGTCAGCGTGTGCTCTGATACCATTTCTGTAGTGACCCGACCTGAAAGGTCAAGTCTCCGGTGTTTCCGTACCATCCCATGATCATGCTGGTACACACACGGTACATCAATGTATATATCAAAGGGAAATCACACAGCATTTTATTAATCGAAATCTCATATCGAGTCCTTTATTACAATAAAGATTACAATAAAGTGGCCAAAGGCCAACTCATGAGAATATCTAAATCTTGCGGAAGCGTCGAAGGTAGATGAGTCCATCCGACTCCAAGGGCATCTCACTGAGCATAGAATGCGTCCTCACTCCTGGTCGGAAAAGTACTCTGCAACATGATACGTTGCAGCCATGTGGGTCAGCATATGGAATATGCCGGCAAAGTCACAAGAGAGGGGTGAAAAGTTAAACATCTAGTCTATATGCATATATGGCAGGTGGGGTGGTAAGTTTTTGCGTAAAGCCAGGTTTTTCCTACATCCAGAGAGGGTCTAAGCAAAAATATTACTAAGTTGGTTGATTAATGAGATGGTTCCACCAACCAATTCTCATACCCCAAAATTATTAAATACCCACATCATCATATTAATTGTGTTGAGAGTTCTGGAAGTTCCAATTCCTTTGGCTCAAGTCGTCCATGACCGTGGACACGGCTAATCGATTAGGTTTTGTACTCTGCAGAGTTTTGCACATGTTCCCCACAAGATTTGGTCGCCTCCGTTTGATTTCTCGCACTTCAGGGTGTTTGAGAAACGGATGACCAAAACATGGTCTTCCAAAGGGTTTCCCTACGACTCTGTCGGTGCCCATCCTTTCCTACCGTTCTTCTACCTCTCGTAGCACCGCCTGTCCAGGGTCACCATGATATCCAACCAAGCCAGAGCCCAGAATGACTTGTGGCTGTGCAGGTAAGCCTTGGGTCTTGAAGCACCCATCCATCTCTTTGTGCCTCGGTGGACCTTTCCGCGTGAATACTGGCCATCTCCAGCATCACCTAGGCTAACCACTGGTTTCTCCAGGGCGCCGTTCAACCATCATCCACCCAGAGGTATGTTGAAAACTTGGAGTCTTGAAAATCTTGATCTTATATAGGTCTTGAAATTATTAACTCTCTCAACTCCCATGAATCACACAACCAACCCCGTCTACTAATAGCATAGCAAAAGTAAAACAACGTTTCCTGGGGCCAATGTTGTCAAAGGGGTTGAGAGGGATACCTACCACATGATACTACTACAAGGTAACCAAGTTTCCAACTAACCTATCTTGCATGCAATTGAGGAGATGGTAGAACTAATGCATATAAAATATGGGTAAAAATATGATCAAAGTGACTTGCCTGATTGATGATCTTCGTACGTGAGTGACTCTAAGTAACAAGCTTCGCACTCCGGATAATCTAACGAAGCAACAAGCACTCGAATAAGCATACAACCAAAAATATTGTAACTCACAACATTCAACAAAGAAATATTAAAAAAATCAAGGCAAACAATGCACAAAATCTCTAGCAAGTAAAACACACAAGGTTTTGTTTTCAAAAGGTGAGGGATGAAAACACTACTGACATAATGAATCCATTTGTATTATCCAAACAATAGTTGATAGCAAGAACAACAATAGAATATTTTATTAATAAATAGAATAAAATCAATTTAAGTTTGTTGGGAAAACTTTAGTAGAGTTTATAAAAGTTTTGATAACACTATATGAATCAACTATAGTTATACTAGCAAAAGAATGAAAACTCAACTTATAATTTGTTAGCAAAACATGCTCTTAACAGAAAAGAATTTACAAATAAACTTGTTTTAGAAAACAAAGTTAAATTATATAAAACTTTGTTGAAAACAAAACTATTACTAACTAGTGGTTTTAGTCAAAATAAACCTATTTGAAAATAAGTTGTGATTCCTATGTTAAATAAAATTAAACTAAGCAAATTTATATTTTTTATTAACAGTAAGTGAAAACACTAAATGTTTACTAACAGAACCTAATAAACAGATAAAACCAAATTCGAAAACAAACTAATTAAAATTGTGTTTTATAAAACTATATTATAATACTGAGCAGATTCTGTTTTTGGTTAAAGCATTAATCAAATTAAACCTAAAAATCCTCAAACTAAGCATGAAGGTAGTCCTAACTAATACCAAACAGTAGCAAAAAGTTTCATGTGAAAAACTATTTTCAAACTCCATTTATTCAGATTTGAAGATTTTGAGCAAATTTGATTAAATTCAAATTTTATGGTTCAAATTTGAAATTTAAAAGTACAGGGTGAAACTACATGAAAAAATGTGAGCTATTGCAAAAAGAATTAACTCAAAACTCTAAACAGATTAAAAGAAATAGCTAAAACAAATTTGGAATACATTTTGTTTCTGAAAAACAAAACTGAAAAGAAAAACTAACTAACGGTCGACTAGGGTGACGTGGCGACCTGTGAGTGGCTGAGGTGGGTGTCCGAGCGGGGTTATGGGCGGACGGCCGATCCTAAGAGGATACCGGTTCGAGTAATAATAACGTTCTAATCTGGATCGTAAGATCCAGATCGAACGGTTGGGGAAACTCACGGTGTAAAGGTCGCCGGCGTGGGGATCTCCATCGAGTCCGAGACGGCGAAGTCGTCGGGGTTGGCGCTCCGGTGGTCGAGGGATGCAGCGAAGTGGTCCGGGCGACGGGGCTTGACGTCCGGCGTCGATTGGTGGCAACGGTGGGGCGAGAGGTGGACGGAGTCGATGGCTACGATCGACGGGAGCTCCGGTGGTCGGCAAGAACTCCGGCGAGAGATTTGGCAGCCTTCCGGCAAGGGGAGAGAGGGGGTTCTGAGGGGAAATGGATGCGGGGTTGGCCGGCTTTTATAGGGGTGTGGGGAGCGAGAGGGAGTTAAGAGAGGAGAGAGATCCGGTGAGGGGAGGAAATGGCCGGCGTCGGGTCCGGCGCGCGCGGGGGGGGGAGGGGGAAAGGAGATGACCGTTCGGTCATTACGAGCGAACAAGGTGGGGCCCGGTGTCAGCGAAAGGGGAGGTGTCCATTACGCGCGGTCGGCCGGTCGGTAGTAAAAGCGCGAATAACTGCCGTGGGCCGGCCCGTTTAATACCGGAAACGGTTACCGTTTCTTTTTAATAATTTCCAGAGATATTCAAAAGCTTTTAAATCATTCAAATCGTCTCTAAATATAGGGGTATTATATATCAAAATTAACAGAATAATAAAAGCTATTTAATGAACATTTCTATTCTGTCATTTGAACACTTTGAAAAAAATAATATTTTCAGAAATTGCCTAATTGTTTTTAAACCCTTTTTGCAAATATTTTCAAAATAACCCCTGGTTATTATTGTTCAAATAAACCACCAATTAGTCCTTGGTGTGGAGTGTCATGTTCCTCCTCTCTTATTTGAACTTTTAACCAAAATTTCAAATATGTGAAAGCAACTTAGGGAAAAGTAGAAAGAGCTTTCTGGATTTCAGAAGAGGCATTTCAACTAACACATAAAATCAAGCAATGATGATGATGGATGCATAGCTATATTCATAACATTCCAAAATGAAATTTTGGGATGTTACACTGCAGCTACTACGATGATGACCATCGTGGCAAGCGGAGAGCCAATCCATGAGGGCCACCCACTAGGTCAGGAAGGCCGGGTACAGGTGGCCCCATCATCGACTCCCCTGGGCGCTGGAGCTGGTCGGGAGGACCAAGCTTTGCCTCCAAAGGTGCTCGCTGACTCTGGCCAGGAGGGCCAGGGGATGGTGGATCAGCGTTGTTCCCTTTAGGACGCTAGGCATGGCCAAGAGGGCCATGTGCTGATGCGCCTCGAGTCTACCTCAACTCAGCATGCCCTGGCTCATGTTGCTGTTCACTTGAAGTGTCTTACTGGCCAGGAGGGCCAGGGGAGCCAAGTGATGGGTGCAGCCAGTGTTTTACCTATTGTGGCTACTACGACACAAGTAGAGGAGCAACTGTTATGTAAGTCGGGTATGTTCGAGGCTTTGACGGGGGCAGTGGCTGCAAGGTTAGATGCCCCGGCCATGGCACTCCGACATGTTTATTTTTAGTGCTGCAAAAAATTCTAGGGTGGGCCAGGCAAAGATAAAGGAGAGGAAGGTGAGGAAGAAGGGGGGGAAGAGAAATCTGAGAATGCTAGAAAAGAAACCATAGGAAGAAAGAGGGGTAAACCTTCTGGTGTCCCACCTACAGGAAGTGACTTAAACTTTTCTTTTGAGAGAGAACTAGTGAGCTATAAACACATGTTGTATGGTGAGATGAGTGTTTCTTCCAAGAGAATTTGTATGGGTAGGGTAGAAACAGCGAGGGAAGTGGATGGCGTAGTCACACATGTAGCGAGGGAAACAGAGCATGAAGAAGCTTACATGCAACAGAGGAGGGAGTTGGTTGGAGATGATGGCGCATCGGCGGCCTCCGACGAGGAGGTCCGTCGGGAAAAATGAAGATCATAGGATGGAACTGATGTGGTATTCTCGCTCCCATGGTAGAACGCGATCTATCGGAGCTACAAGGGCAGATTAAGGCTGATTTTCATTTTCTTTCTGAGTCACACTTGAATAAATGTAAAGCCGATGAGTTGCATCATCTTTTATCTTTTGATTCGATGATTTTAATGGAGAGTGAGGGTAGGGCCAGTGTCCTAGTCTTGTTTTATCATAAATTGAATACCGTTTTTCAAACTACGTGTCATCTCATTTTATGGAGATCATTTTCATGAATGATTATTATGTACATTGGCCATTCACGGGATTTTTGTTGGAAACATGCCCTAGAGGCAATAATAAAGTGATTATTATTATAATTCCTTTTTCCTAATAATCGTTTATTATACATGCTATAATTGTATTGATTGGAAACACAAATACATGTGTGGATATATAGACAACATTGTGTCCCTCGTATGCTTCTAGTAGACTAGCTCGTTGATCAAAGATGGTCAAGGTTTCCTAGCCATATACATGAGATGTCATATGATAATGGGATCACATCGATAGGAGAATGATGTGATGGACAAGACCCAAACTATGAACGTAGCATATGATCGTGTCAGTTTATTGCTATAGTTTTCTGCATGTCAAGAATTTATTCCTATGACCATGAGATCATGCAACTTACTGACACCGAAGGAATACCTTGTGTGTATCAAACATCGCAACGTAACTCGATGACTATAAAGATGCTCTACAAGTATCTCCGAGGGTGTCTGTTGAGTTGGCATGGATCGAGACTGGGATTTGTTACTCCGTGTGACGGAGAGGTATCTCAGGGCCCACTCGATAATAAAACATCACAATAAGCCTTGCAAGCAAACTGAATAAAGAGTTAGCCATGGGATCTTGTATTACGGAACAAGTAAAGAGACTTGCCGGTAACAAGATTGAACTAAGTATAGAGATACGGACGATCGAATCTCGGGCAAGTAACATACCGAAGAACAAAGGGAACATCATACTGGATTAACTGAATCCTTGACATAGAGGTTCAACCGATAAAGATCTTCATAGAATATGTAGGAACCAATATGGGCATCCAGGTCCCGCTATTGTTTACCGACCGTAGAGGTGTCTCGGTCATGTCTACATAGTTCTCAAACCCGTAGGGTTTGCACACTTAACGTTCGATGACATTTCGGTAGTATTGAGTTATGTATGGTGATGACCTAAGATTGTTACGAGTCCCGGATGAGATCCCGGACGTCATGAGGAGCTCCTGAATTGTCCGGAGGTAGAGATTGATATATAGGAAGTCTCATTTCGGTCTCCGGAAAAGTACCGGGCACTTTCGGTAGTGTACTGGGAGTGACAAATGGGTTCCGAGGGGGTCCACCAAGTGGGTCCCACCCACCCCAAGGGTCACATGGGCCTAGTAGGTGGCGCACCAGCCCCTGCTGGGCTGGCCGGCCAGCCCCTAGGAGGCCCTTGCGCAAGGGGTGGGGAAGGAGCCAAGAGGGGAGGAGTCTTACTAGGATTCCACCTATCTTGTGGGAGGTGGACTCCTCCCCCTTGTGGAGGTTCAGCCGAACCCCTAGGGGAAACCCTAGGGCTGCCTCCTCCTCCATCCCTCCTATATATACTATATGGTTTTAAGGGAAACATACACACCTGAATAGCCATGGCTGCCTCTCTCTCCCTCTAGATCTGATCTCCACTAGATCGTCTCGGTTGCGCTTGGTGAAGCCCTGCCGGGACAGCACCACCACCACCGTCACCACGTCGTCGTGCTGCCAGGGAACTCATCTAGCTCTCTGCTCCATCTTGCCAGATTAAGAAGGCAGAGTTCGTCATCGATCTCTACGTGTGCTGAGCGTGGAGGTGTCGTCCGTTCGGCGCTAGATCGGGACGGATTGTGATTGGATTGCGAGACGGCTTGCGATTTGGATTGCGAAGACGTTCGACTACATCAACCGCATTTCTTAATGCTTCCCACGTAGCGATCTACATGGGTATGTAGATCGACTCTCCCTCTTGTATGTGCTCGTCACCATGGACAGATCTTGCGTGTGCGTAGGAATTTTTTTGTTTCCCATGCAACATTCCCCAACAGTGGTATCATGAGCTAGGTCTATGTGTAGATGAGATCACGAGTAGAACACAAATTAGTTTGTGGGTGTTGATATTCAGATTGCTTCCCTCCTTAGTATTTTCTTGATTCAACGGTATTGTGGGATGAAGCAGCTCAGACCAACCTTACTCGTCCACGTACGAGAGACCGGTTGCATCGACTGACATGTAACTTTGTTGCATAAGATGGCTGGCGGGTGTCTGTCTCTCCCACTTTAGTTGAATTAGATTCGACAGAGGCGGTCCTTGTAGAAGGTGAAATAGCAACTTGTATATCACCATTGTTGTTTTGCGTAGGTAAGAATTGTTCTTGCTAGATACCCATAGGAGCCACGTAAAACATGCAACAACAAATTACAGGACGTCTAACTTGTTTTTGCAGGGTATGATGTGATATGATATGGCCAGAAACAGGAAGGGACGTCCTCTAATTTGTTGTTGCAAGTTTATACGTGGCTGCTATAGGTTTCTAGCAACAACGTTTCTTACCTACACCAAAACGACAACGTTATATGACAATTGCTATTTACCCTTCATAAGGACCCTTTTCATCGAATCCAATCCGACTAAGGTGAGAGAGACATACACCCGCTAGCCACCTTATGCAAAAAGTGCATGTCAGGCGGTGGAACCAGTCTCACGTAAGCGTACGTGCAAAGTTGGTCTGGGCCGCTTCATCCCGCAATATCGTCGAATCAAGATAAGACTAGTAACGTCAAGCAAATTAACAAGATCGACACCCACAACAACTTGTGTTCTACTCGTGCATAGATTCTACGCATAAACCTAGCTCATGATGCCACTATTGGGAGACGTAGTAGTAAATCAAAAAAATTCCTACGTGTTCACCAAGATCCATCTATGGAGAAACCAGCAACGAGTAAGGAGAGTGCATATTCATACCTTTGAAGATCGCAAAGCAGAAGCATTACAAGAACGCGGTTGATTGAGTCGTACTCGCAGCTATTCAGATCGTTGTGGATTTTTATCTTAGCGTCGAGCAACGGCGCCTCCACGTTCAACACATGTGCAGCCCGGTGATGTATCCTATGCCTTGATCCAACAAGGAGGAAGGAGAGGTTGAGGGAGATCTCCGGCAGCATGACGGCATGGTGACGGTGGAGCTACGTGGTCTCCGGCAGGGCTTCGCCATGCACCGCGGAGAAAGAGGAAGAGGAGGGGTAGGGTTGCGCCAAGAGAGAGAGAAGTCGTGTGTCTGGCAGCCCCAAAACCCTCCACTATATATAGGAGGAGGGGGAGAGAGGGCGCAGCCCTAGGGTTCCCACCCTAGGGGCTGCGGCTGGCCCTAGATTGCCATCTGGTCGGCGGCCAGAGAGGGAGAGGGGGAGGGCGCAGCCCTAGGTGGGCCTTAGGCCCACCTGGGCTTAGGGTTTCCCTCCCTCCCACCTTTCCTGCGCCTTTGGCCAGGGTGGAGGGCGCACCAGCCCACTCTGGGGCTGGTCCCTTCCACTCTCGGCCCACGCAGCCCTCTCGGGCTGGTGGCCCCACTTGGTGGACCCCCGGAAGCCTTCCGGTGGTCTCGGTACGTTACAGGTAATTCCCGAAACACTTCCAATGGCCAAATCCTCACTTCCTATATATCATTCTTTACCTCTAGACCATTTCGGAACTCCTCATGACGTCCGAGATCTCATTCGGGCCTCCGAACTACCTTCGGTAACCACATACACTATTTCCCTATAACCCTAGCGTCATCGAACCTTAAGTGTTTAGACCCAACGGGTTCGGGAGACACGTAGACATCACCGAGACACCTCTCCGGTCAATAACCAACAGCAGGATCTATATACCCATGGTGGCTCCCACATGCTCCACGATGATCTCATCGGATGAACCATGATGTCGGGGATTCAATCAATCCTGTATACAATTCCATTTGTCTACCGGCATGATACTTGCCTGAGATTCGGTCGTCGGTATCCCTATACCTTGTTCAAACTTGTTACCGGCAAGTCTCTTTACTCATTCCGTAACACATCATACCGTGGATAACTCCTTAGTCACATTGAGCTCATTATGATGATGTCTAATCGAGTGGGCCCAGAGATACCTCTCCATCACACGGAGTGACAAATCCCAGTCTCGATTCGTGCCAACCCAACAGACACTTTCGGAGATACCTGTAGTGTACCTTTATAGCCACCCAGTTACGTTGTGGCGTCTGGCACACCCGAAGTATTCCTACGGTATCCATGAGTTGCACAATCTCATGGTCTAAGGAAATCACACTTGACATAGGAAAAGCTTTAGCACACGAACTACACGATCTTGTGCTATGCTTAGGATTGGGTCTTGTCCATCACATCATTCTCCTAATGATGTGATCCCGTTATCAACGACATCCAATGTCCATGGTCATGAAACCATGACCATCTATTGATCAATGAGCTATCCAACTAGAGGCTCACTAGGGACACATTGTGGTCTATGTATTCACACATGCATTACGGTTTCTGGTTAATACAATTGTAGCATGAACAATAGACAATTATTACGAACAAGGAAATACAATAATAACCATTTTATTATTGCCTCTAGGGCATATTTATGAAACTCTCAAAATAATATAAGTGAGGTACGAGAGTTCAATAATTTCTATAAAATATAACACCACCATGCTCTATAAAGATATTAAGTGAAGCACTAGAGCAACATTGCCTAGCTCAAAAGATATAAGTGAAGCATATAGAGTATTCTAACAAATTCATGATTCAATGTGTCTCTCTCAAAAGATGTGTGTAGAAAGTATGATTGTGGCAATCTAACAAGCAAAGACTCATATCATACAAGACGCTCCAAGCAAAACACATATCATGTGGTGAATAAAAATATAGTCTCAAGTAAATTTACCGATGGATTGAAGACAAAAGAGGGGATGCCTTCCGGGGCATCCCCAAGCTTAGGCTTTTTGGTATCCATGAATATGACTTGGGGTGCCATGTTAATCCCCAAGCTTAGGCTCTTGCCAGTCTTTATTCCATGGTCCATCGAATCTTCACCCAAAAATTGAAAACTTCACAACACAAAACTCAACAGAAAACTCATGAGATTCGTTAGTATAAGAAAAATAAATCACCACTTTAGGTACTGTTGTGAACTCATTATTTAGTTATATTTGTGTAAGAACTACTGTATTCTAATTTTTCCATGACTCATACCCCCCGACACGACCCATAGATACATCAAAATAAGCAAACAACACATAGAAAACAGAATCTGTCAAAAACAGAACAGTCTCTAGCAATCTGTAAACTTAGAATAATTCTAGAACTGTAAATTTTTTGAAAAATTAGGAAAACCAGCGAAATTCGTATTTCAATTCTTTCTAAAAATTTCAGATCAATTTGACACTCTTAAAAATTCAGAAAAATCCTATACTGAGCGCAAAAGTTTCTGTTTTCCAGCAAGATCAAATCAACAACTACCATAGATCACCCCAAAGGTTTTACTTGTCTCAAACACTAATTTAAACACAAAAACACAATTACTACAGAAGTAATAATGCGCCGAACACACCAAAACAGAAGCAAAAAGCAGAAAGCAAAATAAAATTGGGTTGCCTCCCGACAAGCGCTATTGTTTAACACCCCTAGCTAGGCATAACGATTTCAATGATGCTCACATTAAAAGTAGTAGTTGAGATATGCAAAAGAGCATCATGAATAGCATTAAAAACACGTTTAAGTCTAACCCACTTCCTATGCATAGGGATATTGTGAGCAAACAATTTATGGGAACAAGAATTCACTAGCATAGGAAGGCAAAACAAGCATAACTTGAAAACTTTGAACACATAGAGAGGAAACTTGATATTATTGCAATTCCTACAAGCATATGTTCCTCCCTCAGAATAAATTTCAGCAGAATCATGATGTAATTAAACAATATAACTATCATATAAAATTTTCTCTTCATGATCCACATGCATGCAAAGTTGATACTCTTCCAAAATAGTGGGATCGTCATTAACTAAAGTCATGACCTCTCCAAACCCACTTTTATCAACAATTTCATAAGATTGAACACTCTCCAAAATAGTGGGGTCAATAAAGCCTAAAGTTTATACTCTTCCAAACCCACTTTCAATATCATATTCATCATGAGCATTAATTAAATTATCAAGATCATAAGAAGCATTATCACCCCAATCATGATCATTGCAATAAGTAGTGGTTATGGCAAACTCATCAAATATAGCATCCCCAAGATTGTAATTGTGAGTATCATTAACATAATTGATATTAATAAAATTTATAACAATATCATTGCAATCATGCTTTTCATTCAAGGAAACATCGTGAATCACTTCATCACAATTTTAGATTCATCAATATCAAGCAAAACTTCATAGAGATAATCAAGTACACTCAACACACTAGCAATTGGTTCATCATAATTTGGTATTTTGAAAAGATTAGAAAGTGGATGAGGATCCATAACAATATATTGTTAGCAAGCGAAGATGCAAGCAAATAGAAATCACATGGCAACACAAGCAAACATCGCAAACAAGAGAAGGGCAAACAAAGAGGCAAATCTTTTTGATATTTTCTGAAAATCGTTTTAGAAGTGGGGGAGAAGAAAACGAGAGGAAAATCGCAAATAAAGTAAATGCAAGAGATGAGTTTGTGATGGGTACTTGCCATCCTTGACTTGGTATGTATCTCCCCGGCAACAGTGCCAGAAATCCTTCTTGCTACTTCTCGAGCATGATTTGGTTTCCCGTGAAAAGGAACGATTTGATGCAGCAAAGTAGATAAGTATTTCCATCAGTTTTTGAGAACCAAGGTATCAATCCAGTAGGATATACAAGCGATCCACCAATAGATATACCGTCACAAGGAATCGAACTCTTGCACCCAACGCTATAAAGGGGTTGTCAATCCCTTCACGGTTATTTGCAACGATGATATCTAGTAGAGATAGATATAATAGGATGCTTGAACGGAAAGTAAAAATAAAAGTCAAAAAGATGGCAGCAAGTATTTTTGGTGTTTTTGGTTTTAGATCTGAAAATATAATATTGAAAATAGACCCGGGGGGCATAGGTTTTACTAGATGGCTTCTCTCATGATGGCAAGTATTACGGTGGGTGAACAAATTACTGTCAAGCAATTGATAGAAAAGCGAATAATTATGAAGATATCCAAGGCAATTATTATGCATATAGGCATCATGTCCTTGACAAGTAGACTGAAACGATTCTGCATCTACTACTATTACTCCACACATCGACCGACTCCTGTATGCATCTAGAGTATTAAGTTCACGAAGAACAGAGTAACGCATTAGGTAAGATGAAATGACGTAGAGGGATAAATACAAGCAATATTATGAAAACCCCATCTTTTAACCCTTGATGGAAACAATAAAATACGTGCCTTGCTACCCCTACTTTGTCACTTGGTGAGGACACTGCAAGATTGAACCCAAAACTAATCACTTATCCTATTGCAAGAATTACCAATCTAGTTGGCAAACCAAACCAATAACTCGAAGAGACTTGCAAAGATATGAAATCATGCATATAATGATGGAATATTTAGGTATTTATAGGCCAAAGTGACGGGGTTTATTAGCCCTGTGTAGGCCAAAGCAACGGGGTTCTCTCCCTTGATTCAAGAAAAAGTGCGTGGCTGGCTGCTTCCCGGCCGGCTGGTGTGCGTTGCCAGTTGGATCGGGGACGGCTGATCAAGGAGATGGCTCGGCCCCTGGCCGGCTCGATGTGGCCGGATACCCTCGAGCCGCCTCCTCTGTTGACCCTTGGGCGGACAAGCTCCCGTCCCATCCCGCTGCACGCAGTTACCGCGACAGGACGGGCGCCAGTGTAGCCACAGTGACAACTGTCACGTGGGTGCGCATGGCTACAGTTTGGCCGGTCGTACCGCTGACCCTAGCCGACCGCGAGTGGGTGGGGCAACAGTGCCGACATGCCCCATCCCACTCGATTACCTGCTCTGGTGTGGCTATAGTGCAGCCGGCCGTACCGGAGACTTTGTCCGACTAGCACAAGATGACGACGCCTGGGGGACCCGTGCCGTAGTAGGTCGGCGGGGGCCAATCACAGAGTCGGCTGGCGGGCCCCAGCAGGCGATGGGACCACACAGCCAGTGGACCCTACGGGCGATGAGACGGCTCACGGGGCGTCACTCCCTGGCCAGCCGGGTCCCCCCACTTTGTACCCCAAGAATACTATAAGCCGGGGGGTTGGCCTATAAACCCCCGTGAGCCCCCCATGCAACGGGGACGAGGAATCTTACACACCCACCCATGAGACACTTTCCCATCTCCACCTTTGTAGTGGAGGAAGGCGAGCCGGCTGCTCCCTCTTCCTCCTCTAGACAACAGCTCCAGGAGAAACCTTGTAAACATACCCATCCATCAACTAGACCAAGCAGAATTAGGGGTGTTACTTCCCATGGAGGGCCCTGCACCTCGGTACATCGTGTGTCACCACCGCTCGTGCCTAATCCCGCAACCAGAGCCCGTCGGCATCCTCCGGCCCCAACCACCTTCGATTAGCCTACCCATGGCATCTGTCGTGAGAAAACGATGATAGTTGGCGCCCACCATGGGGCAGTACGCGGCGTCGGCTGGATTCATGCTCCGGGAGGGACCCCTCGCCATTCCTCGCCGCCGCCACACATCCAGGAGAAACCACAGGCTCGTGGGGCTTGCTCCGGCAGGCTCTACGGGCAGCATCGTCGACCCCACGCTCGATATCGACGCTCTCACCGAGCGCTTCGGCAGGCTAAGCCTTGCCAAAGCGTCGGTCGCCAACGAGTACCCTAACCAGGTGCTCGACTGCGCCAACCCACCCATGGCTATAGGCACGTTCGCCGCGACCCATTCTGGCAGCTCCCACTTCCGCGTGGGAGCGATGGCCATCATCTCCTCCACCTCCTCCGGTTGCGCGCGGGCCGAGGCCGACACCGCCGCGGCCCGCGCGGCACCTCCGACCCACTCGGTGCGGCCCTTCGGGGCTTAAGCACCCCCATTACCCCGACGGAGAACCCTGGCGTCGCCAGGACCGAGATGGAGGCGGCTTGCCGCCTCCTGTTCGAAGACGCCAACGCCCTCGTGGCCATGCGGCGTCGCATGGAGGCCGCTCAGCAGGAATACGCCTCCGCCTACGGTCTCACCCCGGCTGGCACCGAGCCCAGCCGGAGTGGGGCTGTGCGCGACCACGGTCGCGTGGTGGCCGAAATCTTGGGCGGCAACATGCCCGTCTAGGACACCCCCACAGCCAACCTGTGGGCCGCTAAGGTAGCCTACGGGATTTGGCTACCTTGGAAGGCAAAGAACGTGCCGCCCGCGAGCGTCGCGTCAACGACCTCATTGACGCCGGCGATGCGCAGCAGCATCAGCTCGCGGCGGGCGACGCCGCCTTCGAAGGCCCCCGGCTTGAGCACGAGGGCACGGGGACTGCTGGCCAACAGTAAGCTCAACACTCCTGCACCCCTCGCGTCTCCGGCCGCTGGGTCAAGGCAAGCAACCCCCAGCACTCTTAGCTGCTGGGGAACGAGCAGCCAGCTGTCAACAGCCGGCGCACCAACAACCCACCTCGCAGCGGCCGTCAGCACGAGGAATCGGCAGCCTGCAGCAGGCGCAGCCGCGGGCATATGCCTCCCCCACGGCGCGAGCCCAAATGGTTAGTTCCGCCCGTCATCCGCCCCGAGATCTCGGCCTGGCTCGAACCACGTGTCCCCCATAGCGAGAATGATGCCCGTCTCCGCATCGACAGCTCGCATAGTCGGCCCTCCTCGAGGAGGAGGGCTCGATTGCCCCAGCATGTTTCGGCCCTCAGATCCACAACGAGCCATTCCCGACCGGCTTCACGCTCCCTCGAGACACCCCAAAGTACAACGGGGCTGCCAAACCCGAAGGCTGGCTGATCGACTACAGCACCACGTTCGGCATCGCCAGGGGAAACAAGCGTGTAGCCGTCCGCTACGCTCCCCTCATGTTGATCGGCTCGGCCCGCACCTGGCTCAATAGCCTGGTGGCCGGTAGCATCAACACCTTGACAGACTTCAAGGAAGCCTTCGTCCGTGGCTTCACCGGCACCTACAAGTGGCCTGGTCGCCCCTATGAACTAGCCATGTGCATTCAGGGGTCGGACGAGTCCCTCCGTGACTACCTCACCCGGTGGACCTAGCTTCGCAACTCCTGTGAGGGGGTGCACGAGGTGCAAGCCATACATTACTTCATCAAAGGCTGCCGCGATGGCACCCCCCTCAAGAACAAGCTCGTGTGCTCTGCGCCGGCTATGCTAGTCGAGCTCATGACCAAGGCAGACAAGTACGCCACGAACGACTCCGCCATTCGGGTCAAAATGAATCCGCCCGCTAAGTCAACACCGACGCGGCGGCGTCCCGACTGGCTGCCGACAACCAGCAACCCCAGAACAACAAGCGCAAGAATGACCAGCCCAACTCCCTCTACGGGAGCCAGCAAGTTGCCACCATCGAGGAACCGGAGCCGACTGCCCAGTCTTCCAGCTAGCGCCAGCGCACTGGCAAGACTGCCTGGCGGCCCAAGCTCACGGTCGAGCAGATGCTCGACCTCCCCTGCAAGAACCACTCTGGGGCCAAGCCGTCCGTGCACACGCTCAGGCAATGAAGCTTCTCAAAGCGACTGGCCAGGGGCAACGGCCTTCCGGCTCCTATAGCGCCGCCAGCCTGTGCGTCAGCCCCGGCACTAGCTGCCGCCCCGGCGCCGGCTCTAGCTCCGGCCCAGAACGTCGGTTGCCTGCACGACCAATTCCCCAACTAGGACGGTTGCTATGTCGTCTTCACCAGTGAAGAGATGAGCAAACATGCTCAACACCGGCTCGATCGTGAGGTGAACACCACCATGCCGGGAACTCCCCAATTCATGCACTGGTCGGAGAAGCCGGTCCTGGAGTCGGGCAGATCACCCGTCGTGATGCCGAGTCCCGGCAGCTATGCCCTGGTCCTAGACCCCACCATCGCTATTGAGAAGTGCACCTGCCACTTCTCGCGGGTGCTAATTGACGGTGGTAGCAGCATCAACATGCTCTACCTCGACACGATGCGCAAGCTGGGGTTGAAGATAGAAGACCTTCAGGCTAGCTGGACGGTTTTCCACGGCATCGTGCCAGGAAAGTCCTGCTCCCCTGTCGGCAAGATCGAGCTTGACGTCCTCTTCGATGGCCCCGGACACTTCCGCCGTGAGTCAGTGTTGTTCGAGGTAGTGGACCTCGAGAGTCCCTACCACGCGCTGCTGGACCGAACGGCTCTCGTCAAGTTCATGGCAGTCCCCCACTACGCCTACCTCAAGCTATGGATGCCGGGCCCCAAGGGAATCCTCACCATCGCGGGTGACTACAAGATGTCGCTCGAGTGCGCTCGAGACGGCAGTCGGCTGGCCGAGGCCCTGGAGATAGTCGAGGAAAGGCAGCACCTTGACCGGCTTGTGTCCCTTGCCGCCAGCCAACCGGCCGTGCTAGATCCTCCCTCGCTGTCGGTTGGCAAGGCCTGTTTCCAGCTGTCCAAGGACACCAAGTAGATACCGCTCGACCCGACCAACCCCGCTCAGTGCATCACCATGGGCTTCCACCTCGACAGCAAATAGGGAGGCGAGCTCGTCGACTTCCTCCGTGAGAATCGGGACATCATTACATGGTCCCCAAGGACATGCCGGGTGTTCCGAGGAAGTTCGTCGAGCACAAACTACACGTCCGGTCGGACGCTAAATCGGTCAAGCAACCCCTACACCATTTCTCTGAGGAGAAGCGACGTACTATAGGAGAAGAGATCGCCCAGCTGCTCGCAGCCGGCTTCATCATGGAAGTTTTCCACTCGGACTGCTGGCCAACCTAGTCCTGGTGCTGAAGAAGAACAAGACCTAGCGCATGTGCATCGAGTACACCATCCTGAACAACGCATGCCCCAAGGACCCATTCGCCCTACCATGGATCGATCAAGTCATCGACTCCACGGCTGGCTGCAATTTGTTGTCCTTCCTGGATGCCTATTCCGGCAACCACCAGATCAAGCTGGATCTGGAGAACCGGCTCAAGAACTCCTTCATCATGCCATTCAGGGCCTACTTCTACATCACCATGTCCTTTGGCCTGAAGAATGCCGGCACCACCTTCCAACGGTGCTGGAAGAAGTGCCTCCTGCCTCAGATAGGCAGGAACGTCCATGTCTATGTAGATGACATCATCGCGAAGACCAAGAAGCATTTCAGCCTCCTCGACGATCTCTAGGAGACCTTCATGAACCTGCGCGAGTACAAGATCAAGCTCAACCCGGAGAAGTGTGTGTTCAGTGTCCTAGCCGGCCAGCTCCTGGGTTTCTTCGTGTCGGCCCGCGGCATCGAAGCTAACCCGGAGAATATCAATGCGATCGAGCGCATGGCCAACCTGACCTGGCTCCACGACGTCTAGAAGTTCACCGGCTGCCTCGCATCGCTTAGCCGGTTCATCAGCCGGCTGGGGGAGAAGGCCTTGCCCATCTACGGGCTCCTTCACAAGACGGCTCTGGTCGAGCTGGGTCACACAAAGAGGTCGGGCATGTTCGACTATCCCGACGAGGCGGACGAGGCCTTCTGCGGCCTCAAGCGGGATCTCACCCGCGTGCCCATCCTGGTTGCGCCAGCTGAGAAGGAGCCCTTGCTCGCAAACATTGCGGCGACCACTCGCATCATCAGCGTCGTCTTGGAGGTCGAGCAGCCGCAGGAAGGCAAATCCCTACCGGTCCAGCGTCCCGTCTACTACCTTAGCGAGGTCCTCTCCGCCTCCAAGCAAAACTACCCCCACTACTAGAAGATGTGCTATGGCATATACTTCGCCGCCAAGAAGGTCAAGCAGTACTTCCAGGAGCACACCATCACCATGGTGAGCACGACACCGCTCGGCGAGATCATGAGTGGCCGGGACTCCACCGAACAAATCGCCAAATGTGTCATCGCCCTCGCCGACCACGAGATCCGGTACGAGCCACGTATCGCCATCAAGTCGCAAGTGCTAGCCGACTTCCTCGTCGACTGGGTGGAGACTGAGTTGGTGCTGCCTCCCCCAGAGTCCATCCATGCATTGGTGCATGCATTTCGACGGCTCAAAAATAAGGACCGGCCTGGGTGTCGGCATAGTCCTCTCCTCCCCAAAAGGTGACCAGCTCAAGTACGCCCTCCAGATCCATTTCGCCACCTCCAACAACGTGGCCGAATACGAGGCCATTGTCCACGACCTCCGGCTCGCCAAGGAGATCGGCATCAGGCGCATCCTATGCTTCGACGACTCTGACCTTGTGGTGTAGCAGGTCTCTGGCGAATGGGACGCCGGGGACGCTAACATGGCAGCTACCTCTTCCTTGTACAACAACTCACCGGATCCTCCGAGGGATGTGAGTTCCACCATGTCCCGCGGGCGGACAATGAGGCAACTGACACGCTGGCAAAGAACGGCTCCACTCGGCAGGCCATCCCAGCCGGCGTCTCCCTCGAGCGGCTGCTCAAACCATCAATCAAGCCTTCCCTAGAGTCGAAGTCCATCTTTGTACTCGCCGATGTTGTTGGCCCATCGGCGGCTCCGGCTATCCCCTCGGCATCTTCGCCACCGGCTCCTCCTACTAAGGCTGCCTTGTCGGCGCCAGCTGCGTCCGAAGTAGCCGGCTTTGATGCCATGACTATCATGATGGCAGTCGACGCCCCTCCTGCCGTCCCAACTTGGGGGCTAGCGAGCCGGTCCCGGGGACTGATCACCCAGGCCCGAGTTTCGGCTCCCTCATGGGCCTAGTCCATCCTGGCATTCCTTCTGCATGGCAAGCTCACCCCAGACAAGTCGACAGCAAGACAAATCCGGTGTCGGGCCCCGGCCTACAACATCATCAATCGCAAGCTCATCCATCACAGCACCACCAGCATCTTCCAATGTTGCGTCGAGCCGGAGAAGGGTCAAGAGATCCTCCTTGACATCCACCAGGGAGAGTACGGGCACCATGTCGCCTCCAGGACCCTGGTGGCCAAGGCCTTCCGCCACGGTTTCTACTAGCCGAGCGCTTTGGAGGTGGCCAAGAAGCTGGTCGACGAGTGTGAGGGTTGCGAGCGCTTCAGTACGCAGAGCCACCTACCTGCTTCGGCCCTCCAGACCATCCCCCTCTCATGGCCATTCGCAGTCTGGGGCCTGGACATGGTGGGTTCCTTCAAGACCACACGAGGCGGCATGACGCATCTATTGGTGGCCGTTGACAAATTCACCAAGTGCATCGAGGCTAGGCCAATTAAGAAGCTAGACGGCCCCACGGTCGTCCGGTTCATCGAGGACATCATGTTCCGCTACGGCGTCCCCGACAGCATCAACACCGACAATGGCACAAACGTTGCCAAGGGCGCGCTAGCACGTTTCTGCTCCAAGCAAGGCATCCGTCTTGACCTGGCCTCCGTCGCTCATCCATGGTCAAACGGCCAGGTCGAGATGGCAAATGGCCTTATCCTATCTGGCATCAAGCCCGGGCTCATAACGCTATTGACCAGGTCGGTCGGCTACCGGATCGAAGAGCTATTGGGCATCCTTTGGAGCCTCAGGACCACTCCCAACCGATCAAACGGCTACACACCCTTCTTCCTTGTGTATGGGTCCGCGGCGATCATTCCCACAAACATCGAGTTCGACTCGCCTCGGGTCACCCTATACATGGAGAAGGATGCAAGGGAGGCGAGAGAAGACGGCGTCGACCTACTCGAAGAAGCCCGCAAACTGGCCTTGAGCCGGACAACCATCTATTCGCAGAAACTCTGGCACTACAACAGCAAGCAGATCCGGCCGCTCTCCTTCCGCGAAGGAGACCTGGTGCTCAGGTGGATCTAGCGGACAGCCGGCCAGCACAAGATGTCCTCCCCATGGGAGGGCCCATTCATCGTCAGCAAGGCACTGTACAAGAATGCATACTACCTGATAGACTCCCAGAAGCCACAGAAGCGCAAGTGAGACGCCTCCAGTGAGGAGAATGAGCGCCCGTGGAACGCGACGCTCTTCCGTCCGTTTTACTGCGGAAAAAGGCAGTCTATGTATGTATCCTTCCCCTTTTGGGCTCATGAATACAATGGGTGCCCCAAGCTGGCTATTGGGACACACCCCTTTCCACTGCAGAGCTTGTCAATTCAATTTGCCGGCCCCCCGGATCCGGCCCCTGGCCCCGGGAGCTCACCGGCTAGTCTTAACGTCCTCCCTCGAGGAAGATCAAGTAGTGTGAACTAAGTAAGTCCTCCCACCCCTCTCAGCTAAAGATCGGCCCGGGGCTGTCCGGATGGCGGGGTCCGGGGGCAAAGCTTGGTTCAGATGAAAAACCAATCACTAGGGGGTCCCCGGCTAAGTCTAGCCAGTTCATGTTCCTGCCTCTATAACTTGCATTACCGAAAAAGTCCGCACAGTTCCTAAAATTCAGAGCCGGCTCCTTCGAGGCGGACGCCCCGTCCCAGCTATGGACCAGATCCCGGTAGTCGAGCTAGCAGGGTCAAAACCAAGGGGGGAAAGGACTTGAGCTAACGGAACCTAAGGGGCAAACAAAGGGAAGGGCAAGCCGGCACGCATAAAAACTTACTCTGCAACAACCAGAAACTTCATAATTTAAAAATGCCGATGGACATTACGATTCATTACAATACACCCCCAGTGGGTGGACTTGAGTCTAAGATGCAGAAAAACAAAAGAAAAGTAAAGGTGCCCCGGGCTCAGGCCGCCGGTGCGTCACCAGCCGGTGCGCCGCCAGTCGGCTCGACTCTCGGCCTGGAGGTAGTCGCGGCTTTCGGGTCGGCTTCCGTGGCCTTCAGGGCAGACTCCGCGGTCCCAGTCATCTCAGTGCTGGAGTCGGTGCTCTCATCGGCAACCTCCTCATCCTCCGGACCTTGGGGTTGCCGAAGGAGTCCTCGGCTATCGGCTCGCCGTCCTCGCCAAGGGCCGGCAGGAGCTCGTCTGGGTCAACATACGTGGCCAGCTCATTGGCTCAGCAGACAAGGACGGGCTCATGTGCCGCTCGCTCCTCGGCCGATTCATCCCGCATGGTGGCCAGCCGGTCCAGGTTAACGTTGTGGTACCACGACGTGACGAACCGGAGCACCATCTGCGCGCTGGCTCGAGCCGCCGCCACCTTCCAGACCTCGAGCCGGGCCACGGCGTTCTCCAGCCACAAAGCCACGCGGCTCTCCGGAGCTCCATGGCCCGGCCACAAGGTGGAGATGACCTCCTTGCCGGCAGTCTTCAGCAGCTCCACGCTCTGCTCGAGGTGGATCAACTAGTTCTCTATGGCCAGCCCGAGCTCCGCCATATCCCAAGTGGCATCCCCTCGATGGTGTGCCCGCTTGCCCGGCGATATTCCTGGTGCTCCTCGACAGGACGCTCAGCACGGCGCTGGGTTTCCGGGAAGCGCCCTAAAGAAGAAAGGGAAGTGAGAAGAGGGCAACTCAAGGACAAGAAGAAAGTAGCCGGCTGAAAAAGAAAAATTGGTACTTACGCTCAATGGAGTCGTCCAGCTTAATGGCAAAGTGGAGCGACGAGTCTCGCTCCGACACCAGCATCACCTCCGCCTCGGCGAGGGAAACCCTGTGCTCCTCGAGCGTCCTCTCGAGGCGGGTCATCTAATTTTGGAGGGCGGCGGTCCGTTGGGCAGCGTCAGCCGCTTCCTTGATGGCCTTCTCCTTGGCCGTCACCTCCCGTGCCACGTCAGCTCTCAGGCGGTCTTGGGCCGCATGCTCGTCCACTAAAAGGGCGCCCAGACAGTCAATCTCCTGGGTGACCACTTGGACGCTCTGCGCTAGCCGGTCCCGCTCGTAGACCGCCCCGGTCTTCTCCTCCCGAAGGGTGGTCAGCTCCCCTGCGAAGGAAAACCGGCGTCAGCCAGACATCCCAGGACCGTCCATGCTGATGAGCAGTCAGCCTGGCTCCCGGGGGCTACGCACCCCCTACAAGACCAAACATACCTCGTACGCTCGCCAGCTCCTCCTCCAACTGGTAGAAGCCATGCTTGCCACGGTTCTGGATGGCGACTGCCTCGTCGAACAGCTCCTGCCGACGGGCGTTCCCTGCCTGCCATAAGAAGCCAAAGTCAGACGGCACACAAGGAGATCCGGCCCGGCTACCCCACAGCCGTTCAGCTGGCCTGCATCTCGGGGGGCTACACCTAGTGGGTGTGCTAGCACGCCCCCACAGAAAATTTCAACAAAGACAGGCGATGCTTACCTCCGCACACTACAGGGTGCTGTCGGCTGCCTCCGCGAACCGGGCCAGCTCCTGGAGGCACCGCTCCAGGACACTCCCCAACTCCCCGAGCGCAGGGACCGGGCCACCTGTCGAGGGAGCCGGAAGGGTAGGGACACGCGCCAGCGCCTCCCAGTCCTGGATCACGTCAACCATGGACCTCTGGGTCCGGCTATCATTACCACCCGTCCCGATGTTCGCCACGGTGCCGGCTGCCGGGTGAGGATTGACGATGGCATGACACGGGAATCGGTCCCCCCTCGCTCGGCGCTGGTGCCGCCACCTCCCTCCGCCGGCTCGACGCGATGATCGCGATGGACGGTGCCTCCGTCTCCAAGGTCGGCGCCTCTGGCGCCGCCTCCGGAGCCACCAAAACCTCCGACACGTCGACCCGTGCCGGCTCGGCCTCAGGCGGCGTCACGTCTAGCACCATCGGCCGGGTCTCCTCGCGGGCCGGCTCCATAGCCGCCGCCCCTGGTCAGGCCGCCTCCTCCGCAGATGGGGGTGCGGCCGGCTCTATGGCCGCCCCTCGCGGCTCGCTTGATGGGGGCCTCGACGGGCCAATCGATTCCGCCTCCGAGTCGGACACTCGCGCGGGGTCCGAGTACCTCCTGTGCCTCTCGCCGCTCGAGGTCCCGGAGCACGAGGCCCCATCCTGGGCTCTAGACTTCGAGGCCCGCAGCTCTGCAAGCCTCCTCTTCTCTTCCTGCTGTGTGGCCGCGTGCTCGCGGGGCAGCCAGCTGGCAGCCTCCGTTAGGTCAACCGTCGACTCCACGTCGTGGAGTTCAAAGAGGTCCCTGAGGAGCATAAGGGTCAAACACCCACCAACCCACAACTCGGAAAGGAACCAATGCAAAACGAAGGTCACTTACCCGGTAACGATGGGCAGAGCCCGCCTGGTGCGCGCCGGTGGCTTCGGCATGGCCGCCTTCACCCGCTTGTGGGCAGGTGGTGGCACCATCGGTTCCTCGTGAACCGGCCTCTTCCCCCGGCTGGTGGCCCCGGCCGTCGGGGCATGCGCCGGCTGCTTCTCGCTCCACCCGTGCCGGCCCTGCTGAACTGAGGGGGAGGCGTGTTGAAGATCCGAATGTCATCATCGTCATCGTCACCATCATCATCGGTCCAATCCTAGATCGTGGGACTGGAAGGCAACTCACCGGCTGCGCTGGGCCCTCCGACTACGCCAGACCCTCCAGCTGCACTAGGCCTGCCGGCCCACGGGTCGGCCACCTCCTCGGCCTCCCCCGAGGAATCGACCTCCTCTTCCGTCGGGCCTCCCTGCTCGTAGTCTTCAGAGTCGGAATGGTCGTGCTCCGCCTTGAAAATCTGGGGGTGCGGGCCATCCGGCGTGTTCTCTCGCACGAACAACTGCGGTCAGCACAGAAAAGTAAGAACGGATGTCGGGTGGAGGGGCTTGAACAAAAAGGGTCTTCTCAATGGAACGTACCAGGGGCGCTCGATGGTGTCAGTTGTCTTGCTCCTTGCCAAAGGTCCACGACGTTGGCGCCAGCTTGAAGGTCGTGATAGCATTCACCCGTTCGCCACCTGAGCTGGCATCAGGTCGACGGTCGACAACCGATAGGGGTCCCGACGGTCGAACATGTCGCAGATCTGGTGCGGCCTCATCTGGAGAGGCAGCACCCGACGCGCGATGAAGGCCGCCACAAGATTGGAGGTGATCAGCCCCTCCCCGCTCCTCAGCTCCACGAGTCGGCCGAGCTCTACGAGAGCGGTTCAGCACGGGGCGGTCCCCGACCAGTTCACCCCGGTGGATGGGGCGTTAACGTACTCCGGAAGACGGATGTAATCCCGTTGCGGGTCGACGTTCTTCACAAAGAAAAATGTCTGATGCCAGCCCTTGACGGAGTCAATAAGGCTGAAGTGCGGGAAGTGCGAGCCGCGGCAGCACACCGCCGTGCCCCCACGGGCGAATGGCTCCTCGGCGCTTTTCAGCACCTTGAGGTAGACCAATGCCTTGAAAAAGTCCACGAAGGAGAGCATCCCCAAGTAACCCTCGCACAACGTCATGAAGCCCGCGATGTAGAGAATGACATTGGGGCCGAGGTGATGTGGTTGTAGGTCAAAGGTCTCCATCATTAGAAGGAAGAAGTGGCTCACCGGAAGCCCAAATCCACGGGAGAAGTGGCAGGAGAAGACGGCAAACCCCCCCTCCTGCGGCTCGGGCACCACCTCGTCGCCCGGTGCACGGGCGGTCACGCGCTCCACCGGTGGCAGCATGTGCGCGCGGCGGAGCTCCGCGATGGTTGCCTTCATGACCACGGAACCGGCCCAGCTCCCCAAGCGTCCTTCGGCCATCGCGATGGCGGGGCTGCACGGGGGACGTGCGAGCGGGGTCGCGAGCAAGAAGAGCAGTGGCGCGCGAGGGAGCGGAAAAGAAGAGAGGAAGGAAGACAAGGGGGCAAATGGGGTGAGGGTGCTGCCGCCCTTTGCCCTCCCTCCCCTTTTAAAAGGGGAGGAAACAACCGGGGGACGTGGGGATTAACTGCTCCCACTACCTAGGAATCTACGCACACGTGGGCATCCTAGGCCGTAACCACCGCATCAGGGCGCAGAAGATCTTTGTGTGTGTCCTGAGGCCTATTGGGCTACGTCGAGGCCTAGCGGGCTAGACCCAAGGCAACGTCCCATCTACGCACGTGCGCGGGACCAACGACATCATTACTCGCTGTGTGGCGTGCTATGAGGCGGCCTGGGTCCCGAGGGGGCGCGTCAGGACCCGAGGCGTCGGGAGCGGCAGCCGACCCGATCGGTTGTTTGGCTTCGTGCTAGAGGCAGGTACCGCTGGGGGAAGTCGTCGGCTCCCCTCCATCTGGCATACGCAGTCTCACGTCGGCTTCAGGGACTACTAACGGGGTTATTACCCCTGGGTAGGCCAAAGCAACGGGTTTCTCTCCCCGCTTCAAGAAAAAGTATATGGACGACTGCTTCTCGGGCGGCTGGCGCACAGCCGGCAGGTGCATTGCCGGCTGGATCGGGGATGACTGATCAAAGAGCTGGCTCCGCCCCAAGCCGTCTCGATGCGGCCGGCTACCCTCGAGTTGCCTCCTCCGTTGACCCTTGGTCGGTCAAGCTTCCGTCCCATCCCTCTGCATGCAGGTACGGCAATAGGACGGGACCCCCACGATGGGCGCAAGTGTAGCCACAGTGATCGCTGATGCGCGGGTGCGCATGGCTACAGTTCGGCCGGTCGTACCGTTGACCCTGGCCGACCGCGTCCGGGTGGGGCAACAGTGCCGGCACGCCCCCTCCCACTCGATTTCCTGCTCCGGCGTGGCTATAGTGCAGCTGGCCGTACCGGAGACTTCGGCCGGCTGGCGCAAGATGATGCCGCTCGAGTGACCCATGTCGTAGCAGGTGGGCGGGGGCCAATCACGGAGCCTACTGGCGGGGCCAGTGGGTGATGGGACCACACAGCCGGTGGACCCTACGGGCGACGAGACGGCTCGCGGAGCGGGACCCCCTGGCCAGCTAGAGAGGCTGCCAGCCGGGTCCCCCCACTTTGTACCCCAAGAATATTGTAAGCCGGGGGTTGGCCTGTAAAACCCCCCAAGCCCCCATGCAATGGGGACGAGGAATCACACACACACACCAACGGGACACTTCCCACATATCCACCTTCATAGTGGAGGAAGGCGAGCCGTCTGCTCCCTCTTCCTCCTCTAGACAACAGCTCCAGGAGCAACCTTGTAAACATACCCATCCATCAACTAGACCAAGCAGGACTAGGGGTGTTACCTCCCACGAAGGTCCCTGAACCAGGGTACATCGCGTGTCACCATCGCTTGTGCCTAATCCCGCACCTGGAGCCCGTCGGCGTCCTCCGGTCCCAACCACCTTCGATAAGCCAACCCATGCGATTTATCGTGAGAAAACGACGACACGAAGATCAGGGTTAGGGGAGTTGTCAGGGGCCCACAAGCCTGCCCGTCACGGGTGCCCCCTGGCCACGGCAAGCGGGCTTGTGGCCCCGTGGCAGCTCCTCTACCTTGGTTCTCAAGTCTCATGGCTTCCATATTTTCCAGAAAAAATCATTCTGGAGGTTTTATTCCATTTGGACTCCGTTTAATATTCCTTATGTGCAAAACTCAAAAACAAGGAAAAAAAGAAACTAGCACTAGGCTCTAGATTAATACATTAGTCCCAAAAATAATATAAACAAGCCTGCCCGACGTGGGTGCCCCCCTGGCCGCGGCAAGCGGGCTTGTGGCCCGTGGCAGCTCCTCTGCCTTGGTTCTCAAGTCTTGTGGCTTCCATATTTTCCAGAAAAAATTATTTCAGAGGTTTTATTCCGTTTGGACTCTGTTTAATATTCCTTATCTGCGAAACTCAAAAACTAACACTAGGCTCTAGATTAATAGGTTAGTCCCAAAAATAATATAAAATAGCATATTAATGCATATAAAACATCCAAAGCAGATAATATAATAGCATGGAACAATCAAAAATTATAGATACGTTGGAGACGTATCAAGGAGGCACCATCCTCATCTGTCTGTACCGACAGTGCTCCCATGCTCTCTACTTGGACACTGCGAAGAACACCAAGAAAACGGATTACAAGCATAAAGAGTGTTCTCGATAGTGCCATTTTCACCTTCGGCCTTACTGGTGGAGATATCAAGGTGAAAAGGTACAGGAATTAAGGGCTGGTTTTTGGCCATAAGACCGACTTCTGCTACATCCAGCAACCGAAAGATAGTAAGGATAACGGATTCTACCCCATGCATCACATGATCGAGTACAGAAGGGACAATCAACGCCTTCGCATGTCAGCTAATTCCAAGGACACTGAGATTGTCAACTGGGCCTATATGTGACAGCCCAAGTGCTATCCCTACCTTATTTGGCATGTAACCCCCCCTATGTATGAACCTTGTGTCATGAGCTAAGAGATGTTGCAACTTGTCATCTATGTGTGGTTTGCATTCTTGCATTATGTCATCATGCATCATTCTATCCATCATGCTTATTTGCCTTCATGTGTTGTTGGAGTGAATTGATGTGAGTGTGCTTGTGTCTTGGCTTGATGTGGATGTGAGTGTGCCTTGGTGGGGTGTGGTTTTGATGTGCTTGGAGCCATGTGTGCACACCCTCTTCTTCCTCTCTTTTCTTCTTCCCAAAACCCCTCCTTTTTGCCTTTGATTCCAATGGGATTTTCTTGGCAGATTTTAAGTTTTTTTTTAAATCTTTTAAAAATGTTCAAGAGGTGGCCCTAATATCCTTATGAATTATGAGAGTGGCGCTTTTGTTATTTGGAGGTGTTTGGGTTTTGAATTCTATTTAAACAGGGGATGTTTTTATTAAAGTATTAAAATACCTTGTTAAATTAATCCACTTAACATTTTTATAAAATGGGGCATATTATTTTCTTTACAAAAATATTTTTGTTTCACCCAAACCCCTTTTCTTTTGCTATGGCATTTATTTTACCATGGCTGTTTTATTTAAAACAAGAAACCTTTTTTTCCTGTGTGTTACACAGAGAGAGAGAGCACTATGCGTGTGGGCTCCCGGCCCACGAGGCCCAGCCAAGCCAAGCGGCTACCTGCCCCGTTCCCCTTCCTCCGTCAGGTAGCAGAGTGTGTTGTGTGCAGAGAAGCAGAGGAGCGTCGTCGCTCTCGCCGTTACCAGCCCCAACGTCGAGGCCGACCCCTCTATTTAAGTGCGCGCCTCCCTAGGGTTCCCCTATCTCCTCACCATCGTCACTTTCCCCTTCTTCCTCCTCCTCCTCCTCCCTCTTGCTTCTTCTTCCTTCGGGTTCAGAGAGGTGAGTGGCTTCAGAGAGAGTGCAGATCGACGAGCTCGTCGCCGGCGTCGCCTCCGGTGGTGCGTCGTCGCCATCAAGATGGCCTGCAGCGTCCTGGTGCCACCCGCGCCCCGTTCGCGCTGCTACGAGGTGAGGTGCACCCCTACAGCACCCCGTTGTCGCCGCCATCCAAAGTGAGGGAGCATCACTGCCGTCTCCTTCGTCTTCTTCCTCTTCGCCTCGTCGTCGTCGTGTCCCCGCTTCGCCGAGCTTCCCCTTGGGGAGCAGCCGATCCCCGCTGCCCCCTCTCCTTGCCATAGCTCGTAGGATCGCCGCCGTGGTTTTGCCGCCGCTGGCTAGAAAAGCTCAGCTTGCGGCTTGCCCCCTTCCTCCTCGTCGCAAGACGAGTAGGGGAACGGGTTCCCCGTGGATCCCGCAGTCCCCTGCGCCATTTCCCCTCGCCGTAGCTCACGGGAATAGCCCCGCCGTCGCTGGAGTTCGCCGCCTTCCTCTCAGTCAGTGTGAGATGAATGCAGCTTCAGTTTCGTCAGGTAGCAGTATGTGCGCATGTATTATATAGGCAGTGCCTCCCCTTTGTTGTCAACAGCGGTCGTAGCCTAGTGGTGTGGAGGCAGGGAACTGACCATCACGTCAGGGGTTCGAAACACCTTCCCCCCATTTTTGAGTTTCTTTCTTTTGTTTTATTTTATTTTGTGTTTTCTCTCTTTTCTATGCATGTGTATATGTATGTATGAGTAGGGGTTTGTTTCCTTTTTTTGGTTGCTTGTACAGTGTGTGTATGTGTCACATGGTGATGCATACACATAGGTGGGAGATGTATAAATGTGAGTTTGTGTGTTTTGGGCACATGGATTTGTGCATGTATGTATATTATATGTGTGTGTGTGTGGGTCATGTGTGTGTATGTTCCCCTTGCACATAGCCACATGTGTGTGCTAGTGTGTGTGTGTGCTTGGTGTACTGTGTGTGTATGTTTTACATACACACACTTGTGTTAGTGTGTGTGTATGAATGTGAGTATGTATGTGGTAGTGTGTGTGTGTGGTGCAATGCATAGTGTGGTGCTACGTGTGTTGTGACTGTGTGTGTGAGTGTGTGTGTGTGTGTGACCATCTACATGTGCATGTGCATATATGCATTGGGAATGTATGTATATGTGTGTGTGGATGATCACCACACACATGAGTTGTGTTGTGAGATGTGCATGTGGGTGTGTAGTGCACCCTACATGGTTGATGTGTGTGTGTGCTTATGCATACATGCATAAGAGGGTGTGTCCTTGTGTGTGAGTGCATGTGCTAGTGTGCTCTTGATTGTAGGAGTCATGTCATGTGTATGTGTAGGTGATGCCATGTGCATGTGGGTGAAGTTCCTAGTTTTGCATGTGTAGGTTCTCTTTACGAGCATAGTAACTCTCTAGTTAGTTTCATCTTTGCAATTGATGATATGCCATGATATCTTGTCCCTAAGATGCTATTTTACCATTTCCAACAAGTATCAATAGGGTACATGCCTTTTGGGGCCATTTTCATTAAGTTGCATAAGTGTCATAAGTCACTCATGACTTGTAGGGGTCAATATCGACCTAGCTTTTCTCCCTCTTGCCCCAAACAAGTATAGGGGTATGTGTAATGATTTTGGGGTATAATCAATGCATGAATGCATCTCTGAAGTCAGATTTGACTTTGGGGCAACTTCACAAATAAGCATTTTTATGCTATGATGCCCTTTTGTGTTTTTGTTGTGAATTAATCTATGCATGGTTTCAAGTTCTTGCCAACATGAGATTGCTAGTTAAAGTTGCTGGGAATGTCCCAATATTTTTGTTATTTGTACTAAGTCACCAGATAAGTGGGAACCATGCTGTTTAGAGAGCAACTTTATGTTTCTCTTCAGCTTGCTTAAAAATGACTAAGTTTGGAGTTTCTGTAGCTATTGTTTTTCCATGAAGAGTGGGGTGTATCTAGTGATGTTGTTGGTATTTGCTCATGCTCAGTGTTAGTTACTTGTAGTAGATATTGCCATCTACCATCCTGTTAATTTTCATGCCATTTGGAGCTCTCTAGCATATTTAACCATAGCTGTCAACTTGCTACTTTATAATCTTAGATTCCAGAAAACTGGAATTTTCACCAAGTCCCTGAAAATCTGATTCATCATGTCAACTTGATTGCTTCATGCATATTGATGTGTGCCTCTTTTGTTGATTGCATAGTTGGATAAGTTGGAGTATTGCGTGTGGACTCTGACTTTCTTCGGGTTTACTCGAGGTGTTAGAATTACTTATGATGATCGCGAGATCCGTGATCGAGGCTATTCCCGCGGAGTGTGGTTAATTTGTTAATGGATTAGTTGGAGCACCCTTGCAGGGTTAAATCTTTCGGAAAGTCGTGCCCGCGGTTATGTGGCAACTTGGATTATTGTTCAACACCCGGTTATATTTAACTTGAAGTAAACTCTAATAAAATGAACCAACTGTGTGAGTAACCGTGATCGTCTCTGCTCGTGAACTTGAACCGAGAGAGCACACGGTGGGGTTATGCATGACGTAAGTAGGTGTTCAGTGTCTCATAGAGATCATGTTAGTTTCAACCGTTCATCGTAGGCTACTAATATTTATTTAAATGTTGTGTAAGTTAGCCACCACATATGCTTAGTGCTGCTCCAAACTAAACACATATCCACTTCCTACCCATAAGCTTGCATAGTTTCAGAACCCGGTTGCTTGATTGCTGAGTCCCCGTGGCTCACAGTTTACTACAACACTCCAGGTGCAGGTACAGATGACTATGTGCAGGATAACCTTACCCAGTTGAAGTGGGAATATGATGAAAAGAGAGATAGAATGTACGTGACGTAACCGGACGAGTAGAGGGCCTTGGTCGTGATCCTTGGGCTAGCATGATAGTATCATTTGCAACTGTTTCTTTCTTCGTTTGATTTTGTCCGTAGTCGGACCCTGACTTAACTTGATGTCATGAATTGTGTGGACTTGTAAGTTAGCATGTGGCGAGTGTAAGCCAATCTTGTATACTCATCTCTTTCTGTAATGTATGTTGTGATGGTACTATTCTTGCTAATGGCAAGATGCGCCTCTATCCTTTGCAGGGCCCTCGTGCCTTCAAATGGATAGGCGCGCATCTTAGGCGTGACAAGTTGGTATCAGAGCCATACGACCATAGGAGCCTTTGGTTGTTCGAACTTGCTGAGTCGTGTATAGTAAAACTATTTTGAGTCTAGTTATATCAGAGAGTAGGATTCTTTTTACTCCTCTTCTATGCTCTGGTGAGGTATCCGACTTAGGAATTTTTATTCTACTCCTCTTCTCGCTCAAAAAAAATTTAGGATCATGCGGGTATTTTGGAGTCTATATGATATTGATGTGACAGGGTTCTGTCTTGGTGCCTCCTGTCTGACTTGATTTCTTCCGGGGAGTCGAGCTCCAGGGAATGTTGCCACATCGTTATCATTCAGCTTCCTTGATATCTCAGGACGAAGAATGTTCAGAATTACTTCAATACTTATCGTGGTGAGATAAGGTCGGAGTCACCCAGTGCTGGGGAGGCGTCCGGGGTACCACCATGGTTTAGTATCATTGTGAGTCCGAAGATTCGAGACTAGATGAGTTTGCGGAATTTCTTGAATGATGGTGTGAAAGGTTGAGGATGCAGTTGCAGATGATTGCCTAGGGCAGGTTCCTGATTCCGCAACCCGAATCGCATAAACAAGAAAGTTTTCGAAAGTTCATAGGTGTGAATCTCGTAGTTACCTAGGATAATCTTCGTCAGATGTATTGGGCATGTACATTTGTTCCGAGCGCTTAGCTCAATACTTTTGTGTTTTTGCAAGTGGCTTCTAATATCTGTTGATGTTATCACGAACCGAAGAAGCATTCTTGCTAATTTTTCAGTAGGAAGGTTGTGTTGCTATTTCTGCAATTTCATTCAAGTATTTGATTCAGCTTTGAATTCATCTTATCAATGAGGTGCTGATTGAGTTTTGTCCATATTCAGGATGGCTCCACCAACTCGCAACAATCCGAGTTGGGGTGAGGAGCAATCTGATGTTCCACCACCACCCCCGCCTCCGCCTCCTCCGCCTCCTCCTCCAGAAGCTTGGCAAGCGGTGATGTCCGCGACCAATGCGAACACTCAGATGTTGCTTAGGCTGTTGCAAGAAAGGGAGCAGGGTCAGCAAGGTTTTCAAGGGAATTTTCAGAATCAGCCTCAGTTTGCAACGCTTAACCAGTTCCTTGCCAATCAACCAAAGTCGTTCACCTGTTGTGAGCAGCCGCTCGATGTTGATGATTGGCTGCGTGATATGACTAAGCATTTTGAGTGCAGCAATGTCAGGCCAGAGGATTTTGTCAGGTTTGCATCGTTCCATCTCAAGGGTCAAGCAGCTGGTTGGTGACAGCAGTACAAGGATTCCAGGGGCGATCGTGTTGTTACTTGGGACGATTTCCGTCGTGACTTCAGGGCTAATTACATTCCGACTACCTTTGTCGAGGAGATGCGTTAGAAGTTCAGGCACCTGAAGTAGGGAAGCAAGTCTGTCTACCAGTACAACGTCGAGTTCCAGAATCTTGCCCGTTATGCAAAGCAGGATGTGCCGGATGACAAGGCGATGATCTATCAGTTCAAGAATGGTCTCAAGGATAAGCTTCTGCCAGGCCTAGTTCTGCAAGAGCCTCGTGAGTTTGACCAGTTCTACAACTTGGCACTCAAGGTGGAAGCAACTCAGCTCAAGGTGGAGAACTCCAAGAAGCACTCAAGGGATTCATATTCTTCTTCTTCCAGCTCTCAGATGGTTCCCAAGCAGCAGAAGTATTGGGTGCCTAATCCTCCTCCATTTCGTCCTCAGCAGCAGCAGAAGCAGTTCGGTGGCCGTGGTTCTTCCCACCCACCCAACCCAGGATTTCAGCAGAGACCTCAGGTGTCCAAGGCTGTTCTTGTTCCTCCTCCAGGCAATGTTCGTCCGCTCTCAGAGGTGACTTGTCACAAGTGTGGCCAGAAGGGTCACTATGCAAACAAGTGCAACCAGCGGCGTCTTTCGCCTCCTCCTCCAGTCTAGCCTCTAGGCAATGCAATGGTGAAGCATAATCCCAAGTTTGCAAGAGTTAATATGGTGATTGCAGCTGAAGCAGAGCAGTCCTGTGATGTGATTATGGGTAATCTCTCGGTTAACTCTATTCCTGCAAAAAAAATTGTTTGATACTGGGGCATTGCATTCATTCATATCAATGCCATTTGTTTCAAAGCATGAGTTTTGTTGTGAAGAATTGTCTAGATCGTTGTCTGTGGTGTCTCCAGGTTTGCAAATGAATTCTCGTTTTGTGGTTCAGGATGCTTCTATCAAGATGGGTAATTATTCTTTTTTGGCTTCTCCAATTGTTCTCGGCAATTCCGATATTGATCTCATTCTGGGCATGGACTTTTTGGCTATGATAAGGCTTACATTGATTGTCAAGCTAAAGAAGTCAAGCTGACTCATCCTTTAGAAGACATGATTATTTTCGTAGCTCGTGATGACACAATCCGTCTCTTTGCTCTTAATGAGAAGGGTGAAATCTCGGCGATTTCTCAGATTCTGGTGGTTAATGAGTATGAAGATGTCTTTCTAGAAGAATTGCCAGGCATGCCTCCGCACCGGCCAGTTGAGTTCGTGATTGATATCGAGCCCAGAACTGACCGGTCTGCAAGTGCCCGTATAAACTTGGGCCCGAAGAGCTGAAAGAGTTGAAGAAGCAGCTAGATGTGCAAGAATGTCAGAGCCTGATCAGACCAAGCTCTTCTCCATGGGGTTGTGGAGTCTGGTTTGTCAAGAAGAAAGATGGCACGGATCGTATTTGTGTTGACTATTGTCCATTGAACAAGAAGAAAATCAGGAACAAATATCCACTTCCCAACATCAATGAGTTGTTTGGGAAACTGAAAGGTGCCAAGGTTTTCTCGAAGCTTGATCTTCACATGGGTTATCATCAGATTCGCATTCGCGAAGAAGACATTCCCAAGGCCGCTTTTAGGACGAGTTTTGGCTCTTATGAGTATACCGTCATGTCGTTTGGTCTTGCCAATGCCCCTTCAACCTTCTCAAGAATGGTGAACTTCATTTTCTCTCCTTTCAAGAATGAGTTCGTCTTGGTCTATTTGGATGATATCCTTCTGTTCTCAGAGACAGAAGAAGAGCATGCTGAGCATCTCAGGCTTGTGCTTGACAAGTTAAGAGAGCATCGTTTGTATGCCAAGTTTTCCAAGTGCGAGTTTTGGCTCAAATAAGTGGTGTACCTTGGGCATGTGATCTCTGCTGAGGGAATTAAAGTGCACGCTGAGAAAGTTGAGGCAATCTTGAAGTGGGAACCTCCTCAGAATGTGAAGCAGCTTCGCAGCTTCCTCGGGCTTGCTAGCTATTATAGAAGATTCGTGGAGAACTTCTCTAAAATTGCTAAGCCTCTGTCCAACCTCCTTCAGAAGAGTGTCAAGTATGTTTGGTCTCCTGAGTGTGATGTGGCGTTCAATACGCTCAAGCAGAGACTCACTTCAGCTCTAGTTCTTGTTCCTCCTGAGCAGTCCAAGCCTTTCCAGGTGTTCTGTGATGCTTCCCTCCAAGGTCTTGGTGGTGTTCTTATGGAACATAAGAAGATAGTTGCTTATACCTTGCATCAGTTGAAGCCTGCCGAGAAGAACTATCCCACTCATGATTTAGAGCTGGCGGCAGTTGTGCACGCTCTTATGACTTGGAGGCATTTGCTGTTGGGTAGACCAGTTGAGGTGTACACCGATCACAAGAGTTTCAAATATATTTTCACTCAACCCAATCTGAATCTTCGGCAATCTCGTTGGGTGGAAATGCTTGAAGACTTCAATCCAAGTATTGAGTATACTCCTGGAAAAGCAAATGTCATTGCAGACGTGCTCAGCCGTAAGGCGTACTGCAATAGTCTCATTCTCAAGCATCTTCAACCCGAGCTTTGTGAAGTCTTCCGTAAGCTCAACCTCTAGATGATTCCGCATTGATTTCTTGCCAACCTTCAAGTTTCTCCGACTCTGGAAGATTAGGTTCACCAAGCGCATCTCCTTGACGCTATGGTGAAGAAAGTGAAGAAAGGTGTGGCCAAGGGCATTTCGAAGTATAAGTTTTTTCGAGTTGATGACAAGGACACCTTGTTCTTTGAGGACCGTCTTGTGGTTCCAAAAGGTGATCTCAGAAAAGTTATCATGGATGAAGCACACAATTCTCTTCTATCCATTCATCCAGGCAGTTCCAAGATGTATCAGGATCTCAAGCAAACCTTCTGGTGGACTCGCATGAAATGTGAAATTGCTCAGTTCGTGAACGAGTGTGATGTCTGTCGCAGAGTCAAGGTGGAGCATCAACGTCCAGCAGGTCTTCTTCAGCCTTTGCCTATCCCGGAGTGGAAATTCGATCATGTGGAGATGGATTTTGTCACTGGGTTCCGAAGTCCAAGAGGAACAACGATGCCATATTTGTGGTTATCGACAAGCTGTCAAAAGTTGCTCATTTCCTGCCAGTCAAAGAATCTATCTTGGCAGCTCAGCTTGTAGAGTTGTATACGTCAAGGATAGTGTCTTTGCATGGTATTCCTCAGCTCATCTCATCTAACTGTGGAAGCCTCTTTACTTCCAAGTTTTGGGAGTCCTTCCAGACTGCTATGGGTACTAAGATTCGTTTCAGCATGGCGTTCCATCCGCAGACAAGTGGTCAGGTTGAGAGAGTCAATCAGATCCTTGAAGATATGCTCAGAGCTTGTGTGATTTCGTTTGGCATGAAGTGGAAAGACTGCCTTCCATATGCTGAATTCTCATACAACAATAGCTTTCAAGCCAGCTCAGGCAAGGCCCCTTTCGAGATTCTCTATGGCAGGAAGTGTCGTACCCCGCTTAACTGGTCTGAAACCGGTGAGCGTCAGATATTGGGCAATGACATGATCACAGAAGCAGAAGAAATGTGCCATGTCATTCGTTAGAACCTCAAAGCAGCTCAGTCCCGACATAAGAGTTATTATGATAACAAACATCGGGATGTTTCTTTCCAAGTGGATGATCTTGTCTAGCTCAAAGTTTTTCCCATGAGCGGCACTCGGCGGTTTGGAATTAAAGGGAAGCTAGCTCCTCGTTTCGTTGGTCCTTTCAAAGTTGTTGGCAAGAGAGGTGGTCTTGCATATCAAGTAGAGCTTCCTCCAAATTTCGCGAATGTGCATGATGTTTTCCATGTTTCTTAGCTCCGGAAATGCTTCAAGACTCCTGAGCGAACCATTGAGCTCCAAGACATCGATCTCCAAGAAGACCTCTCTTATTGTGAGCATCTAGTTGCTATTCTCGAAGAAACTGAGCGTAAGACTCGGAACAAGTCTATCAAATTCCTCAAGGTGAAGTGGTCTCATCATTCTAACAAAGAAGATACTTGGGAACGTGAGGACCTTCTCTGTTTCGAATTTCCTAATTTCTTTTGTTCCTAGATCTCGGGTCGAGATCCTTCTTGTAGTGTGGGAGAGTTGTGACAGCCCAAGTGTTGTCCCTGCCTTATTTGGCATGTAACCCCCCCCCATGTATGAACCTTGTGTCATGAGCTAAGAGATGTTGCAACTTGTCATCTATGTGTGGTTTGCATTCTTGCATTATGTCATCATGCATCATTCCATCCATCATGCTTATTTGCCTTCATGTGTTGTTGGAGTGAATTGATGTGAGTGTGCTTGTGTCTTGGCTTGATATGAAGGTGAGTGTGCCTTGGTGGGGTGGGGTTTTGATGTGCTTGGATCCATGTGTGCACTCCCTCTTCTTCCTCTCTTTTCTTCTTCTCAAAAACCCTCCTTTTTGCCTTTTATTCCAATGGGATTTTCTTGGCAGATTTTAAATTTTTTTAAACTCTTTCAAAAATGTTCAAGAGGTGGCCCTAATATCCTTATGAATTATAAGAGTGGTGCTTTTGTTATTTGGAGGTGTTTGGGTTTTGAATTCTATTTAAACAGGGGATGTTTTTATTAAAGTATTAAAATACCTTGTTAAATTAATCCACTTAACATTTTTATAAAATGGGGCATATTATTTTCTTTACAAAAATATTTTTGTTTCACCCAAACCCCTTTTATTTTGCTCTGGCATTTATTTTACCATGGCTGTTTTATTTAAAAGAAGAAACCTTTTTTTCCTGTGTGTTTCAGAGAGAGAGAGAGAGCACTGTGCATGTGGGCTCCCGGCCCACGAGGCCCAGCCAAGCCAAGCGGCTACCTGCCCCGTTCCCCTTCCTCCGTCAGGTAGCAGAGTGCGTTGTGTGCAGAGAAGTAGAGAAGCGCCGTCGCCGTCGCCATTAGCAGCCCCAACATCGAGGTCGACCCCCCTATTTAAGTGCGCGCCTCCCTAGGGTTCCCCTATCTCCTCGCCGCCGTCGCTTTCCCCTTCTTCCTCCTCCTCCTCCTCCCTCTTGCTTCTTCTTCCTTCGGGTTCAGAGACGTGAGTGGGTTCAGAGAGAGTGGAGATCGATGAGCTCGTCGCCGGTGTCGCCTCCGGTGGTGCGTCGTCGCCGTCAAGATGGCCTGCGGCGTCCTGGTGCCACTCGTGCCCCATTCCCACTGCTAGGGGGTGAGGTGCACCCCTGCAGCACCTCGTCGTCGCCGCCGTCTGCAAGCGAGGGAGCGCCACTGCTGCCTCCTTCGTCTTCTTCCTCTTCGCCTTGTCGTCGTCGTGTCCCCGCTTCGCCGAGCTTCCCCTCGGTGAGCAGCCGATCCCCGCTGCCCCCTCTCCTTGCCGTAGCTCGTAGGATCTCCGTCGTGGTTCTGTCGCCGCCGGCAGAAAAGCTCAGCTTGCGGCTTGCCCCTTCCTCCTCGTCGCAAGACGAGTAGGAGAACGGGTTCCCTGTGGATCCCGCAGTCCCCTACGCCGTTTCCCCTTGCCTTAGGTCGCTGGAATAGCCCCGCCATCCCCGGAGTTCGCCGCCTACCTCTCAGTCAGTGTGAGATGAATGCAGCTTCAGTTTCTTGAGGTAGTAGTATGTGCACATGTATTATATAGGCAGTGCCTCCCCTCTGTTGTCAACAACGGCCGTAGCCTAGTGGTGTGGAGGCAGGGAACTGACCATCAGGTCAGGGGTTCGAAACCCCTTCCCCCCATTTTTGAGTTTCTTTCTTTTGTTTTATTTTATTTTGTGTTTTCTCTCTTTTCTATACATGTGTATATGTATGTATGAGTAGGGGTTTGTTTCCTTTTTTCTGTTGCTTGTAGAGTGTGTGTATGTGTCACATGGTGATGCATACACATAGGTGGGAGATGTATAAATGTGAGTGTGTGTGTGTTTTGGGCACATGGATTTGTGCATGTATGTATGTTATATGTGTGTGTATGTGTCCCTTGCACATACCCACATGTGTGTGCTAGTGTGTGTGTGCTTGGTGTAGTGTGTGTGTATGTTTTACATACACACACTTGTGTTAGTGTGTGTGTATGAATGTGAGTATGTATGTGGTAGTGTGTGTGTGGTGCAATGCATAGTGTGGTGCTATGTGTGTTGTGATTGTGTGTGTGAGAGTGTGTGTGTGTGTGACCATCTACATGTGCATGTGCATATATGCATTGGGCATCTATGTATATGTGTGTGTGGATGAACACCACACACATGAGTTGTGTTGTGAGATGTGCATGTGGGTGTGTAGTGCACCCTACATGATTGATGTGTGTGTGTGTGCTTATGCATACATGCATAAGAGGGTGTGTCCTTGTGTGTGAGTGCATGTGCTAGTGTGCTCTTGATTGTAGGAGTCATGTCATGTGTATGTGTAGGTGATGCCATGTGCATGTGGGTGAAGTTCCTAGTTTTGCATGTGTAGGTTCTCTTTAGGAGCATAGTAACTCTCTAGTTAGTTTCATCTTTGCAATTGATGCTATGCCACGATATCTTGTCCCTAAGATGTTATTTTACCATTTACAACAAGTATCAATAGGGTACATGCCTTTTGGGGCCATTTTCATTAAGTTGCATAAGTGTCATAAGTCACTCATGACTTGTAGGGGTCAATTTTGACCTAGCTTTTCTCCCTCTTGCTCCAAACAAGTATAGGGGTATGAGTAATGATTTTGGGGTAGAATCAACCCATGAATGCATCTGTGAAGTCAGATTTGACTTTGGGGCAACTTCACAAAACTGCATTTTTATGCTGTGATGCCCTTTTGTCTTTTTGTTGTGAATTAATCTATGCATGGTTTCAAGTTCTTGCCAACATGAGATTGCAAGTTAAAGTTGTTGGGAATGTCCCAGTATTTTTGTTATTTGTGTTAAGTCACTAGATAAGTGAGAATCATGCTGTTTAGAGAGCAACTTTATCTTTCTCTTCAGCTTGCTTAAAAATGACTCAAGTCTGGAGTTTCTGTAGCTATTGTTTTGACATGAAGAGTGGGGTGTATCTAGTGATGTGGTTGGTATTTGCTCATGGTCAGTGTTAGTTATTTGTAATAGATATTGCCATATACCATCCTGTTAATTTTCATGCCATTTGGAGCTCTTTAGCATATTTAACCATAGCTGTCAACTTGCTACTTTATAATCTCAGATTCCAGAAAACTGGAAATTTCACCAAGTCCCTGAAAATCTGATTCATCATGTCAACTTGATTGCTTCATGCATATTGATGTGTGCCTCTTATGCTGATTGCATAGTTGGATAAGTTGGAGTGTATGTTGAGTAGATTATGTCAGTATCTTATTTGTGGCTGTAGGGTTCCTGTAGCTCAATTTGTGGGCTGTGCAAGTTGCTATATTGCTGTTTTGTGGCAGATTTGGTGTTTTATCGTTTTGAGAGTTGTGGGAGCTGTACTCCATGGAATTGATTGTTTCTTGAGCCTATTGTGATTGATTTTTCATCACCTATCCAGTGGATACCTTGGAATGCCAAGAATGGCCAGTGCTCCGCATGAGTGTTGGTCCAAAATGTCAACCGCCGGTGGCCTCAGGGGAAACTCTGTGTTTGGCCTACCGGAAGTTTGGACAATTCGTCGTGTCCTGAGACAGAGATACGCGGCTCTTATCAGGTTCGTCGACACGTCGGGCGGTCTTGCTGGATTTGTTTTACCTTTCTCGAATGTCTTGCCTGTAAACTCTGACTTTCTTCGGGTTTACTCGAGGTGTTGGAATTCCTTTGGAACTACCTATGATGATCGCGAGATCCGTGACCGAGGCAATTCCCGCGGAGTGTGGTTAATTTGGTAATGGATTAGTTGGAGCACCCCTGCAGGGTTAAATCTTTCGGAAAGCCGTGCCCACGGTTATGTGGCAACTTGGATTATTGTTTAACACACGATTGTAGTTAACTTGAAGTAAACTCTAATAAAATGAACCAACTGTGTGAGTAACCATGATCGTCTCTGATCGTGAACATGAACCGAGAGAGAACACGGTGGGGTTATGCATGACGTAAGTAGGTGTTCAGGGTCTCATAGAGATCATGTTAGTTTCGACCGTTCATCATAGGCCACTCATATTTATTTAAATATTGCGTAAGTTAGCCACCACATATGCTTAGTGCTGCTGCAAACTAAACACATATCGACTTCCTACCCATAAGCTTGCATAGTTTCAGAACCCGGTTGCTTGATTGTCGAGTCCCCGTGGCTCACAGTTTACTACAACACTCTAGGTGCAGGTACAGATGACTATGTGCAGGATGATCTTACCTAGTTGGAGTGGAAATATGATGAAGAGAGAGGCAGAATGTACGTGACGTACCCGGACGAGTAGAGGGCCTTGGTCGTGATCCTTGGGCTAGCTTGATAGTATCATTTGCAACTGTTTCTTTCTTCGTTTGATTTCGTCCATAGTCGGACCCTGTCTTCAACTTGATGTTATGAATTGTGTGGACTTGTAAGTTAGCATGTGGCGAGTGTAAGCCAATCTTGTATACTCATCTCTTTTTGTAATGTATGTTGTGATGGTACTATTCTTGCTAACGGCAAGATGCGCCTCTATCCTTTGCGAGGCCCTCATGCCTTAAAATGGATAGGCGCGCATCTTGGGTGTGACACTATAGCATAGGAAAGGGACCGGATCATCAAATCCGAGATGAGTTTAATCACGTACAGTGTGAACTTGCCCAAGTGATCATGAAGGAGGTACTCGAACAAAAAGGGATGTTCTACCATGGGCCAATGAGGCGGGAGACTGTCTATGAACTGCTCAACGCTCAGCGTCTAGACATGAAGCCTTTCACGAAGCTCGGGGCCTTCATCCCTGACTATGAAGATTGGAGCACTGACCTGATGGACTGATTGACGATGACAATGTGTATGTTTAATTAGTACTATTGTCTTCCTATATGAACTAGCACAGATCACGGTAGTTCATTAGTTTGGTTACGTATGAGGAACTTCCTTATTTATGTTTACTATATATAGGTTGCTTGTATTTTGCTAACTATATATATATGCCTATTTTTGTTTCTCAAGTACATTATGTTGCATATTGAATCAACTTACGCTGCAGGTTCATAGACTGAGAGATGGCGAAGGACTGCTACGTCGTTTTCATTGGGAGAGTTCCAGGAGTGTACGACCACTATCCAGACGCTCAGGCCAGGGTGGACGGGTACCCGGGCGCTAGCCACAGAGGGTTCGACAGCAGAGCCGAAGTGGAAAATAGTTACTTGAGGTGGACACTCCGACAAGAGAGGGAGCAAAACCAGGGGCTCAAGAAGTACTACTTAGTCGCGATGTTGCGCACACTGGTCGCTCTTCTCTTCTACATCATGGTTTAGATAGAGATGATGAAACTTGTGTGTGTGCCATGACTGTACAGTTGCATTTATTCGAGACATGACTTCTGTATCTCTATTTTTGAGATGTGTGATGATATTTGTGTTGGATAATATGATGATGATGGGGGTGGTATATATGACGAGTCTCATGTATGTGTATGATATGATGAGAATTATGATATGATGAAACTGCTACAAAAAAGTGAACAGAAAATAAAAAGAAAACAAACTAAAACCTAGGCTTAGCAGTAGCGCTAGTAATTTATAGTAGTAGCGCTGGTTTAGCAGCAACGCTTGCTCTAAACCAGCGCTACTACTAACAACACGTGTTGTAGCACTGGTTATCCAGCACTACTGCTAAACACTTAGCTGTAGCGCCTTAGTAGTAGCGTTGGTCCCAACGCTACTAGTAGAGGGAAAACCAGCGCTACTAGTAGGCTTTCTCCTAGTAGTGCATGAATGAAAAGGAGTTTGCTTATGTGAAGAGTGATAAATTTTCTATGCTTGTAGATCATGAAAAGAATGCTTTATGTGATAGTTATATTGTTGAATTCCTTCATGATCCTACATGTAATTATTATGAGGGAGGAACATATGCTTGTAGGGATTGCAATAATATCAAGTTTCCTCTCTATGTCTTCAAAGTTTTGAAGTTATGATTGTTTTGCCTTCCTATGCTACTTGATTCTTGTTCCCATAAATTGTTTTCTCACAAAATCCCTATGCATAGGAAGGGGGTTAGACTTAAATGTGTTTTTCCTGAGATTTATGATGTTTTTTTGCATATTTCAATTACAACTTTTTATATGAGCATCATTGAAATCATCATCCCTAGCTAGGGGCGTAAAACGATAGCGCTTGTTGGGAGGCAACCCAATGAATAAATAATTTTTATCTTTTTCTTTATATTTTCTAGTGTTTTGCACAATTATGATTCTGTTATGATTTGTATTTTTATGTTTTATATAGTGTTTGTGCCAATTAGTGCCTTTAGGATGATCAATGAGATGAGTAGAAACAATGCTGAATCTGAAGCAAAAACTTTGTTCAGAGTGCACGAATTTTCATTTTTACTGGAACATGATACTGAGCTGACATTTTAACACATTATAGCTATACAAATTTCTTACGCTTTCCTAATTTTTCAGGATTTTTAGAGTTCCAGAAGTATGGGTAGAGTATAGATTACTACAGACTGTCATGTCTGAAACAGATTATATTTTCATTGCATTGTGTGCTTGTTTTGATGAATCTATGGTTTGTATCGGTGGGTATAAGTCATTGTAAATTTAGAATACAGTAGGTATAATGCAATAATATGAATGGGTTTATGTCAGCGTTCTAGGAACGGGGGTACCCAGACCTGCCTGCCTGCGGCCCAGGGCATGGCCCACTTCATCAACCAAATGGGACCAGGCATGGCCCCACTCAAGACAAGGCCCTCGCGAGGGCCCTAGCCTCGTGAGGAAGAACAACGACAAGACCTGCGAAGGATGGGACTCCTCAGGACCCCTCCAGAGCGGTGGAGATTTCTATGCAAGGCCCGGCCTCGGGAGTCAAGGGTGACGCAAGGAAGGACACGCGAGCGTCAGTGTGCCAGGCGCGCGCAGTTTCCTCTTTGGTGCAAAAGGAGCAAGGACATACGTGGGTTCCCAAAGCACCCCCAAAGGTTTCTATTCCAGTGCAAGAAGACCACAACCACCTACCCCATAGGGCGGATGTCATCGCTGAGCCCATCCCTGCACCGTCGGCAGCTACTTTGCAGGCGAAGACCGCCTTTGGGCAGGGCTGGCACGTACTGCTGCCCCCTTCAAAATTGGTCGATGTGGGATCCCTTCCTGCCATTGTGATAAGGGAAGAGGATCCGGGCCACCACTATATAGAGAGGATAGGTTGCACCATAGACGGGGATCCGATCCACGGGGGAGTCCATTCCACCTATCATCCACCACGAAGCCACAGAGGGCTTCGAACACCTCAAGAGAGCCCTCGGGAGGCCTAAGAACACTATACTATTTCATCCCCATAACCTCCTTGAGAGTCAATCAACCAAAGCATGAGTAGGGTATTAGGCTTCGCAGCGGCCCGAACCTGGGTAAACTGTTATGTTCATGTTCTTCCTCATCATCGTGCGAGTTCGTAGTTCTGTCCATCGAGGAGCGAGCTAGGGAGACGAGGCCGCACGGATCTTTGCACACGCCCCTGTGTTCGAATCTAAAGGGTTTTGCGGAGCCCTAAATATGACATTTGGCGCGCTAGGTAGGGGGCGTGTGGAAGTCTTCCCCAAGCTTCATCCCTCCCAAGCTTCGTTGCTTCGATGGTCAACGCTCAGCAAGCTTCTCCGGGCCGCAGCGGGTCAGTTTCCTTAAACCCCTCCACGACAGTCGAAGGCCAACCGAGCAGTCAGTAGCAGGTCTCTACCGTCGCCACCACTGGCACTGCTCAGGCGCACGGCAGGCGTCCAGCGCCCCGGCACCGGCGGCGCATCGCACCTACGTGGGAGACCTCAACATGCACGACGCGCTACTGGTGGCAAGCAAGATGCTTCACCACCAACCTAGGCATGGGTGCTTCGATGTGTGGGCCAACCACATCATGGAGTCCGTCATTCTCGCGCAGAGGGACATCTCCCCTCGCTCCTCTCCAAGGCCAAAGGCGCCAGGTGTCGGAGGCTTGCGCGACGTGCCCGCTCCCCAGACCGCCGGCGGAGGGACCCCCCAGCACCGGACGGATCCGAGCGGGGCGCCCCACATGCTGTGCTACTTCTCCTACAAACCCGGTGACCGGATTCGGGGTGCAACCCAGCCCTGCCCACTAGGCACACGAAGGGAACAACAAGGTGCCACGTGCACACACCGACGTGCATCGCAGCAACCCGGCTGGCCCTCAGCAGTCAGGGTTGGCCAGGCGGGAGCACGCCATCCGATGCAGTCAGCGGGCGGTGCAGGCATCTGGACAAACAAGCGACAATGGTGAAGGCGCACTGGGTCACCTAGGGAACAATCCACACCAGGAGTCGCGTGGCCCACCAGGCGGCAGAGGTAGAGGTAAGCAACTCCGTGCCGAGGCCTGACGCAGGAGGGTTTGCGAGCGACGCGTGCGGGGCGATTTTCCACCACCGCCAGGAGGGAGCGCCCCGACTGTAAGGGCATATTTCTCCTTAAGTGGTTTTTGTGATTGATGACAATGCCTTTGCGGACTAATTGTGTGCATTGAGCATTTCAGATATCTCATGTCTAAGCACAAGACGATTCGGTGCCCGTCGGAGTTTACCGAAGACGGTTGTTTTCTATGTTTCGTTTCGGTGGATTTGAGTCATAGGAAAGCCGTACTATTAACAGGGGGTCCGCTTCAGAAAGGTTTGGGTGGAATCAACACGTACACATCTATTATATTGCACCACCTTTAATTTGCTTCAATGGAGCTCCAGTCCGTTTTCCTGTCTGTGCAAAGTGAAGGCTTCATGGTGCTAGCTTTCAGTGGTTTGCGGGAGTACCGCTCAAGGTAGCGGAAGTACCGCAGGGGCCCGTGGTACTACCGCTCGAGCGGTAGTACCGCTGTCCTCCGGCCTGGTGCGGTAGTAGGCGCGGATGTAATTTTTTACATCCGCCCTCGTGCGGTAGTACCGCGATTCGGTTCCGGTACTACCGTGCCGGACTTTTGCGCAGCCCCGACCTCGGCGGAGGTAGGCACAGAAGTAATTTTTTACTTTCGTGCATCTCCTGTGCCAGGTTGTTACCGACCATGCGATAGTACATATGGGATCACGGTAGTACCGCTCCGGTGGTTCGACCGCCAGCTACCTAGTGCAATCGGCCTACGTCTGGTCACTACAGTGCAAATGATAGTACCGCACCCTGCAGCGGTAGTACAGCAACCCCTTGTGATAGTACCATGGCTCGTCTGCGGTAATACCGCAACGCACGGGCTGAGTGTGGGGATAATGGTTGGATCCACCTCCCCACTATAAAAAGGAGGTCTTCTTCCTCAAGAAGATTACCTCTTCCTTCCCTAAGCTCCATTGTTTCTCAAAGCTCCATTTTAGCCCGATCTCTCTCCCTAGCCAATCAAACTTGTTGATTTCCTAGGGATTGGTTGAGGAGGCCCCGATCTACATTTCCACCAAGAGAAATTTGATTCCCCCCACTAATCCCTTGCTGATCTTGTTACTCTTGGGTGTTTGAGCACCCTAGAAGGTTGAGGTCACCTTGGAGCCACATTCCATTGTGGTGAAGCTTTGTGGTGTCGTTGGGAGCCTCCAATTAAGTTGTGGAGATAGCCCCAACCTTGTTTGTAAAGGTTTGGTCGCCTCCTTCAAGGGCACCAATAGTGGAATCACGACATCTCACATTGTGTGAGGGCGTGAGGAGAATATGGTGGCCCTAGTGTCTTCTTGGGGAGCATTGTGCCTCTACACTGCTCCAACAGAGACGTACTTCCTCACAAGGGAAGGAACTCCGGTAACACATCCTCGTCTCCACCGACTCCACTTTTGGTTATCTCTTACCTTTACTTATTGCAAGCTATTATTGTGTTGTATCCCTTGCTTGCTTTTGTACTTGTCGTGTTTAGCATCATATAGGTTCCTCACCTAGTTGCACATCTAGCCAACTTATTTGATGCTAAGCCTAATTTTTTAAGGAAAAGTATAAAATGTGTTAGTTGCCTATTTACCCCCCCCCCCCATCTAGTCAACCATATCAATCCTTTCAATTGGTATCAGAGCCAGGTTTCTTAATTAGGGGTTTCATCATCCGAAGAGTATGGCTGGCGAAGAGGAGCGTGTGGGAGAACTTCTCGAGGCCGTGGGAGTGAAAACGTGTCTCATGCGAGGATTTGAATGAAGCCTTGTCCTTACTCAAATCCTCCATGGCGACTGAGGTTCAATCCATGTTCGAAGATTTCCTTAATACTCTTAAAGTTTCTACCGATGCGGTGCAAGTGGTTAAACCAACTAACTCGTCATCGGATGTCAACTCTGGTAAGGACGGGGCTAGTGCTGACAAGAATAATCGTTCTCAATGAGTTAATGGGTCGGGGAGCTTTTCCTCAGTTCCCCCTCCCGTGGTCTATGGAGGACCGGTGCACCCACCTCCTATAGTTAATCATGGCCCTCCTCCTAAACTTGTTAAGAATGATTTTGCTAACTGAGTTTTCCGTATCAAGTCTCATTTAGATCACATCTCAATTCATCTCATGAGAGTCATTGAAGAAGGATACTATCCTCATGATCCACGCAATCTTACTCCAAGAGAACAAGAGGATAAACATCTAAATTCCTTTGCCTTGGTCATACTCCAAGCTGTTGTTCCTACTGAAGACCTACCTCACCTACGGCCCTTCACTTTTGCTAAAGAGTGTTGGGAACACATTATCTCCATGTACAAGGGTAGTTCAAGCATTCAAAGGTCAACCTATGAAGTTTTCCTTGATCAGTCAGATGAGTTTGTGATGATAGAGGATGAGGAACCGCGTGAGCTCTATAGAAGGGTGACCGCTCTCGCCGTTTCCCTCAAGGATCATGGCAGCAAGGATGTGGATGATACTTGGATCAAGCGTAAGTTTCTGAAGGCCATCATGCCCTACAACAAGGCCATGTCCGCTGTCATCCGTCAAAGGCCGGACTTCCACACCTTGTCTTCTGGTGATGTGTTGGATGAATTTATTGCAATGAACATCCTGAACACGACAGCTGGCAATGCTCTCGCTCGCGTGCAATGGTCAAAGAAATCCTCTCCCAACCTTGCTTTGAAGGCCAATGTCTGTCAAGAGGAAGAATAAGAAGAAGAAGAAGAGGGTTGCCCTGTGGACACCAAATATGCTTATCATGAGAAAATAGCTCTTGCATCCACACAATTTTGGGGCAACAAGAGAAACACAAGGCCCAACTTCTCCAAGAAAAACTCAATTGGGTCAAAGGGCAAGCAACGTGTGAGAACATGCTACAACTATGGTAACGTGAGTCACTTTGTGGTGGATTGCCCATATGAGAAGAGGGAAGACAATGGTGGAAAGCTCATTCACAAAAATAAGGCCAAGTCCTTCCCCAACAAAACGAACTTCACCAAGAAGGCTCCTCACAAAGTATTGGTGGCTCAAGAACAGTATGCCTTGGATGATGATGCTGATGACGAAGACACAAGCGGTGAAGGAATGGCAATGGCATCTGTGGCAATTGCTTCCTCTACCCCAACAGAGGTGTCACTCTTCGACGCCCCCAATGAGAACATCGTCGCGAGGTGCCTCATGGCTAAAGGTATCACCAAGGTAACCTCCAACGCCAAAACCTCAAACATTAATACTTCTATTTCTTCCACTCCGTCTTTACAATGTGTGGATGAACACGAGGAGGCGAAAGAGGATAAAAATGAGTTTGACAAATTCATGCGTAAACTCAAGGGAGAGTCCAACAAGCACTTTGTTGCTCTCTCGGAACAACTTTGTGAGGCCCATGACACCATTGAGTCTCAAGAAGAATCTCTTGAGGAGTTTAGAGGCCATAGTCATGATTATGCCGACGAGATAGAGGATCTATCTATTGCTCTTGAGGAAGAGCGAGGTCTTCGTATGACTCTTGAGGAGTCACAAAATGATGACCTTGCTAAATTACGTAAAGATTATGATCATGCTATTATTCTTAACCATGTGCTCATGTCTAAAAAGGTTGCACTTGGAGTTGGCCATGATCGACTCAAGGTTGAGCTTGACACACTTGACAATGCTCACAAGGCATTGAAGTGTGCTCATGCATCTCTTAAGGATTCGCATGATCAACTCCAAATAAAACTCACTAAGGAAATTGCCACGTGTCCTCATTTTGTTCTAATTGATAATGCATCTGCTACTAACCCGTGTTGTGAGCATGCACGTCTTGTGGAGGAAAATGCTAAGCTACAAGAGCATATTGAAAAGGGCTTGGTGACATGTATCCAAGGTGAGAAGATGCTCAATGATCTCTTGAGTAATTAGAAGGAAGTTGTGGCAAAAGAAGGAGTTGGGTTTGCACCCAAACGCAAGAAGAAGAACATGGTGAACACCAAGGAAATCCCAACGCTCACGGAAACCTTTGTAAGAGCAGGAGATGGTCCTCGTGAGAAGAAGAAAGACAAACTTGTGGCTGGTAATGCCAAGAAGGGCAAGATGACCCACCCCAACAAGACCGGCGACTTTAACCCCTTTAATGTTTTGTGTCATGCTAGTGATGGGCATGTTTATGCCAAATATGTTGGTTCTTCTCATGTGTACATTGAATGGTGTATTTGGGTTCCTAAGACCCTTCTTGATAACATGAAAGGACCCATTAAAGAATGGGTACCTCAAACCAAACATTGATCTCCTGTAGGACTTTGCTTCGGGGGGAGTCACATGGTTGCTCGATAGAGGAGCAACAAATCATATGACCGGAAGCAAGGGCTTTGTGGTGGATGTTCAACCCGATGAATCTGTGGCCACCCAAGTCTCATTTGGATATGATGCAATCTCAAAGGTATTGGGTCTTGGTAATGTGGTTATATCTCCGACTTTAACTATTGAGAGAGTCATGCTTGTTGAGACCCTTGCATACAATTTACTTTCCGTTCGCCAACTTGCAATCATGGATTTTAGTATTTTCTTTAACATTGATGTTATGAACCTTTTTTGATCAATACTCTTAAAGTAGCCTTTGTTGGACATGTCGAAAACGATCTCTATGTGATTAACTTCTCTGAGCGACCCACTAAGACCGCGACATGTCTAATGGCTAAAGTTGATGTGGGATGGCTTTGGCATCGCTGACTAGCCCATGTCAATATGAGATCGTTGCAAAGTCTCCTCAAAGGGGATCACATTCCTGGACTAACAAACGTGAGTTTTGCCAAAGATCATGCTTGTAGTGCTTGTATCAAAGGAAAGCTACATGAAAAGGCTCATCGTCCGACTAAAACAATCTACTCAAAGAGGAACTTAGAGCTCCTTCATATGGATCTCTTCGGGCCTCCATCTTTTGACAGTCTTGGTGGAAGAAGATATTGCTTGGTGATTGTGGATGATTACTCGAGATATACTTGGGTATATTTCTTCAAGAGGAAGAGTGAGACCCAACAGACCGTCATCGACTTTGCAAATGAAGTCCAACGTCAACATGATGCAAAGATTCTGATGATCAGAAGTGACAATGGCATTGAGTTCAAGAACTACACCCTAAATGAGTTTCTTAATGATGAAGGCATAAAGCACCAATATTCCACACCTTACACCCCTCAACAAAATGGTGTTGCGGAGAGGAAGAACCGGACGTTTATGGATGCGGCAAGAACCATGATGGCGGAGTTTAAATCTCCGTACAACTTTTGGGCCGAAGCCATCAACATAGCGTGTCATGCATAAAATCGTCTCTATCTCCGCAAAGGCTTGAACAAGACTCCTTGTGATATTCTTAACGGGAACAAGCCCAACCTCAAATACTTCGGGGTGTTAGGTTGTAAGTGTTTCATTCTCAAGGAAGGTGCTCGTTTGTCTAAATTTGAATCTGGAGCCCATGAGGGCATATTTGTTGGTTATGCTACAAACTCTCATGCTTACCGTGTCCTCAACAAGTCCACAGGACTCATTGAGCAGACAAGTAACATAGAGTTTGATGAAAATAATGGCTCCCAAGTGGAGAAAAGTGGTCTTTGTGATGTAGATATGAAATTCCTCCCCAAGCCATAAGAAGAATGGGTGTGGGATACTTCCTACCCATTGAGGAACCCCTTGTGGCTGAAGGAGAAGGACAATGTTCCACTCAAGTGGAACCATCACCGACGCAAGACCCACATGCTTCCAAAGAACAAAATGAAGGTCCTCTACCACATGGATGAGATCAAGGACAAGATCAATCTACTAATGATGGTGTTTCACCAAATGATGCCCAAGATCAAGTTCACATCACCGAGCAAGCTCAAGATCAAGATCTTCTTCAAGATCAAGAGCAAGCTCACGAAGGCGCTCAAGATCATCAACAAGATGACTCTCAGAATGTTGTCCCTCAACCTTCCATGGAGGAAATCTTAGAGAGACGAGCCGCCAACAATGTTGCCAAGCTCAAACTTGGACAACACTTGTTGGAAAACGTCTATGAATACTTGCAAAAAGGGTTAACCACTCATAAACAATTAACAAACTTTTGTGAACATCACACATTTGTTTCTTGCATTGAGCCCCTTAAGGTACAAGATGTGCTCGAGGATATGGAGTGGGTTGAAGCTATGCATGATGAACTCAACAACTTCGAGTGCAACCAAGTATGGCGATTGGTGCCAAGACCTCAGGAGAATCACAATGTTATTGGAACTAAATGGATCTTCAAAAACAATCAAGATGCAAATGGTATCATCATTCGCAACAAGGCAAGATAGGTGGCCCAAGGCTACTCCCAAGTCGAGGGTATCGACTACGGTGAAACCTTTGCTCATGTTGCTCGCCTTGAATCTATTCGCATGTTGCTTGCATATGCTTCTCATCAGAACTTTAAATTATATCAAATCAATGTCAAGAGTGCTTTTCTTAATGGTCCTCTTAAGGAGTTGGTATATGTCAAGCAACCCCCGGGTTTCGAGGATCCCAAGTTCCCCAATCATGTATACGTTCTCGATAAGGCTCTCTATGGCCTTAAGCAAGCCCCACGCACATGGTATGAGCACCTTACCGAGATGTTGCAAGACCGCGGGTTTGAAATTGGGAAAATCGGTCCCACTCTTTTTACGAAGAGGTTCAATGGGAACTTGTTCATATGCCAACTATATGTTGATGATATTATATTTGGTTCTCCTAACAAAGCTTTCAATGAAGAATTTGCCACTTTGATGACAAATAAGTTTGAGATGTCTATGATGGGAGAGTTGAAGTTCTTCCTTGGTTTGTAAGTCAAGCAAAGAAGTCAAGGTACCTTCATCAATCAAACTAAATGCACTCAAGACATGCTCAAGAGGTTCAAGATGGATGAGCTCAATCCTCCCAAGGCCAACACTCCCATTCCACTAAAATGCCATCTTGACAGTGATCCCAATGGTAAAGCGGTGGATCAAAAGGTATATCGCTCTATGATTGGATCCTTGCTTTACCTTTGTGCATCTAGACCGGATATCATGTTAAGTGTAGGTATTTATGCACGATTTCAATCCGCACCTCACGAGAGTCACCATGTGGCTGTCAAGCGAATCTTTCGATATTTGGCTCATAACTCAAACTTTGGTTTATGGTATCCCAAGGGGGCTTCGTTTTATCTTGTTGGATATAATGACTCAAATTGGGCGGGAGACCATGTGAATAGAAAGTCCACTTCCGGAGACTACCAATTTCTTGGTTGGTCTTTGGTAAGTTGGTCTTCAAAGAAACAAAATTGTGTTTCTCTCTCGTCCACCGAGGCCGAGTATGTAGCTGCTGCTAGTTGTTGTGTACAAATTCTTTGGATGAGGAAAACTTTAAAGGATTATGGTTTAAATTGTGACAAAGTGCCTCTTTACTGTGATAATGAAAGTGCATTATGATCTCTAGCAACCCAGTTCAACATTGCAAGACGAAGCATATTGATATCGTCATCACTTCCTCCGAGAGCACGTCAAGCGAGGAGACATCAATCTTATCCATCTGAGCACTAATGGACAACTTGCAGATATATTTACGAAGCCATTGGATGAAGCAAGATTACGCGAGTTAAGGCATGAGCTAAATATCATTGATTCGAGCAATGTGGATTGACTTAGTGCACACCTCACCACACTCATCATTATGTCTTGTCTAGGTGTAGGCATGGATTTAGGGGGAGTCTAGTTCTCTCAATGAACTATCCCTCCCCTTATTATGCATAAACTAATCAAAGTCCTTCACATCCGCCATTTTTCTGATGGTTACTGTGCTTCAAAAGACGAGTCTTGGTCATGGGCCCAAGGATAATTCTTCGTGGTGCCATACCATTTGACTCAAACATACGTGGCTCTAGGGACACTACCCTCTCTACATGCGAAGTAGTGGTTCATTGTTTGGTCCTCATTTGTACTTTCTACTCTGTTGGACCATGCTCTTGTTTTGACATTCATCTTTGTCTTCTTGTGTCCCTCATTTTGTGTGACAAAGTTTTTTCTCTTCTCTTTTCTCTCTGAAATCTTGCATTTTGCGGGCAGCACTGCCTCTATGCTTGCACAGGTGCGTCCTCGGCATGGTACTACCGCCCCAAAACATGGAAGTAAAAAATTGCTTCCGCTCCCAGAGCGGTACTACCGCTTATCGCACGGAAGTAAAAAATTACTTTCGCTCGTTACGCGGTACTATCGCAATGAACTACGGTACTACCATGTTGTCGAGTCTACGTGGGGGTTAAGAGCCAGCAGGGGGAGTTCAAACTCCCCCATACCCATTATCTCTTCCCCTCACGTCTCTCTCTCTCCTCCTCACAACCGGCGCTGGGGGACCTCGCCGGATCTTCGTCTCCGGCCACTCTCCCTTCATTCCCACCGGTGGGATCATTCCCCACCTCGTCCTCTTGCCATGGACCCTAGTATTTCCCTGAGCTCTCCTATTTTTGCTTCTCTATTTTTGAATCTAGGTTTAGGGTAAATATGAGTTGGTCTAGTGATTTTTGGCCAAATCTGTGCATGAGGGGATGTTTTGAGATTATGTGTGTGTGTGTGTGTGCCGTAGAAGTGCTTATTGATAGGATACAACGTGATAGCTGTTGATCCATGGTAGTACTAATCTGGCTTTTAGATTCATGTTCATGTGAACTCCGCCTCGTGCGGTACTACCACACCTGGTGTGGTACTACTGCTCGTCGGGTGGAAGTAAAATTTTACTTCCGCTCCTGCCCCGGTACTACCGCTCCCAGCAGTACTACCGTGTCCGGAGCAGTAGTAATTTTTTACTTCCGTGTGAACCTCAGGTACTACCGCTCGATCAAAAGCTATCTCGTTTTGTCCTGTTCATTCTCACATCTATATTGTTTTCGTGTCTGCTTTGGTCTTTGCATTGACTCCTTTTTCGGTTGTCCCTTGTGTTTGCGTTGTGTGTCATAGGTGGTGGCTCCAGTTCCGGTTCTGGTCCAAGACGCTCGAATCATTCTCGTGACACAAGTTCAAAGAGTCTTCGCAATCCAGATGCTCCTGAGGGGTCCAATGCCCTGCAACGCCGTTTGAAGAACCGCATCCAAGCTCAAGGAGCCAGTTGACAATTGGGAAGACATGCCTCAAGCTGAGTTTTTGTCTCGTCGGTTCATCGACCCCTATATCAAACCTAGGGAACATTGAATGAGTTGTTTTGGACCAAGCAACAAAATCCCATTCATATCGATGTGATCAAGGGCAAGAAGAATCTCTATGTTCCTATCCAATGGATTGACATGGCTCATATGAGGAAGAACCAGACATACTTTGGTGAGGCTCTGAGTATGGTGGAGCAGTTTGCTATCGAGTACATCATCTCGTTCAATCTTGACTTTGATCCCAAGATTGTGGGTCAGTTCTTTGCTTTTGTCCATTTCCCCTCTGATGTGCAGTGGACCATGACTTGGATGACCAATGGAGAGAGGTTGTCTGCTACCTGGAAGGAGTTCGCGGATCTATTGCATGTTCGTGATGAGGGGCTTGAGGAGCCCGTTGGTTTGTGCCCTCACGACAACGCCCAGCCTGCACGTAAGGAGAAGCTCATGCCCTACCATATTCTGAAGACCTTACCCTCTGGTGAGCAAGTTTTTGTGCTCAACCCATTCCTGGATGTCATGCACCGAATCTTCTGCAACACTCTGTTTCCTTGCATGGGAGACAAGGACAAGGTGCACTCCTATCTAGTGGATATGTTGCTACTCTGTGAGAAAGGACGAACTGGAGAACTTGACTCCCTTGATGTTTCTCACATTATGTGGACTGAGCTTCGCACTGCTGTGTTTGACCGTAAGGTCCCCATTTATGGGCCCTACTTGTTCCTCTCGATTCGTACAACTTGGTAGAAGACCCTTCCGGATGAGGACTTTCAGGCTCACTCGTTTCTTCATGAGCCCATTCGACTGCGTATGAAGGACAAGTGGGCCAACACCACCACTAAGCTAGCTCCTGCTCATATGGAGGTTGATTAGGTTGAGATTGAAGAGGAGGAAGATGACAGCTCTGAGATGTAGGTGCCACTGTCTTCTGAGCCATCTTGGGCCTAGAAGCTCTCACATAGGATGAAGACTCAATGCTACATGCAGGCCAAGGGACAGTATCTGTCTCACGTTGCACAGAAGGAGAGTCGCCAGCGTGACAAGTGCATTCTGAGGAAACTTGGAGAGACCATATCGAGTGGGTCTGAGAAGGACATCACTCTTGAGGCTACTTGGATGGCAAAGCAGAAGTTCCAGTGGGCTGATTCAGATGAGGAGTCCATTCCAGCTACATCAGAGGAGGAGCCTGATGATTGATCTTTCTGCATGGGAGCTACCACATGTGTGTTACGTGTCCTCTCTACCTTTTTGGTGTCTCGATGCCAAAGGGGAAGAGAGTGTAGGATTTGCGAGTGTTTGTGTTGTTTTTCGTCATCTCTTTGCTTTCGTTGAACTTTGGTTTATGTCGTTTGTGTGTGAGACCAGGAGACTTCTTCTATCATATGGTGTGAGGCATATGCTATCACTCTTACATTATTATTGCCCAGTATGATTCATAGCTTGTGAGTCTATCTCTTATGTGTACCCTTATCTTTATGCTCACATGCTATGCCTTGTTTCCGTACTTAATGTTATTCATTTTGTTATAAGGATTGCCATGTTTATAAAATATAGGGGGAGTGTTGATCATAGTGTGTGTGTTGTGCAGTCCAAAGCATATTTATAGAGTGCACACATCTAGGGGGAGCCTGTCTATATTTTATAGATCTTGGGTTTGCATATGCTCATTTTATATCTTTTTGAGCAAATCCCGTATTGTCATATTTCTCCTTAAGTGGTTTTGTTGATTGATGACCATGCCTTTGCGGACTAATCGTGTGCACTGAGCTTTTCAGATATCTCATGTCTAGGGACAAGACGATTCGGTGCCCCTCGGAGTTTATCGAAGATGGTTGTTCTCTATGTTTCCTTTCGGTGGATTTGAGTCGTAGGAAAGCCGTACTACTAAGAGGGGGTCCGCTTCAGAAAGGTTTGAGTGGAATAAACACTTACACATCTATTCTCGTGCACCACCTTTCCTTTGCTTCAATGGAGCTCTAGTCCGTTTTCCTGTCTGTGCAAAGTGAAGGCTTCATGGTGCTAGCTTTCAGTGGCTTGCAGTAGTACTGCTCTAGGTAGTGGTAGTCCCGCAGGGGCCCGCGGTAGTACCGCTCGGAGCAGCGGTAGTACCGCTGTCCTCTGCCCTGGTGCGGTAGTAGGCACGGATGTAATTTTTCACATCCGCCCTCCTGCGGTAGTACCGCGATTCGGTTCCGGTACTACCGTACCAGACTTCCGTGCAGCCCCGACCTCAGCGGAGGTAGGCACGGAAGTAATTTTTTACTTCTGTGCATCTCCTGTGCCAGGTTGTTACCGACCATCGGTAGTACCGTATGGGCTCGCGGTAGTACCGCTTCGGCGGTTCTACCGCTAGCTACCTAGTGCAATCGGCCTACGTCTAGTCAATACCGTGCAAACGGTAGTATCGCACCCTGCAGCGGTAGTACCGCAACTCCTTGTGGTAGTACCATGGCTCGTCTGTGGTAGTACCACAGCGCACGGGCTGAGTGTGGGGATAACGGTTGGATCCACCTCCCCACTATAAAAAGGAGGTCTTCTTCCTCAAGAAGATTACATCTTCCTTCCCTAAGCTCCATTGTTGCTTAAAGCTCCATTTTAGCCCGATCTCTTTCCCTAGCCAATCAAACTTGTTGATTTGCTAGAGATTGGTTGAGGAGGCCCCGATCTACACTCCCACCAAGAGAAATTTGATTCCCCCAACTAATCCCTTGTGAATCTTGTTACTCTTGGGAGTTTGAGCACCCTAGATGGTTGACGTCACCTCGGAGCCACATTCCATTGTGGTGAAGCTTTGTGGTGTCGTTGGGAGCCTCCAATTAAGTTGTGGAGATAGCCCCAACCTTGTTTGTAAAGGTTCGGTCGCCGCCTTCAAGGGCACCAATAGTGGAATCACGGCATCTCGCATTGTTTGAGGGCGTGAGGAGAATACGCTGGCCCTAGTGGCTTCTTGGGGAGCATTGTGCCTCACACCGCTCCAACGAAGACGTACTTCCTCACAAGGGAAGGAACTCCGGTAACACATCCTCGTCTCCATCGACTCCACTTTTGGTTATTTCTTACCTTCACTTATTGCAAGTTATTATTGTGTTGTATCCCTTGCTTGTTTGTGTGCTTGTCGTGTTTAGCATCATATAGGTTCCTCACCTAGTTGCACATCTAGCCAACTTATTTGATGCTAAGCCTAATTTTTTAAGGAAAGGTTAAAAAGTGTTAGTTGCCTATTCCCCCCCTCTGGTCAACCATATCGATCCTTTAATCGGCGCACGTATGAGCAGCTCAGGAGGAGGAACGAGCACCTACGTGGAACCCCACGTACCATGTTACGTCCTTCCGCCAGGCGGAGGGATGGATCAGGCGCCCACCATGGAACAGGCGCCCCGCCCCAGCACCAGCACTTCTCAAGAGTAAGGGGGACCCTGGGCGTCCTCCCCAAGCCGGGGCTGGGGCCTCCGATCGGCGGGGCACCAGGCCTCGGCGGAGCGAGCTAGAGGGCGCCCCTCGGCCCGCGAGGCGTGGCGCTCACCGGCGCCCTCGCAGGAAAGCGACGATGGACCAATCCCCTGGGCCTCAGGAATAATGGCCTGGGGGAGCAACAACACAAATGCAATGCGGGCCACCCGCGGCAACTACGACGCCTGCACGACCTCAGGAGGATGGAACTCCTGAGGCCTTCGGGACCTCGTCCCGACGACACGCGGGCACCTCGTGAGGCATACTTCACCGATAAAACACCCTTATGGCTGCGCCGATGCATCGCGCTCATGTTTGGGCCTCAGGAGCGCAATACCGAGGTCGCGTGGGGAGCGATGCACTCAGGTTAGGGTCATAAGGGCGTGCAACCGGGGAGAAATGCACGCGATCTTCGACGGGGCTGTGAGACACAAAGCCATGCGCCTGGGGGCTTGCCCAAGGCTTTGACACTCTCACGTGACAATGAGCGGGTTGTATATGCCCGGAGCCCCCCGAGGACGCGGAGGGGTTCCTCCCATGCAATGTGGCAGCCACAGCACGGACCTGGCGGAGAAGACAATACTACCCATCAATGGCTATGCCCATGCAATGTGGACGCCCTACGCTCAGCGCTGGGGGAAGATGAAGGATAGCCTAGGAGCCGGACTCGGCATTTGCTTGTTTCTTTTTTATGTTCAAGTTGCCATTTTTTGGAATGAAGTCTGAGAATTTTGAAACTTTGTATTTAAAAAGGAAGGGGGACTTTTCTCTCCGCATTTCCTCGTTTGAAGTCTCTCTTTCTCAATGGTGTTTCGCAAGGAGCCGAACGCTCCACACCGCCCCGAGGCGCCGCCGAGCTAGATGGCAAGGACTTGCCACCTCAGGGGCACTCGATTCTTAGTTATCGGCCCCCGCTCGGGGGCTATGATCGCAACATGACGTCACAGCATGGGGTCTTGGGAGGCCCCAGGGCCTCTTGAGGCGACAAATGGACGGACGGAATGGGGGATCGCTCGAGCATCAAAGGGGCTCCTGAGCAGCATGCCTCGGGAGCCTTACCGGTCATCAGGACACTCGGCCCCTTGATGTCGTCCTTGGTTTCCGATCGGCATCAGGAGTGTCGGGGCCTCGCCCCGTGAAGTGTGTCCTTGGTTTACGGTCGTAACTAACAGTGGTGGGGAAATGCGTGGGACTGGGACCTGTCGACGTAGAGCGGTTTGAGCGTCAAAAAAGGGGGCTCCTGTGCAACGTGCCTCGGGAGACTTACCGGTCATAATGCCACTCGACTTCCTGGTGCCATCCTTGGTTTCCGGTCGGCATCAGGAGTACCGGGGCCTCGCCTCATGAAGTACGTCCTCTTTCCGGTCGTACCTAATGGTGGAGGGGAAATGTGCGGGACTAGGACCTACAAAGCAAAGTGCCAAAAGGGCCCCCAGACCGTTCAGCAGACAAGAAGAACGTAACCCGGATGGAGTCACAGCTTGACGGAATGGCCCGACTCGCCTCGCGACACACAGGATCGCCAGCGTCATACAAAGCTAAGTACACTATCGAGCCCATCAGGAGCCTCTTGGCCTAATAACGACCCCGAGGATGAATGTCAGGGGGATGACCCCCGGTACCCCAAAGACGGCGAGTCGGATGGGGTGCCCGCCTGCCTGGGCCGGCTGCTCCGACTCACGCCCGTGGCCGGCCGCTCTGGCCAGCCGGCTGCGCCCGCCAGCCGGCAGCCCGGAGCCAACTACGACGTCCCATCAGACACGCGCGGACCAGACGGACGTATCTCGTGGCAGTGCACTAGTGGCGAGCAGCAGCGCACTGCACGGGTGTCGTGCAGTACTATCTATAGTGTAACCTGTCCCCAAGACACTGACTTATAAAATGCACCAGGGGACAGACATAGCTTAGTCCACAAGCTACATGTGGCTTGACGTGTAAGCTACCCATGGTAGCTTACACCTCAAGCTGCTTGGGATGTAAGCTATCCACTATAGCTTACATTCCAAGCAGCCCCCTCATGCCTATAAAAAGGCCTCATGACCACCACATATGGAGGTTGGCTCCCCTCACATTCTCTCACCCCCACTCTCACACTCACCCATGAGGCAAGAAGCCTCATGGATCTCCCCTCCCATATAGCTCCAGGAGCAACCATGTACTGGATATTCCACAGATATACAGGCATGCAGGAGTAGGGGTATTATCTCTCCGGAGAGCCCCGAACCTGGGTAAACCACTGCATGCTATTCGCATACCCGTCCCGGATCATCCACGGCAGCCTTGCTCTCACCTCGATAAGCCACCCCATAGCATCTGCCATCTGGCGTGACCCCCCGTGAGAAAACGACGACAGTTGGCGCCCACCGTGGGGCTCGCTGCTGTTGGAACCGCGGTCCGGGCGGGACACTCTTCATCATCACCGCCACGGCGTCGTCGCTATCTTTCCGGGGGCTCGAGTCCAACTCGCCCCCGGGACGAATGTGTGCGATGTCGCGTCCTCATTGCCAGTCTCATCGCTGCCGCCGTGGCGTCGCCACTATATTTCCGGGGGCTCGACTCCAACTCGCCCCTGGGGCGAATGCGTGCTATGCCGCGTCCTCGCTGCCGGTTTTGTCATCATCCCCGCGGCGTCGCCGTCGTCTCTCCGGTAGCGCTCGGGGGCTCGATGCCAAGGCACCCCCGAGGCGACCGCGTGGGGCTGCGTGCCCTCGTCGTTGGCCTCGTCATATTCATCGCCTCCGCCACTGCGTCACGCCGTCTCTTCGGTAGCACTCGGGGGCTCGACGTCGACCCGCCCCCGGCGCGACTGCACGGTCCGGCGCATCCTCTTCGTCGGCCTCGGCCTCTTCGTTACCAACATTGCGATGCTGGTCGTCCGTCTGCATGCGCGTTGTGCTGCCTCGCTTTGGTCGGCCACTTCACTCCGTCCGCTCCCTTCCGCGCCGCATCTCGCTCCGGTCGGGGCGCACGGCGGCTCCTCCATATGCTAGCCAGCAAGCCAAACACTACCTATACACTATCCAATAGCCACTACAACACGAGTGTACGAAGCTGGCAAGCAAACAAACACCCTGGCAGCTCGATTGAGTCTGTAGCTAGCTAGCTCTACGTACGTATGTATGTATTATCTCACTTCTGCATCGTCGGCTACACAGTCTCCACGCGCGTGCGCCGCCCGGCCCTTACTCCACCCAGCGCTCGCCACGCCGTTGCTGCTCTCTCTCCTAGCGCCTCACGCGCGACCCTTGCCTGCAGCCATGCTCTGCTCCACCACCGCGTCGAGTTGCGCGTAGCTGTCCGGCCCACCTTTGAGCCGCCCCAGCACTTTGCCCCATGCGCCTTCGAGTCGCTGCTCCAGCCTACAGCCGCTCCGGGCCGGCTCCCGCCCCACGCGCCTGGCCGCTACGGCCGGCAACCGCGCCACCTCTCGTGGCCCGCGCGCGCCCGTCGGCCGTCCAGGCCCTCGCCCAGCCGGCTCCGGACTCCCGTGGCTCTGCCCCTCCACGCCTGAGGCCATCGCCGGCTCGCCTCGTGCTAGCTCTGAGTCGCCCGGCCGCCCATCTCGCGCGGGTGCCGTCGTGTTCGCGTGCTCTGCCTGTCGTCGCGGCCTGCCGCCGGCTCCCCCCGCAAGGCCCCTTAGGGACCGGTGGCGCCTGGCTCCTCCGTCGTGCCCTCCGAACTCAGCTGGCTCTAACCCCCGCGCTCCGCCTTCCGGCCGGCCTCCACACCCCGGCTGCCCGTGCCGGTTCACCACCACCGCGCGCACCGGCTCCGCATGCCGCCTCCTCCGCCCCTCGGTGGTCGGTCGGCACCGGGGCTCCCCGCCATCCGCGACCCGGCCGGCCATGTGCCGGCTCCAATGCCCCGCCCGGGCCCTCGCTTTACGCGCCTCCCGGACGGCTCGCCGCCAGCCGGTCCAATAGCTGCATCGCCGGCTCCGCGCGCATCGGCTCTGCCTGCCGCCTCCTCCGCCCCATGGCCGTCAGCCGGCACCGGGGCTACCCGCCATCTGCAACCCAGCTGGCCGCGTGCCGGCTCCAGTGCCTAGCCCGAGCCCTCGCTCCACCCGCCTCCCGGACGGCTCGCCTCCAGCCGGTCCAACAGCCGCATCGCCAGCTCCGCGTCATCGGCTCCTGCTACTCGGCCTCCGTCCTCCCGCGCAGGTGCCCACGTCCACGCCATCCCGCGTGTCAGCCCCTGCCTTGACACGCCCGGCCAGCTCCGCACACCGTAGGCTATGGCCTGGCCCTCGCGCCGGCTCGTGCCTCTACGCAGCCCCGACCAGCCGACCGCCTCGCCCGACCCGGCCCGCTGCCGCCGGGTGCGCCCAGTGTCTGGATATGCCACGTTTCTGACCACGGACCGGCTGCGGGGGAGAAGAAGGGGCAGAGGTGGTCCGGTTGGAGAAAAAGCAAAGGCCGCCTACACCAAAAAAAAGAGGGTGAACTTTGAACTCCGCCTGCATATTCACCCTGTCGGCTGACCTGCGTCGCCTTCTGGCCAGACGATCTGCCTGTCTACTTCAACATCTGGCCGGCCTCAGCCGCCCATCCACTTCGTCAATGCTCGCATAGCCGCCGACCGCCACGGGTTCATCGGCAACACCCATCGGGTGCGCCGGCACGCTCCGCGGGCAAACAGTCGCACCGGCTATCTCTAGCAACACCCACCTCGCCTACGCGAAAGTCAACACACCTCCTTGCTCAGAGGCTCGGAGGCTACTCCGGCAATGCCTCGCGCGCATCAGCCGACAGACCACGCATCCACCTTCGGCAGCGCCTCGCACACATCAGCCGGTGGACTTCACGGCCGCCTTCGGCAGTGCCTCACGCACATTCAGCCGGTGGACTACGCGTCCGCCTTCGGCAGCGCACCACGCGCACCAGCCGGCGGACCCCGTGTCCGCCTTCGGCAGCGCCTCGCGCACATCAGCCGATGGACTCCGCATCCGCCTTTGGTAGCGCCCCACGTGCACCAGCCGGTGGACCGCGTGTCCGCCTTCGCACCGCCTCGCGCACATCAGCTAGTGGGCTTCACGCCCGCCTTCGGCAGTGCCTCGCGCACATCCATTCGGCAGACTATGCGTTCGCCTTCGGCAGCACCCCACGCGCACCAGCCGGCGGACCCCGTCTCCGCCTTCGGCAGCGCCTCTCGCACATAAGCATGTGGACTCCGCGTCCACCTTCGGTAGTGCCCCACACGCACCAGCCAGCGGACCCCACGTCCGCCTTCGGCAGCGCCTCGCGCACATCAGGCGACAGACCCTGTGTCCGCCTCCGTTAGCGCTTCGCGCACACCAGCTGGCGGACCCCATGTCCGTGCCTGGCAGTGCCTCGCTCTCATCAGATGGCAGACCCCAAGTCCGTGCCCAACAGCGCCTCGTGCGCGCCAGCAGGACCATGTCGGCTACAAACCTCGTCGGCCGACATCGACAAAACCGCCTCACCGGCACCCAAAAGCAATGTGAGGTCTCCACCCGCACAACTCCGAGCGGCCCGCGGGGGCCATCTCGGCATTCATTTTGCTGCCTTACATTTCACCCCGGCGCTAGCTAGTCTCGGCCCGGGACTGGCCGCTTGGCTCGATACGTTAGTTCCCACGAGATGGCTTAGTAGCGTATACGGTACCGAAGGCCCACTCTTTGTCTCAGCTACAGATCGCACCGCGACTGTCCAGCTAGCGAGAGCACAAGCTAGATGTCACCACACGCGAAAAGCGTCCAGGGAGAAAACGGCTTGGGCGACTGGTCATTTCAATTATGTGTATCTGCTCGGTCGAGTCTGCTCCTAGAATCCGAGTACTATACGCTCCATTCCGTGGACCACTCTTTGTCTCTGCTACGGACCGGCTCCTGGCTGTCTGGCTAGAGAAAGCAAAAGCCAAAGGGTGGAGGGAACATGAAAAAGACTTAGGGGGCTCGGACGAAACCGAGTCGACACCCTCTGCTCCAACTTGCACTGCCAAAATCAAATATTTGATATATTTGTGCCGACCTAACCTTGTATTTTGCATGATCATTTCCATGAGGAAACCTCCTCGCTCGGAGGCTCGGAGGCCACTCCAACCAGGGCACTGCGCTCGATCGCCGGCGGACCCCGCGTCCGCCTTCAGCAGGGCTCCGTGCCCATAGGCCGGCGGACCCTCCTTCCGCGCCCGGTAGCGCCTCGCGCTCGGCAGCCGGCGAACCCCGCGTCCGCCTTCGGCAGGGCTCCGCGCCCACAGGCCAGTGGACCCTCCGTCCGCGCCCGGCAGCGCCTCGCGCTCGACAGCCGATGGACCCCGCATCCACCTTCGGCAGGGCTCCGTGCCCACAGGCCGGCGGACCCCCCGTCCGCGCCCGGCAGTGCCTCACGCTCGACAGCCGGTGGACCCCGCGTCTGCCTTCGGCAGGGCTCCGTGCCCACTAGCCGGCGGACCCTCTGTCCGTGCCTGGCAGCGCCTCGCGCTCGACAGCCGGCGGACCCCGCGTCCGCCTTCGGCAGGTCTCCGCACCCATAGGCCAGCGGACCCTCCGTCCATGCCCGGCAGCGCCTCGCGCTCGACAGCCGGCAGACCCCGTGCCCACCGGCCGACGAACCCTCTGTCCACGCCCGACAGCACCTCGCGCTCGACAGCCGGCAGACCCCGTGTCCGCCTTCGGCAGGGCTCCGCACCCACAGGCCGGCGGACCCTCCGTCAGCGCCCGGCAGCGTCTCGTGCTCGATAGCCGGCGGACCCCGTGTTCACCTTCGGTAGGGCTCCGCGCTCACAGGCCGGCGGCCCTCCGTCCGCGCCCGACAAAGCCTCGCGCTCAATAGCCGGCGAACCCCGCGTCCGCCTTCGGCAGGGCTCCGCGCCCACAGGCCGGCGGAACCTTCGTCCACGCTCGACAGAGCCACGCGCTCGACAGCTGGCGGACCCCGTGTCCGCCTTCGGCAGGGCTTCGCGCCCACCAGCCGGCGGACCCTCCGTCCGTGCCCGGCAGCGCCTCGCGCTCGATAGTCGGCGGACCCTCCGTCCGTGCCCGACAGCGTCTCGCGCTCACCAGCCGATGGACCCTCCGTCCGCGCCCAGTAGCGTCTCGCACTCATCCGCCAGCGAACCCATCGTCCACGCCTGGCACCCTCGACGCCACCATCTACTTCAACAACAGCAAGGACCCTCCGCACGCCTCCTCGAGTTGCCCGAAGGCAAAGAGGCTACACCCAACGGGTCCGCTGACGCGCCCCCGCTGGAACTGCCGGCTAGTTAACTCCGTGCTCGCCCCTGGCATCGCCTTGCGCCCTTCAGCCGACGGAGTCCGCGTCCACACCTGACATCCTCTACGCCATCGTCTGCTTTAGCAATAGCAACGACCATCCGCCTGAATCCTCGAGTCGCCCGGAGGCTCGGAGGCTACACCTAGCGGGTGCGCTGGCGCGCCCCCGCTGGAAGCAAGCCGCGTTGTCCCCAACTCGCGATCGACCATCATTGATAACTTCTGCAACAACAACAACAATATAAACAACTGCGAAAACCCTCTGCCCGACTCTGCGAGTCGACCGAAGGCTCGGAGGCTACAGTCGGGGGGATGACCCCCTTGTACCCCAAAGACGGTGAGTCGGATGGGGTGCCCGCCTGCTTGGGCCGGTTGCTCCGACTCACGCCCGTGGCCGGCTGCTCTAGCCAGCCGGCAGCCCGGAGCCAACTACGACGTCCCATCAGACAGGCGCGGACCAGACGGACGTATCTCGTGGCAGTGCACTAGTGGCGAGCAGTAGCGCACTGCACGAGTGTCACGTAGTACTATCTGCAGTGTAACCTGTCCCCTGGACACCGACTTATAAAGTGCACCAGGGGACAAACATAGCTTAGTCCACATGCTACATGTGGCTTGACGTGTAAGCTACCCATGGTAGCTTACACCTCAAGCTGCTTGGGATGTAAGCTATCCACTATAGCTTACATCCCAAGCAGCCCCCTCATGCCTATAAAAAGGCCTCATGCCCACCACATATGGAGGTTGGCTCCCCTCACATTCTCTCACCCCCACTCTCACACTCACCCATGAGGCAAGAAGCCTCATGGCTCTCCCCTCTCATACAGCTCCAGGAGCAACCATGTACTGGATATTCCATAGATATACAGGCATGCAGGAGTAGGGGTATTATCTCTCCGGAGAGCCCCGAACCTGGGTAAACCACTACGTGCTATTCACATACCCGTCCCGGATCATCCACGATAGCCTTGCTCTCGCCACGATAAGCCACCCCATGGCATCTGCCGTCTTGTGTGACCCCCTGTGAGAAAACAACGACAATGAAATAAGGACTCCGTGTGCTAACCTAAGGATGCAGGAACTATGGTCACCACGCGCGACTGTCGGAGCCCGTGGGGAATGAAGAAACAAGGAAGATGACACTCGGGGAGGAGCTCAATCGCAATGAGCCGCGAGGGTCGGGGCCTAGCGGAAGCGACGGATGCAAGTCGCCCATCAAGGGGGAGCCTCGCGAGGGCCGCATCGAGAGTGACACCAACCTACAGAAAGACTAGCGAGCGACCAGCGAAACGAGAAATCAAAACAAGATGGCAAGTTATTACGCAAAATGTTAACGCCCAACAGGTCAGAGTTCTTCTTCAAGCATTACAGGAACCATAAGGGGGGAACAGAGAATGCCTAGGAAGAGGAGTCACCTTTGATGCCCGCGCCGCCCGCCGTCTCGGTGCTGGAGTCGCCATCCCCGCTAGGGGCGGGCACTTGGACGAACCGCTCCACCATGGCCTCCAAGTGCGGGCGCACTTCGTCCCTGAGGGGGCGCCGGAGCCCGACAGGCACCGGCTCCCCGACGTGCCTAGGGCGAGGCGACGGAGGTTGGAGAAGACGAGCAGGTCACGTGCTTCGAACGCACTCTCCTCGTCCACACGGGAGATGCCGGTCTCTAGCTCCTCCACCACCTTCTGGAAGAACTCAAGGTATCCCCCGTTGCCGCGCATGTTCGACAGCGCGGGGGCGTCCCCAACAAACTGGTTCACCGCGTCGGCCGCGTGGCCGGCGATACCCCGGAACTTCTTGGCGCGCTGGGACTCTAGCAGCCTGGCGAGCACCGCCTTGTCCTTGGCAGCCTGCACGGCATTGGCCGCCTCCTGAAACTAGGTCTGGAGGGATGCCAGCTCCGCCCGAGCCTCATCCTCGCCCCGGAGAGCGGCTTCGAAGGCAGCATCGACGGAGGTCAATCGGGCCTGCAATGTCTCCACCTCCTCCTGGAGCTTGCCAAGCTTGCGCTTCTTGTCCATGGGTGACCTGTGAAGGGGAGGGGATGAAGCTCCAGACGATGGATAGAAGAACAAGAGAAGAGGGAGGCGGTGGAATACTTACTCGTCGACCAGGGCCCATCGCTGGCAAATTCGCGCCGACCCTGAAGGCCCTCAAACGCTGCCTCCACAGGAGGACAAAGGAGCCGGAGGAGCCGACCGCTTCCCTGTGCCCACACTGCTTCCTTTGGATGCCATGAAGGACAAGGGGACGAGAAGGAAAGAGGGTTTTTTGCTGGCAGAGCGAAGGAAACAAGGAGAAGCCCCAAGACCGCAATACCCTTCCCTGGCCAAGGACGGGCTGGATCTATAAGCGTAACCGCGGCCACGAGGCGTCATGGGAGAGCAGGCGTCGCGCGGCCCATGGGCGGCGCGAGGTGGTTCGGTCAATACGTTCCATCCACGTCGCCTCTCCTGCCCTCTGAAGAGTCGCATTCGTGTGGCCTGAAGCAGCAGCAACACTCAATGGGAAGCAATGATGACCTGCGCTGCGCCCAAGCATTCGTGTGGTTCCGGACGCCCTCGGGGAGTGGAGGCGCCACCGCCGAGGCATTTGACGTGTGCCAAGCATGGCCCGCATGCATTTGGGGCCCATGGAACTTCGGGCCGTCCTCCAAGCTTCGCCCGTAATCTAACTCGAGCACGCCTTGGGGCCGGGGGCTACTGCCGACGTTCTGGGAATGGGGGTACCTAGACATGCCTGCCTGCGGCCCAAGGCATGGCCCACTTCATCAACCAAATGGGACCAGGGGTGGCCGCACTCAAGACAATGCCCTCGCGAGGGACCTAGCCTCGGAAGAACAAGGACAAGACCTGCGAAGGATGGGCCTCCTCAGGACCCCTCCGGAGCGGCGGAGATTTCTATGCAAGGCCCTGCCTCAGGAGTCAAGGGTGACGCAAGGAAGGACAGGCGGGCGTTAGTGCGCTAGGCAACGCAGTTTCCTCTTTGGTGCAAAGGGAGCAAGGACATACACGGGTTCCCAAAGAACCCCCCCCCCAATGTTTCCGTTCTAGTGCAAGAAGATCACAACCACCTGCCTCGCAGGGTGGATGTCATCGCTGAGCCCATCCCTGCACCGTCGGCAGCTACTTTGCAGGCGAAGACCGCCTTTGGGCAGGGCTGGCACGTACTGCTGCCCCCCCCCCGCCCCCTTCAAAATTGGCCGCTGTGGGATCCCTTCCCGCAATTGTGATAAGGGAAGAGGACCCGGGCAACCACTACATAGAGACGATAGGTTGCACCTTGGAGGGGGATCTGATCCACGGGGGAATCCATTCCACCACTCATCAACCACAAGCCACAGAGGGCCTCGAACACCTCAAGAGAGCCCTCAAGAGGCCCTAGAACACTATACTATTTCATCCACATCACCTCCTCGAGAGGCAATCCACCAAAGCAAGAGTAGGGTACTATGCTTCTCAGCGGCCCAAACCTGGGTAAATTGTTGTCTTCATCTTCTTCCTCGTCATCGTGCGAGTTCGTCGTTCTGTCCATCGAGTAGCAAGCGAGACAGACGAGGCCGCACGGGTCTTCACACATGCCCCTGTGTTCGAATCTTAAGGGTTTTGCGGAGCCCGAAATCCGACAGTTTATAACAGTACCTAAAAGTGGTAATTTGCTTTATTATACTAACGGATCTGATGAGAATTTTATTAAGTTTTGTGTGATTGAAGTTTTCAAGTTTGGTGAGATCACGATGGATGAAGGAATAAGGAGTTAGAAGAGTCAAAGCTTGGGGATGCTACATCACCCCAAGGTAATATCCAAAGAGTAACAAGCAACTAAGCTTGGGGATGCCCGGGGTGGCATCCCCTCTTTCTTCTAACAACCATAGGTATACTACTTGGAACTATATTTTTATTCCTCACATATCATGAGTTTTGCTTGGATCGTCTTGTCTATTTGCTTTGTTTGCTTTTATCCTTGCTGCACACACCTATTTGAGAGAGCCAAAAATATGCTATGATTTGTTAGAATTTCTCTTTATGCTTCACTTAAAACTATTGAGCAAAGGAATTTCTCTAGTGCTTCACTTATATCTTATTGAGCACGGCATGCTTTTACATGTTTGAATAAATGCTCTCATGTTTCACTTATATTAATTTTAGAGTTAGTAATTTTGAAGAAACCTCTCATGCTTCACTTATGTAATTTGGAGAGATGAAACTTGTATGCTCATGTTCTTCACTTATATCCATGTGAGCTTATCAAAAGCAATTGCAACATATGAAACTAGTCCCAAAGTGATAGATATTCAATAGGGATATAATGAAAACTTTCATGAAGATCATTGGACAAACTGAACTTGATTATTTGTAATAGTTTTGAGACATGACAATAGTAATATTTGAGTTATGTTAGTGGGTAATTGTGCTTAGTAATAATATTGGTGTTAAGGTTTGTGATTCCCTATGCAAGCACGAAAGTCAATGGTTGTGCTACAAAATTATATCCTACTTATGGTACATTATTCAGTGTTAGTTATGCTTAATGCTCGCTTATGTGATTTTTCGTTTCTTGGTTGGATGCTTCTCAATCTCTTGCTATCCTTCACTTGTACTAAGTAGAAATACTACTTGTGCATCCAAAATCCTTAAACCAAGTTTTGCCACACGAGTCCACTATACCTACCTATATATGGTATATCCATGTCGTTCCAAGCAAATTTGTATGTGCCATCTCTAAACTTTCAAAATAAAATTTCCTTTTTGTGTGCTCGTACCACTCATGAAACGGTAGGGGGTGACCAATATTTTTTCAATCAAGACGAGTGTTTATTCACTTGTCATTGCACGAGAGTATGGCGGTAATAGGGATGCCCGGTTCGAAAATGCAAAAGAAAAGAAATTTACTTTATGTTGTCAAATAATAAATTCCTTGGAAAGTGTTGGTATCAAAGGAAACCGTGGATAGGGCCCCCATGGAAAGTGAAAATATGGTGGAAAATGAATTAACTTTATTTTCTGCTTGGGAACCGCCTATGATGCATCTAGTGTGGAAAGATATTGAAATATCTCGGACGTTTTCGTTGACAAGAAAGGCATGCCACTCAAAAAAAAATTCTCTATCAATTTAAATACTTGAGCTCTGGCACCTCTACAAATCCCTACTTTCCTCTGACAGGGGCCTATCTATTTACTTTATGCAATTTTTATTTTTCAATTTGAGTCACCATCTTATCTTATAAAGCACCAACTAGGAGGCACTATGATCGTACTTGAGCATTAGGTGTAGCTAATATTTGAGTGTGTATTGTGAATGGATCAATGATTGAGCACGATGGGCTAGGGATAACTTGATTTTGCATTGATATTTTGAAAGACATGGTTGCTTGTTGATATGATTGGGTACTGCAGTTTTCATGTCAAAACTAGACTATTGCTTTGAATCATATGAAAAGACCAAATGTCCATGCTATGAATAAAATAATATGTGATGAACATGATAGGCAGCATTCCACATCAAAAATTATGTTTTTATCATTTACCTACTCGAGGACGAGTAGGAATTAAGCTTAGGGGTGCTGATACATCTCTAATGTATCTATAATTTTTGCTTGTTCCATGTTGTTATATTATCAACCTGTTTTACAATCATTTTATAGCAACTTTATATCGTTTTTTGAGACTAACCTATTGACATAGTGTCAGGACCCCGATCCTAAGTCATATGATTCCACACTGTAACAAGTCACATCGCTTTGCGGCCTCACGCACGGTGAACTCCACGGCTGCCACCTTACCTTGGCCGGGACCGTTTGCGTCTTTTGGCACACGGATGCAATCATGTCGCTGGCAATCACACAACAAAGAACCCGGGCCGACATGACTAGTCATAGAACCCAAGTGGTACATCCGTACGGAAACAGGCATACATAACCCAGCAATGCAGGTGTCGATCTCAAGTGAGTGATGTCGAGTCGTAGCAAGCTACAAGGACTCTGTTACACCGCGAGACATTTCCCCGAAGGGACAGACACAGCAGCAAAGAAGGATACATGCCGGTCAACCAATGTGTCCAGAGTAGTAGCAGGCTACCAGGGCTCGGTGGAAGCACAAAGGGGCAGTTTCCCGTAAAGAGTACTACTAAAGGCACACGACTAGGTGTCGGATCCCATACATACCGTTGCACGTCACACGTACGCACGACATGCCCGATATGCATAGATACAACTATGGCATAACAACATAACCATACATTGATACAACTTTTATTTAGAAGACTCAGAAGAGTCTAACATGTTATGTTCATACAAGCAGGGGTCACATGACCCAACACACAAGTCATACAAACATGTTCATACAAGTCAGCGGAAACTTAAACTATCTGAGTACAGACAGTGAAATGGAAAAGAAGGCACATGGCCTAACTATCTACAGCCCGCCACACGGGCAAGATCGTAGCTGGGACACCAGCTATTCGGTGTCAACGATGTCTAGCTAGAACCCACCTGATGGGTCCTGGTTCTCTTCTGCAACATTTATTAAGCAAGGATGAGTACAAACGTACTCAGCAAGTCTTTAAAACACACCTAGTCTATTATGCTCATGTATCAATAAAGGGGGAGGTGGAGTTCATGCAGAATGCCAGCTTTGACCTGTGGCTATCCTACACTAGTCAAAGTTATACTTTTGTTGACATTTTATTATCGCACACGAGTCCACTAACTCCACATCAATACACCACCATGGATTACCTCCATCACCTACGGGAGTTCCATCCACGGTACTCACACTTGTCTTGATATTTTTTTAGTATCCGGTTGATTATCTACGAACAGCATAAGATCTCCAAGCAGTCCATAACCGAGGACGCAGCTATTCGAATAGTTTCATAACCCTGAAGGGGTGTACTTCTTCACACACACTCTCGCCACTTATCGTTGTGTGCCATAAAACCATGCACCTCGGCAACCTTCAAGCGGAAGCCTAGCGAGGGAGTCGGCCACGACCGTCAATCACTGAAGACCACTAGTCCAGGCTACCGCCTATTTGAGACTGAACCCGCACGGAAGTCCGGCCAAAGTTTCCACAACAGCCCCAAACGATGTGTGCAGGGTTCCCAAGTCCACCGTTCGGGTGACCCTTGGTACACCGTGCCACTGCCTACCGCGTCGTAACCCACCCCGAGGGTCAGCGTTATGCACGGCCTCCAGCATGCTATAAACACCAGAAACTACTTGCAATACCTGGACCAAGGACTAAGCGACTGATAAGTCGAGAGGGTCAATTAAGTATCCCAACGTGTGGTAGTATCTAGTCTTGGATCACAAACACGGAACCCAGTTCCTAAGAACGGTCCCGATGAGACAACCCGCTATGTACTCCTACATAGCCCCTCATCGCTACCTTTTACCAAATCGTGTTCATTTGATCATATCACATTAGGGTCACATGGTTTCACTCCGGTTCATCACCCAGATGAATCAGACCTGACACAACTCTAAGCATAGCAAGCATGGCAGGCAAGTAAGGTAAGCACATCACGGCACAAGCATCTACCAGGTATGCTAGGTTGCAAGGTTCAGCTATTTACAGTGACAAAATCAGGTCATGCAAAGAACTGGGTACTTCTACCGTATATGACTGACATGTGATCATTGTCCTAATGCAATGAATAAGAGCAGGAGCGAGAAAATGGGTGGTATCGGAATGATCAATGGGGTTGCTTGCCTTGCGGAGTTGCGGAGGAGTACTCTCCTTCGTGGGGATACGGAGTAGTATCGTCCGGATTCGGACATACCGCAATGCAGATAAGAACAATCAATACAAGCAAATGCAACAATATGATGCATGATCATGGCATAGTGGTATGCATGAATGAGCAAATGTGATTAGTGATCATCTCAATTTGAATGAATTTAAATATAGGTTCAAAGTTGTTCTCATTTAAATCCCATATATTAACCTATTGTTAAATGTCCATGATCACCTATTTAGGTTGCTCTAACATGCATGAGAATAGCACCATTGGATTCATTGGATTTTTTTGATAAATTTTCATATATAAATTATTTTCATCTGATTTATAGATTATTTTATATGATTTTTCAAAGTTTTAAACATTTTCTGGAATTATTTTTAATAAGAAAATGGATTATGACTTCAGCATGATGTCATGATGACATCAGCTGGTTAGCTGACCCGGCTCAGGGTCAAACCTGACATGTGGGGTCCACATGTCAGTGACTGGTTAAATTAACTAATTAATTAAAACTAATTCTGTTTTAATTAACTAATTGGGCCCACCTGTCAGTGTCTTATTAGTTAACAGATTAAGTTAAATTAATTACAGGATTAACTTAAAACTAATTAGGTCCGGGGCCCACCTGTCATTGACTCACAGAGTCAAGCCAGGACCCACCCGGGGTCAAACTCGCCGGAGTTGGCCGGCGGCTCGACGCCGGTGACCACCAGAGACGGCGGCGTCCATCGGGTTTCTGCTATAGGCGGCCATTTTGCGCGCTGAGACCACCGGCGTGTAGCCCGTGCACGACCGCATCCATCCGAGGCCACAGGAGGTCACGGGGTCGCCGGAGCTCGCTGGAAACGAGCTCGTGGCGGTGGCCGGAGCTCGGGCTCGGACTAAAACGTGACACCAGGCATGGGGCGACGCAGAGATGCGCTCTACGGACTCCTGGGAACTCCAGGAGTTCAAATAAGCACGCGCACGTGAGCTTGGAGGGCTCTACGCACGGCGGCGACCATCGACGGTGGCGGGAGGTTCTCGGGTCTGATGACACAGCTAGCTAGGGGATGCCAGGGAGAGGGGAAGCACCGGGGGAAGAAAGAGGGGCTCACGGCGGTTCCAGGGGGCTGATCAGCGGGCTCGGGGAGGCAGCGACAGCGACGAATCGACGTCCGGCGACGGCGACCTTCGGTAGGGGATCGGGAGAGAGAGCAAAGGTGAGAGGAAGGGGCAGAATGAGCTCGGGGAAGAGGGAGCTTGCGTCTTCCAGACGCGGGGGAGGCAGGGGAGCAGCCTGCTGCGTGGAAGCAGGAGGTGGAGGCCGCCGACGACTCGGGCGCCACCTCGACGCCTACTCGCGCGAGGTGGAAGATGACCTTCCCACCCCTGGTGTGCTGGGCTGGGCCTTCCACTTCACAGGTAAGCTCCTCCCTTTTTCCTTTTATTTCTGTTTTCTGATTTCAACTAACATTTATTTATTTCTTTGCAGGTCCAATACCCTTTCAAATTATTCCAAAACTTTTATATATCGAAATTTGAATATATCAAACTTGTATAAAAAGTTTAAGATTATTTTGAAAACAGTGATAATGATAATGTTTTATTTATCATTTTCAGAGGCTTAAATCAGTGATTTCAATTATTTGCAAAGTTCAAATAATTAGAATGGTCCCTGGTATATCCATGCCCTCAATTATCAGACATAGGGAACATTTTTGATGGGCATTTTGGATTTGTTGAAATTTCATTTATCTTGAATTTCTTTAATTCATTGGGTGCTTGGGGTTTCCTTTCTTTCTCCCCATTTCATATTGATGCAATGATGATGATGATGATGCAAACACAATGACAACCTAAGACACTTGCTAGGGTTGTGACAACTCACCCCCACTCAAAAGAATCTCGTCCCGAGATTTGAAGTCATCGGAAGAGCGCGGGGTACTCTAGTCGAAGACGATCTTCTCTTTCCCATGTCGCCTCCTTCTCGGAATGATGTGACCACTGAACCTTGAGAAACTTGATGTTCCGTCGTCGAGTGGTACGCTCAGCTTGATCAAGAATACGAACAGGGTATTCTCGATATGTAAGGTTATCTTGGAGATCAAGCATTTCGTGGTCCACTTCTCGGACAGGGTCCGAAAAGCAACGCCTGAGTTGCGAGACGTGGAAGACATCATAAACTTTGGAAAGATGCGGCGGAAGTTCCAATTGGTAGGCAACCTCTCTCCGGTTTTTGACCAGTTAAGAGGTGTTCGACACCTTTGTCCATAGAGAACTTCAAAAGGGGCTTTGCCCAAGCTTGACTGGTAACTATTGTTATAAGCAAATTCGGCAAATGGAAGACATTTCTCCCAATTCATACCGAAGGATATAACACAAGCTCGGAGCAGGCCTTTGATGTTCTGCTTTCACACGACGGCAAACATCGCAGTTTGCAATGAACTGAGCAATTTCTCTCTTCATCCTAGTCCACCAGAACCTCTGGCGTAGGTCCTGATACATCTTTGTACTACCGGGATGAATTGTGAGAGGAGAATCATGAGCCTCCCTAAGAATCAGCTGTCTTAATCGTCGGCTCGTCGGAACCACCAACCGGTTCTGAAAGTACACGACACCCTGATCATCTTTGGAGAAATCTTTAGCGCTTTCGCTAGCAATATTCTCCTTGATTCGGGTTATACCCTTATCATACCTTTGGACAGCAACTATTTGATCCTTAAGAGAAGGTGTCACCACCAAGTTGGATAGGAATCCTTGAGGAACAATGTGAAGATTCAACTTCCGAAATTCCTCATGAAGAAGTGGTTGACCTTGTTGTAGCATCAGGTTGTTACAATAAGACTTACGACTTAGTGCATCAGCCATGACATTGGCTTTCCCTGGGGTGTAAGTTATCCCTAAGTCGTAGTCCGAGATCAACTCTACCCATCGTCTTTGCCTGAGATTCAAATCCGGCTGGGTGAAGAAATATTTTAGACTTTGGTGATCTGTGTAAATTTCGCAACGATTACCCAAAAGATAATGTTGCCATGTTTTCAGTGCATGGACTACAGCTACAAGCTCAAGATCATGTGTGGGATAATTATCCTCATGTGGACGCAACTGTCGAGATGCATATGCAATCACATGATGATCTTGCATAAGGATGCAACCTAATCCTTGTCGCGACGCGTCGCAATAGATAACGAAGTCCTTTGAGAAATCTGGTGGCACCAAAATGGGAGCAGAGGTCAGACGTCTTTTCAACTCCTAAAAACTATGCTTGCATTGTGGAGTCCACTCGAACTTCTTATCTTTCTTGAGGAGTTCAGTCAGAGGTTTTGCAACTTTGGAGAAATTTTCGACAAAGCGGCGACAATAGCTCGCTAAGCCAAGGAAACTCCATACTTGCTTAACCGATTCAGGTCGAGTCCAATCAAGGACGGCCTGAACTCTCTCGGGGTTGACAGCAATTCCTTTACCAGAGATTACGTGGCCCAGATAGGTCACTTCTGGCAACCAAAATTCGCACTTGGAGAATTTGGCATACAGACGATGCTCTCGAAGTTTCTTCAATACTAGCCTTAGATGCTCGGCATGTTCCTGTTCATTCTTCGAGTAGATAAGAATATCGTCGAGGTAAACCATGACAAATTTATCTAAATACTCCATGAAGATTGAATTCATCAAGCGAGAGAAAGTGGCTGGAGCATTGGTTAAACTGAAGGACATGACGGTGTACTCGTATTGGCCATAACGAGTAACAAAAGCCGTCTTTGGAATGTCCCCGTTTCTGATTCTGATTTGATGGTATCCCAACCTCAAATCCATTTTGGAAAAGACAGAGGATCCAGCGAGTTGATCATACAAGTCGTTGATCCTGGGGAGTGGATACTTGTTCTTAATGGTGACCAGATTCACTGGCCGATAATCCACAACCATCCGTTCCAATCTATCCTTCTTCTTAACGAAGAGAACGGGACAAGCCCAAGGAGATGAACTAGGACGGATGAAACCTTTCTTCAAAGCTTCATCGAGTTGAATTTTAAGCTCGGCTAGTTCTAAGGGTGCCATCTTATAGGGTCTTCTGGCTATTGGGACAGTCCCTGGAATGAGTTCTATTACAAACTCGACATCTTTGACAGGCGGAATACCTGGCAGCTCTTCTGGAAAGACATCCGGAAAATCACGAACTACCGGAATATTTTCTAACTCTAGAAGAGGGCTTGCATTGAGCGAATAGAGTTGGCGCTTGGCTGTTCGAGTAGAGACATTAACTGTCTCACCCGAGGGATGTGTAAGTTGAACATTCCTAGAATGAGTATCAACCTTGGCGTAATGAGCTGACATCCAGTCCATACCCAAAATGATATTGATGTCCGAAGACTTGAGAGCTATCAAAGATGCTAGAAAGACTAATCTATCCACTAGGATTTCATTTCCATGGCTCACTCTAGAAGTTTGCCATTTTGATCCAGGAGTCTGAACTACTAGAGGAATTGGCATATCACAAAAAGACACGTTATGCAACCATGCATAACTTTCTGAGATGAATGAATGAGATGCTCCAGTATCAAACAGAACAGATGCTGGGTGGCTATTAACAAGGAGCGTACCTAGAAGAACATCAGGGTCTTCCACAACTTCTTCAGCAGATACATAATTAACTCGGCCACGGGCAGGAATTGGCTTCACAAAGAAGGCTTCTCCCGGCTTTCCACGTCTAGCCGGCTTGATATTGTTCTGAGGACACTCACGAGAATAATGTCCTGGCGCTCCACATTTGTAACAAACCATAGGGGGACGGGGAGCAATGTTGGCGGTTGGACCTCCAAATGTCTTGACCGGAGGGTTAGGCTGAATTGGGCGAGGTGCCTGAAAGGATGGCCTCGCAGCATATCTCGGTGGCAGAGCAGCATTGGGCACCCACACTCGGAGCTTATTAGAGCCGGAACCAAATGCGGAGCTAAAGTCACGATTATGCTTCCTAGTTGCCTCATAATCTGTCTGTCCAGTCTCGGCATTAATGGCCTTGTTGACGAGGGCTTGGAAGGTGGCGCACTCATGAAGGCGCAGATCACGACGTAGCTCTGGACTAAGTCCCTTGCGGAACCTAGCTTGCTTCTTAGCATCAGTTGATACTTCCTCTAGGGCATGACGAGCGAGATTACCAAACTCTCGGCTGTAAGCATCTACGGTCAATCTACCTTGAGTGAATGCACAGAATTCCTCCCTCTTGCGTTCCATCAGCCCTTTCGGGGTGTGATGGGTACGGAAAGCCTCACTGAAGTCTGCCCAAGTTGGTGCGGGGCCTATGGGTCGCATAGCTTCATAATTTTCCCACCACAGATTGGCGGGTCCTTCCAGAAAGTATGTTGCAAAGGTCACTTTGTTGGCCTCTGAAACATTTACAGCTCGAATCTTGCGTGTCATACTGGTCAACCAGTCATCCGCATCAAGCGGGTCGACCGAATGATGAAACTTTGGCGGACATAGCTTAATGAAATCATGGGGGGACACACCCTCAACACGGTCATTGCGGGGAGCGCGGGCAGTGTTTTGCTCAATTCTTTCCAATAGCCTGTTGGTCTCCCTTTTGTTCCGTTTAGCTTCTAACATCACCTCTGCGAGAGAAGGTGCACGACGCAGGTCCTCATGCCTTGGCTGGCTTCCTTCACCCTGCTCGGGGGCATGCAAAGGGGTATTATTCCTAGTCGCAGCCACCATCCTGGGAAACAATCCACAGCTTAGACGTCAGGGCAACAACGCTAAGGAAGAGATAGGGAATGTACTGGACAACATGGCATGCAAGGGAAATAAAACCCTGATTAACATGGTAACATCAACTATTATACAAACCATGATTCATACACACCATGACCTAGTTCAGTACAAGCCAAAGCTGGAATACAAACTACGGAGAGATGACACAACTCATCGGAGGCATTACAAGCTTCCTATACATTATCTATCTACACCTCCTGAACTCAACTCTCGACTCCATCATAACTCACAACACACACAGGACTGTGATGATACGACTACTACCATACTAGTGCTAACACCCATGCACTCAAGCATCGCCATAGAATACCTCATACAGGTTACCCCCATGACCCGGGAGCTGAACCTGAGGATCAGGAAACACTCTAGCATGTGATCTCTGGAAACCAAAAGGACACGGGTGTGGCCTTGGTCCCCTTGCTGGTGGCAACAGCGGTCCTCATAGAGGTGTGATGCCTCCAACATCGGGCCAGTCTATGCGTGCTGGCAAATGAGTTCGCGATGGGTTCAAAATCTCCAAATCTCCATAACCCGTCTGCACAACTGGTGCTAACTGAGTCAAAGCTGTCCAAAGACGTGCACGTGTAGCATAAAGTTCCATACGAAGAGCACGTGCATCTCGATCCCTGTTCTCCAACATCTGAGCAGTCACCTGCAGCCTAAGGTCTTCATGGGAATGATCATAGTAGGCTGCACTGAAGTAGCTTTCCTCTTGTGACATCCCAAGTGATGTCCCTTCCATTTCTGGCTTGTAACCCATATGTATGACCTTGTGACATGAGTTATGATTGAGTTTATACCCTTGATTCCATGTGTGATTTTCATTTTCCATCATGGCATCCATGCATCATCCATCATCATCATGCATCATTCTCTATCATTCATGTGCCATGTTGGATTTGTGCTTGTTTGTGTGGTGGTGTTGTCTTGAGTGTGGTGTGATTCTCTTGTGGTGTGATGAGTCCATGTGGCACCTCTCCTTTTCCCCTCTCTTCTCTTTGCAAAGTTTCCCTCTAAACCCCTTATTCTTAATTACTGTCTTTCTTATCATATTTAATTTGAGAAAACACCTTTTAAAAATGTTCATGTGTTGGCCCTAATTGAGTTATGATTTTGGGAAGTGAACTTGGGTTTGAAATATGTTTGGGGTTCTGAAAACCAATTCAAAACAGGGGTTGTTTTGTCATTTTTTTATTATTTTATAACTTTCTCTAAAAATCATATTAATATTTTATAAAACAGGGCTTATTATTTCATTCACAAAATTATTTGTTTTATCCCCAAACCCCTTTCATTTATTTCCCTGGTCTTTTACTTCTCCCTATTTGTTTTTTAAAAAATTTAGACCTCCTCGGCTTGTGTCTGTGAGCGAGAGTGAGGGCAGGTGGGACGAAGCCTGGCCCATAGCGCCAGTAAACGGCAACCTGCCCCCGTCCCCTTCCTTTGTCAGGCTCTTCAGACATAGCGCGCGCGCGCCGCACCTTTTCGTCGCCGTCGCCGTCTGCCAGCGGGGATTTAAGGCCTTGGCGTGCGTGCGCCCTCTGCGCCTAGGGTTCCTCTTCCTCCCCATCGCCGTCGCCGCTCCTCTCTCCCCCTCCATTGCTCTCCCCTCTCGCTTCTTTCCTCTGTTAGGTAAGTGCTCCAGTGAGGTTCAGAGAGTCCCGTGTCGTCGTCGCCGGCGTCACCGCGCCTCCGGTGGTCGTCATTTGCGGTGGAGATGGCCGCCGCATCCCTGGAGACGTCCGCGACCGATCCCCGTCGCTAATTGCCAAGGAGATCGCCGGATTCGACGACCTCGTCGTCTTCTTCCTCGGCCCCGTCCGCCTCGCCGTCGATCCCCTGCTTCCTCTTCGTCGACGCCTCGTCCCCAACCTTCTCCAGGACCAGCTAGTCGCCGTTCGCCTCTCCAAGGTGAGCGCCGGTCCCCCCTTTGCCTCCTCTGCGCGCTTAGCTTGTTCTGTCGCCGCCGTCGCGTGATCGCCGCCGGTAGGTTGTAGTGGTCCTGCCGCTCTCCTCCGTCCCCCTCATCGCAAGTTGAGTGCGGGAATGGATCCGCCGTTCGTTCCCGCGTGTGTAGGTGCTGCTAGCTTCGCCGAAGCCCTCGTGTGCTCGCTGGAGAGCTGGCCGACGTCTCTCTGTCGCCGTGCTGTAGCTATCGCCGCCGCTTCTATGCGTTGAGCGTGAGCTCGCCGTCGATCCCCCTCCGCGCAAGCAGAGTGCAGGGATGGGACCCCTGGTCATCAGTGAGCGAGTGTGCGTGTTCATCTTCGCCGTAGGTGCTCGCTGTCGCCGGAGAGTTGCCGCCGTTACCCTCGGTTGCCATGCCTCGTTCCCCTGTTTCTCTCGTTAGTTTCGTCAGAGATTCAGACGAGTGTGTGTATATGAGGCATGCTGCGCCTAGACTAGTAAGAACCGTGCCCGTAGCCCAGTGGTGTGCTCTTGTGTGTGTGAGCAGGAGGTCTTGGGTTCGACCCCTCTCCTCCCCCCTTTTTGGTTTTCTTTTTTTTATCTTATTTCTTTCCTGTTTTATTTGAGTGAGTGTATGTATGCATGTTTAGGTATTTTCAGGTTAGGTTTTGTTTCTTTTTCTTGCCATGTGTTGAGGTGTATGTGTGAGCTTGCATGTACATGCTTATGTATGTGCATATACTTACGTATATACATACATGAGTGTGTGAGTGTGTGTATGTGTGTGTATGCCCATGTGCATACACACCCATACATGTGTGTGTGTGTGTGTTCACCTAGTGAACTTGTTTACATAGGTGGAGTGTGAGTGTTGAGTGGTGTGTGTTATGCATATATACCTAGTGTATATATGCATACATACACATGTATGTGTGACTTGTGTGTGTGTATGTCACTAGAGTCATGTGTGTTTTTCTTTTGTTCTTCTCATGAGTGTGGTGTGCATAAGCTAGGTGCTTATGTGGGTTTGTGAGTGGTGTGAGTAGGTATGCCTACTTGTACTTGGTTGTGTGTGTATGTGCACTATGTGCTTATGCCCACATCTATAGGGTGTTGGGGTTGTAGATAGTGTGTGTGTGCTTGTGGCACATGCTCTTCTGGTGAGAGCAAGGCAAGTGTGTGTGCGCATGCACTATGTGCAAGTGCCCCATGCTTGTGTGTGTATGTTTGTATGTGTAAGTAAGAATGCTTGTGTGTGGTTGTGTTCCTTGTTATGAGTGCATGAGTAGGTTATGTGTAAGTGATGTGTATGTGATCTTATTGCCCTCATCCATGTGCATGAGTAGAATCCATGTGTAGGCTCTCCCTTTTGATCTCATGAGCTTGTTTCCCTCTCTAGGTAGTATCTCCCTTGTTTCTTGTTGCCATGCCATGCTACATGTCCCTAGAGTGTTATTTGTGCATTGTCAACTTGCATGCATAGGTTCCATGTCATTTCTTTAGCTTTTCATCAAGTAACTTAAGCACCATAAGTCATACATGGGAGTGGTGGTCAAATTTCGACCCCCTTTTTCTCCCTCATGTTACATGGAAGTATATAGATGTGAGTAATGATTTTGGGGTGTTTTCAATCCCTCTACACACCTGTGAAATCAAATTTGACTTTGGGGCAACTTCACAAAAGTGCATTTTTTTATGCTGTGATGCCCTTTTGTCTTTTTCGTATGAATTAATCTATGCATGCTTTCATGTTCTTGTCAACTAGATATTGTTAGTCAAAGTTGTTGTGAACATCCCAGTATTTTTGTTATTCATGAATAGTGCCCAGGTAAGTGGGAACCATGGTGTTAACTTGCCTACTTTCTGTTTCTGCCAGCCTGCTGTGAAAATGGCTGTCTGGAGAATCTGCTGTTATCAAGTTGTTGTATAAACTGGGTTGTAGTTAGAGCTGTGGTTGGAATTTGCTCATGCTCAGTGTTAGCTTTTTGAAGTATATGTTATAATCTTCCATACTGTTAATTTTCATACCATTTGGAGATTTCTAGTATATCTAACCAGTACTGTCAATCTGCTACTTTATAAACCCAGATTCCAGAAAACTGGAATTTTCACCAAGTCCCTAAAAAACTGTTTCATCATGCCAACTTGAGTGTCACTTGATTATTGCTGTGTACCTCTTTTGCTGTGGGTGTAATGGAAGATATTGGAGTGGATGTTGAGTAGATCATGTCCATGTCTTGTTTGTGGATGTAGGATTCCTGTAGCTCTAGTTGTGAGCTGTTCTAGTTGCTATGTTGCTGTTTGTGACAGATTTGAGTGAAATGTTGTTTTGAGTGTTGTGGGAGCTATACTCCATGGAATGATTTGATTCTTAAGCCTAACTTGGTTGATTTTTCATCACCTGTCCAGTGGCTACCTTGAATGCCAAGATTTAGCCCAAATCTTTGATGACCTTGTGTTTTGCCTCTGTTCCTTCTCGTGAGCGTATCTCGAGAACCGTTACTACGTTTCTTATGATCTTTATATGCATTTCCATAGATTTTGCATGATGCATTCATTTCTGCCATTTTAATGCATGTTAAATAACTTAACAAGAGATTCTGTCTAGGTTCACTAAATTGCTAACTTTGCACGTGAAACATGACTAGTTTGGGTTGCCATGCATAACTCTTCATAAATGGATCATGCATCATTTGATTGTGCATTGCACCTTGTTTGGTTGTTCATTGTTGCTGTTTCTCTTGGGTAGACGCGAGCGTTGAATCTGAGTACGAGGATCCAGGAGAGTACCACTACGAGGACCCAGCTACTTGTTACACTAAGGAACCAACAGGCAAGATGATCATGCCCGGATTCTGTTACTATACTTGCTTGCTAGATTTCCGCTCTTATCGTTACAATTGCGTTACCTACCACTTGACATCAGCCTCCTAATGTCCATGAAAGCCTTAAGCTCCACTACCTAGCAAACCTTGTTTGGCTAAGTTACCGCTGCTCAGCCCCTCTTATAGCGTTCTTAGTTGCAGGTTGTGACATGTGATAACATGGAGTTGGATACCATCTTTAAATTCTGTTATTTAAATTAATGCACCTATACATCTTGGTATTGGTGGAAGGCTTGGCCTTTTGCTAAGTGTTTTGTTCCACTGTTACCGCCATAGTTCTTGATTACCGGTGTTATGTTTTCCATACTTTGCGCTCCTAACATGCTCGGGGTTGTTATGGGGACCCCCTTGATGATTCGGTTGAGATTAAGACTTGTCTGGCAAGACCCATCATTGGTTTTCATTTGCTAATAACTTAATAAAACTTGCATAGGGGCTTTCAACCCCGTGGATAATTTAATCAACCCCCGGGTCAGTGCTCCTCATGAGTGTTGGTCCAAACTAGAGCACTGTGCGGGGCCAACCCAAGGCAACTTGGGAGATTTCTATCAGGCCTTCGTACGCGACGCTTATCCGTCGTGTCCTGAGACTGAGATACGCGGCTCTTATCGGGATCGTCGACACGCCGGGTGGTCTTGCTAGATGGGTTTTACCTTTGTCGAATGTCTTATGGGTGGACTCTGACTTTCTTCGGGTTTTCTCGAGGTGTTGGAATTCCTTTGGAATTACCGATGATGATCGTGAGATCCGTGATCGAGGATATTCCCGCAGAGTGTGGTTAATTTGGTAATGGATTAGTTGGAGCACCCTTACAGGGTTAAATCTTTTTGAAAAGTCGTGCCCGCGGTTATGTGGCAACTTGGATTATTGTTTAACACCTGGTTATGGTCAACTTTAAGTAAACTCTAATAAAATGAACCAACGTGTGACTAACCGTGATCATCTCTGCTCATGAACATGAACCGGGAGAGAACACGGTGGGGTTATGATTGTCGTAAGTAAGTGTTCAGGACCTCTTCCAGAATTGTAGTAAATGATCGTTCATCGTAGGCCACTCATATTTACTTAATTATGCGTAAGATATCCACCATATATGCTTAGTGCTGCTGCAAACTAAACACTTACCCCTTCCACACCTATTAGCTTGCATAGTCTCAGAACCCGGTGGCTTGATTTGCTGAGTCCTTTGTGGATCACTGTTTTACTACAACACTCCAGGTACAGGTGCAGATATGGTTGAGCAGGATGATCTCACTCGGCTACAGTGGGAGTTCGATGAGGAACATGGTCGCATGTATGTGACGTATCCGGACGAGTAGAGGACCTGGTCATGATCTTTGGGATAGCTTGATAGTTTCATTTGCAATTGTTTCTCTTGTCATTTATCTTCGTCCGTAGCTGGACCCTGTCTTAAACTTGATGCTATGATTTGAGTGGATTGTAATTTAGCATGTGGCGAGTGTAAGCCAATCTTGTATACTCTTCCCTTTCAGTACTATGTGTTGCAATGTTACTATTCTTGCTAACGGCAAGATGCGTCTCTATCCATGATGGGGCCCTCGTGTCCCAAAATGGATAGGCGCGCATCTTGGGTGTCGTGGTTTTGTCATGGCAGATATCCGGCTTACCGAACTTGGATTCAGTGCCGGCGCCATGGTAGTGGACTCAAGAGGGTTGATCGGGACAAAGGACACAAATTTACCCAGGTTTGGCCCCTCTAGTCGAGGTAATAGCCTACGTCCTGCTTGTGTTGTTATTGCTTGTTGTATCGATTACAAGGGGCTAAAAGCTTGACCTAGCTCTCGATCACTTGATCTCTAAGTCGCCCCGGCTCTACCTTTATATAAGAGGTCAGGACCGCCGGGTCTTACAATGGTACAGTCGGATCACATTATATCTCTGAGTCTATCTCTAACTTCTTAATCAAGTCACCTTTGACACGTCTTGCATGCCTGAGTCGGCTCCGTCCGGCCCATGCTAAGAGTCGCCCATCATCTTGGGCCTTGAATCTATGCTGTCCTCATGGGCCGGCTCATAGGTCAATGTTGTGATCCGGAACCTCCCAGCCGGGTCATATCACACGGTTATATCCCCAACATTAGGCGCCAGGTTGAAGTGAGACATCTCATTTCATCCTTCTTCTCCGGCTCTGAGAGTCGCCATGATGTGACCCGGTGTGACGTCATAAGATCTGCTGACGCACCACCAAATCTCTCGCATTTAACCGTTCACCGAAAATCGAGGCGTCCGTTTCGGCAAAACCGGCGCTGTCGCCTGGGATTCCGCGCCCTTATCATTTCTCCTCTTAAATAGAACCCGCACGGGACATTTTCCTTTTTACTTTCCCACTCGTGCGCCTCTTTTCCTTCGTCTTCCTCCTGTCGCTGCCTTGCCAACTCCGAGCCTCCTCCCGTTCTAGCATCGTCGCTCTCGTCGCCGACCTCTGGCCGCTGCATCGACCTGAACGAACCAGAGCTTGTCCGCCTCCGCCTCCGATTCCGGTGAGTCTCCATGTCATGTAGATTAAACCATAGAAGTAGGATTTCCGTTGCGGTTGCCGCCGCGTGCTCGTCTCCGGCGCAGCCGCTACGGGCGTACTCCGGTGCTGTTTGCATCGTTTTTAGAGGGTGTCGTCACCGCCGCCGCCGCATTACGGGCCGGCCACGCGAAATGCGCGGGTCATTTGGGTTCAATCCATCATCTTAGTTCTTCGCTGTTCGTCGCCGAGTCGGAATAAAAGTGCCTTTTATCGTCTTCGTAGATCCATAGTTTTAACTGCAGTTGGTGGAAACGGTTTGTTCGGGTCTTAGACTAATTCCGGCTCTTCTTGCAACAATGAGCCGCTAGATTTCCTCCGACTTTCATTATCCAAGCGTTTCAAAACATAGCTTTAGACCCCTGTAGACCGTAAGCCGCCATATCCTTTTACTTTCTTTTGACTAGTCATAATTTTCCCTTGCACAGTATTCTTTAAGCCGCCCGTATGGCACATGCCAGCAACTCTTGCAACTGGGTCGGCTCATGTATCACCGAGGAATATCTGACGGAGCTTGTGACAGCCGGCACTCTCCCCCCTAAGACTGAAATCAACTGGCGGGCTCCGGGTGATGAGACCCGCACTGCACCGAAAGAAGGGGAGGTGGTTGTCTTCACGGATCATATCGAGCGGGGATTCGTGCCACCCGGCTCCAAGTTCTTTCGTGACATCCTTCACCTGTACAAGCTGCACCCTCAAGATCTGGCCCCGAATGCAATCTCCAACATCTGCCATTTCCAAGTCCTCTGCGAGGTGTACCTCCAGTCCCGGCCATCAGTCGGATTTTTTAGAGAGTTCTTCTACTCCAACCGTCAAACGGAATGCAAGGGCGGGCCGAGTCTGGAACTCGGAGGGATTACCCTTCAGCGCCGGAGAGGCATCATCTTTCCAGCTATCCAGATGCCTAGTCATCCCAAAGACTGGCACAAGACATGGTTCTATTGCCAAGACACGTCTCCAGAGACAGAGCGCCCCCTACCGGGTTACCGCCCTTGCCGGCTCTCCACCGAGACAGCACTGCTGGACCGACTCTCAGCAACGGATAGTGCTAAATTCGCAACGGCTCACACCAGAGTGAAAGCTCTTATGGCCAACGGCCTCATTGGGACTGACTTGATTCGCCGTTGGATAGCCTGGCGGATCATGCCTTTGAGCCTCAGGGACCGGCTCATGTGTGAGTACCCAGGGGAGTACGACAGCGACCTGTGTTATAGTACTGCTCCCATAACAGAGGATGACATCTGTATGTCTGTCCGAAGCCTCGTGCATGAGACCTCTGGTCCTTGCAGTGCCATCGGGCTGGCACCTTTCTGCCCGGCTAACCCGGCACCGGCTGTAAGTTTTCTTTCTTCCGTCTGTTAAATATTCATGTATTCTTCTTGCTTAATTGTAACATCTTTCTTCCGGCTTACAGGCTAGCTCGGACTTCTGGAAGAGGCAGTACGCGCCTCCTCCAAAGGCCACCAAAAAGAAAGCTGCCCGTAAGAAGCAGAAACGGGTGGCTCCTAAGGAGACTGGCTGGAACAGACGGCTTCTTCAGACTCGGAGGTAATCATTCAATTTTTATCTAACTCTTTTCCAGCTCTTCCTGTTTCTTTGCTAATATTTCTTGTGCTCACAGGATGAAGTGGAGACCAGTCAGGCGAACGCTCCTGAGGTAACTTTCTCCGGCGAGTTGTTAGGAAGGTCCCACTTTCTCACCCTCTCGCTTACTTGGCTCCCGATTTTCTCTTAAAAAAGCAACAACAGATAGAACGTCGCCAGACCCGGAGCGCCGGCTCTTTGGAGCTAGCTTCGGGAATTCCCAACTCATTGGCTCCCAAGAGGCGGCCAGCAGAGGTGTGTACTTGATACTTCTTTTTAAGTCTTCTTCATACTCAAGTATTCTCATTTCCGTGTCTTGCTTTTCAGAAAACACCCTCATCTGACGACTCTTTTGCCTCCGTTCTTCCCCCTCTAAAGATCAATCCTCTGTAAGTACTCACGTATCCGGATGTCTTAATAAGAACACCAGTCTCTTTCATATGCTAACCTTTTAATTCACAGTGCTCCGGCGAAGCGCCGCAAGACCAACCCTCCCTCCGGCTCTGCTCCCGAGAACCCGGAGACTGAACAGCCGGAGGAAACTCCAGCGGAACAAGCTCCACCTGCCACTTCCACAGAGCCTATGAGGGATGATGCTCCCATGGAGAACTCCCCAATTGCTCCTTCTAGGCCGGTCACACCTGCCAGGACTCCTGCAATGCCGGATGTCATCATTACCAGGTCTGCTCAGAGGCCCCCTTCACTAGCGCATGTCCTGACTCGGCATGCTGAGCCGTCCGATACTTCCCGAAAGCTGGAATTCAACACATCTTATGATAAGATGACAGCCGACGGGCTCCACTCGGGTTATCTGAACCGGGTGAACACCAGCCGAGAGTTAGAACTCCAGCTGGTTGCCATGATGAAGGCCAAGTATGAGGTATGTTATCCTTCTCCAATCATAGCCTTCCCTAGCCCCCAAGAGCCGGGTGGAGTCTAGTGCATAGATAGCCCGGGTCTTCTTTCAAGGCTGATATAGAAACCATGTAGGTACTGCTTATATTACATCCTGTAGCCCCCAAGTGTCGGGTTGCTCTGCTTGCAGCAACCTGGGACTTTACATGTCTTGTGTCGTATAAAATTTTGCCGGGTGTAGCCCCCAAGAGCCGGCTTATCACAAAATGATGAGCCGGGTCTTCAATGTGGACCTCATAACTTGCTTAAATAGTTGAACCTTGTAGCCCCCAAGTGCCGACTCAAATTTTCTATTTGAGCCGGAACTTCCTGATGTAGAAAGAGCCTCGGTGTAGCCCCCAAGTTCCGGGTTAATTTCAAGGAAAATGACTCGGAACTCCATGCTTAAGTAGAGAAGATGTACATTAGCCCCCAAGTGTCAAATATATTGCCTGCAATCTGTTTAAGACTTGACTATTTTGAACTGTAAACGCCTGCATAATTGAATACTCTTACTGCTTATAAGAGCTCATATTTTATTTTACCACATGCAGGGAGCTCTAAACGCCGCCGGCTTAGAGACGGCAGAGCTAAAACCGAGCTTGGCGGCAGAGCAAGAGGCACGAAGGGCGGCTGATGAGAAGTGTCGGTTGTTGGTGAAAGAGATCTCAAAAGCCAACGCCGAGCTAATATCCTTAAGGGAGGCGGCCGAGTCAGAGAAGACTGTGCTAAAGAAGCGGGCGGATGACGCCGATCAGCGGCTTATAGCCGCTGCTGAGGAGCTCCAAGGCTTGAAACGGCACATCGCCAAGATGTCTTCTGCTTTGTTTGGTAAGTCTTTTGTTGTCATATTTGCTATGCCCTTAATCGTCTAAAAAACTGGCGACTCATATATTTTCTCCGGCTCTTGTAGGCCCCTTGAGTCGGCAGCTTGGATCAGACAGCATCTTGTCCTTGAAAGCCATTTACACTCTGACAGAACAGCTGTATTGCGGGGCGATGTTCGCCATCAAGGGTGTCCAATATAAGGACAAGATTCCCAATACCCTGAAAGGGGTGTTAGAATTGTTCTCCACCATCCCCAAGCAAATGCAAGAGCTGAAGAAGTCCTCCTTCCGTCTTGGAGCTATTGCAGGCCTGAGTCGGGCTCTTGCCTTCGCGCCGGATCTTACTCCGGCTGAGATGATGGACGGGTTCCCGGCTCAGAAGGTCCATGGCTCAGAGTTCTCAGAAGCCGATTACCACAAGTGTGTCAAAGACTCCTGCTTCCTGGCGTTTGTACTTGCTGATGAGGTGGATCTAGACAAATATCAGGCAGCTTATGGCACGGAAAACAAACGGATTCGCGGGCCTCTTTACGACTGTGAAGATCTGACACCCGCCCGGAGCAAAGCCCTCTTCCCTGGTGAGCTCGACACCTCACGTTTCTTTGAAGGGTCCTTTGCTGTCGTGTCTAACTGCAACTGGGATCTCGGCAACCTCCAGATCAGAAATGTGGAAGAGACGGAGCAGGGTGAGCTGACCCAATGAGCAGCTCTTGTAATCGTCCGTCAAGAACACCTTTGTAAAGACTTTGTGTCCCTTCTGAGAAGAGAGTTGTAATAGTCGTAGTATTTTGAAACATTCTTACCGGCTGTTACATATCACTGTGATCAATCTTTACTCTTTATGCTTCCAATTGTGTGATTGCTTGTATGCCGGCTTAACCATTAGAGCCAGATAATATGTCTGACAATGTTTGAAACCTTGAATAAGGCTGATAGCCACATGTGTAAGGGGTGATATAGTCCGCCCTTGGCTGTGACAAGCCCACTGTAGATAATCCATCCACAAGGTATCAACCGGAGTAGCATGACTCCGAGTTTTATGAATTCTTGTTGATAACTAGGCATAGGATAATATGAGTTGTGTTCCAAGGTAAAAACATTCCATTAACACTCGCGGCTATTGAAGAGCCGGAAGCGGCCTGAAGCCAGTAATCTTTCAGGGAACATAAGTCGCCCTTGCGAATAACTTGTGTTAAGAGCCGGAAATGGCAGAAAGCCAGCAACTTTTCAGGGAACATAAGTCGCCCTTGCAAATAAATTGTGTTCAAGAGCCGGAAACGGCAGAAAGCCAGCAGCTCGTAGGCTGCACCATGAAGGCAAGAGGGCTTCTGTTGCTAGTAAGTATGCATCCATTGTGTTCCAACACCGGCTGTCAATAGGTTTATGTAAGCTATACCAAAGGTAAGAAGCCTCTACTGACAACCGCAGCTCGAAAAGTCTGCTATTGGAGGGTGATGTAAGCTATACCCGAAGGCAAGAAGCCTCCTCCAATCAGCCAATGTTGTACGGGGCCGGCTGTCGATGGGTTTATGTAAGCTATACCAAAGGTAAGAAGCCTTCATACGACAGCCGCGACTAGTAATTGTACTAGCCGGCTGTGTGAAGGGTTTATGTAAGCTATACCCGAAGGTAAGAAGCCTCCTTCCACAACTATTTTTGGCGTAAACGCCGGTTGTTAGGGTGAGATAAGTGAGCCTGTCGGCAAGAAGCCCCCTTCTACAACCGCGGTTAATAAGTAACCGGAAGTGGCACAAAACCAGCTGTTAGGGTGAGATAAGCAAGCCCGTCGGCAAGAAGCCCCCTTCGACAGCCGCAGTTGATAAGCAACTGGAATTTGACGTACACGCTGTTGCCTTAGGGGAATTTTTTAAGCTATACCAAAGGTAAGAAGCCTCCATCAGCAACAGCGCTTAGTGTACTCAAACTGTGCATCAGTTCAGGGTCTCTAAAGCAAGATTGGCTGTCACAACATGAGCCGGCTCAGGGTCTCTAAGGCGAGATTGACTGGTAAGAGATTATGATATTGACATCGGTTTAGGGTCTCTAAAGCGAGATTGGCCGTCACAACGTGAGCCGGCTCAGGGTCTCTAAAGCGAGATTGACTGGTATAAATATAGCGGGTCACTGTAAACTGGCTTAACTCGAAAAATTTCATCCTTATAACATAAGAAGATCCCAAGAGCCGGAGCTCAATAACTCATAAAAGTAGCACTGATATGAATACAGTAGAACAATGGTGAGCTCCGGCACCTATTAAGTATAGTATGGCCGTAAGTGCGCCACGTTCCATGGCCGCAAAGTCTCCTGACCCGCCGTGTCTGACTCATCACGAATATCAATAAGATAGTATGACCCATTGTTGAGGTTTCTGGTAACCACAAAGGGTCCTTCCCATGGGGGAGAAAGCTTATGCATCCCAGACTGGTCTTGAATGAGCCGGAGCACCAGGTCACCTTCCTGGAACGTCCGGGTCTTCACCCTGCGGCTGTGGTAGCGTCGCAGTTCTTGCAGGTAAATAGTCGATCTGGCGGCTGCTAACTCACGTGCTTCATCCAACACGTCCAAGGCGTCCTAACGTGCTATCTCATTATCCGTCTCGACGTAAGCCGCCACTCTTGGCGAGTCATGTCGGATGTCACTGGGTAGAACTGCCTCGGCCCCGTACACCATAAAGAAAGGTGTAAAACCTGTAGACCTGTTAGGTTTAGTCCGGGTACTCCATAAGATAGAAGGCAACTCCTCAACCCAGCATCCGGGTGTTCGTACTAAAGGGGTCATAAGACGAGGTTTGATCCCTCGCAGAATTTCCTGATTAGCCCTCTCAGCTTGACCATTGGACTGCAGATATGCCACGGCCGAAACATCAAGCCGGATATGCTCCTTCTCACAGAATACCTTCATAGCTCCTTTGGACAAATTTGTGCCATTGTCAGTGATAATGCTATGCGGGTAGCCGAAACGATAGATCAACTTTTTCACAAATTCAACTGCTGTATCCACGTCACACTTGCTAACCGGCTCAGCCTCGACCCACTTAGTAAACTTGTCAACCGCCACCAAGAGGTGCGTCTTTTTATATTTGGACCGCTTAAAAGGTCCTACCATGTCAAGCCCCCAGACCGCAAACGGCCAAGTGATTGGTATCATCCGCAATTCTTGAGCCGGAACATGAGCACGTCGGCCAAATTTCTGACAGCTATCACATTTGCGAACGATGTCTTCTGCATCTTTATGAGCCGTCAACTAGAAAAAACCATGTCGAAAAGCTTTGGCCACTAAGGATCTTGACCCGGCATGATGTCCACAGTCTCCAGCATGAATTTCATTTAAGATCTGCTGACCCTCCTCTGGCGATACGCAGTGCTGGGAAACACCTGTTACACTATGCTTGTGCAACTCACCGTTAATAATAGTCATGGATTTAGAACGGCGGGTGATTTCTCGAGCCCGGCTCTCATCAGCCGATAGCTCGCCGCGCGTCAAATATGCCAAGTAAGGAGTGGTCCAATCCGGAATAACATGTAGAGCCGCCACCAAAGCCGCCTCCGGGTCAGGAACCGCTAAGTCCTCCTTAGAGGGCATCTTGACAGTTGGATGATACAAAACATCAAGAAAAACATTAGGCGGTACCGGCTTACGCTGGGATCCGAGTCTTGATAATGCATCAGCCGCTTCGTTCCGCCGACGATCAATATGATCCACTTGATATCCCTTGAATTGACCCGCGGCGATATCAACTGCCTCTCGATAAGCCGCCATGCGTGGGTCCTTAGAATCCCACATTCCTGAAACTTGTTGTGCCACGAGATCTGAGTCGCCCAGGCATCTGACCCGGCTTAAGTTCATCTCTTTGGCTACTCTTAAACCATGTAGTAAGGCCTTATACTCGGCTGCATTGTTAGTACAGGGGAACATCAGCCGGAGTACATAACAAAACTTATCACCTTTAGGGGACGTGAGAACCACCCCAGCACTAGACCCCTCAAGCTGTTTAGACCCGTCAAAATGTATAGTCCAATATGTGTTGTCCGGCTTTTCTTCGGGTGCCTGGCATTCTGTCCAATCATTTATGAAATCCACCAAGGCTTGAGACTTGATTGCTGTGCGAGGGGTGTAAGTGATGTTAAGGGATCCCAGCTCTAAATCCCACTTAGCAATTCTTCCCGTAGCCTCTCTATTCTGGATGATATCTCCCAATGGAGCAGAACTTACCACAGTTATTGGATGGCCTAAAAAGTAGTGTTTTAACTTACGATTAGCCATAAATAATCCATATACGAGCTTCTGCCAATGTGGATACCTCTGCTAAGACTTCACTGATATAATAAACAGGCCTTTGAACGGGATACTCTTTCCCTGCCTCCTTACGCTCAACCACAATTGCCACACTGACCGCCCGGCTGTTAGCCGCCACGTAGAGGAGCAACGGCTCTCTCTCAGCCGGAGCGGCTAACACCGGCGGCTCAGTCAATTGCTTCTTAAGATCTTCCAACGCTTCTCCGGCTTCTGTGCTCCACTTAAATTTGTGTGTCTTTTTCAGCATCTGATATAAAGGTATAGCTTTCTCCCCAAGCCGGCTTATGAACCGGCTCAACGCAGCAATTCGGCCTATGATACGCTGAACATCATTACTGCACGTCGGCTCTCGCAGAGAGGTGATAGCCTTTATTTTGTCTGGGTTAGCCTCAATGCCACGCTCTGAGACTAAGAACCCCAAGAGCTTCCCTGCAGGAACACCAAAAACACATTTCGACGGGTTAAGCATCATTTTGTAGACCCGAAGATTGTCAAAAGTTTCCTTTAAGTCCTCCAAGAGGGTTTCCTTCTTCGGAGACTTCACCACTATATCATCCACATAGACATGAACATTGCGGCCGATCTGAGGGTGGAGACAATTCTGCACACACCTCTGATAAGTCGCCTGGGCACTCTTAAGCCCAAAAGGCATGGAGACGTAACAGAACGCCCCAAAGGGTGTGATAAAGGACGTCTTCTCTTGATCTTTTACTGCCATCTGAATCTGGTGATACCCAGAGTAAGCATCCAAAAACACAAGCTCTCACACCCGGCTGTCGCATCAATGATCTGATCGATACGGGGGAGTGCGAAGGGATTAGCCGAACAAGCCTTATTGAGATCCATGTAATCTATGCACATACGCCAAGTGCCGTTCTTCTTAAGCACTAACACCAGGTTGGCCAACCACTCCGGGTGAAAGACTTTGATTATAAATCCTGCCGCTAAGAGCCGGGCAACCTCTTCCCCAATGGCCTTGCGCCTCTCCTCATTGAACCGTCGTAGAAATTGTTTAGCCGGCTTATACTTTGGATTCACATTGAGATTGTGCTCAGCGAACTCTCTCGGGACACCTGGCATGTCAGAAGGTTTCCATGCGAAGATGTCTCGATTCTTACGGATGAATTCGATGAGCGCGCCTTCCTATTTGGGGTCCATGTGAGCCCCGATGATGAACTGCTTGGATGAGTCGCCCAGAGCAAAATCCATTGCTTTGGTATCATCCGCCGAAAATTTGAGCGGCGGGTCTGCCTCTGTAGTAGGTTTCTTTAGCGGAGTCATATCTTCCGGGTCAACATTCTCCTTGTAAAACTTGAGCTCCTCCTACGCACAACTTGCCTCTGCATAAGCCGCATCTCCTTCCTCACACTTAATAGCCGTTTACCGGTTGCCGTGAACCGTGATTGTGCCATTTAAGCCGGGCATCTTGAGCTGTAGATAGACATAACACGGTCTAGCCATGAACTTGGCGTAAGCCGGTCACCCGAACAATGCGTTGTAAGGGCTCTTAATCTTGACCACCTCAAACCATAAGGTTTCCACCCTGTAGTTGTGTTCATCACCGAAGGCAACCTCCAAAGCAATTTTTCCCACAGGGTATGCCGACTTACCAGGTACCACACCATGAAACACAGTAGAAGAAGCTTTAAGATCCTTGTCTAACAATTTCATCCTCCGAAAGGTGTCATAATATAAGATGTTAATGTTGCTGCCTCCATCCATGAGTACTTTATTCCCTCCATAGCCATGTATCTGGGGGGGGCACTACTAAAGCGAGCCGGTCTGGGTCATCTACCTGGGGTGGGTGATCCGCCCGGCTCCATGTTATGTCATATTCTGACCATGGTAAAAAGCGCGGAAGAGCCGGTGCGGCCGTGTTAACCACTCGTCTCCGCAACTTCGCATCTCGTTTATTGTGGCCCGTCGTAAATACATGATATTGCCCTGAGCTGAGATACTTCGGGTTACTCTGGAATCTGGACTGATTACGCTGCTGCTATTGTTGATGATTGTTACTATTGTTGTTGTTGCTCGGGTGTTGTTGGTGTTGTTGGCTACTATGACCCGGATGCCCCGCTCCTGAGCCGCCAGCACCAAACCCGGCACCTGACCCGCCATGACCTGAGCCGCCGGGCCCTGAACCGCTAGGCGGTCTGCCGCCCTGATTATTGGACGGCTGAAAATGCTGGTTCTTAAACCTGTGCATGATGAAACAGTCGCCCCATGCGTGCGTTGACGGCTTATCGGGTGTACTGTGTTCAGGGCAAGGCTTCCTAAGAGCCGCTTCCAAATTGAAAGGGGGCCTGTTGTCACGCCGGTACGGCTTATATCGTCCGTTCCCCTTAAAAGCATTTGGCCCTGTGTTAGCGTTTGCCACTAGCTCTGACCCGCCGCCGACGTTCCTCTGCTTGTTCTGATTTCCGTTGTTTCTAGAGCCCTTAGCTTGACTGGTCTTCTTCCCTTGATTTGACTTCTCCTCGTCCGAGCCTGGGTCTTTGGTATTATCTGAGTCGGCATACTTTGTTAGAGCCGTCATGAGCTCCCCCATGTCTCGGCACGTGTGTTTAAGCCGGCCAAGCTTCTGCTTTAGTGGAACAAAGTGGCAGCTCTTCTCTAGAATAAGCACCGCCTGAGCCTCCGTGATCTGCTCTGACGAGTGGATGATGGTTGAGACCCGCCGGGCCCAATGATGAGTCGACTCATTCTCCTGCTGAACGCAATGATCCAAATCTACAATGGTCATGGGCTGCTTACAAGTCCCTTGGAAGTTTTTGATGAATTTAGTCCTTAGCTCGGCCCAGGAATTGATAGTGTTGGGCGGTAAGCCCTTTAGCCACGTGCGAGTCAGACCCTCGAGCATCATAATGAAATACTTCGCAAAGACTGCTTCATTGACGTCTAACATCTAACATCTCCATGGCCAGCTCATAGCTCTCGACCCAAGCCTCGAGAGGGAGATCCGCTGTATAATTTGGCGCCTTACGGGGCCCCTTGAAATCCTTCGGCAACCTTTCACTTCATAGAGCCGGAGTTAAGCACGGGACTCCCATGGCTCTAGTACTGCTAGTAGTTCCAGCCTCCACCAACACCGAGTGTTCCTGACCCGGATGACCCATTGCCACTTCTTGCTCTCGCCTACTTCTATCCTGGTCCACAAGAGCCTGCGCGCCTGGCACTGCGTGCCCCTCTTCCGGCTCAAAACGCGGGCCACAGCGGGACACCGCCGGCGACTCATAACGCCGGCTGAAGCTTCGGCTAGGGAGAGGGGTTGAATGGACCCGGCTCCGGCTGTGAGCATACTTCTCTTGTTGATCCATGGCCGTCTATAAATATCCGATGGCGTTCTTTACTTCCTCCGCAAAGGGTGCCTCCTCTGGGATAGGGATTGCTTCAAGCCGGGTAGCAGCTGCCACCATGTTCTCGGCCGGGTTAGAATAATGACCCGCCGGTGTTGTGAACCCTCCGGGTTGGGCCGTGTGAGCCGCTGCTCGCCCTTCCTCAGGGGCAGCCGCCGCTCTCCCAGATCCGGGGGTGTTAAAGAGATTCCTCGCCTCATAACGCTCTGGCAGATGAGATTGATGCCTCCTGCGGTGCACAGCCGCCGCAGACACTTGTTCCAGCCCTAAACGTAAAGCATCGGCCTTGATCCGGGCGGCCTCTGCCTCCATCCGGGTGTTCAGCTCAGCTATCCTCTGACGCTCCTCAACCATCCGGCCCTTGATCCTTGTGATCTCCGTATTGCAAGCCGCTTGATTCTCAGGTGTGACCTCTGTAGCCAACAGAGCCTCAAGCTCGTCCATCAACTCAACCAGACTCTGGGCTGGCGGCCCCGGAGGAGGGTTCGCCTGTGACCCGGACCCCCTAGGCCCTGCCATGAATACTGCCGCATGCGACGGCCACTCCGGCCCGTCTGACCCGCTTTGCTCCGGTTCGGGGCGGGTGTAGCCCCCAAGACCCCCGTTGCGGAGCTGATACACAGATTCTGTCTCCCCACTTGATGACCCGTCGTCGGAGTGTACGAGAGTCCCTTGAGATCCGGAAGCCTCCAGATCCGCACCTTGAGTAAAGCATACGAAGACAGGCCCTCGACCCGGTCGAGCTCGGGTAGGGCCTACCTTGCATCCGGGCTGAAGACGCCGAGCCGGCTCGACGATGTTGGACAAACGTCCGGCCCGGGTGTAGACCCGTCGATCTTTCCGACGAACACCTGGATCCCGCCGAACGGAACCCGAAATCCGTACTCCACGGATGCAGCCTCCGGTCCCCAACTGGCGTCGTCGATGTAGAGCCGGCCTCGGCGACTCTTACTCATCTGTCCAACAACGTATCCCTTGAGCCCTGGAAGGGAGCCCCTTGAGAACTCAACACCACCGAGCGCCAGCCCCACAGTGGGCACCAACTGTCGTGGTTTTGTCACGGCAGATGTCGGCTTACCGAACTTGGATTCAGAGCCGGCGCCATGGTAGTGTACTCAAGAGGGTTGATTGGGACAAAGGACACGAATTTACCCAGGTTCGGCCCCTCTAGTCGAGGTAATAGCCTATGTCCTGCTTGTGTTGTTATTGCTTGTTGTATCGATTACAAGGGGCTAAAAGCTTGACATAGCTCTTGATCACTTGATCTCTAAGTCGCCCCGGCTCTACCTTTATATAAGAGGTCAGGACCGCCGGTCTTACAATGGTACGGTCGGATCACATTATATCTCCGAGTCTGTCTCTAACTTCTTAATCAAGTCACCTTTGACACGTCTTGCACGCCTGAGTCGGCTCCGTCCGGCCCATGCTAAGAGTCGCCCATCATCTTGGGCCTTGAATCGACGTTGTCCTAATGGGCCGGCTCATAGGTCAATGTTGTGATCCGGAACCTCCCAGCCGGGTCATATCACGGGGTTATATCCCCAACATTGGGCGTGACAAGTTGGTATTCAGAGCCATACGACCATAGGAGCCTTTGCTTGTTCGAACTTGGCCGAGTTGTGTCTAGTAAAAAAATTGTTTTGAGTCTAGTTATATCGGAGAGTAGGATTCTTTTTACTCCTCTTCTATGCTCTGGTGAGGTTTCCGACTTAGGAATTTTACATTCTACTCCTCTTCTCATTCAAAAAAAATTTAGGATCACGCGGGTATTTTGGAGTCTATATGATACCGATGTGACAGGGTTCTGTCTTGGTGCCTCCTGTCTGACTTGATTTCTTCCGGGGAGTCGAGCTCTGAGGAATGTTGGCACATCGTTATCATTCAGCTTCCTTGATATCTCAGGACGGAGAATGTTCGAAATTACTTCAATGCTTATCGTGGTGAGATAAGGTCGGAGTCACCCAGTACTGGGGGGATGTCTGGGGTACCACCATGGTTAGTATCGTTGTGAGTTCGAGGATTCGAGTTTAGATGGATTTGCGAAAGCCTCTGGTTATGTGTTGAAGGATGGATACAGTTGGGGTGTAGGATTGCTAGTTGTGTGAGATATTTCCTCCTTGTGTCCCTCACACCAGATTGCATAACCAGAAAGTTTTCGGAAGTTCTTAGGTGGGAAATCTGGTAGCTTATAGGATAATCTTCTCCAGATGTATCGGGAATATACGTTTGTTCCGAGCGCTTAGCTCAAATGCTTGAGTTATTGCAAGTAGCTTTATTGTCAGAAGATGTGATCACAAACCGAAGAAGTTTTCTTACTATGTTTAGTAGGAAGACTGTGCAATTATTTCTCAATTTCGTTCGAGTTATTGATTCAACTTTAATTCATCTTCTGAATGAGGTGCTAATTGCGTTTTGTCCATCTTCAGGATGGCTCCACCAACTCACAACAATCCGAGTCGGGGTGAGGATCAGTCTGATGATCCACCAACGCCTCCACCTCCTCCGCCTCCTCCACCTGAAGCTTGGCAAGTAGTGATGGCCGCGACCAATGCAAACACTCAGATGCTACTCAGGCTGCTGCAAGAAAGGGAGCAAGGCCAACAAGCTTTTCAAGGGAATTTCCAGAACCAGCCTCAGTTTGCAACGCTGAACCAGTTCCTCGCCAACCAGCCAAAGTCTTTCACTTGTTGTGACTAGTCGCTAGATGCTGATGATTGGCTGCGTGATATGACCAAGCATTTTGAGTGCAGTAATGTCAGGCTAGAGGATTTCGTCAAGTTTGCGTCGTTCCAGCTCAAGGGGCAAGCAGCTGATTGGTGGCAGCAGTACAAAGATTCCAGGGGCAATCGTGTTGTTACTTGGGACGATTTCTGTCGTGACTTCAGGGCTCACTACATTCCGACTAGCTTTGTCGAGGAGATGCGTGAGAAGTTCAGGCACCTGAAGCAGGGAAGCAAGTCTGTCTACCAGTACAACGTTGAGTTCCAGAATCTTGCTCGTTATGCTAAGTAGGATGTTCCGGATGACAAGGCGATGATCTATCAGTTCAGGGGTGGTCTCAAGGATGAGCTTCTGCCAGCTCTAGTTCTGCAAGAGCCTCATGAGTTTGATCAGTTCTACAACATGGCTCTCAAGGTGGAAGCAGCTCAGCTCAAGGTGGAGAACTCCAAGAAGCGCTCAAGGGATTCTTATTCTTCTTCCAGCTCTCAGATGGTTCCCAAGCAGCAGAAGTATTGGGTGCCTAATCCTCCTTCGTCTCGTCCTCAGCAGTAGCAGAAGCAGTTCGGTGGTCGTGGTTCTTCCCACCCGCCCAACCCAGGTTTTCAGCAGAAGAATCAGGCTCCCAAGGCAATCTTTGTTCCACCTCCAAGCTCTGTTCGTCCGCTTTCAGAGGTGACTTGTCACAAGTGTGGCCAGAAGGGTCACTATGCTAACAAGTGCAACCAGAGGCGTCTTCCGCCTCCTCCTCCAGTCAAGCCTACAGGCAATGCTATGGTGAAGCACAATCCCAAGACCGCAAGAGTGAACATGGTGAACGCAGCTGAAGTGGAGCAGTCTCATGATGTGATTATGGGTAATCTCTTAGCTAATGATTTCCCTGCTAAAGTATTGGTTGATTCTGGTGCATCGCATTCATTCATGTCTAAACCATTCTTCATCAAGCATGATTTTCATTCTGATTATCTGAGTAAGGCTCTGCGCGTTGTCTCGCCTGGTACGCTTATGAGTGCCAACAAGGTGGTTAAGGATGCTTCCATCAAGATGGGCAATTATTCTTTTCTGGCTTCTCCTATTGTTCTTGATAATTCCGATATTGATCTTATTTTGGGCATGGACTTTCTGGCAATGAATAAGGCTTACATTGATTGTCAAGCTAAAGAAGTCAAGCTGACTCATCCTTCAGAAGACGTGATTATTTTTGCAGCTCGCGATGACACAATCCGTCTCTTTGCTCTTAATGAGAACGGTGAAATCTCGGCTATTTCTCAGATTCCGGTAGTTTGTGAGTATGAAGATGTCTTTCCAGAAGAATTGCCAGGAATGCCTCCACACCGGCCAGTTGAGTTCGTGATTGATCTTGAGCTGGGAACTGAACCGGTATGCAAGTGCCCGTATAAACTTGGCCCTGAAGAGTTGAAAGAGTTGAAGAAACAGCTAGATGAGCAAGAACGTCTGGGTCTGATCAGACCAAGCTCTTCTCCGTGGGGTTGTGGAATTCTGTTTGTCAAGAAGAAAGATGGTACGGATCGTCTATGTGTTGACTATCGTCCATTGAACAAGAAGACAATCAGGAACAAATATCCTCTTCCCAACATCAACGAGTTGTTCGAACAACCGAAAGGTGCCAAAGTATTCTCCAAGCTTGATCTTCGCATGGGTTATCACCAGATTCGCATTCGCGTGGAAGACATTCCGAAGACGGCGTTCAGAACGAGTTTTGGCTCTTATGAATACACCGTCATGTCCTTTGGTCTCGCCAATGCTCCTCCAACTTTCTCAAGGATGATGAATTTCATCTTCTCTCCTTTCAAGAATGAGTTCGTCTTGGTTTATCTGGATGATATTCTCGTGTTCCCGGAGACAGAGGAAGATCATGCCGATCATCTCAGGCCTGTGCTTGACAAGTTGAGGGAGCATCTTTTCTATGCTAAGTTTTCCAAGTGTGAGTTCTGGCTCAATGAGGTGGTATACCTTGGGCATGTAATCTCTGCCGAGGGAATTAAAGTTCACCCCGAGAAAGTCGAAGCTATCTTGAAGTGGGAACCTCCGCAGAATGTGAAGCAGCTCTGGAGTTTCCTTGGACTGGCTAGTTATTGCAGAAGATTCGTGGAGAACTTCTCTCAAATTGCTAAGCCGATGTCCAACCTTCTTCAGAAGAGTGTCAAATATGTCTGGTCTCCTGAGTGTGATGTGGCGTTCAATACACTCAAGCAGACATTGACTTTAGCTCCTGTCCTTGTTCCTCCTGAGCAATCCAAGCCGTTCCAAGTATTCTATGATGCTTCTCTCCAAGGTCTGGGTGGTGTTCTTATGCAAGACAAGAAGATTGTGGCATATACCTCGCGTCAGTTGAAGCCTGCCAAGAAGAACTATCCCACTCATGACTTAGAGTTAGCAGCTGTGGTGCATGCTCTTATGACTTGGAGACATTTGCTGTTGGGTAGACTAGTTGAGGTGTACACCGATCACAAGAGTCTCAAATATATTTTCACTCAACCCAATCTAAATCTTCGGCAATCTTGTTGGGTGGAAATGCTTGAAGACTTCAACCCGAGTATTGAGTATACTCCAGGTAAAGCAAATGTCATCACAGACGCGCTAAGCCATAAAGCGTACTGCAATAGTCTCATTCTCAAGCCTCTTCAACCCGAGCTTTGTGAAGCCTTCCGCAAGCTCAACCTCCAGATGATTCCGCATGGATTTCTTGCCAATCTTCAAGTTTCTCCGACTCTGGAAGAGCAGATTCACCAAGCGCAGCTCCTTGATGCTATGGTGAAGAAAGTGAAGAAAGGTGTGGCCAAGGGCATTCCCAAGTATAAGTGCTTTCGTGTTGATGACAAGGACACCTTGTTCTTCAAGGACCGTCTTGTGGTTCCGAAAGCTGATCTCAGAAAAGTTATCTTGGACGAAGCGCACCATTCTCTTCTATCCATTCATCCAGGCAGTTCCAAGATGTATCAAGATCTCAAGCAGACCTTCTGGCGGACTCGCATGAAACGTGAAATTGCTCAGTTCGTGAACGAGTGTGATGTCTGTCGCAGAGTTAAAGTGGAGCATCAACGTCTAGCAGGTCTTCTTCAGCCTTTGCCTATCCCAGAGTGGAAATTCGATCATGTGGAGATGGATTTCGTCACTGGGTTTCCGAAGTCCAAGAGGGGCAACGATGCCATATTTGTGGTTATCGACAAGCTGTCAAAAGTTGCTCATTTCTTGCCAGTCAAAGAATCTATCTCGGCAGCTCAGCTTGCAGAGTTGTATACGTCAAGGATAGTGTCTTTGCATGGTATTCCTCAGCTCATCTCATCTGACCGTGGAAGTCACTTTACTTCCACGTTTTGGGAGTCCTTCCAGACTGCTATGGGCACTAAGATCCGTTTCAGCACGGCGTTCCATCCACAGACGAGTGGTCAAGTTGAGAGAGTCAATCAAATCCTTGAAGATATGCTCAGAGCTTGTGTGATTTCGTTCGGCATGAAATGGGAAGACTGTCTTCCATATGCTAAATTCTCATACAACAATAGTTTCCAAGCCAGCTTGGGCAAGGCCCCGTTCGAGATTCTCTATGGCAGGAGATGTCGTACCCCGCTTAACTGGTCTGAAACTGGTGAGCGTCAGATATTGGGCAATGACATGATCACTGAAGCAGAGGAGATGTGCCATGTCATTCGTGAGAACCTCAAAGCAGCTCAGTCCCGATAGAAGAGTTATTACGATAAAAAACATCGGGATGTTTCTTTCCAAGTGGATGATCTTATCTATCTCAAAGTTTCTCCCATGAGAGGCACTCGGCGGTTTGGAATCAAAGGGAAGCTAGCTCCTCGTTTTGTTGGTCCTTTCAAAGTTGCGGCAAGAGAGGTGATCTTGCTTATCAACTCGAGCTTCCTCCAAATTTCGCGAATGTGCACGATGTTTTCCATGTGTCTCAGCTCCGGAAGTGTTTCAAGACTCCAGAGCGTACCGTTGACCTCCAAGACATTGATCTCCAAGAAGACCTCTCTTATCGTGAGCATCCAATGGCTATTCTCGAAGAAACTGAGCGTAAGACTCGCAACAAGCCTATCAAGTTCCTTAAGGTGAAGTGGTCTCACCATTCCGATAAAGAAGCTACTTGGGAACGCGAGGACCTTCTCCGTTCCGAATTTCCAGATTTCTTTCATTCCTAGATCTCGGGTCGAGATCCTCTTGTAGTGTGGGAGAGTTGTGACATCCCAAGTGATGTCCCTTCCATTTCTGGCTTGTAACCCATATGTATGACCTTGTGACATGAGTTATGATTGAGTTTGTACCCTTGATTCCATGTGTGATTTTCATTTTCCATCATGGCATCCATGCATCATCCATCATCACCATGCATCATTCTCTATCATTCATGTGCCATGTTGGATTTGTGCTTGTTTGTGTGGTGTTGTTGTCTTGAGTGTGGTGTGTCTCTTGTGGTGTGATGAGTCCATGTGGCACCTCTCCTTTTCCCCTCTCTTCTCTTTGCAAAGTTTCCCTCATAAACCCCTTCTTCTTAATTACTTTCTTTCTTATCAGATTTAATTTGAGAAAACACCTTTTAAAAATGTTCATGTGTTGGCCCTAATTGAGTTATGATTTTGGGAAGTGAACTTGGGTTTGAAATATGTTTGGGGTTCTGAAAACCAATTCAAAACAGGGGCTGTTTTGTCATTTTTTTATTATTTTATAACTTGCTCTAAAAATCATATTAATATTTTATAAAACAGGGCTTATTATTTCATTCACAAAATTATTTGTTTTATCCCCAAACCCCTTTCATTTATTTCCCTGGTCTTTTACTTCTCCCTATTTGTTTTTTAAAATGTTTAAACCTCCTCGGCCTGTGTCTATGAGCGAGAGAGAGGGCAGGTGGGCCGAAGCCTGGCCCATAGCGCCAGTAAATGGCAACCTGCCCCCGTCCCCTTCCTCCGTCAGGTTCTTTAGACATAGCGCGCGCCCACCGCACCTTTCCATCACCGTCGCCGTCTGCCAGCGGGGATTTAAGGCCTTGGCGTGCGTGCCCCCTCTACGCCTAGGGTTCCTCTTCCTCCCCACCGCCGCTGCCGCTCCTCTCTCCCCCTCCATTGCTCTCCCCTCCCGCTTCTTTCCTCTGTCAGGTAAGTGCTCTAGTGAGGTTCAGAGAGTCCCGCGTCATCGTCGCCGGCGTCACCGCGCCTCCGGTGGTCATCATTCGCGGTGGAGATGACCGCCGCGTCCCTGGAGACGTCCGCGACCGATCCCCGTCGCTAATTGCCAAGGAGATCGCCGGATTCGACGACCTCGTCATCTTCTTCCTCGGCCCCGTCCGCCTCGTCGTCGATCCCCTGCTTCCTCTTTGTCGACGCCTCGTCCCCGACCTTCTCTAGGACCAGCTCGTCGTCGTTCGCCTCTCCAAGGTGAGCGCCGGTCCCCCCTTTGCCTCCTCTGCGCGCTTAGCTTGTTCTGTCGCCGCCGTCGCGTGATCGCCGCCGGTAGGTTGTAGTGGTCCTGCCGCTCTCCTCCGTCCCCCTCATCGCAAGTAGAGTGCGGGAATGGATCCGCCGTTCGTCCCCGTGTGCGTAGGTGCTGCTAGCTTCGCCGGAGCCCTCGTGTGCTCGCCGGAGAGCTGGCCGACGTCTCTCTGTCGCCGTGTTGTAGCTATCGCCGCCGCTTCTATGCATTGAGCGTGAGCTCGCCGTCGATCCCCCTCCGCGCAAGCAGAGTGCAGGGATGGGACCCCTGGTCATCAGTGAGCGAGTGTGTGTGTTCAGCTTCGCCGTAGGTGCTCGCTGTCGCCGGAGAGTCGCCGCGGTTTCCCTCGGTTGCCATGGCTCGTTCCCCTGTTTCTCTCGTCAGTTTCGTCAGAGATTCAGTCGAGTGTTTGTATATGAGGCATGATGCGCCTAGACTAGTAAGAACTGTGCCCGTAGCCCAGTGGTGTGCTCTCGTGTGTGTGAGCAGGAGGTCTGGGGTTCGACCCCTCTCCTCCCCCCTTTTTGGCTTTCTTTTTTTATCTTATTTCTTTCCTGTTTTATTTGAGTGAGTGTATGTATGCATGTTTAGGTATTTTCAGGTTAGGTTTTGTTTCTTTTTCTTGCCATGTGTTGAGGTGTATGTGTGAGCTTGCATGTACAAGCTTATGTATGTGCATATACTTACGTATATACATACATGAGTGTGTGAGTGTGTGTATGTGTGTGTATGCCCATGTGCATACACACCCATACATGTGTGTGTGTGTTCACCTAGTGAACTTGTTTACATAGGTGGAGTGTGAGTGTTGAGTGGTGTGTGTTATGCATATATACCTAGTGTATATATGCATACATACACATGTATGCGTGACTTGTGTGTGTGTATGTCACTAGAGTCATGTGTGTTTTTCTTTTGTTCTTCTCATGAGTGTGGTGTGCATAAGCTAGGTGCTTATGTGGGTTTGTGAGTGGTGTGAGTAGGTATGCCTACTTGTACTATGGTTGTGTGTGTATGTGCACTATGTGCTTATGCCCACATCTAGAGGGTGTTGGGGTTGTATAGAGTGTGTGTGTGCTTATGGCACATGCTCTTGTGGTGAGAGCAAGGCAAGTGTGTGTGTGCATGCACTATGTGCAAGTGCCCCATGCTTGTGTGTGCATGTTTGTATGTGTAAGTAAGAATGCTTGTGTGTGGTTGTGTTCCTTGTTATGAGTGCATGAGTAGGTTACGTGTAAGTGATGTGTATGTGATCTTATTGCCCTCATCCATATGCATGAGTAGAATCCATGTGTAGGCTCTCCCTTTTGATCTCATGAGCTTGTTTCCCTCTCTAGGTAGTATCTCCCTTGTTTCTTGTTGCCATGCCATGCTACATGTCCCTAGAGTGTTATTTGTGCATTTTCAACTTGCATGCATAGGTTCCATGTCATTTCTTTAGCTTTTCATCAAGTAACTTAAGCGCCATAAGTCATACATGGGAGTGGTGGTCAAATTTCGACCCCCCCCCTTTCTCCCTCATGTTCCATGCAAGTATATAGGTGTGAGTAATGATTTTGGGGTGTTTTCAACCCCTCTACACACCTGTGAAATCAGATTTGTCTTTGGGGCAAATTCACAAAAGTGCATTTTTTTATGCTGTGATGCCCTTTTGTCTTTTTTATATGAATTAATCTATACATGCTTTCATGTTATTGTCAACTAGAGATTGTTAGTCAAAGTTGTTGTGAACATCCCAGTATTTTTTTTATTCATGTAGTGCCCATGTCAGTGGGGATCATCCTGTTAAGTTGCCTACTTTCTGTTTCTGCCAGCCTGCTGGGAAAATCGCCAAGTCTGGAGAATCTGCTGTTATCAAGTTGCTGTATAAACTGGATTGTAGTTAGAGCTGTGGTTGGAATTTGCTCATGCTCAGTGTTAGCTTTTTGAAGTATATGTTATCATCTTCCATCCTGTGAATGTTCATGCCATTTGGAGCTCTCTAATATATTTAACCAGTGCTATCAATCTTCTACTTTATAAACCCAGATTTCAGAAAACTGGAATTTTCAGTCCCTAAAAAACTGTTTCATCATGCCAACTTGAGTGTCACTTGCTTATTGCTGTGTACCTCTTTTGCTATGGGTGTAATGGAAGATATTGGAGTGGATGTTGAGTAGATCATGTCCTTGTCTTGTTTGTTGCTGTAGGATTCCTGTAGCTCTAGTTGTGAGCTGTTCTAGTTGCTATGTTGCTGTTTGTGACAGATTTGAGTGAAATGTTGTTTTGAGTGTTGTGGGAGCTATACTCCATGGAATGATTTGATTCTTGAGCCTAACTTGGTTGATTTTTCATCACCTGTCTAGTGGCTACCTTGGAATGCCAAGATTTAGCACAAATCTTTGATGACCTTGGGTTTTGCCTCTGTTCCTTCTCGTGAGCGTATCTCGACAACCGTTACTCCGTTTCTTATGATCTTTATATGCATTTCCATCGACTTTGCATGATGCATTCATTTCTTCCATGTTCATGCATGTTAAAATAACTTAACAAGATATTCTGTCCAGGTTCACTAAATTGCTAACTTTGCACGTGAAACATGACTAGTTTGGGTTGCCATGCATAACTCTTCATAAATGGATCATGCATCATTTGATTGTGCATTGCACCTTGTTTGGTTGTTCATTGTTGCTGTTTCTCTTGGGTAGACGCGAGCATTGAATCTGAGTACGAGGATCCAGGAGAGTACCACTACGAGGACCCAGCTACTTGTTACACTAAGGAACCAACAGGCAAGATGATCATGCCCGGATTCTGTTACTATACTTGCTTGCTAGATTTCCGCTCTTATCGTTACAATTGCGTTACCTACCACTTGACATCAGCCTCCTAATGTCCATGAAAGCCTTAACCTCCACTACCTAGCAAACCTTGTTTGGCTAAGTTACCGCTGCTCAGCCCCTCTTATAGCGTTCTTAGTTGCAGGTTGTGACATGTGATAACATGGAGTTGGATACCATCTTTAAATTCTGTTATTTAAATTAATGCACCTATACATCTTGGTATTGGTGGAAGGCTTGGCCTTTTGCTAAGTGTTTTGTTCCGCTGTTACCGCCATAGTTCTTGATTACCGGTGTTATGTTTTCCATACTTTGCGCTCCTAACATGCTCGGGGTTGTTATGGGGACCCCCTTGATGATTCGGTTGAGATTAAGACTTGTCTCGCAAGACCCATCATTGTTTTTCATTTGCTAATAACTTAATAAAACTTGCATAGGGGCTTGCAACCCCGTGGATAATTTAATCAACCCCCGGGCCAGTGCTCCTCATGAGTGTTGGTCCAAACTAGAGCACTGTGCGGGGCCAACCCAAGGCAACTTGGGAGATTTCTATCAGGCCTCCGTACGCGTCGCTTATCCATCGTGTCCTGAGACTGAGATACGCGGCTCTTATCGGGATCGTCGACACGCCGGGTGGTCTTGCTGGATGGGTTTTACCTTTATCGAATGTCTTGCGTGTGGACTCTGACTTTCTTCGGGTTTTCTCGAGGTGTTGGAATTCCTTTCGAATTACCGACGATGATCGCGAGATCCGTGATCGAGGATATTCCTGCGGAGTGTGGTTAATTTGGTAATGGATTAGTTGGAGCACCCTTGTAGGGTTAAATCTTTTTGGAAAGTCGTGCCCGCGGTTATGTGGCAACTTGGATTATTGTTTAACACCCGGTTATGGTCAAATTGAAGTAAACTCTAATAAAATGAACCAACGTGTGAGTAACCGTGATCGTCTCTGCCCGTGAACATGAACCGGGAGAGAACACGGTGGGGTTATGATTGTCGTAAGTAAGTGCTCAGGACCTCTTCCAGAATTGTAGTAAACGATCGTTCATCGTAGGCCACTCATATTTACTTAATTATGCGTAAGATAGCCACCATATATGCTTAGTGCTGCTGCAAACTAAACACTTACCCCTTCCACTCCTATTAGCTTGCATAGTCTCAGAACCCGGTGGCTTGATTTGCTGAGTCCTTTGTGGCTCACTGTTTTACTACAACACTCCAGGTACATGTGCAGATATGGTTGACCAGGATGATCTCACTCAGCTACAGTGGGAGTTCAATGAGGAACGTGGTCGCATGTATGTGACGTATCCGGACAAGTAGAGGACCTGGTCGTGATCTTTGGGATAGCTTGATAGTTTCATTTGCAATTGTTTCTCTTGTCGTTTATCTTCGTCCGTAGTTGGACCCTGTCTTAAACTTGATGTTATGATTTGAGTGGATTGTAATTTAGCATGTGGCGAGTGTAAGCCAATCTTGTATACTCTTCCCTTTCAGTATTATGTGTTGCAATGTTACTATTCTTGCTAACGGCAAGATGCGCCTCTATCCGTGGCGGGGCCCGCGTGTCCCAAAATGGATAGGCGCGCATCTTGGGCGTGACACCTCTCCTCCCTGAGAAGCAGGAATATAGCAAAACTCCGTGTTCTGAAGCAGTCCATGGTGAAACCTCATGATAGTCAGCATAGTGAAAGCGGCCTCCTGAACTGCCATATCAATGGTCACACCTAGTCCATAGGTCCAGTGAAGCGGCTCTGCAGCTCCAGGATAAGGCGGATAGATCCTAACAGTACACAGATACTGACTCTGGTTGAAGTCCCGATACTGCGTACTCCGGGTACCAGCAATATCCAGCTTCCATCATGACTCTAACCAACATGGCCGTGTGACCTGGTACATCAATGCACCTGGTTAGACGGACCACCTGACGGGAGGGACGAGGGGGCATCTGAAAAAGAGAATGATGCAAAGACATTAGAGATTCTAGAGGAAATCGGACAGCATAACGGCTGTAATTGCTTAAAAAAGATTTTGAGGCAATTGCAAAAGATCGGAAATGCATAATCACTCGACTATCAGGACTCAATCCTCTTCTCCGTCTGATTGTCACACCAACAATACTCAAATACTGATCTACACTTGCAGTCAAACTAGCTAGTGGTCCATGGCTAGTAACTCGTCATCCTAAGCATTAGAGAAGAAGCCTAGTTCTTAGCCCCGTAGATTAGATGAGAATGACCCAGCATAGAATACGATGGGGTAAGGAGTAAAAAGAGTCTTACGTTCCCTTCCACAAACAATTCCCTTACTTTTCTATAGTGTTTCTAGACTCAACTTCGACCGGTTTGGCTTGGTAGTCCTACAGTCAGTCAGGCTCTGATACCAACGCTGTCGGGACCCTGATCCTAAGTCATATGATTCCACACTGTAACAAGTCACATCGCTTTGTGTCCTCATGCACGGTAAACTCCACGGTTGCCACCTTACCTTGGCCGGGACCGTTTACGTCTTTTGGCACACGGATGGAATCATGTCGTTGGCAATCACACAACAAAGAAACCGGGCCGACATGACTAGTCATAGAACCCAAGTGGTACATCCGTACGGAAACAGGCATACATAACCCAGCAATGCAGGTGTCGATCTCAAGCGAGTGATGTCGAGTCGTAGCAAGCTACAAGGACTCTGTTACACCGTGAGACATTTCCCCGAAGGGACAGACACAGCAGCAAAGAAGGATACATGTCGTGTTGGAAATATGCCCTAGAGGCAATAATAAATTAGTTATTATCATATTTCCTTGTTCATGATAATCGTTTATTATCCATGCTATAATTGTATTGATCGGAGACTTAGATGCATGTGTGGATACATAGACAAAACCATGTCCCTAGTATGCCTCTAATAGACTAGCTCGTTGATCAAAAGATGGTTAAGGTTTCCTAGCCATGGACATGAGATGTCATTTGATAACGGGGTCACATCATTAGGAGAATGATGTGATGGACAAGACCCAAACTGCAAACGTAGCATATGATCGTGTCAGTTTATTGCTACTATTTTCCGCATGTCAAGTATGTGTTCCTATGACCATGAGATCATGCAACTCACAGATATCAGAGGAGTTCCTTGTGTGTATCAAACGTCACAACGTAACTGGGTGACTATAAAGGTGCTCTACAGGTATCTCCGATGGTGTCTGTTGAGTTGGCATGGATCGAGACTGGGATTTGTTACTCCGTGTGACGGAGAGGTATCTCGGGGCCCACTCGGTAATGCAACATCACAATAAGCCTTGCAAGAAATGTGACTAATTGTTAGTTGTGAGATCTTGTATTACGAAACGAGTAAAGAGACTTGCGGGTAACAAGGTTGAACTAGGTATGGAGATACCGACAATCGAATCTCGGGCAAGTAACATACCGAAGAACAAAGGGAACATTATACGGGATTAACTGAATCCTTGACATAGAGGTTCGACCGATAAAGATCTTCGTAGAATATGTAGGAACCAATGTGGGCGTCTAGGTCCTGCCATTGGTTATTGACCGTAGCGGTGTCTCGGTCATGTCTACATAGTTCTCGAACCCGCAGGGTCTACACACTTAAGGTTCGGTGACGTTTTGGTAGTGTAGTTATGTATGGTGGTGACTGGAGTTTGTTCGGAGTCCCGTATGAGATCCCGGACGTCATGAGGAGCTCCGGAATTGTCCGGAGGTAAAGATTCATATATAGGAAGTCCCAGTTTGGTTTCCGGAAAAGTTTCGGGCTCATCGGTAGTGTACCAGGAGTGCCGGTAGTGTACCGGGAGTGCCGGTAGTGTACTGGGAGGCCTCCGGGAGGGGTATTTCGACCCCAAGAGGTCCATGGTCTGTGGGAGAATAATAACCAGCCCTTAGTGGGCTGGGAAAACATCCACAAATTCCCATGGCGCAGGAGAGAAAGTCCTAAAGAAAAAAGTGGAAAATCAGCCAATAGGAGGCAATCCTACTCCAACTAGGATTGGAGGTGAAGTAGGATTGCTTCCCACCTCCTATTTCGGCCAACCCAAAGGCCTTGGCTGCCTCTCCTCTCCTCTCCTCCTATATATACTAGTGGATTGGGTGGTTTTTGGAGAGAATTTCCGGCCACGTGCTACCCGTTACACCGGTGCATAGTTTCTCCTCTAGATCGGTTTTCTGCAGCGCTTAGGCGAAGCCCTGCCGGAATTGCTCCACCACCATCACCGGAGCGCCGTCACGCTGCCGGTGAACTCTCTCTCCTCTCCACCTCCTCTCGCTAGATCGAGACGGTGGAGATCGTCATCAAGCTGCACGTGTGCTAAACGCGGAGGTGCCGTCCGTTCGGTGCTAGATCGGAAGGACCGTGATCGAGATCGCGAGACGGTTCGTGATGTGACAACGGAACGGTTCGTGATGTGATCACGGAACGGATCATGATGAGTTCACGGGACAGATCGTGATGAGTTCGCGGGACGGATCATGATGTGTTCGCGGGACGGTTCGTGATTGGATCGCGGGACGCTCGGCGATTTGGATCGCGAAGAAGTTCGACTACACCAACCGCGTTTCTTAACGCTTCCCGCTTAGCGATCTACAAGGGTACATAGATCCACTCTCCCTCTCGTAGATGCTCATCACCATGGATAGGTTTGCGTGTGCGTAGGAAAAATTTTGTTTCCCATGCGACGTTCCCCAACAGTGGCATCATGAGCTAGGTTGATGGTTCGATGAGATCTCGAGTAGAACACAAAAGGTTTGTGGGCGTTGATGCTTAGATTGCTTCCTCCCTTGGTCGGATTTTGGTTCAGCGGGATTGTGAGATGAAGCGGCCCGGACCAACATTACTCGTACGCTTATGAGAGACCAGTTCCCTCGACGCAACTTGTTGCTTAGATGGCTTGCGGGTGACAGTTTCTCTCACTTTAGTTGGATCGGATCCGACAAAGGCGGTCCTTGAGAAGGTTGAAAAGCAATCTATGTATCACCGTTGTGGTTTATGCATAAGTGAGAATCGTTCTTGCTAGATACCCGTAGCAGCCACGTAAAACATACAAAAACAATTAGAGGACGTCTAACTTGTTTTTGCAGGGTATGTTGTGATGTGATATGGCCAATTACATGATGAGATATAGGCGATGTATAAGATGATCATGTGATGTATAGAATTTCACGACTTGCATGTCGTTGAGTACGGCAACCGGTAGGAGCCATAGGGTTGTCTTTAATTATTGTATGACCTGCGTGTCAATCATTAAGCGCTATGTAATGCTTTACTTTATCGCTAAGCGGTAGCAATAGAAGTAGAAGCAGGGCTGGCACCACAACCCCAATGGCAACACATTGATGAAGATCAAGATGATGGAGATCATGGTGTTGTGCCGGTGACGATGGAGATCATGCCGGTGTTTCGAAGATGGAGATCTTAAACACAAGTTCATGGCCATATCATGTCACTTATGAATTGCATGAGATGTTAATCCTTTTATGCACCTTGTTTTGCTTAGTACGACGGTAGCATTATAAGGTGATCCCTCACTTGAATTTCAAGATGAACTGTGTTCTCCCCGAGTGTGCACCATTGCGAAAGTTCGTCGTGTTGAGACACCACGTGATGATCGGGTGTGATAGACTCTACATTCACATACAACGGGTGCAAGCCAGATTTGCACGCGCAGAACACTCGGGTTAAACTTGACGAGCCTAGCATGTACAGACATGGCCTCGGAACACGAGAGACCGAAAGGTCGAACATGAGTCATATAGTAGATATGATCAACATAATGATGTTCACCATTGCAGCCACCTCAACTCACGTGATGATCGGACTTGAGTTGGTGAATTTGGATCATGTATCACTCAAATGATCGGAGGGATGTCAATTTGAGTGGGAGTTCTTAAGTAATATGATTAATTGAACTCATTATCATGAACATAGTCAAAGTGTTTTTGCAAATTATGTTGTAGATTACTAGCTCGCGCTGTAGCTCCCTTAAATTTTTATATGTTCCTAGAGAAATAGAGTTGAAAGATGTTGGTAGCAATATTGCGGACTGGGTCCGTGATCTGAGGATTGTCCTCATTGCTGCACAGAAGGCTTATGTCCTTAATGCACCGCTCAGTGCGCCACCCCCTCTAGCATCGTCTATAGATGTTGTGAACATCTGACAGGCACGTTTCGATGACTACTTGATAGTTTAGTGCGTCATGCATTACGGCTTAGAATTGAGGCTCCGAAACGTTTTGAACGTCACGGAACATATGAGATGTTCTAGGAGCAGAGATTGTGATCTCAGGCTCGTGCCTGTGTTGCGAGATATGAGATCTCCAACAAGATTCTTTGCCTGTAAGATGAAGGAGAATAGCTCAATCGTTGAGCATGTATTCAGATTGTCTGGGTACTACAATCGCTTGAATCAAGTGGGAGTTGATCTTCCAGATAAGATAGTGATTGATATAGTTCTCCAAGTCACTGTCACTAAAGCTACTAGAACTTAGTGATGAACTATAATACACCAGGGATAGAAGTATTGATCCCTGAGCTGTTCGCGATGTTTGACACCGCGAAGGTAGAAATCAAGAAGGAGCGTCAAGTGTTGATGGTTAATCAAACCACTAGTTTCGAAAAGGGCAAGAGCAAGGAGGGAAACTTCATGGATAGCAAGTCAGTTGCTGCTCCAGTGAAGCAACCCAAAGTTGAACTCAAACCCGAGACTAAGTGCTTCTATTATGAGGTGAGAGGTCGCTGAAGCGGAACAACCCTAGATACTTGGTAGATAAGAAGGATGGCAACATCGACAGAAGTATATTTGATATACGAGTTATTGATGTGTACCTTGCTAGTACTCCTAGTAGCACCTGGGTATTGGATATCGGTTCGGTTGCTAAATGTTAGTAACTCGAAATAAAAGCTACGGAATAAACGGAGAACTAGCTAAGGGTGAGGTGACGATGTGTGTTGGAAATGTCTCCAAGGTTGATGTGATCAACATCGCACGCTCTCTCTACCTTCAGGATTAGTGACGAACCTAAATAAATGTTATTTGGTGTTTTGCGTTGAGAATGAACATGATTAGATCATGTTTGTTGCAATACGATTATTCATTTAAGTCAGAGAATAATAGTTATTCTGTTTACATGAATGATACCTTCAATGGTCATGCACCCAGTCAGAATGGTTTGTTGAAATCTTGATCGTAGTAATACACATGTTCATAACATTGATGTCAAAAGATACAAAGTTAAATAATGATAGTACCACATACTTGTGGCACTGCCGCAAAATGTCATATTGGTATAAAGCGCATGAAGAAACTCCATGGTGATGGATATTTGGACTCATTCGATTTCGAATCGGTTGAGACATGCGAACCATGCCTCTTGGGCAAGATGACTAAAGGACCCCGTTGGATGGAGTGGGCAAGTGATTCATTGGAAATGATACATGTTGATGTATGAAATCTAGTGAGTCTTGTAGCGTGTAGTGGATATCGTTATTTTCTTACCTTCACTGATGATTTGAGTAGATATAGTGTATATTTACTTAATGAAACACAAGTCTGAATCGTTTGAAAGGTTCAAGCAAATTTAGAGTAAAGTTTAAAGATCATCGTGACAACAAGATAAAAATGACTGCGATATGATCGTGGAGGTGAATATCTGAGTCACGACTTTGGCATACAACTTAAGACAATGTGAAAGTTGTTTCACAACTAAACGCCACCTGGAACACCATAGTGTGATGGTGTGTCCGAACATCATAGTTATGCTCTATTGGACATGGTGCGTGCTAGGATGTCTCTTGTCGTTTTACTACTATAATTTTGGGGTTATGCATTAGAGACAACTACATTCACTTTAAATAGGGCACCATCTAAATCCGTTGAGATGACACCATGTGAATTATGGTTTGATAGAAACCTAAGCTGTCATTTCTTAATACTTAGGGCTGCGACACCTGTGTGGAAAATGTTTTCACCTAATGAGGTCGAACCCAAGGCGGACAAATGCATCTTCATAGAATACCCTAAGATCAGTTGGGTGAACCTTCTATCTCAGATCCAAGTGCAAAGTGTTTGTTACTAAAACGGATCCTTTCTCGAGGAAAAGTTTCTCTCGAAAGAATTAAGTGGGAGGAAGATAGAACTTGATGAGGTTGTTTAAACTTTGTTCAACCAGAGAGTAGCGCAGCGCAGGATGTTGTTTTTGTGAAGCCTACGTTAGTTGAAGAGGAAGTTAATGATGATGATCATGAAGCTTCAGGATCAAGTTACTATCGAACTTCGTAGGTCGACAAGGATGTGTACTACTCCCAAGCGGTACGACAACCCTGTCTTGGAGGTCATGTTGTTGGACAAACAATGAACCTACGAGCTATGGAGAAGCGATGATGGGCCCAGATTCCGACAAATGGTTGGAGGCCATGAAATCTGAGATAGGATCCATGTATGAAAACCAAGTGTAGACTTTGGTAGACTTGCTCGTTGGACGGCAGGTCGTTGAGTACAAATGGATCTTTAAAATGAAGACAGACACTGATGGTGAATGTCACTATTTGTAAAGCTCGACTTATTGCAAAGATGTTTGTGACAAGTTCAAGGAGTTGACTACGATGAGACTTTCTCACTCGTAGTGGTGCTAAAGTCTGTTGGAATTATGTTAGTAGTTGCTGTGTTTTCAATTATGAAATCTGGCAGATGGATGTCAAAACATCGTTTCCTTAACGGTTTACTTGAGGAAAGGTTGTATGTGATACAACCAGAAGGTTTTGCCAGGCCTAAGGATGCTAAAAGGTGTGCAAGCTTCGGTGATCCTTCCATGGACTGAAGCAAGCATCTCGGAGTTGGAATATACGCTTTGATGAGGTGATCAAAGTTTAGATGTTTATACAAAGTTTACGAGAATCTTGTATTTGCAATAAAGTGAGTGGGAGCACTATAGAATTTCTGATAAGTATATGTGGATGACATATTGTTGATCAGAAATAATGTAGAGTTTCTGGAAAGCATAAAACGGTCATTTGGAAAGTGATTTTCAAAGGAAGACCTGGATGAAGCTACCTAATTGTTGAGCATCAAAATCTATGGAGATAGATCAAGATGCTCGATGAGACTTTCAATGAGTGCATACCTTGACAAGATTTTGAAAGAGTTCAAAATGGATCAGTCAGAGAAAGAGTTCTCGCCTGATTTGTAAGGTGTGAAAGTTGAGTGAGACTCAAAGCTCGACAACGGCAGAAGAAAGAGAAAGGACAACGTCGTCCCCTATGCCTTAGCCATAGGCTCTATATTATGCCATGCTGTGTACCGCACCTGTGTGTGCCTTGCCATGAGTCCGTCAGGGGGTACAAGAGTGAACCAGGAGTGGATCACTAGACAGCGGTCAAGATTATCCTCAGTAACTAAGAGACTGAGGAGATGTTTCTCGATTATGGAGGTGATAAAGAGTTCGTCGTAAGGAGTTACGTCGATACAAGCTTTAACACTAATCCAGATGACTCGTAGTAGCAATCTGGATACGTATAGTGGAGCAGCCATTTGGAATGGTACCGAGCGGAGTGTGGTAGCAGTGTTTACAGTTTGACATAGGTATTTGCAATGTGCACACGGATCTGAATGTTACAGACCCGTTGACTATAAGACCTCTCTCACATGCAAAGCATGATCGAGCCCCAGAAATCGTTGGGTGTTAGATTCATAACAATGCGAATCACAAGGCGATGTGAACTAGATTATTGACTCTAGTGCAAGTGGGAGACTGTTGGAAATATGCCCTAGAGGCAATAATAAATTAGTTACTATCATATTTCCTTGTTCATGATAATCGTTTATTATCCATGCTATAATTGTATTGATCGGAGACTTAGATGCATGTGTGGATACATAGACAAAACCATGTCCCTAGTATGCCTCTAATAGACTAGCTCGTTGATCAAAAGATGGTTAAGGTTTCCTAGCCATGGACATGAGATGTCATTTGATAATGGGGTCACATCATTAGGAGAATGATGTGATGGACAAGACCCAAACTGCAAATGTAGCATATGATCGTGTCAGTTTATTGCTACTGTTTCCGCATGTCAAGTATGTGTTCCTATGACCATGAGATCATGCAACTCACAGATATCGGAGGAGTGCCTTGTGTGTATCAAACGTCACAACGTAACTGGGTGACTATAAAGGTGCTCTACAGGTATCTCCGATGGTGTCTGTTGAGTTGGCATGGATCGAGACTGGGATTTGTTACTCCGTGTGACGGAGAGGTATCTCGGGGCCCACTCGGTAATGCAACATCACAATAAGCCTTGCAAGCAATGTGACTAATTGTTAGTTGCGAGATCTTGTATTACGGAATGAGTAAAGAGACTTTCCGGTAATGAGGTTGAACTAGGTATGGAGATACCGACGATCGAATCTCGGGCAAGTAACATACCGAAGAACAAAGGGAACGTTATACGGGATTAACTGAATCCTTGACATAGAGGTTCGACCGATAAAGATCTTCGTAGAATATGTAGGAACCAATGTGGACGTCCAGGTCCCACCATTGGTTATTGACCGTAGAGGTGTCTCGGTCATGTCTACATAGTTCTCGAACCCGCAGGGTCTGCACACTTAAGGTTCGGTGACGTTTCGGTAGTGTAGAGTTATGTATGGTGGTGACTGAAGTTTGTTCGGAGTCCCGGATGAGATCCCGGACGTCACGAGGATCTCCGGAATGGTCCGGAGGTAAATATTCATATATAGGAAGTCCCAGTTTGGTTTCCGAAAAAGTTTCGGGCTCATCGGTAGTGTACCGGGAGTGCCGGTAGTGTACTGGGAGTGCCGGTAGTGTACTGGGAGGCCTCCGGGAGGGGTATTTCGACCCCAAGAGGTCCATGGGCTGTGGTAGAATAATAAACAGCCCTTAGTGGTCTGGGAAAACATCCACAAAGGCCCATGGCGCAGGAGAGAAAGTCCTAAAGCAAAAAGTGGAAAATCAGCCAATAGGAGGCAATCCTACTCCAACTAGGATTGGAGGTGAAGTAGGATTGCTTCCCACCTCCTATTTCGGCCGACCCAAAGGCCTTGGCTGCCTCTCCTCTCCTCTCCTCCTATATATACTAGTGGATTGGGTGGTTTTTGGACAGAATTTCTGGCCACGTGCTACCCGTTACACCGGTGCATAGTTTCTCCTCTAGATCGGTTTTCTGTAGCGCTTAGGCGAAGCCCTGCCGGAATTGCTCCACCACCATCACCGGAGCGTCGTCACGCTGCCGGTGAACTCTCTCTCCTCTCCACCTCCTCTCGCTGGATCGAGACGGTGGAGATCGTCATCAAGCTGCACGTGTGCTGAACGCGGAGGTGTCGTCCGTTCGGCGCTAGATCGGAAGGACCGTGATCGAGATCGCGAGACGGTTCGTGATGTGATCACGGAACGGATCGTGATGAGTTCGCGGGACAGATCGTGATCAAGATCGTGAGACGGACCGTGATATGTTCGCGGGACGGATCATGATGTGTTCGCGGGACGGTTCGTGATTGGATCGCGGGACGCTCAGCGATTTGGATCGCGAAGAAGTTTGACTACACCAACCGTGTTTCTTAACGCTTCCCGCTTAGCGATCTACAAGGGTACGTAGATCCACTCTCCCTCTCGTCGATGCTTATCACCATGGATAGGTTTGCATGTGCGTAGGAAATTTTTTGTTTCCCATGCGACGTTCCCCAACATGTCGGTCAACCAATGTGTCTGGAGCAGTAGCAGGCTACCAGGGCTCGGTGGAAGCACAAAGGGGCAGTTTCCCGTAAAGAGTACTACTAAAGGCACACGACTAGGTGTCGGATCCTATACATACCATTGCACGTCACACGTACACACGACATGCCCGATATGCATAGATACAACTATGGCATCACAACATAACCATACATTGATACAACTTTTATTTAGAAGACTCAGAAGAGTCTAACATGTTATGTTCATACAAGCAGGGGTCACATGACCCAACACACAAGTCATACAAACATGTTCATACAAGCCAGCGGAAACTTAAACTATCCGAGTACGGACAGTGAAATGGAAAAGAAGGCACACGGCCTGACTATCTACAGCCCGCCACACGGGCAAGATCGTAGCTAGGACACCAGCTATTCGGCGTCATCGATGTCTAGATAGAACCCACCTTATGGGTCTTGGTTCTCTTCTGCAACATTTATTAAGCAAGGATGAGTACAAACGTACTCAGCAAGTCTTTAAAACACACCTAGTCTATTATGCTCATGTATCAATAAAGGGGGAGGTGGAGTTCATGGAGAATGCCAGCTTTGACGTGTGGCTATCCTACACTAGTCAAAGTTATACTTTTGTTGACATTTTATTATCGCACACGAGTCCACTAACTCCACATCAATACACCACCATGGATTACCTCCGTCAGCTACGGGAGTTCCATCCACGGTAATCACACTTGTCTTGATATTTTTATCAGTATCCAGTTGATTATCTATGAACAGCATAAGATCTCCAAGCAGTCCATAACCGAGGACGCGGCTATTCGAAAAGTTTCATAACCCTGCAGGGGTGTACTTCTTCACACACGCTCTCGCCACTTATCGCTGTGTGCCATAAAACCATGCACCTCGGCAACCTTCAAGCGGAAGCCCAGCGAGGGAGTCGGCCACGACCGTCAATCACTGAAGACCACTAGTCCAGGCTACCGCCTATTTGAGACTGAACCCGCACGGAAGTCCGGCCAAAGTTTCCACAACGGCCCCAAACGATGTGTGCAGGGTTCCCAAGTCCACCGTTCGGGTGACCCTTGGTACACCGTGCCACTGCCTACCGCGTCGTAACCCACCCCGAGGGTCAGCGTTACGCATGGCCTCCAGCATGCTATAAACACCAGAAACTACTTGCAATACCTGGACCAAGGACTAAGCGACTGATAAGTCGAGAGGGTCAATTAAGTATCCCAACGTGTGGTAGTATCTAGTCTTGGATCACAAACACGGAACCCAGTTCCTAAGAACGGTCCCGATGAGACAACCCGCTATGTACTCCTACATAGCCCCTCATCGCTACCTTTTACCAAATCGTGTTCATTTGATCATATCACATTAGGGTCACATGGTTTCACTCCGGTTCATCACCCAGATGAATCAGACCTGACACAACTCTAAGCATAGCAAGCATGGCAGGCAAGTAAGGTAAGCACATCACGGCACAAGCATCTACCAGGTATGCTAGGTTGCAAGGTTCAGCTATTTACAGTGACAAAATCAGGTCATGCAAAGAACTGGGTACTTCTACCGTATATGACTGACATGTGATCATCGTCCTAATGCAATGAATAAGAGCAGGAGCGAGAAAATGGGTGGTATCGGAATGATCAATGGGGTTGCTTGCCTTGCGGAGTTGCGGAGGAGTACTCTCCTTCGTCGGGATACGGAGTAGTATCGTCCGGATTCGGACCTACCGCAATGCAGATAAGAACAATCAATACAAGCAAATGCAACAATATGATGCATGATCATGGCATAGTGGTATGCATGAATGAGCAAATGTGATTAGTGATCATCTCAATTTGAAATGAATTTAAATATAGGTTCAAAGTTGTTCTCATTTAAATCCCATATATTAACCTATTGTTAAATGTCCATGATCACCTATTTAGGTTGCTCTAACATTCATGAGAATAGCACCATTGGATTCATTGGATTTTTTTGATAAATTTTCATATATAAATTATTTTCATCTGATTTATAGATTATTTTCTATGATTTTTCAAAGTTTTAAACATTTTCTGGAATTATTTTTAATAAGAAAATGGATTATGACTTCAGCATGATGTCATGATGACATCAGCTGGTTAGCTGACCCGGCTCAGGGTCAAACCTGACATGTGGGGTCCACATGTCAGTGACTGGTTAAATTAACTAACTAATTAAAACTAATTCTGTTTTAATTAACTAATTGGGCCCACCTGTCAGTGTCTTATTAGTTAACAGATTAAGTTAAATTAATTACAGGATTAACTTAAAACTAATTAGGTCCGGGGCCCACCTGTCATTGACTCACAGAGTCAAGCCAGGACCCACCCGGGGTCAAACTCGCCGGAGTTGGCCGGCGGCTCGACGCCGGTGACCACCAGAGACGGCGGTGTCCATCGGGTTTCTGCTATAGGCGGCCATTTTGCGCGCTGAGACCACCGGCGTGTAGCCCGTGCACGACCGCATCCATCCGAGGCCACAGGAGGTCACGGGGTCGCTGGAGCTCGCCAGAAACGAGCTCGTGGCGGCGGCCGGAGCTCGGGCTCAGACTAAAACGTGACACACGGCACGGGGCGACGCGGCGATGGGCTCTACGGACTCCTGGGAACTCCAGGAGTTCAAATAAGCACGCGCACGTGAGCTTGGAGGGCTCTACGCACGGTGGCGACCATCAACGGCGTCAGGAGGTTCTCGGGTCCGATGACACAGCTAGCTAGGGGATGCCAGGGAGAGGGGAAGCACCGGGGGAAGAAAGAGGGGCTCACGGCGGTTCCAGGGGGCTGATCAGCGGGCTCGGGGAGGCAGCGACGGCGACGAATCGACGTCCGGCGACGGCGACGAATCGACGTCCGGCGATGGCGACCTTCGGCAGGGGATCGGGAGAGAGAGCAGAGGTGAGAGGAAGGGGGAGAATGAGCTCAGGGAAGAGGGAGCTCGCGTCTTCTAGGCACGGGGGAGGCAGGGGAGCAGCCTGCTGCGTGGAAGCAGGAGGTGGAGGCCGCCGACGACTTGGGCGCCACCTCGACGCCTACTGGCGCGAGGTGGAAGATGACCTTCCCACACCTGGTGGGCTGGGCTGGGCCTTCCACTTCACAGGTAAGCTCCTCCCTTTTTCCTTTTATTTCTGTTTTCTGATTTCAACTAACATTTATTTATTTCTTTGCAGGTCCAATACCCTTTCAAATAATTCCAAAACTTTTATATATCCAAATTTGAATATATCAAACTTGTATAAAAAGTTTCAGATTATTTTGAAAACAGTGATAATGATAATGTTTTTATTTATCATTTTCAGAGGCTTAAATCACTGATTTAAATTATTTGCAAAGTTCAAATAATTAGAATGGTCCCTGTTATATCCATGCCCTCAATTATCAGACATAGGGAACATTTTTTATGGGAATTTTGGATTTGTTGAAATTTCATTTATCTTGAATTTCTTTAATTCATTGGGTGCTTGGGGTTTCCTTTCTTTCTCCCCATTTCATATTGATGCAATGATGATGATGATGATGCAAACACAATGACAACCTAAGACACTTGCTAAGGTTGTGACACATAGTGCCAAAGTGCCAGTTGCTATTTTTTTTGTTTTTTTACTTCGCAAAAAATAAGTACCCAACGGATCCCAAACACTGTGGGGATTTTTGTGGATTTTTTCTGGACCGGGCCAAACAACACCAGAAGAGGGGGCTAGGGTGGCCGCCCTCCACCAGGGCGCGCTAGAGGCCCCTGACACGGCCTGGTAGAGGGTGGGCACCCCGGGCACCCCCTCGATCATTTTTTCTTGCCATGGGAAGAGGTGCTTTGTGATGCATTCGATCTTGCAGTGTTCTTTCCTAGTGACAGAAGCGGCAGAAAGACACACATGTATCGATGCTGTTAAGGATAACAAGATGGGTTCTATTCCTACATGAATTGATCTTGTCTACATCATGTCACTGTTCTTATTACATTACTCCATTTCTCCATGAACTTAATACACTAGATGCATGTTGGATAGCGGTCGATGTGTGGGGTAATAGAAGTAGATTATACCTGGCCATGGGCTGGGCCAGGCCGGGCTTGGGCCGGGCCCTAAAAAGCCCACGGCAAAAAACTGAGGCCCAGGACCGGCCTAGGCCCTGCCATCAGGCCTACTTTGAAGCCCAAGCCCTCAAAAGCCCGTCGGGCCTGGGGCCATGGGCCGGGCCTCTTTCTTAAAATCCCAATTAGCCAAGCCCAAGCCCGGCCCGGCCCGGCCCTGCTGGTGGTATCAAAACTCAAGCCCAAGCCCAGCCCACGAGCAAGCCCATCGGGCCTAGGCCCGTGATTTTAGGGCCGGGCCGGGCCTGAGATGGCCACATATAAAGTAGATACAGAATCGTTTTGGTCTACTTGTCTTGGACGTGATGCCTATGTAATGATCATTACCTGGATATTGTCATGATTATTTGATCTTATATCAATTGCCCAATAGTAATTTGTTCACCCACCGTGTGCTATACTCATGAGAGAAGCCACTAGTGAAACCTATGGCCCCTGGGTCTACTTTTCCAACATATTGCTTTCCGATCTACTATTTGCAACTTTTGTTTTCAGATCTATAAATCCAAAAAACCCAAAAATACCTTGATGGACTTTTTGTTTATTTATTTTACTTTGTGTTCTTGCGAGATCTATTTTCCAAAACTATCATTACCTAATCTATCTTATTACCGTAGAGAACATGACAAACTCTCTTTCGTGTCGGGTTGCAAGTATTTGTTGTTTGTGTGTTGGTATTGTCTACGTGGGTGCGTGATCTTCCTCTACAGTCTGATACCTTGGTTTCATAACAGGGGGAAATACTTACCGTCGCTGTGCTACATCATCCCTTCCTCTTTGGGGAAATACCGACGCAGTCTCAAGCCACGTCACCATCGTCCGCAGAGCCCGCTCCCGGTCGATAGGACTCGCCAGATAACTGCGACGGCTGCCCGTGCCCCCTACTCGTCTAGCTCCGCCTCGACCACGGAACGGAGACGATTCAGCTCCTCGGAAAGCCATAGTTCATTAAAATCGATGGGGTGTTCGAACGGGTTTAACCCGACGGCCAACATAGTCACGCTGGTACGATGATAGGCATCGTGCATCCACAACACATGCGTCGCAACATGGTCCATCAAGCAGTTGACGCGATCCTGGACCTTGCCAGAATCGACCCACTCACACTCCAGTCGCTCGCCATCACGATAACCTAACTGTTCGTATCTTCCGCTTTCCACAACAATGCCACCAACACCTCAAGCGTATTTGTGGTGGACTCCTACTGCTTTAGAAGCTCCGTGAGTTCCTGCTCATAACAGAGGAGCATGCCACTCTTGTCCTCCCTGAGCTCATTGTCATGCCGAAGATGCGATCCTATCCTTATTTCGGCACGAGGGCCCTGACGGGGATAGAAGCTCATCTCGTCGTGTTGCAAGAATGGATATCATTACAAGTACATGTATAGAAAAGATGAGTATATAGAATTGGCTTACACTCACCACAAGCTACAACAAGATCACATCAATACAACAACATACTCAAACATCATACAGAAGAGCAGGATCCGACTACAGATGAAACCAAACGATAAAATGACATCCATCCTTGCTATCCCAGGCTGCCGCCTGGAACCCATCCTAGATTGAAGAAGAAGAAGAACTCCAAATCAAATCAAGCATCGCTCTCACACCAAAGAATCGCATTACCTATACCTATTGGAAATATGCCCTAGTGGCAATAATAAATTAGTTATTATAATATTTCCTCGTTCATGATAATAGTTTATTATCCATGCTATAATTGTATTGATCGGAAACATAGATACATGTGTGGATACATAGACAACACAGTGTCCCTAGTATGCCTCTAGTGAACTAGCCTGTTGATCAAAGATGGTTAAGGTTTCCTAGCCATGCACATGAGATGTCATTTGATAACAGGATCACATCATTAGGAGAATGATGTGATGGGCAAGACCCAAACTACAAACGTAGCATATGATCGTGTCAGTTTATTTCTATTGTTTTCCGCATGTCAAGTATATGTTTCTATGACCCTGAGATCATGCAACTCACTCACACCGGAGGAATGCTTTGTGTGTATCAAATGTCGCAATGTAACTGGGTGACTATAAAGGTACTCTACGGGTATCTCCGAGGCTGTCTGTTGAGTTGGCATGGATCAAGACTGGGATTTGTTACTCCGTGTGACGGAGAGGTATCTCAGGGCCCACTCAGTAATGCAACATCACAACAAGCCTTGCAAGCAATGTGACTAATAGTTAGTCACGGGATCTTGTATTACGGAACGAGTAAAGAGACTTTCCGGTAACGAGGTTGAACTAGGTATGGAGATACTGACGATCGAATCTCGGGCAAGTAACATACCGAAGAACAAAGGGAACGTTATACGGGATTAACTAAATCCTTGACATAGAGGTTCGACCGATAAAGATCTTCATAGAATATGTAGGAACCAATGCGGACATCCAGATCCCGCCATTGGTTATTGACCGAAGAGGTGTCTCGGTCATGTCTGCATAGTTCTCGAACCCGCAGGGTCTGCACACTTAAGGTTTGGTGACGTTTCAGTAGTATAGAGTTATGAATGGTGGTGACCGAAGTTTGTTTAGCGTCCCGGATGAGATCCCGGACGTCACGAGGAGCTCCGGAATAGTCCGGAGATAAAGAATGATATATAGGAAGTCCTATTTTGGTCGCCGAAAAAGTTTCGGGCTAATCGATAGTGTACCGGGAGTGCCGGGAGTGTACCGGGGGACCATCCAGAGGGGTATTTTGACCCAAGAGGCTACATGGGCTGTAGGAGGGTGAATACCAGCCCTTAGTGGGCTGGTGGAAGTCCCACACAAAGCCCATGTGGCTGGGAAGAAAATCCCAAAAGGAAAAAGGTAGAAAAAGGCAAAAAGGGTTATATATGGAAGGAGTCCTAATCCCACTTGGAGTGGGAAGAGGAGGACTCCTCCCTAGCCGGCCGAATCAGGTGAGGGCTGGCCCTTGCACCAGCCCCTCCTCCTCCTCCTCTCCTCCTATATATACTAGAGGGTTTGAGGGTTTATGGACAAGTGATTCTTCCAACCCAAACATCCAGTGCATAGTTTCTCCTCTAGTTTGGTTTTCTGTAGTGCTTAGGCAAAGCCCTGCAGGAATAGCAACACCACCATCGCCGGAGCGCCGTCATGCTGCCAGAGAACTCGTCTACCTCTCCACCCCTCTTGCTGGATCAATAAGGCGGAGATCGTCATCAAGCTGCACGTGTGCTGAACGCGGAGGTGCCGTCCGTTCGGCACTTGATCGGGACGGATCGTGATTGGATCGCAGGACGCTCGGCGATTTGAATCACGAAGACGTTCAACTACACCAAACGTGTTTCTTAACGCTTCCACTTAGCAATCTACAAGGGTATGTATATCCACTCTCCCTCTCGTAGATGCTCGTCACCAATGATAGATCTTGCGTGTGCGTAGGAATTTTTTTGTCTCCCATGCAACGTTCCCCAACAGTGGCATCATGAGCTAGGTCTATGTGTAGATGAGATCTCGAGTAGAACACAAAGAGTTTGTGGGCATTGATGCTTAGATTGCTTCCTCCCTTGGTCGTGTTTTGGTTCAGTGGTATTGTGGGATGAAGCGGCCCGGACCAACCTTACTCGTACGCTTACAAGAGACCGGTTCCCTCAACTACACTTGTTGCAAAAGATGGCTAGCGGGTGTCAGTTTCTCCTACTTTAGTTGGATCGGATTCGACAAAGGCGGTCCTTGAGAAGGTTGAAAAGAAATTTATGTATCACCGTTGTGGTTTTGCGTAGGTGAGAATGGTTCTTGCTAGATACCCGTAGTAGCCACGTAAAACATGCAACAACAATTAGAGGACGTCTAACTTGTTTTTGCAGGGTATGTTGTGATGTGATATGGCCAATTACATGATGAGATATATGTGATGTATGAGATGACCATGTGATGTATAGAATTTCACGACTTGCATGTCGATGAGTACGGCAACCGGCAGGAGCCATAGGGTTGTCTTTAATTATTGTATGACCTGCGTGTCAATCATTAAGCGCTATGTAATGCTTTACTTTATCGCTAAATGGTAGCAATAGTAGTAGAAGCATGGTGGGTGCGACAACCTCGATGGCAACATGTTGATGGAGATCATGGTGTCGTGACGGTGACGATGGAGATCATGCCGGTGCTTTCAAGATGGAGATCAAAAGCACAAGTTCATGGCCATATCATGTCACTTATGAATTGCATGTGATGTTAATCCTTTTATGCACCTTGTTTTCCTTAGGATGACGGTAGTATCATAAGGTGATCCCTCACTTAAATTTCAAGATGAATTGTGTTCTCCCCGAGTGTCCACCATTGCGAAAGTTCGTCGTGTCGAGACACCACGTGATGATCGGGTGTGATAGACTCTACATTCACATACAACGGGTGCAAGCTAGTGTTGCACATGCAGAACACTCTGGTTAAACTTGATGAGCCTATCATGTACAGACATGGCCTCGGAACACAAGAGACCGAAAGGTCGAACATGAGTCATATAGTAGATATGATCAACATAATGATGTTAACCATTGAAACCACCTCAACTCAAGTGATGATCGGACTTGAGTTGGTGAATTTGGATCATGTATCACTCGAATGACCGGAGGGATGTCAATTTGAGTGGGAGTTCTTAGGTAATATGATTAATTGAACTCATTATCATGAACATAGTCAATAGTGTCTTTGCAAATTATGTCGTAGATTACTATCTCACGCTGTAGCTCCCTTGCATATTTTTTGTTCCTAGAGAAATAGAGTTGAAAGATGATGGTATCAATATTGCGGACCGGGTCCGTGATCTGAGGATTGTCCTCATTGCAGCACAGAAAGGCTTATGTCCTTAATGCACCGCTCGGTGCGCCACCCCCTCTAGCGTCATATGTAGATGCTGTGAACATCTGACAGGCACGTTCCGATGACTACTTGATAATTTTAGTGCGTCATGCATTACGGCTTAGAATTGAGGCTCCGAAACGTTTTGAACGTCACGGAACATATGAGATGTTCTAAGAGCTGAAATTGGGTTCTCGGGCTGTGTTGTGAGATATGAGATCTCCAACAAGATTCTTTGCCTGCGGGATCAAGGAGAAATAGCTCAATAGTTGAGCATGTGCTCAGATTGTCTGGGTGCTACAATCGCTTGAATCGAGTGGGAGTTGATCTTCCAGATAAGATAGTGATTGATATAGTTCTCCAAGTCACTGTCACTAAGCTACTAGAACTTGGTGATGAACTATAAATTGCCAGGGATAGAAATAATGATTCCTGAGCTGTTCGCGATGTTTGACGCCACGAAGGTAGAAATCAAGAAGGATCATCAAGTGTTGATGGTTAGTAAAACCACTAGTTTCGAGAAGGGCAAGGGCGAAGGAGGGAAACTTCATGGATGGCAAGTCAGTTGCTGCTCCAGTGAAGCAACCCAGCGTTGAACCCAAACCCAAGACTAAGTGCTTCAATTATGAGGAGAGCAGTCGCTGAAGCGGAACAACCCTAGATACTTGGTAGATAAGAAGGCTGGCAACGTCGACAGAAGTATATTTGATATGCGTGTTATCGATGTGTACCTTGCTAGTACTCCTAAGTAGCACCTGGGTATTAGATACCGGTTCGGTTGCTAAATGTTAGTAACTCGAAATAAAAGCTATGGAATAAACGGAGAACTAGCTAAGTGTGAGGTGACGATGTGTGTTGGAAATGTTTCCAAAGTTGATGTGATCAACATCGCATGCTCTCTCTACCTTTGGGATTAGTGACGAACCTAAATGTTATTTGGTGTTTTTGCGTTGAGCATGAACGTGATTTGATCGTGTTTATTGCAACACAGTTATTCATTTGAGTTAGAGAATAATGGTTATTCTATTTAAATGAATAATACCTTCAACGGTCATGCACCCAGTGAGAATGGTTTGTTGAATCTTGAGTGTAGTAATACACATGTTCGTAACATAGATGCCAAAAGATACAAAGTTAATAATGATAGTACCACATACTTGTGGCACTGCCGCTAAATGTCATATTGGTATAAATCGCATGAAGAAACTCCATGTTGATGGATCTTTGGACCCATTCGATTTTGAATCGGTTGAGACATGCGAACCATGCCTCTTAGGCAAGATGACTAAAACCCCGTTTTCCGGATTGATGGAGCGGGCAAGTGATTTATTGCAAATGATACATGTCGATGTATGCAAATCCAATGAGACTTGTAGCGTGCGGTGGATATCAATATTTTCTTATCTTCATTGAATGATTTGAGTAGATATTTACTTAATGAAACACAAGTCTGAATCGTTTGAAAAAGTTCAAGCAAATTCAGAGTGAAGTTTAAGATCATCGCGACAAGAAGATAAAAATGTCTGCGATATGATCGTGGAGGTGAATATCTGAGTTACGAGTTTGACATACAACTTTAGACAATGTGAAAGTTGTTTCACAACTCACACCACCTGGAACACCATAGTGCGATGGTGTGTCTGAACGTCCTAGTCGTGCCTTATTTGATATAGCACATACTATGATGTCTCTTATCGTTTTGCCACTATCATTTTGGGGTTATGCATTAGAGACAACCACATTCACTTTAAATAGGGCAGCATCTAAATCCGTTTAGATGACACCGTGTAAATTATGGTTTGCTAGAAACCTAAAACTGTCATTTCTTAGTGTTTGGGGCTGCGACGCTTGTGTGGAAAATGTTTTCACCAAATGAGCTCGAACCCAAAGCGGACAAATGCATATTCATAGAATACCCCAAGAACAGTTGAGTATACCTTCTATCTCAGATCCGAGTGCAAAGTGTTTGTTGCTAAAATGGGTCCTTTCCCAAGAAAAGGTTTCTCTCGAAAGAATTGAGTGGGAGGAAGATAGAACTTGATGAGGTTATTGAACCTTTGTTTCAATGAGAGAGTAGCGCAGCGCAGGAAGTTGTTTCTGTGAAGCCTACATTAGTTGAAGAGGAAGTTAATGATTATGATCATGAAGCTTCGGATAAAGTTACTATCGAACCTCGTAGGTCGACAAGGACGTGTACTGCTCCTGAGTGGTACCACAACCCTGTCTTAGAGGTCATGTTGTTTGACAACGATGAACCTACGAGCTATGGAGAAGCGATGATGGGCCCGGATTCCGAAAAATTGTTAGAGGCCATGAAATCCGAGAAAGGATCCATGTATGAAAACCAAGTATAGACTTTGGTAGACTTGCTCGTTGGATGACAGGTCGTCGAGTACAAATGGATTTTTCAAATGAAGACAAACGCTGATGGTGAATGTCACCATGTATAAAGCTCGACTTGTCGCAAAGAAATTTCCGCCAAGTTCAAGGAGTTGACTGTGATGAGACTTTCTCACTCGTATCGATGCTAAAGTCTGTTGGAATTATGTTAGCAGTTGCTGCATTTTTCAATTACGAAATCTGGCAGATGGATGACAAAACATTGTTTCCTTAACAGTTTACTTGAGGAAAGGTTGTATGTGATACAACCAGAAGGTTTTTTCAGTCCTAAGGATGCTAAAAGGTGTGCAAGCTCCAGCAATCCTTCTATGGTCTGGAGCAAGCATCTCGGAGTTGGAATATACGCTTTGATGAGGTGATCAAAGTTTTGTAGTTTATACAAAGTTTACGAGAAACTTGTATTTACAATAAAGTGAGTGGGAGCACTATAGAATTTCTGATTAGTATATGTGGATGACATATTGATGATCGGGAATAATGTAGAATTTCTGGAAAGCATAAATGGTTGTTTGAGAAGTGATTTTCAAAGTAAGACTTGGATAAAAACTACCTAATTGTTGAGCATCAAGATCTATAGAGATAGATCAAGATGCTTGATGAGACTTTCAATGAGTACATACCTTGACAAAATTTTGAAAGAGTTCAAAATGGATCAGTCAGAGAAAGAGTTCTCGCCTGATTTGTAAGGTGTGAAGTTGAGTGAGACTTAATGCTCGACAATGGCAGAAGAAAGAGAAAGGACGAAAGTCGTCCCCTATGCCTTAGCCATAGGCTCTGTATAGTATGCCATGTTGTGCACCGCACCTGTGTGTGGCTTGCCATGAGTCCTTCAAGGGGTACAAGAGTGATCCAGGAGTGGATCACTGGACAGCGGTCAAGATTATCCTGAGTAGCTAAAATACTAAGGAGATGTTTCTCGATTATGGAGGTGGTAAAAGAGTTCGTCGTAAAGAGTTACATCGATGCAAGCTTTAAACACTTAGTAGTAAAGAGTTACGTCGATGCAAGCTTTAAACACTGATCTGGATGACTCGTAGTAGCAATCTGGATACGTATAGAGCCCTTTGGAATAGTACCAAGTGGAGTGTGGTAGCAGTGTTTACAGTTTGACATAGAGATTTGCAAAGTACACACGGATTTGAATGTCACAGACCCGTTGACTATAGAGACCTCTCTCACATGCAAAGCATGATCGATCCAAGAACTCATTGGGTGTTAGATTCATAACAATGTGAATCACATAATGATGTGAACTAGATTATTGACTCTAGTGCAAGTGGGAGACTGTTGGAAATATGCCCTAGAGGCAATAATAAATTAGTTATTATCATATTTCCTCGTTCATGATAATCGTTTTTTATCCATGCTATAATTGTATTGATCGAAAACATAGATACATGTGTGGATACATAGACAACACAGTGTCCCTAGTATGCCTCTAGTGAACTAGCCTGTTGATCAAAGATGGTTAAGGTTTCCTAGCCATGGACATGAGATGTCATTTGATAACGGGATCACATCATTAGGAGAATGATGTGATGGACAAGACCCAAACTACAAACGTAGCATATGATCGTGTCAGTTTATTGCTATTGTTTTCCGCATGTCAAGTATATGTTTCTATGACCATGAGATCATGCAACTCACTCACACCGGAGGAATTCTTTGTGTGTATCAAATGTCGCAACGTAACTGGGTGACTATAAAGGTACTCTACAGGTATCTCCCAGGGTGTCTGTTGAGTTGGCATGGATCAAGACTGGGATTTGTTACTCCGTGTGATGGAGAGGTATCTCAGGGCCCACTCGGTAATGCAACATCACAACAAGCCTTGCAAGCAATGTGACTAATTGTTAGTCACGGGATCTTGTATTACGGAATGAGTAAAGAGACTTTCCGGTAACGAGGTTGAACTAGGTATGGAGATACCGACGATCGAATCTCGGGCAAGTAACATACCGCGGAACAAAGGGAAGGTTATACGGGATTAACTGAATCCTTGATATAGAGGTTCGACCGATAAAGATCTTCGTAGAATATGTAGGAACCAATATGGACATCCAGGTCCCGCCATTGGTTATTGACCAAAGAGGTGTCTCGGTCATGTCTACATAGTTCTCGAACCCGCAGGGTCTGCACACTTAAGGTTTGGTGACGTTTCGGTAGTATAGAGTTATGAATGGTGGTGATGAAGTTTGTTCGGAGTCCCGGATGAGATCTCGGACATCACAAGGAGCTCCGGAATAGTCTGGAGGTAAAGATTGATATATAGTAAGTCCTATTTTGGTCATCGGAAAAGTTTGGGCTAATCGGTAGTGTACCGGGAGTGTCGGTAGTGTACCGGGGGACCATCGAGAGGGGTATTTCGACCCAAGAGGCTACATGGGCTGTAGGAGGGTGAATACCATCCCTTAGTGGGCTGGTGGAAGTCCCACACAAAGCCCATGTGGCTGGGAAGAAAATCCCAAAAGGAAAAAGGTGGAAAAAGGCAAAAAGGGCTATATATGGAAGGAGTCCTAATCCCACTTGGAGTGGGAAGAGGAGGACTCCTCCCTAGCCGGCTGAATCAGGTGAGGGCTGGCCCTTGCGCCATCCCCTCCTCCTCCTCCTCTCCTCCTATATATACTAGAGGGTTTGAGGGTTTTTGGACAAGTGATTCTTCCACGAGCAACCCTAACCTCCAATGCATAGTTTCTCCTCTAGATCAGTTTTCTGTAGTGCTTAGGCGAAGCCCTGCAGGAATAGCAACACCACCATCGCCGGAGCGCCGTCATGCTGTCGGAGAACTCATCTACCTCTCCACCCCTCTTGCTGGATCAAGAAGGCAGAGATCGTCATCAAGCTGCACGTGTGCTGAACGCGGAGGTGTCGTCCGTTCGGTACTTGATCGGGACGGATCGTGATTGGATCGCGGGACGCTTGGCAATTTGAATCGCGAAGACGTTCGACTACACCAACCGCGTTTCTTAATGCTTCCGCTTAGCGATCTACAAGGGTACGTAGATCCACTCTCCCTCTCGTAGATGCTCGTAACCATGGATAGATCTTGCGTGTGCGTAGGAAAAATTTTGTTTCCCATGCAACGTTTCCCAACAATACCTGCAACTGTTGTTGTAGTAATCTGTGAGCCACAGGGACTCAGCAATCTCATTTCCAAGGGTATCAAGACTATTAAAGCTTAATAGGTGAGGTATGGTTAAGGGTGAGGCTGCAGCAAGCGACTAAGCATTTATTTGAGTGGCTAACTTACGATACAGAGTAAAGTATGGTGGTCTATGCATAACGGACATGAACTAGTAATGATCACTAACTGATCCTGAACACCTACTTACGTCAATCATAACCCCACCATGTTCTCTCTCGGATAAGAACTCACGAGAAGAGACAGCCATGGTTACGGACACAATTGGTGTATTTTATTTTATTTTAGTTCAAGTTTGCTATGACCGGGTATTAAACAAAGTATCCAAGTTTGCCACATAAACGCGGGCATGGCTTTCCGAAAGTTTTAACCCTGTAGGGGTGCTCCAACGCATCCATCACAAATTAACCACACGCCACAGGAATAACCTCGACCACGGATCTCATGATCATTCTAGGCAATTCCAAAGGAAATACGACAACTCGATATAGCCCAAAGAAGATCAGAGTTCCTGTCTCAAGACATTCGAGAAAGGTCAAACAAATCCAGCAAGGCCGCCCGGCGTGTCGACGAACCCGATAGGAGCCACATATCTCGTTCTCAGGACACGACCAGATGAGCGCAGCGTACAGTGGCCTGATAGAAATCACCCGAGTTGCCCCGGGTTGGCCCCGCACACGGCTCTAGTTTGGACCAACACTCATGAGGAGCACTGGCCCGGGTTGTTCATTAATTATCCGCGGGTGCCAGCGGGTCCCTATGCAATTTTATTAGTAATTAGGCAATGTAGTACCAATGTTGGGCCTTGCAAGCCAAGCTTTATCCTAAAACGAAAATCAAGGGGGTCCCCATAACAACCCCGAGCAGGTTAGGAGCGCTCATTTGTGGAACATAACACCGGTTCACAAGTAACTAAGGCGGCAAGAGTGGAACAAAACACCGAGCAAAAGGCCAAGCCTTCCACCCTTTACCAAGTGTATAAGTGCATTAAATTAAATAGCAATAATATTGTGATAACAAAAGAATGTCCATGTTGTCACATGGGAGCAATTGCACATGCAGCTAGAAACGCTATAAGAACGGCTGAGCAAGCGGTAACATAGCCAAACAAAGGTTTGCTGGGATGTGGAGGGGTTAGAGGCTTTCATGGTATTGTTGGGAGGCTATTCGAACAAGTGGTAGGTAGCGTGAAATAACGATAAAAGAGAAACAACTAGCATAGCAATGATAGTAGTGGTATCCAGGGAAATGTGTCATCTTGCCTGAGATCCCGCTTGGAAGAAGAACGAATCCATGAAGAAGACGAGCCAACGTAGTCAAACAAATCCTCACACTCTGAATGCTTTCGGAACTCTATCGAGAAGGAACAATTTGAAAACAACAATCAACACACTGAACACCATAACATATGCATGGCATGATGCATAAACAAATATGATGCATGGCATGGTTGATTATGCAATGCAAAGCAATCACACCAAACCAACACTACACATTAAGTGGAGCTCAATATGCAACGGGTTGCATATTGACGAAACTCCACATTTGAATTACTTAGTTCATTTCCGTTTATTTACTCTGACTGATTATATGTTCTTAAACATGGCAAGAGGTGAAGCAATAACAACTACATCATCTAGGCATTTTTAACGAGGACGAAAGAAACATATAGTACTTTCGAAACGTCCCTATATGCAAATTATGAATTTGGTCCCGATCTGTATTCAACATATTTTAGAGTTGTTAAACAGCAAAATAAAGTGCACCACGTTATTCTACATATTTTTTAGTCAAGTTACATATGTGGAACATGTTAATCGGAGCTATGATTAAATAGTTATGCAACAAACCTTTTTAATATGGGAGTTATGCAAATTTAAACAAAAAGCAAGGTTAATCAATTTAAACATGGATGAAAGTTGCATATTATTAATCTACATAAAATCATGAACACCTTGCATATATAAAACATATAATTATGACCCACGGTTAATTAGTTGAAAAGAATTTAAAACATGGCATTTTATAATTATGCAATGCAATGAATCAATGCTACATTGCAGTGGACATGTAAACAAATATATACGGGTCAAAAGCATTGTACTGGGCAAGCCCAGCAACAGATCTGGCCCAGATCAGAGAGAGTATGTGTAACCCAGCACCTCCTGATTGAAGCCTCTATGTGCAGACCAATTGGGCTACAGAGTGTTTGTGGTAAAGGTGCAGATCGAAAACCTATGACCCCTGTATTCAGCGGAACTAGGAGAAGACAGATTAGAGAAAACATAATGACAATCTAAAATAAAAGAGAAACGTCCCTATATGCAAATTATGAATTTGATCCAGATCTGTATTCAACATATTTTAGAGTTGTTAAACAGCAAAATAAAGTGCACCACGTTATTGTACATATTTTTTTAGTCAAGTTACATATGTGGAACATGTTAATCGGAGCTATGATTAAATAGTTATGCAACAAACCTTTTTAATATGGGAGTTATGCAAATTTAAACAAAAAGCAAGGTTAATCAATTTAAACATGGATGAAAGTTGCATATTATTAATCTACATAAAATCATTAACACCTTGCATATATAAAACACATAATTATGACCCACGGTTAATTAGTTGAAAAGAATTTAAAACATGGCATTTTATAATTATGCAATGCAATGAATCAATGCTACATTGCAGTGGACAGGTAAACAAATATATACGGGTCAAAAGCATTGTACTAGGCAAGCCCAGCAACAGATCTGGCCCAGATCAGAGAGAGTATGTGTAACCCAGCACCTCCTGATTGAAGCCTCTATGTGCATACCAATTGGGCTACAGAGTGTTTGTGGTAAAGGTGCGGATCGAAAACCTATGACCTGTATTCAGCGGAACTAGGAGAAGACAGATTAGAGAAAACATAATGACAATCTAAAATAAAAGAGGCAAGGTTAATCAATTTAAACATGGATGAAAGTTGCATATTATTAATCTACATAAAATCATGAACACCTTGCATATATAAAACATATAATTATGACCCACGGTTAATTAGTTGAAAAGAATTTAAAACATGGCATTTTATAATTATGCAATGCAATGAATCAATGCTACATTGCAGTGGACATGTAAACAAATATATACGGGTCAAAAGCATTGTACTGGGCAAGCCCAGCAACAGATCTGGCCCAGATCAGAGAGAGTATGTGTAACCCAGCACCTCCTGATTGAAGCCTCTATGTGCAGACCAATTGGGCTACAGAGTGTTTGTGGTAAAGGTGCAGATCGAAAACCTATGACCCCTGTATTCAGCGGAACTAGGAGAAGACAGATTAGAGAAAACATAATGACAATCTAAAATAAAAGAGAAACGTCCCTATATGCAAATTATGAATTTGATCCAGATCTGTATTCAACATATTTTAGAGTTGTTAAACAGCAAAATAAAGTGCACCACGTTATTGTACATATTTTTTTAGTCAAGTTACATATGTGGAACATGTTAATCGGAGCTATGATTAAATAGTTATGCAACAAACCTTTTTAATATGGGAGTTATGCAAATTTAAACAAAAAGCAAGGTTAATCAATTTAAACATGGATGAAAGTTGCATATTATTAATCTACATAAAATCATTAACACCTTGCATATATAAAACACATAATTATGACCCACGGTTAATTAGTTGAAAAGAATTTAAAACATGGCATTTTATAATTATGCAATGCAATGAATCAATGCTACATTGCAGTGGACAGGTAAACAAATATATACGGGTCAAAAGCATTGTACTAGGCAAGCCCAGCAACAGATCTGGCCCAGATCAGAGAGAGTATGTGTAACCCAACACCTCCTGATTGAAGCCTCTATGTGCATACCAATTGGGCTACAGAGTGTTTGTGGTAAAGGTGCGGATCGAAAACCTATGACCTGTATTCAGCGAACTAGGAGAAGACAGATTAGAGAAAACATAATGACAATCTAAAATAAAAGAGGCAAGGTTAATCAATTTAAACATGGATGAAAGTTGCATATTATTAATCTACATAAAATCATGAACACCTTGCATATATAAAACATATAATTATGACCCACGATTAATTAGTTGAAAAGAATTTAAAACATGGCATTTTATAATTATGCAATGCAATGAATCAATGCTACATTGCAGTGGACATGTAAACAAATATATACGGGTCAAAAGCATTGTACTGGGCAAGCCCAGCAACAGATCTGGCCCAGATCAGAGAGAGTATGTGTAACCCAGCACCTCCTGATTGAAGCCTCTATGTGCAGACCAATTGGGCTACAGAGTGTTTGTGGTAAAGGTGCAGATCGAAAACCTATGACCCCTGTATTCAGCGGAACTAGGAGAAGACAGATTAGAGAAAACATAATGACAATCTAAAATAAAAGAGAAACGTCCCTATATGCAAATTATGAATTTGATCCAGATCTGTATTCAACATATTTTAGAGTTGTTAAACAGCAAAATAAAGTGCACCACGTTATTGTACATATTTTTTTAGTCAAGTTACATATGTGGAACATGTTAATCGGAGCTATGATTAAATAGTTATGCAACAAGCCTTTTTAATATGGGAGTTATGCAAATTTAAACAAAAAGCAAGGTTAATCAATTTAAACATGGATGAAAGTTGCATATTATTAATCTACATAAAATCATTAACACCTTGCATATATAAAACACATAATTATGACCCACGGTTAATTAGTTGAAAAGAATTTAAAACATGGCATTTTATAATTATGCAATGCAATGAATCAATGCTACATTGCAGTGGACAGGTAAACAAATATATACGGGTCAAAAGCATTGTACTGGGCAAGCCCAGCAACAGATCTGGCCCAGATCAGAGAGAGTATGTGTAACCCAGCACCTCCTGATTGAAGGCTCTATGTGCATACCAATTGGGCTACAGAGTGTTTGTGGTAAAGGTGCAGATCGAAAACCTATGACCTGTATTCAGCGGAACTAGGAGAAGACAGATTAGAGAAAACATAATGACAATCTAAAATAAAAGAGGGCAAGCCTGGGATTTGTACCCATGCCCCTTTGTTTAGATTCGAGTGGCTTTAGCCACTGCGCTGCTGCTGTTGGCTTGCGAAAATGTAGCAACCAGCTCCTCTTGAACAAAGCTAAAATGGTCGAGCTTCAAGTCAAGGCCGCACGGAGATCTCGCCGGCGTCAGCAAGCGATCAAGCATAGCGGCTCAAACGACTGGTAGGTACCGGCGGGCATGCGGAAAAATGGTGGGGGCAGCGATGGTGGGACGCGCGTGTGCTGTACGCGTATGTGCAGGAGGCGCATGGGTGCGAGGAGCTCGAGCACCTCGTCCACGGCGTACATGTTACATCCGACATATGCGATCGGGGCAAGGCGAGGCCCTTGCGCGTGCACTGGCGTGCGTGGGTGTGTGCGTTGTGAGCATGGGTGTGCTATGCATCCTAGGAAAGGGCGCGAGTACCACGGAAGAGAGCATCTACTCGGTTCAAAATCGGCCATGGCGATAACACGACAACCGCGGCTCACACTCGGCGAGATTCATGCATGTGGGAATAATTCGCTAGGGGGGGGGTGGGGGCGGAGATAGGAGGTGCATGAGCTCACCACGGGGTCATTATGCACGAAGAGGAGGCCGGGGAGGCGACGAGGAGGTCCAGGCGAGAGGCTGACCGCGTTGGTGCTCCCAGCTCCGTGAAGCAGACGAAGCAGGGCAGGCAAATGTCAGAGAAGCTCTCCGGGTCCTTGTGGACGCAAGGAAGAGGGTGGTCATCACGGTGGCGTTTCTACCAGAAGAAGATGGACGGAGCCGAGAGGATCAACCCGAGCTCGAGCCCAAGCTCGGCTCGGCCATGGCGACGGCGTGCATGAGCGAGAACTTACCCTGGCGGCGGCAAGGAGGGGAGAAGGGGGGAAATGGAGAGTGGAGACCTAGGGCTAGGTTTTTTGAGTGCTATATAGGCTCAAGGGAGGCATTCCCGGCCGTCAAATCAAACATGGTGTCGATGTGGAGGTCGCTGATGGCTGCCGTACAAGAGCTAGAAGAAGAACAGGAGGAATCGGCCTTGGTGGGCTGGCTGAAGGGGTAAGTGGGCTGGCTCCTCTCTCTCCCTGATTAAAAAGGGGTTTCTTATATAATAAAACAACAACAAATAAAACTACCAGACAGGTTTTTGTGAGGAATTAGAGAGAATGAAAATAAGTTTAAACTCACAAAAACATGTAGTATTTAATTAAAAATTGGTTGGCCACTTTTATAGAGAAAATAATTAAATCGCCTATTATTTACTCTTGATGTTATGCTTGCAAAAGACGCACAAGGAAAAATAACAACACATGGCAAGGGGCTATTTTAAAATACTTAACATATTATTAGGTAGATGGGCAACATTTATTTGAAGTGAATAGGGCAAGTAAAACTACCATTATCGTGAATTTTTAAATAAGGAGATGAGGATATTGATCAAAAGAACTATAGGAAGGGTTTTTGCACACAAGGAGTAGCACCTGGTTGCAAGGCACACATCACCACATCACACACTCCCACAACATAACACATCAACAAGCATGATGCAAACTTATGAATGAAGACACGATGACATGATGCAAAATGATATAAGGCAATCTTTATTAATCCCAACACATGAGGGCAAAACATAGAAGGTCATACATGGAAATATTACAAGGATTTGTAAAGTAGCACTTGGGCTGTTACAACTCTCCTCCACTACAAGAGGATCTCGTCCCGAGATCTAAGAATGAGAAGGGAAAGAGAAAGAGAAAGAGGTATACTTAGTTGCTTCTCTGACAAACGAGTGAAACCAAAGAATATTGAAGGATGCAAAGAGATGAAGAATGACATGAGGAACAAGCAAGAATCCAAAAGGAAATTTTGGCAACACTTCGATAGGATAGAGGGACAAAATTTGATAAGAAGGAGAGAACTTGAATATAGAACACAACACTCCGGTAAATGAATAAGCACAGAAAGAACATGATCTTGACAAATCAAGATGATAGATTCAAGACAGCAACATCACAAGGCCTCCGTAACAAGAGAATAGAAACTGGATTGATGGAAGGAAAAGAACGAATAAGAAAATGACAACTTCCACCACAATTGAATTTGGAAAGCATAGGTTGAACGAAGTTGATGGAGAATCAACAATGAAAAGAATAGCTTGTTATGGGATTATGGAAACAATCTCAAAATTATGAGGTGACAACCTGCCACAACAGAAACAGTTGATTTCTTGAGAGCAACAAGATATGCAAAACTTGTTTCACCAAGAGGTGGAGGAGACACTTGAATCATTTATGACACCATGATAACAACAATCCTTAGGAAATGCTTTAGGTGAAATCCAATCCAAGATAACTCCGAGGAAGGAATGATGGTTTTACTTATCTTATTCTTGATAATTTCCCTTCGAGACTCCTCATAATCTAGAATTCATAATACCATCTCAAAAGACAATGAGAAGGAATTGAACATAGAAATCCAAGATAAAAACACTTGAGCACCTCCAACAAGAATCTTGAAGAACACTTGAAAATGAACGAAATTTTTATGAACCACCATGGAGAACCTCCGAAAGAACTCTGAAACGAAAGGATGATAGAAAGAATTGAAGAATGCAAAAAGAATAAGATTGAGGCCTTGCTATGAATTAGATGAAGCTTCGAGACAAGATACTTGAGCAAAACTAGGAACTCCAAAAACAAATGATGATCAAAGAATGAAGGTTGGGAAGAATAAGATGGAAGCCTTGCCATGATTTAGAAGAAGCTATGCGAAGAGATTCTTGAGAAAACTTGAAACTCCGGAAAAGAAAAGATAAGAACACTTGAGATCAATTGATATCATGAACAACTCCGGAAGAAGGTTTGAAATCACTTGGATGAAACAAGAATAAGAATTATGATATGCCTATCCTTCATCCACTTAAATTGATGACAAGCAACGGATTTCGCACACCACTTATTCTTCTTGAAAAAGATAGGAAGGATAGATAGAGCACAAACTTGAAGAGGTCTTGAACGATACACCGGAAACAATTCGAAACGAAAGAGGATCATACAAATGGATGATATAACATGAGAGTGAAGAGAGCATGATCCACCTAATATAAAACTTGAACGAAGCACCGGAATAATTGAGATACGAACGAAGGGACAAAAATTGAGAAGAATTTGAGAACAAAAGCTGAAAGCTGAGGACGAAGAAATCTTCTGAAATGATGGTCTTCGGAGGATCGAGAAATGAAAACAACTCTGAATGCACCGGATAGATATCGGAGAAATTCTGATGAATGGAAATATTTGAGATGATAACAATAAGATGAAACCATGAATCTCTAGGAGAATGGATTAAGATTTAAGAGAGCTCTCCTTCGGTCTTTAATGCAGAGAATGATGAAGAGAAACACCACCACGAATTACTGAGATACTCTAGAATAATGAATGAGCAAAGGTCGAGCCAATGATGAAAATGATTTAGAAGCAATCTTCGAGAAGGTATATGACTGATGAAAATCATTCTTACGGCATACTTGAAGAGAACTTGAGGACATCTCCAGAAAGAATAGAAGAGTCGGGTAGGATCCTGGGAAAAAATCTGTGGGTTATGGGCCCACTCGAAAGGAACCACCGTTGAACAATTGCTTAAAAGAAAGATTGCACCGTTACAAATTAAGAACTTTATGAGGTGAGAACCCTCGAAATAATTTGGAAGGATTGAAAGAAAACATGAATCTTCTAAGATATCTTCAGCACTCCGGATAGAACATAGAGGAATGAATTAATAAGAGAGGCTTGATGAGAATTCGAACATGGGAGAGAAATTAGAGAATGAAAATGATATGATGAACACCACGAACTTGGATTGAATCCACCGGAAAACAAAACAAAGATGAATACTAATAAATGATAACTTGAGCACTGAGCATCTTCATAAAGAATCACCGGAGAAGAATAACAACGATAACAAGGAATATGAGGATAGATCTTGAAATTGAAACTTTTGAATTGAAATTGAAATTGACAAAGAGAAAGGCACTTGGAAGAGAATTTAATCATTGAAGAAAAAGGGTGGGAGGGTGGGGAAAGCAAAGAAACTTGGAGTAGATGAGACAAACTCTGGAACGAAATATGAGGATTGATCTTGTAAATATTGGAGATGATAGAATTATCTTGAAGATAAGCACACCGGTAGGAAAGAATTGATAAGACAACTTGATTGAGCAAAAGATTAGCAGTCCCACAGAAATATGAGAACACTACTTCAGAAGATCTAAGATCACCACTTGACATCGAAGCAACTTGAATTACCATATTCAAAAACAAAACAAAGGATGCGGCTTATGAAACAAGCCGGAAACAAATGCATAACAGAGATTCCGCTCGATATTTTCGTGGTAAGGTCCGCACGGGCTCAATCTTATAGTTGCCATCATGTGCAAGGTAGTGCACACGACATACGACGCGTCCCCGAGTCGTAGCAGGCTACAAGGACTCTTTAAGACACAAAGAGACTGTTGTAAGAAAGACCATGAACAAACGAATCCACTAGATGTCGAACCCCAACCTCACATCATGATTTGTTGGAAGATAGCCTAGGTAACTACTTGAATTCCCACCTAAGAGCATCTCCAGCCGTTGCCCCCCAGGGGCCGATTTTAGTGCCGCCTGGGGGGGCAGCTGGCGCTAAAATCGGCCTGGGCGGCTCGGCTTCCCAACCGCGGCCCCGGGGTCGCCCCCCAATCGCCGCTTTCAGCCCATTATGGGCGTAGAATCGGCCCGAAATTTAAAAAAGTTTGTTTTTTCATTGAAATATATTACAAAAGGCTAAAAAAACTATGTCGTCCTGCCGTCGTTGTCCCGTCGCCGCCGTCCCGTCGCCGTGCCGCCGCATTCTACATGCTGAGGAGCTTGTAGAAGTTGGTGTAGTCGCCGCTGTCGTCCCCGTCCCCGTCGCTGTCGTCGCCGTCCGGCGCGTCGCGGCCGCCGTCCCTGCTGCAGCCCTACTCTACGTCACCGAGACGGTGCGGGTCGGGGTTAGAGGGCCCGTGCTCCTGCCCGTCGCTGTCGTCGTCGAGGATGATGAGGCTGGTGATCTCCTCCTTGCGACGGGCGCGGTGGCGAGCCTTGATCTCCTCGAGGGCCCGGTGCTGCCGCTCCACCTCCTCCCGGACGTAGTCGTCCCGCGCCCACTTCAGGGCGGCCGCGTCGTCGTCGGTGGCCATGGCCAGGTGCTCCTCCTTGACCACCGTCGGCATGCCAGGTTCTGTCTTCAGCCTGACAAGGCGGAGGTGTCTGCCGGGAGGCGAGGGCTCACGGCGACGGCCCTCGTTGATGGTGATGCCGCCGCCGCTACATCCGCTACGGCCGCTGCGCTGGACGAGCGGCGCCAACAAGCCGGGATCAGCCTTGACAGCGACGAGCGGTGTGCGCATTGTGCCGGAGGAGTGGGAGGACTAGGAGGTGGAGGATTGGGAGGACGACAACGACGGCGACTCCATACGCCAGGCTGCCACGACGAGCCCCTCCGGCAGGAGAAGGACGTCTCCTCCGGGTACCCGAGGCGCGGCTCATTGCTGGCCTTGAGAGTACGCCCAGGGACACCCCACCAACGCCGGCGGCCCTTGTTGTTGTTGTGGCCGAGCGCGGGGCCACCATTGACGAAGGCGAGCTACTCCTCGTGGCGACGCTCGAAGTATGCCGTCTAGAGGGCGGTGCTGTCAGGAGCATACCTCGGCTGCCGACGATGCTCCTCCGACAATGTGGACCGGATTCAAGAGATCTCGGAGCGCCGCTCGGCTCCGGTGGGCACCGGTGGCACGGGGACGCTGCCCGCACTGAGCCTCCAGGGGCCGGGCGCCCACATGTCCGGCGGCGCCGGGTACTCCGCCTCGAACAGCAGGCGAGCCTCGTCCTCATGGAGGTGCCGGCGGCCGAAGACGTTGAAGGCAGCACCGTCACTGGGGTAGCGCGCGGCCATTGCGGGAGGGGGGAGAGGAGATCGCCGGGAAGAAGAGAGAGCGTGGGGGGAGAGGAGATCGTTGCAAAGTCGTCGGGAAGAAGAGATCGCGGGGGGAGAGGAGATCGCAAGCGACGAGGTGTGGGCGAACACCGGCGAGGTCGCCTTTTGTAGCGGCGAGTGGGCGACACCGTGCGGACGCATGGGAGGCGAGGTGTGGACGTGTGACTCCGCCCCATGAACGCCTGTACTGAATGCGCCGCCCCGTGAACGCCGGCTCATCAATGGAAGGCTGACCAGCAGGCAGCCTTGGCATTGATTCAATTCCTCAGGGGGAAACCGAGGCGACGAGAACGACGACGCACGCTCGGGGTCGCTGACTCGGCAGACCCACCCCCGTTTTCGCGCCAAAACGTTTCGCCCGGCGCCCCGAGGCGCCCCCCAACGCACCGGGTTCGGCCTGGGTACGTTGACGCTAAATTAGGCCCTAACCGACGAAAATTGGGCTTGTGGGGGCGCGACTGGGCCGATTTTCGACTGTCGACTCAAAAAAACGGCCTTTGGGGGGCCTCTTGGGGGGACGGCTGGAGATGCTCTAAGAACTTCCAAAAGCTTCCGGTCATGCAATCGGGTGTTGGGGATACGGGGAGGCAAAATATCTCACACAACTAACAAGCCCTACACTCCAACTGTATCCATCTGTCAACACATAACCAAGAAAACCTTGGAAATCGTGTACCTCAGACCTTCGAAAAACATTCGATATACTAGTTGTGGCAATACGGCTGATCGCTCTCCCTAGTACTGGGTGGCGCCAAACTACTCTCACCGCAAAGAGTATAGAAGTGTTTTCGATGTCAGCGACCTCTGGTATTCTGGAACAGCAACGATATAAATGTGACGACAACACCTCGGAGCTCAACTCCCCGGGACACTGCCACAACACCTAAATGTTAGGAGGCACCAAGAACAATGTTCTCGTCACAAAGATATCGGAACGATCCCAACAATACCCGCGTGATCCTAAAAAAAATTTGAGCGAGAAGAGGAGTAGAATCAAAATTCCTAAGTCGAATACCTCACCAGAGTATAGAAGAGGAGTAAAAATAAAGCTACTCTCCGATATAACTAGACTCAAAATAGTTTTTCACTAGACACGACTCGGCCAAGTTCAATCAATCAAGAAGGCTCCTAAGTCGGTATAGGCTCTGATACCAACTTGTCACGCCCAAGATGTGATCCTACCGTTATTTCGGCACGAGGGCCTCGACGGGGATAGAAGCGCATCTCGTCGTGTTGCAAGAATGGATATCATTACAAGTACATGTACAGAAGTGATGAGTATATGGAATTGGCTTACGCTCGCCACAAGCTACAACAAGATCACATCAATACAACAACATACTCAAACATCATATAGAAGAGCAGGGTCCGGCTACGGACGAAATCAAACGATAAAATGACATCCATCCTTGCTATCCCAGGCTGCCGCCTGGAACCCATCCTAGATTGAAGAAGAAGAAGAACTCCAAATCAAATCAAACATCGCTCTCACGTCAAAGAATAGCATCACATGTACCTGCAACTGTTGTTGTAGTAATATGTGAGCCACAGGGACTGAGCAATCTCATTTTCAAGGGTATCAAGACTATTAAAGCTTAATGGGTAATGTATGGTTAAGGGTGAGGCTGCAGCAAGCGACTAAGCATTTATTTGAGTGGCTAACTTACGATATAGAAAGTAAAGTATGATGGTCTACGCATAAAGGACGTGAACTAGTAATGATCACTAACTGATCCTGAACACCTATTTACGTCAATCATAACCCCACCATGTTCTCTCTCGGATAAGAACTCACGAGAAGAGACATTCATTGTTATGCACACAATTGGTGTATTTTATTTGAGTTTACTTCAAGTTTGCTATGACCGGGTATTAAACAAAGTATCCAAGTTTGCCACATAACCGCGGGCACGGCTTTTCGGAAGATTTAACCCTACAGGGATGCTCCAACTCATCCATCACAAATTAACCACACGCCGCGGGAATAACCTCGACCATGGATCTCATGATCATTCTAGGCAATTCCAAAGGAAATACGACACCTCGAGATAGCCCGAAGAAGATCAGAATTCCTCACTCAAGACATTCGAGAAAGGTAAAATAAATCCAGCAAGGCCGCCCGGCGTGTCGACGAACCCGATAGGACCCACATATCTCGTTCTCAGGACACGACCAGATGAGCGCAGCGTACAGTGGCCTGGTAGAAATCACCTGAGTTGCCCGGGGTTGGCCCCGCACACGGCTCTAGTTTGGACCAACACTCATGAGGAGCACTGGTCCGGGTTGTTGATTAATTATCCGCGGGTGCCAACGGGTCCCTATGCAATTTTATTAGTTATTAGGCAATATAGTACCAATGTTGAGCCTTGCCAGACAAGCTTTATCCTAAAACGAAAATCAAGGAGGTCCCCATAAAAACCCTGAGCATGTTAGGAGCGCTCATTTATGGAACATGACACTGGTTCACAAGTAACTAAGGCGGCAAAGAGTGGAACAAAACACCGAGCAAAAGGCCAAGCCTTCCACCCTTTACCAAGTGAATAAGTGCATTAAATTAAATAGCAATAATATTGTGATAACAAAAGAATGTCCATGTTGTCACATGGGAGCAATTGCACCTGCAGCTAGAAACGTTATAAGAAGGGATGAGCAAGCGGTAACATAACCAAACAAAGATTTGCTAGGATATGGAGGGGTTAGAGGCTTTCATGGCAATGTTGGGAGGTTAGTCGAACAAGTGGTAGGTAGCGTGACATAACGATAAAAGCGAAACAACTAGCATAGCAATGATAGTAGTGGTATCCAGGGAAATGTGTCATCTTGCCTGAGATCCCGCTTGGAAGAAGAACGAATCCATGAAAAAGACGAGCCAACGTAGTCGAACGAATCCTCACACCCTGAACGCTTTCGAAACTCTATTGAGAAGGAACAATCTGAAAAAAAAATGCATGGCATGATGCGTAAACAAATATGATGCATGGCATGGTTGATTATGCAATGCAAAGCAATCACACCAAACCAATACTACACATTAAGTGGAGCTCAATATGCACCGGGTTGCATATCGACGAAACTCCACATTTGAATTACTTAGTTCATTCCCGTTTATTTACTCCGACAGATTATATGTTCTTAAACATGGAAAGAGGTGAAGCAATAACAATTACATCATCTAGGCATTTTTAACGAGGACGAAAGAAACATATAGTATTTTCGAAACGTCCCCATATGCAAATTATGAATTTGGTCCAGATCTGTATTCAACATATTCTAGAGTTGGTAAACAGCAAAATAAAGTGCACCACGTTATTCTACACATTTTTTTAGTCAAGTTACGTATGTGAAACATTTTAATCGGAGCTATGATTAAATAGTTACGCAACAAAACGTTTTTAATATGGGAGTTATGCAAATTTAAACAAAAAGCAAGGTTAATCAATTTAAACATGGATGAAAGTTGCATATTATTAATCTACATAAAATCATGAGCATCTTGCATATATAAAACATATAATTACGACGCACGATTAATTAGTTGAAAAGAATTTAAAACATGGCATTTTATAATTATGCAATTCAATGAATCGGTGCTACATTGCAGTGGACAGGTAAACAAATATATATGGGTCAAAATCATTGTACTAGGCAAGTCCAGCAATAGATCTGGCCCAAATCAGAGAGAGTACGTGTGTGCGTGCACAAAACAAAAGAAAAGCATGACAAAATAGGTGTGGCTGGCTACATAAAATCATGAACATCTTGCATATATAAAACATATAATTACGACGCACGGTTAATTAGTTGAAAAGAATTTAAAACATGGCATTTTATAATTATGCAATGCAATGAATTAATGCTACATTGCAGTGGACAAGTAAACAAATATATACGGGTCAAAAGCATTGTACTGGGCAAGCCCAGGAACAGATCTGGCCCAGATCAGAGAGAGTATGTGTGTGCGTGCACAAAACAAAAGAAAAGCATGACAAAATAGGTGTGGCTGAGAGTCAAACCCAGCACCTCCTGATTGAAGCCTCTATGTGCAGGCGAATTGGGCTACAGAGTGTTTGTGGCAAAGGTGCAGATCGAAAACCTATGACCCTGTATTGAGCGGAACTTGGATAAAAGGGGTCAAGCCTGGGATTTGAACCCATGCCCTTTTGCGAAAATATAGCAACCAGCTCCTCTTGAACAAAGCTAAAAGGGCCGAGCTTCAAGTCATGGCCGCACGGGGATCTCGCCGGCGTCAGCTAGCGAGCAAGCGTAGCGGCTCCAGCGGCTGGTAGGTGCCGGCGGGCATGCGGAAAAATGGTGGGGGCAGCGCTGGTGGGACGCGTGTGTGCTGTACGCGTATGTGCAGGAGGCGCATGGGTGCGAGGTCGAGCACCTCGTCCATGGCGTACATGTTACAGCCGACATATGCGATCGGGGCAAGGCGAGGCCCTTGCGCGTGCACTGGCGTGCGTGGGTGTGTGCGTTGTGAGCATGGGTGTGCTATGCCTGCTAGGAAAGGGCGCGAGTACCGCGGAAGAGAGCATCTACTCGGTTCAAAATCGGCCATGGCGATAGCACGACAACCGCGGCTCACACTCGGCGGGATTGATGCATGCGGGAATAATTCGCTAGGGGGGTGGGGGCGGAGATAGGAGGTGCATGAGCTCACCATGGGGTCATTATGCACGAAGAGGAGGCCGGGGAAGTGACGAGGAGGTTCAGGCGAGAGGCTAACCGCGTTGGTGCTCCCAGCTCCGTGAAGCAGACGAAGCAGGACAGGCAGATGTCGGAGAAGCTCTCCAGGTCCTTGTGGACGCGAGGAAGCGGGCGGTCATCACGGTGGCGTTTCTACCAGAAGAAGATGGAAGCCGAGCGGATCAACCCGAGCCCGAGCCCAAGCTCGGCTCGGCCATGGCGACGGCGTGCATGAGCGAGAACTTACCCTGGCAGCGACAAGGAGGGGAGAAGGGGGAAAATGGAGAGTGGAGACCTAGGGCTAGGTTTTTGGGGTGCTATATAGGCTCAAGGGAGGCATTCCCGGCCGTCAAATCGAACATGGTGTCGACGTGGAGGTCGCTGATGGCTGCCGTACAAGAGCTAGAAGAAGAACAATAGCAATTGGCCTTGGTGGGCTGGCTGAAGGGGTAAGTGGGCTGGCTCCTCTCTCTCCCTGATTAAAAAGGGGTTTCTTATATAATAAAACAGCAACAAATAAAACTACGAGACAGGTTTTTGTGAGGAATTAGAGAGAACAAAAATAAGTTTTAAACTCACAAAAACATGCAGTATTTAATAAAAAATTGGTTGGCCACTTTTAGAGGAAATAATTAAATCGCCTATTATTTACTCTTAATGTTATGCTTGCAAAAGACGCACAAGGAAAAATAACAGCACATGGCAAGGAGCTATTTTAAAATACTTAACATATTATTAGGTAGATGGGCAACATTTATTCGAAGTGAATAGGGCAAGTAAAACTGCCATTATCGTGAATTTTGAAATAAGGAGATGAGGATATTGATCAAAAGAACTATAGGAAGGGTTTTTGCACACAAGGAGTAGCACCTGGTTGCAATGCACACATCACCACATCACACACTCCCACAACATAACACATCAACAAGCATGATGCAAACTTATGAATGAAGACACGATGACATGATGCAAAACGATATAAGGCAATCTTTATTAATCCCAACACATGAGGGCAAAACATAGAAGGTCATACATGGAAATATTACAAGGATTTGGAAAGTAGCACTTGGCCTGTTACACTCACGGAGCTCCACGTCCTTGGCCCGGACCTACGCATCCTTCACCTGGAGCTGCTCTGTCAGGCGCCTCACCTCAGACTTGGTGATCTAGTGTGCCGCCGTGGAACTCGATAGAAGCAACGGGGAAAAGAAGCAAAGGGGCGAAACGGCTGAAAGGGAATGCAATCTACGAGAAGGAGGAGGAGTGGAGAGAAACCGATAAATCTTTGGTTTCCGCCATGGGAACCCAAGTCCATGCCTTTTCACATCAGGGAGCAAAGGGTTTTAATGGTGGAGTCATCATCACTAATTCCTGTCATGCCCAAAGACCAACGCAACGTAGTGGTGGGTATTTTAATTTACCTAGTAGTAGCACCAAGTAGGGGAAAACAAAAATGTGTGAGAAAACCAATGTGGCGGCGGGAAAACCCGAGACCCTAGCCCCTAGCTGATCGGTCGCACTAGGCACTAGCCCAACTAGCTAGCCACCATGCTTCACAGATGTACTCGACGGCAAAGGTGGGGTTTTCTGGTTTGACTACTCGTTACTTACTTCAGTGCTACCATCAAAAATGACCCAGAAACAACATGGTAGGGCGTCCCACATCGCAAGAAAGAAAATATGCGTGCTAGTACCGCCGAGGAGGAGCGAGAAACCGCGCGCTAGGGTGTCTCACGTCTTAGCGCGGAGGGAAATGTGCGTGTGATAATATATCAGACGTAGCTATGGTTTGAACTCAGGACCGAGCTAGTCGGTCGAAAACACCCCACTAGCTATATCGTTTCATGCTAACGTGTCATAGAGGATAGATGTGGTTTGCTCCGTCTCCACCAAGCATGAGATCTCTTGTTCCTAGGCGATTAATCTATTTTTCCAAGCATTTTTTGGTTATAAATTCTCACATCCCAGATTTTTTTCCAAATCTGGGATGTTAAAATTTTCACAAGGATTTAAATTTTTTCTAGCAAATACCTATGATTCCCAAGATTGCTTGTGTTTGACTCGGTTTTCTTTGATTGTGTGATCAAAGGGTTAAAACCCAATTAAATTATATAAAAACCCTAGCTAGCTTTGTAGGAACCCAAACAATTTGAAATGGTTGTGGGCAATAGTATTTCAAGCAAGTACCAGAAATATTCAAACCAATTAATTCCCTAAAAGGACATGAGTTGGTTTTGAAATCAATTCAAAAACCATAGGGATTATTCAAAAATGGCCTTGCAATTTTTTTGGCAGCAAATGATATTTCATAACTCCAAATAATGACATAGACCATCTGTTGATTTGCTAAAATGGATTTGAAACAAATTTGGTTTTGAAACTAAATTTAAATTCAAATAGGAAAAATAAAGTGTAGAAATTGCATGCCCAATTTTTCCACATATTCAGAAATATTCCATTTAGAATTTAGGTCATGTTTGTTTTTGGAGGAAATTTCGAGTTCAAAGTATACTTCAGAATTGAAAATATTTTCAATTGGAAAAGGGAATAAAAATGAAAATATAAAACCAGAAAATAAAATAAAAAATAAATAAAACATAAAAGCAACAAAAAACAAAAGGAAAAGAAAGAAAAAAACAAAAGAAAAACAGAAGAAACCTGCTCATGGAAGTAGACCCTTCGCAGAACTGGTTGGTGGTTAAACCCAGCAATGGACCGTTACATAGAAACACCAGCGCGCGCGGTCGCTCCGCGACCCGCGCGTCAAATAGGAGCCACCCTAACTGGACCCATTGATTGATTTGTGGGAACCCATGTTATCCAGCCCATATGTCTTTGGGTCCATATTCCGACCCAACAAACCAGTCCCTTAAAAAGGCAACTGCGCACCTTGACCTAGATCCCATCCCCAATCTCGCTCTGCCCTGGAAATACAACTCCGGCGCCTGTGGATCTGCTGCTTCATCTTCGTCCGGCTTGATCGAAAGGCAACACCTGTTTCTTTTCTCTGTACTCATCTTCGTCCGCCGCCGGTGATGAGTTGAATTCTGTTTTAATCTTTGAACTTTCTGATTTCTTTTATATTTATTACTCAGGATATCTGCCTCAATTGATCCATCGGCGACGAGGACAGGGTAATTCAACTTGGAGCCATGGGCGTCCGGCGGTTTCTGAATCTGTTCGTGGCGAACCGCCCGGGCTGCATGTATTCGCTGCGCCGCTTCGATCTGTCGGGCAACCAGTTTTTCTACCCAACACCGGAAGAAGTAGCTTTACATGGGCGAGTCCTGCCTCCCATACAAAGAGATTTTCCATCATCCCTAAGCAAGGCCAACGGCAGGGTCAAGAAGCAGCAAGCCTCAGAGATTCGGACGATTCGGTTGCCGTCACCTTTAGTCAACATGCGGCCGGCGCCATACCCGAGGCCTAAGTGCGACGAACTCAGACTGGATGTGTTCGCTCTCTCGGAACGCAACATCGTGTTCGCTGACCGCCAAAGACACGTCTTCACCTACGACACTGACTCGGAATGCTTCGTCACCATGCCCAACCTCCACGCTCCGAAGGTTGATCCCTTGGCCATCTCTATTCCTCGGCCCGGAGGTGGTGAAGGCAGCCTCTACATGATCGAGAGGCTGCTCTGTCCTGGAAAGAGCTTCCAGTTCGAGGCCCTTGTCTCCCGCCAGCACTACAATGAGTCCCTTCCCTGCAGGACCTGGCAATGTGACGAGCTACCGCTGCCGCCACTGGAAGAAGACATATTTATCGACTCTTGTGCAGTTGTGGGCAGCGTCATCTGCATCTCGGCATCTGGCTTTGGCACCTACTGCTTTGACACGGTGAGCCACTCTTGGAGTCGTGCCGGTGACTGGGTGTTACCCTTCTATGGCACCGCCGAGTATGTTCCCGAGCTCAACCTCTGGTTTGGCGTCTCTGATCAGGACTACCACTTGCCTTGTGCGGCCGACCTCTCGCCTGTGCTCACAGGGCAGCGGCCAGAGCTGGGCTTGATTTGGGTGGATAATTACCTGCCGGAGGGGTGGCATCATAGCGGCATGTCGAATCCTGCCCAAATTGTCAGCCTTGGTTCTGGCAGATTTTGCATCATCAGGTTTCTTGAGACTTGGTTACCCAGCCTTGACACTGAGCAGTTATTTGTGGACAAACAGTATGCTGTCTTCACTGGTCTAGAGGTGGTGTTAGCCGGAAAGGGCAAGGGCAATGGGAAGGTCCACGGCAATGGGAACGGGAACAGCAACGGCAATAGGCTCCGTATGGTTAGGCACAAGTCCAGACGCTGCAGGAATAGTAAGTCCAACTTCATCGAGATCATCCTTTAATTCGTGTGTGCCGCAGGAAGTATTATAAGAGACCTTTGTGGGTTCTTCGCTATAGTGACCCCCCCCCCCCCCCCTTCACCTCCCCGTGCTGTTTTACCCCTTGTATTGCCTGTTATGTGAGAATACTATCTACATATCTTTGAACAGTCTTTGTCTTTGGACTCTCCTTACCATGAATTGCCTCTGTCTCATGCATAGTAGCTAGGTTTGCGGGTCGACGGTGCGTCCCGTGACCCGGGGTCGATCGACCCCAATCGAGGGTTGGAAACGAGGTGGGTCGTTGGGTGGATTGCGACCCGATCACTCCATGATACCCCAGACCGGTATGGAAGATTGCAAGAAGCCAGCCTAGAACATCTATGGGGAATTGGGATTTCATGGAGATTCCAGGCTTACCTGGCAATTGCCCTTCAAAGTTTCGAACTCCGTCAAACTGTTGATGTCCGCCCTCCTAGTCTCACATGATCCGGCACTCGCCTGTCGGCTGTTGAGGGCCATATGCAGTCCCGCCATTGAAGGATGCTTGCCGCTGCCGCTTGAGAATCAGATGCTGAATAGGGAACGAAGACTGCACAAGGAAGACGGAATGGCTGGATGGGAAAATAGGAGAGTGCTGGACTGCTCGAGGGTTGGAAGTTGGTACTGAATCGGGGACTAGAGCTTTGCGGATGAACTGATGGAGAGAGATTTGGGGACCGTTCTTGCAGATAACGCTCTTTTTTACAAGTCCGCATACGCTTCGTGTGAAAGAAAATGGTAGATCAAAAAATCACGTTGTAAATGGCTGACCCCATTTTTTCTACAAAGATGTAAGGGGAATAAATCATGGCGCAAACCGTAATCTTTTCTGTGGGGAATGGCGGGATCTTCCTTTTCCTTCCTTTTCCTTCCAAATCAACGTCCCGTCGATGTATACTCCTCTTCGCACTGCGTTCCGGTCTGGTGGCGACCCACGACCCCATTCCTTGACCCGGATTTCTGACTACTATGGTCTCATATTGTTGGATTGCATTTTTTACATTCCAATTAGAACTTTCATGGTTGTCTCATGTTATTTCAGGGTTGACGTCCGATTTACTGTGGAGCAACTATTTTGGAAATCACTTGCAAAGATTAATAACATAAAAAGGTCCCTTGCGCGGCCGATTGACCCGATTGTGAGAGGGCAGCGGCCGGCGTTTGGGGATGCTCACCTGCCGAGCAACTCTAGCTGATACACAGAACAAGGGCACGCAAAACCAGTACTCCGTCGAGGCAAGCGCCGTAGCACCCAGGTCTCTCCTGTAGCGGCGGTTGGTCCCCTTGAGCCAATTTCAAGCGTCCCCATGAAGAGCTCTACCCACACCGTGTGGTGCCGGGAGGCGAATGAGACGCTCCTCGCCTCAGAGCGCACCGTGTAGGCTGGAGAAGAGGGGCCGTCGACAGGCTCGCCACGGCAAAGGAGGCCTATGCCCATGCCCACGCTTGCCGCAGGTCAGCGGAGGTGTTCTTCCTCGACGTCAACAACTGAGTCAGCATGCCTATGTACGATACATCTAAGTTAAATCTATGTTAGACCTATGTTTTAGCTATGTTGTGTTGTGATGAACTTTGTAACACGAACTATGTATGATCTATGTTTTAAATTTTATAGTGTGCTTTAGCGAATATGTTCTTCCGAGACCTTCGAGTTCCCACAAAGTTGTTGTAGGGGGAACCTAAAATGATTTTGCAGCACCAATTTTAGCACTTCACCTAGAGTTGCTTTTAGAGCATCTCTACCAGGAACAAACACCTAAATTTTGGGCCTTGCCAATGAATGCCCTTTTCGCAAGAATGATAAGATTTGGGAAATGTTTTCCCTCAGCCGGCTGATAATGACGGTGTGCGTCCATCGTCTCCGTTGCGTACCACACGTCCTCAACATAAAGCCAAGTGTAAGCACATATTTCAGTAACAACATTGTTGTTGCAAATATTGACGGCGAACGCCTACTGTGATGCGACACAGCTTTGTTTTGTAAAAATAATCCTACAACGAGTCTTCTGTTGCAAAGAAAATCTGCAACAAGACGAGTGTTGCAGGAAAATTCTAAAATAAATTAGCAATAAGATGTGCGCTGCAGAAAAAAGTCTGGAACAAGATGTATGTTGCAAAATAATCTACAACAAGATGTCTGTTGTAAGAATTTTTTGAAAAACAAGACATGTATTGCAATGATGGATGGTACACTCGGCCGCTCGATGTGTCAAATCTGACGGGTCAAGCCCGACCGTTCTTTTAAAAAGATCAACCGGCGGACGTGTAGCGCACCTCATAAGATTTGGCTTACTGTAGTACGAAAATGGGCTTGCCTTTTCTTCTTTCCTATTGTCTTCCTCACGATTCACCTTGCCCACAGCATGCATCTCTCAATTCCCAATCCCGACTATCTGCCGACCTCCTGACTCCCTATCCTAACCGATGAGCAAGGCGATGACCTCTCGCGAGCTCTTGCTGTTGGACCCCATCCAACCCAACCATGTTTCCAGCCGTTGGATGCCATTCATGTATGATGGAACATTAGATATTAAGGTATAAGAAAATAAATCATATAAAAGTTTCCTTAAAATAATCCAGCATCAAGGAAAAATAATCGTGGTCAACATAGATGATAATGGTAAAAGTGATGGTGATACCTGAAGACCCACAAGTATAGGAGATCTATCGTAGTCCTTTCGATAAGTAAGAGTGTCGAACCCAACGAGGATCAGAAGGAACTGGCAAGCGGTTTCCAGTAAGGTATTCTCTGCAAGCACTGAAATTATCGATAACAAATAGTTTTGTGACAAGACAATTTGTAATGAGTAACAAGTAACAAGTGTAGCAAAGGTGCAACAAGTTAGCCCAATCCTTTTGGTAGCAAAGGACAGGCCTGGACAAACTCTTATATAAAGCAAGGCGCTTCCGAGGACACATGGGAATTTCCGTCAAGCTAGTTTTCATCATGCTCATTTGATTCACGTTCGTTACTTTGATAATTTGACATGTGGGTGGACCGGTGCTTGGGTGCTGCCCTTACTTGGAAAAACCTTCCACTTATGATTAACCCCTCTCGCAAGCATCCGCAACTACGAAAGAAGAATTAAGATAAATCTAACCATAGCATGAAACATATGGATCCAAATCAGCCCCTTACGAAGCAACGCATAAACTAGGGTTTAAGCTTCTGTCGGTCTAACAACCCATCATCTACTTATTACTTACCAATGCCTTCCCCTAGACCCAAATAATGGTGAAGTGTTATGTAGTCAACGTTCACAGAACACCACTAGAGGAGAGACAACATACATCTCATCAAAATATCGAACGAATACAAAATTCACATAATTACTTATAACAAGACTTATCCCATGTCCTTAGGAACAAACGTAACTACTGACAAAGCATGTTCATGTTCAAGATCAGAGGAGTATTAATTATCATAAAGGATCTAAACATATGAACTTCCACCAAGTAAACCAACTAGCCTCAACTACAAGGAGTAATCAACACTACTAGCAACCCACGGGTACCAATCTGAGGTTTGAGACAAAGATCGGATACAAGAGATGAACTAGGGTTTGGAGAGGAGATGATGCTGGTGAAGATGTTGATGGAGAATGACCCCCTCTCGATGAGAGGATTGTTGGTGATGACGATGGCTTCGATTCCCCCTCCGGGAGGGAAGTTTTCGCGACAAAACTGCCCTGCCGGAGCTCTAGATTGGTTCTGTCCAAGTTCCACCTCGAGACGGCGGCGCTTCGTCCCGAAAGCTTCCTTCTGATTTTTTTCAGGTCAAAACCCTTCATATAGCTGAAGATGGGCGTCGGGGACCTGCCAGGTGGGTCACAAGCCTGCTAGGCGCGGTCAGGGGGTGGCCGCGCCTGGCAGGCTTGCCACCTCCTGGTGGGCCCCCTCTGGTATTTGTTTCTCCTAGTATTTTTATATATTCCAAAACAATTCTCCGTAAATTTTCAGAACTTTTGGAGTTGTGCGGAATAGGTATCTTAGATTTTCTCCTTTTTCAGTCCAGAATTCTAGCTACCGCCATTCTCCCTCTTCATGTAAACCTTGTAAAATAAGAGAGAAAAGGCATATCATTGTTGAGGAAATCGTTAACTCGTAGCTGCTCGGTTGGCTGGCGAGTAGGGGATTAATAGGCTAATCGGCAAGTTAATCGCCCATTTAATCAGTTAATCAGGCAATTTATTGGTTAATCAGCTACTTGGTGACCCAACGAGTAGGGATTAATCGAGAAGTTAACTGCTTAATCGGACGAATTCTTGAACATGGGGCATAAGTATTGTACCATAACGTGTAATAACATCCCATAATGCAATAAATATCAATATAAAAGCATGATGCAAAATGGACGTATTAGCTCCCCAAGCTTACACCTCGCTTGCTCTCAAGCGAAAGTCGCGATCGATAGATATGTCCACATGTTTAGAGATAGAGGTGTCGATAAAGTAAAATTAGGAAATGAGGGCATCATGAACATCTTTAGATCAACAATACATATTGTATAAGATTACTTATGCTAGAGTAACAATTCATTCACAAGATAAAGTATGAACCAAGAACTCTATTGACAACCAACAAACTATGATCTTAGTCATTGAAGCAATTAGCAATTTATCATAACATCGAAAAGAACCAATATAAGAGCTTGTAAAGCAAACCCACATACTCAATCATCTTTTAATCTTCCATAATTGCTAACACTCACGCGGTACTCATGAGACCAAAGCTTCAATCGGACACAGAGAAAGATAGGGGCTTATACTTTTGCCTCCCAACTATTCACCTCAAGGGTGATGTCAACAATAATAACTCATGCTCACCCACATCCAAATGGGTATATGTGTCTAAATCATTCCCCAACACATAGTGCTTGCCAAGAGAGAGGCGAAATATAGGAAGTGGTGAAGATCACCATGACTCTTGCATAAAGGTAAGTACTTAAAAAGTAAAAGTAATAGATAGGCCCTTCGCAGAGGGAATCAGAGGTTGTCATGCGCTTCTTGTTTTGGGATGCACAAACCCTTAGTGCAAAGGAACGCCGCGTTGTATTGCCCTTTGTGATAGCAACCTTTATTATGCAGTCCGTCGCTTTTATTTATTTACTATCACAAGTTCGTACAACACTTATTTCCCTTACAAGAAAAGATCACACATATTTAGGAGCAATTCTTATTGCTTTTTACATCGATGACCACTTACTTGAAGGATCTTACTCAATCCATAGGTAGGTATGGTGGACACTCATGGCAAAACTGGGTTGAGGTGTTTGGATGCACAAGTAGTATCTCTACTTGGTGCAGAAGTTTGGCTAGTATGAGGTGGAAGCAAGCACTACCTTTTGGAGGATCTTAAACCATATAACTTCTATCCGGAAGCAAGCAAACATAACCCATTATGTTGTCTTCCTTGTCCAACATCAACTTCTTATGATGTAATATTTTAATGAGTGGTCACAATCATAAAAGATGTCCAAGATAATATATTTCTATGTGAATCTCTCTTTTTTTTATCACTTCCTTTTTAATTGCACCAATGACCAATCACTATGTTTGTCAATTCCCAACAAATTTCAATCGACATACTTCTTATATGTGAAGTCATCACTCCCCATAGGATCATTATGTGTACTCTTTGCTTTTATTCTATTCTTCTTTATTTATTACTCTCAAGAGCATAACAAGCTAGCAACGCCCTCACGTCAAAATCTACTTTTTATTATGTAACTCTTGGCCTTGCTTACATAAGGGGAGCAAAAAGCAAAAACTCAAAGCTAGATCATACTAAAACTTTATTCTACTGGATCAAGACAAAATCAAAAAGGATCAAACTAAGAAAATCAAGAAAAGGAAAAAGGAAAAAGGGTAAGACGGTGACACGATAACGGGGAACCTCCCCCAAGCTTGGCACAATCCAAGGGGAATGCCCATACCCATGTGCTTAGATGTCCTTCTTCGGAGGTGGTGGTGGTGGAGTTGTTGATGAGATTGGAAGCTTGCCCGGTTTCCTCTTAAGCATAAAATTTTGTTCCCTCAGGTCATCTACTTCCTGCTCGAGCTTCAATATCCTTTGACATAATTCTTCCTTGCTCTCCTACCGAAAACGAGAAGGGATAAGTAGAACTTTGGGTTTTATTCTTGTGTTTGGGAGGCTTGATTTCCTGAACTCCACCTGCATATCTCCCAGTTGAGGCAGAGGAGTCTCCTCTTCATCTGAGCTTTCCTCCCCATACTTGTATTCTTATTCCTCCTCCGAGAATAATCCATAAGGATCTACATCCCCATAGTGTTGGGGAAAGTTGCACGGGAAACAATTTTTTTCCTACGCACATGCAAGATCTATCCATGATGATGAGCATCTACGGGAGGGAGAGTGAATCTACATACCCTTGTAGATCGCTAAGCGGAAGCGTTAAGAAACACAGTTGATGTAGTCAAATGTCTTCAAGATCCCATCACGAGCCGTCCCGCAATCTCATCACGAGCCGTCCCGTGATCCCATCGAGGTCCTTCCAATCTAGTGCCGAACGGACGACACCTCCGCGTTCAACACATGTACAGCTCGATGACGATCTCCACCTCATTGATACAGCAAGTGACGGTGGGGAGGTAGATGAGTTCTCCGCTAGCACACTAGCGTGATGGCGGTGGTGGTGGAGCTGTCTCGGTAGGACTTCGCCAAGCACAACCGAGACGATCTAGTGGAAAACAGATCTAGAGGAAGACGAGGGCAGCATGTGGCATAGATTTGGTGCGGCTGCCCTCTCTCTACCTCTCTCTATATAAGGGGAAGGGAGGAGGGGTGGCGCCCCCTAGATCCAATCTAGGGGGCAGCGGCTAGGGCGGATGGGGCCGCCCCCTAGGGAAATCCTAGGGTGACTTTCCCCCAAGCCAGGTGGAGGGAACCCTAGATGGGGCGCCCCACCTCTCCTAGTAACATGGGAAAGGGTGAGGGGGGCGCACAACCCCTTAGTGGGCTGGTTTTCCCCTTCCCCTTGGCCCATGAGGCCCCCCAACACTTGCCGGGGCCCCCCGAAACCCCTTTCGATACTCCTGGTCACAACCCTATACTCCCGAAACGCTTTCGGACTCCGATTCCATTCGTCCTATATATCGATCTTCACCTCCAGACAATTCCGGAGTTCCTCATCACATCCGGGATCTCATCCGGGACTCTGAACAACCTTCGCCCACCAACACACATAACTCAACTCTACAGAAACGTCACCGAACCTTAAGTGTGCAGACCCTGGGGGTTCGAGAACTATGTAGACATGACTGAGACACCTCTACGGTCAATAACCAATAGAGGGACCTGGATGCCCATATTGGTTCCTACATATTCTATGAAGATCTTTATCGATTGAACCTATATGTCACGGATTCAGTTAATCCCGTATGTTGTTCCCTTTGATCTTCAGTATGTTACTTTCCCGAGATTCGATCATCGGTATCTCTATACCTAGTTCAATCTCTTTACCGGCAAGTCTCTTTACTCATTCCGTAATACAAGATCTCGTGGCTAACACTTAGTCACATTGCTTGCAAGGCTTATTGTGATGTTGTATTACCGAGTGGGCCCTGAGATACCTCTCCGTCACACGGAGTAACAAATCCTAGTCTTGATCCATGCCAACTCAACACACACCCTCGGAGATACCCGTAGAGCACCTTTATAGTCACCCAGTTACATTGTGACGTTTGATACACACAAGGTTCTCCTCCGGTGTCAGTGAGTTGCATCATTTCATGGTCATAGGAACACATACTTGACATGTAGAAAACTGTAGCAATAAACTGACACGATCATATGCTACGTTTATAGTTTGGGTCTTGTCCATCACATCATTATCCTAATGATGTGATCCCATTATCTAATGACATCTCATGTCCATGGCTAGGAAACCTTAACCATCTTTGATCAAGAACTGGGCCATTAGAGGCATATTAGGGACATGGTGTTGTCTATGTATCCACACATGTATCTGAGTTTTCGATCAATACAATTATAGCATGGATAATAAACGATTATCATGAACAAGGAAATATGATAATAACTAATTTATTATTGCCTCTAGGGCATATTACCAACAGTCTCCCACTTGCACTAGAGTCAATAATCTAGTTCACATCACCATGTGATTCGCATTGTTATGAATCTAATACCCAATGAGTTCCGGGGCTCGATCATGCTTTGTATGTGGAAGAGGTCTTTAGTCAACGGGTTTGTGACATCCAGATCCGTGTGTACTTTGCAAATCTCTATGTCAAACTGTAAACACTACTACCACATTGCACTTGGAACTATTCCGAATGGTTGCTCCACTATACGTATCCGGTTTGCTACTAAGAGTCATCTGGATCGGTGTTAAAGCTTGCATTGATGTAACTCTTTACGATGAACTCTTTATCACCTCCATAATTGAGAAAACATCTCCTTAGTCCTATGGTTACTAAGGATAATTTTGACCGCTGTCTAGTGATTCACTCCTGGATCACTCTTGTACCCCTTGACAGACTCATGGCAAGGCACACACCAGGTGCGGTACACAGCATGGCATAAGATAGAGCCTATGGCTAAGGCATAGGGGACGACCTTCATCCTTTCTCTTTCTTCTGCCGTGGTCGAGCTTGGAGTCTCACTCAACTTCACACCTTACAAATCAGGCAAGAACTCTTTCTTTGACTGATCCATTTTGAACTCTTTCAAAATCTTGTCAAGATATGTACTCATTGAAAATCTCATCAGGTGTCTTGATCTATATCTATAGATCTCGATGCCCAATAATTAAGTAGCTTTATCCAGGTCTTCCTTTGAAAAACTATTTTCAAACAACCCTTTATGCTTTCCAGAAATTCTACATCATTTCCGATCAACAATATGTCATCTACATATGCTTATCAGAAATTCTATAGTGCTCCCACTCACTTTATTGTAAATACAAGTTTCTCATAAACTTTGTATAGACTCAAAAACTTTGATCACCTCATCAAAGCGTATATTCCAACCCAGAGATGCTTGCTTTAGTCCATAGAAGGATGACGGAAGCTTGCACACCTTTTAGCATCCTTAGGACTGACAAAACCTTCTGGTTGCATCTCATACAACCTTTCCTCAAGGAAGGAAACGATGTTTTGACATCCATCTGCCATATTTCATAATTGAAAAATGCAGCAACTGCTAACATAATTCCAACAGACTTTAGCATCGCTACTAGTGAGAAATTCTCATCGCAGTCAACTCCTTGAACTTGTCAGAAACTTCTTTGTGACAAGTCAAGCTTTATAAATGGTGACACTTACCATCAGCGTATGTCTTCATCTTAAAGGTCCATTTGTACTCAACGACCTGTCTTCCAATGAGCAAGTCTACCAACGTCTATACTTGGTTTTCATATATGGATCCTTTCTCGGATTTCATGGCCTCTAACCATTTGTCGGAATCCAGGCCCATCATCGTTTCTCCATAGCTTGTAGGTTCATTGTTGTCTAACAACATGACCTCTAAGACAGGGTTGTCATACCACTCAGGAGCAGTACACGTCCTTGTTGACCTACGAGGTTCGATAGCAACTTGATTTGAAGCTTCATGATCATCATCATCAACTTCCTCCTCAGTTGATGTAGGAACCACAGAAACAACTTTCTGCGCTACGCTACTCTCTGGTTGAAACAAAGGTTCAACAACCTCATCAAGTTCGGTCTTCCTCCCACTCAATTCTTTCGAGAGAAACTCTTTCTCGAGAAAGGACCCGTTTTAGCAACAAACACTTTGTGCTTCGATTTAAGATAGAAGGTTTACCCAACTGTTATGTTAGGGTATTCTATGAAGATGCATTTGTTCGCTTTGGGTTCGAACTCTTTAGGTGAAAACCTTTTTCACATAAGCGTCGTAGCCCCAAACATTAAGAAATGACAGCTTAGGCTTCTGCCAAACCATATGGTGTCATCTCAACGGATTTAGATGGTTCCCTATTTAAAGTGAATGTAGTTGTCTCTAATGCATAAACCAAAATGATAGTGGCAAAATGATAAGAGACATCATAGTTTGCACCATATCCAATAGAGCATGACTACGACGTTCAGACACACCATCACACTATGGTGTTCCAGGTGGCGTGAGTTGTGAAACAACTTTCACATTGTCTAAAGTTGTACACCAAACTCGTAACTCAGATATTCACCTCCACGATCATATCATAGACATTTTATCTTCTCGTCACGGTGATCTCAAACTTCACTCTGATTCTGCTTGAACTTTTCAAACGATTCAGACTTGTGTTTCAGTAAGTAAATATACACTATATTTACTCAAATCATCAGCGAAGGTAAGAAAATAACGATATCCACCGCACGCTAAAACACTCATTGGACCATATATATCAACATGTATCATTTCCAATAAGTCACTTGCCCGTTCCATCAAGCCGCAAAACGGGGTTTTAGTCATCTTGCCCAAGGGGCATGGTCTGCATGTCTCAACCGATTCAAAATCGAAAGAGTCCAAAGATCTATCAACATGGAGTTTCTTCATGCGCTTTACACCATTATGACATTCAGCGGCAGTGCCACAAGTATGTGGTACTATCATTATTAACTTTGTATCTTTTGGCATCTATGTTATGAACATGTGTACTACTACGATCAAGATTCAACAAACCATTCATTGGGTGCATGACCATTGAAGGTATTATTCATGTAAATAGAATAACCATTATTCTCTGACTTAAATGAATAACCGTATTGTAATAAACACAATCTAATCATGTTCATGCTCAACGCAAACACCAAATAACATTTATTTAGGTTCGTCACTAATCCCGAAGGTAGAGAGAGCGTGTGATGTTGTTCACATCAACCTTGGAAACATTTCCAACACACATCGTCACCTCACCCTTAGCTAGTCTCCGTTTATTCTGTAGCTTTTATTTCGAGTTACTAACATTTAACAACCGAACCGGTATCCAATACCCAGGTGCTACTAGGAGTACTAGCAAGGTACACATCAATAACATGTATATACAATATACTTCTGTCGACATTGCCAGCCTTCTTATCTACCAAGTATCTAGGGTTGTTCCGCTTCAGTGACTGCTCTCCTCATGGAAGCACTTAGTCTAGATTTTGGGTTCAACTTTTGGTTGCTTCACTGGAGGAGCAACTGACTTGCCGTCCATGAAGTTTCCCCTCCTTGCCCTTGCCCTTCTCGAAACTAGTGGTTTTACTAACCATCAACACTTGATGCTCCTTCTTGATTTCTACCTTCGCGGTGTCAAACATCGCGAACAGCTCAGGAATCATTATCTCCTTCCCTGGCATTTTATAGTTCATCACGAAGCTCTAGTAGCTTAGTGACAATGACTTGGAAAACTATATCAATCACTGTCTTATCTGGAAGATCAACTCCCACTCGATTCAAGCGATTGTAGCACCCAGACAATCTGAGCACATGCTCAACAATTGAGCTATTCTCCTTCATCTTGTAGGCAAAGAATCTTGTTGGAGATCTCATATCTCACAACACGGGCAAGAGCCTGAGATCCCAATTTCAGCTCTTAGAACATCTCATATGTTGAGCGACGTTCAAAACGTTTTGGAGCCTCAATTCTAAGCCGTAATGCATGACACACTAAACTATCAAGAAGTCATCGGAACGTGCCTGTTAGATGTTCACAACATCTACAGATGACGCTAGAGGGGGTGGCGCACCGAGCGGTGCATTAAGGACATAATCCTTCTGTGCAGCAATGAGGACAATCCTCAGATCATGGACCCAACTCTATTTCTCTAGGAACGTATAAAAATTCAAGAGAGCTACAACGTGAGCTAGTAATCTACAACATAATTTGCAAAGACACTACTGACTATGTTCAAGATAATGAGTTCAATTAATCATATTACTTAAGAACTCCCACTCAAATTGACATCCCTCCAGTCATTCGAGTGATACATGATCCAAATTCACCAACTCAAGTCCGATCATCATGTGAGTTGAGGTGGTTTCAATGGTGAACATCATCATGTTGAACATATCTACTATATGATTCATGTTTGACCTTTTGGTCTCTTGTGTTCCGAGGCCATTTCTGTACATGCTAGGCTCGTCAAGTTTAACCCGAGTGTTCTGCAAATGCAACACTAGCTTGCACCCGTTGTATGTGAACGTAGAGTCTATCACACCCGATCATCACGAGACGATGAACTTTCGCAGCGTGCATACTCGGGGAGAACACAATTGATCTTGAAATTTAAGTGAGGGATCACATTATAATGCTATCGTCATCCTAAGCAAAACAAGGTGCATGAAAGGATTAACATCACATGCAAATCATAAGTGACATGATATGGCCATGAACTTGTGCTTTTGATCTCCATCTATAAAGCAACGACATGATCTCCATCGACACCATGATCTCCATCAACGTGTCGCCATCGGGGTTGTCGCGCCCACCATGCTTCTAATACTATTGCTACCGCTTAGCGATAAAGTAAAGCATTACATAGCGCTTAATGATTGACACACAGGTCATACAATAATTAAAGACAACCCTATGGCTCCTGTCGGTTGCCGTACTCATCGATACGCAAGTCGTGATATTCTATACAATACATGATCATTTCATACATCACATATATCTCATCATGTAATTTGCCATATCACATCACAACATACCCTCCAAAAGCAAGTTAGACGTCCTCTAATTGTTGTTGTAAGTTTTATGTGGCTGCTACGGGTATCTAGCAAGAACAATTCTCACCTATGCAAAAACCACAACGGTGATACATAAGTTGCTTTTCAACCTTATCAAGGACTGCCTTTGTTGAATCTGTTCCAACTAAAGTAGGAGAAACAGACACCCGCCAGCCATCTTTGTGCACCAAAGTTACACATGAGTCGATGGAACCGGTCTCTCGTAAGCGTACGAGTAAGGTTGGTCCGGGCCGCTTCGTCCCACAATACCGCTGAACCAAAACACGACCAAGGGAGGAAACAATCTAAGCATCAATGCCCACAAACTCCTTTGTTTTCTACTCGAGATCTCATCTACACATAGACCTAGCTCATGATGCCACTGTTGGGGATCGTTGCACGGGAGACAAAAAATTTCCTACGCACACACAAGATCTATCCATGGTGATGAGCATCTACAGGAGGGAGAGTGAATCTACATACCCTTGTAGATCACTAAGCGGAAGCATTAAGAAACGCGTTTGATGTAGTCGAACATCTTCACGATCCCATCACGAGCCATCCCGCGATCTCATCATGAGCCGTATCGCGATCCCATCGTGGTCCTTCCGATCTAGTGCCGAACGGACGTCACCTCCGCGTTCAACACACATACAACTCGATGACGATCTCCACCTCCTTGATCCAGCAAGCGAGGGTGAGGAGGTAGATGAGTTCTCCGCCAGCACAACGGTGTGATGGAGATGGTGGTGGAGCCGTCCCGGCAGGGCTTCGCCAAGCACAACCGAGATGATCTAGTGGAGAACAGATCAAGAGGAAGAAGAGGGCAGCACACGGCATAGATTTGGTACGGCTGCCCTCTCTCTACCTCTATATATATAGGGGGAAGGGAGGAGGGGTGACGCCCCCTAGATCCAATCTAGGGGGCCAATGGCTAGGGCAGATGGGGCCGCCCTAGAGGGAAACCCTAGGGTGACTTGGCCCCCAAGCCAGGTGGAGGGAACCCTAGATGAGGTGCCCCACCTCTCCTGGTAACGTGGGAAAGCGTGAGGGGGGCGCACAGCCCCTTAGTGGTCTGGTTTGCCCCTTCCCCTTGCCCCATGAGGCCCCCCAACACTTGTCGGGGCCCCGCGAAACCCCTTTTGGTACTCCTGGTCACAACATTATACTCCCAGTACGCTTCCGGACTCCGATTACATTCGTCCTATATATCGATCTTCACCTCCGTACAATTCCGGAGTTCCTCATCACGTCCCGGATCTCATCCGGGACTCCAAACAACCTTCGGACACCAACATACATAACTCAACTCTACCGAAACGTCACCGAACCTTAAGTGTGCAGACCCTGCGGGTTCGAGAACTATGTAGACATGACCGAGACACCTCTACGGTCAATAACCAATAGAGGGACCTGGATGCCCATATTGGTTCTTCCTACATATTCTACGAAGGTCTTTATCGGTTGAACCTCTATGTCAATGATTCAGTTAATCCCGTATGTTGTTCCCTTTGTTCTTCGGTATGTTACTTTCCCGAGATTAGATCGTCGGTATCTCTATACCTAGTTCAATCTCCTTACTGGCAAGTCTCTTTACTCGTTTCATAATACAAGATTCCATGGCTAACACTTAGTCACATTGCTTGCAAGGCTTATTGTGATGTTGTATTACTGAGTGGGCCCTGAGATACCTCTCCGTCACACCGAGTAACAAACCCAGTCTTGATCCATGCCAACTGAACAGACACCCTCAAAGATACCCGTAGAGAACATTTATAGTCACCCAGTTACATTGCGACGTTTGATACACACAAGGTACTCCTCCGGTGTCAGTGAGTTGCATGATCTCATGGTCATAGGAACACATACTTGACATGCAAAAAACTGTAGCAATAAACTGACATGATCATATGCTATGTTTATAGTTTGGGTCTTCTCCATCGCATCTTTCTCCTAATGATGTGATCCCGTTATAAAATGACATCTCATGTACATGGCTAGGAAACCTTAACCATCTTTGATCAACGAGCTAGTCTATCAGAGGCATACTAGGCACATGGTGTTGTCTATGTATCCTCACATGTATCTGAGTTTCCGATCAATACAATTCTAGCATGGATAATAAACGATGATCATGAACAAGGAAATATGATAATAACTAATTTATTATTGCCTCTAGGGCATATTTCCAATAGTCTCCCACTTGCACTAGAGTCAATAATCTAGCTCACATCACCATGTGATTTTCATTGTTATGAATCTAATACCCAATAAGTTTCGGGGCTCGATCATGCTTTGTATGTGAGAGAGCTCTTTAGTCAACGGGTCTGTGACATCCAGATATGTGTGTACTTTGCAAATCTCTATGTCAAACTGTAAACACTGCTAGCACACTGCAGTTGGAACTATTTCAAATGGCTGCTCCACTATACGTATCAGGATTGCTACTAGGAGTCATCTGGATTGGTGTTAAAGCTTGCATTGACGTAACTCTTTACGACGAACTCTTTATCACCTCCATAATCGAGAAAACATATCCTTAATCCTCTGGTTACTAAGGATAATTTTGACTGCTGTCTAGTGATCCACTCGTAGATCACTCTTGTACCCCTTGACAGACTCATGGCAAGGCACCCACCAGGTGCGATACACAACATGACATGAGATAGAGCCTATGGCTAAGGCATAGGGGTCAACCTTCGTCCTTTCTCTTTCTTCTACCGTGGTCGAGCTTGGAGTCTCACTCAACTTCACACCTTACAAATCAGGCAAGAACTCCTTCTTTGACTGATCCATCTTGAATTGTTTCAAAATCTTGTCAAGGTATATACTCATTGAAAATATCATCAGGCGTCTTGATCTATATCTATAGATCTCGATGCCCAATAATTAAGTAGCTTTATCCAGGTATTCCTTTGAAAAACTCTTTTCAAACAACCCTTTATGCTTTCCAGAATTCTACATCATTTCTGATTAACAATATGTCATCCACATATGCTTATGAGAAATTCTATAGTTCTCCCACTCACTTTATTGTAAATACAAGTTTCTCATAAACTTTTTATAGACTCAAAAACTTTGATCACCTCATCAAAGCATATATTCCAACTCCGAGATGCTTGCTTCTGTCCATAGAAGGATCACTGAAGCTTGCACACCTTTTAGCATCCTTAGGACTGACAAAACCTTCTGGTGGTATCTCATACAACCTTTCCTCAAGGAACCTTCTGGTTCCTACATACTCTACAAAGACCTTTATCGGTTGAACCTCTATGTCAAAGATTCAGTTAATCCTGTATGTTGTTCCCTTTGTTCTTCGGTATGTTACTTGCCCGAGATTCGATCGTCGGTATCTCTATACCTAGTTCAATCTCGTTACCGGCAAGTCTCTTTACTCGTTCCGTAATACAAGATCCCATGGCTAACACTTAGTCACATTGCTTGCAAGGCTTATTGTGATGTTGTATTACCGAATGGGCCCTGAGATACCTCTCCGTCACACGGAGTAACAAATCCCAGTGTTGATCCATGCCAACTCAACAGACACCCTCAGAGATACCCGTAGAGCACCTTTATAGTCACCCAGTTACATTGCGACGTTTGATACACACAAGGTACTCTCCGGTGTCAGTGAGTTGCATGATGTCATGGTCATAGGAACATATACTTGACATGTAGAAAACTGTAGCAATAAACTGACACGATCATATGCTACGTTTATAGTTTGGGTCTTGTCCATCACATCATTCTCCTAATGATGTGATCCCATTGTCAAATGACATCTGACGTCCATGTCTAGGAAACCTTAACCATCGTTGATCAACGAGCTAGTCCATCAGAGGCATACTAGGGACATGGTGTTGTCTATGTATCCACACATGTATCTTAGTTTTTGATCAATACAATTCTAGCATGGATAATATACGATTATCATGAACAAGGAAATATGATAATAACTAATTTGTTATTGCCTCTAGGGCATATTTCCAACACATAGAGCTTGGGATTGGCAAGATAATGCGATATATAGCTCTCCCCATCAGACTCTTGGGACGACATCTTGCTCTAAATCTGCTGTAGAAACAACTCAAAACGAAAACAGGAGGTATTGTCGTGATGCAAAAGTCCAAACCTTCGGAAGAATATATAATGAATTTTTGTCGACCCGAAGGAGTGTTCCACAAGAAAACAAAGTCCAGAGGGTGCACGGGGTGGTGGCAAGCCCCCTAGGCACGACCAGGGGGTGGCCGCGCCTAGAAGGCTTGTCACCTCCTCGTGCGTGTTTCAAACTAATTTTGATTTTCCTAATTTTTTAAATAATCCAAAACTGAGTAAAATTGCTATTGGGAAAGTTTTGGAGTCGGTTTACTTACCGTACCACATACCTATTCCTTTTCGGAGTCTGAAACGTTCTGGTAGGTCTCCCTGATATACTCCTCCGGAGTTATGGTATTGATAACATTGGTTTCAACAATTATGGGAGTACCTGAGATATAATGTTTGATTCTTTGCCCTTTTAACACCTTCGGATTTGTGCCTTCGGCGTTGTTGATCCTGATGGCACTGGAACGATATACTTCCTCGACAATGTAAGGCCCTTCCCATTAAGAGAGAAGTTTTCCTGCAAAAAAACTTAAAAAGGAATTGTATAGCAAGACATGACCGCCTACATTGAATTCACGCTTTTGTATCCTTTTATCATGCCATCTCTTAACTTTCTCTTTAAACAACTTGGCATTCTCATAGGTCTGGGTTCTCCCTTCATCAAGTGAGCTAATGTCAAATAACCTCTTCTCGCCAGCAAGTTTGAAATCATAGTTGAGCTCTTGGATTTCCCAATAAGCTTTATGCTCTAGCTGTATAGGTAAGTGACATGCTTTACCATGAACCATTTTATACGCAGACATACCCATAGGGTTCTTGTAAGAGTTCTATAAGCCCATAATGCATCGTCAAGTTTCTTAGACCAATTCTTCCTAGATCTATTAACCGTATTTTGCAAGATCAATTTAATTTCTCTTTTGCTTAATTCTACTTGACCACTAGACTGAGGATAATAAAGAGAAGCAGTTCTATGATGAACATCATACTTAGCAAGCAACTTACAGAATGCACCATGGATAAAGTGTGAACCACCATCAGTCATTAAATATCTAGGGACTCCAAATCTAGGGAAAATAACTTCTTTAAGCATCTTAATAGAGGTGTTATGATCAACACTACTAGTTGGAATAGCTTGTACCCACTTAGTAACATAATCAATAGCAACTAGAATATGAGTATACCCGTTGGACGTTAGAAAAGTTCCCATATAATCAAAACCCCAAACATCAAATGGTTCAATAACAAGAGAGTAATATTGCCAATTCTTTGACATTCATCACATGACAAGACAAACTTACGAGCATCCTTGAACAGGTTAGGCCAATAAAATCCACATTGTAATACCTTATGTGCAGTTCTATCTCCAATGTGGTGTCCTTCGTAGGCCTCGGAATGACACTTGTGTAGAATCTGTTCCTATTCATGCTCAGATACACAATGTCTAATAACACCATCTAGTCCTTCTTTATAAAGGTGTGGATCATCCCAAAATTAATGTCTTAAATCAAAGAAGAACTTTTTCTTTATTGGTATGTGAAACTAGGCGGTATAAATTTAGCGACAATGTAATTAGCATAATCAGCATACCAAGGAGCATTACGCGAAGCATTTATGACTGCTAATTGTTCAGCAGGGAAGCTGTGATAGCCTGGCTTATCAGGGATGGTAGACTACTCATATCAATAAGGAATTCCTTCTTTTCCAGGAGCCAAGTTGGTGACCCGTCGTGGCACACAGAATGACACATGTATCGGACTGGAAGCACACACGTTTGTGGCAAGAGGGAACGTTCGTGTGACTCGACGAGGACGTCGGTTCCTCTGAGTGGTGGTGTATGTGATTGCATGGCTTATTAGGGATGGTAGACTACTCATATCAATAAGGAATTCCTTCTTTTTCGGGAGTCCATTCGAACAGAACCCAGGTTAAGCGTGCTTGGCTTGGAGTAGTTCTAGGATGGGTGACCAACCTGGAAGTTGGTCCCAGGTGCGCACGAGTGAGCACAAAGTGCGCAGAAAAGGCTAGTATTGATCTGTGGGATAAGTCTAGGTTTAGCATCTTTCTTTTTCATAAGATATTTAATAGCAGCATGATCAGTGTGAATAGTTACTTTAGAATAAACAATATAAGATCTAAAGTTATCACAAGCGAACACAACTGCTAAAAATCTTTTGCAGTGATAGCATAGTTTCTTTGAGCAATGTCCAGAGTTTTGCTAGCATAATGAATAACATTTAATTTCTTATCATCTTTGTCCTAGAACAGCACCAACGACAAAATCACTAGCATCACACATTATTTCAAAGGGTACGTTCCAATCAGGTGGTTGAACAACAGGTGCAGAAATCAAGGCATTCTTAAGAATTTCAAAAGCTTCTACACAATCATCATCAATAACGAATGGAACATATTTTTGCAAAAGATTAGTGAGAGGCCTAAAAATCTTAGATAAGTCTTTAATAAACCTCCTATAGAAACCAGCATGACCGAGGAAACTTCTTATACCCCTGATATCCGTAGGAGACGACATTTTTTCAATAACATCAACTTTGGCTTTGTCAACTTCAATACCTCTTTCGGAAATTTGACGTCCCAAGACAATACCTTCATTTACCATAAAGTAGCACTTCTCCCAATTCAAGACAAGATTAGTTTCTTCCCATCTCTGTAAAACTCGATCAAGGTTTCTGAAACAATCATCAAAAGAAGTTCCATAAATGGAAAAATCATCCATGAAAACCTCAACAATCCTTTCACAAAAATCAGAGAATATAACAGTCATACATCTTTGAAAGGTAGCAGGTGCATTACATAAACCAAAATGCATACGTCTATAAGCAAAGGTACCGAAAGGGCAGGTAAAAGTGGTCTTCTCTTGGTCCTCTTTTGGCACAGGTATTTGAGAGAAACCAGAATAACCGACTAGAAAGCAAAAATGTGTATGTTTGGATAATCTTTCTAGCATTTGATCAATAAAAGGTAGAGGGTAATGATCTTTTCTAGTAGCTTTATTTAATTTCCTAAAATCAATTACCATTATATATCCTGTAACAATTCTTTGCTGGATCAATTCATTTTTATCATTAGGTACTACGGTAATACCTTCTTTCTTAGGGACACAATGAACTAGCTAACCCATCTACTATCAAAAATATGGTAAATGATATCTGCCTCCAGAAGCTTTAATATTTCATTTCTTACCACTTCCTTCATTTTAGGATTTAATCGTCGTTGGTGATCAACAACTGGTTTAGCATCGGGCTCCATTTTAATTTTATGCTGACATAGAGTGGGACTAATGCCCTTAAGATCATCAAGAGTATATCCAATAGCAGCACGGTGCTTCCTCAGAGTTTTCAATAATCTCTGTTCTTCGTGATCTGAAAGGTTAGCACTAATAATAACATGATATATCTTCTTTTCATCAAGATAAGCATATTTTAGAGTATCCGACAATTGTTTAAGCTCAAACATGGGATTACCCTTGGGTGGAGGAGGATCCCCAAGTATTTCAACAGGCAAGTTGTGTTTCAGAATAGAATGTTCATCAAAGAAAATCTTATCTATTTCATTCCTTTCATTCATATGCATATCATTTTCATGGTCTAGCAAATATTGTTCTAAGGGATCAGTAGGAGGCTATCCTTACTAGACAATTCTTTATCATGGGTTTGTCTACGAAATTTAGAGAAATTAAACTCATGAGACGTATCCCCAAAGCTTACAATAACAGTTTCCTTCTCACAATCTATCCTAGCATTAACGACGTTCAAGAAGGGTCTACCAAATATAATGGGACAAAAATCATCTTGTGGGGAGCCAAGGACAAGAAAATCAGTGGGATATTTTATTTTTCCACACAGGCCTTCAACATCTCTAATAATCCCAACTATTGATATAGTATCTCTATTAGCAATCTTGATTGTAACATCAATTTCCTCTAGCTCAGCTGGTGCAATATCATTCATAATCTCTTTATATAAGGTAAAGGGAACTGCACTCACACTAGCACCCATATCACATAAGCCATGATAACAATGATCTCCTATTTTAACAGAAATAACAGGCGTGCCAACAATGGGTCTATGTTTGTCTTTAGCATTTGGTTTAGCAATTCTAGCAGCTTCATCACAAAATTGAATAAGATACCCATCAATATTATCAACCAAGAGATCTTTAACCATAGCAATACTAGGCTCAACTTTGATTTGCTCAGGGGGTGTAGGTGTTCTAGCGTAGCTCTTACGAACCATAGTTGAAGTTTTAGCATGTTCCTTTATTCTAACAGGGAAAGCTGGTTTATGAATATAAGCAACAAGAATAATAGGATCAACATTATAAGTAATAGTGTCCTCTTCAACTTTAATAGGTTCAACTACTTTCACTTCATGGGAGGATGATATTTAAACCACTTCTCCTTAGGGAGATCAACATGATAAGCAAAAGATTCACAAAAAGAAGCTACTATCTCAGAGTCAAGCCCATATTTAGTGCTAAATTCACGAGAAGCATCAGTGTCTATGAAGGATTTAACACAATCAAACTTAAGGTTCATATCTGACTCCTTACCTTCGTCGAGTTCCCAATCTTCAGAGTTGTGTTTAATCCTTTCTGATAAATCCCTTTTGAAGTCAATATCTTTCTTCATATAGGAACCAAGACAAGAAGTATCGAGCATGGATTGATCATTACGAGAAAGCCGAGCATAAAAATTCTGAATAATAATTTCTCTCGAGAGATCATGATTGAGTCATGAATATAACATTGGTTTAAGCCTCCCCCAAGCTTGAGCGATTCTTTCTCATTCACGAGGCCAAAAATTACAGATATAATTCTGATCACGGTGAACTAGATGCATAGGATAGAACTTCTGATGAAATTCCATCTTCAATCGGTTGTAGCTCCATGATCCAATATCATCGCATACCCTATACCATGTCAATGCCTTCTTCTTCAAAGATAAAGGAAATACCTTCTGCTTGACGTGATCCTCGGGTAGACCTGCAAGCTTAAATAATCCACAAACTTCATCCATATAGATTAGATGCAAATCCGGATGTAGTGTTCCATCTCCAGCATAAGGATTAGCCAATAGTTTCTCTATCATACCAGAAGGAATCTCATAATAAATATTTTCAATAGGTTTAGTAGGTTGAGGGACAACTCTTTGTGTTTCCGGTCAAGGTGAAGATACCCCGAACAAGCCCATCAAAGATTACTTTCCCTAGTAACAAGTGACAGTAAATTTCAGCACACTATATAAATTTTTCCTTACCAAATTCCACTTACCAAAGGTGCTTCACTCCCCGGCAATGGCGCCAGAAAAGAGTCTTGATGACCCACAAGTGTAGGGGGTCTATCGTAGTCCTTTCGATAAGTAAGAGTATCGAACCCAACGAGGAGCGGAAGGAAATAACAAGCGGTTTCCAGTAAAGTATTCTCTGCAAGCACTGAAATTATCGATAACAGATAGTTTTGTGATAACACAATTTGTAACGAGTAACAAGTGTAGAAAAGGTGTAGCAAAGGACAGGCCTGGACAAACTCTTATATAAAGCAAAGCGTTCCCGAGGACACATGGGAATTTTCGTCAAGCTAGTTTTCATAATGCTCATTTGATTCGTGTTCGTTACTTTGATAATTTGATATGTGGGTGGACCGGTGCTTGGGTTCTGTCCTTACTTGGACATACCTACCACTTATGATTAACCCCTCTCGCAAGGATCCGCAACTACGAAAGCAGAATTAAGATAAATCTAACCATAACATGAAACATGTGGATCCAAATCAGCCCCTTACAAAGCAACGCATAAACTAGGGTTTAAGCTTTTGTCACTCTAGCAACCCATCATATACTTATTACTTCCCTATGCCTCCCCCGAGGCCCAAATAATGATGAAGTGTTATGTAGTCGACGTTCACATGTAGCGACCCGACTCAAAACAAGTCAAGCCACTTTGTGTTAGTGCCATCTCTAGATCAGTATGCTAGCACACACAGTACATCAATGTATATATCAAAGTGCAATCACATGTAAATAACGTAAAACTGATATATACCTCTTAAATCACAGCGGAAATAGTCAACGGGAGTGGAGTCTAAATAAACACCAACGGCAGGTTGAGTGTAGACCGTAACCCTGAATCGTACTCTTACTCGTCGTAGAGAAGTATCTGCAACATAAGATGTTGCAGCCGTGTAGGTCAGTACATTGAATGTACCGGCAAGATCACCATAGAAAGAATGATAAAGGCTATTCTATATGCAAAAGGCTTTGTGGCTCTGTGTCTGAGTTTTTGCAGAAAAGCTGGTTTTATTTTCACTACAAAAAAGTTGTCAGACGGAAATCACTACTAACAGTTGGTTGTTAATGAGATGGTTCCACCAACCAATTCTCATGTCCCCCAAAAGATTATTAATAGACCCACTCATCATAAAATTTATTAATTGTGTTGAGAATGGCTGATAATATCATCTCCGGTGCTCATGTTGTCCGTAACCAGGGACACGGCTAATCAATTAGTTTGACACTCTGCAGAGGTTTGTACACTTTACCCCCAAGAATCGATCCCTCCCGTTATGTCCTTGCACTGCCTGGTGTTTGAGAATGGGACGATCGAAACATGGTCTTCCATAGTGATCCTCCGATAGAAAGTCAGTCCCCATCCAAATCCTACCATTTTCCTACATCTCGTAGCAACTGACCTACCAAAGTCACCACTAGGGTCAACCAAGCCATAGCCCATAATGACTTGCGGTTGCACACGTAAGCTTTCCGGCCTTGAAGTATCCATCCATTTCTTTGAGCCTGGGTGGCATTCCGTTGGGATGATCACATGTAGATACCAGGATTCTCGGGCATAACCATGATAGATATCAGGCTGCCAAAATGCGTGTCCAATCTACCCAATGGTATATTGAGTCCTTGAAGACTTGAAGTATTGATCATCATGCAGGTCTTGAAATAATTATTTAACCTCACAACACTCCTGAATCTCACAACCAACCCCATCTATTAAAGCATAGCAATTATGAAGAAACGTCCCTTTCCGAGCAAGTGGTAATAGGATGTTGGGTTTCTCCTACCTCATGATGCTACTACAAGTTCAAGCTCAATACCCTGCTGGATGTATGATGGAAAGATTGACTCTAATGCAAATAAAACATAGGTAAAGTAAGATGATCAAAGTGAACTTGCCTGTACTGTTGAAAAAGATAAATATCATTCTCAGAAAATACTTGATAGAACTATTCGTCACTCTCCAATGAAGTCTATATAATCAAACATTGCACTCATATAAGCAATCATACTAGCAATCAATACTAACAATCAACAAGTAACACAAAACCAAACACCAAAAGGGTTGTGATGAAGGAAATACTTAAGACAAAAGTTAAAACAACAAAACTTCATCAAAAATAAACAAGAATAGTTTTCCCTACAAACAACTATTTTCAAATAGTAAGAGAACAACAAAGTAAAACCTAACAAAAGTATTCTAGCAAATATTTTACTAGCAAAAAGAATTACTTTTGAAGAACAACTAAGAACTAAGAATCCAATACACTAAACAACATAAGTTTTTGCCTAATAAACTTAACAACAAGAAAAACTATAAAATACTGGAATAAGAGAAAACAAAAATATAAAACAACTAAATTAACAGAAGTTAAAACTTATGAACAATTTATAAAAATATTTTCAAATAGGAAATCATACTAGCAATGAAATCAATTTGCAAGTTATGATTTAACTAGAATTGATTTCATGCAACCAAATAATAAATGACATAAAATAAACTTGGTTGAAATACTAATGCTAACTAATAAAAAACAAAGTAAAATTTGTCAAATAATATAAAATAAAATAAATTAAAACAATTTAAAACAAAAGAAAATAGAAATAAACCTAAAAAGGAGTAAAACAGCATCTGTTTTGCTTGAAACCCTAATTTAAAATATTCTAGAAATTCTAAAATTCTACCTACTATTAAATAAGATCACTAGTGACCAGTAGAAAAAGGAATCAACTCAAAATCTATTTTTAAAATCAAGTTATTCAAATTCTAGTGGTTTGAGTAAATTCAACAGAGTTCAAACTCAAAATTTTCAAATATGGTAAAACTTTATATCTGCAGAAACTGGAATATATTTGTGAGACAATGCAAAAAGAATCAAATTAAAATAATTAAAAACATAAAAGATATAAAGAAAAAAAACAAAACTATTCTGTTTTTTAAAAAGAGAAAACACAAAAGAAAAATTCTAACTAACGGACAGTGGTGCACGTGGCGCTGTGCTATTGGCCGGAGGGTGTGCGTGTTTCAATGTTTCGAGCGGACGGCCGACTCCTAACAGAAAACGCTTCGGCGATTATAGTCAAAACTATGTTCTAATCATGGCCGTTCACCCTAGATCTAACGCTGAGAAAGGGCTCCGGCGACTTACCACGGTGGAGGAGGTCTCCGGCGAGGTTCCGGCGAGGCCGAGGCGGCGAGGTCGACGAGGATACGTCTCCGGTGGTCCTCCGGTGACAACGTCAGCACCAGGCAATGCAGACGAGCGCGATGACGACGATGGGGACCTCGGTGTGGCTCGGGGGCGACGGGGTTGAGCGGGGCAAGCTCGTGAGCGGCGGTGGTGCTCGGCCGTCGATGACGAGGGGCTCTGGGGGGGTTGATTTCGGGTTACTGGATGGGGTGTTCGGGTGAGCGCGACAAGGCGGATGGTGGTGAGTGTGATGGCTCTGGGGGTCGGGATCGAGCAGCAGTTCGGCAATGGCACGACTGCCATGGCTATCTCCGGCGAGCGATCGTGGGCGAGGGGGCACGAGCGAGCAACACTCGGGCGGAACGGGATGCGGGGTTGGTGGCTTAAATAGCCAGGGCATCAAGAAGCCCAGATGGAAGGGGACTGCGCGGGATTTTGCTTGCTCCGGCGAGATCTCATCGGTAAGGAAGGGGAGCGGGGTAAGGAAAGGGGAGACCGTGGGGAGGATGCGGTTGGGCGGTGGGTCCACGCGATAGTGAGAGAGAGGGGGAGGAAAGGGATCGGATACCCGATCAGGCACCGATTCGGTAGCGATAGGGGCGATGGGCCAAAATCACTAGTGGGCCATCTGGGCGATCTTTCCTAATAAAAGAAAAAAAATTCCTTTTATAAAACAAAAACAAAAAAGGAAGTTGAATGAAAGGAAAACAAAACTACTTTTATATAGACATATTATATATCAAAATGACCGTAAAAATAAAATCTAAAAGATGAACATATTTGCACTATCAAATAAAATTCTTACAAAATCAGAAAAATCAAACAGTGCTACTGTTTTCAATAAAAGGCAAATGAAACATTTTAAAAATACCAAAATTGCTTCAAATTCATTTATCTCCATTTTTATACTCAAGGGAATCATTTTACCCTATTTTCCATATATTTTACTTTTGGGGAAAAATAAATTTTAAAACCAATTTTAAAAATGGCTTTGAAACGTAATATGAAATATTTCAGAAATAGTTTTCTGAGTTTTATAAATTCAAATAAGATTCAAATGGCCCCTGGTTTTGAGGATCATATTACTCCTCTCAAAATCTTGTCAAGGATATTTGAATTCTTTCAAGATTTAAAATGGAACCAGATATGAAATGGATTCCAAAAAGAATAATTCAGAGATTTTCAAATCCACTTTTCAAATTCCTTGTTTATGAAGAAGTCGTGTTATCTTCTCTCACTGATTTGAAATGGAATTGAATTTGAATTCAAATCACATGGGAAAGTCATGTTGCTCCCACTCATTCAAAAGTTTTTACAAGTTTCAAATTTCACTCAAATTCAATCACTCAATCAATCAAACAATCAATCATATATTTATTATAACATTCCAAAATTTGGGATGTTACAAACCTACCACACTTAAAATGAATCTCGTCCACAAGATTCGAAAAGGCTAGAAAGAAAAGGTTAGGGTTTGGGGGTCTTCTAACAAAGCCATTGACCAAGAAGGTGTGGGGTCTACCACACTTAAAATGAGAGTTATTGGTCCCTCAAAATCATGGCGATCCTGTGGGTGCATATGTCTGTGCACATTCTTCACAGTAACATCCTTGGTGATGATCTTCCGTTACAATCTGAACGTTTTCTTCAGAATCCAGTGTTTCTTTGGTCAATACAAAGTTCTCCTGTTACTAGATCTTCTTAACTGACAAGTCTCGTGATCATTCTAAACAACTTATCGAAGATCTCATGGTGGCCTACCATTAGTGGTTCCTGTAGTGAAAAGGGTCTTGGTGTCATTCCTCACCGAAAAATTCCTATGTTTGACAACAACTGTCATGTACAAGGTTTTCATCATACCATTCTAAGGCTTAAACAAAAGCTTCAAAGAATGTCATCTCTTTACTATCGGTAAGTCACTCAGATTTAATATTCCGAATAGCAAGAAAATGATAACAGTAAGTTGTCATGGTGGCCAAACCATGTCGCACTAAAATCACCATCTTGTATAAGGTTTAGCGAATCTCGTAATCTAACACTTGGGCTTCCTCACAAGCGTTGCAGAAATTTTTCTTGTCAACGAACGAAGTTCGGATAAATCCATAGATTTTGTGTAACATCCCAAAATTCCATTTTGGAATGTTATGATATAGCTATGCATCTATCATCATCATTGCTTGATATTATGAAATAGTTGAAATGCCTTTTCTGACTTTCTGAAAGTCCTTTCTATTTTCCCTAAGTTGCTTTCACCTATTTGAAAATTTGGTTAAAAGTTCAAATAAGAGAGGAGGAACATGACACTCCACACCAGGGACTAATTGGTGGTTTATTTGAACAATAATAACCAGGGGTTATTTTGAAAATATTTGCAAAAAGGGTTTAAAAACAATTAGGCAATTTCTGAATTTTTTTTTCAAAGTGCTCAAATGACAGAATAGAAATGTTCATTAAATAGCATTTATTATTCTGTTAATTTTGATATATAATAACCCTATATTTAGAGATGATTTGAATGCTTTAAAAGATTTTGAATGTCTCTGGAAAATTATTAAAAAGAAACGGTAACCGTTTCCGGCATTAAACGGGCCGGCCCACGGCAGTTATTCGCGCCTTTACTACCGACCGGCCGACCGCGCGTAACGGGCACGCCCTCCTCTTACTGACGCTGGACCCCACCCGACCGACCGTTTCACCGAACGGTCATCTCCTTCCCCCCCCCCCCCGCGCGCCGGACCCGACGCCAGCCGTTTCTTCCCCTCGCCGGATCTCTCTCCTTTCTTAACTCCCTCTCGCTCCCCGCACTCCTATATAAGCCGGCCACTCCCCGCATCCATTTCCCCCCGAGCCCTCTCTCTCTCTTGCCGAGACGCTGCCGCAATTGCTCGCCGGAGCTCCCACCCTCACCGGACCTCCCATCGACCGTAGCCACCACTTCCGACCACCGTTCGCCCCACCGTTACCACCAATGACTCCGGAGGCCCGTCGCCGTCGCCCGGACCACTTCCCCGTCTTACCCGACCACCGGAACGCCTCGCCGTCGTCCTCGCCGCCTTCGGATCCACCGGAGAACCCCCGACGCCGGCGACTTTACCCCGTGAGCATTCCCCTCCCTCCGATACAAAACCAACGGCTAAGATTAGATCGGATTTAATCCGAACCGTTATCCTCTTCCGACCGGTCGCCCGCTCGAAATCATCTAACACACGCGCTAGCCAACCAATAGGATTGCGCCACGTAGCCCCCTGACCGTCACAAATCATCTTTTTCATTTTCTGTTTTTGTTTTAATTAACAGAATGTTTTCAAAATTTGTTTTGCTTATATCTTTTAATCTATTTAGTGTTTTGAGTTGATTCTTTTTGCAATAGCTCACATTTTTCATGTAGTTTCACCCTGTACTTTTAAATTTCAAATTTGACCTATAAATTTGATTTTAATCAAATTAGCTCAAAATCTTCAAATCTGAATAACTGGAGTTTGAAAATAGTTTTTCACATGAAACTTTTTGCTACTGTTTGGTATTAGTTAGGACTACCTTCATGCTTAGTTTGAGGATTTTTAGGTTTAATTTGATTAATGTTTTAACCAAAAACAGAATCTGCTTAGTATTATAATATAGTTTTATAAACTCAATTTTAATTAGTTTGTTTTAGAATTTGGTTTTATTTGTTTATTAGGTTCTGTTAGTAAACATTTAGTGTTTTCACTTACTGTTAATAAAAATATAAATTTGCTTAGTTTAATTTTATTTAACATAGGAATCACAATTTCTTTTCAAATAGGCTTAATTTGACTAAAACAACTAACTAGTAATAGTTTTGTTTTCAAACAAAGTTTTGTATATTTTGTTTCTTTTTTCTAAGACAGATTTAATAGTAAATTATTTTCTGTCAAGAACATGTTTTACTAATAAATTATAAGTTTAGTTTTCATTCTTTTGTTAGTATAACTATAGTTGATTCATATAGTGTTTATCAAAACTTTTATAAACTCTACTAAAGTTTTCCCAACAAACTTAAATTGATTTTATTCTGTTTATTAATAAAATATTCTATTGTTGTTCTTGCTGTCAACTGTTGTTTGGATAATACAAATGGATTCATTATGTCAGTAGTGTTTTCACCCCTCACCTTTTGAAAACAAAACCTTGTGTGTTTTACTTGCTAAAGATTTTGTGCATTGTATGCCTTGATTGTTTAATACTTCTTTGCTGAATGTTGTGAGTTATTATCTTGGTTGTAAGCTTATTGGAGTGCTCTTGTTGCTTCGTTAGATTATCCGGAGTGCGAAGCTTGTTACTTAGAGTCACTCACGTACGAAGATCATCAATCAGGCAAGTCACTTTGATCATACTTTTACCCATGTTTTATATGCATTAGTTCTACCATCTTCCCCAATTGCATGCAAGATAGGTTAGTTGGAAACTTGGTTACATTGTAGTAGTATCATGTGGTAGGTATCCCTCTCAACCCCTTTGACAACATTGGCCCCGGGAAACGTTGTTTTACTTTTGCTATGCTATTAGTAGACGGGGTTGGTTGTGAGAATCATGAGAGTTGAGAGAGTTAATAATTTCAAGACCTACATAAAGATCAAGATTTTCAAGACTCCGAGTTTTCAACATACCTCTGGGTGGATGATGGTTGAACGGCGCCCTGGAGAAACCAGTGGTTAGCCTAGGTGATGCTGGAGATGGCCAGTATTCACGCGGAAAGATCCACCCAGGCACAAAGAGATGGATGGGTGCTTCAAAACCCAAGGCTTACCTGCACAGCCACAAGTCATTATGGGCTCTGGCTTGGTTGGATATCGTGGTGACCCTGGACAGGCGGTGCTACGAGAGGTAGAAGAACGGTAGGAAAGGATGGGCACCGACAGAGTCGCAGGGAAACCCTTTGGAAGACCATGTTTTGGTCATCCGTTTCTCAAACACCCTGAAGTGCGAGAAATCAAACGGAGGCGACCAAATCTTGTGGGGAACGTCTGCAAAAACTCTGCAGAGTACAAAACCTAATCGATTAGCCGTGTCCACGGTCATGGACGACTTGAGCCAAAGGAATTGGAACTTCCGGAACTCTCAAAACAATTAATATGATGATGTGGGTATTTAATAATTTTGGGTATGAGAATTGGTTGGTGGAACCATCTCATTAATCAACCAACTTAGTAATATTTTGCTTAGCCCCTCTCTTGAAGTAGGAAAAACTTGGCTTTACGCAAAAACTTACCACCCCACCTGCCATATATGCATATAGACTAGATGATTATCTTTACACCCCTATCTTGTGACTTTGCCGGCATATTCCATATGCTGACCTACATGGCTGCAATGTATCATGTTGTAGAGTACTTTTCCGACCAGGAGTGAGGACGCGTTCTTTGCTCAGTGAGATGCCCTTGGAGTCGGATGGACTCATCTACCTTCGACGCTTCCGCAAGATTTAGATATTCTCATGAGTTGGCCTTTGGCCACTTTATTGTAATATTTATTGTAATAAAGGACTCGATATGAGATTTCGATTAATATAATGCTGTGTGATTTCCCTTTGATATATACATTGATGTACCGTGTGTGTACCAGCATGATCTTGGGATGGTACGGAAACACCGGAGACTTGACCTTTCAGGTCGGGTTGCTACAGAAATGGTATCAGAGCGCACGCTGACCGTAGGACGTAACCTCTAGGATTGGAAAGCCTTAGGATTGTTTCTCTTTGTGTTTAAAATTCTTATACTCTCATCTTTTCGTTTCTGACTCCTCTCCGAGTAATTCAAAATTTATAGATGGCCACCTTCATACCAGTGTTGATCACGGAGTTTTGCCAGCCTAACGCAACGATGCCCTTTGGTAAGGAGCTGATGAGGATCGTCAAGGACGTAAGGATTGCTTTGCCGAGCATCACCGGGATTCCTATCATGTCATTTCCCCAAGATGGACGCTACAGGATCGAGGTGCATATCCCAGGGAAGACTTTTGGGAACCGGAAGGAACCCATCGACCTCAAGTTCGTGGCACCCAGTTGGATACTTGGGAGAGACATGGCCATTCATCGTGCCCTTGGACGTATTCAGGAGGAATACAGAGGTGGAACCATTTCACCAGGACTTAGCGTGGTTTGTCGCAGAGATGCCAATGGAAACATCATAACTCCTCCCACTTCAGACACCACTATTTCCTATATCCAGACCCTGGAGACTCACATCAGGACTCTGGAGCTTCGAGTTCGTGCTGATACGAAGACAATTAAGAATCTGATGAACCGCGAGTTGGACCTTGAAGCTGATCTGCGAGAGGCCAACTATGAACACGAGCATGAAGTGAAGGACTTCCTAGAGAGGATTGATGAGCAGAATGCACGCATAGCAACTCTGGAGGAGCAGCTAGACATGGGGGAAAACCTTCATCCCGAAGGAGACATGGCACCCTTCATCAGCGACGATGAAGACTATGAGGAAAGCACCACTGGAGGACCTATGACTATGCACTTTTGAGGGGAACTTTAGTTATGCCCTCCAAATATATCTTTTATTTTAGTCGTTAAAGCATAGGTCGATGCTTAGTTGTTTGAGATTTGTATTCCCGATGTTTGACATTGATTGAATAAATTAATGAGTGTTTGGTGTGATATGTTTGTTGCATTGCATATGGGTAGTGAAATTCTTCTAGACCCTTGTTCTATTCTAATTCTCATCCCTCTGAAAACAGCAAGATGCCTCCACGACGTGAGACCGACTTCACTTTCCCGCCAGAACTCACTCAACTCCTTCAGCAACAGAATGCACTGATGCAACTATTGATTCAGAATCAGACCAACAATCAGAACAACAATAACCATCACCATCCACCCCAGACTGACAATCTCACCCGTTTTCTGAGGTTGAACCCTCCAACTTTCTCCAGCAGCACTGAGCCCATTGTGGCAGATGACTGGCTCCGTAAGATGGAGAGAGAACTTGTCACCGCTGGATGTACTGACGCTGAGAAGGTGCGGTTTGCCGCACATCAACTGGAAGGACCGGCAGCATCATGGTGGGAGAATTACACCACCACTTATCCTATTGCTGACGTAACCTGGGAACAATTCAAGCTTGCTTTTCGCACCGCACATGTTTCAGCTGGAGCCATGAGTCTGAAGAAGCGCGAGTTTCGCAACTTGCGCCAGGGTAATCGCTCTGTGGCCCAATATGTGGAAGAGTTCAGCATGTTGGCCCGTTATGCACCAGGAGACGTGGCCGATGATGCGTCCAAGCAAGAGAAGTTTCTAGAAGGACTCAACGATGAGTTGAGCATGCAGCTGGTAGTGGCTACTTTCAACAACTACCAAGAGCTGGTGGATAAGGCTCTCATTTTGGAAGGTAAACAACAGCAGATTGAAAACCGCAAGCGAAAGTACACTCAAGGGAAGTTCAACTTTGGAGCTCATCAGAAGCTTCGCTACTCCCCGTACTCAGGGAATACCGGATCAGGAAACAGTAAGTTTGGAAAGCACACTCATGCTGTGCACAACCATGGAGGCCACCAGCATGGAGGAAATGGGAACAACCGTCCCAACCATGGTAACTTCAAGAGTGACAATGGGAATGGGAACAACAACCAGCACCGTCACGCTCCTGCTCAGAAGGATCTGAGTCACATTACCTGTTTCAAGTGTCAGAAGACAGGGCACTATGCTACTGAGTGTCCCCAGAGCAAGCAAGGCAGTGGAAACGGCAACAACAACAGCAACTCCACAGCCAAGAAGCCAAACCCTTTTCCTCGTGCCCAGGTGAACCATCTCGACGTGGAAGAAGTCTATGATCAACCCGAGACCGTGGTTGGTAAGTTTTTATTGCATTCACGTCCTGTTACAGTACTTTTTGATTCCGGTGCAACTCATTCATTCATATCAAGGGTAGTTGTGGATAAGTATGGTTTGCCCACCAAAACCCTTAGTCAGCCCATTAAGGTCAGTTCCCCAGGAGGTATGATGATGGCAGGGATAGGATGCCATGCCTTGAAACCCAATATAGGAAACCATGTTTTTCCCACCGACCTCATCGTATTAGAATCACAAGGATTGGATGTAATCCTAGGCATGGATTGGATGACCAAATATGAAGGAAATCTTGATTGCCCTAGCAAGTCTGTTTCACTCACCACCCCGGAGAACAAGAGGATTAAGTATGTATCCCGACGCACATGTATGAGTGCTCGGTTAAATTCTCTCACGGGAGTTGTTCAGGAGGAAGTACCTGTGGTAAAAGACTTTTGAGATGTATTTCCGGAAGAATTACCAGGCATGCCACCAGATAGGGAGATTGAGTTCCTAATAGAGCTACAGCCAGGGACAACCCCAATTTCCAAGAGACCCTATCGGATGCCCGCAAATGATCTGTTGGAAATCAAGAAGCAAATTAAGGAGTTATTGGACAAAGGTTATATACGCCCTAGTTCTTCACCTTGGGGAGCCCCAGTTCTTTTTGTGGAGAAGAAGGATAAAACCTTGAGAATGGTAGTCGATTATCGTGCCTTGAACGAGGTGACTATCAAGAACAAGTACCCTCTGCCGATGATTAATGATTTGTTTGATCAGCTCGTAGGAGCCAAAGTATTCTCCAAGATCGATCTTCGATCAGGGTATCACCAGTTGAAAATTCGTGTACAGGATATACCCAAAACAGCTTTCACCATGAGGTATGGCTTGTATGAGTATACGGTCATGTCCTTTGGTTTGACTAATGCTCCTTCCTACTTCATGAATTTGATGAACAAAGTGTTTATGGAATATTTGGACAAGTTTGTTGTGGTGTTCATCGATGACATTCTGATATTCTCCAAGAACGAGGAAGAGCACAAGGAACATCTGCGTTTAGTTCTGGAGAAGCTAAGAGAGCATCAGTTGTATGCCAAGTTCAGCAAATGCGAATTTTGGCTGACGGAAGTCGGATTCCTTGGACACGTTATTTCCGGAGAAGGAATAGCCGTAGACCCCGCTAAGGTTGAAGCCGTCACCGAGTGGAAGTCACCCACCTCAGTTAAGGAGATCCGCAGTTTCCTCGGACTTGCCGGTTATTACTGGAGGCTCATTGAGAATTTCTCAAAGATTGCCAAGCCCATGACAGAGTTGTTGAAGAAAGAATCCAAGTATGTTTGGACTGTGGAATGTGAAGCCAGTTTCCAGGAGTTAAAGGAACGTTTGCTCACAGCCCCAGTATTGATCTTGCCCGATATTCAGAAGGACTTCCAAGTTTACTGTGATGCCTCACGACAAGGACTTGGAGGAGTACTTATGCAAGATGGAAAAGTTGTAGCCTATGCTTCCAGACAGCTACGACCTCATGAGTTAAATTATGCCACGCATGATTTGGAACTAGCAGCCGTAGTGCACGCACTCAAGACCTGGAGACATTTCCTTATCGGAAATAGTTGTGATGTTTACACCGACCATAAGAGCCTGAAGTATATCTTCACGCAGAAAGAGTTGAACCTCAGACAGAGGAGATGGTTAGAGTTAATCAAGGACTATGATATGAGATTACACTACCATCCAGGTAAGGCTAATGTTGTCGCCGATGCCTTGAGTCAGAAAACTTATGTGAACACACTCACAGCTGGAGGATTACCTCAAGAGTTAGTCGATGATCTCAGAGAGCTCAAGCTAGAGATAGTTCCAAGAGGATATGTTGCTACACTAGAAATTCAGTCCACCTTGACCGAAAGAATTCGTGAAGCCCAGAAATCGGACAAGGAGATAGCTGAGATTAAACAGAGAATGGAAGAAGGTAAAGCTAAAGGTTTTCTAGAGGATGAACATGGAACTCTGTGGTTTGAGAACCGCATCTATGTGCCCAATGACCTAGAGCTCAGGAAGTTGATACTTCAGGAAGCCCACGATTCACCTTACTCGATACACCCAGGCAACACCAAGATGTATCTGGATTTAAAGGAAACTTATTGGTGGACAGGTATGAAGAAAGACATTGCGGAACATGTTGCAATATGTGATGTTTGCCAGCGAGTAAAAGCGGAACATCAGAAACCAGCAGGGTTACTACAACCTCTGCCGATACCCGAGTGGAAATGGGAAAAGCTTGGTATGGACTTCATCACAGGATTACCCAGGACCCGTTCAGGTTATGATTCCATCTGGGTAGTGGTAGATCGCTTGACCAAGGTAGCTCATTTCATTCCAGTGAAAACCACCTATACCAGTGCTAAGCTAGCCAAGATATATATGACCAGGATCGTATGTCTGCATGGAGTTCCGAGGAGTATCGTGTCAGATAGAGGAACACAATTTACCTCAAAGTTTTGGCATCAGTTACATGAAACTTTGGGTACAAGGCTAGAGTTCAGTACAGCCTTTCATCCGCAGACAGATGGACAGACTGAGAGAGTCAACCAGATTCTGGAAGACATGTTGAGAGCTTGTGCGCTAGATTATGGATCTAGTTGGGATGACAACTTACCTTATGCAGAATTCTCGTACAACAACATTTATCAGACTAGTCTAAAGATGGCCCCTTTCGAAGCTTTATACGGAAGGAGATGCAGAACACCGTTGACATGGGATGGTGTTGGAGACCGACAACTTTTTGGTCCCGACCTTATCCGAGATTCTGAAGAGAAAGTCAAGTTGATTCATGACAGACTCAAGATAGCTCAATCTCGACAGAAGAGTTATGCTGACAGCAAACGTAAAGAAGTGACATATGAAGTGGGAGACCGAGCATATCTTAGTGTATCCCCGCTTCGTGGAATCAAGAGATTTGGTGTTAAAGGAAAATTAGCACCCAGATTCATAGGCCCCTACAAAATTCTTGAACGTAGAGGCGAAGTTGCATACAAACTGGAATTGCCGGAAGGATTATCCGAAGTTCATGATGTGTTCCATGTTTCCCAGCTAAAGAAATGCCATGCTGAGATGGCCGACATCCCTTTGCGAGACACCGTGCCCCTAGAGGCCATACAACTTGAAAGTGATCTGACTTACGAGGAGAAGCCTGTCAAGATCCTCGAGACATCCAACAGAGTTACCCGCAGTAAGATCATCAAGTTCTGTAAGGTTTTGTGGAGTCACCACACTGACGAAGAAGCCACCTGGGAACGCGAAGAAGATCTTCGTAGAGACCATCCGCACCTATTTTCTAGCCAACCCGAATCTCGAGGGCGAGATTCATCTTAAGGTGGGTAGGTTTGTAACATCCCAAAATTCCATTTTGGAATGTTATGATATAGCTATGCATCTATCATCATCATTGCCTGATATTATGAAATAGTTGAAATGCCTTTTCTGACTTTCTGAAAGTCCTTTCTATTTTCCCTAAGTTGCTTTCACCTATTTGAAATTTTGGTTAAAAGTTCAAATAAGAGAGGAGGAACATGACACTCCACACCAGGGACTAATTGGTGGTTTATTTGAACAATAATAACCAGGGGTTATTTTGAAAATATTTGCAAAAAGGGTTTAAAAACAATTAGGCAATTTCTGAAAATATTATTTTTTTCAAAGTGTTCAAATGACATAATAGAAATGTTCATTAAATAGAATTTATTATTCTGTTAATTTTGATATATAATACCCCTATATTTAGAGACGATTTGAATGCTTTAAAAGCTTTTGAATGTCTCTGGAAAATTATTAAAAAGAAACGGTAACCGTTTCCGGTATTAAACGGGCCGGCCCACGGCAGTTATTCGCGCCTTTACTCCCGACCGGCCGACCGCGCGTAACGGGCACGCCCTCCTCTCACTGACGCTGGACCCCACCCGACCGACCGTTTCACCGAACGGTCATCTCCTTCCCCCCCCCCCCCCGCGCGCGCCGGTCCCGACGCCGGCCGTTTCTTCCCCTCGCCGGATCTCTCTCCTCTCTTAACTGCCTCTCGCTCCCCGCACTCCTATATAAGCCGGCCACTCCCTGCATCCATTTCCCCCCGAGCCCTCTCTCTCTCTCGCCGAGACGCTGCCGCAATTGCTCGCCGGAGCTCCCACCCTCACCGGACCTCCCATCGACCGTAGCCACCACTTCTGACCACCGTTCGCCCCACCGTTACCACCAGTCGACTCCGGAGGCCCGCCGCCGTCGCCCGGACCACTTCCCCGTCTTCCCCAACCACCGGAACGCCTCGCGGTCGTCCTCGCCGCCTTCAGATCCACCAGAGAACCCCCGACGCCGGCGACTTTACCTCGTGAGCATTCCCCTCCCTCCGATACAAAACCAACGGCTAAGATTAGATTGGATTTAATCCGAACCGTTATCCTCTTCCGACCGGTCGCTCGCTCGAAATCATCTAACACATGCGCTAGCCAACCAATAGGATTGCGCCACGTAGCCCCCTGACCGTCGCAAATCATCTTTTCATTTTCTGTTTTTGTTTTAATTAACAGAATGTTTTCAAAATTTGTTTTGCTTATATCTTTTAATCTATTTAGTGTTTTGAGTTGATTCTTTTTGCAATAGCTCAAATTTTTCATGTAGTTTCACCCTGTACTTTTAAATTTCAAATTTGAACTATAAAATTTGATTTTAATCAAATTTGCTCAAAATCTTCAAATCTGAATAACTGGAGTTTGAAAATAGTTTTTCACATGAAACTTTTTGCTACTGTTTGGTATTAGTTAGGACTACCTTCATGCTTAGTTTGAGGATTTTTAGGTTTAATTTGATTAACGTTTTAACCAAAAACAGAATCTGCTTAGTATTATAATATAGTTTTATAAACTCAATTTTAATTAGTTTGTTTTAGAATTTGGTTTTATTTGTTTATTAGGTTCTATTAGTAAACATTTAGTGTTTTCACTTACTGTTAATAAAAATATAAATTTGCTTAGTTTAATTTTATTTAACATAGGAATCACAATTTCTTTTCAAATAGGCTTAATTTGACTAAAACAACTAACTAGTAATAGTTTTGTTTTCAAACAAAGTTTTGTATATTTTGTTTCTGTTTTCTAAGACAGATTTAATAGTAAATTATTTTCTGTCAAGAACATGTTTTACTAATAAATTATAAGTTTAGTTTTCATTCTTTTGTTAGTATAACTATAGTTGATTCATATAGTGTTTATCAAAACTTTTATAAACTCTACTAAAGTTTTCCCAACAAACTTAAATTGATTTTATTCTGTTTATTAATAAAATATTCTATTGTTGTTCTTGCTGTCAACTGTTGTTTGGATAATACAAATGGATTCATTATGTCAGTAGTGTTTTCACCCCTCACCTTTTGAAAACAAAACCTTGTGTGTTTTACTTGCTAAAGATTTTGTGCATTGTATGCCTTGATTGTTTAATACTTCTTTGCTGAATGTTGTGAGTTATTATCTTGGTTGTAAGCTTATTGGAGTGCTCTTGTTGCTTCGTTAGATTATCCGGAGTGCGAAGCTTGTTACTTAGAGTCACTCACGTACGAAGATCATCAATCAGGCAAGTCACTTTGATCATACTTTTACCCATGTTTTATATGCATTAGTTCTACCATCTTCCCCAATTGCATGCAAGATAGGTTAGTTGGAAACTTGGTTACATTGTAGTAGTATCATGTGGTAGGTATCCCTCTCAACCCCTTTGACAACATTGGCCTCGGGAAACGTTGTTTTACTTTTGCTATGCTATTAGTAGACGGGGTTGGTTGTGAGAATCATGAGAGTTGAGAGAGTTAATAATTTCAAGACCTACATAAAGATCAATATTTTCAAGACTCCGAGTTTTCAACATACCTCTGGGTGGATGATGGTTGAACGGCGCCCTGGAGAAACCAGTGGTTAGCCTAGGTGATGCTGGAGATGGCCAGTATTCACGCGGAAAGATCCACCCAGGCACAAAGAGATGGATGGGTGCTTCAAAACCCAAGGCTTACCTGCACAGCCACAAGTCATTATGGGCTCTGGCTTGGTTGGATATCGTGGTGACCCTGGACAGGCGGTGCTACGAGAGGTAGAAGAACGGTAGGAAAGGATGGGCACCGACAGAGTCGCAGGGAAACCCTTTGGAAGACCATGTTTTGGTCATCCGTTTCTCAAACACCCCGAAGTGCGAGAAATCAAACAGAGGCGACCAAATCTTGTGGGGAACGTGTGCAAAAACTCTGCAGAGTACAAAACCTAATCGATTAGCCGTGTCCACGGTCATGGACGACTTGAGCCAAAGGAATTGGAACTTCCGGAACTCTCAACACAATTAATATGATGATGTGGGTATTTAATAATTTTGGGTATGAGAATTGGTTGGTGGAACCATCTCATTAATCAACCAACTTAGTAATATTTTGCTTAGCCCCTCTCTTGAAGTAGGAAAAACTTGGCTTTACGCAAAAACTTACCACCCCACCTGCCATATATGCATATAGACTAGATGATTATCTTTTCACCCCTCTCTTGTGACTTTGCCGGCATATTCCATATGCTGACCTACATGGCTGCAACGTATCATGTTGCAGAGTACTTTTCCGACCAGGAGTGAGGATGTGTTCTATGCTCAGTGAGATGCCCTTGGAGTCGGATGGACTCATCTACCTTCGACGCTTCCGCAAGATTTAGATATTCTCATGAGTTGGCCTTTGGCCACTTTATTGTAATATTTATTGTAATAAAGGACTCGATATGAGATTTCGATTAATATAATGCTGTGTGATTTCCCTTTGATATATACATTGATGTACCGTGTGTGTACCAGCATGATCTTGGGATGGTACGGAAACACCGGAGACTTGACCTTTTAGGTCGGGTCGCTACATTTTGCAAGCTGAGCAAAAACACCTATCGGTTCCTTACATCTCTCAGGCTTTCGGATACTCCTAAGGAAACGTTTGATGATTAGTCGTAGCTTCTTCCAAGTTTCTTCCTTCATAAAGGTAGGGCTTGATCCTTATCAATCCTGGGGTCAGTGAGTTGTGGGTTCACTTGAATACTTGAACAACTTTAACTCACCCTTGGGGTTACTATCGTTTCATATTCCATCAGTACCTTTGATTCACTCCATCATACCCTTGAGGTAACAAATCACGGACTTATTCTTGTCTAGATTTCCTCTCTACGGAATTCATTTTCCTTTCCATTGGTCTGTTTAACCTTGGGTATTGTTTCATCACAATCATTCCCTTTCCCAATATTCCAACTTCAAAAGTACTTTGTCACAGATGTTATCATCCACATAGTTTGATATGGTACAACATTACCTTTAGCTGTTTTCATTTGATCCAGACTCCTTGGCAATATGGCGCTTTCTTATTCCATGGATCCTGTGGTTTTACCAGTTACTACCACACTTAAAATGAAATGTACATATGCCTGCATAGACCATATTTTCTCATATCCTCGAAAATTGTCGGAGATCTTTGTTCATGGGGTAACAACTCATAGGAATCGTGACATAATTTCATTGATTTATGAAGTTATTACAATCTCAGAGACTTCCGTTGCAAAATAATCTTAGGAAAACACGAGTGCTTCAAGATACACTTATTGCCATTATCAAAACTTAACTACTACATTCTTTCTTTCTTCTCCTTTGGACATTTGTTTGCATAATGTCCTGCTTCCTTGCAACAAAAACAGATGACGTCTTATAATTCTCGGGGCTTCTTGATGTTGGTGTTTGCTCCTTGGGTTCTTGGTTCCTTTCCTAGGCACATATTGGCATAGTGACCCATATCCTTACACTTGAAACATCTGATATGACTCAGGTCCTTCCGTTCAGGGGCTTCTCTCTTCCTGATGCGCTTTCCCTTCTTCCTAGACCCTTGCGTAAAGATCATAGTTTCTATTTCCTGAGGATCATACCCAAACATTTCTATCGGGAATTCTTCAAGATATTCCTTTGGACAATCCTGTGAGATATGTCCTTCTTCTCCATATGAATAACATGACTTGGTGCAGTTCTCTGTGAAGGTATCTGCAAATGGTACATCTTTTGTCGTCATTGGCACGGGCATACTCCTCAGAGGTTCCTCAAAGCTTTCCCTGAGGGCATCTTTCTTCTGCTTGACAACTTATCATACCTTAGGATATATGTGGCATTCAGCTGGGTAGTGGGTGGTTCCTTCACACAAGAGACAAGTCACCTGAATAGTTGGGCACTCCTCAGCTTGGTGATTTTCTTCATAGTGGCGGCATATATCCATGTGTTCTTCCTGGGTTTGTCCTATCTCTCCACAGTTCTTGCATGCACGATCCTTCTTCATCGGGCTAACACAATGCTTCTAAATGAGATGGGATCTTAACAGAGTCTTCTTGAATTCTTCACAAGTCTCTGCTCCATTAAATCCTTGTATGTCATGATGCATTCTCCACCAAATCGCAGCACTTTGGGTAAGGTACTGAAGAGCGTGTGCAACCTCATACTTCTTTGTAATCAAGTACCTCCCGAAGTGGTCCTCCATGTTCTGAATCCATATCTCAGCCTCTAGCAGGGTCATTGGTCCAGAGAATTCAAGTCCCGCTTCATATGCCATCTATTGGGTCCAAGGGTTTTAGGATGAGATACTGGGGAAATAGAAGGAGATACACACAATACAAACAATAGTTCTCAAAATATGTTTTATTTGTGGCTGTCAAAAAAATGCACACAAATGACAGCTCACTCATCACCGTATCTAACGTGAGTATGCAACAGGGGTTTGGTCTTCTAGGGGACATAAAATCATTGAAACTCTTCATGGTCTTCAATTTCTTCACATCCTTATAGTCTTCAATTTTTTTGTATCTCTTTCCATAGTGAAATACATCTTTGTCTGAGTTGGTCATCAGTTGTCCGATATCTTGTCCTGGTGGACGTGGCAATTAGTTGACTCCTCCGAGTGGTCAAAGGGACAAGGGTAATATCTAACTATTTGATAAAACTCAGAAGGGATGAGATGTAAAAGTTTTTTTTGAGAATAAGGTTTGAGAGATATCCTGTCCTATGGGGTTTCCAGTTGTCTAGGGTCACGTCCTATGTCAACATGTGCTCTGATACCATTTCTGTAGCGACCCGACTCAAAACAAGTCAAGCCTCTATGTGTTAGTGCCATCCCTGGATCAGTTTGCTGGCACACATAGTACATCAATTTATATATCAAAGTGCAATCACATGTAAATAACGTAAAACTGATATATACCTCTTAAAACAGAGCGGAAATAGTCAACGGGAGTGGAGTCCCAATAAACACCAACGACAGTTTGACTGTAGACTGTAACCTTGAATCGTACTCTTACTCATCGTAGAAAAGTATCTGCAACATTAGACGTTGCAGCCGTGTAGGTCACTACATTGAATGTACCAGCAAGATCACCATAGAAAGAATGATAAAGGCTATTCTATATGCAAAAGGCTTTGTGGCTCCGTGTCTGAGTTTTTGCAGAAAATTTGGTTTTATATTCCCTACAACAAAGGAGTGAAACGGAAATCACTACTAACAGTTGGTTGTTAATGAGATGGTTCCACCAACCAATTCTCATGTCCCCCAAAAAAATATTAATAGACCCACTCATCATAAAAATTATTAATTGTGTTTAGTATGGCTGATAGTATCATCTCAGGTGCTCATGTTGTCCGTAACCGGGGACACGGCTAATCAATTAGTTTGACACTCTGTAGAGGTTTGTACACTTTACCCACAAGAATCGATCCCCCCGTTATGTCCTTGCACTGCCTTGTGTTAGAGAACGAGACGATCAAAACATGGTCTTCCATAGTGATCCTCCGATAGAAAGTGAGTGCCCATCCAAATCCTACCGTTCTTCTACATCTCGTAGTGACTGACCTACCAAAGTCACCAGTAGGGTCAACCAAGCCAGAGCCCAAAATGACTTGCGGTTGCACACGTAAGCTTTCTGGCCTTGAAGTATCCATCCATCTCTTTGAGCCTGGGTGGCGTTCTGTTGGGATGATCACAGCTAGATACCAGGATTTCCGGGCATAACCATGATAGATATCAGGCTACCGAAATGCATGTCCAATCCACCCAGAGGTATATTGAGTCCCTGAAGTCTTGAAGTCTTGATCATCATGCAGGTCTTGAAATAAATAATTAACCTCACAACACTCCTGAATCTCACAACCAAACCCCGTCTACTAAAGCGTAGCAATTTGTGAAGTAACGTCCCTTCCCAGGCAATGGTAACAGGGTGTTGGGTTTCTCCTACCTCATGATACTACCACAAGTTCAAGCTCAATATCCTACTGGATGTATGATGGAAATTTTGATTCTAATGCAAATAAAACATAGGTAATGTAAAATGATCAAGGTGAACTTGCCTGGTATTACTTGATGAAGATAGTCGCTCTCACAATCTGGATAATTCTACTCTTCACACTCGAAGAAATCTATCATAAGCAAATAACATTCAATAAACATTCATGCCACAACAAAGAACCAAAAGAACGCAAGAACAAAACATGTCTTGGTGCAAAAATAACAACATACAAGGTTAAATAAGAAAAGATAGGTTCTAACTGTGTTGTAAAGTGAAAGTGGAGGAATCAACTCAAAAGAGTTAATGGATGATGAACTATTGCTATATAACCTTAGGTTGGAGAGACTACGAAAGACGATCCAAAGTATGGGCGAACAACATGAATGTTGTTTGACAAATAGTATAAGACATAAGAATTTATTTGAAGAAAATATTTAGTTGAAATGGAGCACTACAACACAAGTTATAGCGAATTGAAGTATGAAATGAATTGTAAATTTAAGTATGAATTGAATCTGAATTCATAGAGGTCAAAATAATTTGAACCGAAGTATGATGGTTATGAATAGAAATATATGACACGAATATTTAGGGGCAAAAGGAATCATTTGAAAAGGTGTTACAGATTGCAAGATATGATCAAATGAAGGTTCAGATTCAAATTGAATCACTCAAATTTGAAAGGTTCAACGAATGAAATTAATGATGTTACTATATATGGGAAGTAAATATGAACGTGTATAAAAAATAATTACTAGGCTCAAAATGACGGATCAAAAGTTATAAGCAATTCGATATGGCATTGAGTTAGCTTAGTATGGTGTGTGAACACATTTTGGGAACTAATATGGAAGTATGAGCAAGATCAAAATTATATGTTGCAATGATAACACTAATGATGTGAACGGAAAGATTACTTTGATATGAATCCGTCGCAATTGGATTCATCGGAAACGGAGGTATGGATAAAAGGATATGATCAAAAGAAGTTTGAATGTGAATATGAACAAATTTCGAAATTTGGAAATTTGAAAAATAAAAATGACGTGATAGGTTCACTAGAGAGATGGGATTAAGACGAAACTGTAGGCGTTGGTTTCATCTAGTTGTGATAAACGAGTAGAAAGTTATGGCTATTTGAAAAATCTAGGCCAAGCTGTTTTATGGAAGAAAAATGCTATGTCTAAAAACTTCTAGGACTAATGAGTAAATACGAAGACTAATTAATAAACTAATTACTCTATCATATACTCGAGTACAAATACTAATCTAGGAATAATAAACTACGAGAGTATAAAAGAAAATACGAAAAGAATACCTTTAGAATGCAGAGTAAGAAATAATTCCAACGTGAAGATGACTTCCAAAAATCCGCTGGAGAGAAGAAAATATTTTTTGTTTAATAAACCTAGTCAAACCAAAAGATTGGTTTAACCCGAGTTGGATGATTTTTTGAATGCACCTATGAGTCTATATTTATAGGTAAAAGGAGGGTGCAAAGGTCTAAAGCTAAGCGAGGTGGGACTACAATCGTGGACAAAAAGAGGAAAAAGAGAGAAGAAGAGGATCCACATGGGCTTCGGTCGGCCGCACCTAAGGCCAGCGCCAGGCTGCATTTTTTTTCGTTTTCCGAATGAACAGTGTTCCGCCATGAACAATGTTTCTTGTTTTTTTAAATACAGTGAACAAAAGCAATAAAACAAAAATAGAAAACATTTTATATAGACATATTATATATCAAAATTTTCAGAAAAATAAACTCTAAAACATGAACATATTTTTAAGAATTTTCGGAATACTTAAAAAAATCATTATTATTTTTGTAATAACTCCAAAATGAAAAGGAATTTGAATTTCAAATAAATTGCAAATAGTTTTTATTTTCAAATTTAAATCAAAACATTGTCTTTGATTTTGGATTGTTATTTTTCTCCTCTAAATTTATTTTTGATAGGAGGGTTTTGAAAATATTCAAACTCAAAATTGAATAGGGATTCGAAATAGAAAATTTTGGGAAAGTCATTTTATTCCCTCTCATTAAAATTTCAAAAGTTTCAAAATTCCATTCAATTTCACACAATCAATCACAAAACATTCAAGCAAACAATCCTACTTATTTATTTAATATAACATTCCATAATTTAGAATTTTGGGATGTTACAAACTACCACATTTAAAATGAATCTCGTCCTCGAGATTCGAAGAGGCTAGAAAGAAAAGGTTAGGGTTTGGATGTATTCTAGCAAATCCATTGACCTAGAAGTGTGGGGGCTACCACACTTAAAATGAGAGTTACTCGTCCCTTAATATTACGGCAATCATGTGGGGTCCTTGGTAATATTTGTCTCCTCACATTCTTCACAATAACTTCTTTGGTTATGCTCTTCCGTAATAATCATAACGTTTCCTTCAAAATCCAGTGTTTCCTTTGTCAATACACTTCTCATCTGACAAGTCTTGTGTTCAGTCTAAATAACATATCGAAGATCTCATGGTGGTCTACCATTTGCGGTTATCCTGCAGTGAAATGGGTCTTGGCTTCATTCCTCACCGTAAAATTCCTACATGTGGCAACAACTGGCATGTACAAGGGGTTTTCATCAGACCATTATGTGGCTTAAAAAAAAGCTTCAAAGAACGTCGTCTCTATACTATGGGTAGGTCACTCAGATTTCCATTCCGAATAGCAAGAGAATGATAAGAGTAAGTCATCATGGTGGCCAAGCCATGTCGCACTGAAATAATTACCTTGTATAAGGTTTAGTGAATCTCATATTATAGCACTTGGGCTTCCTCACAAGCGTTGCAAAAAATTTCTCTTGTCAACGAACGAAGTTCGGATAAATCCATTTATTATGTAAGCTGAACAAAAACATCTATCGTTTCTTCACAACTCTCAGGTTTTCGTAATGCTCCTAAGAAAAACGTTTGCTGAAGAGTAATAGATTATCCCAAGTTTCTTCCTTCATAAAGGTAGTACTTGATCCTTAACAATCCTGGTGTCTGTGAGTTGTGGGCTCACTTGAATACTTGAACAACTTCATCTCACCCTTGGGGTTACTATCATTTCATATTCCAGCATTACCTTCAGTTCACTCCATCATACCCTTGAGGTAACAAATCACAGACCTATTATTGTCTGGATTCTACTCCATGGAATTCATTTTCCTTTCCATTGGTCTGTTTAACCTTGGGTATTGTTTCATCACAATCATTCCTTTTCCCAATATTCCAACTTCAAAAATACTTTGTCACAAATGTTGTCATCCACATAGTTTGATATGGTACAACATTACCTTTAATTGTTTTCATTTGATCCAGACTCCTTGGCAGTATGTCACTTTGTTATTCCATGGATCATGTGGTTTTACCGATTACTACCACACTTAAAATGAAATGCACATATGCCTTCATAGACCATATTTTCTCATATCCTCATAAATGGTCGGAGATCTTTGTTCATAGAGTAAAACTCATATATACCAACATGGAAAAATCGTGACACAATAAATTTCATTGATTTATGAAGTTATTACAATCTCACAGACTTCCGTTACAAAATAATCTCATGAAAACAAGAATGCTTCATGATACACTTATTGCCATTATCAAAACTTAACTACTACATTCTTTCTTTCTTCTCCTTTGGACATTTCCTAGCATAATGTCCTACTTCCTAGCAACGAAAGCAGATGACTTCTGACAAGTCTTGAGGCTTCTTGATGTTGGTGTTTGCTCCTTGGGTTCTTGGTTCCTTTCCTGGGCACATACTGGCAAAGTGGCCCATATCCTTACACTTGAAACATCTGATATGACTTAGGTCCCTCTGTTCAGGGGCTTGTCACTTCCTAACACGCTTTCTGTTCTTCCTAGACCCTTGCATACAAATAATCGCTTCTATTTCCTAAGGATCATACCCAAATATTTCTGTCGGGAATTCTTTCAGATATTCCTTTGGACATTAACGTGAGATATGTCCTTTTCCACACGAATAACATGACTTGGTGCAGTTCTTGATTGAGGTATCTCCAAATGGTACAACTTTTATCATCATTGGCGCGGGCATACTCATAAGAGATTCCTCAAAGTTTTCCGTGAGGGCCTCTTTCTGTTGCTTGACAGCTTGTCGTACCTTAGGATAAATGTGGCACTCGGCTAGGTAGTGGGAGGTTCCTTCACACAAAAAAAAGTCACCTTACTAGTTACGCATTCCTCAATTGGGTAATTTTCTTCACAATGAGGGCATCCATCCTTGTGTACTTCCTAGGTGTGTCCTATTTCTCCACAGATCTTGAATTCACAAAGCTTCTTCATTTTACGATGAGATGGCTTCTAGATGAGACAAGATCCTAAGTAAGTCTTGTTCAATTCTTACCAAATTCTTTCTTAATTCCATCCTTGTATAGCTTTATGCATCCTCGCCATGTTGCAGCACTTCTTGCAAAGTACTGAAGATCATATTGAACCTCATTCTTTCTTTCAATAACCTTTTTCTTGAAGTGACTCTCCATGTTCTGAATCCATAGTTCTGCCTCCAAATGAGTCATCGGTCCAGAGAATGCAAGTCCATCTTCATTCAGCATCTATTGGGTCCAAGGGTTTGGGATGAGATACAGGAGAGGGATCAAGAGAGATACACACAATACAAACAATATATTTTTGAAAATTGATTTTATTTGTGGCTCTCAGAAAAAACACACACACAAATGACAGCTCACAAATCATTGTGTCTAACATAAGTATACCAGAGGGGTTTGGTATTCTAGGGGTCATATAGTCTTGGAATCTCTTTAGGGTCTTGAACTTCTTCGGGTCCTCAAGGTCTTCAATTGTTGTAGATCCAATTCTTCAAATGCATGGTGAAATCCTCTTTACTTTGAAGTGTCCATCAATTGTTTTGATATCTTGTCCTTCTCGAAGTGCTCTCAGTTGATCCTTAGTGTGGTCAAAGGGGAAAGGGTATTGTCTAACTATTTGAGGTAAGAGAGAACATTTGATAAATCTCAAATAAGATGAGAAGTAAAGGGTCTTTTGAGAACAAAGTTTTTCGAGAAATCATTTCCTAAGGGCTTTCCAGTTTCTAGGGTCACGTCCTATAGTCAACATGTGCTCTGATACCATTTCTGTAGCGACCCGACTCAAAACGAGTCAAGCCTCTGTGTGTTAGTGCCATCCCTGGATCAGTATGCTGACACACATAGTACATCAATGTATATATCAAAGCGCAATCACATGTAAATAGCTTAAAGTTGATATATACCACTTAAGTCTCAGCGGAAACAGTCAACGGGAGTGGAGTCCCAATAAACACCAACGACAGGTTGGGTGTAGACCATAACCCTGAATCATACTCTTACTCGTCGTAGAAAAGTATCTGCAACATAAGATGTGGTAGCCGTGTAGGTCAGTACATTGAATGTACCGGCAAGATCACCATAGAAAGAATGATAAAGGCTATTCTATATGCAAAAAGCTTTGTGACTCTGTGTCTGAGTTTTTGCAGAAAAGCTGGTTTTATTTTCCCTACAACAAAGGAATGAAACGGAAATCACTAGTAACAGTTGGTTGTTAATGAGATGGTTCCACCAACCAGTTCTCATGTCCCAAAAAATATTAATATACCCACCCATCATAAAAATCATTAATTGTGTTGAGAATGGCTGATAGTATCATCTTCGGTGCTCATGTTGTCCATGACCGAGGACACGGCTAATCGATTAGTTTGACACTCTGTAGAGGTTTGTACACTTTACCCGCAAGAATTGATCCCTCCCGTTATGTCCTCGCACTACCTGGTGTTTGAGAATGGGACGATTGAAACATGGTCTTCCATAGTGATCCTCTGATAGAAAGGCAGTGCCCATCCAAATCCTACCATTCTTCTACATCTCGTAGCAACTGACCTACCGGAGTCACCACTAGGGTCAAGCAAGCCAGAGCCCATATTGACTTGCGGTTGCACACGTAAGCTTTCCGGCCTTGAAGTACCCATCCATCTCTTTGAGCCTGGGTGGCATTCCGTTGGGATGATCACAGGTAGATACCAGGATTCCCGGGCATAACCATGATAGATATCAGGCTGCCAAAATGCATGTCCAATCCTCCCATAGGTATATTGAGTCCTTGAAGTCTTGAAGTCTTGATCATCATGCAGGTCTTGAAATAATTAATTAACCTCACAACACTCCTGAATCTCACAACCAAACCCCGTCTACTAAAGCGTAGGAATTTGTGAAGTAACGTCCCTTCCCGGGCAATGGTAACAGGGTGTTGGGTTTCTCCTACCTCATGATACTACTACAAGTTCAAGCTCAATATCCTACTGGATGTATGATGGAAAGTTTGATTCTAATGCAAATAAAACATAGGTAATGTAAAATGATCAAGGTGAACTTGCCTGGTATTACTTGATGAAGATAGTCGCTCTCACAATCTGGATAATTCTACTCATCACACTCCGAGAAACCTATCATAAGAAAATAACATTCAATAAACATTCATGCCACAACAAAGAACCAAAAGAACGCAAGAACAAAACATGTCGTGGTGCGAAAATAACAACATACTAAAGTTAAATAAGAAAAGATAGGTTCTAACTGTGTTGTAAAGTGAAAGTGGAGGAATCAACTCAAAAGAGTTAATGGATGATGAACTATTGCTATATAACCTTAGGTTGGAGAGACTATGAAAGATGATCCAAAGTATGGGCGAACAACATGAATGTTGTTTGACAAATAGTATAAGACATAAGAATTTATTTGAAGAAAGAATTTAATTGAATTGGAGCACTACAACACAAGTTATAGCGAATTGAAGTATGAAATGAATTGTAAATTCAAGTATGATTTGAATCTGAATTCACAGAGGTCAAACGAAGTTGAACCGAAGTATGATGTTATGAATAGAAATATATGACACGAGTATTTAGGGGCAAAAGGAATCAATTGAAAAGGTGTGACAATTTGCAAGATATGATCAAATGAAGGTTCGGATTCAAATTGAATCGATCAAATTTAAAAGGTTCAACAATTGAAACTAATGATGTTACTATATATGGGAAGTCAATATGAACGTGTATAAAAAAGAATCACTAGGTTCAAAATGACGGATCAAAAGTTATAAGCAATTCAATATGGCATTGAGTTAGCTTAGTACCGTGTGTGAACACATTTTGTTGACTAATAGAGAAGTATGAGCAAGATCAAAATTATATATTGAAACGATAACACTAATGATGTGAAGGGAAATATTACTTCGATACGAATCCGACACAATTGGATTCATCGCAAACGAAGGTATGGATAAAAAGATATGATCAAAAGAAGTTTGAATATGAATATGAACAAATTTCGAAATTTGAAAATTTTAAAAACAATTGACATGATAGGTTTACTGGATAGATGGGATTAAGACGAAACTGTAGGCGTTGGTTTCATCTAGTTATGATAAACGAGTAGAAAGTTATGGCTATTCGAAAAATCTGGGCCAAACTATTTGACGAAGGTACGGATAAAAAGAGAGAAGAAGAGGAACCACATGGGCTTCGGTCGGCCGCACCTAAGGCTAGCGCCAAGCTGTATTTTTTTTTCATTTTTTGAATGAACAGTGTTCCGCCATGAAGAGTGTTTCCTGTTTTTTTAAATACAACGAACAAAAGCAATTAAACAAAAATAAAAACATTTTATATAGACATATTATATATCAAAAATTTTAGAAAAATAAACTCTAAAACATGAACATATTGTTAAGAATTTTTGGTATACTTAATAAAATCATTTTTTTGTAATAACTCGAAAATGAAAAAGAATTTGAATTTCAAATAAATTGCAAATAGTTTTTATTTTCAAATTTAAATCAAAACATTGTCTCTGATTTTGGAGTGTCATCTTCCTCCTCTAAATTTGATTTTTTTATAAGAGGATTTTGAAAATATTCGAAATAGAAAATTTTGGGAAAGTCATTTTATTACCTCTCAATAAAATTTCAAAAGTTTCAAAATTCCACTCAATTTCACACAATCAATCACACAAAATTCAAGCAAACAATCCTACTTATTTATTTAATATAACATTCCAAAATTTAGAATTTTGGGATGTTACAAAGAACAACTAAGAAATAAGAATCCAATACACTAAACAACATAAGTTTTGGCCTAATAAACTAAACAACAAGGAAAACAATAAAATACTAGAATAAGAGAAAATAAAAATATAAAACAACTAAATTAACAGAAGTTAAAATTTATAAACATTTTATAAAAAATATTTTCAAATAGGAAATCATACTAGCAATGAAATCAATTTGCAAGTTATGATTTAACTAGAATTGATTTCATGCGACGAAATAATAAATGACATAAAATACACTTGGTTGTAATAGTACTGCTAACTAATAGAAAACAAAGTAAAATTTGTCAGCTAATATAAAAGAAAATAAATTAAAACAATTGAAAACAAAAGAAAATAGAAATGAACCTAAAAAGGACTAAAACAGAATCTGTTTTGCTTGAAACCCTAATGTAAAATATTCTAGAAATTCTAAAATTCTACCTACTGTTAAAATAAGATCACTAGTGACCAATAGCAAAATGAATCAACTCAAAAGCTATTTTAAAATCAAGTTATTCAAATTCTAGTGGTTTGAGTAAATTCAACAGAATTCAAATTTGAAATTTTCAAATATGGTCAATCTTTATATCTACGGAAACTAGAATATATTTGTGACACAATGAAAAAAGAATCAAATTAAAATAATTAAAAAATAGGAGATACAAAGAAAACAAGAACAAAACTATTCTATTTAAAAAAAAGAGAAAACAGAAAAGAAAAATTCTAACTAACGGACAGTGGTGCACGTGGCGCCGTGCTATTGGCCGGAGGGTGTGCGTGTTTCAACGTTCCGGGCGGATGGCTGACTCCTAACAGAAAACTCTTCGGCGGTTATAATCAAAACTATGTTCTAATCGTGGCCTTTCACCCCAGATCTAACGCTGAGAAAGGGCACCGGCGACTTACCACGGCGGAGGAGGTCTCCGGCGAGGTTCTAGCGAGGTCGAGGCGGCGAGGTCGACGGGAATACGTCTCTGGTGGTCCTCAGGTGACGACGTCAGCACCAGGCGGCGCAGATGAGCGTGATGACGACGATGGGGACCTCGGTGTGGCTCGGGGGCGACGGGGTTGAGCGGGGCAAGCTCATGAGCGGCGGTCGTGCTCGGGCGTCGACGACGAGGGGCTCCAGGGGGGTTTGATGTCGGGTTACTGGACGGGGTGTTCGGGTGAGCGTGGCAAGGTGGATGGTGGTGAGTGTGATGGCTCTAGGGGTCGGGATCGAGTAGCAGTTCGGCAATGGCATGGCAGCCATGGCTATCTCCGGCGAGAGATCGCGGGCGAGGGTGGGGCGCGAGCGAGCAGCACTCGGGCGGAACGGGATGCGGGGTTGTTGGCTTAAATAGCCAGGGCATCAGGGCGCCCAGATTGAAGGGGACCGCACGGGATTTCACTTGCTTGGACGAGATCTCGTCGGTAAGGAAGGGGAGCGGGGTAAGGAAAGAGGAGACCATGGGGAGGATGCGGTCGGGCGGTGGGTCCACACGACAGTGAGAGAGAGGGGCAGGAAAGGGATCGGATACCCGATCGAGTACCAATTCGGTAGCGAGAGGGGCGATGGGCCAAAACCACTAGTGGGCCGTCCAGGCGATCTTTCCTAATAAAGGAAACAATTTCCTTTTATAAAAAAAACAGAAAAGGAATTTGAATGAAAGGAAAACAAAAATACTTTTGTAAGACATATTATATACCAAAATGATCGGAAAAATAAAATCTAAAAGATGAACATATTTGCACTGTCGAGTAACATTCTTACAAAATCAGAAAAATCAAATAGTGCTACTATTTTAAATAATAGGCAAATGAAACATTTTAAAAATACCAAAATTGCTTCAAATTCGTTTATCTCCATTTTTATACTCAAGGAAATCATTTTACCCTATTTTCCATATATTTTATTTTTGGGGAAAAATAAAATTTTAAAACCGATTTAAAAAATGGCTTTGAAAACTAATATGAAATATTTCAGAAATAGTTTTTTGAGTTTTATAAATTCAAATAAGATTCAAATGGCCCATGGTTTGGAGGGTCATATTACTCCTCTCAAAATCTTGTCAAGGATATTTGAATTCTTTCAAGATTTAAAATGGAACCGAATATGAAATGGATTCCAAAAAGAATAATTCAGAGATTTTCAAATCCACTTTTCAAATTCCTTGTTTATGAAGAAGTCAAGTTATCTTTTCTCACTGATTTGAAATGGAATTGAATTTGAATTTAAATCACATGGGAAAGTCATGTCATTCCCACTCATTCAAAAGTTTTTAAAAGTTTCAGATTCCACTCAAATTCAATCACTCAATCAAACAAACAATCAATCATATATTTATTATAACATTCCAAAATTTGGGATGTTACATCACATGACACCACTCGAGGAGAGACAACATACATCTTGTCAAAATATCGAACGAATACCAAATTCACACGATTACTTATAACAAGACTTATCCCATGTCCTCAGGAACAAATGTAACTACTCACAAAGCATGTTCATGTTCAAGATCAAAGGAGTATTGATTATCATAAAGGATCTGAACATATGATCTTCCACCAAGTAAACCAACTAGCATCAACTACAAGGAGTAACCAACACTACTAGCAACCCACATGTACCAATCTGAGGTTTTAGACAAAGATCAGATACAAGAGATGAACTAGGGTTTGGAGGGGAGATGATGCTCGTGAAGATGTTGATGGAGATTGACCCCCTCTTGATGAGAGGATCGTTGGTGATGACGATGGCTTCGATTTCCCCCTCCGGGAGGGAAGTTTCCCTGGCAGAACAGCCCTACCAGACCTCTAGATTGGTTCTGTCCAAGTTCTGCCTCGAGACGGCGGCGCTTTGTCCCGAAAGCTTCCTTTTGATTTTTTTTCAGGTCAAAATCCTCCATATAGTAGAAGATGGGCGTCGGGGACCTGCCAGGTGGGTCACAAGCTTGCTAGGCGCGGCCAAAGGGGGTGGCCACGCCTGGCAGGCTTGCCACCTCCTGATGGGCCCCCTCTGGTATTTGTTTCGCCCAGTATTTTTTTATATTCCAAAAGAATTCTGTGTAAATTTTCAGAACTTTTGGAGTTGTGCAGAATAGGTATCTCAGATTTCCTCCTTATCTAGTCTAGAATTCCAGCTACCATCATTCTCCCTCTTCATGTAAACTGTGTAAAATAAGAGAGAAAATGCATAAGTATTGTACCATAACGTGTAATAACAACCCATAATGCAATAACTATCAATATAAAAGCATGGTGCAAAATGGACGTATCAATACGACATCGGGGCACCTCCTCTAAGCTTGGAACAATCTAAGGGTGGTGCCCATAACCATATACTCAAGTGTCCTTAGGTGATGATGATGATGAGGTGATTTTCTTAGCAATGATGTTCTTTAGTATACGGATATCCTCCTTAAGTTCATCAACCTCTCTCTTAAGGTCTAGGTTGTCCTTGCAAAGTTTATTGGCGACGATCATTGCTCCTTCTATCAAAGGATGAACTTTACTAGTGGAGGCGATAGTAGTATCCACCTACGCACGACGATAAGGGGTAAATCTATTATTGAAGGGGAAAACTTATTTGGCAAGCTCGACTTTTGAACTCCACATGCATATCTCCAGGTTGAGGTAGAGGTGCTTCTTCTTCTTCTTCACTTGAGGGCTCAATTGTTTTGAGGTCCGCCTCCTCCTCTTCCTATGTTGACCACCCGTCAGGATCAATATACCCATAGACTCGGGGATTGGCAATGAGATGTGAGGCACAACTCTCTCCGTCTGAATCTCGAGACGACATATTGCTTTTAGATATGTCAGAAAAATAGAAACAAGAACATGGGAGAAAGTTGTGATGTGATGGTCAAGAGAAATAGGAGTATATATATTGAATTTTTATATGGCATCATACATGTCCTGATAGAAAACTGAGTCGGGGAGGCACACGAGGGACCCACAAGGCAACCTAATGCGCCCAGGAGGGTAGGGCGCGCTCTGTTTCCTTGTGACCTTCTCGTGGGTCCCCTCGGCTTGTTTTTTTTGTAATATTTCAAAATGGACAAAAAATATTTTATGAAATTTTTGGAGTTGGTTTACTTACGGTATCACATACCTACTCCTTTTTACGGTTATGTAGTGTTCCACAAGGTCTCTTCTATATGTTTTTCCGGTGACATCATTTGAATAATATTAGTTTCAATATTAATGGGCGTACGTGAGATATACTTCTTAATTCTTTGCCCATTAACAACTCTCGGATTTTTGCCTTTGGCATTGTTGATCTTAATAGCTTCGGAGAGATAAACTTCCTAGACGATATATGGCCTTTCCCATTTGGAGAGAAGTTTTCCTACAAAAAATATGAAATACGAATTGTACAAATGGTCAATACTTTCATATTTACCACATAGCACACATTTTTTATCCCCTTTCCATTCCTCTTAAGCAAATTATCTCTAGTCAGGATGCATTTCCTGTTAACCAACCACAAGAAAAAATTGATTTTCGCTAGAACTTTGACTTCCCATAGTAATTTCTTTGGAAAACCATTGTCACTCTTAATCAGATGTAGGTACATGGATTTAAAAATGAATTTCTTGCCAGAGGTCATCGTCCACATTGCTTTGTCCTTGTCACCATACATAAGTACCTCTTCACATCTAGCTTTCAAGCTTTCCCATAAAGGGATAGATTCCCCATATACGCATCTTCTGAAATAGAAGTTGTGCCATCCTTTGCCAATAGCATTTTTAACCGAAATGCCATGATCAGTACTAATGAAATATAAGTTTGGTAAGCATCTTCTAGGGGTTTATCCCCCACCCACCAGTCTTCCCAAAATCTGGTGTTGCATCCATCCCCAAGCTTTTTTTAACACGTTGGTACATCATATCTTTAACTTTTAATATGCTACACCAAAATTGAGAGTCCCCATTCCTATGAAAAATACCAGATATGCACTTATCTCCAATGTATTTCGCTCTGACAATGTATTGCCAAAGCCCCTCTCAATTTTCTAATTTCCACAACCATTTAGCAAGGAGAGCTTTGTTAAACTCATCAAGGGAAATAATCCCGAGGTCCTCTTGCTGTTTTGGCATGCATCAATTTTCTCAATTTACTAAATGATATTTTCTATCAATGTCAGCCTGCCATACCAACCCAGCTCTGAAAAAATCTGATTTTTTCCTTACTCCAGCTAGAAGAGGATAGAAAGACGTCATATATATATATATATATATGAATATTAGTTAAACATGATTGTACAAGATTAACTCTCCCTACAATATTCAGTAACCTCCCCTGCCAACATGCACATCTCTTCTAAATTTTCTTAGTCATGTTTTTCAAAAGTTTGTTTTTGATCCTGGTGTTATAGACTGGGAGTCCCAAATATTTGAAAGGGAGAGAACCCTAAGTACAAGTAAAAATTTCTTGGTATGAAGCAGTTTTATTGATGGCCTCTCCAAAAATGAAAAGTTCATTCTTATGAAAGTTAATTTTGAGGCCAGCCATTTGTTTAAAAGCAGTCAAGATAAATTTTAAATTTCTAGCACTTTCTTCATCATCCTAAAGGAGAATAATGGTATCTTCTACATATTGCAACATATTAACAAGCTTAGAGTGGTATTCAGTAAAAACCCTTTAAAAAATCCATCCCTTCTGGAAATGTCTAAAATAGTTGCTAAGGCATCAACTGCTAAGTCAAACAAAAAAGGTGAGAAGTAAGTGCATCTACAGTCGAACCCCTCATACCTCCCTCAAACGCCCGGGCAGCCCGCCCGGTCACTAACCGATCACAAAAAATTGACCTAGTCGCCCCCTCAAACGGGCCTCAAACGCCCGAGATGACCGACACCCATCATGTCTAGCCCAATGGGGTGGATATGGGGGGAGCCCAGGCACACCCGCCTGGCCCACACTAGCCCACATAGACCCCACATATATTTGTCCTCATCCTTTCACCGGACCAAACCCTAGTCACTTCACTCCACTCCCATCTGCCATCCTACCTCACCTCTGACGATCTCCAGCCTTCTCCGATATGGAGGGTAGCGGATCCGACTCCGACCAGTCTGGATCCATCAATAGGGGGTTCATCTCCTGCGGATTGGAGGAGGCAATGGCAGTTCGCATTGCACTCCACTGGTCCTATCTCGCGGAGGAAATGGCAGAGGCGAAGGCGGATGATGCGGCACGCGGGCGGCCACAAAGGAGGAAGTCATACATGCCCGCATTTTGAAGAAATGACAGCAGAGGAAGACACACGTCCTTGCATGCGAGCATAATTGGGCGGTCCGTGAAATGGCCGGACTGTCACAGAAGGAGGAGGAGGAGGAGGAGGAGAGAGACAATGAGGACAACTCCCGTGACGAGCAGATCCGGCTTGATCCGTGTTGCGTCTTTGACCGGTACTTCGGCGAGAAGGACGACAAGGGCATCTGGAAAAGCAAGGGCAGCTATGGCTGATGTTCACCATAGCCAAACCTGCCAAATTTTGGTAGTCGATGAAACTTTAGTAGTGATGGAGTAGTCAGACGATGTGTATAAAAGCATCGATGTAGTTTCATGGTTTGTATGAATTTGAGATATGATATTTGAGGTGTGTGGTTGTAGAATGCATTATTTAAGGCGTGACCAGTCACTGTTCATGGATGTGTCCATGGGTTTGCAAGTTTCATCTATAGATACACTAAGAGAATCTACAGCCAGACCCCTCACACCCGTCTCAAACGCCCAGGCAGGCTACCGGTCACGAAAAATCAACCCAGACGGGCCTCTCAAACCGGCCTTAAACGTCCAGGATGACTGGCACCCCCCATTTCCAGCCCAAATATGGAACGGATATGGGGGAGCCCGGGCACGCCCTCCACGTCGGATTGATGACATAGCCCCACACAGACTCGCTGGGAAACCCGACGGCCCGACGAGCGCCTCGATCGTCGACGCGGTGTGAACACAACGTGGTGCTGCTTCGGCTTGCTGCCTGAGGCCACAGCCGGCTATTTAACCGGCCGACATCCCCCATCCCTAGCACATCCACCTCGTCCCTCCCCCCGCAGCCACCTGAGCCCATCCGCCTGCTCTTGCACTCCCCTCTCCATCAGGATGGTCTGGCAGCTCATCACCACCTACGCGCAGCTCACTCCGGAGCGGCGCCTGCAAATTGAGGCGGATATACAGGTTTTCCGTGCCGCCCTCATCGCTGCGGCATCCCCCTTCAAACTTGCCGGAGACGGAGGAGGAGGGGGAGTAGGAGGAGGAGGAGCAGACGGAGACCTTGGAGGAGGAGGACCCGGAGGAGGAGGCTCCTGGCCTGAGCATGGCAGAGGCGGAGGCGAAGTTTGCTGTCTCCCAATCAGAGGAGATGGTGGAGCAGCAGCCCATCCTGGATTCCAACCGGGATAAGGCCGAGGTGGAGGCCAACTGCCGGTTCATCCGACAGAGGCTGACGGAGGCCGACGCCCTCTTCGACGAGCTGGAGGTGGGGATCAAGGCGGAAGAGGACGCAACAGAGTAGCCGGAGCCGTCGGAGGGGGCAGAGCTACGGCAGGTGGCCATTTATCAATCGGACGGCAGGAGATCATCGACATCTCCGATGAAGAGTAGATAGGTTCTATGTAGTATGTAGGTTTTATATCGTGCATGCTTTTGTTTGGATTTGAGGTTTCTAATATGAGATGTCCGGTTGTAGAATGAATTTTTAGGGCGTGACCGGCTAGTGTCCGCGGACGTGACAGGGCACGTCCGCGAATGTTTGAGGGGATGGATTTGCAAGGTCTGGTTGTAGATTCTCTAAGGGGTCCAAAATGAGTATGCTAGACTTTGCATTGGATTTGGACCAGGGCCATGCAGATATCGTTTTCTTTCCTTTGCCTCCCAAGAAAGTCATAGTTACACTAGTCTTTCAAGCCTGGATGATGCATGGAAACCAACTAACACATTAATACCAAATATTACTGTGTAACCAGAGCTCCCATGACGTGACGATGGAGAAATAGAGGGTAAGAGATGGAAGCGGCAAGTCCGGTAGATTCCTCGGTGACAAGCCGGACGGGTCCCTCAGTGGAGAGATCAACCCGCCTGGTGAAGGGCATTTGCCGGGGAGTGATTAGCGCCCAGAGGTGGAGTGACATCAAGGAGAGATTGAGGCATCTGCTCAGGCGGTCTCCGAATTGGGAGAGAATTCGGGAGTGGAAGGGATTGGCATACATTAATTCTGGCATAAATTCCATGTGTGAAGCAGACTTTTGGGAAAGATTGGGGGGAGAAGTGTTCTGCTAAGGGAGGGATTAAAATTCACTCTGATTTAAAAAAAATCAATTGAACGGGAAAGGAAACGGGTACAGGGGGATGAGAGGATTGGTGAATTTAGGAGAGGGGGAGAAATTAGTGCGGTTTTTGTTTGGAAACTGATCTTTCATGACCATTTACTTTCAAATTACTATGTCATTTGCCTTCCGTTTATGCCTCTGGAGGGGGACAGAGGTTGCTATATTTAGTGGAGGGCGAGGAATCTTTGCTCCACGGCCTATGCTACCACAACATTTATATACTTGCAATTGGGGATCATGTTAATGGAGAATAGGGCAGTAGGGGGTGGGAGCAGGCTGGAGGGTTCAGAGAGGGGCGAGGTAGTGATGGGAGGGGCGACCCAGCATGCAGGTTGGCACGCGCCGACGAAAAATCAAGGTGGGATGGCACCTGCTCCAGCCAAGACCCCTGATAGTAAGGGGAAGTCAATGTCGAGGCGCCCCTAGGGTGATGGCTTGTCCCTGATAATTAACATGGAGGCTGTGAGGAGGGCGATCAGGGAGTTCCTGGTGGTGGAGCGGCTCTTGTCGCCCTTCCAAGTAAGCCGCGGATCATCGTCGACGACCTACGAGCATCTTTGGCATGGAGGCTACAAGGAACAGTCACCGTCCAAGAGGTGTCTAGCAGCGACGGGAGGTTTGTCTTCAACTTTTCTACCGAGTAGGATCGATGGTTCGTCTTGAAGGCCCAGCCATGGCACTATAAGCGCGATGGAATCATCTTCGCTGAGTTCGACGACAAGGGAAACCCGACAGAGGTTGACCTTGGCGTAATGGCAATTTTGGTGCAGGTTCACCACCTCCCATTTCAACTTAAAACTGAGAATATGGGCTCGTCCTTTGGGGAGAAACTTGGTGATGTGATTTCTGTATACCATAGAAACCACATTATAGTAGAGAGATATTTCTCTCTCCGGCTAGAAATCCCATTGCATGAGCCTCTAAAGTCAGCGGTAGAGTTCACTCCGTTGGGTAGTTCTGAGAAAATTAAGTACGACGTCCGGTACGAAAAACTTGCATTGTACTTTGAGTGTTGTGGGATCGTAGGTCATACTTCAGAGCACTATTGTAGCATACCAAAAGAAAAAAAGAGTAGCCTGTTGTCCAAAGAAAATCTTAGTGTATATGCATGTTGGAAAGGATTAGGAGCAAGTAAAAGAGCTTTCCTATTCGCCGGCTCGAGCAACAGCAACTCCTCCAAGGTCACAGAGGGAAGTGTGATCAAGGTGACCAAAGTCATGGGTAACCTCGCGATGACTGACAAGGTCGCTGCGGCTACTACGATGATGACCACCGTGGCAAGCGGAGAGCCAAGCCATGAGGGCCAACCACTTGGCCAGGAGGGCCGGGTACAGGTGGCCCCATTGTTGACTCCCCTGGGTGCTGGAGCTGGTCGGGAGGACCAAGCTTTGTCTCCAAAGGCGCTCGCTGACTCTGTCCAGGAGGGCCAGGGGATGGTGGATCAGGGTTTTTCCCTTCAGGACGCTAGGAATGGCCAAGAGGGCCATGTGATGATGCGCCTGGAGTCTACCTCAACTCAGCATGCCCTGGCTCATGTTGCTGGTCACTTGAAGTGTCTTACTGGCCAGGAGGGCCAGGGGAGCCAAGTGATGGGTGCAGCTAGTGTTCTGCCTATTGTGGCTACTACTACACAAGTAGAGGAGCAACTATTATTTAAGTCGGGTGTGTTGGAGGCTCTGACTGGGGCAGTGGCTGCAAGGTTAGATGCCCCGGCCATAGCACTCCGACATGTTTATTTTTAATGCTACAAAAAATTCTAGGTTGGGCCAGGCAAAGAGAAAGGAGAGGAAGGTGAGAAACAAGGGAGGGGAAGAGAAATCTGAGAACGCTAGAAAAGAAACCATAGGAAAAAAGAGGGGTAAACCTTCTGGTGTCCCACCTACAGGAAGTGACCTAAACTTTTGTTTTGAGAGAGAACTAGCGATCTATAAACACATGTTGTATGGTGAGATGAGTGTTTCTTCCAAGATAATTTGTATGGGTAGGGTAGAAACGGCGAGGGAAGTGGATGGCATAGTCGCACATGTAGCGAGGGAAACAGAGCATGAAGAAGCTTACATGCAACAGAGGAGGGAGTCGGTTGGAGATGATGGCGCATCGGCGGCCTCCGATGAGGAGGTCCGTCAGGCCAAATGAAGATCATAGGATGGAACTGATGTGGTATTCTCGCTCCCATGGTAGTTCGCGATCTATCGGAGCTACAAGGGCGGATTAAGGCAGATTTTCTTTTTCTTTCTGAGTCACACTTGAATAAATGTAAAGCTGATGAGTTGCATCGTCTTTTGTCTTTTGATTCGATGATTTTAATGGAGAGTGAGGGTAGGGCCGGTGGCCTAGTCTTTTTTTATCATAAATTGAATAAAGTTTTTTCAAACTACGTGTCATCTCATTTTATGGAGATTCTTTTCATGAATGATGATTATGTACATTGTCCATTCACGGGATTTCTGTTGGAAATATGCCCTAGAGGCAATAACAAAGTGATTATTATTATAATTCCTTTTTCCTAATAATCATTTATTATCCATGCTATAATTGTATTGATTGGAAACACAAATACATGTGTGGATACATAGACAACACTGTGTCCCTCTATGCTTCTACTAGACTAGCTCGTTGATCAAAGATGGTCAAGGTTTCCTAGCCATAGACATGAGCTGTCATTTGATAATGGGATCACATCAATAGGAGAATGATGTGATGGACAAGACCCAAACTATGAACGTAGCATATGATCGTGTCAGTTTATTGCTATAGTTTTCTACATGTCAAGTATTTGTTCCTATGACCATGAGATCATGCAACTCACTGACACCGGAGGAATACCTTGTGTGTATCAAACATCGCAACGTAACTCGGTGACTATAAAGATGCTCTATAGGTATCTTCGAGGGTGTTTGTTGAGTTGGCATGGATCGAGACTGGGATTTGTTACTCCATGTGACGGAGAGGTATCTCAGGGCCCACTCGATAATACAACATCACAATAAGCCTTGCAAGCAAAGTGACTAAAGAGTTAGCCATGGGATCTTGTATTACGGAACGAGTAAAGAGACTTGCCGGTAACAAGATTGAACTAGGTATAGAGATACGGACGACCGATTCTCGGGCAAGTAACATACCGAAGAACAAAGGGAACAACATACGGGATTAACTGAATCCTTGACATACAGGTTCAACCGATAAAGATCTTCGTATAATATGTAGGAACTAATATGGGCATCCAGGTTCTTATTGACCGTAGAGGTGTCTCGGTCATGTCTACATAATTCTCAAACCCGCAGGGTCTGCACACTTAACGTTCGGTGACGTTTCGGTAGTATTGAGTTATGTATGGTTATGACCTAAGATTGTTAGGAGTCCCGGATGAGATCTCGGACGTCACGAGGAGCTCCTAAATTGTTCGGAGGTAGAGATTGATATATAGGAAGTCTCATTTTGGTCTCCGGAAAAGTTTCGGGCACTTCCGGTAGTGTACCGGGAGTGACGAATGGGTTCCGGGGGGGTCCACCAAGTGGGGCCCACCCACCCCAAGGGTCACATGCGCCTAGGAGGTGATGCACCATCCCCTGGTGGGCTGGCAGGCCATCCCCTAGGAGGCCCTTGCGCAAGGGGTGGGGAAGGGGCCAAGAGGGGAGGAGTCCTACTAGGATTCCACGTATCTTGTGGGAGGTGGACTCCTCCCCCTTGTGGAGGTTCAGCCGAACCCCTAGGGGAAACCCTAGGGATGCCCCCTCCTCCCTCCCTCCTATATATACTATATAGTTTTAAGGGCAGCATGCACACCTGAAAAGCCACAGCCGCATCCCTCTCCCTCTAGATCTGATCTCCACTAGATCATCTCGGTTGTGCTTGGCGAAGCCCTGCCGGGACAGCACCACCACCACCATCACCACGCCATCGTGCTGCCAGGAAAATCATCTAGCTCTCTTATCCATCTTGCTTTATTAGGACAGCTGAGTTCCTCATCGAGCTCTACGTGTGCTGAGCGCGGAGGTGCCGTCCGTTCGGCGCTAGATCGAGCCGGATCGTGATTGGATTGCGAGACGGCTTGCGATTTGGATTGCGAAGACGTTCGACTACATCAACCGCATTTCTTAACGCTTCCCACTTAGTGATCTACAAGGGTATGTAGATCCACTCTCCCTCTTGGAGGTGCTCATCACCATGGATAGATCTTGCGTGTGCGTAGGAATTTTTTTGTTTCCCATGCAACGTTCCCCAACAGTGGCATCATGAGCTAGGTCTATGTGTAGATGAGATCACAAGTAGAACACAAATGAGTTTGTGGGCGTTGATATTCAGATTGCTTCCCTCCTTAGTATTTTGTTGATTCAGCAGTATTGTGGGATGAAGCGGCTCAGTCCAACCTTGCTCGTCCACGTACGAGAGACCGGTTGCATCGTCTGGCATGTAACTTTGTTGCATAAGATGGATGGTGGGTGTTTGTCTCTCCCACTTTAGTTGAATCAGATTCGACAGAGGCGGTCCTTGTAGAAGGTGAAATAGCAACTTGTATATCACCATTGTGGTTTTGCGTAGGTAAGAATTGTTCTTGCTAGATACCCATAGCAGCCACGTAAAACATGCAACAACAAATTAGAGGACGTCTAACTTGTTTTTGTAGGGTATGATGTGATATGATATGGCCAGAAACATGAAGAGATATATGTGATGTATGAGATAATCATGTTTTGTATAGATTATCATCGCTTGCATGTCGATGAGTACGGCAACCGGCAGGAGCCATAGGGTTGTCTTTAATTTATTTTTGCCATTTTTGCTTTACTTTATCACTATGAGTTAGCAATAGTTGTAGAAGCAACAGTTGGCGTGACAACCTCATGGGGACACATTGATGGAGATCAATATGATGGAGATCATCGTGTCATGCCAGTGACGATGGAGATCAAAAGCAGAAGATCATGGCCATATCATGTCACTTATGAATTGCATGTGATATTAATTCTTTTATGCATCTTATTGTGCTTAGGATGGCGGTAGCATTATAAGGTGATCCCTCACTAAAATTTCAAGATAAAATTGTGTTCTCCCCGAGTGTGCACCGTTGTGAAAATTCATCATTTCGAGACACCATATGATGGTCGGGTGTGCCAGACTCTACGTCCGCATACAACGGGTGCAAGCCAGTGTTGCACATGCAGAGCACTCGGGTTAAACTTGACGAGCCTAGCATGTACAGACATGGCCTCGGAACACAAGAGACCGAAAGGTCGACATTAGTGATATAGTCACTACTAGGGAAAACCCTAGTAGTAGCGCTCGAAATATGCATAGTAGTAGCACTGGGTCCAGCGCTACTGCTATCGCGCTACAGCTAAGTTTTAGCAGTAGCGCTGGCTTGGCAAGCGCTACTACTATGTGTTGTTAACAGTAGCACTTGCCTGGAAAGCTCTACTGCTAACTATCTGTAGCGCTTGGACGAACGAAGCGCTGCTACTAATCTAGCGCTGCTATTAGATGACTTCCGGTGCTACTGCTAGTATTCCTGCTTTCGCAGATTTACACCCTCTACGCATTTGTGATGTATTTATACAGGATCTATACAGTAGTTTCATCAGATCATCACAATACATCATTGTCATATAAGAACTCCTCATCATTACTATTTTCGTCAATGAGACACCACATAACAAGTTGGTCACTAGTCATAATTACAACTGCTCTTCCTCATCATCATCAACTCTAACATATTGTAGCACATAATAACACATTGTACCTAGGACCTAGTCCTCTCTCATAGGACCTACTCTACCCTCTCATAGGTACAATATCATAAAACAATATAGGCCCTGACTCTCCATTATGGAGAACGAAGATCATTCTGTCTCCCATTCTTGGCCTACGCACAATGTTGCTTCCAAGTAGCTCTCTATGATTGACCATACATTTTTTCCAATCTTTGATTGTCATGTCTTCATTGGTTTTAGAAATTCAGTATGGACAGGAGTGATGCGTAGGCTGACCTGGCCGTGATGGCCCTAAGCTTATAACAACAACGTGACCTCTCGGAAACATTAGATGAGGCACACAATCCTTCGGGATTTTGTGTTGAAAAACATAGTAATAACTTTATAGTTAGCAATGTAGTTTAGTTTTAGAAGAATTTATGCAAAAGATGCACGGATGTCGTAATAGTAGAAAATCTTACCATGCAATCTTCATGGACGTTACCGTAGTTCACCACGTGCACTAGTGGCACGTATTGACCATAATGTGGAGGAGTTTGATAATAGCTATTGTAATTCTCAAGATGACTAAGAAATTTGGTAAGATGATCTTTCTCCTTATAAGTTAATTCAGCTTCATCACTGTAGTAGTAGGTTCTGTCTACCATCTTCCGTACATTTTTTGAAGAATGAAAATAAGTTGTCAGCAAATAAGTTGTCAACTATTTTTAAATAAACAATATAAATTACTTAATAAATATGGTTGAGAAACTCACATAATGGTAGAACTCAAGGCGTCTGCAAATCGACCCAGATGTCGATATTACCTTCAATTTCATCTTTCGGACGAATATCAAAGGTGATAAGCATATTTGGCTCAAATGCATAAGCCTTGCATAGTGCTCTCCAACTTTTGCATTCAAAATAGCAGTAGGTGTCTGCATGGTACAATTTTACCGCAAAAGTAAAACCATGCTCGGTCCTTAAGTGAACTATCTTTACCTCCATTGTTTTTTAAGTATTGAAACCAATCTTATCCAAGACAACAATTCTTGCATGGCAGGGGATATGCTAGTAGAATAATAAAAAATCAAAATTATAAGTTGAAGCAAAAGAAGCAGAAGTCATGCTTAATTACAAAAAAACACTTGTCGTTGTGACTTACTGTATCCACTTCGAAGGTCTCATCCAGCATGATGTTGAAGCGCCTACCATCAACTAGGAATGGCTTGTCACACAGGACGCGACCGTCTTTGCAGTATTCGCACATAGCGAATTCCCTTTCGTCATCAGACATTTCCTATGTTCATAGTTGAAACATCTAAAACCGATCGAAGGAAACTACAAGAAAACTGATCAACACACAGATCACTATTACTCAATATGCAATGGGTTGACTTTAGGTCTGTCGAGTCTTTCCTTCCTAAACTCTCATCTCACGTATATGGTGGGCACTCCTTCTGATATTGCGACCGTCGGTGATGGTGGCTCCTTCATTCGTCCCTGAGTGCATTACACCAAAATATCTAGCACACAGAAATGAAGGAGAAATGACCCCCATGACAGTAGTCGGGATTCTTCATGTCTCATATATATGGTGACACTCTCCCTCACTGAAAGAAACACAAGGAGCTGAAACAGACCTAAAGTCAACTCGTTCCATATATCGAGCAATGACATAGAAAAAATGCCCTATGTTTTGCTGGAATGACTTGCAAATCACAAGCACTCGAATAGTATCACTAATACATCTCGAATAGTATCATACATATAACATCACTAATACAATTATAACCATAGCAAACGACGGGTATCGGCACGGGCGGTGGACACCCAAAGAGAAGAAACCATCACAGGATCATAGCTCGGGTGAGATCCCTAAAGAACCTGCGAGGTATTGGAGAACCTGGCGTCCAACGCAGCATATAGTGTCGGACGTGCTCGTCCTCCTCCCTAACACGACGACGTATGACCTCCGCAGGGGCTGGCTCCCTCTGCACTGACAGTGGCCCACGCGACCGCCACCAAATAACCTCCGGGTCGACGACGGGTGCGTCCTCACCAAGTTGCATGCCCTGGAAGGTAGGACCTCACAGGACCAGCCCGACAGAGCCCAGTCCCGGACATGGCCCCTATAATCAAGCAGGCCTCCTCCGCCGAATCGACGATGAGAATGCGGGCCAGGCATCGTTGACGTCGAGAACAAATGCTTAATTATGAAAAAAACATTAATCACGTCGAGAACAGGCGCTCGATATGTCCTAAACTTAAATATATGTACTACAAAAACGAAATTAGATCATTATTATTCATCACGGGTTGACTATCGGTCTGTCGGGATTCTCCTTCCTCTCCCATATATGGTGGACACTCCCTCATTGATTTTTCGACCGTCGATGATGGTCGCTACTCCTTCTTCCCCTAGTGCATAACAAAGGTCTAGCACAAGGAGAAGAAGGAGAAGCGACCCCCACGACAATAGTCGACATTCTTCTTCTCTCATATATGGTGGAGACTCTCCCTCACTGATTTTTTGACTGTCATGTATGGAGCCCTGACAGACTTAAAGTCAACTCAAAATGTCGTTTAATTCTCTTTCTAGCAAATTGGGTCACTCGATATTTCCTACATATTCTAGCACAAGTCATGCTAAAATTCATGAAAAAATCCGGCATGACCTTTGCTAAAATAGGACATATCGAGTGCCTGAAATTTACCGGAACAGAAATGAATCAACACTCCGGCAAAACATAGGCCACTGTGAGGTGTTCCCTGCAAACATAGGCCACTCGGGCAAGCACTAATACTACAGAACACTACATATCACATATTCCATGAAAATTGTCACATCTACTCATGTAGCTACTACTCTACTACAACTATCAAAACATCTACATCGTCATTGACATGGGGATTTGGCTGGTCTCCCCTCAAGGTCAGAGGTAGTCGGTGACGGGGACGACGGCGGGGATGATGCAGGGGCTCCTTGATTTCTGCAAAAACAAAATATAAACAAAAACATTATTATCCTCATCTTAGGACTTAGTGAAACCCTATGTATAAAACATCCTAGTTCTAGCCCAAACATTTACTAAAAATACCTTGTTCTAACCCTAAAAATTGAAAATACCTATACATTTACTAAAATACCATAGTTCTAGCCCTAACATCTGTCCATCCATCCATCTATCTATATATATCCTCATAAACCCAAGTTCTAATCATCGACATGGGCATTTTCATATTTTGTTTGATACCGACATCGAACGAAATCTATTGTATTCAAAAACCTACATTTACTAAAAAATATCATATAGCATAATACATTTCTGTACCTAAAAATTTCTATTACTAATTTCTTTAACTAAAAAGTTTATTACTAAATTCTATTACTAAAAAACTTTGTATTATAGAAAGGAGGAGGAGGAGGAGGTGGGAGGAGGAGGGAGGAGGAGGAGAGAGCAGGAGGAGGGAGGGGGAGGAGGAGGGAGGAGGAGGGGGGAGGAGGAGGGGGAGGAGGAGGGGGCCGCCGGAGGGAGGAGGAGGGGGCCATCGAAGGGAGGAGGAGGGGGCCGCCGGAGGGAGGAGGGAGGAGGAGGAGGAGGAGGAGGAGGGAGGAGGAGGGAGGGAGGGACCTTGGGGGCACTGTTGGGCGTCGGCGGGCAACGGCGGCGACGGCGCGTGGCGGTGTGAGTGAGAGTGTGAGGGGGAAAGTGAGCATGCGCGCGGGCCGTGTGGATAAGGTGCTTTATAGCAGTAGCGCTTTTAACCTATGAGTGCTACTAGTATACCTAGTCTGTCTGCAACGGTCTAGCAATTGTAGTAGTAGTGTGTTTTATATCTACAACGCTACTGCTAAGTTCAATATCAGTAGCGCTTTTAACCTCTGAGCGCTACTAGTATACCTAGTCTGCCTGCAACGGTCTGGCAATTGTAGTAGTAGTGTGTTTTATATCTACAGCGCTACTGCTATGTGCATAGTAGCAGCGCTCTTTCTGCCCAAGCGCTACTGCTATTTGCAGGAGCGCTTCTTTTTTAAAAGCGCTACTGGTGAGCTCCTGTGTATAAGCATTTCCCTAGTAGTGAGTAGATATGATCAACATGGAGATGTTCACCATTAAAACCACCTCATCTCACGTGATGATCGGACTTGGGTTGGTGAATTTGGATCAGGAAACACTCTAATGACCTGAGGATGTCAATTTGAGTGGGATTTTTTTAAGTAATATGATTAACTAAACTCATTATCTTGAACAATAGTCTAAGTTGTATTTGAAAATTTTATGTTGTAGATTAGTGGCTCGCGCAGTAGCACCCCTGAATTTCAATGTGTTCCTTGAAAAAGCTAAGCTGAAAGATGATGGAAGTAACTTTGTAGAATGGGCCCATAATCTGAGGATTATCCTCATGGCTTCCCAAATGGCTTATGTCCTTGATGCACTGCTCGGTGAACCATCCGCTCCAGTAGAGTCTGCAGACGTTGCGAACGCCTGGCAGGCACGTTCTGATGATTACTCAATAGTTCAATATGCAATATTGTATGTCTTAGAACCGGGACTTCCAAGACATTTTGAATGTCATGGAGCATGTGAGATGTTCCAGGAGTTGAAGTTTATCTTTGAGAAGAATGCCCGGATCGAGAGGTATGAGATCTCCGATAAGTTCTATGCTTGCAAGATGGAGGAGAACGGATGTGTTAGTGAACATGTACTCAAAATTTCTGGGTATTCCAACCGTTCGGCAGGATTGGGATTTGTTCTCCCGCCAGAGGAGATCACTAACAGAGCTCTTCAATCACTGCCACCTAGCTACAAAAGCTTTGTGTTAAACAATAACATGCAAGGGACAAACAAGTCAGTCGCCAAGCTGTTTGCGATGAGTCTGAGATTCTGAAGGAGCATCAAGTGTTGATGATCAATAAAACCACTAGTTTCAATAAGAAAGGCAAGGGCAAGAAGGGTAACTCCAAGAAGAATGGCAAAGCAGCCCCCCCCCCGTGAAGAAACCCAAGGCTGGACCCAAACCAGAAACTGAGTGCTTTCATTGCAAGGGAACTGGTCACTAGAAGCAGAACTACCAAAGTATCTGGCTAACAAGAAGGCAGCCAACATGAAACGAGGTATATATGATATACATGTTATCGATGTGTATTGTCATGGATTTGTCACGACAGATGTCCGGATGAACGGACTTATGTTCGGGGCGGTCGCAACTATGTGGCGGCTTGAGAGGGGTTGATCGGAGTCAAGAGACGCGAGTTTACCCAGGTTCGGCCCCTCCGATGGAGGTAAAAGCCTATGTCCAGCTTGTCTGGTATGGATTATGAGGAATATCTCTCGGTTAGAAGGGTGCTGTCTTGCTACCTCTAATCTCCAGAGCCTCTAATCTATCTATCTCTAATGACTTGAACTTGTGAACTTGTCTTTCTAGGGCTCCTTTACCCCTCCTTATATAGGTGGAACGGGTAGGCTTACATATACAGTCCTACTAGGAGTAGGATTAGGACTAATCTTTCATGAATCCTAATCCGGGTCTTGTTTCTCTTGTAAGGGAATCCTCTATCATTTGGGCCTTCTCTTGTGAGCCCCCTGGAGCCGGCTTGCACGCCGGGTCTTGGGCCTAGTCGTCCTGCGACCCGCCTGCCGGGTCACCAATAAAAATGCCATGTCTTTAGCAGGTCTCCTGTGAGTCGCCAGGCCGGGTCATACCGCGGGGTATATCCCCGACATTAGCCCCCAGGTTAGCTTGAATTTATTCATGGTAACCTCCTAAAATAGGAATAGTAAATATGTTAAGTGGCCTACTTTCTCCTTTTGGCCGGCTTATGAAGTGGCTCCTGAGAAATCCGGGTCTTTTCTGCATATGAATGAGTCGTCTTGAAAATCATCTTACTTGTCAGTGTCCTTTGAAAAATATAGGGAATAGAGTACGCATATGCTATTGAGTCGGCTTCCAATAATTTGGCCTAATGAAAATCTTTCAAATAAGAAATCCCCCTGGCATAGATCCTAACTTCCATTGTTGTGAAGCAGGGCGGCTTATACAAACTCTGGCGGGTTATGATCTTTTGATAACGCCGGGTCATGAATGTTGGTGATGTCGGGTCTAACAAGTGAACTCCATAATCAACATATTGAAAATTCTCCTCAAAGTTTATGATATGTCCATATTACCTGTAGCCCCCAAGATTCGAGATTACCATTATGACTTGGTGCTTTCTAATAATATATTGGACTGTGTAGCCCCCAAGTGTCGGGTTGTCCTGCCTGCAGCAACCTGGGACTTATAATTGTCTTATACCTTATGAAACTTCAACAGGTGTAGCCCCCAAGGGCCGTCTCATCAGAATGTGATGTGTCGGGTCTTCAATTTGAACCCCTTAATCTGTCAAACAATTGAGTACTGTAGCCCCCAAGTGTCGGGTCAGTAAGAATTACTGGGCTGGGACTTAGAAAAATATAGAAAGGTCGGCTCATCTCCTTGAGATAATAGGGTCTTGATGACAATGTAGTGTTTTGAAAAACCGGCTTGCATTAGCCCCCAAGGGCCATGGTGCATGCTGCAGCGACATGGGACTTGCATATTTGATATAAACTAGACTTGAATAGTGTAGCCCCCAAGGGCCAGGCCGCACACCTGCGGCGACTTGCAAACTTTAGCAATTTTGATCTGAATAGTGTAGCCCCCAAGTGCCGTGTCGCACGCCTGTGGCGACTTGGGACTGTATGATAATAACCCATCATAATGCACCTCAGAAGTTCGCTTGAACCGATATTGATCTGATTTGAAAGAGTCCTTGATCATGGCTGTAATATAACACAGAATGAATATCCTGTAATAATTCCTTTGTCTTTGAAATATCCCTACTCACGGTTGCGGTGCAACCCGACAAAAATATATTTGATAAATCCATGAGTGTTGTAGATTACTACAGAGCACAATTGAAGAAATCTGAGAACTGATCAATTAGATGACACGCCATTATATCTAATAGGGCGGCTCTTAAAAAAAATTAACTTCCCAATCTGCAAAAATAAACAAGACAGAATATATTATGCATTGTTGTAAGGGCGGCTTGAAAAAGCATAACCTGGAGATCTTTAACATAACCTTGCTTCATCTTTCACAACCTTGCTCTGGCCGAACTTATAACATGAATGCAATGTATGATGCAATGTATGATGCAATATGTATGATGCTATATGTGTGATGCAATATGTATGATGCAATATGTGATGTAATGCATGATGATCTTGCTTTCCCCTTCTTTTATTTTTTGAAAACTCGTATTCTGACCCTTTTGAGGGGGAAACAAAATTTATAACAGAGAGAGTGCCCCGAGGCACATAAGCTACTTCTCACGTGACATAAATCTATCGTTTGAACCTTAAACAACGTCACTTGTTAAGAGTACGACGGGCCACTTGGCGGAGAGTATGTAGCAGATGATAGAGAGAGAGCTTTCCCTCGCCGTTGTATGAGACCCTCGGAGGGGGTGAGTTGATAGCTCCCTACACTCCTGCGCGAGCGGCAGCTACATACAGGCAGGTACGACTCTGCCAAGAATGGGGGGCGCCTTCACCCACTCTAGCACCTTGCTTCGGTTCACGACCCGTCTTTCAGCATGGTACCTATGTTTGAACGGCTCGCATCCAGGCGGCTCATCCTCTTTGGCTCTCACGGCACCCATGTTTGAACAGCTCGCATCATGGCGGCTCGTCCTCTTGAGTGACTTAGCGCCCATGTTTGAACGGCTCGCATCATGGCGGCTCGCCCTCTTGAGTGGCTTGATATCTTTCGCCGATAAGGTAAGACACCCATGTTTGAATGGCTCGCAACATGGCGGCTCATCCTCTTGAGTAAACTTAAATCTTTCATCATTAAGACGGTGCACCCATGTTTGAACGGCCCGCATCATGGCGGCTCATCCTCTTGAGACCTTTAAGCCTTATGCCAGTAAGGTGGTGCACTCATGTTTGAATGGCTCGCAACATGGCGGCTCATCCTCTTGAGTGACCTTGAACCTTTCGCAGTCTTGCACGCCACCATCGAGTGGGCCATCGTTTTTTTAAGCCGCCATCCTTTGCACAACGTGAAATACATAAATAGCAGAAAACTCCAAGTTAGTTTATGATGATCAAATAAATCAGGATATGACCCATGTTTGAACGGTGCCTCATGGCGACTCGTCCTCTTGGGCAACTTTAAACCGCCTGCCAATGAGGCGGGGCACCTAGGATCGGGTTAACTTTTCTTGCAATGACACGGGGCTCTCGTTGAAAACGACCAAGTGAGTCGAGCCATATCTGTAGCCCCCGAGTCATAAGTTGACTCGAAGAGGCGGCTTGAGATGCTCCATTGAAGGTTGAGGTTGACCGCGGCGTTGGAAACTGGCATGGATGGCGATTCGTCATGGCGTTGTTAAACTGGCGCGGTTGGTGAGCCGCCCGTGGTATTCATAAACCGCACGGACGCACGGGTCATTCATGGCATGTTGTTGTAGCCTGGACCGCGGGGCGGCGGCTCACGAATGCCCATTGGAAAATATGGCGTGGACGGACGCAGGCGCATGATAACATTGGCTCGAGCTCCATATCCACATTATTATATCACCTTTGTAGGGAATACTTTGTCCTACGTAGAAAAATATTGCAGACAATGTAATTGTTCTTTTGATGAAAACAATATATGTTAATAACATGGACTCAGATGGATATCACCTGATTTGTTCGGACAATAGATGTGGCATCCGTAGATAACATTACAGTACTATTGCTGTATTCCGTTTGACCCTTATATGCATTCAAAGGATTTTGCGTTGATCCCCTCGAGGACCTTGCCGGATGCTGCCGCAGCTCTTATCCTCCATATTTTGGTGTAGTTGTGTTTGATTGATCAAAAGTAGCCACAACTGTGTGGAGGAAGGCCATAGAGACGGCGGTTTAGCGGGGTCGAACTGAGGCGGTTGAGATGCATAGACAGAGGCTCGACAAAGCAAAGGCCCAGCGGCGAGGCGGTTCTGGACTGTGGCGAGGTCATGCAAGGACTTCAGTGGTGGCTCACGTTCGTAGTGGAGCAGTGAGACAGTGGCAGCGGTGCGAGGCGCCGGGCGGCTGAACTGGGTGGCTCGGGCAGAGGCATGCTAGAGCGACGTCTGCCACAGTGGCCCGGAGGACACGGCACGGAGCGGGGTGAATCAGGCTCGAGGCGCGGTTGCAGAGGAGCAGGGCCGACGCTTGGCTGTTCAGGGCGCAGGTGTGGCGGCTCAGCGACGGGAGCCTGCGGGCAGACGTCTCAGGTGATTTGGAGGTGCAGTGAGGTGGTTCGGTGGTGGAGGCGCGGTGAGATGCAGCTGCGTGATGAGGCGACTTGTAGGAGCCGTGGCGCGGTGCGGCAGCTTTGCAGGCGCCAAGGCGGTCGGGAGCCACGTGCGGCGCGGTGAGGCTGCAGTGCACCGACGGGTGCAGCATGGACCGGCTGGTGCGGCATGGATCGGCGGGTGAGGCAGACGTGACCTCGGCGCGTGACTGCAGTGGTAGGATGGAGGAGCTTCAGTGGTGAGTGCAGCGGCATCAGAGGCTCAGCCACGACGGCTAGGAGGCATGGCGCAGAGGCGAGCGAAGCTGTGCAAGGTGGAGCGGGCAGGGGATGGCCGAGCGGCACGGGGGGGGGGGGGGGAGGACCACGATGCAGAGAGCCATTGCGGCCGAGGCCGGTGTGGCGCAACGAGACCAAGCTGGTGAGGTTGCGACGACAGGCGGTGACCGGCTGGAGGTTAGTGTGGCGAGTCAAGATCGCGCGGCAGGCGGGCGAGGCTGCGCGTCACGTCACCTTGGAGGCGCAGAGTGAAGCCGTGTCCAGGCCGACTGGGGCGAGCAGACGGCCATGGTGAGTGGGGCGAAGCCGAATCGGCCGCGGGGCGACCAAAGTCCATGCCGGCTCGATGTGATGCGCCCCCGATGACGGAGCCCGTGTCGTCTCGGGGTGAGGCTGGTTGTGAATGCGGGGTGGCTAGGTGAAGCAGCCATGGCGTAGCGGGCGGGGCGAGGTGGCAGCAGTACGGTGGCTTGCGGGTGTTGTGGTGCAGGGGCGGGGCGATGGCAAGGTGCAGCCGATGCGGCGGTGGCTGGTGCGACGTGCAGGAGCCGGCGTTGAGTGAGGCGAGTCGGGGTGGCTCGGTGGTGCCGGCTCATGGCGGCGACTCAGCCACGGCCAAGGCGGGGCAGAAGCGGAAGCGCGACATCAGCGGCCATAGCACCGATGAATGGGACGCAGCAGCAGCTGATGCGGGGGGGCGCTCAAATGGCACTGGAGCGCAAGGCGCGGTATGGGAGCAGAGGCGAGCCATGGGGGCCACCCTAGGTGCGACGCAATGAGCCGGATCAACGCGAGACCGCGGAGGTGGAGACCGAGTCAGAGTCCCTTCCGTATTCGGGTCGTGCGCGGCTTCCTGTCCCTTCTTTTCTGAAGTGATGGTGCGCCTTGCACCCTCTTTTTTTATTTCACGTGGGCAGATGACTGTCTATCCTCGTCTCCTTTCTCTTGTTTGATCCACGGCTACCAAGTTTGTGGTAGTGTGCTAGCTTTCGGTCTCAAAAGTTGGAGCCCATAGGTGTAGCAGTTTCCGATTGTTGTGCTAATTTTCTGTATATATCCAATCGCCATTGACGTAGCGTGACCACCAACCGCCAAGAACTGCGATCACTTGTAGATTAACCACACGACAATCTAACGCGGCTTGCAAAGCAATCGAAAACAGTAGGAGCCAACGAGATTGATCGAATTGACTTTTACAAAATGCCGTGTTTCGTTCCTTGCTGTCCAAAAATTGTTTTTGGTCTCGACTGATGAACTCGGAGTTGATGTAAATCCATGAAAATGAGCTTTTCCTTCTCCGGTGGGTCGTAAGATTCTCGATCCCTAGGAGATATCCCTTCAAGAACACAACACCACCGTGCTTGGCACCACGATGGGCGTCATCTGTCGTGGATTTGTCACGGTAGATGTCCGGGTGAACAGACTTAGGTTCGGGGCGGTCGCAACTATGTGGCAGCTGGAGAGGGGTTGGTCGGAGTCGAGAGACGCGAGTTTAGCTAGTTTTGGCCCCTTCGATCGAGGTAAAAGCCTATGTCCTGTTGGTCTGGTATTGATTATGAGGAAGATCTCTTGATTACAAGGGTGTTGTCTTGCTACCTCTAATCTCGAGACCCTCTAATTTGTCTATCTCTAATGACTTGAACTTGTGAGCTTGTCTTTCTAGGGGTGCTCTACCCCTCCTTATATAGGTGGAATGGGTAGGCTTACATATAGAGTCCTACTAGGAGTAGGATTAGGACGAGTTTTTCATGAATCGTAATCCGGGTCTTGTTTCTCTTGTAAGGGAATCCTCTCTCCTTTGGGCCTTCCCTTGTGAGCCACCTGACGCCGGCTTGCACGCTGGATCTTGGGGCTTGTCGTCCTGCAACCCGGCTGCCGGGTCACCAATAAAAACGCTATGTCTTTACCAGGTCTCCCGTGAGTCGCCAGGCCGGGTCATACCGTGGGGTATATGCCCGACATGTACCTTACCAACTCTCGTTGTAGTGCGTGGGTATTTGATACCGGTTCGGTTGCTCACATTTGCAACTCAAAGCAGGAATTACGGAATAGACAGAGGCTGGCAAAGGACGAATTGATGATGCGAGTGGGAAATGGTTCCAAGGTTGATGTGATCACCGTCGGCACGCTCGCTCTTCGATTACCATTGGGATTAGTGATGAACCTAAAAAATTGTTATTTCGTGCCCTCGTTAAGCATGAACATTATATCTGGATCTTGTTTATTGGGAGAGGGTTACTCATTTAAATCAGAGAATAATGGTTGTTCTATTTATATGAGTAATATCTTTTATGGTCATGCACCCATTGTGAGGGGTTTATTCTTATTGAATCTCGATAGCGACGATACACATGTTCATAACATTGATGCCAAAAGATGTAGAGTTTATAATGATAGCACAACTTTCTTGTGGCACTACCGCTTAGGTCATATTGGTGTAAAACGCATGAAGAAAATCCATGCTGATGGACTTTTGGAGTCACTTGATTTTGAATCACTTGACACATGTGAACTGTGCCTCATGGGCAAGATGACTAAAACCCTGTTGTTTGGAACAATGGAATGGGCAAGTGACTTGTTGGAAATCATGCATACTAATGTGTGTGGTCAGATGAGCATTGAGGCGCGTGGTGGATATCGCTATTTTTTCACCTCCACCGAAGACTTAAGTATATATGAGTATATTTACTTAATGAAACATAAGTCTGAAACGTTTGAAAAGTTCAAGCAATTTCAAAGTGAAATTGAGAATCATCATAACAAGAAGATTAAATTCCTGCCATCTGATCAAGGAGGATTGTATCTGAGTTATGAGTTTGGCAATCACTGAAGACAATGTGAAATTGTTTTACAATTGACACTGCCTAGAACACCACAGCGTAATGGTGTGTCCGAACGTCGTAATCGAACCTTATTGGATATGGTGCGGTCTATGATGTCTCTTGCCGATTTGCCACTATCGTTTTGGGGTTATGCGTTAGAGACAACTACATTTACTTTAAATAGGGCACCATCGAAATCCGCTGAGACGATGCCATATGAACTGTGTTTTGGTAAGAAACCAAAGTTGTCATTTCTTAAAGTTTTGGGATGTGATTCTTATGTCAAAAAGCTTCAGCCTAAAAAGCTGGAACCCAAAGAGGAGAAATGCATCTTCATAGGATATCCAAAAGAGACGGTTGGGTATAACTTCTATCTCAGATCCGAATGCAAATTATTTGTCATAAAGAATGGGTCATTTCTCGAGAAAGATTTTCTCTCGAAAGAATTGAGTGGGAGGAAAATAGAACTTGATGAGGTCATTGAACCTTTACTTGAAGCAGAGAGTAGCGCGGCGTAGAAAGATGTTTCTATATAGCCCACATCAGTTGAAGAGGAAACAGATGATGGTGATCATGAGGCTTCAGATCAAGTTGCTATCGAACCTCATAGGTCGACAAGGGCACGCACTGCTCCAGAGTGGTACGATAACCCTGTCTTAGAGGTCACATTGTTGGACAATGATGAACCTATGAGCTATGGAGAAGCGATGATGGGCCCAGATTCTGAGAAATGGTTAGAGGCCATCAAATCCTAGATGGGATCCATGTATGAAAAAAAGTATGGACTTTAGAAGTATTACCTGAAGAGCGAAAGGCCATTCAGAATAAATGGATCTTCAAGAAGAAGACGGATGCGGAAGGTAATGTCACCGTCTATAAAGCTCGACTTGTGGCAAAGGGTTTTTCACAAGTTCAAGGAGTTGACTATGATGAGACCTTCTCACTCGTAGCGATGCTTAAGTCCGTCAAAATCATGTTAGCAATAGCTGCATTTTTCGATTATGAAATTTGGAAGATGGAGGTCAAAACAGAGTTCATAACGGTTTCCTTAAGGAAGAGTTGTATATGATGCAACCGGAAGGTTTTGTCGTTCCAGAGGATGCTGACAAAGTTTGCAAACTCCAGCGATCCATTTATGGACTGGTGCAAGCATCCCGGAGTTGGAATCTTCACTTTGATGAGGTGATCAAAGTGTTCGGGTTTATACAAGTTTATAGAGAAGCTTGTATTCACAAGAAAATGAGTGGGAGCTCTATAGCGTTTCTAAGATTATATGTGGATGAAATTTTGCGCATTGGAAACAATATAGAAATGTTGGAAAGCATGAAGGAATATTTGAAACAGAGTTTTTCAATGAAGGACCTCGGAGAAGCAGCTTTCATATTAGGCATCAAAATCTATAGAGATAGATCGAGACGCTTAATAGGACTTTCACACAACACATACCTTGACAAAGTTTTGAAGAAGTTCAAGATGGATCAGTCCAACAAGGGGTTCTTGCCTGCATTGCAAGGTGTGAAGTTGAGTAAGACTCAATGACCAGTGACTTCAGAAGATAGAGAAAAGATGAGTCTCATCCCCTATGCTTCAGCCATATGCTTGTTATGTTTCCATCATATCTATAATTTTTGATTGTTTCATGCCAATATTCTACAACTTTCATATACTTTTGGCAACTTTTTATACTATATTTCAGACTAACATATTGATCTAGTGCCTCATGCCAGTTCTTGTTTGTTGCATTTTTTTGTTTTGTAGAATATCCATACCAAACGAAGTCCAAATGCAATAAAACTTATGGAGATTTTTTGGAATATATGTGATTTTTGGGAAAAAGGATCAACGCGAGACGATGCCCGAGGGCCCCACAAGCCATAGGGGCGTGCCCTGGACCCTTGTGGTCACCGCGTAAGGCGGTTGGTGCCCTTCTGTAGCCGCAAGAAAGCTAATATCCGAATAAAAATCGTTTTTAAATTTCATCCCAGTCGGAGTTGCGAATCTTCGGGAATTTCAGAAACGGTGAAAGTCTAGAATTTGGGAAGGAGAAAAAGAAGGAAACAGAGAGAGAGATCCAATATCGGAGGGGCTCCTGCCCCTATGATGCCATGAAGGCCAAGGACGAGAGGGGAAACCCTCCTCCCATCTAGGGGGGTGTCAAGGGAGAAGAACAAGGAGGGGGGCTCTCTCCCCCTCTATCCCAATGGCGCCGAAACGCCATCGGGGCAATCATCGTGTTATGACGATATACTCCAACAACTCCGTCATCTTGACTAACACCTCCATCACCTTCCCCCATCTATATAAAGCGGTCCACTCTCCCGCAACCCGCTGTACCCTCTACTTGAACATGGTGTGTTATGCTTCATATTATTATCCAATGATGTGTTGCCATCCTATGATGTCTGAATAGATTTTTGTTGTCCTATCGGTGATTGGTGAATTGCTATAATTGGTTTAATTTGCTTATGGTTATGTTGCTGTCCTTTGGTGCCCATCATATGAGCGCGCGTGTGGATCACACCATGGGTTAGTTGTATGTTTATAGGGCTATGTATTGGAGGGCAAGGGTGATAGCAGCTTCAGCGTAGCATAGAAATCGATGCATACGAGATTTAAGGGGGACCAATTTATCTTAATGCTATGGTTGGGTTTTACCTTAAAGAACGTTAGTAGTTGCGGATTCTTGATAATAGTTCCGATCATAAGTTCATAGAATTCCATGTAAGGGATGACATGCTAGCAGTGGCCTCTTCCACATAAAACTTGCTATCGATCTAGTAACGTAGTCAATTGCATAGGGACAATTCCGCAACTCCTACCGCCACTTCTCCACACTTGTTAAACTAACTTAATTGTTAGTTTATATAAACATCCCATAGTTTTTATTTACGTGTTCATTTTTATCTTGCAAACCTATCCTATCACACCTACAAAGTACTTCTAGTTTCATACTTGTTCTAGGTAAAGCGAACATTAAGCGTGCATAGAGTTGTATCGGCGGTCGATAGAACTTGAGGGAATATTTGTTCTACCTTTAGATCCTCGTTGGGTTCGACACTCTTACTTATCAAGAAATGCTACAGTTGATCCCCTATACTTGTGGGTTATCAAGAGCTTTTTCTGGCGCTGTTGCCTGGGAGCAATAGCGTGGGGTGAATATTTTCGTATGTGCTTTTTTGCTTTATCACTAAGTAGATTTTATTTGTTGTTCTAATTTTTCTCTATCTTTAGTTATGGATATGGAACACGAAATACCAAAAAATTTAGTTGAACCTACTACACCAATGGTTGAAGAACCACCCAAAATCTATCACACTGTTGAAGCTTTTTACTTGGATCATCTTCGGTCCATTTGTGCTCGTGCTGAAACCCCAACTAGCTTAGTTGAGGGAAAATAATTAAATGAGCATGCTTATTAAGTGTGACACCTCTTATCCCAAAAAGGGAAACTTTTATGGCATCATATTAATACTTTGCAATGCTATGGTTGGAATTTATGCGAAATTTATGATTTTACTTGTTGTTCTAAGGACCCTAAGAAACACCTTCCCTATCAATGTGTGTTTAAGGATAATGGAATTGTATCTTCTTATGCCAAGGGTGTTTATAATTACTATGATATTGAGCAGATTGAAGAATTTGTTTCTTTTAAGGGTGCCTAAATTTCTGGTTTGATTGAAAAGTATGATGCTACTCTTTACAAATATGAAAGTTTTTCCATACTTAAATATTGCTATGAAAACTGTGCTTCTAATGCTTATGTTAAGCCATATATTGAGGACTCCCCCGCTATCCAAGAGGAGACTAATATTTTGTAGGAAACTATGGAAGAAGAAATCCCTGATTTTGTGAGCTCACCAAATGAAAAAGATGAGGAGGAGAGCGAAGAACAAAAGGAGGAAGAGTGGATTAGCTACCTGTGCCCACCTCCTAATGAGATTAACTCTTAAACTCATATATTGTTTAATTTCCCTTCGTTCTAACCGAAGGATGAATGCTATGATGATTTCTATGATCCCTTGGATTCTTTTGGAATATCCCTTTTTGATGAAATTGATGTTTGCTATGCTTGTGGCACGATGCCAATATGAATTATGCTTATGGAGATGATCTTTCTATAGTTCCTCATGTTAGGAATGAAATTGTTGCTATTGCACCCATGCATGATAGTCCTATTATATTTTTGAATTCTCACAACTACACTATATCGGAGAAGTTTGTGCTTATTAAGGATTATATTGATGGGTTGTGTTTTACCATTAGACATGACGATTTTGATGATTATAATATGCATGTTCTTGCTGCTCCTACTTGTAATTATTATGAGAAAGGAACTACACCTCCACCTCTCTATGTTTCCAATAAGATAAAATTGCAAGAAACTGCTTATGCTATGTATCGACCTTTACTTTGTGTGCATAAATTGTTCTTTTATGACATACCGATGCATAGGAAGAGAGTTAGACTTCGTCATTGCATGATATATATTACTTTGTTCTCAATTATAAATTACATATCATTCTTAATTAAAATTGGCTTTGATATACCTTGGGATCTGGGTGGATCCATTACTTGAGCACTTTATGCCTAGCTTAATGGGAGACAAACCGAAAGTTTTAGAGAGTCATTTTATTATGTTGTGTGCTTTTATATAGTTGAAAAACAAAAAATAAATAAAGAGGGGAACATAAAACTTTTCCAAAAAGAGAAGTGAAAGTAAGAAGGACGAGCACCGTTGAAGTGGGGGAGCTCCTTGAACTTTGTTCATGCCCATGGAAACTCTGCGAATCTTAATTACAGAAACTTTTCAATAAAAATAATTATCCCCTTGTATAAATCCCTTGTATTACAAAAATAATGTGCCAAGATTTGCCGTTAGGATGATTAGATTGCTTGTTTGGCGTGTTGTCACAACCCTAGCAAGTGTCATAGGCTAGCAATGTGTTTACATCATCATCATCATCATTGCATCAATACGAAATGGGGAGAAAGAAAAGAAACCCCAAGCATTCATGAATTAAAGAAATTCCAGATAAATGAAATTTCAACAAATCCAAAATGCCCATCAAAAATGTTCCCTATGCCTGATAATTAGGGACATGGATATACCAGGGGACATTTGAATTATTTGAACATTTAAAATAATTTGAATTAATGGTTTAAGTCCCTGGAAAATGATAAATAAAGCAAATATCATTATCACTATTTTCAAAATAATCTGAAACTGTTATTATAAGTTTGGAATATTCAAACTTCAATTTAGAAAATATGTGGGTCATTTTGAAAAGTTATTTGGACCTGCAAAGAAATAAAACAAATGTTAGAAAGCAGAAAACAGAATTAAAAAAAAGAAATGCCAGAAGAGGCTTACCTGGCCCAGAGAAGGAGACGGCCCAGCCCACCAGGGCCAAGCGGTGATCTTCAACCTCTGCCAGTAGGCAGAGGCGAAGTGCCGTGCGGCGCCGGGAGGCCTCCACCTCTCCCTGCCTGCCCGTCTCTCTCCGGCCAGCGAGGCCTCGTGGATAACCTCGCCAGAGACGTCCGGATCGAGCCGGCTCCCTCCTCTCTCGCGCATTCTCCCCTCTCCTCTCCGCCTCCCTTCCTCCCGGACCGAGAGCACCGCCGCCGTTGGCCCATAGCCACCGGCCACCCCTCGCCCTCCCCAATCGGTCCAAAAGCTCCGCGGCATCAAGCTGCCCGTGCCAGCTAGAGGAATCGCGCCGGGAAGCCCCGAAGACGCCGTCCGCTCCATCTTCTCCGACTCCGGTCGCCGGACGCCTTCGTCGATTCGCGCCACCCGGTCGTCCCCGAGCCCGCTGAACAGCCTGACCGACTCTCTGTGAGCTCCCCGTGCTTTCCCCTCTCTCCCCATGGACCTCTTCGCCCCTAGCTGCCATCCCCGCCTTTGGCGAACTCCGGTCGCCGCCAAAGTTGTCGTGGCCGTCGACTCCGGCGTCCCCGCGTCCTCCCGTTACCCTAGATGGACGTGCGCGTCCCCCAGCTGCCCATTCCTGGTCTCCCCCTCCCGAGTGGTCGCCGGAGGGCCATTTCCGAGCCTCTCCGTCGTCTCGGGCCTCGCCGGCGGCTCGTCGCCGGTGGCTCTGGTCGTTTTGACCACGGGAGTTGACCCTGACAGTGGGGCCACCCCCTGGTTAACCCTGGTTAGTTTAAAAAAAATAATTAAAATAATTAAGCTAATTAGTCTATGACATGTGGGCCCAGGGTTTATTAATGATTAAGATTAGTTTAAGTTAGTTAACTAAGCTAATCAGACACTGACATGTGGACCCCACATGTGAGGTTTGACCCTGGCCGGGTATGATGACCAGCTGACGTCATGATGACATCAGGCTGATGTCATAAGTCAATTTCCTATTTAACAATAATTCCAGAAATTATTTAAAACTTTGAAAAATCTTAGAAATTAATCTGTAACTCAGATGAAAATAATTTATATATGAAAATTTATCAGAAAAATCCAATGAATCCAATGGTGTTATTCTCATGCATGTTAGAGCAACCTAAATAGGTGAACATGGACATTTTAACATTAGGGCAATATATGGAATTTGAAATGAGAACAACTTTGAACCTATATTCAAATACATTTCAAATTGACATGAACACTAGATACATTAGCTCATCCATGCATACTATCATGCCATGTTCATGCATCATATTGTTGCATCTGCTTGTATTGATTGTTCTTATCTGGATTGCGGTAGGTCCGAATCCGGACGATACTACTCCATACCCCGACGAAGGAGAGAATCCCTCCGCTTCCCAGCAAGGCAAGCAACCCCATTGATCATTCCGATAACATCCCATTCTCTCGCTCCTGCTCTCATTTATTGCGTTAGGACAAACGATCACATGTCAGTCATACACGGTAGATGATCCCATTCTGATGCATGACCTGATCTTGTCACAGTAAATAGCTAAACCTTGCAACCTAGCATACCTGGTAGATGCTCGTGCCATGATGTGCTTAGCTTACTTTGCCTGCTATGCTTAGAGTTGTGTCAGGTCTGTTTCATCTGGGTGATGAACTGAGTGAAACAGTGTTGTCCGTTGTGATGAGCATATAATGAAAATGATTTGGTAAAGGTAGCGATGAGAGGCTATGTAGGAGTACATAGTGGGTTGTCTCATTGGGACCGTTTTTAGGAACTGGGTTCCGTGTTTGTGATCCAAGACGAGATACTACCACATGCTGGGCCCTGAAATATGACCCCGCTCGACTTATCAGTCGCCTAGTCCTTGGTCCAGGTATTGCAAGTAGTTTCTGGCATTTATAGCATGCTGGAGGCCGTGCGTAGCGCTGACCCTTGGGGTGGGTTACGACGCGGTAGGCAGTGGCACGGTGTACCAAGGGTCACCCGAATGGTGGGCTTGGGAACCCTGCACACATCGTTTGGGACCATGCGGGTCAGTCTCAAATAGGCGGTAGCCTGGACTAGAGGTCTTATGTGATTGACGGTCGTGGCTGACTCCCTCGCTGGGCATCCGCTTGAAGGTTGTCGAGGTGCATGGTTTATGGCACACAGCGATAAGTGGCGAGAGCGTGTGTGAAGAAGTACACCCCTACAGGGTTATGAAACTATTCGAATAGCCGCGTCCTCGGATATGGACTACTTGGAGAACTTATGCTGTTCATAGATAATGAAATGGATACTTCTAAAAATCTCAAGACAAGTGTGGGTACCGTGGATGGCACTCTTCCGGGAGGGGAAGGTGAGTCCATGGTGGTGTATTGAGATGGAGTTAGTGGACTCGTGTGCGATAAGTAAAATTGTAACAAAGAGTGTAAAATTGAGTAGTGTAGGTTAGCCATGAGTCAAAGCTGGCTTTCTGCATAAACTCCTCCACCCCTTTGTTGATACATGAGCATAACTAGACTAGGTCTGTTTTAAAGACTTGCTGAGTACGATTGTACTCATCCTTGCTTAATTAATGTTGCAGAAGAAAACCAGGACCCATCAGGTGGGTTCTATCTAGACGTTGACGATGCCGAATAGCTGGTGTCCCAGCTACGATCTTGCCCGTGTGGTGGGCTGTAGATAGTCAGGCCGTGTGCCTCTTTTATATATTTGCCGTCTGTACTTAGACAGCTTTAGTTTCCGCTGGTTTGTAAGACTATGTTTGTACGACTTGAGTGACGGGTCATGTGACCCCTATCTGTATGAACATATTATGCTAGGCTCGTCTGAGCCTCTTAAATAAAAGTTATGTTATTTTATAGTTATGTTGTGATGCCATGGTTGTATCTATGCATATCGGGCATGTCGTGCGTACGTGTGACGTGCAATTGTATGTATGGGATCCGACACCTAGTTGTGTGCCTTTAGTAGTACTCTTTACGGGAAACTGCCTCTTTGTGCTTCCACCGAGCCATGGTAGCTTGCTACTGCTCCGGACACATTGATTGACCAGCATGTATCCTTCTTTGCTGCTGTGTCTGTCCCTTCGGGGAAATGTCTCGCAGTGTAATGGAGTCCCCGTAGCTTGCTATGACTCGTCTACACATGCTTGAGACCGACACCTGCATTGCTGGGTTATGTATGCCTGTTTCCGTACGGATGTGCCACTTGGGTTCTATGACTAGTCATGTCGGCCCGGGTTCTTTGTTGTGTGATTGCCAGCGACATGTTCACATACGTGAGCCGAAAGACGCAAACGGTCCCGACCAAGGTAAGGTGGCAGCCATGGAGTACCGTGCATGAGGCCGCAAAGTGATCTGGCTTGTTACAGTATGGAATCATATGACTTAGGATCGGGGTCCCGACAGCGTTGGTATCAGAGCCTGACTGACTGTAGGACTACCAAGCCAAACCGGTCGAAGTTGAGTCTAGAAACACTATAGATAAGTAGGGGAATTGATTGTGGAAGGGAACGTAAGGCTCTTTTTACTTCTCTTCCCAAGTTATTCTATGCCAGGTCATTCTCATCTTTTCTACGGGGATAGGAACTAGGATTCTCATCTATTTCTTAGGATGACGAGTTACTAGCCATGGACCAATAGCTAGCTTGCTTGTGAATAAGTGCAATTATTTTAGTGTTGTTGGTGTGACAAACAGATGGAGAAGAGATTTGAGTCTAGATAGTCGAGTGGTTATGCCTTTCCAATCTCTTTTCAATTGCCTCAAAAAATTTGTTGAGCAATTATAGCCGTTATGCTGTCCAATTTCTGCTAGGATCTCTAATGTCTTTGCATCATTCTATGTTTCAGATGCCATCTCGTCCTTTCCGTCAGGTGGTCCGTCTGACTAGGTGCATCAATGTGCCGGGTCACACGGCCATGCTGGTTAGAGTGATGATGGAGGCTGGATATCGCTGGTACCCGGAGTACATAGTGGAGGAGCAGTACCGAGATTTCAACCAGAGTCAGTATCTGTGTACCGTTAGGATATACCCTTCATATCGTGGAGCTGCAGAGCCGCTTCACTGGACTCATGTATTGGGAGTTACCATAGATATGGCAGTTCAGGAAGCCGCTTACACTATGCTGACTATTATGAGGTTTCACCATGGTCTGCTTCAGAACACGGAGTTCTGCTATGTTCCTGCTTCCATGGGAGGAGAGGATGGATATCTCAGTGCAGCCTATTCTGATCACTCTTGTGAAGACCCTAGACTGCAGGTGACCGCTCAGATGTTGGAGAACAGAGATCGTGATGCACGTGCCCTTCGCATGGAGCTCTATGCTACCCGTGCCCGTCTTTGGACAGCCTTGACGCAGTTGGCACCTGTCGTGCAGACAGGTTATGGAGATTTGGAGATGCTGACTCCATCGTGGACTCATTTGCCAGCACACGTAGACTGGCCTGATGTTGGAGGCATCACCCTCTTCGAGGACCGCTGTTGCCGCCGACAAGGGGACCAAGGCCACACCCGTGTCCTTATGGTTTCCAGGGATCCCAGGCTAGAGTGTTTCCAGATCCACAGGTTCAGCTCCCAGGTCACGGGGGTAACCTGTACGAGGCATTCTATGGTGATGTTTGAGTGCGTGGATGCTAGACCTAGTAAGCTAGTAGATGTATCGCCACAGTCCTGTGTGTCTTGTGGGTTATGATCAAGATTGAGAGTTGAGTTCTGGAGGTGTAGATAGATAATGTATAGGATGCTTGTAATGCCTCCGATGAGTTGTGTCATCTCTCCGTAGTTGTTTTCAGCTTGGGTTTGTACTGAACTAAGTCATGGTGTGTATGAAACCTAATGTTTATATGGTAGTTGCTTTACCATGTTGATTGGTGTTTATCCTACATCCCATGTTGATCAGTGCATTCCTTAATTCATGTCCTAGAGTTGTTGTTCCCCATGTCTAAGCTATGGATTGTTTCCCTCAGGATGGTGGCAACCAGGAACAACGCCGTGCATGCTCATGAGCAAGGCGAGAGTAGCCAGCCAAGGCAAGAAGAGCTGCCACGAGCACCATCTCTAGCGGAGGTGATGCTAGAAGCTGAAAGGAATAAGAGGGAGACCAATAGGCTATTGGAGAGGATTGAACAGAACACTGCTCGCGCTCCCCACAATGATCACCATGATGGAGTGTTACTTGGTGACTTCATTAAGTTGTGTCCGCCTAAGTACCATCACTCGATCGATCCCCTCGATGCGGATGATTGGCTGACCAGTATGTCACGCAAGATTCGAGCTGCAAATGTTTCAGAGGCCAACAAGGTGACCTTTGCGACATACTTTCTGGAGGGACCTGCCAACCTATGGTGGGAAAGCTATGAAGCTATGTGTCCCCAAGGACCTGCGCCAACCTGGGCAGAGTTTAGCGCCGCATTTCATCTCCATCACATCCTGGAAGGGCTGATGGACCGCAAGAGAGAGGAATTCTGTGCCTTCACACAGGGCAGATTGTCAGTGGATGCATACAGTCATGAGTTTGGTAATCTTGCTCGCTATGATCCAGAGGAAGTCTCAACTGATGCCAAGAAGCAGGCTAGGTTCCGCAAGGGACATGATGCTGATCTTCGCTGAGATCTTCACTTGCATGAGTGCACCACCTTTCAAGCTCTCGTCAATAAAGCCATCAATGCTAAGTCCAGACAGACTGATTACGAGGCCACAAGGAGGCATAACCGTGACTTCAACCCTGCATCGGGTTCAGGACCCAACAAGCGCCGAATATGGGTACCCAATGCAGCTATGCCGGCAAGGTACACTGTGAGGCCATCCTGCCAGGCACCTCGTCCAGTTCAGTCCAACCCGCCACCCAGACCATTTGGAGGACCACAAACAAATGTTGCCCCTCGTGCTACAGTGGTATGCTACAAATGTGGAGAATCGGGACACTATTCTCGTGAGTGTCCCCAGAACAATGCTAAGCCCGCCGGACGTGGAAAACCAGGAAAAGCTTTCTATGTGAAGCCAACTCCTGCCCGTGGGCGAGTGAATTATGTGTGTGCTGAAGAAGCCCTTGAAGATCCTGATGTCATTCTAGGTATGCTTCTTGTTAATAGCCATCCAGCATCTGTTCTATTTGATACTGGGGAATCTCATTCATTCATCTCAAAAAGTTATGCACAGTTGCATACCATGTCCTTCTGTGACATGCCCACTCCTTTAGTAGTTCAGACTCCTGGTTCAAAATGGAAAACTTCTAGAGTGAGTCATGACAATGAAATTCTGGTGGATAGACTAGTATTCTTAGCATCTTTGATAGCTCTTAAGTCTTCGGACATCAATATCATTCTAGGTATGGATTGGATGAAAGCCCACTATGCCAAGATTGATACTCATTCTAGGAATGTTCAACTTACACATTCCTCGGGAGAGATAGTCAATGTCTCTACTCGAACAACCAAGCGCCAACTCTAGTCCTTAAATGCTAGCCCCCTCCCTGAGCTAGAAGATATTCCGGTAGCCCGTGATTTTCCGGATGTCTTTCCAGGAGAATTGCCAGGTATTCCACCTGTCAGAGATGTTGAGTTCGTGATAGAACTTATCCCAGGGACAGTTCCAATAGCCAGAAGACCCTATAAGATGGCACCCTTAGAACTAGACGAGCTAAAAACCCAACTCGATGAAGCTTTGAAGAAAGGTTTCATTCGTCCTAGTTCTTCTCCTTGGGCCTGCCCCGTCCTTTTTGTTAAGAAGAAGGATGGATCGGATCGGATGGTTGTGGATGACCGACCAGTGAATTTGGTCACTATCAAAAACAAGTATCCGCTCCCCAGGATCAACGATTTGTATGATCAACTCGCTGGATACTCAGTCTTTTCCAAAATGGATTTGAGGTTGGGATGCCATCAAATCAGAATTAGAAACGGGGACATTCCAAAAACGGCTTTTGTCACTCGTACACTGTCATGTCCTTCGGTTTAACCAATGCCCCAGCCACCTTGTCTCGTCTGATGAATTCGATCTTCATGGAATATTTGGATAAGTTCGTCGTGGTTTACCTAGATGACATACTCATTTACTCGAAGAACGAACAAGAACATGCAGAGCATCTGAGGCTGGTATTAATGAAACTTCGAGAGCACCGCCTATATGCCAAATTCTCCAAGTGTGAATTCTGGTTGCCGGAAGTGACCTATCTGGGCCAATTGATCTCTGGCAAAGGTATTGCTATCAATCCTGAGAAAGTTCAGGCCATCCTTGATTGGACTCAACCTGAATCGGTTAAGCAAGTTCGGAGTTTCCTTGGCTTAGCGAGCTATTGTCGCCGCTTTGTTGAGAACTTCTCCAAGGTTGCGAAACCTCTGACTGAACACCTCAAGAAAGATAAGAAGTTCGAGTGGACACCACAATGCGAGCATAGTTTTCAGGAGTTGAAAAGACGACTGACCTCTGCTCCTGTTCTGGTGCCACCAGATTTTTGTAAGGACTTTATTATCTATTGCGACGCCTCGCGACAAGGATTAGGTTGCATTCTCATGCAAGATCGTCATGTGATTGCTTACGCATCCCGACAGCTGCGTCCACATGAGGATAATTATCCAACACATGATCTTGAGCTTGCAGCTGTAGTCCATGCACAAAAGACATGGCGACATTACCTCCTGGGTAATCGTTGCGATATATACACTGATCACCAAAGTCTGAAATATATATTCACCCATCCGGATTTGAATCTCAGGCAAAGACGGTGGGTAGAGTTGATTACAGATTACGAGGGATAACTTAGACCCCGGGAAAAGCCAATGTCATTGGTGATGCGCTAAGTCGTAAGTCTTATTGTAACAATTTGATGTTACAACAAGGTCAACCACTTCTCCATGAGGAATTTAGGAAGTTAAATGTTCACATTGTTCCTCAAGGATTCCTATCCAACTTGGTGGCGAAACCTACTCTTAAGAATCAAATCATAGCTGGCCAACAACGTGATAAGGGAATTTCCCGGATCAAAGAGAATCTCGTTAGCGGTTTCGCTAAGGACTTCTCTATAGATGATCAAGGTGTAGTGCTTTTTCAGGGCCGTTTAGTGGTCCCTAAAAGCCAACATCTCAGGCAGCTGATTCTTAAGGAGGCTCATGATTCTCCTCTCACAATTCATCCGGGTAGTACCAAAATGTATCAGGACCTACGCCAGAGGTTCTGGTGGACTAGGATGAAGAGATAAATTGCTCAGTTCGTTGCTAATTGCAACGTTCGTCGTCGTGTGAAAGCAGGACATCAAAGGCCTGCTGGCACTCTTCAACCCTTAGTCATTCCTGAATGGAAATGGGATAAGGTCGGTATGGATTTCATCACCGGTTTTCCTAGGACCAAGAGAGGGAACAATGCTATATTTGTAGTCATTGATCGCCTCTCCAAAGTGGCTAATTTTCTTCCTGTTAGGGAAAGCATTACTGCTAGTCAGCTAGCGGAATTATATGTTTCTCGAATAGTTTCCCTTGATGGTGTTCCTTTGGAGATTAACTCAGACCGTGGAAGTATCTTTACTTCTCGATTTTGGGAAAGTTTTCAAACTGCCATGGGGACTCATCTATCCTTTAGCACTGCTTTCCACCCTCAATCAAGTGGTCAAGTTGAGCGAGTCAATCAAATTCTCGAAGACATGCTCCGAGCTTGTGTTATGTCTTTCGGTATGAACTGGGAGAAATGTCTTCCATTTGCCGAATTTGCTTATAATAATAGTTATCAATCAAGCTTGGGCAAAGCCCCTTTTGAAGTTCTCTATGGACGAAGGTGTCGAACACCTCTTAACTGGTCAGAAACCGGCGAGAGGCAACTCTTTGGTCCGGATATGATCCAGGATGCAGAGGAGCAAGTTCGCATTATTCGTGAAAAGTTGAAAACAGCCCAATCCCGTCAAAAGAGTCAATATGACCGTCATCATAAGTCGGTGACTTATGAAGTCGACGAGAAGGCTTACCTTCGGGTTACACCTCTGAAGGGTACCCATCGCTTCGGTATCAAAGGCAAGTTGGCTCCTCGTTACATTGGACCTTTTCGCATTCTTGCTAAATGAGGAGAGGTTGCCTACCAATTGGAACTTCCTTCGCATCTTTCCAAAGTTCATGATGTCTTCCACGTCTCTCAACTCAGGCGTTGCTTTTCGGACACTGTCCAAGAAGTGGACCACGAAGCGCTTGATCTCCAAGATAACCTTACATATCGGGAATACCCTGTTCGTATTCTTGATCAAGCTGAGCGTACCACTCGGCGTCGGAACATCAAGTTTCTCAAGGTTCAGTGGTCGCATCATTCTGAAAAGGAGGCGACATGGGAAATAGAAGATCGTATTCGACTAGAGTACCCCTCGCTCTTCCCGACGACTTCAAAATCTCGGGACGAGATTCTTTTGACTGGGGGTGAGTTGTCACAACCCTAGCAAGTGTCATAGGCTAGCAATGTGTTTACATCATCATCATCATCATTGCATCAATATGAAATGGGGAGAAAGAAAAGAAACCCCAAGCATTCATGAATTAAAGAGATTCCAGATAAATGAAATTTCAACAAATCCAAAATGCCCATCAAAAATGTTCCCTATGCCTGATAATTAGGGACATGGATATACCAGGGGACATTTGAATTATTTGAACATTTAAAATAATTTGAATTAATGGTTTACGTCCCTGGAAAATGATAAATAAAGCAAATATCATTATCACTGTTTTCAAAATAATCTGAAACTGTTATTATAAGTTTGGAATATTCAAACTTCAATTTAGAAAATATGTGGGTCATTTTGAAATGTTATTTGGACCTGCAAAGAAATAAAACAAATGTTAGAAAGCAGAAAACAGAATTAAAAAAAAGAAAAGCCAGAAGAGGCTTACCTGGCCCAGAGAAGGAGACGGCCCAGCCCACCAGGGCCAAGCGGTCATCTTCAACCTTTGCCAGTAGGCAGAGGCGAAGTGCCGCGCGGCGCCGGGAGGCCTCCACCTCCTCCCTGCCTGCCCGTCTCTCTCCGGCCAGCGAGGCCTCGTGGATGACCTTGCCAGAGACGTCCGGATCGAGCCGGCTCCCTCCTCTCTCGCGCATTCTCCCCTCTCCTCTCCGCCTCCCTTACTCCCGGACCGAGAGCACCGCCGCCGTTGCCCCGTAGCCACCGGCCACCCCTCGCCCTCCCCTGTCGGTCCAAAAGCTTCGCGGCGTCAAGCTGCCCGTGCTCGCTAGAGGAATCGCGCCGGGAAGCCCCGAAGACGCCGTCCGCTCCATCTTCTCCGACTCCGGTCGCCGGACGCCTTCGTCGATTCGCGCCACCCGGTCGTCCCCGAGCCCGCTGACCAGCCTGACCGACTCCCTGTGAGCTCCCCGTGCTTTCCCCTCTCTTCCCATGGACCTCTTCGCCCCTAGCTGCCATCCCCTCCTTTGCCGAACTCCGGTCGCCGCCAAAGTTGCCGTGGTGGTCAACTCCGGCGTCCCCGCGTCCTCCCGTTACCCTAGATGGACGCGTGCGTCCCCCAGCTGCCCATTCCTGGTCTCCGCCTCCCGAATGGTCGCCGGAGGGCCATTTCCGAGCCTCTCCGTCGTCTCGGGCCTCGCCGGCGGCTCGTCGCCGGTGGCTCTGGTCGTTTTGACCACGGGAGTTGACCCTGACAGGTGGGGCCACCCCCTGGTTAACCCTGGTTAGTTTTAAAAAAATAATTAATTAAAATAATTAAGCTAATTAGTCTATGACATGTGGGCCCAGGGTTTGTTAATGATTAAGATTAGTTTAATTTAGTTAACTAAGCTAATCAGACACTGACATGTGGACTCCACATGTCAGGTTTGACCCTGGCCGGGTATGATGACCAGCTGACATCATGATGACATCAGGCTGATGTCATAAGTCAATTTCCTATTTAACAATAATTCCAAAAATTATTTACAACTTTGAATTTTTTTATAAATTAATCTGTAACTCAGATGAAAATAATTTATATATGAAAATTTATCAGAAAAATCCAATGAATCCAATGGTGCTATTCTCATGCATGTTAGAGCAACCTAAATAGGTGAACATGGACATTTTAACATTAGGTAAATATATGGAATTTGAAATGAGAACAACTTTGAACCTATATTCAAATACATTTCAAATTGACATGAACACTAGATACATTAGCTCATCCATGCATACTGTCATGCCATGTTCATGCATCATATTGTTGCATCTGCTTGTATTGATTGTTCCTACCTGCATTGCGGTAGGTCCGAATCTGGACGATACTACTCTGTACCCCGACGAAGGAGAGAATCCCTCCGCTTCCCAGCAAGGCAAGAAACCCCATTGATCATTCCGATAACATCCCATTCTCTCGCTCCTGCTCTCATTTATTGCATTAGGACAAACGATCACATGTCAGTCATACACGGTAGATGATCCCATTCTTATGCATGACCTGATCTTGTCACAGTAAATAGCTAAACCTTGCAACCTAGCATTCCTAGTAGATGCTCATGCCATGATGTGCTTAGCTTACTTTGCCTGCTATGCTTAGAGTTGTGTCAGGTCTATTTCATCTGGGTGATGAACTGAGTGAAACAGTGTTGTCCGTTGTGATGAGCATATAATGAACACAATTTGGTAAAGGTAGCGAGGAGAGGCTATGTAGGAGTACATAGTGGGTTGTCTCATTGGGACCGTTCTTAGGAACTGGGTTCCGTGTTTGTGATCTAAGACGAGATACTACCACATGTTGGGCCCTGAAATATGACCCCGCTCGACTTATCAGTCGCCTAGTCCTTGGTCTAGGTATTGCAAGTAGTTTCTGGCGTTTATAGCATGCTGGAGGCCGTGCGTAGCGCTGACCCTCGGGGTGGGTTACGACGCGGTAGGCAGTGGCACGGTGTACCAAGGGTCACCCGAATGGTGGGCTTGGGAACCCTGCGCACATCGTTTGGGACCATAGTGGAAACTTCGGCCAGACTTCCATGCGGGTCAGTCTCAAATAGGCGGTAGCCTAGACTAGAGGTCTTATGTGATTGACGGTCGTGGCCGACTCCCTCGGTAGGCATCCGCTTGAAGGTTACCGAGGTGCATGCTTTATGGCACACAGCGATAAGTGGCGAGAGCGTGTGTGAAGATGTACACCCCTGCAGGGTTATGAAACTATTCGAATAGCCACGTCCTTGGATATGGACTACTTGGAGAACTTATGCTGTTCATAGATAATGAAATGGATACTTCTAAAAATCTCAAGACAAGTGTGGGTACCGTGGATGGCACTCTTCCGGGAGGGGAAGGTGAGTCCATGGTGGTGTATTGAGATGGAGTTAGTGGACTCATGTGCGATAAGTAAAATTGTAACAAAGAGTGTAAAACTGAGTAGTGTAGGTTAGCCATGAGTCAAAGCTGGCTTTCTACATAAACTCCTCCACCCCTTTGTTGATACATGAGCATAACTAGACTAGGTCTGTTTTAAAGACTTGCTGAGTACGATTGTACTCATCCTTGCTTAATTAATGTTGCAGAAGAAAACCAGGACCCATCAGGTGGGTTCTATCTAGACGTTGACGATGCCGAATAGCTGGTGTCCCAGCTACGATCTTGCCCGTGTGGTGGGCTGTAGATAGTCAGGCCGTGTGCCTCTTTTATATATTTGCCGTCTGTACTTAGACAGCTTTAGTTTCCGCTGGTTTGTAAGACTATGTTTGTACGACTTGAGTGACGGGTCATGTGACCCCTATCTGTATGAACATATTACGCTAGGCTCGTCTGAGCCTCTTAAATAAAAGTTATGTTATTGTATAGTTATGTTGTGATGCCATTGTTGTATCTATGCATATCGGGCATGTCGTGCGTACGTGTGACATGCAACGATATGTATGGGATCCGACACCTAGTTGTGTGCCTTTAGTAGTACTCTTTACGGGAAACTGCCTCTTTGTGCTGCCACCGAGCCATGGTAGCTTGCTACTGCTCCGGACACATTGATTGACCAGCATGTATCCTTCTTTGCTGCTGTGTCTGTCCCTTTGGGGAAATGTCTCGGAGTGTAATGGAGTCCCCATAGCTTGCTATGACTCGTCTACACACGCTTGAGACCGACACCTGCATTGCTGGGTTATGTATGCCTGTTTCCGTACGGATGTGCCACTTGGGTTCTATGACTAGTCATGTCGGCCTGGGTTCTTTGTTGTGTGATTGCCAGCGACATGTTCACATACGTGAGCCAAAAGACGCAAACGGTCCCGGCCAAGGTAAGGTGGCAGCCATGGAGTACCGTGCGTGAGGCCGCAAAGTGATGTGGCTTGTTACAGTATGGAATCATATGACTTAGGGTCGGGGTCCCGACACGTGTGCAATGCAAAAATAGAAACTTTGGCTGTAGTGTGTGAATTTATATTTTTTAATGGAATGCCAAAAGTTTCTGAAATTTTTACACCCTACTTATAGACACTTTTTTAATTTTTTCCTAATTTTGAAGAATTTTTAGAGTTACATAAGTATAGTAAATGTTCAAATTTCTAGAGATTGTCTTGTTTAACACAAATTCTGTTTTTGATGCATTATTTTGGTAGTTTTGATGAAACTATTGATTTTATCGGTGGTATAAGTCATAAAGAAGTTATAATAAAGTAGCTAAAATGAAGAAATAAAATTTTAATGGGTTTGCAACAGTAATTAAAGTGGTAATTTGCTTTATTATACTAACGGATCTCATGAGGGTTTTGTTAAGTTTTGTGTGATTGAAGTTTTCAAGTTTTGGGCGAGATCACGATGGATGAAGGAATAAGGAGTGGAAAGAGACTAAGATTGGGGATGCCCAAAGCATCCTAAGTTAAAATTCAAGGACTCCCAAGTAACTAATCTTGGGGATGCCCCGGAAGGCATCCCCTCGTTCTTCTAACAACCATCGGTAATTTTAGTTGGAGCTATATTTTTATTCGTCACATGATATGTGTAAATCTTGGAGCGACGTGTGCTCTTTATTTTTATTTTTATAATCCACCATGATGGTTTGAGAAAGTCTTTGGTTGATTTATAGAAGGCTCTTTGCACCTCACTTATATATTTTTAGTATGGTTTTATAGAATGCTTCATGTGCTTCACTTATATCATTTGAAGTTTGGATTGCATGTTTCTCTATGTTGGGGAACGTTGCATGGGAAACAAAAAAAATTCCTATGCACACCCAAACCTATCCATGGTGATGACAAACTACGAGAGGGAGAGTGAATCCACATACCCTTGTAGATCGCTAAACGGGAAGCGTTAAGAAACGCGATTGGTGTAGTCGAACATCTTCGCGATCCAAATCGCCGAGCGTCCCGCGATCTCATCACGATCCGTCCCGTGATCTCTTCACGATCCGTCCTACGAAGTCATCATGATCCGTCCCGTGAACACATCACGATCCGTCCTGCGAACTCATCACGATCCGTCTCGCGATCACATCACGATCCGTCCTGCGAACTCATCACGATCCGTCTCGCGATCACATAACGATCCGTCTCGCGATCACGTCACGATCCGTCTCATGGCCTTGATCACGGTCCTTCCGATCTAGTACCGAACGGAAGGCACCTCCGCGTTCAGCACACGTGCAGCTTGATGACGATCTCCACCGTCTTGATCCAACAAGAGGAGGTGGAGAGGAGAGAGAGTTCACCGGCAGCGTGACGGCGCTCCAGTGATGGTGGTGGAGCAATTCCGGCAGGGATTCGCCTAAGCACTGCGACAAACCGATCTACAGGAGCACCGGTGGAACGGGTAGCACGTGGCCGTCAAATCTGTCTAAAACAGCCCCAATCCACTAGTATATAAAGGAGGAGAGGAGTATAGGAGGAGGAGGGGCTGGTGCGCCAAGGCCTCCCTCTAGGAGTTGGCCGGCCAAGGTGGAGCAATCCTACTCCTCCTCCAATCCTAGTTGGAGTAGGATTGCTCCCTATTGGTTGATTTTTGCACTTTCCTTTAGCCTTTTCCTCCTCCTGCACCATGGGCCTTCTAGGCTGATTCCCCAGCCCACTAAGGGCTGGTAATTATCCTCTCACAGCCCATGGACCTCTTGGGGTCGAAATACCCCTCCCGGAGGTCTCCCGGTACACTACCGATGAGCCCGAAACTTTTCCGGCGACCAAATGGGGACTTCCTATATATGAAACTTTACCTCCAGACCATTCCGGAGCTCCTCGTGACATCCGGGATCTCATCCAGGACTCCAAACAAACTTCGGTCACCACCATACATAACTCTATACTACCGAAACGTCACCAAACCTTAAGTGTGCATACCCTGCGGGTTCGAGAACTATGTAGACATGACCGAGACACCTCTACGGTCAATAACCAATGGAGGGACCTGGACGTCCACATTGGTTCCTACATATTCTATGAAGATCTTTATCAGTCGAACCTCTATGTCAAGGATTCAGTTAATCCCGTATAATGTTCCCTTTGTTCTTCGGTATGTTACTTTCCCGAGATTCGATCGTCGGTATCTCCCTACCTAGTTCAACCTCGTTACCGGCAAGTCTCTTTACTCATTCCGTAATGCAAGATCCCGTGGCTAACCTATTAGTCACATTGCTTGCAAGGCTTGTTGTGATGTTGCATTACCAAGTGGGCCCTGAGATACCTCTCCATCACACGGAGTAACAAATCCGAGTCTTGATCCATGCCAACTCAACAGACACCCTCACAGATACCTGTAGTGCACCTTTATGGTCACCTAGTTATGTTGCGACGTTTGATACACACAAAGTATTCCTTCGGTGTCAGTGAGTTACATGATCTCATGGTCATAGGAACATATACTTGACATGCGGAAAACAACAACAATAAACTGACACGATCATATGCTACGTTTGTAGTTTGGGTCTTGTCCATCACATCATTCTACTAATCATGTGATCCGGTTATCAAATGACATCTCATGTCCATGGCTAGGAAATCTTAACCATCTTTGATCAACGAGCTAGTTCACTAGAGGCATACCAGGGACATGGTGTTGTCTATGTATCCACACATGTATCTGAGTTTCCGATCAATACAATTATAGCATGGATAATAAACGATTATCATGAACAAGGAAATATGATAATAACTAATTTATTATTGCCTCTAGGGCATATTTCGAACAGTCTCCCACTTGCACTAGAGTCAATAATCTAGTTCACATCACCATGTGATTCACATTGTTATGAATCTAACACCCAATGAGTTCTGGGGCTCGATCATGCTTTGCATGTGAGAGAGGTCTTTTATAGTCAACGGGTCTGTGATATTTAGATCCGTGTGTTGTTTGCAAATCTTTATGTCAAACTTTAAATACTGCTACCACACTCCACTTGGCACTATTCCAAATGGCTGCTCCACTATACGTATCCAGATTGCTACTTCGAGTCATCTGGATCGGTGTTAAAGCTTGCATCGACGTAACTCTTTATGATGAACTCTTTACCACCTCCATAATCGAGAAACATCTCCTCGGTCCTTTAGTTACTAAGGATAATCTTGACCGCTGTCTAGTGATCCACTCCTGGATCACTCTTGTACCCCTTGACAGACTCATGTCAAGGCACACACAGGTGCGGTACACAACATGGCATACTATACAGGGCCTATGGCTAAGGCATAGGGGATGACGTTCGTCCTTTCTCTTTCTTCTGCCGTTGTCGAGCTTTGAGTCTCACCCAACTTCACACCTTACAAATCAGGCGAGAACTCTTTCTCTGACTGATCCATTTTGAACTATTTCAAAATCTCGTCAAGGTATGTACTCGTTGAAAGTCTCATCAAGCATCTTTGATCTATCTCTATAGATCTTGATGCTCAATAATTAGGTAGTATTATCCAAGTCTTACTTTGAAAATTACTTCTCAAACAACCGTTTATGCTTTCCAGAAATTCTACATTATTTCCAACCATCAATATGTCATCCACATATACTAATCAGAAATTCTATAGTGCTCCCACTCACTTTACTGTAAATACAAGTTTCTGTTAAACTTTGTATAAACTACAAAACTCTGATCACTTCATCAAAGTGTATATTCCAACTCCGAGATGCTTGCTCCAGACTATCGAAAGATTGCTGGAGATCGCACACCTTTTAGCATCCTTAGGACTGACAAAACCTTCTGGTTGTATCACATACAACCTTTCCTCAAGTAAACTGTTAAGGAAACGATGTTTTGTCGTCCATCTGCCAGATTTCATAATTGAAAAATGCAGCAACTGCTAACATAATTCCAACAGAATTTAGCATCGCTATGAGTGAGAAAGTCTCATCGTAGTCAACTCCTTGAACTTGGCGTAAATTCCTTTGCGACAAGTCGAGCTTTATACATGGTGACATTCACCATCAGCGTCTGTCTTCATTTGAAAAAATCCATTTGTACTTGACGACCTGTCGTCCAACGAGCAAGTCTACCAAAATCTATACTTGGTTTTTATACATGGATCCTTTCTCAGATTTCATGGCCTCTAACCATTTGTCGGAATCCGGGCCCATCATCGCTTCTCCATAGCTCGTAGGTTCATCGTTGTCCAACAACATGACCTCTAAGACAGGGTTGTCGTACCACTCAGGAGTAGTACACGTCCTTTGTCGACCGACGAGGTTCGATAGTAACTTGATCCGAAGCTTCATGATCATCATCATTAACTTCCTCTTCAAATAACGCAGGCTTTGCAGAAACAACTTCTTGCGCTGCGCTACTCTCTCGTTGAAACAACGATTCAATAACCTCATCAAGTTCTATCTTCCTCCCACTCAATTCTTTCGAGAGAAACCTTTTCTCGGGAAAGGAACCATTTTAGCAACAAACACTTTGTACTCGGATCTGAGATAGAAGGTGTACCCAACTGCTCTTGGGGTATTCTATGAAGATGCATTTGTCCGCTTTGGGTTCGAGCTCATTAGGTGAAAACATTTTCCACACAAGCTTCGTAGCCCCAAACATCAAGAAATTATAGCTTAGGTTTCTATCAAACCATAATTCACATGGTATCATCTCAACGGATTTAGATGGTGCCCTATTTTAAAGTGAATGCGGTTGTCTCTTAATGTGTAACCCCAAAACGTTAGTGGCAAAATGATAAGAGACATTATAGTATGTGCTATATCAAATAAGGCACGACTACGACGTTTGGACACACCATCACAATATGGTGTTCCAGGTGGCATGAGTTGTGAAACAACTTTCACATTGTCTAAATTTGTATGCCAAACTCGTAACCCAGATATTCACTTCCATGATCATATCACAGAAATTTTTATCTTCTTGTTACGATGATCTTAAACTTCACTCTGAAGTTGCTTGAACCTTTCAAACAATTCAAAATTGTGTTTCATTAAGTAAATATACACTATATCCACTCAAATCATCAGTGAAGGTAAGAAAATAATGATATCCACCGCAAGCTACAAACACTCATTGGACTATATACATCAACATGTATTGTTTCCAACAAATCACTTGCTCGTTCCATTAAGCCGGAAAACGGGGTTTAGTCATCTTACCCAAAAGGTATGGTCTGCATGTCTCAACCGATTCAAAATCGAATGAGTCCAAAGATCCATCAGCATGGAGTTTCTTCATGCGCTTTACACCAATATGACATTTAGCCGCAGTGCCACAAGCATGTGGTACTATCATTATTAACTTTGTATCTTTTGCAATCAATGTAATGGACTTGTGTATTACTATGATCAAGATTTCAACAAACCATTCTCACTGCGTGCATGACCATTGAAGGTATTATTCATGTAAACAAAGTAACATTATTCTCTAACTCAAATGAATAACTGTGTTGCAATAAACATGATCTAATCACGTTCACGCTCAACGCAAAACACCAAATAACATTTATTTAGGTTCGTCACTAATCCCTAGGGTAGAGAGAGCGTGCGATGTTGATCACATCAACCTTGGAACCATTTCCAACATACATCGTCACCTCACCCTTAGTTAGTTGTCCGTTAATTCCGTAGCTTTTATTTTGAGTTACTAACACTTAGCAACCAAACCGGTATCCAATACCCAGGGTGCTACTAGGAGTACAAGCAAGGTACACATCAATAACACGCATATCAAATACTATCGACATTGCCAGCCTTCTTATCTACCAAGTATCTAGGGGTGTTCCGCTTTGGCGACCGCTCTCCTCATAATCGAAGCACTTAGTCTCAGGTTCGGGTTCAACTTTGGGTTGCTTCACTGGAGCAGCAACTGACTTGCCATCCATGAAGTTTCCCTCCTTCGCCCTTGCCTTTCTCGAAACTAGTGGTTTTACTAACCATCAACACTTGACGCTCCTTCTTGATTTCTACCTTCGCGGTGTCAAAACATCGCGAACAGCTTAGGGATCATTATTTCTATCCCTGGCATTTTATAGTTCATCACCAAGTTCTAGTAGCTTAGTGACAGTGACTTGGAGAACTATATCAAACACTATCTTATCTGGAAGATTAACTCCCACTCGATTCAAGCGTTTGTAGTACTTAGACAATCTGAGCACATGCTCAACGATTTAGCTATTCTCTTTCATCTTGCAAGCAAAGAATTTTGTTGGAGATCTCATATCTCGCAACACGGGCACGAGCCTGAGATCACAATCTCAGCCCTTAGAACATCTCATATGTTCCGTGACGTTCAAAACATTTTGGAGCCTCAATTCTAAGCCGTGATGCATGACGCACTAAACTATCGAGTAGTCATCGGAACGTGCCTGTCAGATGTTCACAACATCTACAGACGACGCTAGAGGGGGTGGTGCATCGAGCGGTGCATTAAGGACATAAGCCTTTCTGTGCAGCAACGAGGACAATCCTCAGATCACGGACCCAGTCCACAATATTGCTACCATCATCTTCCAACTCTATTTCTCTAGGAACATAAAATTACAAGGGAGCTACAGCGTGAGCTAGTAATCTACGACATAATTTGCAAAGACACTATTGACTATGTTCATGATAATGAGTTCAATTAATCATATTACTTAAGAACTCCCACTCAAATTGACATCCCTCAGGTCATCTGAGTGTCACATGATCCAAATTCACCAACTCAAGTCTGATCATCACGTGAGTTGAGGTGGCTTCAATTGTGAACATCATTATGTTGATCATATCTACTATATGACTCATGCTCGACCTTTCGGTCTCTTGTGTTCCGAGGCCATGTCTGTACATGCTAGGCTCGTCGAGTTTAACCCGAGTGTTCCGCGTGTGCAAATATGTCTTACACCCGTTGTATGTGAATGTAGAGTCTATCACACCCGATCATCACGTGGTGTCTCTACACGATGAACTTTCGCAACGGTGCACACTCGGGGAAAACACAATTTATCTTGAAATTAAGTGAGGGATCACCTTATAATGCTACCGTCGTCCTAAGCAAAACAAGGTGCATAAAAGGATTAACATCACATGCAATTCATAAGTGACATGATATGGCCATGAACTTGTGCTTAAGATCTCCATCTTCACAGCACCAGCATGATCTCCATCGTCACCGGCATGACACCATGATCTCCATCATCTTGATCTCCATCAATGTTCTGCCATAGGGGTTGTGGCGCCAGCTGCTTCTACTTCTATTGCTACCAGTTAGCGATAAAGTAAAGCATTACATAGCGCTTAATGATTGACACGCAGGTCATACAATAATTAAAGACAACCCTATGGCTCCTGCTGGTTACCATACTCATCGACATGCAAGTCATGAAATTCTATACATCACATGATCATCTCATACATCACATATATCTCATCATGTAATTGGCCATATCACATCACAACATACCCTGCAAAAACAAGTTAGATGTCCTCTAATTGTTGTTGCATGTTTTACGTGGCCGCTACGGGTATCTAGCAAGAACGATTCTCACCTACGCAAAGCCACAACGGTGATACATAGTTTTCTTTTCAACCTTCTCAAGGACTGCCTTTGTCGGATCCGATCCAACTAAAGTGAGAGAAACTGTCACCTGCAAGGCAGCTAAGCAACAAGTTGCGTCGCGGGAACCGGTCTCTCGTAAGCGTACGAGTAATGTTGGTCCAGGCCACTTCATCTCACAATACCGCTGAACCAAAATACGACCAAGGTAGGAAGCAATCTAAGCATCAACGCCCACAAACCTTTTGTGTTCCACTCGTGATCTCATCGAACCATCAACCTAGCTCATGATGCCACTGTTAGGGAACGTTGCATGGGAAACAAAACAAAATTCCTACGCACACGCAAGCCTATCCATGGTGATGAGCATCTACGAGAGGGAGAGTGAATCTACATACCCTTGTAGATCGCTATGCGGGAAACGTCAAGAAACGCGGATGGTGTAGTCGAACATCTTCGCGATCCAAATCGCCGAGCGTCCCGCGATCTCATCACGATCCGTCCCGCGATCTCATCATGATCCGTCCCGCGAACTCATCATGATCCGTCCCGTGAACACATCAATATCCGTCCCGCAAACTCATCATGATCCATCTTGCGATCACGTCACGATCCGTCTCACGATCACGTCACGATCCGTCTCATGGACTTGATCACGGTCCTTCCGATCTAGTACCGAACGGACGACACCTCCGCGTTCAGCACACGTGAAGCTTGATGACGATCTCCACCGTCTTGATCCAGCAAGAGGAGGAGGAGAGGATTCACCGGCATCATGATGGCGCTCCGGTGATGGTGGTGGAGCAATTCCGGCAGGGCTTCGCCTAAGCACTACGAAAAACCGATCTAGAGGAGCATCGGTGGAACGGGTAGCACGTGGCCGTCAAATCTGTATAAAACAGCCCCAATCCACTAGTATATAAAGGAGGAGAGGAGGAGAGGAGGAGGAGGGGCTGGTGCGCCAAGGCCTCCCTCTAGGAGTTCGCCGGCCAAGGTGGAGCAATCCTACTCCTCTTCCAATCCTAGTTGGAGTTGGATTGCTCCCTATTGGCTGATTTTTGCACGTTCCTTTAGCCTTTTCCTCCTCCTGAGCCATGGGCCTTCTAGGATGATTCCCCATCCCACTAAGGGCTGGTAATTATCCTATCACATCCCATGGACCTCTTGGGGTCGAAATACCCCTCCCGGAGGTCTCCCGGTCCACTACCGGCACTCCGGTACACTACCGATGAGCCCGAAACTTTTCCGGCGACCAAATGGGGACTTCCTATATATGAATCTTGACCTCCGGACCATTCCGGAGCTCCTCGTGACGTCCGGGATATCATCCGGGACTCCGAACAAACTTCGGTCACCACCATACATAACTCTATACAACCGAAACGTCACCAAACCTTAAGTGTGCAGACCCTGCGGGTTCGAGAACTATGTAGACATGACCGAGACACCTCTACGGTAAATAAACAATGGCGGGACCTGGACGTCCACATTGGTTCCTACATATTCTACGAAGATCTTTATCGGTCTAACCTCTTTGTCAAGGATTCAGTTAATCCCCTATAATGTTCCCTTTGTTCTTCGGTATGTTACTTGCCCGAGATTCGATCGTTGGTATCTCCATACCTAGTTCAACCTCGTTACTGGCAAGTCTCTTTACTCGTTCCGTAATGCAAGATCCCGCGGCTAACATATTAGTCACATTGCTTGCAAGGCTTGTTGTGATGTTGCATTACCGAGTGGGCCCTGAGATACCTCTCCGTCACACGGAGTAACAAATCCTAGTATTGATCCATGCCAACTCAACAGACACCCTCGGAGATACCTGTAGTGCACCTTTATAGTCACCCAGTTACGTTGTGACATTTGATACACACAAAGTATTCCTCCGGTGTCAGTGAGTTGCCTGATCTCATGGTCATAGGAACATATACTTGACATGCGGAAAACAGCAGCAATAAACTGACACGATCATATGCTACGTTTGTAGTTTGGGTCTTGTCCATCACATCATTCTACTAATGATGTGATCCCGTTATCAAATGACATCTCATGTCCATGGCTAGGAAATCTTAATCATCTTTGATCAACGAGCTAGTTCACTAGAGGCATACTAGGGACATGGTGTTGTCTATGTATCCACACATGTATTTGAGTTTCCGATCAATACAATTATAGCATGGATAATAAACGATTATCATGAACAAGGAAATATGATAATAACTAATTTATTATTGCCTATAGGACATATTTCCAACACTCTACACATAGAAAACAACCATTTGTAGAATGCTCTTTTGCTTCACTAATATTTGTTACAGAGTGGGCATATATTTTGTAGAAATAATTAAACTCTCATGCTTCACTTATATCTATTTAGAGAGTTAACAGGAGTTGTTCATTCACATGGTTAGTCATAAAATCCTACATAAAACTTGTAGATCACTGAATATGATGTGTTTGATTCCTTTCAATAGTTTTGAGATATAAATATGGATACTAGAGTCATGCTAGTGAGTAATTCTGGATTGGTAGAAATACTTGTGTTAAAAGTTTTTTTACCTGTAGCACACACTTATGGTGAACCGTTATGTGATGAAGTCAGAGCATGATTTATTTATTGATTTTTATCCTTTGTGTGGAGGTCGGGATCACGGGATGGTTAACTCCTACAAACCCTTCCACTAGGAGCATGCGTGTAGTACCTTGTTTCAATGACTAATAAATTTTTGCAATAAGTATGTGAGTTCTTTATGACTAATGTTGAGTCCATGGATTATACGCACTCTCACCCTTCCACCTTTGCTAGCCTCTTTAGTACCGCGCAACTTTTGCTGGTGCATTAAACCCACCATATTATCTTACTCAAAACAGCCACCATACCTACCTATTATGGCATTTCCATAGCCATTTCGAGATATATTGCCATGCAACTTCCACCGTTCCGATTATTATGACACGTACCATCACTTTCGTATTGCTTTGCTTGATCGTAAGATATCTAGCATGATGTTTTCATGGCTTGTCCGTTTTTTGTTGTCATTGCTACGCTAGATCATTGCACATCCCGGTACACCGCCAGAGGCATTCATATAGAGTCATATTTTGTTCTAGTATCAAGTTTTAATTCTTGAGTTGTAACTAAATAAAAAAGTGATGATCATCAATATAAAGCATTGTCCCATGTGAGGAAAGGGTGATGGAATATATGATTCCCTTACAAGTTGGGATGAGTCTCTAGACATTACAAATTAATAAAAGAGGCCAAAGAAGCCCAAATAAAGAAAGAGGCCAGAATCCCACCAAAAAAACAAAAAAGAGAGAAAAGAGAGAAGGGGCAATGCTACTATTCTTTTGCTTCAGAGTAGCACCATGATCTTCATGATAGAGAGTCTCCTATATTGTCACTTTCATATACTAGTGGGAATTTTTCATTATAGAACTTGGCTTGTATATTACAATGATGGAATTCCTCAAAATGCCCTAGGTCTTCGTAAGCAAGCGAGTTGGATGCACACCCACTTAGTTTGTTTTTGAGCTTTCATACACTCATAGCTCTAGTGCATCTGTTGCATGGAAATCCCTACTCACCCACATTGATATCTATTGATGGGAATATCCACAGCCTGTTGATACGCCTAGTTGATGTGAGACTATCTCCTTCTTTTTGTCTTCTCCACAACCACCATATTCTATTCCACCTATAGTGTTATATCTATGTCTCACGCTCATGTATTGAGTGAAACTTGATTTTTTTTAGAATACTAGAGTATAAAACAATTTCTTGGCTAAAACCGGGGTTGTGCATGATTTAATACTTTGTGTGATGAAGATGAAGAATAGCTAGACTATATGATTTTGTAGGGATAACTTTCTTTGGCCATGTTGTTTTGAGAAGACATGATTGCTTTATTAGTATGCTTGAAGTATTATTTTCTTAATGTAAAATGATAGACTATTGCATTGAATCACTCGTGTCTTAATATTCATGCCATGATTAGATTATATGATAGGTATTATGCTAGGTAGAATTCCACATCAAAACTTATCTTTTTTATCATTTACCTGCTCGAGGAGGAGCAGGAATTAAGCTTGGGGATGCTGATATGTCTCCATCATATCTATAATTTTTGATTTTTTCAAGCCAATATTCTACAACTTTCATATACTTTTGGTAACTTTTTATACCATTTTTGGGACTAACATATTGATCCAGTGTGTAATGTCAATTCCTGTTTGTTGCATGTTTTTTGTTTCACAGAATATCCATACCAAATGAAGTCCAAATGCGATAAAACTTATGAAGATTTTTTTGGAATATAAGTGATTTTTTGGAAAAAGAATCAACGCGAGATGATCCCCGAGGGGTCCACAAGCCATAGAGGCGTGCCCTAGGGGGTAAGGCGTGCCCTGGACCCTTGTGGTCACCCCGTAAGGTGGTTCGCGCCTTTATTTCGCCACAAGAAATCTAATATCCCAATAAAATCGTGTTAAAATTTCAGCCCAATCGGAGTTATAGATCTTCGAGAATTTAAGAAACGGTGAAAGGCCAGAATCTGGGAAAGAGAAACATAAGGAAACAGAGAGAGATCCAATCTCGGAGGGGCTCCCGCCCCTCCGCTGCCATGGAGGCCAAGGACCAGAGGGGAAACCTTCCTACCATCTAGGAGGGAGGTCAAGGAACAAGAACAAGGAGGGGGGCTCTCCCCCCTCTCTCCCGGTAGCGTCGGAACGCCACCGAGGCAATCATCGTGTGACGTCGATCTACTCCAACAACTTCGTCATCTTCACCAACACCTCCATCACTTTACCCCATCTATCTACAACGGTCCACTCTCCAGCAACCTGCTGTACCCTCTACGTGAGCATGGTTCTTTATGCTTCATATTATTATCCACTAATGTGTTGCCATCCTATGATGTCTGAGTAGATTATTGTTGTCCTATCGGTGATTGGTGAATTACTATGATTGGTTTAATTTGCTTGTGGTTATGTTGTTCCCCTTTGGTTCCCATCAAATGAGCGCATGCGTGGATCACACCATAGGGTTAGTTGTATGTTGATAGGACTATGTATTGGAGGGCAAGGGTGATAGCAGCTTCAGCCTAGCATAGAAATTAATGCATACATGATTGAAGGGGGGGCAATATATCTTAATGCTATGGTTGGGTTTTACCTTAATGAACGTTAGTAGTTGTGGATGCTTGCTAATAGTTCCAATCATAAGTGCATAGAATTCCAAGTAAGGGATGACATGTTAGCAGTGTCATCTCCCACATAAAATTTGATATCGGTCTAGTAACGTAGTCAACTGCTTAGGGACAATTCCACAACTCCTACCACCACTTTTCCACACTCGTTAAACTAACTTAATTTTTACTCTATCTAAACAGCCCCTAGTTTTTATTTACGTGTTCTTTTTTATCTTGCAAACCTATCCTATCACACCTACAAAGTACTTCTAGTTTCGTACTTGTTCTAGGTAAAGCGAACGTTAAGCGTGCGTAGAGTTGTATCGGTGGTCGATAGAACTTGAGGGAATATTAGTTCTACCTATAGTTCCTCATTGGGTTCGAAACTCTGACTTATCGAGGAAGTCTACGGCTGATCCCCTATACTTGTGTGTTATCAATGCTCTATCATGTATGCAATGCTGTGCACAAGTACCGATGTCAGCCTTGCCACAAGTATGGTCAGAAGGTTTCAAAGTGATCCAGGAATGGAACACTGGACGGCGGTCAAGAATATCTTGAAGTACCTGAAAAGGACTAAGGACATGTTTCTCGTTTATGGAGGTGATCAAGATCTCGTCGTAAAGGGTTACGTCGATGCAAGATTTGACACTGATCAAGATGACTCTAAGTCTCAAACCAGATACGTATTTATTCTCAATGGGGGAGCGCTAAGCTGGTGCAGTTCCAAGCAAAGCATGGTAGCCAATTCTACATGCAAAGCAGAGTACATCGCTGCTTCGAAGGCGGCAAAGGAAGGTGTCTAGATGAAGGAGTTCATGACAGATCTTGGTGTAGTGCCCAGTGCACTAAACCCAATGACTCTGTTATGTGAAAACACTTGTGCCATTGCTCTAGCCAAGGAACCAAGGTTTCACAAGAGGACCACACACATAAAGAGACACATCAATTTCATCCGTGATTATATCAAGGAGGAGGTCATACATATTTGCAAAGTGCACACTGATAACCCACAAGTATAGGGGATCGCAGTAGTTTTCAAGGGTAGAGTATTCAACACAAATTTATTGATTTGACACAAGGGGAGCCAAAGAATATTCTCGAGTATTCGCAGCTGTGTTGTCAATTCAACCACACCTGAAAGACTTAATATCTGTAGCAAAGTATTCAGTAGCAAAGTAGTATGGAGGTAACGATAACGATGGCAAAAGTGACATTAGCAGTTTTGTAGTGATTGTAACAATAGCAATGGAAAAGTAACTTAGCAAGGATCAGTATGTGAAAAGCTCATAGGCAATGGATCAGTGATGGATAATTATGTCAGATGGCATTCATCACGCAACAGTTATAACATAGGGTGACACAGAACTAGCTCCAATTCATGAATGTAATGTAGGCATGTATTCCATATATAGTCATACTTGCTTATGGAAAAGAACTTGGATGACATCTTTTGTCCTACCCTCCCGTGGCAGCGGGGTCCTAATGGAAAGTAGGGGATATTAAGTCCTCCTTTTAATGTATAACCGGAGCAAAGCATTAGCACTTAGTGAATACATCAACTCCTCAAACCACGGTAATCATCGAAAATAATCCTAGTTATTGTCACCTTGGGGGATGCGGATCATAACTCGTAATAGGTGTCTACAAATTGCAAGATAGGATCAAGAACACATATATATATTCAATAAAACATAACAGGTTCATATCTGAAATCATCGCACTCGGGCCCTAATGACAAGCATTAAGTATAGCAAAGTCATAGTAACATCAATCTTAGAACATAGTGGATACTAGGGATCAAACCCTAACAAAACCAACTCGATTACATGATAAATCTCATCCAACCCATAACCATCCAGCAAGCCTACGATGGTATTACTCATGAGCGACGAAGATCATTATGGAATTGGTGATGAAGGATGGTTGGTGATGATGATGGCGTCGATTTCCCCTCTCCGGATTCCAAAACGGACTCCAGATCTGGCCTCCCGAGGAAGAAAAGGAGGTGGCGGCGGCTTCGCATCATGAAACGTGATGAACTCTTCTCTCTGATTTTTTCTCCATGAATAGGAATATATAGGGTTGGAAATGAGGTTGGAGGAGCCACAGGGGGCCCACAAGCTTGCCAAGTATGGCCAGGGGGGTGGCCGCGCGTGGTGGGCTTGTCACCTGTGGGTGCCCCCCTTGGGTTGATTCTTTCGCAAGTATTTTGTATTAATTACAAAAATAATCACACTAAATTTTTAGGTCAATCTGGGAACTTCTTTTTCTGCACAAAAATAACACCAAGGCAATTATGCTGTAAACAACGTCAGTCCGGTTTAGTTCCATTCAAATCATGCAAATTTGAGTCCAAAACAATGGCAAAAGACTTTGGAAAATTGGATATGATGGAGATGTATCAACTCCCCCAAGCTTATCCCATGGCTTGTCTTCAAGCAATTCAGTTGATAAACTGAAAGTGATAAAGAAAACAATTTACAAACTATGTTTGATCTTGTTGTTGTAAATATGTCTAACTGATGTTCAGATTTTCAGCAAAGATTATAGACTAACCATGTTCACAATAAAATTTAGGAGTCACATTTACTCATATCAATGGCATAATCAACTAGCGAGCAACAATAATAACTCTCAGATGACAACACTTTTATCAAAACAATCATGATACAATATGATATAATGGTATCTCGCTAGCCCTTTTTGAGACCGCAAAACAAATATGCAGAGCACCTCTAAAGAACAAGGACTGAGTAGACATTGTAATTCATGGTAAAAGAGATCCAGTCACACTCATACTCAATATCAACTAATGGCAAAGCATACAAATGATGATGGTGCGCCCTAACTAGTGATTTTTATAAGAGGATGATGAGTCAGCAATAAAGTAAATAGATAGGCCCTTCGCAGAGGGAAGCGTTGATTTGTAGAGGTGCCAGAGCTTGAGCTTTTAAAACATGAATGAATAACAATTTTGAGCGGTATGCTTTCATTGTCATAATAAAGACCAAGATATTTCACCATCTTCCATGATATATACATAATAGGCGGTTCCCAAGCAGAATGATAAAGTTTTTACTCCCCCTCCACCAATCAATCACACTCCACGGCGAGCTGAATTCACGAGTACCGTCCATACAAACACAGTCCTGGGGGAGTTTTGTTTCATTATATTTTCATTTTATTTTGAGCATGGAACTGGGTATTCCGAATACCATCTACTTTCTCATGAATGATAGTGAATCAAGACATATCTTGAGAATAAGCCACCTAGCATGGAACATACTGACCGCCCCCAGTCGCTACATGAGCGATTCGGGCACACAAAACAGAATATTATTTGAAGGTTTAGAGTTTGGCACCCAAAAAATTACTTGGAACGGCAGGTGAATACCGCATATAGGTAGGTATGGTGGACTCAGATGGAACAACTTTGGATTTCAGGAAGGGGATGCACAAGCAGAATTCCCGCTTAGTACAAGTGAAGGCTAGCAAAAGACTGGGAGCGACCAACTAGAGAGTGACAACAGCCATCTTCATGCTTTGAGATTAACCAACATTTAATGCAATCATGAGTAGTATATAAATCACCATGAACATAAATATCGTAGAGCCTATGTTGATTTTGTTTTAACCAAGTCAAGCCATTTGAATCATTCAGAGGAGGATACCATCCTATCATACTACATCACAACCATTTTAATATTCATGTTGGAACTCAAGACAAACCATTATCCACTGTTATCTAATTAATCTGGATGAGTAACTATAATCTTTAATTGTCATTGCAAATATGTTTCACCCATAATGAACTAGATTCGGAGCGATGATCTAATCATATTTACAAAAGAAAAATAGGTCGAGTTCACACCAGCTTTTCTCCATCTCACTCTTTTCATCATATATCGTCATTATTTCCTTTCACTTGCATGATCGAACGGTGTGAATAATAATAAGAGCGCACATGCATTGTACTAAGCTGGAATCTGCAAACAATAACTCAAAGGAGAAGGCAAGCTAATATGGGCTCTTCGATAGATAAAAAATAATGCATATGAGAGCCACTCAACATTTTCATTATGGTCTTATCCTTACGACCCTAAGAAAGAAAATTCAAAACAAGAGTGAGAAAAACTATTTACACGGGAAAGCTCCCAACAAGCAAAAACAAGAACGAAAATTCTTTTTGGGTTTTCCTTTAAATGCTACAACTAAACAAACTAGAAGGTAAAGCTATAACTATTTTTTTATTTTTTCTCAAGTTAATTAAACACACAAGAAGAAAGCAAAAAGGAGAAATAAACTACCATGGATGGTACAATGAAAAAGTATGAACACCGACTACTAAGATGAATGTGTGAACATGAATGTAAAGTCCGTGAGAAATATGTACTCCCCCAAGCTTAGGATTTCGGCCTCAGTTGGTCTAGGGCCATGGATGGTGATGACCCACAAGTATAGGTGATCTATCGTAGTCCTTTAGATAAGTAAGAGTGTCAAACCCAACGAGGAGCATAAGGAAATGACAATTGGTTTTCAGTAAGGTATTCTCTGCACGCACTGAAATTATCGGTAACAGATAGTTTTGTGATAAGATAATTTCTAATGAGTACTAAGTAAAAAGTGTAGAAAAGGTGCATAAAGGTATCCCAATCCGTTTTATAGCAAAGGACAGGTCTGGACAAACTCTTATATAAAGCAAAGCGCTCCTGAGGACACATGGGAATTTCCGTCAAACTAGTTTTCACCATGCTCATTTGATTCACACTCGCTACTTTGATAATTTGATACGTGGGTGGACCGGTGCTTGTGTGCTGCCCTTACGTGGATAAACCTCCAACTTATGATTAACCTCTCTAACAAGCATCCGCTACTATGAAATAAGAATTAAGATAAATCTAACCATATCATGAAACATACGGATCCAAATCAGCCCCTTACGAAGCAACACATAAACTAGGGTCTAAGCTTCTGTCACTCTAGCAACCCATCATCTACTTATTACTTCCCAATGCCTTCCCCTAGGCCCAAATAATATTGAAGTATTATGTAGTCGACATTCACATAAAACCACTAGAGGAGAGACAACATACATCTCATCAAAATATCAAATTAATACCAAATTCAAATGATTACTTATAACAAGACTTATCCCATGTCCTCGAGAACAAACATAACTACTAACAAAGCATGTTCATGTTCATAATCAGAGGAGTATTGATTATCATAAAGGATCTGAAAATATGATCTTCCATCAAGCAAACCAACTAGCATCAACGACAAGGAGTAATCAACACTACTAGCAACCCACAGGTACCAATCTGAGGTTTGAAACAAAGAACAGATACAAGAGATGAACTAGGGTTTGGAGAGGAGATGGTGCTGGTGAAGATGTTTATGGATATTGACACCCTATCGATGAGAGGATCGTTGGTGACGATGATGGCTTTGATTTCCCCCTCCGGGAGGGAAGTTTCCCTAACAGAACAGCCCTACCGGAGCTCTAGATTGGTTTTGTCCAAGTTCCGCCTCGAGACGGCGGCGCTTCATCCCGAAAGATTCCTTATGATTTTTTCCAAGTCAAAACCCTCCATATAGCAGAATATGGGCATCGGGGACCTGCCAGGTAGGTCACAAGCCTGGTAGGCGCGGCCAGGGGGTGGCCGCGCTTGGCAGGCTTGCCACCTCTTGGTGGCCCCCTCTGGTCGCCCAATATTTTTTATATATTCCAAAAAATTCTCCTTAGATTTTCAGGAATTTTTGAGCTGTGCAGAATAGATATCTCAAATTTGCTCCTTTTCTAGTCCAGAATTCCAGCTGTCCGCATTCTCCCTCTTCATGTAAACCTTGTAAAATAAGAGAGAAAAGGCATAAGTATTGTACCATAACGTGTAGTAACAGACCATAATGCATTAAATATCAATATAAATACTTGATGCAAAATGGACACATCAACTCCCCAAGCTTAGACCTCGCTTGCCCTCAAGCAAAAGCCGAGATCGATAAATATATCCACATGTTTAGAGATAGCGGTGTCAATAAAATAAAATACGGACATGAGCACATCATGACCATATTTAGAACGGCAATACTTATTGTAATTATATTTCTTATGCTAGAGTATCAATTCATTCACAAGATAAATTATGAACCAAGAACTCCATTGACAACCAACAAACTATGCTCTCGGTCATTGAAGCAATTAGCAATATATCATAACATCGGAAAGAGTCAATATAAGGGCTTGTAAAGCGAATCCACATACTCAATCTTCTTTTAGTATTTCATAATTGCTAACACTCACGAGGTACTCATGATATCAAAGCTTCAATCGGACACAGAGAAAGATAGGGGCTTATAGTTTTGCCTCCCAACTATTCACCTCAAGGGTGATGTCAATAGTAATAACTCATGCTCACCCACATCCGAATGGGTATATGTGTCTAGATCATTCCCCAACAGATAATGCTTGCCAAGAGAGAGGTGAAATATATGGAGTGGTGAGTATCATCATGACTCTTGCATAAAGGTAAGTACTTAAAAAGTAAAAGTAACAGATAGTCCCTTCGCAGAGGGAAGTAGAGGTTGTCATGCGCTTCTTGTTTTGGCATGCCCGAACCCTTAGCGCAAAACAAAGGTCGCGTTGTATTGCCCTCTGTGATAGAAACCTTTATTATGCCGTCCGTCGCTTTTATTTCTTTACTATCACAATTTCATACAATGCTTATTTCCCTTACAATAAAATATCACACATATGTAGGATCAATTCTTATTGCTTTTTGCACCGATGACAACTTACTTGAAGGATCTTACTCAATCCGTAGTTATGTATGGTGGACTCCCATGGCAAAACTGGGTTGAGGTGTTTGGATGCACAAATAGTATGTCTACTTGGTGTGAAAGTTTTGGCTAGTATGAGCTGGAAGAAAGCACTACATATTGGAGGATCTAAAACCATATAACTTCTATACGGAAGCAAGCAAACATAACCCATTATGTTGTCTTCCTTGTCCAACATCAACTTCTTAGCATGTAATATTTTAATGAGTGGTCACAATCACAAAAGATGTCCAAGATGATATATTTATATGTGAATCTCTCTTTCTTTATCACTTCCTTTTTAATTGCACCAATGACCAATCACTATGTTTGTCAACTCCCAACAAATTTCAATAGACAAACTTCTTATATGTGAAGTCATCACTCCCCATGGCATCATTATGTATACTCTTTGCTTTTATTCTATTATTCTTTTATTTATTACTATCAAGATCATAGCAAGCCTGCATATTCCTCACATCAAAACACCTTTATATTATATAACTCTCGGACTTGCTTACATAAGGGGAGCAAAAAGCAAAAACTCAAAGCTAGATAATACTAAATTTTATTCTACTAGAGAAAATCAAAAAGGATCGAACTATGAAAAACAAGAAAAAGAAAAAGGGTGTGATGGTGACACGATACTGGGGCACCTCCCCCAAGCTTGGCACAAGCCAAGGGGAGTACCCATACCCATGTGCTTAGATGTCCTTCTTCGGAGATGATGGTGGTGGAGTTGTTGATGAGGTTGGAAGCTTGCCCTCCGTCTTCTAGAGTATATGTTCTCCATCATAAAAGGATGAAGGAGTCTCAGGAATCATCAAATCTGCAGCCAAACTCATTCTCTTAAATATGTATTCATACTCACAGGTTTGGTTTTACAGATCATAGATCTTGGCTTGGAGATGCTCGATTTTCTCATAAAGCTTCAAGATGTGCTCCCCGATGTCCTTGGTGTCCATCTTGTGTTTATGGATAAACTCTAAGATCATCGTATGATTGGCGTTGAGTCCACATTCCACCATCCCTTGGCACTTGAAGACTTGTTGCTCCATTGCTTCGAGCCTTGTTTCCACGCTTCCAGTCTTCTTTGGCCCCTCAACGTCACGGATGTGCAGCACCCGCTCACACATCTCAATGGTTTGAGGGTGTCGCATCACCTCTACAAAATAAGGGTTGATTTACTTCTTGAAAAACTTGTCTTTCGGAGCACTTGGGGACGCCATGACGATCTAAATTTGTAGCAGAAACAGCTCAAAACGAAAACATGAGGTATTGTCGTGATATGGAAGTCCAAACCTTCGGGAGATTATATAATGAATTTTTGCTGACCCAAAGGAGTGTACCACAATATAACAAAGTTCGGAGAGTGCACAGGGTGGTGGCAAGCCCCCTAGGCGCAGCCAGGGGGTGGCGGCGCCTAGCAGGCTTGTAACCTCCTCATGCGTCTTTTGGACTACTTTTGATTTTCCTAATTTTTTAAATATTCTAGAATGGAGAAAAATAGATACTATGAAAGTTTTGGAGTCGGGTTACTTACCGTACCATATACCTATTCCTTTTCGGAATCTGAAACGTTCTGGTAGGTCTCCCTAATACACTCCTCCAGAGTTCTGGTATTAATAATATTGGTTTCAACATTTATGGGAGTACTAGAGATCAATGTTGAGGATATCGCTTATCGTTATCGCCTCGGTCGGCTGGGGATTAGAGATTACTCGGAAATCGGCCGATTAATCAATTTTATTGGTCGACCATTAATCAGACTTTTTTGCAAATCCCACGTTCCCAACACTGAAATATGATATATTTAACACCAAAAATATATTGGACAGAAGTGTTACCTTGATTCCTAGCCTCCGAATCCTCGTATAATGACAAAAAATAGTGAAATAGTACATATTGCATAGCAAACTCCACAAAATCACAAATAAACATAATTTTTGCAAACATAGTGCTAAGAATATGCTTGATTTATTGGAAGATTCCCCATAAAATGCTTGTCAGAGCAATAAAACGTCCCAAAAGATAAATGGTGAAGATAAGGCATAATCTTATCGGTCACCCCAAGAGTATCCATAAATCGGACAATAAATTGCTGAATCGGATGATTTTTTGAACAGTGCCTGAGATATCAATGTTTGATTCTTTGTCCGTTTACCAGCTTTAGATTTGTGCCTTTGGTGTTGTTGATCTTGATGGCACCAGAATGATACACTTCCTCAACAATGTAAGGCCCTTCCCATTTAGAGAGAAGTTTTCCTGCAAAAAATCTTAAACAAGAATTGTATAGCAAGACATGGCAACCTATATTGAATTCACGCTTTTGTATCCTTTTATCATTCCATCTCTTAACTTTTTCTTTAAACAACTTGGCATTCTCATAGGCCTGGGTTCTCCATTCATCAAGTGAGATAATGTCAAATAACCTCTTCTCACTAGCAAGTTTGAAATCATAGTTGATCTCTTTGATTGCCCAAAAAGCTTTATGCTCTAGTTCTAGAGGTAAGTGACATGCTTTACCATAAAACATTTTATATGGAGACATACCCATAGGGTTTTGTAAGTAGTTCTATAAGCCCACAATGCATCATCAAGTTTCTTAGACCAATTCTTTCTAGATCTGTTAACAGACTTTTGCAAGATCAATTTAATTTCTCGGTTGCTTAATTCTACTTGACCACTAGACTAAGGTTGATAAGCAAATGCAATTCTATTATTAACATCATACTTAGCAAGCAACTTACGGAATGCACCATGAATAAAGTGTGAACCACCATCAGTCATTAAATATCTAGGGACTCCAATTCTAGGGAAAATAACTTCTTTAAGCATCTTAATAGAGGTGTTATGAACAGCAATACTAGTTGGAATAGCTTCTATCCACTTAGTAACATAATCAACGGAACTAGAATATGAGTATACCCGTTGGACGTTGGAAAAGGTCCGTATAATCAAAACCCCAAACATCAAATGGTTCAATAAACAGAGAGTAATTCATATGCATTTCCTGACGTCTATTAATATTACCAATTCTTTGACATTCATCACATGACAAGACAAACTTACGAGCATCCTTGAAGAGAGCAGGACAATAAAACCCAGATTGTAATACCTTATGTGCAGTTCTATCTCCAGCATGGTGTCCTCCGTAGGCCTCAGAATGACACTTGTGTAGTATATGTTCCTGTTCATGCTCAGGTACACAACGTCTAATAACACCATATACTCCTTCCTTATAAAGGTGTGGGTCATACCAAAAGTAATGTCTTAAATCATAGAAGAACTTTTTCTTTTGTTGGTATGTGACACTAGGCGGTATAAATTTAGCGACAATGTAATTAGCATAATCAGCATACCAAGGAGCATTACATGAAGCATTTGTGACAAGTAATTGTTCATCAGGAAAGATATCATCAATAGGTAGTGGATCATCATGAACATTCTCTAACCTAGACAAGTTATCTACTACGAGGTTATCAACACCCTTTCTATCAACAGTAGGCAAATCAAATTCTAGTAGCAGAAGAACCCACCTAATAAGTCTAGGTTTAGCATCTTTCTTTTCCATAAGATATTTAATAGTGGCATGATCTGTGGGAATAGTTACTTTAGAATCAACAATGTAAGGTCTGAACTTATCACAAACAAAAACAACTTCTACAAATTCCTTTTCGGTGGTAGCATAGTTTCTTTGAGCACTGTCTAGAGTTTTACTAGCATAAGGGATAACATTTAATTTCTTATCAAATCTTTGTCCTAGAAGAGCACCAACGGCATAACCACTAGCATCACACACAATTTCAAAGGGTAGATTCCAATAAGGTGGTTGAACAACAGTGCAGAAACCAAGGCATTCTTAAGAATTTCCAATGCTTCTACACAATCATCATCAAAAACGAATGGAACATCTTTTTTATATTAGTGATCAGCCTAGAAATTTGAGAGAAGTCTTTAATAAACCTCCTATACAAACCAACATGACCAAGGAAACTTTGTATACCTATTATATCCGTAGGACATGACATTTTTTCAATAGCATCAACTTTAGCTTTGTCAACTTCAATACCTCTTTTGGAGATTTTATGTCCCAAGACAATACCTTCATTCACCATAAAGTGGCACTTCTCCCAATTCAATTCAATATTAGTTTCTTCACATCTCTGCAAAACTCGACTAAGGCTACTCAAACAATCATCAAAAGAAGTTCCGCAAACGGAAAAATCATCCATGTAAACCTCAACATTCCTTTCACAACAATCAGAGAATATACCAGTCATACATCTTTGAAAGGTAACAGGTGCATTGCATAAACATAAAGGCATACGTCTATAAGCAAAAGTCCCAAAAGGGCAAGTAAAAGTGGTCTTCTCTTGGTCCTCTTTTGACACAGGTATCTGAGAGAAACCAGAATAACCATCTAGAAAGTAGACATGTGTGTGTTTAGATAGTCTTTCTAGCATTTGATCAATAAAAGGTAGAGAGGAATGATCTTTCCAAGTACCTTTATTTAATTTCCTAAAATCAATTACCATTCTATACCCTGTGACAATTCTTTGTGGGATCAATTCATTTTTATCCTTAGGAACTACGGTAATAGCTCCTTTCTTAGGGACGCAATGAACGGGACTAACCCATCTACTATCAGCAATAGGATAAATGGTACATGCCTCCAAAAGCTTTAATATTTCATTTCTTACCACTTCTTTCATTTTAGGATTTAACCATCGTTGGTGATCAACAACTGATTTAACATCGGGCTCCATTTTAATTTTATGCTGACATAGTGGGACTAATGCCCTTAAGATCATCGAGAGTATATCCAATAGCAGCACAGTGCTTCCCCAGAGTTTTCAATAATATCTGTTCTTCATGCTCTGAAAGATAAGCACTAATAATAATAGGATATATCTTATTTTCATCAAGATAAGCATATTTCGGAGTATCCGACAATTGTTTAAGCTCAAACACAGGATCACCCTTGGGTGGAGGAGGATCCCCAAGTATTTCAACAGGTAAGTTGTGTTTCAGAACAGTATGTTCATCAAATAAAATCTTATCTCTTTCATTCCTTTCATTCATATGCATATCATTTTCATGGTCTAGCAAATATTGTTCTAAGGGATCAGTAGGAGGCACAACAATAGAAGCAAGACCAATAATTTCATCCTTACTAGGAAATTCCTTATCATGAGGTTGTCTACGAAATTTAGAGAAATTAAACTCATGAGACGTGTCCCTAAAACTTACAGTAACAGTTTCCTTCTTACAATCTATCTTGGCATTAATGGTGTTCAAGAAGGGTCTACCAAATATAATGGGACAAAAATCATCTTCTAGGGAGCCAAGGACAAGAAAATCAATAGGATATTTTATTTTCCCACACAAGACTTCAACATCTCTAATAATCCCAACTGGTGCTATAGTATCTCTATTAGAAGGCTTAATTGTAACATAAATTTCCTCTAACTCAACCTATCATGGATTTGTCACGGAAAGATGTCCGGGTTAACGGACTTAGGTGTGAGGCCATCGCAACTATGCGACGGCTTGAGAGGGGTTGGTTGGAATCGACAGACGCGAGTTTACCCAGGCTCGGCCCCTCCGCTAGAGATAATAGCCTACGTCCTGCTTGTCTTGTATTGACGATGAGGAAAATCTCTCGGTTACAAGGGTGCTGTCTTGATACCTCTAATCTTGAGTGCCTCTAATCTGTCTATCTCTAGTGACTTTTGTCTGTCTTAACTTGTCAACTTGTCCCTCTAAGGTAGCTCTACCCCTCCTTGTATAAGTGGAAGGGGTAGGTTTTACATGTAGAGTCCTACTAGGAGTAGGACTAGGACTAGTCTTTCATGAATCTTAATCTGGGTCTTGTTTCCATCATGAGGGGATCCTTTCTCTCCTTTGGGCCTTCTCTTGTGAGCCGCCTGGCATAGGCTTACACGCTTGGCTTTAACGGACTTAGGTGTGAGGCCATCGCAACTATGTGGCGGCTTGAGAGGGGTTGTTCAGAATCGAGAGACACGAGTTTACCCTGGTTCGGCCCCTCCGATGGAAGTAAAAGCCTACATCTTGCTTGTGTTGTATTGATGATGAGGAAAATCTCTCGGTTACAAGGGTGATGTCTTGCTACCTCTAATCTCGAGTGCCTCTAATCTGTCTATCTCTAATGACTTGTGTCTATCTTAACTTGTCAACTTGTCCCTCTAAGGGTGCTCTACTCCTCCTTATATAAGTGGAAGGGTTAGGTTTTACATGTAGAGTCCTACTAGGAGTAGGACTAGGACTAGTCTTTCATGAATCCTAATCCAGGTCTTGTTTCCATTGTGAGGGAATCCTTTCTCTCCTTTGGGCCTTCTCTTGCGAGCCGCCTGGCATTGGCTTACACGCTGGGCTTTGGGCCTTACTTCATGAGGTCACCAGTGAATCACCAAGTTCGTCCGGGCTCTAGTGAGTCGCCAAGTCCCGGTCGGGTCATACTTCCGGCTGGGCTATACCACAGGGTATATCCCCAACACAACCGGTGCAATATCATTCATAATCTCTTTATATAAGGTAAAGGGAATTGCGGTCACACTAGTACCCATATCACATAAGCCATGATAACAATGATCTCCTATTTTAACAGAAACAATACGCATGCCAACAATGGGTCTACGTTAATCCCTAGCATCAGGTTTAGCAATTCTAGTACCTTCATCACAAAATTGGATAACATGCCCATCAATATTATCAACCAAGAGATCTTTAACCATAGCAATACTATGCTCAACTTTAATTTGCTCAGGGGTGTAGGTTTTCTAACACAGCTCTTACGAACCACAGTTGAAGCTCTAGCATGTTCCTTTATTCTAACAGGGAAAGGTGGTTTCTCAATATAAGTAACAGGAATAACAGGATCAACATTATAAGTAATAGTTTCCTCTTCAACTTTAATAGGTTCAACTACTTTCACTTCAATGGGAGGATGATATTTAAACCACTTCTCTGTAGAGAGATCAACATGAGCAGCAAAAGATTCACAAAAAGAAGCTACTATCTCAGAGTCAAGCCCATATTTAGTGCTAAATTCGCGAAAAGCATCGATGCCTACGAAGGATTTAACTCAATCAAACTTAAGGATCCTACGTGACTCCTTACCTTCGTCGAGGTCCCAATCTTTAGAGTTGCGTTTAATTCTTTCAAATAAATACCATTTGAGGTCAATATATTTCTTCATATAAGAACCAGCACAAGAAAAATCGAGCATGGATTGATCATTACGAGAAAGCCGAACATAAAAATTCTGAATAATATTTTTTCTCGAGAGCTCATGATTGGGGCATGAATATAACATTGACTTAAGCCTCCGCCAAGCTTGAGCGATTCTTTCTCCTTCACAAGGCCAAAAATTATAGATATAATTCCGATCACGAAGAACTAGATGCATAGGATAGAACTTCTGATGAAATTCCATTTTCAATCGATTGTAGCTCCATGATCCACCTGTACCATGTCAATGCCTTATCCTTCAAAGATAAAGGAAAGACCATCTTCTTGACGTGATCCTCGGGCAGACCTGCAAGCTTAAATAATTCACAAACTTCATCCACATAGATTAGATGCAAATTCGGATGTAGTGTTCCATCTCCTGCATAAGGATTAGCCAACAGTTTCTCTATCATACCCGAAGAAATCTCATAATAAATATTTTCAGTAGGTTCATTGGGTTGAGGGACAACTCTTTGTGTTTCCGAGAGGTGAAGATACCCCAAACAATCCCCTCAAAGGATTACTTTCCATAGTAACAAGTGATAGTAAATTTTGACACACTATATAAATTTTTCCTTACCAGATTCGACTTACCAAAGGCACCTCACTCCCCAGCAACGGTGCCGGAAAAGTGTCTTGATGACCCACCAGTATAGGGGATCTATTGTAGTCCTCTCGATAAGTAAGAGTATCGAACCCAACGAGGAGCAGAAGGAAATGACAAGCGGTTTTCAGTAAGGTATTCTTTGCAAGCACTGAAATTATCGATAATAGATAGTTCTGTGATAAGATAATTTGCAACGAGTAACAAGTAACAAGTGTAGCAAAGGTGCAGCAAGGTAGACCAATCCTTTTTCTAGAAAAGTACAGGCCTGTACAGACTCTTATATAAGGCAAAGCGCTCCTGAGGATACATGGGAATTTCCGTCAAACTAGTTTTCATCATGCTGATTTGGTTCGCGTTCGCTACTTTGGTAATTTGATATGTGGGTGGTCCGGTGCTTGGGTGTTTCCCTTACTTGGACAAAGCTCCCACTTATTATGAACCTCTCTCGCAAGCATCCACAACTACGTAAGAAGAATTAAGATAAATCTAACCATAGCATGAAACATATGGATCCAAATAAGCCCCTTATGAAGCAACACATAAACTAGGGTTTAAGCTTCTGTCACTCTCGCAACCCATCATCTACTTATTACTTCCCAATGCCTTCCCTTAGGCCTAAATAATGGTGAAGTGTTATGTAGTCAACATTACATAACACCAATAGAGGAGAGACAACATACATCTCATCAAAATATCGAACGAATACCAAATTCACCTTCATCAAATCTACAGAGATAATTTACCTCTACTACGTGTGGCGGGGTATCAAGACCATGTATTTCTTCAATAGGTGGTAGATTCTTAACATCTTCAGCTTTAATACCTTTTTCTTTCACAGATTTCTTTGCCTCTCGCATATCTTCGGGACTGAGAAGTAGAATACCTCTTTTCTTCGGAGTTGGCTTCAGAGGTCGTTCGGAAATAGTCTAATCATTATCATTTCTCGAGATATTATTCAGTAGTAGTTCAGCTTGTTCAATAGTTCGCTCCCTGGAAACACAACCAACACAACTATCTAGGTGGTCCCTAGAAGCATCGGTTAGTCCATTATAAAAGATATCAAGTATTTCATTTTTCTTGAGAGGATGATAAGGCAAAGCATTAAGTAATTGGAGAAGCCTCCCCCAAGCTTGTGGGAGACTCTCCTCTTCAATTTGCACAAAGTTAAATATTTCCTGCAAGGCAGCTTCTTTCTTATGGGTGAGAAAATATATTTCAGAGAAGTAATAAATCATATCCTTGGGACTATGCACACAACGAGGAGCAAGATAATTGAACCATATCTTAGCATCACCCTTTAATGAGAAAGGAAAAACTTAAGGATATAGTAGTAACAATTTTTTTCCTCATGAGTAAACAGGGTGGCTATATCATTCAATTTAGTAAGATGTGCCACAACAGTTTCAGATTCATAACCATGGCAAGGATCAGATTCAACCAAAGTAATTAACTTAGGACCGACAGAAAGTTCATAATCCTTATCAGTAACAAAGATAGGTGAGGTAGCAAACATAGGATCAGATTTCATTCTAGCATTCAAATATTTTTCTTTCCACTTGCATATCAATTTCTTAAGATCATCTCTATCCTTACAAGCAAGAAAGTCCCTAGCTACCTCTCCTTACATAACGTAACCCTTGGGTATATCAGGCAATTCATATCTAGGAGAGCTAGGTCTAGCAGGTGTCTCATAATGTCCAGTTTCAATCATTTCATCAGATTCAGAAGTATCATCAGTTTCAGCATTGCCTCTAGCAATTTGTTCATCAACAAATTCTCCCAGTGGCACAGTATTATCAAGCGAAGTATCATCGTGAGCATCATTGTAAGAGCACATTTCTCCATGTGTGGTTTTGGTAATTGATGACACCCCTATGGACTAATGATTGCCTTGAGTTATATTCGAAAGATTTGTCCATAGGCACTTCTTGAAGTCCAGCTGTTGGGTTTCAAGGAGTTTATATGGTGACCAAGGTGGTGTTCAAGGTTTACCCAAAGGTTGGTCATGTGAGAGTTGAGCTTACTACAAGCATGTCTTGAGCATTCATGATTACCTTCAAGACATCATCTGCATGAAGAGAGAAGATAAGATACAAGGCTTGTGTCCATGGGACTGCATCAAGAGGAAGATCCCATACAACCCATGGAAGATGACATCAAGTGGTGATCGTTATCAAGGTTGCAGTGTGCAAGTTCAAGTGAAGCATCATGGAGAGATCATGCTTGAAGCTTGCCATCCATTCTGGTGACAATGCAGTTGTGAAGATGTGCCGAAGAGTAGCTCACCCATAGTGGAGTATGGGGGAGCAATCATCTAGTCTTCATCAAGCCAACGCAATCAAGAAAGGTGCTCCATCTTGAGGAAGTCAAGATCGTCATCATCCAGCTCAAGTGGACTATCCACAAGGCTAAGGTTTGACCTTGATAGGGTTTTCTATTTTACTGGTCTCATAGTGGTAATTGGGAGACTGGGTTATAGGGTAGGTAACCATGCTATCAAGGGGGCTCTCAAGTGAGTAGCTTGATCGTATCGTTCGTTGGGAGTTCAAACCATTGCATTCTTGGCATCATCATCTTTCTCGGTTCTTGGTTGGTTTTTCTCCTTTAGGTTTCTTGAGCTTATGGTCAACTTCATGACTAGATCAAGTTCATCGAAAACGGAGTCCATATGCATACTCTATGATGTTTTCGAGGTTGGAATTATTGCCAGTTCTTCATTGTAAGAGGTTTCTCATCTCTACACCTTTGGCATTCTTATACTGCCTCTTCTTAAGAAAACAAGCTCTTGTCAGCCTGAATCCAACAAGCTTGAGTTTGCTAAATTTGGAGCTCATTTGCAGAAGTTGTGGCAGTTCTGGTTTTGTCTGTGTTCTACCGTTTTCCTTCTCTGTGCAAAAGGAACGCCTGTGAGGTGTTTGGGTTCAGTGGCATGCGATAGTACCGCTCTAGGGAGCGGTAGTACCGCTCAGTGGATCGGTAGTACCGTTATCTCCTGCACTGGCCTCCACTCCTGCGGTAGTAGGCACGGATGTAATTTTTTACATCCGCCCTGCTACGGTAGTACCGTGATTCATGTCTGGTACTACCGTGCGGACTTTTTCGTAGAGTTTCCCTCTGCGGAGGTTGGCACGGAAGTAACTTTTTACTTCCATGCGCCTCCAGTGGCTGCCTCTGCTAACCGTGCGGTACTACCGCACGGGCTCGCGGTAGTACCTCTTCGGCGGTTCTACCGCTTGTGCCTCTGTGCTAAAGGCCAGCGCCAGCTACGCCCGTGCTAGCGGTAGTACCGCAGAAGGCTGTGGTAGTACCGCAAGCCATCGCGGTAGTACTGTGACTTCTGCGGTAGTACCGTGATGCGCGGGGCTGAGTGAGTGTGTAACGGTTGGATCTTTCCCCCCACTATAAATGGGAGGTCTTCTTCCCCAATGGACTTATCCTTTGAGCTCGGTTTTTCCCCTATTGCTGACCTTCTTAGAGCTTGCTAACTCTCAATCCCTCCAATGATTCTTGCTAGTTCTTGAGGGAAAAGAGAGAGGAGATCTAGATCCACATTTCCACCAATCACTTTCTCCTCTAAGTGAGGGGAACCCCTTGGATCTAGATCTTGGAGTTCTTCGTGTTCTTCTTCATTCTTCCTCTCATTTCCCTCCCTGGCATTAGTTGCTTTGGTGGGATTTGGGAGAGAAGGACTTGGGCACTCTGTTTTCCCTTGCCATTGCATTTGGTGTATAGGTTTGAGTTCTCCACGGCGATACGTGGAAGTGAGAAGTTGAGAAGCTATTACTCTTGGGTGTTTGAGCACCCTAGAGCTTGTTCCTCTTGGGTGCTTGGGCGCCCTAGACGGTTGGTGGTGCCTCGGAGCTCAATCATTGTGGTACAAAGCTCCGGGCAAGCTTCGGGATCTCCAATTAGGTTGTGGAGATTGCCCCGAGCATTTGTGGTCGCCTCGGAGCCACAATCCATTGTGGTGAAGCTTCGTGGTGTCGTTGGGAGCCTCCAATTCAGTTGTGGAGATTGCCCCAACCTTGTTTGTATAGGTTCAGTGACCACCCTCAAGGGTCCCTTAGTGGAATCACGGCATCTTGCATTGTGAGAGGGCGTGAGGAGATTACGGTGGCCCTAGTGTCTTCTTGGGGAGCATTGTGCCTCCACACCGCTCCGAACGGAGATTAGCATCCGCAAGGGTGTGAACTTCGGGATACATCATCGTCTCCGCGTGCCTCATTTATCTCTTACCCGAGCCCCTTTACTTATGCACTTTACTTTGTGATAGCCATATTGTTTCTTGTTATATATCTTGCTATCACCTAGTTGTATATCTTGCTTAGCATAAGTTGTTGGTGCACGTAGGTGAGCCTAGTTGTTTTAGGTTTTGTGCTTGACTAATTAAACGTTAGTTTTATTCCGCATTTGTTCAAGCCTAAACCATAATTATTTTAAAGCGCATATTCACCCCCCCCTCTAGGCGACATCCACATCATTTAAATCATGCATCGCATAAGTGGCATCATCAATTACTTGCCACATATCAGAATAACTAGCAGGTGGTGGTGTCGCAAACTTACTCATAACAGAAGGTTTATCGAATGTAGAGCTAGATGGTAGTTCCTTACCCCCCCCCCCCTCGTAGTAGAGGGATAGATTTTGTTTTTTGGATTTAGATTCTTCATAGTGATCAACAGATATAAATCCCAAGTGACTTAGACAATAGATCTATGCTCCCCGTCAACGGCGCCAGAAAAAGGTCTTGATAAAGCACAAGTATAGGGAATCGCAACAGTTTTCGAGGGTAGAGTATTCAACCCAAATTTATTGATTCGACACAAGGGGAGCCAAAGAATATTCTCGAGTATTCGCAGATGAGTTTTCAATTCAACCACACGCGAAAGACTTTATATCTGCAACAAAGTATTCAGTAGCAAAGTAGTATGGAAGTAACGGTAACGATGGCAAAAGTGACAGTAGCAGCTTTGTAGTGATGGTAACAGTAGCAACGGAAAAGTAACTAAGCAAGGATCAATATGTGAAAAGCTCGTACACAATGGATAAGTGATGGATAATTATGTCGGATTGCATTCATCATGCAACAGTTATAACATAGGGTGACACAAAACAAGCTCCAATTCATCAATGTAATGTAGGCATGTATTCCATATATAGTCATATGTGCTTATGGAAAAGAACTAGCATGACATCTTTGGTCCTACCCTCCCGTGGCAGCGGGGTCCTAATGGAAACTAAGGGATATTAAGGCCTCCTTTTAATAGAGAACTGGACCAAAGCATTAGCAATTAGTGAATACATGAACTCCGCAAACTACGGTAATCACCGGAAAGAATCCCAATTATTGTCACCCTGGGGGATGCGGATCATAACTCGTAATTGGTGTCTATAACTTGAAATATAGTATCAAGAACACATATATATATTCATGAAAACATAATAGGTTCAGATCTGAAATCATGGCACTCGGGCCCTAGTGACAAGCATTAAGCATAGCAAAATCATAGCAGCATCAATCTCAGAACAGGTTGGATACTAGGGATCAAACCCTAACAAAACTAACTCGATTAAATGATAAATCTCATCCAACCCATCACCGTCCAGCAATCCTATGATGGGACTACTCACAGACGACAGAGAGCATCATGGAATTGGTGATGAAGGATGGTTGGTGATGATGATGGCGTCGAGTTCCCCTCTCCGGAGCCCAAAGGGGACTCTAGATCTGGCCTCCCAAGGAAGAACAGGAGGTGGCGGCGGCTCCGTATCATGAAACGCAATGAACTCTCCACTTTGATTTTTTTCCATGAATAGGAATATATAGGGTTGGAATTGAGGTCGGAGGAGCCACAGGGGGCCCACAAGCTTGCCAAGCGCGACCAGAAGGGTGGTCGCGTCTGGTGGGCTTGTCACCTGTGGGTGGCCCCCTCTGGTTGATTCTTTCTCCAGTATTTTTTTAATAATTCCAAAAATAATCTCTGTAATTTTCAGGTCAATCCAAGAACTTTTATTTCTGCACAAAAATAACACCAAGGCAATTCTGCTGAAAACAACGTCAGTCCGGGTTAGTTCCATTCAAATCAAGCAAATTAGAGTCGAAAACAAGGGCAAAAGGATTTGGCAAAGTGGATACGATGGAGACGTATCACAAATGGGTTTGAATGTCGCAGACCCGTTGACTATACCTTTTCAAAGGGCTAAGTATGATCTACACCAGACCTGTATGGGTGTTAGATTCATTACGATGTAAATGACATAGTGAGGTGAGCTAGATTATTGACTCTAGTGCAAGTGGGAGACTGTTGGAAATATGCCCTAGAGGCATTAATAAAGTGGTTATTATGATATTTCCTTGTTCATGATAATCATTTATTATCCATGCTATAATTATATTGATTGGAAACACAAATACATGTGTGGATACATAGACAACACTGTGTCCCTAGTATGCCTCTAATAGACTAGATCGTTGATCAAAGATGGTCAAGGATTCCTAGCCATAAACATGATATGTCATTTGATCACGGGATCACATCATTAGGATAATTAAGTTATGTACAAGACCCAAACTATGAATGTAGCATATGATCGTGTCAGTTTATTGCTATAGTTTTATGCATGTCAAGTATTTGTTCCTATGACCATGAGATCATGCAACTCACTGACACCGGAGGAATACCTTGTGTGTATCAAACGTCGCAACGTAACTGGGTGACTATAAAGATGCTCTACAGGTATCTCCGAGGGTGTCTGTTGAGTTGGCATGGATCAAGACTAGAATTTGTTACTCCGAGTGATGGAGAGCTATCTTAGGGCCCACTCGGTAATACACCATCACAATAAGCCTTGCAAGCAAGGTGACTAAAGAGTCCGCCACGGGATCTTGTATTACAGAATGAGTAAAGACACTTCCTAGTAACAAGATTGAGCTAGGTATAGAGATACTGATGATGAATCACGGGCAAGTAACATACCGAAGAACAAAGGGAACAACATACGGGATTAACTGAATCCTTGACATAGAGGTTCAACTGATAAAGTTTTTCATAGAATTTGTAGGAACCCATATGGGCATCCAGGTCCCGCTATTGGTTATTGACCATAGAGTCGTCTCCGTTATGTCTACATAGTTCTCAAACCCGCAGGGTCTGCACACTTAACGTTCGGTGACATTTACATAGTATTGAGTTATGTATGGTGATGACCGAAGATTGTTCGGAGTCCCTGATGAGATCCTGGACGTCATGAGGAGCTCCGGAATTATCCGGAGGTAAAGACTGATATATAGGAAGTCCCGTTTTGGTCTCTGGAAAAGTTTCGGGCACTTCTAGTAGTGTACCGGTGGTGACGAATGGGTTCCGGGGGGTCCAACAAGTGGGGTCCACTTACACCAAGGGTCACATGGGCCTAGTAGGTGGCACACCAGCCCCTGGTGGTCTGTCCGTCCAACCCCTAGGAGGCCCTAGCGCAAGAGGTGGGGAAGGGGCCAAGAGGCGAGGAGTCCTACTAGGATTCCACCTCCCATGTGGGAGGTGGACTCCTCTCCCTTGTGGAGGTTCGGCCGAACCCCTAGGGGAAACCCTAGGGCTGCCTCCTCCTCCCTCCCACCTATATATACTAGAGTGTTTTGAGGGCAGCACACACACCTCAAAAGCCACGGCTGCCTCCCTCTCGCACTAGATTTTTTTGGTTGCGATTGGTGAAGCCCTGCTGGGACAGCACCAACACCATCGTCACCATGCCGTCGTGCTTTCGGGGAACACACCTACCTCTCCACTCTCTATTTCTAGATCAAGAAGGCAGAGATCGTCATCGAGCTGTACGTGTGCTGAACACGGAGGTGTCGTCCGTTCGGCACTTGATCGGGCTGGATCATGATTGGATCGCGGGACGGCTTGCGATTTGGATTGCGTAGACGTTCAACTACATCAACCGCATTTCTTAACGCTTCCCACTTAGCGATCTTCAAGGGTATGTAGATCCACTCTCCCTCTCTTAGATGCTCATCACCATGGATAGATCTTGAGTGTGCATAGGATTTTTTTTGTTTCCCATGCAACGTTCCCCAACAATTTTATGGTCATCCAGTTTGGAGTGAATGTAGTTTATCATGGGATAATAGTAGAAATTTACATAATAAGGGCGGTCACCCCTGGGTGGTCCTAGGGGATTTTAATGAAATCCTAATCTCATTAGAAAAAGAGGGCAGAAATGCAAGACCGAGTGCTATGATGAGAGAATTCTATAATTATTTTGCAGAATACGACCTTGAGGATATGAGTTATATTGGGGATCCTTTCACTTGGAGGAGGGGCGATACAAGGGAGAAACTTGACCATGCGGTCTGCAATCTGGAATGGGCGAACAAAATCCCAAGGGCTGCGATCATTCAATAGGAACATGTTCATTGCGATCATCGTCCACTCGTCCTAGACACATAATATTTTGATGATAATATTTTAAATACCCAAAGGTAACGAGTGAAGAAGTTTGAAGATCGATGGTTAAACAGGAAATGGTTGAAGGAATTGTACATACATCATGGCAAAAGGCCAACAATATGGGTATTGGGCCATCGCTCGCTGATCGTACTCGAGCGATACAGGTGGATTTGCATAAATGGGATCGTGAGACGTTGAGAGGACCAAAACAAAGAATTAAAAAACTTAAAATAGTTAAATAAGCTAAAGAGGGGACCTATGAGTGTGGACTCCCAAGTACGACACAAGGAGATTTTAGTTATTATTGAAAACTTATTGGAACACGAGGAGATATACTGGATACACGTGAGTGGGCAAGTTGGCTATTACATGGAGATCGCAACGCTTCTTTTTTTCTTAATGATGCAACGGCCAGAAAGAAAAGGAGTCAAATTATAAAAATACTTAGGGATAATGGGGGCTGGCTGCAAGATACGGGCATGAAGGATCACATTAGAGGGTATTTTTCAATACCCTTTATGCCAGAAGTTTATCAACCAAACCCAGAAGTTCTCTCTCTTGTTAGAAGGAAAGTGAGTTATCAAATGAATAATGCCTTCATAGCTCCATACACTGCTCAGGAAGTTAGGAGGGCTTTATTTGATATTGGTGATTGAAAAGCGCAGGGTCCAGATAGTCTACACGCTATTTTTTATAAGAGATTTTGTCTTATGTTAGGGGAAGATGTGAGAGAATAGGTCTTACATACTACAAGAAATATGCTAACTTGCGACCATCAATATTAGTCACTGAATGGTCATTGTTTTTCATTTGCGACCTTTTTGTGACCAAAAAACGTTGGTCAAAAGCTGGCCATCGTTAATGAAACTTAACAACCAAAATGAAAGGTCATTGGTTCTACGACCAATTGTTTTGGTCACTAGCAATCTGCCCACACCATGTCGGATCCGACATGGCAAGCTGACGTGGGAAAATTGCAACCAAATGAAAAGGTCATTGATTAGAATCAGCCCGATCCAGTTTGACAATTTACTTGGGCCAAGCCCAACAATTCAACATCTTTATGTTTTTTCTGTCCATTTTTTGTCAGCCTCATGGACCAAGCCCAACATTGCAGCCTTTTTTATTGTTGGGTAATGGCTTTTTTGTCTAAACATTTTCATTTTCATCTTTTTTATTAAATGGGTCCACTAATGAGATGGGCCCGAGTTGTTAGGTTCTGGTAACTGGGTCCCATTTGTCATGCTCTGGTAGGTGAGACCATCTATCACGCTCATATTTTTCATATTTCAACCAGTATTTAAACTGGCAGATACAAACAACACACATGATACTTCAAATAGGAGCAACCAGATCGTAATACAATGGCAATCATAGTAACAACTTCTATCCGTGCCAATACATATGACCATGTTTAATACAGTACTCCATCCAAAATATAGGTCAATTGGCAAACATCTCGACCGGGTGAAAATGAAGGAAATGGCGTCGCTACACCTACTTTGAAATCTCCAGCACTGCTGTAGCAGCTTCTCCCGGGTGGGGCTGATCTAACCCAGCCCCAGCCCCAAGCGATGTTGATCCAGCACAAGTCCCAGCTCGAGGTGCACCAGCCCTAGCCCCAGGCAGTCACATATTTTTGCTTGTCTGGCCATGGTCCATCTCCTGCAAATCAAATTCAGAAGCACACTCATAGTAAGTTTGGCATAGCAGTAGCAATTTGAATGAGAAGCAGCAACAACAATTTGATTTGCAGGAGAAGCAACAACGTCAACTTCACTAGAACAACGACAAGTACTTTCTGATCATTATGATAGCAGCCACATTAGTTTGACATAGTAGCGACAACAACGGTTTGATAGTAGCAGCAGTACCTGACATCAGCAAGAGCAGTTTGACAGCAACAGCTACTGCAACAGAGGCAGAAGCATCATGAGTTCTAGGAAGCCCCAACCAGCAGCAAGTCCAGGCAAAGGCAGGAGCAGCAACTCCAGCTCTAGATCGTCCAGCATGGCACCTACAAGAGGAAAATACAGTGAGCAAAGAGTGATCCATGGAGTTTGATCTAAATTGTACTCCACCTGACGAAGAGGACATAGCCATACCTGGTGAAGATCCTGGTGACTTGAACATGGAAGATCCTGGTGAATCAAAGATGGCTCCTAGTGAAGATCTTGGTGAGCATAATCTTGTTTTCATGAATTCAACAGAGCACTACTTTTAGTAGATGGACATTGTTTTCTGAAAAGAAGCAGTTAACTGAAAATAGCAGTGAAATACAGGAACAGTAAACATGATCAATTCATTACAATCTCAGTAGGAGCAAAACATTAAGAATTTTCACTAGTATTCATAATTTGCACTAGTATTTTACTCCTAAAGTTAACTGTTTATTGTTGAGCAACACTGAATTGATAATCATGTCAATCCCTGTTTAAAAACGGAGTAATAAAATTAATGGAACACTGACAGTAAACATAGTTTTTGACAAACACTTGCTATAATCCAGGAGCATAAACATGATTTTCATTAATCGTAAATGTTCTCGTTAATTAATTTTAACAAGAAAGGTTTTAGTTAATTTTGCTATATAGCAAATCAAGGTTACTTAATTCTGGAGTTTACTCCCAGGATCACCTACTTAATATACTCTAGGAGTACTTCTGCATAGCAAATTAGTTAAGCACATAATAGTAGTTAAAGGGGGGCTACTAGACTTAATCCAAGGTTTAATTTATTTTCAATTGGCAGGAAAGTTTTAGTTAATGGAAATTTTAAATTTAACTTTCATTAAAGGGATAGTTTCATTTAGTTTTAATTAAAGGAAAAGTTTTATTTTTTTAAAGGGGTAATTATCTTGAAAATTTTCATTTAGTGTGTTTGCTCAGACAAGAAGTGAGCAAACAAACAGTAAGAGTACATGTGCATAACAAACAAGTGTGTGTGTGTGTGTGCACGCGCTAAAGGAAATACTACAAGAAGAAAGAGCAACAACTACTTGATAAACAACAAATGTTCAAACAAACAACAATAAATATCAAGAACATGAAAATGATAATAAGAAGAAAATGAAATTTGGTTCGAATAGTAGGAATGATTCCTAACAGAGCACTACTCAGATTTCTCTTCACTAGTCAGATTCCTCACTTACAAAATTATTCCTAGCACATCCCTACTCACATTAATAGTACTCATCCGTCAATGTGAAATTAATAGTACCAACTCAAGATCTTGTCATAGTAGCAATTCAAGATGAGTTCTCTTGCTTTTTAGGCTTGCCTGAATAGCACAGATCACCATGAGGGATTGGGAAGAAGTAGCCATGTCCATGGACTACGATTGCTCTAAGAATGGGGTACATCAGACATGGGATTCATCTGATCCCAATACAGCCTATGCAGGTCCTCGACCTACAAACACCACACCACAAGTAGATGCAACCACATGAGAAATATGTCTAACATTACAACCAATTACTTCCATCTTTGGAAGAAATAGCAAAAATAATTGACCCCGCGTGTGCTGTATGCCCTATAAAAATAATTATGAGACCGAGACCGTAAAACCCAGAACAAATTAGTACAACCATCCAATCACATAACATTAAATGCAGAGGGGACGCTCGAATTTGTGCAGCCACCCAGTGCACGTGAACATGACATCTAGAAACATTGGAAACGTTAATTTATAACAAGTTATGAAGTGTTTTATCCGTTCAAACGATGTTGGCCCTCTTACAAACTAACTAGCCGTGCTAAATCTGCCTTGCTCTTCTCAGTTCTCACTAGCATAAACCGGGCAAACCATATCCACTGGAACATACAGTACCAACTACTTTACACATAAATAGCAAGCGGGAGTGGGAGGGAACAGACCCAAGCACGCACCTGGTGGCCGGTGGGTTGATGGACGGCGGTGCGGATGGCGTCGATGGACACCTGTACACCTGCAACTCCTGGAACAGGACCATGGCCTGATCCATCCATTGATCAAGGAAAGAAAACAACAGGAATCAGTAGACAGTAGTCGAAGTGGAAATGGGGGGTCAATTGATTGTACTATAGGGAAGGGGAAGATGACGAGAAGAGGGGGACACAGGAGGATCTGCAGACCTGCTTGTAGTTGATATCGATGGTGTAGAGGGAGATATCGCCGGTGTCGAGGCGCGAGATGGAGAAGATGGGAGCATGCGGGAGCTCCTCGAACACCCGTGTGGCCTTGGACAGCCGGAACAAAGCTGACGCCGCAGGACCTCTGGCCATTGCACCGGCACCAACGGCGAGGACAAGGATGAGGCCGATGCGTTCGCCTCCGGGGCCGGCTCTGGCTGCATCCGCTCGTACCGTGGCTGTGGTGATCCGACGACAGGCGCTTCATGTTCATTTGGCTGGATGGCCGGCGGATCTAGATGGACGGCCGGCAGATGCGGATGGGGCGACGCGGATCCAGGTGTTGGCGGGGAGAGTGGGGACTCGGGCTCCTCGCCATCGACGCAGGGGTGAAGGTCAGCCATGGTGTGGGGGCGGCATGGCGGCGGCTAGGGTTTTCGCAAGCTATGCGGGTGCGGGAGAAGGTGGGGATTGGGACGGTGGGGAGTGGGGGGCTGTGTTAGGGCTAGGTGGGTAAGAGGATGAGGGGGTGAGGGTTGTCGTTGGATCCGGGAGCATCCGACGATGTTCGATGCATGACCCACGTGATATGCCCATGGACCAGTCAGAATGCAACAAACAATTTGAAGACCTTATGACCATCTAAATTGGTCATCATCGATTAAAGATAAGTTTTTTCATGGGAATACCATTTTCCATTTTTTTAGTGCTCAAAATGAGTTTTTTTTGTAAAAGACCTATCAAATATCTGTTCAAATGCTATAATATTTTTCACAAGTTTACATCTTGTATTGGTAAACAACTTTGGCGAAGGGAGTTTTCATTTTTCTTTGCACGAAAAAAGAATTTTTCCATTTTCAGATAGCTCACAATAAGTTTTTTTGTGAAGGACCTACCATATATTTGTTGCAAAATTGAACCGAACGATTTTTCGAAAATACTAGTCCATATATAATATATAATTGATGAAAGGGATGGTGTCAAAAGCTTTGAAACACCTCTCGTGAAAAAGACAAATTTCCCCCGATTCGGTAGGAACCGGGTCAAATTTGAACTGAAGTTGCCTCATAGATTGTTTTTTATTTTTTGAAAATCATTTATAGGTACAAAATTATCTATTTAATCATATAAACACCCAAAAAATTCCAAGATTCAACGACTAGATAGGAACGAGATTCAACCACTAGCTAGGAACGGGCATGCCCGCCGCTTTGACAGCATTTTGAAATGGGCATGAAAAAATAAAAAAATAAAAAATTGAAAAACCTTCACATTGTATCATTATATGTGACCAAGTTATCAGGAAAAATAATAAACTTGTAATATGTCAATTATTTTAAAGAAGTGTTCTCAAAAATGAGCTATCATGTGTGGAGATTCGTGGCTTTCAAGCCAAATGATCAATCTTATGACCACATTCATGGCATAGTTTGCACGAATGATATCATATGGTGCACAAGGGTGCATATTGGATTGACAAACAATGCTGCCTAAGGAAGTTTTCACTTTCTTTGGACGGAAAATTCATTTTCCATTTTTTGAGTGCCCAAAATGAGTATTTTTGCGAAGGACCTACCATATATTTGTTGCAAAATTGGATCAAATAATTTTTCAAAAATACTAGGCCATATTGAATTTACAATTGACCAAATGGTTGGGTGTCAAAAGCTTTGAGCCACCTCTCATGAAAAAGACAATCCCCGATTCAGTAGGATCCAGGTCAAATTTGAACTGAGGTTGCCTCATAGATTGCTTTTTATTTTTTGCAAAAATATTTCTAGGTAAAAAAGTATCTATTTAATCCTATAAACACCAAAGTTTTCCAAGATTCAACAACTAGCTAGGAACGGGCATGCCCGCCGTTTTGACCGCATTTTTAAATGGGCATGAAAAAATAAAAAATTGAAAAATTGAGAAACCTTCACATTGTGTCATTATATGTTACCAAGTTACCAGGAAAAATAAAAAACTTGTAATACAACATTTATTTTTCAAAAGTGTTGTAAAAAATGAGCTATCATGTGTGGAGATTCGTGACTTTCAATACAAAATGATCAATCTTATGGCCACATTCATGTAATAGTTTGCTCGAATGATCTCATATTGTGCAAGAGGATGCATATTGGAATGACAAACAATGTTTCCTAAGGAAGTTTTCATTTTCTTTGGACGGAAAATTCATTTTCCATTTTTCGAGTGCCCAAAATGAGTTTTTTTGAAAGACATACCGTATATTTATTGCAAAATTGGACCGAATCATTTTTCTAAAATATTAGGTCATATTTAATGTACAATTGACTAAATTGTTGAGTGTCAAAAGCTTTGAGTCACCTTTCGTGAAAAAGACAAAGTTCGCCTGATTCAGTAGGAACCGGGTCAAATTTGAACTGAAGCTTCCTCATATATTTCTCATGATTTTTTCCAAAAATAATTTCTAGGTACATAAATACCTATTTATCAGAGATACATGGTTTGGTGGCGAGACATCGAGGTTTGGACGGTTTTTGAAATGGGCATGCAAAATGAAAAATAAGCCAATAAAATGGAAAACTTGCACATTGTGTCATTATATGTGATAAAGTTACTAGTAAAAATAATAAACTTGTAATACAAGTCTTATTTAAAAAAAAGTGTTCTCAGAGACGAGCTATTATGTGTGAAGATCCATAGCTTCAGATGCAAATGTCAAATGTGATGACAACATTGAAGGGATAGTTTTTCCAAATGACATGATATTTTGCGCAAGGGTGCATCTTGCAATGTCTAACGATGTTACCTAAGAAAGTTTTCATTTTTCTTTCGACAAAAAATATTATTTTTCCACTTTTTGAGTGTCCAAAATGAGTTTTTTGTGAAGGACCTACCATATATTTGTTGCGAATACATGATTAACATATTTTCAGATATTACAAACAAAAAACATCTTTTCATACATACGTTTTGATGTCTATATTTTTTTTACATATTGTACTTTTTTTATACATATAAAACATTGTTTACATAGGTTAGAAAAAATTAAACACATGATTAACATTTTTAGAAAATCTTGTTTTGTTGTCTACTTTTCTATATATACGTATTGATGACTATTTTTCCATACACATGAAACATTTTTATACATATCTAATATTATTTATGATTAGTATTTTTTATATGCATGAAACTTTTTAAGTACACACACTCAGTTTTTTAAACACATGATTGCATTTTTTGGAAATACGTATTAACATTAACATTTTTTGGAAATACGTATTAACATTAACATTTTTTGAATTACACATTTAGTTTTCTAAGTGATAAACCATATAGCAAGATTCACAAAGGAGTTCATTGTTTTCCTATTCTTATGATTTTGTATTGTTTAATTGGTTCCGAGATTTTTTCATAAGGAAAAACCTTTTTAGAGTTACACAATGAAAAACCTTTATTTATAACAATAATGAAACTTGTTTATTCAAATAACTCATCATCCTTATCAAATGATAATAATGAAAACTTGTTATTTTCCCATTTTTTGTTGGGCCGAATATAAGTTTTTTTTGATAAATATGATGGCATCCCACGTTTATTCCTGGATGGGCCAAGGCCTACATGGCACACGAAAATTTCAAAAAGAAAAAAGGAGGTGGCCTCTTTCCACAGAGGCCCAAGCCCACCTGGCGCAACACCTTAAGAACCAATGCATCCACTTTCACAACCTCATGACCATTTATATTGGTCGTAATCAGGTAGAAATAAGGTCATCGACCACTGTTGTCTGTTTTATGACCATTTGGCGTAAGCTATTCCAGGGTTTGAGCCCTTCCTAGTGAAATGGCCATGGATTTCCGACCAATTCAGCCGGGGTCACTAAGAGAAGGTCACAAGTTGACATATTTCTTGTAGTGACAGGCGGTGAATACATGTTCAATACCAGCAGGATGGAATGATACCGCAATTGTTATGATCCCAAAGGTTAACTCTCCGGAAAAGGTTACCCATTTTAGACCAATAAATTTATGCAATGCGGCGTATAAGGTCATCTCAAAAATTATTGTTGCATGTTTGAAAATAATTTTATTAGATATTATCAGTCCAACTCGGAGTGCTTCTGTTCCTAAAAAATGATCATAGACAATATTTTAGTAGCATATGAATGTTTTCACAAAATAAAAAAGAAATGTGTGGGTAGGGTGGGTTGGTGTGCCATTAAAATAGACATGCATAAAGCTTATGATCGAGTGGAATGGTCTTTCTTAAAGGCAATCTTGTTGAGACTGAGATTTAAGGAGAACTGGGTGAAATTGATTATGCAATGTGTGTCCTTATGTGGAGTACATGGTTCGATTTAACCCCGACGAACCTAATAGTTTCAAGCCCACAACAGGACTAAGGTAGGGGACCCTCTATCCCCCTATTTGTTCTTGTTATGTATGGAGGGTCTGATAGCTCTCCTAGCAAACACAGAAGAAATAGGTAAACATTCTGGTATAAAGGTTGGCAGAAATTCTCCAGCAATTTCCAATCCGTGTTATGCAGATTATTCATTGATCCTCATGCAAGCTAATATTACAAATGCAGAGACTTTGACGGCACTTCTGAATTCTTTTTATGCCGCCTCTGGGAAAATGGTGAGTGTGGACAAATCCAACATATTTTTTAGCCAAAACACAAAAAAGGAAGACAAAGTGCAAATATGTACGATATTGAATATTATGACCGATGCACTAACCAATAAATATTTGGGATTACCTGCCAACATGGCGATGGAAAAAGCTATTATTTCAGTTCTTATTTGATCAAATTATTATGAAAATGAGCAGATGGAAAGAGAAGTTGTTATCTGCCGGAGGAAAGGAAATTTTGCTAAAATTTGCCGTTCAAGCTATCCCAACATATGACATGTCCGTGTTCAAAATTCCTAAAAAAATTGCAAATAAATTATTGACGCGATGTCACAATTCTAGTGGGGTGACGAGGACAATGGATGGCGCAGTGGAAGAAGTGTGTTCCAAAGGACCAAGGAGGAATGGGTTTCCGGCATATATACTATTTTAACTTGGCACTATTAGCTAAACAAGCTTGGCGTCTCCTGGATAATCCTGAATCGCTATGTGCCACAATTTTCAGAGCAAAGTATTTCCTGGAGGGCCGTCTGATGAATGCAAGATTGAAAAAAGAGTGCTTCTTTTACCTGGCAAAGCATTATGGCGGAAGTAGATTCTATTAGGAATGGTTATATACTAGAAGGGTTGGATGCACTTTCCTGCGTTGTTGAATTTGTTGGGCTTCTTAATTTTTTTACTCACTCTACTTCAGAATATATGGTGTGTTACGTTGTTGAAAATTCAAGCTTCTTTACATTTTATCAAATTTGGAGAGAAATATATCAAAATTCATAATATGAAATCGATGTTATTATATTCATCATGAAATGAATTTTCATTTTTTTATTTAATATTTTGTATGTAGACATTTTTGGCTCTGAAATTGGTTGAAGTGAAAGAAATTTGACTTTCCAAATATCTAATAACCCTTATATTGAATTTGAAGGAATATTTAGTTTCACCGATGAGGGAGATGATGGAATGTGCTTTATGTTTATTTATAATGCGGTTATTTCATGGGCTTTTCGTGGTGTGATTCTGTGTTATCTGCTAATCAACTCATATTTATCTTCGGATATTTTTACATCGATGGTTGTATGTACTATATTCGTGCTATAGTACCACATGGTGGCGCTTTTTCCAGGGTGATGGGAGTTAGTGAGGGATTGATATGTTTTTACAGGCCGATTGCTATTGATTGATTTCAAAAATCATTGGCCCAATCGAAACCATAAACCAAATCTAAAATTGAATACCTAAATCAATTGAAAAAGTTTCAAAATTTGGAAACATATAAAATTGAAAGTGCGTTATATCGACTAGAGGGGGGGTGAATAGGCGATTTTTACAAATTCGTCACTGAGGAATTTCAACTTGAGGAATTTGAAATGTGATGAATAACTAAGCAGCAAAATAAGTTCTCAAGTGCATTAGAAACATAGCAGTAGCTTAGTCATCATGATGATATAAAGCGTGCATAGGTTATAGGTAGCATGACACAGGATAAGTAGGTGAGTAACAAGGTAACTTGAAGAATTTGAGGTGAGAAAATTGTGAAAGTCTTTAGTCAAATTCTTCAAATAGTAAAGATCAATTTCATCAACAGGTATATGACGAAATGAAAGGGTTGAGGAAATAAAATCAGGTAGCTCGATGAACACAATGGTTTGATGACCAAGTTCCAACTGCTATGACAGTCGTACGTCTAGTTTGGAGTGGCCTGGTATTTAAACCAGAGGACACACAGTCCTAGGACGCATAGTCCTTACCGTATTATCTTTGAGCTAAGGTCACAAAGTCCTCGCCCAACACCCGCGGTAAGTCTTCAGGGTAGACTTCCAAAACCCTCACAAAATGGTCACCCGGCAATCCACAATTGACTGCTGGATGCTCTAGACCAAGGTCACTCTATGATCCCCAATTTACTACAGGATGCACTAGACCATGACGTCTAACCGTCTGGAAGATACACAGTCTTCAAAGGTACAAAGCGTCGGTTCCACACAAGAACAATCTTTTCAGTGATGCTCGATCACTTTGGATTTGGTGGTTTGGATTTGGGTTTTTCCTCACTGATGATTTTCTCTCAATGTCCTCGGAGGATGGGTTGCTCTCAAATGACAAATGTCAGTTCATTCTCGACGCAGCCAACTAACTAGTGGATGTGGGGGTGGCTATTTATAGCCAGGGTGCAACCTGACATGATAAGACATTAATGCCCCCAATGATATGACCATTATGTGGATAAGATGATTGCCGACAGCTGGCTCTAAGCACAACAACGGTCAGAATTTCGAACTATGAAAGTCCTCAGGCTTATCATGTTCCTCACTTGTAGGCAATTCGCACTGGCGAAATCCTAACTCCTCGGTCAAATCAATTTCATCAGAGACCAAAAGGACTTCATCTTTGTCACTGAAGAACGTGTCTGAATTGCAAGAGATTTCCAGAGGCTTCACTCGAAGGATTGGATAGGTTGAGGCTTTTGGAGTTGAGCATCAGTTGGAAATTTTCCTTAGTATTACCTCGCCCCCCTTTAACAATACGGTGTTTCCTATGACTCAAAGAAAGGAAATGAAACTACGAAAACAAAAGTCTTCATGCTTCATATTCCTTGTTCATATCTTCAAGGTCACACCAACTTCTTCATTTTCAAAGTCTTCATGGAATACCAAAGTCTTCAGCAAAGTCTTCACCAAAGTCTTTAGTTGAAGATATATTTTTAGGGGTCGATAATCTCCGACTTGTAGAGCCTGTGTACACTCACAAACACATTAGTTACTTAACCTATAAGTCTTCAATACACCAAAAAAACTAAGGGGCACTATATGCACTTACAATCTCCCCCTTTTTGGTGATGATGACAAATAGGTTAAGTTTTCAACCGAGATAGAGATATGAAGTGTAAGTATTGAGTGTGAGGAATTTGATTGCAAGATATAGAAGAACTCCCCCTGAAGATGTGCATATTTGAGGAATTTTTTTTGGACTGCAAATGCACATGGCAGGTTCAAAACATGCAGAACTCCCCCTATATCTTGTAATTCATCCGCGCATTTAACATATGATGTGAAGAATTTGAAATGCATGATGAAAATGGTGTCCGAGGAAATTCAGCATGCATGCATTAAGGTACTTGAGAAAATAAGCATGCGGAAAGCAGTTCAAAAGAGACAGAGCACCATCAGACTTAAGTTTATAACTCAACCAACAAAAGCTTCGGAAGAGCAAGAGTTGTAACTTAAGCAAAAACATCCCATATATAGAGACCCACTTGAAGACTAACTCAAATTTTCTTCCCCTTTGTCATCAAAGACCAAAAGGGATGAAAAAAATAAGTACTAACACCCCTTGAAGAATTTCATCTTGAAGGTGATGGAGCAGCGCCAGCGTTGCCGGGGTCGTTTGTTGATGCAGGGCCCACAGCAGTGTCGTCAATATCATCAGCTTCATCCGCCTCACGTGATGAATAATATGAACTTGTAACTAGCTGAGGAACTTGAACTTTCTTGAATTTCTTTTCAGGGGGATGAGACCAGTCAAAGTTCTGCTAAAAGTCCATGTCCTTGAGTTCTGCAAGAGTCTTGAGATGTGCGAGAATGGCTCACGTGCGATCAAAGATTTCGTGCACATAGTTATGTTTTTTCCTCACAGAGTTCTGTGTCACAATCATGTTCTATAGAATTGAAGCAAACTGACGCTTCACCCACTTGCGATTGCGATCAACCTTCTGATGAAGACTTATAAGGAGCTCACGGTCAGTCATCACACGAGGGGCAGACTCTTGAGGCTTTTGCATTGAGGCTTTTGCAGCATAGTCTTGGGTAGTAGTGTCATCATTGGTGGAGTAAGATGCAGCTTTGTGAAACTGACCATCCAATGGACTAGTACCTTCATCAATGACTGCATTGCCTTTTCCCGCAACTGAAGTAAGTGTGTGCTTGAGGACTTCAATAGGAGGCAGAAAGTTGAAGTGATTCTGAAAGTCAGCCTTGAAGGGAAATGAAGACCTTGATCTGAGGAATTTCATGATCCAGGGAGCATAAGGCTTCAATTCAAATGGGGTCGAAGCTGCATTCGCCAAAGTCCTCAGGAAGAAATCATGGTAGTTGATGGGAATCCCATGAATGAAGTTGAATAGCATGTTCTTCATGATTCCCTCCACTTCTTCTTCAGAGTTGTGACCCTTCTGAGGACTGAGGGTTTTGTTGAGAATACGATAGACTGTCCTGGGCACATAGAGAAAATCCTTCACAAGCAAGGTAGTCCTTTGAGGTTTTTGAGGATCCGAAGGCTTCATCAGCACTTGCATCATGTTGTTGGACAGAGAAGGTTCATCAAATAGGCATCTTGCTCCTTCTGAAGGAACTGGAATTGGGACAGATCGAAGCAATTCAGAGGCTGGTGTAGTGTAGTGAGTAGATCGAGTCATCCAGTCCAAGACCCAAGAGTTGATAGCAGAAGCATCACCTGTGATGTGCAAGGTGGCATAAAATTGAAGAATCGGCTCTTCATTCCAATCACAGATGTCCACACAGAATGGAAGAATTCCAGCATCATGAAAAACGGAGAGCACCGGTGTGAAGGACGGGATAGTTTCCATTTCTGCATGAGGAATTTGATGATGCTCGAAGACTTTCTTCTTGTCAAACAACACTAATGCATAGTAGTTCATCTGCATGGTTGTCCAGAATCTGGTGCGACCTGCTCTTGCAGAGTCATACGGATTTGGTCCAGTGAAGAAGATGTGCTCGTTGAAGAAATTGGTCTTGATGAATTTGGGGCGCTTTGAGACTTTGAATGGCATCTTAGGCTTCGGCTGAAGGTTTGGCTTGAAGCGGCCCACAATTTCCTTAGGCATTGAAGGAATTTCTTCAGAGTGAGGAATTTGCACAGTAGTTTCCTCAGTGACAGTTGGAGCAACAACTTCTTCAGCTGATGCAGCTAGAATATCTTCAGTGACACGTGCAGCCAAATCATCAGATCCTGTATGAATTTATTCAGTCTGGGCTGGAGACTGAGGAATTTGTGACACATGAGTGGTCATTGGTGAATTCGGGTGTGGAGCTTCCCAATATTCATCATTGATCAGAGGTGTTGTGTTTCCAATGTCCACATCCTCTTCCATTTCTTCAATGTCGGCCTCTTTGGTAGTCAAGTGAGGCTGGTGCGATGATACCAGTGGAGTTGGAGTATTTGCTTCAACATCAATTTCTTCATCAATCCGCTCTGAGGAAGCAGCAGACTAATCCTTGTCAGCTTGTTCATCATTTGGGATGACATAGTCAACACCAAATGGTACCAATTCATAAGCTGGTATACAGGTAATGGGACTTGCATCAATCGGGTTGGTTGAGGAACTTGGTAGTGTCTTTAGTTTCTTCACTTCTGAGGAATCTGAAGTTGATGCCTTTTGTCGTGGGAATAAGCCTGATAGTAGAAGGCAGGGGTACGAAAGGAGAGGGCAAAGTCCTAGTTACGACAAGGATGTACACACGGATGTATGAGTTCAGGACCCTCTCGTGGAGGTAACAACCCTACGTCTCAGAGCTCTGGGGATTTGTCGTGTGGAATGTTGAGATTACACTGGTTGCGAACCCTTGTGCCAGAGGGGAGGGGAGGCTTATATAGAGTTCGCTGCCCCTCATGATTACCTGGCATCCAAGGGTCTGATCGTGGGTTTAAAGACTAGCGTAACTGGTAACGTACATAATAAAAGCTACTAATCATGAAAGGCCTAACGCCTGCCTATTGTCCTCCTGGGGGTGGCTTTTGGTCTTTTGGTGTCAACTAGAAGTGAGGTCTTCCGAGTGAAAGACGACTGTCGAGTGGAGGAAGAAGTCTCCGAGCAGATTGCCTGTCGAGTGACTTGAGGGCCACTGAGAATCCAGTCGGAAGCTTATTTGTGATCTTCAAGTCCTCCAGTGTAGTGTCCTTAGGTAGGGTATGTAGGTGAGGCCTAGGACCCTACCCTAGGTATATATCCTCGTCATTAGCCTCCGAATAGATCAGGGTTTGAGTGGTGAATGGTGGTATTGATGTCAGTTCACAACAAGGCACCAAATATTCCGAATGATATTCGGGCTTCAGCTTTGAAAGTGCCCGAGTGAATGTTCAATGCCGATTTTGTTTTGAGTGAACTGAAGGAATCTTTGGAGGTGACGGGTCGGTCTGTCAAATCCGGATCTTTCGGGATACGAAAATTTGGGAAGCGTGCGTGCCTGCGACGATGACACCACGATCGAGGCAAGTGGGGGCATGACGCCTCGATTCTCGGGCCGGTCATTTCGCCACGTATAGGGCATCGTCTGCACTTTGCGTGTGCGGTGATCTCGCGGGTCCACCCGTCAGTGAGGCACTTGGCATGGTATAAATCCCAAAGCGTCGTGGATTGCATAGTAACCTTCCCCAAACTTCCTCTCTTCCTCTGCCTCCTCTGTCCTCAGGGCAACACTCTACTCCTCTTCGACGAGCGCAGCCACCGTGATGACGAAGGGAGTCACGAAGAAGTTAGTGCATGCCAAGAAGGGGGCAGTGAAAGATAAGGGCAAGAAGCCCTCGACCGCTCGGTTCACAGCACCGTCGGGATGGATCCAGGGAGATTTTCTTCCTTCGGTGGTCACTCGAGCGGACATCGACAGCCTGGTTGCGATGGATTTGTGGCGGACAGCGCCTGGAGGTTGAAAGAGGTTTTTCTATGCCTCCCCATCCGTTCATTAGAGGGTTTCTGAGCTTCTTTGGTGCTCAGCTCCACCACTTTCTGCCAAATGCTATTTCCTACTTGTCTGCTTTCATCACCTTGTGCAAATGCTTCCTGGGATGTCCTCCTCACTGGGGACTATTCAAGCACATCTTCAAAGTTAGATCTCAAACCGTCAACAAATCCCTCCATGAGGATGGAAAAACTCATGTATTGCAGTTGTGTGGGGGTCTAGGGCTTCAAAAGAGATCTCGTAGTTCTTTCCCTGCTATGACCTTTCCAGAATCTGTTAGAGGCTGGCAATCGACATGGTTTTATTGCAAAGATGTAGCTTCTCCCAACATGTCGACTAGTCTTTCCCCTTACACAACTGATCGTCCAGCCGTCCCCAAGTCTCTAAAGGTGTCGGAAAAGGAACAGGTCCATGTGGGAATCTTGGTGGATGCCGTGGTGAAACTGGTTCAGGGTGGAGTGACTGACATGGACCTCTTGGAAACCTTCCTCAGTCGACGGATTCAGCCGCTCCAAGCAAGGGATCACACCATGTGGCACTATGCAAGCCCCGAGGACTCGACCAGGACGCACCCAGAAGAGGTTCCGCAAAAGACTGTCGAGCAATGGCTCCGCAGTATCATCGGAGCATGTGACAATCCTTTAGGAGCCAATAGGATCCGACCTTACTCGTCTAAAAACCCGCCGAAGAATCTGGTAAATTGCACTTTGTCGAGTGAAGTACATGTACTATCGAGTGATCGATTGATTTGTTGATTGACTTCCTTGTTTGAACCATGCAGGAGTGGACGCATATGTACTCGCCTGTACCCAATGGGAACCAACCTGAAGATGGTGGGGAGAGCGAGGGCGGTAGCATGGACATTGACGGCTCTTATGACTTCGAAGATGAATACAGAGACTCGGGTGAGAACAAGGAGGAAGTCGAGTCTCCTCCTCGAACCGAACGCCACTCCAAGTCACGTCAAGACCCTACGACTGCTGAAGACAAGGCCTCGTGTCCAAGTGAGAAGAACCCGAAGGGGAGCCGACCTTCGACCGTCGAGTCAAGTGAAAGATCTGCGAAGCAATCCAAGCCCAACGTAGCGAAACCTCGCAAAGCCCTGCCCTGCATGAGGATGGTTGTACCTATCGTATCCACGCAAGTGTTTTACTTTTGAAACTCCCACTGTTGATTGTGACTTTGAATTCTTGTTGATCGAGTGACGTTTGATCCATCAGAGCTGCTACTTCAGTAACGTCGCCTCCATGTGACGGAGGGGAGGCAATGGACATAGACACTGCTGAAGCTGCAACTTCCCACAGTGGTAAAAAAATCTTCAGTTCTGCTTCTCGAATGGGATTCGTAGATTGCAAAAGTTAATGCTGTCGATTGATATTTGCAGAAAACATCCAGCTGGAAGATGATGAGGAACACCCTTGGGGTACGGGAGGCGAAGGCGAGATCTTAGGCAGCCTGCACACATGCACTCGAAGAACTTCGTCTGTGTAGAGGCCTGAGAGGTCAACCGCAGGATCCTCCCCAGGGATAAGCGACTCGACACGGATCAGAGCTGATCCTACAGTGCCTCTGACAAGTGCCCCTCTAGTTGTTTCAACTATCGTGACGTCGACTCCAACTGGACCTGCTCAGACTACCTCGACTACCCCAGCTATTACGCCGATCTCGCCGATGAAGGCTTTTCCTCTGCATCACATTCCAGAAGATCAGACCGGAGCTGCAAAGGAGGCCAAGATCCAGGCGGAGCAGATGATGCTGCGCACCAAGGAGGCGTATGAGGCCAACAAGTTGTCTTACAATGCCAGCCCAACGCTTCCCACAAATGTCTGAGTAAGTTTGATTGTAAGTACATTTCCGATTGAATTCCTGTCTTCTTTGACCGTACACCTAGTGGGTGTTTATTTTCCATTCGTAGAATGTTTGTAATTTCTCCACTCAAATAGATCAGGTCTTAATCGAGTAGGTTTTGGTCAGTGGGGGCACTCTGAGTGCACCCACTGGGTGTAGTCCCCGAGACCGCTGTCGAGTGCTTGCACCGGCAGGGGTCTTAGAGTTTGTCATATGCGGGATACATTTGCCCTTGATCGCACCACTCTGAAGCTACCTTGTAGGTTTCATGGACATCATTTGATCAACCATGATATGACGCCACATAAGGATAAATTGCACTTCACAGAGTGGGGTGGCATGTCATTCGACAGATCGAATGATGGATATTTTCTGCCACCCGACAGGTTGAGAGCTGGTAGATCCAGTGGGGACACACTAAGTGCACCCACTTGGTGTAGTCCTCGAGACCGCTGTTGAGTGCTTGCACCAGCAGAGGTCTTAGAGTTTGTCATATGCAGGATACGTTTGCCCTTGATCAAACCACTCCAAAGCTACCTTGTAGGTTTCATGGATATCATTGATCAACCATGATATGATGCTACATAAGGATAGACTGCACTTCACGGAGTGGGGTGGCATGACACTCGACAGATTGAGTGACGGATGTTCCAATGATGGATATTTTCTGCCACTCGACAGGTCCAGAGCTGGAACATCCAGCGGGGGCACGCTAAGTGCACCCACTGGGTGTAGTCCCCGAGACCGCTGTCGAGTGCTTGCACCGGCGGTGGTCTGAAAGAGACCGTTGAATGTTCGGACATGGTAGACTTTGTCGACTGTTTTAGTAACCAATGGGGGCACGCTGAGTGCACCCACTGGGTGTAGTCCCCGAGGCTACTGTTGATCGCAGACGATAAGCAGTAGTCTTGAAAACTTGAAATCGGATTTTTTGTCGTACGCGGAGTACTATCGTCACTCGACATGTCGAGTGTATTTTATTTTTCTTCACCGTCCCGCACCGAAGCTACCATGTAGGTTTTATGGACATCATTTCATCAACCATGATATGACGTTGAGTGCCCCCACTAGGTGTAGTCCCCGAGACCGCCGTCGAGTGCTTGCACTGGCGGGGGTCTGATAGAGGTTGTCTTGAATTTTACGGTACATGGAGTACACGAGCAGCTCGACATGTTGATTGGACTTTCGGTTGAATTCTTCTTCCCCTGGAAGCAGGTTTCATGGATATCATTGGTCAACCATGATATGACGCTATTCCAGGATAATGGGGCGGGGCGGTGCGCGCTGCCCAGTCGACCGTCTTTGGTCTTATGCACTTCGGAGTGCTGGTATTTCTTGTCGATTGAATTTCTTTCTTTGTTGGTTTCAGAGGGATTGTGAACTTGGCATGCAGTACAAGGAACTTGAAGATGAGAGGAACCAGCTGCGCGTGGATTGGGAAGCTTCCAACAATGCTTTGGAGCGGATGCGGGCTGAGCTAAAAACTCTAGGAGGTAACTTCTGTTAACCACTGCATTTTCATCCTGACTTTCCATGCTTTGAACCAAGTGCTTTCACTCGAACAGACATACGCAATGAAAATCGTCGACTCCAAGCGCGACTCAACTATGATGTTTCTTTAGATACCATGAAGAAAGCGCTGGAGGACAAGGTCAAAGCGCTTGCTGATGCCCAATGGGTGGCGAGGGAGAAAACTGAAGCTGCCGACCAGAAGCTGACTGCTGCCAAGAAGATGGAGGAGGAGACCTCGAAACTGAAGCAGGAGCATGTGGACCTCATCAAGAGAACTGAGAAGCTAACCAAGAGGAGCAATGGCCTAGAGAAGCACTTGGGGGAGTTCTCGAGGAAGATGTACATCATGCTTGACGGTGAGTATCTCTGTCAACTGAACATAATAGAATCTTTGATGATTGTATCTCATGAATCCTCCTCCCATTCCTTCTTCCCAACAGAATTCTGCGAGGACTTTGAAAAAGAGGCTGAGGAGATTGAGCCCAATTTGGATCCCACCAAGTCACCTGTGTGAGATGTTGTGGCCATGAACATGCTCAGACTCAACTTCAGGCTCGAGGGTGTTCAAGCATATGTCGTCCGGCTGAAATCTGAGATGGAGAGGATCGACAAGGAACTGTGGCCTCGAGACACTCTTCAGCTCGACCTCACATCTATGATGACACGGCTAAACGACCTCCCCAGTCGAGTGCAGGCCTGGAAGAAATCTGCTGCTCGCTGCGAAGCTGCTCTCCCTCGTTAGGGTCCATTGCAAAGTGGCAAAGACAAGTTGAAGGAGCTCCGAGTGGTTAACACGAAGAAACTTCAATTTGAAGATTTCATGGAGACCTTCATCGACGCAGCCACCAGGATCGCAGATGGCATTGACTTGGATACGTTCGTCGAGCCAGCCATCCCGTCGGGGGCTTGAAAAACTTGATCTTTGAGAGAAAAACTTCATTTTCCTCGGTATGCCGAGTGGAATTGTATCAAATTTAAAAGTTCATTTAGGACTTAAGCCTGAGCACATTTTCTTTCTCACGAAACATTTATCCACGTAGGAACCTTTGAATTTATCTGCAGTTGCTTTCAATTGTTTGTTCGACTGAAATTGCTTTCGGCTTAGGCAAAAACTGGTTCACAGCTAAGTCCTCGGGTGTGTGGATCGCTCAACACTCGGAGTGAATTTGAACCCAAACGACTGGTTCGCAAATAGGTCGTCGAGTGGTTGGAATATTATCCACTTGGCAAGGTTTTTAACTTAGGCGAAAGCATGTTCGCGGCTAAGCTTCCGAGTGTGAGGAACGATCAACACAGGGAGTGTATTTGAACCTAAGCGAAGACTGACTCGCAAATAGGTCGTCGAGTGGATGGACTACTATCCACTCAGAATTTTTTAACTTAGGTGAAAGCATGTCCGCAGCTAAGCCCCAAGTGTGAGGATTGCTCGACACTCGGAGAAGAGTTTTGAACTTAGACGAAGGCTGATTCGTAGCTAAGTTGTCGGGTGAATGGACTGCTATCCACCCATCAAGGTTTTTAACTTAGGCGAAAGCATGTTCGCAGCTAAGCCCCCGAGTGTGAGGATTCCTCGACACTCGGAGAGGGGTTTTGAACTTAGATGAAGGTCGGTTCGTAGCTAAGTTGTCGAGTGAATGGACTGCTATCCACCCGACAGGGTTTTTAACTTAGGCGAAAGCATGTTCGTAGCTAAGCCCCCAAGTGTGAGGATTGCTCGACACTCAGAGAGAATTTTTGAACTTAGACGAAGGCTAATTCATAGCTAAGTTGTCGAGTGAATGGACAACTATCCACCTGATAGGGTTTTTAACTTAGGCGAAAGAATGTTCGCAGCTAAGCCCCCGAGTGTGAGGATTGCTCGACACTCGGAGAGTTCCCAAGTGTGAAACTGTATGATCAAAATCGACAAAAAAAACTGCGGAAGCCTGACTTGCATAGATGAAGTATTTTTATTGCATCAAAAACTCTTCTGTCACTAGGTATAGAAACGTTGGAGTAGATCTGCATTCCAGGCTCGTGGCTCGTCCATCTGCTTCTTGAGGTTGTACAAGTGATAAGCTCCGTTTTTCAACACCTTGGTGACGACGAAGGGACCTTCCCATGCTGGAGCGAGTTTGTGGGGTCGCTGTTGATCCACTCGGAGCACCTGATCTCCCTCATGAAACGACCGACTCTTGACATTCTTCGCACGGAAGCGCCACAGATCTTGCTGATAAGCTGTAGTCCGGATCAGAGCCATCTCTCGCTCTTCTTCCAGGAGGTCGACACCATCCTGCCTGGCCTGCTCAGCTTTAGCTTCAAAATAAGGTTCCACTCGGGGAGAATTGTGAAACAAATCACTCGACACGACAACTTCAGCTCCATAGGCCAGGAAAAAAGGAGTCCATCCAGTCGACCGATTAGGTGTTGTTCTCACGCCCCATAGGATAGACGGCAACTCCGTTACCAAGGCTCCAGCAGCAAGGTACAAGTCATGCATGAGACGAGGCCTTAAACCTTGAAGGATGAGACTGTTAGCTCGTTCAACTTGACCATTGGATTGGGGGTGAGCAACAGATGCATAATCCACCCGAGTGCCTTGAGAGGAGCAGAAATCTCTAAATTCTTCCCAGTCAAAGTTGGTGCTATTGTCCATGATGTGCTGTGAGGAACGCCTTATCGAAAAAGTATTTCTCTCGTGAATGTGACCGATGTGCGAGAGTTCAACTTGTTAATCGGCTTGGCCTCTATCCACTGTAAATTTGTCGACTGCAACCAACAAATGAGTGAATCCAAATTTACCAGTCCGAAAGGCACCAACCATGTCGAGTACCCAAACAGCAAACGGCCAGGTGAGGGGGATTGTTTTCAAAGCGGACGCCGGCTTGTGGGAGAAATTTGCATAGAATTGACACCCTTCTCAATGATCGACAATGTCTTTGGCCATCTCGTTAGCCCGTGTCCAGAAGAAACCATCTCGGTATGATTTAGCGACAATTGTCCATGAGGATGCATGATGATCGCAAGTTCCCGAGTGGATTTCGTCCAGAATCACTCGACCTTCATCAGGGGAGATACAACGCTGCATCACGCCAGTTGCGCTTTCTCTGAATAGCTGATCCCCCATCACAGTAAAGGCTTTCGACCGACGCACAATCTGCCGAGCTTCTGTCTCGTCTTCAGGGAGTTCTTGTCTAAGGATATAGGCAATGTAGGGCACCGTCCAATCAGGGATGACGACCGGAATTTCCATAAGTAAATCAATCACTACAGCAACATCGACTTCAGTCGGATCGGTGGATCTCATAGCTTCAGGATCCTCTTGTACCGAAGGAGTATGGAGGTGTTCTAGAAACACATTACTGGGAACAGGTCGTCGAGTGGATCCAATCTTTGCGAGCTCATTAGCTACTTGATTCTTCACTTGGGGAACATGATGAAGTTCCAGACCTGCAAATTTCTTCTCTAGCTTTCTGACAGCACTACAGTACCCAGTCATGGCGGGGTTTCGAACATCCCACTCTTTCATCACTTCATTGACCACCAAATCTGAGTCGTCATAAACCATCAGGCGCTTGACGCCGAGGGAGATAGCCATGCGCAACCCATACAAAAGTGCTTCATATTCTTCCTCATTGTTGGAGGAATCGAAGTGAATCTGCAAGACATAACTGAGTTTGTAGCCCTTTGGAGATATCAAGACAACACCAGCGCCGGATCCATTCAACATTTTAGAGCTGTCGAAGAACATGGTCCAGTGTGCCGAGTGAATCTGGATTGGCTGTTGTTGTTCAATCCACTCGGCCATAAAATATGCAAGTGCGTGAGACTTGATCACTTTCTTGGCTTCAATCTTGATGTCAAAGTATAGGAGTTCGATTGCCCACTTAGCCACTTGACTAGTTGCGTCCCGATTGTTGAGAATCTCAGATAATGGAGCATCACTGATGACTGAAATCGAGTGGTCTTGAAAATAATGTGCCACCTTCTTCGCTGATAGCTAAATATCGTAAACAAGCTTCTGGTAGTGTGGATATCTTTGCTTCGAGGGAGTCAGAACGTCAGAGACGTAATAGACTGGTCATTGGACTTTGTACCCTTTACCTTCCTGTTCCCGCTCAACAGTTAACATTGTACTAACGACCTGATTAGTGGCTGCTATGTACAGGAGCAAGGGATCTTTGCTGCGGGGAGCAGCAAGCACCGGCTAGGTGGAGAGCAGGGCTTTGAGCTCGACAAATGCTGCTTCGGCTTCTGGAGTCCACTCAAATGTGTCGGACTTCTTGATCAGTCGGTATAAAGGCAATGCCTTCTCATCGAGACAAGAAATGAATCAACTCAATGCTGCCAAGCAACCTGTGAGCTTCTGAACATCATGCACTCGCACGGGAGTCTTCATTTGGGTAATGGTGCCGATTTTCTCAGGGTTGACATTGATCCCTCGCTCAGAAACAAGAAAACCGAGTAACTTGCCGCCAGGGACGCCGAAAGTACACTTGGCTGGATTCAGCTTTATAACGTATCTCCTCAGATTGGCGAATGTTCCAGCCAAGTCAGCCAACAGGTCGGAACCTTTGCGGGACTTGACAACTATATCGTCCATGTACGTCTTGACATTCCGAGGGATCAGGTTGAGTAGACACTTCTGAATCATGCGCATGAAAGTAGCGCCAGTATTTTTCAAACCGAATGGCAGGGTGATGTAGCAAAAACACCCAAATGGGGTGATGAAGGCTGTTTTTATTTCATCTGAGCCATACAGATGGATCTGATGGTATCCAGAGTAAGCATCTAGAAACAATAAACGCTCGCATCCCGTAGTTGAGTCAACAATCTGATCTATGCAGGGGAGCGGAAACTGATCCTTCTAGAAGACCCGATTGATATGTTTGAAGTCAATGCACATACGCAGCGACTTATACTTCTTGGGAACCATGAAAACATTCGAGATCCACTCGGAGTGGTAAATCTCCCGAATGAACTTGGCCTGCAAGAGACGAGCCACTTCTTCACCGATTGCTTTACGCTTCTCCGCTGCCGATCGATGCAAATGCTCCTTGACGGGCTTAGCTTTCGGATCAACTCTCAGTCGGTGCTCAGTCAGCTCCCTGGGAACCCCCGGCATGTCAGCAGGCTTCCATGCGAAGATGTCCCAGTTCTCACGGAGGAACTGGATGAGCTCGACTACCTATTTTCTATCAAGTGTTGATGATATATTGGTCGGGGCGGCAGTTGGATCTGTCTGGTGCATGTGCACTTTCTTCACTTCCCCTGCCGACTAAAATGCTGACCCAGAAGCATGCTTCTTAGCACGCAGCAAATCAGTAGGGTCAACGCTCTTCTTGTACTCTTCCAGCTCAACCATGGCCATCTGGTGGTCGGCGATCTTGGAGCCTTGCTGGAGACACTCTCCAGCCTGCTGTTGATTGCCACTAACCATGATCATGCCCTTGGGGCTTGGCATCTTCAACTTGAGATACACGTAACATGGACGGTCCATGAAACGAGCATACGTGGGTTGGCCCAGAATTGCATGATAAGCGCTCTGGAAATCCACAACTTCAAACGTCAACTTTTCCTTTCGAAAATTTCTATCATTTCCGAATGTCACATCCAATGCGATTTGACCGAGCGACTTGGCCTTCTTCCCTGGGATGACCCCGTGAAATTGCATGTTGCTTTCACTCAGTCAGGACATCGGAATGCCCATCCCTTTGAGCGTATCAGCATAGAGGATGTTCAAGCCGCTGCCGCCGTCCATGAGGACCTTTCGGAGTCGAGTGCCCCCCACCACTGGGTCAACCACCAGAGCCTGTCGACCGGGCAGGGCCACATGAGTAGGATGGTCAGATTGGTCGAACGTGATGGCATACTGTGACCACTTGAGGTAGGTGGGGGTGACAGGCACGGCCATGTTGACCTCCCTGTTAATGACCTTCAATCGACTCTTGCTTTCTACGTCAGCAAAAATCATAAGTGTAGCAGTGACATCCGGGAACATTTCTTTATCTTCATCATCCTTATCAGGAGTCTTATCACTTGATGGAGTCTCTTTGAACTGCTTGATGAGCAGTCGACACTGCCGAGTGGTATGCTTGGGAAAAATCACATTGCCTTCTTCATCTTTCCTCGTGTGGATTGCACACGGTAGATCTAACACATCAGTTTCTGACTGATTCTTTCCTTTCTTAGGGACAAAATGTCCTTTGGATTTCCCCTTGTTCTTTGCCTGGGTCGCCAGTGCGGCTGCCTCTGCTTGGACAGGGCCATCGGCCTTCCGCTTCTGCTTTCGACCGAAATTACCACAGTGTCAATGACGACTGCTTTTCCTTTGCCGCTACGGAGGCGGTCTTCTTCTTTGCCATTGGCATACCAAGTGGCGATTTCAATCATCTTGCTGAGAGATATGTCACCTCCTCGACCGAACTTCAGGTAAAGCCCTCTGTATTTCACAACGGCCTTGAAGGCACACACGGCCTGATGTTCGGAGACGTTCTCCACTGTATGATGCAGAGTGGACCAACGTTGAATGTAGTCCCTCAAGGTTTCATTGGGCTTTTGAACAGAACGCTGCAAGTCGACCAACTTGGCCGGACGCTTGCAAGTGCCCTCGAAAGTTTGGATGAACACTCGGACGAGATCTTCCTAGCAATATATACTAGACGGAGCCAATCGATTCAGCCATGCACGAGCTAAACCATCCAACATCAAAGACAGGTGTTTCATTGTGACGTTGTCGTTGCCACCACCAATCTGAACAGCCACTCGGTAATCATCCAACCAGGTCTCTGACATTGACTCGCCAGAAAACATCCCGATCCCAGCCGCCAACATGAAGTTGGGGGGATCTCTGCAAAATGAATGGCCCTGCTGAAGCACTCGGGGCCAGAAATCACAGCTGAGCTGCCACTCGGAAAATCTCTGACCTGTCCCACTCTGTGATCTCTTTCCCTATCGATCCGCTTCTGGGTGAGGATATCACGAGCATGAAAACCTGCATTCTGCTCATCACCGAACGAGCGCCTTTCGTCCCGGTGCCGGGGCACGTGCGGACCACCCTGCGAAGGAGTGGGCACTCGACGGTGGTCTTCACGGTGAAACTGATCTCTAACCTGCTCTTCACGAGAGCTTCCGCCCCTTCAGTGCAAGGGCGATCCAGGGTTGTGTGCCGACTGAACGGTTTCTGCCCTGGGTGAGTAGCTGTGTATCCTGTTACGCGACTGTGAAACAATAGAATTCTGACGTTGCACTACATCTAGCAAGGCTCTGATCTGCATCAACCCTCTCCCAGCCTCTGACCACGACGGCTGAATGGAGTTTGCTATCCTAGCAGCAGTTGCAACATTTAACACATGAGTATGGTATACCTCAACATTGTTGTGAGATCCAGTCGGAAACATTTGTCGCTGACATCGACCGGAAACTAGTGGGCGCTGGCGAGCGCGCTCGTCGAGTTCTCTCTAGAGCTCTTCCAGCCAAATACGTGTGGCCTCTAGCGCCTGGGCCTTGGGGGTCGTACCAATGATGGGAGTATGAAGGACTTATCCATCGCGACACGGCTGTTCACTCGACGGGCCGCCAGCATCTCTCTTGCCGTGGCCGAAGCCCGTCGGCGGGCTTTGATGGGAGCCTGCCATTAGTACTTTTGTTGTAGGATCACAGCTCTCGCACTCGGAAGGAACATCAGAATGATCGGAATCCGACTCAAACACGTCGTGGAGGGACTCGGCGGGCTCAAGCACTGCAATCTGCGGAGAAGTTTGGCGTGCCGCTGCATGCCTGACCCAGCGCTGGAGTCGTGAGCGACCAGATCGCTTGCAACGACGATCAGTCGGGGGAATCGACGAGTATGGAGTCGACGGTTGACGCAGCAGCACGCCGCAGGGACTCGCGTGGAAGTGAGCGGTCCTGCGGACCGGGAGCGCCTCAACATCGAGAGGCGCTTCCTGAAGCCATGCCGAATCGTCGGCGATGAAGGTGAGCGCTCCGAAACAGATCTCGTGGCCCATAGCAAAAACACCACCGGAAGACATGTCGAAGGAGGAAAAATGCCACCTCGCCGGAAGTCGCTTAGATGCTTGCCCCAAGGTGGGCACCAACTATCGTGGGAATAAGCCCGACAATAGAAGGTAGGGGTACGAAAGGAGAGGGCAAAGTCCTAGCTACGGCGAGGATGTACACACGGATGTACGAGTTCGGGCCCCTCTCGTGGAGGTAACAGCCCTACGTCTTAGTGCTCTAGAGCTTTGTCATGTGGAATGTTGAGATTACAGTGGTTGCGAACCCTTGTGCCAGAGGGGAGGGGCAGCTTATATAGAGTTCGTTGCCCCTCATAATTACCTGGCATCCAAGGGTCCAATCGTGGGTTTAAAGACTAGAGTTACTGGTAACGTACATAATAAAAGCTACTAATGATGAAAGGCCTAACGCCTGCCTGTTGGCCTCCTGGGGGTGGCTTCTGGTCTTCTAGCATCGACTGGAAGTGAGGTCTTCCGAGTGACACGCGACCGTCGAGTGGAGGAAGAAGTCTCCGAGTGGATTGCCTGTCGAGTGACTTGAGCATCACCGGGAATCCAGTCGGAAACTTATTTGTGATCTTTAAGTCCTCCAATGTAGTGTCCTTATGTAGGGTATGTAGGTCAGGCCTAGGACCCTACCCTAAGTATATATCCTTGTCACCTTTCTCTTTTGTGCCTTCTTCTCCACAGCCTTAGTTTTCTTCACTTCTAATGCAGAAGGAAGGTTGTTGTTCTTCACCCTTGAGGATTTTACAGTTTCTGCAGGGGGTGAAGGAGGAGCATTTTCTTCAGGCACGACTGATGGACTCGCCCTTGTGGTTTCAATTTCATCAGACACAATAAAAGCTTTAGCTAGCCTCGCAATCTCTTCAGGTGCAATAGTGGAGGTTGTCCTGATAGGTTCTTTAGCAGCATGAATTTCTTCAGTTGCGGGAGTAGTTTCTTCAGTAGGTTGAGCGGATTCTTCAACCTGAGGAATTTGAGGTTGTGATCGATCTGCAACCCTCTTGTTGTGGTCCTTGATGGCTTTATCAGCCACTTTGACAAAACAGACTTTGGCGCCTTGCCAATCAGCATAGTATCTGCTGAAGTTATCACTGAGGTCTTTTATTTCAGACTGCATCTTCACCAGTTCCTTAGGAGAAAGTTTTAGAACATTGTTCTTCAAGTAGTGCTCTTTCTTGTACTGAGCTTTCTTGGTTTGTCTAGCCTTCTCATATTTCCACTTTTCTTCAGCTATGAAGGCAGTGAGGACATGATGTGGACTAGGAAGCAGCTTCAAATCATCAATTGGAGTGTTGGGATCCTTGTGCCAGATATCAATGAAGTTCGGCACCATTTTTGGATCCAGACATAGAGGAATCTGAGTGCCCTTTGCTTGAGCCACTCATTCTTGCTTGTTTCTGATGATTGCCTCCAGTTCCTCATCATCAGCTTCATCATTTGAAGAATCTGAGGGTATTTTGAACATGACCTTCTTCAATTGAGGACTTGGGTCGAGTGCCTCGTCCAGCAGTAACTTTCATCTACATCAGAGAAGGATTGGTTGAAGATTGTGCTTGGGCAGAGGAACTTGTAGAGACCCTTGAAGCAATTGAGAAGCCTGTAGTCCTCTGACATGTTGTCAGATGTATAGGTGTTGAGGACTTTGTGACATCAGCTGATGATTGTGCATCTACTGAAGGCATTGCAGAGGCCTTTGAAGACTTTGCTTGAGGATTATGCAGTGATGACTTTGAAGTTGAGGATTGTGGCTTCACTGCGGACTTCTTCACCGTAGATTTCTTCAGAGCACTAGCAGAGGCTTCGGCAGAGGCTCTAGTAGAGGCAGCAACAACAGAGTCTTCACTGAATTTTCTCACAACCTCTTTTTCCTTCTTTGCAATCTTGGCCTGTTGTCTTTCCCATTCTTGAGGAAAGTCAATGCCAGTTTAGGGACCAGTGGGATCAGCAGTTTGGTTTGCAGCCAAGGGTGGCCTATTGCAAGGGGATTTAACAACAAATTTCTTCATGTATTTCGGAGTGACATAATGATATTCTTTCCACTCCCTTGCCCATCTACTCTCAATTCTCTGAATGCGAATCTTTCACTGCTTTTTGGTTTCCTTGCCATGAGTTACTTCATCAGGAGTGCAATATTCTTCATACAGTTCATCGGGTATCTCAAACACAGTTTGCACTTCGGGTTTCTTTCCACCTTTCTATGGTTTTTCCCATCAACAATTTTCTTTGGCTAAGGATTCTCAACTTTTGAGGATTCTGAGGAAGTGTACAAATTATTTTCAAGGAATGCTGCAAATGAGTTAAGTTGATGAGAACATAGTGATTCATCAGCAGACATTTTGTACGTGTGAACAGAGTATAGGTGCAAGGAATTTGAAGAGGTCATACGCGTTCTCAGATAATTTTAAAATACATCAAGTTGAGGAATTTTGACCATAGATGTCTTGAGGAATTTCACTAAGTGTTCTTGTCTTAGGTTCTGGTGTTGTGCAAATTTTGAGCATCCACACAATTGACAAATCTTGAAGAAAATCATTACTTAGGAAAATTATCAAGGGAATGAATATGTAAGGTGCTTTAGAATATAATTCTTGAAGAATAAACACCTTTAAGGATTTTGTGGAAAACTTGAAGATCAAACAAGGGCAGTAAAATTAGATTTTATTTACCCTGATGAAGAACATGACGAACAATGAGATGAAATCGGGGAAGTTCGTCCGTCCAGATCTCCCACGCCCTAGCTTGGCAGAGGGAGACAGCTACAGCGGTGACGCGGTGAAGACTTCCGTGGCCGATGCGAGTACGGCGATGGCAAGGTCGAGGCAGTGAAGCTCTTCCACACCGGTGGTGATGATTTTAGCGGCAGCACTAGGTTTGAGCTCGAAAGAGAGTGAGGGTGAGGAGTAACTCGAGCACGGTGAAAGGGAAGGGGTATTTATAGTGGAGGTAAAAACCAACCGGCCCGAAGATTTTGGACCAAGTTGCCCCTGACCCTTGCTCTCCACGCGACATGTGTCACCCACGTTCCTAGTAGTGGAGATAGTGGGGGATTGTGGGTTATCCAGTCCTGGGAATCGGAACGGTTTGAGCGGGAAGCGCCGAAAATTTAGATAGTGAAAATTTTAAAGTTTCCGCTCACAAATTCTTCAGCTGTCAAGGACACAATGAAAACTTTGAACGAGTTTTCATTGTAGACTGCATATGAATAATTTGAGTATAGACTGGGTTGAGTTTAGCATAGAGGGGGAACGGATCCGATCACATTCACTTAGATGAAAATCAACTTGAAGAATTAGCAATAAGTGAATGTTGTTGAGAACATTGAAAAACTCAAATATTATATATATATATATATATATTAAGTTTCATTGTTTGAATAGTTTGATAAGTTGAGGGATTTGCAAACTTGAGGAATCTAAAAAATTGAAAAATTTGCAAAATGACGAAAAACTCAACTTTGAAGAATTTCAACTATGGTTGGTGGTGTGACCCACTGTATAAGAATGATGATTTCAGACATCGCGTACAATTGTCGTAGGCTTATGTGAATCAGATTCTTCATTAATTTCTTCACACTTAGAGGGTTATTTTTCGTTGATTGAAGAAAAATGTTACTTCGTGTGTTGCACATCTAAGTCATCAATTTTGCATAAGTGTTAGAATGTGTGTCCTTTTAGAGAACATTCAAAGATTCTAAGATATTTAGCTCACTCCGCAACTTGCAAAATCTCTTTTCATCCAAGGGCTTTGTAAAGATATCAGCCAGTTGTTCTTCAGTGGGAATGTGGTCGATGGAGATGTCGCCCTTGAGTACATGATCTCGAAGAAAATGACGACGAATCTGGATGTGCTTGGTCTTGGAATGCTGAACTGGGTTGTAAGCAATCTTGATAACGCTCTCGTTTTCGCAGTAGATAGGCACATTCTTCATCTTGATGCCATAGTCCTTGAGGGTTTGCTTCATCCACAGCAACTGAGCGCAACATGAACCAGCAGCAATGTACTCAGCTTCAGCAATAGATAGTGACACATAGTTCTGCTTCATTGAGGACCAAGAGACTAAGGATCGTCCGAGGAAATGGCATCTGCCTGAGGTTGACTTGCGATCCACACGATCTCCATCATAGTTAGCATTTGAGTATCCGATGAGGTGAAGATTTGAGCCCTTGGGATACCATAATCCAAGCGTTGGTGTGTGAGCTAAGTATCGAAGAATATGTTTCATAGCCTTATGGTGTGATTCCTTCGATGTTGCTTGGAATCGGGCACGCATGCAAACACTCAGAATAATATCAGGCCTAGATGCACATACCAATCATGTAGCGATATACCTTCTGATCGAAATCTTTACCATTTTCGTCAGTGCAGAGGTGGCCTTTTGAAGGCATTGGAGTTTTGACGCCTTTGCAATCTTGCATGTCAAATTTCCTCAGAACATCCTTGAGGTATTTCTCTTGAGAGATGAAGATGCCATTGTCTTGCTGTCGAATTTTAAGACCTAAGAAGAATTTCAATTCTTCCAACATACACATTTGATATTCTTCACTCATCATATAGGCAAATTCATCACTCTAACATTTGTCAGTACAGCCGAAGATAATATCATCTACGTATATTTGGCATATGAAAAGTTCATTGTCATAGGATTTAATGAAAAGAGTTGGGTCAAGTGAACCGAGTTTGAAGCCTTTATTCATGAGGAATTCCTTCAGAGTGTCATACCATGCCCGAGGGTGCTGCTTGAGGCCATAGAGGGCCTTGTTGAGTCTGAAGACTTTGTCAGTATGCTTAGGGTCTTCAAAACCTGGGGGTTGAGCAACATATACTTCTTCCTCAAGCTTACCATTGAGGATTGCACTTTTCACATCCATTTGATATAAGATGATATCATTATGGTTAGCATAAGCAAGCAATATGCGAATAGCTTCAAGTCTAGCAACAGGTGCAAAAGTTTCATCGAAGTCAATTCCTTCAACCTGTGTGTAGCCTTGAGCTACAAGACGAACCTTATTTCTTACCACAAGGCCATTTTTGTCTTGCTTGTTGCGCTAGATCCACTTGGTACTTATGATATTGTGCTTGCGAGGATCTGGCCGCTTGAAGAGTTCCCACACATTGTTTAGCTTGAATTGATGTAATTCCTCTTGCATACCTTGAATCCACTCAGGCTCCTTGAATGTCTCATCAACTTTGGTGGGCTCTATGATAGAGACAAAAGCAAAGTTCCCGCAAAAATTAGTCAAATGTGAAGCTATTGAGCGAGTGAGGGAACCTAGTGCATTGATGTCGTCGATGATTTTGTCAATCTACACTTCGTTTGCAACACTTGGATGAGCAGGTTGACGTGGCTGAGGATTTTCTTTAGTACCATTTTCTTTAGGTGTATCAGCATGAATGTTTTCATTGGTTGGAATGACTTCCTCAGTAGGTTGAGGCTCTTCAGTGGGTATAACATCTTCAGTAGCCTTCAACTTAATGGATTCCTCAGGAGACTTTTCATCTAGCACGGAAGGGAGGTGCTCTCTTTGCGAGCCATCAGTTTCATCAAACCGCACATCTACAGTTTCAACAACCTTTTGATGGTAGGTGTTGAAGACTCTGTAGGTGTGCGAGTCCTTTTCGTAACTAAGCATAAAACCTTCATGTGCTTTTGGTGCAAATTTAGAACTATGGCGAGGATCTCTAATCCAGCATTTTGCACCAAAGACTTTGAGATAACTTACATTAGGTTTCTTGCCAGTCATAAGTTCATATGAAGTCTTCTTTAAGAATTTGTGAAGATATACCATGTTGATGATGTGGTAAGCTGTATCAATTGCCTCAGGCCAGAAGCAACGAGGAGTCTTGCTTCATCAAGCATGGTGGGAGCCATCTCAACAAGAGTCCTATTCTTGCGCTCCACGATGCCGTTCTGCTGAGGAGTATAAGGGTCAGATAGCTCATGAGTAATACCAAGTTCATCAGGATATTCATCAAGGTTGGTGTTCTTGAACTCAGTCCCATTATCACTCTTAATATGCTTGATCTTGACGCCGAACTTTGTAGAGGCCCTTGAAGCAAATCATCTGAAGACATCCTGCACTTTAGACTTGTATAGAATAATATGCACCTGAGGGTAACGAGAGTAATCATCAACAATGACAAAGCCATACAAACTTGAAGAATTTGTTAGTGTGGAATAATGAGTGGGGACAAAGAGGTCCATATGAAGTAATTCAAAAGGTCGAGTCGTGGTCATGATTGTCTTCGAGGGATACTTGGATCTGGTCATCTTCCCAGACTCACATGCACCACGAAGGTGGTCCTTGAGGAATTTGACACCTTCAATGCCAATGGCGTGCTTTTTCTTCATGAGCGTGTGCAAGTTTCTCATACCAGCGTGTCCAAGTCGTTGATGCCATGGCCAGCCTTCTGAGGACTTTGCAAGTAGGCACGTGGCAGGCTAAGGACCTGTAGAGAAATCAACAATATACAAGTCTCCTCTCCTAAAGCCTTCGAAGACTTTGGAATGGTCAGATTCCATGATGATAATACAACGATATTTTCCAAAGACAACAATCATATAAATATCACAAAGCATTGAGACAGACATAAGGTTTAACCCGAGGGATTCGACAAACATCACCTTATCCATGTGTCAGTCCTTTGAGATTGCAACCTTACCTAGACCCAATACCTTCCTTTTTCCTTTGTCACCGTAGGTGATATGCATCAGATGAGATGGAGCAAGTGGAAAATTCATTAGTAGATTCTTGTCACCAGTCATGTGGTTTGTGCATCCAGTGTCGAGGACCCACTCAGTAGCTTTTGGAGGTTCATCCTGCAGATGAATTAGTACAACTTACGAACTCATATGCTTCAGAGTGAAGAATATGACAGAAAATTCATCAGGCAGAATTTCATCACACAACATGGTAAGTAAAGCAGTGTGAGGACGTGAGAAATGAGGAGGTCATTTGTGCATGATTAGCTTGTGTCCTTTCAAGAATTTCCTCAGGTCTCCAGTAAATCCATCAGATGTTCAAGTTCATTGAAGACCTGACCCTACATAATAGAATAGTTCAATTTCTTCACCACCCACAACTGAAGGGGTGGCAAAGAGTTCATCATTCTGCGAGCACCATATGAGAAGGGAGGCATTGAAGCTAGCGCACTTCATTTCACATGATGGTGGTTAGAGTACTCATATGAATAAGCAGAGAAATTCTTCAAGGACTTATGATCGTAATGATTTGAAGAATAATGCACATATTCAGAACTCTTAGTCTTTCCCTGCCAAACAGATGCATTAGCATGAGAATGATATTTTTGACCGATTGAGGAATTTGGTCCAAGTGAAGACTTTGGTCCATATGAGGAATTTGATATGGGGTTCCTTTTCTTCATGAGTGGTGTCGTGAGGACATTCACTTGAAGATTTTGTAAGAAGCTCTTGGGAACCCAGATTTTCTTCATAGGTGAACCATTCCTGTGGTTAGTTCCAACAAATCTGGCAAATACTTCACCTTTCTGATCTTTGAAGAATTTGTAGTTGGACTCAAGTGACTCGTCAGAGGAATATGAAGTTTGAAAAGTAAAGCCAGATAAAGTGGATGGATCTATAGGAGGTCCTTTTGCAGCAACCCATGAGGTTTTGGGATACTGTTCAGGTGTCCAGTAGGATCCATCAGCATTGAGTTTCCTCTCAAATGCAATACCCTCTTTCCTAGGGTTCCTGTTCAGAATCTGTTTTTGAGCACATCGCAAAGGGTTTGATGCCCTTTGAGACTTTTGTACATGCCTGTCACATACAATTCCTTCAACCCTGCATTTTTTTCAGTGATACTTGTTGTATCCTCAAATGAGGAATTTGTGACCACGAGAATAGTTGAAAATTTTGCAGCAATAGAAGCATTTGAACATTCAGGTGAAGAATTAGCAGTTTCAGTTCGATGCATTTCAAACAAGGTGGAACAAATTCTTCCTAAGTGGTACTGATTTGTTGAGCCAGTAAGGAATCGTTTTCCCTTTGGAGATCCTCATGAGACACTCTTAGTTTCTCAAGATCTCGCTTTCTTTGAAGAAATTCGTAAGAAAGCTTCTCATGATCAGCTAAGAGAGCATTATGATGACTCTGAAGGTTATCATACTTTTTCTGGAGACTTTTGAGATCGTCAGACAGAGTTTGAGTCCGATCCACTTTCTCATTCAGTAGATCGTCGCTTTTGTCTAACAGTTTCTGAAGCTTTTCAAGTGCACTTTGTTGCTTAGTGGCAATATTAGCAAGTTTGGCATAGCTAGGTTTCACATATTCATCAGATTCACCATCACTTGATTCATAGGAGGAGTGATGCTTGTGTACCTTGGAACCTTTAGCCATGAAGCAATAGGTGGGAGCATAATCATCATTGCTGACGTCAGAGTCGTTGGAGTAGTCATTTTCTTCATCGTTGAAGATGGACTTGCTGACAAAAGCAGTGGCAAGAGCAAGGCTAGAACCACCAGATTCTGATTCCACCTCAGATTCTTCCTCTTCTTCATATTCCTCAGATTCTTCTTCTGAGTCCATTTCCTTGCCAATGAAAGCCCGAGCCTTCCTAGAATCATTCTTCTTGTGCGTTGAGGACTTTGAAGATTTCTTCTTCTTCTTCGAGTCATCAGAACTGTAGTCCTTGTACTTCTTCTACTTTGATTCTTTTTCCCAGAGAGGACAGTTAGGGATAAAGTAACCAGATTTCTTGCATTTGTGACAAGTTCTCTTCTTGTAGTCACCTGAGGAATCTGATTTCCTCAAGCCACTTTTTGATGACTTTCCAAATCGGCCTCTCCTTGAGAACTTTTGGAATTTCCTCACGAGCATTGCTAGCTCCTGACTCGGTTCTTTAGGATCACCAAGACTACTATCAGAATCTTCGCCTTCGGATGAGGAAATTGCTTTTGCCTTCATAGCAAGAGATCTTCCATAGCTTGGCCCGTAGAGCTCTCTTTTCTCAGCTTGTTGGAATTCATGAGTATTGAGTCTCTCAAGAATATCAGCAGGATCAAGTGACTTGTAGTCTCCACGCTCTTGACTCATCAAAGTAAGAGTACCGAATGAGGAATCAAGAGATCTCAGCAGTTTCTTCACCACTTCATGGTCGGTGATGTCAGTGGCACCCAGTGCTTGAAGCTCGCTGGAGATATCAGTGAGATGATCAAAAGTTTGTTGAACATTCTCATTGTCGGGTCTTTTGAAGCGGTTGAAAAGATTGCGAAGAACATCAACACAAGAGTCACATTGAGTGGAAACACCTTCGTTGACTTTGGACAGCCTATTCCAGAGAAGCTTAGCAGACTCCAAAGCACTCACTCTGCCATACTAACTTTTGCTCAGACGGCCATAGATGATATTCTTCACTTGAGAGTCGAGTTGCTTGAATTTCATCGTATCTGCAACAATAACACTCGGAGAAGTGCGGCGAACACCATTTTCCACAACGTACCAGAGATCATGGTTAATAGCTTCAAGATGCATGCACATCTTGTTCTTCCAGTAGGGGTAATCCGTCCCATCAAAGGTAGGACAACCTGCGGAAAACTTGATCATACCTGCAGTCGACATAACTAGAACTCCAGGCGGTTAAACCAAAATTACACAGACCAAGGGAGTACCTTGCTCTGATACAAATTGAAAGTGCGTTATATCGACAAGAGGGGGGTGAATAGGTGATTTTTATAAATTCATCACTAAGGAATTTCAACTTGAGGAATTTGAAATGTGATGAATAACTAGCAGCGGAATAAGTACTCAAGTTCATGAGAAACATAGCAGTAGCATAGTCATCATGATGAAATAAAGCATGCACAGGTTATAGGTAGCATGACACGGGATAAGCAGGTGATTAACAAGGTAACTTGAAGAATTTGAGGTGAGGAAATTGTGAAATTCTTCAGTCAAATTCTTCAAATAGTAAAGATCAATTTCATCAACAGATATATGAGGAAATGAAAGGGTTGAGGAAATAGAACCATGTAGCTCGATGAAGACAATGGTTTGATGACCCAGTTCCAACTGTTGTGACAGTCGTACGTCTAGTTTGGAGAGGCCTGGTATTTAAACCAGAGGACACACAGTCCTTACCGTATTATCCTCGAGCTAAGGTCACAAAGTCCTCGCCCAACACTCGCGGTAAGTCTTTAGAGTAGACTTCCAAAACCCTCACAAACTGGTCAACCGGCAATCCACAATTGACGGTTAGATGCTCTAGAACAAGGTCACTCCGGGATCCCCAATTGACTGACGATGCAATAGACCATGATGCCTAACCGTATGGAAGATACACAGTCTTCAAAGGTAACAAGTGTCGGTTCCACACAGGAACAATCTCTTTAGTGATGCTCAATCACTTTGGGTTTGGTGGTTTGGATTTGGGTTTTTCCTCACTGATGATTTTCTCTCAAAGTCCTCGGAGGATGGGTTGCTCTCAAATGACAAGTGTCAGTTCTTTCTCGGAGCAGGCAACCAACTAGTGGTTGTGGGAGGTGGTTATTTATAGCCAGGGTGAAACCTGACATGATAAGACATAAATGCCCCCAATGATATGACCTTTATGTGGATAAGATGATTGGGGACAGCTGGCGCTAAGGACAAGGACGGTCGGAATTTTGAACTATGAAAGTCCTCAGGCTTATCATGTTCCTCACTTGTAGGCAATTCGCACTGGCGAAATCCTAACTCCTCAGTCCGATCAATTTCATCAGAGACCAGAAGAACTTCGTATCTGTGACTGAAGAACTTGTCTGAACTGCAAGAGATTTCCAAAGGCTTCACTCGAAGGATTGGATAGGTTGAGGCTTCTGGAGTTGAGCATCAGTTGGAAATTTTCCTTAGTATTACCTTGGCCCCCTTTAATATTACGGTGTTTCCTATGACTCAAAGAAAGGAAATGAAACTACGAAAACAAAAGTATTCACGCTTCATAGTCCTTGTTCATACCTTCAAGGTCACACCAACTTGTTCATTTTCGAAGTCTGTAGGGAATACCAAAGTCTTCAGCAAAGTCTTCACCAAAGTCTTCAGTTGAAGACATATTTTAGGGGTCGATAATCTCCGAATATATCAAACTCCTCATCGACTTATAGATCATGTGTACACTCACAAACACATTAGTTCCTTAACCTATAAGTCTTCAATACACCAAAATCACTAAGGTGCACTAGATGCACTTACAAAAATTAAAATAATTAAATGGGAGAGCTCCTTCAGAAATTATTGACCCGGTCAAAATTGGGTGACTCAATTTTAAATTGAAGCCTCAATTAATTGTGTAGATATAAAAAATAGGAAATATATCATATTGTACAAAAAATTGATTGAGAGAATTTTTAGAAATTGTTGACCCGGTCAAAATTAGGTGACCAAATTTAAATTGAAGACCTAAAATGATTGTGAGCCCTTCAATCTTAATGAGATTAGTGATATACTATATGGAGAGTTGGAAATCGCAAAAATATTGATATATGGATAGATGCATGGATTCTGAATTGTGCGAACGGGAAAATTATCACACCTACAAGAGCGAATCTCTTGACGAAAGTTTGTGATCTTCATTGATCTAGTCACGAATTCTTGGGATGAAGATTTGGTGAGACAAATAATATGACCAACTGATGCGCAAAGAGTCCTCGCAATCCCCCTTCCTATGCATGATATGCAGGACTTCATTGCTTGGAGCTATAATAAAAATGGTGTGTTTACTATACGATCAACTTATTTGTAGGAATGGAGGAGGCAACACGAGGGGAAATTGGAGTACAAAAATGGTATGAGTAGAAGCATGGTCAACTCAATTTGGGATAGGATTTGGAAATTAACTTGTGCGGCGAAGGTAATTTTTTTATCTGGCGCAGGCTTCATGGGACTCTACCGTGTCATGTGACACTGGCCAAAGACACATACAAATTTCGCCCATTTGCCCGGCATGTTCGAACGGGCCAGAAGACACCAAACATGTGTTGTTCCTGTGCCCAAAGGCAAAATAAGTGTGTGGACACTTGGGCATGTACCAAACAGTTAAAAAAGCTTTCGTTGTGGACCGTGCAGGAGAGGCGGTTCTTGAATTATTGCACCTTATGGCTGATCAAGAACTCCCAATATTGGTCTCACGGAATATACGAGAGGTTATGGCTATTACTGCGTGGTATTTACGGTGAAATAGACGGAAACTAGTTCATGAAGGAAAGTCTGAGCATCACAAACTGCGATGGGATTCGGGCTATAACGACAAATTATTTAAATGCCTACTCTCCAAAGGCGAAGGAAAAGAAGGGAGGATGGACAAAACCTCCAAGGGGGTTTGTAAAAGTGAAGGTGGATGCTTCTTTTGATCACGACCAACTAAGGGGCACAGGGGATACTGTTATCTCGTACGATAAAGGAAACTTCATTGTAGAAGAAAATTGGAAGAACGAGTGTTGTGCGGATGTGTTGAAGGCGGAAGCGTTAACACTTAGGTATGGACTATTGCTGGCACAAAAGACGGGATGCAATCGTCTCATTATCAATTCTGACGGCATGGAAATCATCGACACAATGTTGAACGGAGGACATTCAGCAAGAACGGCGACTCTGGCATGTGATTTTTCTCTTAGTAGATTTGAACATTGTAATAAAGAAGCTCATAATGTAGCTCATGAGTTTGCTAGATTATTAAAATGCTCGATGACTAGGGATTGGATCGAGGAGCCCACGAAAAATATTGCATCTCAAGAGACGATGTAACAATTATTTCTAATTAATAAAGCTTTCGTTTTTAACAAAAATGTCATAGTTACACCAATTTAAAGTGAAAAAAGGGTTACCCTAAAAAAAGCAGTACAGAATGGTACACCAATTTAACAAAAACAAGTCACGGCACACGTTCTTTTCTTTTGTTACATACAGTACCTATTTTCCATCGATCGAATCAAGTGGAAAGCATGTGTGGATAAAAATGGAGTAGGCAACTGTTTCAACTCGTTTTTCCAACACAGAATGCATAGCGATCCTATCTTTATCAGTCTTTTGGAGTTGTGATCGTGAACAGAGCGCGAGCGAGTTGCTGAATGGTAAAAACACGGCGCACTGAGGATAACTGGATAAGGACTGCACCCAGAGTTTAGCTGCTACTCCCTTCTAGCCGGCGGTGGCTTCCAGTGTTCTGTTTGGAACCACAGCAGCGGCGCCTTCCCGTGTTCTATTTTTCCTTAGCGATGACGATGAGCGCGGACGTAAGGACCATCACCTCGTCGATGTTCTCATAGCCGGCTTTTTTCTTTGCTTGCATGACGCTGCTACGCGCGCGTCGTCGACGGATGACACAGTCGCAAGCACGGGAGGCATGGTCGCCGTCGTGTTCCTCATCCTGGACCAACTCATCACTCCTCATCGAGATGGCCTGGAGCGGTAATTGGCTCCGTCAGGCTACCTCACATGTATCCGACGAGCTCGGCAACTGGCTCCGTCCGGCTAAGAGCAACTCTAGCAAACCTCATATAAATCCGCGACCTGCGAAATAACTGTCAAAATACGGGTCGGCGTGAGAAATGCTGCCCGATCAGACCCCACAAACGCGTCTAACCTGTAAATGTTTTTGCGGGGCACGGCAAAAGTTCGTCCTCAACCTTTAGATTCACGGGGTGGGAGGCCGACCCGAGCTCGCCCCCTATCCGCAATGACATTTGGCGCGAGGAAAACTTTCGCATGGTCGTTCTCGCTTGATACCACTAGTGCAGAATCGGCCTATTGTCGCGGTCCATAAGGGCTTTTGGTGACGGTTCTCGAATCGGCACTAAAGGGTGGGGACTAATGCCCACCCCCTTTAGTCCCGGTTCAACATGGCCCGGCACCAAAGGCCCAGCACGTAGCATCTGTCGGCGCCGTGGGCTGGGGGACCTTTAGTCCCTAACACCAACCGGCACAAAAAGTATTTAGTTTTTTTAATTTTGTTTTATTTTTCCATTTAATCCTTTAGGGGTTTATGAATTAATGATTGTTTAATTTTCTTATATCTTTTGATTAACCGTATTTAGGTTAATGAACCCAATGTCATAGCGTCCAGCTTGTTTCATTTCATACATCTTCATTTTGCATAATAACACAGAAAAGAATATATTGAGAATAATTACAGGTAATGAACGAGAGCACAACTAGCTAGAGACTTAGTTAAATTACAGAAAGAAATCACTTACAGACAATAGCAACTGACTAAAGATTTGTCGAGTGCATCTTGATTGAATAACTGAAACAACTCTGAATAATGAATCCACAAATCTTTTTTATGGAAGTAACACCTGTTCTTGACTCTCACCATGAGGGATTCTGTATTGGTATTTGTTGTTTCTTGCATTTACCACGTATGCAAATTGTACAACCTCGTTGGTAGAAGCTTGACATCTTCAGGCTTGACCAGAGGTTTGTCGCGGTCATATTGATATTTTACTTCCTCCTCTTTAAGCCCGGGGATTTCCTCAAGGCCTAGGAGTTGTTCAATAGTGAGACCGGCCTCTTTAGCCTGTCTTATATGATCGTCGATTACTCCGATCAGCGGTACTCATGGCTGTTTGTACAATGAGTGGGGGTCGATTGAACTGACTGTTCTCCCACCTGGGGAACAGTTTTCCCACTTTTTTACCAACTCCTTGGCCCTGCAAGATATGACCTCTTGATAGACCGCACATAGTCGCAGTCCTTCTGATTGACAGTCGGACGAGCCATATCAATAAAGTGTTGTGAGACATGCTCAGGTACTTTCTCCTTCGGCGGCGGGGGCGGTTTCGGTCCAAAATGCACCTTCACTTTGGCATCCACTACGCTGTCGAGTTCCTCCTCAGTCAGGTGGTAAGGCAACTTCGGGAGAGGCTTATGGCTTGGACAATATTTGTATTTCTTGCCTCTTGTACCGCTAGCCATCGTAACTATGGCCTCTCTCTTCCGCTGTTGCTTAGGCGACGGATAACCCTGAGTCGTCGGAGACGGCAGACGCAGTGCCGGACTTGGAGTCGATGGAGCACGCTGATGTCGTGGTGTCAAACTTGGAGGAGGAGTCGGCTGACGCGGTGCCGGACTTGGAGGAGGAGTTGGCTGACGCCATGCCAGACTTGGAGGAGGAGTCGGCTAACGCGGTGATGGACTTGCAGGAGGAGGAGCCGGCTGACGCGATGCTGGACCTGGAGGAGCAGGACTCGGCTGACATAGTGCCAGACATGAAGGAGGAGGAGTCGGTGGTCCTGGAAAGACGATGCAATCCTTTTTCCATATAATCATACGATGTATGGCCTCTTCCAGTGTTCTCTCCTCGTCACCTCCAAGAATGTCAAGTTGTAGCTCGTGATATCCTGACATCACTTCATCAACCCCGACACGAGCATAGCCAGCTGAAATGGGATTGCAATGGAAGGTTGCTTCTGGGGGGTTTGCTAAAGCATAGCCATCCGCCACCTTCATGGATAAGTTCTTCACTTTCATGTGTAGCTCACAGTTAGTCCTGTCTTTGATATCATCCACAGGGTAGCTATCTAGCAGTGCATCGTCATTGATATCGGTCGGGCGAAATCCACGCTGCTTCTCGGCATAGATGGGATGGTGGTATCCAATGCTGGATCGATCTGCTCATGCTCCCGCTGAGACACCCTTTCCTGGCTGAGTGAGTCGATCAGCTCCTGCTGCCGCCTGACTCTGGATTCCAACTCCAGGTGCTTTGATTCTGGGCCTTCAAGATGGACTGCTTCCTCCTTATTCTTCTGCTCCTCCTGCATCTTCTTTCTCGCACGGCTTCTGTAGTCGTCGTTCCAACCCGCAAACCCCTCAAACCACGGAACAGCGCCTTTCCCTCATGTTCTTCCCGGGTGTTTGGGATTCTTCAGGGCGCGCGTAAGCTTGTCGTCCTCTTTGTTGGGCATGACCACCCCCGTTCGAGCTTCTTCTATTTTCATTAGTATTTCATCTGTTACTCCTTTAAGACTTGCCTTCACTATAATATCCTCTGTCTCTGGGTCCAACTTCCCCCCATGCGCATAAAACCATGCCCTGCACCTGGGGGGGCCAGGTCAGTGTAACAGGAGTGACACCTGCACTAACCATCTCTTGTTCGGATTGATCCCACTTAGGCAGGGCCGTCTGGTAGCCACCTGGCCCCAGAGTATGGTGCCACTTCTTTTTCGCAACATTAATCTTGTTTTTTCTCGATCGCTCCATAGCTACTTCTGATTCCTTGAACTTCACGAAATCGTCCCAGTGATCTTTTGCCTTCACTAGTGCTCCCTCGAATTTTGGAGTCTTCTTGTTTGCTTTGACGTACGCAGCCCATGCATTTTTATTGAAGGTGTTGAATGCGATCGCCATCTTTTTAAAAGCATAGTTTCTGATTTTCTTCAGATCAGCATCTGTCAAATTATCTGGTAGTGTGAAATGTGATGTCAGCTCGGTCCAAAGCACATCTTTTGCTCTTTCGTCGACAAAAGTAACTCGTCAATCTCCCTTTGCCGGCTTTTTCAATTCTTGAACGGAGATCAGGATTTGGTCCCTGACAATAACTCCGCATTGATTCTTGAACTTGGTCGCATTTTTCTTAGGTTCAAGCGGTTCGTCAGTTGATGTACTGATGGAATCGATGTTGAACTTTACGCCAGGGTCCAACTTTCTCGCCAGGCCTCGAACTACCCTGTCGCTTGTAGAATATTTTCTCGATCCGGAGGCCTAAAAGAAGAAAGATCGATTCGTTAATACATATACAACTCAATTAAGACATGTAATGATCACCGGATGGCTTATATAATAAATATACCTCGCCGGTCTTTGTTATTTGAAGAACATTTTCTTCATCAACATCGTCATCGAATTCATCTATTCGTTCATCTTAATCAAACATACAACCCTCACCGGAATTGTTCAGATATTGTGAGACGTCATCATCTTCACGTTCATGCTCTGGGATCATGGAGCGTATGATGTCGAACAGAGCCTCTTCTCCTTCTCTGCCGGCATTGTCCATAGATTTTATTTAACTAATCCAGAAGAAAGATAAAATAATTTAGTATTCAAATTAGAATGCATGCAATCAATAAGGAAAACTGAATCATAGTACATAATATGCATTATCGAATATTATCTCGAATAAATCGTCTCGAACATTATCGAATATAATCTCGAATACATATCAAATATTATCACTAATAAATCTCGAATATTATTAATTATATAATATCACTACTATAGATCCAGTTGAAGTCTCGCGCGGCAGGCGGTGGACACCCAAAGAGAAGGAACTATGACAGGATCATAGCTCGGGTGAGATCCCTGAAGAACCTGCCAGGTATTGGAGAACCTATCGTCCAACGCATCCATGTAGCGACGGGCATGCTCGTCCTCCTCCCTGATATGGCGACGTACCACCTCCGGTGGGGTCGGCTGCCTTCGCACCGAAAGTGACCCACGTGAATGCCACCAAAGAAGCTCCGGGTCGACGACGGGACCTGGGTCGAGTTCCTCACCAAGCTGTGCGTCCCTGAAGGTAGCACCTCCCAGTGCCAGCCCGGCGGAGCCCAGTCCCAAATGTTGCCCCTCTGAAGCATGACATCGTCGCGAACGAGTCAACAACGAGGATGCAGACCGGGCATCATTGAATCCGAGAAAAAATTCTTATGGAAAAAAATCCATATATATGCAATGTCATTTTATTAGGAAATTTTGAGCAAAATATCATCTTTTCAATTATAATGTCCCATTCGTAGCTTATAACTACCCCAATAATATTCCTTTCTCAATAAAAAATTCCGAAACTTTTCCCACTTATATATAGTCCTTGTAACAAATATATATATGGTCAACTTTTTCCTATGCAACATTTTAATATGCAGATTTTTTCTGTAATATGATATATAACATTATATAAAATTAAAAAACATAAAAAGAAACACTAATTGAGCATATATACTTCTATACATCCATCAAAAAACAGAAAAAAAAACATTATATAAAAAAAATCTATACTCATTAAACACTAATTAAGCATATATACTTCTATACATCCATTGAAAAACAGAAAAACAACATTATATTAAAAATATATACTAATTAAACACTAATTAATTATAGAACATATGTGTGTGTGCGGGACCGATGGGAGGGGGCGACCATGGCGACAGGGCTCAAAAGGGGGCGACGGCGCGCGAGGTCAAGGAGGGGCGGCGCTGGTGACGGCGAGGTGCAGGGGTGGCGACGGCGACGGCGGCGTCGAGGTGCGGAAGGGGCTCGGACGGACGGCGGCGGCTAGGTACACAGGCGCGGCAACCACGACATCGAGGTGTGGCGGCGCGGACGGACGGCAGCGTCGAGGTGCGGCGGCGCGGATGGACGGAGGCGTCGAGGTGTGGCGGGGCACGGACGGACGGACGGCGACGACGAGGGACAGGGGCGCGCGCGGATGGGTGAAACGCTGGATTTAGGGAAATTTTCATAAGTGGTATATATAGAGGACCCTTTAGTCGCGGTTGGTGGCTCCAACCGCGACTAAAGACCCCCTTTAGTCGCGGTTGGAGCCACCAACCTCAACTAAAGGTGTGGCTTCCCGCCACTTGGGCTGGATTAAATTCACCTTTAGTCGCGGTTGGTGAATACAACCGCGACTAAATGGGAGTCTTTAGTCGCGGTTGGAGCCACGCGACTAAAGTGTTGTGTCCCAGGCGCGGGGTGGGGGTGGATGTCTAGTCCCACCTCGCTAGTCAAGAGGAGCTCGGCCCGGTTTATAAGCCCCGTCGGGGCTATCGTGTCGAACTCCTCTCTAATATGCAGGCCTTCTGGGCCTACCGCACCTCCACTGCCTCGTGGGCCTACTGGGTCGTACGGGCCTGCATCCTGGCCCACCTAGAGGTTGGGTTTCTAGTCATATGCAGGTCGTGGCGGCCCAGTAGGCGGGCTTTTTTAAATATATTTTTTTGTTTTTTGCTTCATTTATTTTCTTTTGTTTCTGAGTGAATCTTTTTCTTCATTTAAATATTTTCTTTGTGAATCTTTTTGCTTTAGGTAAAAAAAATATAAACTTTCTGTTAGTGCCAATAGTTTTCATATTTGAATAGTTCAAATTAAAATTATTTGAAATTTGTGTGAATCACTAGTTTGTGAATAACTTTACTTCAAAAATAGATTATCCCGTGATTCTTTTTTAATGTTTAATATTAATGTGTTTTATAATTATATTCAATTTGTTAATTCTTAGGTTATTTAAAAAAATGAAATGCCTTTGTCACAGATGATTTTTCGTTCGAAAGCCTGATACTTCTAAAGAGATTGTCCATTTTGTAGACGAAGTGCGTCCAATTTTTGCCGTAACCCTCTCAACTTTTTAGCACATGCTATGTGGGTGAAATGATACCATGCCAACTTTCAACATTCTTAGAGTTCATTTATAGTGCTTCTCAATTGCAGGGTCATTTAGCTCAAAAATAATCAGTAAATGCATGAAAAATAGCAATTGAAGTCTGAAAGGGTTGAAAATTGATGGCGTGTCTTCGAATGGTACATACTGAACGCACAAAAAGTCTGGAGTTGAAATAAGTTTAAAAAATGAAATGTCTTTGTAACACACGAATTTTCGTCTACAACTGTGATACTTCGAAAAAGATTGCCCATTTTGTACACGAAGTGCATCCAGTTTTTGTCGTAACCCTCTAAACTTTTTAGCACATAATATGTGAGTGAAATGATGATACCATGTCAATTTTCAACCTTTTTAGAGTTCATTTGTAGTGCTTATTAATTTCAGGGTCATTTAGCTCAAAAAAATCAGTAAATGCATGAAAAATAGCAAATGAAGTCGGAAAGGGTTGAAAATTGATGGTCTGGCTTCAAATGGTGCATACTGAACGCACAAAACACATAAGTACACTACTATTACAAAGATTCCCTCCAGTTTGTCCGAAGTGGGACTTTTCAGATATATAAGTTCGGAAACTAACTAGAGAAGCCGGTCACATCCCAGATTGGGATCTTTGGATATAAAAAAATTTCTTCGCGTGTGTCCCTTTGCGTCGTAACCATGGACAATCTTCATCATTTAACTTGATGCTCGGGTCAACATTCATTGTGAAGGGAGCAATTTCATGAAACTTTTCATAATCTTCTGACATGTCTATCTTGTCCTCCACTCCCACGATGTTTATTTTCCCTAAAAGAACTATGTGGCACATTGCCTCATCGTATGATGTATTTGCTTCCTTATATTTTGTTTTTGTCGGCTTGGTAGACATGTGCTTCACATAGAAAACCTGCGCCACATCATTGGCTAGGATGAATGGTTCATCTACGTACCCAAGATCGTTGAGATCCACTGTTGTCATTCCGTACTGGGGTCTTCCTTTACCCCGCATCCTGTCAGATTGACCCATTTGCACCTAAACAAAGGGACCTTCAAACCAAGTCCATAGTCAAGTTCCCATGTCTCCTCTATGTAACCATAATATGTGTCATTTGGCCCATTGATGTTTGCTGCATCAAAGCGGACACCACTGTTTTGGTCGGTGCACTTTTTATCTTGGGTGATCGTGTAAAATGTATGCTCATTTATCTCGTACCCTCTAAAAGTCAATATAGTCGAAGATGGTAACTTGGATAGCAAGTACATGTCATGTTCAACAATGTCGTCATGCATGAGACGTGTCTGCAACCAACCGGCAAAAGTCACCGTTTGTTCATGTGTAATCCAGTCGTCAGACTACTCTGGGTGTTTGGAGCGTAGAATATTCTTGTGTTGCTCGATATACGGAGCCACCAAGGCGGAAATTTGTAGAACTGTGTAGTGTGCTTGCGGCAAAGAATGCCCGTCCTGGCATATTAGTGAATTATTCCCTAACATGCGCTGCAACTTCAGCTTCTCCTTTTCACTTGCGCAGTTTCTCTTTGCATCGGAAATGGCCTGACCAAGATCATCAGCGGGCTCATGTGATGCCTCTTCTTCAGCTCCTTTCCGCATTGTCGGCTCAACTTCTTCCCCCATTGTTGTACCATCGTATTCATGGAACCCATGGCCAGGATAGCTGTCGTCATCCTCTTCTTCTTCATTCTCTTCCATTAGGACCCCTCTTTCTCCGTGCTTGGTCCAACAGTTATAGCCGGACATGAAACCGGACTCAAACAGGTGGACATGAATGGTTCTTGAGTTAGAGTAATTTCGATCATTCTTACAGCCAGCACATGGACAATACATAAAACCATCTGGCCGCTTATTTGCCTTAGTCGCAACCAGAAAAGTATGCATGCCATTAATGAACTGGGGAGAGCATCGGTCGTCATACATCCATTGTCGGCTCATCTTCATTACACAACACCGAAAAGACCAAATTAATACAAGTTCGTACATAAAGTTCATACACACTTGTTCTCAATAAACAACATACAAACTCTCTAGCTAAAGCATTTAAATGCAACAACAAATGCGATCAACATCGCAACTAAGGTAACAATTGATCCAACTGCATAGTGATACCAAGCCTCACTATTAATGGCATATCTTTTAAATTTTCTAATCTTCAAGCGCATTGCATCCATCTTGATCTTGTGATCATCGCCGACATTGGCCACATACAACTCCAGTTTCATCTTCTCTTCTTCAACTCTTTCCAATTTTTCTTTCAAATACTCGTTTTCTTTTTCAACTAAATTTAACTTCTTGACAAGAATATCTATGTCGGTTGGAATTTCCGGTTCACATACCTCCTAGATAAAAATATCTATGTCAACTTGATGGGCATAATTGTCATAAACACGAAATGCAACAAAGAGTTATAAAAGAGAGTATATACCACATCTGAATCATAAACCGGACGAGGGCCGACGGGGACGGATATCAAAACCATGCCACTATGTATAACAAACAACCATATAGGTAAGAAAACTATACAAGTAACTAACTAAATCTTACAAACATTTTTTATATAAAAAGGGTAAGAACAAGAGGCTCACCAAGGTGGTGCCGGCGACGGGACGGTGCGGGCGATCGACGATGGTTAGGACGAGGACGGGAAGGCACTAAGTAAACCACACCTACAAATGCAAAGTAAGAAGTTAATTTGAGCTCAAATTGCATAAATCAAATAAACTACCACATACAAACTAAAACCCACAAATCACTATACTTATAGAGCATTGCAAGAGCTAATCTAGCAATGAGAGATGAAAGGACAAAGTTGCTAACCTTTGTGAACACTTGGATGGATGGAGTGCCTCCAAATCTTGACAAATTTTGGCAAAAATGGAGGATGAGCTCGGGGAAGAGAGGAAGAACAGAGAGGAGAGGAAAGGGGAATAACACAGAGCTCGGGATGGACGAAGGGTTTCATATAGGGGACCTTTAGTCCCGGTTGGTGACTCCAAGCACGACTAAAGGTTAGCCTATAGTCGCGGCTAGAGCCACGAACCAGGAGTAAAGGTTTTCGTGGGGCCCCAGGCTGACGTCAGCCTGCCACCACGCCTTTAGTGCTGGTTCGTGGCACGAACCGAGACTAAAGGTCCGGAACGAACCGGCACTAATGATGTCCGTCATGAATTAGGACTAATGGGCACATTAGTGACTAATGGGCACATTAGTGCCGGTTCAAAACCGGACCGGGACTAATGATGTGGACAAAAGGTCTGTTTTCTACTAGTGTACGTTTCCAATGTATCCATAATTTTTGCTTGTTCCATGTTGTTATATTATCATTCTTGGATGTTTTACAATCATTTTATTACAAATTTATATCATTTTTTGAGACTAACCTATGACATAGTGTCAAAGTGCTAGTTGTTGTTTTTGCTTGTTTTTTACTTCACAGAAAATCACTACCAAACGGAGACAAAATGTTGTGGGGATTTTTGTGAATTTTTTACGGACCAGAAGAATGAAGATGGGCCAAAGAACACCACAAGACGAGGCGCAAGCTAGCCAACACCCACCGGGGCACACCAGAGGCCCCCTGGCATGGTCTGGTGGGGGCTGGGCGCCTCGGGCAACCCCTCAACCGACTATTGTGCCTATAAATTCCCAGAAAATCCAAAAACCCTAGAGGAGTCGACGAAACACAATTCTAGCTGTTGCATGTTCTAGAACCTCGAGATCCAACCTAAACACCATCACGAAGGGGTTCATCTTCCTCATAGCTGCCTCTCCGATGATGCGTGAGTAGTCAACCATGGACCTTCGGGTCTGTAGAAAGTAGCTACATGGCTTCTTCTTCTCTCTCTCTCTCTCTCTTATCATTCTCAATACAATGGTCTCTTGGAGATCTATTTGATGTAAACTTTTGCGGTGTGTTTGTTGGGATCCGATGAATTTTGAGTTCATGATCAGTTTATATCCATGAATATTATTTGAGCCTTCTTTGATCTCTTATATGCATGATTACTTATAGCCTCGTATTTCTTATTTGAATCTTTGGTTTAGTTAGGCCGACTAGATCGATTTTTCTTGCCATGGGAAGAGATGCTTTGTGATGGGTTCGATCTTGCGGTGTTCTTTCCAAGTGACCGAAGGGGCAGCAAGACACACATGTATCGTTGCTATTAAGGATAACAAGATGGGGTCTATTTCTACATGAATAGATCTTGTCTACATCATGTCATCTTTCTTATTGCATTACTCCATTTTTCCATGAACTTAATACACTAGGTGCATGCTGGATAGCAGTCGATGTGTGGAGTAATAGAGGTATATGCAGGCATGAGTTGGTCTATCTATCTTGGACGTGATGCCTATATAATGATCAAGGCCTTGAATATCGTCATGGCTATTCGATTTTCTATCAATCGCCCAACAGTAATTTGTTCACCCACCGTGCGCTATACTCATGAGAGAAGCCAGTAGCGAACCCTTTGGCCCCCGGGTCTACTTTTGTGATCATATTGCTTTTCGATCTACGTTTTTTGCAATGTTTGTTTTCAGATCTAAAAAACCGAGAACCCAAAAACATATTGTTGCATATTTACTCTTTTTATTTGTGTTTTTAAGAGATCTATCACTACCTAATCTATCTATTTACCGTAGATAGATTGACAACCTCTCTTTCGTGTCTGGTTGCAAGTATTTGTTGATTGTGTGAAGGTGATGCTTATTGGGTGGTGGTGATCCTCCTACTCGTTCGATAACCTTGGTTTCATGACTAAGGGGAATACTTACCTTCGCTGTGCTACATCATCCCTTCCTCTTTGGGGAAATACCAACGCAGTCCAAGCCACGTCAAAGGAATTTCTGGCGCCGTTGTCGGGGAGGAAGCGGTCTCTTCTACGTGCATATCGTAGGCACCAAGGGGACTCCATCATCATATACCTGGTTCCTAATCACAAATCTCATCTCCTTGCAATTACATTATTTTCCATTTGCCTCTCGTTTCCTCTCCCCCACTTCACCAATTTGCCGTTTTATTCGTCCTCTTTTTCGTTTGCCCTTTTTCTTGCCGGATCTCTTCCTTTCTTGCGATCTTGTTTACATAGTCACGATAACTCAAGAGAATACCAAGTTGTGTGATTTTTTCAATACTAATAACAATGATTTTATTAGTACGCCTATTGATCCTCCCGCTACTAGTGCGGAGTCTTGTGATATTAAAGCCGCTTTGTTGAATCTTGTCATGAAAGATCAATTTGTCGGTAATCCTAATGAGGATGTTGCGTCCCATCTAAACACTTTCGTTGAATTGTTTGATATGCAAAAGAAAAAAGATGTGGACAATGATATTGTTGATGGTGTCCTGGACTAGGGGGTACTCACCACACCGTCTGCCGACCAGTGGGTCAGGCCCAAGACCCCAGGGCGAATCACTAATGGGCCACTTCAGGTAGCCCATGTCGAATACAAAGGAGATTCCACAAGAAAAGGACTCATCTAAACCCTAGGCCTACGGTGCATATATAAACTGAGGCCAGACTAGTCAATAGATCATGATATGACATATCATATTCATTACTACAATCTCGTAGTAGATACATGTACTATGTACTATCGCCATATCAATACAATCAAAAGCAGGACGTAGGGTATTATCTCCTTGAGAGAGACCGAACCTGGGAAAAATCATGTGTACATGTTACCATCGCTCTAAGACGCCTAGCTTAGGACCCCTATTATGAGATACGCCGGATTTGACGCCGACATTGGTGCTTTCATTGAGAGTCTGCTGGGTAGTCGCCATGATGCGATGAGAGTTCAGATCGGCTCCATCGCGATCTATGCGTTGGAGCCGAGTTACATCGTCAACATCGGCATCTTCATCGCCGGCTTGACTGGTCACCTCGGTTATGTCGAGGACTATTCTCCACGTCAGATCATATAGATAGGAAGGGGGTCTTCATCAACATCAACTCCAATCTCAACCAAGATCATGGAAGAATCCTCCATGGTGCTCGGGGGCTCAACGTCAACATCGCCCTCGCGCGATCATGTAGTTTTTCTGGATAGCGGATCTGTGTTCATCATCTCCACCTCCTTGAGTGTAGTTTTGACGATTTCTTTTGTGAAATTGTGCAGAATTAATTCTAGAACAATCTTACAAAATTTTGTAGTGTTCCGGTGGAAGAATCTCCGGCGATCTGCAATATAACGGAGCCGTGTCGAATCTAGACGGGAATCTGGATGATTTTACGGCGAGGTGTCCAGTATCTACCTCACACTTCCGTTGGAAAATCCCATCGTTCATCGGCTTCCAAATTCCTATACCGAGCACCCCTCCAAATTTCAGCTCGATCCGACCGTTCAAACTCCGGGAAACGTCCGATGAGTACAACAAATTTTGGATCTATTTTCTGCGCGAAAACGAATCCGACCCTAGTTCATCTTTTTCATGAACGGGTTGTCGGACGTTCTTTTTAAAGGAAATTTTCTCATCATCTCGGTCGTCCGACCAAGAGTTCGGCATCACAAGGGCCGAATAATCATCAAGCGAACCACGTCATCCGCGGGTTGTACGGGTCAGGCGCTCCGTTGCTTCATCAAGCCAGCATTGACCTCGTCACATATTCCGACCTGCGTCGGCGTCGCCACGCCATTACTTTTTCAAGCTGACGTCCAGCACGCCGACCTGCTTTGACACCTCGACTGGCACGAGACTTCGGCGTCACCAGCCGACCAGCTTCGACACCTCAGCTGGCGTGAGACTTCGGCGTCACCAGCTGACCAGCTTCAACACTTCGGCTGGCCTGAGACTTTGGCGTCACCAGCCGACATGCTCCGTCACCTCGGCTAGGCTGGGGCTTTGGCATCCCTTCATCAACCTACTCCGGAGACTTCGGCGTGATCAGCCGACCTGCTTTAACACCTCGGCTGGCATGAGACTTCGGCGTCACCAACCGACCTGCATGAGACTTCAGCATCCGTCGATCACAGCTCCGCCATGCTAACTAGATAGAGGACTTATCCTCGCCACATCGACCGTGCAGCGTCGCCACTTCGTCAAGTCGAACTCTTCGTTCAGGCACCTCGGAGCCCAGGCCATATTCCTTTACTTATTTGCTTCACTTCAATTAACTAAGTAGAAGAATTTTTCTTAAATATAGTATTACCTTTATTTGTTATTATCTCTTGCTCGCACTATTTTATATGTGCAGGTAATCGGCTTCGGCTGCGTCGCGCGGTCAGTTCAGCGTCACCTTGCCGACCTACTCCGCCACCTCGGTTGGACCGGGGGCTTCGCCTCATCACATAGGTTGAGCCGTGTCACTACTTCGGAATGCCGAGCTCCTCGCTCGGTCATCTCGCACTTGGGGGCTGGGACCTTGGTCATGTCAAAGACTATGCACCACATCGGATCTGTCAAAAGTTCAATGGGCGTCCTCGTCCCGCCACAAGCCCGGATCGCGTCATCGACACCGAGCACATTCACCAGCTAAGTCGCTTTCATGTTAAAATATTTTCAGCTTTCTAATTTTGTTCGGTTCGACCAAGCGTTATACATTTTTGACAAAAAGTTGTTTATGAAAAACTTTCTTTGTCAAAACTTTGTCTGTTAAAAAAAATCAAATACCCCGTTTACTTGGGGCCTTCCTTTATCAAACATTTTCTCTTTGTATGTGATTATTATTGTCCAGCTTCTTTCCTTGCTCGTGTATTATGCCAAAGTATGCATCATGTTGACTTAAGTGTTCCGTAAAGATGGGTTGCCTGGCTCCTGTGCTTACCCCTACGTTCCCGATTGTTCGGCTAGGGAGTAAAGGGAGCACCTCTGCGATTGTTACGACCGGGTCATTCGAACTCGTACTTCAGACGGGTGAAGCCGAAAGATAGCGCTCTTATTGTTTTCAAGTATGGTCGGCACACGACGAAACTCACGCGTACACAAATCTATTGCACAAGTCTCATAGTAATAATGAGCGACCAAAGAAAGGTACCGTTGGGGGCACGATTTTCTTTGAAGATGCTTCTTACGCTACGTAAGTAATATAGCATAAGTTCCCTGGGTGTGCTTTGTCTGTTACAGCCTCATGGCCTGATTGCCTAGTTATCCGAAATACCGCCGATATTCTCGGTTGGCAGAGTAGATAACACTTTTCGGCCCTTGGCCGAAGAGGGAGAAGCCGACGGTCGGTTAAAACGCGTTCAAAGTTCGGGCGAACACGGATATCATATAAGTACTTTGGTACATACAATCATTATACATAAAATTCTTTTTCCCAAGTCACTTGGGGGATCTTAAATTAATATGAGTATAATAGATGTTTTCTTCTTAGTCGTTGCAAAGTATTATTTCTACCACTCCTTTCTCGACTCAAGTGCATGATCAATAGCCAGGTAGCCTGGTTTCTCTCTAAAGACGCTCGCGTTTAGTTCGCCAAACTGGCCTGAGAAACACTCTGCCTTCGGTATGGGGAGGTTGAAGCCGAAGGCGGACCCACTTGAAGTCTAGAGATCGGATGTGTCATGTCAAAGCACGATGAAAGTACAATTTTAAGACCAATTTCACATGGGCACCAAAAAAATTTGATTCAGTCTAGACGTAAAGTTTTTTACGCACGTTTTCTGGTCTTTTTGAACTTATAACATCTTTCGCCTATTTATGTTTTCCTTTCACGAAGCAGGACATTCTCTTGGTTGAGGTGTTTGGCGTGAAACTCTTTTCTAAACTATAGTTCGCCATCTTTCCTGCTGAACTTCACCTCTGTATTGTCAGAACATACATGACAGTTGAACTAGTTCCCGAGGAGGTACGATCCTACGGTCGGTCATTGTTGGAAGACGTAGTAGTAAATCAAAAAAATTCCTACGTGTTCACCAAGATCCATCCATGAAGAAACCAGCAACGAGTAAGGGAAGAGTGCATCTTCATACCTTTGAAGATCGCAAAGCGGAAGCGTTACTAGAACGCGGTTGGTGGAATCGTACTCGCAGCGATTCAGATCGCGGTGGATTCCGATCTAAGTGCCAAACAACGGCGCCTCCGCGTTCAACACACGTGCAACCCGGTGACGCCTCCTACGCCTTGATCCAGCAAGGAGGAAGGCGAGGTTGAGGGAGAGCTCTGGCAGCTTGACGGCATGGTGACGGTGGAGCTATGTGGTCTCCGGCAGGGCTTCGCTAAGCACTACGGAGAACGAGGAGAGGGAGGAGTAGGGCTGCGCCGCCGGAGAGAGAGATGCATATCTCTGGCTGCCCAAAGGGCTCCATTATATATCGGAGGAGGAGGAGAGAGGGCACAGCCCCTAGGGTTCCCACCCTAGGTCTGGCGGCAGCCCCAGATGGGATCTGGGCGGTGGCCAGAGAGGGGAAGAGAGGGAGGCGCCCTAGGGTGGGCCTTAGGGCCCATCTGCGCTAGGGTTTGCCCCCCTTCCCACCTTGTTGCGCCTTGGGCCTTGGTGGGAGGAGCACCAGCCCACCTAGGGGCTGGTTCCCTTCCACCTTTGGCCCACGCAGCCCTCTGGTGCTGGTGGCCTCACTTGGTGGACCCCCGGAACCCTTCCGGTGGTCCCGGTACGTTACCGGTATTGCCCGAAACACTTCCGGTGACCAAAACCTCACTTCCTATATATGAATCTTTACCTCCGGACCATTCTGGAACTCCTCGTGACATCCGGGATCTCATTTGGGACTCCGAACAACCTTCAGTAACCACATACACTATTTCCCTATTACCCTAGCGTCATCGAACCTTAAGTGTGTAGACCCTACGGGTTCGGGAGACACGTAGACATGACCGAGACACCTCTCCGGTCAATAACCAACAACGAGATCTGGATACCCATGTTGGCTCCCACATGCTCCATGATGATCTCATCAGATGAACCACGATGTCGGGGATTCAATCAATCTTGTATACAATTCCCTTTGTCTACCGGTATGATACTTGCCCGAGATTCGATCGTCGGTATCGCTATACCTTGTTCAATCTCGTTACCGGCAAGTCTCTTTAATCGTTCCGTAACACATCATCACGTGGCTAACTCCTTAGTCACATTGATCTCATTATGATGATGTCTTGCCGAGTGGGCCCAGAGATACCTCTCCGTCACACGGAGTGACAAATCCCAGTCTCGATTCGTGCCAACCCAACAGACACTTTCGGAGATACCTGTAGTGTAACTTTATAGCCACCCAGTTACGTTGTGACGCTTGGCACACCCAAAGTATTCCTACGGTATCCGGGAGTTACACAATCTCATGGTCTAAGGAAACGATACTTGACATTAGAAAAGCTTTAGCAAACGAACTACACGATCTTGTGCTATGCTTAGGATTGGGTCTTGTCCATCACATCATTCTCCTAATGATGTGATCCTGTTATCAACAACATCCAATGTCCATGGTCATGAAACCGTGACCATCTATTGATCAACGAGCTAGCCAACTAGAGGCTCACTAGGGACATGTTGTGGTCTATGTATTCACACATGTATTACGGGTTCCGATTAACGCAATTACAACATGAACAATAGACAATTATCATGAACAAGGAAATACAATAATAACCATTTTATTATTGCCTCTAGGGCATATTTCCAACAGTCTCCCACTTACACTAGAGTCAATAATCTAGTTCACATCGCCATGTGATTAACACTTACATCACCACGTGATCATATCATCATGTGATTAACACCCAATTCGTTCTGGGGTTTGATCATGTTTTGCTCGTGAAAGAGGTTTTAGTCAACGGGTCTGCGACATTCAGATTCGTGTGTACCTTGCAAACTTTCTATGTCATACTTGTAGATACTGCTCCCACGCTCCACTTGGAGCTATTCCAAATGGCCACTGCACTATACGTATCCGGATTTCTACTAAGAGTCATCCGGATTGGTGTTAAAGCTTGCATCATCGTAACCCTTTACGACAAACTCTTTATCACCTCCATAATCGAGAAATATTTCCTTAGTCCTCTAGTTGCTAAGGATAATTTCAACCGCTATCCAGTGATCCACTCCTGGATCTCTCTTGTACCCCTTGACAAACTCATGTCAAGGCACACACAGGTGCGGTACACAACATGGCATACTATGTAGAGCCTATGGATGAAGCATAGGGGATGACACTCATCTTTTCTCTATTTTCTGTTGTGGTCGGGCATTGAGCTATGCTCAATCTCACACCTTCCAATACAGGCAAGAACCCTTTCTTGGACCGATCCATATTGAACTTCTTCAATATCTTGTCAAGGTATGCACTCATTGAAATTATCAAGCATATTGATCTATCTATATAAATCTTGATGCCCAACAATTAGGTAGCTTTATCCAGGTCTTCGTTTGAAAAACCTTTTTCCAAACAACCACTTATGCTTTCCAGAAATTCTACATCATTTTCGATCAATAATATGTCAACTACATATTCTTATTAGAAATTCTATAGTGCTCCAACTCACTTTCTTGTAAATACAAGTTTCTCATAAACTTTTTATAAACTCAAAAACTTTGATCACTTCATCAAAGCTCATATTCTAACTCCGAGATGCTTGCTCTGGTCCATAGAAGGATCGCTAGAGTTTGCATACCTTTTAGCATCCTTAGGATTGACAAAACTTTCTAGTTGTATCACATACAACTCTTCCTCACGAAAACCGTTAAGGAAGCCTTGTTTTGACATCCATCTGCCAGATTTCATAATCGAAAAATGCAGAAACTGATAACATAATTTTAACAGACTTTTAGCATCGCTATGGACGAGAAAATCTCATCGCAGTCAACTCCTTCATCTTGGCGAAAACTTCTTTGCAACAAGTCGAGCTTTATAGACGGTGGCATTTCACCATTAGCATTTGTGTTCATCTCAAAGGTCCATTTGTACTCAACGACCTGTCGTTCAATGGGCAAGACTACCAAAGTCCATACTTGGTTTTCATACATGGATCCTTTCTCGGATTTCATGGCTCCTAGCCATTTGTTGGAATCCAGGCCCACCATCGCTTCTCCGTAGTTCGTAGGTTCATCGTTGTACAACAACATGACTTCCTAGACAGGGTTGCCATCCTACTCAGGAGAAGTACGCGTCCTTGTCGACTTACGAGGTTCGATAGTAACTTGATCCGAAGCTTCATGATCATCATCATTAACTTCCTTTTCAACTAACATAGGTTCAATAGAAACATTTTTCTGTGTTGCACTACTCTCTGGTTAAAACAAAGGTTCAACAACCTCATCAAGTTCTATCTTCCTCCCACTCAATTCTTTCGAGAGAAACTCTTTCTCGAGAAAGGACCCGTTCTTTAGCCACAAACAATTTTGCGCTTGAATCTAAGATAGAAAGTATACCCAATGTCTCCTTAGGGTATTCTATGAAGATACATTCATCTGCTTTGGGTTCGATCTCACTAGGTGAAAACCCTTTTCACATAAGCGTCGCAACCCCAAACATTGAGAAATGACAGCTTAGGCTTCTGTCAAACCATAATTCACACGGTGTCATCTCAACAGACTTAGATGGTGCCCTATTAAAGTGAATGGATTTGTCTTTAATGCATAACCCCATAACGATAGTGGCAAAACGATAAGAGACATCATAGTACTCACTATATCCAATAGAGCACAACTACGACGTTCGGACACACCATCACACTATGGTGTTCCAGGGGGCGTGAGCTATGAAACAATTTCCACATTGTCTAAAATTGCTTACCAAACTCGTAACTCAGATATTCACCTCCACGATCATATCATAGACATTTTATGTTCTTGTCATAATGATCTCTAACTTCACTCTGAAACTCCTTGAACCTTTCAAACATTTCAGACTCGTGTTTCATTAAGTAAATATCCCCATATTCACTCAAATCATCAGTGAAGGTAAAGAAAAATAATGATATCCACTATGTGTTTCAACACTCATTGGACCACATACATCAACATGTATTAAGTCCAATAAGCCACTAGCCCGCTCCATCATACCGGAATACGGGGTCTTAGTCATCTTGCCCAAGAGGCATGGCTCGCATGTCTCAACCGATTCGAAATTGAGTGAGTCAAAAGATCCATCATCATGGAGTTTCTTCATGCGATATACCAATATGACATTTAGCGGCAGTGCCACAAGTATGTGGTACTATCATTATTAACTTTGTATCTTTTGGTACCAATGTTATGAACATGTGTACTACTATGATCAAGATTCAATAAACCATTCCCATTGTGTGCATGACCATTAAAGGCATTATTCATGCAAACAGAATAACCATTATTCTCTAACTTATATGAATAACCGTATTGCACTAAACATGATATAATCACATTCATGCTAAACGCAAACACCAAATAACATTTATTTAGGTTCATCACAAATCCCGAAGGTAGAGAGAGCGTGCGATGGTGATCACATCAACCTTGGAAACACTTCCAACCCACATCGTCACCTTTCACTTAGTTAGCCTTCATTTATTCCGTAGCTTTTATTTCGAGTTGCTAACACTTAGCAACCGAACCGGTATCCAATACCCAGGTGCTACTAGGAGTACCAGCAAGGTACACATGAATAACACATATATCAAATATACTTCTGTCGACATTGTTAGCCTTCTTATCTACCAAGTATCTAGGGTTGTTCCGCTTCAGCGAACATTCTCCTCATAACAGAAGCACTTAGTCTCGAGTTTGGTCTCAACCTTGGGTTTCTTCACTAGAGTGGCAACTGGCTTGCCATTCCTGAAGTTTTTCCCTTCTTGCCCTTGCCCTTCTTGAAACTAGTGGTTTTCACGTAACCATCAACACTTGATGCTCCTTCTTGATTTCTACCTTCATGGTGTCAAACATCATGAACAACTCAGGGATCATCTTATCCATCCCTGGCATGTTATAGTTCATCACGAAGCTCCAGTAGCTTGGTGGCAGTGACTTGGAGAACTATATTAATCACTATCTTATCTGGAAGATTAACTCCCACTCGATTCAAGTGATTGTAGCACCCAGACAATCTGAGCACATGCTCACCGATTGAGCTATTCTCCTTTATCTTGCAGGCAAAGAATCTTGTTGGAGGTCTCATACCTCTCAACAAAGGCACGATCCTGAAATCCCAATTTTAGCTCTTAGAACATCTCATATGTTCTGTGACGTTCAAAACGTTTTCAAGCCTCAATTCTAAGCCGTAATGCATGATGCACTGAACTATCAAGTAGTCATCAGAAAGTGCCTGTCATATGTTCACAACATCTACAGACAACGCTTGAGGGAGTGGCACACTTAGCGGTGCATCAAGGACATAAGCCTTCTGCACAGCAATGAGAACAATCCTCATATCACAGGCCCAGTCCGCATTATTGCTACCATCGAATTTCAACTTACTTTTCTCTAGGACTGTATCAATAAAACAGGGGAGCTACAGCGCGAGCTATCTACGACATAATTTGCGAAAACACTTTTAGACTAAGTTCATGATAATTAAGTTATCCTAATCAAATTATTAATGAACTCCCACTTAGATAGGCATCTCTTTAGTCATCTAAGTGACACATGATCCACGTCAACTAGTCCGTGTCTAATCATCAGGTGAGACGGACTAGTCATCCATGGTGAACATCTCCATGTTGATCGTATCTTCTATAGACTCATGTTCGACCTTTTGGTCTTCCGTGTTCCGAGGCCATGTCTGTACATGCTAGGCTAGTCAAGTCAACCTAAGTGTTTCGCGTGTGTAAATCTGGCTTACACCCGTTGTATGCGAAAGTTAGAACCTATCACACCCAATCATCACGTGGTGCTTCGGAACAACGATCCTTAGCAACGGTGCACAGTTAGGGTGAACACATTTCTTGAAATTTTATTGATAGATCAACTTATTTAGCTACCATCGTTCTAAGCAAATAAGATGTAATCATGATAAACATCACATGCAATCAATATAGTGACATGATATGGCCAATATCATCTTGCTCCTTTGATCTCCATCTTCGGGGCACCATGATCATCACTGTCACCGGCACGACAACATGATATCGATCATCATGATCGCCATCATCGTGTCTTCATGAAGTTGTCTCGCCAAATATTACTTCTACTACTATGGCTAATGATTAGCAATAAATTAAAGTAATTACATGGCGTTTATGATTGACACGCAGGTCATACAATAAATTAAGACAACTCCTATGGCTCCTGCCGGTTGTCATACTCATCGACATGCAAGTCGTGAATCCAATTACAAGAACATGATCAATCTCATACATCACAATGCATCACATCACATCCTTTGGCCATATCACATCACAAGGCATATGCTGCAAAAACAAGTTAGACGTCCTCTAATTTGTAGTTGCAAGTTTTTGCGTGGCTGCTATAGGTTTCTAGCAAGAACGTTTCTTACCTACGCCAAAACCACAATGTGATATGCCAATTGCTATTTACCCTTCATAAGGACCCTTTTCATCGAATCCAATCTGACTAAGGTGGGAGAGACAGACACCCGCTAGCCACCTTATGCAACAAGTGCATGTCAGGCGGTGGAACCGGTCTTACGTAAGCATACGTGTAAAGTTGGTCCGGGGCGCTTCATCCCACAATACCGTCGAATCAAGACAAGACTAGTAACGACAAGAAAATTAACAAGATCGACGCCCACAACAACTTGTGTTCTACTCGTGCATAGATTCTACGCATAGACCTAGCTCATGATGCCACTATTGGAAGGCGTAGTAGTAAATCAAAAAAATCCTACGTGTTCACCAAGATCCATCTATGGAGAAACCAGCAACGAATAAGGGGAGAGTGCATCTTCATACCTTTGAAGATCGCAAAGCGGAAGCGTTACAAGAACGCGGTTGGTGGAGTCGTACTCGTAGCGATTCAAATCGCGGTGGATTCCGATCTAAGCGCCAAACAACGGCGCCTCCGAGTTCATCACACATGCAGCCCGGTGACGTCTACTACGCCTTGATCCTGCAAGGAGGAAGGAGAGGTTGAGGGAGAGCTCTGGCAGCACGACGGCATGGTGACGATGTGGCTATGTGGTCTCTGGCAGGGCTTCGCCAAGCACTACGGAGAACAAGGAGAGGGAGGAGTAGGGCTGCGTCGTCGCAGAGAGAGATGCGTGGCTCCGGCTGCCCCAAGAGCTCCACTATATATAGGAGGAGGAGGAGGGAGGGCACAGCCCCTAGGGTTCCCACCCTAGGGCTAGCGGCAGCCCCATATGGGATCTGGGTGGCGGCCAGAGAGGGGAAGAGAGGGAGGCGGCCTAGGGTGGGCCTTAGGGCCCATCTGTGCTAGGGTTTGCCCATCGTCCCACCTTGCTGCGCCTTGGGCCTTGGTGGGAGGCGCACCAGCACACCTAGGGGCTGGTTCCCTTCCACCTTTGGCCCACGCATCCCTCTGGTGCTGGTGGCCCCACTTGGTGGACCCCCGGAACCCTTCCGGTGGTCCCGGTACGTTATCGGTATTGCCCGAAACACTTCCGGTGACCAAAACCTCACTTCCTATATATGAATATTTACCTTCGGACCATTCCGGAACTCCTCGTGACATCCGGGATCTCATCCAGGACTCCGAACAACCTTCGGTAACCACGTACACTATTTCCCTATTACCCTAGCGTCATCGAACCTTAAGTGTGTAGATCCTACGGGTTCGGGAGACACGTAGACATGACCGAGACATCTTTCCGGTCAATAACCAACAGCGGGATCTGGATACCCATGTTGGCTCCCACATGCTCCACGATTATCTCATCGGATGAACCACGATGTCGGGGATTCAATCAATCCCGTATACAATTCCCTTTGTCTACCGGTACGATACTTGCCCGAGATTTGATCGTCGGTATCCCTATACCTTGTTCAATCTCGTTACCGGCAAGTCTCTTTACTCGTTCCGTAACACATCATCCTATGGCTAAGTCCTTAGTCACATTGAGCTCATTATGATGATGTCTTACCGAGTGGGCCCAGAGATACCTCTACGTCACACGGAGTGACAAATCCCAGTCTCGATTCATGCCAACCCAACAAACACTTTTGAAGATACCCGCAGTGTACCTTTATAGCCACCCAGTTACATTGTGACGTTTGGCACACCCAAAGTATTCCTATAGTATCCGGTAGTTGCACAATCTCATGGTCTAAGGAAACGATACTTGACATTAGAAAAGCTTTAGCAGACGAACTACACGATCTTGTGCTATGCTTAGGATTGGGTCTTGTCCATCACATCATTCTCCTAATGATGTGATCCCATTATCAACAACATCAAATGTCCATGTTCATGAAACCATGACCATCTATTTATCAACGAGCTAGCCAACTAGAGGCTCACTAGGGACATGTTGTGGTCTATGTATTCACACATGTATTACGGTTTCCGGTTAACACAATTATAGCATGAACAATAGACAATTATCATGAACAAGGAAATACAATAATAACCATTTTATTATTGCCTCTAGGGCATATTTCCAATAGTCATGCTGCCCAACCCAAGTCTCGAGGGCTACTGCATTGACAATTTAATGCAGAAAATTTCAGTACAATACAGTTTCTGAGGAGATTATAGTCCTCAAGTTGGTCGGCCGCACCCAACCTGAGTCTCGAGCTCTGTGCATGCCGCTTTTGTCTTCCGAAGTATGCTATCGAGCTAGGAGTTGATCCTCAAGCCGATTTTGCGAATCGACCTGAGTCCCAAGGGCTACTGAATCAACGATTTTATGTCATCCTTCAGATGCATCTCGGGTTTTAGACCGACACACACACACATTGAGGGCTACTGGCTATATATCTCGACAGAGAACAAATTGCACCAATCAAAAATATCCACAAGAAATCAGCCCACGGTAAGGGTTGGTACATCACCTCGGAAGTTGTCTGGCATAAAGCTCGGGCGCAAGTGGCTGGCTCCATAGAGAGCATTTCTGACATTAAGCTCAGATGAATTCCTTTAATTTTTAAGGTCCAAGGTAGTTTATGATGCCTCGAACGCTGATCATCATTGGAGCTTGGATACAGTCCAGCTTTGGAGCTCGAAAGCAGTCCGACATAAAGCTCAAGATTGGAGACACCTCAGAAGCACTCTGGCATAAAAGCTCGGATGTGAATGGCTAGCTCCATAAAAGACTATTCCAGCATTTAAGCTCGGATGAAGTCCTTCAAATTACTAGAGACCGAGGTAATTTATGACACCTCGGATGCTGACTAGTGTTGGATCTTGGATACAATCCAGCGTTGGAGCTCGGACGAAGTCCGTCATTGGCACTCCGATGCCGATCAACATTAGACTTCGGCTACAAAAAGACACCTCGGACGCAGTTCGGCATCAAGCTCGGACGCGAGAGGTTGTCTCCCTAGAGGGATTTTCCGGCATTATGTTCGGTTGATCTCCTCCAAACTTTTCATGATCGAGGTAGTCTATGACACCTCGGATGCCGACCAATGTTGGAGCTTGAAAAAAAATACACCTCGGGTGCAGTTCGGCGTTGGAGCTCGAATCCAAGAGGATATCCCCCCATGGGAAAAAATTACCCGAGGTGTGGCGTAAAAATTACAAGGCATTGATAAAAGCCGATAATTTAAAGGGGCTCCTCGGATGCCCGACGTATGAACTTTTCGGATACACATCGGCGATTCTCGAGATCGGAGATGGGAAGATTTGTTGAACCAGTTTTCAAGACCGACGACCGAAGATGAAGAACAGTTCGGAAGAACTGAGGAGCGTCCCCAACTTAAAGACCAGTTGAGGGGGCTATTGACGGTGTCGTGGACCAGTATGTCGCCTTGTACTCACCACGTCGTCTCCCGACCAGTGGGTCGGGCCGAGGACCCCCAGGGCGACTCACTAATGGGCCACTTTGGGCAGCCCATGCCGAATACAAGGGAGATTCCACAAGACTTGGCGCACAAGACAAGGACTCCTCTAAACCATAGGCCTACGGTGCATATATAAACCGAGGCCGGGCTAGTCAATAGATCATGATATGACATCTCATATTCATTACTACAAACTCGTAGTAGATACATGTACTATGTACTATTGCCATATCGATACAATCAAAAGCAGGACGTAGGGTATTATCTCCTTGAGAGAGCCTGAACCTGGGTAAAATCATGTGTCCATGTTACCATCGCTCCAAGACGCCTAGCTTAGGACCCCTACTACGAGATATGCCAGATTTGACGCCGACACTTGTCAAGTTGAAACTATTTCATTTTCCTTTGCTAGATCGTGCAAAAAATTGGTTTTCATATTTACCTCATAAAAGTATCGATTCTTGGAGTAAGTGCAAGGATGCTTTATCACTAATATTTTCCTCCCGCGAAAATTATTTCCCTTAGGAGGAAAAACATGAACTTTAAGCAACTTGAGCATGAACATGCTGCCCAATCTTGGGAAAGAATGAAGTTGATGATAAGAAATTGTCCTACACATGGTTTGAATCTTTGGATGATCATACAATTTTTTTATGCGGGATTGAAATTTGTCTCTAGAAATCTTTTAGATTCCGCTGCGAGTGGTACATTTATGGAGATTACTTTGGGTGAAGCTACTAAATTGCTAGATAATATCATGGCTAATTATTCTCAATGGCATACCGAAAGAGCACCTACTAGTAAAAAGGTTAATTCGGTAGAGGAAATTAGTACTTTAAGTGATAAAGTTGATGCTTTGATGAAATTGGTTGCTAGTAAAAATGATCCTATTGATCATAATGATGTGCCTTTGTCTACTTTTATTGAGCAAAATAGTGAATCCATAGATGTGAATTTTGTCTCGCGCAACAATTTCAATAACAATGCTTATAGAGGCGATTTTAATCCTAGGGCTTTTCATGGAAATTGATCTAATAATTATGGTAATTCCTATTGTAATTCTTCTTAAAATAATAATAGGAATACCTCTGATCTTGAGAGTAATATTAAATAATTTATCAATGCGCAAAAGGCTTTCAATACTACGATAGATGAAAAGTTGAATAAGATTGATGATATGTCTAGAAGCATTGATAGAATTTCTCATGATGTTGAAAATCTCAAGTTGAAAGATTTTTTGCCTAAGACTGATGAATATATTAAAGCTTCATATGTATCTATGGATGAAAGTAAGAAAAGAACCGCTATGCGTAGAGCTAAAAGAGGAATCTTAGAAAAATCGTCTTCTAGTGATTGTAGTTACAAGAATGATGTAGATCTTAAAGTGATTTGTGTTTCTTATATTGATTCCTTGTTTAGTAATGTTAAGATTGATAATGAATGGAATGAAGTAGAGTCAACTTTATCTAGAAAGCATCCCAATAATTTGGAGGGTGAAAATCTTGATGAAATTTTTGATGCAAGTGGGTTTGAAGAGGTTAAAACTTTAACTAGTGGTGTGCCCACTACCTTGGATTGCCAAGATTTTAACTATGATAGTTGATATTTGATTTAATGTATTTCTTTGTTGCAATCTATGTTGAATTCACCTCATGCTTATGAGCAAAATAAAGTTTTTTTAAACATATCGTTGATGCCATGATGAAATCTTTTAAAGAAAAGTTGGAGTTGGAGATTTCTATACCTAGAAAATTGCATGATGAGTTGGAACCTACCATTAAGGTCAAGATTAAAAATTATGAATGCTTTGCTTTGTGTGATTTGGGTGCTAGTGTTTCTACGATTCCGAAATCTCTATGTGATGTGCTTGGTCTTACCAACATTGAAGAATGTTCTCTTAATTTGCACTTGGCAGATTCTACTATTAAAAAGACTTTGGGAAGAACTAATCATATTATTATTCTTGCAAATAGTAATTATGTGCCCATTGATTTTATTGTGCTTTATATTGATTCCAATCCGTCTTGTCCCATTATACTTGGTAGAGCATTTTTACGCACTATAGGTGTCGTGATTGATATGAAAGAAGGAAATATTCGTTTTCAGTTTCCCTTGAGAAAGGGTATGGAACACTTCCCTAGAACAATAATTAATCCACCATATGAATCAATCATGAGGGCATCATATGGATCCAAAACCAAAGATGACAATACTTGAATCTATCCAATATGCCTAGCTAGGGGCGTAAAACGATAGCGCTTGTTGGGAGGAAACCCAATGAATAAATATATTTTTGCTTTTTTCCTTTTTGTTTTTGAGTGTTGACACAATTATGCCTCTATTATGATATATTTTTATGGTTTATTCAGTGTTTGTGCAAAGTAGAACCATTAGGATGATTCATAGGATGAGTAGAAGTGATGTTGAATCTGAAACGGAAACTTGGCGTCCAATATAAGAATTTTCACTTTTTACTGGAAAGCCATATTGAGCTCAAAGTTTAACAAAGTGTTCCTATATAAATTCCTTATGTTTTCCTAATGTTTCATAATGTTTAGAGTTACAGAAGTATGGGTAGATTACGGATTACTACAGACTGTTTTGTTCGAGACAGATTCCGTTTTTGTTGCATTGTGTGCTTGTTTTGATGAATATATGGTTTGTATTGGGGGTTATAAGCCATGGTAAATTTAAAATACAGTATTTATGATGCAATTATAAAATTTAAATGGGTTTACAACAGTACCTAAAGTGGTGATTTGCTTTATTATACTAACGGATCTCACCAAGTTTTTGTTGAGTTCTGTGCGATTGAAGTTTTCAAGTTTTGGGTGAGATCACGATGGATGAGGGAATAAGGAGTAGCAAAAGACTAACCTTGGTAATGCTACTTTACACCCAAGATATATCCAAAGAGTAACAAGCAACTAAGCTTGGGGATGCTCCCGAGTGGCATCCCCTCTTTCTTCTAATGACCATCGGTATTTTACTTGGAGCTATATTTTTATTCGTCACATATTATGAGTTTTGCTTGGAGCATCTTGTATCTTTGCTTTCTTTGTTTATTAGTTTTTCCTTTGTATCCTTGCTGTACACACCTATTTGAGAAAGCCAAAAGCATGCTATCATTTGCTAGAATTGTTGTATGTGCTTCACTTAAACTCTTTGAGCTATAGAATTGCTCTAATGCTTCACTTATATCTTTTTGAGCCCGGTGTGCTTGGAAACTTTTGTATAAATACTCTCATGCTTCACTTAGATTAATTTGATAGTTAGTAATTTTTTGAAGAAATCCTCTCATGCTTCACTTATACCTTTTTCAGAGATGAAATCTTTATGCTCATGTGCTTCACTGAATTTTGTTAGAGCTTGCCAAAAAGCAATGACAATTTATGAAACTAGTCCCAAAGTGATAGATATCCAAGGAGGATATAATAAAAAAATCATGAAGATCATTGGACAAATTAAACTTGATTCCATGTAATAGTTTTTGAAACATGATAATAGTAATATGTGAGTCATATTAATGAGTAATTATGCTTAATAGTTATATTGGTGTTAAGGTTTGTGATTCCCTATGCATGCACGAAAGTCAATAGTTATGCAATGAAGTTACATCCTACTTGTGGTGCATGATTCGGTGTTAGTTATGTTCAATGCTCACTTATGTGATTTTTCGTTTCTTGGTTTGGTTGCTTCCCAATCTATTTGCTAGTCTTCATTTGTACTAAGTAGAAATACTACTTGTGCGTCCAAAATTCTTAAACCAAGTTTTGCCTTATGAGTCCACTATACCTACCTATATGCGGTATTTCCAAGCACATTTGTATGTGCCATCTCTAAATTTTCAAAATAAATTTTCTCTTTTGTGTGCCCGTACCGCTCATGAAACGGTGGGGAGTATCCAATATTTTTCCATGCTAGATGTGTTATTCTCAAGATGAGTGTTTATTCACTTCTCATTGCACGAGAGTGCGGCGATAATAGGGATGCCCATTCCCGAAATGAAAAAGAAAAAATATTTACTTTATGTTGTCAAATAATAAATTCCTTGGAAAGTGTTGGTATGGAAGGCAACCGTGGATACGGCCCGCCATGAAAAGTGAAAGCTTGGTGGAAAAAGGAATAAACTTTATTTTCTCTTTGGGAACCGCCTATGATATATCTAGCATGGAAAGTATTGTGAGCTACTTTGTCGTTTTCGTTGACAGGAAAAGCATGCCACCCAAAATAATTTTCTCTCTCTCAATTTAAAACTTTGATCTTTGACACCTCTACAAATCCCTACTTCCCTCTGCGAAGGGCCTATCTATTTACTTTATGCAAAAAAAAATTCGCATTGAGTCTCCATCTTCTCTTACAAGCGCCAACTAGGGGGCACTATGATCGTACTTGAGCATTGGGCATATCTAATATTTGAGTGTGTTTCATGAATGGATCAATGATTGAGCATGATGGGATAGGGATAACTTTCTTTAGTGTTCATATTTTGAAAGACATGGATGCTTATTGACATGCTTGAGTATTGAAGTCATTATGTTAAAACTAGACTATTGCTTTGAATCATTTATAAGTCCAAATGTCCATGCTATACAAAGAAGAAAATAATATGATGAACATGTTAGGCAGCATTGCACATCAAAAATTCTGTTTTTATCATTTACCTACTCGAGGACGAGTAGGAATTAAGCTTGGGGATGCTGATACGTCTCCAACGTATCTATAGTTTTTGCTTGTTCCATGTTGTTATATTATCATTCTGTGATGTTTTAAAATCATTTTATTACAAAATTATATCATTTTTTGGGACTAACCCATTGACATAGTGCCAAAGTGCCAGTTGTTGTTTTTGCTTGTTTTTACTTTGCAGAAAATCAGTACCAAACGGAGGCAAAAATTTGCTGTGATTTTTGTGGATTTTTTACGGACCAGAAGAAAGAAGATGGGCCAAAGAACACCAAAAGTGGGGACCCAGGCTAGCCAGCACCCATCAGGGTGCGCCAGAGGCCCCCTAGCACGGCCTGGTGGGGGCTGTGCGCCTTGGACACCCCCTCAACCGACTATCGTGCCTATAAATTCCCAGAAAACCAAAAACCCTAGTCAACGAAACACAATTCCAGCCGCCGCAAGTTCTAGAACCTCAAGATTTGATCTAAAAACAATCACGGAGGGGTTCATCTTCCTCATAGGTGCCTCTCCGATGATGCGTGAGTAGTCCACCATAGACCTTCGGGTCCGTGGGCAGTAGCTAGATGGCTTCTTCTCTCTCTCTCTCTTATGATTCTCAATACAATGATTTCTTGGAGATCTATTTGATATAAACTTTTGTGGTGTGTTTGTTGGGATCCGATGAATTTTGAGTTCATGATCAGTTTCTATCCATGAATATTATTTGAGTCTTCTTTGATCTCTTATATGCATGATTACTTATAACCTTGTATTTCTTCTTCGAATCTTTGGTTTAGTTACGCCGACTAGATCGATTTTTCTTTCCGTGGGAAGAGATGCTTTGTGATGGGTTCGATATTGCGGTGTTCTTTCCAAGTGACAAAAGGGGCAGCAAGACACGCATGTATCGTTGCTATTAAGGATAACAAGATGGGGTTTATTCTTACATGAATAGATCTTGTCTACATCATGTCATCTTCCTTATTGCATTACTCTATTTTTCCATGAACTTACTACACTAGATGCATGTTGGATAGCGGTCGATGTGTGGAGTAATAGAGGTAGATGCAGGTCATGTCGATCTATCTATCTTGGACGTGATGCCTATATAATGATCATCGCCTTGGATATCGTCAAGACTATTCAATTTTCTATCAATTACCCAACAGTAATTTGTTCACCCACCGTGCGCTATACCCATGAGAGAAGCCACTAGTGAACCCTACGGCCCCCGAGTCTACTTTTCTTGTCATATTGCTTTCCGATCTATGTTTTTTGCGTTCTTTATTTTTAGATCTACAAAACCCAAACCCAAAAACATATTGATGCATATTTACTCTTTTTATTTGTATTGTTGAGAGATCTATCTCCCCTATCTATCACTACCTAATCTATCCCTTCCTCTTTGGGGGAAATACCGACGCAGCCAAGCCACGTAACTGCTCCTCACCACCCCTCGGTCGCTATTGACCCGCCACCGCCCGCTCCGGTCCATCTTCCCTCGTCGTTCTTTGTCGCCATGGAAGCCTCCGAGCCGTCCCCCGTCACCGTGGAGGTCGCGCACACGCAATCCCCTCGGACGGCTCTCGTCGTCGGTCATGTCGCCCCCGTCATCGCCCAAGGCACCACCACGCCTGCCCACAAGTGGCAGGGCAACGTGGTCGTGCAAGGCGGAAATCTGGCTGGCCCCACCGGAAAGGCACGTGCATCGGGCGCCGCCACCGCTGCGCGATCTACCTGGCCGCCGGTTGAGAAGGTGGGCAAGGTTTCGGGCGTGAAGCGCAAGAAGGTTCCCATGAAAAGGCTGACGCCTTCATCCACTCCCTCCGCCCTGTCAAGAGGTTCTCCGTCGATGTCGTTTAACGGCGCTGCTTCCACCGCAGGCGATGTATTCGATGAAATGGCAGGAAGGTATGCATCTTCGATTCTTTATAGTTTCCTCACTTTTCGCCATTGTGGTAGCTTGTGACTTGATGTCACTCACTGTAGCGGTGGTTCGAACAATGACACTGCCGAGTTCATCAACATGTTGGACACCAACGCCGTCGACATCGATCAAGCACTGTTTGCGAATTTCGATTACAATGAAATGGAGGGTGGCGTGGATGATCACGGTGGTGAAGATGAAATGGAGGAGGTAGATGAGAGGGCATATGAGCAAGCGCAAGCAAAAAAGAGCGTGAGATCGAATAACTACACGATGTTGGAACCAATGCCACTAATGCATTCAGTGCGCCCGACGATGCTTTCGGTGCCGGAGTTGGAACAAGTGTCGGCAATGCATTCGGTGCCGGAGTTGGAACAACAGCCGGCGATGGCATCGATGGAGGTCGTGCGGAGTGAAGATTGACGAAGGGTGAAAAGCGACCAAGATGATGATGGACGTGGTCGTCGCTTTTGCATGAAGCCCTTGTGCATTTGTTATACAAAATTATGCTTTTATTTGCGCGCGAACAATGTTTCATTGTTCAAATTTGAATTCAATTGTCTGAATCGCTGTTAAATTCGCTTATCGGGGGTTTTCTATTTGCGGGTTGACGCTGGCTGCGGCCGAGCAGACCCCGCGTAGCCGACCCGTAGAAGAGTATGCTTTGACAGCTCGAACACCTCCTCACGTCAGCTCGGCCTGTCCCGGGGGGGGGCATGGTAGTGACCACTTAGTAGTAGCGACGGGTATAAACCCGCTCTACTACTATCAACTTAGTAGTAGCGAGGGGTATAAACCCGCGCTACTAGTAAGTAGCAGTAGCGAGGGTTATAAACCCACGCTATTGGTAAGAGTCTGCCTATAAGCTTTTCCCTAATAGTGCGGGTGGTTCCTTTGGTCATCAGACTGTTTAGATGACGGAGGTAGTGAGAGGCCACGTCCATTCTAAGCCGCCTTCAATGTGGAGCAGCACTCTACAATGACATGAATGCGAGCAGCTGACGTCGGAAGGAAAGCGCGCGGGGGAGGGGGGAGGGGGTTTGATGGACCAAGACGGTCCGAAGCGGGCTTGGGATCGTTTCGGACTCCCACAAACATCACCACGTTTGTTTCCGGTTTAAGAAAGAAAACGCCTTCAAATCACATCGCGGATCGATACATGACCGTGTTAGATGGCTTTCCTCTCTCCATCCATACCCATCGAAAATGTAGGAAAAGGAAATGATGCGGCCAGGAGTACTTCATTTCACAGAGTCAGAGATTTGTTTAAAAAAGAAAAACAGAATAAGAGATTTCTTCCCTCGAGAAGGAAGGAACCGTGTTCCTTAATTTATCCCCTCCATATATGCTAATTCATTGAGGAGAATCTAATCACATGATAATTTAAGATCAGTCATACATCTGGTTGCCCAGACCGCCTGACGTGAAGTCGGCTTCGCGGGCAGAAGGCTGTGATTTCCGAGTAGCGTGTACTCATTACTCATTAACTGTACAGATAAAATAATGTGCACGTCTCTTTCCCTAGCCTCTACATCAAGTAACGCCAATATTCAACGCTGTCTGGTTGCGAGGTTTTGGACGGTGACTGCACGTTTTTGGCCTTTGTTTACAGCGGAGGAATGACAGACTGGCATTGCCTGTCGTCTCGTTCTGAAATCCAGATCGAGTATACTACTACTGCCCGTAATTCCTCGGTTTCTAAATGTAAGTTTTTTTTAAATTTTACATCAAAAAAATTATATACGGATGTATATAGACATATTTTAGAATATGGGTTCATTTATTTTGCTTTGTATGAAGTTTTTTTTATGAAATCTCTTTAAAAAGACATATTTAGGAACAAAGGAAATACTTTGTATTGGATTTGGACCAGGGCCATGTAGAAATTCCATGATCTTTCCTTTGCCTCCAAAGCACGTCAGAGTACATGTTCTTTTCTTTTGTTATACTCATTATTTTCCATCGGTTGAATCCAGTGAAAAGTATGTATCAGTGATAAAATGTGTACATTTATAAGGATGAGTGTATACGCGTGTATATGAACGCTTGCGTCTGTACTGGGTTTTTTTAAAAAACTGTTTCAACCATGCGAAACGACCGTGGATTAATTAAGACGTGACAAACAAACCCTCGTTTTTACGCCACGGGATGCATGGCGATCACGTCTTCATCAGCTTTTGGGAGTTGCGGTCGTGAACAGCGCGCGAGCGGTTTGCTGAACGGTCAAAAAGGCGGTGCCAAATATCTCACTGGACACGACGAGTAATGAGGATAAGGACTGCAACCGGGGCTCAGCGTGTACGAAACAATATCTGCGCATTGTGAAGCGGTGTTTATTTTTTTTGGGGGGGGGGGAGGGGGCGGATCACACATTGTGAAGCAGTCTCTTGGAGATTGTGAAGCATTGTGCACATTTTGCACGAAATGGTCGGATGTACATCGTTTATTGAACTCGTCTAATTTCTCGAGTTTTATTATGTATGTAGTCGCAATGGAACATGCATGAGAAGAACGAGGTAATGGGCGGTGATCATGGCTTGGAGTTGGACCAGAAGTTGCCGTCGTCCATCATCATGATCTCGTGCAGCCCGTCCCAGATCTCCTGCTCGCGCGCCACCGGCCTCCCCTGCTCCGGCCCGCGCGCCGGCGACGACGCGTTTGACCCGCACTTCTCGCGAGGGCTCTCCGACTGCTGCTGCTGCTGAGGCTGCCGCTGCGCAGCCGCCCAGGAGGAAGCAGAAGCAGACACGGATGCCGACGATGACGCGGCGGCTGCGGCCGGGAAGTTGAGCTTGGCGCGGTGGCCGCGGAACTCGAGCGCGGCGACGTCGTAGGCGCGGGCGGCCTCCGCGGCGGTGTCGAAGGTGCCGAGCCACTTGCGCACGGCGCGGTGCGGGTCGCGGATCTCCGCCGCCCACTTGCCCCACGGCCGCTGCCGCACGCCCCTGAACTTGCTCCCGCCGCCGCCCGCGCGCCGCTTGCCCACGCCGCCGCTCCTCACGAAGCTCGCGGCCGAGCACTCCTCCCCCTCGCTGCTCGACCCGGTCATCGCCGCGGCCGCCGCAGCGGCGGCGAACTCGCAGCCGGGGCACCCGTCCGCGCCGCACCTGGCGCACGCAGCGGCCGGCGCCGGAGCGGCAAACGGCGGCGTCGAAGGCTCCAGGCGCGCGGCCGCCGGGGTCGCGGCGTCCCCGGACACGACGGAGATGAGGGCGCGGAGGAAGAGCGAGTTCTCCTGCTCGGAGTTCGGGAGCTGGAACCCGCCGCCGCGCTCCAGCCTCGGCACCATGACGCAGCTGAGAGCGGTGACGTACGGAGGTGGCGAGGTCGGTGTCGCGGGAAAGGTTCTGGGCTGCGTTCGTTCGTGTGCTATAAGGTTTCGTGATCCCACTGATGTTTCAGGTAGTTTGGGGCCGTGTGCGTTTTATAGTAGGATAGGAGGAGGGCACGCGCGATTTTTTAAAGGGCGGCGTTTTGGACGCACGTTCTTGTCGTGGGAAGGGAGGTGGAAACGGGGAGAGCGAGCGGGGGCAGATGGCTGGATCGAGCGGATCAGCACTGCCGACGTCTGACGGCTGGTTATGGCGATGCTTGAGCTGTTCCCACACGCTATCAATGTTGTCGAATTTGTGCCTTGCCTAGACACGAAATCCATTTCATAATATTTGGCGATTTTGAGATTTCTGAGAGTATATTTAGGTAATCATCAATCTTTTAAGAGTAAATCCTACAACATTATTACATTGATATTTTGTTTGAAGTGTCATTTATTCGGTAGATTCATCTTTTGCAGTATGCTGCATTTGATGGTCATTACGACTCGAGATTCTTGGTTTTTGAAATTCGCAGTTTTAAGGTGGGTAATGCCACATGCCAAGTTCATCTTATCGGATGACGTGGCCAACAAGTGCGTCATCAATCTTTTATTGTTTGTTTGGGAGAAAGACCAGAGTGGTGAAGCTGATATGTGTTATACGGAGTAGTAAGTAACGTTTGTACTGCGCGTGTCACCGAACCTCTTTCCAAGACGTTGTTCAAATCGTTACGCCTATCGTTTGTTACCTTACGACCTTTACGCCTACGGTCGTCGTTCACTAGGGCTTCAGTCGTCAGTTTTCCTGTCATCAGTTCACCAACTTTCTTGACCTTTCGGCACCGGACAAATGTCAGCCCCCATACATGGTCTTACGACTTTGCGAAGACCTATGTGTTTTGGTAAACAGTGATAACAGCCTGGTCAGAATTCTTTGCATGGCTTGTCCTCCACGTCAGAATTCTCACCGTGGATATGTTGGTTGTGTGCGATTGGCCCCATGACCCAAGATACCAGATGTATCTCCCAACATCGAAACCGCGCCCCGCCTTTGTAAAGATTGCCTCTTCCCCATCCCTGTCCGGAACCATGTGGCTATCTAGACACATGAAGATTTACTAGCGTCTAACTTCTTGATGAAATCTGGCGATGTCTCTAGTCAATGGGAAGATTCAATTGCCAAGAAGTTGAAGAAGGCACACGATCGTCACAGTGTAGACCCTCTATACGACATGAAACATACATAAGAAGAGGAACATGCATTTCTACAGACACCCGTATGCCGGATTATGAGGTGACGATATTAGCTTATGAGGCCATCAAGCAACTCGAGATGACATATGTTAGAGCCATGCCCACAGGGGGCGTCGGCTGATCGGTCCCTATGTTTTTAGTTTTTAGAGTTTTGTCACGTTCCTTCAAAAGACATACCTCATCATGTACGCACCATTTTCATCTATATGAAAAGGTAGTGCTCGTGTGAATTCTTTGGAAGAATAGGCCGGCAGGGTGTCGCGCCAAGCGGCGAACTAGCAGGCTGAAAGGTGAACCCAAGTTACAAGATTTACCAAACCATGAAACCAAGTACAACAAAGAAAATAAAAGTTGAAGCTGGGAGAGACCCCTCTCTTTTTAGAAAAAAGTACAACAAAGAATGTTGCATTGTATGTGTTTGCTTTTATTATTTTTCCTACAAAATTATACTAAACCAATAATAATTAGTATGGATCAAAGAGAGTATTAGGCTAGTCTTAATGGGAGTATCATAGGTAGTATCATGCATGCCAACTAAACAGTTTTGATGAGGTGTCATAGAATTAAATGAGAAAAGAGATGGTTGGTATCATATCATGATACCGCATCATATTAAATAGTGTGATAGTATGTTTCATGCATGACAGTAAATGACAATCCTATGATACTAACATAGGATACTATGCATTACGGATGTAGTAGCCCATTACGACCAGCCTTATAAATTACTGAGCTATTAGTAACTTTTAAGCCTTTCTAAGCACGACACCTATATTCTACCTCAGGATGGTAAAGAGTAAACATACTTTCCCATAACGTATACACGCTACGCTATGGTTACTTTTCGATTCAAAACACCGAAATGCACTTTGATTTTTGGGTGTATGTATACCGGATATGATGAAAAATAATAATTAAAAAAAGTCAAAACGTTTAGAAGTATACTACAATTGTTCGCACAAAAAATCCACCGTCGACTTCAGGATTTTTGTATTTTGATTTTTAGCCCTGAAGTCAACGTTGGTTTTTCTTTCATGGAATTATTATTTTTATGAGGAGAATGGAAGGTCAAGTTTATTTCAAAAGACATTTTCAGTTTTTTTTTGAATTTTTGAATTACTATTACTTTTCTATACAACGACCATGAACCAAACATTTTTCTGTCCATTCAGAAACAAGTTATTACGTGACGGTGCAAAAAAGAAAAGAGAAGCGGTGAGCCGGTGACTAAAACAGCTTGACGAAGCTGTGCTGACCTCGCGCTGTCCATCGGACAGAACGCTGACAACGGACTGGATCGAGGACTTTGACCGGTTGCGGGAGAAGAAGTGTGATGGGAATAGTCAGCGCTCCCACCGTCATGGGATGTGAAAGCGAGAGCTCGTAGGATAAGGCCGACCTGTTGTTTAGGTCGACGCCGGGTCGGCCGACCTACCCATGCATGCGACCGCGAGATCGATGGATGGATGGACCATGCGACGTGCTTTTCGCGTCCCCGCCGTCGTGGACGTCGGCGTATCGCGAGACGTTCAAAACCAGTTTCTTTTTCTCCTGTTTCTTTTGGATTTGGACTGGAACGGGCGTCGCTTTCACAGGCCGGCTCGTGTTCGACCGCTTCTTTTTTAACCAGGGACCAGGGACGCGAGGTGACCGAATTCCTGCTGCATCACCCCGTTCGGTCATGAAAACCGAGTCTTCGACGTCGTTACTCGTTTGCGGTCAATTAGTTTAGTCATGAAAACTAACTTCTCCTTACTCCTGCTAACTGAGACCAACTATGAGTCAGGTCACTGATTTTTTCCCCACTCCAGTCGCTTTTTAATCAGCCTTTGATTTACGCCCAACGAGTCTCCGATTTTGCTGGTGTATTATACTCCTTCCGTCTCATGATATAAGATTTTATTATAACTAATATGCTTATAAATTGGATGTAAGAGCATCTACAACCATGGTTCCGTACATCCTTTCAAACATTGTTTGCATAACCTAGTTCTCTCCAGCCGTTTTATAAATAAAGCAACACAACAGAGTACACGACCTAACAATACAATGTGGTAAGGAGGCCCTCTTTCAAAGCAGATCAAAAGATAAATAAGAACCTAAAACAAGCTACCACCTCGCACAGGTCCGACCGAGAACGACAACGCCCCAAGAAGGTAACGACGCCACACTACCAGAATAACTGCTTACGCCGACGGCCTGAGATATGCCGACGGCCCCCGTCAGCATAGAAGGATCTATGCCGACGGCCTAGGCGAAGCCGTCGGCGCAGAAAAGCCGTCGGCATAACTAGAGATATGCCTACGGTGACGGTCGGCGTATACAGGTCGTCGGCATATCGTGATATATGCCTACAGTGGCCGTCGGCATAGCGGGGCCATCGACATAGATGTGGGGCCGGCGAGCCTTCGTCCAACGGGAGTTTGACACCGTCATACCTATGCCGACGGCCCTGACGGCGACCATCGACATAGCTATGCCGATGGTTTGGCCATCGGCGTAGGTGTGGTCCACGTCACCGATTCGCGACGCGTGCCGCGTCATCGATCCGAGACCTGCCAGTCGATCCGTGGCCAGACTTGTCGTCGGCATAGCTTTGTTTTATCTGTTTTTTCCCTTATTTTTGTATTTAGTTTTTTTCTAAATTAAAATTTGATTAACTTAAATGTGCCTTATCTAAACATAAACATACATAATAAATTATATATAGATTTGTGTAGAATTTTTCATATATTATGTATATGTAGTTTGTATTTGTTTTCGAGTATGTTAGTAATGTGACCACATGTTCTTTTGCATATAGGTTCCTATACTTTATTAAAATCACAAATAATTGATAATTACAATTAGTTTGACAAGTTCTATTTGTTTTTATAAGCATCTTGAAAGTGCTAGATCCGCTGGTTAACTGTACCATGGTTAGACGGGACGATGTACTTGGGGGCTAGCTATGCCGCCAGGTCTTGGGCTAGGCCCGGACCTTGTTCGGGAGTGTAGCTTTGGGCTGGCCTATCACAACCAGGTGAAAAGGTCCATCGGTCAAACCCCGCCCAACGAAAGTCAAAGGCTTAGATCCACCGGTCAACTGTGTCAGGATTGGACATGACGGTGTACTTGGGGAGGGTACCTATACCGCCAGGTCTTGCGTTGGCCCTCTTAGAAGTCTAGAAGCATGCTGGCAGGTGCAAGCACCTGGCATGCGGCTCCTATGTGTGGCCCCCCTCACGTACGTCGCTGGCGCCGTCGCACGAAGGGGGGAAACGACCACATCGGGCAAAGACAGAGGGAGTCTTGCGGTGGGTTGGGCCCGGACCATGTTCGGGGGTGTAGCTATGGGCTGAACTATGACAACCAGGTGAAGAGGTCCATCGGTCAAACCCTGTCCGGCAAAAGTCAAAGGCGTAGATCCACCGGTCAACTGTGATAGGGTTAGACGGGACGGTGTACTTGGGGGGGTAGCTACGCCACCAGGTCTTGCGCTAGGCCCTCTTATAGGTCTGCAAGCGTGGTGGCAGGTGCAAGCACCCGGCACGCGGCTCCGTAGTGTGACCCCCCCCTCACTCACGGACGCCGCTACCGTCGTCGCATGGAGGGGGAAACGGCCACGTCTGGCAGACACGGAGAGAATCTTGCGGTGTGTTGGGGCCGGACCTTGATCGGAAGTGTGCCTATAGGCTGGAGTATCACAACCAGGTGAAAAGATCCATCGGTCAAACCATGTATGGCGAAAGTAAAAGGCCTAGATCCGTCGGTCAACTGTGCCACGGTTAGATGGGACGCTGTACTTAGGGGGTAGCTATGCCGCTAGGTGTTGCACTGGGCCTGCTTACACGTCTGGAAGCATGGTGGCAGCTGCAAGCACTAGGCACGCGACTCCGGGGTGTGACCCTTCACACGGACGTCGTTGCCGCCGTCTCACGAAGGGGGGAAACGGCCATGTCGGGCAGACACGGAGGGAATCTTGCGGTGGGTTGGGCTCGGACCTTGATCGGAAGTGTGCCTATGGGCTGGACTATCACAACCAGGTGAAAAGATCCATCAGTCAAACCCCGTCCAACGAAAGTCAAAGGCCTAGATCCGCCGGTCAACTATGGCACGGTTAAACGGGACGATGTACTTGGGGGGGGGGGGTAGCTATGCCTCCAGGTCTTGCGCTAGGCCCTCTTACACGTCTGGAAGTGTGGTGGCAGGTGCAAGCACCCGACACACGCCTCCGTGGTGTGACCCCCCTCACATACGTCACTGATGCTGTCTCACGGAGGGGAAACAGCCACGTCGAGCCGACACGGAGGGAATCTTGCGGTGGGTTGGGCCCGGACCATGTTCGGGGGTGTAGCTATGGGCTGGCCTATGACAACCAGGTGAAAAGGTCCATCGGTCAAACCTCGCCCGGTGAAAGTCAAAGGCATAGATCCACCGGTCAACTGTCGTAGGGTTAGACGGGACGGTGTACTTGGGGGGGGTAGCTATGCCACCAGGTCTTGCGCTGGGCCCTCTTATAGGTCTGGAAGCGTGGTGGCAGGTGCAAGCACCCGGCACGCGGCTCCGTAGTGTGACCCCCCACCCTCACAGACGTCGCCCGAAGGGGGGGGGGAACAGCCACGTCTGGTAGACACGGAGAGAATCTTGCGGTGTGTTGGTGCCGGACCTTGATCGGAACTGTGCCTATATAGGTTGGAGTATCACAACCAGGTGAAAAGATTCATCGGTCAAACCATGTATGGCGAAAGTAAAAGGCCTAGATCCGTCGGTCAACTATGCCGAGGTTAGACGGGATGCTGTACTTGGGGGGGTAGCTATGCCACCAGGTCTTGCGCTGGGCCCTCTTACAGGTCTGGAAGCGTGGTGGCAGGTGCAAGCACCAGACACGCGGGTCCGGGGTGTGACCCCTCACACGAACGTCGCTGCCACCGTCTCACGAAGGGGGGAAACGGCCACGTCGGTCAAACACGGAGGGAATCTTGCGGTGGGTTGGGCCCGGACCTTGATCGGAAGTGTACCTTGGACCGGCCATCGCACTTCCGGACATGTAGGACAGCCCAATTAAAGACCCGACGACATAGCTACCCCCAAACTACAGCCGTCCCGTCTAACCCTACGAGAGTTGACTAGGCGGTAAACTGGGCCCAAGAGACACACGTGATGTATCTATGTGTGTTTATGTATAGATAAGACACAATTTAATTAATGAATTTTTTAAGGAAAAAGTATATATTAAAAAAATATTAAAAAATTGAATGTAGATACACCGATGGTTAAGCCGTCGGCATAGACCCCTGCCATGTCATCGATCCGTGCAACCGTGTGGGGCCTAAAGATATGCCGACTGGACTCACATTACCCCCTTCTCGAAGCTTCCCTATTTCAAGGACCTCAAACTTCGTTACAACATTGATGTGATGCACACCGAAAAGAATGTTGCAGAGTCCCTTTTCCGCACGATCCTCAACATTCCTGATAAGACAAAGGATAACCTTAAAGCTAGAGCCGATCAACAGAGAATTTGTGATAGACCACGTCTAAACATGAAGCCTCCCACAAGCGGTCGAAGAAGCTAGTTCAAGCCAGATGCTGACTTTGTCCTTAAAACGCCAGAAAAGAAGGAAGTATTTATCTGGATGAAACATATTTTGAAGTTCACCGATGGTTATGCATCGAATATAAGTAAGAGAGTCAATCTTTCAACGGGCAGAGTGACCGGGCTCAAGAGTCATGACTACCATGTGTGGATTGAGCGGATAATGCCGGTGATGGTTCGAGGCTATGTCCCCGAGCATGTCTGGCGAGTGCTTGCCTAACTAAGCCATTTCTTCCGCACGCTCTGTGCTAAAGAAGTAAGTAAAGATGTGATTGAACAATTGCATAAGAAGGCACCGGAGTTGATAGTCAAGCTAGAGAAGATCTTTCCGCCAGGCTTCTTCACTCCGATGACACATCTCATTCTGCACCTCGCGAAAGAGGTATTGTTGGGGGGGCCTGTGCAGAATCGTTGGCAGTATGGCCCTGAGAGACAGAACAAGCATCTCCGACAGAAATGTGGAAACAAAGCTAAGATTGAAGCTTCCATAGCTGAGGCAATTATCCTAGAGGAGGTGCCAAACCTCAGGACATCGTACTATCCAAACCACGTTCCCCATTTGCATAATAAGGTGCCTCGATACAATATAGAAGAGCCCAAGTATCAACCCAAGCTCCATCTATTCAACGGGCAAGGTGGCAGGGTTGGGGCCTCGAAATCTTATAACATGCCACGACAAGAGTGGGAGGACCTTATGTTCTATGTCTTGCACAACATCAAGGAAGTCGAAGAAGTGTGGATGAGGTAATACCACTACACCATTCCTTTATGCACATCATCATGTTCTAAGTTCACTTAATCCCGGTTCTCTTCATCATGCACATCATCATCTAACACCGCTTCTCTTCTTTTAGTGATTTCGTTCAAGAGGAATGGACGGGAATGAATCCTCCTACTAAGGCGGAGGCACTTACTCTTCTCCATCATGGAAACCCTGGAAATAAAAAATTTGTTGCTTGGTTCATGGAGAAAGTAATTTTCCACATTCCCCTATTAAATACGTAGTTCAACATTTATTAGTTAACCGAACTAATGCACCCAACAATTTCAATTATACTTGTAGGGAAAAGATCCGAACATATCTATGGATGATGAATTGAGATGGGTTTCCATGGGTTTTGACCCTGTCGTCATGACATGTAAAAAGTATGATGTGAATGGGTATCGCTTCCATACAGAGGAGCACCAGAACAGCCGGCCTGATCCCAAAACTATAAATACCGGAGTGTACACCTATTGGGGAACGTCGCATAGGAAACAATTTTTTTCCTATGCACACGCAGATCTATCCATGGTGATGAGCATCTACGAGAGGGAGAGTGGATCTACATACCCTTGTGGATCGCTAAGCGGGAAGCGTTAAGAAACGCGGTTGGTGTAGTCGAACATCTTCACGATCCAAATTGCCGAGCGTCCCATGATCTCATCACGATCCGTCCCGCGATCCAATCACGATCCGTCCCGTGAACTCATCACGATCCGTCCCGCAATCTCATCACGATCCGTCTCACGATCTCGATCACGATCTGTCCCATGAACTCATCACGATCCGTTCTGCGATCTCATCACGAACCGTCTCGCGATCTCGATTACGGTCCTTCCGATCTAGCGCCGAACGGACGACACCTCCACGTTCAGCACACGTGCAGCTTGATGACGATATCCACCGTCTTGGTCCAGCAAGAGGAAGTGGAGAGGAGGAATAGTTCACCGGCAGCGTGACGGCGCTCCGGCGATGGTGGTGGAGTGATTCCAGCAGGGCTTCGCCTAAGCACTGCAGAAAACCGATCTAGAGGAGCACCGGTGAAACGGGTAGCACGTGGCCGTAAAATCTGTGCAAAACCCTTCTATTCCACCAGTATATATAGGAGGAGAGGAGAGGCAGCCCTTGGCACAAGTCCAAGAGCCTCTAGGAGTTGGCCGGCCAAGGTGAAGGAGTCCTACTCCTCCTCCACTCCTAGTAGGAGTAGGACTCTTCCTTTTTTGCCTTTTTCTCCAATTATCTCTTTGGGATTTTTCTCTCTAGATGCATGGGCCTTGTGTGGCTATTCCACCAGCCCACTAAGGGCTGGTTAATACTCTCCCACAGCCCATGAAGCCTCTTGGGTCGAAATACCCCTCCCGGAGGTCTCCCGGTACACTACCGGCACTCCCGGTACACTACCGATGAGCCCAAAACTTTTTCGGCGACCAAACCGGGACTTCCTATATATGAATCCTTACCTCCGGACCATTTCGGAGCTCCTCGTGATGTCTGGGATCTCATACGGGACTCCGAACAACCTTCGGTCAACACCATATATAACTCTACACTACCGAAACGTCACCAAACCTTAAGTGTGCAGACCCTGCGGGTTCGAGAACTATGTAGACATGACCGAGAAACCTCTACGGCCAATAACCAATGGCGGGACCTGGATGTCCACATTGGTTCCTACATATTCTACGAAGATCTTTATCGATCGAACCTCTATATCAAGGATTCAGTTAATCCCGTATGATGTTCCCTTTGTTCTTCGGTATGTTACTTGCCCGAGATTCGATCGTCGGTATCTCCATACCTAGTTCAACCTCATTACCGGCAAGTCTCTTTACTCGTTCCGTAATACAAGATCCCGCAACTAACAATTATTCACATTGCTTGCAAGGCTCATTGTGATGTTGTATTACCGAGTGGGCCCCGAGATACCTCTCTGTCACATGGAGTAACAAATCCCAGTCTCGATCCATGCCAACTCAACAGACACCCTCGGTGATACCTGTAGAGCATCTTTATAGTCACCCAGTTACGTTGCGACGTTTGATACACACAAGGCACTCCTTCGATGTCCGTGAGTTGCATGATCTCATGGTCATAGGAACACATACTTGACATGCAGAAAACAGTAGCAATAAACTGACACGATCATATGCTACGTTTGTAGTTTGGGTCTTGTCCATCACATCATTCTCCTAATGATGTGATCCCGTTATCAAATGACATCTCATGTCCATGGCTAGGAAACCTTAACCATCTTTTGATCAACGAGCTAGTCTATTAGAGGCATACTAGGGACATGATTTTATCTATGTATCCACACATGCATCTAAGTCTCCGATCAATACAATTATAGCATGGGTAATAAGCGATTATCATGAACAAGGAAATATGATAATAACTAATTTATTATTGCCTCTAGGGCATATTTCCAACAGTCTCCCACTTGCACTACAGTCAATAATCTAGTTCACATCAGCATGTGATTCACATTGTTATGATTCTTACACCCAATGAGTTCTGGGGTTCGATCATGCATTGCATGTGAGAGAGGTATTATAGTCAACGGGTCTGTAACATTTAGATCCGTGTATACTTTGCAAATCCCTATGTCAAACTGTAAACACTGCTACCACACTCTACTTGGTACTATTCCAAATGGCTGCTCCACTATACGTACCCAGATTGCTACTACGAGTCATCCGGATTAGTGTTAAAGCTTGCATCGACGTAACTCCTTACGACGAACCCTTTATCACCTCCATAATCGAGAAACAATTCCTTTAGTCTTTTAGTCACTAAGGATAATGTTGACCGTTGTCCAGTGATCCACTCCTGGATCACTCTTGTACCCCTTGACGGACTCATGGCAAGGCACACACAAGTGCGGTACACAGCATGGCATACTATATAGAGCCTATGTCTAGGGCATAGGGGACGACGTTCGACCTTTCTCTTTCTTCTGCCGTTGTCGAGCTTTGAGTCTCACTCAACTTCACACCTTACAAATCAGACAAGAACTATTTCTCTGACTGATCCATTTTGAACTCTTTCAAAATATCGTCAAGGTATGTACTCATTGAAAGTCTCATCGAGCATCTTGATCTATCTCTATAGATGTTGACGCTCAACAATTGGGTAGCTTTATCCAGGTCTTCCTTTGAAAATCACTTTTCAAACAACCATTTATGCTTTCCAGAAATCCTACATTATTTCCGATCAACAATATGTCATCCACATATACTTATCAGAAATTCTATAGTGCTCCCACTCACTTTATTGTAAATACAAGTTTCTCGTAAACTTTGTATAAACATCAAAACTTTGATCACCTCATCAAAGCGTATATTCCAACTCTGAGATGCTTGCTTCAGTCCATAGAAGGATCATTGAAGCTTGTACACCCTTTAGCATCCTTAGGACTGACAAAACCTTCTGGTTATATCACATACAACCTTTCCTCAAGCAAACCGTTAAGGAAACCATGTTTTGACATCCATCTGCTAGATTTCATATTTGAAAATGCAGCAACTGCTAACGTAATTCCAATAGACGTTAGCATCGCTATGAGTGAGAAAGTCTCATCGCGGTCAAATCCTTGAACTTGTCACAAACATCTTTGCAACAAGTCGAGCTTTACAAATGGTGACATTTACCATCAGTGTCTGTCTTCATTTTAAAGATCCATTTGTACTCAACGACCTGCCGTCCAACGAGCAAGTCTACCATAGTCTATACTTGGTTTTCATACATGGATAATTTCTCGTATTTTATGGCCTCCAACCATTTGTCGGAATCCGGGCCCATCATCGCTTCTCCATAGCTCGTAGATTCATCGTTGTCCAACAACATGACCTCCAAGACAGGGTTGTCGTACCGCTCAGCAGCAGTACACATCCTTGTCAACCTACGAAGTTCAATAGTAACTTGATCCTGAAGCTTCATGATCATCATCATTAACTTCCTCTTCAACTAACGTAGGCTTCACAGAAACAACTTCCTGCGCTGCGCTACTCTCTAGTTGAACAAAGGTTTAACAACCTCATCAAGTTCTATCTTCCTCCCACTCAATTATTTCAAGAGAAACTCTTTCTCGAGAAAAGACCCATTAGTAACAAACACTTTGCACTTGGATCTGAGATTGAAGGCATACCCAACTATTCTTAGGTTATTCTATGAAGATACATTTGTCCGCTTTGGGTTCGAGCTTATTAGGTGAAAACATTTTCCACACAAGCATTGCAGCCCCAAACATTAAGAAATGACAGCTTCGGTTTCTATCAAAACATAATTCACACGGTGTCATCTCAACGGATTTAGATGGTGCCCTATTTAAAGTGAATGTAGTTGTCTCTAATGCATAACCCCAAAAATTATAGTAGTAAAATGATAAGAGACATCGTAGCACGCACCATATCCAATATAGCATGACTATGATGTTCGGACACACCATCACACTATGGTGTTCTAGGTGGCGTTAGTTGTGAAACAAATTTCACATTGTCTTAAGTTGTATGCCAAACTCGTAACTCAGATATTCACCTCCACGATCATATCACAGTCATTTTTATCTTCTTGTCACGATGATCTTAAAATCCACTCTGAATTTGCTTGAACCTTTCAAATGATTCAAACTTGTGTTTCATTAAGTAAATATACACTATATCTACTTAAATCATCAGTGAAGGTAAGAAAATAACGATAACCACTGCACGCTACAAGACTCACCTGATTGCATACATCAACATGTATCATTTCCAATGAATCACTTGCCCGCTCCATCCAACGGGGTCCTTTAGTCATCTTGCCCAAGAGGCATGGTTCGCATGTCTCAACTGTTTCGAAATCGAATGAGTCCAAAGATCCATCAGCATGGAGTTTCTTCATGCGCTTTATACCAATATGACATTTAGCGGCAGTGCCACAAGTATGTGGTACTATCATTATTAACTTTGTATCTTTTGACATCAATGTTATGAACATGTGTATTACTACGATCAAGATTTCAACAAACCATTCTGACTGGGTGCATGACCATTGAAGGTATTATTCATGTAAACAAAATAACCATTATTATCTAACTTAAATGAATAACCGTATTGCAATAAACATGATCTAATCATGTTCATGCTCAACGCAAAACACCAAATAACATTTATTTAGGTTAGTCACTAATCCTGAAGGTAGAGAGAGCGTGTGATGTTGATCACATCATCCTTGGAAACATTTCCAACACACATCGTCACCTCACCCTTAGCTAGTTCTCCGTTTATTCCGTAGCTTTTATTTCGAGTTACTAACATTTAGCAACTAAACCAGTATCCAATACTCAGGTGCTACTAGGAGTACTAGCAAGGTACACATCAATAACACGTATATCAAATATACTTCTGTCGATGTTGCCAGCCTTCTTATCTACCAAGTATTTAGGGTTGTTCCGCTTCAGCGACCGCTCACCTCATAATAGAAGCACTTAGTCTCGGGTTTGAGTTTAACTTTAGGTTGTTTCACTGGAGCAGCAACTGACTTATTGTCCATGAAGTTTCCCTCCTTGCTCTTGCCCTTCTCGAAACTAGTGGTTTGATTAACCATCAACACTTGATGCTCCTTCTTGATTTCTACCTTCGTGGTGTCAAACATCGCGAACAACTCAAAGATCATTATTTCTATCCCTGACATTTTAAAGTTCATCACCAAGTTCTAGTAGCTTTAGTGACAGTGACTTGGAGAACTTTATCAATCACTATCTTATCTGGAAGATCAACTCCCACTTGATTCAAGCAATTGTAGCACCCAGACAATCTGAGCACATGCTCAACGATTGAGCTATTCTCTTTCATCTTGCGGGCAAAGAATCTTGTTGGAGATCTCATATCTCGCAACACGGGCATGAGCCTGAGATCCTAATTTCAGCTCTTAGAAACATCTCGTATGTTCCGTGACATTCAAAACGTTTTGAAGCCTCAATTCTAAGCCGTAATGCATGACACACTAAACTATCAAGTAGTCATCAGAACGTGCATGTCAGATGTTCACAACATCTACAGACGATGCTAGAGGGGTTGACGCACCGAGCGGTGCATTAAGGACATAAGCCTTCTGTGCAGCATTGAGGACAATCCTCAGATCACGCACCTAGTCCGTAATATTGCTACCAACATCTTTCAACTCTATTTCTCTAGGAACATATAAAAATTAAGGGAGCTACAGCGCGAGCTAGTAATCTACAACATAATTTGCAAAGACACTATTGACTATGTTCATGATAATTAGTTCAATTAATCATATTACTTAAGAACTCCCACTCAAATTGACATCCCTTCGGTCATTCAAGTGATACATGATCCAAATTCACCAACTCAAGTCCGATCATCACGTGAGTTGAAGTGGCTGCAATGGTGAACATCATCATGTTGATCACATCTACTATATGACTCATGTTCGACCTTTTGGTCTCTTGTGTTCTGAGGCCATGTCTGTACATGCTAGGATCGTCAAGTTTAACCCAAGTGTTCTGCACGTGCAACACTGGCTTGCACCCGTTGTATGTGAACGTAGAGTCTATCACACCCGATCATCACGTGGTGTCTCAACACGACGAACTTTCGCAACGGTGCACACTCGGGGAGAACACAATTTATCTTGAAATTAAGTGAGGGATCACCTTATAATGCTACCGTCATTCTAAGCAAAACAAGGTGCATAAAAAGGATTAACATCACATGCAAATCATAAGTGACATGATATGGCCATGAACTTGTGCTTTTGATCTCCATCTAGAAAGCACTGGCATGACACCATGATCTCCAGCATCTTGATCTCCATCAACGTGTCGCCATCGGGGTTGTCACGCCCTGCATGCTTCTACTACTATTGCTACTGTTTAGCGATAAAGTAACGCAATACATAGCGCTTAATGATTGACACGCAGGTCATACAATAATTAAAGACAACCATATGGCTCCTGCCGGTTGTCGTATTCATCGACATGCAAGTCGTGATAATCTATACATCACATGATCATCTCATACATCACATATATCACATCATGTAATTGGCCATATCATATCACAACATACCCTCCAGAAACAAGTTAGACGTCCTCTAATTGTTGTTGCATGTTTTACGTGGCTGCTACGGGTATCTAGCAAGAACAATTCTCATCTACGCAAAAACCACAACGGTGATACACTAGTTGCTTTTCAACCTTCTCAAGGACCACCTTTGTCGGATCCGATCCAACTAAAGTGAGAGAAACTGTCACCCGCAAGCCATCTAGGCAACAAGATGCATTGAGGGAACCGGTCTCTCGTAAGCTTACGAGTAATGTTGGTCCGGGCCGCTTCATCTCACAATACCGCTGAACCAAAATACGACCAAGGGAGGAAGCAATCTCAGCATCAACGCCCACAAACCTTTTGTGTTCTACTCGAGATCTCATCGACACATAGACCTAGCTCTGATACCACTGTTGGGGAACGTCGCATGGAAAACAAAAAATTTCCTACGCACACGCAGATCTATCCATGGTGATGAGCATCTACGAGAGGGAGAGTGGATCTACATACCCTTGTAGATCGCTAAGCGGGAAGCGTTAAGAAACGCGGTTGGTGTAGTCAAACATCTTCGCGATCCAAATCGCCGAGTGTCCCGCGATCTCATCACGATCTGTCCCGCGATCCAATCACGATTCGTCTCGTGAACTCATCACGATCCGTCCCGTGATCTCATCACGATCCGTCTCACGATCTTGATCATGATTTGTCCCGCGAACTCATCACAATCCGTTCCGCGATCTCATCACGAACCGTCTCGCGATCTCGATCACGGTCCTTCCGATCTAGCGCCGAACGGACGGCACCTCCGCGTTCAGCACACGTGCAGCTTGATGACGATCTCCACCGTCTTGGTCCAGCAAGAGGAAGTGGAGAGGAGGAAGAGTTCACCGGCAGCGTGACGGCGCTCCGGCGATGGTGGTGTAGTGATTCCGACAGGGCTTCGCCTAAGCACTGCAGAAAACCGATCTAGTGGAGCACCGGTGAGACGGGTAGCACGTGTCCGTAAAATCTATGCAAAACCCTTATATTCCACCAGTATATATAGGAGGAGAGGAGAGGCAGCCCTTGGCGCAAGGCCAAGAGCCTCTAGAAGTCAGCCGGCCAAGGTGGAGGAGTCCTACTCCTCCTCCACTCCTAGTAGGAGTAGGACTCTTCCTTTTTGGCTTTTTTCTCCAATTTTCTCTTTGGGCTTTTTCTCTCCAGCCGCATGGGCCTTGTGTGGATATTCCACCAGCCCACTGAGGGCTGGTTAGTACTCTCCCACAGACCATGAATCCTCTTGGGTCGAAATACCCCTCCCGGAGGTCTCCCGGTACACTACCGGCACTCCCGGTACACTACCGATGAGCCCAAAACTTTTTCGGCGACCAAACTGGGACTTCCTATATATGAATCTTTACCTCCGGACCATTCCGGAGCTCCTCGTGACATCCAGGATCTCATCCGGGACTCCGAACAACCTTCGGTCACCACCATACATAACTCTACACTACCGAAACATCACCAAACCTTAAGTGTGCAGACCCTGCGGGTTCGAGAACTATGTAGACATGACCGAGAAAACTCTACGGTCAATAACCAATGGCGGGACCTGGATGTCCACATTGGTTCCTACATATTCTACGAAGATCTTTATCGGTCGAACCTCTGTGTCAAGGATTCAGTTAATCCCATATGATGTTCCCTTTGTTCTTCGGTATGTTACTTGCCCGAGATTCGATCGTCGGTATCTCCATACCTAGTTCAACCTCGTTACCGGCAAGTCTCTTTACTCGTTCCGTAATACAAGATCCCGCAACTAAAAATTAGTCACATTGCTTGTAAGGCTCATTGTGATGTTGTATTACCGAGTGGGCCCCGAGATACCTCTCCGTCACACGGAGTAACAAATCCCAGTATCGATCCATGCCAACTCAACAGGCACCCTCGGAGATACCTGTAGAGCATCTTTATAGTCACCCAGTTACGTTGTGACGTTTGATACACACAAGGCACTCCTTCGATGTCCGTGAGTTGCATGATCTCATGGTCATAGGAACACATACTTGACATGCAGAAAACAGTAGCAATAAACTGACACGATCATATGCTACGTTTGTAGTTTGGGTCTTGTCCATCACATCATTCTCCTAATGATGTGATCCCGTTATCAAATGACATCTCATGTCCATGGCTAGGAAACCTTAACCATCTTTTGATCAACGAGCTAGTCTATTAGGGGCATACTAGGGACATGATTTTGTCTATGTATCCACATATGCATCTAAGTCTCCGATCAATACAATTATAGCATGGATAATAAACGATTATCATGAACAAGGAAATATGATAATAACTAATTTATTATTGCCTCTAGGGCATATTTCCAACAACACCCCCGGTCAAAATTCAGTAGACTACTACGGAAGGGTCCAAAATATATACGAGATTACATTCCGCAAAGGGCGCGAAACCCTAAGTCTACCTATGTTCAAATGTCGATGGTTCGATCCGCTGGAGGGGCAGAGACATACGCCTTCCATTGGTTTGGTCAAAGTTAAACCATCAACTGTCTATGCTGGAGCTGATCTGTTCATTGCGGCCACCCAAGCTACACAAGTTTATTATTTGCCTTACCCATGCCAGAAAGAGTACCTACGGGGTTGGGAAGTTGTGTTCAAGGTGTCGCCACATGGTAAGCTACCGGACCCGAACGAAGATGATTATTACAACATTAACCCCATGACATACGAGGTAGTGTTCTATCAAGAGCAACCCGATGATGATGTGGTAAGAAACGATGACGCTAGACCATTGAGCGATGATGATGTGGATCCAAACGATGATGATTCACGGAATGATGGTGAGACCATTGTTAATGAAAATGGCATACTTATGCTAGAAAAGTTAAACGAAGACGCTGATGACGAGGAAGAGCCTCCACCTCCGTCCGACAACGAAGATGATATGATTGATACTGATGATGAGACCGAGCGATAAATCGGTTACAACAGTGATGATTCGTACGGGTTCTAGCAAATGTACGTTTCATGTCTTTTTTCCCTATGGTTTAGGAATATGCCTTTTTATGCTTATTTGTACTGTGTTTATTATTATGCTTTTTCCTTCATTATTAATGTACTAATTGTTTATTCTATTTTCAATGCAGGTTCGTGGAACATGGGCAAGGGGAAGGCCGACGGCGCGGTTTTCATACGCAAGGTCGTCGACATTGCTAGTCGGAGTGGTCGAGCACATACTGTTACCCCCCGACTACTTGAGGATAACTCCTCACAGGAAGAGAGAGGGAGAGGTGGCCCTAGAGGAGGAGGGGGCGGGAGGAGATCCCATGGAGGGCGAGGGGGTGGTGAGAGAGCCACTAGAGGGGGTCGCGGCCAGAAACAACGCACCCTCACCGACTTAGGGGTGTTGTCTTCAAGGCCCTCCTCTAGTGAGGTACCCTCTGCCGAGGAGGAGGAGGAGGAGGAGGTGGTTCGCGAGGAGAGGGGTGAGGAGGAGGAGGAGGAGGAGGTTGGGGAGGGGGCGAGGAGGAGGAGGACGAGGAGGAGGCAGGCAGGGATGATGGTGGTGGTGGGGACGCTGGTGGTGGCAGGAATGACAACAATAAGGGATGGATGCGTGGTAACGCAAAGGTCCCAAAGCATATTCCTACTACAGAGGAGCAGAAGTGGCTCATTGAGCCAAAGGGGATAGAGTAAGTTTCACTAAATAATTTCAATCATAATTTAATTCTTTTGCTTGTCACATCCTAATATTTTCATTCTTTAAATCTTTTGCAGTAACTGGGTACATCCTGAAGGGGCCCGTGTTCCCAACGGCATCATCACCGTCTTGCTGAAGGAATACTAGTTGGGGATGTACTGTCTGGATCCAGTCAGGCACCCGGATCTTTGGGTTTTGGCTAAGACCTGGGAGCACAGGGAAGCGCCCCCACGCGGAGTATGTGACCCATGCTAAGGCCGTGATCACTAATTTTTGGGTGAGTTCTCTTCACAAGCACACGTCCATTCTGGTTCCATTAATGATTTAACTCATGGCTTCTTCCATTCTGGTTTCATGAATTATTGTAGAAATACTATTGAGTTCTTCCGGAGCACAAGGTCGCTGCCTACGAGATCGTGCTGCGCCAAGCGAAGAAGAAGGCCCGCCAGATGCAGTACGAGGTGCGGTTGGTGGCCATCACGCAATACTATCACGACTAGTTTGTGGTAAATTTCATCGTTTCATGTTAGACATGCCATTATGCTTCCTATTATGTAGGTGTTTCCAAATTGTTGTTATGGAAGAGACGAGACCTGGGCGGCATTGGTGGACCTGTGGTTTGGTCAGGATGAAGTCTGGGTGGCTACTAGCAGCAAAAATAAGGCTAACCGAGGGAAGGAGGGAGTACATGCTCAGGGAAACCGGAACCACTTTCTCCACAAGACACTTCAGGTATGACTAACCTCATTAAGCAATCTTCTTCTTTTACCTTCACTTTTTTTATGTATGACTAACATCTGTTTGTTGGTGCAGGAGGAGAAACTCAAGCGACCGCTCTCACACATGGAGGCATGGGAGATCGCCCATACTCGGAGGAAGCCCAAGCTTGGGGAAGACAAGTACTACGGCAAGACCGCGGAGAAGAAGAAGAACTACTCTGCGGCGTATCTGAATCTACATTGTGACACACCTGACCCCGTCAAGGTGCCTTTGGACGACAGGGCGGTGGTTGGCATGGGGCCGAAGGCTCATGGTCGGCAGCCGGTTCTGGATGCTGTGGTCACTCCTTCTATCTCCTACACACAACTCCGAGCTACTGACCCAAGCCTGAGACAGCGCACACCCACGACCACTGCGCAGTCACAATCCCTCCTAGCCGAGCAGCACTCTAAGTATTTTTCCCACTTATCTTCGTTGCTCACTTTATTTCCCGCATTTAGATGTTTAATGAGTTCCATCACGTCATATTGTAGGCCTACATGGAGTACACACGACAAGAGACCATGGCATGGAGCGCGAGAGTTGCAGCCGTCTAGGACCACATCACTCGCATGATGACGGTTAGTTTACCCCCTTTCATTTCATTTCCATATTGACACTTTCATTTCTTCTGACATTGGTGTTTGCTTTGTCAATTAACATGCAGCTCGTGTTTGAGAGCATGAGGAACGACACGATTCCTGAAATGGAACCAGCACCACCAGCTGCAGGACCACAACCAGTGCTGCTTACCTTTGAGGAATTTCTAGCACAACAACCGGGGACAACGGTGGTTACTATATTCCCAAACTATTCAACCAACGCTTACTATTTATTCAACACAATATCATTCACTCAACATGTCTTTTCAAACATCCAGGGAACTGGTAGATCATCCGTTGGTGGTGGTGTCGGTGTTCACATCAATACCGAGTCACGGAGCCCGGTCACTCCAATCCACCGAGGCGGTAGCGTTGCTGCTAGCAGTGAAGACCTGGGATTTGGTGGACTTGGCGTCGACGACCTTGGAGGTGGACGTACTGCCGCTCCTTAGATGACTTGTGCTCTTTTTACGCTTCTTAGATGACTTGTATTTCGCTACTTATATTTCGCAGCTCCTTATGTTGTTGGTTGTGAGGATGTGATGGTGGTGGTGTTGATGACGTACGTCTGTTTACGCTACTTATATTTATGATGCTCTTGATGGTGCTGTTGTGTATTTATTTTTCATTGTATATACCCTGATATTTTGAATTGAAATGAATTTGTATGAAACAGAAAAAAGGAAAAAAATCAGCACAAAACTACGCCAACGGCTAAGCCGTCGGCATAGAGGGCGTTTGAGTTACCAGCGGCTGCCACGTGGTAATATATGCCGACGGCTAGGCTGTCGGCGTAACTTTTTAGCCTATACCGACGGCCTGAGTCGTCGGCGTGGGCACGCCCCAGGAACTACCAGCGGCCGCCACGTGTCAGGGTATGCCGACGGCTATGCCATCGGCGTAGTTTCGGACCTATGCCGACGGCCCCGGCCGTCGGCATAGGTATGCCACCAGGGACCATCTCCGGCCGCCACGTGGCAGTCTATGCCGACGGTAAGGCCGTCGACATAGTACGACACGTGGCGGCTGGTGATGCGACGCTCTTGACGGTAGCGCTGCCAGACGTCGTTTGCCATGGAGCTATGCCGACGGTCGGGGCCATCGGTATCGATGTACGGACACCGTCGGCATAGCATCTATGCCGACGGCTTTTCTATGCCGACGGCAACCTGGGGTACGCCGACATATATGGTGCCGACGGTGCTACGCCGACGGGGACCGTCAGCATAGGTCTATGCCGACGGAAATCGGTGCTAGGCATAGGACTACATTCTGGTAGTGCGAAGCGTCCCCGTTGTCGAGTCCAAACATACAAAGGTTTTCATCCAAAGCCCTGGCATAATGAGACCCATGACAACCTAGCTCAACCAACCAGCATCCTCACTTTTTCCTATATGACCGGATTGACCGTCACTTCCAAATTCAACCCATATACGGGTTGGACATAAAAAATGCCCTGACAGCTCGAACACCTCCTCACGTCAGCTCGTATCCAACCCAACTTGCATAGACCTCACCCGCAGCAACCCATCACTTCTTTTTTCTTTCTCTTTTCTCTCTCTCGTCTGGTAATTGGATCTCACGCTCAAGAAACTCGCAATGAACCCGCCCTCGTCTCCGTCCCCGAGTTCAGACGCTACCACTGTTGTCGCGCCACCGCGTGTGCGAGCTCGCGCAATTGCCAAGCCGCGCGCAGGCCGTGTGCTTGCGATGGCCGGTGGCGCAGCCGTGTGTGCGTGCTCGGGCAGCCGCGTGCTTTTGCTGGTCGTCGAGTAGTCTGCATGCTCATGCTGGCCACCGAGCCGCATGCATGCATGCTCGCGCTGGCCATCGAGCCGCATGGATCGTGTTATTTTACGGTCATCAAACCCGAGTTTAAACCAAGATATTTTGATGAGTCATTGCGACGTCCCCCTTTCCTCCCAATCCTAGCCACCCCCGGCCTCACTTCCTCCCCCTCCCTTCCTCGTTGCCGTCTGAGGCAGCCGTCGGACAAGCCTGGGACATGAAGGATGGTGGCGGTGGGGCCTCGGCTGTCCTGTCTCTACGTGAGGAACCTCGAATGTGGAGTGACGGCTGAACGCATCTAACCGTACCCGCATCAGTACTCGTATCCATCCCCTGTTCGTGAACTCCACTAGCTAGGGGCACGGTAATACTCCACCAATTTGGTCGGAAAATGGAGCCGAAGAGACCTTGCAAAACTTATTCGACCCGTAAACTTTTTAAAGGGCACGGTAAATCGATCCGTGAAAACCTTATGTATACAGTTTCAAAGGTAGTATACAGTACAATTCGTAAACCGATCAATCCATACACTTTCAAAGGCAGCCGCCGCCGGTTCGAATTGTGGCCAGCTCGACCTCCACTTCCGAGGCGAGGCTATCCATGGGCAGGGCGGAGAAGGCCACCGGCGGCCTGAATCAGGGCTGGGCGGCACTGGAGAAGAGCAGGGCAGAGGTGAGGGAGCTCGCGCGGCCACGACAGGGAAAGCACGCGCGACGACAGACCCTGTTAGGCTCAATCAGGGACGGGTGGGCGCGCCAAGAAGCGTGCGGTCGGGGCGGGCGGCGCAGGGCTCCTCCACTGCATGCATGGTGAGGAATGGGCGGCGCCAAGACGAGGTGGGGGCGAGGCTGGCGGCGCCGGGGCGAGCCGGGGCGCCAGGGCAAGACACCCCATGGCTGGAGACAGACTATTTTTTTTGGAAAGGGAAATATATTAATATCAAGAAGATACCAATTACATCCAGTCTTTGCACCAACGAGATGCCTAAAACAACATCCAGGATGCACACAACCAAAAAAGAAAATAAAAAAGGAAAAATAGAAAAAAATGATCCTGACACGATGATCAATCACCCGCAGTAACCGCACTCTAACCACCACCGAAGACAATATCCGAACTAAAAAGAAGGTTCTCCAAAAGCAACGCCTTCAAAAAGGAAACAATGCTCAAGTGTTGTCGTTGTCCGGTCAATGATCGTAGGTTTTCATCCTGAAGAAAGACCGCGTTTCTAAAATAATGGCTTCAACAAGGTCACTGCCACGCACAAAGACCTTGGTTTTCACCCTGGAAAATCACGCCTCGATACCCAAAAGAGCACCACCAACAAACAAATCGTCCAATGTTGCCGCGCCCACTTGCAGAGGCTACTACTACAAGTCACGTACCACCATGCACACAGGGACTCATGCCCGTCTCTAGACGGGAACATACCCCGCAAGCTAGTCCGAACAACTGCCTGTGAAGCAAGGTCTTCATCGCGTCGAAGACCCCGCCTTCGCCATTTGCAAGTCGTCCAATCACGCCATGGCATTCTCCGCATGTGTTGAATCCTTGAAAATCATTGTGCAGACATGTCCCAAGGTGTCAACAAAAACAGAGCTTCACGGTACCCGGTGAAGCTAGTTATGCTGATGTTTCGGATGCACACGATTAGTCCCTACCCAATCAAGATGTCTAAAAAGCGTCATATATGCTAGTCCTTGTTTTCTTTCGAAGGAGAAGTCCGGAACTCGCCCTTGGCCAGATTAAAGAGGATTGCTTTCACACCAAGCCCGTCGCACACCTCGTGTGTAGTAGCCCAGCGCACCCACCACACCAAATCCATGGTCCAGCTCGCAGCAGAGAGTTCAGACAAGATCTGTCGTCGATAGAAGCCCACGTCCAGGGCCCCCGTGGTCGTCCAAGCCACGTCAGATGAAATCGCCGCAACCCGACTTCGCCGGTACAAGCCGTCGACATCAGCCACCTAATTTATAGCACAATCCAACTAGCCAGTGAGCGATCATCAACTCAACCACGCCCTTTGGCCATGAGATCTGCCGATGACAACCGTCCGGGGTCACTGGAAGCGACATGCCTAAGCAGGCGTACGGCCCTTATCACCAACGCCGCCGTGCTCAGCCTTGTGTACAGCCGGAGAAGCCGTGTCGGAGGAAGTTACTCTTCCAGCCTACAGGACCGGTCGTCCAAGCCGCGACAGATGAATTCGCCGCAACCCGACTTCGCCGGTACAAGCCGTCAACATCAGCCACCTAATTTATAGCACAATCCAACTAGCCAGTGAGCAATCATCAACTCAACCACGCCCTTTGGCCATGAGATCTGCCTATGACAACCGTCCGGGGTCGCTGGAAGCAACATGCCTAAGCAGGCGTACGGTCCTTATCACCAACTCCGCCGTGCTCAGCCTTGTGTACAGCCGGAGAAGCCGTGCCGGAGGAAGTTACTCTTCCAGCCTACAGGACCTTGACCGCAACTTGCTAGAGATGGGTGGTCCTCTCCAATCAGGCCTCCTGCTCCCTCGCCATCGGCCTTCCCTGCTTCGGCACCTGCGGCATGTACGCTGACGAGGACGCGTTTGGCCTGCAGTTCTCGTGGAGGATCTCTCTCGAAATAGGCTTTCGCCCCGCTTTATAAATAAAGCAACAGTCCGTACAAGCAATAGACACACATCCAACGGAACTGGATAGCCAAGGCAGCGGCACACTCATGCCCAAGAAAAGAGAGAAGAGATAGAAAAAAGCCACCTAGTGGCAGCCGCGAAGCGGCCCTACGGAGAAGATAGCCGGCGTGCCATAGCCTGAAGTGCGTCCAGCATGCTGTCAAGTCGGTCCCGATCTCGCTTCCTAGAGAGCGGGTGCCAGTGCTGCAGAAAGGCAAGAAATTTGAAGAATGAGTCAGACGGCTGCCTGGGGAAGATCCGCTCAATAACCATCGTATTGCGAGTCGTCCAGAGGGTCCATGACATTGCCGCAAAGATCAGCCAAAATAAGCGGCGACGTCTCCCGGTTTGGTTGGCCCTGGTCTGAACGAATTCCGCTAGGTCCTGGGCCTCCCAATCAGGCCCAAGAGTCTCGCGTATGAATGTCCAAAGGGCTCTTGCCGTCGTACAGGTGAAGATGATGTGTGCCGTCGTTTCCGGCACCGTGCATAAGGGGCACATTCCATCCCCGGGGCCATGCCTCTTACGCACCTCCATCCCCGAAGGGATACGATCTCGGAGAAGTTGCCACACAAAGATCTTAATCTTTAGTGGCAAGGGGGCCTTCCACAGAGGCGAAAGCCAGGGGATGATGGGCGCGTGACATAACGCCTGGTATGCTGAGCTGACTGAAAATACCCTAGACGGTGATAGCCGCCAGGCCACGGTGTCCGGATGGTCCGGGAGCGTCGGTGGCAGTGCCTCAATAAGGCGGAACCACTCAGCAGTTTCCATCGGGCCAAATGAGCGCCTGAACCAGACATCCCAATGCCCCAGGCGCCTGGCCGCAAAAACTAGAAGAGTCGGATCGGAACATATGGAAAATAGAACCGGGAACCCCATCCTTAGCAGCTCATCCCCAACCCATGGGTCTAGCCAGAGCTGGGTTCCCTCCCCATTGCCTATAGAGAAGGAAATTCCTAGTCTAATTTCCTCCTAATCTTTTGGATCGCCCGCCAAAACTGGGAACCTCTGGATCGGGTGCATGCGAGAAGCGACTCGCCCCTTAGGTATTTTGCCTGAAGGAGCTGTAGCCACAGCCCTCCTTCGCCACGCAGGATCTGCCGGACCAAACGTAACATGAGAGCGACGTTCATCGTACGGGATGCCGTAATCCCAAGACCTCCACGGTCCTTGGGTAGGTAAATATCTGCCCACTTGACGATGTGGTACTTCTGACGTCCATCAGATGCTTGCCAGAAGAGCCTAGCGAGCTCCTTATCGAATGCGCTATGAACGCCCTCCGGAAGGATATACAGCCCCATCATATACATGGGGAGGCTCGCAAGGTTAGAACTAATGAGGACCGTTTTACTTCCTTTGGATGTAAACCGGCCTCGCCACGGCTCGGCCCGTGCCGCCACCCGGCCAACCAAGGGATCAAACCCACTCACCAAAATCTTCGAGTCAGCCAGAGGCATCCCCAAATACATTGTGGGGAACGACGCCAGTTTGCAGTTTAAGTTATCTGCAATTCGTTGTTGGTCCTCAAGCGGAAACCCTAGAACGAAGACCTCACTTTTTTCAAAGTTGATCTTTAGCCCTGACATCGCCTCGAAGCATAGCAATAAGAACTTTAGATTGACTAAATCTAGGTCCGACCCTTCCACCATGATCATGGTGTCATCAGCATATTGTAGGTGGGTGACCCCTCCCCCAGGGATTAGGTGACCAACAACCCCTGTAAGGTGACCGGCCATCCTTGCTTTATCCAAGATGCCGGCCAGGACATCGACAGCGAGGTTGAAGAGCAAGGGAGAAATAGGATCCCCTTGCTTCATGCCTGCCGAGTATGTAAAGAAGGGACCCACCTCATTGTTAATATTAATGGTGGTCCCGCTAGATTGCACCAACTGCATAATCCAGGAGCACCATCTATCATCAAAGCCCCTACGCTCGATCACCATCCGCAGGAAGGACCAATCCAGACGGTCGTACGCCTTGTGGAAATCCAACTTGAGGAAGACGCCCTTATGGCCTCGCGAATATACCTCATGTGTGATCTCGTGGAGAGCCAGGATCCCATCATGGATCCGTCGGCCCTTCAAGAATGCAGTTTGGAGGGGATGGTCTAGCCTCTCCGCTACAGGGGCTAGGCACGTAGCGCATACTTTTGAGAAGATGCGCTCGAGCACATTAATCACCGTGATAGGTCTAAAGTGTCTAATATCCGTCGCCCCAACTATTTTGAGGATTAGGGTAATCACACCGTAGTTGATCCGGGACATGTCGAATGTTCCAATATAGAATTCATGGAACATCGGCATGATCACCGGCAATATGACATGCCATAACCGCTAGAAAAAGGCCACTGGCAGTCCATCCGGGCCCGGGGCCGACCCCGCCTTCATGGAGGCGATAGCCCTGCCCACCTCCTCCAACAAGAATGGGAGTGCTAGCTCCGCATTCTCCGAATCCGAGACTCTGTCGGTAGGAGCCCAAAAGTCCTCGGCCAACGAAACCCCGTTACGGGGTGACGCCGAGAATATCTCCTTATAGAAGGAGTAGATGTGAGCCTTAATTTCGTCCGGGTGCTCCAGAAGGGTGCCCCCCTCCGAGAGGCACGGGATTGCGCATTTTCACTGACGTCCATTGGCGATCGTCTGGAAGTAAGCTGTATTGGCATCACCCTGAAGGAGCCATTTCTGCCCTCCACGACATTGCCAATAGAGCTCATCACCCTTGAATATCTCCATCAACGAGGATTCAAGGGCGTAACATCTAAGCCATTCATCAGCCGACAGGCCAGATGAATCAACCAGCAAATCGAGAGCATTAATCTGCACCAGGAGGGCCTCTTTGCGCGCTCTAATGTCCGCGCTAAGATTAGCCCCCCACCCCCGCATGAGCTGACGGGCGAGCTTAGTGCAGTGGTGCCAGGTGTTAGTGGCACAGAGATCCCTAGGCGGGGAGGCCGCAGTTTCTACCCATCGGTCCCGCACCAACTCGAAGAACCCTGGCTGTAGCAGCCATGCAGGCTCAAAGTGAAACCGGCTCGTTCGAGAAGGAGCATCGTCCCCCGAGGATAAAAGCAGAGGGACGTGGTCAGACCCGATATGCGTAACCGCCCGAAGCGAGCATAGCGGGAACCTGACCTCCCACTGAACCGATACTAAGACCCTATCAAGCACACTGTGGATAGGGTCCGCTTGCTTATTGGTCCACGTGAATCTAGCCCCTATGCGGGCTATCTCCCGTAGAGCTAGGTCAGCAATGCAGTCGTTGAACATGCGCATACGCACCCGATCATCATGAGGGGAGCTCTTGTTAGAAATATGCCCTAGAGGCAATAAATAAAGTGTTTATTATTATATTTCCTTGTTCATGATAATTGTTTATTATCCATGCTAGAATTGTATTAATTGGAAACATGGATACATGTGTGGATACATAGACAAACACAATGTCCCTAGTATGCCTCTAGTGAACTAGCTCGTTGATTGGAAGATGGTTAATGTTTCCTAGCCATGGACATGAGATGTCATTTGATAACGGGATCACATCATTAGGAGAATGATGTGATGGACAAGACCCAAACTACAAACGTAGCTTATGATCGTGTCAGTTTATTGCTACCGTTTTTCTGCGTGTCAAGTATATGTTCCTATGACCATGAGACCATGCAACTCACAAACATAGGAGGAGCGCCTTGTCTGTATCAAATGTTGCAACGTAACTGGGTGACTATAAAGGTGCTCTACAGGTGTCTCCGAGGGTTTCTGTTGAGTTGGCATGGATCAATACTGGGATTTGTTACTCCGTGTGACGGAGAGGTATCTCAGGGCCCACTCGGTAATACAACATCACAATAAGCCTTGCAAGCAATGTGACTAAGTGTTAGTTACGGGATCTTGTATTACGGAACGAGTAAAGAGACTTGCCAGTAACGAGGTTGAACTAGGTATGGAGATACCGACGATCGAATCTCGGGCAAGTAACATACCGAAGAACAAAGGGAACATCATACGGGATTAATTGAATCCTTGACATAGAGGTTCAACGGATAAAGATCTTTGTAGAATATGTAGGAACCAATGTGGACATCCAGGTCCTGCCATTGGTTATTGACCATAGAGGTGTCTCGGTCATGTCTACATAATTCTCGAACCCGTAGGGTCTGCACACTTAAGGTTTGGTGACGTTTCGATAGTATAGAGTTATGTATGGTGCTGACTGAAGTTTGTTCAGAGTCCCGGATGTGATCCCGGATGTCACGAGGAGCTCCAGAATGGTCCGAAGGTAAAGATTCATATATAGGAAGTCCTGTTTTGGTCGCCAGAAAAGTATCGGACTCATCGGTAGTGTACCGGGAGTGCTGGTAGTGTACCGGGGGGCCACCGGGAGGGGTATTTCGACCCAAGAGGCTACATGGACTGTAGGAGGGTGTAAACCAGCCCTTAGTGGTCTGGTGGAACATCCACAAGAGGCCCATGCGGCTGGAGGAAAAAGGCCTAAGAGAAAAAGTGAAAAAAGGCAAAATAGGGTGAATCCTAGTCTTACTAGGATTGGAGGTGGACTCCACCTCTCCCTCTCTCCTTAGGACGAAGCAAGGAGGCCTTGGCCCTTCTGCCAAGGCCTCTCCTCCTCTCCTCTTATATATACTGGAGGTTTTAGGGTTTTTGCAATAGAATTTCTGCCACGTGCTACCCGTTCCACTAGTGCATAGTTTCTCCTCTAGATCGGATTTCTGCAGTGCTTAGGCGAAGCCCTGCTGGAATTGCTCCACCACCATCGCCGGAGCACCATCACAATGCTGGAGAACTCTTCTTCCTCTCCACCCCTTCTTGCTGAATCAAGACGGTGGAGATCGTCATCAAGCTGTACGTGTGCTGGCCGCGGAGGTGCCATCCGTTCGGCGCTAGATCGGAAGGATCGTGATCAAGTTCGTGGGACAGATCGTGATCAAGTTCGTGGGACGGATCGTGATCGGATCGCGGGACGGATCATGACTGGATCGCGGGACAGATCGTGATTGTATCGCGGGACGCACAGCAATTTGGATCGCGAAGACGTTCGACTATACCAACCGCGTTTCTTAACGCTTCTCGCTTGGCGATCTACAAGGGTATGTAGATCCACTCTCCCTCTCGTAGATGCTCATAACCATGGATAGATCTGCCTGTGCGTAGGATTTTTTTGTTTCCCATGCAACGTTCCCCAACAGCTCTTATCAGCCTCATGCCGAATAAGGTTAAAGTCTTCGGCCACCACTACAGGTGTAGTGCAGCGTTCGATTTTATCCTTGAGCTCGGCCAAGAAGTCCGCTGACCTCCCGTGGTCAGCCGGGCCATAGACGATGATCACCTCCCAACTAAGGTTGACACGTCGGTCCGTGACGAACATACTAAGGAAGAACTCCCCTCGGTCCATGTCCTCGACCGAGAAGGCATCCTCCCGTACCCCGAGCAAGATGCCGCCCGATAGTCCCACGGACGGCAGCCATTGCGAGGCAAACGGGTGCCGGGAGAGCCCCTGAAGTTCCTAGATAGAGAAGTCCTGACGAATGGTCTCTTGCAACCCAACTATATCAATCCCCTCTTGCCTAATGTACTCAATCAATTGCCGCTTCCGTACCAGGTGCCCGAAGCCCCGTATGTTCCAACATAGGAGCTTCATGATGGAACCATCGCCATTGAACTAGAGGGCCCCTCTGGTGGGGCCGAACTAGCCCGGCCGCTGCCTGCTGACCGGGGGACCTGCTTGGTCGGGCGTCCACGACACCCCTTCCTAATAGGGGCATCCGCGCCATTAGCATTCCCATCTGGAAGGCCGGCACTAACCCCGCACACCGCCGCCCGTTGGTCAGTGGGGTGGAGGCGCGTGGGAGGCCTGTCCCGTAACACCCTTCCAATTGAAGGGCCGTCACGAGCGGTAGACATCATACCCTGACAGCCCGGCCTGCCTTCAACCCCGGGCTCTCTATGCCCAGAGTCGTCGGACGCCAGGTTAATCCCCGGACCGATAGGCCCGGGTGCGGTGGAGGCAAGGATGTCCGATGCCCGCTGCTCAGCTCGAGTGCGAGCCTCTGCCAACACCCCGTCCAGCCGCTCCTTAGCACAGATAGCAGCAATCTGCTCCATCCACGGGTCCTTCTCCCCGCGGAAACAATATCACAATCGGTAGCCACATCCCCAAAGTGCGCAAGTGGAACAAACCGAAGAATCGTATACCGGGATCCAGAACAAGAAGGACTAGGAGCGGGAGGGGACATACCTGGGGAGAGGTCACGAGCAGCCGCCCACATGGCCGCCTTCTCCACAATGGTCGGCATCCGGCCGTCTGGCAACGCCCTAGAACCGCAAATCCGAGCGCTCTGGTGGACCGCTACCGACGGTGAGGGAGTCGACCGGGTCAGGGTGCCATCCACGAGGGAGGTGGTGTCGACCGTGGTCAGCCCCACACCCGGCGGCGGAGGTGTGGCGGGAACCGGCGCCGGGGACCACAAGGCCGGAGCAGGTGGGGTCCCAGGCGAGCAAGTGTAGCAGACCGCCCCGGGGGAGCGAGGGGATGACGGAGGGTACACATCCATCCCTGGGCTCCTAGCGCCCATCTCCAGCCCAGAAGCCTCCAATGCAGGGGCAGAGAGGCCAGCCCGGGCCGCCATCGGGGTCAAAGTCCCCCCAGCCGTAGCCGGGCCAGAGGGGACCGCGGGTAGCCCGATAGGGGAGTCACTAGCCCCCGAGCAGGAAGAGCTGCCATCAGACGAGTCCCCATCCCCTCCCGGTCCTGCCCCCGTCGAAGCTGGCAGCAGGGAGGAGGTCTGGCCACCGTCTGCGCCTCCAGGTCGTCCAGGTCGAGCTCATAAGTGAGACATACCCCCTTGGCTCTTCCAAAGTAGAAGACCAGCGAGAGGCCGTCGATGTCAGCCAACGACAGGCACAGGATCTCAACCCGCGCCGGTCCGTCGACCTCCAGAGAGTCCATGTCGACCGTCAAGAGCTTGCCCACCGCCTCGGACACCGCCTTCAGGATTTGGTCACGCTTGCCCCCCGCGGGGAGGCCATAGATAAGGATCCACACCTGCTCAAGGGGGGGAGGGGCAGCGGGTCTGGCACTGCCTCCGCCTTCTTTATAGAGATCATGAACTTGTTAATGGGGCATTTGGCATCATCGCGGGAGCAGACATTGAGCATCTCCGCGGATGGAAAGGGCACAAAAAAGACGAGCGGGGCCGTCTCCGTGACCACCCACGAGAAGGTGCTCTCACGGAAGTCGCCGATGTAAGCAGAGAGCTTGGCAAAAATGACCTTGACGGTGACCAGCACCGAGGGGGGCGGCTCCTGACCGGGGACGAGGGTGATCGTGGCGAGATGCGGTCTGACTGGCCGGTCCTCAAGAATCGCGTCCACGTAGTAGAAGCCCCCTTCCGGAAGCCCGTACCCCAAGTATGCGAGCATGGAAGGGCACTTGGGAGGGGCCTCGCACTCTGACCGGAAGTGGCCACCACATCCACATTTGATGCACATGGTCTCCTCGCGGGTCCGGGGCCAACCACCCCTCGCCAGGGGAGGCGCCGGAGCCTCCTGCTCTGGTTCCCCATCATTCGGTGGTGCCACTACCGGCGCCAAGGTCCCCTCAAAACGCGGAGGTGTCGTCCGTTCGGCGCTAGATCGGAAGGATCGTGATCAAGTTCGTGGGCCAGATCGTGATCAAGTTCGTGGGACGGATCGTGATCGGATCGCGGGACGGATCATGATTGGATTGCGGGATGGATCGTGATTGGATCGTGGGATGCATGGCGATTTGGATCGCGAAGACGTTCGACTACACCAACCGCTTTTCTTAACGCTTCCCGCTTAGCGATCTACAAGGGTATGTAGATCCACTCTCCCTCTCGTAGATGCTCATCACCATGGATAGATCTGCGTGTGCGTAGGAATTTTTTTGTTTCTCATGCAACGTTCCCCAATAGTGGCATCATGAGCTAGGTCTATGTGTAGATGAGATCTCGAGTAGAACATAAAAGGTTTGTGGGCGTTGATGCTTAGATTGCTTCCTCCCTTGTTCGGATTTTGGTTCAGCGGTATTGTGAGATGAAGCGGCCCAGACCAATATTATTCGTACACTTACGAGAGACCGGTTCCCTCGACCGCAACTTGTTGCATAGATGGCTTGCGGGTTCCAGTTTCTCTCACTTTAGTTTGATCGGATTCGACAAAGGCGGTCCTTGAGAAGGTTGAAAAGCAACTAGTGTATCACCGTTGTGGTTTTTGCGTAGATGAGAATTGTTCTTGCTAGATACCCGTAGCAGCCACGTAAAACATGCAACAACAATTAGAGGACGTCTAACTTGTTTTTGCAGGGTATGTTGTGATGTCATATGGCCAATTTCATGATGTGATATATGTGATGTATGAGATGATCATGTGATGTATAGATTATCACGACTTGCATGTTGATGAGTACGGCAACCGACAGGAGCCATAGGGTTGTCTTTAATTATTGTATGACCTGCATGTCAATCATTAAGCGCTATGTAATGCTTTACTTTATCGCTAAACGGTAGCAATAGTAGTAGAAGCATGTTGGGCGCGACAACCCCGATGGCGACACGTTCATGGAGATCAAGATGATGGAGATCATGGTGTCTTGCCGGTGACGATGGAGATCATGCCGGTGCTTTCAAGATGGAGATCTAAAGCACAAGTTCATGGCCATATCATGTCACTTATGAATTGCATGTGATGTTAATCCTTTTATGCACCTTGTTTTGCTTAGTACGACGGTAGCATTATAAGGTGATCCCTCACTTAAATTTCAAGATGAATTGTGTTCTCCCCGAGTGTACACCGTTGTGAAAGTTCGTCGTGTCGAGACACCACGTGATGATCGGGTGTGATAGATTCTACGTTCACATACAACGGGTGCACGCTAGTGTTGCACACGCAGAACACTCGGGTTAAACTTGACGAGCCTAGCATGTACAGACATGGCCTCGGAACACAAGAGACCGAAAGGTCGAGCATGAGTCATATAGTAGATAAGATCAACATAATGATGTTCACCATTGAAGCCACCTCAACTCACGTGATGATCGGACTTGAGTTGGTGGATTTGGATCATGTGACACTCAGATGACCCGAGGGATGTCAATTTGAGTGGGAGCTTTAGTAATTTGATTAACTAAACTCATTATATTGAACAATAGTCTAAGTAAGCTTTGCATATTTAGGTTGTAGATCAATGGCTCGCGTAGTAGCACCCCTGAATTTTAATGCGTTCCTAGAGAAAGATAAGTTGAAAGATGATGGAAGTAATTTTTTTGACTAGGCCCGTAGTCTGAGGATTATCCTCACGGCTTTCCTGAAATCATATGTCCTTGATACACCGCTTGGTGACCAACCGGAAGACATGAGCTCCAAAGACGTTAAGAACGTTTGGGAGGCACGTACTGGAGATTACTCAATAGTTCAGTGTGCAATATTGTATGGCTTAGAATCGGGACTTCAAAGACGTTTTGAACGTCATGGAGCATATGAGATGTTCCAGGAGTTGAAGTTTATCTTTCAGAAGAACACCCGGATCGAGAGGTATGAAACCTCCGATAAGTTCTATGCTTGCAAGATGGAGGAGAACAGGTCTATCAATGAACATATAGTCAGAATGTCTGGGTATTCAACTCGTGTAGCGGAGTTGGGAATTGCCTTTCCGCCAGAGGCGATCACTGACAGAGTTCTTCAATCACTGCCACCTAGTTACAAGAGCTTTGTGATGAACTATAACATGCACGTGATGAACAAGTCAGTCGCGGAGCTGTTTGCGATGCTAAAAGTTGCTGAGTCTGAAATCCAGAAAGAACATCAAGTGTTGATGGTCAATAAAACCACTAGTTTCAAGAAAAATGGCAAGGTCAAGGGCAAGGGCAAGAAGGGTAAAACCAAGAAGGATGGCAAAGCAGTTGCTACTCTTGTAAAGAAGCCCACGCATGGACCCAATCCAGAAACTGAGTGCTTTCATTGCAAGGGAACTGGTCACTCAAAGCGGAACTACCCCAAGTACCTGGCTGACAAGAAGGCGGCTAACGACAAACAAGGTATATATGATATACATGTTATTGATGTGTACCTTACTAGCTCTCGTAGTAGTGCCTGGGTATTTGATACCGGTTCGGTTGCTCACATTTGCAACTCAAAGCAGGAACTACGGAATAAACGAAGGCTGGCAAAGGATGAAGTGACGATGCGCGTGGGAAATGGTTCCAAGGTTGATGTAATCGCCGTCGGCACGCTCTCTCTTCGGTTACCATCGGGAATAGTGATGAACCTGAATAATTGTTATTTAGTGCCTGCGTTAAGCATGAACATTATATCTGGATCTTGTTTATTGTGAGACGGTTACTCATTTAAATCAGAGAATAAAGGTTGTTCTATTTATATGAGTAATATCTTTTATGGTCATGCACCTAATGTTAGGGGTTTATTCATATTGAATCTTGATAGTGATGAGACACATGTTCATAACACTGATGCCAATAGATGTAGAGTTGATAATGATAGTACCACTTTCTTGTGGCACTGTCGTTTAGGTCATATTGGTGTAAAACGCATGAGGAAGCTCCATGCTGATGGACTTTTGGAGTCACTTGATTTTGAATCACTTGACACATGTGAACCATGCCTCATGGGCAAGATATCGTTATTTTCTCACCTTCACTGATGACTTAAGTAGATATGGTATATTTACTTAATGAAACACAAGTCTGAAACGTTTGAAAAGTTTAAGCAATTTCAAACTGAAGTTGAGAATCATCGTAACAAGAAGATTAAGTTATTGCGATCTGATCGAGGAGGTGAATATCTGAGTTATGGGTTTATCTAAGTTTGGCAGTCACTTAAGACAGCGTGGAATTGTTTCACGGTTGACACCGCCCAGAACACCACAGCGTAATGGTGTGTCCGAACGTCATAATCGAACCTTATTAGATATGGTGTGTTCTATGATGTCTCTTGCTGATTTCCCACTATCATTTTGGGGTTATGCATTAGAAACAGCTGCATTCACTTTAAATAGGGCACCATCAAAATCCATTGAGACGACGCCATATGAACTGTGGTTTGGCAAGAAGCCAAAGTTGTCGTTTCTTAAAGTTTGGGGATGTGATGCTTATGTCAAAAAGCTTCAGCTTGAAAAGCCCGTACCCCAAGTATGCGAGCATGGAAGGGCACCTGGGAGGGGCCTCGCACTCCGACCGGAAGTGGCCGACACATCCACAGTTGACGCACATGGTCTCCTCGCAGGTCCGGGGCCGACCACCCCTCGCCGAGGGAGGCGCCGGAGCCTCCTGCTCTGGTTCCCCATCATTCGGGGGTGCCACTACCGGCGCCGAGGTCCCCTCAGAACGGGTTTCCATGGCCCTCCGCTTCTTCTTGTGCTTCTTGCGCTTCGTCGGGGGGGGGGGTGGCGTAGCCCCGGCCATCAGAGAAGCGTGGCGGGGGCGAACCCGAGCCACGCCGGCGCTAGTCACTCGAGTCGCCACGAGCCGGATCGGCCTCCCCTCCCCAGCCGCAAGCACCAGAATCCGTTGGGCGCCGGCCATCCTCGCGCACGTCCAGGCTAAGGTCGTGGCCGGTGCGGTTAGAGGCAGCATACGCCGGCCGACGGTGAAGCGTGTCATGCAGATCCGCCTCGCGCTGGAGGTCGTCGTCCCGTCGGCGGTCCTCCGCATCTCGGCGGCGCACGGCCACCGAGCCCGGGAGGGGGAGGCGCGGGTCGCACTTGGCCTGACCAGAGCGGCCGCCCTATCCAGCACCCAACGCGCCGGTCTCCCGATTCGGTCAGCCATCCGGCACAGAAGCCGGGGCAGGGGGAGGGCGGTACGGGACCGGAGGAGGAGACCGCCGGGAGGCACTCCAGTCTTCGCGGTCAGCCAACCGCCGATCGTCCAAACCCCGACGAGCACCATCTCCGGCCGGAACAGGGGGGCCACGAGGCGGCCTCGAGGTCTCCGGGTGCTCCAGCGGTCGCTTCGGGCGTGGAGCCGCATCACCGGCGAGGCGCGTCATGAGGACGGCGGCGTAAGTGCGGGGGCCACCGGATGAAGGAGGCGGGGGCGGCACAGAGGCGGGGGAGCGAGCGGATGTCGAGGGCGGTGGCGCAGGGTAGGAGGGAGAAGGAGGGCACGGGCTAGGTTTGGACGAGTCAGCTGGGCATTTGAGATAGCGGGCATTGACTCGGTACCGGGCGACGTCCGCCCGCGAGGCCAGGGACCCGCCATCCGGCCCGACGGCGCCGCGGCGCACCCACAGCCAGCGATGCGGGTCGGCGGGTTCCAACGCCCATGCCCGGTTCGCCTCGTCCAAAACCATCTGGGCCCGTGGCGAGAGCATGGGCCGCCGCAGCCCCATGGCCCAAGTCAGCCTCCCCGACATGGGCCGGCCCAACCGAGCCGCCCTAGCCGGTCCAGTCCAGCTGGCCAGCGCCCCCAGCACTCCTTCGCGAACTCCCTCCTGCGGCGGCGGCGGCGCCATCGACGACGAACGCATCGAGGGAGGCACCCCCGGCGGCAGCCCCGACACCACAGCCACGACGGCGGTCCCAGATCCTTCCTGCGAGGGTCATGGACCCACCGGAGCCCTGCCAGCGTCCGCCGTAACCAGGGCCGTGAGCCGCGTGGCGCGAGAAGGCCGGCCGACCGACAATGCCGGCACCAGAACGACCGCCCGTCGGCTGCGGCTGTGATGCGGCTGCGGCTGCGCAGTGGCCCATGAGTAGCCAGAAGCCGACGATGATGCAGACGATGACGTGACCGCGACCACGGCCAGGAAGTTGAGCCTAGCGCGGTGGCCACGGAACGCGAACGTCGCGATGTCGTACGCGCACGCGGCGGTGTCGAAGGTGCCGAGCCACTTGCGCATGGCGTGATGTGGGTCGCCGATCTCCGCCGTCGGTCTACCCCACGGCCGCTTACGCACGCCCCTGAACTTACCCCCTCTCCTCATTCGCGTGATCTTCCGCACGCCGCCATCCTTTACGAAGCTCGCGGAGGAGCAACCTTCCCCCTCGCTGCTAGAGCCAGTCGTCGCCTCGACGGCAAAGTCGCAGCCGTCCACGCCGACGCCGCACCGGACGCACCCAGCAGCTACAGCAGGCGTCCCCGCGGCCGGAGTGGCAGCAAAGGGCGGCGTCGAATGCTCCAGGTGCACCGTGGGGACGACGGTGTCCGTGTCTCCGGACACGACGGATATGAGGGCGCGGAGGAAGAGGGAGTTCTCCTGCTCGGAGTTCGGGAGCTGTTGGAACCCGCCGCCGCTGCGCTCCAGCCTCGGCACCATGACGTGAACTCGTGCAGCTCAGCTGTGACGTGCCGTACCTACGTGATCAGGTCGGTGTCGCGAGAAAGTTTTGCTTTCGTGTGCTATCTGGTTGAGCTATTCTCACTGATGTTTCAGGTGGAGGTAATATCACCAGCAGTCATAGAACTTGCGTCGCATGTTTAGTTTGGTGCTATAACTTAAAAAATACAGTTTTGTGATCACTTAACTTGATCAAGCGTGCATATACGCTCACATTACGTATATGCGGGCGTATTCTTGTGCATAACCCCACCTACCGGTGAGTGGCGACCCTAGCGTGATGTAATTTTACACAATACACCCTCATGTAGTTTTATTTGCGGATAGTCAACCACCACGACACAGCACAAAAACCCCTTTGCATTTTTTATATTTACGCAAAACTTCGAGCACATGTATGCACAACTTAATACCAAAAAAGTCTCCGCCAAAACTCAATCCAACGCCCAAATATATTTTATATTAGACAATCTAGTCAAAGCGATCATCACGACCTGATGCCTAATATGAATAATACACGTAAATATACTAAACGAGGCCTCATGTGAAGTTTGAATGGGCTACGAATATCACGGCTCATTTTGCACGCGTAAATATAAATATAAATAAATATATATATATATATACACACACATACATATATATAAAATATTTAGTAAAACATAATTAATAAAAACATTTAAGATATTTTAAAACACAAGTAATAAAATTATATTTATATGTTTATGTGTTAAAAATACTATACATAAAAACAATTCTTAGTAAATAAATAAATTATATGCAAACCTATGTATTATATAAAAAATATTTAGTTAACAGATATTGAAACCATTTATTAAATAAATATGATGAATGAATCCAAAAAGTATATATACTTGTGGCTTATATTTTAATTATACGAAATAATGAGTACAAACATTTACTAAATATTTATGAAATCCACATGTGTGTGATTTTTTCCCATGACTTATATTCAAAAATATTATATAATTCAAATATTAAGCACGATTGAATATTCATATTAACCATTTAAATTTTAAATTAGGCAAACATTGAACCATATAATTGTGTATAAATTTATATGTTTAAAAGCCAAATACACAATACACACATTTTTAAAATACATGTGTTTTTATTATACTCAGGTTTCTGAAATATTTTAGAAAATATTTAACGTATAATACATATGTTTATATTTAAACGTTTTAATTTACTAGTCATCGTGTATATGCATAATATTTTTAACACAAAAAATTTGAACATAATTATTACTTATGATTTATTAAATATTTTATATATAATACACTGGTTTATATTTGAATATTTGAATGTTTCTATTTACTTATCATCGTCTGTACAAATATTTGAACATATCTTTATTACTTAGTTTTACAAATATATTAAAAAAATAGTTTGGGCAAAATGGGCCGTAGAATCCACGGTTCATTTCAGCTCCACATGCATCCTCGTTTAGTACATATAATGTCCTTATCCCTAGTTGACATACGAGCAATAGGGTTGTTGTGGCGATGCCAACTCGTGTTAAACTGCTTGTTGTTGTTTTGAGTCTGTCTGGATTAATTTTTGTTATTAATTTTTACACATATGTGCAGTAGTGTGGTCAGGTTTACTGTAAATAGAAAAATATTAGGCAGTTTGTGCAAAAATGTGACGCGGTAGTTGACTTTCTTTGTAAATAAAAAATATGAGGATGTTTTCTATAAAAACTGCGACATATCTAGTGCCATCACTCATTGGCAAGTGGGCCATACACATGGATACGTCCGCATATGACCGTATATGTATGCTTTAATCAAGTTAGCTGACCATAAATCCGTATTTTTAAATTTTTAGCACCAAACTGTACATGCGATCCAAGTTTCGTGACTTCTAATGATATTACCTCTTTCAGGTGTAGTCTGATGCCGTACCTTATACAGTACTCCTGTAGTATAAAAAGTGCACCGCCGCGCGCGCAATTTTAAAGGGCGAGCTACTGGACACGTTCATGTCGTGGGAACGGGGGTGTGGAAATGAGGAGAGTGGATGGATGATTAAGCAGATCCACACTGCTGACGGCTGTTTACAACTGTTCGCACACGTTATGCTGTCATTTTTTCCTTATTTAGTAAAAGACTTTATGATAATCGGTGGCGATTTTGACGAAGATACACAGTGATGCACATGGTTCCAAAAGCACCCAATATGAATAATAAAATAAAAAAAGAAATTCAAACAACTCTAAGATTTTAGGTTATCCAACTTAGTCACTGTTCTACTGACATGTCTAGTTTCACGAAGGAATGACAGCCATGATATTCTTGGCGAAGAAAATAAAATTGGACCTCCAAATTACACCAAACATGCTCTTTTGATAGCATTGATTTTGTATTCTTGCCTAAAATACAATGAATGCCATTTCTTCGCAAAACTTCACGTATGAGCAGAACGCTCGATCATCTATGTTATAAAAAATCAGAATTGTTTAAACTTTACTAGCATTTTTTTATTCACAATGGGTGTGTGCGGAACCATGTTCTAAGCATCCGTGTCCGTGATCTTTAAATCCTCTTACCTCAGAGGTGATGAACACTAAACACTGTACAATATTAGTAAAGACGTTTTCCCAGCGATTCGTCCAAAATCGATCCGAAACACGTCTTGCACATTATTTCAGAAATAAGCTAATGCGTGACGGTGCTTAGAGAACAAAAAGAGGGCGGCGTTAGCTGGAAGCGGACCCTGCGACCTCGCGCTGTCTGTCGAACCGGACGCTGACAACCGACTAAAAGAAAGAACCGAACGCTGACAGAGGGCTCGTAGACTTTGATCCCCAACTTGTGAATGGAATATTCAGAGCTCCCAGCGGCATGGGGGTGAAAGCCAAAGTTGCTTGTTCATTTGTATATGCATCTGAATGCAAAGCTTTCACACATGCATGCCTATAGGATAATCCGCCAAGTGCCTGGCTCTCAGGTGTAGATTGACAAACTAACTAGTTGGTCGTAAAAGATCAAGGGCTGAAAGAAATGGTCGAACACGAGCCAGCCTGAGAGCAACCGTCGTTCTGATCCAACAAATCTCTTTTCGAACGTCTCGCGGTACGCCGGCGTCCACGAGACCACGACTTCGGGGACGCGAAAAGCACGTCTCTTGATCCATATCGCATGTGCGGTAGCTGGGTCGACCCGGCGCGACCTGAGAAGAAAATCTCAAATAGCCTCTAAAATCAGGAATGCAATGTGTGCGTGTGCACGCGCGCTTCGCTGATGTTCCAGTCATGCAATCATCTCTCCTGGGCTCTTCTGCAAAAATTGAAGAAGGTCTGCTAAAAATGAGGAGTGTAGATGCTCAAACTAGATATTACTTAGCTTTCTCATGGAAGTCAAGGGATGGACAAGAAGAAATCTTGAACGAAGTTAGAGTATATACAGCCGGACGTTCTAAATCCATCACAAACACCCATGCGGACTGCCCGTTATTGACTGGTCATAAAAACACGATCTAGACGAACGTTTCAAACCGGTCTCAAACACACGGGCTGACCGGCACCTCTCATATCCAGTCTAAATATGAGACGGATATGGGAGGTCCAGGCATGACCGACGTGTCCGCCAAGTTGGACCTGACCCATGCTGGCTCATTTGGCCCAACATATATTCGTTCCGATCCCCTCCAGGAACAAACCCCTAACCACTCCACTCCACTACCCTTCACTTCACTCCGTCACCCAAGCTCTCGTTCGGTGATATCTGGCCTTCTACGGCATGGTGGGCAGCAGATCCGAGTCCTACACCTCCAGATCCATCGATCATGAACTCATCCCACACGGCCCGAAGAGGAGACGATCGTCCGACTTGCACTTTGCCGCTCCTGGGAGGTGGCCACCCGATGGAAGTGCTCGGACTACTTCAGCGGAGAATACATTGCATTCGCACAACCGGTGCATGGATCCATCGTCGTTGTCTCAAAGGAGGCGATGCGGTCCGTTTGGTGTTCGAACATGGTGGCAGACGAGGGACCCCTTCGTTGGCGCGCCGAGCTGGAGGACGCATCATGGGCGTCCTCGGACGCAAACATGGCACGACGTGTCCACCGTGCAAGGCAGCGGGCTTGGGAGGCGACGAAAGCCCTCATTGTGGTGGACGTTGACGAGGCGAAGTCACATTCTCCGATGCCCTGTATGGTGAACCAGTGTAGGCGCCGCACCTGTATCCTGGTGGACTTTGGCTCCTTCCAGGAGGGATCCATCGTCGACCTCTCGTTCACCAACATCGTTCGCGTTGCGGACTCCGACGAGGAAGAGTAGGACATGGGAGACGGTGGGAGCTCGACTCTCATGAGCCGGCTAGTCTCCCATGTCCTGATCTCTCTTGCTGTGACCGGACCAACACTCTGGGGAGTGCAGCCGGCCGTCGGACATGGGCATGATGGAGGCAGACGAGCTCTGTTTAAATATCATTTACGTTGTATGTAATAGTATGGATTTGAAAATTACAATTTGAGGTATCCAATTGTAAAACACATTAGTTGATACTTGGCCAGTCACTGTCCGCGGACATCGTCTGGACAACTCTGCGGCCGTTTAAGGTGTTGAGTTTGCTTGTAAGAAAAGGGTGTTTTGTGCAATTATAGTCTAAAGTCTCAACGGACACCGTCTCTCCCCATGGGAATCCCATGGCTTAGTGAGCCGTTGCCACTATTACATAAAAGCCAATAATTTGAACATCAAGTAGTAGACTCCTGTGAATTGACATCAAGCAAACAAAGCACAGGCGCTCAGGTCGCTCTCACGGGCGGGCCGGACGTAACCCTAGCCGCCGCCGCCCGCTCCCTTCCCCTCGCCGTCGTCGGAGGGTGCCGTCGGGCGAAGCCCGACTGGCGTCGGCGGCGGCGGGGCCCCTCTTCCCTCCTTCTCTGATGGTTGCGGCGTGAGACGCGACGAGCGGGCGGGGAGCGCGGCGCTTGCGCAGGGCGATGCAGCGGCGCCTTGTGTGGCCGGGCTTCGGGCACGACGGCGCGATGGTGCTGCGGCGGCTACGTGACGGAGCTGGTGAGGCGGGCCTGTGCGACGCCATGGCGGGGCTGGCTGGGCCGGGCCCGTCAGATCTGGCGACAGGCGTCGTGGGCTGCGGCGGTGAGGGTGGGGCTCACCGGCTAGCTTGGTTGGACGGCCTCCGATGAGGTGGGTGTGGGCGGCTGCGGAGGTGCGCGCGGGCGATTCCGGCGGTGCGGGCTACGCGCGGCGTGGGCGGCGGTTGGGGGCCGGTTTCGGTCCCCTGCGGCTGCGGTGTGTCATCCCGTTGTGGGCGTGCGGCGGCGGTGAGGCTAGGCCGATGGTGGTCTGGCTGCCTGGCGGTGGTGGCCGACGGTGCTTGTGGTGGTGGTGCCTTCACTTGGCGGCAGGGCGATGCTGGTGGTTGTGTGCGGCCAGCTGCGTGCCCCCGGTCCAGATCTGGGCCCTAAGGGCCCCATCTGGGTCTCAGCGGGCCGGTTCCAACGCTACCCCGCTGCCTTCCGTGCAGGGGAGAGGAGGAGCGGCTTGGTCTGGGGGCGGTGACGTCGACGGTGTGCGTTGTGCAGCACGAAGGCGGGAGCTTTACATGCATTTGAAGTCCTGGCCGGGCCTATGGGCCCACGGGCATGGTCTGCTCCTGCCATTGCGTCCGGTCGGTTACCGTTGCGGACGGTGGAGGTTGGGCCCTCCCGCATGCCGATGGTGTTGCTGCCCCTAGTCCCGACTCTTCTTCTTTGTTGGACAGGCCCTTCTTCGTGGTGCTGTGGTGAGACGGCGTGGGGAGATTCTAGTCCGTCTTGGCGCTGGAGGGTTGACGGGTTGGTGGCGGACTCCGAAGCGCCAGAGGTGATGGTTGGGATCGGGAGAAATCCCTGTCGGCTTGGCCAACACCAACGCGGTGGCGCCTGAGGGTGCCGTCGGACCTTCCTGGGGGGCGTCGGGGCTACCCTTCCGTTCTCCTCATCGAGTACCGGGGGATACCCTTTGTAGCAGCGTTGTCATCGTCGCGTTCCTTCTTGGAGGTGTTGATGGGTACCAGCGCTTCGGAGTTTAGGAGCTTATAGTGGGAGGTCTTTGGTAGGCTCAACGGTCGTGGGGCTTCTCCATTTTCGTTGATCCGTCGTTAGCGGCATTTGTTTATTTTTTGCTTCTTTGTCATTTCTTTTGGGCGTGCATGTGCTGTTTCCGTCCCAGCATCTATCGTTGGTGGTATCGGATGGTTGTTTTCTAATACAAAGCGGGGGAAACCTTTTTCGAAAAATAATAGACTCGTACAAATGAAATTTGTCGATAAAATGTTTGTTACGAGTAATCCAAAATTTCAAAGTAGCTATGCAAAAACCAGGCCATCTTAGGCGACGACAGGTGGCGATGTTGGCCGAGGTGAGAGGCGACGACGTCTACTCGGCGCGAGGAGAGTTGCAAATCGGGGTGAATTTGGGCAGGTGAGTGGCCCGTGGCTGCAGCGGCGTGGGGCGGCTGGAATCCGCGTCGGCACCGACGGGATCGGACGTGGCTATGGGGTGAGGAAACTTGAACGGACATATACAACACTCGAAGCTAAAATTTGGGGTTGCCACATTTTTCCTTCTTTTAGAACATCATCTGATTGAGGAGTATTTTTCATCCAAACACCTCAAATGATAGTGTTTTCAGCACGACCGTTATTTTACATCATCTCTTAAATATGCTTTTGTGTGGTTTGAAAGAAAATACTCTATTGCGCATGTTTTTTTAAGGCGTTTTGTGTTTGCTGGGGATGGCAAGTTTAATTGTCAAACATGGTAAATCCAGCTTAGTTTTTCTATGCCAGGAAATTGCCGTGCTAGTAAAGTTCTTTTATGCCAGGAAATTGCCGTGCTTAAAAAATCTGACCCATTACCTAGAATTTTTTTTGTATTCTAAACGCTTTGAGTTGTGACTGAGCTGCTCTTCGAAATGTTTCGCGGCCGGCGACTGCCCGTGTCGTAACGTCGGAAGGAGTGATGCTCATGAAAGGATTGTAGTTCCGATATCATCTCACCGTGGTGAATGACGAAACGAGCCAGCTCATACAAGTAACTCACGAAAATTGTCGCAAAAAAACGAGTTTCCCGGAAAAAATAAGCTGAAAAGGAGAGGGGGTTGCGTCTTGGGCATGAAAGGATAGAGGCAAAATTTGAACCACGTGCTGGCTTTGGCGGCGGCTACAGACCAGCTTACATGTCTCATGCTTACCGACGAATAATTGCATATCGATCCGGATTAAACAACATCCTTTAAAAAATACGAAGAGCAGCAACGAATAGATCATCCACACGGATCACGAAGTTGCCGTCATCCAGCACCATGATCCATGATCTTCTTCTGCTCCATAGCCATCTGTTCTACCTACTCCCCGCCGTAGCCGCGGCATGTGCCCCAGCGCGCGACGACACATTTTGACCCGCAGTTCTCGCGAGGGCTGCCCGGCAAGTCCTACGACCGGGCAGCTGCCCAAGAAGAATCAGAAACAGAAGCCGACGACGACGAGGAGGCGGTCGCGTCTGGGAAGTTGAGCGTGGCGCGGTGGCCACGGAACTCGAGCGCCGCCAGATCGTAGGCGCGGGCGGCATCCACGGCGGTGTCGAAGGTGCCGAGCCACATGCGCACGGCGCGGTGCGGGTCGCGGATCTCCGCCGCCCACTTCCCCCACGACCGCTGCCTCACGCCCCTGAACTTGCTCCGCCTCCTCCTCCGCGCGATCTTCCCCACGCCGCCATCCTTCACGAAGCTCGCGGCGGAGCACCCTTCGCCCTCGCTGCTCGAGCCGGCCGTCGCCGGCGCGGCGACGAACACGCAGCCGAGGCACCCGTCCACGCCGCAGCCGGCGCACGCCGGAACTGCAGACGCAAAGTGAGCCGGCGACGACGGCGCGAGGCGCAGCGTGGGGACGACAGCGTCCCCGTTCACGACGGAGATGAGGGCGCGGAGGAAGAGGGAGTCCTCCTGCTCGGAGTTGGGGAGACGGAAGCCGCGCTCCAGCCTCGGTGCCATGACGTACGGGTGTCGCGAGAAAGTTTTGCGTCTCCTCGGAGAACGACGACGGAGATGAGGGGTTGAGTTCTCGTTCAGTCGTGTACAGCTCTGGTGTTTGACATTGCTTTGTGCCGGTACCTTTTATAGGAGAATTGTAGCTAGCTCCAGGATGTGCATGTATGTCCACGCGCGTTTGAAACGGACATCACGTTCTTATCGTGGGAACGGGCGAGTGAGTGGGGAAATGCCTTACTTGGGTTGGTTAGGCAATTGCTGACGCTTGGTTATGACGATGTTTGAGCTGTTCACAGTTCACACACGTTCCTGTTTTAAAATAGACTTTACCTACTTGTTAGTATCAGATTTTATATTACTGGTACCTTTTGCGAATCTTCTAGGTCAAATTGTGTACTCTTTGTCATGTCACACGTGGACACAGATATGTTGAAGGTATCTTCACTGTCAAATCACTATACAGGAACCTATGGTTTCTGATAGTGAATTTCCTCAGAAGTTCTTATGGAAAATCAAATTCACCGGAAATCATTTTAACCAAATATAATTTGCTGAGAAGGGGTTGGAAAGGTAGCAAATGTCGTGTGTTATTTGAACAAATGAAAGCATTGATCATCTTTACTATTAAAGAGGGATCTGCAGTCGTTGTTGTCGTCGTGATGGTTCGACTTCTGCTACCACGTACGACAGCCAGCGCTCCCAGCCTCGCGCGAGCGAGGGCCACGATCTCACCAGCCAACTTACTAGCTAACTCAGCCCACGCACTATCGCCAGCTATAAGCCCACGATGTAGCCCAAAGAAATACAGTTAGACATCCACGAATGAGGTCTAATCCATGAACAAGGTCCATTGGCAAAAAAAAAAATCCATGCACGAGGTCCATTGACCAAAAAGCAAAACACCGTCGAGCCGCGAACGCACGTCGCCAGGGAGAGAACCGCCAGTTTTTCCTCTCCCTTAGATCATACTCGCCGCCGGGCCACATCGTTCTGACGTCGGGTGTGCGAGCTGCAGCCTCTGATGCCATCCAACCCCTGCCGTGTCGCCCCCCGCCCCCAGCCACATCGTTCTCACGCCGGGTGCCCCCGGCCACATCGTGCTCACGTCGGGTGTGCGTGCTCCAACCTCTGATGCCATCCAACCTCGTTCTCACATCAGGTGTGCGAGCTGCAGCCTCTGATGCCATCCAACCTCTGCCGTCCTGCATGGTGTTGCTCACCGGAGCCGCGAACTATTCTCAATTGTTGTAACCAGACCGCGGCAACGTCACGCTCGCCGGAATCATCAACCTCGGCGGCGCCCGAACGACAACTACGCTCGCCTCACGTCTAGGTTTGCCATTCTCAACTGTTTCCTACAAATAAAATGCATTCATGATGTATCAGCAAAGTAGCTACATCAGAAAGTAAACTGAGAGTAGTTCAGCTATCCTGCATTAGGTAATTGCAACGGGGCGATTAAGTATTAATTTCTTATGGCAGACAACTTGACATCATCAATCTACACTATATACTACAAATTAAAACATACAAAAGCAACGACAGTACATATAGCATGTCTGCAGAGAGCTAGAGACACCATGGATAACGGCTATAGTTAAGTACCTCTGTTTATTTTTATTTTGAATAAATAATCCACCGCCTGTTCAAACAACGAATCAGAGGTTTTTGAGAAAATAACAAAGACTGCAGATATCACAATAATCATTTGAAACACATTTCTTCTACGAACTTTTTCACCTGCTGGCTCAATTCCCCTTATTCCATATGCTGCCTTCTTTCTAAACTCAGCATGGTTGGTCATTCTCATTTATTTCTTGCCCATGTCATTCCCATTCCTAATAATTTTCACTTGATCAGAATAGTTGAATAAACATGTCAAAAATTAAAAGCATGAATAGATTCACAAAAAACAGGAAAATGTACACTAGCTGCTAATATCGTCTTTCTTACAGTACAATCCAGTTAGAACCGTCTTATCGTCTCTTTTTAATGCAAAAGTATGCAGGTTTAGTTAAGATCATAAAGCCGCTATAGGCCACAGAGATGTCACATGATAGGGGGCATCTGTATGATAAAAGGAAAAGAGGTATGTTTATCCAAAATCACATGTCTGCACATAAGGTCTTCAATAAGCTTTCATAACTTAGCCTACATTAATTTTATCAGTTGTTGAATATGAGAGGACACCGAGATCACAACCTACCAATACACACCGACCACCATCTGCTTTCTTCATACGCGAACGAACGGACACTACTAACTACAGTGTTTCGTCTTCCGATGATGATGACAATGTGCGCACACAACTGCCTATGATGGTTCCAATAGCCGGCAATCTCACATCCTTTCACCCAGTACAACATGTGGAAACCTCAATCGGTATCGACCTTACACATGACATTTTTTTTAGATTGCATTCATACATTTGTTAAACCAAAGTGGTCCACAAAATGGTTCTTCAGGCAATCATTCTCGTGAAGCCACTTACTACGATCACCGTGTATCACTTCAAGGAACACAGAGCAGCATTGAGCATAATTTTGGTTCAGATATAGCGGTTGAACTCAACACCTCACACACTGGTCCTGAACACATTGCTTCAAATGCAATCATTACATCGGACAAAAAAAAGAAAAGGCGAGAACAATACATAGCACGGCAGAATAGATTAACACCTGAAGAGAAGGAGAAAATCAATGCATGCCGCGGAGCAGCTAGGAAAAAGAAAACAGACGAAGAGAGGAATGCCCGTCAAAGAGAAGCCAGGCAACGGATGACATCAGATGAGAAGCAACAGGGTAACACCCTTAGAAGGGCGGCCTACCAAAATATGACGTTCGAGGACAAGCAAGAGATGAACACCCTTAGAAGGGCGTCCTACCAAAATATGTCGGTCGAGGACAAGCAAGAGAGGAACACCTGCAGAAGGGCGTCCTACCAAAATATGTCTGTCGAGGACAAGCAAGAGAGGAACACCTGCAGAAGGGCGTCCTACCAAAATATGTCGGTCGAGGACAATCAACAGAGGAACACCTGCAGAAGGGTGGCCTACCAAAACATGAGAAATGAGGAGAAGCAAGAGATAAATGCCCGCCGAAGAGCACGTGTGCATAACATACCACCCAAGGAGAAGCAGAAGATGCTAGCTCAGCGCAACGCAAGACTCGCGGCTAGGTGCAACATCCCTTGCGCTGAATCCATCGCAATGCCGTGCCCAAATGCTGCTACCTTAGCTACGCCCAACCTGATGTCGAGCACTCGTGCATTGGCACTCGAAGAACCCATCGCTTCAGCTCCTCCCCATCGATCAGCCATTAAGGTTGGTTACACCTTGGAATCAGAAGGTAATCCTCCCATCTTTACTCTACTTGATATGTCCATGTGTGTTAAACCAGTATTTACCTGCTCACTAACGGTGCAGGCGAGTACCTTAGTCGTACCTTGGGAGATGATGATGCCCCCCGCGACCACATAAATGCCCCGCAACAAACCAATGATCAGCGAATATACGACAACCAGAATCAAGCACATGAGCAGAGGCAGGAGACTAGAGCACACTGTAGGGCTCGGAAGCGAGCTCACAAACGAAGTGTGGCCGCAAAGAACATTCAAGAGAATGTCGCAAAACAAAGAGGGCGCAGTAAAAACATACCACAAGGCAAGAGGTTAGCGTTGATAGATCGTCGTAATGCAAGCTTTGAAAACATGGGGACGACTCCACGCCCAGATGCAAGTACCTTAGATGTGAACAGAGAAGCAACAAGCTCAGATACACCGCCCACGGGAGCTGCTTCACCGGCTTCCTCCCCTTCATCGAGCACGCCTTCTTACACCGTCGGGACCGATGGTAACCCTCTCATCTTTACTCCCCTCTTGGTGACCACTCACTCCAAACCCTTACTTACCGGCTCAACAATGTTGCAGCTGACATGGAGGCCTTCCTTAGTGGCATCATGGACAAGAATGGACTCTCTGATGACCTCACGGATGATGAGTACTACCTGTTTGCTGGTGAAGGTACTCCGACGTGCCTTTCGTTGCTCGTCCCTTTATACTATTGATTTATGATGTGCATCCTATCATGACATGTTATGTCTCGACGATGCTTGCAGGATCCGACGCTGATAGCACGGACATCGATCAGCCCGTGGACTCCTCCAACACGGGATCTATCGACCTTCATCCTTTAGACTATGTCTACTCGAACATCCCAGACAACACGCACATCCTGAAACACGCGGCGAACTGCGACCATTGCAAGGCCAAGAAGTTCCAGTACGAGACGGACGGCTTCTGCTGTCGAAATGGGGAAATAGAGCTGGCCGAACCAGAGCCTATCCCAGAGCTGATGAGGTTATGGTCTAGCGCAAATGCAGACTCTCGGCACTTCCGGGAGAGCATTCGGTTCTTGAACGGTCACTTCTCATTCACTACCCTTGGCGTCAGCATAGACAACAACTATACGAACATGAATTCTGGGGTATACACGTTTCGGGCGCAGGGCACTATTTACCATAAAGTGCATTCGTTCGGTCCAACAGCTCATCCTGGACATCTGCAGTTATACTTCTATGACGATGACCCCAACTTAAGCCATCGCAAGGAGGCCACCAAGAAATTGGACCAACGCGTTGTCAGCAAGTTAGTGGACATCGTCAGGGGCAACCCCTACTCCCAGCAGTTTAGAAGTTTGGGTGCCCACAAGGAAAACCTCGAGGAGTACCGCATAGACCTCAACATTGACCAGAAGCTAGATCAACGAAGATATAACAGACCTGTGTCATCTGAGGTGGCTGCGATTTGGGTCGAGGGAAACGATCTAGCAAACAGGTTCAACCGTAGCATTACACTCTATGGGGACAACAACGAGAAGCATAGTATACATGCCACAAATGGCTGCTATGACCCGCTCTCGTATCCCCTCTTTTTCCCAAGGGGGGAGCTTGGTTGGCATCCAAATATCCCTAAGCACAATGTCCCTTGGGAGCTTGCACAGCAACCAAGAGGGAACCACGATAACGATTCATGTTCACCCGTTCGGTATGCTTATATGCAAAAAACATTGTCTATCCTTCCCATATGGTACCTAACCTTCTTATTTCACGTCTTTCCATAGAGGGTAACAGTCGGTTGTGCGTCTCTGTTAGGGACTACTACTGTTACCGGCTACAGACGCGCCCTGCGATATTCAACCCCATACTTCACGGAGCACGCCTGTTCCAACAGTGGGGTGTGGACATGTTCATCAAGATTGAGGGTTGTAGGCTGAAGTGGATCAGACCACCAAACACAGATACGTGCCGATCTATATCAAGGCCTTGTGGATAGCATCGCGGTTGGGGAGGTGCGAGCGAGCGCTATTGGCAAGAGGATCGTGCTCCCAGGGACGCATCAGGGGAGCAACCGAGACATGAAGGGGAGGCAGATGGACGCTATGGCACTGGTGCAGACCTATGGGAAGCGTGACATCTTTTTGTCTATGACATGCAATCCTAGCTGGGAGGAGATACTGAATGAGCTGCTTCCTGGCCAGACACCCCAGGAGCGACCAGATCTTGTCACACGTGTGTTCAGGGCCAAGTTGGAGACCATGAAAGAGATGTTGTTCAAGAAGCACATCCTAGGTGTTGTGGTAGCGCATGTGTATGTCGTCGAGTTCCAAAAGAGGGGCCTCCCCCACGCGCACTTCCTATTGAGCATGAATAAAGAATATAAACTTGTGGTGCCAGAGCAGTATGACCGCATCATATCCGCAGAGCTCCCGGACAAGCATAAGTATCCAGAGCTCTATGCCATGGTCGTGAAGCATATGATGCACGGCCCATGCGGTAATCTAAATACCAAAAATGTGTGCATGCAAGACTTGAAGTACAAGAGCCAGTACCCACGACCATTCAACCAAAACACCTTATAGGGGAAGGATTCATACCCTGTCTATCGACGGCGGGACGATGGTCGTCGGGCTAAGGCCCGCCGTTAGATGCTGGATAACAGATGGGTGGTGCCTTACAACCCTTATCTGTTGCGGATGTTCAACTGCCACATAAATGTCGAGGTGTGCTCCAGCATCAAGGCTGTCAAGTACCTTTACAAATACATATACAAGGGCCACGATCGAGCTTCAATCAGCATCGACTAGCCTGACATCAAAGGGGTTGTAGACGAGATTAAAAGGTACATCGATGCGAGATGGGTTACTCCACCGGAGGCGATATGGAGGATATTTGGCTTCAACCTTTCCGAGAGTTCCCCGTCGGTCCTATAGTTGCCGCTTCATTTCCCAAATATGCATAGTTTCACATTCAAAGCAGGAGAGGACCTGACCGATGTCGTCGCCCGTGATAATGCATCTAGATCAATGCTGACAGAGTATTTCCTCGCTAATCAGCAGCACGTTTGGGCTCGAGATATCCTGTACAAGGACTTTTCGGGAAGTTTCACATGGCAGAGAGCAAAGTACTGGAGGCCGAGACAAAAGCAACACCAAGTAGGTCGAATCGTGTTAGCCCATCCAGCCGAGGGGGAGTGGTACTTTCTGCGAGTGCTGCTCAACCATGTACCAGGCAAGACATCCTTCGAGGACCTGAGGACCGTGGACGGTGTGCTATGTGATAGCTTCCGTGAGGCTGCCAAGAGATTGGGCCTCATCGAGGCCGACAACACGCTTGACGAGTGTCTTACAGAGTCAACACAATTCGCGATGCCAGCCTCGCTTAGGAGGCTCTTTGCAACTCTTGGTATTCTGCGAGCCAGGTGATGTGCGCGGTCTATGGGATAGGCACCTAGAGGCGATGTCTGATGACTACCGCCGATCACACACCTGCTCAAAGGCAGTGGAACAGATGGTGTTGCTAGACATCAGGGGCATGCTACAGTCAATGGGCAAAGACATAGCGTTGTTCCCTCTTCCGGACATCGACGAGACCTATGACACTACTGCAGGCGAGGCCAGAGAAGTGACAGAGGAGTCCACCATCGAGGTTGACGCACACGACGCTGCTTTAGCATCCTCGCTAAACCCTGAGCAAAGGCTTGCATACGACGAGATCCTGGCAGCAGTAGATGCTAGTGATGGGGGTGTATTCTTTGTCGATGGCCCGGGAGGCACCGAGAAGACCTTCCTATACAGGGAACTGCTCGCAAAGGTTCGAGGGGAGGGCAATATAGCGGTGGCTACGGCGACGTAGGGCGTCGCGGCTTCCATCATGCCTGGAGGCAGGACAACCCACTCGAGGTTCAAGATCCCACTCAACATTGAAGATGGGGCGTCGTGTAGCTTCACCAAGCAAAGTGGGATGGCCAAACTCGTGCGCACGGCTTCCCTCATCCTATGGGACGAGGCCACCATGACGAAGCGGCAAGCTGTTGAGGCACTAGACAATAGCATGCGGGACATCAAGGGACGACGGCACCAACCGTTCGGTGGGAAAACTTTCGTGTTCGATGGGGACTTCAGGCAGGTGCTTCCAGTCGTCAGGAAGGGGTCACGGGATCAGATAATCGATGCGACCCTGCGGAGTTCGTACCTTTGGAAGGGTATGCGCCAGCTAAGGCTCGTCACGAACATGAGGGCGCATAACGACCCATGGTTCGCAGATTACTTGTTAAGGGTAGGCAACGGCACCGAAGAAATCGACGAGGAAGGCAACATAAGGCTCCCTCAAGACATTTGTGTGCCGCCATCAGGAGATGGCGTTGACCTAGAGAAGCTAATCGACCATGTATTTCCTGCTCTAGACCACAACATGGCTGATCCAAATTACATGACATCTCGAGCGATCCTCTCCACCAAGAACGACAATGTTGATAAGATAAACACACGCATGATAGAGCGCTTCCAAGGCGAAGAGAAGATCTACCACAGTTTTGATAGTGCAGAGGATGATCCACATGGCTACTATGCCCCCGAGTTCCTCAACAGCCTGACTCCCAACAGGCTGCCTCCGCATGCCCTCAAACTAAAGATAAATTGCCCCATTATACTATTGAGAAATATTGATCCAGCTAATGGGTTGTGTAACGGCACAAGGCTTGTGGTCCAGGGTTTCCAGAGGAATGCCATCGACGCAGAAATCGTGCTAGGACAACATGCTGGTAGGAGGGTGTTCCTTCCTCGGATACCTCTATGTCCATCCGATGATGATATCTTCCCTTTCAAGTTCAAGAGGATGCAGTTCCCTATTAGGCTCAACTTTGCCATGAATATCAACAAGGCGCAAGGACAGACCATATCGATTGTCGGGGTGTACCTACCAGATCCGATTTTCTCTCACGGTCAGTGTTGGGGATATAACCCCGTGACATGACCCGGCTGGAAGGTTCCGGTTGATAGCATTGGCTATGAGCCGGCCCACGAAGACAGGTGTCAACTGAAGGCCCAAGATGATTGGCAGCTCCTGGCATGGGTTGGACGGCGGAGACCCGGATGTGCAAGACATCTCAAAGATGACTTGGATAAGAAGATAGAGATAGACTCGGAGATGTAAACATGATCCGATTGTGTAATTGTAAGACCTGACGGTTCTGACCTCTTATATAAAGGCAGAGTCGAGGCGACTTAGAGTAGGTTATAGAAAACTAGGTCAAGCTTTTAGCCCCTTGTAATCGATACAACAAGCAATAACAACACAAGCATGACGTAGGCTTTTACCTCGACTTGAGGGGCCGAACCTGGGTAAATTCGTGTCCTTTGTCTCGACCAACCCCTTTGAGTCCACTGCCATGGCGACAGCTCCGAACTCAAGTTCGGTAACCCGGACATCTGTCGTGATAAAACCATGACAGTTGGCGCCTACCGTGGGGCTAGCGCTCAGTGGTGTTGACTTCTCAAAGGGGTCCTTTCCTGGGCTCGAGGGATACATAGTTGGGAAGATGAGCAAGAGTTGCCGCGGCCGGCTCTACATTGACGACGCCGGTTGGGGGCTTGACGCTGCTTCCGTGGAGTATGGTTTCCGGGTTCCGTTCGGCGGGATCCAGGTGTTCATTGGAAAGATCGACGGATCTACACCCGGGCCGGACATCTGCACCGACATCGTCGAGCCGGCTCGGCGTCTCCAGCCCGCGCGTAAGGTAGGCCCTGCCCGTGTCAACCCGGGTCAGGAGCATGTCTTCGTGGGCTTCACTCAAGGTATGGATCTGGAAGCTTCCGGATCTCAAGGGACTCTTGTGCACTCCGACGATGAGTCGTCGAGTGGGGAAACATAATCTGTGTACCGGCTCAGCAACGGTGGCCTTGGGGGCTACGGTGACACTTGCCCCGAGTCAGAGCATGGCGAGTCAGATGGGCCGGAGCGTCCGTCTCATGCAGCGGTATTCATGGCGGGGCCTGGGGCGGCCGGGTCAGGAGCTAACCGTCCCCCTCAGCCGCCGACTCAGGGTCTTGTAGAATTGATGGAGGAGCTTGAGGCTTTGTTGGCTACGGAGGTTACACCAGATAATCAAGCGGCTCGAAATGCAGAGATCACAAGGATCAAGGGCCGGATGGCCGAGGAGCATCAGAGGATAACTGAGTTAAATACCCAGATGGAGGCAGAGGCCGCATGGCTTAAGGCTGATGCTTTCCGTTTGGGGCTGGAACGGGTTTCAGCGGTGGCTGTACACCGCAGGAGGCATCAATCTCGTTTGCTGGAGCGCTACGAGGCGAGGAATCTCTTCAACACCCCCGGCTCTGGGAGAGCGGCGGCTGCCCCTAAGGAAGGGCGAGCAGCGGATCACACGGCCCAACCCGGAGGGTTCACAACACCGGCGGGTCATTATTCTAACCCGGCCGAGAATATGGTAGCGGCGCCTACCTAGCTTGGAACGATCCCTATCCCAGATGAAGCGCCCTTTGCGGAGGAAGTGAGGAACGCTATCGGATATTTACAGACGGCTGTGGCTCAACAAGAGAAATATACTCACAGCCGGAGTCGGGTCCACTCCACCCCTCTCCATAGTCGAAGCTTCAGCTAGCGTTATGAGTTGCCGGCAGTCTCCAGCAGTTGTCCGCACCATGGGCCGGAAGGGGGGCGTGCAGCGCTAGACGCGCAGGCCCTTGTGGACCGGGCGAGAAACAGGCGAGAAGAAGAGGCAGCGATGGTTCATCCGGGTCATGGACACTTGGTGTTAATGGAGGCCAAAGCCACTGGTAGCACTAGAGCCGTGGAAGCCCATGCTTAACTCCAGCTCTATAGAGCGAGAGGTTGCCCAAAGATTTCAAGGGACCCCGTAAGGTTCCAAATTACACAGCGGATCTCCCTCCCGAGGCTTGGGTCGAGAGCTATGAGCTAGCTATGGATATGTTAGACGTCAGTGAAGCTATTTTCGCGAAATATTTTATCATGATGCTCGAGGGTCCGACTCGCACATGGTTAAAGGGCTTACCACCCAACACTATAAGTTCCTGGGCCGAGTTAAGGGTGAAGTTCATCAAAAATTTCCAAGGGACTCGCAAGCAGCCTATGACCATTGTGGATTTGGATCATTGCGTTCAGCAGGAGAATGAGTCGGCTCATCATTGGGTCCGGCAGGTGTCAACCTGTAGGAGATATGCCCTAGAGGCAGTAATAACAGTTATTTTGTATCTCCAAAGTTTGTAATGAATGTTTATGTTCCATGCTATAACTGCAATGATTCTCGAGTCTACAAATTAAACGAGGCTTGGAGGGAAACTCATGTGCACGTGTGGTATGATAAATGGTAAATTATATTCCTAGTCTTGCCTCTAAGACTGGCTCAAGTGTTGCATGATGGTCCTGTTTTCCTGATCATGGGCATGGCTATGCCGGCAATTTTGAGGACGCGATGTTGGTAGAGCACTCGTGTTGAATCGATCTGAATTGATGTTATGCTATGAGATACATTCGTCACAAGTTAATGGTTAATAACACAGAGATGGTTAACGTTTGCATAATTGCTTAGACCATGAGAGTATCGAGTTTCTTCATGCTTGCTTCATGAACTTTGGGGTTTGTTAAACGTCATCCGTAAATGGGTGGCTATTACGGCGGCTTACGGGTTCATGGAAAAGTATGTCAAGTAACTTGATAGCTCAAGATTGGGATTTGCTCCTCCGACGATGGAGAGATACCTCTGGGCCCTCTCGGTGTTATGGTATCCATCATCGTCTGGCCAGACACTTTGTGATTTGATCACGGGGATGCCGGAACACGGGAACGAGAAAAGAGAACAATACCGGCAACGAGGTAACTGGCATAATGGACAAGTTGTTGATCCACGAGGATGCCTACATGTCTCACCTCGGGTAATTGTAACATATCGCGAAGCAACAGGAATAGCTCACGGCAACTAGATGTTCACTCGAATATTCATTCGTGTGGGTATAGGGGTCAATATGGGTGTCCACGGCTCCGATGTTGATCATTGATCGGAAGGGGTTCAGGGTCATGTCTATGCTTCACCAAACCTATAGGGTCACACGCTTAAGGGTCATCTATCTGTTGAATACTAGACAGGGAGTCTGAGAGAAAATCACCGAAAAGTTTCGGACACCGGAAAAGTTTCGGACAGCGGAAAAGTTTCGCAGACAGGTCACCGGAACAGTTTCGGTGAAACTGAAAAGTTGTTTCAGGGGATACCAAAAAGTCAAATTGGTTTCGGCACATGCCTGATGATTCTTGAAGGGTGCCAGAATCGTTCTGGAAACTTTCTGGAATTTTCCGGGATGAATACCGAAATGTTCCAGAGCTGCCGAAACCACTTCAGATGCTTTTCGCAGATGAAAATCACTATTACGGAATTGTTCCGGATCGCATTGAAAATTATTTTAGTGGGGTACTAGAATTGTTCTAAGCCCACATAAATATTTTCAGTTCGAGCGGACGCTGAAAAATGTCGCTGTGAATAGTGAAAGTGCTTTTTGGACTACTTTATGGAAAGCCACCTTTTGGGGCTTTGCTCCAAAAGATCTTGAGGATGACATGGATGGATTGGAGCCATTTTTGGGGCCCCACATGAGGGTGTGGCCGGCCACATGGTGGACTCCTTCATGGAGTCCCTCTTGTTCCTTGGTTTCACTTTTATGCCCTTGTGGAAGGACTTCATTCATGTGCATTTTGGGTTTTATTGTAAAACCACCCTACCCCTTGGTTTTCCTATAAATAGGAGGTGAGCGGGCTGCCATTTCTTCATCCTTGTGCTCTCATACACGTGCTTTGCTTTGCAAGCTCTCTCTCTCCCTCCCACGAAAAGAGTCTTTCGTAGAGCCGGAAGGCTGACTGGGTTCCGGCAGGAACTAGTTCTGGACGGGGAAGCCCTGCCGGATAGATGACACCGTATGCGTGCAACCTCGTAGAGAGGTCGTAGTTTCGATCTTTTGCCCGAGGGGCTGTTCGTGTGTCCTCGCATAGGGTTGTCCGAGTCTTCGTTCGAGTTTCGAGGGTCCTCCCAAAGTGTTGTCCGTGACATCGGCCGGGGAACTGTCCGACCGCCTCCCGAAGGGCTGTCCGACGAGGGAGTACATCCTCGCGGTTGGGAGGTTGTAAAATCCTAGCTACGGGGATCTGCACCAACGATCTCCACCGACTCTTCTTCCGCTGCGCTTCGAGTCGGTACGGATCAGATCAAACCTTGTATGCAGTCTCCATAGTGGTGCTGGGCGTGCTCGCTATACCGGAAATTTTTGTTTTCTGTCGCGTTCCCCAACAGTGGCATCAAGAGCCAGGCTATGAGTAGATGCATGTTATGATCTAGAATACATGAGATGTATGGGTATTGGATAGTATAATTTTGTAGTAGATGAGATCTATTGCTGAAAATTATTTGTGCGGGTAGCAGATGAAATCTGTTACCCGATGTTCTTGTTGCTGCCCGTGAATTTGCGTAGTCCATATCTTGACGGAATGGTGGAATCTTACAAAGTTCTGACAATCTGCGATCCTTTCATGCTGCTCCTGAGTATGCTGATTGACAGATCAACGAAGTGCTAACAGTTCTTTGGGTTCCACCATAGTCAAAAGAAATATGGATGTTTCGCAGATGAAAGGGCAATACAGATATGATCTGCACGGGGGTCACGCGTATGACGAAGTTTAGTATGGGGCTCGAGATTTTATCATCTCGTGTTTCATACACCCTGAAAAGTTAATCTAGCAACTTGAATTATCATACTTGATGATAAACGTTGGTAGCTGCGGTTTGAGTCAAAACCTTAGAAGCCACGTAAAATAAAATTTTGTATAAACCGATTAGAGGCGTCTAACTTGGTTTTGCAGGATGGTTTGCATGTGATGTGGTATAGCAAAGCTCATATTCAATTTTGATTATGTATGAGATGGCTATATGATGTAATTAACATGACCTGCGTGTCATGATTTGGCATGATGGCTGGAGCCATATGATTGCACTTTAATGACCTGCGTGTCAACCTTATGTAATGCACTTATTCTATTAGCTATAGAGATAGCAATATTATCTGGTGCATCGACAAGGTGGTGGCAATCTTCGCAAAGGTGAACACCGACGCGAATGCCGAAGACGAAGAAATACTTGACTTCTCCGTCAGAAGGGGCTATACCATATCATGCTATTATGAATTGCCTGAGATGTTTATCCCTCTTGATGCACCCTTCTTAATTGCGCGGTAGTCGCTTTTTATTAGGGTGATCTCTCACTTAGAATATCAAGTAGTTAGTGTTCTCCCAAGTGTAGCACCGTCACGACACCTATCTCTTCGGGGTATCACATGGTTACATGGGTACGAACGATTAGAGAAGTGTGAGGCGGGTGAGTTGAGACCTCGCAGCGAGATCACTTGGTTGACTTGACGTTCAGGCATGAAAGTCATGAGCTCGGAACACATGCATCGAAAGATGAACAAGAATCACATAGAGATGTGATTGGCAAGTTGGCCTACCAATTGAAATTCTCGTCACTTGAGATGGTTACATCCGTGACGCTGAATTGAAAGTTGGGTCTTGCATCACTCACAATCAATTATGAGAGATATTGATTTGAGTGGGAGTGCACCTTAGAATAAAAATTATTTATTCACTAGTGCCAAAAATCATTATGAACAAAGTCTAAATGAACTTGTGTTTTCCGTTGTAGATCAAATGGCTCGCAACACCGCGTTCAACTTAGGCCCTATGTTAGAGAAAGAGAAGTTAGCTGCGAATGGAAACAACTATGCGGACTGGGTCCGTACCCTAAGGATTGTCCTCTGGGGTGCTAAGAAAGTGTATGTGCTTGATGGACCTCTTCCTCCTAAACCGGCGGCAACAGCCGCGACAGACATACAAAATGTCTGGGCCACTAAGGATGATGATTACAACTTAGTGCAGTGCCTCATGTTGTCTTGCATGAGTTCAGAGCTTCAAAACGTTTTGAATTCCATAACTCCTTTGATATGATCAAGGATCTGGATGCTCTTTACAAGTTTAATGCACGGTCTGAACGTTTTGACATCATGAAAATGATGGCGGAGACCAAGATGGCTGAGGGCAGTTCAGTTGGCGAGCACGTAGTCAATATGATTGGCTACGCTGAAAGGCTTAAAATCCTGGAATTCCCACTTCCAGAAGAGCATGTTATGGACTTGTTGCTAGGTTCACTCCCCCCGTCTTATGGCGGTTTTATCATGAACTACAACATGAATGGGATGGACAAAACAGCAAATGAGGTGCTTGCCATGCTAAAAACTGCTGAAGGAGGATTGCAGAAAAATCGCAAGCAAGTGTTGCTTGTGAATAAAACTGCCAGTTTCAAAAAGAAAGGCAAGCCAAAGAAGGGCAAGGGCGCCGGTAAGACCGGTTTCCAACGCAAATCTAAGGGCGGAGCCAAGAATGAAACTGAGTGCTTCTACTGCAAGGGCACAGGACACTGGAAGAGAAACTGCAAGAAGTATCTGGAAGATAGGAAGTCCGGGAAAACCGGAAAAGGTATAATTGTTATACAAGTTAATGTCATTGACGTTTTGCTTGCTAGCGAAAATTCTAAGTCTTGGGTATTTGATACCGGATTGGTTGCTCACATTTGCAACTCGATATAGGGGCTTCAGAAGGTGCGCAAGCTGGCAAAGAATGAAGTCGTGATGCGTGTCAGGAACGGCGCTGGGATCGCCGCTCAAGCCGTCGGCATTATGCCTCTACGTCTCCCTTCAGGATTTATTTTGGAACTTAGTAACTGTTATTTTGTTCCGTTATTGTGTAGAAACATTATCTCTGGATCATGTTTAGTACACGATGGGTACTCCTACAAGTCTGAGAACAATGGTTGTTCACTTTATTGTAAGGATATGTTTTATGGATTTGCACCCACTGTTGGGGGCCTTTTCATACTGAATCTTGATTGTGTAAATGATGTCTTTAACGTGAATGCTAAACGCCTTAAGAAGGCTGATACCACCACCACTTACTTGTGGCACTGTCGGCTTGGCCACATCGGAAAGAAACGCATGCAAAGACTCCATAAAGATGGAGTTTTACCATCCCTTGATTTTGAATCATTTGACACATGTGAAGCTTGCTTGATGGAAAAATTGACCAAGACGCCGTTCACGGGTCATCCTGAACGGGCGGGTGAATTATTGGAAATAATACATAGTGATGTATGTGGTCCAATGAACACGGCCGCACGGGGTGGGCATTTTTACTTCGTGAATTTTACTGATGATTTAAGTCAGTATGGCTATATCTACTTGATGAAGCATAAGTCAGAAACCTTTGAAAAGTTCAAAGATTTTCAGAATGAGGTAGAAAATCATCGTGACAAAAAGATTAAGTTTCTGCGGTCTGATCGCGGAGGCGAATATCTTAGTCATGAGTTTGGCCAACATCTGAGTGACCGTGGAATCATTTCACAGCTTACGCCTCCCGGAACTCCACAGCGAAACGGAGTGTTGGAACAACGTAACCGAACCCTGTTAGACATGGTAAGGTCGATGATGTCTCTTACAGATCTATCGATATCTTTTTGGGGTCATGCACTACTCACTGCTGCTTATACATTAAAAAGAGCGCCGTCTAATTCTGTTGAGACGACACCACATGAGATGTGGTGTGGGAAGATACCTAGTGTGTCGCATCTCAAGGTTTGGGGTTGTGAGGCATATGTAAAACGTTTACAGCCAACCAAACTAGAAACTAGATCAGACAAATGTTACTTTGTAGGTTATCCAAATAACACCATTGGATATTCCTTCTACCACCAGTCCGAAGGCAAAATGTTTGTCGCAAAGGTTGCACACTTTCTCGAGAAAGAATTTCTCGCTAAAGAATTGAGTGGGAGGACAGTACAACTTAATGAGATTAGTGAATCTTTAGCAACCGTTGATATGGCTAAGGAACCGGAAGTAATTCCGCAAATTATCCCTACAACCGAGCCGGAAGTTGTCATATGTGATGCGGAAACTTCAGACAATGTTGTTACTGAACCGCGCAGATCAGGTAGGGCTATCCAGCCACCTGAGTGGTTTCATAACGAAATCTTCATTCTTGAAGACGATGAACCTGCGCACTACAAGGAAGCGATGGCGGGGCCTAGCTCAAGGGAATGGCACAAGGCCATGAGATCCGAAATGGAATCCATGTACGAAAACCAAGTTTGGAACTTGGAAGAACTTCCAGATGGCGTAAAACCCATTGGTTGTAAATGGATTTTCAAAAGAAAGACGAACGCGGATGGTAACATTACTATCCACAAAGCTAGACTTGTCGCGAAAGGGTTCACGCAAGTTCCAGGAGTGGACTACGATGAGACTTTCTCGCCCGTAGCTATGCTTAGGTCTGTTCGGATATTACTAGCAATCGCTGCTTATTTCGATTATGAAATATGGCAGATGGATGTCAAAACGGCTTTCCTAAATGGAAACCTTGAACAGGATGTATATATGATACAGCCAGAAGGTTTTGTCGATCCTAAGAATGCTGGAAAGGTATGTAAGCTTCAGAAAGCCATTTATGGTCTGAAGCAAGCATCAAGGAGCTGGAACATTCGTTTTGATGAAGTGGTCAAAGAGTTTGGCTTCATCAGGAATGATGAAGAATCTTGTGTTTACAAGAAGTTTAGTGGGAGCGCAAAAGCATTTCTAATCTTGTATGTGGATGACATATTGTTGATTGGAAATGATGTGAATTTTCTTAGCGAAATAAAAGACTCATTGAAAAGGAGTTTTTCAATGAAAGACTTAGGTGAAGCGGCATATGTATTGGGCATCAGGATCTATAGATATAGATCAAGACGCCTAATAGCGCTTAGCCAAAGCACGTACATTGACAAGGTGTTTAAAAGGTTCAACATGGAGAACTCCAAGAAAGGCCTACTCCCCATGTCACCTGGCACAGTGCTTTGCAAGAATCAGAGTCCTCGGACCCTCGATGAGCGAGTACAAATGAATGATATTCCATATGCTTCGGCAGTTGGTTCTATTATGTATGCCATGCTATGTACAAGACCGGATGTTTCCTATGCGCTAAGTGTTAGCAGCCGGTACTAAGGTGATCCAGGATTGGAACACTGGGCCGCAGTCAAGGGTATTCTTAAGTACCTCAGAAGGACCAAGGATTTACTCCTTGTGTACGGAGGTGATGAAGAGCTCATTGTAAGTTGTTACACTGATGCAGGCTTCATGACTGACCCAGATGACTTCAAATCTCAATCTGGCTATGTTTTCATATTGAACAGCGGCGCAGTTGATTGGAAAAGTTCCAAACAAAAGACTGTGGCGGATTCTACGACGGAGGCGGAATATGTTGCTGCTTCTGAAGCCTCCAAGCAAGCTGTCGGTATCAAGCAATTTCTTGAAAACCTTGGTGTGGTTCCAAGTGCTCTGGACCCGGTGGAGATCTATTGTGATAATAGTGGCGCCGTGGCTCAGGCAAGGGATCCATGTTCGCACCATAAGACAATGCATATTCAACGCAAATATAAACTCATTCGACATCATGTCGAAGAAGGTTTAGTGAAAGTACGCAAAGTTCACACGGATCTGAATGTGTCAGACCCGATGACAAAGCCTCTACCACGAGCAAAGCATGAGCAACACCGGATAGCCATTGGTGTTAGGGAAGCCATGTAACTGGATTATGACTCTAGTGCAAGTGGAAGTCTGTAGGACATATGCCCCAGAGGCAGTAATAACAGTTATTTTGTATCTCCAAAGTTTGTAATGAATGTTTATGTTCCATGCTATAACTGCAATGATTCTCGAGTCTACAAATTAAACGAGGCTTGGAGGGAAACTCATGTGCACGTGTGGTATAATAAACGGTAAATTGTATTCCTAGTCTTGCCTCTAAGACTGGCTCAAGTGTTGCATGATGGTCCTGTTTTCCTGATCATGGGCATGGCTATGCCGACAATTTTGAGGACGCGATGTTGGTAGAGCACTCGTGTTGAATCGATCCGAATTGATGTTATGCTATGAGATACATTCGTCACAAGTTAATGGTTAATAACACAGAGATGGTTAATGTTTGCATAATTCCATGAGAGTATCGAGTTTCTTCATGCTTGCTTCATGAACTTTGGGGTTTGTTAAACGTCATCCGTAAATGGGTGGCTATTACGGCGGCTTACGGGTTCATGGAAAAGTATGTCAAGTAACTTGATAGCTCAAGATTGGGATTTGCTCCTCCGACGATGGAGAGATATCTCTGGGCCCTCTCGGTGTTACGGTATCCATCATCGTCTGGCCAGACACTTTGTGATTTGATCACGGGGATGCCGGAACACGGGAACGAGAAAAGAGAACAATACCGGCAACGAGGTAACTGACATAGTGGACAAGTTATTGATCCACGAGGATGCCTACATGTCTCACCTCGGGTAATTGTAACATATCGTGAAGCAACAGGAATAGCTCACGGCAACTAGAGGTTCACTCGAATATTCATTCGTGTGGGTATAGGGGTCAATATGGGTGTCCATGGCTCCGATGTTGATCATTGATCGAAAGGGGTTCCGGGTCATGTCTATGCTTCACCGAACCTATAGGGTCACACGCTTAAGGGTCATCTATCTGTTGAATACTAGACAGGGAGTCAGAGAGAAAATCACCGAAAAGTTTCGGACACCGGAAAAGTTTCGGACAGCGGAAAAGTTCCGCAGACAGGTCACCGGAACAGTTTCGGTGAAACTGAAAAGTTGTTTCAGGGGATACCAAAAAGTCAAATTGGTTTCGACACATGCCTGATGATTCTTGAAGGGTGCCAGAATCGTTCTGGAAACTTTCTGGAATTTTTCGGGATGAATACCGAAAATGTTCCGGAGCTGCCGAAACCACTTCAGATGCTTTTCGCAGATGAAAATCACTATTACGGAATTGTTCCGGATCGCATTGAAAATTATTTTAGTGGGGTACTAGAATTGTTCTAAGCCCACATAAATATTTTCAGTTCGAGCGGACGCTGAAAAATGTCGTCGTGAATAGTGAAAGTGCTTTTTGGACTACTTTATGGAAAGCCACCTTTTGGGGCTTTGCTCCAAAAGATCTTGGGGATGACATGGATGGATTGGAGCCATTTTTGGGGCCCCACATGAGGGTGTGGCCGGCCACATGGTGGACTCCTTCATGGAGTCCCTCTTGTTCCTTGGTTTCACTTTTATGCCCTTGTGGAAGGACTTCATTCATGTGCATTTTGGGTTTTATTGTAAAACCACCCTACCCCTTTGTTTTCCTATAAATAGGAGGTGAGTGGGCTGCCATTTCTTCATCCTTGTTCTCTCATACACATGCTTTGCTTTGCAAGCTCTCTCTCTCCCTCCCACGAAAAGAGTCTTTCGTAGAGCCGGAAGGTTGTCTGGGTTCCGGCAGGAACTAGTTCTGGACGGCGAAGCCCTGCCGGATAGATGACACCGTATGTGTGCAACCTCGTAGAGAGGTCGTAGTTTCGATCTTTTTCCCGAGGGGTTGTTCGTGTGTCCTCCCGTAGGTCTGTCCGAGTCTTCGTTCGAGTTTCGAGGGTCCTCCCAAAGGGCTGTCCATGACATCGTCCGGGGGACTGTCCGACCGCCTCCCGAAGGGCTGTCCGACGAGGGAGTACATCCTCGCGGTTGGGAGGTTTTAAAATCCTAGCTGCGGGGATCTGCACCAACGATCTCCACCGACTCTTCTTCCGCTGCGCTTCGAGTCGGTACGGATCAGATCAAACCTTGTATGCAGTCTCCATAGTGGTCCTGGGCGTGCTCGCTATACCGGAAATTTTGTTTTCTGCCGCGTTCCCCAACACAACCATCATTCACTCGTCAGAACAGATCACAGCGGCTCAGGCGGTGCTCATTTTGGAAAAGAATTGTCACTTCGTCCCGCTGAAACAAAAGCTTGGCCGGCTTAAATGCACGTGTCAAGATATGGGGGAGCTCATGACGGCTCTGACAAAATATGCCGACTCAAACAACACCAAAGATCCGGGCTCGGATGAGGAGAAATCAAATCAGGGGAATTAGAACAACCAAGGCAAGAACTTTGGGAACAACGGGAATCAGAACAGACAGAAGAACGCTGGCGGCGGGTCAGAGCTGGTGGCGAATGCTAACACAGGGCCGAATGTTCCTAAGGCGAACGGGCGATATAAGCCGTACCAGCGTGGCAACAGGCCCCCTTTCAACTTGGAAGCGCCGCTTAGGAAGCCTTGCCCGGAACACAGCACGCCCGACAGGCCGTCGACGCATGCGTTGGGTGATTGCTTTATCATGCATAGGTTTAAGAACCAGCACTCTCAACCACCTAATAATCAGGGCGGTGGGCCTCCCGACGGCTCAGGGCCTGGCGGCTCAGGCCACGGCGGGTCAGGTGCCGGGTTTGGAGCTGGCGGCTCAGGATCGGGGCACCCGGGTCATAACAATCAGCAGCATCAACATCACCCTGGCAACAACAACCATAACAATCAGCAGCAACAACAGCAGCAGCGCAATCAGTCTGGATTCCAGAGTAACCCGAAGCAGCTCAGTTCGGGGCAGTATCTTGTGTTTACGACTGGTCACAGCACGCGAGATGAGAAACTACGGAGGCGAGCGGTCAATACGGTTGCGCCGGCTCTCCCACGATATTTACCGTGGTCGGAGTATGACATAATGTGGAGTCGGGAGGATCACCCGCCGCAGGTGGATGACCCAGGCCGGCTAGCTCTGGTAGCGGCCCCTCAGATACATGGTTATGGAGTGAATAAGGTGCTCATGGATGGAGGTAGCAGTATCAACATCTTATATTATGACACCTTCCGGCGGATGAAGTTGCTAGACAAGGATCTCAAAACCTCTTCTACTGTGTTTCACGGCGTGGTGCCTGGTAAGTCGGCATACCCCATAGGTAAAATTTCTTTGGAGGTGGCTTTCAGCAATGAGTACAACTACAGGGTGGAGACCTTATGGTTTGAGGTGGTCAAAATCAAGAGCCCCTACAATGCATTGTTCGGGCGGCCAGCTTACGCCAAGTTCATGGCTAGGCCTTGTTATATTTATTCGCATCTCAAAATGCCCGGCTTAAATGGCACAATTACAGTTCATGGCAATCAAAAGACGGCTCTTGAGTTTGAGAAAGGAGATGCGGCTTGTGCAGAAGCTAGTTGTGCATAGGAGGAGCTTAAGTTCTATAAGGAGAGCGTTGACCCGGAGGACATGACCCCGTTGAAGAAACCAACTACAGAGGCAGAGCCGCCACTCAAATTTTCAGCGGATGATACCAAGGCAGTGGACTTTACTCCGGGCGACTCATCCAAGCAGTTCATCATTGGGGCTCACATGGATCCCATATAGGAAAGCGCGCTCATCGAATTCATCCGTGAGAATCGGGACATCTTTGCATGGAAACCTTCTGACATGCCGGGTGTACCGAGAGAGTTCGCTGAGCACAATCTTAATGTGAATCCGAAGTTCAAGCCGATCAAACAATTTCTACGACGGTTCAATGAGGAGAGGCGCAAGGCTATTGGGGAAGAGGTTGTCCGGCTCTTAGCCGCAGGGTTTATAGTTGAAGTTTTTCACCCGGAGTGGTTAGCCAACCCGGTGTTGGTTCTCAAGAAGAACGGTACTTGGCGTATGTGCATAGATTACACGGACCTCAACAAGGCTTGTCCGGCTGATCCCTTCGCACTCCCCCGTATTGATCAGATCATCGACGCAACAGCCGGTTGTGAGAGCTTGTGTTTTCTGGATGCTTATTCAGGGTATCATCAGATTAAGATGGCGGTCAAGGATCAGGAGAAGACATCGTTTATCACACCTTTTGGGGCGTTCTGCTATGTCTCCATGCCTTTTGGGCTCAAGAGTGCCCAGGCGACTTACCAGCGGTGTGTGCAGAATTGTCTCCACAGTCAGATTGGCCGTAACGTTCATGCTTATGTGGATGACATAGTGGTGAAGTCTAGGAAGAAGGAAACCCTCTTGGAGGACCTAAAGGAAACTTTTGACAATCTCCGGGTCTACAAAATGATGCTTAACCCGTCGAAGTGTGTTTTTGGTGTTCCTGTAGGAAAGCTCTTGGGGTTCTTGGTCTCGGAGCATGGTATTGAGGCCAACCCAGATAAAAGTAAAGCTATCACTTCTCTGCGAGAGCCAACGTGCATCAATGATGTTCAGCGCATTGCAGGGCAGATTGCTGCGTTGATCCGGTTCATAAGCCGACTTGGGGAGAAGGCCATTCCCTCGTATCAGATGATGAAAAAGACAGACAAGTTCAAGTGGAGCAAGGAAGCCACAGAGGCGCTTGAAGCTCTTAAGAAACAATTGACTGAACCGCCAGTATCAGCCGCTCCGGCTGAGAAAGAGTCGTTACTCCTCTATGTAGCAGCTAACAGTCGGGCAGTCAGTGTGGCGATCGTGGTCAAGCGTAAGGAGGCAGGGAAAGAATATCCCATTCAGAGGCATGTTTATTACATCAGCGAGTTCTTGGCAGAGTCCAAGCAGAGGTATCCGCATTGGCAGAAGCTCGTGTATGGGGTCTTTATGGCTAATCGTAAGCTGAAGCACTACTTTTTGGGCCATCAGATAACTGTAGTAAGCTCTGCCCCATTGGGAGATATCATTCAGAATAGAGAAGCTACGGGGAGGATTGCTAAGTGGGCTTTAGAGTTGGGGCCTCTTAACATCGCCTATACCCCTCGTACAGCAATCAAGTCTCAAGCCTTGGTGGATTTTATAAATGATTGGACAGAATGCCAGGCGCCTGAAGAGAAGTCGGACAACACATACTGGACTATACATTTCGACGGGTCTAAACAGCTTGAGGGGTCTGGTGTTGAGGTGGTTCTCACCTCCCCTAAAGGTGACAAGTTTTGCTATGTGCTCCGGTTGATGTTCCCCTGTACTAACAATGCTGCTGAGTATGAGGCCTTGCTCCATGGTTTGAGAGTCGCTAAAGAGATGAATTTAAGTCGGGTTAGATGCCTGGGCGACTCAAACCTTGTGGCTCAGCAAGTTTCAGGTACTTGGGATTCTAAAGACCCACGGATGGTGGCTTATCGACAGGTGGTTGATATCGTTGCAGGTCATTTCAAGGGATATCAAGTGGATCATATTGATCGTCGGCGGAACGAGGCGGCTGATGCATTATCAAGACTCGGATCTCAGCGTAAGACGGTGCCGCCTAATGTCTTTCTTGATGTGTTATATCATCCGACTGTCAAGATGCCTTCTGAGGAGGATCTGGCAATTCCTGACCCGGAGGCGGATTTGGTGGCGGCTCTACATGTTATTCCGAATTGGACTGCTCCTTATTAAGCGTACTTGACGCGCAGAGTTGCAGGAAGATGAGAGCCGGTCTAGAGAAATCACGCGCCGTTCTAAGTCCATGACAATTATCAATGGTGAGCTGCACAAATGCAGTGTGACAGGTGTTTTCCAGCGCTGTGTGTCACTAGAAGAGGGCCATCAGATCTTAAATGAAATTCATGCCGGAGACTGTGGACATCATGCCGGGTCAAGATCTTTAGTGACCAAGGCTTTTCGGCATGGTTTTTTCTGGTTGACGGCTCACAAGGATGCAGAGGACCTGGTCCGCAAATGTGACGGCTGTCAGAAGTTTGGCCGACGTGCTCATGTTTCGGCTCAAGAGTTGAGGATGATACCAATCACTTGGCCATTTACGGTGTGGGGACTCGATATGGTAGGACCCTTCAAGCGGTCCAAGGATAAAAAAACGCATCTCTTGGTGGCAGTTGACAAGTTTACTAAGTGGGTTGAGGCCGAGCCAGTTAGCAAGTGTGATGCGGCTACAGCGGTTGAGTTTGTTAAAAAGCTGATCTACCGTTTTGGTTATCCACACAGTATTATCACTGATAATGGCACAAATTTGTCCAAGGGATCTATGAAGGTATTCTGTGAGAAGGAGCACATCCGGCTTGATGTTTCAGCCGTAGCACATCCGCAGTCCAATGGTCAAGCTGAGCGGGCTAACCAGGAAATCTTGCGAGGGGTTAAACCTTGGCTCATGGTCCCTTTGAAGCGGACGCCCGGATGTTGGGTTGATGAGTTGCCTTCCGTCTTATGGAGCATCCGTACTACACCTAACAGGTCTATAGGCTTTACACCTTTCTTCATGGTGTACGGGGCTGAGGCGGTTCTACCCAGTGACATCCGGCATGATTCACCAAGGGTGGCGGCTTATGTTGAGACAGATAATGAGATGGCACGTCAAGATGCGTTGGATGCCTTGGATGAAGCATGGGAGTTAGTAGCGGCCAGATCGGCAATTTACCAGCAAGACCTGCGACGCTATCATAGCCGCAGGGTGAAGACCCGGATGTTCCAGGAAGGTGACCTGGTGCTCCGGCTCATTCAAGACCAGTCTGGGATGCATAAGCTTTCTCCGCCGTGGGAAGGGCCCTTTGTGGTTAGCAAAAACCTCAACAACGGGTCATACTATCTCATTGATATTCGTGATGAGTCGGACACGGCGGGTCAAGAGACTTTGCGGCCATGGAACGTCACGCACCTGCGGCCATATTATACTTAATAGGTGACGGAGATCCGTTATCATTGTACATATCATATTTATATAGAGTAGTACTTCTACCAAAGACTGGAGCCCTGACTCTATGTGTATCTTTATGCTATAAGGATGAAATTTTTCAGTCCAACAAGTTTGCAGTTGATGTGGTCCTTTGACCCGCCCAAGCATTACCGGTTAATCTCGTTTTGGAGACCCAGAACCGGTTAAAGTGACCTGCTAAATTTATTCCAGTCAATCTCGCTTTAGAGACCCTGAGCCGGTTCACACAGTTGACGGCCAATCTCGCTTTAGAGACCCTGAACTGATGTCAATATAATAAGCTCTTATCAGTCAATCTCGCTTTAGAGACCCTGAGCCGGTTCACACAGCGGACGGCCAATCTCGCTTTAGAGACCCTGAACTGATATGATGCAAAGATTGGCTTTATGCCTAGTTTGAGTACATTAAGCGTTGTTGTTGATGGAGGCTTCTTACCTTTGGTATAGCTTAACATGACCCTAAGGCAACAGCGTGTACATCAAATTCCAGTTGCTTATCAACTGCGGCCATCGAAGGGGGCTTCTTACCGACATGTTCGCTTATCTCACCCTAATGGTCGGCTTTATGCCACTTTCCGGTTAACATGTTAACCGCGGTTGTCGAAGGGGGCTTCTTACCGACGGGTTCGCTTATCTTACCCTAACAACCGGCGTTCACGCCAAAACTAGCTGTGGAAAGAGGCTTCTTGCCTTCAGGTATAGCTTACATCACCCTTCACATAGTCGGCTGGTACAATTACCAGTCGCGGCTGTCGAATGGAGGCTTCTTACCATAAGGTATAGCTTACTTAAACCCATCGGTAGCCGGCTTTATATGATATCTTGATGATTGAAGGAGGCTTCTTGCCTTCGGGTGCAGATTATATCACCCCTTATGCATCTGGCTATGAGCCTCTTTAAGTTTTCAACCGTCGTTGTTGTCACATAGAGGCTTCCTACCGTTAGGTATAGCTTGCTTTATCCAATGACAGCCAACTTTTCCATGGCATCACATTATAAGAGAAGAAGTCATAATACTCCGGCTGATGGAATAAACTTCCCGGGTCTAATGGGTCCGGGTGAAGGAAAGATATCTCCGAAAGATTACGTATTGGTTTATCAACATCGACTGTTTTGTTCGTGGAGGCTTCTTACCAACAGGTATAGCTTATCTTATCCAAAGGACATCCGGAGCCGGTTCATATTCCATTACCAAGAGTTGGAGCTATGTTGGTTGCCTTTATAAGATCAACTTCTTTAGAGGTGTTATCCGGTTTTAAAGGCTATGAAGACATACAAGCACCTCTCATGAATAATTGGCAAGTTTATAAAGTTGGAAGTACAGAGCTGAGAAAGATTGTTGAAAGCAATATAAAAACAGCCGGCAAGTGCACTTAGATATTATAAGGCTGTTACAAAAGATGTTCTCAGAAGGAACAAACGGTATTTCTAACAAGTTTCAAAAACGCCATTGGCGGGTAATTACAAGAGCCGTTCTTGCTCTTAATAGTATAAAGTTACATCACTCGGCCGGTTCACCCTGCTCCGGTTCTCCCGCGGGTCGGATCTGAAGGTTGCCGAGTTCCCAATTGCAGTTAGAGACGGCAACAAAGGTCCCTTCAAAGAAAGGTGAGATGTTGAGCTCACCAGGGAAAAGATCCTTGCTACGGGCGAGTGTTAGGTCTTTGCACTCATAAAGAGGCCCGCGGATCCGTTTGTCTTCCTGGTCATATGCTGCTTGGTAGCTCGTCAGGTCCGCCTCATCAGCCATGACAGACGCCAGGAAGCGAGAGTCCTTGACGGCTTTGAAATAGTCCGCCTCAGAAAATTCTGAGCCGTCGACTTTCTTCGAAGGATACCCGCCCATCATTTCAGTTGGTGTGAAATCCGGCACGAAGGCCATAGCCCGGCTCAAACCTGCGACGGCTCCAGAACGGAAAGCTGACTTCTTCAGTTCATGTATCTGCTTGGGTACCGTCGAGAACAGTTCTAACACCCCTTTCAGGGCATTGGGAATCTTTTCCTTGTATTGTATGCTCTTGATGGTGAACATCGCCCCACAGTATAGCTGCTCCGTGAAGGTGTAGATTGCCTTCAGTGAGAGGATGCTGTCCGTCGAAGGTTGCCGACTCAAGGGACCTGCATGAGCCGGAAGAGACATGTGAGTCGCCAGTTATTTCATGAAGGATGATGGTATATGGAGTATGATAAGGATGACTTACCAAATAAGGCGGCAGACATCTTGGCGATATGCCGTTTTAGGCCTTGGAGCTCTTCAACAACGGCGATGAGCTGCTGATCGGCATCATCCGCCCGTTTTGTCAGAGCGGCTTTCTCCGACTCAGCCGTCTCTTTTAGCGACGTTAACTCGGCAGTGGCCTTCGCTAATTCTTCGGCCAGGAGCCGGCATTTCTCATCGGCCATGCTTCGCGCTTCCTGGTGAGCTGCCAGGTTAACTTTAAGATCCGCCAGCTGAGAGCCGACGACGTTCAGAGCATCCTGCACATGTCAAAGTAAAATGTGAGCTGTTATAGCAACAAGAGTGTTAACATAAACAAGGGTTTACAGTTCAAGTTATACAAGTTTCAAACAGATTGCAAGCAATATATTTGACACTTGGGGGCTAATGTACATTTTATCTGTTCAAGTATACAGTTCCGGTTCATCTTCCTTGAAATTGACCCGAAACTTGGGGGCTACACTATGGCTCTTTTCAGGTCAGAAAGTCCCGGTTCAAATAAAATTTGAGCCGGCCCTTGGGGCTACACTATGCCTTTGTTCAGCTACGAAAGTCCCGACTCAAATACGTTTTCAGTCGGCCCTTGGGGGCTACACTTGGTAGTATGCAAGTATTTACATTGTGCAGTGTGTGTATACAACATCTAAGCAAAAGTGTTTTCTACATAACCTTCAAAGAAGACCCGGTTCAACTATACATTAGATTAAATCCGGCTCTTGGGGGCTGGGGAAGGTTATGGCTGGAGAAAAGTAACATACCTCATATTTGGTTTTCATCATGGCGACCAGCCGGAGTTCTAAGTCTCGACTGGTGTTGACCCGATTCAGATAGCCGGAGTGGAGTTCTTCGGCTGTCATCTTGTCATATGCCGAGTCGAATTGAAGCTTTCGTGAGGCTTCAGACGGCTCAGGATACCGGGTTAGCACATGTGCCGGAGAAGGGGGCTTCTGAGCAGACCCGGTGATGATGACATCTGGAGTCGCAGGAGTCTTGGTGAGTGTAACCGGCCTTGAAGGAGCAGCTGGGGAGTTCTCCATTATAACGTCGTCTGTTGCTGGCTCTGTGGAAGCCGCTGGTGGAGCTTCTTCTGTTGGAGTTTCCTCCGGCTGTCCAAGATCCGGTTGAGCCGGGGCCGGCTGTTCAGGCTCTTGATTCTCAAGGACAGGGCCGAAAGAAGGATGGTTGGTCTTGCGGCGTTTCGCCTGAGCACTGCAAGGTGAAGGGTCAGCGTTTGAAGGAGACTGGTTTTTTGTCAAAACATCCGGATATTTGAATGCTTACAGAGGATTGATTTTTGGAGGAGGTATGACTGATGCTGAAGAATCGCCCGAAGAGGGTGTCTTCTGAAAGAGTAAGACACGGAAATGAGAAGACATTTGGACACGAAGAGAAACCAAAGGAAAATAAGGATACTAACCTCTGCAGGCCGCTTCTTAGGAGCCGACGAGTTTGGTAGTCCCGATACAAGCTCCATAGAGTCGGTGCTCCGGGTCTGACGACGTTCAGTTTGCTGTTGCTTTTTTAAGAAGAAATCGGGAGCCAGATAAGCGAGAGGGTGAGAAAGAGAGAATTTCCTAATGACCCGCCACGGCTTTCGGATGAAATATTCAGAGTCGGATTATATGTAAGTTACCTCAGGAGCATTGGCGTGACTGGTTTCTACTTCGTCCTGCGAACACAGTAAAACATTAATAAAGAGCCGACAAGACAAAGAGTCAAGTAAGTAAGTTAAAGATTTTACCTCCGAGTCTAAAGAGGCCGGGTGTTCAAACTAGTTCTCTTGGGGAGCTGCCTTTCTTTGCTTCTTGATGGTGGCTTTTTTCTTGGTTGCCTTCGGGGGAGGTACATATTCCTTCTTCCAGAAGTCCGAGTCAACCTGCGCAAATTGACCCGTAGGAAAGATATCAAGCCGAGTAAAGAAGAATAGGTAAACATGCAACAGACGGAAGAAAGACAAATATACTTACAAGGGGCGCCGGGTTGGTCGCACAGAAGGGTGCCAACCCGATGGTGCTGCAAGAGCCGGAAGTTTCATGCACAAGGCTTCGGACGGTCATGCAGATGTCGTCCTCAGTCAAAGTAACATTGCTGAAGCACAATTTGCTGTCATACTGCCCTAGATACTCACACATGAGCCGGTTCCTACGGCTCAGAGGCATGATCCGCCATTCTACCCAACAGCGGATCAGATCAGTTCCAATAAGACCGTTGGCCAGGAGAGCTTTCACTCTGGCATGAGGCTTCTCGTATTTGGCGTGATCAGCAGCTAAGAGCCGGTCGGGGAGTGCTGTATCCGTCGAGAGCCGGGAAGAGCGATAACCCGGCAGGCGATGTTCTGTGTCAAGAGACGTGTCTCTGCAATAGAACCATGTCTTGTTCCAATCCTTGGGGTGGCTGGGCATCTGGATAGCCAGAAAGGTGATGCCCCTTCGGCGCTGGATGGTGATCCCTCGAGTTCCAGACTTGGCCTGCTCTTATACTCTGTTTGGTGGTTGGCGTAGAAAAACTCACGGAAGAAGCTGACTGACGGCCTGGACTGAAGGTACGCCTCACAAAGGACTTGGAAGTGACAGATATTGGATACTGAATTTGGTGCCAGGTCTTGGGGATGCAGTTTGTATAGATGGAGAATGTCGCGGAAAAACTTAGAGACGGGTGGCACGAACCCCCGCTCGATATGATCCGTGAAAACTATAACTTCCCCTTTCTTTCGTGCGGGGCGGGTCTCATCACCCGGAACCCGCCAATTGATGACTTCCTTTGGGGGAAGGGTGCCAGCAGCTACAAGGTCTGACAAGTACTCTTCGGTTATGCAAGAGCCAACCCAATTGCATGAGTTGGTGGCGCGTGTCATGTTGGCGGCTTAAAAGTACTGTGCAAAAGAAAATGGTGACTAGTCAAACGAAAGCAGATGACTACAGCGGCCTATAGTTCACAGGGTTTTAAAAGATTAAGCTTTGAAAGACTCGGTTGATAAGAGCCGGAGGGAGCATAGCGGATCACTATGGAAGGAAGAACCGGAAGTCAGTTAAGACCCGGACAAACAGATTTCACAAACTGTTGCTAAAATTTTGGATCTACCGAGGCGGTGAAATAAGGTCCTACTCCGACCTAACCGACGAACAGCGAGAAATGAAAGGGCAAGTTACAACCCGAACGGCCCGCGCATTACGCGCGGCCGGCCCGCAAACGGCGGCGGTGGTGACGGCGCGGTCTAAAGACGCGCAGCGGGCCCCGAGACATGCCCGTGCGGCCGCGCCGGAGGCCGAAGCGCGCGATAGAGGAACCGCCGGAGAAAACCCTATTCCTAAGGACCTAAACCTACGGGAAGAGGGGCGTACCGGAGTTGGAGACGGCGGCGGACGAGGCTCTGGTCCGAACAGGTTGATGCAGCGGCCAATGTTGATGACGGACGAGCGGCGGCGCCGGAGCGGAGCGGAGCGAAGCTCGGGTCGACGGGCGGCAGCAGGAGGAAGAAGAGATGCGCACGAGCGAGAGAGAATGAAACGTTTGACCCGTGCGGGTGCGGGTCCTATTTAACAGGAGGACGGTGCGGAATCCCAGGCGGCAACAACGGTCTTACCAAGGCGGACGCCTCGATTCTTGGTAAGTGGTTAAATGCGAAAGATTTGGTGATACGTCAGCGGATCCCGTGACGTCACGCCGGGTCATTCCGTGGCGACACTCAGACAATTGCAAGAGAAGGATGAAATGAGCTGGCTCACTTCAATCTGGGGCCTAATGTTGGGGATATAACCCCGTGATATGACCCGGCTGGAAGGTTCCGGTTGATAGCATTGGCTATGAGCCGTCCCACGAAGACAGGTGTCAACTGAAGGCCCAAGATGATTGGCGGCTCCTGGCGTGGGCCGGACGGCGGAGACCCGGATGTGATGGACATCTCAAAGATGACTTGGATAAGAAGATAGAGATAGACTCGAAGATGTAAACATGATCCGATTGTGTAATTGTAAGACCCGACGGTTCTGACCTCTTATATAAAGGAAGAGTCGGGGCAACTTAGAGGTAGGTTATCAAAAACTAGGTCAAGTTTTTAGCCCCTTGTAATCGATACAACAAGCAATAACAACACAAACATGACGTAGGATTTTACCTCGACTTGAGGGGCCGAACCTGGGTAAATTCGTGTCCTTTGTCTCGACCAACTCCTTTGAGTCCACTGCCATGGCGACAGCTCCGAACTCAAGTTCGGTAACCCGGACATCTGCCGTGATAAAAGCACGACAGTCAGCTCTACGTTGCATTGTCTAGAGCCACCGCGAAGAGGAACATTAAGATTCTCGCCATCAAGGACGACGGCAAGGGTAAAGGCAAGGGTAAGGGCAAGGGCAAGGAACAAAGCAATAATTCAAAGAAGCGAAAAAGATCTGAGCCCTTATTAACGACCATGAAGAACATAGTATACAAGGAAGTCCTTAGCACATAAAGTAGCCGGATCAAATTATACCAACTAAAGGTAAAGTATGTTCAATTCTGCATTACAGCCACATAACTACTGTAGATTTTAATGCACGCTAACCTAAGTTTTTTTGCTGCGTAGTACTCGAGGGAGCATTGTCAGTCTTCAAAAACCATGAGTGTTTCGTCCGCGACATCTGCCCATCCTATACTTGGTCAAAGTTGCACCTGTTTAAGCTAGAAATAACAAGAGACAACGTGAAGGTTCGACCAAATGCAGGAGGAAGATGCATGGACAGTGACTTGATAAACAAGAACAAACATACTAAGGTGTCGTATTTCTTTCTAAGGCATATGCTTTTTAATATGGTAAAAACCTGAGGCATCTAATATCATATATATAGCAATAAAAAACTGACTACCAGCTGAGTTTGCCATAAGTGAGCTCCTCATATCACTACTATCTCTACTATTAAAGGACGAGACTTTCAAGACAATACAAAGGAACATAATCTGTTCATATGCTTTTTTCTGTAGCTCTATGCTAAGATTTAGTACGCAGGTGTCCTTAATTTTTTTAACTCCTTAAACATCAATTTCAGGACTCAAAATTCATTGCTGAAGGTGATTCCAAAGTGCCATCTACATGATTAGAAACATCAACCCTTAATCTATTCATCAATAGTGTTCTGGTGACTGGTGAATGAGTCATATGAGACCCTGAATGCAAGTACCGCTAACCTGCAAAATGGCAAGGACCTCGGAATGGAAGCTCTGGCAAATACCACTATAGCGCGTTCTACTGAGCTCATTTACCAAAAGATGCAGACCTAGCTTTGCATTCGTTTTTTACATATAGTACATCAGTATGAGTGTCACCATTGGAGAGTGCTGCCTTTTATGTCAGGTTACCTTGCTTAAGGCCCTGTTTGTTTGAGCTTGGGCTTCAGCTTTTGCAGCTTCTCCACTTTGGCCAAGAAGCCATAAAAGCTCCTAAATAGGTGCTTTTGGAGCTTTTATGGCTTTTGATGAATCAATATAACAATATTTAGCTCCAAAAGCCATAAAAGCTCCAAAAGCACCTATTTAGGAGCTTTTATGGCTTCTTGGCCAAAGTGGAGAAGCTGCAAAAGCCGAAGCCCAAGCTGAAACAAACAGGGCCTAAATCTGTATGACTATCCTGATGTGTTTTGCTCTGTTGAGATGCATTGTGCGTGTGTATAATTCCATGTTATCTCCAAAATTATACTATATTTTTTTGAACTCTTAAATTTTTAATAAGATAAGCAGTAAGAGGTACAAAATATATTTAATATGATAGAAGTACGCCAACAGAAATTGACATTGATTCATGCCCTATTGTATTCGAAGGTCACTATAATTCATATTCAAAAGAGGATATGACACACCATATACAAAACCCAACAGAAAGTCACAATAGCAAAGCATATAACCATAATAGTTCCATGAGTATGCCTTCAAAGGAACCATATTATAGAATTTTTTTTATGAAATTGATCACATGCAAGAAGTACACCAGTTAGTAAACAAATATGACATCAGAAAATTGTACGCTCCAGCTGGAAAGATGAAGGAAAGAAAAGAACACCTAAGAACCAAACTGAAAGTGAAGGCAGACCAAACATATTTATTAAAAGGGAGACACCTTCACACCTTAGATTTGAGTTCTCTTTCTGTTATTGTGCTTTCGAAATCTTTTTACTGCACAACATAGCTATATCTCTCAAAGAATCGTCAAATTGCATCTCGGTAAGCAATTTTTTGACATGTTTTTGGGAAGCTAATTTGGCTGCAGCACATTCTGCGCTTAATGTTTTCTATTATCTTGTCCCGCTTTGATTCTTCCGCTAAATTTGTTTCCTCATCGGCAGCCTACATTTGAAATTCCACATATCAAAGAGCAAACAATCCACTATCATTAGAAAGAAAACAAAGGTTAAATATCATAAAATATGAACGTTGCCACACAGAAATGTTCAGAAAAACATGGAGCAGCGAGTAGCAAAAATAGTTGACCTTATACTGTCAGGAATAGGCAGAACTTGCAGGATGGCAGAAAATCAATAAAGCCAACAAAGTATACCCTCATTCTCCTATCCAGATAAAGTCTTAAACTGAGATCATCCAACTTTTCCTCAAGCTTATTCTTCATATCCTATAATACACCACTTCCATTTGCACTCAAGAAGCAATATAATACTTATAGCATAACAATACTTCTGATGCACACTATAAAACAAAGATGTTACCAAAGATCAGGAAGCATGAACAGTAACATTGGCAAAATAAGAGATATCATTAGATTGGACTATATATGGTTCTTAGGACTGGTGAAGGAAGATAAAATTGTTTGGCTGTTTAGAAGAGACAAGTGAGTAGAACCACGCGTCTTGCACTTAACTTGGACGCCAAGATCTTAGCCATGTTAACTTAGACTAAACTGCACGGTTGGTTCTAGCTGCAGTGTTGATAGATTGCTCCCCAAATGAATCGATGTTAGCCATGTTAACTTAGAACAAAAGAGATTGCATCAGCGTTTTTTTAGGGATGTGGTATTCTAAGAAAAGAACAAAAAATGTTAAAATACATAAATTAGGTACCAGGAAATCAATGTCATTTTCAGCACTGCTAGAAACGTGCCAACTGATTTTTTTATCATCGATTATTGACATAATTACAACAACAAAAATACCTTTCCAATTTTCATCCGCTTCCGTTTTGCAAGTTCTTGCCTCCAGGCACGTGGAATCGTTATAGTGGCTTGCTTGTAATGCTGGAAAAACATGGCAACATTCAGTTTTCTCCATAAGGCCAACGGTCTCAAGGCATCTTGTGTTGCTGCAGTCTGCATGAGGAACATGAATTATGACATTTTGCAAACCATCACACAAAATCTTGTAATGTTTGATAGAAAACTATACTTTTGTTACGCTAACTAATTTCAGGTGGTTAGAGCTTTAAACGAGTTTATGGGAAACAAAATAGGCAAAAACTCCTTATCCAAACAACCTAATCCTAACCGTATACCGATACTACTCATCTAGCTAGCCTTCAAAGCGTGTATATATAAGAGAGACTCAATCTACCATCGAGATTTTTGCTTACCTCCAAGATCGAACTTCGCCGACGGTACCAATCCAACAGAGTTGCCGATGCAGGACGCCGAGGGAGAGAGGGGAGCTGACCGTGACAAGGTAACATCCGTTCCTCCGTTCCTGCTTGATCTCCGCACATCCGGGCGAGCACGGCTTGCTGCAGGGTGTCTTCGCGCTGCACGGCGCGCGTCAGTCGCCAGGCGTTGCTAGCAGCGCGGGGCGCGGGGCGGGGGACGCGGGGCAGAGGGCACCGCGCGTGGATGCCGCTGACTGCACGGTCGTCCGTGAGAGCGCTGCCCCCCGGATCTCGCAGGACAGCACGGAGTGGTGGCGGTGGGGGTGGGAGGCTAACGACGACGCAGCCACGCGGTAGGGATAGTTCAGAGGCGGGGGTTGCGAAGTTGCTCTGGGAGGTGTCAGTCGCAAGGTGTGCGCCATGGCGCGCCGGCGGCAGCACAGAGGAGGAGCTGGTGAGTGGCTAGCACTGGAGGGGAAGGGGATGGGGAACGGGATGAGTGTGACGGTGAGTGAGCAGAAAGTGAGATCGGGCCGCTGTAGACCGGGCCGTTGTGATTTTTTGCCTAAAAAAAGGATCGGACAAGGCTGTAGAAATTTACCTGAATTTGTGCCGATAGCAGTCGAACTGTACGTCTGTACGTGACTGGACATTGGTTGTGTCTATTACACATGATTATGTGTTTCAATTTGTAAGTTTAGTTATCACGTACTTGGTTTGTATCCATTATGTAGATGACTGTTTTGTCATGTTTGTCTGTCTCTATGATGTTTTAACGGATGTAGTAATATTTATGAATGTTTTAGTTATTATCTATATTTTAAAACAAGTTTGTTCATGCTCATAAATTTTTAATTACCTTTGACATTGTTCTCTTCTAAAATATATTCAATAAAAAAACTCGCCTAAAATATCCAAAGTCCATGCTATAATTTTGTCAAGTAATATTTTCATATCATATTTCGTATGCCGTGGCAACGCACGGGCATTTAACTAGTTTATTCAGTTGCAATGTGCTTGACAATCTTGACATGACATCCTAGATTTTGTCATATTTTAGGAATTATTGGTAAACAACATGATCAAAATATGAACGGAAAACCCAAACTCGTCTTCCTCTCGGAAACCCGGCAAGGTAATAAGTATGTTAATAATCTGAAGTGGAGGCTCGGCCTCCGTCACTGTATTGTGCAACCCGGCATTGGAAAAGGTGCCGGCATTGCCTCTTTTATGATGAGAGTGTTGAAATAAAGAAGATTGCTGTGGGGGCGAGGTATATTGATGTGTTGGTCCGATTGAACCCTCTTGACCTGCAATGGAGAGCTACTTTCATTTATGGTAAGCCTAAAGCACATGAGCGCCATCTTATGTGGACTATGCTCCGTAGGATAAAAGACACATCAAACCTGCCCTGGCTAATGATCGGTGACTTTAACGAAACGATGTGGCAGTCCGAACACTTTTCTGCTACCAAAAGATCTGAAAGATACATGGAAAATTTTCACAAGGTCCTCTCAAGTGCAACCTGTTTGATATTGGGTTCAAGGGACCGGGTTGGACGTATAACAATAAGCAAATTGGAAGGGATAATGTACGCGCTCGGCTGGACAGAGGTGTAGCTACCCTGGAGTGGTCTGATCATTTTAAGGAAGCAACGGTTCACTAGTAGAAAAAGGCCCATTTGTCCCGGTTCTAGAGGGCCATTTGTCCCGGTTCCGAAACCGGGACTAAAGGGTCGTTACTAATGCCCAAAACCTTTAGTCCCGGTTTGCCCACCAACCGGAACAGATGGAGCTCCACGTGGCCTCTGCGGCTTGCCCGGGCAGGAGGGTCTTTTGTCCCGGTTGGTAGCACCAACCGGGACCAAAATGCATCCATGCGTCAGCAGTTCCGGGGCTGGGGTCTTTTTTTGAGAGGGGGGGATGGGGGTTTTGTAGGATTAATTTTGGGGTTTAATATATTGTGTTAGCTAGCTAATAGAGAGAGGTGTCCTCTCTTATCTTCATGCTTGGTCGACGCTACGTACTATACGTATAGAGAGGACTCGACATGCTAGCTAGTAAGCAAATGAAGGAATTAAACCATTAAGTACAGAAGATCGTCATGAACATATACAGAGAGAAGTGAGATTGTTCGAACAACAAGTTTTCGTATATCTATCTGACGCTACTGCCTACATATATACAATATAAGATCTCTTACAATACCCTAACATCTGAAATCAAGTTCCATATGGTATTCTCCCTCTTTCATGATGACGTGTTCAAGAAAAAATCCCGCCAATTCCTCTTGAATATCTATTATGCGATCTTGTGGTAGGAGTTGTTCCTGCAGCTCCCAAAGCTAATTCGAAGAAGGGGGTCAATACATATATATGAATGAAATTCAACACAAATGATGGTAATAAAATAAAATTGTGAATATTATTGCTTACGCACATCAAAATCTTTTTTAGAGTAGCCGCCCTTCTTAGAGATTGTCGCGTTGTAGATGAACTCGCATACGTAGTATCCACAAAGATTAGTCCCTGGTTGCTGTCACAACCACTTTACGAGAAATAGAGGTCAATCAAAGCTATGACTAAGCAAGGTGAAACAATTAAGAGGGTTCTAAATGCCTTTTAGAAGAGCACCGGGCAGCTGCTAAGTACAAGTAAATGTTTGATGACCCACAAGTAGAGGGGATCTATCTTAGTCCTTTCGATAAGTAAGAGTGTCGAACCCAACGAGGAGCAGAAGGAAATGATAATCGGTTTTCACTAAGGTATCCTCTGCAAGCACTGAAATAGTCGGTAACAGATAGTTGTATGATAAGATAATTGGTAACGGGTAGCAAAGGTGTAGCAATATGGCCCAATACCTTTTGTAGCAAGGGACAAGCCTGAACAAACTCTTATATAAAGTAAAGTGCTCCCGAGGACACATGGGAATTACTGTCAAGCTAGTTTTCATCATGTTCATATGATTCGCGTTCGCTACTTTGATAGTTTGATATGTGGGTGGACCGGTGCTTGGGTGCTGTCCTTACTTGGACAAACATCCCACTTATGATTAACCCCTCTCGCAAGCATCCGCAACTACGAAAGAAGAATTAAGACGAAGTCTAACCATAGCATTAAACTAATGGATCCAAATCAGCCCCTTACGACATAACGCATAAACTAGGGTTTAAGCTTCTGTCACTCTAGCAACCCATCATCTACTTATTACATCCCAATGCCTTACTCTAGGACCAAATAATGGTGAAGTTTCATGTAGTCGACGTTCACATAACACCACTAGAGGAGAGCCAACATGCAACGCATCAAAATATCGAACGAATACAAAATTCACATGACTACTATTAACAAGACTTATCCCATTTCCTCAGGAACAAACGTAACTACTCACAAAGCATGATTATGTTCATGATCAGAGAGGTATTGAATATCATTAAGGATCTGAACATATGATCTTCCACCAAACAAACCAACTAGCATCAACTGCAATAAGCAATTAACACTACTAGCAACCTTACAAGTACCAATCGGAGTTGCGAGACGGAGATTGGATACAAGTGATGAACTAGGGTTTGGAGATGAGATGGTGCTGATGAAGATGTTGATGGAGATGAGTCCCCTCCGATGAGAGGAGTGTTGGTGATGACGATGGCGACGATTTCCCTCTCCGGGAGAGAAGGTTCCCCGGCAGAACAGCCCTGCCGGAGCTCTAGATTGGTTCTGCTCAAGTTCCGCCTTGTGGCGGCGGCGTCTCCTCCCGAAAGCTCTATATTGATTTTTTTTCTCGGACGAAACCCTTCATATAGGAGAATATGGGGGCCAGAGGAGCTACAAGGAGCCCACGAGCCCAGGAGGCGTGACCAGGGGGGCCGCGCCTGGCAGGCTCGTGACCTCCTGGCTACCCCTCTCTGGTATTTCTTCGGCCTAGTATTTTTTATATATTCCAAAATAATTCCTCATTGATTTTCATGGCTTTTGGAGTTGTGCAGAATAGACATCTCAAACTTGCTCCTTTTCTAGCCCGGAATTCCAGCTGTCGGCATTCTCCCTCTTCATGTAAACCTTGTAAAATAAGAGAGAAAAGGCATAAGTATTGTACCATAATGTGTAATAACAACTCATGATGTGATAAATATCAATATAAAAGTATGATGCAAAATGGGTGTATCAACTCCCCCAAGCTAAGACCTCGCTTGTCCTCAAGCGGAAACCGAGATCGATAAATATGCCCACATGTTTAGAGATAGAGGTGTCGATAAAATAAAATACGGACATGCAGGCATCATGATCACATTTAGAACAGAAATATCGTCATATAATCCCTTATGCTAAAGTGACAATTCATTCACAATGTAAAGCATGCATCAAGAATCTTATTGAGAATTAACAACCAATAGTCTTTAGTCATTGAAGCAATTGCAATTTATCATAACATGGGAAAGAGTCAAACAAGAGCTTGTAAAGCAAATCCACATACTCAATCATATTTTAGTCTTCTACAATTGCTAAAACTCACGTGGTACTCACGAGATCAAAGTTTCAGTTGGACATAGAGGAAGATAGGGGCTTATAGTTTCGCCTCCCAACTATTTACTTCAAGGGTAATGTCAACAATAATAACTCATGATTACTTACTTCCAAGTTGATATATGAATATAGATCTTTCCCTAGCACATGACGCTTGCCAAGATGATGGAAAAATAAGGAATTGGTGAAAATCACCATGACTCTTTTAAAGATAAAAAGTAAAGGTACAAGATAGGCCCTTCGCAGAGGGAAGCAGAGGTTGTCATGCGCTTTTAAGGTTTGGATGTGTGATCTCTTAATGTGAAGGAACGTAACTTTATATTGCCTCCTATGATAAAGAACTTTATTATGCAGTCTGTCGCTTTTATGTTGTAGCGACCCGACTCAAAACGAGTCAAGCCTCTGTGTGTTCTGTGCCATCCCTGGATCAGTATGCTGGCACACACAGTACATCAATGTATATATCAAAGTGCAATCACATGTAAATAACGTAAAACTAATATATATACCTTAAAATAGCAGCGGAATACAGTCAACGGGAGTGGAGTCCCAATAACACCAACGGCAGGTTGAGTGTAGACCGTAACCCTGAATCGTACTCTTACCCGTCGTAGAAGAGTATCTGCAACATAAGACGTTGCAGCCGTGTAGGTCAGTACATTGAATGTACTGGCAAGATCACCATAGAAGAACAGAAGAATAAACTATACTATATGCAATAAGGTTTTGTGGCTCTGTGTCTGAGTTTTTGCGTAAAAGCTGAATTTATTTTCCTATAACAAAGGAATATCAGGAATTTCACTATGGAGTTACCTATCATGACATGGTTCCGCCAACCAATGTCTCAATGCCCATAAATATCATAAGTTGCCCACAATTAGTTATCAGTCCAGTGTTGAGAGTTCAGAGATAGATCCAAGTCTAGAAGCTCAAATTGTCCGTAACCGGGGACACGGCTAATCGATTAGGTTTAACTCTGCAGAGTGTTGTGTACTTTACCCACAAGATTCTTTCCCTCCTGGTAAGTCCTCGCACTGCCTGGTGTTTGAGAACAAGATGAAAGAAACATGGTCTTTCAGAGTGCTTCCCTGACTGTCCGACAGTGCCCATCCCAATCCTAACGTCGACTACATCTCGTAGCACTGCCCAGCAGAGTCACAACAAAGATCAACCAAGCTAGAGCCCATAATGACTTGTGGCTACACAGGTAAGCTTCTAGGCATGAAGTATTCATCCTTCTCTTTGAGTCTGGGTGAGGCTTTCCGCAAGATGTCATGGCACTTCTCCATGCATCCCGGCCATCCACTGGTTTCTCCAGGGATGCCCAATCAACCATCCCTCACCCAGTAGTATGTATTGAAAAACTTGTCTTCTCGAGTCTTGAAGTCTTGAGGTCTTGAAGATGCAGGACTTGAAGATGTCTTCATGAAGTCGTCGTTTTGACGTGGAGTCCTTCTTCACACCACTCACGAACACTCATACCAAACCACGTCTACTTTAGCATAGCATTGCACTAACTAGCGTTCCCGGGGCTTTAGTAACAAGTAGTGGGTTCCTACCTCATGCATTCTACTCAACTACAAGAATTTCAATAACACTACGGGAGGGATTTGTTGAATGATGTCACTACGTGCAATAAAAACATAGGTATGAAATAGATGGTCAAGGTGAACTTGCCTATACTGTTGATGAAGAGAAAGATCGCTCTCAGAAATAACTTGATAGACTATTTGTCACTCTCCGATGATAATCTATAATCAACCATTGCATTCATCAGCAAACACTTCTAACAAGCGATACTAACAATCAAAAGGTAACACAAGAAACAAAAACAACAAGGTTGATGAAGGAAATACTTAAGAAAAAAGTCAAAATCAAGAAAGTTTTCATAGAAGCAACTAAAGTAGTTTTCCCCTAAAACAATTATTTTCAAATAGTAACAAAACAATAACAAAGTAAAATACAACAAAAGGATTTTAGTAAATATTTTACTAGCAAAAGAATTACTTTTGAAAGACAACTAAAACTATGAAAACAACATTCTAACAACATGAGTGTTTTCCTAATGAATTTAACTACAAGCACAACTATAAACTAAAAGAAAACATTTTGTAAAATAACTAAGTTAACAGAAAATAATTTATAAAAACCTTTATTACAAAACATAATTAGATCATCAAAAAGTTTTGTGAAAAGAGTTTCTATTAAACTAAACTGTTTTATAACACACTACCTAATGATAAAGAACATAGTTTTCCTATAATAATAGGGTAAAACTAAAGTATTTTTATTTAAAACATTTATTTACAGAAAAGAATTAGTAAAAACTTTATTTGAAAACAGAATCTAAATACTTAAAACTTTAGTTAAAAGAATTGTTACTAACAAATTTGGTTTTAAAACAACTATACCTATTTGAAAGAGGGTAGAGATCCCTACAACAAAATTTATAAACTAAACAAATTAACTTTGGTTAACAGCAAGCAATTTACTAAGGTTTGGAACAACAAAACTAAATGGAAATCTGAAACTTAACATAAATCATATTCAGATGTTCAAAAAATAAAACAAAGTAAATCAATATAAATAAACTAATATGAAACTAAACAGATTATGTTTGGTTTTGAAAACACTATTTAAAATTATTATAAAATTCTCAAACTCTACCAAATGATAACTATGGTCACTAGTTACAAGTAGGAAAAAGAATCATTCAAAAATTCATTTTAGAACTCAAGATATTCAGAAAACAAAATTTAAATCAAATCTGTTCAAATTCAAATTTAGATGTTCAAATATGGTCAAATTTGATATGTACAGAAACTAGATGAAACTTTTGATCTAATTCAAAAAGAATCAATTTAAAATAGTTAAAAACATAAAAGATATGATTAAAATGAAAAAGAGCTAAATCTGTTTTTAAAACAGAAAACAGAAAAAACGAAAAACTTAACTAGCGGTCAGGGGTGACGTGGCGTTCTCTGGTTGGTCTAGGTGTGTGCGTGCGGAGTGTTACGGGCGGACGACCGAGACATAACAGAAAACAGTTCGGTCTATAATTAGAAAAGAAAAAGCCGGCCGGTTCTTTTAAAAGAACCGAAGGGGTACGTGGGTTCTAATCTATGCCGTTGAGACGAGATCGGATGGGGGAGAGTGCTCACCGTGGTGGAAGGAGCTCCGGCGAGGTCGACGTCGACGGCAGGGACGGCGAGGTCGTCGGGGACGCGCCTCCGGTGGTCCTCTGGCGACGGAGAAGGCTCCGTTTGACGCAGGCGAAGACGGCGATGAGGATGGTGGTGTCGGAGGGACTCGGGAACGAAGGTGGCGACGACGGCGAGCTCAGAGGCGGCGGTGGTGTTTCGGGTGCCGACGGCGAAGGGGCTCCGGTGGGTCTCCGGAGAAGGCGAGGAGATGGGGAGGTTCGGGCGAGCGAGAGAGGGAGGTTGGTGGGCTCCGGGAGGTTGCGGGGAAGGCAGGGGAAGCAGCACGTCGAAAATGGCGCGGCGGCTACCGGTATCTCCGGCGAGAGATTCCGGTGAGGGTGATGCACGGGAGAAGGGGAAAACATGAGGAATGGAGAGAGGAGGGTGAGGGCTATTTATAGGACCAGGTGCGGGGTAGGGGAGTAAAGGAGGGAGGGGGTCCGCGGCGAGGGGGTCCGGCGACGGCGTCGGGCGCGTGGAAGGAGGAAGGCGACCGCGCGGGAGAAGGGAGCGGGCGATGGTCCCACACGTCAGCGAGAGGAGAGGGCGAGCGTAGTCAGCGGGCGACCGTTACGAAATGAATTCGGCTTTCAAGGCTGTGGGCCGGCCGGTTTTATTATAAACCGTTACTGTTTTCTATTTATGATTTTACCAGAGCCATAAAACTTGTTCAATGCATTCGAATAAATTCCAAATATAGTCAAATTTTATATCAAAATTAACAGAATAATAAATTCCATTTAATGGACATTTTTATTCTGGCATTTGAATACTTAAGAAAAACCATTTTTCAGAAAATGCCTTAATTGGCTTTATTTACTTTTTGCAAATATTTTTCAAATAACCTTTTGGGTTTGATGATTCAAAAACTTCAAAAATTACCCCCTGTCTTGGAGTGTCATGTTACTCCTCTCAAATTTTTGTCAGGGGTTTGAATACTTTGAAAATTTTGGATAGGGACCAATATGAATTGGATTTTCAAAATAATCCAGAGGTTTTCAAAAGCTCTTTCAATTCCTTCTTTTAACTTCCAACTCATATTTCATATAATTTGAAGAAGTCATATTATCTTCTCTCATGAAAATCATTGAGTTGCATAAAGTTTTCTGAATTTGAAATATTTTCAAAATGGAAATTCAATTCATTTTCAATTCCCTTTTTATTTCTTTAAATGGAAGAAGTCATGTCATCTTCACTCTAGGGTTTTGTGATGAAATGAATTTGAATTCCTGGTGATCAAAATGCAGATTGAAAGTTTTGGGAAAGTCATTTCATTCCCTCTCAATAAACTTTCAAAAGTTTCAAAAAGTTTCAAATTTCACTCGCTTTCAATCACTCAAGCAAACAAACAATCATTCTAAATATTTATTATAACATTCCAAAGTTTGGGATGTTACATATGTCTTCCCCATCACAGGTTTGTATAAAGCTTATTTTCCACACACTAATAGATCATACATATTTAGGGAGCAATTTTATTGCTTGCACCGATGACAACTTACTTGAAGGATCTTATTCAATCCATAGGTAGGTATGGTGGACTCTCATGGCAAAACTGGGTTGAGGGTTTTATGGATGCACAAGTAGTATCTCTACTTAGTGCGGAAGTTTTGGCTAATATGAGGTGGAAGCAAGCGTCACATGCTAAAGGATCCATAATCATATAACATTGTTCGGAACCAGGCAAACATGATTCATTATGTTGTCTTCCTTGTCCAACATCTACTTCTTAGCATGTAATAGTTTAATGAGTGTTCACAATCATAGATGGTGTCAAAGATGATATATTTATATGTGAACCTCTCTTTATTTATTACTTCCTATTAATTGCAACAATGACCAAGGCCTACGTTTGTCTACCCACAACAAGTTTCAGTCAACATTCTTTTTATATGTGAAGCCATCACTTCCCATAAGATCATCACATGATCTTTCATGCTTTTGTTTTCTTATTATTATTTTCTTTAGATCATGGCAAGAAGCAAAGCCCTTAACTAAAACACTCTTTATTATAACTCACGAACTCGATTACATTGGGGGTAACACAAAGCAAAACTCAAGCCTAGATCATACTAAAAACTTTATTCTACTACATAAAGATATTACCAAAAGGATCGAACTAATATAAAGATAAAGGTAAAGGATGTGATGGTGATACGATACCGGGGCAACTCCCCCAATCTTGGCACAAGCCAAGGGGAGTGCCCATACCCATGTGTTTAATTATCTTCCTTTGGAGGTGATGGTGGTGGAGTTGGAATACCGGTCGGCTTGTTCAAGGTAGCCTTCAGATCCAGTAACTCACTGAGCACGCGCTGAATCATAATGGTGTTCTTCTGTATTTCTTCCAGAAGGTGTTTGTTGGTCGGCCCCCATGAACTTTCTCCTGCATTGCTTTCACTTGGAAGGGATATATCCCAATTGGAGGGTATGTGTGTGCGGGGTGTATTTTCAACTCCATAGTTATGAATCAAATTGTGAAAGTTGTTTCGATGTAACCTGTGCAGCCTCCTAGGAAGGAGCCCTTCTCGTGCTTGCTGGCCTCTGCGATTGTTGATGGTGGCCATGCCTTGATGAGGATTTGGAATAGTGGAGATGCCAGCCAAAGTGCCCCGCTTCAAAGCCAGAGGGTGCACCTCAGAGAAATCCCCAACATCTTCCTCCATGTTTGTCTCATCAACTTCTGATCCTCGAGACTCCATCTGCATCAACCAAGCATCATCGTGCACTTGATTGGAGGCGGAAGACGACATGATGCTTGACCTTCGGAATCCTGACAGAAAATCGCTCGAAACGAAAACAGAGGATATTTGCGTGATACGAGGGTCAGACCTTTAGGGAGATTATATAATGAATTTTTACTGACCATAAGGATTGTTCCACAAGAAAACGGAGTCTGGGAGGCACGCGAGGATCTCACGAGCCCATCAGGCGTGGCCAGGGGGTGGCCCCGCGCCTGGGAGGCTCGTGGCCTCCTGGTGCACCTTTCGGACTACCTTAAATTTTTGTATTTTTCAAAATATTCCAAAGCAGAGAAAAATTGCTATTGGAAAAGTTTTGGAGTCGGTTTGCTTACCGTATCACATACCTCTTTGTTTTCGGAGTCTGAAACAGGCTGGTAAACATCCCTTATGTACTCCTCCGGGGTTATGGTATTAATTATATTGCTTTCTACATTCACAGGAGTACCTAAGATATAATGCTTGATTCTTTGCCCATCCACAACTCTCGGAAAAGTGCCTTCTGCGTTGTTGATTTTGATGGCACTAGAACGATATACTTCCTCGACAATGGAAGGACCTTCCCATTTAGAGAGAAGTTTGCCTGCAAAAAATCTTAAACGAGAATGTATAGCAAGACATAGTCACCTACATTGAACTCACGTTTTTGTATCCTTTTATCATGCCATCTTTTAACTTTGTCTTAAAATAACTTGGCATTTTCATATGCCTGAGTTCTCCATTCATCAAGTGAGATAATATCAAATAACCTCTTCTCACCAGCAAATTTGAAATCAAAGTTGAGCTCTTTGATTGCCCAATAAGCCTTATGTTCTAGATCAAGAGGTAAATGACATGCTTTACCGGAAACCATTTTATAAGGAGACATGCCCATGGGATTCTTATAAGCAGTTCTATAAGCCCATAGTGCATCATCAAGTTTCTTAGACCAATTCTTTCTAGACCTATTAACAGTCTTTTGCAGTATTAATTTAATTTCTCTATTACTTAATTCTACTTGACCACTAGACGGAGGATGATAAGGAGATGCAATTCTATGGTTAACATCATACTTAGCAAGCATCTTACGGAAAGCACCATGAATAAAATGTGAACCACCATCAGTCATTAAATATCTAGGGACTCCAAATCTAGGGAAAATAACTTCTTTAAGCATCTTAATAGAGGTGTTGTGATCAGCACTACTAGTTGGAATAGCTTCTACCCACTTGGTAACATAATCAACAGCAACTAGATTATGAGTATACCCATTGGACTTTGGAAAAGGTTCCATATAATCAAAACCCCAAACATCAAATGGTTCAATAACAAGTGAGTAATTCATAGGCATTTCCTGACGTTTACTAATATTACCTATCCTTTGACATTCATTACAAGACAAGACAAACTTACGAGCATCCTTAAAGAGAGTAGGCCAATAAAAACTGGATTGCAATACCTTGTGCGCAGTTCTATCTCCAGCATGGTGTCCTCCGTAAGCCTCGGAGTGGCACTTCTGTAGGATCTGTCCCTGTTCATGCTCAGGTACACAACGTCTAAAAACACCATCTACTACTTCCTTATACAGGTGAGGATTATCCCAAAAGTAATGTCTCAAATCATAAAAGAACTTTTTCTTTTGTTGGTATGTGAAACTAGGTGGTATATATTTAGCAACAATATAATTAGGATAATCAGCATACCATGGTGTACTGTGTGAAGCATTGATAACATTCAATTGTTCATCAGGCAAGATATCATCAATAGTTTGTGGGTCATCAAGAACATTCTCTAACCTAGACAAGTTATCTGCTACGGGGTTCTCAACAACCTTCCTATCAACGATATGCAAATCAAATTCTTGTAGCAAGAGAACCCATCTAATAAGTCTAGGTTTAGCATCTCTCTTTTCCATGAGATATTTAATAGCAGCATGATCAGTGTGAATAGTAACTTTAGAATCAACAATATAAGGTCTGAACTTATCACATGCAAACACAACTGCTAAAAATTCTTTTTTAGTAGTAGCATAATTTGTTTGGGCACTGTCTAGAGTTTTACTAGCATAATGAATAGCATTTAATTTCTTATCAACTCTCTGTCCTAGGATAGCACCAACAACATAATCACTAGCATCACACATAATTTCAAAAGGTAGGTTCCAATCAGGTGGTTGAACAATAGGTGCAGTTATCAAGGCTTTCTTGAGTATTTCAAATGCTTCTTCACAATCATCATCAAAAACAAATGGAATATCTTATTGCAAGAGATTAGTGAGAGGCCTAGAAATCTTAGAGAAGTCTTTAATGAACCTTCTATAGAAACCAGCATGACCAAGGAAACTTCTTATACCTTTAACGTTTGTAGGGCATGGCATTTTCTCAATGGCGTCAACTTTAGCCTTATCAACTTCAATACCTCTTTCAGAAATTTTATGTCCCAAGACAATGCCTTCATTAACCATAAAGTGGCACTTCTCCCAATTCAAGACAAGGTTAGTATCTTCACATATCTGCAAAACTCGATCAAGGTTGCTCAAGCAATCATCAAAAGAAGATCCATAAACGGAGAAATCATCCATGAAAACCTCAACAATCTTTTCACAAAAGTCAGAGAATTTAGCCATCATACATCTTTGAAAGGTAGCGGGTGCATTACATAAACCAAAAGGCATACGTCTATAAGCAAAAGTACCGAAAGGGCAAGTAAAAGTGGTTTTCTCCTGATTAGATTGTGAAACGGGTATTTGGGAGAAACCAGAATAACCATCTAGAAAGCAAAAGTGTGTATGTTTAGACAATGTTTCTAGCATTTGATCGATGAAAGGTAGAGGGTAATGATTTTTCTTAGTAGCTTTATTTAATTTCCTAAAATCAATTACCATCCTATAGCTAGTAACAATTCTTTGTGGGATCAATTCATCTTTATCATTAGGAACTACGGTAATACCTCCTTTCGTAGGGACACAATGCACCGGACTTACCCAATCACTATGAGCCACGGGGTAAATAATACCTGCTTCTAGGAGCTTTAGTATTTCTTTTCTCACCACCTCTTTCATCTTAGGATTCAGTCTTCGTTGAGGATCGACAATTGGTTTGGAATCAGGATCAGTTTTAATTTTATGCTGGCATAGAGTGGGACTAATGCCCTTAAGATCATCAAGAGTATATCCAATAGCAGCACGATGCTTCCACAGATTTTTCAATAATTTCTTTTCTTCATGCTCTGAAAGGTTAGCACTAATAATAATAGGATATATCTCTTTTTCATCAAGATAAGCATACTTAAGAGTATCGGGTAATTGTTTAAGCTCAAACACAGGATCACCCTTTGGTGGAGGTGGATCTCCAAGTAATTCAACAGGAAAATTATTCTTAAGGATAGGACGTTCTTCAAAGATAATTCTATCTATCTCATTCCTCTCATCCATATGCATATCATTTTCATGTTCAAGCAAGTACTGCTCTAAAGGATCAGCAGGAGGCACAACAATAGAGGTGAGAGCAATAATTTCATCCTTACTAGACAATTCTTTTTCATGAGGTTGTCTACTAAACTTAGAAAAATTAAATTCATGCGACACACCTCCAAAGCCAACAGTAATAGTTTGTTTCTCACAATTAATTTGAGCATTAACAGTATTGAGAAAAGGTCTACCAAATATGATGGGACAAAAGCTATCTTGTGTAGTAGCAAGAACGAGAAAATCAGTAGGATACTTAGTTTTACCACGCAAGACTTCAACATCTCTAACAATTCCCACAGGGCAGATAGTATCTATATTAGCAAGTTTAATAGTAACATATATAAATTCCATCTCGACGGGTGCAATCTCATTTTTAATTTCATTATATAAATATTGAGGTATTGCACTAACACTAGCACCCACGTCACATAAACCATGATAACAATGATCTCCTATCTTAACGGAAACAACAGGCATGCCAACTACAGGTTTATGTATATCTTGATGGGAGACGTAGTAGTAAATCAAAAAATTCCTATGTGTCACCAAGATCTATCTATGGAGAAACCAGCAACGAGAGGGGAGAGATTGCATCTTCATACCTTTGAATATCGCTAAGAGGAAGCGTTACAAGAACGCGGTTGGTGGAGTCATACTTGCAGCGATTAAGATCGCGGTGGACTCCGATCTTAGCACCAAACAATGGTGCCTCCGCGTTCAACACACGTGCAGCCGGAGACGTCTCCTATGCCTTGATCCAGCAAGGAGGAAGGAGAGGTTTGGGGAAGAGCTCCTGCAGCACGACGGCGTGGTGGCGGTGGATCTGCGTGGTACTCCGGCAGAGCTTCGCTAAGCACTACGGAGAACGAGGAGATGGAGAGGTAGGGCTGCGCCAGAGAGAAGGAGAACCGTGTGTCTGGCAGCCCCAAAACCTCACATATATATAAGGGAGAGGGAGGAGGAGGCGCAGCCCCTAGGGTTCCCACTCTAGGGGTCGCGGCAGCCCCAGATGGGGATCTGGCCGGCGGCCAGAGGGAGGAGAGGAGGGGGCGCAACCCTAGTGGGCCTTAGGCCCATCTAGGTCTAGGGTTTCCCCTCCCTCCTCTATCTCCTGTGCCTTGGGCCTCTTGTGGAGGCGCACCAGCCCACCTAGGGGCTGGTTCCCTCCACCTCAGGCCCATGGAGCCCTCCGGGGTTGGTGTCCCCACTTGGTGGACCCCCGGAACCCTTCCGGTGGTCCCGGTACACTACCGGTGATGTCCGAAACACTTCCGGTAACCAAATACACACTTCCTATATATCAATCTTCATCTCCGGACCATTCCAGGACACCTCGTGACGTCCGGGATCTCATACGGGACTCCGAACAACCTTCGGTAACCACGTACACTATTTCCCTATAACCCTAGCGTCATCGAACCTTAAGTGTGTAGACCCTACGGGTTCGGGAGATACGTAGACATGACCGAGACACCTCTCCAGTCAATAACCAACAGCGGGATCTGGATACCCATGTTGGCTCCCACATACTCCACGATGATCTCATCAGATGAACCACGATGTCGGGGATTCAATCAATCCCGTATACGATTCCCTTTGTCTTTCGGTATGGTACTTGCCCGAGATTCGATCGTCGGTATCTCTATACCTTGTTCAATCTCGTTACCGGCAAGTCTCTTTACTCATTCCATAATACATCATCCTGTGGCTAACTCCTTAGTCACATTGAGCTCATTATGTTGATGTCTTACCGAGTGGGCCCAGAGATACCTCTGTGTCACACGGAGTGACAAATCCCAGTCTCGATTCATGCCAACCCAACAGATACTTTCGGAGATACCCGTAGTGTACCTTTATAGACACCCAGTTACGTTGTGACGTTTGGCACACCCAAAGCATTCCTATGGTATCCGGGAGTTGCACAATCTCATGGTCTAAGGAAACGATACTTGACATTGAAAAGATTTAGCAAACGAACTACACGATCTTGTGCTATGCTTAGGATTGGGTCTTGTCCATCATATCATTCTCCTAATGATGTGATCCCATTATCAATGACATTCAATGTCCATGGTCATGAAACCGTGACCATCTATTGATCAACGAGCTAGCTAACTAGAGGCTCACTAGGGACATGTTGTGGTCTATGTATTCACACATGTATTACGGTTTCCGGTTAACACAATTGTAGCATGAATAATAGACAATTATCATGAACTAGGAAATACAATAATAACCATTTTATTATTGCCTCTAGGGAATATTTCCAACAGTCTCCCACTTGCACTAGAGTCAATAATCTAGTTACATTGGGATGAATCGAACACCCATTGCATTCTGGTGTTGATCATGTTTTGCTCGTGAGAGAGCTTTAGTCAACGGATCTGCGACATTCAGATCCGTATGTAATTTACAAATATCTATGTCTCCCTCCTGAATGTAATCACGGATGGAGTTGAAGCGGCGCTTGATGTGTCTTGTCTTCTTGTGAAACCTGGGCTCCTTCGCAAGGGCAATAGCTCCAGTGTTGTCACAGAGTAGAGTCATCGGGCGCAACACATTTGGAATCACTCCTAGGTCGGTGATGAACTCCTTCATCCAGCCTCCCTCCTTCGCTGCTTCCAAAGCAGCTATGTACTCTGCTTCACATGTAGATGCCGCCACGACGCTTTGCTTGCTGCTGATCGAGCTGACTGCCCCTCCGTTCAAAATATACACGTATCCGGTTTGCGACTTGGAGTCGTTCGGATCTGTGTCGAAGCTAGCGTCGACGTAACCCTTTATGACGAGCTCTTCGGCACCTCCATCTACGAGAAACATGTCCTTTGTCCTTTTCAGGTACTTCAGGATATTCTTGACCCCTATCCAGTGTTCCGCTTCGGGATCACTTTGGTACCTCCCTACCAAACTTATGGCAAGGTTCACATCAGGTCTGGTACACAATATGGCATACATAATAGAGCCTATGGCTGAAGCATAGGGGATGACACTCATATCTTCTCTATCCTTTGCAGTGGTCGGGCATTGAGTCGTACTCAATCTCACACCCTGCAACATAGGCAAGAACCACTTCTTGGACTCATCCATATTGAACTTCTTCAATATCTTTTCAAGGTATGTGCTTTGTGAAAGACCAATGAGGCGTCTCGATCTATCTCTATAGATCTTAATACCTAATATGTAAGCAGCTTCTCCAAGGTCCTTCATTGAAAAACACTTATTCAAGTAGGCCTTTATACTTTCCAAGAGTTCTATATCATTTCCCATTATCAGCATGTCATCCACATACAATATAAGAAATACTATAGAGCTCCCACTCACTTTCTTGTAAATACAGGGTTCTCCATAAACCTGTACAAATCCAAACGCTTTAATCACCTCATTAAAGCGAATGTTCCAACTCCGAGATGCTTGCACCAGCCCATAGATGGAGCACTGGAGCTTGCATACCTTGTTAGCATCTTTAGGATCGACAAAACCTTCCGTCTGCATCATATACAGTTCTTCCTTGAGGAAGCCATTAAGGAATGCCGTTTTGACGTCCATTTGCCATATCTCATAATCATAAAATGCAGCAACTGCTAACATGATTCGGACAGACTTTAGCATCGCTATGGGTGAGAAAGTCTCATCGTAGTCAACTCCTTGAACTTGTCGATAACCCTTAGCGACAAGCCGAGCCTTATAGGCGGTCACATTACCATCCGCGTCAGTCTTGTTCTTAAAGATCCATTTATTTTCAATGGCTCGCTTATCATCAGGCAAGTCCACCAAAGTTCATACTTTATTCTCATACATGGATCCTATCTCGGATTTCATGGCCTCAAACCATTTGTTGGAATCCGGGCCCGCCATCGCTTTATCATAGTTCGAAGGTTCACCGTTGTCCAACAACATGATCTCTAGGACAGGATTGTCGTACCACTCTGGTGCGGAATGTGTCCTAGTGGACCTTCGAATAGCAACTTGATCTGAAGCTTCATGATCATCATCATTAACTTCCTCTCTAGCCGGTGTAGGCTCCATAGAAACAACTTCATGTGCTGCGCTACTCTCCGGTTCGAGTGGAGGTACAATTACCTCATCAAGTTCTATTTTCCTCCCACTTACTTCTTTCGAGAGAAACTCTTTCTCGAGAAAGGATCCATTCTTGGCAACAAAGACTTTGCCCTCGAATCGTAGGTAGAAGGTATACCCAATAGTCTCTTTGGGATATCCTATGAAGACGCACTTTTCCGCTTTGGGTTTGAGCTTCTCAGGTTCAAGTTTCTTCACATAAGCATCGCATCCCCAAACTTTTAGAAAAGGACAGCTTAGGTTTGTTTCCAAACCATAATTCATACGGTGTCGTCTCAACGGATTTAGACGGTGCCCTATTTAAAGTGAATGCGGCAGTCTCTAATGCATATCCCCAAAATGATAGCGGTAAGTCGGTAAGAGAGATCATAGATCGCACCATATCCAATAGAGTGCGATTACGACGTTCAGACACACCATTTCGTTGAGGTGTGCCGGGCGGCGTGAGTTGTGAAACAATTCCACATTTCCTAAGGTGTGTGCCAAACTCGTGACTTAAATATTCTCCGCCACGATCAGATCGTAGGCATTTTATTTTCCTGTCACGTTTATTCTCGACCACACTCTGAAATTCTTTGAACCTTTCAAAGGTTTCATACTTGTGTTTCATTAAGTAGACATACCCATATCTGCTCAAGTCATCAGTGAGGGTGAGAACATAACGATAGCCACCGCGAGCCACGACGCTCATTGGACCGCATACATCGGTATGTATTATCTCCAACAAGTCAGTTGCTCGCTCCATTGTTCCGGAGAACGGAGTCTTGGTCATCTTGTCCATGAGGCATGGTTCGCATGTGTCAAATGATTCGAAATCAAGTGACTCCAAAAGTCCATCAGCATGGAGCTTCTTCATGCGTTTGACACCAATATGACCAAGGCGGCAGTGCCACATGTAAGTGGGACTATCGTTCTCAACCTTACACTTTTTGGTACTCACACTATGGACATGTGTAACATCACGTTCGAGATTCATCAAAAATAAACCATTGACCAGTGGGGCATGAGCATAAAACATTTCTCTCATATAAATAGAACAACCATTATTCTCGGATTTAAATGAGTAGCCATCTCGCATCAAGCGAGATCCAGATACAATGTTCATGCTCAAAGCTGGTACTAAATAACAATTATTTAGGTTTAAAACTAATCACGAAGGTAGATGTAGAGGTAGCGTGCCGACGGCGATCACATCGACCTTGGAACCATTCCCGACGCGCATCGTCACCTCGTCCTTTGCCAGCCTCCGCTTATTCCGCAGCTCCTGCTTGGAGTTACAAATGTGAGCAACTGCACCGGTATCAAATACCCAGGAGCTATTACGAGTGCTGGTCAAGTACACATCAATAACAAGTATATCACATATACCTTTAACATTGCCGTCCTTCTTATCTGCTAAGTACTTGGGGTAGTTCCGCTTCCAGTGACCGGTACCCTTGCAATAAAAGCACTCAGTCTTAGGCTTGGGTCCATTCTTGTTCTTCTTCTTCCCGGCAACTTGCTTACCGGGCGCGGCAACAGCTTTGCCATCCTTCTTGAAGTTCTTCTTACCCTTGCCTTTCTTGAAACTAGTGGTCTTATTTACCATCAACACTTGATGCTCCTCTTTGATCTCGACCTCCGCTGATTTCGGCATCGAGTACAACTCAGGAATGGACTTCTCCATCCCTTGCATGTTGTAGTTCATCACAAAGCTCTTGTAGCTAGGTGGAAGCGACTGGAGGATTCTGTCAATGACCGAGTCATCCGGGAGATTAACTCCCAGATGATTCAAGCGGTTGTGAAGCCCAGACATCTTGAGGATGTGCTCACTAACAGAACTGTTCTCCTCCATCTTACAGCTAAAGAACTTATCGGAGATGTCATATCTCTCGACCCGGACATGAGCTTGGAAAACCAGTTTCGGCTCTTGGAACATCTCATATGCTCCGTGTTGCTCAAAACACTTTTGGAGCCCCGGTTCTAAACTGTAGAGCATGCCGCACTGAACAAGGGAGTAATCATCGCAGCGAGAATGCCAAGCGTTTGCAACGTCTTGTTCTGCTGAGAGAAGGGGTGGGTCACCTAGCGGTGCATCAAGGACATACAATTTCTTGGAAGCTATGAGGATGATCCTCAAGCCACGGACCCAGTCCGCATAGTTGCTTCCATCATCTTCCAGCTTGGTTTTCTCTAGGAACGCGTTGAAATTGAGGGTGACATTCGCGTTGGCCATTGGATCACAATATAGATAGTAAAGACAATTTTAGACTAAGTTCATGATAATCGAGTTCACATAATCAAATTATTCAATGAACTCCCACTTAGATAGACATCTCTCTAGTCATCTAAGTAACACATGATCCATGTCAACTAGCCCGTGTCCGATCATCACGTGAGACGGACTAGTCATCCATGGTGAACATCTCCATGTTGATCGTATCTTCTATACGACTCATGTTCGACCTTTCGGTCTTCCGTGTTCCGAGTCCATGTCTGTACACGCTAGGCTCGTCAAGTCAACCTAAGTGTTTCGCGTGTGTAAATATGGATTACACCCGTTGTATGCGAACGTTAGAACCTACCACATCCGATCATCACGTGGTGCTTCGGAACAACGATCCTTAGCAACGGTGCACAGTTAGGGTGAACACTTCTCTTGAAATTTTATTGAGAGATCATCTTATTTACTATCGCCGTTCTAAGCAAATAAGATGTAAACATGATAAACATCGCATGCAATCAATATAGTGACATGATAAGGCCAATATCATCTTGCTCCTTTGATTTCCATCTTCGGGGCACCATGATCATCACTGTCACCGGCACGACACCATGATCTCCATCATCATGATCTCCATCATTGTGTCTTCATGAAGTTGTCTCGCCAACTATTACTTCTACTACTATGGCTAACGTTTAGCAATAAAGTAAAGTAATTACATGGCGTTTATGATTGACACGCAGGTCATACAATAAATAAGACAACTCCTATGGCTCCTGCCGGTTGTCATACTCATCGACATGCAAGTCGTGAATCCTATTACAAGAACATGATCAATCTCATACATCACAATGCATCACATCACATCCTTTTGGCCATATCACATCACAAGGCATATGCTGCAAAAACAAGTTAGACGTCCTCTAATTTGTAGTCGCATGTTTTTACGTGGCTGCTATAGGTTTCTAGCAAGAACGTTTCTTACCTATGCCAAAACCACAACGTGATATGCCAATTTCTATTTACCCTTCATAAGGACCCTTTTCATCGAATCCAATCCGACTACGGTGGGAGAGAAAGACACCTGCTAGCCACCTTATGCAACTAGTGCATGTCAGGCGGTGGAACCAGTCTCACGTAAGCGTACGTGTAAGGTTGGTACGGGCTGCTTCATCCCACAATACCGTAGAATCAAGATAAGACTAGTAACGGCAAGCATATTTAACAAGATCGACGCCCACAACTTCTTTGTGTTCTACTCGTGCATAGATTCTACGCATAGACCTAGCTCTAATACCACTGATGGGAGACGTAGTAGTAAATCAAAAAAATTCCTACGTGTCACCAAGATCTATCTATGGAGAAACTATCAACGAGAGGGGTGAGATTGCATCTTCATACCTTTGAATATCGCGAATAGGAAGCGTTACAAGAACACGGTTGGTGGAGTCGTACTCACAGCGATTCACATCGCGGTGGACTCCGATCTTAGCACCGAACAACGGTGCCTCCGCGTTCAACACACGTGCAGCCCGGTGACGTCTCCTACGCCTTGATCCAGCAAGGAGGAAGGAGAGGTTTGGGGAAGAGCTCCTGCAGCACGACGGCGTGGTGGCGGTGGAGCTGCGTGGTACTCCGGCAGAGCATCGCTAAGCACTACGGAGAACGAGGAGATGGAGAGGTAGGGCTGCGCCAGAGAGAGAGGGAGAACCGTGTGTCTGGCAGCCCCAAAACCTCACATATATATAGGGGAGAGGGAGGAGCAGGTGCAGCCCCTAGGGTTCCCACCCTAGGGGTGGCGGCAGCCCCAGATGGGGATCTGGCCGGTGGCCAGAGGGAGGAGAGGAGGGGGCGCAGCCCTAGTGGGCCTTAGGCCCATCTAGGTCTAGGGTTTCCCCTCCCTCCTCTATCTCCCGTGCCTTGGGCCTCTTGTGGAGGCGCACCAGCCCACCTAGGGGCTGGTTCCCTCCACCTCAGGCCCATGGAGCTCTCCGGGGTTGGTGTCCCCACTTGGTGGACCCCCGGAACCCTTCCGGTGGTCCCGGTACACTACCGGTGATGTCCAAAACACTTCCGGTAACCAAATCCACACTTCCTATATATCAATCTTCGTCTTCGGACCATTCCGGGACTCCTCGTGATGTCCGGGATCTCATCCGGGACTCCGAACAACCTTCGGTAACCACGTACACTATTTCCCTATAACCCTAGTGTCATTGAACCTTAAGTGTGTAGACCCTATGGGTTCGGGAGATACGTAGACATGACCGAGACACCTCTCCAGTCAATAACCATCAACGGGATCTGGATACCCATGTTGGCTCCCATTTATTCCACGATGATCTCATTGGATGAACCACGATGTCGGGGATTCAAGCAATCCCGTATACAGTTCCCTTTGTCTATCGGTATGGTACTTGCCCGAGATTCGATCGTCGGTATCTCTATACCTTGTTCAATCTCGTTACCGGCAAGTCTCTTTACTCGTTCCGTAATACATCATCCCGTGGCTAACTCCTTAGTCACATTGAGCTCATTATGATGATGTCTTACCGAGTGGGCCCAGAGATACCTCTGCGTCACACGGAGTGACAAATCCCAGTCTCGATTCATGCCAACCCAACAGACACTTTTGGAGATACCCGTAGTGTACCTTTATAGCCACCCAGTTATGTTGTGACGTTTGGCACACCCAAAGAATTCCTATGGTATCCGGGAGTTGCACAATCTCATGGTCTAAGGAAACGATACTTGACATTGAAAAGCTTTAGCAAACGAACTACACGATCTTGTGCTATGCTTAGGATTGGGTCTTGTCCATCACATCATTCTCCTAATGAGGTGATACCGTTATCAATGACATCCAATGTCCATGGTCATGAAACCGTGACCATCTATTGATCAACGAGCTAGCTAACTAGAGGCTCACTAGGGACATGTTGTGGTCTATGTATTCACACATGTATCACGGTTTCCGGTTAACACAATTGTAGCATGAATAATAGACAATTATCATGAACTAGGAAATACAATAATAACTATTTTATTATTGCCTCTAGGGCATATTTCCAACATATCTCTAGCATGAGGTTTAGCAATTCTAGCAGAAGCTTCACAGAATTGAATAACATGCCCTTCAACATTATCGGCCAAGAGATCTTTAATAATATCAATACTAGTATCAACTTTAATTTGCTCAGGGGGTGTAGGTGTTATAATGTAGCCTTACGTATCACAGTTGAAGCTTTAGCATGATCCTTTATTCTAACAGGAAAAGGTGGTTTCTCAATGTAAGCAGTAGGAACAATAGAATCATTATAAGCAATTACTTTCTCTTCAACTGGAATAGATTTAGCTACATTAACTTATATGGGAGGATGATATTTAAACCACTTCTCCTTAGGGAGATTAATATGAGTAGCAAATGATTCGCATAAAGAAGCTACGATATCAGAGTCAAGTCCATGTTTAGTGCAAAAATCACGAAAAGTATTTGTTTCTACGAAAATTTTAACGCAATCGAACTTAAGATTCATACCTAACTCCTTACCTTCATCAAACTCCCAATCTTCATAATTTCATTTAACTCTTTCAAATAAATCCCATCTAAAGTCAATATCTCTTTTCATGAAAGAATCGGTACAAGAAGTGTCGAGCATGGTGCGATTGTCATGAGAAAGCCGAGCATAAAAGTTCATAATAATAATTTCTCTGGGGAGCTCATGGTTGGGGCATGAATATAACATTGACTTAAGACTCCCCCAAGCTTGAGCGATACTTTCTCTATCACGAGGCCAAAAATTATAGCTATAATTCCGATCACGATGTACCAAATGCGTATGATAAAACTTTTGATGAAATTCCAACTTCAATCGTTTGTAGTTCCATGATCCAGTATCGTCACATAGCCTATACCATGTCAATGCTTTATCCCTCAAAGATAAGGGCAAAACCTTCTTCTTGACCTCATCCTAGGGCAAACCTGCAAGCTTAAATAAACCACAAACTTCATCTACATAGATTAGATGCAAGTCGGGATGTGATGTTCCATCTCCTGTAAAAGGATTAGCCAACATTTTTTCTAGCATACCCAAAGGAATCTCATAATAAATATTTTTAGTAGGTGCAGTAGGTTGAGGAGCAACTTTTTGTGCTTCCGGTCGAGGTGAAGATACCCCGAACAAGCTCTTCAATGGATTAGTTTCCATAGTGACAAGTGACAATAAATTTCAGCACACTATATAAATGTTTCCTTACCAAAAGCGCTTCACTCCCCGACAACGGTGCCAGAAAAGAGTCTTGATGGCCCACAAGTATAGGGGATCTATCATAGTCCTTTCAATAAGTAAGAGTGTCGAACCCAACGAAGAGCAGAAGGAAATGATAAGCGGTTTTCAGTAAGGTATTCTCTGCAAGCGGTGAAATAGTCGGTAATAGATAGTTGTATGATAAGATAATTGGTAACGGGTAGCAAGTAACAATAGTAGCAAAGGTGCAGCAATATGGCCCAATCCATTTTGTAGCAAGGTACAAGCCTTAATAAACTCTTATATAAAGTAAAGTGCTCCCAAGGACACATGGGAATTACTGTCAAGCTAGTTTTCATAATGTTCATATGATTCGTGTTTGCTACTTTGATAGTTTGATATGTGGGTGGACCGGTGCTTGGGTGCTGTCCTTACTTGGAAAAACATCCCACTTATGATTAAACCCTCTCGCAAGCATCTGCAACTAAGAAAGAAGAATTAAGACAAAGTCTAACCATAGCATTAAACTAATGGATCCAAATCAGCCCCTTACGGCATAACGCATAAACTAGGGTTTAAGCTTCTATCACTCTAGCAACCCATGATCTACTTATTACATCCCAATGCCTTCCTCTAGGCCCAAATAATGGTTAAGTGTCATGTAGTCGACGTTCACATAACACCACTAGAGGAGAGACAACATACAACACATCAAAATATCGAACGAATACCAAATTCACATGACTACTATTAACAAGACTTATCCCATGTCCTCAGGAACAAACGTAACTACTCACAAAGCATGATTATGTTCATGATCAGAGAGGTATTTAATATCATTAAGGATCTGAACATATGATCTTGCACCAAACAAACCAGCTAGCATCAACTACAATAAGCAATTAACACTACTAGCAACCTTACAAGTACCAATCGGAGTTGCGAGACAGAGATTGGATACAAGAGATGACCTAGGGTTTGGAGATGAGATGGTGCTGATGAAGATGTTGATGGAGATGAGTCCCCTCCGATGAGAGGAGTGTTGGTGATGACGATGGCAATGATTTCCCTCTCCGGGAGAGAAGTTTCCCCGGCAGAACAGCCCTGCCGGAGCTCTAGATTGGTTCTGCTCAAGTTCCGCCTCGTGGCGGCGGCGTCTCCTCCCAAAAGCTCTATATTAATTTATTTCTCGGACAAAACCCTTCATATAGGAGAAGATGGGGACCATAGGAGCTACGAGGAGCCCACGAGCCCAGGAGGCACGACCAGGGGGGCGCCTGGCAGGCTCGTGGCCTCCTGGCTGCCCCTCTATGGTATTTCTTCGGCCCAGTATTTTTTATATATTCCAAAATAATTCCTCGTTGATTTTCACGGCTTTTGGAGTTGTGTAGAATAGACATCTCAAACTTGCTCCTTTTCCAGCCCAGAATTCCAGCTGCCGACATTCTCCCTCTTCATGTAAACCTTGTAAAATAAGAGATAAAAGGCATGAGTATTGTACCATAATGTGTAATAACAACTCATGATGCGATAAATATAAATATAAAAGTATGATGCAAAATGGACGTATCAATGTTCTCTGCTGTTTAGTGAGGCATGCCCGACCAATACAAGGGAAGAGATCAAAATAATCTTGGGAGTGTAGTCAGACTGTTACGAGAGCAAGTACCTTGGCTTACCTACCCCGAAAGGGAGAATGAAAGATGACCAATTCCAACCCATAATGGATAGGTTCAGAAAGAGATGCAATGATTGGTCGGAAAAATTTATGTCCTATGCGGCAAAAGAGGTCCATGTCAAGGCAGTGGTGCAAGCCATACCGACCTTCACGATGAGTGTTTTCATGCTATCCAAGGGGTTTTGCGAGAAGTATGAAAGAATGATCAGAGATTTTTGGTGGGGTGATGAAGAGGGGCATCGAAAAGTCCATTGGATGTCGTGGGAAAGGATGACGAAACCCAAGAGAGCGGGTGGAATAGGTTTCAAGGATATGCATCTATTTAACCAGGCCCTCCTAGCGAAGCAAGGCTGGAGACTCATTAAAAAACCATAGAGTTTATGTGCTAGAGTACTCAAAGCCAAATATTACCCGCGGGGTAATCTCTTAGATACTGTGTTCGCTTCGGATGCATCGCCGGTGTGGAAGACAATTGAGTTTGGCCTGCAACTTCTGAAAAAGGGCTTATTTGGCACATGGGTAACGGGAAAAGCATCCAAATCCAATGGGACCAGTGGATACCAAGAAAGGATGGTCTTAGGACGGCAGGTTTCATCAGGAGGTCTTGTCTCTGGTGGGTCAATCAGTTAATGCACTCGGATAGGTAGGAATGGAATGAGGGCCTAATTAAACAAATTTTCTACCCTTTCGATGCCGACGAGATATGCAAAATCAACATCCCGGCTTCATAAGTGGGGGGCTATTTCGCATGGCATTATAAAAAGAATGGAGTTTTTTCTGTCAAGAGTGCATACAAATTGGCTGCATCTATCTCTGTGGCTCAACATGATCCATCAGGTTCCTCTAACAACTTGAGCGATAGGAGTATCTGGGACCTAATATGGAAAACCAAAGTGCCTAGGAAAGTTTGTTTCTTTGGGTGGAGAGTGATACGTCTCCAAAATATCTATAATTTTTGATTGTTCCATGCTATTATATTATCAACTTTGGATGTTTTCTATGCATGAATATGCTATTTTATATTATTTTTGGGACTAACTTATTAATCCAGTGCCCAGTGCCAGTTCCTGTTTTTTCCGTGTTTTTCACCTTTTTCAGATAGGAATATCAAACGGAGTCCAAACGGAATAAAACTTTCGCCATGATTTTTTATGGAAAATATCAAAAATATCTGAAGAAAAAGATACCGGAGAGGCGGCCCGAGGAAGTCACGAGCCTGGGAGGCGCCGCCCCAACGGTCGCGGCTAGGGGGCTCGTGACCTCCTCGTGGCGCCTCTTGACGTGTTCCCGACGCCAGATGGTCATATAAATACCAAAAAACCCAGAACTAAACCTAGATCACAAGTTCCGCTGCCGCAGACCTCTAGAGCCACCAAAAACCAATCGGGAGACCGTTCCGGCATCCTGCCGGAGGGGAATTCATCGCCGGTGGCCATCTTCATCAACACCATTGCCTCTCCGATGATGCATGAGAAGTTCACCTCAGAACTTCGGGTCCATAGCTAGTAACTAGATGGCTTCTTCTCTCTCTTTGATCTTCAATACAAAGTTCTCCATGATCTTCATGGTGATCTATCCGATGTAATCTTCTTTTGCGGTGTGTTTGTTGAGATCCGATGAATTTTGGATTTATGAACAGATTATCTATGAATATTATTTGAGTCTCCTCTGATTTCTTATATGCATGATTTCATATCCTTGTAATTCTCTTCGAGTTATGGGTTTCATTTGGCCAACTTGATCTATAGTTCTTGCAATGGGAGAAGTGCTTGGTTTTGGGTTCATACCGTGCGGTGTCCTCACCTAGTGGCAGAAAAGGTAGCGAGGCACGCATCATGTTGTTGCCATCAAGGGTAAAAAGATGGGGATTATATCATATTGCATGAATCTATCCCTCTACATCATGTCATCTTGCTTAAAGCGTTACTCCGTTTATCATGAACTTAATACACTAGATGCATGCTGGATAGCGGTCGATGTGTGGAGTAATAGTAGTAGATGCAGAAAGTATCGGTCTACTTATCTCGTATGTGATGCCTATATGTATGATCATTGCCTTATATATCGTCATGACTTTGCGCTATTCTATCAATTGCTCAACAGTAATTTGTTCACCCACCGTAATACTTGCTTTCATGAGAGAAGCCTCTAGGGAACACTATGGCCCCCGGGTCTATTTTACACATAATATATTCAGATCTAAACACAAAAATACTAAAAATACTTTGCTGCAATCTTATTTACTTATTTACATTCATCTATTACCATTATCATATCTCACCTTGCAAGCAATCATAAAGGGATTGACAACCTCTTTATCACGTTGGGTGCAAGTTTGTTTGTGTTTGTGCAGGTTCCTTGTGGCCTCATCTTGTTACTCCTACTGGATTGATACCTTGGTTCTCAAACTGAGGGAAATACTTACCGCTACCTTGCTGCATCACCCTTTCCTCTTCAAGGGAAAAACCAACGCAAGACAAGAATTCTCCTATCAACTAGCCAACTTTTGGTGACGTTGTAGAGTAGTAGGAGGAAGAATTTCTGGCGCCGTTGTCGGGGAGTATTCTAGTGAAGCATATCTACAAGTACCTATCACAAACTCATATCTTGCATTTACATGTTGCCTCTTGTCTTCCTCTCCCCCACTTCTAAAACAAAATTTACAAAAATATTTGCCTTTCTTTATTTACCTTTTTCGTTCGCCTTTTCGTCGCTATGTTTGCTTGTGTTGCCATGTGCCTTCTATTTGCTTGCATCTTCGCTTGCTAAAAATCTATTTATATGGATCCTCATCCACTTGCTAATCTTTTCAAAAGACCAAATTATGATGAACCAATTGCTAGTGAGTTGAGTGCACTTGATTATCTCTATGAAGTTTTGTTTGAAAATCATGAATCTGGAATTTTTGATGAAGTATTGACAGAAGAAATTTATAAGGAGATTTATGATAGTTCCTTGAATGAAAAGCATGATTGCCATGTTGTTAGTATGAATTCTCTGAATATCCATGATGCTAATGATATGCAAAACCACAAGCTTGGGGATGCTATGCTTGTTGAAGATGATATTTTTTTTGTTCCCCAAGTTTTGGTGATGACCCGTATGCTATAATTGATCATGAAAAGAATCCTTGATGTGATAGTTATATTGTGAGATTCCTTCATGATTCTACGAAAAATTATTATGAGGGAGGAACATATGCTTGTAGTATTGCAATAATATCAAGTTTCCTCTCTATGTGTTCAAAGTTTTGAAGTTATGCTTATTTTGCCTTCCTATGCTAAGTGATTCTTGCTCCCATAAATTGTTTGCTCACAAAAAACCTATGCATAGGAAGCGGGTTAGACTTAAAATGTGTTTTTCATGCTATTCATGATGCTCTTTTTCATATCTCAATTACTACTCTTATTGTGAGCATCATTGAAATCGGTATGCCTAGCTAGGGGTGTTAAACAATAGCGCTTGTTGGGAGGCAACCCAATGAATAGGTTTATTTTTGCTCTTTTACTTTCTGTTTTGTTGAGTTAACACCATCGTGATTCTGTTATGATTGTGTTTTTTTATGTTTTAATTAGTTTTTGTGCCAAGTAGAACCTTTATGATTAGTTTTGGTGATAGTTGTTTAGTCACGCTGGAAAAAGACAGAAACTTTGTGCTCACGAAATTATTTTTATTTCTCCAGAAAGAGATTTTGAGTTGATTATTTTTTATTCTGATTTATATTCAAATTTCCCTAATTTTCATAATTTTTAAAGAATTTTTGAGTTAACATAGGTATACGAAATATACAGATTTCTACAGACTATTCTGTTTTTGACAGATTCTGTTTTTGTTGTGTTGATTGCTTATTTTGATGAAACTATGGTTAGTATCGGGGGGTACAAGCCATAGAGAAGTGAGAATACAGTAATATAACATAAATATAAATGAAATTAAAGTTTACTATAGTACCTAAAAAGTTGGTGGGTTTTTTTTTATGCTAATGCTATCACAAGTTAGGGTTTAAGTTTTGTGTTATGAAGTTTTCAAGTTTTGGGTGATGTTCTTATGGAAAATGGAATAAAGAGTGGCAAGAGCCTAATATTGGGGATGCCTAAGGAATCCCAAGCCAAATTCAAGGACACCAAAAAGCCTAAGCTTGGGGATGCCCCGGGAAGGCATCCCCTCTTTCGTCTTCAATCCATCGGTAACGTTACTTGGAGCTATATTTTCATTCACCACATGATATGTGTTTTGCTTGGAGCGTCGTGTATTATAAGAGTCTTTGCTTTCTGTTTTCTCACAATCATCCTTGCTGCACACCTTTTGAGAGAGACATGCACTCATCGTGAATTTCATAGAATACTCAATGAGCTTCACTTATATCTTCTCAGTTAGGCAATTTTGCTCACATGTGCTTCACTTATATCTTTTGAGCATGGAAATTTTGCTCACATGTGCTTCACTTATATATTTTGAGATTAAATAATTTTTCTCCCATGTGCTTCACTTATATCTTTTGAGCTTAAGTAATTTTGCCCCCATGTGCTTCACTTATATCTTTTGAGATTGGTAATTTTGCTCACACGTGCTTCACTTATATCTTTTCAGCTAGAAAATTTTGCTCTAGTGCTTCACTTAAATCTTTGTAGAGCACGGCGGTGTCATATTTTGTAGAAATACAAGCTCTCGAATCTTCACTTATATCATTTTGAGAGTGATCTCTCTAAGTAACTTGGTAATTGGCGTGTTTTGAAATTAGTCCTAAATATGATAGGCATCCAAAGAGGATATAATAAAAACTTTCATATTCAAGTGCATTGATTAGTAAGATAAGTTTGATTCCTCGCATCTAGTGTTGAGATATGGATAGGGTAATATTAGAGTTATGTTAGTAGGGTTCTTTGAATCTAGAAATACTTGTGTTGAAGTTAGTGATTCCTGTAGCATGCACGTATGGTGAACCGCTATGTTAGGAAGTCAGAGCATAATTTATTTATTGATTGTCATCCTTTGTGTAGAGGTCGGGATCGTGCGATGGTTAACTCCTACCAACCCTTCCCCTAGGAGTATGCATTTAGCACTTTGTTTCGATTACTAATAAAACTTTTGCAATAAGTATATGAGTTCTTCATGACTAATGTGAGTCCATGGTATAGATGCACTTTCACCTTCCACCATTGCTACCCTCTCTAGTGCAACTCAACTTTTGCTGGTGCACAAACCCAATATATGCCTTCCTCAAAACCGCCACCATACCTACCTATTATGGCATTTTCATAGCCATTCCGAGATATATTTCCATGCAACTTCCACCGTTCCATCTCATGACATGTGCCATCACTTTCATTTATATAGAAGTCATTATTGTTCTAAGTATCGAGTTGTAAGTAAATAAAAGTGTGATGATCATTATTATTAGAGCATTGTCCCATGTGAGGAAATAAAAGAGGCCAAATATGCCCACCAAATAAAAAGAGGCCAAAGAGCCCAAACAAAAAAATGAGAGAAAAAGAGAGAAGGGACAATGCTACTATCTTTTTCCACACTTGTGCTTCAAAGTAGCACCATGATCTTCATGATAGAGAGTCTCTTGTTTTGCATATGCTAGTGGAAATTTTCATTATATAACTTGGCTTGTATATTCCAATGATGGGCTTCCTCAAATTGCCCTAGGTCTTCGTGAGCAAGCAAGTTGGGTGCACACCCACTAGTTTTCATTTGTGAGCTTTCATAAACTTATAGCTCAAGTGCATCCGTTTCATGGAAATCCCCACTCATTCACATTGATATCTATTGATGGGCATCTCCATAGCCTATTGATACGCCGAGTCAATGTGACCATCTCCTCCTTTTTGCCTCACAACCTCCACCACACTCTATTCCACCTATAGTGCTATATCCATGGCTCACGCTCATGTATTGCATGAGAGTTGAAAAAGTTTGAAAAAATAAGAGTGCGAAAACAATTACTTGGCCAATACCAGGGTTGTTCATGATTTAAATTCGTTGTGTGGTGATGATGGAGCATAACCATACTATATGATTTTGTAGGGATAACTTTCTTTGGCCTTGTTATTTCGAAAGTTCATGATTACTTTGCTATTATGCTTGAAGTATTTTTGTTTTCATGTCAATATTAAACTATTTTTTTGAATCTTATGGATCTGAACATTCATGCCACAATAAAGAGATTACATAAAACAAATATGTTAGGTAGCATTCCACATCAAAAATTCGTTCTTTATCACTTCCCTACTCGAGGACGAGCAGGAGTTAAGCTTGGGGATGCTTGATACGCCTCCAACATATCTATAATTTTTGATTGTTCCATGCTATTATATTATCAACTTTGGATGTTTTATATGCATGAATATGCTATTTTATATTATTTTGGGGACTAACTTATTAATCCAGTGCCCAGTGCCTGTTCCTGTTTTTTCGTGTTTTTGACCTTTTTCAGATAGGAATATCAAACGGAGTCCAAACGGAATAAAACTTTCGCCGTGATTTTTTATGGAAAATATCAAAAATATCTGAAGAAAAAGATACCGGAGAGGCATCCCAAGGAAGTCACGAGCCTGGGAGGCGCGGGCCCCCCTGGCCACTGCTAGGGGGCTCGTGACCTCCTCGTGGCGCCTCTTGACGTGTTCCCGACGCCAGATAGTCTTATAAATACCAAAACCCCCAGAACTAAACCTAGATCGCAAGTTCAGCCGCTGCAGACCTCCAGAGCCACCAAAAACCAATCGGGAGACCGTTCCGGCATCCTGCTGGAGGGGAATTCATCGCCGGTGGCCATCTTCATCAATACAATTGCCTCTCAGATGATGCGTGAGTAGTTCACCTCAGACCTTTGGGTCCATAGCTAGTAACTAGCTGGCTTCTTCTCTCTCTTTGATCTTCAATACAAAGTTCTCCATGATCTTCATGGTGATCTATCCGATGTAATCTTCTTTTGCGGTGTGTTTGTCGAGATCCGATGAATTGTGGATTTATGATCAGATTATCTATGAATATTATTTGAGTCTCCTCTGATTTCTTATATGCATGATTTCGTTTCCTTGTAATTCTCTTCGAGTTATGGGTTTCGTTTGGACAACTTGATCTATAGTTCTTGCAATGGGAGAAGTGCTTGGTTTTGGGTCCATACCGTGCGGTGTCCTCACCTAGTGACAGAAAAGGTAGCGAGGCACGCATCGTGTTGTTGCCATCAAGGGTAAAAAGATGGGATTTATATCATATTGCATGAATCTATCCCTATACATCATGTCATCTTGCTTCAAGCATTACTTCATTTATCATGAACTTAATACACTAGATGCATGCTGGATAGCGGTCGATGTGTGGAGTAATAGTAGTAGGTGCAGAAAGTATCGGTCTACTTGTCTCGGACGTTATGCCTATATGTATGATCATTGCCTTAGATATCGTCATGACTTTGTGCTATTCTATCAATTGCTCAACAGTAATTTGTTCACCCACTGTAATACTTGCTTTCATGAGAGAAGCCTCTAGTGAACACTATGGCCCCCGGGTCTATTTTACACATAATATATTCAGATCTAAACACAAAAATACTAAAAATACTTTGCTGCAATCTTATTTACTTATTTACATTCATCTATTACCATTATCAGATCTCACCTTGCAAGCAATCGTAAAGGGATTGACAATCTCTTTATCGCGTTGGGTGCAAGTTTGTTTGTGTTCGTGCAGGTTCCTTGTGGCCTCATCTTGTCACTCCTACTGGATTGATACCTTGGTTCTCAAATTGAGGGAAATACTTACCGCTACCTTGCTGCATCACCCTTTCCTCTTCAAGGGAAAAACCAACGCAAGACAAGAATTCTCCTATCAACTAGCCAACTTTTGGTGACGTTGTAGAGAAGTAGCAGAGAGTAGCAACAGAGACACTAGCCACCAAAAGAAACAAATGGAAAATAACTCTAGAGACCGATCCTACTTGTTGTATTTGTGGCAATGGAGTGGAGGATGAGTTTCATGCGTGTCGTGGATTTTTCATGGCAGATGTCCGAATGAACGGACTTAGGTTCGGGGCGAAGACGCAAGTACGTGGCGGCTTGAAGCGGTTGATCGAAATCGAGAGACACGGAGTTTACCAAGGTTCGGCCCCTCCGATGGAGGTAAAAGCCTACGTCCTGCTTGTCTGGTATTGATGATGAAGGAGATGTCTCGGTTACAAGGGTGTTGTTTGCTACCTCTAATCACGAAAGCCTCTAATCTGTCTATATCTAATCTCTTGTGTTGTCTAAACTTGTGGAGTTATGAATCTTTTCCCTCTAGGGGTGCTCTACCCCTCCTTATATAAGTGGAGAGGGTAGGGTTACAAATAGAGTCCTAGTAGGAGTAGGATTAGGATTCGTCTCTCTAGAATCCTATTCCGGGTCTTGCTTCCTTCGGTAGGGATTCTTTCTCTCTTTGGGCCTTCTCTTGTGAGCTTCCTGGCGCCGGCTCACACGCCGGGTCTTGAGCTTGGTCGTCCTGCGGCCCACCAACTGGGTCACTAATAAAATGTCATGTCTTTGACCGGGTCTCCTGTGAGTCGTCAAGCCGGGTCATACCGCGGGGTATATCCCCGACATTAGCCCCCAGGTTAGTTTGAATTTGTTCATGCTAAGCTCCTGAAATAAGAGTAACAAATATGTTAAGTGGCCGACTTGCTTTTTTAGCCGGCTTATAAAATGGCTCCTCAGAAATCCGGATCTTTTCTACATATGAATGAGTTGTCTTGAAAAAATCATCTTGCTTGACAGTGTCCTTTGAAAAATATTGGAAATAGAATACCCATATGCCATTGAGTCAGCTTCAAAGAGTCATACTCTTGGCGGGTTATGATCTTCATCGGGTCATAATCATTAATGATGTCGGGTCATTATCATTGCTGACGCCAGGTCAAATAGCTAGAATCCAGCTGACTTGATAAAAATATTGGGATGAAAATCCATTTGATGTAAAATCGGACTTCCATTGTTGTGAAGCAGGGCGGCTTATATAAAATCTGGTGGGTTATGATATTTTGATAACACCGGGTTATGAATGTTGGTGATGACGGGTCTAACAACTGAACTGCATAATTAACATCTTGAAAATTCTCCTCAAAGTTTTTGATATGTCCATACTACCTGTAGCCCCCAAGCTCCAAGATTATCCATGATAACTTGGTGCTTTGCAAATAACATTTTGGACTGTGTAGCCCCCAAGTGTCGGGTTGTCTTGCCTGCAGCAGCCTGGGACTTCTAATTGCCTTATACCTTATAAAGCTTCGGCGGGTGTAGCCCCCAAGGGTCGGCTCATCAGAATGTAATGCACCGGGTCTTCCATTTGAACCTCATAATCTATTGAACAGCAGAATACTGTAGCGCCCAAGTGCCGGATCGCACGCCTGCGGCAACTTGGGACTTTAGAAAATTGATCTGAGCGGTGTAGCCCCCAGGTGCCGGGTCGCATGCCTATGGCGACTTGGGACTTTATATAATTTGATCTGAGCGGTGCAGCCCCCAAGTGCCGGGTCAGTAAGAATTACTCGGCTGGGACTTAGAAAAATATAGAAAGGCCGGCTCATCTCCTTGAGATAATAGGGTCTTGCTGACAATGTAATGATTTGAAAACCGGCTTGCATTAGCCCCAAAGTGTCGTGGTGCGTGCTTGCAGCGACATGGGATTTCAATAATTGATATAAACTTGGACTTGAATAATGTAGCCCCAAGTGTCGGGTTGTCTGCGTGTGGCAACTCGGGACTATGTGAGAATAATATGACTCACCACAATTTGTTGAACAAATCCTTGACCGTGGTTTAAATATAACCCGGAATGAATATCCTGAAATAATTCCTTTATCTTTTTGACATGAAATCCTTGCTCATGGTTGCGATGCAACCCGGAAAATATAAATTTGGAGAAATCCATGAGTGTTGTAAATTACTGCAAAGCACAATTAAAGAAATCGGAGAACCAGCCAATTAGATGACACGACATTATATCTGACAGGGCGGCTCTTGAAAAATAATAAATTCTTCGAGTTGGCTTGAAAACCCCAATCATTTATTACTGGTTATAATAAACCATGAAGATCCAGCCATGTTGGCTATTAAAAGATCCATTTGCTCTTGCAGAATACTTAACGACGGCTCATCTTAAGAGATAATACCTACAAAAAATAAACAAGACAGAATATATTCTGCATTGTTGTGAGGGCGGCTTGAAGAAGCGCAACCCGGAGATGTTATATCTTTCATAACATTGCTCCTTCTTTCATAATCTTGCTCTGACCCGGTTTGATGAGCTGGCATGTCATGTGAATATGATGCAATGTATGATGCAAAGTATGATGCAATGTTAACTTGTCAACATTTTTTGCGCGAACGCAGGTTGTTTACAGTTAGATAAGCTACACCCGGAGGTGGGAAGCCCCCTTTGACAACCGCGGCTAATCATGTTAGCCGGAAATGGCATAAAGTCGGCCGATAGGGTGTTAGAAGTGATACCTGTAGGTAAGAAGCCCCCTTCGGCAATACAGCGTAAACACCGGTCGATAAGGTGTTAGAAGCGATACCCGGAGGTAAGAAGCCACCCTCGACCGCGGCTAATCATGTTAGCCGGAGATGGCATAAAGCCGGCCGATAAGGTGTTAGAAGCGATACCCGGAGATAAGAAGCCACCCTCGGAAATATGGCATAAACGCTAGCTGTAGGGTGTTAGATACCCGTCGGTAAGAAATGTTGGGGAACGTTGCATGGGAAACAAAAATTTTCCTACGCACACGCAGATTTATCCATGGTGATGAGCATCTACGAGAGGGAGAGTGGATCTACATACCCTTGTAGATCGCTAAGCGGGAAGTGCTAAGAAACGCAGTTTTTGTAGTCGAACGTCTTCGCGATCCAAATCGCTGAGCATCCCGCGATCCAATCACGAACTATCCTCGTCCCGATCATGCACCGAACAGACGGCACCTCCGCGTTCAGCACAAGTACAACTTGATGACGATCTCCGCCTTCATGATCCAGCAAGAGGGAGCGGAGAGTAAGAAGAGTTCTCCAGCAGCATGACGGTGCTCCGGCGATGGTGGTGGAGCTATTCCGGCAGCGCTTCGCCTAAGCTCTGCAGAAATCCGATCTGGAGGAGAAACTATGCACTGGAGGAACAGGTTGCACGTGGCTGAAAAAACTAGTGCAAAACCCTAAAACCCTCTAGTAGATATAGGAGGAGAGGAGGAGAGGCTTTGTGCAAGGTCCAAGCCTCCTTGGGTTTGGCCGAAGTGGGGAGGAGAGTAGGAGGACTCCTCCAATCCTAGTAGGACCAGGATTCCTCCTTTTTTGCCTTTTTCGACCTTTTCCTTTTGGGTTTTTCTTTCCTAGACGCATGGGCCTTGTGTGGAAGTTCCACAAGCCCACTAAGGGCTGGTATTCACTCTCCCACATCCCATTAAGCCTCTAGGGTCGAAATACGCCTCCCGGTGGTCTCCCGGTACACTACCGGCACTCCCGGTACACTACCGATGAGCCCAAAACTTTGCCTGCGACCAAAACAGGACTTCCTATATATAATCTTTACCTACGGACCATTACGGAGCTCCTCATGACATATAAGATCTCATCCGGGACTCCGAACAACCTTCGTTCACCACCATACATAACTCTATACTACTGAAACGTCACCGAACCTTAAGTGTGCAGACCCTGCGGGTTCGAGAACTATGTAGACATGACCGAGACACCTCTACGGTCAATAACCAATAGTGGGACCTGGATGCCCATATTTCTTCCTACATATTCTACGAAGATCTTTTATCGGTCAAACCTCTATGTCAAGGATTCAGTTAATCCCATATGATGTTCCCTTTGTTCTTCGGTATGTTACTTGCCCGAGATTCGATCGTCGGTATCTCCATACCTAGTTCAACCTTGTTATTGGAAAGTCTCTTTACTCGTTACATAATACAAGATCCCATGAGTAACACTTAGTCACATTGCTTGCAAAGCTCATTGTGATGTTGTATTACCGAGTGGGCCCTGAGATACCTCTCCATCACACGGAGTAACAAATCCCTGTCTTGATCCATGCCAACTCAACAGACACCCTCGGAGATACCTATAGAGCACCTTTATAGTCACCTAGTTACGTTGTGACGTTTGATACACACAAGGCAATCCTACGGTGTCTGTGAGTTGCATGATCTCATGGTCATAGGAACATATACTTGACATGCAGAAAACAGTAGCAATAAACTGACACGATCAAATGCTACATTTGTAGTTTGGGTCTTGCCCATCACACCATTCTCCTAATGATGTGATCCCATTATCAGATGACATCACATGTCAATCGCTAGGAAACCTTGACCATCTTTGATCAACGAGCTATTTCACTAGAGGCATACTAGGGACATAGTGTTGTCTATTACCCACACATGTAATGTGTTTCCAATCAATACAATTATAGCATGGATAATAAACGATTATCATGAACGAGAAAATATAATAATAAACACTTTATTTATTGCCACTAGGGCATATTTCGAACAGTCTCCCACTTGCACTAGAGTCAATATTCTAGTTCACATCACTATGTGATTTACATTGTAATGAATCGAACACCCATGCAGTTCTGGTGTTCATCATGTTTAGCCCTTGGAAGAGGTTTAGTCAATGGGTCTACAACATTCATATCCGTGTGCACTTTGCAAATATTTATGTCCTTCTCCTTGATGTAATCGTAGATGGAGTTGAAGCGTCGCTTTGTGTGTCTGGTCCTCTTGTGAAACCTTGGTTCCTTGGCCAGAGCAATGGCACCAGTGTTGTCACAGAACAGGTTCATTGGATTCAGTGCACTGGGCACTACTCCAAGATCTGTCATGAACTGCTTCATCCAGACACCTTCCTTCGCCGCCTCCGAGGCTGCGCTGTACTTCGCTTCGCACGTAGAATCGGCCACCACGCTTTGCTTGGAACTGCACCAGCTTACCGCTCCCCCGTTGAGAATAAATACGTATCCGGTTTGCGACTTTGAGTCATCCAGATCAGTGTCAAAGCTTGCATCGACGTAACCCTTTATGACGAGCTGTTCATCACCTCCATAAACAAGAAACATTTCCTTAGTCCTTTTCAGGTACTTAAGGATATTCTTGACCGCTGCCTAGTGCTCCATTCCAGGATCACTTTGAAACCTTCCGGCCATACTTATGGAAAGGCTGACATCGGGTCTTGGGCACAACATTGCATACATGATAGAGCCTATGGCTGAAGCATAGGGGATGACACTCATTTTTTCTCTATCTTCTGCATTCACTAGCCATTGAGTCTTACTCAACTTCACACCTTGTAACACAGGCAAGAACCCCTTCTTGGACTGATCCATTTTGAACTTCTTCAAAATTTATCAAGGTATTTGCTCTGTGAAAGTGCTATTAAGTGTCTCGATCTATCTCGGTAGATCTTAATGCCTAATATGAAAACAGATTCTCCTAGGTCCTTCATTAAAAAACTCTTGTTAAAATATTCCTTCATGCTTTCCAGCATTTCTATATTGTTTCCAATCAGCAATATGTCATCCACATATAATATTAGAAACGCTATAGAGCTCCCACTCACTTTCTTGTAAATATAAGCTTCTCCATAAACTTGTATAAACTCAAACGCTTTGATCACCTCATCAAAACGCTTATTCCAACTCCGAGATGTATGCACCAGTCCATAAATGGATCGCTGGAGTTTGCAAACTTTGTCAACATTCTTTGGATCGACAAAACCCTATGGTTGCATCATATACAACTCTTCCTCAAGGAAACCGTTGAGGAACGCTGTTTTGACATCCATCTGCCAAATTTCATAGTCGAAATAAGCAGTTATTGCCAACATGATTCTGATAGACTTAAGCATCGCTACGGGTGAGAATGTCTCATCGTAGTCAACTTCTTGAACTTGTGAAAAAACCTTTGCCACAAGTCGAGCTTTATAGACGGTGACATTACCCTTCTTGAACTTGTGAGAATGTCTCATCGTAGTCAACTTCTTGAACTTGTGAAAAAACCTTTGCCATCTGTCTTCTTCTTAAAGATCCATTTGTTCTAAATGGCCTTTCACCCTTCAAGTAATACTTCCAAAGTCCACACTTTTTTTTCATACATGGATCCCATCTCGGATTTCATGGACTCTAACCATTTCTCGGAATCCGGGCCCATCACTGCTCCTCCATAGCTCATAGGTTCATTGTTGTCCAACAACATGACCTCCAAGACGGGGTTGCTGTACCACTCAGGAGCAGTACGCGCCCTTGTCGACCTACGAGGTTCAATGGTACCTTGATCCGAAGCTTCATGATCATCATCATTAACTTCCTCTTCTACCATCGTAGGTTGCACAGAAACATCTTTTTGCGCTGTGCTACTTTCTGGTTGAAGTAAAGGTTCAATAACCTCATCAAGATCTATTTTCCTCCCACTCAATTCTTTCGAGAGAAACTCTTTATCAAGAAATGTCCCGTTCTTAGCGACAAACACTTTGCCTTCGGATCTGAGATAGAAGGTATACCCGACTATCTCTTTCGGGTATCTTATGAAGACGCATTTCTCTGCTTTGGGTTCCAGCTTTTTAGGCTGAAGCTTTTTGATATAAGCATCACATCCCCAAACTTTAAGAAACGATAACTTTGGCCTCTTGCCAAACCATAGTTCATATGGCGTCGTCTCAACGGATTTCGAGGGTGCCCTATTTAAAGTGAATGCAGCTGTGTCTAATGCATAACCCCAAAACGGTAGTGATAAATCAACAAGAGACATCATAGAATGCACCATATCTAATAAGGTTCGATTACGACATTCCGGGCGGTGTCAACTGTGAAAAAATTCCACACTGTCTTAAGTGACTGCCAAACTCATAACTCATATATTCACCTCCTCGATCAGATCACATGAATTTATTCTTCTTGTTACGATGATTCTCAACTTTACTCTGAAATTGCTTGAACTTTTCAAATGTTTCAGACTTGTGTTTCATTAAGTAAATATACCCATATCTACTTAAGTCGTCAGTGAAGGTGAGAAAATAATGATATCCACCACGCGATGTAACATTCATTGGACCGCACACATTAGTATGTATGATTTCCAATAACGCCCGTTCCATTGTTCCAGAGAACGGCGTTTTAGTCATCTTGCCCATGAGGCATGGTTCACATGTGTGAAGTGATTCAAAATCAAGTGACTCCAAAAGTCCATCAGCATGGAGCTTCCTCATGCGGTTTACACCAATATGACCTAAACGGTAGTGCCACAAGAAAGTGGTACTATCATTATCAACTCTACATCTTTTGGCATCAATGTTATGAACATGTGTTTCATCACTGTCAAGATTCAATATGAATAAACCCCTAACATTGGGTGCATGACCATAAATGATATTACTCATATAAATAGAACAACCTTTATTCTTCGATTTAAATGAGTATCCATCTCGCAATAAACAAGATCCAGATATAATGTTCATGCTTAATGCAGGCAATAAATAACAATTATTCAAGTTCATCACTAATCCCGATGGTAATCGAAGAGAGAGCGTGCCGACGGCGATCACACCAACCTTGGAACCATTTCCCACATGCATCGTCACTTCATCCTTTGCTAGCCTTTGTTTATTCTCTAGTTCCTGCTTTGAGTTGCAAAAGTGAGCAACCGAACTGGTATCAAATACCCAGGCACTACTACGAGAGCTAGTAAGGTACACATCAATAACATGTATATCATATATACCTTGTTTGTCGTTGGCCGCCTTCTTGTCAGCCAGGTACTTGGGGCAGTTCCGCTTCCAATGACCAGTTACCTTGCAATGAAAGCACTCAGTTTCTGGCTTAGGTCCATACTTAGGCTTCTTTACATGAGTAGCAACTGCTTTGCCATCCTTCTTGGTTTTATCCTTCTTGCCTTTTCCCTTGCCATTTTTCTTGAAACTAGTGGTTTTATTGACCATCGACACTTGATGTTCTTTCTGGATTTTAGAGTTAGCAACTTTCAGCATCGCAAACAGCTCGACGACTAACTTGTTCATCTCGTGCATGTCATAGTTCATCACAAAGCTCTTGTAACTAGGTGACACTGATTGAAGAACTCTGTCAGTGATCACCTCTGGCGGAAGGGTAATTCCCAACTCTGCTAGACGATTTGAATACCCATACATTCTGAGTATATGCTCACTGATAGACCCGTTCTCCTCCATTTTTCGAGCATAGAACTTATCGGAGGTCTCATACCTCTCATCCGGGAATTCTTCTGAAAGATAAACTTCAACTCCTGGAACATCTCATATGCTCCATGACATTCAAAACTTCTTTGAAGTTCCGGTTCTAAGCCATACAATATTGCACATTGAACTATTGAGTAATCTATAGTACGTGCCTCCCAAGCGTTCTTAACGTCTTCGGAGGTCATGTCTTCTGGTTGGTCACCAAGCGATGCATCAAGGACATATGATTTCTCGGAAGCCGTGAGGATAATCCTCAAATTACGGGCCCAGTCAACAAAGTTACTTCCATCATCTTTCAACTTAGCTTTCTCTAGGAATGCATCAAAATTCAGGGGTGCTACTGCGCGGGCCATTGATCTACAACATAAATATGCAAAGCTTACTTAGACTATTGTTGAAGATAATGAGTTTAGTAAATCAAATTACTAAAGCTCCCACTCAAATTGACATCCCTCAGGTTATCTGAGTGTCACATGATCCAAATTCACCAACTCAAGTCCGATCATCACGTGAGTTGAGGTGGCTTCAATGGTGAACATCATCATGTTGATCATATCTACTATATGACTCATGTTCGACCTTTCGGTGTCTTGTGTTTCGAGGCCATGTCTGTAGATGCTAGGCTCGTCAAGTTTAACCCGAGTGTTCTGCATGTGCAACACTATCTTGCACCCGTTGTATGTGAACGTAGAGTCTATCACACCCGATCATCACATGGTGTCTCGACACGACGAACTTTCGCAACGGTGCACACTCGGGGAGAACACAATTCATCTTGAAATTTAAGTGAGGGATCACCTTATAATGCTACCGTCGTCCTAAGCAAAACAAGGTGCATAAAAGGATTAACATCACATGCAAATCATAAGTGACATGATATGTCCATGAACTTGTGCTTTTGATCTCCATCTAGAAAGCACCGGCATGATCTCCATCGTCACCGGCACGACACCATGATCTCCATCATCTTTATCTCCATCAACGTGTCGCCATTGGGGTTGTCGCTCCCAACATGCTTCTACTACTATTGCTACCGTAGCGATAAAGTAAAGCATTACATAGCACTTAATGATTGACACGCAGGTCATACAATAATTAAAGACAACCCTACGGCTCCTGCTAGTTGCCGTACTCATCGACATGCAAGTTGTGATAATCTACACATCACATGATCATCTCATACATCACATATATCACATCATGTAATTGGCCATATCACATCACAACATACCCTGCAAAAACAAGTTAGACGTCCTCTAATTGTTGTTGCATGATTTATGTGGATGCTACGGGTATCTAGCAAGAACAATTCTCATCTATGCACAAACCACAACGATGATACACTAGTTGCATTTCAACCTTCTCAAGGACCGCCTTTGTCGAATCTGATCCAACTAAAGTGAGAGAAACTGGCACCCGCAAGCCATCTATGCAACAAGTTGCGGTTGAGGGAACCGGTCTCTCGTAAGCGTACAAGTAATGTTGGTCCGGGCCGCTTCATCTCACAATACCGCTGAACCAAAACACGACCAAGGAAGGAAGAAATCTAAGCATCAACGCCCACAAACTCTTTGTGTTCTACTCGAGATCTCATCTACACATAGACCTAGCTCATGATGCCATTGTTGGGGAACGTTGCATGGGAAACAAAAAATTTCCTACGCACACGCAGATCTATCCATGGTGATGAGCATCTACGCGAGGGAGAGTGGATCTACGTACCCTTATAGATCGCTAAGCGGGAAGCGTTAAGAAACGCAGTTGGTGTAGTCGAACGTCTTCGCGATCCAAATCGCCAAGTGTCCCGCGATCCAATCACGAACCGTCCCGATCAAGCACCGAACGGACGGCACCTCCGCGTTCAGCACACATACAACTTGATGACAATCTCCGCCTTCTTGATCCAGCAAGAGGGAGCAGAGAGGAATAAGAGTTCTTCGGCAGCGTGATGGTGCTCCGGCAATGGTGGTGGAGCTATTCCGGCAGCGCTTCGCCTAAGCTCTACAGAAATCCGATCTAGAGGAGAAACTATGCACTGGAGGAACGGGTTGCACGTGGCTGAAAAGCCTAGTGTAAAACCCTATAACCCTCTAGTATATATAGGAGGAGAGGAGGAGAGGCTTGGTGCAAGGTCCAAGCCTCCTTGGGTTCGGCCAAAGTGGGGAGGAGAGGAGGACTCCTCCTCCAATCCTAGTAGGACTAGGATTCCTCCCTTTTTGCCTTTTTACCACCTTTTCCTTTTGGGTTTTTCTTTCCTATCCGCATGGGCCTCGTGTGGAAGTTCCACCAGCCCATTAAGGGCTGGTATTCACTCTCCTACAGCCCATGAAGCCTCTTGGGTCGAAATACCCCTCCCGGTGGTTTCCCGGTACACTACCGGCACTCCCGGTACACTACCAATGAGCCCGAAACTTTTCCGGCGACCAAAATAGGACTTCCTATATATGAATGTTTACCTCCGGACCATTCTGGAGCTGCTCGTGACATCTGGGATCTCATCCGGGACTCGAAACAACCTTCGGTCACCACCATACATAACTCTGTACTACCGAAACGTCACCGAACCTTAAGTGTGCAGACCCTGCGGGTTCGAGTACTATGTAGACATGACAGAGACACCTCTACGATTAATAACCAATAGGGGACCTAGATGCCCATATTGGTTCCTACATATTCTACGAATATCTTTTATTGGTCGAACCTCTATGTCAAGGATTCAGTTAATCCCGTATGATGTTCCCTTTGTTATTCGGTATGTTACTTGCCCGAGATTCGATCGTCGGTATATCGATACCTAGTTCAACCTCATTACCGGCAAGTCTCTTTACTCGTTCCGTAATATAAGATCCCATGACTAACACTTCGTCACATTGCTTGCAAGGCTCATTGTGATGTTGTATTACCGAGTGGGCCCTGAGATACCTCTCCGTCACACGGAGTAACAAATCCCAGTCTTGATCCATGCCAACTCAACAGACACCCTCGGAGATACCTGTAGAGCACCTTTATAGTCACCCAGTTACGTTACGATGTTTGATACACACAAGGCATTACTCTGGTGTCCGTGAGTTGCATGATCTCATGGTCATAGGAACATATACTTGACATGCAGAAAACAGTAGCAATAAACTAACACGATCAAATGCTACGTTTGTAGTTTCGGTCTTGTCCATCACACCATTCTCCTAATGATGTGATCCCATTATCCAATGACATCACATGTCAATGGCTAGGAAACCTTGACCATCTTTGATCAATGAGCTAGTTCACTAGAGGCATACTAGGGACATAGTGTTGTCTATTACCCACACATGTAATGTGTTACCAATCAATACAATTATAGCATGGATAATAAACGATTATCATGAACAAGGAAATATAATAATAAACACTTTATTTATTGCCTCTAGGGTATATTTCCAACAAGAAACCCCCTACAATTGTGGCTAATCATGTTAGCCGGAGATGGCATAAAGCCGGCCGAAAGGGTGTTAGAAGCGATACCCGTCGGTAAGAAGCCCCCTTAAGCACTATGGCGTAAACGCCGATCGATAAGGTGTTAGAAGCGATACCCGGAGGTAAGAAGCCACCCTTGACCACGGCTAATCATTTTAGCCGGAGATGGCATAAAGTCGGCCGATAAGGTGTTAGAAGCGATACCCGGAGGTAAGAAGCCACCCTCGGCAATATGGCGTAAACGCCGGTCGATAGGGTGTTAGAAGCGATAACCAGAGGTAAGAAGCCCCCTTCGATAGTTGATGTTTTGTGCACCATCTTTTAAGTCATCATCTTGTAAACCTCCACCTTGTATGAAGAAACAACACAAGCTCCAAGTGACTTTATGATGATCCAATAAATCCGGGCACCCATGTTTGAATGGTGCATCACGGCAGTTCGTCCTCTTGGGAAACTTTTAATCTTCCGCCAATAATGTAATAGCCCCCAGGATTGGATATTCTCTTCCAAAGACCCGGGGTTCTCGTTAAAAACGACCAAATGTGTCCCGCCATGTCTGTAGCCCCCGAGTCTAAAGTTGACTCGAAGAGGCGGCTTGAGAATCTCTACTGAAAGTTGAGGTTGGCCGTGACGGGTTATATATGATCCCGTATGAATTGCTTCAGTGATCCTGTCGATGGTTCGTTCCGGTTGTTTGTTGAAGTGAACCAAATTTTAGTGGTGGAGACTTATGCGCCTATCCGTCGGGCGGCTTATATCGATGAGCACTGCACCGATATATTGATGTAGATCAAACTTTGGGTGACGTCTTGCGCGCATCCGTTGGCCAGCTCGTACAGGCGAGCACTGCACCAATATGTTGATGTAGACATAGAAAACGGTTGCGGCATTGTAAACCGGTGATGTTGTGAAAGACGCCACGGCTTTGTAAGCCGGCGCGGATGATGAGAGACAGCGATGACATTATAAGCAGGCGCACGTGGCGATAGGCGGCGTTGTAAGCCGTCACGGGTGGCGAGAGACGGCCACGACGTTTTAAGCCGGCGCGGTCGTGAGAAACAGCTCTTGCGTTGTAAGCCGGTGTCGACGCTAGAGGCGGCTGCGACGTTGTAAGTCAGTGCATTGATGTAGACCCGACCGTATGAACGGTGGGTTGTATGTATCCGTCTAGTAGCTCCTCATGGTGCATATGCGGACGCGGCTTGTGATGAAGGCGCGCAAGGACTGGACCGTTCTCTGGCCGTGAATTGATTGACCTGCGTACATAATAGCATAGTTCGAAATAAAACTGTTTGATGATATTTAATTAGACGAAATAACAATTTCGAAAAATATCACCTGATGATTTTTGTAGAAACTACCGATGATCCATCTACGGACGGACGAACAACTGTCTTCCATCCAACCAGGCCCTACCCCTTTTTTAAGAACCAGCTCCCCACTTCTTTTCCTTAACCACCCGGCTCCCACTTCTCCTTCTTCTCCTGACCACCAACGCAAGGAAGGGGGAGGCAACCGACGCAGGGTCGGGGTGAGGCCACGACGGCGGTAGTACCAGCGCACCTGTGGCGCAAGGCGACGAGAGCCTCGGCGGCGGGTCCCGAACAGTAGTTCGCAGCGGAGAGAGGCTACGGCGGTGGCTCCAGCGTAGCAGTGGCAGCGGCGAGCAGCGAGCGCGCGAGAGGCAGCGAGGCGAAGCCGGTAGCCATGGGCAGGCAAGGCACCGGCAGCTGGCGGGGCAGAGCCGGCGGCACAGCGCGGATGTCGGCTGAAGCGACAGCCTAGGGCGGCTCGACTGGTGGAGGCCCGAAGGCAGCAGCGATGCGGCGCGGTCCGGACGGCTCGGCCATGGTGAAGGCGAGGCTACAACTGGAGATGCGGCCTAGCGATGGCACGCGCGAGGCGCGGGAGCGGCGAGTCGCGGTGATGTGCGGCAGTGGTCGGTCGGCTGGCTGAGTCGGCGGTGGCGGGGCCAGCGGATGCAACGGGGAGGCGAAGGCTCGAAGCCTGTTCCAGTGGAGACGGCTCACAGGGGCGGCTCAGGGCCTGCTCCGGCGAGATGAGGCTGCAGCGGCTGCTCGGAGACGACGCGGCGGAGGCGAGGCGTGGGTGCAGCCGAAAGCCGGGCACGGTCAGAGGAGCGCGTGGGAGTAGTGGCACGCTCGGAGCAAGGACGAGTCGAAGACGAAACCACGATGGCAAGTCAGACCAGGACGATTTTAACCTGCCTGTGTACGCGTCTTTGGCAGTAGCGGATGTTGAATTGATGGGCTCAAGTGTGCAGCAACAGACGTTTTCACACCAAGTTAATTCTAAAATACGTCAAAACGCATATTGATTGATATCTCCTCCGGAGTTATACTAGTTGACTACTAGCTCTTCATGCGAGTTGGAGTTTGATCTGTGTACTAATTAGTACGTGGGGTAGTATTAATCGGACTACTCGTTTGACTCGGCCTATACATTTTTGATGAAGTAGAGTTCTAGCAGACCACGACTCAAAAACGAACGTGGGGTGTGGAGCATCTACTGCAACTCGGCGAATCGGATTGAACGGCTGAAGCAGAAATTTCTGTTTGTCTTGATGACGTGCGACCGTAGTAGTCGAAACTGACCTCTTCTTGATCTGATCACAAAAACAGTTATTTTGCTGACTCTTCTTCATCTGATCAATTGAGAGCTTCTCGATCCCTGTAGATATCCTTTCAAGAACACAAAACCACCGTGCGGCCCCAAGGTGGGCGTCAACTGTCATGGATTTGTCACGGCAGATATCCGGATGAACAGACTTAGGTTTGGGGCGAAGATGCAACTACACGACAGCTTGAAGGGGTTGATCGGAATTGAGAGACACGGAGATTACCCAGGTTCGGCCCCTCCGATGGAGGTAAAAGCCTACGTCCTACTTGTCTGGTATTGATGATGAAGGAGATCTCTCGGTTACAAGGGTGTTGTTTGCTACCTCTAATCACGAGAGTCTCTAATCTGTCTATATCTAATCTCTTGTGTTGTCTAAACTTGTGGACTTATGAATCTTGTCCCTCTAGGGTGCTCTACCCCTCCTTATATAAGTGGAGAGGGTAGGCTTACAAATAGAGTCCTACTAGAAGTAGGATTAGGGTTCGTCTCTCTAGAATCCTATTCCGGGTCTTGTTTCCTTCGATAGGGATTCTTTCTCTCTTTGGGCCTTCCCTTGTGAGCCGCCTGGCGCCGGCTCACACGCCGGGTTTTGAAACTAGTCGTCCTGCGGCCCGCCAGTCGGGTCATTAATAAAATGTCATGTCTTTGACCGGGTCTCCTGTGAGTCGTCAAGTCGGGTCATACCGCGGGGTATATTCCCGGCAATGCGGTAGTTGCATGCACAAAGAGCGGGCCCTGAGATCGGGGATGAGATAAAAATGGGGTTTGCCGACTGAGAATAGATTTCGGTACACTGGTGAGGATTGGCTGCAGGTTCTGTTAAAGACAGAAAATAAGGACATGTGAGCGAAGATAGTACTACTGATATGGCGACGCTGGTACCTTCGCGAGGACTGTGTACGCAGCTCTGGAAAACAATCTATTAACAGATCGGCCCAATTCCTGTTGCAATACGAGGAGGAGCACAGGAGTGCAGCGGCGACACCAGGGCTCATGAGCAGCATAGATGAGGAGGGCAAGTCTGAACCTCGCATGAAGCACACTGAACATCAACACAAGGGATGGGAGGATCCTGAACCGGGCTTCTTGAAAATAAACTCTGACTCCTCCTTTGTGGCAGCATCAGGCGTGAGCAGCGCGGGAGCAGTCCCTCAAGACTCTAAAGGCAAGGTAATAATGGCACTATCTAAGAAACTTGACCCTTGTTGTAGCGTTGAGGAGGCTGAATCTCGTGCTGCCCTGATGGCGCTTCAGAACCTAGCTGAAATATACAGGAGACAGGTGATCCTAGAGATGGACTGTCAGACATTGCTACAGAGCTGAAAAGACAGGACCAAATGAAGTCCCTATGCTTTGGCGTTTTAATGGACATCAAGCGTGCCATGTCCGCGTTCTCAACGTGCAGGGTCAACTGTGTGAGACGCAGCAGCAACACCTTGGCACATGAGTTAGCAGCTTTGACAAAGACCGGTGGAGACCAGAGGGTGCTAGATGACGTTCCTCACAGCCTCCAAAACCTGATGCTATCTGAATATTCTGGTCTGTCTGAGTAGTTCTCTACTGCTCTAGTTCTATAAAAATGAACGAGAATATGAGGGGGACTAGTAAACCATGACGGGAGTTAGTACTAGTATAGTGTTGACATTATGTAGTGTCAAAGAACGTCTTATATTTTGCTATAGATGCAGTATTTATTTTTGTTTTTGAAACTTAGTACAAACCGGTGACGAGCATCCGAAAAGTCTAGGATTTGATTTTGGTTAACCCAAAAAACTTAACCATCTGAGCTACGCTCACTTCTGGTACGTTTCGATTTTTGCAGCCATGTCGTCTTTCGGAATTAAAGGAATATTATTCTCATAGATCAATTTTGGATGGAAAGCTGCCTCTAGGCCAACAGGATTTCACGTGTCTTGTTAAGCAAGACTTATATCATTGTTATTCGTTGCTAAAGTGCACAGCACAAAACTTTTCAATTGGGCATATGAACTGATTTATTGGAGCCTTTCAAAATAGGAGCGCACCGTATAATAAGCTCGTGATTGTCCACACGTGGTACTTATTAATGTAGTTGATGTACTAACTAGATTTGAAGTACACAACAAAGCAAAAAAAAATTGACAACTCGTATATCATTGTATCTCTTCTTGCGTGAGCACAAGTGGTATGAATCCAACAAGAACCTAATGATGTGGGGTAGACATTACTATGGCCATATTCTTCATCAAACATAAAAGTAATCTTTCAATAGATTTATTTTTCATTACGGTAGATACATGATATGGGCGCCATAGCCCATCTTACAAGTTGGGGATTATTGGAAGGGAGAAAGAGATTTGGTGCAGAATATGATGGATGTATTATTGAGCCTCAAGGGTGAGTATATATTGGGTATAAGATTTGGAGGGCAAGAAGCCTCTCTTAGAGATAAGGTAGGAGATGGATTACAAATCCTAAACTATCAAATATATGTATACCAAATATAGCTCTAACATCTCCCGCAGTAGTAGCGGTAGCGTTGCGAACAACAGGAGCGTCGTTGACGGTCAGACTGGAGAGAATAACAGCCGTCGGACTGACAACCCCCCGAGCGTCGGGGACGGTGTCGCATCGCGAACGCGTGGACTGTAGAGGAAGCCGACGAGTTGCTCAAACGAGGTGATAGCCCTTTGTGTCGTTGTCGAAGTACCCGAGAGCGTGCGGGTGGTATAGCCATGGTTGAGGTAGCCGTGCAAAGAACGTCGTGGTCGATGTCGAGTCGGGGTAGCCGGTGTCGAGGAAGTCGCCATGGAGGCGCGGATGCAAGGAGGCGCCGAGTTTGTCATGGGCGCAGCTGTGTCGAAGTAGTGGTACGCCGGGAAGAAGAGGTAGTGGAGACGCGTCACGTCGGGATTGCCAAACCCGGGGACACCTCATAGACGAAGGCACTCGTCGGTGTTGCCAGCACGTGTTGGAAATATGCCCTAGAGGAAATAATAAAATGGTTATTATTGTATTTCCTAGTTCATGATAATTGTCTATTATTCATGCTACAATTGTGTTAACCGGAAACCGTAATACATGTGTGAATACATAGACCACAACATGTCCCTAGTGAGCCTCTAGTTGGCTAGCTCGTTGATCAATAGATGATCACGGTTTTATGACCATGGACATTGGATGTCGTTGATAACGGGATCACATCATTAGGAGAATGATGTGATGGACAAGACCCAATCCTAAGCATAGCACAAGATCGTATAGTTCGTTTGCTAAAACTTTTCAATGTCAAGTATCGTTTCCTTAGACCATGAGATTGTGCAACTCCCGGATACCGTAGGAATGCTTTGGGTGTGCCAAACGTCACAACGTAATTGGGTGGCTATAAAGGTACACTACGGGTATCTCCGAAAGTGTCTGTTGGGTTGGCACGAATCGAGACTGGTATTTGTCACTCCGTGTGACAGAGAGGTATCTCTGGGCCCACTCGGTAAGACATCATCATAATGAGCTCAATGTAACTAAGGAGTTAGCCACGGGATGATGTATTACGGAACGAGTAAAGAGACTTGCTAGTAACGTGATTGAACAAGGTATAGGGATACCGACGATCGAATCTCGGGCAAGTACCATACCGATAGACAAAGGGAATTGTATACGGGATTGATTGATTCCCTAATATCGTGGTTCATTCGATGAGATCATCGTGGAGTACGTGGGAGCCAACATGGGTATCTAGATCCCGCTGTTGGTTATTCACCGGAGAGGTGTCTCGGTCATGTCTACGTGTCTCCCAAACCCATAGGGTCTACACACTTAAGGTTCGATGACGCTAGGGTTATAGGGAAATAGTGTACGTGGTTACCGAAGGTTGTTCGGAATCCCGAATGAGATCCCGGACGTCACGAGGAGTCCCGGAATGGTCCGGAGACGAAGATTGATATATAGGAAGTGAGGATTTGGTTACCGGAAGTGTTCCGGGTGTCACCGGTAGTGTACCGGGACTATCGGAAGGGTTCCGAGGGTCCACCAAGTGGGGCCACCAACCCCGGAGAGCTGCATGGGCCACAAGTGGGAGGAACCAGCCCCTAGGTGGGCTGGTGCGCCCCCCACAAGCCGCCCAAGGCGCAACAAGGGGAGGAGGGGGCAAACCTTAGAGCAGATGGGCCCTAGGCCCATCTAGGGCGCCGCCCCTCCCCTCTCCCCTCTCTGGCCGGCGGCCAGATCCCATCTGGGGCTGCCGCCACCCCTAGGGGCTGCGCCTCCTCCTCCCTCTCCCCTATATATATGTGAGGTTTTGGGGCTGCCAGACACACGGTTTTCTCTCCCTCTCTGACGCAGCCCTACCTCTCCCTCTCCTCGTTCTCCGTAGTGCTTAGCGAAGCTCTGCCGGAGTACCATGTAGCTTCACCGCCACCACGCCGTCGTGCTGCAGGAGCTCTTCCCCAACCTCTCCTTCCTCCTTGCTGGATCAAGGCGTAGGAGATGTCACCGGGCTGCACGTGTGTTGAACGCGGAGGCACCGTTGTTCGGTGCTAAGATCGGAGTCCACCGCGATCTGAATCGCTGCGAGTACGACTCCACCAACCGCGTTCTTGTAACGCTTCCGTTTAGCGATCTTCCAAGGTATGAAGATGTAATATCTTCCCTCTCGTTGTTGGTTTCTTCATAGATAGATCTTGGTGACACGTAGGAAAAAATTTGATTTACTACTACGTCTCCCAACAGTGGTATCAGAGCTAGGTCTATGCGTAGAATCTATGCACAAGTAGAACACAAAGCAGTTGTGGGCGTCGATCTTGTTAATATGCTTTCCTTTACTAGTCTTATCTTGATTCGATGGTATTGTGGGATGAAGCGGCCCGGACCAACTTTACACGTACGCTTGCGTGAGACCGGTTCCACCGCCTGACATGCACTAGTTGCATAAGGTGGATAGCGGGTGTCTGTCTCTCCCACCTTAGTCGGATTGGATTCAATGAAATGGGTCCTTATGAAGGGTAAATAGCAATTGGCATATCACGTTGTGGTTTTGGCGTAGGTAAGAAACGTTCTTGCTAGAAACCAATAGCAGCCACGTAAAAACTTGCAACTACAAATTAGAGGACGTCTAACTTGTTTTTGCGGCATATGCCTTGTGATGTGATATGGCCAAAAGGATGTGATGTGATGCATTGTGATGTATGAGATTGATCATGTTCTTGTAATAGGATTCACGACTTGCATGTCGATGAGTATGACAACCGGCAGGAGCCATAGGAGTTGTCTTATTTTATTGTATGACCTGCGTGTCAATCATAAATGCCATGTAATTAATTTACTTTATTGCTAAACGTTAGCCATACTAGTGGAAGTAATAGTTGGCGAGACAACTTCATGAAGACACAATGATGGAGATCATGATGATGGAGATCATGGTGTCGTGCGGTGACAGTGATGATCATGGTGCCCCGAAGATGGAGATCATAGGAGCAAGATGATATTGGCCATATCATGTCACTATATTGATTGCATGCGATGTTTATCATGTTTACATCTTATTTGCTTAGAACGACTGTAGTAAATAAGATGATCTCTCAATAAAATTTCAAGAGAAGTGTTCACCCTAACTGTGCACCGTTGCTAAGGATCGTTGTTCCGAAGCACCACGTGATGATCGGATGTGATAGGTTCTAACGTTTGCATACAACGGGTGTAAGCCAGATTTACACACGCGAAACACTTAGGTTGACTTGACGAGCCTAGCATGTACAGACATGGACTCGGAACATGGAAGGCCGAAAGGTCGAACATGAGTCGTATAGAAGATACGATCAACATGGAGATGTTCACCATGGATGACTAGTCCGTCTCATGTGATGATCGGACACGGGCTAGTTGACATGTCTCATGTGTTACTTAGATGACTAGAGAGATGTCTATTTAAGCGGGAGTTCATTGAATAATTTGATTATGTGAACTCGATTATCATGAACTTAGTCTAAAATTGTCTTTACTATCTATATTGTGATCCAATGGCCAACGCGAATGTCACCCTTAATTTCAACGCGTTCCTAGAGAAAACCAAGCTGAAAGATGATGGAAGCAACTATGCGGACTGGGTCCGTGGCTTGAGGATCATCCTCATAGCTTCCAAGAAATTGTAGGTCCTTGATGCACCGCTAGGTGACCCACCCCTTCTCTCAGCAGAACAAGACGTTGCGAACGCTTGGCATTCTCGCTGCGATGATTACTCCCTTGTTCAGTGCGGCATGCTCTATAGTTTAGAACCGGGGCTCCAAAAGCGTTTTGAGCAACACGGAGCATATGAGATGTTCCAAGGGCTGAAACTGGTTTTCCAGGCTCATGCCCGGGTCGAGAGATATGACATCTCCGACAAGTTCTTTAGCTGTAAGATGGAGGAGAACGGTTCTGTTAGTGAGCACATCCTCAAGATGTCTGGGCTTCACAACCGCTTGACTCAGCTGGGAGTTAATCTCCCGGATGACTCGGTCATTGACAGAATCCTCCAGTCGCTTCCACCTAGCTACAAGAGCTTTGTGATGAACTACAACATGCAAGGGATGGAGAAGTCCATTCCTGAGTTGTACTCGATGCTGAAATCAGCAGAGGTCGAGATCAAAAAGGAGCATCAAGTGTTGATGGTAAACAAGACCACTAGTTTCAAGAAAGGAAAGGGTAAGAAGAACTTCAAGAAGGACGGCAAAGCTGTTGCCACGCCCGGTAAGCAAGTTGCCGGGAAGAAGAACAAGAATGGACCCAAGCCTGAGACTAAGTGCTTTTATTGCAAGGGTACCGGTCACTGGAAGCGGAACTGCCCCAAGTACTTAGCGGATAAGAAGGACGGCAACGTTAAAGGTATATGTGATATACTTGTTATTGATGTGTACTTGACCAGCGCTCGTAGTAGCTCCTGGGTATTTGATACAGGTGCAGTTACTCACATTTGTAACTCCAAGCAGGTGCTGCGGAATAAGCGGAGGCTGGCAAAGGACGAGGTGACGATGCACGTTGGGAATGGTTCCAAGGTCGATGTGATCGCCGCCGGCACGCTACCTCTACATCTACCTTCGGGATTAGTTTTAAACCTTAATAATTGTTATTTAGTACCAGCTTTGAGCATGAACATTGTATCTGGATCTCGCTTGATACGAGATGGCTACTTATTTAAATCCGGAATAATGGTTGTTCTATTTATATGAGAGAAATGTTTTATGCTCATGCCCAGCTGGTCAATGGTTTATTTTTGATGAATCTCGAACGTAATGTTACACATGTCCATAGTGTGAGTACCAAAAAGTGTAAGGTTGATAACGATAGTCCCACTTACATGTGGCACTGCCGCCTTGGTCATATTGGTGTAAAATGCATGAAGAAGCTCCATGCTGATGGACTTTTGGAGTCACTTGATTTCGAATCATTTGAAACGTGCGAACCATGCCTCATGGGCAAGATGACCAAGACTCCGTTCTCCGGAACAATGGAGCGAGCAGCTGACTTGTTGGAGATAATACATACCGATGTATGCGGTCCAATGAGCGTCGAGGCTCGCAGTGGCTATCGTTACGTTCTCACCCTCACTGATGACTTGAGCAGATATGGGTATGTCTACTTAATGAAACACAAGTCTGAAACCTTTAAAAGGTTCAAGGAATTTCAGAGTGAGTTAGAGAAGACAGGAAAATAAAATGCCTAGGATCTGATCGTGGCAGAGAATATTTAAGTCACAAGTTTGGCACGCACCTTAGGAAATGTGGAATTGTTTCACAACTCACGCCGCCCGGCACACCTCAGCGAAATGGTGTGTCTGAACGTCGTAATCACACTCTATTGGATATGGTGTGATCTATGATGTCTCTTACCGACTTACCGCTATCATTTTGGGGATATGCATTAGAGACTGCCGCATTCACTTTAAATAGGGCACCGTATAAATCCGTTGAGACAACACCGTATGAATTATGGTTTGGAAAGAAACCTAAGCTGTCGTTTCTAAAAGTTTGAGGATGCGATGCTTATGTGAAGAAACTTCAACCTGAGAAGCTCGAACCCAAAGCGGAAAAGTGCATCTTCATAGGATATCCCAAAGAGAATATTGGGTATACCTTCTACCTACAATTCGAGGGCAAAGTCTTTGTTGCCAAGAATGGATCCTTTCTCGAGAAAGAGTTTCTCTCGAAAGAAGTAAGTGGGAGGAAAATAGAACTTGATGAGGTAATTGTACCACCACTCGAACCGGAGAGTAGCACAGCAGAGGAAGTTGTTTCTGTGGAGCCTACACCGGCTAGAGAGGAAGTTAATGATGATGATCATGAAGCTTCAGATCAAGTTGCTATTCGAAGGTCCACTAGGACACGTTCCGGACCAGAGTGGTACGGCAATCCTGTCCTAGAGATCATGTTGTTGGACAACGGTGAACCTTCGAACTATGAGGAAGCGATGGCGGGACCGAATTCCAACAAATATCTTGAGGCCATGAAATCCTAAATAGGATCCATGTATGAGAACGAAGTATGGACTTTGGTGGAATTGCCTGATGATAAGCGAGCCATTGAAAATAAATGGATCTTTAAGAAGAAGACTGACGCGGACGGTAATGTGACCGCCTATAAGGCTCGGCTTGTCGCTAAGGGTTATCGACAAGTTCAAGGAGTTGACTACGATGGGACTTTCTCACCCGTAGCGATGCTAAAGTCTGTCCGAATCATGTTAGCAGTTGCCGCATTTATGATTATGAGATCTAGCAAATGGACGTCAAAACGGCATTCCTTAATGGCTTCCTCAAGGAAGAACTGTATATGATGCAGCCGGAAGGTTTTGTCGATCCTAAAGAGGCTAACAAGGTATGCAAGCTCCAGCGCTCCATCTATGGGCTGGTGCAAGCATCTCGGAGTTGGAACATTCGCTTTAATGAGGTGATTAAAGCGTTTGGGTTTGTACAGGTTTATGGAGAACCCTGTATTTACAAGAAAGTGAGTGGGAGCTCTATAGTATTTCTTATATTGTATGTGGATGACATGCTGATAATGGGAAATGATATAGAACTCTTGGAAAGTATAAAGGCCTACTTGAATAAGTGTTTTTCAATGAAGGACCTTGGAGAAGCTGCTTACATATTAGGTATTAAGATCTATAGAGATAGATCGAGACGCCTCATTGGTCTTTCACAAAGCACATACCTTGAAAAGATATTGAAGAAGTTCAATATGGATGACTCCAAGAAGGGGTTCTTGCCTGTGTTGCAGGGTGTGAGATTGAGTACGACTCAATGCCCGACCACGACAAAGGATAGAGAAGAGATGAGTGTCATCCCCTATGCTTCAGCCATAGGCTCTATTATGTATGCCATGCAGTGTACCAGACCTGATGTGAACCTTGCCATAAGTTTGGTAGGGAGGTACCAAAGTGATCCCGGAGCAGAACACTGGACAGCGGTCAAGAATATCCTGAAGTACCTGAAAAGGACAAAGGACATGTTTCTCGTATATGGAGGTGCCGAAGAGCTCATCGTAAAGGGTTACGTCGATGCTAGCTTCGACACAGATCCGGACGACTCCAAGTCGCAAACCGGATACGTGTATATATTTTGAACGAAGGGGCAGTCAGCTGGAGCAGCAGCAAGCAAAGCGTCGTGGCGGCATCTACATGTGAAGCGGAGTACATAGCTGCTTCGGAAGCAGCGAAGGAGGGAGTCTGGATGAAGGAGTTCATCACCGACCTAGGAGTGATTCCAAATGCGTCGGGCCCGATGACTCTACTCTGTGATAACACTGGAGTTATTGCCCTTGCGAAGGAGCCCAGGTTTCACAAAAAGACAAGACACATCAAGTGCCGCTTCAACTCCATCCGTGATTACATTCAGGAGGGAGACATAGATATTTGAAAAGTGCATATGGATCTGAATGTCGCAGATCCGTTAACTAAACCTCTCTCACGAGCAAAACATGATCAACACCAGAATGTTATGGGTGTTCGATTCATCACAATGTAACTAGATTACTGACTCTAGTGCAAGTGGGAGACTAATGGAAATATGCCCTAGAGGCAATAATAAATGGTTATTACTGTATTTCCTAGTTCATGATAATTGTCTATTATTCATGCTACAATTGTGTTAACCGGGAACCGTAATACATGTGTGAATACATAGACCACAACATGTCCCTAGTGAGCCTCTATTTGGCTAGCTCGTTTATCAATAGATGGTCACGGTTTCATGACCATGGACATTGGATGTCGTTGATAACGGGATCACATCATTAGGAGAATGATGTGATGGACAAGACCCAATCCTAAGCATAGCACAAGATCATATAGTTCGTTTGCTAAAGCTTTTCAATGTCAAGTATCGTTTCCTTAGACCATGAGATTGTGCAACTCCTGGATACCGTAGGAATGCTTTGGGTGTGCCAAACGTCACAACATAACTGGGTGGCTATAAAGGTACACTACGGGTATCTCCGAAAGTGTCTGTTGGGTTGGCACGAATCGAGACTAGGATTTGTCACTCCGTGTGACGGAGAAGTATCTCTGGGCCCACTCGGTAAGACATCATCATAATGAGCTCAATGTGACTAAGGAGTTAGCCACGGGATGATGTATTACGGAACGAGTAAAGAGACTTGCCGGTAACGAGATTGAACAAGGTATAGGGATACCGACGATCGAATCTCGGGCAAGTACCATACCGATAGACAAAGGGAATTGTATACGGGATTGATTGAATCCCTGATATCGTGGTTCATCCGATGAGATCATCATGGAGTACATGGGAGCCAACATGGGTATCCATATCCCGCTGTTGGTTATTGACCGGCGAGGTGTCTCGGTCATGTCTACGTGTCTCCCGAACCCTTAGGGTCTACACACTTAAGGTTCGATGACGCTGGGGTTATAGGGAAATAGTGTACGTGGTTACCGAAGGTTGTTTGGAGTCCCGGATGAGATCCCAGACGTCACGAGGAGTCCCGGAATGGTCCGGAGACGAAGATTGATATATAGGAAGTGAGGATTTGGTTACCGGAAGTGTTCTGGGTGTCACCGATAGTGTACCGGGACCACCTAAAGGGTTCCGGGGGTCCACCAAGTGGGGCCACCAACCTCGGAGGGCTGCATGGGCCACAAGTGGGAGGAACCAGCCCCTAGGTGGGCTGGTGTGCCCCCCCAAGCAGCCCAAGGCGCAGCAAGGGGTGGAGGGGGGCAAACCCTTGAGCAAATGGGCCCTAGGCCCATCTAGGGCGCCGCCCCTCCCCTCTCCCCTCTCTGGCCGGCGGCCAGATCCCATCTGGGGCTACCACCACCCCTAGGGTGGGAACACTAGGGGCTGCGCCTTCTCCTCCCTGTCCCCTATATATATGTGAGGTTTTGGGGCTGCCAGACACACGGTTTTCTCTCCCTCTCTGGCACAGCCCTACCTCTCCCTCTCCTCGTTCTCTGTAGAGCTTAGCGAAGCTCTGCCGGAGTACCACGCAGCTCCACCGCCACCACGCCGTCGTGCTGTAGGATCTCTTCCCCAACCTCTCCTTCCTCCTTGCTAGATCAAGGTGTAGGAGACGTCACCGGGCTGCACGTGTGTTGAACGCGGAGGCACCGTAGTTCGGTGCTAATATCGGAGTCCACCGCGATCTAAATCGCTGTGAGTACGACTCCACCAACCGCGTTCTTGTAGCGCTTCCGCTTAGCGATCTTCAAAGGTATGAAGATGCAATCTTCCCTCTCGTTGCTGGTTTCTCCATAGATAGATCTTGGTGACACGTAGGAATTTTTTTTGATTTACTACTACGTCTCCCAACAGCACAGGGCATGCATAGACGGACGAAGACGAAGTTGACGAAGCGCCGCTCCAGGCTTGCCAGGCCTGGGAACACACCGGGGACGAAGGCATGCGACGGTGTTGCTACCACCGGGCATGCGTAGATAGGGACCTACACACAACTTGTATGCCATGTCGAGGAGGCTAGCAGAGAAGGACTCGACGACGATTGTGGCGCAAATCGACGGGGGGCCTATGTCGCCCGCGGTGGTCGGAGTAGATGAAGTGGTCCGGGAAGACGACGGTGACGCAAGCGATGAGCTGATGCTGGACGAAGAAGAAGGGGGTGGATTGGCGACACGGCTTGGGTGAGCGAGTTGTAGCGGTATCAAAGAAGAGCGATGGCCGCGGCCTAACGGCTGCGGCAGCAAGGCTCAAAGTAGGCGAGGAAGAACCCGACATCGTGACGAAGACCAGCACGGACGATGGTGTTCCCGCGCCAAGGGAGTCGAGGAAGAACCCGACATCGTGTCGACACGCGGAGACGGTGGGGTGAACCGTGGGCCGCGGCACTACGCCCCAAAGGGGCGACGCGGCGACATCAGGTGATCGGGACGACGGCGGGAAGACCTCAGGGCACCTGCGTGGACAGCGTGATGCGGCACTATGGCCCGAAGGGGCGGCGTAACAGCGATGTGTGGGTCGGTGCAGCCACGAGGATGGCCTTGGGCGGCGGCGAGGACCGCAAGTGGCATCTCGTGGCACAACAACCCGAAGGGGCGGTGTAACGGTGGCTCGCGGGTCGCGGGGAGCACGTGTCGTGGCACTACGGCCTGAAGGGGCAACGTAGCGGTAACAGGCGAGTCGGTGCAGCCGCAAGGAGTACCATGGGGCGATGATGCTACGATCGGTGGAGGGGTGCACTTTACTCAGGACAGTCTTCAAGGGACTTGCGAAGGCGCGTGCAACCGGCGGGCCAGATCGGTCGCACGACGTAGATGAGGCGGATCGCGGGCGGGCGGGTGATCAATCCGATCGCGCGTGAGGTTGTGGACGTCGCTTGGTGGAGGCGGGGTTGCGGCCGAGTCCGAGACGAAGCCGGCCACAACGATCGCGGCTGAGCAAGCAGCCGGCCACAATGGTCGCGACCGGAGCAGGCAACCGGCCCGACGCGGCCGACGAGGCTGCGGCCCGACATCCGGCGCGAGGCAGCCGACAAGCCCAACATGGCCGGAGCCAGCATGCGGCCCGACGCAGCCGGCACGACAGGAGCCTGGAGCCGGCCCGACGCAGTCGGTGCGCGACCGTACGAGGTGATGACGGAGGCGAGTAGTGATGGAGCAGTCCCACTCGGAGAAGGGCGGTGATGGGCGGCGTAGGACGATGAGCGAGCAGCCGCGCGGTGGACGGCCTTGAGGGGCCGCCGTGTCACGCGAGGCCACCGTTCGGCATAGAGGCCGTGTCGCACCGATGTCGGAATAGGGGCGCGGGGTCGACGGCGGCGACAGGCGACGCAAACCGATCTAGGATCGGAAAACAAAAAAGAAAACACCGATCAATGCGACCGGCGAAAGAGAGAAAAACCCGGATCAACATATCAGAAAAAAGACTCTCTAGCACAGCCGGTCAACACGACCGACGGACGAACCCTAGGTATGGGCGGCACGGCCCCGACGGCGGTCATAGAGGCAGACCGTCCCGGTGGCGACACGCGATGCGGAAGCGGCGGGCGGTGGCTAGTTCTAGGAACTTGCGGCAGATACCATGTTGGAAGGAAGAAAGGGATTTGGTGCGAAATATGACGGATGTAATATTGAGCCTCGAGGATGAATATATATTGGGTACAATACTTTGAGGGTAAAAGGTCTTTCCAAGAGATAAGGTAGGATACGGATTACAAATCCTAAACTACCAAATATATGTACAACCTGTCATTGCATCTTCCAACTTCTACTTTTCTTCCATTTTTTTGAGAGAGAGAACTTTTCTGCCATATTGAGCATTGCCATGTTATCCACTTCCCACGTGTGAGAGGAGGAGGGAGAAAGATGTCTTTGGGAGAAAGCTTGAGGGACTACTTGTTGCAGACTGAAATATGAGCTCTGCCTCTCATATCTTTATATGTAATAAAAATAGTATCATAGGAAACTACAATCAAACACCAATCCAATATTAATATAATTTTTAATGACATGTATTAACGGTTTGCTAGTCAAAAATGCAATTAAAGTTTAACTCTAAATACGACGAGGATTAACAAATCAGGATAGAGATAGTAAATCAAAAGAGACCTTCACCAAATTGGCTCGAAGAAATCAAAGTAGCGTGTGGCAAAGCTGTGTGACCCGCGCGCTCTGTGTGGGAGCGAACAGTGACAAAGGCGTGCTACGAGACTTTGACCAACTTCGCAAATGATGAAATGGTGCATTGGGCAAGTCAGCGCTCCCACCGTCCCGGGTGTGAAAAGTGAACCCATAGAGGAGTATAAGGCCTCGTAAGTCCCTCGGAAATGTCAACGCCGGCCGTTCAGGTTGGCCCATGGTCGCAAGTCGTGGGTGTGTGTCGGCGTACCACCTTTCGAAACTGGGCTTTCGGATTCGAGCGGCTGTGGCTTTCAAGCCGGCTCGCGTTCAACGATCTTAATTGGGAAAACGTTTGGGAAACTGGCGTGTTGACCGAACGCTCGGGCCGGTCGCGGCCGAGCTAAGCGATTCAGGTCTATCGTTCGTTAAAAAAAAAAAAGGTCTATCGTTCGTCTCGCCCACCTCCCTGCCGTATCTTATCTTCTCTGTTCTCTGGCTTTTTCCTCCCGGTCCCTTCTCTCTCTGTCTCTCTCAGTCGCACCCACACATGCTGGTGACCATGATTCTCGTCTTTCTCTTTCAGATCCCGTCGCCGGCTAGCCCCAATCCCACTCAGGTCCATACCTTCAACCTCAGCGTCCATGCCCACTTCGTTCGTTGCCTTGTTCCTTCCGCCTTGGCGAGACGGAGTTGAAAGTTGCCATGGATATCCCGTCCGCGAGCTGCTGTTCACAGTTTCCTGTGCCAGAACCATCTGTCGGAGAAGCCTCCACCAATGCTGCAATCCACAACAATAAAACTACAATCATTTGGTTCAAAAGTTTCAACCTGCGGTATATCAAGCTTCAACTGGATACCGTGCACAGAAAAAAGAAAGGTACAATCGTTCATATGAAAGTTTCCCCCGCAGTTTAAAAAAGCCTTGACGGACCACCCCGTGCACTGAAAAATGCTACAACCGTTCATGTGAAAGCTTCAAGCAGTATTTGAAAAGGCTTCAACTGACAAAATAGAGAACTTTCATCCGACCACTTCGAAATAAAAAAAGCTACAACCGTCGATTTTGAAAGTTTCAACCGTTGAATTTAAAAGCCTCAACCCATTTTATAGAAAGCTTCAACCGGCTATATAAAAAGCTTCAACCCATGAGTACATAGTGAAAAAGTTGCAGTCATTGACATGAAAAGATTCAATCCTATTTTTGAAAAGCTTCAATCAGAGACGGGCGGCAAAAAGTTGGAGCTCACACCTCACCATTGATGCAACCGACTACTAAGATGGCCTCATGGCGAGAGCTGCAGCGGTGATGAACTCCAAAGGACGGTGATGAACTACTCGCGTTGCTACAAGATGGACCAGACGACGCTACTTCGCCAGAGCTGCGACCTTTATCGGTAGGAGTTGCATGCGGTCGAGTCGGTGAGAGAAACGGTGAACCGATGGGAGGGGTTTTGACCGGGGGCAGCCACACGGGGAACAAAGACGTTGGCGCGCCGTCGGACGCACGCGAGCGACGGCCCTACCTTTTTCTTTTATCCTGTGTTGATTTTCTTCGTCTCGAGGTTGACGAAACCGTTTGACTAAATCTGACGGCTATATATAGGTTGATCGGATGGCTAGGACACGGCTGACCGAAAGTTTGGACCAGTGCCTAGCACTACCCTTTTAAATGCTCGTCTGAGCCTTGAGAGGGCTACTAATTACTAATTAGCGGATACACCTGCAAGGGGCTCCAAGCGGGCACACGAGGGTGTAGCAGCCCAAGTGCATTCCTTGCCTTATTGTGAAATAATTCTCATGTGTGACCTTCTATGGATGTTGTCAATGCCATCATGAGTTTGAGTTCTAGTTACCATTTGTCATTACATGCATCATGGCATCATGTTCATAACATCAAGTGCATCATGTTATTCTTTTGCCATGTTTGTTGGTGGTGTGTCATGAGTGTGTCTCTTGTGATGATGGCGTGTTGGTGGCACATGTGTGCTTGGTTGTGGGAAGCCTCTCCTCTATTTGTATTTCTCAAAAACCCCTCTCACAAATTCTCTAGAACTATTCCATATCTCTCTTTATTCAAATATTGCAACTTGTGATGATTTCACTTGCTGGTCCACCTCTTGAAATGTTGCCCCTCTTCTAGATATTCTGTTTAGAATAGTAGTTTTCTCTTGAGCATGTTTGTGGCTGTTGCCTATTTAATTCCTTACAAAACAATTTGCTTTCTATTGAAACATGAATTAATTTGTTTGTCCAAAAAATGCCAAGTTCATTTTTATAAAATAGTGCGCATTTTTGTGAGTTAGAAGGTGTTGGGGATATAACCCCACGGTGTGACCCGCCCTGAGGGCTTCGGGTTATACCTGACGGCTCGTTCACCAGCCCAAGAGTATCCGTAATGACTTAAGGCCCAAGACGCTTGGCGGCTCGATGGATGGGCCAGCAGGTGGCCCAGACGGAGAAGACCCGGGCGTGTAAGTCGCCCGGGGACAGCTTGGACAAGAAAGGCACGAGGAGATAGAGGTAGACTCGGATATACGATGAGAGTCGGTCACAACTTGTATGACCCGTGGTCTTTACCTCCTATATAAAGGGAAGACCCGCGGAGACTTAGAGATCAGGCTATCGAGAACTAGGTCAAGCAACAGCTCCCTTGTAATCAATACACCAAGCAATACAAGCACAAGCAGGACGTAGGCTATTACCTCGACTTGAGGGGCCGAATCTGGGTAAACTCACGTCCTTCGTCCCAATCAACCCTTTTGAGTCCACCGCGTTAGCCATGGCCTCGAATCCAAGTCCGTGCACCCGGACATCTGCCGTGATAAAACCACGACAGTTGGCGCCCATCGTGGGGCCTGCGCTCGGTGGTGTTGAGTTCTCAAAGGGCTCTCTCTCGGGGCTCGAGGGATACGTAGTTGGAAGGATGAGCAAGAGTCACCGCGGCCGGCTCTACATTGACGCCGCCGGCTGGGGGCTTGACGTCGGCTCGGTGGAGTATGTATTCCGGGTTCCGTTCGGCGGGATCCACATCTTCCTCGAAAGGGTCGACGGATCTACACCCGGGTCGGACGTCTGCACCGACATCGTCGAGCCGGCTCGGCGTGTGCAACCCTCCCGTGTTAGTCCAGGCCGGAAGCACGTCTTCGTGGGATTCACTCAAGGGATGGATCTGGAAGCTTCTGGGTCAGAGGAAACTCTTGTCTATATAGAGGACGAGTCTTTGAGCGGAGAGACGGAGTCGATTTACTAGCTTCACAACGGCGGGCTTGAGGGCTACAATGAGCTTCACCCTGAGTCGGATCACTCTGAGTCAGACGATCTTTGGCCGCCGGTTCATGCTGCCGTGTTCATGGCGGGGTTAGCCCCAGGCACGAGTATTATGGCCACGGGAGCAGCAACCTCGGATGCTAACCCGCCTCCGCCGGCTCAAGTTCTTCTGGATCTGATGAACAAGCTCGCGGCCCTGATGGCTACTGAAGTCACACCAGATAACCAAGCCGCTCGAAACTTAGAGATTGTGAGGATCAAGGACCGGATGGCGGAGCAACAACAGAGGATGGCTAAACTAAAGGTCCAGATGGAGAATGAGGTAGAACGTATCAAGACAGACGCTTTCCGCCTTGGGCTGGAGCAGCAGTCGGCGGCTAAGGTACATCGGATGAGGCATCAATCCCACTTGCTAGAATGTTATGAGGCTAGGAACCTCTTCAACACGCTAGGGACGGGGCAAGCGGCGGATGTACCTGGAAACCGCCCGGCGGCTCGTCCGGCGGCTCATCCGACCCGACGAAACCAGGCCTCACTAGTGGTTTTTCCAACACCGACGGGTCATTATTCTAACCCGGCCGAGAACATGGTGGCCGCGGCCACCCGACTGGAAACAATTCCTATTCTGGATGAAGCGCCCTTTGCGGAAGAGGTACGGAATGCCATTGGATACCTGCAGACGGCGATGGCCCAGCAGGAGAAGTATACTCACGGCCGAAGCCGCATTCATTCAACCCCTCTCCCCAGCCGGAGCTTTAGCCAGTGCTATGAGTCGCCAGCAGTTTCCAGCAGCGGTCGGCATAGAGAGGCTCCGGCGGGTGATCAGTCGGCTCTGGATACGCAAGCGTTCGTGAATCGGGCGAGAAGCCAGCAAGAGGCGGTAGCATTGGCGACGGCGGCTCACCAGGAGCCCGCTTCCTCCGTTTCAGTAGGAGTGAGGGTGACCACCAAGGCCGTGGGAGTGCCATGTTTATCGCCGGCTCTAAGGGGTGAGAGGTTGCCGAAGGATTTCAAAGGGCCCTGCAAGGTCCCAAATTACACTGCTGATCTACCTCCGGAAAGTTATGAGCTTGCCATGGAGATGTTGGATGTCGGTGAGGCGGTTTGTGCCAAGTACTTCATCATGATGCTTGAAGGTCCGGCTCGCACGTGGTTAAAGGGCTTGCCACCCAATACCATCAATTCATGGGCTGAGCTGAGAGCAAGATTTATCAAAAACTTTCAAGGAACTTGCAAACAAGCTATGACCATTGTGGATCTTGATCACTGTGTTCAGCAGGAGAATGAGTCGGCTCACCATTGGGTCCGACGGGTATCAACAATCATCCACTCCTCTAAGCAGATCACGGCGGCTCAGGCGATGCTGATCTTAGAAAAGAACTGTCACTTCGTCCCGCTAAAGCAGAAGCTTGGCCGGCTTAAGCATACGTGTCAGGATATGGGAGAGCTCATGACAGCTCTCACTAAATACGCCGACTCTGATAACACTAAGGATCCAGGCTCTGATGAGAAGAAGGCCATTCAAGGCAAGAAAAATAATCAAGGAAAGGGTGTGGCCAACAACCGTAACCAGAATAAGCGGAAGAACTCTGACGGCGGATCAGAGCTGGTGGCCAATACAAGTACTGGTCAGAATCATCCTAAAGGCAATGGGAGGTTCAGGCCATCTTTTAATAATGGAACTCCCTTTAATTTGGAGGAGGCGCTTAAAAAGCCCTGTCCAGAACACATTCAACGCGATAAGCCATCATTGCACACATGGGGAGATTGCCATATCATGTAGAAGCTCAAGAATTACTACACGCAGCCCAACAATCAGGGCGGTGGCCCGCACGGCGGTTCAGGACCCGGCGGGTCAGGGGCCGGATTTGGATCCGGCGGCTCAGGGTCCGGTCATCATGGTCAAGGTAATCAAGGAGGGCACACGCAACGCTCTGGTAACAACAATCAACAACAACAACATAATCAATCTGGGTATCAGAGTAATCAAAAGCAGCTCAGTTCCGGCCAATATCATGTCTTCACGACCAGCCTTAACAAGCGGGACCAGAAGTTGCACAAGGGAGCGGTTAATGCGGTTGCGCCGGCTCTGCCACAGTACTTGAAATGGTCTGAATATGACATAACATGGAGCCGATAGGATCACCCGCCGCGTGTTGATGACCCGGGGCGGCTAGCCTTAGTTGTTGCCCTCCAAGTGGGGGGGGTATATGGTAAATAAGGTGCTTATGGACGGAGGCAGCAGTATCAACACTCTATTATGACACCTTCCGGCGGATGAAGTTTCTTGCCAAGGACCTTAAACCCTCGTCCATCGTCTTTCATGGTGTGGTGCCGGGCAAGTCAGCTTATCCGGTGGGTAGAATATCTTTGGAAGTTGCCTTTGGTGATGAGTATAATTACAGGGTGGAGTCCTTGTGGTTTGAGGTGGTCAAGATCAAGAGCCCTTACCATGCATTGTTTGGGCGGCTGGCTTACGCTAAGTTCATGGCTAGGCCCTGCCATGTCTACTTACAGCTCAAGATGCCCGGGTTAAAGGGTACCATTACCGTTCATGGTGATCGGAATACGTCTATTGAGTGCGAGGAAGGGGATGCCGCGTATGCAGAATCCAGTTGTGCTCAGGAAGAGCTTAAGTTTTATAAGGAGAATGTTGACCCGGAAGATATGACCACGCTAAAAAGCCTACAACGGAGGTTGAGCCACCCCTCAAATTTTTGGCGGATGATACAAAGGCAGTAGATTTCACTCCGGGCGACTCATCCAAACAGTTCATCATTGGGGCTCACATGGATCCCAAATAGGAAAGCACGCTCATTGAATTCATCCGTGAGAATCGGGACATCTTTGCATGGAAACCTTCTGACATGCCGGGTGTACCAAGAGAGTTCGCTGAGCACAACCTTAATGTGGATCCTAAGTTTAAGCCGATTAAGCAGTTTCTATGACAGTTCAATGAGGAGAGACGCAAGGCCATCGGGGAGGAAGTTGCCCGGCTCTAGCGGGCTTCATTGTTGAGGTTTTTCACCTGGAGTGGTTGGCTAACCTGGTGCTGGTGCTCAAGAAGAACGGCACGTGGCGGATGTGTGTGGACTACACGGACCTTAACAAAGCTTGTCCGAGTGATCCTTTTGATCTCCCTCGTATCGATCAGATCATTGATGCTACGGCAGGTTGCCAAAGTCTATGCTTCCTAGATGCTTACTCAAGATATCATCAGATCAAGATGGCAGTTAAAGACCAGGAGAAGACAGCTTTTTACACTGTTCGGGACCTTCTGTTATGTGTCTATGCCTTTAGGGCTCAAGAGTGCCCAGGCGACTTATCAGCGATGTGTACAGAATTGTCTTCACAGTCAGATTGGGTGCAACGTTCATGCATACATGGATGATATTGTGATCAAGTCAAGGAAGAAGGAGACCCTTTTGGACGACTTAAAGGAAACTTTTGATAATCTCCGGATCTATAAGATGATGCTTAACCCGGCTAAGCGTGTCTTTCGTGTTCCGGTTGGCAAGCTCCTGGGATTTCTAGTTTCAGAGCGTGGCATTGAGGCTAACCCGGGTAAAATCAAAGCTATCACCTCCCTGGCAGAGTCGGCTTATGTTAACGATGTCCAACGCCTGGCGGGGCGAATCGCCGCGTTAAGATGATTCATAAGCCGCCTTGGTGAGAAAGCTATCCCCCAATATCAAATGATGAAAAAGACGGACAACTTTGTCTTGAGTAAGGCAGCGGGTGAAGCGTTTGAGGCGCTTAAGAAGCAACTTACTGAGCCACCGGTATTGGCTACTTCGGCTGAGAAAGAACCCTTGCTCCTATACGTAGCGGCTAATAACCGAGCTGTCAGCGCTGCAGTTGTGGTCGAGCGCAAGGAAGCCGAGAAGGAGTATCCGGTTCAGAGGCCGGTTTATTATATCAGTGAGATCCTGGCGGAGTCCAAGCAGAGGTATCCGCATTGGCAGAAGCTGGTGTATGGGGTCTTCATGGCTAATGACAAGTTAAAACACTACTTATTAGGGCATTAGATCATCGTGGTCAGTTCTGCTCCGTTGGGGGACATAATTCAGAACAGAGAAGCTACTGGTAGGATTGCTAAGTGGGCATTGGAGCTAGGACCTCTCAATCTGAAATATGTGCCTCGCACGGCTATTAAGTCCCAAGCCCTTGTGGATTTTATCAACAATTGGACAGAGTGTCAAGCTCCCGAAGAAAAGCCGGATGGCACATACTAGACTATACACTTTGATGGGTCCAAGCAGCTGGAAGGATAAGGGGCAGGAGTTGTTTTGACATCCCCCAAGGGTGACAAGTTTTGTTATGTGCTCCGGTTAATGTTCCCTTGTACCAACAACGTGGCTGAATATGAAGCCCTCCTTCATGGTCTCAGAATAGCCAAGGAGATGAATTTAAGCCGAGGAAGGTGTTTGGGCGACTCAGATCTTGTGGCTCAACAAGTTTCAGGCACGTGGGATTCCAAAGACCCGCGGATGGCGGCTTATCGTCAGGCAATGGATATCATTGCTGGTCACTTTAAAGGTTATCAGGTAGATCACATTGATCGACGCAGGAATGAGGCGGCTGATGCGTTGTCACGGTTAGGCTCTCAGCGGAAGTCGGTGCCGCCAAATATATTCCTGGACGTTTTACATCACCAAACTGTCAAATTACCTTCAGAGGAAGATTTGGCTGTTCCTGACCCGGAGGGGCAATTGGTGGCGGCTCTACATGCCATTCCGGATTGGACTGTGCCTTACCTGGACTATTTGACTCGGGGCGAGTTACCTGATGATGAAAATCTGGCCAGACAGATCACCCGGGGTTCTAAATCAATGACAATAGTTAATGGTGAGTTACACAAGTGCAGCGTGACTGGGGTTTTCCAACGTTGTGTCTCACCAGAGGAGGGTCAGGAAATCTTGAATGAAATTCACGCTGGAGATTGTGGACATCACGCCGCCTCAAAATCTCTAGTGGCCAAGGCTTTTCGGCACGGTTTTTTCTGGTTGACGGCTCACAAGGATGCAGAGGATCTGGTCCGCACGTGTCACGGCTGTCAAAATTTCGGTCGGCGTGCTCATGTTCCGGCTCAAGAGTTGCACATGATACCAATCACTTGTCCCTTTGCAGTCTGGGGGCTTGATATGGTCGGGCCTTTCAAAAGATCTAAAGATAAGAAAACACGCCTCTTGGTGGCAGTTGATAAATTTGCCAAATGGGTAGAGGCTGAGCCGGTCAGCAAGTGTGACGCGGCTATAGCGGTTCAGTTTATCAAAAATCTAATCTACCATTTTGGTTACCCTCACAGCATCATCACGGACAATGGCACAAACCTGTCCAAGGGGGCTATGAAACAATTCTGTGATGAGGAGTACATCTGGCTTGATGTTTCTTCTGTTGCTCATCCGCAGTCCAATGGTCAGGCAGAGCGTGCCAATCAAGAAATTTTGAGGGGTATGAAGCCGCGGCTCATGGTTCCTTTGCAACGGACGCCCGCCTGTTGGGTCGAAGAGTTGCCTTCTGTCTTATGGAGCATCAAAACTACCCCCAACCGATCCACAGGGTATACCCCTTTCTTCATGGTTTACGGTGCAGAGACCGTGCTGCCGAGTGACATCCGGCATGAATCGCCATGAGTGGAGGCTTATGTTGAGACGGATAATCGGACAGCGCGTCAAGACGCGTTGGATGCTTTGGAAGAAGCACGAGAGCTGGCGGCTGCCCACTCGGTGATTTATCAGCAAGACCTGTGCCGCTATCATAGCCGTAGGGTCAAGACCCGGACGTTTCAAGAGGGTGACTTGGTGCTACGGCTGATCCAAGACCAGACAAATATGCATAAGTTATTTCCTCCATGGGAAAGACCTTTCGTGGTCAGCAGAAATCTCAACAACGGGTCATATTACCTCATTGACATCCGGGATGACTCAAATACAGCGGGTCAGGAGACCCACCGGCCATGGAACATAGCACATCTGCGGCCTTATTACACTTACAGTATGGAGACTCGCCATTGTACACTATCATTGTACATAGCATATTTATATATGAATAAAATAGCATCCTTGCAATCTGGGGCCTCTGCTATCTCACAAATCTTCATTGATGCAAGAACAATCCAACACATTGGCTGTAGAAGGGGGCTTCTTACCTTCGGGTATCGCTTATCTCACCCTAACAACCAGCTTTATGCCATCTCCGGTTGACATGTTAACCGCGGTTGTCGAAGGGGGCTTCTTACCTTCGGGTATCGCTTATCTCACCCTAACAGCCGGCTTTATGCCATTACCAGTTGACATGTCAACTGCAGCTGTCAAAGGGGGCTTCTTACCGACGGGTATCGCTTATCTCACCCTAACGGCCGGCTTTATGCCATTTCCAATTAACATGTTAACCGCGGTTGTAGAAGGGGGCTTCTTACCGACGGGTACGCTTATCTCACCCTAACAACCAGCTTTATGCCATTACTAGTTGACATGTCAGCTGCGGCTGTCGAAGGGGGCTTCTTGCCTTTGGGTATCACTTATCTCACCCTAACAACCGGCTTTATGCCATTTCCAGTTAACATGTTAACAACGGTTGTCAAAGGGGGCTTCTTACCTTCGGGTATCGCCTATCTCATCCTAACAACCGGCGTTCGCGCCACAAATGTTGACAAGTCAACATTGGCTGTCGAAGGGGGCTTCTTGCCTCCGGATGTAGCTTATCTAACCCTAACAACCGGCGGTCGTGCCAAAAATGTGGACAAGTCAACATAGCCATACAGGGGGCTTCCTACCCTATGGGCGAAGTTTATAAAACCTTCTCGGCCGGCTCTCCATCCAAGCAAAGGATTCTGTCAACACGTTGGGAAGACACAACATCTTCCGGTTGAGCTTTAAGCTGACCTCCTAACGGTGTAAAGGTGCATTTATGCATGCAGGAAGCTAAGCTACAAAGAGTCGGAAAGACATACAATGAGAAGGACAAGGAAGATGGCAAACATCTATATTTAAGCCAGATTTTCATACGTGCGCGATGGAACAAGTTCAATAAAGGAAAAAGTTACGGCTAGTCTATTACATGCGCTCTCTGTGGAGCCCAAAACATCATCAAGTTTTTACATCGCCTCATGGTGGGTCATGGAGGGCCGACTATTACAAGATCTCTACAGCATAATCAGCTGGCTAGCAGGTCACCTTGCTCTGGCTCTTCGGCTGCCTTGATCCGAAGGTTTTCCAAATCCCAGTTGCAGTCGGTTAAAGCTGCAAAAGTTCCTTCTTCAAAGAAGGGGGACGGGTCAAGTTCAGAGGCAAAGAGAGTCTTATTGCGGGCGGGTGTTAGATCCTTGCATTCATAGAGCGGACCACGGATCCTTTTATGATTGGTGTCGTAAGCCGCCTGGTAGGTCTCCAAGTTAATATCTTCTACTAAGACAAAAGCTAGGACCTTGGAACCCTTTACGCAGGGTGCATAGTCATCTTCTGAAAATTCAGAGCCGTCATCCTTCTTGGAGGGAAACCCGTCCATCATCTCAGCCGGAGTGAGTTCTGGAGCGAAAGCCAATGCCCGACTTATGGCCGCGATCGCCCCCTGGCGGGTGGCTGATCTCTTCAACTCGGCGATCTACTTGGGCATCATCGACAGAAGTTCCAAGGCCCCTTTGAGAGTTGAAGGGATATTCTCTTTGTACTGCACAGATTTCATTGTGCATACTGCACCATAGTAGAGTTTCTCTGTCAGAGTATATATGGCCTCCAGAGGCAGCAGGCTGTCATAGGCTAGTTGGCGGCTCCTAGGACCTGTGTAAGACGGAGGGCTCATGGTAAGTCGCCAGCACAAGTATAATATGCCAATTGAGTGAAAGTTATCGAAAACTTACCAAAAAGGACGGCTGTCATCTTGGTAATGTGGCGTTTCAAAGATTGAAGCTCATCAGAAACAATCATGAGCCGTTGATCAACATCATCCGCCTGTTTGGTCAAGGAGGCCTTCTCGGTTTTAGCAGATTCCTTGAAAGAGATTAAGTCGGCCTTGGTTTTGTTTAGCTCTTCAGAGAGGAGCCGACACTTCTCATCATCTTCGCTCCGGGCGACTTGCTGAGTGGCTAGATTGCTCTTTAAGCCGGCCATTTCTGACCCGGCTTTGATTAAAGCTTCCTAAAACATATCAAATAGTACAATAAGACGGCAGGAAGAGCAAATTCCAAAAATATAGCAAGTCCCAAACAGATTGCAAGCAATATGCATGACACTTGGGGGCTAATGTCTATTTTCAAGACAGTTCCGACTCAACTTCAGCAAGATTGACCCGGAACTTGGGGGCTACATACTGGGTTTTCAGAAGGTTGAGCATGGAAGTTTCGACTCAACTTTGGAAAAGATTGAGCCGGTCCTTGGGGGCTACCACTGGCTCTATTATCTATCTTCTAGAAAGTTCCGGTTCAAAATTACCAATTATTGAGCCGGCCCTTGAGGGCTAAGGACAATGATTCGGGATTACAGCTAAGTAAAATAAGGCCTATATACTACATGTTCTACTCAGATGGAAGAGCCGGATTATTATCACTCAATATTAACCTGACCCTTGGGGGCTATGTAAGGTTATAAGGAGGAGAAAGGAATACCTCATATTTTTTCTTCATTAGGTTAACCAACTTGAGCTCCAGATCCCGACTTGTAGACAGCCGGTTCATGTAGCCAGCATGAAGTTCGTCGGTTGTCATCTTCTCTAAAGCAGGGAGCTCAAACTCCAGTTTCCTGAAAGCTTCGGCTGTCTCATTATGCTTGGATAGCACGTGAGGCGGAAGAGAGTGCAAGACGGCGCCAGTAATCACAACATCCGGAGCAGTGGTATCCTTAGCAACCTGGACAGGGCTTGGCAGCTTGGAAGGGTTCCTTGCGGGCTCTCTGGAATGATGTCATCAGCAGATGGCTCCGCAGAACTTGCTGGGGGATCCACAGCCGGCATAGGCTCGTCCGGTTTGGCAAATTCCGGTTCCTGGGCAGCAGGGCCAGGGGAGGACTTGTTGGTTTTTCTTCGCTTGGCTTGAGCCCTACAAAGCATGAAAGTCAGAGCCCGAGGATTACAAACCGCTAAAGAGCTGGACATATAATTGAAGAAAATACCTATAGCGGGTTAATCTTGGGAGGTGGCAGAGCGGTTGCCATAGAGTTGCCGGAGGAAGGTGATCCCTGAGAGACAGTTCAAAAAAGGTAAGGCAGTATTGAGATTACAAAGGAAAAGCTAATCAAACAGAGATACATACCTCTGCGGGGCGCTTCTTCTGAGCTGGGGAGTTCGGTAAACCGGACATAAGATCAGTGGAGCCGGCGCTCCCGGTCTGATGTCGTTCGGCCTATTGTTGCTTTTTCAAAAGAAATTGGGGGTCCAAATAAGCAAGAGGATGAGAAAGAGTAACTTTTCTAATAACCCGCCCTATCTTCTGGGGTACAAAACGTTCTGAGCCGGATGAAACATAAATTACCTCAGGGGCGTTGGCGCAGCTCGTCTCTACATCGTCCTATGAGTGAAACTGGTGTTAATAAAATGAAGGAATGAGGTCACAAAAGGTAGTCAAATTATAACTCTGAGCGGGACGATTCTGGCGGGTCAAACCATTCTTCTTGAGGGGTGGTCTTCTTTGTCCTCTGGGCCGGGGCCTTCTTCTTGTTCTTCTTTAGAGGAGGAACATACTTCTTCTTCTAGAAGTTGGAGTCAGCCTGAAAAGGTAAGCCGGCTAATAGTGATGAATTACTAAAATATAAGTAAACCAAGAGAAGAGGATATGAAGAGTCGCCTTACGTCTAGGGCCGGATTAATGGCACTAAAAGGCGCTAGCCCAATAGCACCGCAAGCTCTTGACGTTTCATGGACGAGACTCCGAATGACAGTAGTAATGTCATCTTCTATTAATGTTGTCTGGCTGAAGCATAGAGAACCATCATACTGCCCCGGGTAATCGCACATGAGGCGGCTTCTCTGGCTCAAAGGCATAATCCGTCAGTAGATCCAGCAGCGAATTAAATCCAATCCGGCTAATCCATTGGCCATGAGGCCTCTAATCTTGGCATGAGCCAGCTCGTGCCTTGCACGTTCTGAAGTCGACAACCGATCGGGAAGCTCTGAAGTTGTCTTGAGCCGGGAGGGGCGATAACCAGGTAGTGGATGTTCACCCTCTGGAGAAGTATCCTTACAATAGAACCAGGTTTTGTTCCAATCCTTCGGATGACTCGGCATCTGCACAGCCGGAAAGGTAATATCCCGACACCTCTGAATAGAAATTCCACCAAGTTCTAGGCTTGGGCCGGCCTTCACTTCAGTTTGCCGATTTGCATAAAAGAATTCCCAGAATAGGCCCACGGACGGCTTAGTTTGTAGATAGACCTCACTAAGTACTTCGAAGTTGCATATATTTGAGACAGAGTTGGGTGCAAGGTCTTGAGGATGGAGCTTATAGAAATGAAGGATGTCACGGAAGAATTTTGAGCTGGGGGGTACAAACCCATGCTCAATATGATCTGAAAAGACAACTACTTCGCCTTCTTGCGGAACGAGCTTCAATTCATTACCCGGAACCCGCCAATGGATGACCTCTTTGGCAGGAAGGGCGCCCGCATGTACGAAATCCATCAGAAACTCCTCCGTAATACAAGATCCGACCCAGTTGCAAGAATTGGATGCACGAGACATTATGGCAGTTTAAAACTACGCAAATAAACAATTACGATGAGTCAAGAAATGGCAGGTATCTACGAGCGACTTATGAACTTAAGACCCTACAGATGAGACGCCAAGATCCGGCTGGTGAGAGCCAAAACGGCATGGCGGGTCAACATCGCAAGAAGATGGAATAAAATCCGGTTAAGTCCTAAAAACAAGTTTCGCAAGGCGCTGCTGGAATTACGGATCTACAAAACCAGGAAAATGACTCTATTTTCAGACCTAAAGATGAACTGGCAACATGGAGAGAATCCAAAAATGACGGGCGGAGCTGCGCTGAATCTACACATTATCAACGACCGCCCATTACATGGCGGTGCGGTGGGGACGAGCTATCATCCAAGGTTCATGAACTGAAGCATAGACAGCGTTGACAGAGCCCGAGTTCTAAGACCGCGGCGGCGGAGCTCCATGAAAACCCTATCGGTATGATTGCGGATCTAAGGGGAGAAGAACTTACCATCGACGGCGCGATGAATGCGGAAGATACTCTGGTTCGCGTCAAGTTGATGCAGCGGCCCTGTCGATGGCGAGGCGGAGACGGCGCCGGAGCGGGAGGCGCTATAAACAGAAGCGTTTGAAGGAAAGAGATGACGGAGCAAGCGGGAGAAGAAAATGCCGCCCAGGGCGGTCCTATTTAATAGGGAAAAGGCGAAATGGGTGCGAGAATCCAGGCGACGGATGTCGTTTGACCGAGGCGGACGCCTCGATCTTCGGGTTTCTCATTTAATGAGAAGATTTTTTGCGTGCGTTAGAGGATCTTTTTTGCAGGTTCGACATGAGGTCACGGCGGGTCATTTACGGGCGACTCACCAAGAGTAAAGAGAAGGGTTGAAGTGAGCAAGCTCAAATCAACCTGGGGCCTAATGTTGGGGATATAACCCCACGGTGTGACTCGCCCTAAGGGCTCCGGGTTATACCTAGCGGCTCGTTCACCAGCCCAAGAGTATCCGTAATGACTTAAGGCCCAAGACGCTTGGCGGCTCGATGGATGGGCCAGCAGGTGGCCCGGACTTAGAAGACCCGGGCGTGTAAGTCGCCCAGGGACAGCTTGGACAAGAAATGCAAGAGGAGATAGAGGTAGACTCGGATATACGATGAGAGTCGGTCACAACTTGTATGACCCGTGGTCTTTACCTCCAATATAAATGGAAGACCCGGGGCGACTTAGAGATCAGGCTATCGAGAACTAGGTCAAGCAGCATCTCCCTTGTAATCGATACACCAAGCAATACAAGCACAAGCAGGACGTAGGCTATTACCTCGACTTGAGGGGCCGAACCTGGGTAAACTCTTGTCCTTCGTCCCAATAAACCCCTTTGAGTCCACCATGTTAGCCATGGCCTCGAATCCAAGTCCGTTCACCCGGACATCTGCCGTGATAAAATCACGACAGAAGGTTATTTTTATTTCTGGCCAAACATCTCTCCTTTCTCGTGTGTTTTCCTTGGCCTTTCCCTATTTTTATTTAAAGAGAGGTTTTCCAGAGTGTGTGTGTGTGAGAGAGAGAGCAGAGCCCACCTAGGCCTTATCCTCCCGCGCCCTTGGGCCCAGCAGCAGTGAACCAACGTAACCCAGCTAGCCTCCGCACGCGTTCGCCCCCTCCTCTGTACGACATCCCATCCAGAGGAGCCACATCGACCATGGCTTGATTTGACGGCCGTCCCGGGCCCGCAGCTCCTATAAAGCATATCCTCGATGCCCTAGGTCCTCCCCACAACCCTTTCCTCCCCTCACCTTGTTGTGCTGTGGCCAGGTAAGGTATCCAAGCTGCTTGCCGTCGTCGCGCCCGCGATGCTCCGGCCGAGCTTCAGCTCGTGCTCGGGGTAGTGCCTCCGCCTCGTCTCCGACCTCCCCCTCGGTGTGGATCAAACCCTGGGAGTCCCATCCGTCTTCTTCGACTCCGAACACGATGCCTTCAATCCCGAATCCCCTCTCCCGCGTGGTCTTCTTCCCCTTTGATTCGGGTAGGAGATCGCCAAAGTTCGTTGCCAAGTCGCGGTCATTTCGCCGCATCCCCGACCGTCTTGCCGTCTCAAGGTAGTTAGGTATTCTGCCCTACCTCCCTGCCGTGCTCAGCCATCGGTAGCACCCCGTAGCGCTCGTTTTCTTCGTGCCATCGCTGTGCTCTCCGCACTCCGGGGAGAAGCTTGTAGCTTTATTCAGAGAGGAGGCGTGGGTTTTCTTGCTTTGTCTCCGTGATTTTCCTGAACCAGCATGCGCCCCGCATCCCAGCTCGTGCACCGGCCCGCGCCATGCCCATCTCGCTAGCGTAGCTCACCGCTTCCAGTAGTGCTTGGCGCCTCTGTGCGTGAGCTCGAGGTCCTCGCAGGCCCTACAAGCCTCGGGAATGGAACCCCTAGGGATCCCGCAGCACCCGCCGGTAGGCCTTGGCTGCCTTCCCCGCCTCCCCGCTCGCCGGTGACGTTGTGGCCTTCCCTGTTGCGGGGAAGAGGGAGTTAGACACAGGTGGGATGTTCAAGATCAGATGCCCGTAGTTGTTCAGATGCGCTTCGCTAGCGCAGTGGAAGCAAACCAGTGGAACAACCACGAGGTCATGGGTTTGAATCCCCCCGGCCTTTTTTCTATTTTCTTTGCGCGTGTGGTGTTGGGATCCCATGTGGCCGTGGGTGGGATCCCGTGTGCATGTGCGTCTGTGTGCTGTGTGTGCTAGTGTGTATGCTGTGTGTGTGAGAGAGAGCTGACAGTGGGTCAGAGGGGCCCACGTGTCATGGTCTCAGAGGGGCCCTGGCTCACTGCCAGGTGGGTCCCTCCCCATTTTTTGTTTTGTTTTTATTGTATTTATTATTTTATTTATGTTATTCAGATATAAATCCATTTTTGGAATATGTACAGAAATATACATGGCCAGATCTGGCAACTGTCATTTCTAGTAAGTTTTGACTTATAAGAGAATAGGTGTAATTTTCGAATTGAGTTTTGGGCAGCTTATTAACATGAACATAGGGGTGTGATATATGGATTTGGGGTAAAAAATCCCAGGATCCAGTGGTGCCATTTGAGAAACTTGGTGAAATGTTATTTTGTGATGAGGTGGCCTGTTGTGTTTTTTATAGGATTTATTCCATGCATGCTATGATGATCTTCTCAACACGAATGTGCTAGAGTTTTGTGTGTATTATCCACTAGTATTTGCTTTTAACATGATAAGCTTGTATATTAGTGGGTTTCTTGTTGCAAAGTAGCTAATAAAATGTTGCTATTTTCAACATGCTAAATATTTCTAAGTCTCAGATGATGTAATTATTTTTATGACATGTTTAGTGGATGCTACCAAGTGTTCTGTTGTCTTCTAGCTCATGCTTAGTGCTAGTGTTTTGTAGTAGATGTTGTCCTCTACCATTCTGTTAATTTTCATGCCATGTGGTGGTCTCTAGCATCATTGTTTTCTGCTGTCAAATTGCTATCAGGATAACTTAGATTCCAGAAAACTGTGATTTTCACTAAGTCCCTAGAATCTGTTTCACCATGCCATCTTGTAGGCTTAATTGCTAGTGATTCTTGCCTCCTTTTAGGTTTGTGTAGTTGGATGAGTTGTTAAGCATGTTATGTAGTTCCTGTATATACTTTGTCTGTGGTTGGAAACCTCCTGTAGCTCTAGATATTTGCTGGGCAAGTTTCTATGTTACTGTTTTGGACAGGGTGTGTGTGGTTTTGTGTTGCGGCTTGTGGGAGATATGCTCCATTGTTTTGCTTGATATTTGGATCTATTGTGGTTAGTTTTTAATTTCCTAACCAGTGGCATCCTTGGAATACCAAGGAATAGCCCATGGACTTCCTTGTCTTGTATTTTGTCTTCGTACCTTGACGTGAGCGTAGCGTGAGAACCGTTACTCCGTTTCCTACGTTTTACATGTGCGTTTGCATCGATTTTGCATGAAGCATCCATATTTTCCATGATCATGCATGTTCAAATAACTTAACATGAGGTTCTATCCAGAATTCTAATAACTTAACTATTGCATGCGAAACATGACTAGCTTAGGATTGCCATGTTAAATTCTTCAAAGGAATCATGCATCATCTTGTTTGTGCATTGCAACTTGGTTGTTTTTTATTTGGTGTTATTTATATTTGGGTAGACACGAGTGTTGAACCTGAGTACGAGGATCTAGGAGAGTACAACTACGAGGACCAAACTCTTTGTCCCTCTGAAGAACCAACATGCAAGATGATCGTACCCGGATCCCGACACTATTTTTTGCTTTGCTAGATATCTCGCTCTTATCATTACACTTGCATTATCTACCACTTGAATGTCCAGCCTCCTACATTGCCATGATAGCCTCTAACCCCTCCACTCCCTAGCAAACCTTGTTTGGCTAAGTTATCGCTGCTCAGCCCCTCTTATAGCATTCTTAGATGCATGTGCAGGTTGTTTCCATGTGATAACATGGATATCTGAAAATATCACAATATTTACTGCTATTTAATTTAATGCACATATATATCTTGGTAAGGTGGAAGGCTTGGCCTTTTGCTTGGTGTTTTGTTCCACTTTTACCGCCATAGTTACTTGTTACCGGTGTTATGTTCCATATTTTGTGCTTCTAGCATGCTCGGGGTTGTTATGGGATCCCCTTGATTATTCATTTGAGATTAGAACTTGTCTGGCAAGACCCAACATTGATACTATTTGCTTAACAACCTAATAAAAATGCATAGGGCTTAGCTACCCCGTGGATAATTAATCAACAACACGGGCCAGTGCTCCTCATGAGTGTTGGTCCAACCCAGAGCCACTTGCGGGGCCACCTCAGGGCAACTCGAGGGATTTCTATCAGGCCACCGTACGTACTGCTCATCTGGTAGTGCCATTAGACAGAGATACACATGGCTCCTATTGGGATCTGGCCTGCCGGGCGGTCTTGCTGGACTTGTTTTACCTTTCTCGAATGTCTTGTGTGAGGAACTCCGGTCTTCTTCGGGCTATCTCGAGGTGTCGGATTTCCTTTGGAATTGCCTAGGAAGATCACAAGATTTGTGGTTGAGGTTATTCCCGCGGCGTGTAGTTAATTTGTGATGGATTAGTTAGAGCACCCCTGCAGAGTTAAATCTTTCAGAAAGTCGTGTCCGCGGTTATGTGGCAACTTGGATATTCTGTTTAACACCCGGTTATAGTTAACTTGAAGTAAACTCAAATAAAATACACCAACTGTGTGCGTAACCGTGACTGTCTCTACTTGTGAACATGAACCGAGAGAGAACACAATGGGGCTATGTTTGACGTAAGTAGGTGTTCAGGATCACTTAGTGATCATGGTAGTTCTCGACCGTCTTTCGTAGACCACCATATTTACATTCATGTTCTCGTAAGATAGCCATCAAATACATGCCTAGTTCTTGCTAAAACCTCAACACTTACCCCTTCCAAACCCAAAAGCTTACATAGTTTCGATACCCGGGTTACATGATTACTGAGTCCCTGTGGCTGACAGATTACAACAATACACGTGCAGGTGTTGATGAGTATGTGCCAGAAGATGTGAGTCAGCTACAGTGGGAGTACGATGAAGAACGTGGCCGGATGTATGTCACGTACCCCGATGAGTAGCAAGGCCATGGTCGTGATCCTTGAGATAGCAAGACAACTTTACATTGCTTCTTTTCTTCATTTGATTTCATCTGTAGACGGATCCTGCTTCTGTAGGATGCGTGAATAATTGTGTGAAATTGTAATTTAGCTTGTGGCGACTGTAAGCCAACTCATATACTCATCTCTTCATACATGTATGCAATGTTTACTGCATTTGCGAAACGACGAGATACGCCTCTATCCCTATCGAGGTCCCCGTGCCTAAATAAGGATAGAAATACATTTTGAACATTACAGAGGGTTCATCGTGTGCCCAGCCACAGTTGCACGTCACATGTTGAGTGTACCCACGCGAATTTTATATACCTGTTCTTTTTTCTTTTTTTGGATTTTGTTTGTTTTTCTATGTTTTTTCAAGAAGAAAATGCAGTTCATTTTTGTTTTTCGCGTGAAGCACGACGTGTGAAAAGTATAATCGTGTATGCGCTTCACGGTGAAGCCTATCCTTGCTGAACTTGAAAACCATAGTTATACTTCACAGTAAAGCACAACCGCATTCCTCAAATAGTGAAAAAGACACAACATGTATTTTGATGCAACCCACAATTGTGTTTACGTTTTTTATGTTTTTTTTGTCATTCCTGTTTCTTTTAGATTTTTTGTTTGTTTGAACCAACTAACATGAGATCTAGTTTCAACGATCTCGATCCGAGAAATACAATGGTGAAAAACATTCTTGATTTGGATACACTATTTAACAAATAAACCATTTTGAAAAAATAAATCTACCAAAAATATCCAAATTGTGACAAATGTTGCACATACATTGCGCCATTTGTCACCCCTAAAGAAGGTAAGGTCTTTGCAAGGTTACACTTTAATTAGTGATTATGCGTTTATCTCTCCTATTGAGAAATATAGCTCTGAATCACCACACGGCACAACCAATGGGCCGGTAAAGGATGTACACCTCCGATTTTCTGTTCGTTCCTTTTAGTTTGTTTCTTTGTTTTCATTGGTTTCTTCTGTATTCTGTTTCTTCTGTCTCTTTACCGGTTTCGTTGGGTTTACTAGGCGTTTCTTTCCTGGTTTTAATCATTTTTTTATTTTATTCTATTAACACATTGTTGCTTTTCTCGAAACACGTTGTACATTTTTTATATACATGTGCAATATTTTTAGATACAAGTTCAACATTTTTATTATCAACTTACACTTTTTTAGACATGTTAAACATTTTTGAATTACATGTTGAACATTTTTAATTAGCACAAGACATTTTTGTTGACCTACACGGACATTATTTCAATTTTATGGTCATTTAAGAAAATTTCACGGACATTTTAATGAAAAATGCGAGAGTATTTCTTTACTGTCATGTGCTTTTTCTGAATGATACGCTACATTTTTTATAATATGCAATGTTTTTTACATAGTATAAAACTTATCTAAAAATTTAGTGTACATATTTCTTAAAATACATGAACATTGTTTTTGAATGGTATGAAACATTGTTTTTTTGCATTAAAATTGAAGAAAACAATCGTATAGACATTTTTAAATTTTCATCTACACTTTTAATAAACACAGGAACAACTTCTAATTTTCACAAGCACCTTTTAGTGCTATTATCATTTTTCAAAGTTGCGTAAACAATTTTTAAGATTGCATTACTAATTTTGGAACTTGTGGTAACATTGTGAGATTTAGAAAACAAAATGGTTTTGTTTAAAAAAGGCAAATAAAATTAATCAAACGTAAAAAGGACCATGTGCTATGGAGCCAGTGCTCCTCCGACGTGCTGGGCTGGCCAATTTATGAGAGATTACAGGTAATAATATGCGCTATATTGCAGCAAGCGACACATAGCTGCACCCGTTAGCACACCAAGCAGTTTCCAACGATTGATTCTCAAAAAAATAAAAAGTTTCCTGCGACATGGGCTAAACTGGTCTTAAAATCATGTGATTATTTTTCAGGGCTACAAAATATCGAAGTCACCAAATCACTATTTGAGAGATACTTCTTTCAAAGATCACTCCAACCTTTTTAGATTGTGACAAGTGACGCACTGCATGTGTGTCACTTGTCACAACTTGAGAGTTTTTTTTATCGTAGATCCGTTATTTTAAATTTATCTCTTAAATCGCGCGTCTAAATCTCGAACCGTTCTCATTGTTGGATTCCTTGCGTCGAGATTTTCAATACTAGATCCTTTGTTGATAGGTTTTGATGAACTTTTTTTTACGAAAAAACACGTACTAAAACTGTGCCTCTCGCGAAAGGAAAAAAACGTGCGTTTTTTTCATTTTCCAAGAGGCACGGATGTACCTCTCACTGAAGCAGTTCCTTGCCTCTCGCGAAAGCAAAACCGTGCCTCTGAAGCAAGAAAAAAAACTTTTTTCCTTTTTGAGAGGCTCGCGAAAGAAAATTCGTGTCTTTCGTGGAAGCAAAACCGTGCTCGCCGAGGAACGAAAAAAGACGTGTTTTCTCCTTTTCTCGAGGAACGAAAACCGTGCCTCTCGAGGAATGAAAAAACACGTTTTTGCCTTTCGAGAGGCGCGGTCGTGCCTCTTGAAGCAAGACTGTGCCTATCGAGAAACTAAAAAAACATGTTTTATCTCATATTTTTTTGTCTAAAAGCTAAGAAAGACCGGTGAAAAACCGAAACGCCTAAAAAACCCAAAATAAAAATCGTCTAAAAAGCCGAAAACGCGTGCGAAAATAATAATTAAATAAATAAGATTCGAAGAAAATGTCCAGAACGCGACACGTGGCGGCGGCTGAGAACGCGCTAAATGACGACACTGGAGAGTGACCCTTCACACTCGATGTTGACTCTTAGATCAACTCCAACGCAGCGAACCAAACATATGCCGTACTTTATCCATTTGGGCCGGCCGAGCGGACAAATTTGTTGGCCTTTTCATTTGGGTCAACCTATGTGCCCAAGCGGTAGCCGATCCATTTTGAATATGTCTATGGAGGAGAGAGGTGGGGTGTGGGTGGGCCCAGGAATAAATTAAGGAGAGGGAGGTGGGTGGGTGATAGTTGAGCTAGGCCCGGACACAGAAAGATGAGGTAGGTGAAGAAAACATCTGCTTTATGTGTGCCTCAGACCCAAATGTGACTCAAATTTGGCTCCGAAACGGGTCCGAAAGGATACAAACCGAACACAAAATGGAAATGGATCACTATGTTAGAAAATCATTTTTTTCAAATAGACATGGGCGGACGCAATGGGTCCTCCCGTTGCTCGAACCCACTACGAAATTTGAACGTAGCCCATCCCAGGTATTCAAGGGTGGCCTAGAACAATAACCCGAGAAAAATATAAAAACAGAAGATATTCCGGGGCGGCCTAGAACAATGACTCATAGAAAAAACCTTGCACAAGCAAGGAAAAAAGGAAGTTAGAGCATCTACAGTTGGGCCTTTCAAAGCCACCTCAAACACCTGGGCATGCCGCCCTGTCATTGATCGGTCACAAAAAATCGACCCAGCCGGACCTCTCAAACGAGCCTCAAACGCCCTTGTTGACCGGCAGCCCTCATATCCAGCCCAAATATGGGACACATATGGGGGAGCCTGGGCGTGCCCAGGCAGGCCTGCCTGGCCCGCACTGGCCCACATCTACCCCAGATATATTTGTCCTCATCTGTTGACCAGACCAAACCCTAGCCACTTGACTCCACTCATTCGCCACCCTACCTCACCTCCAGTGATCTCCGGCCTTCTCCGGCATGGTGGGCAGCGGCTCCGACTCTGACCAGTTCGGATACATTGACTGGGGGGTCGTCCCGTGCGGAGTAGAGGGGGCAATGGTGGTTGGCATTGCACTCCATCTACCCCACATTTTGAAGAAACGGGAGCGGAGGAACATGCGCGCCCTCGACGCGAGCAGAATCGGGCAGTCCGTGAAATGGCCGGACTGCCACTGAAGGAGGAGAAGGAGGTGAGTGACGATGAGGATAGCTCCGACGATGAGCAGATCTGGCTCGATTTGTACTGCGTCTTCGACTGGTACTTCTACGACAAGGATGGAAAGGGCACCGGGACGGGCAAGGATAGCCGTGGATGATCTCCACCATAACCAAACATGTCAAATTTTGGTAGTCCCATGGCATGTTAGTAGTGATGGAGTAGTCGGACGATGTGTGTAATGCATCGACATAGTAGTTGCATGGGTTTTAGATATGAGATTTGACGTGTCCATATGTAGAATGCATTATTTGAGGCGTGACCGGTCACTGTCCGCGGACGCGCCCGGGAGCGTCTGCAGACGTTTGAGGGGCCGGATTTGCAAGCTCCGGTTGTAGATGCTCTTACAATAGCGTTTCTACTTGCCCATGGCGATTCCGTCGGTTCATGCGCCTCCGACTCGAGGATTCGGCTCAAAACGTAGAGGAAACGAGGCCGACCGACGCAACCGAGTCGGCTCAGGCACGCCAAGCCTCTACATCCTTCGTCCGCTGCCGCGTCGCCTCCATCTTCCATAGTCCCCTCCCTCATCCGCCTTGTCTGTCTGCATGACGGTGCTGGTGCGACTATGACTTCTTTTTTGAAACAAGACAGTTTTTTGCCATTTTCATTGATTAAGAAGAAGGTTTTTAGGAGTTTAGGCCAAAGGCCAAATTACAATTATCACTCTCGTGGCATTATGTTACACAAAAATTTGCGCCCGGACGAGGCACCACAACGATGCCTCCGCTTTTATACGGGTCATGAGCACAGACCAGAATCGCGTTATTATGGAACACCCCGTGCATTGCGCTCGTTCTAGATTCCCCAAAAGATAAGCATAAGGGAGACAAACACCCTTCAATATTGTTACCTTCCGTAATAGAACCTACAACTGGACCCCTCAAACGCTTGGGTAGGCCACCTGGTCACTGATACGTCACAAAAATGCAACCCAGACGGACCTCTCAAAGCGGCCTCAAACGTCTGGGTTGACCGGCACCCCTCATATCCACCCCAAATATGGAGCGGGTATGGGTGAGCCTGGGCGTGCCAGGGCACGTCCGCCACGTCGGACCCGACAGCCCAACCCTACCTCAAATTGCATCAAATCCACCCCGCAGAACTACCGAATCCATTTCCTTATTTCCTCTCTTCTTCCTCCTTGCGTCGTCCGTCTCGGAGCTCCGTCGCCTTACATAGCGTCTTCCCTGCCAGCTCCGTAACAGGAGTCTTCTATCCCGTCCTCTCAGTGGAGGACATCGTCGTCGGCCCGAAATACATAGCGGTACGTCCATCAACTCTCTGGCTCTGCCTTGCACTGGATGTGTTCAACACAATGTTTGACCGGATTTTTTGGGTAAAATTTAGATGTAACGATGGATTCTAATGCTTCGTGTGGCGAGGAGTATGGTCCTATGGAGCTTGATCAACCGATTCAAGATGAGTTCTTCTGTTCAACAGATTTGGACGATGAAATGGACATGATAATGCTCATGACCATGCAAGAGGAAATGGACCGGCAAGTGTACCACATTATCAATTTCAAGGGCTCAATGAAAAGGAGAAGAGTCATCAATCGGGATAGGGTATCCGGAGCAAAGCTGCAGGATCGAAAGTAGTGAGAGAGAGGGGGGGTGATTTGACTACTTGACCAATTAAAAATCTATTTTCCCAATTTTAAGTCTTGGCAGATTTTAGCATTCATAGTATGTCAAGTACACTCTACACATGCATGTCTATGAGTATAGCGGCGGAAAGCAAAGACAAGCATGTAAGTAAAGGAAGGGTAGAAAGATCAAACACAATTGGTGACACGATGATTTTTCCCGTGATTCCGATAGGTGGTGCTATCGTACATCCACGTTTATGGAGTCTTCAACCCACGGAGGGTAACGGTCATGAGAGTTCACGGAGGGCTCTACCCATGGAGGGTTCCACGAAGAAGCAACCTTGACTATACCATGATGACCTACGTCCACGGAGGACTAGCCTAACTCGAGGTAGATCTTCACGAAGTAGGTGATCTCCTTGCCCTTACAAACTTCTTGGTTCACTCCAAAACATGAAGTAGGAGGATCCCAAGCAACACCTAACCAATCTAGGAGGCACCACCCTCCAAAAGGTAATAGGCTCGATAATGGTTATGAACTCCTTGCTCTTGTGCTTCAAGATGATAGACTCCTCAACACACAATCACTCTCTCACAGATTTGGCTATGGTGGAAGAGGTTGATTGGGTGGAAAGCAACTTGGGGAGGCTAGAGACCAAGATTCATATGGTAGGAATGGATGGCATGATCTCAACACATGAGTAGGTGGCTCTCTCTCAGAAAATCAGTAGGTATGAGTGGGGAACTATTCTAAGTGCTTCTCTTGCGAGTGAGTGGTGGTGGAGGGGTATATATAGGCATATCCAAAAATCCAACCGTTACACCTAATAAGTCAGACTCGATGACACCGTTGTGTAAATCTCTATGGTACCGAGTTGACTCAAAGGTGGCAACTTTTGAATCTCTGTGAGACCGATACATACAAATCGGTTGCACCGATAAGGTGATCAACAGTGAGATTGCCAAACTCGGTGATGCTGATTCACAAAACTCGGTGGGACTGATTTTGTGAACTTGCATAACAGGAAGTTGGCAACCCAAACTCGGTGGCACCGAAGCAGAATCGGTTGCACCGAAATGCAGGGGATTGGCTGAGTCTGTCTGAGGTTGAGAATCGGTGGCACCGAGTGGAAAGTGTTGGTTGCACCGATTTTGGATATTTGTCTTTGGACATACTTTTGTGGAAGAGCTTGTGGGTGTTTGTGGTGACTATCACTTGTGCACATATGAGCATTTTGTTCACCAACAAAACCTTACCCCCTTTTGATTGTATTGGCTTTCCTATGGACTCAAAGTAATTTCTCACAAAATGTAAAATGTAGAGTCCTTTGCATGAAGCTTTGCCAATCTATTTCCTTGTATCTTGGGGTATTCCACAATCCTTTTGCCAACCCATTATTAAACTTTTCCTGAAACATGCTTGGTGGAAACATTAGTTCAATGACATATATGTTGTTATTAATTACCAAAACCATCAACATAGCAAATGTGCTTTCAATATCCCCCCTTTTGGTAATTGATGACAACATATAGATCAAAGCTTCGACACATGATATAATCAATGAATATAATCGTCGCTTTGAGAAGTATGTGTTAAGCAATATCTCCCCTAAATTTGTGCATTTATTTTAGATTTGTGTTTGAATGCAAATGCACAATCAATTAGGTACATGGGGCACTTATTCCATGTCACATACAACTTGGTGATGTGTGAGAGTAATAAGAATTAACAACATAGCACAACACATCAAGCAAAGTGAATGATCATCACATAACCATCAAGAGATAGGAAAGTAGCAACACACATTAAAGAGTATGATCAAACACACAAAAAAGTATCTCACATCCAAACCAAAAGATCAAATGTTTTGTAAAACAACAATAAAAAGCACACTCTTTCTCACTCGAAGCCTAGATCTATATACAACTTCTCCCCCTTTGGCAACAAGTTACCAAAAAGCTCGAAGAGATATAGCTAATCGTTCTTTTGCGGCTGATCTCCTCCGGTAGTTGATGTCGGAGTCAAGAGAACTACGTCGGCGAAGACTTCTGCTGATGTGCTAGACGGAGTTGGAGTAGACACTGGTGGCACTAAAGGTACCGATGGAGCTGATGCAACTATAGCTGCAGCAGAAGATGAATGTCTCGTCTCCGAAGCTGGCACTATAGGTGTCCTAGCCTTAGTCGTGAACTGAGCAGTCGTCCTGATAGGTGCACTGTCCTCATCATCATTAGAAGACTCAAACTCTGAAGAGGTGCGACGGATATGAGCCTCATCAACTTCCTTCTTAAGCTCATTGTCTGTCTTAGTTATCCCATCTACCTTGTCATTGAGAGTTTTCACTCTATCTTCAAAGATGTTCACAAGGCTCTCCTCACTATCCATAATGGTTTTGATGTCCTTCTTCATGTCCATGATAGTGGAGATCAAGAGATCCATCTGCTCGTTCCTGGATCTGGGGACTTGAGAACTAGTGGCTCGAGCTGCCTCTGCCTCTGCCTCAGCTGCAACTGAGGTGGGATGGTCTGGGTCCATCACCACAATGTTGTCCTCGAAATCTGGCTGAAGTGGCAAGTGGGGTCTATCCAGAGCAAAGATGTGCTTCTCAAGTTTGGAGTTGATTAGCATCTGAATGTAGGGTGCATATCAGCATGAGCGCTTCTGGTCAGTAGCAACCCTCTTCACTATTTCAACAATCAAGTCCATCACTCGAATCCTAGTGTGACTGTCCAGATGGATAAGCATGTTGATGGAGTAGCCACGAATCATCTTCTCATCTCCAAACTTAGGCATCAATGTATGCCTCAAGATGGTGTTCATGGTATGGAGGCCTGCCTGGAGGAAGTAAGTGGATCCTAACTTGTGTGATTGCAAGTTAGCAGCTGGGATAGCAGTGTACATATCCTTCATAGCATTGTGTCTCTCGTTGGATTCAGAGTAGACATCCAAGTCACCATCCTGTACCTCTGGGACTCCTAAGATGGTAGCCCACTCATCAACTGTAGATTTGTATCTCGCTCCTTCAATCATCCATACTATCCTACCATCTCCATAGAAGTGAGCAGTGGAGTAGAACTGCATGATCATCTCATCATTCCAAGCAGTGAACTCTCTGCCAACAAACTGATCAAGTACGATGCAGTGGAAGTTGTCTTGGACACATGGGAAATAGTTCTCATTTTCCTTGATATACTTCCAGTCAACGTATCCCATATCACTGACTGCAGGACTCTTGTCAAGCAAGATCGTCTCACAGAAGTCTTGTTGCTCCTTGGTGTAGAATCTATAGTCCACAACCGTTTTTCTCCTCTGGGCATATGGATCAATAGCTCTCCATGCCCTCAAACCTGAATCCTTCCTCTTCTTCATATCCTCAGCAACTGGGTGGTTGGCATTGTGTTCAGGAAGGTGAGGTCTAAGCTTCATCAAAACTGACATAGCATCATCATCATCTACTCCTCCGAAAGTTGATGTCTTGTTCTTCTCAGCAGTAGGAATATCTCTGGTAGTCCTCTTTTACTTCCCTGCAGCAACCTTCTTGGATGCAGCCTTGGTGCTCTTAGAGAGACCAGGCTTAGGCATAACATCTGCCATAAGCTTCTTTTGCTTCTTCTTGGGAGGGGTCTTGACAATAGGTTCCTCCTTCTCCTCAATAGCAGCACCAGCAGTCTCCTCTCGATCCTCAAACATAGAGGTAGGACTGCCAATACCATGAATGATCCTCTTCCTGGCTGTCTTCTTCTCTCCTGCCTTCTTAGGCAAAGATTTCTTTGGGAGCTCAACAGTGTTGGGAATGTTGCATGGGAAACAAAAAAATTCTACGCAGACGCAAGATCTATCCATGGTGATGAGCATCTACGAGAGGGAGAGTGGATCTGCATACCCTTGTAGATGCTAAGCGGGAAGCTTTAAGAAACGCAGTTGATGTAGTCGAACGTCTTCGCGATCCAAATCGCCGTGCTTTCCGCGATCCCGTCACAATCCGTCCCACGATCCAATCACGATCTGTCCCGCGATCTCAGCACGATCCGTCCCGTGATCTCATCATGATCCGTCCCGCGATCCAATCATGAATTGTCTCGCGATCTTGATCACGGTCCTTCCGATCTAGCGTTGAACGGACGACACCTCCGCATTCAGCACACGTACAACTCGATGACGATCTCTGCCTTCTTGATCCAGCAACAGGGAGCGAAGAGGTAGATGAGTTCTCCGACAGCACAATGGCGTGGTGGCGGTGGTTGTGAACTAATCTTGCAGGACTTTGCCTAAGCACCGCAGAACTAATCTAAAGGAGAAACAGATCTAGAGGAAGAAGAGGACAACACGTGGCAATTAGGGTTAGCTCTTCCCTCTAAATCCTATAGTATATATAGGAGGGAGAGAGGGGAGGAGGCAGCCTCAAACCCTCAAGGTTTGGTCGAAATTGGAGATGGAGGAGTCCTACTCCAATCCTATTAGGAGTAGGATTCCTCCTTTTCACTTGGAAACTCTTTCCACCTCTCCACCTTTTGGGTTTTCCCAACCCTAGCCGCATGGGCCTTAGTGGTGGCTTAGTCCAGCCCACCAGGGGCTTGTTTGACTCCTCCCACGGCCCATGAGGCCCTTTCGATCGAGACACCCGTCCCGATGGTCCCCCGGCACCCTTCTGGCACTCCCGATACACTACCGATGAGCCCGAAACTTTTCCGGTGACCAAAACAGGACTTCCTAATGGGAGCTCCTCGTGACGTCCGGGATCTCATCCGGGAATCCGAACAACCTTTGGTCACCACCATACATAACTCTATACTACCAAAACATCACCGAACCTTAAGTGTGCAGACCCTACGGGTTCGAGAACTATGTAGACATGACTGAGACACCTCTACGGTCAATAACCAATAGTGGGACCTGGATGCCCATATTGGTTCCTACATATTATACGAAGATCTTTATCGGTCGAACCTCTATGTCAAGGATTCAGTTAATCCCGTATGATGTTCCCTTTGTTCTTCAGTATGTTACTTGCCCGAGATTCGATCGTCGGTATCTGTATACCTAGTTCAACCTCGTTACCGGCAATTCTCTTTACTCATTCCGTAATACAAGATCCCATGGCTAACACTAAGTCACATTGCTTGCAAGGATTATTGTGATGTTGTATTACCGAGTGGGCCCCGAGATACCTCTCCTTCACACGGAGTAACAAATTCGAGTCTTGATCCATGCCAACCCAACAGACACCCTCAAAGATACCTGTAGATCACCTTTATAGTCACCCAGTTACGTTGCAACGTTTGATACACACAAGGCACTCCTCTGGTGTCAGTGAGTTGCATGATCTCATGGTCATAGGAACATATACTTGACATGCAGAAAAGAGTAGCAATAAACTGACACGATCATATGCTACGTTTATAGTTTGGCTCTTGTCCATCACATCATTCTCCTAATGATGTGATCCCGTTATCAAATGACATATCATATCAATGGTTAGGAAACCTCAAGCATCTTTGATCAACGAGCTAGTCTATTAGAGGCATACTAGGGACATGGTGTTGTCTATGTATCCACACATGTATCTGAGTTTCCGATCAATACAATTATAGCATGGATAATAAACGATTATCATGAACAAGGAAATATGATAATAACTAATTTATTATTGCCTCTAGGACATATTTCCAATAGTCTCCCACTTGCACTAGAGTCAATAATCTAGTTCACATCACCATGTGATTCGAATTGTTATGAATCTAACACCCAATGAATTCTGGGGCTCGATCATGCTTTGCATGTGAGAGAGGTGTTTTAGTCAACGGGTCCGTGACATTTAGATTCGTGTGTACTTTGCAAATCTCTATGTCATACTGTAGACACTGCTACCACACTCCACTTGGAGCTATTCCAAATGGCTGCTCCACTATATGTATCCAGATTGCTACCCAGATTCATCCGGATTGGTGTTAAAGCTTGCATCGACATAACCCTTTGCGACGAACTCTTTATCACCTCCATAATCGAGAAAGATTTCCTTAGTCTTCTAGTTACCAAGGATAATCCTGACCGCTGTCCAGTGATCCACTCCTGGATCACTTTTTTACCCCTTGACAGACTCCTGGCAAAGCACATAGCATGGCATACTATAAAAGCCTATGGCTAAGGCATAGGGGACGTCGTTTGTCCTTTCGCTTTCTTCTGCCGTAGTCGAGCTTTAAGTCTCACTCAACTTCACACCTTACAAATCAGGCAAGAACTCTTTCTTTGACTGATCCATTGTGAACTCTTTCAAAAATCTTGTCAAGGTATGTACTCATTGAAAGTCTCATCAGGCATCTTGATCTATCTCTATAGATCCCGATGCCTAACAATTAAGTAGCTTCATCCAGGTATTCCTTTGAAAAACTCTTTTCAAACAACCCTTTATGCTTTCCAGTAATTCTACATCATTTCCGATCAACAATATGTCATCCACAGATGCTTACCAGAAATTCTATAGTGCTCCCACTCCCTTTATTGTAAATACAAGTTTCTCATAAACTTTGTATGGACTCAAAAACTTTGATCACCTCATCAAAGTTTATATTCCAACTCCGAGATGCTTGCTATAGCCCATAGAAGGATTGCTGGAGCTCGCACATCTTTTAGCATCCTTAGGACTGACAAAACCTTCTTGTTGTATCACATACAACCTTTCCTCAAGTAAATGTTAAGGAAACGATGTTTTTACATCTATCTACCAGATTTCAGAATTGAAAAATGCAGCAACTGCTAACATAATTCCAACAGACTTTTAGCATCGCTACGGGTGAGAAAGTCTCATCGTAGTCAACTCATTGAACTTGGCGTAAACTTATTTCTAACAAGTCGAGCTTTATAAATGGTGACATTCACCATCAGCGTCTTTCTTCATCTTAAATGTCCATTTATACTCAACGACCTGTCATTCAACGAGCAAGTCTACCAAAGTCCATACTTGGTTTTCATCCATTGATCCTTTCTCGGATTTCATGGCCTCTAACCATTTGTTGGAATCCAGGCCCATCATCGCTTCTCCATAGATCATAGGTTCATCTTTGTGCAACAACATGACTTCTAAGACAGGGTTGTCATACCACTCAGGAGTAGTACACGTCCTTGTCGACCTACAAGGTTCAATAGTAAGTTGATCTGAAGCTTCATGATCATCATTGTTAACTTCCTCTTCAACTAACGTAGGCTCCATAGAAACATCTTCCTGCGTTGCGCTACTCTCTAGTTGAAACAAAGGTTCAACAACCTCATCAAGTTCTATCTTTCTCCCACTCTATTCTTTCGAGAGAAAATCTTTCTCGAGAAAGGACCCGTTTTAGCAACAAACACTTTATGCTTGGATCTGAGATAGAAGGTTTACCCAACTGTTCTTAGGGTATTCTATGAAAATGCATTTGTCCTCTTTGGGTTTGAGCTCATTAGGTGAAAACCTTTTTCACATAAGTGTCGCAACCCCAAACATTAAGAAATGATAGCTTAGGTTTCTATCAAACCTTAATTCACACGGTGTCATCTCAACAGATTTAGATGGTGCCGTATTTAAAGTGAATGTAGTTGTCTCTAATGCGTAACCCCAAAACGATAGTGGCAAAATGATAAGAGACATCATAGTACGCACCATATCCAATAGAGCACGACGATGACGTTTGGACACACCATCACTTTATGGTGCTCCAGGTGGCATGAGTTGTGAAACAACTTTGACATTGTCTAAAGTTGTATGCCAAACTTGTAACTCGGATATTCACCTCCATGATCATATCATAGACATTTTACCTTCTCGTCATGATGATCTCAAACTTCACTCTGATTCTGCTTGAACTTTTCAAACGATTCAGACTTGTGTTTAATTAAGTAAATATAAACTATATCCACTCAAATCATAAGTGAAGGTAAGAAAAGAACGATATCCATTGCACGCTACAATACTCATCGGACCATATACATCAATATGTATCATTTACAATAAGTCACTTGCCTGTTCCATCAAGTTGGAAAACAGGGTTTTAGTCATCTTTCCCAAGAGGCATGGTCCGCATGTCTCAACCAATTCAAAATTGAATGAGTCCAAAGATCCATTAGCATGGAGTTTCTTCATGCACTTTTACACCAATATGACATTTAGCAGCAGTGAGGACAATCCTCAGATCATGGACCTAGTCCGCAATATTGCTACCATCATCATTCAACTCTATTTCTCTAGTAACATATAAAAATTCAAGGGAGCTACAACGTGAGTTAGTAATCTACAACATAATTTGCAAAGACACTACTGACTATGTTCATGATAATGAGTTCAACTAATCATATTATTTAACAACTCCCACTCAAATTGACATCCCTCCGGTCATTCGAGTGATAGATGATCCAAATTCACCAATTCAAGTCCGATCATCACATGAGTTGAGGTGGTTTCAATGGTGAACATCATCATGTTGATCATATCTACCATATGACTCATGTTTGACCTTTCGGTCTCTTGTGTTCCGAGTCCATGTCTGTACATGCTAGGCTCGTCAAGTTTAACATGAGTGTTCTGCATGTGCAACACAGGCTTGCACCCGTTGTATGTGAACGTAGTGTCTATCACATCCGATCATCATGTGGTGTCTCGACACGACAAACTTTCGCAACGGTGCACACTCGGAGAAAACACAATTGATCTCGACATTTCAGTGAGGGATCACCTTATAATGCTACCATCGTCCTATGCAAAACAAGGTGCACAAAAAGATTAACATCACATGCAAATCATAAGTGACATGATATGGCCATGAACTTGTGCTTTTGATCTCCATCCTTAAAGCACCGGCATGATCTTTATCGTCACCAGCATGACACCATGATCTCCATCAATGTGTCGCCATCGGGGTTATCGCGCCCACCATGCTTCTACTACTATTGCTACCACTTAGCGATAAATTAAAGCATTACATAACGCTTAATCATTGACACGCGGGTCATACAATAATTAAAGACAACCCTATGGCTCCTGCCGGTTGTCGTACTCATCGACATGCAAGTCGTCATATTCTATACAATACATGATCAGCTCATACATCACATATATTTCATTATGTAATTGGCCATATCACATCACAACATACCCTGCAAAAACAAGGTAGACGTCCTCTAATTGTTGTTGCAAGTTTTACGTGGCTGCTACGGGTATCTAGCAAGAACAATTATCACCTACGCAAAAACCACAATGGTGATACATAAATTTCTTTTCAACCTTCTCAAGGACCGTCTTTGTCGAATCCGATCCAACTAAAGTAGGAGAAACAGACGCCCGCTAGCCATCTTTATGAAACAAAGTTAGATGTCAGTCGATGGAACCTGTCTCTCATAAGCATATGAGTAAGGTTGGTCCGGGCCGCTTCATCCCACAATACCACTGACCAAAACACGACCAAGGGAGGAATCAATCTAAGCATCAACGCCCACAAACTCTTTGTGTTCTACTCAAGATCTCATCTATGCTTAGACCTAGCTCATGATGCCACTGTTGGGGAACATTGCATGGGAAACAAAAAAAATTCCTACGCAGACACAAGATCTATCCATGGTTATGAGCATCTACGAGAGGGAGAGTGGATCTACATATCCTTGTAGATCGCTAAGCGGGAAGCGTTAAGAAACGTGATTGATGTAGTCAAACGTCTTTGCGATCCAAATCGTCGTGTGTCCCGTGATCCCATCACAATCCGTCCCACGATCCAATCACGATCCGTCCCACGATCTCATCACGATCCGTGCCGCGATCTCATCATGACCCGTCCCAATCATGAATCGTCTCGCGATCTTGATCACGGTCCTTCTGATCTAGCGCGGAACGGACGACACTTCCGCGTTCAGCACACGTACAGCTCGATGACGATCTCTGCCTGCTTGATCCAACAAGAGGGAGCAAAGAGGTAGATGATTTCTTTGGCAGCACAACAACATGGTAGCCGTGGTGGTGAACTAATCCTGCAGGGCTTCGCCTAAGCACCGCAGAACTAATCTAGAGGAGAAACTGATCTAGAGGAAGAAGAGGGAAGCACATGGCAATTAGGGTTAGCTCTTCACTCTAAATCCTCTAGTATATATAGGAGGGAGGGAGGGGAGGAGGCAGCCTCAAACCCTCAAGGTTTGGTCGAAATTGGAGGTGGAGGAGTCCTACTCCAATCTCTACTCCTAAAGGGGGAGTTGGTAGCCTCGTACGCGGGTCTTTTTTCGTCCCACCACCGTAACACCATTTTTTCCGTCCGGTTTTTTCGTCCCACCTTCCACCACCCCTATCAGTGATTTTTATACCCTTTACAATCTCAGCGCACACTGGTTTAAGCCGGTTTTTTCGTCCCACCTTCCACCACCCCTAATGATGTGATCCCTTTATCAAATGACATCTCATGTCCATGGCTAGGAAACCTCAACCATCTTTGATCGACGAGCTAGTCTATTAGAGGCATACTAGGGACATGGTGTTGTCTATGTATCCACACATGTATCTGAGTTGCCGATCAATAAAATTATAGCATGGATAATAAACAATTATCATGAACAAGGAAATATGATAATAACTAATTTATTATTTCCTCTAGGGCATATTTCCAATAAACAGACATAGTAGCTCTAGCACTCTCATGTGCTTTGAAAGTCTGTGGAGGTGCATATACCTTGCTGACTACCCTCCTAGATGAGGTAGCTTCATTAGCAGACTTCATTGCAGCTTTCTCTTTCTTTTTAGAAAAAACCTCATCAGGCACAAAATCAGAATCTTCATCATCAGAATTCTGCCTCTTCTTGGTCCTTGTTGCAGCCTTAGGCAACCCATGAGAACTGGGAGTGCCTAGATCCGAGGAAGAGCTGGACTCAGGACTAGTGCCTAAACTCATATCAACATTCTGCTCCTGCAGATTCTGGCTATCTTCAGCATCTAACATGTCTGACCCTGTGAATAGAGTTGAGAGTGGAATAGGATATGTCATTGCAAAATGATGAGATTTTGAAAGTTTAAACTAAGAATTTCCAAAGATTACATTCTGTCACATGAAAATCGGTACAACATAAGCAACAACATCGTTACTATCGATACCGACTTTCTCATTAGCCGAAACTTGGCACTCATTTCGGTGAGACCGAAAAGAAGTACTCGGTTTCACCGAGAAAGTTCTCAGCAGCACAGATTACAAATCGGTGACACCGATTTGTTCACTTCGGTTCCACCGAGTTTCATCGGGCGGAAGACAAACCCTAGAAATTCAATCGTCTGCTACTCTATGGAGTTTTTATGTGGATGGAACAGTTTGCAAACGGTGGCTTGTCAATGGAAAAATCTTGATTGCGCGAGATTTGGACGGGGAGCGCAAGAAGGGTCAAATCCATACCCTAGCTCGGTGATGGGTCCGCTATGGCGTGGACGGCAACAAAGATTCCCGTCAACGACGAAGATCCCAGCAGCGGAGGAGCATGGGGAGACAAGGGCGACGACTAGGGGTTCCTTCTTTGGCAGCTAGGGTTCTGAGTCGTGATGTTTGAAGATTGGTTTTCAAAGCATCGGGGTCCACAACATATATACCCATCACTGTCGGTGGCACCGATTCTACATTTTTGGTGTCACCGAGTTTCTCAAGTGTCAGCTGATAGGGAAACTCAAGTGTCAGCTGACAGGGAAACTCGGTGTAACCGAGAATATGGTATCGGCAGTACCGAGATTGAAAAACCAGATCAACCCTAGGCATTCGGTGAGAGCGAGATTTTGGAGTTGGTTCCATCGAGATGCACTTGGGAGGTTTTAATGGTCAGTCCTTTATCGATACGGAACTTCGAGTGCTCCTCACACAGAGAGATCGAAAAGTACTTGTTCAAATTTTGTGATGTAGAATGAATAGAATATGAGGTGAGAAATCATAGATAGCTAAATGAGTGGTCCTAGACATTCTTGTATATCCAATTGGCAAATGAAAAATCAAAAGCCAAATAGCAACAATTGGATATCCTTGAATGAGTAAATCAATGCAGACCAACATGCTCACGCAATAAGATGTCAAATGAAAACATGGCAAACATGCACAAACACATTAGCATCTAACAAGCACTTTGGCGATGACGAAGTCATCTATATATGAGTATATTGACTTAGGAGCCAAGTAAGAATACTTGATCATAGGTCATACTCATCATTTAAGCACAAGTGGGGTTACAAATTTTACATAAAGCATTTAATGTTGTCACATACTATGAGATGCTTTGACTCAAGTCTTAGAGTAAAGCTCCCCCTTGATGTGATAAACTAACCTTGGGTTTTCTCAATGAAGACTTCATGTAGGTGAAGTAGTGGTGGATGCTCAAAGTTGATGAAGATCACCATGAGTTGGGAGCATCCTTGTTGTTTCATTACTCTTCTCACCTACATGGGTTAGTCCCAACACACAAGAGACAAATACAAGGATATCTATGGATATGGAGTGCAAAGCATATATGATGATGTCCATTGATTTGTTGATTACCTTGTCCCTTGCTTACCTTTGAGGGAATGTGTGACTCCTTGAACTATTGCATGATGTAGATGTTGATTGCAACTAGTTCTTGTCAATAATTAATATGAGTGGATTTCATTGGCGGAGTCACCCCTCAAGAACTTCTCTAGTTCTTCTTCTTCTTGGGGACCCACATCAAGTTGATGGGGATCCTTGGTGTTGAAGTAGCACTTGTAGAAGTTGAGCTTGTAGTAGCCTTGGGATCCCACTTCACCAAAGCTCGGGATTCATCTTCATATGAGTCAATGTCCTCTTGAAGCTTGTTATTGCCCTTGAGCTTGGGGTCTTGTAGTAGAAGGTCATCTTGAGCTTTTTTTTCCCTTGGGGAGAGTATTTTCATACTTCTCCGTTTGAGGAACAAACTTGGGATTGGGGTATTGACCTTCTTCCCATTCAACTCCATTAGCATTGAAGTAGCCAACACAATGATTCTTCCGGTATCCTCCGTGCTTGCGTACAATCTCCTCAAATTGTTTGCAACCTTCAAGACTCTTGTAGATACCTTTCTCTATAATCCCTTTCAAAAGTTCATTTTCTTGCTCAAGTGTAACTTGGCTAAGAGAAGAGTTAGTGGGATCAAGAGAACTACTAGAAGCAATATCATTGGATTTATCAATTTTTTTGCTACTAGTTGAAGTACCTTTCTTTCCTTTGTTACTAGCTTGCTTAGAATTAACTTGTGGCATGAACATAGACAAGAGAAGTCGCTTGGCTAGATAAGAGGAAGTCTTGTTTCGAAGATCATCATTGATAGCTTTAAGGAACTCACACTCTTGCTCTAAATTGAGCTTGTCGAAGTGGAGCTTATCATGTGTCCTTACAAGCTCTCTATGATCTTCTAGAGCTGACTCGTGAGCTAAGTTAAGAGTTTTTAGTCCTTGAGTTAGTCTTTCTATTTCCAACTTATCATCATCGCATGACTTATCTAGACTAGAGTGATTACTAGCAAGTTCATTTTGACTAACATTACTAGATTTGTCAAATAGCAAGTCATCTTCATCACTATTGAAATCAAGATACTCGAGGTGTGATACCTTGGGGCCTTTAGCCATGAAGCAACGTCCACTCCCTTCATTTGGTGAATCAAATATGTCGTAGGAGTCAGTTGTCACTAGTGCAAGTCCGGCAACACCTTCATCTTGACTATAGTCAGAGTTGGAGTGATAGCTTCTCACAGAGTGATTGTCGAATTCAGAGCCGGAAACCCATTCACCAACATGAGGATGTCTTCTTCTTGAGTAGCTCTTGGTGTGCTTGTCCTTCTTCCGAGTCCCTACTTCTCCTTGAGGGTATTCGTTCATAACGATCATCCCTACTCATTCTCTCTCTTCGAGGTGACTCGTCTCTTGAGCTTCGTCTTCTTGGTGACTCTTCTTCCCTTTTGTAAGGAGTCGTGCACTCATTGGAGTAGTGTCCGGGCTTCCCACAATTGTAGCAGTTTCGGTCACGATTTGACAAATGCTTCTCTTCATATCTTGAGTTGGAGCTCCGATCTTTGCTTCTATTCTTGTAGAACTTGTTGAATTTCTTGACCATGAGGCTTATGTCTTCATTTGTGACAAGGTTGTCGCTTGAGGTAGCGGCAGCATCACTTGTGGCTTTGTAAGCACTGCTAGACTTGTGGTGAAGCTCTACCTTGTCCTTGAGTGTCATCTCATGAGCTACAATCCTCCCAATCACTTCTGTTGGCTTGAGATCTTTGTAGTTGGGCATCATTTGGATCAATGTGCATACGGTGTCATACCGATCATCCAAGTCTTGAAGAATCTTCTTGATGATGAATTTGTCGGTAATTTCTTCGCTTCATAAGCCGGCAATCTCATTGGTGATGAGATCTAGCCTAGAGTACATCTCAGCGACTCCTTCACCATCCTTCATCTTGAACTTATCAAGCTGACTTTGAAGAACATCCAACTTGGAGTCTCTCACAGATTTGGTACCTTCATGCATATCAACCAAAGTGTCCGAAATCTCTTTTGCATTCTCAAGACGGCTGATTTTGTTGAATTCTTCGGGCATAGGAAGTTGAAGAGAATGTCACATGCTTGAGCATTGAGATGCAACATCTTCAATTCATGTGCAGTCACTTCGTGATCCTGTTCCCTTCCATCCGCAAAGAATTCACCTTGCAATCCAACATGAACAACAACCCAAATGCCAGGGTTATGACCAAGCAAATGCATTTTCATTTTGTGCTTCCAACTAGCTAAATTAGTGCCATCAAAGTATGGACCTCTATGGTGATAATTTTCCTCACTAGACGCCATACTCTCCTAGGTTGTGAGACCAATGCAATGGAAACCAATGCTCTAATACCACTTGTAGGATCGAAAGTAGTGCTAGACGAGGATTGATTAGACTACTTGACCAATTAAAAATCTACCTTTTCCCAATTTTAAGTCTTGGCAGATTTTAGCATTCGTAGTAAGTCAAGTACACCATACACATGCATGTCTATGAGTATAGCAACGCAAAGCAAAGACAAGCATGTAAGTAAAGGAAGGGTAGGAAGATCAAACGCAATTGGTGACACGATGATTTTTCCCATGGTTTCGATAGGTGGTGCTATCGTACATCCATGTTTATGGAGTCTTCAACCCATGGAGGGTAATGGTCGCGAGAGTCCACGGAGGGCTCTACCCACGGAGGGTTCCACGAAGAAGCAGCCTTGACTATACCATGATGGCCTACATCCACGGTAGACTAGCCTAACTCGGGGTAGATCTTCATGACGGAGGCGATCTTCTTGCCCTTACAAACTTCTTGGTTCACTCCACAACACGAAGTAGGACAATCCCAAGTGACACCTAACCAATTTAGGAGGCACCACCCTCCAAAAGGTAATAGGCTCGATAATGTCGATGAACTCCTTGCTCTTGTGCATCAAGATGATAGACTCCTCAACACACAATCACTATCTCACAGATTTGGCTATGGTGGAAGAGGTTGATTGGGTGGAAAGCAACTTGGGGAGGCAATAGATCAAGATTCATATGGTAGAAATGGAATGGCATGATATCAACACATGTGTAGGTGGCTCTCTCTCTCGGAAAATCAGTAGGTATGAGTGGCGAACTGTTCTGAGTGCTTCTCTTGCGAGTGAGTGGTGGTCGAGGGGTATATATAGGCATCTCCAAAAATCCAACCGTTACACCTAATAAGTCAGAGTTGGTGAAACCAATGTGTAAATCTTGGTGGTACCGAGTTGCCTCAAAGGTAGCAACTTTTGAATCTCGGTGAGACCGATACATACAAATCGGTTTCACGGATAAGGTGACCAATGGTCAGATTGCCACACTCGGTGACGCCGATTCACAAAATTCGGTGGGACCAATTTTGTGAACTTGCATAACAGGAAGTTGGCAACCCAAACTTGGTGGCACCGAAGCAGAATCGGTTGCACCGAAATGCTAGGGTTTGGCTGAGTCTGTCTGAGGTTGAGAATCGGTGGCACCGAGTGGAAAGTGTTGGTTGCACCGATTTTGGATATTTGGCTTTGGATAGACTTTTGTGGAAGAGCTTGTGGATGTATGTGGTGACTATCACTTGTGCACATATGAGCATTTTGTTCACCAACAAAACCTTACCCCCTTTTGATTGTATTGGCTCTCCTATGGACTCAAAGTGATTTCTAACAAAAGGTAAAATGTAGAGTCCTTTGCTTGAAGCTTAGCCAATCTATTTCCTTGTATCTTGGGGTATTCCACAATCCTTTTGACAACCCATCATTGAACTTTTACTGAAACATGCTTGGTGGAAACATTAGTTCAATGACATATATGTTGTTATTAATTATCAAAACCACCAAGGGGGCAAATGTACTTTCGAAAGCTACTGTAGAAGGACTACCTTGTTCTGAACCCAACTTTCTGAGATGATCCATGATTTCATTTTCGTATTCGCATGCGAAAAACCATTGTTTTTGTGCATTGTGGAGGGAGTGGAGGCACACGATGACTACTTCAAGCTCATAAGGGATTGTTGCGGTCTACCCTCTTTCTCTGTCAAGCAGAAGTGCATGGCTGCTATGAGGATGCTTGCACTTGATGTTGTTGGTGAAATGGTCAGGATGGGGGAAAGCACATGCTCGAAGACTACTGTCAAGTTTGCCTGTTCTGCGATTGAGGTGTTTGGAGCAGATTATCTTAGAGAACCGAATGTGCAGGACATGAAGAAGTTGTTGGCAATTGTAGAGGCTAGAGGTTTTTCAAGAATGCTGGGATCAATTAATTGTATGCATTGGAAGTGGAAAAATTGCTGCAAAGGTTTGTGAGGAATGTATCATGGTCACACCAGAGAGTCCACCATCATACTAAAAGCGGTGGCATCACATGACTTATGGATTTGGCATGCTTTCTTTGGAATGCCGGGTTCTCACAATGACATCAACTTGCTACAATGATCTCCGGTGTTCAAGAGGCTTTCCATTGGGGAATCACCTTCGTGCAACTACGCCGTCAACAGTCGAGACTACAACATGGGACACTATCTTGTCGATGCCATATATCCTCAGTGGGCTACATTTGTGAAGACCATATCCGAACCACATGGCATAAAAACACTTCGCAACAATGCTGGAAGTAGCTAGGAAGGATGTGGAGAGGGCATTCTGAGTGTTGCAAGCGCATTGGGGAATTGTTCATGGGGCTGCAATGATGTGGAAATCAGAAACTTTGTGGAAGTTTATGACATGTTGTGTTGTTTTTCACAATATGATTGTCGAGGATGAGGGTGATGGTGTATCCCAAACCAATCATTTTGAAGCACATGACGAACAAGTTGAAATCTCAGAAGGTCAAGATGCAGCTCAGCTGATGAACTTTCTACGGATGCAGATCAGCTGCACGCGCGACTACTAAATGATCTGGTGGAGCATATGTGGACCCACAATGGAAACCAAAGACAAGATGATTGATTGTGCACACAAAATAATTTTTTTGTAAACACTATTTATGTTCGATACCAACATTTGTTATTTACGTGCGATAATGGCATGTTTGCATGATTGACATGCATGGCTTTGCATGGATTTGGGAGTCCGTATATGAGATATGTAGATGTATGAAACGGTTTATGAGGGGTCATCTAGATGCGTCTGTGGGTGTGCATGGGCATGTCTATAGGTGTATATGGGGATGGATTTGCCCAGTCCGGCTGTAGGTGCTCTAAGCGTTGTTGCGCCACCATTCCTTGACAGACACCATTTCTCCCTAATCCGTAGGATGGACATCGTGAAGACCAAGCCAACTTTTTATCATTCCCCAAACTCTGATTGTGTAACGACATTGGAAGAGAAGGTGAGCCACCGATTCCATAGACTGTTTGCATAGCGGGCAGAGGTTACTGTTTGACCAGACCGTCTGCCGAAATCGTTCTATGGTCCAAATCCCATTGTTGATAATCAACCAAGAAAAGAATTTCGGTAGCTACGAGTTAATTGTCCCTTCCCTCAAACTCGTTTGTTATAGCATCTACAGTCGGAACCCCTACTTTCCCCCCAAACGCCCGTAATGCTCTCTCGGTCAGTGTCCGGTCAAAAAAGAGTGACCCAATGGATCCCTCACTTTACCCCTAAACGTCTGGACTGGCCGACGCCCCTCAATTTAGTCTCAAATCTGGGGGAGTATGAGGGGTCACGGGCATGCGCGGGGAAGGCTCCACATCAAATCTAGCTAATGGATGACCCCAACTGCAGTGCCTTGAGGAAAAAGACTGCGAAAGCAATGTCCGCGCCGACGATGGAGCTCGCCCGTGCCGCACCGTGCTAAGGCTGGAGCCCACCCACACCGGTACTAGAGCTCCCCCTTGCTGCGTCACGCCACGGCTGGAGCACGCCTGGGCCGATGTCGGAGCTCGTCCGTGCCGCGCCGCGATGGGGCTAGTGCCCCCCGCATCGACACCATGCTAGGACTGGAGTTCCCACCATGAGCATGGCATGTCGCTGCTTGTGCCCTGGATGTCAGCCGCATGCATGTCGACCGTCCGCTTCCTGCCCGCGTCCAGTGTGCGCAATCTGTGTTGTTGGCCGCCGCGTGTCTGTCGGCCACCCGTGTCCTGGAGAGCCGCTGCTAGCATCCAGGTTGTGTGTCGCGTGCGCGCCGGCCACCCGTGTCCTGGTTGCGCCCCATGCAGGCAGCCCGCGCCGCTAGATGCTCACGTTCTGGCTATCCGCGACGTTCCCCGAACGCCTGCGTCCAGTGCGTGCAGCTCGCACCGCTAGCCGCCGCATGCTAGCTAGATAGCTAGATGCGAGTGGTTGATCGTCGCATGCTTAGTCGCTGGCCACCGCATAGACAGCCGCGCCCTGATATGTCTCCAATGTATCAATAATTTATGAAGTATTCATGCCATATTGAGCTATGTTTACAATACTTTTATATGGTTTTGATGCACTTTATATGATTTATTTAGAACTAACCCAGACTGACGTTGTTTTCTGTAGAATTACTATGGTGTTGTTTTTGTGCAGAAAATGAAAGTTCTCGGAATCGCCCGAAACTTTTTTATGATTTTTTTGGAGGAAATAAGCAACATTGGACCGAAGACCTTTCGGAGAGGGTGTGCCAATGGGCCACCACACAACAGGGTGCACCCCCTTGTGACGCGCCCTGATATGTGGTGGGCCCATCATGGTTCCGTTTGGCGTGATTCCAATGCTGAAAATTCCCATGAATACCCAAAACCCCAAAAATAAAGAGAGACTCCTTGTTCCGTAACCACAACTCTTTGCATCGATGAAAAAACAATCTGGAGGCGTTCCAGTACCCTGTCGGAGAGGGTAAACCATCTCAGGTGGCCATCTTCATCATCCCGGCGGAGGCCATGGCGCAGAGGGAGTAGTCCACCCTCCGGAATGATGGTTTGTGCCAGTAGCTATGTGTTCAATCTCCCTCTCTGTTTGTTCTTCAGATGGCACGATCTTGATGTATCACGGGACTTGTTAATATAGTTGGATCATTCGAGGTGCTTCCCTTGCTATCTTGTTGTGATGAATTGCATCTTTCCCTTTGAGATCTTGTTATGTTGGATTGAATATTGGATTTGAGAACACTTTATGTACGTCTTGCGTGGGATACCCGTAGTGACATTGGGGTATTCTATTGATTCACTTGATTTATGTTAATGCATCAACTTGCGGATTCAGGTGACCTTGGGAATATATGCATAGGGGTTGACTGCAAGTTTTCATACCACGTTCTCCAATAGAAATCTTGTGGTGCTCCTTGAAGTTCTTTGTGCTGGATTGAATATGGTAGGTCTAAAATTGTTTGATGCATGTCGCATAATTTTACCCATGGATACTGGAGGTGACATTGGAGTATCTAGGTGACATTAGGGTTGATCGATATGTATCATGGGTGCTATTCTAGTAGGAACTCTAGAGTTGTTTGTGACACTTATAGGAATAGCCCAATAGATGGACCGGAAAGAATAACATTGAGGTTGTTCTACTACCTACACCAATTTCATCTTATTGTTCTCCGCTAGATAGGAACTTTGGAGTGATTCTTTGTTGCACGTTAAGGGGTTATCATATGATTCAAGGAAATTTTATTTCTGTGCACCTGGTTCCTTAGTTGTACTCATTCATCCGCACGCTCTTAACTTTTGCTCAATTTTCCACACTCCCTTGCCCAAAACTCTCAGAACTGGTCACAACGGATGTTGCCGTCGGGTCAATGGCTTGATCGTTAACTCTAACGAGTGGGTCCGTGCTGGACTGTGTCGCCCGATGGACGTGCCAAGTGGGGTCGTGTTGGACCGTGGCGCCCTCCTTTGACCATTCTGACGTGTGGGGATACGCTGGATTGTGTCGTCCGTTGGACTTGCCAAGTGGGGTCGCGTTGGACCATGGCGCTGGTTGGACCGTTGGGTCGTGGTTTCGTTTGGGTCGTTCCACTAAACCCCCGCGTGCCCATGCGCTGATGCACGCCGCCACGATAAGCCTGCTATGCATGCGCGACATGAACCAGCCAGCCTGCCTGCATGCGCCAACGCGCGCCGCCAGGGACGCAGCCTTCCTACGAGCCGCCACGAGATGCAGCGTCTGCCGATGCTGCCGATTCGTCCCTTCTCGCAAGCGCCTCCTCGATCTATTCATAGTTCACACCGTTTCAACCTTTGACCTTCGCAAAATCAATTCAACGCGACAATTAAAGTCAAGGGAATACCGATCGATGTGCGCCACCACGATACAGAAGCCTACTATGCATGCCATGTGATCGAGCTAGCCTGCCTGCATGTGCACCGCCATGGACGCAACGACGGTCGGTACCGCTGGTTCCTCTCTTCTCGCATGCATCTCAAATTCAAATTTCTTTGACCTCCTCTCCTTGATCGTCGAGGCACCTATCCATCTCCCCGTTATTATCCATAGACAGCTATTTAAGACGGACGACGTCCCCCAACCCTATCTCATCCGCCTGCTCCCTCTCCCCGCCGGGACCCGAGCACTCCCCTCTCCGAGCCCATCAGCCATGCCATCACGGCGCCAGTACTATACAATCGAAGACCGTCTCTTCCTCCTTCGACAGTCCCAAATCCGAAGGCAAGCGAGGCTACCTCTGGATTCAAAGGAGGATTTCAAGGAGGGGTCGGAGATGGGGGAGGAGGAGGCAGAGGCGCAGGAGCCGGAGGAGGAGGCGCCGCCGCAGGAGCCGGAAGTGGAGGCGCCGCCACAGGAGTCAGAGGTGGAGGCGTCGCCGCAGGAGCCAGTAGTGGAGGCGCCGTCGGAGGAGCCGGAAGTGGAGGCATCGCCATTCTACTATCTATGGCCTGACCAGGTGGTGGTCCTCAACTCCATCCGCTCGGAAGCAGCTACGCAGGTTCGGCATCTTCATCACCAGCAGATGGAGGCGGCATGGGTGGCGCAGGTGGCGGCCCAAGCGGACCAGGCTCTGACGCAGGCGGATCAAGCCATCTCTGACTACGAAGACGCGTAGTGCACTAGGCAGTACGTAGGATATATATTGTATGCTTTCGCTATTATGCTCTCTGAGCTATGTTTAGCTGACTCTAGTTGCTGGTTATTTTCTCTAGTGTCATGGATGATTGTAGGGCACCCTATGTTTTATGTAAGAACTATGTTAGGCTTGCTACTTTCTATGTTATGGATGTATGCTTACTACATGAGATATCGGTATATGGATATGGTGCCGTAGCCGAGCCCTAGACATGCTCTCTATATGGGTATGGTGGCTAATGGTTCCACCGGACTATATTTTAGACGTGGTTTCTGATGGATATCACGATCTACATAATTAAATCAGACATGCTCTTAATAATAAATTTGTCATGTTCTAAAAAAATCGTGTATAAAACAAAAACAAAAACAAAAAGGGAAATCGTGTATACAATATTTTTCTTGCAACAAAAACATGTTTATAATACCTACATGTCAAAAAAATCAAAGTGTTGTGTCCTAGGCTATATACAGAAGGGAATTGTCATGATATGTACAAATAAATTTGACATGCGCAAGTTCAATAAAGAATTTGTCATGGTATCTACACTAACAAAAGTTGTACTGCTAACAATAAATTGATTTACCATAATGCACTATTTTTGTTCCACATGGCAATAAATGGATTTACCATGGCAATAATCAAGCAAAAAAATAGAGCCCTATTTTCTAGGCCTGTTTTATCTTTGTGGGCCTTCGACACTCAACGCAATGTGACGGCCCAACCATTGCTTAGTTTGAATGTGGGCCCTAGAATTACATTTTTTTCTTCCGCGTTCGGTGTTGTCTGAAGGAACTGAAAGTATCCAAAAGTGACGAAACTGACATGATCCACAAATTAAGCAACCCATAGCATAGAGCACATGATCCACAAATTTAAGCAAATCCCAAAGCACATGATCCATAAATTTAAGAAAATCCGAGAGCACATGATCCACAAATTTAACCAAATCCTAGAGCACATGAAACCACACTAATAATATCTCTAACGAGTGATGACCAGCAAGTAAGAAAATCCTAGAGAAACTGTTAAAAAATAAAATCCTAAAGCTATCAGATTCGCATGCTTTTTCAATTGAATCATCTGCTTCAACTTCTTGTTCATTTTCTTTAATTACCCCTTCAGATCTGCATCCCCAACTGTCGGAGCAGCACTTTCAGAGACCAGATTCTTTGGTGCTGATGGTAGATTGAGCTCCAGGGTCAGGGCCCCATTGCGTTGAATCCGCTGAACGTAGTCATCCAGCCATTCAAAATGTGTGCATTTCTTCATGATATGAAACGAAAACATGAACCCTAAAGCAGAGACCCAAGGAATAAGAATTAAAAGCAAATAGAAAAAGAAATCAGAGAATTAAAAGAAAAATGAAATCTAACCTGCCCCTCTCGCTTGCTCTCGCATTTCACGAACTCGCGCCCATAGTTGCCATTCTTAACCACCTGCAAAGTCAACCGTACCAGTGGCGCGCTGCATGGGCAGCCAGGACATTGCTCCATGGGAAGTGGACCATAGTGGATCCACGAGGGGCGGAAGGCTGAAGTGGAGCTCGACGTGTCGCCCAAAGTCGTCGGAGAAGAAGAACCAGAGGGGTGGCTCCTCTCGTCGCCGGAGAAGAAGAAGTAGAGTAGTGGCTCCTGTCGTCGCTGCAGAATAAGCAGCAGAAGAAAGGGGAGGTAAGGGTGGGCGAGCACAACCAATAACTCTTGCGGCTCGCCCCACGATCCAACGATGCGGAGCCGTCCATGTGATGCAACGACGCGGAGGGCTATCGCTTGGCGCTAGGGTATGATCGGATGGCTGACCCTTCACCGCGGGGTTTAGAGGGGTTTTGAGCTGTCAATGGGGTTTCCAAGGCTTTGACTGAGCATAACTAATTTAAAAAAGTAAAACAATGAAACCTTCACCATTCGTCGTTTTATAAGACACACTAACGAGGAAAAATACTAAACTTGGTATACAGACATTTACAAAAAAACTAGTTGGCACGATCGAGGTCAAATGAGCACCATTAATTTTAAAAATATATAAAAATATAAAACCGGCGCACAATGTTGTCTTGTGTGACATTACCAACCAAAAATCATAAACTTTGTCTATAGACATTTTCATGAAAAATCCTTCACAGATATGAGCTATCACGCACAACATTTCATAGAGTTCAAGGAGAAGAGGTAGGGTTCCCTTCGATTTTTGAAAATTAAAAATAAATAAATAAAAAACATCATTTCAAAGTGAATAAGAAGGATCTGAGCTTAGTTTTGCATTTTCATATTTTAAACGTGTTTTAATTGGTTTAATAAAGTGGCTATTGCTTCCGTTGGGTTCACCGTCATACTATTTTCCTATATTTATTATTTATTTTTTGTATTTTTTCTTATAAAGGTGGTAATTTTTATTGCTATTCCTGCAGAGTGAATATAAAAGATCAACCAATGTGCGTTACTAAGGAGTCGAACCAGTGACACCATCATACTATTTTCCTATATTTATTATTTATTTTCTGTATTTTTTCCTCTAAAGGTGGTATCTTTTATTGCTATCCCCGCAGAGTGAATAAAAAAATCCACCAATGTGCGTTACTAAGGAGTCGAACTAGTGACCCACGCACCGCCCAACACTTGCCTTGCCATCACAAACATGACATGTTGCGTTGTAAAATAGAAGGTTTACTTATTAATATTTATTTTACATTGTTCGGCCTTCTCTCACAGGAACTGGGCCATCAGTTAGTTAAGTGGGCTTGTAATCTAACAGTAATAATTTTGTGGCCCACAAAAAAATATCGCATGCCTGAGGAATTAATCTCACGATCAACCATTAGGTGTGCCAGCTTACGACCATGGGAGATAGTGCCACCTCACATGTTTATATAATGTTGCAACAATTTATATACTTCCATTATCTGCCCTTAAAAATAAGGAGGGACCTTGAGATTCAATAGTGAGAATAGTGGGCATAAAGGTTGGATGGATCTCGATTGTTATGGTACTATTGATAAGGAAGATGATTATAGATTGTATTTGAGGCAACTAAAAAGGAAAGCACGTGGCTATTTAAAAAGAATATGATTATAGACATCGGAACGTGCTCATCGTTCACCAGATGAGCTGTCGAGCTTCAATGTTTATATGGAAACGCAGATTTTATGAAACCACAACAAGATCTAAACCATTGTTTGGAATTTCGAAATGCTATTTTTTCTGGTGTTTCTCTATTGGTTTTCCTTTTTTATTTTTATTTCCTACATTTTCTAAAACAATAAATTTGAAAATCCATTCAATGGAAATAATTGTTCCAAATTTGTTCAGAGTTTCAAAAAAATCGATATTTTCACCAGGCTGTTTACAGTGCCAATGAAAATTCGCATTTAAAAAAAATCAGGAATTCAAAAATTGTTACATTTTAAAAATGTTTGGAAATTCAAAAAAATGCTTGTGTTTTCAAAATGTATCACGCTTCATGAATGATGAATTTTTTTGTTCAATCTATGTCAATCGTTTCAAGCCTATGCCGCGCTCAGCAAGAAATTTTCCTTACCTCCTGCCACCTCAGAACCGGAGATGAAGCCGATGTTATATCAGTCAAAGTAGGTCATCGCGAAGACGCCATGACTTAATGGTAAGGCGAGCATCTGAATCCAAATTATTCATGATTTGATGTCGCGCGTTCAATTTTGATTTGAAGGGCGAGGGAGGACAAATAGATGGATACACGAAGTCCTTAGATGCATAGGATATGTCCCATTAAGTTTCCTCCTCCAGTCAGTTCTGTGCATGATCACTCTCAATCGGTATATAGTTTTTATCAGTTACTCCCTTCGTTTCTAAATATTTGTCTTTTTAGAGATTTCACTACGGACTACATACGGATGTATATAGACATAATTTAAAGTGTAGATTCACTCATTTTGCTCCGTATGTAGTCCGTAGTTGAATCTTTAAAAAGACAAATATTTAGAAACGGAGGGAGTAGTTTTTATTGTCATGTGGTATTTTTTTTCTCCCATTGCAACGCTCGAGACGCTTCAGCAAGACCTGTTGGGGTCTTAGTCATGATTGTTGGTTAGGTCCGTGCGGTATTCTCTTCTCCCGTTGCAACGCACAGGCATTTTTGCTAGTGAAGATTAATTCAATAAATAGTGATATTTCGAATCTACACTATATAAATTGAATAAGTGTTACTAAAAAATATTTGGCTCATTTAGAGTAGGTCCAAAAAACTTGATTATAAATGGGGCTGTTTACACTAGCTTGGGAGCTCATTTGGAGCACATTTCTCATGACTACAAGTTTTACCACGCAAAAGAGATTCAATTGATCACCTAAAGTTTATAATAGTTCAGCAATCTTTGCAACTCATACCACAGGGCAATGGACTTCAAGTGTTGGTTCAAATTCAAAGTTTGCCTAAAATTCAAATTTTGCATTAGTTTTGTATTCTACCTCAAATTTCACACCAAATTACAAATATAATTATTACACTTAGAAGTTTTCACGGTAGTTCAAATTTACGACAGAATCCTTATTACAAATCCTTACAGTTCAAAGTTTATGAATTGCATTCAAGTTCAAATTCAAATCTTTGCCTTGCTCCTTGTGTTCCGGGATGGGTTAACCGTCTTGCTCCTGGTTTCCCTAGCTGGGATATTTTGTACTTTTGAAAGCTTTGTGTTGTTGCTTCTGATCTTCACTTCTAGTGGTGGCAGTTTTGTTGAGCTTTGACTGACCGAGCAAGTGATGACCAGTTGACGGTCATCTGTGGGTTCACTAATCCTTGAAGGAACTTTAGACAAAATAACTTCCTTCTCTCTTATAGCTTCAAAACATTCATAAGCCATGGTTTCAAATTCTGCATTAGATGATGGTTCACAAAGTTTATTCCACTCTAGGTCTTTTCTGTCATGTGCCTCGAATTATCCTAGAGCCGTGTCAAACAGAAATAAGCTTGGCCATCAATAAAAAAGAGAACAAATGCAAAAAAGGGAAACATTGCACACATACCAAGCTGCTACTTCAGTTGCTGCATTTTCTGACGGGGTTATTACCCCTAGGTAGGCCAAAGAAATGGGGTCTTCCCCCTTTTGCTTTGAAGAATAACTACGCGGCCGGCTGGCCGTGGCCGATAGGAGGACGTCCGACACAAGCCGGTGCCGGCTGGCGCCCCGGACGGTTGGTCGAGGAGCCGGCTCGACCCTCGGCCGGCTGGGCGTGGCCGGCTGCCTCCGGACCGGATCTTCCGTTGACCTTGGGACGGACATGCGATGTCCCATCCCTCTGCCGCGGATACAACGACACGACACGACCGGCACGACGGGCGGCCCTGTGTCTACAGGGGCCGCTAACGCACTGCAACGCATGGCTACAGTCCAACCGTCCCGGCCGCTGACCTCGGCGAGCGTGACCGGGCATGGGAACATTGTCGGCACGCCCTCGGCATGGCTACAACACGACCGGCCAAACCAGAGACTTAGGTCGGCTGGCGCTAGACGACGCCCCCCGGGGGACCCGTGCCGCGGCAGGTGGGCAAGGGCCAATCGCAGAGCTGGTTGGCGGGCCCCAACAGGAGATGGGACCGCTCGGCCGGTGAACCCCACAAACGATGAGACGACACGAATTGTGGGACCCTCTAGCCAGCCGGAGAGACTGCCAGCCGGGTCCCCCCACCTTTGTATTGAGAACATATTATAAGAGCCGGGGGTTGGCCTATAAAACCCCCCGAGCCCCGCATGCAACGGAGACGCACGATCATCTACACACACACACACAACCCCTTCTAGCAGTGGAGAAGAGGAGCCGGCTGCCCCTTCTTCCTCCTCTAGACACAGCTCCAGGAGCACCATTGTATCTATACCCATCCATCCAATTAAACCAAGCAGGACTAGGGGTATTAACTCCTCCGAAGGGCCCTGAAGCTGGGTACATCGTGTGTCATCATCGCTCGTGCCCAATCTCGCACCCGGAGCCCGTCGGCATCCTTTGGCCCCAACCAACCACGATAAGCCACCCTATGGCATCTATCATGAGAAAACGACGACAGTTGGCGCCCACCGTGGGACTGTACGCTGCACCGGCCGGATTCATGCTCCGGGCGGGACCCCTCGCCATTCCCCGCCATCACCACTCGTCCAGGCAAAACCGTGGGGGGCTCGTGGGGCTTGCTCCGACATGCCCTACGAGAGACTTTGTCGGCCTCACGGTCGATATCGACGCGCTCACCGAGCGCTTCGCCAGGCTCAGCCTCGCCAAGACTCCGGCCGCTGACGAGTACCCCCCGCAGGTGCTCGTCTGCGCCGGTCCACCCACGGCCGTGGGTGCACTCGCTGTGACTCAGTCCAGCGGCTCTCACAGTCACGTGGGAGTATGGCCATCACTTCCTCCACCACTTCTGGATGGGCGCGGGTCGCGGCTAGCGCTGCCGCTGCCCGTGTCGGCACGTTCGACCCACTCGGTGCGGCCCTCCGGGGCTTGAGCACTCCGATCGCCCCGACGGTGAACACCGACACCGCCGCGGCCGATCTCGAGGCGGCTCGTCGTGTCCTGTTCGAGGACGCCACCGCCCTCGTGGCCATGCGGTGCCGCATGGAGGCAACACAGCGGGAGTATGCTTCCGCCTATGGACTCACCCCGGCTGGCACCGAGCCCAGCCGGCGTGGGGCTGTACGCGACCACGGTCGCGTGGTCGCCGAAATCCTCGGCGGCAAGATGCACGTCTATGACACCCCCGCAGCCAACCTGCGGGCTCTCAAGGTGGCCTACGAGGAATTGGACACCTTAGAGGGCAAAGAGCGTGCCGCCCACGAGCACCACATCAAGGAGCTCATCGATGTTGCCGATTCACAGCAACATCTGCTCGCGACGGGCGGCGCTGCCACTGAAGGCCCCCGGCCCGAGCGCGAGGGCACGGGAACTGCCGGCCGCCTGGCGGCCCAGTACTCCTGCTCCCCTCGCGTCTCCGGCCGCCGAACCGGAGCAAACAACCACCGGCCCTCTCAGACGCCGGGGAGCGAGCAGCCGGCTGTCAACATCCAACGCACCAACGATCCGCCTCGAAGCGGCCGCCACCATGAAGCGCCGGCATCTGGCAACCGGCGCAGCCACGGGCACATGCCGGCCCCGCGGCGCGAGTCAGGGCAGTCAGTGCCACCCACCGTCCGTCTCGAGCTCTCGCCTTGGCTTGGACCACGCGTCCCCCGCTGTGAGAACGACGCCCGCAACCGCATCCACAGACTCGCGCAATCCGCCCTCCTTGAGGAGGAGGGATCGATTGGTCCGGCTTGTTTGGCCCCTGAATCCGCACCGAGCCGTTCCCAACCGGCACGCTCCCTAGGGACACCCCGAAATACAATGGGGCCACCAGGCCCGAAGACTGGTTGATCGACTACACCACCGCGGTTGGCATCGCGAGGAGGAATAAGCACATGGCCATTCGCTACGCCCCCCTCATGTTGATCGGCTCGGCCCGCACCTCGCTCAACAGCCTGGTGGCCGGCAGCATCAACACCTGGATGGACTTCGAGGAGGCCTTCGTCCGCAACTTCACCGGCAACTACAAGCGGCCTGGCCGTCCCTGTGAACTCGCCATGTGCGTTCAGGGGTCGGACGAATCCCTCCGCGGCTACCTCACTTGATGGACCGAGCTCCGCAATTCCTATGAGGGGTTGCACGAGGTGAAAGCCGTGTAGTACTTCATCGAGCGCTATCGGGGCGGCACCCCTCTCAAATATAAGCTCCTATGCTCCGAGCCGGCCACGCTTGCCGAGCTCATGACCAAGGAGGACAAGTACGCCACGGCCGATTCGCCCATCCGGGTCAAGACGACCACGCCTGCCAAGGCGACGACAACACTGGCCACGTCCCGGCCGGCTGCCGACAACCGGCAGCCGCAGAATAACAAACACAAGAACGACCAGCCAGATCCCCGCTACGGGAGCCGCCAGGTCAACACCATCGAAGAGCAGGAGCCGGCTGCCAGCCTTCCGGCCAGCGCCAGTGCACTGGCAAGGCTGCCTGGCAGCCGAAGCTCACCTTCGAGCAAATTATCGATCTCCCTTGAAAGAATCACTCAGGGGCCAAGCCCTCTACACACACGCTTCGGTAATGCAGCTTCTCACAGCAATTGGCCCTGGGGGACGGCCTTCCGGCTCTTCCCGCGCCGCCGGCCCGCGTGCCGGCCCCAGCCCTAGCTGCCGCCCTGGCGCCGGCTCCGGCTCCGGCCCAGAACGACGGTCATCTAATCGACCAGTTTCCCAACCAGGACGGTTGCTACATCGTCTTCACCAGTAAAGAGACGGGCAAACACGCTCAGCGCCAACTCCGCCGTGAGGTGAATGCCACCATGCCGGCAACTCCCTAGTTCATGCACTGGTCGGAGAAGCTGGTCACATGGAGCTAGGTCGATCACCTTGCCGTGAAGCCGAATCCCGGCAGCTATGCTTTGGTCCTCGACCCCACCATCGCCACCAAGGAGCGAACTTGCCGCTTCTCTCGGGTGCTGATAGATGGCGGCAGTAGCATCAACATTCTCTACCTCAACACGATGCGCAAGCTGGGGCTGAAAATAGAAGACCTACAGGCGAGCCAAACGGTCTTCCATGGCATCATGCCTGGGAAGTCCTGCGCCCCTGTCGGCAAAATCACGCTCGATGTCCTCTTCGGCGGACCCGGCCACTTCCGCCGCGAGCCGGTGTTGTTCGAGGTCGTGGACCTCGCGAGCCCCTACCACGCGATGTTAGGCCGACCGGCCCTCGTCAGCTTCATGACGGTCCCCCATTATGCCTACCTCAAGCTCAAGATGCCGGGCCGCAAGGGAATCATCACCATCACGGGTGACTACAAAATGTCGCTTGAGTGCGCTCGAGACGGCAGCCGGCTGGCTGAGGCCCTGAAAATCGCCGAGGAGAAACGGCAGCTCGACCGGCTCATGGCCCTTGCTGCCAACTAGCCGGCCATGCCAACTCCTGCCTCGCAAACCGTCGGCGGGGCCTCCTTCCAGCCGTCCGAGGACACAAAGAAAATTCCGCTCGACCCAGCCAACCCAGCTCAATGCGTCACCATTGGCTCCCGCCTCAACAACAATAGGAAGGCGAGCTCGTCGACTTCCTCCGTGAGAATCAGGACATCTTCGCATGGTCCCCCAAGGACATGTCGGGTGTTCCAAGGAAGTTCGCCGAGCATAAACTACACGTCTGGCCGGACGTCAAGTCAGTCAAGCAACCCCTGCGGCGCTTCTCCGAGGAGAAGCGGCATACTATAGGCGAAGAGATCGCCTGGCTGCTCACAGCCGGGTTCATCATGGAAGTGTTCCACCTGGACTGGCTGGCCAACCCAATCCTGGTGCTGAAGAAGAACAAGACTTGGCGCATGTGTATCGACTACACTAGCCTGAACAAGGCGTGTCCCAAGGACCCGTTTGCTCTGCCGCGGATCGATCAATTCATCGACTCCACGGCCGGCTGCGACTTGCTGTCCTTCCTGGACGCCTACTTTGGCTACCACCAGATCAAGCTGGACCCGGAAGACTAGCTCAAGACCTCCTTCATCACGCCCTTTGGGGCCTACTGCTACATCACCATGTCCTTTGGCCTGAAGAATGCAGGCGCCACCTTCCAACGGAGCATGCAGAAATGCCTCCTGCCTCAGATAGGTAGGAATGTCCACGTATACGGCGACGACATCATCGTAAAAACCAAGAAGCATTTTAGCCTCCTCGACAACCTCCGAGAGACCTGAGGGAACTTGTGCGAGTACAAGATCAAGCTCGACCCGGAGAAATGTGTTTTCGTCGTCCCCGCCGGCCAACTCTTGGGTTTCTTTGTGTCCGCTTGCGGCATCGAAGCCAACCCCGAGAAGATCAGCGTGATCGAGCGCATGCCGAAGCCGACCCAGCTTCGCGACATCCAGAAGTTCACCGGCTGCCTCGCCTCACTCGGCCGGTTCATCAGCCGGCTGGGGGAGAAGGCACTGCCCCTCTACGGCCTCCTTCGCAAGATTGCTCTGATCGAGCTGGGCCACACCAAGAAACCAGGCGTGTTTGATTGGCCTGATGTGGAGGACGAGGCCTTCCGCGGCCTCAAGAAGGCGCTCACCCACGCGCCCATCCAAGCCGCGCCGGCTGAGAAGGAACCGCTGCTCGTCGACATCACGGCGACCACCCGCGTCAACAACATCGTCCTGGTGGTCGAGCGGCCAGAGGAGGGCGAGTCCCTGCCAGTCCAATGGCCCATCTACTACCTCGGCGAGGTCCTCTCCGCGTCCAAAAAAACTACCCCCACTACCAAAAGATGTGTTATGGCATATACTTCGCCACCAAGAAGGTCAAGCAGTACTTCCAGGAGCATACCATTACCATGGTGAGCACGGCCCCGCTTGGCGAGATCATGAGCGGCCGGGACTCCATCGGCCGGATCGCCAAATGGGTCATCGCCCTCGCCGATCATGAGATCCGGTACGAGCCAAGAACCGCGATCAAGTCACAGGCATTGGCTGACTTCCTCGTCGACTGGGCGGAGATGGAGTTCGTCCTGTCTCCCCTAGACTCCACGCATTGGCGCATGCACTTCGACTGCTCAAAAATGAGGACCGGCCTGGGTGCCGGCATAGTCCTCTCCTCCCCGAAGGGTGACCAGCTCAAATACGCCCTCCAAATCCACTTCGCCGCCTCCAACAACGTGGCTGAGTACGAGACCATCGTCCACGGCCTCTAGCTCGCCAAGAAAATCAGCATCAGGCGCATTATATGCTTCGGGGACTCTGACCTCGTGGTGCAGCAATTCTCTGGTGAATGGGACGCCAGGAACGCCAACATGGCCAGCTATCGCTTCCTCGTACAACAGCTCATCGGCTCCTTCGAGGGCTATCGGTTTCATCACATCCCACGAGCGGACAACGAGGCGGCCGACGCACTCGCAAAGATCGGCTCCACCCGACAGACCATCCCAACCGACGTCTCCCTCAAGCGGCTGCTCAAGCCATCGATCAAGCCTTCCTCAGAGTCGGAGTCAATCTTCGTGCCGGCGGGTGTCGTCGGCCCATAGACAGCCCCGGCCGCCTCTCCAGCACCTTCACCATCGGCTCCCGAACCGTCGGCCGCCCAGCCGACTCCGATCGAGCCGGCGGCGTCCGAGGCGGCCGGCCCCGGCGGCCCGGCCGTCATGATGATCATCGACCAGCCGTCCCCGAGGGTGGGCGAGCCACGCCTGGGGGCTGATCAACCAGTCCTGAGGGCTCCCAAGCCGGTCCCGGGGGCTGATCAGCCAGTTCCGGGGGCTCCAGAGCCGGCACCCGTCTCGGCCCCCTCATGGGCCCAACCTATCCTCGCATTCCTCCTACGAGGCGAGCTCCCTCCGGACGAGGCCTTAGCTAGGCAAGTCCAATGCCGGGCCTCGGCATACAGCATCATTAACAACGAGCTCGTTCGTCGCAACACTACCGGCGTCTTTCAGCGATGCGTCTTGCCGGAAAAGGGACTGGAAATCCTCCTCGACAGCCACCAGGGCGAGTGCGGCATCACGCGGCCTCCCGGACCCTAGTGGCCAAGGCCTTCCGGCATGTTTTTTTGGCCCACGGCCCTCGAGGCGGCCAAGAAATTGGTCGACGAGTGCGAGGGATGCCAACGTTTCAGCACACAGAGCCACCTGCCGGCGTCGGCCCTCTAGACCATCCCCTCTCGTGGCCATTTGCTGTGTGGAGGCTGGACTTGGTGGGCCCCTTCAAAACCGCTCGAGGCGGCATGACGCACTTACTAGTGGTTGTCGACAAATTCACCAAGTGGATCGAGGCACGACCAATCAAGAAGCTGGACGGCCCTACGGCCGTCCGGTTCATCGACGACATAACAGTCCGCTACGGCGTCCCCCACAACATCATCACCGACAACGGCACGAACTTCGCCAAGGGTGCACTCGCACGCTTCTACTCCAAGCAAGGAATCCGGCTCGACCTGGCCTCCGTCGCTCATCTGCAATCAAACGGCCAAGTCGAGAGGGCAAACGGCCTTATCCTGTCTGACATCAAGCCCGGCTCGTGAAGCCACTAGTGAGGTCGGCCAACTACTGGATCGACGAGATGTCGGCCGTCCGTTGGAGTCTTAGGACCACCCTGAACCGTTCAACCGGCTACACTCCCTTCTTCCTTGTTTACGGGTCCGAGGCGATCATCCCCATTGATGTCGAGTTCGATTTGCCTCGGGTCGCCCTATACACGGAGAAGGACGCAAAGGAGGAAAGAGAAGACGACATCGACCTACTCAAGGAAGCTCGCGAACTGGCCTTAAGTCGGACGGCAATCTACTAGCAGAAGCTCCATCACTACCACAGCAAGCGAATCCGGCCACTCTCATTCCGCGAGGGGGACCTGGTCCTCAGGTGGATCCAGCAAACAGCCGGACAACACAAGCTGTCCTCCCCATGGGAGGGCCCATTCATCATCAGCAAGGCACTACACAACAACACATACTATCTAATAGATTCCCAAAAGCCGCAGAAGCGCAAAAGAGATGCCTCCGGAGAGGAGACGGAGCGCCCATGGAACACGGCCCTCATTCGCCCGTTTTACTGCCGAATGCAATGGGAGCCCCAAGCCGGCTCTTGGGGCACGCCCCGTTTTGTTCCCCTCAAAAGTGTTCTTCACTCACTGGCTCCCCGACCCGGCTCCCGGACCCGTGGGCTAGCCGACTGGACCTAGAGCGCTTCTCCGAGAAGTTTGCTAAGTAATGTGAGCCGGCCAAACCTCCCCACCCCTACCAGCTACAGAACCGTCTCCCGGCTGTCCGGCTGACGGGGCGTCAGGGCAGCAAAGTTTGGCTCACAAGAAAGGTCAAAACAAAGGGAGACCCCAGCTAGGCCCAGCCGTACCATCGTCGCGTCTCTACCATTCTACTTATCCCGAAAAGCCCTCGCGATTCCTAAGTTTTGAACCGGCTCCCTTGAGGTGGACGCCCCAACCCAGCTACAGACCGGTTCCCGGCTATCGGGATGGCAGGGCCAAAACCAAAGGGGAAAAGGAGAAGAACCGGAAAGAGTCGGGCAGGCAAAAAAGGATAAGGATGAGGCAGCATGAGTAACAAGGCAAACTATTCATGGCATAAATGTTAAGGCAAAAGCGGCCCACGGCTAACATTAGTTCATTACATAAACACCCCCCAATGCATGGGTTCGAGCCTAACTTTGCAGGAAAAAAATGTGAAAGATAAAAACGCCCGGGGGTTCAGGCCACCGGCGCGCCGCTGGGCGGCTCAGTCCCCGCCTCGGAGGTGGTCACGGCCACTAGGTCGGCCTCCTTGGCCTTCGAGACGGGCTCCTCGGTCTCAACCGTCTCACCGCTCGAATGGGTGCTCTCATCGGCAACTTTATCATCCGCTAGGCCTTGGGGGATGCCGAAGGAGTCCTCGGGCAATGGCTCGCCGTCCTCACCAAGGGCCGGCAAGAACTCGTCCGCACGACGTACGACGTGAGCTCGTTGGCCCGGAGGACAAGGGCCGCTCACGAGCCTCCCGTTCCGCGGCCGGCACGTCCCGCATGGTCGCCAGTCGGCCCAGGTCCACGCCGTGATACCACCACGTGATGAACCATAGCGCCATACGCGCCCCAGCCCAAGCGGCCGACGCCTTCCAAGCCTCGAGGCGGGGGACAACATGCTCTAGCCACTGGGCCACAAGGTTCGTTGGAGCTCCCCCACAGCCTGGCCATAGTGCGGCAATGACCTCTTTGTCGGCTGTCTTCAGCCGCTCCATGCTCCGCTCGAGATGGGTTATCCCCATCTCAATGGCAAGTCCGATCTCGTCCACGTCCCACGCGGCCTCCTCGATGGAGCGACCGCACTCCCGAAGGTACTCCCGACGCTCCTCAACGGCGCGCGCAGCATGGCGCTGAGTTTTCGGGAAGCGCCCTAGAAGAAAGAAGAAGAGAAGGAAAGAAAGGTAAGTTGAAACACAAGAAACAACAAAGGGAAAAGCAACTAGCTGGACAAGAGAAAAATTGGCACCTACCTTCAATCGCGTCTTACACTCCAAGGGCGAAGTTGAGCGCCGCCTTGGGCTCCGACTCTCGACCCGCCTCCGACTCGACGAGGGAACCCCTAACCTCCACGAGCATCCTCTCAAGCCGGGTCACCTCGCCTTGGAGGGCGGCAGTCCTCAGGGCGGCATCAGCCGCCTCCTTGATGACCGTCTCCCGGGCCGCCACCTCCTTCGTCGCCTCGGCCTTGAGCTGGTCCAGGACCGCCTCCCCATCGGTCAACAGTGTGGCCAGCCGGTCCTTCTCCTGCGTGGACGCCTGGACGCCTTGCGCCATCCGGTCCCGCTTGGAGATAAGCCCGATTCTCTCCTCCCGAAGAGTGGCCAGCTCACCTACATGACACAACTGGCGTCCGCCGGCTCTCGGGGGCTATGTGCCCCTTCTGCGAAGTGCAACTGACCTTGCACGCGCGCAACCTCCTCCTCCAGGCGGTAGAAGCCGTATTTGCCATGGTTATGGATGGCAACCACCTCCATGAATAGATTCTGTCGCAGGGAGGTTCCCTCCTGTCACTAGGAGGCAAAAGATCAAGACGCACTCAAAAGAGATCCGGCTTGGCTGTCCGTCAGCCGTCAGCCGACCCACATCTCGGGGGCTACACCCAGTGGGTGTGCTCGCGCGCCCCCATTGAAAACTCTAGGACAAAGCTATCGGGCTTACCTCCGCACGCTGAAGCGGGGCGTCTGCCGCCTCCGCGAACCGGGCTAGCTCCTACCGGCACCGGTCCAAGATGCTCCCCAAGTCCCCGAAGGAGGGGACCGGGCCGCCCGCCTAAGGAACCGGCAGGGCTGGCGCATGAGCCAATGCCTCCCAGTCTTGGAGCACCTCCTACATCGACCGCAGGGTCCTGCAGGCCCGGCCGCCACTGCCACCTGGGCTTACCACGACTCCAGCCGCCGGGGGAGGGTTGATGATGTCAAGGGGCCGAGAGTCGCTTCCCGCTGGCCCCCCGCCCAGCGCCGTCGCCGGCTCCTCTTCCTGCCGCTCCGGCGCATTGGTCGCGATGGAGTGCACCTCCACCTCCATGGCTGCCACCTCTGGCGTTGCCTCTGTGGCCACCGGGGCCTCCGGCACCTCGACCCGGGCCGGCTCGGCCACAGGTAAAGTCACCTCCGGCACCTCTGGCCGGGCCGCCTCGGGAGCTGGCTCCGTCGTCGTCGCCCCCACTTGGGCCGCCTCCTGTGTGGACGGGGGTGCCGGCGGATCCGTGGCTGCTCCTCACGGCTCGCTCGACGGAGGCCTCGACATACGGGTTGACTCCGCCACCAAGTCCGACGCTCGTGGGTGATCCACCGACCTCCTCCGCCTCCGGCTACTCGAGGTCCCAGAGTGTGAGGCCCCTCCTCGCGTCCCGGACTTGGAGGCTCGCAGCTCTGTGAGCCTCCTCTTCTCCTCTCGCTGGGTGGACGCATGCTCGCGGGCCAGCCGGCTGGTGGCATCCGTCGGCTCCCCCTCCGGCTCCTCCTCGTGGAGTTCAATGGGGTAATTGCAGCGCCCAAGGATTGGTTACTCACCGGCTGGCGACCCGAAAGAAAACTCACATAAAGAAAAAACCTTACCCGATTACAAGGGGCAAGGCCAGCTTGGCGCGTGGCGACGGTTTCCGCGCAGCCACCTTCACCCGCTTCGGGCCGCCGGCCCCCCTGAGCCGGCCTCTTCCCCCTGCCGGCAGCTTCGGCCGCCAGGGCTTGTGCTGGCCACTCCTCGCTCCTCCGACCCTGGCGCGCTGAGGGAGGAGGCTCGTTCAGAATCATTAATTCATCATCATCGCTCTCATCCCTCCAGTCCCTGAGCATGGGGGAAAGAGGGAACTCACCTGCTCCGCTGGGCTCCCCAGCCGCGCCAGACCCTCCGGCTTCGCTGGGAGCGCCGGTTCGCGGGTCTGTCGGCTCGTCGACTCCTCCCGAGGAGTCCACCCCTCCTCTAGGGGGCCTCCCGTCTGGTAGTCTTCGGAGTTGGAGTTTTCACGCTTCGCCTCGAAGATCTGAGGATGCGGGCCATCCGACGTATTCTATGGTACCAGCAGCTGCGGTCAACACATCAAAGTAAGCACTCCAGCCGGCTGTCAGCTCAGAAGTATCAAACAAGGAAGAAACCGCCTCGACTAAAAACATACCAGGCGAGGCCGGTTGATGCAGTCGTACGGCTCCATGCCGAAGGACCATGAGGCGGGCTTTAGCTTGAAAGTCGTAAGGGCGTTCACCCGCTTCGCCACCTGAGCTGGCGTCAGCTCGACGGTGGACAGCCAGCAGGGGTCGCGCCGGCCGGACATGTCGCAGATCCAGTGCGGCCTCAGCTATAGGGGCAACACCCGGCGTGAGATAAAGGCCGCCACCAGGTCGGCGGCGACCAGCCCCTCAGATATCTTCAGCTGCGTGAGCCGGCCAAGCTCCTCTAGGGCCACACCATGCGGGGCAGTCCCCAACCAGTTCAACTGGGAGGACTGCGTGTCGTCAAATGGTGGCAGCCGGATGTAGTCTGTCCTCGGGTCGGCGTTCTTCACGTAGAAGAACGTTCGATGCCACCCCTTGACGGAGTCAATGATAGAGAGAGGGGGAAAGCGAGCGACACCATGGCAGCACACAATCGTGCCCCCGCAGGCATCGCTTTTCAAATGTTTGAGGTAGAAAAGAGCATTGAAGAGTTCAATAAAGAGAAGAATGCCGAGGTACCCCTCGCACAACGTCAGGAAGGTGGAGAGATACATAATCGAGTTCGGGCCGAGGTTATGCGGCTAGAGGTCGAAAGTATCAAGGACAAAGCGGAAGAAGAGACTCACCGGGATCCCGAAGCCCCGGGAGAAGTGCCAGCGGAACACGACGTGCTCCCCCGGTTGTGGCGCCAACACCATCTCGTCGCCAGACGCGCGTGCGACCACCCGCTCCTCCGGCTGTAGCATGCGCGCGCGGCAGAGCTCGGCGATGTTTGCCTCGACCATGATGGAGCCATCCCAGCTCATGCCGCGTCCATCGGTCATCGCGGCGGCGGTTCGGAGTGCGAGCTCGGTTGCTCGTTCGAGCGCAGTGTCGCATGGGGAAGGCAAGGAGGCAACAAGGACGAGCAGCAAGGGGGCAAGTGAGATGCGGGTATCTCCGCCCCCTACCCTTCCTCTCCTTTTATAGGGGAGGCCACGACCGGAGGACGTGGCATTAATTGCGCCCACTCCCCCGGAAACTCCGTGCACGCGTGCGTGGTCCCGGGTCGTAACGGCCGCTTCAGGGCGCAGAGGATCCCGGCCTGCGCCTCGAGGCCTACTCGGCTACGCCTGGAGTCCTAGAGGGCTAGGCCGAGGCGGTGTCCCGTCTCCCCACATGCGTGGGACCCGCGGCATCATCACACTCCGTGTGGCGCACTTCATGCCAGCGCGGGTCCTGGGGTGGCGCGTCGGTACCCGAGGCGTTAGGACCAACGGTCGGCCCGACTGCCCTTTCGGCTTCGAGCTGGAGGCGGGCTTCGCTGGGGAAGCCGCCGGCTCCCCTCCTTCTGTCGGATGTGGGCCCCCACCGGCTTCGGGGACTACTTACGGTGTTATTAACCCTAGTTAGGCCAAAGCAACGGGGTCTTCCCCCATTCGCTTTGACGAATAACTACGCGGCCAGCTGGCCGTGGCCGGCCGGAGGACGTCCGGCACAAACTAGTGCCGGCTGGCGCCCCGGACGGTTGGTCGAGGAGCCAGCTGACGCAATATTTAATTTGGAATTAAAATAAATCCTAAATGAATTAATAATTCCAAAAAATGCTTAAAACTTCTAAAAATCATAGAAAATAATCTGTAAGTCAGATGAAAATAACTTATATATGAAAAATGATCAGAAAAATCCAATGAATCTGTTTATGCCATGATCATGCATGTTTGGACAAGTTAAACATCACCAAGTAGGACATTTTATGATTAGGTCAATATATGAAATATCACTTGTAGTTGGAAATTCAAACTTGTTTGAATTCCCCTTCGACCAATTTGGCTAACCACACCTCTAGGTTAATTAAGTACCTTAATATGCCATGTCATACATCATGATTGTTGCATTGCATTGAATATATTCTTTCTTTCTGTTTGCCGGTGGTTATTCCCTCTCGGTAGACGATGGTTCCGACGATGTGAACATTGACACTAATGAAGAGAAGTATTTCTTCAGGATTGTCAGGCAAGCAAAACCCCCTTGAGCATACTGATATCAACCCACTCTCTCGCTCCTGCTCTCTTTTACTGCATTAGGACAATAACGATTCAACTGTTACATGTCAACGGTAGTTAAACCCATTCCTTTGCATGACCTGTCTTTGCCACAGTAAATAGAAAACCTCTTAGCATGAGTAGCAACTGTTTGAGCCTTGTTGTGCTTACTCATACATGCATGCTTACTTACTGTGCCTGTTATGCTTAGAGTCGTGTCATGTCGGGTCTGATACATATGGGTGATGAATCGGAATGGCAGTATTCATGTCCTACGGTGTGAGAGCTAAGTGTGTGAACACGATTTGGTAAAGGTAGTGATGAGAGGTCATGTAGGAGTACATGGAGGGTTGTCTCATCGGAACCGTCCTTAAGAACTGAGTTCTGTGTATGTTATCCAAGACAAGATACTACCACACATTGGGTTCTGGTAACTCGACCCCTCTCGACTTATTTATCGCCTAGACCTCTGTCCAGGAGTTGCAACTAGTTTCTGGCGTTTGTAGGGAAAGTGTTCGCGGCCGTGTATAGTGCTGCCCGACGGGGTGGACTATGATGCGGTACAGACACAGTGGCACGGTGTATCAAGTGGCACCCGAACGGTGGGCTTGGGAACCCTGCGCACATCGTTTGAGGCCGTAGCGGAAACTTCGGCCGGACTTCCGTGCGGGTTCAACCTCGGATAGGCGATAAACCTGGACTAGGGTCTTGTGTGGTTGACGGTCGTGGCCGACGCCCACGCCAGTGCTTCCGCTTGAAGGTTGCCGAGATGCATGACGTGCATATGGTGCTAAGTGACGAGAGCATGTGTGAACAAGTATGCCCCTGCAGGGTGAAATAATCTATTCGAATAGCCGCGTCCTCGGATATGGACTACTTGGAGAACTTATGTGGTTCATAGACAACTGGAAGTGGATACTCTAAAATATGCAAGATAAGCGTGAGTGCTATGGATGGCCTTCTCGTAGGGAGACGGAAGTGGATCCATACTGGTGTATTGATTGGTGAATATGTGGACTCGTGTGCGCTATCCCACCTCAAAGAAAGCACTTGTAGTCGTAGCATAGGTTAGCCAAGAGTCAAAGCTGGCTTGCTACAAAGAACTCCACAACCCCCTTCATTGATCCTGATGCATATGTAGTTAGTTCTGATGTAAGTCTTGCTGAGTACTCTTGTACTCACGTTTGCTTAACTTATGTTTTTGCAGAGGAGACGTTAGTCTCATTAGTGATCGTTTCAACGTGAAGTTTGATGTTGACCGGGTTAGCTTGGAAATCCCAGACAGAGGTCTGGTTCCTTTGGTAGGGTCGTGGTAGCTTTTCAGGCTCCTCTAGCCACTTTTGTAGATGTCTGTACCCAGACATGTTTAACTTCCGCTTGCTTGTTTGAATGTTCTGTATGTTGGGTCTTGTGGCCCCTGTTTGTAACATCCTATTGTAATGGCTCTTCCGAGCCTTCTAAATAAATGTTGTAATATTGTATGGTTATGTTGTGATGCCGTAGTTGTATCTATGCATATCGGGCATGTCGTGCGTACGTGTGACGTGCAATGGTATGTATGGGATCCGACACCTAGTTGTGTTCCTTTAGTAGTACTCTTTAAGGGGAACTGCCTCTTTGTGCTTCCACCGAGCCTTGGTAGCTTGCTACTGCTCCGGACACATTGATTGACCGGCATGTATCCTTCTTTGCTGTTGTATTTGTCCCTTCGGGGAAATGTCTCGCGGTGTAATGGAGTCCCTGTAGCCTACTATGACTCGTCTACATGCAGTGATGGCATTTATGCCCCACGGCGTAATGGAGTCCTTGTAGCTTGCTATGACTCATCTACACACGCTAGAGATCGACACCTGCATTGCTGGGTTACGTATGCCTGTCCCTGTACGGATGTGCCACTTGGGTTCTACGACTAGTCATGTCGGCCCGGGTTCTTTGTTGTGTGATTGCCAGTGACATGTTCACATACGTGAGCCAAAAGACGCAAACGGTCCCGGCCAAGGTAAGGTGGCAGCCGTGGAGTACCGTGCGTGAGGCTGCAAAGTGATGTGGCTTGTTACAGTATGGAGTCATATGACTTAGGATCGGGGTCCCGACAGGGAGAGGGGGTAGATGCGGCGGAGGCGGCAAAACTGCGGTGGAGGCGACACGACAGCGGCAGAGGTGGCACAACAGCGGCAGAGGGGGCGGCGTGGAAGTGACTCGATCTGATTGAGGTTATAGCGAGTGTCACTTTTGCGGCCCCACTCGTTAGCATGTAACGGTTAAAATGTGGACTTGGCCCAAACTGGTCCCACTTGTTAGAGTTAACGGTTAGAGGCATTGACCCACCGGCAACGTCCGTTTTAACCTGTTCTGAGGGTTTCAGGCAAGGGAGTGGGGAAAAGTGAGCAAAAGTTAAGAGTGTGGGGGATGAATGAGTACAACTAAGGAACCAGGGGCATAGAAATAAAAATCCCATGATTCAACTATGTTAGCATTGTTGGGAGATTGCACTAGGGAAAGTATGAACCCTAGGATTTATTTACAAGCATTTATACAACATTTTTCTCATTGTTTTACACTTGTTACCTTGCTGTTTTTTATATTTCCAGATTACAACAACCTATATCTACCATCCATATTGCACTTGTATCACCATCTCTTCGCCGAACTAGTGCACCTAGATAATTTGCCATTGTATTGGGTGTGTTGGGGACACAAGAGATTTCTTGTATATAATTGAAGGGTTGTTTGAGAAAGACCGTCATCATCCTACACCTGCCACAGATTGATAAACCTTATGCAAGGAAGACTCAAGCGTCTAAGCTTGGGCATGCCCCGAAAGGCATCCCCTCTTTCGTCTCCAACATTATCGCTATATCTTACTTGACGCTACATTTTTATTCATCACATGATATGTGTTTTTCTTGGAGCATCATTTTATTTTGTTTTTCTCTGATAGATGTTACTTATAACCTTATTTTTCAATAAAATTTTACAAGAATTGCCTCTTAGGATGCTTGAGTTGCATGTTTTGATGTGTGTTGTGTTAAAACAGAAACTTTGGCTGTAGTGTTTGAATTTTCATATTTAACTGGAATGTGTAAAGTTTCTGAAATTTGTACACAGTGTTGTCATATGAATTATGTATCATGTCCTAAATTTTCATAATTTTTTAACATACGGAAATACATTGGTTTAATATATTGCTACAGGCTGTTCTGTTTGGACAGATTGTTGTTATAGTTTTGTTATCTACTTATCCTATAGTTTCCATAGCCTATATTGGTAAATACAAATTGTGGAAATGATAGTAAATAGTATATTGGAAAACCATGGGGCCTGCGCTCGGTGGTGTTGAGTTCTCAAAGGGCTCTCTCCCGGGGCTCGAGGGATACATGGTTGGTAGGATGAGCAAGAGTCGCCGCGGCCGGCTCTACATCGACGATGCCGGCTGGGGGCTTGACGCTGGTTCTGTGGAATATGGATTTCGGGTTCCGTTCGGCGGGATCCACGTCTTCACCGGAAAGGTTGACGGATCTTCACCCGGGCCGGACGTTTGCACCAACATCGTCAAGCCGGACCGGCGTAAGCAACCTGCCTGTAAGGTGCAGCCCGCCCGTGTTAACTCGGGTCGGAAGCACGTTTTCGTGGGCTTCACTCAAGGGATGGATCTAGAGGATTCCGGATCTCAAGAAACCCTTGTTTACTCACAGGATGAATCTTCAAGCGGAGAAACAGAGTCGGTCTACCGGCTTCACAACGGCGGGCTTGGGGGCTACGGCGAGCTCTGCCCTGAGTCGGACCGCTCTGAGGCGGACGATCTTGGGCCGCGGTGCATGCTGCCGTGTTCATGGCGAGGTCAGTCCCAGGCACGAGTAGTACACCCGGAGGAGCCGCCACCTCGGGTGCTAACCCGCCACCGCTGGCTCAAGTTCTTCTAGAGCTGATGGATGAGCTCGCGGCCCTAATGGCTACAAAAGTTACACCAGACAATCAAGCAGCTCGGAACTTAGAGATTGTGAGTATCAAGTACCGGAGGCAGAAGAGCAGCAGAGGATGGCTGAGTTAAAAGTCCAGATGGAGCAAGAGGCAGAACGTATCAAGATAGACGCTTTTCGTCTCGGGCTGGAGCAACAGTCCGCAGCTGCGGTCCATCGTATGAGGCATCAATCCCGTCTGCTGGAACGTTATGAGGCAAGGAACCTCTTCAACACGCCACGGACAGGGCGAGCAACAGATGCGCCTGGAAGTCACCCGGCGGCTCGGCCAGCGACTCATCCGACCTGGCGAAACCAAGCCCCACCAACGGCCTTTCCAACACCAGCGGGTCATTATTCTAACCCGGCCGAGAATATGGTGGCAGCAGCCACCCGGCTCGAAACAATTCCTATTCCGGATGAAGCGCCCTTCGCGGAAGACGTGCAAAATGCCATTGTATACGTACAGACGGCGATGGCCTAGCAGGAGAAGTATGCTCACAGCCGGAGTCGTGTTCATTCAAACCCTGTCCCTAGCCGGAGCTTTAGCCGGCGCTATGAGTCGCCGGCGGTTTCCAGCAGCAACCGACATAGAGAGATGCCGGCGAGGGAACAACAACCTTTCATGACCAGGCGAGGAGCCAGCAAGAGGCGGCAGCTTTAGCCGCAGCGGCTCACCAAGAGCCTGCACCTTCCGTCTCGGTAGGAGTGGGAATAGCCACCAGGGTTGTAGGAGTGCCATGTTTATCGCCATCTCTACGAGGGGAATGGTTGCCAAAAGATTTCAAAGGACCCCGCAAGGTCCCAAATTACACCGCTGATTTACCTCCGGAGGCCTGGGTGGAAAGTTACGAGCTAGCCATGGAGATGTTGGATGTCAGTGAGGCGGTTTGTGCCAAGTACTTCATCATGATGCTAGAAGGCCCGACTCGCACATGGTTAAAGCGATTGCCACCCAATACCATCAATTCATGGGCGGAGCTGAGAGCCAGGTTCATCAAAAACTTTCGGGGAACATGCAAACAGCCTATGACCATCGTGGATCTTGATCACTACGTTCAATAGGAAAATAAGTCCGCTCATCATTGGGTCCGGCGAGTCTCAACAATCATCCACTCCTCAGAATAAATCACAGCAGCTCAGGCAGTGCTGATCTTAGAGAAGAACTGTCACTTTGTCCCTTTGAAACAGAAACTCGGCCGGCTCAAGCGTACGTGTCAGGATATGGGAGAGCTCATGACGGCTCTCACAAAATATGCCGACTCTGACAATACAAAAGATCCGAGTTCCGGTGAGGAGAAGGCCAGCCAAGGCAAGAAGAATAGTCAGAGAAAGGGTGCGTCAAATGGTAACCAGAGTAAGCGCAAGAATCCTGAGGCCGGGTCAGAGCAGGTGGCCAATGCAAGCACTGGCCAGAATCATCCTAAGGGTAACGGAAGGTTCAGGCCGCCTTTTAACAAAAACAGACCTGCCTTTAATTTGGAGGAGGCACTTAAAAGGTCCTGTCCGGATCATGGCACGGCCGAAAAACCGGCAAACCACACATGGGGTAATTGTCGTTTCATGCAGAAGCTCAAGAATCACTTTACACAACTCGACAATCACGACGGTGGCTTGCCAGGCGGCTCAAGATACGGCGGGTTAGGAGCCGGATTCGGATCCGGCGGCTCAGGGCACGGTCATCCGGGTCAAGGTAATCAAGGAGGACATCAGCAACATTCTGGTAACAACAATCAGCAACAGCGTAATCAGTCTGGTTATCAAAGTAACACGAAGCAGCTCAGCTCCGACCAGTATCATGTTTTCACGACCAGCTTCAACAAACGAGACCAGAAGTTACGCAAGTGGGCGGTCAATGCGGTTGCAACGGCTCTACCGCAGTATTTAAAATGGTGCGAGTATGACATAACATGGAGCCGGGAAGATCACCCGCCGCGTGTCGATGACCCAGGGTGGCTGCCTTTGGTTGTGGCCCCCCAAGTGGGAGGGTATATGGTGAATAAAGTGCTAATGGATGGAGGCAACAGTATTAATATCCTTTACTATGATACTTTTCGGCGGATGAAATTGCTAGACAAGGATCTGAAACCCTCATCCACCATTTTCATGGTGTGGTGCCAGGCAAGTCGGCGTATCCGGTGGGCAGGATTTCTTTGGAAGTGGATTTTGGTGACGAATATAATTACAGGGTGGAGTCCTTGTGGTTTGAAGTGGTAAAAATCAAGAGTCCTTACCATGCATTGTTTGGACGGCCGGCTTATGATAAATTCATGGCTAGGCCCTGCTATGTCTACTTACAGCTTAAGATGCCTGGTTTAAATGGTACCTTTACCATTCATGGTGACCGGAAGATGGCTATTGAGTGTGAGGAAGGAGATGCGGCTTACGTTGAATCCAGTTGCGCTCAGGAGGAGCTTAAATTTTATAAGGAGAATGTTGAGCCGGAGGATATGACTCCGCTGAAGAAACCCACGACGGAGGCTGAGTCGCCCCTCAAGTTTTCAGTGGATGATACTAAAGCAGTGTATTTTACTCCGGGTGACTCGTCCAAACAGTTCATCATTGGGGCTCGCATGGATCCCAAATAGGAAAGCGCGCTCATCGAATTCATCCGTGAGAATCGGGACATCTTTGCATGGAAACCTTCTGATGTCGGGTGTACCAAGAGAGTTCGCTGAGCACAACCTTAATGTGGATCCGAATTTTAAGCCGATTAAACAGTTTCTACGGCGGTTCAATTAGGAGAGATGCAAGGCCATTGGGGAAGAAGTTGCCCGGCTCTTGGCGGTGGGTTTCATTGTTGAGGTTTTTCACCCGGAGTGGTTGCCTAACCCGGTGCTGGTGCTCAAGAAGAACGGCACGTGGCGTATGTGTGTGGACTACACGGACCTTAACAAGGCTTTTCCAGCTGATCCGTTTGCCCTTCCCTGTATTGATCAAATCATTGATGCTACGGTGGGTTGTGAAAGCCTGTGTTTTTTGGACGCTTACTCAGGCTATCATCAAATCAAGATGGCGGTTAAAGACCAGGAGAAGACAACTTTTATTACTCCTTTTGGAGCTTTCTGCTATGTATCTATGCCCTTCGGGCTCAAGAGTGCCCAGGCAACCTATCAGCGGTGTGTGCAGAATTGCCTTCACAGTCAGATCGGCCGCAATGTTCATGCCTACGTAGATGGCATTGTGATTAAGTCATGGAAGAAGGAGACCCTTTTTGGACAACTTCAAGGAAACCTTTGATGATCTCCGGGTCTATAAGATGGTGCTTAACCCGGCCAAGTGTGTCTTTGGTGTTCCAACTGGCGAGCTCTTAGGTTTTCTGGTTTCTGAGCATGGCATTGAGGCTAACCCGGATAAAATCAAAGCTATCACTTCTCTGGCAGAGCCGGCCTGTATTAACGATGTCGAGCGTTTATCAGGGCGGATTGTTGCGTTGAGCCGGTTCATAAGCCGCCTTGGAGAGAAAGCTATTCCTTTATATAAAGTGATGAAGAAGACGGACAAATTTTTCTGGAGCAAGGCGGCGGGTGAAGCACTAGAGGCGGTCAAAAAATACCTTACTGAGCCGTCGGTGCTGGCTGCTCCGGTTGAGAAGGAACCGTTGCTTCTATACGTGGCGGCTAATAACCGGGCAGTAAGCGCTGCAATTGTGGTCGAGCGCAAAGAGTCTGGGAAGGAATATCCGGTTGAAAGGTCGGTTTATTATATCAGTGAGGTCCTGACGGAGTCCAAGCAAAGGTATCCACATTGGCAAAAGCTAGTATATGGGGTCTTTATGGCCAACCGTAAGTTAAAGTACTATTTTTTAGGGAACCAGATAACTGTGGTCAGTTCTGCTCCATTGGGGGACATAATTCACAACAGATAAGCCACTGGAAGGATTGCTAAGTGGGCGTTAGATCTGGGACCTCTCAATTTAAAATATGTGCCTCATACGGCCATCAAATCCCAAGCTCTTGTGGATTTTATAAATGATTGGACGGAATGTCAGGCTCCCGAGGAAAAGCCGGATGACACGTACTGGACAATACATTTTGACGGGTCCAAGTAGTTAGAAGGATCAGGGGCAGCAGTCATTCTGACGTCTCTCAAAGGTGATAAATTTTGTTATATGCTCCGACTGATGTTCCCTTGCACTAACAATGCGGCTAAGTACGAAGCTTTGCTTCATGGTCTCGGAGTAGCCAAGGAGATGAATTTAAGCCGGGTAAGGTGTTTGGGCGACTCAGATCTGGTGGCTCAGCAAGTTTCGGGCACTTGGGATTCCAAAGACCCACGGATGGTGGCTTATCGTCAGGCGGTCGATACCATTGCTGGTCACTTCAAAGGATATTAGGTGGATCACATTGATCGTCGCAGGAATGAGGCGACTGATGCCTTGTCACGGTTAGGTTCTCAACGAAAGCCGGTGTCGCCCAATGTCTTTTTGGACGTCTTACACCATCCGACTATCAAGATACCTACAGAAGAGGATTTGGATGTTCCTGACCCGGAGAGGCAGTTAGTGGCGGCTCTACATGCTACTCCGGATAGGATTGTACCCTACCTGGCCTACTTGACTCGGGGCGAGTTACCTGACGACGAAAATCTGGCCAGACAGATCACCCGACGCTCTAAATCAATGACAATAGTTAATGGTGAGCTGCACAAATGCAGCATGACTGGAGTTTTTCAACGATGTGTCTCACCTGAGGAGGGCCAGCAAATCTTGAATGAAATTCATGCTGGAGACTGCGGACACCATGCCAGCTCAAAGTCTCTAGTGGCCAAGGCCTTCCGACATGGTTTTTTCTGGTTGACGGCTCACAAAGATGTAGAGGACCTGGTCCGTAAGTGCGATGGCTGTCAAAAGTTCGGCCGGCGTGCTCATGTTCCGGCTCAAGAGTTGAGGATGATACCAATTACTTGGCCGTTTGCGGTCTGGGGGCTTGACATGGTGGGGCCTTTCAAGAGATCCAAGGATAAGAAAACACACCTCTTGGTGTCAGTCGATAAGTTCACCAAATGGGTAGAGGTGGAGCCGGTCAGCAAGTGTGACATGGCTATGGCGGTTCAATTTATTAAAAAGTTGATCTACCATTATGGTTACCCCCACAGCATCATCACTGATAATGGCACAAACCTATCCAAGGGGGCTATGAAAGAATTTTGCGACGAGGAGCACATCTAGCTTGATGTTTCAGCAGTTGCACATCCACAGTCCAATGGTCAGGCGGAGCACGCCAATCAAGAAATTTTAAGGGGCATTAAGCCGCGGCTTATGGTTCCTTTGAAACGAATGCCCGGGTGTTGGGTAGAAGAGTTGCCTTCTGTGTTATGGAGCATAAGAACCACCCCCAACAGATCTATAGGCTATACACCTTTCTTCATGGTGTACGAGGCCGAGGCAATATTGCCAAGCGACATCCGGCATGACTCGCCACGCGTGGCAGATTATGTTGAGACGGACAATGAGTTGGCACGTCAAGATGCATTGCACACTTTGGAAGAAGCAAGAGAGCTGGTGGCTGCCCGGTCGGCGATTTATCAACAAGACATGTGTCGTTATCATAGCCACAGGGTCAAGACCCGGACGTTTCAATAGGGTGACTTAGTGCTTAGGTTGATTCAAGATCATATATATATGCACAAGTTATCTCCTCCATGGGAAGGACCTTTCGTGGTCAGGAGAAATCTCAACAACGGGTCATATTACCTTGTCGATATCCGGAATGACTCAGATACGATGGGTCAGGAGACCCGCCGGCCATGGAACATAGCGCATCTACGGCCTTATTACACTTAAAGGTGTCGAGACTCATCATTCTACACTATCGTTGTACATATCATAGTTATATGTGAATAAAGTAGCATCCCTGCAAAACGGGGCCTCTGTTGTCTCACACATTTTTGCTCATACAAGAAGAGATCACAAAAGCATTCCGGCTGATATATCAACTGAGACTGTCGAAGGGGGATTCTTACCTCCGGGTATCGCTTTTACACCCTGTCGACTGGCGTTTACGCCATATTGCCGAGGGTGGCTTCTTACCTTCGGGTATAGCTTCTAACACCTTATCGGCCGGCTTTATGCCATCTCCGGCTAACATGATTAGCCGTGGTCGAGGGCGGCTTCTTGCCTTCGGGCATCACTTCTAACGCCTTATCGACCAGCGTTTACGCCATATTACCGAAGGGGGCTTCTTACAGACAGGTGTCGCTTCTAACACCCTATCAGCCGGCTTTATGCCATCTCCGGTTATCATGATTAGCCGCGGCTTTAGGGGATTTCTTACCGACGGGTATTTAACACCCAACAGCCAGCGTTTACGCCATATTACCGTGGGTGGCTTCTTACCTTTGGGTATCACTTGTAACACCTTATTGATCGGTTTTATGCCATTTCCGGTTAACAGGATTAGCCGCGGTCGAGGGCGGCTTCTTGCCTTCAGGTATCGTGGCTAACGCCTTATCGACCGGCGTTTACGCCATATTACCGAAGGGGGATTCTTCCCGACAGGTATCGCTTCTAACACCCTATCAGCCGGCTTTATGCCATCTCCAGCTAACATGATTAGCCACAGTTGTCAAAAGGGGGCTTCCCACGTCCGGGTGTAGCTTATCTAACTCTAAACAGCCGGCGTTTGTGCCAAGAAATGTTGAAAAATCAGCATAAGTTATACAGAGGGCTTCCTGCACTATGGATGAAGCTTATAAAAGCTTTCTCGGCCGACTCTCGATACAAGCAAAAGTTTCCTGTCAACACGCCGGGAAGACACAGCATCTTCAGGTTGCGCTTTTAAGCCTGCCTCCAAACGGTGTAAAAGTATGTTTACACATACAAGGACATAAGCTATGAAGAGTCGGAAAGGCACACAAAATGGAAGGACAAGGAAGACGGCAGATTTAAGCCGGATTTTTCATATAAGCACGACGGCTCAAGATTCAGTAAAAGCAAAAGTCACATCTAGTCTATTACAGACGCTCTCTCAGAAGCCCAAAATTTCAGTCAACTTTTTACAACGCCACACGGCGGGTCATGGAGAGCTGGCTATTACAAGTTTTCCATAGAAAGGATTAGCTAGTTGGCGGGTCATCCTGCTATGGCTCTTGGGTGGCCCTGATCTGGAGATTGTCCAAGTCCCAGTTGCAGCCGGTTAGAGCTGCAAAAGATCCTTCTTCAAATTAAGGGGACGGGTCAAGATCAGAGGCGAAGAGGTCCTTACTGCGGGTGGGTGTTAAGTCTTTGCACTCATAAAGCGAGCCACGAATCCTCTTTTGGTCAGCGCCGTAAGCCGCTTGATAAGTTGTCAGATCAGCCTCTTCTGCTAAGACGGAGGTCAAAACCCTGGAGTCCTTCACACACTGGGTGTAATCAGCTTCGGTGAATTCAGAGGTGTCGTCCTTCTTTGAAGGAAATCCATCCATCATCTTAGTTGAAGTCAACTCTGGAGCGAAAGCCAAGGCCCGGCTTATGCCTGCAATCGCCCCCTGGCAGGCGACTGATTTCTTTAACTCGGCAATCTGTTTTGGCATCATGGACAAGAGCTCCAAGACGCCTTTGAGAGTTGCAGGGATCTTATCTTTGTACTGCATAGCTCTAATAGTGCATACTGCGCCGCAATAGAGCTGCTCCGTCAGGGTGTAGATGGCTTTCAAGGGCAGCAGGCTATTAGAGGCTAGTTGGTAGCTCCTAGGACCTGTATAAGTCGGAGATTTCTTCATAAGATGCCAGCACAAGTATTATAGGACAATTGAGTAAAAGTTTTCAGAGACTTACCAAAGAGAGCGGCTGTCATTTTAGTAATGTGGCATTTCAAGGATTGGAGTTCATCCGATACGATCATCAGTCGCTGATCCGCATCATCCGCCCGCTTAGTCAATAAAGCTTTTTCAGAGTCGAAGGACTCCTTGAAGGCGGTGAAGTCGGCCTTGATTTTAACCAACTTCTCAGAGAGGAGCCGACACTTCTCATCAGTGGCGCTTCGGGCAGTTTGTTGAGCCGCCAGATTGGTTTTCAAGTCAGCCAATTGTGACCCGGCTTCAATCAAGGTTTCCTGTGACATATCAAAACATAGAATAAATCGGCAAGTCTCAAACAGATCGCAAACAATATGCATGACACTTGGGGGCTAATGTCTATTTTTAGAAGTTTGGCAGGAAAAGTCCCGACTCAACTTTGAATGAGATTGAGCCGGCCCTTGGGGGCTATGTATTGGTTTTTTCTACAAGGAGGATCATGAAAAGTCCCGCCTCAACTTTGGACTAGATTGAGCCGTCTCTTGGGGGCTACATATTTGTTTTATCTAAGAAGATGATAATGAAAGTCCCGGCTCAACCTTAGGAAAGATTAAGCCGACACTTGGGGGCTACGTAAGGGTATAAGAGAAAAAGGAGTACCTCATATCTCTTCTTCATCAGGTTAACCAGCTGGAGCTCCGGATCCCGACTGGTGGATAGCCGGTTCACATAGCCAGCGTGAAGCTCTTCGGCTATCATCTTCTCGAAAGCAGAGGGTTCAAACTCCAACTTCCTTGAAGCTTCAGCCGGCTCCTTATGCTTAGTCGGCACGTGAGTTGGGGGAGACTGAAAACCAGAGCTGGTAATCACGACATCTGGAGTGGTGGTATCCTTGGTCACCTGGGTAGGACTCGGTGGCTTGGAAGGATTCCTTGGAGGGCTCTCTGGAACGACATCATCAGTAGCCGGCTCCGCAGATGTTGCTGGGGGATCCACATCCAATCGCGACTCTTCCGGCTTGTCAAGCTCCGGCTCTTGGGCAGCAGGGCCAGGAGAGGACTTGTTGGTCTTTCGGTGCTTGGCGTGAGCCCTGGAAAGCATGAACATCAGAACCCAAGGATTACAGCCGCCAAAGGGAACGGAACGCAAGATTAGAGGAAACGCTTACAGCAGGTTAATCTTGGGAGGCGGTAGGGCGGTCGTCGTAGAGTCGCTGGAGGAAGGTGACCTCTGAGAGACAATTCACAAAAGATAAGACAACGTTGATATTGCCAAGGTAAAGCCAATCAAACATGAGATACATACCTCTATGGGACGCTTCTTTTGAGCCGGGGAATTTGGTAAACCGGACGCGAGATCAGTAGAGCCGGCGCTCCGGATTTGACGACGCTCAGCCTATTGTTGCTTTTTCAAAAGAAATTGGGGATCCAGATAAGCAAGAGGATGAGAAAGAGGAACTTTTCCAATAACCCACCGTGACTTCCGGGGGACAAAATATTCTGAGCCAGAAGAAACATAGATTACCTCAGGGGCGTTGGTGTGGCTTGTTTCTACATCGTCTTGTGAGTAAAACAGGTGTTAGTAAAATGAGAGAACGAAGTCTCAGAAAGCAGCTAAGATTTTACCTCTGAGCCGGATGACTGTGGTGGGTCAAACCATTCCTCTTGCAAAGCGTTCTTCTTGGGCTTCTTAGCTAGGGCCTTCTTCTTGGGCTTCTTCAAAGGAGGGACGTACTCCTTCTTCCAGAAATCAGAGTCAGCCTGAAAGAGTAAGCCGGTTAACGGTAGTGAATTAGCAAAGTACAAGTGAACCAAGAGAGAAGGATGGAAAGAGTCGCCTTACATCTGGGGCCGGATTAATGGAACTAAAGGGTGTTAGCCCAATAGCGCCGCAAGCTCCGGACGTCTCATGAACGAGACTCCGGATAGCACTGGTGATGTCTTCTTCTGTTAAGGTTGATCAGCTGAAGCATAACGAGCCATCATACTTGCCCTTGTACTCACACATGAGGCGGCTTCTATGGATTAAAGGCATAATCCGCCAAGAAATCAAGTAGCGGATCAAGTCCAATCCGGTTAAGCCATTGGCCATGAGGGCCCTAATTTTGGCGTGAGCCGGCTCGTATCTTGCATGCTCTAAAGACGAAAACCGGCCAGGAAGTTCAGAAGTTGTCTTTACCCGGGAGGGACGGTAACCCGGCAGTGGATGCTCGCCCTCTGGAGAAGTATCCTTACAGTAGAACCAAGTCTTGTTCCAGTCCTTCGGATGACTCGGCATTTGCATAGATGGAAAGGTAATATCCCTGTGCCTCTAGATAGAAATTCCACCCAGCTCTAGACTCGGACCGGCTTTCACTTCGATTTGCCGGTTTGCGTAAAAGACCTCTCGAAACAGTACCACATACGGCTTAGTTTGCAAATAAACTTCACATAGCACTTGAAAGTTGCATATGTTTGAGACGGAATTGGGGGCGAGGTCTTGAGTATGGAGCTTGTAGAGAGGAAGGACGTTGCGGAAGAACTTTGAGCCGGGGGGCACGAAGCCACGCTCAATGTGGTCAGAGGAAACAACCACTTTGCCTTCTTGTGGAATGGGCTTCAATTCATCACCCGGGACCCGCCAATGGATGGCCTCTTTGGAAGGAAGAGTACCCGCGTGAACGAAATCCATCAAAACCTCCTCCATAACACAAGACCCAACCCAGTTACAGGAATTCGAGGCGATAGATATTCTGGCGGCTTAAGATTGTGCAAATTAAAACACGGCGATTCAAGAGAAGACAAATATCTACGGCGGCTTACAAGCTTAAGATTCTACAGATAAGATGCTATGATCCGGCTGATGATAGTCGGCACAGTGTGGCAGGTCAACATAACAGACGAGGGAGTAAAATTTTGCTAAGTCCTAAAAAATAGGTTTCGCAAACTGCCGCTATGTTCACGAATCTACAAGAGCAGGAGAAATACTTTTGTTTTCAGACCTAACTATGAACAGGCGAAGCAGAGGAAAACTAAAAACGGTAAGCGGAGCCGCGATGAGTCTACACATTGTTAACGGCCGCCCATTACGCAGCGGCGCGGCGGCGATGAGCGCTAAAAGCACGGCCGGTGTCGATAGGACCCGAGTTCTAGGAGCGATGGCGGCGTAGCTCCCTACAAACCCTACCGGAGCAGCTATGGATCTAAGGGGACACGGTCTTACCGGCGGCGGTGGGATGAACGCGGAGAAGACTCTGGTTCGCAGTAGGTTGATGCAGCAGCTTGTTGATGGCAAAGCGGAGATGACGCCAGAGCTGGAGGCGACGGAAGCAGCAGAGTCGAGAGGAGGAAGACGAAGGAGCAAGCGGGAGAAGGAAATAATCGCTTGGGGCGGTCCTATTTAAAAGGAAAAGGTGGAATGAGCGCAAAAATCCAGGCGATGGAAATCTTCTGGCTGAGGTGCACGCCTCGATCTTCAGGCTGATCATTTAATAGGAAGATTTGGTGTGTACGTCAGCGAATCTTTTCTACAGGGTCGACATGACATCACGGTGGGTCATTTCCAGGCCACTCGCCAAGGAACAAAATAAAAGGATGAAGTGAGCAAGCTAAAATCAACCTGGGGCCTAATGTTGGGGATATAACCCCGCGTTGTGACCCGCCCTGAGGGCTCCGGGTTACACTTGATGGCTCGTGCACTGGCCCAAGAGTGAGCTGGCGGTCCTAAAGGCCCAGGAGGCTTGGCGGCTCATAAGATGGGCCGGAAGGTGGCCTGGACAGAGAAGACACGGGTGTGTAAGCCGCCCGGGGACAACTTGGACAAGAAGATAGAGGAAGTCTCGGATAGATAATGAGAGTCGGTTACAACTTGTATGACCCGTGGTCTTGACCTCCTATATAAAGGCAGACCCGGGGCGACTTAGAGGTCGGGTTATCAAGAACTAGGTCAAGCTTTAGCTCCCTTGTAAACGATACATCAAGCAATACAAACACAAGCAGGACATAGGCTATTACCTCAACTTGAGGGGCCAAACCTGGGTAAATCCGTGTCTCTCGTCCCCATCAACCCCTTTGAGTCCATCACGTTAGCAATGGCCTCGAACCCAAGTCCGTTCACCCGAACATCTGCTGTGACAAAACCACGACAGGCGGGCTGCTAGAAATATGCCCTAGTGTTAGCCACGGGATCCTGTATTATGGAACAAGTAAAGAGACTTGCCGGTAACGAGATTGAACTAGGTATGGAGATACCAACGATCGAATCACGGGCAAGTAACATACCGAAGAACAAAGGGAACAACATACAGGATTAACTGAATCCTTGACATAGAGGTTCAACCATTAAGGATCTTTGTAGAATATGTAGGAACCAATATGGGCATCCAGGTCCCGCTATTTGTTATTGACCGTAGAGGTGTCTCCTAGGAACGTTCCCCAAAAACTCCCTCCATCCCAAAATAAGTGTCTCAACTCTAGTACCCATCCCTTCTAGTCTCTAATGCACTCCTCCAAGGGTAATGGGTTATTTGGTTCAGGCGCTCATTCGGACCGATAGAAACGCACAAGTGGAAATGCCTGCTAGACGTCTTGCCACAGGTGTTCCCAGATCACCTGGATATGATAGCTTGGCGTCTATCCCCTTCGCGAGAATTTTCGGTTAGTTCGACATATCAGGCCATCTGCCACTCTCCCATTATACCATGGCTTGTGCAGCTATGGAAGGCCCCCCAGCCCCTAAAGATCAAAATCTTTGTGTGGCAGTTACTCCGTAACCGCATCCCCTCGGGGACGAAGGTGCGGAAGCGGCACGGACCAGGAGACGACACGTGCCCCTTATGCGCGGTACAAGTGATGACAACACACATTATCTTCACGCGCACGGATGCGAGGGCCATGTGGGAATTCATTCGCAAGGCTTTTGGACCCGACTTGGAGGCCCAGGACCTTGCAGAGTTTGTCCAATTCAGGGCCAATCACACCAGGCACCGCCGCCACATATTCTGGTTGATCTTTGTCGCTTTGGCTTGGACCCTCTGGACGACTCAGAATAATATGGTGATAGAATGGATCTTTCTGAGGCAGGCGTCTGACTCCTTCAAATTCCTGGCTTTTATGCAGCATTGGCACCCCCTTTCTAGGCAGCAAGACCGGTGCGTCTGGATGGCATACTGGATGCACTTCTGGCTACGGCGCGACGTCTTGCCTTAATGGAGGGCCAAGGCTATATTGCCTCTAGGTGTCTTTTTCTCATTTCTTTTACTCTCTTTGGGCTAGACTATGTTATTGCCCCGGCTTCTATGTGTGGTTGAACTTGTACGTGAGTTGTATGGATCCTTGCTTTATCTATAAAGTGGGGCGAAAGCCTATTTAGAGACACTTATTTTGGGATGGAGGGAGTATGTACAACACTAACTATTTCACAAGAGAATACTAATTCTGCAGCCTCTACTGATTAATCCGATATTGTCGGATCACTAGAAGGGATGTCTAGAGAGGGGCGAATAGACTACTTGACAAAATAAAACCTAACCTTTTCTCAAGTTAATTGGTTGACAGATTTTATCAATTCTAACAAGCCTAATGCACCCTACACATACCATTCAACAAGTATGGCAGCGGAAAGTAAGGACACGCATATGTAAGAGGGAGTAGAGGTAGGAAGATCAAACGCAATTTGGAGACACGAAGATCTTTCACATGGTTCCGATAGGTGGTGCTATCGTACATCCACATTTATCTAGACTTCAACCCACGGCGGGTAACGGTTGCGAGAATCCACGGAGGGCTCCACCCACAAGAGGTCCACAAAGTAGCAACCTTGTCTATTCCATGCTGGCCTACGTCCATGGAGGACTAGCCTTACTCAGGGTAGATCTTCACGAAGTAGGCAATCACCTTACCCTTACAAACTTCTTGGTTCAACTCCACAACCACGAAGAAGGAGGCTCCCAAGCGACACCTAACCAATCTAGGAGGCACCACCCTCCAAAAGGTAATAAATGTGGTAAGAATGATGAACTCCTTGCTCATGTGCTTCAATAGAAAGTATCCTCAACACTCAATCACTCTCTCAAAAATTTGGCATTGGTAGAAGAAATTGATTGGGTGGAAAGAAACTTGGGGAGGCTAGATATCAAGATCCATATGGTTGGATTGGATGATCTTGATCTCAAGACAAGGGTAGGTAGTTATCTCTCAAAAAATTGGATATTGCAATTGTGTGGGTGTTCTGAGGGCTTCTCCTACGAGTGGGATGTGATGGAGGGATATATATAGGCATCTCCAAAAATCCAACTATCACAACATTATTGCCCAACTCGGTGAAACTAGAGTAAACACTCAGTTGCACCGACTAGTGCGAAATGTGGCAACTTTGGCCTTTTAGGTGAGACCGGTATGTAAATCTCGGTGGTACCGATATGGGTGTCCTAGGTAGTTACCAAATCTCAGTGAGACTAATTCTCAAAACTCGACGGTACCAAATCCTTAAAATGGCTAACCAGAGTGTTGGTCAAAATCTCGGTGAGACCGAATGGGAAATATTGGCGTCACCAAATTTTGACTTTTGGCTTTGTAAAGAAGGTTTTTGTGGGAAAGTGGTGGATGTTTTTTGGTGGCTAGCACTTAAGCATTTTGAGCAATTAATTCACCAATATTATCTCACCCCCTTTTAATAGTATTGGCTTTCCTATGGACTCAAAATTGATTTCCCACAAAATGTAAAATGTAGTCTCCTCAATCTTGCATGGCCAATCCTATTCCGTCCCTTCTTTGGGGAGGTTCTCCATATAGTCCTTTAGCCAACCCTCTATGTGGACTAAACCTGAAATAGACTAGGTAGAACTATTAGTCCGAGAGACAATGTATGTTGTCATGAATTATCAAAACAACCAAGGGAGCACATGTGCTTTCAGTCTCCCGCTTTTTGGTAATTGATGACAACATACAATCGAAGCTTCAAATTAAGATATGCATAAATGTAGTGAAGACTTTGAGAGACACATGACAAATATATGATCCACCTAAATGTGTGCAATCCTTTTAAGGATAGTTGCTTTGGAATGCATGGACACACACTTAGTAGAAGGGATATGATGAGTCTTGTGTATCTTGGCTATATGCATCAAATATATGTGAATGAGGTATCTCCATGTTCAAGATTCTCTCTTGCAAACAATATGTGGAAGAAGAAAGACATCATCTTGACCAAGGATATGATGCATATACTTACCTTGAAGTTCTTGAGCATTCTAATAGTAGAAACACACTTGAGAAAACAATGTTAGGAAACACAAGGGTACTCTACTCATCCAACGCAAAAGAATTTAAAAGTACAGAGATATGGAAGAGTAATTCCAACATATTATCTTCTAATAGCATTTAGAACTTTCTCCCCTGAGTATGGAAACGTAATTCTTCCTCTCCCCCTGAATCTTAGCATGTAGATATTGGGAGTAGGTAGGGTGAGACAAGTCTAATAAATAATCAATCAAATTCAAAACACATTCTCTCTTTCCTTAAATGATACAATAAATTTGGTCTGCCTCTCCCCCCTTAAGTAGTGTTTCTCCACTTAGGGTGATCATGAAAGTTTTCTCCCCTTATGGATAAGCATACGCTTTATTCTCCTTTTCATTTATATTGCCCCCCTTGATATTATATCTCCCCCATTGGTATGAGCATCAGCTTTGAAGCTTTGGTATTTCTCCCCCTTTGGAATTAATTTGCAAAAAGGTTCACACACAGGGCGGATGAAGGGATCATTGAGTGAGTAGGGATCCTAGGAAATAAGGCTCAAGAAAAGTAGGGATCATAGAAAGCATTTGAGACTAATGGATACTTGAATTCCATTTCTCCCCCTTCTTCCAACTGAAGGCTTTTAATATTTCTCCCCCTTTGTCAAAGGGATCCTTCAAGAAATTTGGATTTGTCAAAATTTTACAAAAAATCACAGAAGATAGCAAAATCGGTGGCTCCAAGGCAAAGTGAGTCGGGGAAACCAAAGTTTGATTGTGCAGCTTATCTGTAGAATCAGTGACACCAAGAATTCTGAGTCGGAGGGATCGAGGTGCTAAACAGAAACTTGGCAACATTCGTTGAAAGCAGTTTTCATAGTATCAAAAATTTCAACAATATTTGCAAGGAATTTTCAACTAGATGAAGGTTGAGTGGTTCCAAGAAAGCATGCAACCATAAGATGAACCAAACAAAAAACTTCATATACATGATGATCGGTGACTAGGTCACCTATATTAGAATATATTTACTTAGGAGCCAAGCAAGAATACTTGATCGTAGGTCATACTCATCGTTAAGCTCAAAATAGGGTTACCATTTTTCATTTAAGCATTTTTAATGTTTTCATATCACTTGAGTTGCTTTATCTCATGACTTGTAGTAAAGCTTCTCAAAGATATGATCACATACCTTGAATGATGTAGATGAGGTAGCATGTAGGGGAACTTATTGTGGATGCTCAAAGTTGATGAAGATCATCTTAACTTGTGAGCAATCCTTATTTTCCTTAAAGCTAGGTCCTCCTACAAGAGTTAGTCATGCAAGGAAGACCAATATATTTCCAAGTGAAAAGAATGAATTTTTTTATCAAATGGTTTTCAAGGATATGTTTTGTGTTGTCTTCTTCCTTCCATCATCAAAGAAGGGTTGTGGATACTTGGTCATGAAAGGATTTCTTGTGATATGAGTTGTTGGCAATATTGGGGAGTATAGTTCTTACAAGTACCTACAAAAGGTTAGATGCAATACAAGGGAGCATATATTTCCAAGATATAAGATAGTATGTCAAAGGTATCATGGAGTTGTCATGTAAGCTCATGCCCTTGCATGCATCCGAGTGAGTCTAGCTCAAGTTTGAAGCATCAATGATGTTTAACTCACTCCTCAAGTGACAAAACACTTTCTCATCAAGTGTCTTTGTAAAGATATCGGCCAATTGTTTGTAAGTACGAACATGCTTAAGATTGATATCTCCTTTGGAACTTGATCACGAATTAAATGATGTCGAACTTGAATATGCTTAGTTCGAGAGTGTTGCACGGGATTATGAGCAATTTTGATTGCACTCTGATTGTCACATAACAATGGTACATGTTTCACATGTATTCCATAATCCTTAAGAGTTTGAGTCATCCATAGAAATTGAGCACAACATGATCCGACGGCAGTGTACTCTGCTTCGGCGTTAGATAGAGATACTGAGTTTTGTTTCTTTGATGAACAAGACACAAGAGAACTACCAAGAAATTTACATGTACTCGAGATGGATTTTCTATCAACCTTATCTCCAGAATAGTCCGAGTCAGAATAGCCAACAAGGTTAAAAGATGATCCCTTGGGATACCACGTGCCAAAGTTGTTGGGGAACGTCGCATGGAAAAACAAAAAATTTCCTACGCACACGCAAACCTATCCATGGTGATGAGCATCTACGAGAGGGAGAGTGGATCTATGTACCCTTGTAGATCGCTAAGCGGGAGGCGTTAAGAAACGCGGTTGGTGTAGTCGAACATCTTCGCGATCGAAATCGCCGAGCGTCCCGCGATCTCATCACGATCCATCCCGCGATCCAATCATGATCCGTCCCGTGAACTCATCACAATCCATCCCATGATCTCATCACGATCCGTCTCATGATCTTGATCACGATCTGTCCCACGGACTCATCACGATCCATTCTGCGATCTCATCACGAACCGTGTCGCGATCTCGATCACGGTCCTTCCGATCTAGCGCCGAATGGACGGCACCTCCGCGTTCAGCACACGTACAGCTTGATGACGATCTCTGCCTTCTCGATCCAGCAAGAAGGGGCGGAGAGTTAGAAGAGTTTGCTGGCAGCGTGACGGCACTCCGGCGATGGTGGTGGAGCTATTCCGACAGGGCTTCGCCTAAGCACTGCGGAAATAATCTAGACTAGAGGAGATTGATCTAGAAGTAGGGTTTAGACGTGGCTGAAAATCCTTGTCCAAAAACCCTAATTCCAGTCATATATATAGGAGGAGAGGACGAGGAGGGCTGGCACAGGGCTCAGCCCCTCTTGGAGTCAGCCGAAGCAAGAGAGGAGGAGTCCTACTCCTCCACTCCTAGTAGGAGTAGGACTCTTCCTTTTTGCCTTTTTCCACCTTTTTCTTTAGGCATTTTTCCTCCTGGCGCCATGGGCCTTTTGTGGCTGTTCCACCATCCCACTAAGGGCTGGTTATTATTCTCCCACAGCCCATGGACCCTCTAGGGTCGAAATACCCCTCCCAGAGGTCTCCCGGTACACTACCGGCACTCCCGGTACACTACCGATGAGCCCGAAACTTTTCCGACGACCAAACTGGGACTTCCTATATATGAATCTTTACTCTCCGGACCATTCCGGAGCTCCTCGTGATGTCCGGGATCTCATCCAGGACTCCAAACAACCTTTGGTCACCACCATACATAACTCTACACTACCGAAACGTCACCAAACCTTAAGTGTGCAGACCCTACGGGTTCGAGAACTATGTAGACATGATCGAGACACCTCTACGGTCAATAACCAATGGTGGGACATGGATGTCCACATCGGTTCCTACATATTCTACGAAGATCTTTATCGGTCGAACCTCTATGTCAAGGATTCAGTTAATCCCGTATAACGTTCCCGTTGTTCTTCGGTATGTTACTTGCCCGAGATTCGATCGTCGGTATCTCCATACCTAGTTCAACCTCGTTACCGGCAAGTCTCTTTACTCGTTCCGTAATACAAGATCCTTCAACTAACAATTAGTCACATTGCTTGCAAGGCTCATTGTGATGTTATATTACCGAGTGGGCCCTGAGATACCTCTCCGTCACACGGAGTAACAAATCCCAGTCTCAATCCATGCCAACTCAACAGACACCATCGGAGATAGCTGTAGAGCACCTTTATAGTCACCCAGTTACGTTGCGACGTTTGATACACACAAGGCACTCCTCCGATATCCGTGAGTTGCATGATCTCACGGTCATAGGAACATATACTTGACATGCGAAAAACAGTAGCAATAAACTGACACGATCATATGCTACGTTTGTAGTATGGGTCTTGTCCATCACATCATTCTCCTAATGATGTGATCCCATTATCAAATGACATCTCATGTCCATGGCTAGGAAATCTTAACCATCTTTTGATCAACGAGCTAGTCTACTAGAGGCATACTAGGGACATGGTGTTGTCTATGTATCCACACACATGTATCTGAGTTTCCGATCAACACAATTATAGCATGGACAATAAACGATTATCATGAACAAGGAAATATGATAATAACTAATTTATTATTGCCTCTAGGGCATATTTCCAGCAGTCTCCCACTTGCACTAGAGTCAATATTCTAGTTCACATCACTATATGATTCGCATTGTTATGAATCTAACACCCATGAGTTCTGGGGCTCGATCATGCTTTGCATGCGAGAGAGGTCTTATAGTCAACGGGTCTGCGATATTCAGATCCGTGTGTACTTTGCAAATCTCTATGTCAAACAGTAAACACTGCTACCACACTCCACTTGGTACTATTTCCAAATGGCTGCTCCACTATACATATCCAGATTGCTACTACTAGTCATTCGGATTGGTGTTAAAGCTTGCATCGACGTAACTCTTTACGAGGAACTCTTTATCACCTCCATAATCGAGAAACATCTCCTTTGTATTTTAGTTACTAAGGATAATCTTGACCGCTGTCCAGTGATCCACCCCTGGGTCACTCTTGTACCCCCTGACGGACTCATGGCAAGGCACACATAGGTGCGGTACACAGCATGGCATACTATACAGAGCCTATGGCTAAGGCATAGGGTACGATGTTCGTCCTTTCTCTTTCTTCTGCCGTGGTCGAGCTTTGAGTCTCACTCAACTTCACACCTTACAAATCAGGTGAGAACTCTTTTCTCTGACTAATCCATTTTGAACTCTTTCAAAATCTTTGTCAAGGTATGTACTCATTGAAAGTCTCATCAAGTCATCTTTGATCTATCTCTATAGATCTTGATGCTCAATAATTAGGTAGTTTTATCCAGGTTTTACTTTGAAAATCACTTTCCAAATAATTGTTTATGCTTTCCAGAAATTCTACATTATTTCCGATCAACAATATGTCATCCACATATACTTATCAGAAATTCTATAGTGCTCCCACTCACTTTATTGTAAATACAAGTTTCTCATAAACTTTGTATAAACTTCAAAACTTTGATCACCTCATCAAAGTGTATATTCAAACTCCGAGATGCTTGCTTCAGTCCATAGAAGGATCACTGAAGCTTGCTCACCTTTTAGCATCGTTAGGACTGACAAAACCTTCTAGTTGTATCACATACAACCTTTCCTCAAGTAAACCATTCAGGAAATGATGTTTTGACATCCATCTGCCAGATTTCATAATTTGAAAAATACAGCAACTGCTAACACAATTCCAACAGACTTTAGCACCGCTACGAGTGAGAAAGTCTCATTGTAGTCAACTCCTTGAACTTGTCACAAACAACTTTGCAACAAGTCGAGCTTTACAAATAGTGACATTTACCATTAGTGTGTGTCTTCATTTTAAAAATCCATTTGTACTCAACGACCTGCCGTCCAACGAGCAAGTCTACCAAAGTCTATACTTGGTTTTCATACATGGATCCTATCTCGGATTTCATGGTCTCCAACCATTTGTCGGAATCCGGGCCCATCATCGCTTCTCCATTGCTCGCAGGATCATCGTTGTCCAACAACATGACCTCAAAGACAGGGTTGTCGTATCGCTTAGGAGCAGTACACATCCTTGTCGACCTACGAAGTTCGATACTAACTTGATCCTGAAGCTTCATGATCATCATCATTAACTTCCTCTTCAACTAACATAGGCTTCACAAAAACATCTTTCTGCGCTGCGCTACTCTCTGGTTGAACAAAGGTTTAACAACCTCATCAAGTTCTATCTTCCTCCCACTCAATTCTTTCGAGAGAAACCTTTCCTCGAGAAAGGATCCGTTTTAGCAACAAACACTTTGCACTTGGATCTGAGATAGAAGGTTCACCCAACTGATCTTAGGGTATTCTACGAAGATGCATTTGTTCGCCTTGGGTTAGACCTCATTAGGTGAAAACATTTTCCACACATGTGTCGCAGCCCCAAATATTAAGAAATGATAGCTTAGGTTTCTATCAAACCATAATTCCCACGGTGTCATCTCAACGGATTTAGATGGTGCCCTATTTAAAGTGAATGTAGTTGTCTCTAATGCATAACCCCAAAATTATAGCAGTAAAACGATAAGAGACATCATAGCACGCACCATATCCAACAGAGCATGACTATGATGTTAGGACACACCATCACACTATCGTGTTTCCGGGTGGCATTAGTTGTGAAACAAATTTTCACATTGTCTTAAGTTGTATGCCAAACTCGTAACTCAGATATTCACCTCCACGATCATATCACAGTCATTTTTATCTTCTTGTCACGATGATCTTAAACTTCACTCTGAATTTGCTTGAACCTTTCAAACAATCTAGACTTGTGTTTCATTAAGTAAATATACACTATATCCACTTAAATCATCTGTGAAGGTAAGAAAATAACGATATCCACTGCACGCTACAAAACTCACTGGATTGCATACATCAAAATGTATCATTTCCAATGAATCACTTGCCCTCTCCATCCAACAGGGTCCTTTAGTCGTCTTGCCCAAGAGGCATGGTTCGCATGTCTCAACCGATTCGAAATCGAATGAGTCCAAAGATCCATCAGCATGGACTTTCTTCATGCGCTTTATACCAATATGACATTTAGCGACAGTGCCACAAGTATGTGGTACTATCATTATTAACTTTGTATCTTTTGACATCAATGTTATGAACATGTGTATTACTACGATCAAGATTTCGACAAACCATTCTCACTGGCTGCATGACCATTGAAGGTATTATTCATGTAAACAGAATAACCATTATTCTCTAACTTAAATGAATGACCGTATTGCAATAAACATGATCTAATCATGTTCATGCTTAACGCAAAACACCGAATAACATTTATTTAGGTTCGTCACTAATCCTGAAGGTAGAGAGAGCATGCAATGTTGATCACATCAACCTTGGAAACATTTCCAATACATATCGTCACCTCACCCTTAGCTAGTTCTCCGTTTATTCCGTAGCTTTTATTTCGAGTTACTAACATTTAGCAACCGAACCGGTATCCAATACCCAGGTGCTACTAGGAGTACTAGCAAGGTACACATCAATAACTCGTATTTCAAATATACTTCTGTCGATGCTGCCAGCCTTCTTATCTACCAAGTATCTAGGGTTGTTCCGCTTCAACGACCGCTCACCTCATAAAAGAAGCACTTAATCTTGGGTTTGAGTTCAACTTTGGGGCGCTTCACTGGAGCAGCAACTGACTTGCTATCCATGAAGTTTCCCTCCTTGCTCTCGCCCTTCTCGAAACTAGTGGTTTGATTAACCATCAACACTTGACGCTCCTTCTTGATTTCTACCTTCGCATTGTCAAACATCGTGAACAGCTCAGGGATTAATATTTCTATCCCTGGTGTTTTATAGTTCATCACCAAGTTCTAGTAGCTTTAGTGACAGTGACTTGGAGAAGTATATCAATCGTTATCTTATCTGGAAGATCAACTCCCACTCGATTCAAGCGATTGTAGCACCCAGACAATCTGAGCACATGCTCAACTATTGAGCTATTCTCCTTCATCTTGCAGGCAAAGAATCTTGTTGGAGATCTCATATCTCGCAACACGGGCACGAGCCTGAGGTCCTAATTTCAGCTCTTAGAAACATCTCATATGTTCTGTGACGTTCAAAACGTCTTGGAGCCTCAATTCTAAGCCGTAATGCATGACACACTAAACTATCAAGTAGTCATCAGAACGTGCCTGTCAGATCTTCACAACATCTATAGACGAATGCTAGAGGGGTTGGCGCACCGAGCGGTGCATAAAGGACATAAGCCTTCTGTGCAGCAATGAGGACAATCCTCAGATCACGGACCCAGTCCGCAATATTGCTACCATCATCTTTCAATTCTATTTCTCTAGGAACATATAAAAATACAAGGGAGCTACAACGCGAGCTAGTAATCTACAACATAATTTGCAAAGTCACTACTGACTACGTTCATGATAATAAGTTCAATTAATCATATTACTTAAGAACTCACACTCAAATTGACATCCCTCCGATCATTCGAGTGATACATTATCCAAATTTCACCAACTCAAGTCCGATCATCACGTGAGTTGAGGTGGCTGCAATTGTGAACATCATCATGTTAATCATATCTACTATATGACTCATGTTCGACCTTTGGGTCTCTTGTGTTCCAAGGCCATGTCTGTATATGCTAGGCTCGTCAAGTTTAACCCGAGTGTTCTGCGTGTGCAACATTGGCTTGCACCCGTTGTGTGTGAAAGTAGAGTCTATCACACCCGATCATCACGTGGTGTCTCAACACGACGAACTTTCGCAACGGTGCACACTCGGGGAGAACACAATTTATCTTGAAATTAAGTGAGGGATCACCTTATAATGCTACCATCGTCCTAAGCAAAACAAGGTGCATAAAAGGATTAACATCACATGCAAATCATAAGTGACATGATATGGCCATGAACTTGTGCTTTTGATCTCCATCTAGAAAGCAACGGCATGATCTCCATCGTCACCGGCATGACACCATGATCTCCGTCATCTTGATCTCCAACAACATGTCGCCATCGGGGTTGTCACGCCCTGTGTCGTGGTTTTATCATGGCAGATGTTCGGGTTACCGAACTTGAGTTCGGAGCTGTCGCCATGGTAGTGGACTCAAAGGGGTTGATCGAGACAAAGGACACGAGTTTACCCAGGTTCGGCCCCTCAAGTCGAGGTAAAAGCCTACGTCCTGCTTGTGTTGTTATTGCTTGTTGTATCGATTACAAGGGTCTAAAAGCTTGACCTAGTTTTCGATAACCTACCTCTAAGTCGCCCCGACTCTGCCTTTATATAAGAGGTCAGAACCGTCGGGTCTTACAATTACACAATCGGATCATGTTTACATCTCCGAGTCTATCTCTATCTTCTTAGCCAAGTCATCTTTGAGACGTATTGCACATCCGGGTCTCCGTCGTCCGGCCCACACCAAGAGCCGCCAATCATCTTGGGCCTTCAGTTGACACATGTCTTCATGGGCCGGCTCACCAACCAATGCTATCAACCGGAACCTTCCACCCGGGTCATATCACGGGGTTATATCCCCAACATTAGGCCCCAGGTTGAAGTGAGACAGCTCATTTCATCCTTCTCTTGCGATTTTCTGAGAGTCGCCACGGAATGACTTGGCGTGACGTCACAGGATCCGCTGACGTATCACCAAATCTTTCGCATTTAACAACTTACTGAGAATCGAGGCGTCTGCCTCGGCAAGACCGGTGTCGCCGCCTGGGATTCCGCAACGTCTTCATATCTCCTGTTAAATAGGACCCGCACGGGTCAAAAGTTCTCATTCTCTCCCGCCCGTGCGTCTATCTTCTTCTTCCTGCCGCCGCCCGTCAACCCGAGCTCTGCTCCGCTCCGGCGCCGTCACTCTTCGTCACCAACATTGGCCGTTGCATCACCCTGTTCGGATCAGAGCTTCGTCCGCCGCCGTCTCCAACTCCGGTATGCCCCTCTTCCCGTAGGTTTAAGTCTTTAGGAATAGGGTTTCTCCGGCGGCTCCTCTGTCGCGCGCCCCAGCTCCGGCGCAGCCGCACGGGCATATCTCGGGGCCCGCTGCGTGCCTTTTGGGTCGCGCTGTCGCCACCGCCGCCGTACGCGGGCCGTTCGGGTTGTAAACTTGCCCTTTCATTTCTTGCTCTTCTTCGGTTAGGTCGGAGTAGAACCTTATTTCACCGCCATAGTAGATCCAAAATTTTAGTAACAGTTAGTGAAAGCTATTTGTCTGGGTCTTAACTGACTTCCGGTTCTTCCTTCCATAGTGAGCCGCTAAATTTCCTCCGGCTCTTATCAACCGAGTCTTTCAAAGCTTAATCTTTCAGAACCCTATAAACTGTAAGCCGCTATAGCCATCTGCTTTTGTTTGACTAGTCACCATTTTTGTTTGCACAGTACTTTTAAGCCGCCAACATGACACGCGCCACCAACTCATGCAATTGGGTCGGCTCTTGCGTGACTGAAGAGTACTTGTCAGACCTTGTCGCTGCTGGCACCCTTCCCCCAATGGAAGTCATCCACTGACGGGTTTCGGGTGATGAGACCTGCCCCACACCAAAGAAAGGGGAAGTCATAGTTTTCACGGATCATATCGAGCGGGGGTTTGTGCCACCCGGCTCTAGTTTTTCCACGATATTCTCCATCTATACAAACTGCGTCCTCAAGACCTGGCACCAAATTCAGTATCCAATATTTGTCACTTCCAAGTCCTTTGTGAGGCGTACCTTCAATCCAGGCCATCAGTCGGCTTCTTTCGTGAGTTTTTCTACGCCAACCGCCAGATAGAGTATAAGAGCAGGCCAAGTCTGGAACTCGGAGGGATCACCATCCAGCGCCGAAGGGGCATCACCTTTCCGGCTAACCAGATGCCCAGTCACCCCAAGGATTGGAACAAGACGTGGTTTTACTCCAGAGACACGTCTCCTGAAACAGAACATCGCCTGCCAGGTTATCGCCCTTCCCGGCTCTCGACTGATACAGCGCTGCCCGACCGGCTCTTGGCTGCAGACCGCGCCAGATACGAGACTCCTCATGCCAGGGTGAAAGCTCTCCTGGCCAACGGACTTATTGGAACGTATCTGATCCATTGTTGGGTAGAATGGCGGATCATGCCTCTGAGCCGTAGGAACCGGCTCATGCATGAATATCCAGGGAAGTATGATAGCGAATTGTGCTTCAGCAACGTTACTTTGACTGAGGACGACATCTGCATGACCGTCCGAAGCCTTGTGCACGAAACCTCCGGCTCTTGCAGCACCATCGGGCTAGCGCCCTTCTGTGCCACCAACCCGGCTCCCCTTGTAAGTATATTTGTCTTTCTTCCGTCTGTTGCATGTTTACCTATTCTTCTTACTTGGTTTGATATCTTTCCCTCCGGGTCAACTTGCACAGGCTGACTCGGACTTCTGGAAGAAGGAATATGTACCTCCTCCGAAGGCAGCCAAGAAGAAAGCCGCCACCAAGAAGCAAAGAAAGGCAGCTCCCCAAGAGAACTGGTTTGAACAGCCGGCCTCTTCAGACTCGGGGGTAAAATCTTTAATTTACTTAACCGACTCTTTGTCTTGCCGGCTCTTTATTAATGTTTACTATGTTCACAGGACGAAGTAGAAACCAGTCACGCCAATGCTCCTGAGGTAACTTACATATACTCCGACTCAGAATATTTCATCCGAAAGCCGCGGTGGGTCGTTAGGAAATTCCATCTTTCTCACCCTCTCGCTCATCTGGCTCCCGATTTCTTCTTAAAAAAGCAACAACAGACTGAACGTCGCCAGACCCGGAGCACCGGCTCTACGGAGCTTGTATCTGGACTTCCAAACTCATCGGCTCCCAAGAAGCGGCCTACAGAGGTTAGTATTCCTATTTTCCTTTGGTTTCTCTTCGTGCCCAAGTGTCTTCTCATTTCCATGTCTTACTCTTTCAGAAGACGCCCTCTTCTGGCGATTCTTCAGCATCAGTCATACCTCCTCCAAAAATCAATCATCTGTAAGTATTCAAATATCCGGATGTTTTGACAAAATACCAGTCTCCTTCAAATGCTGACCCTTCACCTTGCAGTGCTCAGGCGAAACGCCGCAAGACCAACCATCCTTCTTCCGGCTCTGTCCTCGAAAATCAAGAACCTGAACAGCCGGTCCCGGCTCAACCGGATCTTGGACAGCTGGAGGAAACTCCAGCAGAAGAAGCTCCACCAGCGGCTTCCACAGAGCCAGCAACGGACAACGTTATAATGGAGAACTCTCAAGCTGCTCCTTCAAGACCGGTCACACCCGCCAAGACTCCTACGACTCCAGATGTCATCATCACGGGGTCTGCCCAGAAGTCCCCTTCTCCATCACATGTGCTAACCCGGCATCCTGAGGCGTCTGAAGCCTCACGAAAGCTTCAATTTGAATCGGCATATGACAAGATGACAACCGAAGAACTCCACTCTGTCTATTTGAACCGGGTCAACACTAGCCGAGAATTAGAACTTCGGCTGGTCGCCATGATGAAAACTAAGTATGAGGTATGCCATTCTTCTCCAGCCATAACCTTCCCCAGGCCCCAAGAGTCGGATTTAATCTAATGTATAGTTGAACTGGGTCTTCTTTGAAGGTTATGGAGAAAATATTTTTGCTTAAATGTTGTATACACACACTGCACACTATAAACATTTGCATACTGCCAACTGTAGCCCCCAAGGGCCGACTCAAAACTTATTTCAGTCGGGACTTTCATAGCTGAACAAAGCCGTAATGTAGCCCCCAAGGGCCGGCTCAAATTGTATTTGAGTCGGGACTTTTTGATCTGAAAAGAGCCATAGTGTAGCCCCCAAGTTCCGGATCAATTTCAAGGAAGATGAACCGGAGCTGCATACTTGAACAGATAAAATGTACATTAGCCCCCGAGTGTCAAATATATTGCTTGCAATCTATTTGAAACTTGTATAACTTTTAATTGTAAACCCTTGTTTATATTAACACCCTTGCTTCTGTAACAGCTCACGTCTTGCTTTGATATGTGCAGGATGCTCTGAACGCCGCCGGTCTCAGCTGGCGGATCTTAAAGTTAACTTGGCTACTCAACAGGAAGCACGAAGCGTGGCCGATGAGAAATGTCGGCTCCTAGCCGAAGAATTAGCAAAGGCCACTGCCGAGTTGACGTCTCTAAAATAGACAGCTGAGTCGGAGAAAGCCGCCCTGACGAAACGGGCGGATGACGCCGATCAACGGCTCATCACCGTTGCTGAAGAGCTCGAAGGTCTAAAACGGCATATCGCCAAGATGTCTGCTGCCTTATTTGGTAAGTCATCCTTATCGTACTCCATATATCATCATCTTTCATGAAAAACTGGCGACTCACATATCTCTTCCGGCTCATGCAGGTCCCTTGAGCCGGCAGCTTGCGACAGACAACATCCTCTCACTGAAGGCAATCTACACATTCACGGAGCAGTTGTACTGTGGGGCGATGTTCACCATTAAGAGCGTAAAATACAAGGAAAAGATTCCCAATGCCCTGAAAGGGGTGTTAGAACTTTTCTCCACGATGCCCAAACAGATATACGAACTTAAGAAGTCGGCTTTCCGCTAAGGAGCCGTCGTAGGTTTGAGCCGGGCTCTGGCCTTCGCGTCGGACCTCACACCGGCTGAAATGATGGGCGGGTATCCCTCGAAGAAAGTCGACGGCTCAGAATTTTCTGAGGTGGACTATTTCAAATGCGTCAAGAACTCACGCTTCCTGGCGTCTGTCATGGCGGATGAGGCGGATCTAAAGAGTTATCAAGCAGCATATGACAATGAAGACAAACGGATCCGCGGGCCTCTCTATGAGTGCAAAGACCTAACACCCGCCCGTAGCAAGGATCTTTTCCCTGGTGAGCTCAATGTCTCACCTTTCTTTGAAGGGACCTTTGATGTCGTCTCTAACTGCAATTGGGAACTCGGCAACCTTCAGATCCAACCCGCGGGAGAGCCGGAGCAGGGTGAGCCGGCCGAGTGATGTAACTTTGTATTATTCAGAGCAAGAACGGCTCTTGTAATTATACGCCAGTGGCGGCTTGAAACTTGTTAGAAACGCCATTGTTCCTTCTAAGAACATCTTTTGTAACAGCCTTATAATATCTAAGTGCACTTGCCGACTGTTTTATATTGCTTTCAACAATCCTTTTTAGCTCTGTACTTCCAGCTTTATAAACTTGCCAATTATTCATGAGAGCTACTTGTATGTCTTCATAGCCTTTAGAACCGGATAATACCTCTAAAGAAACTGATCTTATAAAGGCGATCAACATGGTCCAGCTCTTGGTAATGAAATATGAACCGGCTCCGGCTGTCCTTTGGATAAGATAAGCTATACCTGTCGGTAAGAAGCCTCCACGGACAAACTACGGCTATTGATAAGCCAATATGTAATCTTTCTGAGACGTTTTTCCTTCTCCCGAACCCATTAGACCCGGGAAGTTTTATTCCATCACCCGGAGCGTCATGACTTTTTCTCTTATAATATGATGCCATGGAAGAGCCGGCTGTCATAGGATAAAGTAAGCTATACCTGACGGTAGGAAGCCTCTATGTGACAACGACGACTGTTGAAAACTTAAAGAGGCTTATAGCCAGATGCCTGAGGGGTGATATAACCTGCACCCGAAGGCAAGAAGCCTCCTTCAATCATCAAGATATCGTATAAAGCCGGTTGCCGATGGGTTTATGTAAGCTATACCTTATGGTAAGAAGCCTCCATTCGACAGCCGCGACTGGCAATTGTACCAGCCAGTTCTGTGAAGGGTGATGTAAGCTATACCCAGGGGCAAGAAGCCTCCTTCCATAGCTAGTTTTGGCGTGAACGCCGGTTGTTAGGGTGAGATAAGCGAACCCGTCGGTAAGAAGCCTCCTTCGACAACCGCGGCTAACATGTTAACCGGAAAGTGGCATAAAGCCGGCCATTAGGGTGAGATAAGCGAACCCGTCGGTAAGAAGCCCCCTTCAATGGCCGCAGTTGATAAGCAACTGGAATTTGATGTAGACGTTGTTGTCTTAGGGTCATGTTAAGCTATACCAAAGGTAAGAAGCCTCCATCAACAACAGCGCTTAATGTACTCAAACTAGGCAGAAAGCCAATCTTTGCATCATATCAGTTCAGGGTCTCTAAAGAGAGATTGGCCGTCAACTGTGTGAACCGGCTCAGGGTCTCTAAAGCGAGATTGACTGATAAGAGCTTACTATATTGACATCAGTTCAGGGTCTCTAAAGCGAGATTGGCCGTCAACTGTGGGAACCGGCTCAGGGTCTCTAAAACAAGATTGACTGGTTTTATCACGGCAGATGTCTGGGTTACCGAACTTGAGTTCGGAGCTGTCGCCATGGTAGTGGACTCAAAGGGGTTGATCGAGACAAAGGACACGAGTTTACCCAGGTTCGGCCCCTCAAGTCGAGGTAAAAGCCTACGTTCTACTTGTGTTGTTATTGCTAGTTGTATCGATTACAAGGGGCTAAAAGCTTGACCTAGTTTCGATAACCTACCTCTAAGTCACCCCGACTCTGCCTTTATATAAGAGGTTAGAACCGTCGGGTCTTACAATTACACAATCGGATCATGGTTACATCTCCGAGTCTATCTCTATCTTCTTAGCCAAGTCATCTTTGAGACGTCTTGCACATCCGGGTCTCCGTCGTCTGGCCCACACCAAGAGCCGCCAATCATCTTGGGCCTTCAGTTCACACCTGTCTTCATGGGCTGGCTCACAAACCAATGCTATCAACCGGAACCTTCCAGCCGGGTCATATCACGAGGTTGTATCCCTAAAACCCTGCATGCTTCTACTACTATTGCTACCGTTTAGTGATAAAGTAAAGCATTACATAGCGCTTAATGATTGACACGCAGGTCATACAATAATTAAATACAACCCTATGGCTCCTGCCAGTTGCCGTACACATCGACATGCAAGTCGTGATAATCTATACATTACATGATCATCTCATACATCACATATATCACATCATGTAATTGGCCATATCATATCACAACATACCGAGCAAAAACAAGTTAGACATCCTCTAATTGTTGTTGCATGTTTTACGTGGCTGCTACGGGTATCTAGCAAGAACAATTCTCACCTACGCAAAAATCACAACGGTGATACACTAGTTGCTTTTCAACCTTCTCAAGGACCGCCTTTGTCGGATCCGATCCAACTAAAGTGAGATAAACTGTCACCCACAAGCCATCTAGGCAACAAGTTGCGTCGAGGGAACCGGTCTCTCGTAAGCGTACGAGTAATGTTGGTCCAGGCCGCTTCATCTCACAATCCCGCTGAACCAAAATACGACCAAGGGAAGAAGTAATCTAAGCATCAACGCCCACAAACCTTTTGTGTTCTACTCGAGATCTCATCGAACCATCAACCTAGATCATGATGCCACTGTTGGGGAACGTCGCATGGGAAACAAAAAAATTCCTACACACACGCAAACCTATCCATGGTGATGAGCATCTATGTACCCTTGTAGATCGCTAAGCGGGAAGCGTTAAGAAACACGGTTGGTGTAGTCGAACATCTTCGCGATCCAAATCGCCGAGCGTCCCGCGATCTCATCACGATCCGTCCCGCGATCCAATCACGATTCGTCTCGTGAACTCATCACGATCCGTCTCACGATCTTGATCACGATTTGTCCCGCGAACTCATCACGATCCGTTCCGCGATCTCATCACGAACCGTCTCACGATCTCGATCACGGTCCTTCCGATCTAGCACCGAACGGATGGCACCTCCGCGTTCAGCACACGTACAGCTTGATGACGATCTCCGCCTTCTCGATCCAGCAAGAGGGGGTGGAGAGGTAGAAGAGTTCGCCGGTAGCGTGATGGCGCTCCGGCGATGGTGGTGGAGCTATTCCGGCAAGGCTTCGCCTAAGCACTGCGGAAATAATCTAGACTAGAGGAGATTGATCTAGAAGTAGGGTTTAAACGTGGCTGAAAATCCTTGTCCAAAAACCCTAATTCCACTCATATATATAGGAGGAGAGGAGGAGGAGGGCTGGCACAGGGCTCAGCCCCTCTTGGAGTCGGCCGAAGCAAGAGAGGAGGAGTCCTACTCCTCCTCCACTCCTAGTAGGAGTAGGACTCTTCCTTTTTGCCTTTTCCCACCTTTTTCTTTAGGCCTTTTTCCTCCAGGCGCCATGGGCCTTTTGTGACTGTTCCACCCGCCCACTAAGGGCTGGTTATTATTCTCCCACAGCCCATGGACCCTCTAGGGTCGAAATACCCCTCCCGGAGGTCTCCCGGTACACTACCAGCACTCCTCGTACACTACCGATGAGCCCGAAACTTTTCCGGCGACCAAACTGGGACTTCCTATATATGAATATGTACCTCCGGACCATTTCGGAGCTCCTCGTGATATCTGGGATCTCATCCGGGACTCCGAACAACCTTCGGTCACCACCATACATAACTCTACACTACCGAAACGTCACCAAACCTTAAGTGTGCAGACCCTGCGGGTTCGAAAACTATGTAGACATGACCGAGACACCTCTACGGTCAATAACCAATGGCGGGACCTGGATGTCCACATTGGTTCCTACATATTCTATGAAGATCTTTATCCGTCGAACCTCTATGTCAAGGATTCAGTTAATCCCGTATAACGTTCCCTTTGTTCTTCGGTATGTTACTTGCCCGAGATTCGATCGTCGCTATCTCCATAACTAGTTCAACCTTGTTATCGGCAAGTCTCTTTACTCGTTCCGTAATACAAGATCCCGCAAGTAACAATTAGTCACATTGCTTGCAAGACTCATTGTGATGTTGTATTACCGAGTGGGCCTTGAGATACCTCTCCGCCACACGGAGTAACAAATCCCAGTCTCGATCCATGCCAACTCAACAGACACCAACGGAGATACCTGTAGAGCACCTTTATAGTCACCCAGTTGCGTTGCGACGTTTGATACACACAAGGCACTCCTCTGATATCCGTGAGTTGCATGATCTCATGGTCATAGGAACATATACTTGACATGCGGAAAACAGTAGCAATAAACTGACACGATCATATGCTACGTTTGTAGTTTGGGTCTTGTCCATCACATCATTCTCCTAATGATGTGATCCCATTATCAAATGACATCTCATGTCCATGTCTAGGAAACCTTAACCATCTTTTGATCAACGAGCTAGTCTACTAGAGGCATACTAGGGACATGGTATTGTCTATGTATCCACACACATGTATCTGAGTTTCCGATCAACACAATTATAGCATGGACAATAAACGATTATCATGAACAAGGAAATATGATAATAACTAATTTATTATTGCCTCTAGGGCATATTTCCAACAAATGTTTGGTGTATGTATCAAGTATCTCATGAATCTTTTCACGGCCTTAAAATGTTACTCTTTATGAGCATGTTGATATCTAGCCCACATGCACACACTAAGCATGATATCGGGACGAGAGGCACATAGATATAGAAATGAACCAATCATTGGTCGATAAACTTTTTGATCAACTAGTTTGTCCTCCTTGGTCGATAAAATTTTTGATCAAAATGTCCACTAGTAGGCATAGGAGTTTTCATACCTTTACACTATTGTATGTTGAACTTCTTGATCAAATCCTTGGTGTACTTGGTTTGAAAGATGAAAGTTCCTTCTCTCGTTTGCGTGATTTCCAAACCAAGGAAAAAATTCAGCTCACACGTCATGGACATCTCATACTTCTCAGACATCAACCTTCCAAATTTCTCACTAAATTGTGGGTTAGTAGATCCAAAGATAATATCATCCGCATAAATTTGGCACACAAATAATTCACAATTAACTCTCTTAGTGAATAAGGTTGCGTCAATTTTACCAATTTCAAAACACTTTTCAAGAAGAAACTTTGGTAGACATTTGTACCAAGCACGAGGGGCTTGCTTAAGTCCATAAAGAACTTTATGAAGCTTGTAAACATAGTTGGGTTTCTTAGGATTCACAAAACTGGGGGGTTGCTTAACATAGACTTCTTCCTCAATCTCCCCATTTAGAAATGCACTTTTAATGTCCATTTGGTAAAGTGTGATGTCGTAAGCAAGTAATATACGAATAGACTCAAGTCTAGCGATGGGGGCATAGTTCTCATCATAATCCATACCTCTGACTTGTGTGTAGCCTTGCACCATGAGTCGTGCCTTGTTGCGAACGGCTTGACCGTCTTTGTCGTACTTGTTCTGACACACCCACTTGGTTCTGATGATGTTTTGCTCGTCTTTGGGCTTTTCCACAAGTGTCCACACTTCGTTCCTCTCGTAGTTGTGTAGCTCATCATTCATGGCATTCACCCAATCCGTGTCTTCAAGTGCTTCTTCCACCTTCATAGGCTCAATACTAGAGATGAATGAGTAGTGCTCACAAAAATTAGCTAAGCAATTCTTAGAGCGAGTGATTCTTCCAGTTTGAATGTCACCGAAGATTTGCTCTAAGGGGTGATTCTTGTTCACTCTTGCTCGAACTCAAGGTAGCTTTCCCTTGTTGGGCGGTGGAGCTTCGTCGTCATCATCTTGTTCTTCATTTTTGTTGTTGAAGAAGGTTGAGGTGGATAACCATGACTTGTGAACCATTAGATTCATCAAACTTCACATCTACCGTATCTTCAACTTTTCGAGTGAAGTTGTTGTAGACACTGTAAGTGTGAGAGTTTGATCCGTAAACAAGTAGGAAACCTTCATGATATTTAGGAGCAAATTTCGAACAACGATGCTTATCAAGAATATAACACTTGGAGCCGAATACTCGAAAGTATCCAACTTGGGGCTTGTTACCGGTGAGTAGCTCATATGCCATTTTGCCGAGAAGCTTGTGAAGGTACAATCAATTTGTGGCATGACAAGTTCTTTCCACGGCTTCTGCCCAAAGCGTCTTGGTGTGTTGTACTCATCGAGCATCGTTCTAGCCATCTCAATGAGAGTTCAGTTCTTCCTCTCAATAACCCCATTTTTTAAGGCATGTATGTAGACGAGAACTCATGTGAAATCCCTTTTTCGCCAAGATAGGTGTCCACATTTGTGTTCTTGAACTCGGATCCATTGTCGCTCTGAACTTTCTTGATCTTCACTTCAAACTTATTTTGCACTTTGCGGTGAAGTTCTTGAGGATCTTTTGTACCTTAGACTTACCATCAAGAAACAATACCCATGGATATCTAGAAAAATCACCAACTATAACTAGGCTAAGAGAATTTCCACCGAGCCTCTTGTAAGCATTGGGACCAAAGAGATCCATATGAAGCAACTCAAGTGGTCTCCTAGTAGTCATGATATTCTTTATGGGATGACTTCCACCTACTTTTTTTCCGGATTGACAAGCACTACAAAGTCTATCTTTGTCAAATATAACATCTTTAACACCAAGTATATGATCACCTTTGATGAGCTTGTCTAAATTACGCATACCAACATGTCCTAGTTTTCTATGCCAAAGCCAACCTTTAGAAGATTTTGTAATAATACAAGTACGAGGTTTGGATTTGTTAATGAAATCAACAATGTACAGATCACCTCTAAGAATACTTCTAAAGAACATGTTATGATTGTCTTGACAAAACACTTGGCAATGTACTTTAGTAAATAGCACATTGAAACCAAAGTCAGATAGTCTTGATACAGAAAGAAGATTTTAGCCAAGGGATTCAACAAGCATTAAATCAAGGCTATGGAGACCAAAGATTTGATACCAATTGTGGGATCACTAGAGAGGATGTCTACAGGGGGGGTGAATAGACTACTTGATAACATAAAACCTGATATTTTCCCAAGTTAATTGGTTGGCAGATTTTAGCAATTCTAACAAGTCTATTGCACCCTACACATGCTAGTGAACAAGTATGGCAGCGAAAAATAAGGACAAGCATATGTAAGAGAGAGTATAGGTAGGAATATCAAACACAATTAGGCACGAAGATTTTCTCGTGGTTCCGATAGGTGGTGCTTTCGTACATCCACGTTTATCGAGACATCAACCCACGGAGGGTAATGGTCGTGAGAGTCCATGGAGGGCTCCAACCACAAGGGGTCCACAAAGTAGCAACCTTGTCTATTCCATGATGGCCTATATCCACGGAGGACTAGCCTTACTAGGAGTAGATCTTCACGAAGTAGGTGATCTCCTTGCCCTTACAAACTTCTTGGTTCAATTCCACAATCACAAACAAGGGGGATCCCAAGCGACACCTAACCAATCTAGGAGGCACCACCCTCCACCACCCTCCAAAAGGTAACACATGTGGTAACAATAATGAACTCCTTGCTCTTGTGCTTCAATAGATAGTATCCTCAACACTCAATCACTCTCTCACATATTTGGTGTGGGTAGAAGAGATTGTTTGGGTGGAAAGCAACTTGAGGAGGCTAGAAATCAAGATCCATATTGTTGGAGTCGATGATCTTGATCTCAAAACAAGGGTAGGTGGTTCTCTCTAAGAAAATTGAATATGGAAAGTGGGTGGGTGTTCTGAGTGCTTCTCTTACGAGTGGGATGTTGTGGAGGGTTATATATAGGCATCTCCAAAAATCCAATCGTTACAAAATTATTGCCCAACTCGGTGAAACCGGAGTAAAAACTTGGTTGCACCAACTAGTGCAAAATGTCGCAACTTTGGCCTTTTCGGTGAGACCAATATATAAATCGCGATGGTGCCGATATGAGTGTCCTAGGCAGTTAGCAAATCTTAGTGAGACCTATTCTCAAAACTCAATGGTACTAATTCCTGAAAATGCCTAACCAGAGAGTTGGTCAAAATCTTGATGAGACCGACTATCAAAACTCCTTGGTACCGATTCCTAAAAATGGCTAACCAAGAAGTTGGTTTTAACATCCCAAAATTCAAAATTTTGGAATGTTATATTAAATAAATACTTAGGACTGTTTGCTTGAATGTTGTGTCATTGATTGTGTGGAATTTAAAACTTTTTGAAAATTTAATGAGAGGGGATAAAAAGACTTTCCCAAAATTTTCTATTTTGAATCCCTATTCAATTTTGAGTTCGAATATTTTCAAAACCCTCTGATAAATAAATAAAATTAGAGGAGGAAAATGACACTCCAAAATCAGAGATAATGTTTTGATTCAAATTTTAAAATATAAAAGATTTGAAATTTCTTTGAAATTCAAATTCCTTTTCATTTTGTAGTATTTGCAAAAAAAATATTTTTTCAAAAGTACTTTATTCTGTCATGAAAATATGTTCATATTATAGTAATTTTTTGTCTCGAAGTTTTGATATATAATATGCCTATACAAAATATGTTTTTATTTTATTTTATTTATTTCTTGTTCTTCTCTGTTTTTCTTTTCAAAAAATAAAAAAATCCGTTGGCCAGGCCAACCGGCCGAGAAAGCAAGATGTGCACGTGCGCAGCTGGCCGAAAAAAGGCCCATACAGTGCACCTCTCCTTTTGTTTTAATTCGTCCATGTTTCGTATATTTTTTAGTCCCACATTGCCTAGTCTTTGACCTTCTAATCTCCCTTTCACCTATAAATATAGACCCACAGGAGCATCTAAAAATCATCCACTTCCGGTCAAATCAATAGTTTTGGTTTGACTAGATTTATTTTGAATAAAACTATTTTCTTCTCTCTAGCGGGATTTTTGAAAGTCGCCTCATCTTTGGAATTATCTCTTCTCTACATTCTAAAAGTATTATTTTCATATTTTTCTTTTATACTCCTGTAGTTTATCATTCCTAGATTAGTATTCCTAGACTAGTATATGGTAGAGTAATTAGATTATCAATTAGTCTTCGTATTTACACATTAGTCCTAGAATTCTTTTAGCCATAGCTATTTTTCTTCCGTAAAACACCTTGGACCTAATTTTTCAAATAGGCATAACTTTTTAGTCGTTCATGCAAACCAACGTTAGATTTTTGTCTTGACCTCACCTATTGAGTAAACATATCAAATCAACTTTTCGAAATTTTCAAATTTCAAAATTTGTTCAGACTCATATTCAAACTTCTTATGATCATATCTTTTTATCCGTAGCTTGGTTTAGATGAATCCAATTGCGTCAGATTCGTATCAAAGTAATCTTTCTGTTCATACCATTAGTGTTATCTTTTCAACATATAATTTTGATCATAATAAGATTATTCTACTCGTCCACAAAAGCATTGTCGCACATCGTTCTAAGAAGATTCAATGTCGTATTGAATTACTTGTATCTTTTGAGACATCATTCTGAATCCAGTAATTCTTTTACGACATGCTCATATTGACCTCCCATATCCAGTAACATCATTAGTTTCAACCTTTCAAATTTGAGCGATTTGAAATTTGAATTGGAACCTTCATTTGACCACATCTTGCAAACCGTAGCACATTTTCAATTGATTCCTTTTGCACCTAAACGTTTGTGTCATATACTTTATGTTCACATTCACCATATCCAATTCAATACTTTCCAATTTGTGAACTCAAATTCAATTCATAACTCAATTCGCTATAACTTGTGTTGTAGTGCTTCCTTTCAATTAATTCTTTTTGCAGATGAATTCTTATGCCATATGCTATTTGTTAAAAAACATTCATGTTGTTCTCCCTATACTTTTGATCATCTCCCACAATGTATGCAACCTAAACTTATATACCAATCGTTGATCATCCATCGACTCTTTTGAGTTGATTCCTTCACCTTTCATTTAACAACGCCATAAGAACCTATCTTTTTCTTACTAAACCTTAGTATGTTGTTATTTTCGCACTAAAACATATTTTGTTCTTGTGTTGTTTTGGTTCTTCTTTTGGCATGGATTTTTATTGGATGTTCATTCGTTTACGATAGATTGCTTGCAGTGTGACGAGTAGAATTATGAGGATTTTGAGTGCGACGACTTCATCAACTTTATCAGGCAAGTTCACTTTGACCATTTATTTTATACCTATGTTTTCTTTGCATGTAGTGACATCAACCAACAAATCCCTCCAATGGTGTTATTGAATTCTTGTAGATGGGTAGAATGCATGAGGTAGGAACCCACTCCTTGTTACTGAAGCCTCGGGAATGTTAATTGTTTTAATGCTACGCTAAAGTAGACGGGGTTGGTATGAGTGTTCGGGAGTGGTATGAGAAGAAGGACTCTATGTCAATGACGAGAACCACATGATGGCATCTTCAAGGCCTGCATATCCAAGACCTCAAGACTTCAAGACTCGAGACAAGAATTTTTAATACACACTACTAGGTGAGGGATGGTTGATTGGGCATCCCTTGATAACAAGTGGATGGCCGGGATGCATGCAGAAGCGCCATGACATCTTGCGGAAAGCCTCACCCAGACTCAAAGGGACGGAAGAATACTTCATGCTCGAAAGCTTACCTATGTATCCACAAGTCATTATGGGCTCTGGCTTGGTTAACCTTAGTTGTGACTCTGGCCAGGACAGTGCCAGCAGATGTAGAACTATAGTAGGATGGATGGGCCCAGACAGTTCGTCATAGGAACTCTTTGGAAGACCATGTTTTGTTCGTCATGTCCTCAAACAACTCGCAGTGCGAGGACTCATAAGGAGGGAATGAATCTTGTGGGTAAAGTTCACAACACTCTATAGAGTTAAAACTAATCAATTAGTCATGTCCCCGGTTACCCATAATTTGAGCCTTTGGACTTGGTTCTATCCCTGAACTCTCAACACCGAATTGATAAATAATAGTTGGCAACTTATGATGATTTTGTGCCATGATACATTGGTTGGCGGAACCATGTCATATAGGATGACTCTATAGTGAAAAATCCTGATATTCCTTTGTCATAGGAAAAAGGAAATAAAACCAACTTATATGGAACAAAAAAACTCAGACACAGAGCCTTAAAGCCTTATTGCATATAGAATAGTTTTATCATCTGCTTTCTCATACTCCGATCTTGACGGTACATTCAATGTACTGATCTACACGGCTGCAACTTATCATGTTCCAGGTGTATTTTCCTATGACGAGTAAGAGTATGACTTAGGGTTACGGTCTACATTCAACCTGTCGTTGGTGTTTATTGGGACTCCACTCCTGTTGACTGTTTCCGCTAAGATTTTGAGGTATATATCAATTTTACGCTATTTACATGTGATTGCACTTTGATATATATACACTGATGTACCGTGTGTGACAACATACTGATCCAGGGATGGGACAGACACACAGAGGCTTGACTTATTTTGAGTCGGTTCGCTACATTGGTCACTGATTTTAGTTGCACCGAATTGAAACTTGGTAGTACCGAGATGCTAGGGTTTGACTGGGTTTCTGTCTGGGGTAAAACTCAGTGGGTCTGAATGGGAAATATTGGTGTCACCGATTTTTGACTTTTGACTTTTGACTTTGGACAGAAGGTTCTTGTTGGAAAGTGGTGGATGTTTTTGGTGGCTAGAACTTGAGCATTTTGAGAAATTCATTCACCAAGATTACCTCACCCCCTTTTAATAGTATTGGCCTTCCTATCGACTCAAAAGTGATTCCCACAAAATGTAAAATATAGAGTCAGCAATCTTGAAGCATGGCTAATCATATTCCTTCCTTTCCTTGGGGAGGTTCTCCACATAGTCCTTTAGCCAACCCTATGTGGACTAAACCTGAACTAAACTAGGTGGAACTATTAGTCCAAGAGACAATGTATGTTGTCATGAACTATCAAAACCACCAAGGGAGCATATGTGTGCGTAAAATTTGTACTAACAATGGCCTACTCACATATGGGAGGCAGTTCATGTCATTCTTTGAATCGTGTCTAAACACATTGGGTTGTCTCGCATGCCTCATGATAGAGAATTTGAGGTTAGGAGAATCAGACATCCCCAAAAAATTTAGTATATTCATGCAATTGGAGTTCCTCTTCCTTTGTGAATGTGACATGGGTATTAAGTGTTTGCTGGAAGTGGAACACCCGCAACTCAGTGAACTAGTGATTACGGGTGGCTGTCATGAGCGGGGTTCATCTGAAGTGGGCACCAAAGCTCACAATACTAAAATTCAATGTTTTTAGAACTCAAGATGATCCCTTATGTCTTGGCTATGTCCCACTGCTCCATACTGCGAGCATAAACAATACTGGTTTCTCCTGGCACAAAATAATCAAGTTAAGTGAGTTGCTTCGAAAAACTGCCATAAGCAACCTGCATTTGAACTTCAAAAGTGAAAAGGTTAGTGAAGGTACTCAATGTTGTTGGTGATGTGTGTATGTGGTTGGTATGTCATGGGGATGTTGCAAATCATTATTTTTGGTTAACATAATTCTGGATTATCCCTCTTTTGCAGATTTGGGTCAAATCGGAAGGTTGAAGACAATTGTTACATGTGTTCCACAAACTTAGGATTGTGAATTTTCTTAATATTTCTAAATAATATGACCTGACTTGCACAATGTTCTTACTCCAAGGTGCACCCAACCTTAAGGAACTACGCGTCTTGGTAAATACTTGTAGTGGTCCAGTTGGAATTTCTTAATGTAAGAAGCATCTGACTGCAATTGGAAATTTAGAACTACCCATGTTGTTTGAGCTCGACATTTTGTGCTACTCCTACAATGACTAATTATTCCTCTGTACACGGTTAAATTGCCTTCATTTTAACTTGGTGCTACATTTTATCCCTTTGTCTTTATGAGCTGTTAATATGCAAAAGTTGTTATGTTCTATTTAGTTCTTGTTGATACTTGCAAGATAAAAGTATCTCAAAGTCTCCAGCGTCGCATAATTTTGGCAAAACTATTGCATAGTCCCTTGTTCACATATGTAAATAATTCCCTTTTTCTCTATAGTCCCTTGTTTACTTTCCCAAGGTGGGCTCAGGGGTGATCGACGTGAACTACCACATCTTGGTTGGTGTCGTACTCTTCAACCACTCGGAGACGGATTTTGCCGTGAAGACCGAATACCGCATCACGCAGATGATCTCCAGGTGATTGTGACGCCGAAGATCTCCGAGGTGGAGGACCTTGACGCCACCGTCAGGGGGGGGGTCCATCGGCGTCTGAACTCCAAGCCTTGGTAGATACATCTAGAGGAGTGGTCTGGTTGTTAGCGTATGATGTTAAATGGGATATCATACTCTCTTTGAGTTGAGAGTTTCAATGTTACATCCATGAACGCTGCAATTTCTAAGATAGTTATGCTATTTTGCATTGGATGTGTCTTCATTTTCATCCATGAATAATGCATCTATTTTTTTCTAATTAGTTAGCATCAGCGTGGGGGGAAAACAACACGCTACTAGTATTTAGGATAGTAGTACCGCAGGTGCGGAATAGTAGTAGTGTGGGTGACACCCGCTATTACAAACTTTTTAGTTGTAGTGTGCAGTAAAGAACGTGCTACTACTAAAATTCAGTTGTAGCGTCCTACCAGTAGCACGGCACCCCATGCTACTCGTAGGCAAAAAACCAACGCTACTAGTGGTGTTTTCCCTAGTAGTGTATGCCTCCCCATTTGGTGGCAATAATTTCTTTTATTTCATTTTAAATTTTCAAGCTTCATAGTAAGACCAATGATGCACCTAGGTCACATTTTTCATGTTTTTGACTTGCTTGTATCCACACGATGCTTCCAGCTGTTTGTGTACCACCGGTAAATTGCCGCATGCTTCATATAGAATTATGTTGAGATTGCATCCATTCCATGCTTTATATACATATTACTTTTGCATCATCAGTCTGTATAGTCTACTGCATATTTAGCATGCTAAAGCTTTGTCACTCAGTCCAGTATGCTTCATACATCTCAAACGTGTGCTTCGACATTGCGTTTAATTTTGCTTCATCTCCATGCATCATATGTGCTTGTAGGCATCATGTTTTTACTTAATCAACAACTAACTTAATGAACAAAGGAACCATGGTTTCTATTGTTCTTTCTTTTTCCATTGGGACATTTTCATTATTTTAAGCATTATAGAGTTCTTCGACATCGCTCTTGGATTTGTTCATCGAATTCTATTAACTCCGTCACATGATTGTCTCGGATTGCAGGACGCAAAGCTGGTAGTAAGATGCAACATATCTTTCCACATGGTCTTCACACTTTTGCTTGCAGTTCATGTCACCGCCATAGATGGTGCAATGCTTCGCGATCACCACGGAAGAAAACTCTCTGTTTAACTGAGATGAATGTCTCACCATTGTCGAAACATATCACATGTAGTTATCTATTTTCCCTTTTGATGGAAACACATCTATGTTCGGATGAAATAGTGTCATGTTGATTTAGAAGCAAAATGTACATCTTTGGAAGCATGGCATCTGCATTGTGCCAGAGCGATACACAACCTAGTCATATTTGTCATTTTTGTTGTATGAAAGCAAATCCCTTTTTCAGATTCAAGTGCCAAATTCCTTGGACACAAATTCCCATTGCATTGGATGCAACCAGATTCTTTTGAAGTAAAGTTCCAGTTTAATTTGATGGACGCAAATACCAAATTTCATGGCGTTGCCAGCTTGTCCCGTGCGTCACCATCACCGTTGTCTGCATTGTGGCTAGAGCCCAAGGTACACATAACTTGTGATCAATTCTGGTTGTTGTGGCCATAGAAGAAATTTAGGTGATATGTTCATACTATCAAACTCTAAATAGATCGAAGCAATCTTTGGTTACTATGGAAGCAATATTCATAGATGACTAAAATAAACAAAATCCAACTAGATGAAGTGACCGCCGGTTGCAAAGGAAGCACTTTGTGCGATCGATCGAATCACGAATTTCAACTAGATGTAAGTAATAACCCATTGGTTCGGAAGGAAATTCTAATATTATTCAAAGGAGTGTTTGATGTAACACTACAGGAAAAAACTTATAAGCCGAGTGCCCGAAACACTAGGCTTATACCTGTTTACACTCGGTTTATATATAAGCCGAGTGTTTTCTCCGGTTTATACTACATGGCTTACTGGGGACCGGCTTACCACGTCTAAGCCGAGGGCAATAGACAAAACACTCGGCTTACATATAAGCCGAGGAACTCTCTGTAAGCCGAGTGCCACCGGATACATGGTTTATACTATTGGGGAACGTCGCATGGGAAACAAAAAATTTCCTACGCACATGCAAACCTATCCATGGTGATGAGCATCGACGAGAGGGAGAGTGGATCTACATACCCTTGTAGATCGCTAAGCGGGAAGCATTAAGAAACGCGGTTGGTGTAGTCGAACATCTTCGCGATCCAAATCGCCGAGCGTCCCGCAATCTCATCACGATCCGTCCCGCGAACTCATCACGATCCGTCCCGCGATCTCATCATGATCCGTCCCATGATCTCATCACGATCCATCACGCGATTTCATCACGAATCGTCTCGTGGCCTTGATCACGATCCTTCCGATCTAGCGCCGAACGGACGGCACCTCCGCGTTCAGCACACGTACAGCTTGATGACGATCTCCACCGTCTTGATCCAGCAAGAGGGGTGGAGATGAGAGAGAGTTCACTAGCAGCATGACGGCACTCCGGTGATGGTGGTGGTGGAGCAATTCCCGCAGGGCTTCGCCTAAGCGCTGCAGAAATCCGATCTAGAGGAGCACCGCTGAAACGGGTAGCACGTGGCCGTAAGATCTGTGCAAAACCCTAGCTATCCACCAATATATATAGGAGGAGAGGAGGAGGAGAGGGGCTGGTGCACCAAGCCTTTCCTATAGGATTCGGCCGGCCAAGGAGAGCAATCCTACTCCTACTCCAATCCTAGTTGGAGTAGGATTGCTTCCTATTGGCTGATTTTCCACCTTTTCCTATTGGACTTCTTCTCCTGCGCCATGGGCCTTTGCGGCTGGTTTTCCCAGCCCACTAAGGTCTGGTTAACACTCTCCCACAGCCCATGGACCTCTTGGGGTCGAAATACCCCTCCCGGTACACTACCGGCACTCCCGGTACACTACCGATGAGCCCAAAACTTTTCCGGCGACCAAACTGGGACTTCCTATATATGAATCTTTACCTCTCGACCATTCTGGAGCTCCTCGTGACGTACGGTATCTCATCCGGGACTCCGAACAACCTTCGGTCACCACCATACATAACTCTACACTACCGAAACGTCACCGAACCTTAAGTGTGCAGACCCTGCGGGTTCGAGAACTATGTAGACATGACCGAGACACCTCTACAGCCAATAACCAATGGCAGGACCTGTACGTCCACATTGGTTCCTACATATTCTATGAAGATCTTTATCGGTCGAACCTCTATGTCAAGGATTCAGTTAATCCCGTATAACGTTCCCTTTGTTCTTCGGTATGTTACTTGCCCGAGATTCGATCGTCGGTATCTGCATACCTAGTTCAACCTCGTTACCGGCAAGTGTCTTCACTCATTCCGTAATACAAGATCCTGCAACTAACAATTAGTCACATTGCTTGCAAGGCTTATTGTGATGTTGCATTACCGAGTGGGCCCCGAGATACCTCTCCGTCACACGGAGTAACAAATCCCAGTCTCGATCCATGCCAACTCAACAGACACCATCGGAGATACCTGTAGAGCACCTTTATATTCCCCAGTTATGTTGCGACGTTTGAGACACACAAGGCACTCCTCCGATATCCGTGATTTGCATGATCTCATGGTCATAGGAACATATACTTGACATGCAGGAAACAGTAGCAATAAACTGACACGATCATATGCTACGTTTGTAGTTTGGGTCTTGTCCATCACATCATTCTCCTAATGATGTGATCCCGTTATCAAATGACATCTCATGTCCATGGCTAGGAAACCTTAACCATCCTTTGATCAACGAGCTAGTCCATTAGAGGCATACTAGGGACATGGTTTTGTCTATGTATCCACACATGCATCTGAGTTTCCGATCAACACAATTATAGCATGGATAATAAACGATTATCATGAACAAGGAAATATGATAATAACTAATTTATTATTGCCTCTAGGGCATATTTCCAACAGTCTCCCACTTGCACTAGAGTCAATAATCTTGTTCACATCACCATGTGATTCGCATTATTATGAATCTAACACCCAACGAGTTCTGGGGCTCGATCATGCTTTGCATGTGAGAGAGGTCTTATAGTAAACGGGTCTGTAACATTCAGATCCGTGTGTACTTTGCAAATCTCTATGTCAAACCGTAAACACTGCTACCACACTCCACTTGGTACTACTTCCAAATGGCTGCTCCACTATATGTATCCAGATTGCTACTACTAGTCATCTGGATTGGTGCTAAAGCTTGCATCGACGTAACTCTTTACGACGAACTCTTCATCACCTCCAAAATCGAGAAAACATCTCCTTAGTCTTTAGCTACTAAGGATAATCTTGACTGTTGTCCAATGATCCACTCCTGGTTCACTCTTGTACCCCCTGACGAACTCATGCCAAGGCACACACGTGTGTGGTACACAGCATGGCATACTGTACAGAGCCTATGGCTAAGGCATAGGGGATGACGTTCGTCCTTTCTCTTTCTTCTGCCGTTGTCGAGCTTTGAGTCTCACTCAACTTCACACCTTACAAATCAGACAAGAACTCTTTCTCTGACTGATCCATTTTGAACTCTTTCAAAATCTTGTCAAGGTATGTACTCATTAAAAGTCTCATCAAGCATCTTGATCTATCTCTATAGATCTTGATGCTCAACAATTAGGTAGCTTTATCCAGGTATTCCTTTGAAAAACACTTTTCAAACAACCTTTTATGCCTTCCAGAAATTCTACATTATTTCTGATCAACAATATGTCATCCACATATACTTATCAGAAATTCTATAGTGCTCCCACTCAGTTTATTGCAAATACAAGTTTCTCGTAAACTTTGTATAAACATCAAAACTTTGATCACCTCATCAAAGCGTATATTCCAACTCCGAGATGCTTGCTTCAGTCCATAGAAGGATCCCTGAAGCTTGCACACCTTTTAGCATCCTTAGAACTGACAAAACCTTCTGGTTGTATCACATACAACCTTTCCTCAAGTAAACCGTCAAGGAAACGATGTTTTGACATCCATCTGCCAGATTTCATAATTGAAAACGCAGTAACTTCTAACACAATTACAACAGACTTTAGCATCGCTATGAGTGAGAAACTCTCATCGCAGTCAACTCCTTGAACTTGTCACAAACAACTTTGCAACAAGTCGAGCTTTACAAATGGTGACATTTACCATTAGTGTCTGTCTTCATTTTAAAGATCCAGTTGTACTCAATGACCTGCCGTCCAACGAGCAAGTCTACCAAAGTCTATACTTGGTTTTCATATATGGATCCTATCTCGGATTTCATGGCCTCCAACCATTTGTCGGAATCCGGGCCCATCATCGCTTCTTCATAGCTCGTAGGTTCATCGTTGTCCAACAACATGACTTCCAAGACAGGGTTGTCGTACCACTTAGGAGCAATACACATCCTTGTCAACCTATGAAGTTCGATAGTAACTTGATCCTGAAGCTTCGTGATCATCATCATTAACTTCTTCTTCAACTAAGGTAGGCTTCACAGAAACATCTTTCTGCGCTGCGCTACTCTCTGGTTGAACAAAGGTTTAACAACCTCATCAAGTTCTATCTTCCTCCCACTCAATTCTTTCGAGAGAAACATTTCCTCGAGAAAGGATCCGTTTTAAGCAAAAAACACTTTGCACTGGGATCTGAGATAGAAGGTTCACCCAACTGCTCTTAGGGTATTCTATGAAGATGCATTTGTCCGCCTTGGGTTCGATCTCATTAGGTGAAAACATTTTCCACACAAGTGTTGCAGCCCCAAATATTAAGAAAAATGACAGCTTAGGTTTCTATCAAACCATAATTCACACGGTGTCATCTCAAAGGATTTAGATGATGCCCTATTTAAAGTGAATGTAGTCGTCTCTAATGCATAACCCCAAATTATAGTAGTAAAATGATAAGAGACATCATAGCACGCACCATATCCAATAGAGCATGACTATGATGTTCAGACACACCATCACACTATGGTGTTCCAGGTGGCGTTTAGTTTTGAAACAACTTTCACATTGTCTTAAGTTGTATGCCAAACTCGTAACTCAGATATTCACCTCCACGATCACATCGCAGACATCTTTATCTTCTTGTCACGATGATCTTTAAACTTCACTCTGAATCTGCTTGAACCTTTCAAATGATTCAGACTTGCGTTTCATTAAGTAAACATACATTATATCTACTTAAATCATCAGTGAAGGTAAGAAAATAACGATATCCACTGGACGCTACAAGACTCACTGGATTGCATACATCAACATGTATCATTTCCAATGAATCACTTGCCCGCTCCATCCAACGGGGTTTTAGTCATCTTGCCCAAGAGGCATGGTTCGCATGTCTCAACCAATTTGAAATCGAATGAGTCCAAAGATCCATTAGCATGGAGTTTCTTCATGCGCTTTATACCAATATGACATTTAGTGGCAGTGCCACAAGTATGTGGTACTATCATTATTAACTTTGTATCTTTTGACATCAATGTTATGAACATGTGTATTACTACGATCAAGATTTCAACAAACCATTCTCACTGGGTGCATGACCATTGATGGTATTATTCATGTAAACAGAATAACCATTATTCTCTAACTTAAATGCATAACCGTATTTGCAATAAACATGATCTAATCATGTCCATGCTCAACGCAAAACACCAAATAACATTTATTTAGGTTCGTCACTAATCCTGAAGGTAGAGAGAGCGTGCGATGTTGATCACATCAACCTTGGAAACATTTCCAATACATATCGTCACCTCACCCTTAGCTAGTTCTCCGTTTATTCCGTAGCTTTTATTTCGAGTTACTAACATTTAGCAACCGAACCGGTATCCAATACCCAGGTGCTACTAGGAGCACTAGCGAGGTACACATCAATAACACGTATATCAAATATACTTCTGTCGACGTAGCCAGCCTTCCTATCTACCAAGTATCTATGGTTGTTCCGCTTCAGCGACCGCTCACCTCAAAACAGAAGCACTTAGTCTCAGGTTTGAGTTCAACTTTGGGTTGCTTCACTAGAGCAGCAACTGACTTGCTATCCATGAAGTTTCCCTCCTTGCTCTTGCCCTTCTTGAAACTAGTGGTTTGATTCATCAACACTTGACGCTCCTTCTTGATTTCTACCTTCACGGTGTCAAACATTGCGAACAGCTCAGGAATCATTATTTCTATCCCTGGCAATTTATAGTTCATCACCAAGTTCTAGTAGCTTAGTGACAGTGACTTGGAGAACTATATCAATCACTATCTTATCTTGAAGATCAACTCCCACTTGATTCAAGTGATTGTAATACTCAGACAATCTGAGTACATGCTCAACGATTGAGCTGTTCTCCTTCATCTTACAGGCAAAGAATCTTGTTCGAGATCTCATATCTCGCAACACGGGCATGAGCCTGAGATCACAATCTCAGCTCCTAGAACATCTCATATGTTTCATGATGTTCAAAACGTTTCGTAGCCTCAATTCTAAGTCGTAATGCATGACGCACTAAACTATCAAGTAGTCATCGAAACGTGTCTGTCAAATATTCACAACATCTACAAACAACGCTAGAGGGGGTGGCTCACCGAGCAGTGCATTAAGGACATAAGCCTTCTGTGCAGCAAAGAGGACAATCCTCAGATCACGGATCCAGTCCGCAATATTGCTACCATCATCTTTCAACTCTATTTCTTTAGGAACATATAAAAATTAAGGGAGCTACAGCGCGAGATAGTAATCTACAACATAATTTGCAAAGACACTATTGACTATGTTCATGATAATGAGTTCAATTAATCATATTACTTAAGAACTCCCACTCAAATTGACATCCCTCCGATCATTCGAGTGATACATGATCCAAATTTCACCAACTCAAGTCCGATCATCACGTGAGTTGAGGTGGCTGCAATGGTGAACATCATTATGTTGATCATATCTACCATATGACTCATGTTCGACCTTTCGGTCTCTTGTGTTCCGAGGCCATGTATGTACATGCTAGGCTCATCAAGTTTAACCCGAGTGTTCTGCACGTGCAAATCTGGCTTGCACCCGTTGTATGTGAACGTAGAGTCTATCACAACCGATCATCACGTGGTGTCTCAACACCACGAACTTTCGCAATGGTGCACACTCGGGGAGAACACAATTTATCTTGAAATTAAGTGAGGGATCACCTTATAATGCCACCGCCGTACTAAGCAAAACAAGGTGCATAAAAGGATTAACATCACATGCAAATCATAAGTGACATGATATGGCCATGAACTTGTGCCTTTGATCTCCATCTAGAAAGCACCGGCATGATCTCCATCGTCACCGGCATGACACCATGATCTCCATCATCTTGATCTCCATCAACGTGTCGCCATCGGGGTCGTCACGCCCTGCATGCTTCTACTACTATTGCTACCATTTAGCGATAAAGTAAAGTATTACATAGCGCTTAATGATTGACACGCAGGTCATACAATAATTAAAGACAACCCTATGGCTCCTGCCGGTTGCCGTATTCACCGACATGCAAGTCGTGATAATCTATACATCACATGATCATCTCATACATCACATATATCACATCATGTAATTGGCCATATCATATCACAACATACCCTGCAAAAACAAGTTAGACGTCCTCTAATTGTTGTTGCATGTTTTACGTGGCTGCTACGGGTATCTAGCAAGAACAATTCTCACCTACACAAAAACCACAACGGTGATACACTAGTTACTTTTCAACCTTCTCAAGGACCGCCTTTGTCGAATCCGATCCAACTAAAGTGAGACAAACTGTCGCCCGCAAGCCATCTAAGCAACAAGTTGCGTCGAGGGAACCGGTCTCTCGTAAGCGTACGAGTAATGTTGGTCTGAGCCGTTTTATCTCACAATCCCGCTGAACCAAAATCCGACCAGGGGAGGAAGCAATCTAAGCATCAACGCCCACAAACCTTTTGTGTTCTACTCGAGATCTCACCGAACCATCAACCTAGCTCATGATGCCACTGTTGGGGAACGTCGCATGGGAAACAAAAAATTCCTACACACACACAAACCTATCCATGGTGATGAGCATCTACGAGAGGGAGAGTGGATCTACATACCCTTGTAGATCGCTAAGCGGGAAGCGTTAAGAAACGCGGTTGGTGTAGTCGAACATCTTCGCGATCCAAATCACCGAGCGTCCCGCAATCTCATCACGATCCGTCTCGCGATCCAATCACGATCCGTCCTGCGAACTCATCATGATCCATCCCGCGATCTCGTCACGATCCGTCCCACGATCTCATCACGATCCATCACGATCCATCACGCGATTTCATCACGAATCATCTCGTGGCCTTGATCACGATCCTTCCGACCTAGCGCCGAACGGACGGCACCTCCGCGTTCAGCACACGTGCAGCTTGATGATGATCTCCACCGTCTTGATCCAGCAAGAGGGGTGGAGAGGAGAGAGAGTTCACCGGCAGCGTGACGGCGCTCCGGTGGTGGTGGTGGTGGAGCGATTCTGGCAGGGCTTCGCCTAAGCGCTGCAGAAATCCGATCTAGAGGAGCACCGCTGAAACGGGTAGCACGTGGCCGTAAGATCTGTGCAAAACCCTAGCTATCCACCAATATATATAGGAGGAGAGGAGGAGAAGAGGGTCTGGCGCACCAAGCCTTTCCTATAGGATTCGGCCGGCCAAGGAGAGCAATCCTACTCCTACTCCAATCCTAGTTGGAGTAGGATTGCTTCCTATTGGCTGATTTTCCACCTTTTCCTATTGGACTTCTTCTCCTGTGCCATGGGCCTTTGTGGATGGTTTTCCCAGCCCACTAAGGGCTGTTTAAAACTCTCCCACAGCCCATGGACCTCTTGGGGTCGAAATACCCCTCCAGGAGGCCTCCCGGTACACTACCGGCACTCCCGGTACACTACCGATGAGCCCAAAACTTTTCCGGCGACCAAACTGGGACTTCCTATATATGAATCTTTACCTCTCAACCATTCCGGAGCTCCTTGTGACGTCCGGGATCTGATCCGGGACTCCGAACAACCTTCGTTCACTACCATACATAACTCTACACTACCGAAACGTCACCGAACCTTAAGTGTGCAGACCCTGCAGGTTCGAGAACTATGTAGACATGACCGAGACACCTCTATAGCCAATAACCAATGGCGGGACCTAGACGTCCACATTGGTTCCTACATATTCTACGAAGATCTTTATCGGTCGAACCTCTATGTCAAGGATTCAGTTAATCCCGTATAACGTTCCCTTTGTTCTTCGGTATGTTACTTGCCCGAGATTCGATCGTCGGTATCTCCATACCTAGTTCAACCTCGTTACCGGCAAGTCTCTTTACTCGTTCCGTAATACAAGATCCTGCAACTAACAATTAGTCACATTGCTTGCAAGGCTTATTGTGATGTTGCATTACCGAGTGGGCCCCGAGATACCTCTCCGTCACACGGAGTAACAAATCCCAGTCTCGATCCATGCCAACTCAATAGACACCATCGGAGATACCTGTAGAGCACCTTTATAGTCACCCAGTTACATTGCGACATTTGATACACACAAGGCACTCCTCCGATATCCGTGAGTTGCATGATCTCATGGTCATAGGAACATATACTTGACATGCAGAAAACAGTAGCAATAAACTGTCACGATCATATGCTACGTTTGTAGTTTGGGTCCTGTCCATCACATCATTCTCCTAATGATGTGATCCCGTTATCAAATGACATCTCATGTCCATGGCTAGGAAACCTTAACCATACTTTGATCAACGAGCTAGTCCATTAGAGGCATACTAGGGACATGGTTTTGTCTATGTATCCACACATGCATCTGAGTTTCCGATCAACACAATTATAGCATGGATAATAAACGATTATCATGAACATGAAAATATGATAATAACTAATTTATTATTGCCTCTAGGGCATATTTCCAACATATACATGACGGCATCCTAACGCTAACGACATGCCATGTCATTGTTTACATAAGCCGAGTGCCAATGGTCGCACGGTTTATATATAAACCAAGGGCCGAGGTCGGTCACACGGGTTATATATAAACCGAGGGCCAATGTTGCGTGCATGGTTTATATATAAACCGAGGGCCGAGCTCAGTCCCACGGTTTATATAGTTTGTACATAAGTCAAGTGCCTTCCATCGGCTAACATTTAAAATGGCCATGCCGTAAATACCCTATAAGCCGGGTGCCACAGCCTCGGACGCACAGGTTATAGCCCAGCTGACCTATAATCCGGGTGCCTCAACTTGAGACACACGGCTTACAGGCCGAATAAGCCGGGTGTCACAACCTGAGACGCACGGCTTACAGCCCAGCTGACCTATAAGTCGGGTGCCGCAACCTGGGACACACGGCTTACAAGGCGCCATTTGCATGTACTTTTTCTTTCCAGGGAGCAGCAACAATATATATGTATATATATATATATATATATATATATTCAAGGAGCAGAAACAACATATATAACCAACAAAGATCACAACAACAATATATTACAAGTTCACAACCATAACAAACTGACGATGAGTTCAAAGTTCACACACACATACATATCCAATATAGTGTCAGAAAAGCATGCGTACATATGCAACAAGAGTTCACAAACTAAAGGATCATGAGTTTGAGGTCATATGCAACAAGAGTTCACAAATGAAATTACGAGTTTCAAGTTCACACCAAGCATGAGTTCAACCTAAAATATGTAATGAGATTCCACCGCAGCATGTATGCCCACCGTCGACGGCATCCGTAATGCAAACCTATAAGTTCATTACCACACGCATGAGTTTCTAAAGTTAAATTGCAAATGATCTATAAGGCACAAGAGTCAACAAGCATCAATATATAAGTTTCAAATTAAAGCTAAGAAGTATGAATAATATAAGGGTCAACACTTGTGGGCTCTACTATCAGCAATGCACAAGTTGTGAGTTGAGAGGCACAACCAACGACAAGACACAAGCATCAACAATGCACAAGCATAGACAACTACCTCGAGTGATCATTCTGGCGTGGAGGTCGAAGCATCTTGAGCCGCAGTGCGTGTCATTGGGCTTGCTTGGGCAGGTGTAGATCCACCAAACAAAAAGTTATTGGCGCCTTCTCCTGACTGAAGACACTTCAAGCATGATGGTAAGATGCTTTAAACATGAAGGTAAGATGCATGGTTGAAAAGTTGAAGACTTACAAAGCTGAAAGTAGGAAGAGGCGGAACAGGAGGAAGATCCGACATAGTAGAACCCTAAATATTATTACTGAACCGAGCGAACGTCTCCTGCAGGGTTGCCTGCTGTTTAGCCATGAATTCCTGCTGCTGAATTAGGGCTTGTTGCATTTTCATGGCTTGCTCCTGTTGAAGTAGGGCATTGGCCTGAGCCTCTAGCCGCAACCTAGTTTCTTCCTGTCGCAGCCTACTTTCTTCCTCTAGGCGGACCTACAAGAGGCCAGCACAACAAGTTCACCATCATTGCAATGCAAAAAAGAAATCAGAAGGGAGATCAATGAAGCAAAGCATACATGGAATTGATGCAACATGTCCATCCCAGGTTGTGGGCGACGCTCAATAGCAGAACCTGAGCTCGACGTGGTAGCACGGAGGTGGGCGAGTTTTGGAACCGTCACCAATATATAATCGTCCATGCTTCTTGCCTTGTCCCGACTTGAGGGAAACCGTAACGTCGATGTCTTGTGAGGCCGGATCAGAGTCGGGCCCGTTGCACTCCTTGAACTTCTCACTATATGTGTTAATCCTCAAGCCAGCACCTGGGTTGACCCACCCCCCCCTTCCGGTTTCTTTGACTTACGGGCGAGACATAATCCCGTGAAGGTATTGAGCGGCTCTTCACCCTCGCCTCTTTCCCTATTCTGCAATAAAAGCAATAATATTCATAAGGGTACAAGTTGAGAAGTTCATAAGCCGAATGATATTATTACCTTCTTCTGCACATAAGCGTGGAGGTTGAGATTGCCTTGAAGGTGTACCGGACCACCCATCAAGGCACGCCGCTCCGAAGCCTCTGTGTGTGTGGCCCTCCACTCCGGGTTTATCCACCTGGATATGATTTGTTGGTAGCAAGGAATCTTGTTGTTGCAACACGAAGGAATCGCCTGGAACATGTCAAATACATCCAACTTAGGAATGAAACTAAGTTGTTTTAATCTAAGCAATCACAACTAAATGTAAAGTACCTTCATGTACATGGAATGGGTGAGATGCACTCTACGGGCTAGCGCCTTTGGGAGAAGCATCTTGTGTTCATATGCAAAATACTTCACCACGGAATTGGTGTGAGCCTTGTTAGGCATGTCTTGGACAATCTTCTTGGCAATCTCCTTCACAATATCACTAGCTTCATCCTCCATACCCTCAACGCAAGTAAGGAAGTCCTACCAAAGTGCATCAATTCACATAAGTCAGTTACCGGTGCAATGATTTTGGCAAAGAAATACCTATGAAAATTGACAAAAAATTTACCCAAAAATCGTTGACCACCCGTTCTGTAGCATTGCGGTATTCCGTGTCCCACTTGTCTTTGGTATCTGGAGCGCGTTTCCAATGCTCCCAAGACCAAGCTGGCTCCTCCTCACCGTCTCCTATGGGAACCAGGCCAGGGTAATAATGCCTACAAAGACAACCAATGATGCTGCTTGGCTGGCGTGGCGGGATTGTGCCTTCTGGAATAACCACCAAGGCCCTGCACAATGGAAAGGCAAGTAAGTTGGTATCGACAGAAAACTTGAATGTAAAGACATAGTTAAGAGTCCACAGAAGCACTTACTTCTCACCGGCTGGTTTAACAATGATCCCCTTTTGTGGATATGGTCGCGAAGGGAGAGTGGACACCCCACGCAACCAGATTTTGGTCTCCTTAGGAGCCGGCCATTCCATGTCCTTTGCCGATTCCTCCACCGCATACTCTCCCTCCTCCAACTCCTCCTCCCTCTCCTCCAACTCCTCCTCCCTCCCCTCCTCCGCCTCCTCCCTCTCCTCCAGAACTGGCTCCTCACTCTCCTCCTCCTCCGACTCCTCCTTGGAATGGGCAGAGGGGATAGGGCTAACAACACGTGGTACAAGGGTGCAACCAACTCGTCTAGCCCGGGCACCATCCACCGTGGCTTGCTGTGCAGGTTTGGCCCTATCTGCCTGTGTGGAACATGCCGCCCTGGTACCCTTCTTTTTGACCACCGTCGACTTGCCTAACCTTTCAATCACATTTCCAAGTCTCACAACTTTGTCTTTTTGTTGCGTGGCATCTTTCAGTCACATGCTTCGAGAAACAATATTGCGATTAGTTCATGTTTAAAAGTTAATTTGCAAAAGTAGAGCATATGCTATCATAAAAGTTCATGTTTAAAAGTTCATATGCTATCACAAAAAAGCATATGCAAAAGTTCATAATCATAGGGTGAGAACTATAAGTCGGGTGGGTGATCTATCAGAGCACACGACTTATATGACATGTAAGCCGAGTGCTCTCAAAGGGCACACGGCTTATAGGGTGCTCCGTGACGGCCCCGTCAGACCCTCTGTTATAGACACGTGTCAGATGTGTTTGTCGAGTGTACGCTATAAGCCGGGTGTCTTTTCGCGTAGAAGGCGTGTGCCCCATGTAAGCCGAGGGCATTTCGGAGGCACTCGGCTTACATGATGCTATAAACTGAGAGCGTTTTATTAGCCGGGTGCTATCACGTTCATACTCGGCTTATATGAATATAAGCCGAGTCCCCGACAAATAGCTCACGACTTATAAGTTAATACACGGGAAAACTTGATTTTCCTGTAGTGTAAACAAATTTTAATTTTTTGAGAGCTCTATTATGGTACATTCAAACTAATTTTCTAGTCGCTTGAAACATATTTTTGTCTAGGTGCGCTTGACGCTTGACACGAATACGATGGAACTAGATAGAAGTGAGCGTCAGTTGCCTTGAAAGCAAAAAAAATCTGCTGACTGAAGCAAACAATTTCTAACCCGATGAAAGGAATCTACATTAGCAAATCAATTCTAACCGGTGGAAGCAATCTGTATCTTTTTTTATTTTTTTGCAAGGTGAAGCAATCTGCATTTGTCATGGAAACAATTTCAGTGGCAAGAGAAAAAAGAAGATAGCATATTTTTTTGAGTCAGGGAAAAAAGGAAGTTACAAGAGCAATTCCCGGTCGACTTCCTCGGACGGTACGTACTACCATCCTGAACCCTACACATACGAGGTCCGGTGTCTGCGATGACGGCTTTAGTACTGAACCGTGACCGCGCGCGGGTGCGAGCCAGCCACGTACCTCTACTCGCTCGTCGCTATTCGAATTCGGTACGCCGTGCCCGTGGAGGCTCATGGCCAGGATCAGGACGGATCGATCCCTGCGCCGGCGGCCGCAGCCGTCCCACGGCGACGACCTGATGAGCGCCCTCCCCGACGACCTCCTGCTCCTCGTCCTGAGCGGTCTCGACACCCGCACGGCGCTCGGCACCGCGCTGCTGTCCACGCGCTGGGCCCGCCTCCACCGCGAGCTCGCCGTCCTCGACTTCCAGGTCGGCTCCATGCTCCCACCGCGCTACCACAGATTGCTCCTTCTCTACTACGACATGGACATACAGGGAGCTTATCTTCGGTACAAAATTAGGAAGTCTGAGCTCAGGCCAAAAATCAAGAGGTACGAGCGCCGCGCCATGCGCGCCCTGACCCGCTCCGTCGAGAGCTTCTTGGACGATGAAGTCGTCCGAGGAGCTCGCCGTTGCGTGAGCAGGCTGAGGCTCGAGTTCTTCATCACCCACAACCCCGGCTGCATGAACAGGCTGATCGCCAAGGCCATCGACGATTGGGGGGTCAGCGACCTCGAGGCTGTTGCCAGGCCGATCTACTTCGAGCATTCCGGCCACACCTTCCCCGGCCACGGCCTCTGCCACGGGGCTCGCGCGTCGTGCCTGCGAAGCCTCAAACTCGGAGGCTGCACGCTCCCGCCGCTGCACGAATTCAGCGCGCTCACCATGCTCGTCCTCCAAGACATCACGACGTCGACGCCCACGGCAGCCTACGAGGCCGTCTTCACCTTGTGCCCGCAGCTGCAGGTGCTGCAAGTCAAGTCCTGCCAATGCTCCTCGGAGGACACGGACCTGGTGGTGGACGCCCCCAGCTCGCAGATCAGGGAGCTCGTCTTTGACAACTGCAGGTTCCGGGAGGTGCGGATGAGGGCTCTTCCTAACCTCGAGAGCCTGGCCTCCATGGACACCATGCTACGCTTTGATCAGTCCGCCTCGTTTTCCCGCCTCAGGCAATGCAACCACACCGCCAGGGTCGGTCACTTTCGCACACACGTAGGACGGCCGCGCGACCGCGAATACGTTGGCCAGCAGCGTGAGCTCGGCGAGTTCCTTGGACGCACGCCCTACATAACCACCCTCGTCCTCCGGTTGACCGGACCAAGACGATGGATCGTGCCATCGCCGCCCGGCTCCTCGTCGCCCTTGTCGTTGCCCCAGCTGAGGAAGCTGCTCGTCGCCGACGTGCCTTCCTCCTGGGACGTCTCGTGGTCCCGCCTCCTCCTAGAGACGGCGCCATCCCTCGAGACCCTTCACATCCACATCGCCCCTTGCTGTGAGGGAGATGTTTGCATGTTAAACAATGCATGGCATGAAGTTTTGGATAGAATTAAATTGCATGGCGTAGACCCAAATGCAAGAGGATGTTTGATCGTGCGGTATGGAGCATACGTTCGGCTGAACCATGATCCTAAATCACGCCTCGTTCGAAAATATTTTACTAAACCATGGTTTAGCCGAACCTACGTTCCTATCATGCATATTTTAACCAATCGTGCATGGATCCTTATGAACAGTGTCTAAAGATCAATGATGTGAAGCGTAAGTTCGGCTGAACCATGGTTTCAGTAAAATATTTTCGAACCAGTGTGTCATGCCTGGGACTGGGAGCCAACCCAGCTCCGGCGGCGTCGCTTGAGGGAGCTCGTGGTGGCTGGTTTTCAGGAAACCAAGAGGCAGATCTGCCTTGTGAGGTTTGTCGTGGGAGTATCATCCACGTCGCTGCGCCGTGTGGCCTTGTTCAGGAATGGGCGTGCTGAGGACAAGGGACAGTGGGACTGGGAGATGGTCACGGAGCAGCATTCATGGACCGACCGGCAGAAGAAGGCTACGCGGAAGAAGATTATGGGTGGGCTTTCTTTCCGCGGCCCTCCCACAGAATTGGTTTTCGGTTGATCCCCTTCTTTTATTTGGATGAGTTTTCTATTTGGTTCCATGCATTTTGTAATCTTAGCCAATCCACCTGTGATGCTCTGCACTTGTAGCGATGATATTGCAATTATACGCATCAAAAATACATCGGTCCATTATTCCATTTTCATATGGATATAACTTACTAAACCGTAATACTACACTACTATGTGGACAATTTGAGCCCGTAGAGTTCCTCCGTTATATTTTCTACCATCAATCTTATCTACTTTCACCTCTTCCTTTCTTTTCTCTCTCTCTCTTGTTTTTTCTCTCTTCCACCTCTGATTCTTCTACCGGTTTCCTCTGAAAATCGTATCAATTGCCTCACCTCTTATTGACTTATTATCATATAGTCATTCGGTCCTAAATGTTTTGTCTTAGATTTATTTATTGGATGCCCGAGCGTTGTCACGGGACAAAAACATTTATAAAGGCTAAAGCATTTATAAAGGCAATAAGCTATCAAATTACAACAACTATATGTGCTCAATGTATCTCCGGCTACACGCATCGTTTGTCATCTCGTCTTAAACTCTGCTCTCAGTTGAGTACTGAGGCAGGAGACCAACAGTATGATCATGTACTAAGAACCTCACATTAACACGGATAATGAATAACGAATGGTTAGTAATCAGTGGCAACATCTGCTACTACCACTAGTAAAAAAAAGGCCCAATTTTTCCGGTTCGTAAGGCCCATTTGTCCCGGTTCCGGAACTGGAACTAAAGGGTCGGGACTAAAGCTCAAAACCTTTTAGTCCCGATTCTCTTACAAATCGGGACAGAAGGGACTCCACGTGGCCGGTGCTGGGAGCCCAGGCAGGAGGACCTTTACTCCCGGTTGGTAACACCAACCGGAACCAAAAGGCATCCACGCGTCAGCATCTGGCAGTTGCTTGTTTTTTTTTGAAAGGGAGGGGGGGTTAGGGGTTTTGGATGGTTAATTTAGAGGTTTTATATTGTTATAGCTAGCTAATTGATAGAGAGAAGTGTCCTTTCCTTTTCCGTACTTGGTCGACGCTACCTACTATAGATAGAACTCGACACGCTAGCTAGTAAGCAAATCAAGGAACCATTAAGTACAGAAGATCTTCATGAACATATAGAGATAGAAATGATCGACCTCTCTTTCTCCGAGAGATTGGTCGTATAACAAGTTTTCGTATATATATCTGACGCTACTAGCTACATATATAAAATATAAGATCTCTTACAATCCCTAATATCTAATGTCCAATTCCAGATGGTATTCTCCGGTTTTATTTATGACGTGGTCAAGAAAGAATGCCGTCAATTCTTCTTGAATTGCTCATATGCGATCATGTGGTACGAGTTCATCTCGCATCTTCCACATCTAATTTGAAGAAGGAGATCAATATATATGGTAACAAAATAAAATTGTGAATATTATTGCTTACGCACTTGAAATTGTTTTTCAGAGTAGCCCCGCTTAGGGTCGTCGCGTTGTAGATGAACCCGCAAACGTAATATCCATATAAATTATTCTCTTTTTCCTTCCACAAGCACTTTACGAGAAATAGAGTTCAATCAAACTGATAATCAAACATGATAAATGGTATTGATGAAACTAGAATCAATGGGAGATGCGCGAAACTAGCTAGTAGTACTTACTTTCGGGTGTGTAAATCGCAGCTCCCCGGCAATGCCGGAACAAGTGCTGTGAACTCTTTTCAAACCCTGCCAGACAAAGAAAATAATTACTTGATATCAGGAAATGAAGAAAGTTGCCGATATGATGTGATAATGATCGATTGAACTTACTTCTGGAGAATTTTCGTCATGTCCATATATTCCTGGGGATCTTTTCGTTTCGAGTCTAAGACGGTTACTACTCCCCGCTCAAGCTGAATCTCTAGAAGAATAAAATGGAAACTACGTACGCATGCATAACTCATCAATTACATTACTATAAACCTCGAGTGATAAGAAAAACCGAATATGCACAAGACAGTAACACTCACTTGAAGTTGTAAGGAAAGAGTATTGTCCCTTTGTTTTGATTTTTAAGGAACGATTGTAGCAAGTTCTCCTCGGTTTGTGTGGGATAATTTTGAAAATTATACTCATGTATGACATTTGGATTAATGAACCCAATGTCATACATTTGTGCTTTTCTGCATTCGACGATCTTCAATTTGCATAATATAGTAGTGAGGATAATTATATATGCATGCAATGAAAGAGCTGAGCTATATACATAGAGAGACTTAATTACAGAAGTAGTACTTACAGACAGTAGCAAGTCACGATTGTTTTGTCGATGGCCTTCTGATTGTATAATTGGAATATCTCCTCAAATTCAATATTCAACAGTTCCATTCCAACGAGATCGTGGTCCTCTTTAACTGACAGTATCAAAGAATCCTTCCCAGCCTTACGGCAGGTTTTCATGTACCGTTCATGGAATTTTCGCATCATCGTTGTTAAAGGAGGAGGATCATGTTTGACGAGAGGCTGCCCATACCGGTATTTGAAATCATCCACCTCCAACTGCTCAAACAGCACATCATCGCTCAGGTAATCACCAGGTTTGGTACCAGGGACCATCCCTAGATGATTAGCGACGATATCGCTAGAAACCTTGAGCGGGGGGCACGATTGGTTCGCCTGTTCGCCGAGCTGGGGAATTTTTTTCCCACTTCTTCGTTCTGCTAACCTTGCATCACTCGAAGTACTTCCCGACCGCCGCGCATCTTGATATGTCTTTTTAAGACTGCAAACATAGTTGGAATCCATCTCTGGCAGTGGTGGTCGCTTTAGGGCATCGATAGTGCGCATCGCTTTCATCAGATATATCTTCTCCTTCGGAGTTGGAGTTTTCTTTGCAAAATGATCCCTCACTTCGGCCTGACTTATCTCCTTGTTTTCAGACTCGGTCCTCTCATATGGTAACTTTTCCAGAGGCTTGAGAGATGGACCGTATCTGTATTCCCTCCTGCCTATGCTTGTACTGCTAGCTGCCGGAGCGGCGACGGCTCCCTTCCGTCGTTGCTTACTAGGCGCCAGAGGAGCCGGAGCAGCGGCGTCTGCCTTCCGCCGTTGTCGACGAGGCTGAGGAGGAGGCGTACTGCTCCGACGTGTCGGAGTAGGCGAAGGAGGAGGCGGAGTGCCCTCACGCGTCGGAGGAGCCGGAGAAGGAGGTGGTGTGCCCTGATCACTCGTCGGAGGAGGAGGAGGAGGAGGAGCTGGAGTGCCCTGATTTGCTTGAGGAGAAGGAGGAGGCGGAGGCGTCTAGTTTGGAAGCTTGATGTACTCCTTCTGCCATAGACATGTACTCCTCAAGGCGCGAACCAGCTTATTCTCTCCTTCACCTGTACAGTGGTCAAGCTCGAGCTCCTCAAATTCTGTCATTACTTCATCCACCATCACAACAGCATAGCCATGTGGAATCGGACGGCATTGAAAAGTTCCGTTGGGTTGAGGAGGTGCAACAGAGCCGACAGCCGCCTTGAAAGTGAGGTTCGAGCATTTCGTCATAAGCTCGCAGTGTTGAGCCTCCGCGATAGTATCCATGGGGTAGCTAGGAGACGTGAAGTCGGGCTGAACGGGCTCCGTGGAAGCAACGCTGCTTCTCTGCTGAGATGGCGGGGTAGCTTCTGGGGTAGTTTCGTGCCGCTGAGATGGTTGGCCGGCAGCTCGCTGGCTCTCAGCTTCCTCTAGCTTTTGTAGTCTTGCATTGAGCTTCTGAATTTCGCTCAGCTCCGCTTTCCTCTTTCTCTCCCAGCTTCTGTAACCGCCTGCGTCGGGAAACCCAACCTTCAACGGAACGGAGCCTGGTGTGCCTCATGTTCGTCCAGGATGCTCAGGATTCCCGAGGGCCTCAGTCAGCTCGTCCTTCTCTCTGTCGGGAATGAACGTCCCTTCTTGCGCTGCGGTGATATACTTTTGAAGCTTCTTAACGGGTATTGCATGTTGCTCGTCCGTCCAACGGCACTTCCCTGTTCCAGGGTCCAAAGTTCCCCCAACCCCGAAGACCAGGTCCTAGAACGGTCTGGGCAGTTCAATCTCTGTGGTTCGACCCCTTTAACAATCATGTCATTCTCAGCTTTGTCCCACAATGATCGGGCTCTGAGGTAGCCACCTGACCCCGTGTGATGGTGATACTGCTTCTTTGCAGCATTGTTCTTGTTTGTCTCTTACATTTTCTTACTCTTGTCCGATGTCTTGTAGGCCACAAATGTTGGCCAGTAATCTCTTATCTTCTCAAATCGGCCGATAAATTCTGGAGTCTTCCCTTTGTCGACAAACTTTGATTTCAACTCATTCTTCCACCTCCTGAATAGATTTGCCATCTTCTTAAGAGCACAAGCCTTGACCAGTGGCTCTATAACTGGGTTATTCAGATCCTCCTCTGGCGGTAGGGTGAAATTTGCCTTCAGTGAGGTCCAAAGATCATCTTTCTGTCTATCGGTGACATAAGAAACTTCAGGGTCGTCGTCCTTAGGCTTATTCCATTGGTTGATGCTGATCAGGATGTTGTCCCTAACAATAGCTCCACACCGAGCAGAAAATGCGTTCTTGGTCCGCTTGGGTTCAATCGGATGGCCATCGTTCGCGAGTGCTGTGATCGTTAACTTTTCATCCTTGCGCAACCTCTTCTTCGGGCCTCGTCTCGTTACCGAAGTTTGGCTCGATCCGGAGGGCTATAAAAGAAGAAAGAAGAGCTAATTAATATATGTACATACCAAAAAAAGTAATGCATCAATTAGCTAGAGTCAGCACAGGCTTAATTGATATATATACCTCGCCGGACTTTGCAATAGCTCCCTCCTCCGATCGGTCACCGGAGCCGTCATCATGATCTTCTTTTTCCTTCAACATTCGGTCACCAGAGCCATCATGAGCATGTCCTTCCTCATCCATTGTTCGATCACCGGAGCCGTCATAATCCTCTCCTTCCAGACCATCTGTGTCGTTGAGATACGACAAGATAACACGTCCGCCGTGGATTATGTCCCCCAACCACTGTTCTTGTTCTTCGTCTCTTGGATCCATAGTTTCTACAAATATTACAACATGGCAATTAATATACAAACATGAATGTGTGACGTCCGGACTGCCTCTCTCATGAATGTCCGACGTCCGCACCGCCTCTCTCATGAATGTCAAACAAGGGATCTGTTAACCTTTAAGGGATTTAATTAACAAAATGGCGCCATTCTGAATGTGCAGAAAATGGTCCATATTTTTCCTGATCTCATCTACCCTTCTATATGTCACGTTGTCTAGTGTCAAAGGATTCAAGAAAACCAAGGCTTCATCATTAGCCGGAAGTAACAGGCGCATAATGGTACGAAGCTCTCCAAAATTGTTTTGTAACGGAGTCCCGGATAGGATAATTAATTAGCTTTTTGGTACGAAGTTCAGCAAGAGCCTTCCGAATATCGCTATTTGGAAGGCCTTTGCTGAAATTCATACCAAAAAGCGAATTATTCTATCCGGGACTCCGTTTCAAAACAACTTTGAAGAGCTTCGTAGCATCATACGCATGTTACTTCCGGCTAATGATGAAGCCATGGATTTCTTCAATACTTTGACAGACAACGTGACATATAGAAGAATATATATATATATATATGAGCTCAGAAAAAAATTGGATCAACTTGTGCACATCCATAATGGGGGCATTCTTGATAAATCTATTTTACCAGAGTTTTCTTCATTTAACTTGGTAAATTTGGGTGGCCTCGACAACGCTTCTAGGGTTTGGGGTGGCCTCGACAACGCTTTTTCAGTCCCGGTTTGGGTGGCCTCGAGAGTTTATCGGGTAGGGACGGGGTAGATCGACAACGACGCTCTTTATTCTAGGGTTTGGGTGGCCTCGATAGTTGGTCGGGTGAGCGGACCGCCTCTCTCTCATGCATGTCCGACGTCCCCTCTCATGTCGAAGTTATCGGGAAGGGGGTAGATCGACAATGATGCTCTTTATTCTAGGGTTTGGGTGGCCTCGATAGTTAGTCGGGCGAGTGGACCGCCTCTCTCACTCATGCATGTCTGACGTCCCCCCCTCATGTCGAAGTTATCAGGGAGGGGGTAGATCAACAATGACGCTCTTTCTTCTAGGGTTTGGGTGGCCTCAATAGTTGGTCGGGTGAGCGGACCGCCTCTCTCTCATGCATGTCCCTCCTCATGTCGAAGTTATCAGGGAGGGGTAAATTTTAACTTAGAGTTACATCCATCCATTCATCCATCCATACATACACATACATATATACATGGACCAAAAAATGCTATGAACAAAAAATATTGTATGAACAAAAAAAACATCATATGAACACGACTAAAAAATTCATCACATCCCAAATAAGTATAGCATTTTGGTGTGATAATGATCACATCTATTTTTTTGACCAAAAAATGCTATGAACATTAACATAAACATAAAAAAGGCCGGGTGGTGCGGCGGCTCACAGCGGGGCTCGGGCGACGACGGGGCAGGGGCGCGGCCGGCAACGGCGGGGACGGGCCGGGGCAGGGGCGCGGCCGGGCTGATCGGGGGCGGGGAAGGGGCGACGGGACGCTGGCGACGGGGAGGCGACGGGGACAGCGGCGACGGGGAGGTGACGGGGAGGCGACGGGGAGGGCGGCGATGGGGAGGCGACGGGGACGACAGCGATGGGGAGGCGACAGGGACGAGGATGGCGGCGACAGGAAGGCGACAAGGACGGCAGTGACGGGGCCGACGACGGGGAGGCGGCGAGGACGGGGCCGGCGACGGGGTGGCGATGAGGACGGCGGCTCGAGGAGGCGATGAGGACGGCGGCTCGGGGAGGCGATGAGGACGGCGGCTCGGGGAGGCGATGGGGCAGCCTGGCGGCGTCGATTTCGTCGGCGTCGTCGGGGGCGAGATGAGAACTGAAAATTCCTAAGTGCTACTTATATACCTAGAGCATTGGTCCCGGTTGGTGGCATTGGTCCCGGTTGGTGCCACCAACCGGGACCAAAGGTCTCTTTTCGGCAGCCCAAAGGGCGGAAAGCAGAGACCATTGGTCCTGGTTGGTGGCACCAACCGAGACTAAAGGGGGTCATTGGTCCCGGTTGGTGCCACCAACCGGGACCAAAGGGTGGTGCTGCCCGGGGCCAAATCTTTAGTCCCACCTGGCTAGCCGAGAGAGCTCGAGAGTGGTTTATAAGCGCTGTTGCGCACACCATCTCGAGCTCCTCTCAACTGCAGGCTTCCGAGCCTAATCTGTGTGTGCATGTGGGCCTACTGGGCCATGTGCGGGCCTGAATCCTGGCCCAACAAGGTTGGTGGGTTTCTAGTCGTATTCAGGCCGTGGTGGCCTAGTAGGTGGCATTTTTTTTTCCAGTATTTTTGTTTTGTTTTTTGCTTTATTTTTTTTATTTTTTCCAGTATTTTTATTCTGTTATTTTAGTTCATTCTTTTAACAAATAAATACTTTGATAATTTTAGTTGCATAACTTCCATTATTTTGTTTTGTTTCTTGCTTTATTTATTTTTTGCTTTATTTATTTCCAGTGTGTTTTATCATTATATTATTTTTGCTATTAATGTTTTGAACAAAAAATACTTTGATAATTTTAGTTGCATAATTTTTATATAATTATTGTTTCAAAAATACTAGAGGTTTATAAAAGCTTTTTAGCGGATTCTTTTTTGAACTCCACTCCCACGATGTTTTGAAAGAAATTGAAAGCACTTCAAATGAACTCTAAAAAGGTTGAAAGTTGGCATGGTATCATCATTTCACCCACATAGCATGTCATAAAAAGTTGAGAGGGTTACGAAAAAAACTGAATGCACTTTGTGTACAAAATGGACAATCTATTTCTAAGTATCACGGTTTCGGACGAAAACTCATCTGTTACAAAGGGATTTCATTTTTTTGAACTCATTTGGACTCCAGACTTTTTGTGTGTTCAAACTGCACCATTCAAAGCCACATCATCAATTTTCAACCCTTTCTGACTTTATTTGGTATTTTTCATGCACTTACTGATTTTTTTTGAGCTAAATGGCCCTGAAATTGAAAAGCACTTCAAATGAACTCTGAAAAGGTTGAAAGTTGGCATGGTATCATCATTTAACCCACATAGCATGTCATAAAAAGTTGAGAGGGTTACGACAAAAACTGGATACACTTCATGTACAAAATGGAAAATGTCTTTCGAAGTATTAGGGTTTCGGACGAAAACTCGTGTGTTATAAAAGGCATTTCATTTCTTCACATGTCACTGCAATGATATAGTTGTGGAGAGAAAGTGTTCACTTTTTCTTCGCTTGTGTCTTTTGCTTATTGCACCGTAACCATGGATAATCTTCATCGTTTAACAGGGTGCTTGGGTCAGCCTTGACTTTGAAGGGAGGAACTTCATGAAACTTTTCATAATCTTCAGACATGTCTGTCTTTCCCTCCAATCCCACGATGTCTCTTTTTCCTGAAAGAACTATGTGGAGCTTTGGCTCATCGTATGATGTATTCGCTTCCTTATCTTTTCTTTTTCTCGTTATGGTAGACATGTCCTTCACATAGAAAATATGTGCCACATCATTGGCTAGGACGAATGGTTCGTCTATGTACCCAAGATTGGTCAGATCCACTGTTGTCATTCCGTACTGTGGGTCTTCCTGTACCCCACCTCTTGACAGACTGACCCATTTGCACTAAAACAAAGGGACCTTGAAATCATGTCCATAGTCAAGTTCCCATAGGTCCACTATGTAACCATAATATGTGTCAATTCCCCTCTTGGTTGTTGCATCAAAGCGGACACCGCTGTTTTGGTTGGTGCTCTTTTCATCTTGGGAGATCGTGTAAAATGTATTCCCATTTACCTCGTACCCTTTGTAAGTCAATACAGTCAAAGATGGTCCCCTAGCCAACGAGTACAACTCATCAGAAACATTGTTGTCACCCATGAGACGTGTTTGCAACCAACTGCCGAAAGTCCTGATGTGTTCATATGTAATCTAGTCGTCACACTGCTCCGGATGTTTGGAGTGCAGAATATTATTGTGTTCATCGACATACGGGGTAACCAAGGTGGAATTCTGTAGAACTGTGTAGTGTGCTTGAGACCAAGAATGCCCGTCCCTACATATTATTGAGTCCGCTCCTAGCGTGCCTTTTCCAGTCAGTCTCCCCTCATACCGTGATTGTGGGAGACCAATCTTCTTAAGGTCAGGAATGAAGTCAACACAAAACCCAATGACATCCTCTGTTTGATGGCCCATGGAGATGCTTGCTTCTGGCCTAGCGCGTTTACGAACATATTTCTTTAAGACTCCCATGAACCTCTCAAAGGGGAACATATTGTGTAGAAATACAGGGCCCAAAACAACAATCTCGTCGACTAGATGAACTAGGACGTGCATCATGATATTGAAGAAGGACGGTGGGAACACCAGCTCGAAACTAACAAGACATTGCACCAAATCACTCCTTAACCTTGGCAGCATTTCTGGATCGACCACCTTCTGAGAGATTGCATTGAGGAATGCACATAGCTTCACAATGGCTAATCGAACATTTTCCGGTAGAAGCCCCCTCAATTCAATCGGCAATAGTTGCGTCATAATCATGTGGCAGTCATGAGACTTTAGGTTCTGGAACTTTTTCTCTACCATATTTATTATTCCCTTTAGATTCGACGAGAAGCCATACGGGACCTTCATACTGAGCAGGCATTCAAAGAAGATTTCCTTCTCTTCTTTGGTAAGAGTGTAGCTGGCAGGATCTTCATACTGCTTTGGATGCATGCCGTCTTTTTCATGCACACGTTGTTGTTCCTCCCGTGCCTCCGGTGTATCTTTTGTCTTCCCATACACTCCCAAGAAGCCTAGCAGGTTCACGCAAAGATTCTTCGTCACGTGCATCACGTTGATTGCAGAGCGGACCTCTAGGTCTTTCGAATAGGGTAGGTCCCAAAATATAGATTTCTTCTTCCACATAGGTGCGCGTTTGTCAGCGTCATTTGGAATAGATAGTCCGCCAGGAACCTTTCCAAATATTACTTGTAAATCATTGACCATATCAAGTATGTGATCACCAGTACGGAGGGCGGGCTTCTTCCGGTGATCTGCCTCAGCTTTGAAATGCTTTCCTTTCTTTCAACATTGATGGTTGGTCGGAAGAAATTGACGATGCCCCAGGTGTTGGGGAACGTCGCATGGGAAACAAAAAATTTCCTACGCACACGCAGATCTATCCATGGTGATGAGCATCTACGAGAGGGAGAGTGGATCTACATACCCTTGTAGATCGCTAAGCGGGAAGCGTTAAGAAACGCGGTTGGTATAGTCGAACATCTTCGCGATCCAAATCGCCGAGCGTCCCGCGATCTCATCACGATCCGTCCCACGATCCAATCACGATCCGTCCCATGAACTCATCACGATACGTCCCGTGTTCTCATCAAGATCTGTCTCACGATCTTGATCACGATCTGTCTCGCGATCTCATCACAAACTGTCTCACGATCTCGATCACGGTCCTTCCGATCTAGCGTCGAACGGACGGCACCTCCGCGTTCAGCACACGTGCAGCTTGATGACGATCTCCGCCGTCTTGATCCAGCAAGAGGAGGTGGAGAGGAGAGAGAGTTCACCAGCAGCGTGACGGTGCTCCGGTGATGGTGGTGGAGCAATTCTGGCAGGGCTTCACCTAAGGGCTGCAGAAATCCGATCTAGAGGAGCACCGGTGAAACGGGTAGCACGTGGCCGTAAAATCTAGTGCAAAACCCTAAAATCTACCGGTATATATAAGAGGAGAGGAGGAGAGGCTGGCGCAAGGTCAGGCCCTCCTAGGAGTCGGCCAAAGTGGGAAGGTGGAGGAGGACCCTCCTCCTCCACTCCTAGTAGGACTAGGACTCTTCCTTTTTGCCCCTTTTCCACCTTTTTCTTTTGGCCTTTATCCTCCTGGCGCCATGGGCCTTTTGTGGCTGTTCCACCAGCCCACTAAGGGCTGGTTATTATTCTCCCACCGCCCATGGACCCTCTAGGTTCGAAATACCCCTCCCGGAGGTCTCCCGGTACACTACCGGCACTCCCGGTACACTACCGATGAGCCCAAAACTTTTCCGGCGACCAAACTGGGACTTCGTATATATGAATCTTTACCTCCGGACCATTCCGGAGCTCCTCGCGACATCCGAGATCTCATCCGGGACTCCGAACAACCTTCGGTCACCACCATACATAACTCTACACTACCGAAACGTCACCGAACCTTAAGTGTGCAGACCCTGCGGGTTCGAGAACTATGTAGACATGACCGAGACACCTCTCCGATCAATAACCAATGGCGGGACCTGGACGTCCACATTGGTTCCTACATATTCTACAAAGATCTTTATCGGTCGAACCTCTATGTCAAGGATTCAGTTAATCCCGTATGATGTTCCCTTTGTTCTTCGGTATGTTACTTGCCCGAGATTCGATCGTCGGTATCTCCATACCTAGTTCAACCTCGTTACCGGCAAGTCTCTTTACTCATTCCGTAATACAAGATCCCGCAACTAACAATTAGTCACGGTGCTTGCAAGGCTCATTGTGATGTTGTATTACCGAGTGGGCCCTGAGATACCTCTCCGTCACACGGAGTAACAAATCCCAGTCTCGAGACATGCCAACTCAACAGACACCATCGGAGATAGCTGTAGAGCACCTTTATAGTCACCCAGTTACGTTGCGATGTTTGATACACACAAGGCACTCCTCCGATATCCGTGAGTTGCATGATCTCATGGTCATAGGAACATATACTTGACATGCAGAAAACAGTAGCAGTAAACTGACACGATCATATGCTACGTTTGTAGTTTCGGTCTTGTCCATCACATCATTCTCCTAATGATGTGATCCCGTTATCAACTGACATCTCATGTACATGGATAGGAAACCTTAACCATCTTTTGATCAATGAGCTAGTCTATTAGAGGCATACTAGGGACATGATTTTGTCTATGTATCCACACATGCATCTAAGTCTCCAATCAATACAATTATAGCATGGATAATAAACGATTATCATGAACAAGGAAATATGATAATAACTAATTTATTATTGTTTCTAGGGAATATTTCCAACAGTCTCCCACTTGCACTAGAGTCAATAATCTAGTTCACATCACCATGTGATTCGCATTGTTATGAATCTAACTCCCAATGAGTTCTGGGGCTCGATCATGCTTTGCATGTGAGAGAGGTCTTATGGTCAACGTGTCTGTAACATTCAGATCCGTGTGTACTTTGCAAATCTCTATGTCAAACTATAAACACTACTACCACACTCCACTTGGTACTCTTCCAAATGGCTGCTCCACTATACGTATCCAGATTGCTACTACGAGCCAACCGGATTGGTGTTTAAAGCTTGCATCGACGTAACTCTTTACGACGAACCCTTTATCACCTCCATAATCGAGAACATTTCCTTAGTCCTCAGGTTACTAAGAATAATTTCAACCGCTGTCCAGTGATCCACTACTGGACCACTCTTGTACCCCTTGACAGACTTATGGCAAGGCACACACAGGTGCGGTACACAGCATGGCATACTATATAGAGCCTATGGCTAGGGCATAGGGGACGACGTTCATCCTTTCTCTCTCTTCTGCCGTGGTCGAGCTTTGAGTCTCACTCAACTTCACACCTTACAAATCAGGAAAGAACTCTTTCTCTGACTGATCCATTTTGAACTATTTCAAAATCTTGTCAAGGTATGTACTTTATTGAAAGTCTCATCAAGCATCTTGATCTATCTCTATAGATGTTGATGCTCAACAATCAGGTAGCTTTATCCAGGTCTTCCTTTGAAAATCACTTTTCAAACAACCATTTATGCTTTCCAGAAATCCTACATTATTTCCGATCAACAATATGTCATCCACATATACTTATCAGAAATTCTATAGTGCTCCCACTCACTTTATTGTAAATACAACTTTCTCGTAAACTTTGTATAAACATCAAAACTTTGATAACCTCATCAAAGCGTATATTCCAACTCCGAGATGCTTGCTTCAGTCCATAGAAGGATCACTGAAGCTTGCACACCTTTCAGCATCCTTAGGACTGACAAAACCTCCTGGTTGTATCACATACAACCTTTCCTCAAGTAAACCGTTAAGGAAACGATGTCTTGACATCCATCTGCCAGATTTCATAATTTGAAAACTGCAGCAACTGCTAACACAATTCCAACAGACTTTAGCACTGCTACGAGTGAGAAAGTCTCATCGTAGTCAACTCCTTGAACTTGTCACAAACTTCTTTGCAACAAGTCGAGCTTTACAAATAGTGACATTTACCATCAGTGTATGTCTTCATTTTAAAGATCCATTTGTACTCAATGACCTGCCGTCCAACGAGCAAGTCTACCAAAGTCTATACTTGGTTTTCATACATGGATCCTATCTCGGATTTCATGGCCTCCAACCATTTGTCGGAATACGGGCCCATCATCGCTTCTCCATAGCTCGTAGGTTCATCGTTGTCCAACAACATGACCTCCAAGACAGGGTTGTCGTACCACTTAGGAGCAGTACACATCCTTGTCGACCTATGAAGTCAGATAGTAACTTGATCCTGAAGCTTCATGATCATCATCATTAACTTTCTCTTCAACTAACGTAGGCTTCACAGAAACATCTTTCTGTGCTACGCTACTCTTTGGTTGAACAAAGGTTTAACAACCTCATCAAGTTCTATCTTCCTCCCACTCAATTCTTTCAAGAGAAACTTTTTCTCGAGAAAGGATCCGTTTAAGCTACAAACACTTTGCACTTGGATCCGAGATAGAAGGTTCACCCAACTGATCTTAGGGTATTCTATGAAGATGCATTTGTCCGCCTTGGGTTCGACCTCATTAGGTGAAAACATTTTCCACACAAGTGTCGCAGCCCCAAACATTAAGAAAAATGACAGCTTAGGTTTCTATCAAACCATAATTCACACAGTGTCATCTCAACAGATTTAGATGGTGCCCTATTTAAAGTGAATGTTGTTGTCTCTAATGCATAACCCCAAATTATAGTAGTAAAATGATAAGAGATATCATAGCATGCACCATATCCAATAGAGCATCACTATGATGTTCGGACACACCATCACACTATGGTGTTCCAAGTGGCGTTTAGTTGTGAAACAAATTTCACATTGTCTTAAGTTGTATGCCAAACTCGTAACTCAGATATTCACCTCCACGATCATATCGCGGTCATTTTTATCTTCTTGTCACGATGATCTTAAACTTCACTCTGAATTTGCTTGAACCTTTCAAACGATTCAGACTTGTTTTTCATTAAGTAAATATACACTATATCTACTCAAATCATCAGTGAAGGTAAGAAAATAACGATATCCACTGGACGCTACAAGACTTACTGGATTGCATACATCAACATGTATCATTTCCAATGAATCACTTGCCCGCTCCATCCAACGGGGTTATTAGTCATCTTGCCCAAGAGGCATGGTTCGCAAGTCTCAACCGATTCAAAAACGAATGAGTCCAAAGATCCATCAGCATGGAGTTTCTTCATGCCCTTTATACCAATATGAATTTTTGCGGCAGTGCCACAAGTATGTGGTACTATCATTATTAACTTTGTATCTTTTGACAACAATGTTATGAACATGTGTATTACTACGATCAAGATTTCAACAAACCATTCTCACTGGGTGCATGACCATTGAAGGTATTATTCATGTAAACAGAATAACCATTATTCTCTAACTTAAACGAATAATCGTATTGCAATAAACATGATCTAATCATGTCATGCTCAACGCAAAACACCAAATAACATTTATTTAGGTTCGTCACTAATCCTGAAGGTAGAGAGAGCGTGAGATGTTGATCACATCAATCTTGGAAACATTTCCAACACATATTGTCACCTCACCCTTAGCTAGTTCTCTGTTTATTCCGTAGCTTTTATTTCGAGTTACTAACATTTAGCAACTGAACCGGTATCCAATACCCAGGTGCTTCTAGGAGTACTAGCAATGTACACATCAATAATTCGTATATCAAATATACTTCTATCGATGTTGCCAGCCTTCTTATCTACCAAGTATCTAGGGTTGTTCCGCTTCAGCGACCGCTCACCTCATAACAGAAGCACTTAGTCTTGGGTTTGAGTTCAACTTTGGGTTGCTTCACTGGAGCAGCAACTGACTTGCTATCCAGGAAGTTTCCCTCCTTGCTCTTGCCCTTCTCGAAACTAGTGGTTTGATTAACCATCAACACTTGACGCTCCTTCTTGATTTCTACCTTCGCGGTGTGAAACATCGCGAACAGCTCAGGGATCATTATTTCTATCCCTGGCGTTTTATAGTTCATCACCAAGTTCTTTTAGTGACAATGACTTGGAGAACTGTATCAATCACTATCTTATCTGGAAGATCAACTCCCACTCGATTCAAGTGATTGTAGCACCCAGATAATCTGAGCACATGCTCAACTGTTGAGCTATTCTCCATCATCATGCAAGCAAAGAATCTTGTTGGAGATCTCATATCTCGCAACATGGGCACGAGCCTGAGATCCTAATTTCAGCTCTTTAGAAACATCTCATATGTTCTGTGACGTTCAAAACGTTTTTGGAGCCTCAATTCTAAGTTGTAATGCATGACGCACTAAACTATCAACTAGTCATCAGAACGTGCCTATCAGATGTTCACAACATCTACAGACGACACTACAGGGGTTGGCGCACTGAGCGGTGCATTAAGGACGTAAGCCTTCTATGCAGCAATGAGGACAATCCTCAGATCATGGACCCAGTCCGCAATATTGCTACCATCATATTTCAACTCTATTTCTCTAGTAACATATAAAAATTAAGGGAGCTATAGCGCGAGCTAGTAATCTACAACATAATTTGCAAAGACACTATTGACTATGTTCATGATAATGAGTTCAATTAATCATATTACTTAAGAACTCCCACTCAAACTGACATCCCTCCGGTCATTCGAGTGATACATGATCCAAATTCACCAAATCAAGTCCGATCATCACGTGAGTTGAGGTTGTTGCAATGGTGAACATCATCATGTTGATCATATCTACTATATGACTCATGTTCGACCTTTCGGTCTCTTGTGTTCCGAGGCCATGTCTGTACATGCTAGGCTCGTCAAGTTTAACCCGAGTGTTCTGCATGTGCAATACTGGCTTGCACCCGTTGTATGTGAACGTAGAGTCTATCACACCCGATCATCACGTGGTGTCTCAACACGACAAACTTTCGCAACGGTGCACACTCAGGGAGAACACAATTTATATTGAAATTAAGTGAGGGATCACCTTATAATGCTACCGTCGTCCTAAGAAAAACAAGGTGCATAAAAGGATTGACATCACATGCAAATCATAAGTGACATGATATGACCATGAACTTGTGCTTTTGATCTCCATCTAGAAAGCACCGGCATGATCTCCATCGCCACCAGCATGACACCATGATCTCCATCATCTTGATCTCCATCAACGTGTCGCCATCGGAGTTGTCACGCCCTGCATGCTTCTACTACTATTGCTACCGTTTAGCGATAAAGTAAATCATTACATAGCGCTTAATGATTGACGCGCAGGTCATACAATAATTAAAGACAACCCTATGGCTCCTGTCGGTTGCCGTACTCATTGACATGCAAGTCGTGATAATCTGTACATCACATGATCATCTCATACATCACATATATCACATCATGTAATTGGCCATATCATATCACAACATACCCTGCAAAAACAAGTTAGACGTCCTCTAATTTTTGTTGCATGTTTTACGTGGCTGCTACGGGTATCTAGCGAGAACAATTCTCACCTACGCAAAAACCACAACGGTGATACACTAGTTGCTTTTCAACCTTCTCAAGGACTGCCTTTGTCGAATCCGATCCAACTAAAGTGAGAGAAATTAGCACCCGCAAGCCATCTATGCAACAATTTGCGGATGTGGGAACCGGTCTCTCGTAAGCGTACGAGTAATGTTGGTCCGGGCCGCTTCATCTCACAATACCGCTAAACCAAAATCCGACCAAGGGAGGAAGCAATCTAAGCATCAACGCCCACAAACCTTTTGTGTTCTACTCGAGATCTCATCGACACATAGACCTAGCTCTGATACCACTGTTGGGGAATGTCGCATGGTAAACAAAAATTTTCCTACGCACACGCAGATCTATCCATGGTAATGAGCATCTACGAGAGGGAGAGTGGATCTACATACCCTTGTAGATCGCTAAGCGGGAAGCGTTAAGAAACGCGGTTGGTGTAGTCCAACATCTTCACGATCCAAATCGCCGAGCGTCCCGCGATCTCATCACGATCCGTCCCGTGATCCAATCACGATCCGTCCCGTGAACTCATCACGATCCGTCCTGTGATCTCATCACAATCCGTCTCACGATCTTGATCACGATCTGTCCCGCGATCTCATCACGATCTGTTTCGCAATCTCGATCACGGTCCTTCCGATCTAGCGCCGAACGGACGACACCTCCGCGTTCAGCACACATGCAGCTTGATGACGATCTCCGCCGTCTTGATCCAGCAAGAGGATATGGAGAGGAGAGAGAGTTCACCGTCAGCGTGACGACGCTCCGGTGATGGTGGTGGAGCAATTCTGGCAGGGCTTCGCCTAAGCGCTGCAGAAATCCGATCTAGAGGAGCACCGGTGAAACGGGTAGCACGTGGCCGTAAAATCAAGTGCAAAACCCTAAAATCCACCGGTATATATAAGAGGAGAGGAGGAGAGTCTGGCGCAAGGGCAGGCTCTCCTAGGAGTCGGCCGAAGTGGGAAGGTGGAGGAGGACTCTCCTCCTCCACTCCTAGTAGGACTAGGACTCTTCCTTTTTGCCCTTTTTCCACCTTTTTCTTTAGGCCTTTTTCCTCCTGGCGCCATGGGCCTTTTGTGGCTGTTCCACCAGCCCACTAAGTGCTGGTTATTATTCTCCCACAGCCCATGAACCCTCTAGGGTCGAAATACCCCTCCCGGAGGTCTCCCGGTACACTACCGGCACTCCCGGTACACTACCGATGAGCCCGAAACTTTTCCGGCGACCAAACTGGGACTTCCTATATATGAATCTTTACCTACGGACCATTCCTGAGCTCCTCGTGAAGTCCGGGATATCATCCGGGACTCCAAACAACCTTCGGTCACCACCATACATAACTCTACACTACCGAAACGTCACCGAACCTTAAGTGTGCAGACCCTGCGGGTTTGAGAACTATGTAGACATGACCGAGACACCTCTCCGGTCAATAACCAATGGCGGGACCTAGATTTCCACATTGGTTCCTACATATTCTACGAAGATCTTTATCGGTCGAACCTCTATGTCAGGGATTCAGTTAACCCCGTATGATGTTCCCTTTGTTCTTCGGTATGTTACTTGCCCGAGATTCGATCGTCGGTATCTCCATACCTAGTTCAACCTCGTTACCGGAAAGTCTCTTTACTCGTTCCAAAATACAAGATCCCGCAACTAACAATTAGTCACATTGCTTGTAAGGCTCATTGTGATGTTGTATTACCAAGTGGGCCCTGAGATACCTCTCCGTCACACGGAGTAACAAATCCCAGTCTCGATCCATGCCAACTGAACAGACACCATCGGAGATACCTGTAGAGCACCTTTATAGTCACCCAGTTACGTTGTGACGTTTGATACACACAAGGCACTCCTCTGATATCCGTGAGTTGCATGATCTCATGGTCATAGGAACATATACTTGACATGCAGAAAACAGTAGCAGTAAACTGACACGATCATATGCTACGTTTGTAGTTTGGGTCTTGTCCATCACATCATTATCCTAATGATGTGATCCCGTTATCAAATGACATCTCATGTACATGGATAGGAAACCTTAACCATCTTTTGATCAACGAGCTAGTCTATTAGAGGCATACTAGGGACATGATTTTGTCTATGTATCCACACATGCATCTAAGTCTCCAATCAATACAATTATAGCATGGATAAACAACGATTATCATGAACAAGGAAATATGATAATAACTAATTTATTATTGTCTCTAGGGCATATTTCCAACACGAGGTACACAATCTTCCTGCATTCGTCCAAATATATACTGTCGGTGTCATCTAAACAATGTGTGCATGCGTGCTATCCCTTGTTTGTCTGTCCTGAAAGGTTACTGAGAGCAAGCCAATAATTGATGGTTACAAATAACAACACATGTAGGTCAAATTCCTCCTGTTTGTTCTCATCCCACACACGTACACCTCTTACATTCTATAGCTGTATAAGTTCATCAACTAATGGCCTTAGGTACACATCAATGTCATTGCCGGGTTGCTTAGGGCCTTGGATGAGCACTGGCATCATAATGAACTTCTGCTTCATGCACAACCAAGGAGGAAGGTTATACATACATAGAGTCACAGGCCATGTGCTATGCTGGCTGCTCTGCTCCCCAAAAGGATTAACACCATGTGCACGTAAACCAAACCATACGTTCCTCGGGTCACCTGTAAAGTCGCTCCACTTTCTCTCGATATTTCTCCACCGTGACACGTCAGCGGGTGCTCTCAACTTCCCGTCTTTCTTATAGTCTTTTTGTGCCATTGCATCAACTCATCATGCTTTTTGTTTCTGAACAGAAGTTTCAACCGCGGTATTATAGGAGCATACCACATCACCTTGGCAGGAACACTCTTCCCGGTGTGCTGGCCCTCAACATCACCAGGGTCATCTCTTTTGATCTTATACCACAATGCACCACATACTGGGCATGCGTTTTGTTCCTCGTACTCACCGTAGTAGAGGATGCAGTCATTAGGGCACGCATGTATCTTCTGTACCTCCAATCCTAGAGGGAATAGAACCTTCTTTGCTGCGTACGTACTGTCGGGCAATTCGTTATCCTTTGGAAGCTTCTTCTTCATTATTTTCAGTAGCGAACTAAATCCCTTGTCAGATACACCATTGTCTGCCTTCGATTGCAGCAATTCTAGTGTGGTACCGAGCTTTTTGTTGTCATCTTCTCAATTTGGGTACAACCCTTTTTTGTGATCCTCTAACATGCGATCGAACTTCAACTTCTCCCTTTCACTTTCGCATTCTCTCTATGCATCAACAATGACCTGAAGAAGATCATCATCGGGCACATCGTCTGGTTCCTCTTGATCTTCAGCTTCCCCCATTGCAGCATCACCGTATTCAGGGGGAGGGTAGTTGTCATCATCCTCTTCTTCTTCGTTGTCTTCCATCATAACCCCTCTTTCTCCGTGCTTGGTCCAAACATTATAGTATGGCATAAAACCCTTCTGAAGCAGGTGAAAGTGAAGGGTTTTAGAGTTGGAGAAAGACTTCATATTCTCACAGACAGTACATGGACAAGGCATAAAACCATTCTGCTTATTTGCCTCAGCCGCTTCTAGAAAATTATGCAGGCTCTTAATATACTCGGAGGTGCGTCGGTCACCGTACATCCATTGCCGATTCATCTGCATGCGTTATATAATAAAGTGTATGAAAAAACATTACAACATATCATGAATAGAGAAGTGAACAATAATAGAAGTAAGAAAATCATACGAGTAAGTATATTTTCTTTTAGCAAGAAGATAAGATCAAGAGGCTCACCATGCACGGGCGATCGATGGTGGTTTCAGGACGGGGACGGGACAGGACGGACCGCCAAACCTAGACAAATCTTGACGAGAATGGAGTTTGGACAAGGAGCTTCGAAAGGAGAAAGCTTAAGTTTGGCTTAGGCATTTCATCAAACACCACATGTGCATAGGAGGTGAGCTAGAGCATCACAAAGCTCTCCCCTCGCCGGCCAAAAAAACAGAGCAGTGTGGAGTGGTCTGTGTTCGGGAACGTCGCATGGGAAACAAAAAAATTCCTACGCACACGCAAACCTATCCATGGTGATAAGAATCTACGAGAGGGAGAGTGGATCTACGTACCCTTATAGATCGCTAAGCGGGAAGCGTTAAGAAACGCGGTTGGTGTAGTCGTACTTCTTCGCGATTCAAATCGCCGAGCATCCCGCGATCTAATCATGAACCATCCCGTGATCTCCTCATGATCCCGCGATCCGATCACAAATGTCTCGTGGCCTTGATCACGATCCTTCCGATCTAGTACCGAACGGACGGCACCTCCGCGTTCAGCGCACGTGCAGCTTGATGATGATCTCCACTGTCTTGATCCAGCAAGAGGAGGCGAAGAGGAGGAAGAGTTCACCGGCAGCGTGACAGTGCTCTGGCGATGGTGGTGGAGTGATTCCGGCAGGGCTTCGCCTAAGCACTACGGAAAACCGATCTAGAGGAGAAACTATGCACTAGAGGTTAGGGTTTGCACGTGGCTGAAAATCAAGTGCAAAACCCTAGCTATCCACTAGTATATATAGGAGGGAGGGAGAGGCAGCCCTTGGCGCAAGGCCAAGGGTCTCTAGGAGTCGGCCGTCTAGGAGAGGAGGAGTCCTACTCCTCCACTCCTAGTAGGATTAGGATTCACCTTTTTTTCTTCCTTTTTTGCCTTTTTTCAACCTTTTTCCTTAGGCCTTTTTCCTCCTGGCGCCATGGGCCTTTTGTGGCTGTTCCACCAGCCCACTAAGGGCTGGTTATTATTCTCCCACAGCCCATGGACCCTTTGGGGTCGAAATATCCGTCCCGGAGGTCTCCCGGTACACTATCGGCACCCCCGGTACACTACCGATGAGCCCGAAACTTTTCCGGCGACCAAACTGGGACTTCCTATATATGAATATTTACCTCTGGACCCTTCCGGAGCTCCTCGTGATGTCCGAGATCTCATCCGGGACTCCGAACAACCTTCGGTCACCACCATACATAACTCTACACTACTGAAACGTCAACGAACCTTAATGTGCAGACCCTGCGGGTTCGAGAACTATGTAGACATGACCGAGACACCTCTACGGTCAATAACCAATGGCGGGACCTGGACGTCCACATTGGTTCCTACATATTCTATGAAGATCTTTATCGGTCGAACCTCTATGTCAAGGATTCAGTTAATCCCGTATAACGTTCCCTTTGTTCTTCGGTATGTTACTTGCCCGAGATTCGATCGTCGGTATCTCCATACCTAGTTCAACCTCGTTATCGGCAAGTCTCTTTACTCGTTCCATAATACAAGATCCCGCAACTAACAATTAGTCACATTGCTTGCAAGGCTTATTGTGATGTTGTATTACCGAGTGGGCCCTGAGATACCTCTCCGTCACACGGAGTAACAAATCCCAGTCTCGATCCATGCCAACTCAACAGACACCATCGGAGATACCTGTAGAGCGCCTTTATAGTCACCCAGTTACGTTGCGATGTTTGATACACACAAGGCACTCCTCCGATATCCGTGAGTTGCATGATCTCATGGTCATAGGAACATATACTTGACATGCGGAAAACAATAGCAATAAACTGACACGATCATATGCTACATTTGTAGTTTGGGTCTTGTCCATCACATCATTCTCCTAATGATGTGATCTCGTTATCAAATGACATCACATGTCAATGGCTAGGAAACCCTGACCATCTTTGATCAACGATCCAATTCACTAGAGGCATACTAGGGACACGGTGTTGTCTATTTACCCACACATGCAATGTGTTTCCAATCAATGCAATTATAGCATGGATAATAAACAATTATCATGAACAAGGAAATATAATAATAAACACTTTATATATTGCCTCTAGGGCATATTTCCAACAGTCTCCCACTTGCACTAGAGTCAATAATCTAGTTCACATCACTATGTGATTTACATGGTAATGAATCGAACACCCATATAGTTCTGGTGTTGATCATGTTTAGCCCTTGGAAGAGGTTTAGTCAACGGGTCTGCAACATTCAGATCCGTGTGCACTTTGCAAATATTTATGTCCTTCTCCTCGATGTAGAACCGGATGGAGTTGAAACGTCGCTTTATGTGTTTGGTCCTCTTGTGAAACCTTGGTTCCTTGGCTAGAGCAATGGCACCAGTGTTGTCACAAAACAGGTTTAATGGATTCAGTGCACTAGGCACTACTCCAAGATCTGTCATGAACTGCTTCATCCAGACGCCTTCCTTCGCTGCCTTCGAGGTTGCGATGTACTCCGCTTCGCACGTAGAATCAGCTACCATGCTTTGCTTGGAACTGCACCAGCTTACCGCTCCCCCGTTAAGAATAAATATGTATCCGGTTTGCGAGTAAGAGTCGTCCGGATCAGTGTCAAAGCTTGCATCGACATAACCCTTTACGACGAGCTCTTCATCACCTCCATAAACGAGAAACATTACCTTAGTCCTATTCAGGTACTTAAGGATATTCTTGACCGCTTGCCAGTGCTCCATTCCAGGATCACTTTGAAACCTTCCGGCCATACTTATGGCAAGGCTGACATCAGGTCTTGTGCACAACATTGCATACATGATAGAGCCTATGGTTGAAGCATAGGGGATGACGCTCATCTTTTCTTTATCTTCTGCAGTCACTGGGCATTGAGTCTTACTCAACTTCACACCTTGTAACACAGGCAAGAACCCTTTCTTGGACTGCTCCATTTTGAACTTCTTCAAAACTTTATCAAGGTATGTGCTCTGTGAAAGTGCTATTAAGCATCTCGATCTATCTCTATAGATATTAATGCCTAATATGAAAGCAGCTTCTCCTAGGTCCTTCATTGAAAAACTCTTATTCAAATATTCCTTCACGCTTTCCAGCATTTCTATATTGTTTCCAATCACCAATATGTCATCCACATATAACACTAGAAACGCTATAGAGCTCCCACTCACTTTCTTGTAAATACAAGCTTCTCCATAGACTTGTATAAACCCAAACGCTTTGATCACCTCATCAAAGCGCTTATTCCAACTCCGAGATGCTTGCACGAGTCCATAAATGGATCGCTGGAGTTTGCAAACTTTGTCAGCATTCTTTGGACCGACAAAACCTTCGGGTTGCATCATATACAACTCTTCCTCAAGGAAACCGTTGAGGAACGCCGTTTTGACATCCATCTGCCAAATTTCATAGTCGAAATAAGCAGCTATTGCCAACATGATTCTGACAGACTTAAGCATCGCTACGGGTGAGAAAGTCTCATCGTAGTCAACTCCTTGAACTTGTGAAAAACCCTTTGCCACAAGTCGAGCTTTATAGACGGTGACATTACCATCCGAGTCCGTCTTCTTCTTATAGATCCATTTGTTCTGAATGGCCTTTCGCCCTTCAGGTAGTACTTCCAAAGTCCATACTTTGTTTTCATACATGGATCCCATCTCGGATTTCATGGCCTCTAACCATTTCTCGGAATCCGGGCCCATCACTGCTCCTCCATAGCTCGTAGGTTCATTGTTGTCTAACAACATGACCTCCAAGACAGGGTTGCCGTACCAATCGGGAGTAGTACGCGTCCTTGTCGACCTACGAGGTTCAATAGTAGCTTGATCCAAAGCTTCATGATCATCATCATTAACTTCCTCTTCTACCGTCGTAGGTTCCACAGAAACATCTTTCTGCGCTGCGCTACTTTCTGGTTGAAGTAAAGGTTCAATAACCTCATCAAGCTCTATTTTCCTCCCACTCAATTCTTTCGAGAGAAACTCTTTCTCAAGAAATGTTCTGTTCTTAGCGACAAACACTTTGACTTCGGATCTAAGATAGAAGGTATACCCGACTGTCTCTTTTGGGTATCCTATGAAGACGCATTTCTCCGCTTTGGGTTCCAGCTTTTCAGGCTGAAGCTTTTTGACATAAGCATCACATCCCCAAACTTTAAGAAACGACAACTTTGGCCTTTTGCCAAACCATAGTTCATATGGCATCGTCTCAACGGATTTTGTTGGTGCCCTATTTAAAGTGAATGCAACTGTCTCTAATGCATAACCCCAAAACGATAGTGGCAAATCGGCAAGAGACATCATAGAATGCACCATATCTAATAAGGTTCGATTACGACGTTCAGACACACCATTACGCTGTGGTGTTCCGGGCGGTATCAACTGTGAAACAATTCCACATTGTCTTAAGTGACTGCCAAACTCATAACTCAGATATTCGCCTCCTCGATCAGATCGTAGAAATTTAATCTTCTTGTTACGATGATTCTCAACTTCACTCTGAAATTGCTTCAACTTTTCAAACGTTTCAGACTTGTGTTTCATCAAGTAAATATACCCATATCTACTCAAGTCATGAGTGAAGGTGAGAAAGTAACGATATCCACCACGCGCTGCAACATTCATTGGACCACACACATCAGTTGTATGATTTCCAATAAGTCACTCGCCCGTTCCATTGTTCCAGAGAACGGCGTCTTAGTCATCTTACCCATCAGGCATGGTTCACATGTGACAAGTGATTCAAAATCAAGTGACTCCAAAAGTCCATCAGCATGGAGCTTCCTCATGCGTTTTACACCAATATGACCTAAACGGTGGTGCCACAAGAAAGTGGTACTATCATTATCAACTTTACATCTTTTGGCATCAATGTTATTAACATGTGTATCATCACTATAAAGATTCAATATGAACAAACCCCTAATATTGGGTGCATGACTATAAAAGATATCACTCACATAAATAGAACAACCTTTATTCTCTGATTCAAATGAGTAACCGTCTCGCAATAAACAAGATCCAGATATAATGTTCATGCTCAACGCAGGCACTAAATAACAATTATTCAGGTTCATCACTAATCCTGATGGTAATCGAAGAGAGAGCGTGCCGACGGCGATCACATCAACCTTGGAACCATTTCCCACGCGCATCGTCACTTCGTCCTTTGCCAGTCTTCGTTTATTCCGTAGTTCCTGCTTTGAGTTGCAAATGTGAGCAACCGAACCGGTATCAAATACCCAGGCACTACTACGAGAACTAGTAAGGTACACATCAATAACATGTATATCATATATACCTTGTTTGTCGTTGGCCGCCTTCTTGTCAGCCAGGTACTTGGGGCAGTTCCGCTTCCAGTGACCAGTTCCTTTGCAATGAAAGCACTCAGTTTCTGGCTTAGGTCCATGCTTAGGCTTCTTTGTAGGAGTAGCAACTGCTTTGCTATCCTTCTTGGTTTTACCCTTCTTGCCTTTGCCCTTGCCATTTTTCTTGAAACTAGTGGTTTTATTGACCATCAACACTTGATGTTCTTTCTGGATTTCAGACTCAACGACTTTCAGCATCGCAAACAGCTCGGATGATGACTTGTTCATCCCATGCATGTTATAGTTCATCACAAAACTCTTGTAACTAGGTGGCAGCGATTGAAGAACTCTATCAATGATCGCCTCTTGCGGAAGGGTAATTCCCAACTCAGCTAGCCGGTTTGAATACCCAGACATTCTGAGTATATGCTCACTGATAGACCCGTTCTCCTCCATCTTGCAAGCATAGAACTTATCGGAGGTCTCATACCTCTTGATCCGGGCATTCTCTTGAAAGATAAACTTCAACTCCTAGAACATCTCATATGCTCCATGATGTTCAAAACGTCTTTGAAGTCCCGGTTCTAAGCCATACAATATTGCACACTGAACTATTGATTAGTCTCCAACACGAGCCTCCCAAGCGTTCTTAACGTCTTCGGAGGTCATGTCTTCTGGTTGGTCACCAAGGGGTGCATCAAGGACATATTGTTTCTGGGAAGCCGTGAGGATAATCCTCAAATTACGGGCCCAATCAACAAAGTTACTTCCATCATCTTTCAACTTAGCTTTCTCTAGGAACGCATTAAAATTTAGGGGTGCTACTGTGCGAGCCATTGATCTACAACATAAATATGCAAAGGTTACTTAGAATATTGTTCAACATAATAAGTTTAGTTAATCAAATTACTAAAGCTCCCACTCAAATTGACATCCCTCAGGTCATCTGAGTGTCACATGATCCAAATTCACCAACTCAAGTCCGATCATCATGTGAGTTAAGTTGGTTTCAATGGTGAACATCATTATGTTGATCATATCTACTATATGACTCATGTTCGACCTTTCGGTCTCTTGTGTTCCGAGGCCATGTCTGTACATGCTAGGCTCGTCAAGTTTAACCCGAGTGTTCTGCACGTGCAAATCTGGCTTGCACCCGTTGTATGTGAATGTAGAGTCTATCACACCCGATCATCACGTGGTGTCTCGACACGATGAACTTTTGCAACGGTGCACACTCGGGGAGAACACAGTTCATCTTGAAATTCAAGTGAGGGATCACCTTATAATGCTACCGCCGTACTAAGCAAAACAAGGTGCATAAAAAAGGATTAACATCTCATGCAATTCATAAGTGACATGATATGGCCATGAACTTGTGTTTAAGATCTCCATCTTCAAAACACCGAGATGATCTCCATCGTCACCGGCACAACACCATGATCTCCATCATCTTGATCTCCATCAATGTGCTGCCATTGGGGTTGTGGCGCCAGCCCTGCTTCTACTTCTATTGCTACCGCTTAGCGATAAAGTAAAGCATTACATAGCGTTTAATGATTGACACGTAGGTCATACAATAATTCAAGACAACCCTATGGCTCCTGCCGGTTACTGTATTCATCGACGTACAAGTCGTGAAATTATATACATCACATGATCATCTCATACATCACATATATCTCATCATGTAATTGGCCATATCACATCACAACATACCCTGCAAAAACAAGTTAGACCTCCTCTAATTGTTGTTGCATGTTTTACGTGGCTGCTATGGGTATCTAGCAAGAACGATTCTCACTTACGCATAAACCACAACGGTGATACATAGATTGCTTTTCAACCTTCTCAAGGACCGCCTTTGTTGGATCCGATCCAACTAAAGTGAGAGAAACTGTCACCCGCAAGCCATCTAAGCAACAAGTTGCGTCGAGGGAACCGGTCTCTCGTAAGAGTATGAGTAATGTTGGTCCGGGCCGCTTCATCTCACAATACCACTGAACCAAAATCCGACCAAGGGAGGAAGCAATCTAAGCATCAACGCCCACAAACCTTTTGTGTTCTACTCGAGATCTGATCGAACCATCAACCTAGCTCTGATACCACTGTTCAGGAACGTCGCATGGGAAACAAAAAATTCCTACGCACACGCAAACCTATCCATGGTGATGAGCATCTACGAGAGGGAGAGTGGATCTACGTACCCTTGTAGATCGCTAAGCGAGAAGCGTTAAGAAACACGGTTGGTGTAGTCATACTTCTTCACGATTCAAATCGCCGAGCGTCCCGCGATCTAATCACGAACCGTCCCGCGATCTCGTCACGATCCGTCCTGTGATCCAATCACGAACGTCCCTTGGCCTTGATCATGATCCTTCCGATCTAGTACCGAACGGACGGCACCTCCGCGTTTAGCACACGTGCAGCTTGATGACGATCTCCATCGTCTTGATCCAGCAAGAGGAGGCGGAGAGGAGGAAGAGTTCACCGGAAGCGTGACGGCACTCCGGCGATGGTGGTGGAGTGATTCCGGTAGGGCTTCGCCTAAGCACTGCGGAAAACCGATCTAGAGGAGAAACTATGCACTAGAGGTTAGGGTTTGCATGTGGCTGAAAATCAAGTGCAAAACCCTAGCTATCCACTAGTATATATAGGAGGGAGGGAGAGGCAGCCCTTGGCGCAAGGACAAGGGTCTCTAGGAGTCGGCCGGCTAGGAGAGGAGGAGTCCTACTCCTCCACTCCTAGTAGGATTAGGATTCATCTTTTTTTTTTCCTTTTTTGCCTTTTTTCCACCTTTTTCCTTAGGCCTTTTTCCTCCTGGCGCCATTGGCCTTTTGTGGATGTTCCACCAGCCCACTAAGGGCTGGTTATTATTCTACCACAGCCCATGGACCCTGTGGGGTCGAAATACCCCTCCCGGAGGTCTCCCGGTACACTACCAGCACTCTCGGTACACTACCGATGAGCCCGAAACTTTTCCGGCGACCAAACTGGGACTTCCTATATATGAATCTTTACCTTCGGACCCTTCCGGAGCTCCTCGTGACGTCCGGGATCTCATTCGGGACTCCGAACAACCTTCGGTCACCACCATACATAACTCTACACTATCGAAACGTCACCGAACCTTAAGTGTGCAGACCCTGCGGGTTTGAGAACTATGTAGACATGACCGAGACACCTCTACGGTCAATAACCAATGGCGGGACCTAGATGTCCACATTGGTTCCTACATATTCTACGAAGATCTTTATCGGTCTAAACTCTATGTCAAGGATTCAGTTAATCCCGTATAACGTTCCCTTTGTTCTTCGGTATGTTACTTGCCCGAGATTCGATCGTCGGTATCTCCATACCTAGTTCAACCTCGTTATCGGCAAATCTCTTTACTCGTTCCGTAATACAAGATCCTGCAACTAACAATTAATCACATTGCTTGCAAGGCTTATTGTGATGTTGTATTACCGAGTGGGCCCTGAGATACCTCTCCGTCACACGGAGTAACAAATCCCAGTCTCGATCCATGCCAACTCAACAGACACCATCGGAGATACCTGTAGAGCACCTTTATAGTCACCCAATTACGTTGCAACGTTTGATACACACAAGGCACTCCTCCGATATTCGTGAGTTGCATGATCTCATGGTTATAGGAACATATACTTGACATGCAGAAAATAGTAGCAATAAGCTGACACGATCATATGCTACGTTTGTAGTTTGGGTCTTGTCCATCACATCATTCTCCTAATGATGTGATCCTGTTATCAAATGACATCACATGTCAATGGCTAGGAAACCCTGACCATCTTTGGTCAACGAGCCAGTTCACTAGAGGCATACTAGGGACACAGTGTTGTCTATTTACCCACACATGCAATGTGTTTCCAATCAATGCAATTATAGCATGGATAATAAACGATTATCATGAACAAGGAAATATAATAATAAACACTTTATATATTGCCTCTAGGGCATATTTCCAACACTCTGCTCGCCGGCGAGGGGGTATATATAGGCATCTCATTGGTCCCGGTTCATGGATGGAACCGGGACTAAAGGACCCCCTTTGTTCCTGGATCCAGCCACGAACCAGGACCAATGGTTGTGGGCCAGGAGCAAGGCACATTGGTCCCGGTTCGTGTCTGGAACCGGGATCAATGCCCCACGTGGCCCGCCCGCCATCCTGGCCTCACGAACCGGAACCGTTGCCCCCATTGGTCCCGATTCGTCACTGAACCGGGACTAATGGGCTGGCCCGGCCCGAACCAATGCCCTGTTTTCTACTAGTGTACGCGGTTGGTAGGAGTGGCCATGATAAATTAAATATGGAATTCATGCTCGGGCCCCGCGCCGCCCCCCCCCCCCCCGCGGGTGGCACCCCCTCCTCCCCTCTCTAGCTCCCCCTTCCCCTCCCCTCCCCCCCCCCCCCCCGCTGCCGACCGGAGCTGCCGGGGCAAAGCCCCTGGTGGTGGCCGGCGGCGGGGGCTTCCTCTCCTCCGTTTCGGATGCGGGAAACGCGGGGCAGCCTGCCCGGTGGAGGCGTTAGGCTAGCTCGGGGCCTAGCGACGCCGTGGTGGGAGCTCCTGCCAGTGGCGTGCTGCGGCTTGCCGGTGTGGGCTCGGCGGTGGCGTGCCTGGCCGTGTGGTGGCGAAGCGTGCGTGTGGCGACGGCGGGGAGCGCTGCATCCAGATCTGGTTCGGGTTGGCTGTGGTGGTGTCCTCATCTATGTTCTCCACGGGCGACGAGGCTGTGGCGACACGGGTCGTGGGCTGCTGCCCTTGCCATGGCCCTCTCCTGGTGGGGGTGGCACGCGATAGCGGGGGAGGTGAGCATTCCTGTCCAGCGGCTGGCACGGGTCAGCGCGGTGGTTGTGGGCGGCTCGACCTTTGGTGGTGCGTGCCCGGCGGCTCAAGCGCCTGGAGTTCGTCGGGCGACGCGGGTAGGGCAGCGGCAGGGCGTGGCCGTTGCTCCGGCCATGGGCGGCGGCATGGGGAGGCCCGACGGTGGTGTCTCCTAGTGTCGTGCCGGCTTCGCGGTGTCTCGGTGGATCTGCCTGCAGCGGTGGCCGGCTTCTACGGCGTCGACTAGTCTGCATTCGGACTGTTTTGACCTTTGGGCCATCTCCGCGTTCGCCTGGCGTTACTCCCATCGAAGGGCTGGCCCTCTCCCAGCTGCGGTCCATCGCTCGTCTCGCGCCCAGTGCTGCAGGACCGAGCTCGTCTCGCGCACCGGGTCGCTGGACCCAACTCGTCTCGCGTACGGTGCAGCAGGACTGACCTCGTTCCCCTCACGGTGCTGCAGGACCTTGCTCGTCTCGCGCTCGGGGCTGGAGGACGGGCTGATGGATGCCAGCGTTGGCTGGCCATCAGGTCTCAGCGCTGGGGGTCTCCTAGGGGTGCGAAAGGTTGGTCCTTTTCGCCCGTCTCTTTGGTTGGGGTGCGGTAGGTCTCGGGTGACATGGTGCCAAGGTCTGGGATGCCGGGGCGGCGACTCTGGTGGTGGTAGCGTGGTGCTCTTGGGCGGAGGCCGTGGCTTGGTGTTGCCCAGTGCCCATGGCCGTGTGGGCAGCGTGGTAACCGGGGTGTGGCGTTTGGGGGCGGTGATTGGTGTCTGAGGTGAAAACCTGCTCTATCTTCGAATGGACCGGCGGCGGTGAAGCTCGTTCCCTTCTTGAAGGCGTCGTCGCGGCGCTCACTACCCCTCGTGTAGCTCCGGGGGAAACTCTGATCCTTGGATCCTACGGTGGCGGCGCTCCAGTGTCGTTTCCTTCCTGAAGGCACCGTCTTGGAGCTCACGGTTCGTCGTATGCGGCTTTTATCTCTTCGTGGCGGCATTCCCGATTGAGTGCTTCAAGGGATATTGCTGCGATCAGCACCAATGTATCATGCCTTGGGTGTGTGTTGTGTTGTCGTGCGTTTGTATTGGCTTGTTGTGGATCATTGCTTTATATATAAAGCGGGGCGAAAGCTTTTTTCGGTAAAAAGGAACTCCATTATTTACCTTTAGTTGTTCTCTTTGCATGATGTACATCAAATACAAGAAAATACTACTAACATGCAACATATAAGAAGATACCATGCATCCATTTATTAGTTCACAAGAAGATTGTATAATGGAGATTAACCTTAGTCACATGCAACAAAGATCAGGCAAACAAAAAGAGTCAGTAATACACAAACTATTTATCTGAATTATGGCTTTATCTCAACATTATAAAAAGGGAATTGCAAGATTACATCTGGCTGACTACAACTAAAATAAAAAACAAGAAAATTGCACTGAAACTCCATAACTTACAGCTCACTTTCAAACAGGGTTGATTTCCCCTCTAACAAAACTATCTGTTAACACAAACAGGAGCATCGACACCTTCAAAAACCAGAACAGAGAGACAGTGACAGACCTAGCCCACTAGGCCAAGGTGGTCTAATAGGATTGAGATCCAGTGACTTGCTGTGGACAAGTCACCAATGAACAGTACGGTGACTAGCCCCCTTGTCCGGACCGTCGGATCAAGGATTAACGGACGGATCCGCAGGAACAGACCTGGTCTACAGTGGTTTCATCTACAACATGTCATCTACAGTATCCGGTCAACATTGCGTGCTACAGTATTTTTGGTACAATGCTTAATCTGGACAGCTCATCCTTGATCCAATGGCTGGCTGGCCGCCGGTCACGGCATGACTGGCCACCGGATCTCTGTCCGGTCTAATAGTACAATTTACATATACATTTATTTATTTATTTTACCTTTTTACCTTTGTGCTACAATACTACATAGGCTATTTTCAAATCTCAGGGTGGGCCATGGCTGTCCACCCTTCTAACTCCGCCACTGCACAGAGACAAGGGTTGGTAGTACTCATCTTTACAGAAACTTGAAAATGCCTGAACAATCTCATAGACAAAATCATGCATGAAAATAAAATTGCCCAAGTGACGAGAAATGCCAATGTAAATAATTAAATGAATGTGTTCATCATTAGTTGTTGGGGTCGCATTATTCTTGTAAAAAGAAATAAATATCCAAGTATGTGAGCACACGGTCGTCAGTGCCCAATATATTATTTATTTATTTTGAAGAAAAGACACCCACAGGGCATCTCATATACAGTACTTGTGATCAAATCAACATCAGGAACTTGCAGCATCTTCAACATGTCCACTACGTCACCCTCCCGGCTTGATCGAAGTAGACCTCAAAGAGGTCGTGGTGCGATGGCTTCCCGAACATCAGGTCGTACGTAGACACCAGCATCATAGTATTAAGCACCAATATAATATAAGTTGGATGGACGTTTGGGTTTTTTTCTTTTGACGGGGCGTTCAGAATCTTTTAATTACCAAGTGGGCTGCCCAGTTTTTAGATCAAAATGCCATGATCAATGTTTATCAGAGTCAGACACTTTTTTGACAGGACATTCAGAGTCCGTTTTTTAGATCTTTTTACAGTTGAAGCTATTTTTTTAAGATTCCATGAGTTTAATCCTTAATCTCTTGCATCGGCCAAGGGTTCAAATTGTAAGTTTCCGTTGTGAGTGTAGGAAGAACTTCAATCAAAAGAGCAGAGTTGGATGAACAGGGAAAATAGAGTTCTTATATTAGGCCGAAATACAAACCACAAATTTGATGAATATCGTGGGAATACACTGGCCAGCAGCGTGAGCTCGGCGAATTCCTCGGACGAATGCCCTACATAATCAGCCTCGTCCTCCAGTTCACCGGACCAAGACGATGGATCGTGCCGCCGCCGCCGCCTGGCTCCTCGTCGCCCTTGTTGCCCCAGCTGAGGAAGCTGCTTGTCGCCGACGTGCGTTCCTCCTGGGACGTCTCGTGGCCCCGTCTCCTTCTCGAGATGGCGCCATCCCTCGAGACCCTTCACATCCACATCGCCCCTTGCAATCACAGGCTCGGGCGTGCCATACCCTGGAACTGGGAGCCAACCCAGCTCCGGCGGCGTCGCTTGAGGGAGCTCGTTGTGGATTGGTTTTCAGGGAACCAAGAGGCAGATCTGCCTTGTGAGGTTTGTCGTGGGAGTAGCATATCGACGTCGCGGCGCCGTGTGGCCTTGTTCAGGAATGGGCGTGCTGAGGACAAGGGGCACTGGCACTGGGACATGGTGACGGAGCATCACTCATGGACCGACCGGGAGAAGAACGCTACACGGAAGAAGATTATGGGTGGGGTTTCTTTCCGCGGCCCTCCCGCACAATTGGTTTTTGACTAATCCCCTCCTTTTTTTGGATCAGTATACAATTTAACGTATTTTATAATCTTGGCCAATCCATTGATGATGCTCTGCACTTGTAGCGATGATATTGCTATTATATTCATCAAAAATACATCGATCCATCATCCCATTTTCATATGGATACGCTAACTTATTAAACCGAAATAGGACAATTTGAGGCCGGATGATAATACATGTCACCACCATGTCGATTTGGAGGCTGAAGCTTGCTGAATTCTTAGTGGATAAAGTGACGAGTAGATTGACAACATATGAGGGCCAAAACATCATCACCATTGGACGTGCGACGCTCGTCAAGTCGGTTCTCGCTTCCCAAGTCATCTGTTTCATCACGCCGCTTGTCATACAAACCACCATCCTGCAAAACATTGACAAACTTGAGCGGGCATTCTTTTGGTCGGGATCGGATAAGACAACTGGGGCAAAGTGCAAGGTCAATTGGGACATTGTCAGTACGCCGCTTGACTATGGTGGGCTTGGGGTTCTAAACACCTTCAAGTTCGCGCGGGCCTTGCGTCTGCGGTGGCCTTGGTATGAGTGGAAGGAGCCCACAAAGCTATGGGTTGGAGGTGGGAACCGGTGTGATGAGGATGACCTAATTTTTTTCTACGCATGTACCACCATCACTGTTGGGAATGGTGCGCGGACACCCTTTTGGGACTTTCCTTGGCTTTTGGGTCGCAAGCCCAGAGACATCGCTCCGCTCATTTATGAGGCTTCCTCGCGGAAGCGCTGGAAGGTGCAAGAGGCTCTCAAGGAGAGCGCGTGGATTCTCAAAATCAGGCCACCTACACCGACCTTCATTGAGCATGTTTCTCAATTCTTCACCCTATGGACGCTGCTCCAAGAGGTCCACCTTGATGAGCTTGCCGACGATGACATCCTTTGGAAGCACACGGCTTTCGGGAACTACTCCGCGGCCTCCGCGTACAAGGCGCAGTTTTTGGCCTTGGTCCTCTCCCCCATGGATCAAATGGTTTGGAAGGTTTGGGCCCCTCCGAAAGTGAAGTTCTTTGCTTGGCTCACGCTTCAAGATAGGATCTGGACTGCAGACAGATTGCAGAGGCGAGGCTGGCCAAACTGTGGCCCTTGTCCCTTGTGCAGAGGGGTACAAGAATGCGGTCCCCATCTATTCTTCAGTTGTCGCTTCACCCTCAGGCTCTGGAACATGGTGATTCAAAAGCTCTGCATCCACGACGTGGACACGTCCGCATGGCACTTGTACGACTCCGTCAAGGAATGGTGGGCGAGCATGAGCGCCGAGGGCACCGCCAACTGAAAAGTGAAGGCTTCGATAACCATGTTGGTTTCATGGGTGATCTGAAATGAGCGTAACGCAAGGATGTTTAGACACAAGAGTACCCCTCTGCATGTTTTGCTAAACAATGTGATCGAAGAGTCTAACCTTTGGGTTAAAGCCGGGGCGAAAAAATTAGGGTCTTTCTTATTGCGAGAGTAATTGCCATGCCGTTTCTTGGCACTGTGTTGTAACGAACTCTTTCTCCTCCTTATTTAATATATGAGGCAAATCTTTTGCCTCCGTTTCAAAGAAAAAAGATAATACATGTAGAAAAGAAAAACGTATAGAGCTCCTCCGGTTTTATTTTCTACCATAAACATTATGTACTTGGGAAACTCTAACACTCGGCCAGCGGATAGCTTGGTGGCATCCGTCACCTCCTCCATTTGCCACGTGTCTTTATGGCTGTGTTAGATGCTTGCAACAAGTCATGTGTTGTAACGAGGTTCTACAACAGGACCAATGTTGCAAAAAGTTTAAAAAAAGGTTTGGGAAAAATTCCACAACAAGACCTTTGTTTCAAAAAAAACCGTAACAGAATCTTTGTTGCAAAAAGTTTCTGCAGGTTCAAAAACAAATCCACAACAAGATTCGTGTTGCAGAAATTCCGCGACAAGACCTTTGTTGCAAACTTGCAATAGTTTCTGCAACATGACCGTTGTTACAAAAGATTTCGCAACACAACCGCTGTTGCAATAAGAAGGACGAAGCTGACCGGTGGTTAGCACCAGATCTAACGGCTGGCGTGGTGGCGGATCTTTAAAAAAGATCCGTCGGATGACTCGTAGCATTCCTATGTACTTTCACCTCTTCCTTTCTTTTTTCTTTCTGTTTTGATTTTTTCTTTGTCACCTCTGATTCTTCTACCTGTTTCTCTCAAAATCATACCATCCGCCTCACCTTTTAATAAAATACCAAATATATTTTTCTTTTCCCTCAATTTTCTTTTTCTTTCATATGTGCTTATCAAATAAGGGTTGTCAAATATTTTTGCACAATCACACTAACAAGGCCTGGTATATCATGGCTAACCGGAGAAAATATTTATCCACCGGTTGCAACGCGTTGGCAATTCTCCACTTATATTTTCTCACTTCAGTCTTGAAGACAAAGTGAGCCATGACCCGTCTTCTTATCTAGATTTTTCACTAAGGATTTGGTGTGGATTTTGCCCAATAATAAAAGATGGCCCAGTAAACAAAGCTATTGCAATGACATTCACCCATTCTTAGTTTTCTCTCTGTTGGCTAGCCTCATGCGGAGTTGTGTTTGTTTGTGATTATATGTTTTTCAAAAACCATGTGCAAAGTATAACACAGGTTTTACGTATTTAAAATCATGTGCAAGGATAGGCCACATCACACATACACATCGTTTGCAAAAATTATGTGCAAAGCATTGCACACATTTGCGTATTTAAAATGATGTGCAATGATAGACTACATCATAAATACATATTTTTTGGTAAAATTTATGTGCACAACACTGCACACAATTGCGTTTTTAAAAACGTGTGCGATATTACAACATGACAACCATCTTTTTCTGAACTATGTGCAATGTTAGAGCATCTAGAACCACAATTTGCTAATCCGGACCTTCAAACGTCCGCGGACGTGGGTACTGACGGATCAATCCTCAAATCTGCTCGCCCAAGTCCGAGTCTCTCATATTTGAACCCCTAGATCCATACAAAGCATGCAAAAAAAAGATCCTACGTAAGTGTTGGAGATGTCCACGACGTCGGTGCCGGGCGGCGGGTAGACGAGTGCGTAGGAGGGCTCTGGCTCCTCGTCATCCTCCTCGATCTCATCCAGGTAGGCAAGCATATCCGCCCTCCATGGCTTTCTCCGCCTCCATCTCCTGCCGATGACACCGTCTGGCCTCCGCATCCGACTCTGAGCGGATGGAGTTGAGGATGGCCTACTGCTTCGCATGCAGATCGGCACCCCCCGCATCCTCCTCCTCCTCCTCTGGATTCACAACATCCGGAGGCAGCCCCGCGGCGATCTGGGCTTCACGCCTTGCCCGGACCTGCTCAAGGAGCTGCAGCCGGCGCTTCGACGTTAGAAAGTGGCGGCGACGGGGGGCATGGCGATGCTGGAGAGAGTAGGAGAGGAGGCAGACAAGCTCGGATGGCTGCGCGGAGAGAGAGGAGGTAGATAGGCTAGGGCTGGGGACGTGGGCCACATTAAATAGCTGGATTTGGTCTCGGGCGGCGAATCAGAGCAGCGCCACGCGATGTTTACACCGTAGCGATGGAGGAACCGTCTATCAGATCGCGGGGTTTCCGTGTGAGACCCCATCGTCAGTCCTACGTGACGGGCGCGTCCAAGCGCCCCCATATCCGCCCCATATTTAGACTGGATATGAGGGATGCCTGTCAGCGCGGGCGTTTGAGGCGCTCGTGTGGATCAGGTTTTCATGACAGGTCAGTGACCGGACGGGCCACCCAGGCGTTTGAGACCGGTTTGGGAGGCTCGGCTGTAGATGCTCTTACATCACACACCATTTTTATTCTACCATGTGTGATAGGTGTGGCTTGATAATTTTATTCTGCGCTAGTGGCATATGAAATCTATTCGTGCATTTCATTCCATAGTTATATGTATTTTGGTTTCAAATTCTCATAGTGTTACTCTAACTACTAACGTTTCATACAACCCAATCACATTAAATAAGTACAAACAATTTCCGCAGCTACTCATGAGGTGTCATCTCTCTAACTAATGTAATCAAGTAACGTTTTTTAAAATCTTATTCTTTTTGTTAATAAGAATAAAAATATACATTAATATTTTTTCAACACATAAATATTTGTTTGATACGAGAGACATATTTCCCCCTGAATGATGAACATTTTCAATTTATTAGAAAAAAAATGTCATAATTTTTTATTAACTAAATACATTTGTATTGGTCAATATTCTTATTTATCCACATTATTCATATTTTTAACATATTGTGATGCCTTTTCACCCACAATATAAAAATTCCAAAATACGTGATAGTATTGTGCTTACCCATACATGGGCAACCTATGCGACATGGACTATTCATTGCTAATAATGATGAATATGAGCTCTCTATACGGTGATATTACATTATCTGCAAGATGATGGAGGGGGGGGGGGGTTCAACATCCTAAGAAGAAAAATCTGAACCAAGAAGCTGTCCAAGTACTGTATCAAATCCTTTTAGACAAGATGGACATTTTTAAGACAAGCTGGACCTTGATTTTGTTTTTTGAGAATTAGCTAGACCTTGATACTTCACTAAAAAAGAAAAAAGAGAAAAAAGCTAAACCTTGATATGGAACTGGAACGAAAGTGCAAGCACACCTTGGGCCTTAGGGGGATCTCAAAAAAGAAAAACGTTGGGCCTTAGGGGCCGCAGGCCGGACATATAACGGTGATCCACCTCTAGTCCTAGGGTTTCAGCAGAGAGGAAAGGGGATCGGGGGTCAGATATGCGCCGGCTGCCTCGCCGGCTGCCGTGTACTGAGCTCCCCTCTCGCGCCGCCGCCGTCGCGGTCGAGGCCCGCATATGAGGATCGAGTGGTGCTTGAGAAGAGACGACCAAATAAGCAGCTCCCAAAGGGGGAGCTGCAATCCAGAATCGACGGAACAGCTCATTTTCGAGCCGCGATCCGCAATCGAGCGGCTCCTCTCCGAGCAATCGAAGCAATCAACCTCTCGGAATCGCAGTCCGCGACCAGAGCGGCTGCACTTCTTAGTCGCAGTCCGCAACCAAAGCAGATCTTCACGGGCTACAATCAGAAACCGGCCCTCTTTCGAATTTCGTTCTCCGAATTGCCACAGGAGGCGGGATCCTAGCCGATTTATATCTGCTCGGGTGGACATCGCGGGGGTCCATCTGTTTTTAGACGAGATTGGCAGCTCCCCGCGTACATCTGGCGAACACTCATCCCCGGCGACCGGTGGCCAAACCATCCGTCTTCGCCCTCGGCAAGTCCTCCATCGACATGGTGGTGAGTTCCTCCTGATCCTCTCCCTCTTACGACATCACCCGCATGTTTTTTCTTACTACTGTATATCTGATACGTGGTGCTTTTTACTACATGGTGGGAGTAGTTAGGATCCATAATCAGAACTCTTGGTAAATTTTTTAACCGTTTGGTGGGAAAAATATCAAAATTGCGTCTCTGTTGGAAAGTACATAAAATCTGTGTAAGTGTATACAAATTTTGTGTCTTTCTATTGGAAAGTGTTAAATATGTATAATCAAAATTGCATCTTTCTGTGCGGAAGCATAAAATATGTACACTCAAAATCGTGTCTTTCCATGTTTAAGTGTAAAAATTGCATCTTTGTTTCTGGGAAATATCAAAATTGCACCTGTGACGAGGCAGAAATCAACTCTGATTTCTTTCTGTATGAAATATGTAGGAGAACAATGAAGATGATAGGCTCAGCATGTTGCCTGATGACGTTTTGCTCAACATTGTTGAGCGACTTGATATTGCTGACGCCGCACGAACCGCCATCCTCTCCAGACGTTGGAAGCAGATCCCTGCAATACTATCAAAAGTTGTTATAATGGTTAGTTCTTTTGAGCCCAAGCACACAACAAGCAAGTTAACCTCAGATGATATAGTTCGGTTCAACACCACCATGCTGGAAGCAACCAGGAGCTTACTGGAAAGGAGGTCTAGAAATTTATACACCATTCACCTGTTGCGCATGCAATTCTACTTGGGAGATGAGTCCATTTTCATTGGCCAGACTGTTGCCAACACCATAGCAACACAAAAGGTTGCTTCAGTTGAGTTTACAATCTTGACGAAGGTGCGTAGAATTTGTACCAGTAATGACTTACTCACATATGGGAGGCAGTTCATGTCATTCTTTGATTCGTGCCCAAACACATTAGGTTGTCTTGCACGCCTCAGGCTAGAGAATTTGAGGTTAGGAGAATCAGACTTCCCCAAAATTTTCAGTATATGCAAGCAACTGGAGTTCCTCTTCCTCTTTGAATGTGACATGGGTATTAAGTCTTTGCTGGAAGTGGAACACCCACAACTCTGAACTAGTGATTTCCGGTGGCTGTCTTGAGATCTGAAGTGGGCACCAAAGCTCACAATACTGAAATTCAATGTTTTTAGAACTCAAGATGACCCCTTCTGTCTTGGCTATGTCCCACTGCTCCAGACTGTGAGCATAATCAATACTGGTCTCTCCTGGCACAAGATGCTCAAGTTAAGTGAGTTGCTTGGTAAAACTGCCATAAGCAACCTGCATTTGAACTTCAAAAGCGAAAAGGTTAGTGAAGTTACTCAATGTTGTTGATGATGTGTGTATGTGGCTGTTATGTCATGGGGATGTTGTAATCATTATGTTTGGTTAACATAATTCGGGATTATCCCTCTTTTGCAGATTTGGGTCAAACCGGAAGGTCAAAGACAATTGTTACCGGTGTTCCACAAACTTAGGATTGTGAATTTGCTTAACATTTCTGAAGAATGTGATCTGACTTGGACAATGTTCTTACTCCAAGGTGCATCCAACCTTAAGGAACTACGCGTCTTGGTAAATTCTTGTACTGATTCTCTTTTTTGAAGCTCAAACTTTCTGCGAGTCATTAGGATATTTTTACTTGACGGAATGCAGGTGCGGGATCATTTATGTGAAATGATAACAAGTGAGCGGAGGAAGATGTGTCCATTTAGCAAACAAAAGGACGAAGGATTACAGTAAAACAAAAGGACGAAGGATTACAGTGGGAACCGTCCGCGACCGACTTAAAGCACCACAACCTTGCTAAGCTCAGTATCTATGCGAGGTTTCAAGCAGAAGACAAATTCGTGAGTTATGCCAGAAGTGTCATGGAAGCAGCAGTGAATTTGGAGGAGATAAAACTATATACGAGTCCAGTGTGTTGGAATTGCAAGCACCTGCTGCAGGAGTGGACATTGGAGAAGTCATATATTTGCTACAAAATCAACAAAGGGATGCCCTCGCCAGTCCGGATTCACTTCCCGAGTTTAGGGCAAGTCTTATCTTAGAAACAATAATGCTCGTCGGCTGCAAGCTGCAAGCTGCAGTTGACAGAAACTGTTTTGTATGCATGGATTGATTGTCACCGTTGAACCTTTTTCAGTTATGCGTGTACTGCTGTTAATATTATAAGTATTTTATCCAATGGAAATTGTTGTTATTTCTTATTCGTGATAAATTAACACACCTTGTTTTCGTTGTGAAATAAATTGTACGAAGCGGGACATGCCCTCTAGAGATGTGGGATGGCATCACGTCCCTAATCACAATGAATTTAGGACGCTGCTAGACAGCACCCGCTTGCTGCCCAGCAGGATCTAGCGGCCGCCCAATTTAGGCAACAGCCCACGTGTGGTCCCTCTCCCCTACATTACCGCGTCCCGTCAGAAAATACATAGCGATGCTTCCCCCACGTGAACTCCCCACAAAAAAGCACTACGCTGCCTGCACAGATCCGAGCAATCAAATTCATTTAAAAAAAATTATACTAAACTTAAGACATTTATTTTGAGACGGAGGGAGTACGAAAAGAAGAAACTCGGTTGCCTGCAAGGCTGCAACTCTTTGTCGCTGATCAGGCAAAACAACGCAGAATCATCTGCAGAACTTTGTCACTGATTTGGCACGGACTGGAAATTGACAAGCATAATCTTGTTCTACATTCATTAGGCCTCCTTTGGTAGAGGTGGAATGGAGAGGTTCGTGGAGGGAGGGATTTCAGAGGATTGGGTGGATCCCTTTCTTTCACCCAATCCCTTAAAACCCCCTGAATCATTAAAACTTTTCCAATCACAATCCTCTTTGTTTAAAATTTCCGCTTGATAGGCAGGGTTTGTCATATTCATAGAACATTTAAAAATCGAATCTTTACCATGTGACTAACTCCCCTTATATCCTTTCTACAGACTTATATTAACACTCAAATAAAAATGAGACAAAGTTGCTATCGGGGGATAATCTAGCAGCAATTTTTCCCATCAGCAACATAAATTTGCATGACTTGAAGTCAATATCTCATCACAACAACACCACAATTTATCTTGATAGCATGACTTCGAATCCAAATGTCAGCAATCATAATTTACCACGGCAACAACAGTTCATCACTACCTGTTCAACATGATTTTGCGACAAAGATAATGCAACAAAAGTACTTCTGGAATAGCTCAAGATTGTTTATATTTTTGCAGACAAATATATCCATCTCTTGGTGTGATGATCATCTAGCTTTGGAAACCTGAGAGAAATTTATCCATCCAGCTTGTTTATTGTTGCTTCTTTTGATGACTGAGAACCTGATGGAACATAAATCCAAATGTCAGCAATCATAATTTACCACGGAAACAACAGTTCACCACAACCTGTTCAACATGATTTTGCGACAAAGATAATGCAACACAAGTACTTCTGGAATAGCTCAAGATTGTTTATATTTTTGCAGACAAATATATCCATCTCTTGGTGTGATGATCATCTAGCTTTGGGAACCTGAGAGAAATTTATCCATCCAGCTTGTTTATTGTTGCTTCTTTTGATGACTGAGAACCCGATGGAACATAAAGAGATATGCCTCCAAAATAAATTTCTATGAAACTGCAATATAACTATTTAAATAATGTAGGCAACAATCATACTGAAACTAAGTCACTTGAGCATCAACTACATGCATCATACAGGAAGGACTAATAAATATGACATGAATTAGAACCCAAGCCTCGTACAGGACCTCACCAGGCCACCCTAGTTTGGTTTGATGACCAGAACATACACAACAGAAGTGGACATGAGGGTGTTGCTGCTTACCCGGAGAGTTGTCGAGGTGGAGTTTGCCCTCGCACACAGCGTGGTCATTGGCCCAGCTCGACCGCGTCACATCGGAGTGAGCGACCAAGGCACCGTTCTTCCGTCGAGCCACGTTCACAACGTTATCTACCACAAGCAAAGATTGAAAATTGAACATTATAACTATATCAGACCTTTTCCTTAATATGTGGCCTACAATTTGTAATAAAAGCACATGCTCCAAGAAGTGTCGTGAAGCAAACAATGCAAAAGTTTATGGATTCATTTGGTAAAAATCAAGTTTAGAACCTCAACATCGAGAGAAGATAGCACAACACATGAGCATTTCAAGAGCATGTTTACTCTCAGTATCCAATAGACATGTTAAGTAACAATGAACACATGATTGCTACTATAGAACTCATCACAATTCTGTCAAACTTCATACCAATAGTTTCTTTGCCTATTAAATATGCAACAGTCGTGCATGATTATCGAAACCTTGGATCATCGTTCAAAACAGGTCATGCTCACATACTGACAACTAGAATGGCGGAGCTTTGGAGTCAGATTATGTTTATATGACTAATAAACCTAAATAGGCCAACCTATGTTCTAGTACTCCAGTTCTCTCAACGAATTACCACCTATTAATATACACAAATGCACCAACATCTTCATCGTTCACAGCAATAGCATGTTCATACTCCCAAAAATTAACCATATTTTAATTAGCCAACAATCCAACAGTGCAAAAAGCAGCTGGTATTATAAGATAGCAGGCACATCACAATGCACAACTTTTCAATTCCCAATTAGTATGATGATCCAGCCATGCACAAAACAAGCATATAATCATTTGGTCTTGCCAACAAGTGCACATTAAACATTGAGATTAGTCAATCGAGAGCAAATTATGGCAATCAAACTTATTAGTTCAAAAAGGAATTCAAGATACAATATATTTAAAGTTTCAGAACCACAAAATATCATCTAGGGCAAAACATCATCCACTACAACCATCCATGGAGGAGGATCACTCCATGGCCAAGATCCTAGACTTGACCCGCGGATGGGGACGTGAGGGGGCAACGGGGAGGACAACACAGATGTACCTACCGGGGTTATATCCAGCTTTCCAGCCAGTGGGCGGCCGGTGGCGGCATGTCGACGAGGCTACGAGCGGCGGCGAGAGAAGGCTGCATACAGCGGCGGCGCGAGGAGGAGGCTGTGATCGGCGGCAGCCATGCGAGGAGGAGGCTGCGTATGGCGGCGACGCGAGGAGGAGGCTGTGTACGACGGGGGCGCGAGGAGGAGGCTGCGTACGGCGAGGGCGCGAGGAGGAGGCTATGGCCGGTGGCGGCCATGCGAGGAGGCGACAGTCGTGAGAGGAGGAGGTTGCGGTCTTCAGCATGGATCCAATTCCACGAGGGCCTAGGAGTGCCTTCTGAGCCGTGTGGGTCAGGGCGGTTTGCAGGGGAATTGGGTGGTTGGGCCAGCAAAACCTCGTGTACCAAATGGACCGAAGAGGATTATAGGGGGTTCTGGGCCACGCGTGGAAAATCCACTCAAAACCTCTCCATTCCACCTCTACCAAACGAGGACTTAGTGTTGTCAAATCTCCCCTATACCCCCACGTGATATAGGCCTTGTTTGGAACCACAATAGATTATAATAATCTGGATTATGAAGATAGATTATTTAATCAGGTTTATAAAAATAATCTAGGTGGGCATGTTTGGAAGCCAGATTATATAAACTATTATCCAGGTTTTTACATTGCATAATGGCCTATCTCTGTGTTGAGGAGAAAAAAAGGAGGAGGGTGGCGGTGGCAGAAATTAGTAATTACCTCCACCTTTACAAGGATAATGGGTCATTAGCAATCCATAATCTGGTTTTATCCAGTGTAGAGTAGATTGTGAGTTTTTAATAATCTGTTCATCTAGTTTTATAATCTACAACATAATTTGTCTTGTTTGGAGACAATATAGATTATAAAAATTGGATTATCATAATCAGAGTGGTTACAAACAGGGCCATAGTTGCAAAAACTCTCCCTGTGAGCCACGTGTTTCAAACTTAATTTGGATCTTTTCATCTTTATGTATAATTCTTGCCCCACCCCCTCTTGTCGAACATGGTTGCCGAAGGAAGATACTGACCTCTTCTTTGTGTTGTTTACTGTCCTGCACATGGCCTTTGCAAGAAAAAAACATAGCAGGAGTAGTTGCTTAGAAAAAATCATATAGAAACCCTAGAACAGTAGTGTAGTTGCTTAGGGAATATAAAAAGAACTTACAAGTTGAATATGGAAGAGTTGTTCAAAAATCACCTTGTTGAAGTTTGAAACTTGCCTAAATCCCTGGATAAATGCTAAATTGAAAGAAGAGTTAACAAAAAAAACAATAGTCTGAACTAGAAAAAGAATTGCCTACATCTTGATGTTTCTCTGCCATTGTAAGTTAAATGGAGAAGATAAGAATGTCTATATACTGAGGTTTTGCTCCAAAAAGGGAAAATGATGTAAAGGGTAAAAAATTAATCTACCAAATTTGAACAGAAGGAAGTTGCTCATAAGAAGTTTGTCCATGTAAAAACATAGGCACATCAAGCTGTTGAACTTAAAAAGAGAAGTTGCTCACATGAAAAACTATCAAAAGCTACCTTTGTTTCATGCTGCTTATGCAAACAAAAAAAATCTCCTGATGGTGTCTTCTAAATCTTGTTGCTTACAGAAGTTTCCCCTATTATTTTTTGAAAGTCAAAGATAGCTGGGCTTTATCTGAATATTGCCCCTGATGACTTTGCTGATTGTGATGATGGGCCATTGCACTACACACAAGCCCCTAAAGAAGGGTTGCCTATGTCTATTTAAGGGGTCGGCCATGGGCGTGGGCGAGTCAGCAGATTTTCTCTCTGCTCTAGTCCATGATGTTTTGGGTGTGAAGTTTTGTGTTGATGCCACTGTTGTCGCGGGTGTGTCTTATGCGAAGGCAACTGAAACTATCATGCCCACCTTCGTTATGTTGGATTCAATGAGTTTTGCTTCATATGAGACGACAAGATAGGAAAAGTAGGTGAATTAGAAAAGAGCTTAACTAAAAACAGTTGGACACACGACCAATCTATTTTGTTGCTAAAAATGATGGAACTTCTATTTTTTCATGAGAATATTTTTTGAAAAAAACAAAAGTTGCTTACTACTCATGAAAACAGAAGTTTCTCATGAAAAAAGGTTTGTGAAAATGAAAATGCACCCCTCCTTGTTTGCTACTCTTTCTCCATTTTTGTTTGTTTCGGAGATTGCTGACTTTGATCTGGATAGTCTCCCGGATGATTATAGTGAAGAAGTTGATGCCCATCTCTATTGCAGACAAACCCCCTTAGGTTTTCCTAGATCGATTGAGGGTGTGGGTGAGTCACCCGACTTGGTTGATGGCTTGGTATATACTCCCTAGGTGGACGTTGAATGCGCTTCCAAGGGTCGAGCTATCTGCTGCTCAGGGGCCAGATGCCATGCCTCTGGTGTCGATCGAGCAAATCAAGCTTGCTGCATTGTCGACAATGTTTGGTAAGCTTGCTAAAGTGGTTATTTGTTCTTGTCAGGGCGGCGCAAGAACTATGTCAAGGATTAGGCTCGAGGCGAGTTCGTGTGTTCGGTTGGTTGAGTTTTGTTGTTGGGTGCGGAGATTACATACTAGGCGGTGGGTGACTCCTTGCGCAACCCATAAACGACTTTGTTTTCCCCTGTTAGTCATTTTGTGGGAAGTGGCGTGCGATTATGTGTTGAGGCCTGGGCGACTCTGTCATGTATTAGGAGTGGGACAACTTTGTGATTTGAGTTGCTTGAGTTTGTGCTTGGGTTCGACAACTACATACGGGGTGGTAGGCGGCTCCTTATGTGTGATAGCCGTGGGTGACTTAGTTTGCCCCAGATTAGTCAAGTTTGTGGGAGGTGGTGGAAAACTATCATATTGGGTTTTGGGTGTCTCCATCATGGATTGGGCATGGGGGTGACTTGGTATGTTGGGTTGGTTGAGTTTTGTGCTTCGGTATGGCGATTATATACTCGGACCGTGTGCGACTCCTTACATGTGATGGTCATGGGCAACTCAGTTTCCTCCCGATTAGTCGATATTATGGGAGGTGTTGGGCGACTATGTATTGGGGTTTGCGTGACTACATCCTGGATTATGAATGAGGTTACTTGGTGTGTTGGATTAGTCAAGTTTTTGCCTTGGTGTGGCAACTATATACTAGGATCATGTGTGACTTCGTGCACACGATAGCCTTGGGCGACTTAGTTCGCCCCATTAGTCGATTTTGTGGGAGGTGGCGGGGAACTATCATAATGGAGTTTGGGGGTCTCCATGGATTAGGCATGATGTGACTTAGTATGTTGGTTTTCTTGGGTTTTATGCTTGGGTGCGGCGACTACATACTGGGCGGTGAATAACTCCTTGTGTGTGATAGATGTCGAGAATTTAGTTGCCTTGTTAGCAGATTTTCTAGGAGGTGGCGAGCAACTATCGTATTGGGGTTTGGACAACTCCGTTAAGGATTAAGCTTGGGGTGGCATAGTGTGTTGGATTGGTCTAGTTTTGCGCTTAGGTGTGGCGACTACATACTAGGCGGTGGGCGACCCCTTGCGCATGATAGTTGTAAAGACATTTTCCCCTTGTTAGTCATTTTGTGGGAGGTGACGGGCGATTATGTGTCGAGGTTTGGGCGACTCCGTCATGTATTGGGAGTGGGACGACTTTGTGATTTGGGTTGCTCGAGTTGCGCTTGGGTGTGGCATCTACATAAAGGGCGGTGGGTATGTTCTTACGCGTGATGGATATAGGCGACTTTGTTTTCCCCCTATTAGTCATTTCTATTGGGGTTTGGGTGACTCCATCATGGATTAGGAGTGGATCAACTTAGTTCGTTGGGTTGCTCGAGTTTGTGCTTGGGTTCGACAATAATATACTGGGTGGTAGGTGACTCCTTACATGTGATGGTCATGGATATCTTAGTTTGCCCCGGATTGGTCGAGTTTGTGGGAGGTGATGGGCAACTATCATATTGGGGTTTGGGTGTCTCCATCATGGATTGAGCATGGGGGTGACTTGGTATGTTGGGTTGGTCGAGTTTCGTGCTGGGGTGTGGCGATTATATACAGGGATTGTGGGCGACTCCTTACATGTGACAGCCGTGGGCAACCCGATTAGTCGATATTGTGGGAGGTGTTGAGCGACTATGTATTGGGGTTTGGGCGACTACCTCCTGGATTAGGAGCGAGACGACTTAGTGTGTTGGGTTGGTCGAGTTTTTGCTCGGGTGTGGCAACCATATACTAGGGCCCGGCATGACTTCTTGCACATGATAGCTGCCGGCGGCTTAGTTCACCCCGTTAGTAGTTTTTGTGAGAGGTGGCAGGCAGCTATCATAATGGAGTATGGGTGTCTACATGGATTGGACATGGGGTGACTTTGGTATGTTTGGTTAGTCAAGTTTTCTGTTTGGGTATGGAGAGTATGTACTGGACGGTGAACAACTGCTTGTGTGTGATAGACGTCGACAATTTAGTTCCCCTGTTAGTAGATTTTGTGGGAGGTGGCAGGCAACTATCGTATTGGGGTTTCGATGACTCCATCTAGTATTAATCTTGGGGTGGCATAGTGTGTTGGATTGGTCCACGTTCTGTGCTTGGGTGTGGCGACTACATACTGGATGGAGGGCAACTCCTTGTGCGCAATAGCCATTGGCAACTTAGTTCGCCCTCGGTTAGTCGATTTTGTAGGAAGTGGTGGGAGACTATGTTTTGGGGTTTGGGCGACTCCATGATGGAATAGTAGTGGGCGACAATGTATTGGGGTTTGGGCAACTTCGTCATGGATTAGGCATGGGCGCCATTTGGTGTGTTGGTCGTGTAAGTTGAGCACCACCATCAGCCAATAGTGCCTTAAATCCCATGTTTTTTTGTTGCAGTATTTCCAATGTTGGGAACAAGACCTGAAGTGTGCATTAGTGAAAGACATGTACCTCAATTATGATTAGGCAAAAAAGGGCGGTGGAGAGAGAGAGAGAGAGGGAAAAGATGGTACAACTTCAATGTAGATGTATGTGTTCTGGTTTTTGACTTACTCGTAATTTGCACCTGCTAAGCTTCCTTGTTGCCTTGTTGAAGCGATTGTCGATATCATTCCCGATGAAACTGCCATTATGAGAGTATGTCTATGTACAAATAGAAAGAACGAGTGTGAGTATAAAAAATGGGAGAAGTCAAACAGACAAAATTAAACCTGTGTGTGTCTAGAAAAAATTCTTATAGTAATTCTCTTCCCGACCTCGGCGTTTGTTTAGCTTGAACAGTCTTACTAGGATGCCCTATTCCTTATTTCCTAATCATGCTTTTTCCTGTTGCGCCTACTAACTTGTGAGTCCTTGTCCTCATCGACATGCGTTTCCTCTGCTGGTATATCCTCATAAATATGTTATGAGCTTCCATGTCGTGATAACTCCTGCTATGTGAATAATGCAGTGATGTTAAAATAATTTGGCACACCTTACCGCTGTGTTGTGCATGGGTGTCAGCCATATTTCTTTTGTTCCTTACGCACATGGTCCCCCTGAGATCAGAGTATTAAACAATGTAACAAAATATGCAGTTAACCATACACATGTACTAGCCGCCTAGAAGCAGTATTCCCTGCTTAAATCCTGTATTTATACCCCCTACTGTATTGCCTGAAAACCTGTATAGTTGCCTAAAAAATATCAACCTAATTTAAAACAATATTGCCTTGGAAAAAAACCAGTGTATTGCCTAGAAAATATCCATTGTATGCCCCCAAGAAAATATACATTTATGCTGACTGATTGTGCAGTATTTTTGTCTCCTGAGTACTATTGCCTGTTGTATTTAGTTATTGACTACTCCAGCCCTTATTTATGCAGTATTATTGTCTACTTATGTCTCTTGTTGTTGAATACATACTATTGCCTAAGCAAAAAATACCCTTTGATTTTGTTGCCTACATCATGCAAAACTGGATTGTATCTCTGAGATGATGAACATCTATGCCCGATGTTTCTCTTTATGAAGCCCCGAACTCTTCGCTCTGACTGTGTTGCAACTCTGAAATCCGTGAACCAACTAGGCACCCATTCATGCCATTATTATTATATCCACTAAATGGAAGCATTTTAAACACATAATTGCAGCGTTGTTAACACATAATTGCAGCATTGTTAACACATAATTGCCTAATGATGTACTACTCTATTGCCCCAGGGTCAGGGGATCCTCCCCCTACACTTCCATCTACAAACTTGCCTGTTCATTAGGGGGAAAGAGCTGCATAAGAGCCAATATATTTGAATTTAATTGCCTACTCCATGGAAAAAATTACTGCATCTACGGGAACAAACACCCCACATCTACAAGAACAAACGTCCCCTGTCCCCCCTGTCGTTTGCGAGAAGAAATTGGAAACGAGGGAGGGAGACTTGCCTCTCCCCGGAGATGTAGAAGTTGGCCGCTCTAGCTTGCGTCATCGACACGCCCGCCTTCCTACTCCCTCACCCCTCATCTCATCGGGTGGGCGAGCTTCTTGTCAACTGGTAGTGCGCGTTCTGCGCATGGTGGTCATTGTCGCCGGCACTCACTCCCCACACCCAGTTCCTCGCCGAGGTCGGGCTCTCACCGAGCACGCTCGTCCACGAGCCTAGAATTTCTCCCCTTGCGTTTCATGCTACCAGAGTGGTGGATCATGGATGGAAGGGGAACCGAAACGACAAACCGCCGCCGCTCTCTCTCCGCCCAGCCCCCACCTGGTCGGACCTATATCTATCCACACAACATTATCACGAGTGTGATGGACGGTTAGGGAGCGGCTGCTCGGGAGTGCTTGATAGCGTGCGCGCACTGCCCAACATTTGGGATGTATTTAATATCGTCAAGAACAAATGAGGAAACAAGCAGTTTTAGGGCACTCACAATGCATTAGAGACAACTAGCACAATGTGTTATTTACATTGTACTACTATCCTATTAGGTGTTGTATGCAAAGAAGCTTTATTTAATACACTTAGGCGCCATATTTGCCTTTCAACATTGTGGCCTAATCGTGGCATGAACTAACCAAAATCCATGTTTTTAAACACACGAAGATGGATATATGAGTTTAAAATTTAGGAAAATGATGACGCCCACACGTGTGGCAGGTTTGCACTTCGTGCACACACGTCTATCCACGTTGATTCTATTTTGCGCGAATCATAAAGAAATATGTTGGAATTTTAGTGCCACATATGCATCATCATATCTGTTGGCGTTGGAGAGTTTGCCCACACGACCCGTAGCACCGGATAGACAGCTGCATCGTGTGGGCGAACCAGTTTCTGTCCACATAGTAACTACTTAGCCCACACGCGTGTGGACGAACTGCTCTTCACCCACATGACACTCGTACGTTGCTAGATGGCAACTACACTTGCGCGTACGTGGCAACTAGGTAAACTCACTTGATAACTATGATCCATTGCTAGATGGCAACCATAGTTGCGCGTACGTGGCAACCAGGTAAACACACATGACAACTATGATTAACCATACATGGCAACTATGGTTGCACCACACGTGGCAAGTAGGTAAGCAAGTAGGTAAACACACATGACAATATCCTCGGGTAACTAAAGTGTCATCCCGCGGGTAACTATAGTTAACCAAAACAGAGAGAGTTTCCATGCCTTTACAACTACATTCTCCATCCCGGATTACTAAAATTGCCATCCCCGGGGTAACTGAAGTGTCATCCCGCGGGTAACTAATGTAGTAATGCCATGTGTGTGGTAGATTTGCTTTGTGCCACACGCAGGGGTGGAAATGAGTAGTACTTGTTGGGCATGTGGCACGAAGTAGCTGCGCCCACATGTGTGGCCAATTCTAATGTTCGCCCACAAACGACCCGTGTGGGCTGCCTCCTTCGGTGTGTGGGCGAATGTCTAATGTGCCACACGTGTGGTGAATATTGGGACCCAAAATTTAATAGTGTTCATACAAAATGTTAGGGAACATAGTAATAATTCAATAATTTACTACGTGTCACCAAGATCAATTTAGGAGATGCTAGCAACGAGAGAGAGGGAGTGCATCTTCATACCTTTGAAGATCGCTAAGCAGAAGCGTTACAAAGAATGCGTTGATGGAGTCGTACTCGTGGCGATTCAAATCGCGGAAGATCCGATCCAAGCGCCGAACGGACAGCGCCTCCGTGTTCGACACACGTATAGCCTGGGGACGTCTCCTCCTTCTTGATCCAAAGAGGGGGGAGGATAAGTTGAGGGAGAGCTCCGACAGCACGATGGCGTGGTGGCGGTGGAGCTCGTGGTTCTCCGGCAGAGCTTCACTAAGCGCTACGAAGGAGGAGGAGGTGTAGGAAGGGGGGGAGGGCTGCGCCAAGGGAAAGGGTGCGGCTGCCCTCCCCCCCGCTATTTATAAGGGGAAGGGGAGAGGTAGCCGGCTCCCTTAGATCCATCTAGAGGGGGGGGGGGGGCGGCAGCCAAGGGGGGGGGGAAACTTGCCTCCCAAGTTAGGTGGGAGGCGCCCCCACCCCTAGGGTTTCCTACCCTAGGCGCCATGGGACCTTGGGGGGGGGGCGCACCAGCCCACTAAGGGGCTGGTTCCCACGCAACTTCAGCCCATTAGGCCCTCCGGGGCAGGTGGACCCTCCCGGTGGACCCCCGGAACCCCTTCGGTGGTCCCGATACAATACCGATAAACCTCGAAACCTTTTCGGTGACTCAAACTAGACTTCCCACATATAAATCTTCACCTCCGAACCATTTCGGAACTCCTCGTGACGTCTGGGATCTCATCCGGGACTCCGAACAACTTTCGATAACCACATACAATTCCCATTACAACTCTAGAGTCACCGAACCTTAAGTGTGTAGACCCTACGGGTTCGGGAACCATGCAGTCATGACCGAGACACCTCTCCAACCAATAACCAATAGCGGGATCTGGATACCCATATTGGCTCCCACATTCTCCACGATGATCTCATCGGATGAACCACGATATCAGGGATTCAGTTAATCCCACAATTCCCTTTGTCCATCGGTATGTTACTTGCCCGAGATTCAATCGTTGGTATCCCTATACCTTGTTCAATCTCGTTGCCAACAAGTCTCTTTACATGTTCCGTAACACATGGCCCCGTGACTAACTCCTTAGTCACATTGAGCTCAATATGATGATGTATTACCGAGTGGGCCCAGAGATACCTCTCCGTCACACGGAGTGACAAATCCCAGTCTCGATTCGTGCCAACCGAACAGACTCTTTCAGACATACCTGTAGTGCACATTTATAGTCACCCAGTTACGTTGTGACATTTGATACACCCAAAGCATTCATACGGTATTAGGGAGTTGCACAATCTCATGGTCTAAGGAAATGATACTTGACATTAGAAAAGCTCTAGCAGACGAACTACACGATCTTGTGCTATGCTTAGGATTGGGTCTTGTCCATCACATCATTCTCCTAATGATATGATCCCGTTATCAACGACATCCAATATCCATGGTCAGGAAACCATGACCATCTATTGATCAACAAGCTATTCAACTAGAGGCTCACTAGGGACAAGGTGTGGTCTATGTATTCACACATGCATTAAGGTTTCCAGTTAATACAATTATAGGATGAACAATATACAATTATCATGAACAAGGAAATATAATAATAACCATTTTATTATTGCCTCTAGGGCATATTTCTAACAGTCTCCCACTTGCACTAGAGTCAATAATCTAGTTACATTGTGATGAATCAAACACCCATAGAGTTCTGGTGCTGATCATGTTTCGCTTGTGAAAGAGGTTTAGTCAGCGGGTCTGCGGCATTCAGATCCATATGTACTTTACAAATATCTATATCTCCATCCTAAATGTAACCACGAATGGAGTTGAAGCGGCGCTTGATGTGCTTGGTCTTCTTGTGAAACCTGGGCTCCTTGGCAATGGCAATAGCTCCAGTGTTATCACAGAAGAGAGTCATCGGGCCCGACGCATTGGGAATCATTCCTAGGTCGGTGATGAACTCCTTCATCCAGACTCCTTCCTGCACTACTTCTGAAGCAGCTATGTACTCCGCTTCACATGTAGATGCCGTCACGACGCTTTGTTTGCAACTGCACCAGCTGACTGCCCCACCATTCAAAATATACACGTATCTGGTTTGTGACTTGGAGTCATCCGGATCTGTGTTGAAGCTAGCATCGACGTAACACTTTACGATGAGCTCTTCGATACCTCCATAAACGAGAAACATATCCTTAGTCCTTTTCAGGTACTTAAGGATATTCTTGACTGCTGTCCAGTGTTCCATTCCGGGATCACTTTGGTACCTCCCTACCAAACTTATGGCAAGGTTCACATCAAGTCTGGTACATAGCATGGCATACATAATAGAGCCTATGGCTGAGGCATAGGGGATGACACTCATCTTTTCTCTATCTTCTGCCGAGGTCGGGCATTGAGCTGTGCTCAATCTCACACCTTGCAGTACAGGCAAGAACCCCTTCTTGGACTGATCCATATTGAACTTCTTCAATATCTTGTCAAGGTATGTGCTTTGCGAAAGACTAATGAGGCATCTCGATCTATCTCTATAGATCTTGATGCCTAATATGTAAGCAGCCTCTCCATGGTCCTTCATTGAAAAACACTTATTCAAGTAGGCCTTTACGCTTTCCAAAAGTTCTATATCATTTCCCATCAACAATATGTCATCCACATATAAAATGAGAAATGCTACAAAGCTCCCACTCACTTTGTTGTAAATACAGGCTTCTCCATAAGTCTGTATAAACCCAAACGCTCTGATCACCTCATCAAAGTGAATGTTCCAACTCCGAGATGCTTGCACCAGCCCATAGATGGAGCGCTGGAGCTTGCATACCTTGTGAGCATTCTTAGGATCGACAAAACCTTCTGGCTGCATCATATACAATTCTTTCTTAAGGAAACCGTTAAGGAATGTTGTTTTGACGTCCATTTGCCAGATCTCATAATCATAAAATGCGGCAACTGCTGACATGATTCAGACAGACTTCAGCATCGCCACGGTTGAGAAGGTCTCATTGTAGTCAACTCCTTGAACTTGTCGATAACCCTTAGTGACAAGCCGAGCCTTATAGACGGTCACATTACCATCTGCGTCATTCTTCTTCTTAAAGACCCATTTATTTTCTATGGCTTGCCGATCATCGGGCAAGTCCGCCAAAGTCCACACTTTGTTCTCATCCATGGATCCTATCTCGGATTTCATGGCTTCAAGCCATTTGTTGGAATCTGGGCCTGCCATGGCTTCTTCATAGTTCGAGGGTTCACCATTGTCTAACAACATGATTTCCAGGATAGGGTTGCCATAGCACTCTAGTGTGGAACATGTCCTCGTGGACCTACGAAGTTCTATAGTAACTTGATCAGAAGTTTCATGATCATCATCATTAACTTTCTCTCTAGTCGGTGCAGGCACAATAGAAACACTCTCCTGTGCTGCGCTACTTTTCGGTTCAAGAGGGGGTACAATTGCCTCACCAAGTTCTACTTTCCTCCCACTTACTTCTTTGGAGAGAAACTCTTTCTCTAGAAAGGATCCATTCTTGGCAACAAAGATCTTGCCTTCGGATCTGAGGTAGAAGGTATACCCAATGGTTTCCTTAGGGTATCCTATGAATATGCACTTTTCCGATTTGGGTTCGAGCTTTTCAGGTTGAAGTTTCTTGACATAAGCATCGCATCCCCAAACTTTCAGAAACGACAGTTTAGGTTTCTTCCCAAACCATAATTCATACGGTGTCGTCTCAACAGATTTAGACGGTGCCCTATTTAAAGTGAATGAGGCAGTCTCTAATGCATATCCCCAAAATGATAGCAGTAAGTCAGAAAGAGACATCATAGATCGCACCATATCCAATAGAGTGCGATTACAATGTTCGGACACACCATTACGCTGAGGTGTGCCAGGCGGCGTGAGTTGTGAAACAATTCCACATTTCCTTAAATGCATGCCAAACTCGTGACTCAAATATTCTCCTCCACGATCAGATCATAAGAACTTTATTTTCTTGTCACGTTGATTCTCTACCTCACTCTGAAATTCCTTGAACTTTTCAAAGGTCTCAAACTTGTGTTTCATCAAGTAGACATACCCATATCTGCTTAAGTCATCAGTGAGGGTGAGAACATAACGATAGCCATCGCGAGCCTCAATGCTCATCGGTCCACATACATCTGTATGTATTATTTCCAACAAGCTGATTGCTCGCTCCATTGTTCCGGAGAAAGGAGTCTTAGTCATCTTGCCCATGAGGCATGGTTCGCACGTGTCAAATGATTCATAATTAAAAGACTCCAAAAGTCCATCTGCATGGAGTTTCTTCATGCGTTTGACACCAATATGACCAAGGTGGCAGTGCCACAAGTATGTGGGACTATCATTATCAACCTTACATCATTTGGTATTCACACTATGAATATGTGTAACATCACATTAGAGATTCAATAAAAATAAACCATTGACCAATGGGGCATGACCATAAAACATATCTCTCATATAAGTTGAACAACCATTTTTCTAGGATTTAAATGAGTAGCCATCTCGCATCAAACGAGATCCAGATACAATGTTCATGGTCAAAGCTGGTACTAAATAACAATTATTGAGGTTTAAAACTAATCCCGAAGGTAGATACAGAGGTAGCGTGCCGATGGCAATCACATTGACCTTGGAACCATTCCTGACGTGCATGACCTCGTCCTTTGCTAGTCTCCGCTTATTCCGCAACTATTGTTTTGAGTAACAAATGTGAGCAACCGCACTGGTATCAAATATCTAGGAGCTACTACGAGTGTTAGTAAGGTACACATTAATAACATGTATATCATATATACCTTTGATGTTGCCGACCTTCTTATATGCTAAGTATTTGGGGCAGTTCTGCTTCCAGTGACCGGTTCCCTTGCAATAAAAGCACTCAGTCTCAGGCTTGGGTCCATTCTTGGGCTTCTTCCCAGCAACTGATTTACCGGGCGCGGCACCTTCTTTGCCGTCCTTCTTGAAGTTCTTCTTACCCCAACCTTTCTTGAAACTAGTGGTCTTATTCACCATCAACACTTGATGTTCCTTTTTGATTTCCACCTCCGCTGATATCAAATATAACTTAGGAATGGACTTCTCCATCCCTTGCATATTGTAGTTCATCACAAAGCTCTTGTAGCTAGGTGGAAGCGACTGGAGGATTCTGTCAATAACCGAGTCATCCGGAAGATTAACTCCCAGCTGAGACAAGTGGTTGTGTAACCCAGACATTTTGAGTATGTGCTCACTGACAGAACTATTTTCCTCCATCTTACAACTAAAGAACTTGTTGGAGACTTGATATCTCTCAACCCGGGCATGATCTTGGAAAACCATTCTCAGCTCTTGGAACATATTATATGCTTCGTGTTGCTCAAAACACTTTTGGAGAATCATCACTACATGACTGTCAGGCGTTCATAACGTCCCGAGTTGCTGGGAAAACGGGTGCTTCACCTAGCGGTGCATCAAGGACATATAATTTCTTGTAAGCTATGACGATGATCCTCAAGTTACAGACCCAATCCATATAGTTGCTTCCATCGTCTTTCAGCTTGGTTTTCTCTAGGAACGTGTTGAAGTTGATGTCAACATTAGCGTGGGCCATTGGATCTACAAGATAGATTGTAAAGACAATTTTAGACTAAGTTCATGATAATTAAGTTCATTTAATCAAATTATTTAATGAACTACCACTCAGATAGACATCCCTCTAGTCATCTAAGTGATACATGATCCACATCGACTATGCCGTGTTCGATCATCACGTGAGACAGACTAGTCATCAATGGTGAACATCTCCATGTTGATCGCATCTACTATACGACTCATGTTCGACCTTTTGGTCTTTCGTTGTTTCGAGGCCATGTCTGTACATGCTAGGCTCGTCAAGTCAACCCAAGTGTTTTGCGTGTGTAAATCTGGCTTACACCCGTTATATGCGAACGTTAGAATATATCACACCCGATCATCACGTGGTGCTTCAAAACAACGATCCTTCGCAACGGTGCACACTTAGGGGGAACACATTTCTTGAAATTTTAGTGAGGGCTCATCTTATTTATGCTACCGTCGTTCTAAGCAAATAAGATGCAAGAACATGATAAACATCACATGCAAATCATAAAGTGACATGATATGGCCAATATCATCTTGAGCCTTTGATCTCCATCTTCGGGGCGCGGCATGATCACCATCGTCACCGGCACGACACCATGATCTCCATCATCGTGTCTTCATGAAGTTGTCTCGCCAACTATTACTTCTACTACTATGGCTAATAGTTAGCAATAAGTTAAAGTAATTACATGGCGTTTTTGATTGACACGCATGTCATACCATAAATTAAGACAACTCCTATGGCTCCTTCCAGTTTTCATACTCATCGACATGCAAGTCGTGATTCCTATTACAAGAACATGATCAATCTCATACATCACACATATTTCATCGCATCCTTTTGGCCATATCACATCACATAGCATACCCTGCAAAAACAAGTTAGACGTCCTCTAATTCTTGTTGCAAGTTTTACGTGGGTGCTATGGGTTTCTAGCAAGAACGTTCCTTACCTATGCAAAATCCACAACAGTGATATGCCAATTGCTATTTACCCTTCATAAGGACCCTTTTCATCGAATCCGATCCGACTAAAGTGGGAGAGACAGACACCCGCTAGCCACCTTATTCAACAAGTGCATGTTAGGCGATGGAACCTGCCTCACATAAGCATACATGTAAAGTCGGTCCAGGCCACTTCATCTCAGAATGCCGCCGAATCAATATAAGACTAGTAACGGCAAGAAAATTGACCAAATCACCGCCCATAACTACTTGTGTTCTACTCGTGCATAGAATCTACGCGTAGACCTAGCTCATGATGCCACTGTTGGGGAATGTAGTAATAATTGAATAATTTCCTACGTGTCACCAAGATCAATCTAGGAGATGCTAGTAACGAGAGAGAAGGAGTCCATCTTCACACCCTTGAAGATCGCTAACCGGAAGTGTTACAAAGAACGCGGTTGATGGAGTCGTACTCGTGGCGATTCAAATCGCGGAAGATCCGATCCAAGCGCCGAACGAACGGCGCCTCCACGTTCAACACACGTACAACCCGGGGACGTCTCCTCCTTCTTGATCCAGCAAGGGGGGAGGAGAAGTTGAGGGAGAGCTCCGGCAGCACGATGGCATGGTGGCGGTGGAGCTCGTGGTTCTCCGGCAGAGCTTCTCTAAGCGCTACAGAGGAGGAGGATGTGTAGGAAGGGGGGAGGGCTGCGCCAGGGGAAAGGGTGCGGTTGCCCTCCCACCCCCACTATTTATAGGGGAAGGGGAGTGGTGGCCGGCCCCCTTAGATCCATGTAGAGGGGGGGGGGCGGCCAAGGGGGGAAACTTGCCTCCCAAGTTAGGTGGGAGGCGCCCCCACCCCTAGGGTTTCCAACCCTAGGCGAAGTGGGCCCTTGGGGGGGGGGGTTGCACCAACCCACTAAGGGGCTGGTTCCCATGCAACTTCAGCCCATTAGGCCCTCTGGGGCAGGTGGACCCTCCCGGTGGACCCTCGGAACCCCTTCGGTGGTCCCGGTACAATACAGATAAACCCCGAAACCTTTCCAGTGACTGAAACTAGACTTCCCATATGTAAATCTTCACCTCCGGACCATCCCGGAACTCCTCGTGACGTCTGGGATTTCATCCGGGACTCCTAACAACTTTCGGTAACCACATATAATTCCCATTACAACTCTAGCGTCACCGAACCTTAAGTGTGTAGACCCTACGGGTTCGAGAACCATGCAGTCATGACCGAGACACCTCTCCGGCCAATAACCAATAGCGGGATCTGGATACCCATATTGTCTCCCACATGTTCCACGATGATCTCATCGGATGAACCATTATGTCGGGGATTCAATTAATCCCGTATACAATTCCCTTTGTCCATCGGTGTGTTACTTGCCCGAAATTCGATAGTCAGTATCCCCATACCTTGTTTAATCTTGTTGCCGACAAGTCTCTTTACTCATTCCATAACACATGATCCCGTGACTAACTCCTTAGTCACACTGAGCTCATTATGATGATGTATTACTGAGTGGGCCCAGAGATACCTCTTCGTCACACAGAGTGACAAATCCCAGTCTCGATTCGTGCCAACCCAACAGACACTTTCGAAGATACGTGTAGTGCACCGTTATAGTCACCCGGTTACGTTGTGATGTTTGATACACCCAAAGCATTCCTACAGTATCAGGGAGTTGCACAATCTCATGGTCTAAGGAAATGATACTTGACATTAGAAAAGCTCTAGCAGACGAACTACACGATCTTGTGCTATGCTTAGGATTGGGTCTTGTCCATCACATCATTCTCCTAATGATATGATCCCGTTATCAACGACATCCAATGTCCATGGTCAGTAAACCATGACCATCTATTGATCAACGAGCTAGTCAACCAGAGGCTCACTAGGGACATGATGTGGTCTATGTATTCACACATGTATTACGGTTTTCGGTTAATAAAATTATAACATGAACAATAGAAAATTATCATGAACAAGGAAATATAATAATAACCATTTTATTATTGCCTCTAGGGCATATTGTTGGGGAACGTCGCATGGGAAACAAAAATTTTCCTATGCACACGCAAACCTATCCATGGTGATGAGCATCTACGAGAGGGAGAGTGGATCTACGTACCCTTGTAGATTGCTAAGCGGGAAGCGTTAAGAAACGCGGTTGGTGTAGTCGAACATATTCGCGATCCAAATCGCCGAGCGTCCCGCGATCACATCACGATCCGTCCCGCGATTCAATCACGATCCGTCCCGCGAACTCATCATGATCTGTCCCGTGATCTCATCACGATCCGTCTCATGATCTTGATCACGATCTGTCCCGCAAACTCATCACGATATGTTCCGCGATCTCATCATGAATCGTCTCGCGATCTCGATCACGGTCCTTCCGATCTAGCGACGAACGGACGACACCTCCGCGTTCAGCACACGTGCAGCTTGATGACGATCTCCACCGTCTTGATGCAGCAAGAGAAGGTGGAGAGGAGAGAGAGTTCACCGGCAGCATGACGGCGCTCCGGTGATGGTGGTGGAGCAATTCCGGCAGGGCTTCGCCTAAGCACTGCGGAACTACGATCTAGAGGAGAAACTATGCACCGGTGGAACGAGTAGCACGTGGCCGGAAATTCTGTCCAAAAGCCACCAAATCCACTAGTATATATAGTAGGAGAGGAGAGGAGAGGCAGCCATGGCCTTTGGGTCGGCCGAAATAGGAGGTGGGAAGCAATCCTACTTCACCTCCAATCCTAGTTGGAGTAGGATTGCCTCCTATTGGCTGATTTTCCACTTTTTGCTTTAGGACTTTCTCTCCTGCGCCATGGGCCTTTGTGGCTGTTTTCCCAGCCCACTAAGGGCTGGTTAATATTCTCCCACAGCCCATGGAACTCTTGGGGTCGAAATACCCCTCCCGGAGGCCTCCCGGTACACTACCGGCACTCCCGGTACACTACCGATGAGCCCGAAACTTTTTCGGAAACCAAATTGGGACTTCCTATATATGAATATTTTCCTCCGAACCATTCCGGAGCTCCTCGTGATGTCCGAGATCTCATCCGGGACTCCGAACAACCTTTAGTCACCACCATACCTAACTCTACACTACCGAAACGTCACCGAACCTTAATGTGCAGACCCTGCGGGTTCGAGAACTATGTAGACATGACCGAGACACCTCTACGGTCAATAACCAATGGCGGGACCTGGACGTCCACATTGGTTCCTACATATTCTACGAAGATCTTTATCGGTCGAACCTCTATGTCAAGGATTCAGTTAATCCCGTATAACGTTCCCTTTGTTCTTCGGTATGTTACTTGCCCGAGATTCGATCGTCGGTATCTCCATACCTAGTTCAACCTCGTTACTTGCAAGTCTCTTTACTCGTTTTGTAATACAAGATCCCGCAACTAACACTTAGTCACATTGCTTGCAAGGCTTATTGTGATGTTGTATTACCGAGTGGGCCCCGAGATACCTCTCCGTCACACGGAGTAACAAATCCCAGTCTTGATCCATGCCAACTCAACAGACACCATCGGAGATACCTGTAGAGCACCTTTATAGTCACCCAGTTACGTTGTGACGTTTGATACACACAAGGAACTCCTCCGATATCTGTGATTTGCATGATCTCATGGTCATAGGAACATATACTTGACATGCAGAAAACAGTAGCAATAAACTGACACGATCATATGCTACGTTTGTAGTTTGGGTCTTGTCCATCACATCATGCTCCTAATGATGTGATCCCGTTTATCAAATGACATCTCATGTCCATGGCTAGGAAACCTTAACCATCTTTGATCAACGAGCTAGTCCATTAGAGGCATACTAGGGACATGGTTTTGTCTATGTATCCACACATGCATCTAAGTCTCCGATCAATACAATTATAGCATGGATAATAAACGATTATCATGAACAAGGAAATATGATAATAACTAATTTATTATTGCCTCTAGGGCATATTTCCAACACATATTTCCAACACAAAAGTAAGAGAAGTTATCAACAGAGTATACCAAACTGTCTTTCAGGCTTCATGTATCACTAGAAGCAGTGTGAGCGCTTTACCGAGGATGAGAATGGACCGATTATTAAATCTGGGATGGAAATTTCTTTTACCTATTGCTCTAGGCAATCTATTGTTAACAACCCCTTCTCAACTTGTTTCACTATAAACAAGATAACACAATAAAAGTAAGAATATTTTCAACACAATAGCCCTCCCAAACATGGGAAAAAACATATTTTTTCATAGATTTTAGAATGAATATGTTCCCTGTGGTAACCGGGTTCATGAGTTATGGTTATACCTTGCCATACCTCGGGCCGGTCCAGGCCTAAAAAATCCCAACGCTAAAAACCCAGGCCCAAGCCCAGCCTGGCCTTGCCGTCGGGCCTAATTTCTGGGCCCAAGCCCGAAGAAGTCCGGCCCGATCGGCAGGCCCGGCCTGACGCATGCGTAAAATGGGGTTTTAGCAGGCCCGAGATCGGCCCGACCCGATCACCGGGCTCAAAATCTAGGCTCGAGCCTGGCCTGTGGGCAAGGTCGGGCTTTTTCTGGCCATGTCGGGCCGGGCTTGCCATGGCCATGTATAGTTATGGTCAACAAACAATACATGTTACAAGGTACATAGGACATAGTTTCCGCACTACTTTTAGTTGTCGGCCACTATTATCAGCGACACACACATATCATCATATGAAGCAAAACCGATCTTCTACTTATTGCTATGGTAAAAATTTGAGCGCATGACATAGCCATTTATTCAAATAGAGTTTTAAGGGTCTTTTACATTTGTGTCCCTAACTAGACCCACTACTCAGATTTACCCCTAATTTTGATGCTTCAATTGCCCCTCTACCATTAGGTGCACTTATAGAAATGCCCTTCCATACCATTACCGTCCGGTCAAAGGGCTTTGACCACCATCTGAACATTTGCTAGACATTTTGCCCCTGATTCCATGTGACACTTACAGGTGGGACCCACTATAAAAAAATAAATAGGAAAAAATCTTTCTCTCTCTCACACTCTTACATGTGGGGCCAGACTAAAAAAGAAAAAATTGAAAAGACTCTCACTCACCCAATAAAAGAACACTATCTCACAACCCCTATCTCTCTCCCTAACATGTGGGACATGGGACCCGCTGTCAGGGTCAACACTGGCCCTTGCGTGGTCATGGCCAGGCTTGGCGACTATGGTGGCCGTCGCAGGTGAGGGGCGTTCATGCCTGCATGTGAGGGCCACAAGGGTAGGCTCTATGTGATCTGGGGGATGCAGGTCGAGGCGGGACAGCATACGATGGCACCATGGATGGGGACGGTTCCGACATGACCACGCCGCCGGCAACTACCATCAGAGCCGAAGCTCCCATGCCTCCCCACGATTGCTCGAACACGTCGTCCCCTATAACGATTACTCAACCCACTCCCCAAGATCTCTCCTTCCCTATAACTATTGCTCGAAGTATGCCTGAGAGCACCCAACTTCTGCCTGTTGGGAACATTGCATGGGAAACAAAAATTTTCCTACGAAACACCCAAGATCTATTCTATGGAGATGCTAGCAACAAGAGGGAGAGGTGTCTACATACCCTTGTAGACCGAAGGCGTTAACCATCTAGAGATTGTGGTTGGCGTGGTCGTACTCATGCCGCAATCCAATCCGATCCAAGCACCACACGTGCGGCACCTCTGGATTTAGCACATGCCAAGGTCAGTGATGTATCCTCCTTCTAGATCTAGCAACAGAGGGATAATAGGTAGATGGGATCTGAACCAACACGATGACGTGGTGGTGGTAGTGGCAGCGTAATTCCGGCATGGCTTCTCCAAGCGCGTACCGGAGAAACGTGGGAGGAGTTAGGAGAGCCAATGGACAAGGGTGAAGGGTTGGCTGCCCCCATGCACCTCCCCCATCTATATATAGACTAGAGGGCAGGGGAGGCCATCCAAAACCCTCCTAGGGCCGGCCACAGGGGATAAAACCCTTTAAACATGAAGATAACATATTATCTCTAGATTCAACCCTTTAAATTTAGAGATAAGATCTTATCTCTATATTTAAACGGCATGTGCCTTGGGGAATGGTGCAGCCAGCCCATGTGGGTTATATCCCCACTCCTCGATCCATGTGGGACCTTCCCGGGTCATTGGGCCCCATGATGGAACCCTCGGAACATTCTAGAACCTTCCCAGTACTCTACCAAAAAATTTCCGAAATTTTCTAGAACCCTGAATATGACTTCCCATTTATAAATATTTACCCCGGACCATTCTAGAGCTCCTTGTGATGTCCCGGATCTCATCCGGGACTCCAAACTGTTGGAAATATGCCTTAGAGGCAATGATAAATTGGTTATAATCACATTTCCTTGTTCATGGTAATCGTCCATTGTCCATGCTAGAATTCACTACAGGAATCAGCTTCTTTGCCGTCTGCCATGGCGGACGGCAAAGGCATCAATGGTGGACGGCAAAGCCCTTTGCCATCAGCCAGCAGATGGCAAACAATCCGGCTCAATTCCTGCCGGTAAAGGCCTTCTTTGCCATCTGGTTCACCGAAGCGGATGGCAAAGGTTTATGCCGTTAGCCGTTTGCGGGCAGCAGATGGCAAAGAGCGTGGACGGTAGTGAGGTGAGGTGGGAGCCGTTAGGGGTTAACGGCATGCTTTGCCGTCCCCTGGCAGACGGCAAAGAGGCCAAGGTCTTTGCCGTCTGCTGGCGGACGGCAAAGTGCCCAAATGGGAGTCACTGGGAAGCTGCCACGTGGCAAAGAGATTTGAATCTTTGTCGTCTGTTGGCTGACGGCATAGCTGGCCTTGTTTGCCAGTCCTATTTGGGAACTTTGCCGTCAGCCAGCAGACGGCAAAGACCTTAGCCTCTTTGCCGTCTGCCAGCTGACGGCAAAATACCCAAATCCCAGTGTTCCCAGGTTGCACAGGTAGCTGCCACGTGGCATGTTTGCCGTCTGCTAGTTGTCGGCAAAGCTCTTTGCCGTCTGCTAGCTGTCGGCAAAGCTCTTTGCCGTCTGCTAGCAGACGGCAAAGAGCCTATATAACCCCTGTTTTTAATTGAATTCATTCAATTTGACAGAAATTCATAGATATACACAGATACACATATATATCCAACAAGCATATCCAACAATATATTTCCATATATATGCAACAAGCATATCCAACAATATATACATATATATCCAACAAGCATATCCAACAATATATCCATATGACATAAGAAGTTTCCAACAACATATCCATAGTGATATACACATCCAAACAAGTTCCCAAACATGTTTTCATAAACAAAAAGGAAGCACATGCAAGGACAATATAACAGTCCATCAATGCAAGCTTCCGCATCTCAAGCAAATCTGCAAATTGGGAAAGATGAAAGTTAGAAGAAGAAGAATATCTAGAAGAAGAAGAGGAAAATAAGAAGAAGATTTTATCTTCTCTTTCTTTCTCTCCTCCCCCTCTTCTTTATCTTCTTCTTTTCCAACAAATGTAGTTAAAAAAGCCAATTTAGAGCTAAGCTAGGTAAAAAGGTCATTTTGGAGATAAGCTAAGTTCAATGTATCATATTGGAGCTAACCTAGGTAAACTTGGTCATTTTGGAGCTAAGCTAAGTTAAATGGATCATATTGAAGCTAACCTAGGTAAACTTGGTCATTTTTGAGCTAACCTAGGTAAAAATGTCATTTTTTGCTAAGATAGGTAAAAATGCTAAGTGTGTAGGTCAATTTAGAGCTAACTTAGGTAAATCGGTCATTTTGGAGCTAACGCGGGTAAAATGGATCATATTGTAGCTAACTTAGGTAAACTTGGTCGTTTTGGAGCTAACGTAGGTTAAATGGATCATATTGGAGCTAACGTAGGTAAACTTGGTCATTTTGGAGCTAACCTGGCTAATTAGGCCATTTTTGACATAACTAAGCTTATTGTGTCATTTTAGAGGACAACAAGCTAAGTATATGACATTTATGAGGTTAGCAAGGTTATTATGCCATTTACGAATAAAAACAAGTAAGAGGAGGAAAAGAAGAAGAAGAAGAATAAGAAAAGAAGAAGAAATCTTCTTCTTCTTCTTCTTCTTATCTTCCTATTCCTTCTTTTCTTCCCGTTCCTTGATTTTCTTCATCTTATTATGTCATTTGTGGACTAAATAGGCTAAATTATGTCATAAATGGGCTAAATAGGATAAATTATGTCATAAATGGGCTAAATAGGCTAAGTAAGAGGAGGAAAAGAAGAAGAAGAAGAAGAATAAGAAAAGAAGAATAAGAAAAGAAGAATAAATGTTCTTCTTCTTCTTCTTTTCTTCTTCTTCTTCTTCTCTTCCTATTCCTTCTTTTCTTCCTATTCCTTGATTTTCTTCATCTTATTGTGTCATTTGTGGACTAAATAGGCTAAATTATGTCATAAATGGACTAAATAGGCTAAATTATGTCATAAATGGGCTAAATAGGCTAAGTAAGAGGAGGAAAAGAAGAAGAAGAAGAAGAAGAGAAGAAGAAGAAGAAGAAAAGAAGAAGAATAAGAATCAAACTTCTGCAGGTGTTTACTCATTTCAAGCTCGTCCCTCTTTTTAAAGTTGTCGCACCGGACACAGGGGCACCAGCTTAATCTCTGGCCATTAGCAAATGCGGCTCTAACAAACTCTTTGGTTTTTGTTAACCATTCGCCGGTCCAAACTTTCTGATTAGTGTAACCGGTGTACATCCACGCACGATCACTCATATTGACTTCCTACTAGACAGACAATAAATATATACATAATTAAGCAAACCATATCCATCAGTTAATGGAGTTTGTCAGTTCTATTACGTCCATGCAACCTACATGCTAATAGGTAAAGATAGGTCCTAATCCCACCCGAGTATGCGTAGATTGAGTTCGTTTTCCCATGCTCTGCTCTGGATCCGACGCAAAATTTCGGCAGCACCTCCCCGCTGTTCTCCTGATACACGTCTCGGCAATAAGCAGAGAGGATGTGTACCCGGAGAACAACAGGGAGGGACTTACGAAATTCTGCATTGGATCTGGAGCAGAGCATATAGGAAAACGAACCCAATCTACACATACTCGGGCTGTCCATGGATAACGTTGGACAATTCGAAAGAATCACGATTATAAATATTCAAATGCATGCATATTTATAGATGTAACCCTTTCGAACGGGAGACACATAGTGGTTATGCATACTGATGATTGACACCTATAGCTAGCCAGTTTCATTGGCACGAAGACCGGAACAGAGCAAATGTAGGGGGGAGGAGGAGATGTCATTTGTGCTCACCAAGGAAAGCAGGGCGGAGGTTGTCGAACGCACGGGGAGGTCGTCAAACACCACACCCTCGCAGCGACGAAACAACTGCACATTTTAAATCCACCCGATTAACACAAATATATATGATGTTTTGCATAACAAAATCGAAAAATATACGACCTAACTCATAATCGAAAAATCAAAAAATCGAAAAATATATGACCAAACATATGGTGTCGGGGGTGTCGTGTCGGGGTCAGGGTGCTATGTCGTGGTCAGGGGTGCCATGTCGGAGTGTCGGGGTGTCGTGTCGGGGTCGGGGTGCCGTGTCGGTGTCGGGGTGTCAGGTCGGGGTCGGGGTCGGGGTGCCGTGCCGGGGTCGGGGTGTCGGGTCGGGGTCGGGGTCGGGGTGTCGGGTCGGGGTCGGGGTCGGGGGTCGGGGTGTCGGCGTCGGGGTGTCGGGGTCGGGGTGTCGGGGTGTCGTGTCGGGGTCAGGGTGCTGTGTCGTGGTCGGGGGTGCCATGTCGGAGTGTCGGGGTGTCGTGTCGGGGTCGTGTCGGGGTCAGGGTGCCGTGTCGATGTCGGGGTGTCAGGTCGGGGTCGGGGTCGGGGTCGGGGTGCCGTGTCGGGGTCGGGGTGTCGGGTCGGGGTCGGGGTCGGGGTCGGGGTGTCGGGTCGGGGTGTCGGGGGGGTGTGGGGGTTAGGATGCGTGTGTCGTGGTCGGGGGTGCCATGTCGGAGTGTGTCGGGGTGTGGTGTGGGTCGTGTCGGGGTCGGGGGCCGTGTCGGTGTCGGGTCGGGTGCCGTGTCGGGGTCGGGGTGTGGGTCGGGGTGGGGTCGGGGTGGGTGTCGGGGTCGGGGTGTCGGGGGGTGTCGGGTCGGGGTGTCGGGTCGGGGTCGGTGTCGGGTTTTTTCCTCTTTTTTTCTTTTCTTCTTCTTCCTCTTCTTCCTCTTCTTCCTTTTTTTCCTTCTTCTTCTTCCTCCTCCTTTCCTTTTTCCTCTTCTTCTTCTCCTCCTCTCCTCTTTTTTCTTCTTCTTCTTCTTCCTCTTCTTCTTTTTTCTCCTCCTCCTCCTCCTCCTCCTCCTCTTCTTCTTCCTTTCCTTTTTTCCTCTTCTTCTTCTCCTCCTCTCCTCTTTTCTTCTTCTTCTTCTTCTTCTTCTTCTTTTTTCTTCTCCCCCTCCTCTTCTTCTGTTTCTTCTTCTTCTTCTTATTTTTTGTTCTTTTATTTTTTATTTTTAAACTAACTAACTAATACAAACTAATAAAAGCAAAAAAAAAGGAAAAAGAAAAAAGGGGGGAGGGTGGTGGAGCTCACAGGAGGGGAGGTCGAGGCGGCGGCGCTGGGCGGCGGAGGGGGAGGGCGAGGCGATGCGGGGCGACGACGGCGACGGGGCGGGGAGAGGGCGGGGCGGCGGCGACGGCGGCGGGGAGAGAACGGCGGGGAGAGGGCGGTGGGGCGGGCTCCGGGGGGTGGGGGCGGGGCAGGGCGGCGGAGGGGGAGGGGCGTGGGAGCGGCAGCCGGCACCGGAGGGGAGAGGCGGGGGAGGGTCGGGCCGGAGGGGAGGGCACGGGAGAGGAGATAGAGAAGAGAGAGAGGGAGAGAGAGAAAAAAGAGGAGGTGGGGCCGTTAGGGTCCCACCTCTTTGCCGTCTGGTGGCAGACGGCAAAGAGGTGGGTTGGCCGTTGCCGTTAAGTGGCCTCCACGGGGCCCACCCCACCTCTTTGCCTTCTGCTGGCGGACGGCAAAGAGTTCTTTGCCGTCAGCCAGCAGACGGCAAAGAAGTGCAGATGGCAAAGACCCTCTTTGCCATCAACTGGTTCTTTGCCGTTTGCTTTTGGGAGATAGACGGCAAACAACCTCTTTGCCATCAGCTAGCAGATGGCAAATATCTGGCAGATGGCAAAGACCCTGATTCCAGTAGTGATTGTATTGATTGGAAACTCAGATACATGTGTGGATGCATAGACAACGCCATGTCCCTAGTGAGCCTCTACTAGACTAGCTCGTTGATCAAAGATGGTTAAGGCTTCCTAACCATGAAATGAGTTGTCATTTGATAACGGGATCATATCATTAGGAGAATGATGTGATGGACAAGACCCAACGATAAGCATATCATTTGAACGCATCACTAAGTTTATTGCTACTACTTTCTTCATGTCAAGTATCTGTTCCTAAGACCATGAGATCATGCAACTCCCTCACACCGTAGGAATTCCTTGTGTGCATCAAACGTCACTTCCTAACTGGGGGATCATAAAGGTGCAATCCACATATCTTCGAAGATGTCTGTTGGGTTGGTATGGATCAAAACTGGGATTTGTCGCTCCATATGATGAAGAGGTATCTCTGTGACCTCTCAGTAAAACAACATCGCAAGAAGCTTGCAAGCAATTTACCTAAGGAGTTACTCACGTGATCTTGTATTACGAAATGAGTAAAGAGACTAGCCAATAATGAGATTCAACTAGGTATGGAGATACCGATGATTGAATCTCACGCAAGACATACCGATGGACAAAGGGAACTGCATACGAGATTGATTGAATCCTTGACATCATGGTTCGATCGCTGAAAATCTTTGTGGAATATGTAGGAAATAATATGGGAATCCAAGTCATGATATTGGTTATTGACTAGAGAGGTGTCTCGGTCATGTCTACGTGATTCTCGAACCCGTAGGGTCGCACGCTTAACGTTCGGTAGCACTAGGGTAATGTTGAGGTATTAAAAGTGGAAATTACGGAAGTTGTTCGGAGTCATGGATGGGATTTGGGACATCACGAGGAGCTCCCGAATGGCCTGGAGGTAAATATTTATGTATGGGAAGTCATATTCAGGGTTCCGGTAAAGTTCGGGAATTTTTCGGAAGAGTACTGGGAAGGTTCTAGAAGGTTTCGGGTGTTCCACCATGGGGCCCAACGATCCGGGAAGGTCCCACATGGACCGAGGGGTGGGGCCACAACCCACATGGGCTGCCTGCACCATTCCCAGAGGCACATGTCGTTTTAATCTAGAGATAAGATCTTATCTCTAAATTTAAAGAGTTGAATCTAGAGATAAAATGTTATCGTCATGTTTAAAGGTTTTTCTCCCTTGCGACCGGATCTAGGAGGGTTTTGGATGCCCTCATCTTACCACTACCCTATATATAGATGGGGGAGGTGCATGGGGGCAGCCAACCCTTCACCTTTGTCCATTGGCTCTCCTAACTCCTCCCACGTTTCTCCTGTACACGCTTTGGAAAGCCCTGCCGGAATTCTGCTGCCACCACCATTGATAACCCACAAGTATAGGGGATCACAATAGTTTTCGAGGATAGAGTATTCAAGCCACAAGTATAGATTCGGGACAAGGGGAGCCACAAAATATTTGAGAGTGTTAGCAGTTGAGTTGTCATTTCAACCACACATGGAGATAAGTATCTGCAGCAAAGTGATCAATAGCACATTAATATGATAGTTTGATAGCAGTGGTAACAATAACAGTAGCAGCAATAGCAGTAATGATTTTGTAGCAAGTGCAATAGTAATAGCAATAATAGTAACTTAGCAAGAATAATATGTGAAAAACACGTAGGCACTGGATCAGTGTATTCGTTGGATGATATTCATCATATAATAGTATTAACCTAGGGCGACATAGAACTAGCTCCAATTCATTAATGTAATGTAGGCATGTATTCTGTAAATAGTGTTACCTGCTTATGGAAAAGAACTTGCATGACATCTTGTCCTACCCTCCCGTGGCAGCGGGGTCCATAAGGAAACTAAGGGATATTAAGGCCTCCTTTTAATAGAGAACCGGAACAAGCATTAACACATGGTGAATACATGAACTCCTCAAACTACAGTCATCATCGGAAATTATCTCAATTACTGTCACCCCGGGGTTTACGAATCATAACACATAGCAGGTGCATATGACTAAGTAAGATCGGATCAAGAACATAGATATACTGAAGATAACATAAATGGCTCAGATATGAAATCATGGCACTCCGGCCCTAGTGACAAGCATTAAGCATGGAAATGTCATAGGAAAATCGATCTTAGAACATAGTGGATACTAGGGATCAAGCCCTAACAAAACTAACTCGGTTACATGATGAATCTCATCCAACTCCTCACTGACCAGCAAGCCTACGAAGGATTTACTCACTCCCGGTGGGGAGCATCATGGAATTGGCGATGGAGAAGGGTTGATGATGATGAAGACCGAAGATTCCCCTTTCCATAGCCGCAAACAGACCCTAGATCTGGCCCCCGATGAAGAACAGGAGGTGGCGACGGCTTCATATCGTAAAACATGATGAAACTTTCTCCTTGATTTTTATCTCCGAAAATATGATTTTAGAGCGTCGGAATTAGGGTCAGTAGGGCCCCGAGGTGGGCACAACCCACCAGGGCATATGCCTGGGGGCTGGCGTGCCCTGGTGTCTTGTGCCCAGCCAACCCCCCTCTAGTGGTTTTTGACTCCAATATTTTTATTTATTGTAAAGTAAATCCCCAAAAAGTTTCGCTCAGTTTCGAGAACTTTTATTTCTGCACAAAAACAACACCATGGTAGTTCTGCTGAAAACAACGTCTGTCCGGGTTAGTTTCATTCAAATCATGCAAATTAGAGTCCAAAACAAGAGCAAAAGGGTTAGGAAAAGTAGATACGTTGGAGACGTATCAACTCCCCAGGCTTAAACCCTTGCTTGTCCTCAAGCAATTCAGTTGACAAACCGAAAGTGATAAAGAGAAACTTTTACGAACTCTTTTGTTCTTGTTTACATACATATGCTTAAGTAGCACCCATGTTTTGAGCAAAGGTTATGACTAACCATATGAACAATAACTCTTAAACATTATATTAACTCATATCAATGACATAAGCAACTAGCCAGCAATAATAAAATATCTCAAATGCAAACACTTTGTCAAAACAATCATGATATAATATGACAATAGTGGTATCTCGCTAGCCCTTTCCGAGACCGCAAAACATAAATACGGAGCACCTCCAAAGTTCAAGCAGGGACTAAACATTGTAATTCATGGTAGAAAAGATCCAGTCATGATGCATCCAACATTCACTATACACAATGCATAAGGATGACAATAGTGCTCTCAGATCTGGTGCTTATTTGAGAAGGTGATGACTCAACATAAAAGTAAATAGATAGTCCCTTCATAGAGGGAAGCATGGATTTGCAGAGGTGACAGAACTCAAGGTTTAAATAAGAGATAAGTATAATTTTGGGAGGTAAACCCTTCCTATCAATGCTAGGACCAAGAGCTATCAATATCTTCCATGTTAAACACATTAATGGCGGTTCCCAAGCGATAAAAGTAAAGGTTTACTCCCTGTGACAACCCAAGTGTTGTCCCTACCTTTTATGGCATGTAATCTCTGTATGAACCTTGTGACATGAGCTTAATGAATGATTTGCACCTTCTCATCCATGCCTTGTTTTGCATTCATGCATCATGCATCATAGCATTCATCATGCCATGCTTGATTTCCATGTGACCTTGTATGTGAGTGTGTGATGTGGTTTGAGTGTGGGTGGAGTTCATGTGTGCAACCTCTTTCTCTTCCCCTCTATTTTGCTTTTCAACAAACCTTCCAATACCCCCTTTTTTCTTCATGTTATTTTTATCAACAGATTTAACCTATTTTTAAAAATTGTTTAAAAATGTTCAAGTGTTAGCCTATATTGTTTTGAGCATGTGAGTGTTGGTATTTTGTTGTTTTGAGCTTTCATGCTTGTGTGATCTTAATAAAATAATGGATGTTATTTTTAAAGTATTAATATTACTTGTCCTAAAAATCCCTTTAATATTTTTATTAAATAGTGCATTTTATTTTCTTTGCAAAACTATTTTTGTTCTTCACAAATTCCCTCTAATTTGGTCTGTTTTTTTCTTGTGTGTGGTGTTTAAAAAAAAGATAAAAACCTGCTCTGGTTATTTGTTTTTGTGAGAGAGTGAGCAGAGTGGGCCTTCCCCCGCGGCCCAGCCCGCGCAAGGGAACGACTACCTGCTCCGTTGCGTCTGCCGCCAGGTTCAGTGTGAGAGAGGCAGCTCCGCCGTCGCCTTTTCCGTCGCCCATCGCCGTCAGCCCGTGGGTATATAGCCCCCCTCGGCATGCGTGCCTCCTCGTCTAGGTTTCCTCTCTCCCCCTCCTCCTCCGCAGCTCCCATCTTCATCTCTATCTCCCTCCTTCCCCTCCTTCTTTCCTCTGTCAGGTAAGGGTTAGCGAGTGCAGAGAGATTCAGAGTGGGTCGCCGATCATCTTCGCCGCTGTCGCCACGTCTCTGGTGGGTCTTGTCCCTGGTGGTGATGGCGTGGAGCTCGGGGGTCCTCCCCGCGTTCCATTCCCGCCGCTAGGAGGTGAGGAGCACCTCCCCGCGGTGCGAATTGCCGCCGTCATCGTCCGCAAGGGAGCGGGTCCTCGCCGGCCTTCTTCCTCCTTCTCGTCGACGCGTCCCCGCCTCTCCTTCCTCTTCGCGCGTCAAGGTCGCCGTAGTCCTCCCCTAGGTGAGCAGTCGACGCGCTATTCTCCTCCCCTTTTAGCCTGAGTGTTGCCGTCGTGTTCATCGCTGTCGTGCCCCTGTTCGAGCTCGGGGTGCTCGGTTGCCGGGGTCTTCTCCGTGTCTGAGTGCGGGTATGGAGTCCCCGTGCTCCCCGCGTGCCCCGCGTCCTTCCTATCGTGCCGCTAGTGCCATAGATCGCCGGAGCCACCAACCACCATTGCTCTGTCGCTGTGTGTGTGTGCAAAGGTTCAGTTTCGTCAGAGAATCGTAGTGTGTGTGTGTGTATATGAGAGGCAGTGCCCCTCCTTTGTTAACGTCCGAGCCTGTAGCGCAATGGTTGCGCTAGGGGGATGACCTGGTGGTTGTGGGTTCAAGCCCGAGGTCTCCCTCATTTTTGTTTTGTTTTCTCTTTTGTATTCTTTTTTCCTTTGCTATATGTATGTATGTGTATAGATTCAATTCCAGCATGTTGTTTATAATTGTTTTCCTTCCTGTTCATATGTGTATGTGTGTAAGTATTTGTGTTGCTACATGTGTGGTGTGTGTGCTTGTTGGCTATACTCATGAGTGTATGTGTATGTGTGTGTTGAGTGCATGTGTGTGTATACCTAGGCATATACATACATGTGTATTTGAGTGTGTGGTGGCAGATTGCACTCATGTGCATGTGAGGGGTGTAGTGTGTGTATGTGTATATGTATGTGCATGTGTAGTGTAGGTGTGTAGTGCATATGTGTGTGTCTACATATGCATGTGTTCTTGTGTGCATGTGTGTATGTGAGTGTGTGTGTGTTGCCATATACATATGCTTATGCATATATGCATTGTGCATATATGTATGCATATGTGTGTGGATGACCACCCACACACATGAGCTTGTGTATGTGAGTGGAGTGCCCATGTGCACTTGTGCATGTGAGGTGTGTGTGTGTGCCTATGTGCATTATGCATATATGGGCATGTGAGTGGTGTGTGGATGAACACCCCCCTCTTGGGTGGTATGATCATGGTGGCATTTTTGCTCATATGCCCTTGGGCATATTTAGAGCATGTCTGTGTGTTTGTAGTGTGTGGGTGTAGTGTGTGTGTGTGTGTGTGTGTTGGGACTAGTGGGTTTCCCCACTTGACATACCCCTTGCTATAGACTTGCATGTTGTGATTTGTTAGTTCATTTGCCATGTTAAAATAAGTTACCAGTCTGGTTATGATCATTTTTGTTCATGTCCAATTTGAGTATATCTCACTTATAAGAGTAGGTGGCATTTTGCTAGTTAAGTTGTGCCTTGATGCTTCACATGAACATATGGGTATGACCCATGGTTTTGGGGTAGAAAGAGCCAATGAATCCATTGGTGCTTTCAGATTTCACTTTTGCACAAGTTGATAAATCTGTCATTTTCAGCAGTGATGCCACTTTGTCATTTTTGCATGATTTTATCCATGCTTGCTTTGGGGCATGTGCCAACTAGGAAGTGCTAGTGTTTTATGTCTACTATGCCATGGTATTTTTGTTTAACATGAGAATCAACCATATAAGTGGGAAACATGCTACAAAGTAGCTGACTTGATGTTTCTGTTTTCTACATGCTAAATATTTCTAAGTCTGAGAATCTGCTGTTATTTTTATGCCATGAAGAGTGGGTGACATCTAGTTGTATGTTGAGAATTAGCTCATGCTCACTGTTAGTATTTTGAAGTAGATGTTGACTACTACCATCCTGTTAATTTTAATGCCAAGAGGTGGTATCTAACCTATTTAACTACTGCTGTCAACATGCTACTTTATTAACTCAGTTTCCAGAAAAACTGGTTTTTTCACTAAGTCCCAGAAAACTGTTTCATCATGCCAACTTGATAGCTTCATGCTTAGTGATGTGTCCCTCCTATGCAGATTGTGTAGTTTGATAAGTTGATGTATATGTTGTGTAGTTTCTGTCAATATCTTGTTTGTGGCTGTAGGATTCCTGTAGCTCAAGTTTTGGACTGTGTAAGTTGCTATGTTGCTGTTTGTGGCAGATTGTTTGCTTTAGTGTTTTGTAACTTGTGGGAGCTATACTCCATGGAATTGATTGTTCTTTGGGTCTATTGTGTTTGGTTTTTCATTGCCTAACCAGTGGCTACCTTGGAATACCGAGAATTAGCCCATGGCTTTGTTGTCTTGTGTTTTTGCCTTCGTACCTTGTCGTGAGCGTATCGTGAGAACCGTAACTCCGTTTCTTGCGTTCTTTATATGCATTTCTATCGATTTTGCATTATTAATCCATATTTTCCATGTTCATGAATGTTTAAATAACTTAACATGAGGTTCTGTCCAGATTCGTTAATAAACAAACTTTGCATGTGAGACCTGACTAGTTTTGGATTGCCATGTTTAATTCTTCATAAATGAATCATGCATAATCTTGGTCGCGCATTGCACCTTGGTTGGATGTTTATCGTTGCTGTTTCTCTTGGGTAGACGTGAGTGTTGATACTGAGTACGAGGACCGAGGAGAGTACCACTACGAGGATCCCGCTACTTGTTCCGCTGAAGAACCAACATGCAAGATGATCGTACCCGGATCCTGATACTATTTTTGCTTGCTAGTTTCTCGCTCTTACCGTTACAATTGTGCTACCTACCACTTGATATCAGCCTCCTAATTTCCATGACAACCTCTAGCCCTTCACATCCTAGCAAACCTTTGATTGGCTAAGTTACCGCTGCTCAACCCCTCTTATAGCGTTCTTAGTTGCAGGTGCAGGTTGTTCCATGTGATAACAAGGATTTGGATATCACAATATTATCTATTATTTAATTTAATGCACATATATATCTTGGTATTGGTGGAAGGCTTGTCCTTTTGCTAGGTGTTTTGTTCCGCTGTTACAGCCATAGTTTCTTGTTACCGGTGTTATGTTTCCATATTTTGCACTCCTAACATGCTCGGGGTTGTTATGGGGACCCCATTTTTTATCCGGTTGAGATTAAAACTTGTCTTGCAAGACCCAACATTGGTACTACATTTTCTAATAACTTAATAAAATTTGCATAGGGCTTTGCAACCTCGTGGATAATTAATCAACCCCCGTGCCAGTGCTCCTCATGAGTGTTGGTCCAAACTAGAGCACTGTGCGGGGCCAACCTAGGGCAACTTGGGAGATTTCTATCAGGCCCCCGTACACGTAGCTTATCTGTCGTGTCCTGAGAACGAGATACGCGGCTCTTATCGGGTTTGTCGACACATCGGGTGGTCTTGCTGGATTTGTTTTACCTTTATCGAGTGTCTTGCGTGTGGACTCTGACGTTCTTTGTGTTTTCTCGAGGTGTTGGAATTCCTTTGGAATTACTGATGATGACCACAAGATCCGTGGTCGAGGCTATTCCCGCGGAGTATGGTTATTTGTGATGGACTAGTTGGAGCATCCCTGCAGGGTTAAATCTTTCAGAAAGCCGTGCCCACGGTTATGTGGCAACTTGGATATTTGTTTAACACCCGTTTATAGTCAACTTGAAGTAAACTCTAATTAAAATACACCAACTGTGTGAGTTGTTGGGGAACGTCGCATGGGAAACAAAAATTTTCCTACGCACACGCAAACCTATCCATGGTGATGAGCATCTACGAGAGGGAGAGTGGATCTACATACCCTTGTAGATCGCTAAGCGAGAAGCGTTAAGAAACGCGGTTGGTGTAGTCGAACATCTTCGCGATCCAAATCGCCGAGCGTCCCGCGATCTCATCACGACCCGCGATCCAATCACGATCCGTACCGTGAACTCATCACGATCTGTCCCGCGATCTCATCACGATCTGTCTCACAATCTTGATCACGATCTGTCCCGCGAACTCATCACGATCCGTTCCGCGATCTCATCAAGAACCGTCTCGCGATCTCGATCACAGTCCTTCCGATCTAGCGCCAAACGGACGGCACCTCCGCGTTTAGCACACGTGCAGCTTGATGACGATCTCCACCGTCTTGATCCAGAAAGAGGAGGTGGAGAGGAGAGAGAGTTCACCGGCAGCGTGACGGCGCTCCGGTGATGGTGGTGGAGTGATTCCGGAAGGGCTTCGCCTAAGCGCTGCGGAAAACCGATCTAGAGGAGAAAGTGTGCACCGGTGAAACGGGTAGCACGTGGCCGGAAATTCTGTCAAAAAACCACCCAATCCGGTAGTATATATAGGAGGAGAGGAGAGGAGAGGCATCCAAGGCCTTTGGGTCGGCCTAAATAGGAGGTGGGAAGCAATCCTACTTCAGCTCCAATCCTAGTTGGAGTAGGATTGCCTCCTATTGGCTGATTTTCCACGTTTTGCTTTAGGACTTTATCTCTTGTGCCATGGGCCTTTGTGTCTGTTTTCCCAGCCCACTAAGGGCTGGTTATTATTCTCCCACAGCCCATGGACCTCTTGGGGTCGAAATACCCCTCCCGGAGGCCTCCCGGTACACTACCGGCACTCCCGGTACACTACCGGCACTCCCGGTACACTATCGATGAGCCCGAAACTTTTCCGGAAACCAAACTGGGACTTCCTATATATGAATCTTTACCTCTGGACCATTCCGGAGCTCCTCGTGACGTCCGGGATCTCATCCGGGACTCCGAACAAACTTCGGTCACCACCATACATAACTCTACACTACCGAAACGTCACCGAACCTTAAGTGTGCAGACCCTGCAGGTTCGAGAACTATGTAGACATGACCGAGACACCTCTACGGCCAATAACTAATGGCGGGACCTGGACGTCCACATTGGTTCCTACATATTCTACGAAGATCTTTATGGGTTGAACCTCTATGTCAAGGATTCAGTTAATCCCGTATAACGTTCCCTTTGTTCTTCGGTATGTTACTTGCCCGAGATTCGATCGTCGGTATCTCCATACCTAGTTCAACCTCGTTACTGGCAAGTCTCTTTACTCGTTCTGTAATACAAGATCCCGCAACTAACAATTAGTTACATTTCTTGCAAGGCTTATTGTGATGTTGCATTACCGAGTGGGCCCCGAGATACCTCTCCGTCACACGGAGTAACAAATCCCAGTCTCGATCCATGCCAACTCAACAGACACCATCGGAGATACCTGTAGAGCACCTTTATATTCCCCAGTTATGTTGCGACGTTTGAGACACACAAGGCACTCCTCCGATATCCGTGATTTGCATGATCTCATGGTCATAGGAACATATACTTGACATGCAGGAAACAGTAGCAATAAACTGACACGATCATATGCTACGTTTGTAGTTTGGGTCTTGTCCATCACATCATTCTCCTAATGATGTGATCCTGTTATCAAATGACATCTCATGTCCATGGCTAGGAAACCTTAACCATCCTTTGATCAACGAGCTAGTCCATTAGAGGCATACTAGGGACATGGTTTTGTCTATGTATCCACACATGCATCTGAGTTTCCGATCAACACAATTATAGCATGGATAATAAACGATTATCATGAACAAGGAAATATGATAATAACTAATTTATTATTGCCTCTAGGGCATATTTCCAACAGTCTCCCACTTGCACTAGAGTCAATAATCTTGTTCACATCACCATGTGATTCGCATTATTATGAATCTAACACCCAACGAGTTCTGGGGCTCGATCATGCTTTGCATGTGAGAGAGGTCTTATAGTAAACGGGTCTGTAACATTCAGATCCGTGTGTACTTTGCAAATCTCTATGTCAAACCGTAAACACTGCTACCACACTCCACTTGGTACTACTTCCAAATGGCTGCTCCACTATATGTATCCAGATTGCTACTACTAGTCATCTGGATTGGTGCTAAAGCTTGCATCGACGTAACTCTTTACGACGAACTCTTCATCACCTCCAAAATCGAGAAAACATCTCCTTAGTCTTTAGCTACTAAGGATAATCTTGACTGTTGTCCAATGATCCACTCCTGGTTCACTCTTGTACCCCCTGACGGACTCATGGCAAGGCACACACAGGTGCGGTACACAGCATGGCATAATATAGAGCCTATGGCTAAGGCATAGGGGATGACGTTCGTCCTTTCTCTTTCTTCTGCCGTTGTCGAGCTTTGAGTCTCACTCAACTTTCACACCTTACAAATTAGGTGAGAACTCTTTCTCTGACTGATCCATTTTGAACTCTTTCAAAATCCTGTCAAGGTATGCACTCATTGAAAGTCTCATCGAGCATCTTGATCTATCTCCATAGATTTTGATGCTCAACAATTAGGTAGCTTCATCCAGGTCTTCCTTTGAAAATCACTTTCCAAATGACCGTTTTATGCTTTCCAGAAACTCTACATTATTTCTGATCAAGAATATGTCATCCACATATACTTATCAGAAATTCTATAGTGCTCCCACTCACTTTATTGCAAATACAAGTTTCTCGTAAACTTTGTATAAACATCAAAACTTTGATCACCTCATCAAAGCGTATATTCCAACTCCGAGATGCTTGCTTCAGTCCATGGAAGTATCACCGAAGCTTGCAGACCTTTTAGCATCCTTAGGCCTGACAAAACCTTCTGGTCGTATCACATACAACCTTTCCTCAAGTAAACCGTTAAGGAAACGATGTTTTGACATCCATCTGCCAGATTTCATAATTGAAAACACAGCAACTGCTAACATAATTCCAACAGACTTTAGCACCACTATGAGTGAGAAAGTCTCATCGCAGTCAACCCCTTGAACTTGTCACAAACATCTTTGCAACAAGTCGAGCTTTACAAATGGTGACAATTACCATCAGCGTCTGTCTTCATTTTAAAGATCCATTTGTACTCAACGACTTGCTGTCCAACGAGCAAGTCTACCAAAGTCTATACTTGGTTTTCATACATGGATCCTATCTCGGATTTCATGGCCTCCAACCATTTGTCGGAATCCGGGCCCATCATCACTTCTCCATAGCTCGTAGGTTCATCGTTGTCCAACAACATGACCTCCAAGACAGAGTTGTCGTACCACTTAGGAGCAGTACACATCCTTATCGACCTATGAAGTCTGATAGTAACTTGATCCTGAAGTTTCATGATCATCATCATTAACTTCCTCTTCAACTAACGTAGGCTTCACAGAAACATCTTTCTGCGCTGCGCTATTCTCTGGTTGAACAAAGGTTTAACAACCTCATCAAGTTCTATCTTCCTCCCACTCAATTCTTTCGAGAGAAACTTTTTCTCGAGAAAGGACCCAGTTCTAGCAACAAACACTTTGCACTTGGATCTGAGATAGAAGGCATACCCATCTGTTCTTAGGGTATTCTATGAAGATACATTTGTCTGCTTTGGGTTCTAGCTTATTATGTGAAAACATTTTCCACACAAGCATCGCAGCCCCAAACATTAAGAAATGATAGCTTAGGTTTCTGTCAAACCATAATTCACACGGTGTCATCTCAACGGATTTAGATGGTGCCCTATTTAAAGTGAATGTAGTTGTCTCTAATGCATAACCCCAAAATTATAGTAGTAAAACGATAAGAGACATCATAGCACGCACCATATCCAATAGAGCATGACTATGATGTTCGGACACACCATCACACTATGGTGTTCCAGGTGGCGTTAGTTGTGAAACAAATTTCACATTGTCTTAAGTTGTATGCCAAACTCGTAACTCAGATATTCACCTCCACGATCATATCGCAGTCATTTTTATCTTCTTGTCACGATGATCTTAAACTTCACTCTGAATTTTCTTGAACCATTCAAATGATTCAGACTTGTGTTTCATTAAGTAAATATACACTATATCTACTCAAATAATGAGTGAAGGTAAGAAAATGACGATATCCACTGCATGCTACAAGACTCACTGGATTGCATACTTCAACATGTATCATTTCCAATGAATCACTTGCCCGCTCCATCCAACAGGATCCTTTAGTCATCTTTCCCAAGAGGCATGGTTCGCATGTCTCAACCGATTCGAAATCGAATGAGTCCAAAGATCCATCAGCATGGAGTTTCTTCATGCGCTTTATACCAATATGACATTTAGCGACAGTGCCACAAGTATGTGGTACTATCATTATTAACTTTGTATCTTTTGACATCAATGTTACGAACATGTGTAATACTACGATCAAGATTTCAACAAACCATTCTCACTGGGTGCATGACCATTGAAGGTATTATTCATGTAAACAGAATAACCATTATTCTCTAACTTAAATGAATAACCGTATTGCAATAAACATGATCTAATCATGTTCATGCTCAACGCAAAACACCAAATAACATTTATTTCGGTTCGTCACTAATCCTGAAGGTAGAGAGAGCGTGCGATGTTGATCACATCAACCTTGGAAACACTTCCAATACATATCGTCACCTCACCCTTAGCTAGTTCTCCGTTTATTCCGTAGCTTTTATTTCGAGTTACTAACATTTAGCAACCAAACTGGTATCCAATACCTAGGTGCTACTAAGAGTACTAGCAAGGTACACATTAGTAACTCGTATATCAAATATACTTCTATCAATGTTGCCAGCCTTCTTATCTACCAAGTATCTAGGGTTGTTCCGCTTCAGCGACCGCTCACCTCATAACAGAAGCACTTAGTCTCGGGTTTGAGTTCAACTTTGGGTTGCTTCACTGGAGCAGCAACTGAATTGCTATCCATGAAGTTTCCCTCCTTGCTCTTGCCCTTCTCGAAACTAGTGGTTTGATTAACCATCAACACTTGACGCTCCTTCTTGATTTCTACCTTCGCGGTGTCAAACATCGCGAATAGCTCAGGGATCAACATTTCTTTCCCTGGCATTTTATAGTTCATCACCAAGTTCTAGTAGCTCAGTGACAGTGACTTGGAGAACTACATCAATCACTATCTTATCTAGAAGATCAACTCCCACTCGATTCAAGCGATTGTAGTACCCAGACAGTCTGAGCACATGCTCAACGATTGAGCTATTCTCTTTCATCTTGCAGGCAAAGAATCTTGTTGGAGATCTCATATCTCGCAACACAGGCACGAGCCTGAGATCACAATCTCTGCTCCTAGAACATCTCATATGTTCCGTGACATTCAAAACGTTTCGGAGCCTCAATTCTAAGCCGTAATGCATGACGCACTAAACTATCAAGTAGTCATCGAAACGTGCCTGTCAGATGTTCACAACATCTATAGACGATGCTAGAGGGGGTGGCGCTCCGAGCGGTGCATTAAGGACATAAGCCTTCTGTGCAGCAATGAGGACAATCCTCAAATCACGTACCCAATCCGCAATATTGCTACCAACATCTTTCAACTCTATTTCTCTAGGAACATATACAAATTTAAGGGAGCTACAACGCGAGCTAGTAATCTACAACATAATTTGCAAAGACACTTTGACTATGTTCATGATAATGAGTTCAATTAATCATATTACTTAAGAACTCCCACTCAAATTGACATCCCTCCGAACATTCGAGTGATACATGATCCAAATTCACCACCTCAAGTCCGATCATCACGTGAGTTGAGGTGGCTGCAATGGTGAACATCATTATGTTGATCATATCTACTATATGACTCATGTTCGACCTTTCGGTCTCTCGTGTTCCGAGGCCATGTCTGTACATGCTAGGCTCGTCAAGTTTAACCCGAGTGTTCTGCGCGTACAAATCTGGCTTGCACCCGTTGTATGTGAACATAGAGTCTATCACACCCGACCATCACGTGGTGTCTCAACACGATGAACTTTCGCAACGGTGCACACTCGGGGAGAACACAGTTCATCTTGAAATTCAAGTGAGGGATCACCTTATAATGCTACCGCCGTACTAAGCAAAACAAGGTGCATAAAAGGATTAACATCTCATGCAATTCATAAGTGACATGATATGGCCATGAACTTGTGTTTAAGATCTCCATCATAGAAACACCGGCATGATCTCCATCGTCACCGGCACAACACCATGATCTCCATCAATGTGTTGCCATTGGGGTTGTGGCGCTAGCCCTGCTTCTACTTCTATTGCTACCGCTTAGCGATAAAGTAAAGCATTACATAGCGCTTAATGATTGACACGCAGGTCATACAATAATTAAAGACAACCCTATGGCTCCTGCCGGTTGCCGTACTCAACGACATGCAAGTCGTGAAATTCTATACATCACATGATCATCTCGTACATACATATATCTCATCATGTAATTGGCCATATCGCATCACAACATACCCTGCAAAAACAAGTTAGACGTCCTCTAATTGTTGTTGCATGTTTTACGTGGCTGCTACGGGTATCTAGGAAGACGATTCTCACCTACGCATAAACCACAACGGTGATACATAGATTGCTTTTCAACCTTCTCAAGGACCGCCTTTGTCGGATCCGATCCAACTAAAGTGAGAGAAACTGTCACCCGCAAGCCATCTAAGCAACAAGTTGCGTCGAGGGAACCGGTCTCTCGTAAGCGTACGAGTAATGTTGGTCCGGGCCGCTTCATCTCACAATCCCGCTGAACCAAAATCCGACCAAGGGAGGAAGCACTCTAAGCATCAATGCCCACAAACCTTTTGTGTTCTACTCGAGATCTCATCGAACCATCAACCTAGCTCTGATACCATTGTTGGGGAACGTCGCATGGGAAACAAAATTTTTCCTACGCACACGCAAACCTATCCATGGTGATGAGCATCTACGAGAGGGAGAGTGGATCTACATACCCTTGTAGATCGCTAAGAGGGAAGCGTTAAGAAATGCGGTTGGTGTAGTCGAACATCTTCGCGATCCAAATCGCCGAGCGTCCCGCGATCTCATCACGATCCGTCCCGCGATCCAATCACGATCCGTCCCGTGAACGCATCATGATCCGTCCCGCGATCTCATCATGATCCGTCTCACGATCTTGATCACGATCTGTCCCGCGAACTCATCATGATCCGTTCCGCGATCTCATCACGAACCGTCTCGCGATCTCGATCACGGTCCTTCCGATCTAGCGTCAAACGGACGACACCTCCGCGTTCAGCACACGTGCAGCTTGATGACGATCTCCACCGTCTTGATCCAGCAAGAGGAGGTGGAGAGGAGAGAGAGTTCACCGGCAGCGTGACGGCGCTCTGGTGATGGTGGGTGAGTGATTCCGGCAGGGCTTCGCCTAAGCGCTGCGGAAAACCGATCTAGAGGAGAAACTGTGCACCGGTGAAACGGGTAGCACGTGGCCGGAAATTCTGTCCAAAAACCACCCAATCCACTAGTATATATAGGAGGAGAGGAGAGGAGAGGCATCCAAGGCCTTTGGGTCGGCCGAAATAGGAGGTGGGAAGCAATCCTACTTCACCTCCAGTCCTAGTTGGAGTAGGTTTGCCTCCTATTGGCTGATTTTCCACTTTTTGCTTTAGGACTTTCTCTCCTGCACCATGGGCCTTTGTGGCTGTTTTCCCAGACCACTAAGGGCTGGTTATTATTCTCCCACAGCCCACAGACCTCTTGGGGTCGAAATACCCCTCCCGGAGGCCTCCCGGTACACTACCGGCACTCCCGGTACACTACCGATGAGCCCGAAACTTTTCCGGAAACCAAACTGGGACTTCCTATATATGAATATTTACCTCCAGACCATTCCAGAGCACCTCGTGACGTCCGGGATCTCATCCGGGACTCCGAACAAACTTCGGTCACCACCATACATAACTCTACACTACCGAAACGTCACCAAACCTTAAGTGTGCAGACCCTGCGGGTTCGAGAACTATGTAGACATGACCGAGACACCTCTACGACCAATAACTAATGGCGGGACCTGGACGTCCACATTGGTTCTACATATTCTATGAAGATCTTTATCGGTTGAATCTCTATGTCAAGGATTTAGTTAATCCCGTATAACGTTCCCTTTGTTCTTCGGTATGTTACTTGCCCGAGATTCGATCGTCGGTATCTCCATACCTAGTTCAACCTCGTTACCGGCAATTCTCTTTACTCGTTCCGTAATACAAGATCCCGCAACTAACAATTAGTTACATTGCTTGAAAAGCTTATTGTGATGTTGCATTACCGAGTGGGCCCCGAGATACCTCTCCATCACACGGAGTAACAAATCCCAGTCTCGATCCATGCCAACTCAACAGACACCATCGGAGATACCTGTAGAGCACCTTTATAGTCACCCAGTTACGTTGCGACATTTGATACACACAAGGCACTCCTCCGATATGTGTGAGTTGCATGATCTCATGGTCATAGGAACACATACTTGACATGCGGAAAACAGTAGCAATAAACTGACACGATCATATGCTACATTTGCAGTTTGGGTCTTGTCCATCACATCATTCTCCTAATGATGTGACCCCATTATCAAATTACATCTCATTTCCATGGCTAGGAAACCTTAACCATCTTTTGATCAACGAGCTAGTCTATTAGAGGCATACTTGGGACATGGTTTTGTCTATGTATCCACACATGCATCTAAGTCTCCGATCAATACAATTATAGCATGGATAATAAACGATTATCATGAAGAAGGAAATATGATAACAACTAATTTATTATTGCCTCTAGGGCATATTTCCAACATGAGTAACCATGATCGTCTCTGCTCATGAACATGATCCGAGAGAGAACACGGTGGGGTTATGATTGACTCAAGTAAGTGTTCAGGATCTCACAGAGGTCGCACTAGATTCAGTCTCTCATCATAGGCCACTCATATTTATGTTCATGTTACGTAAGTTAGCCACCATATTTGCTTAGTGCTGCTACAAACTAAACACATACCACATCCCAACCTTTAAGCTTGAATAGTCTCAGTACCCGGGCGCATGATTGTTGAGTCCTTGTGGCTCATAGTTTACTACAACACTCTAGGTACAGGTTCAGATGAGTACGTGCAGGAGGATCTTACACAGCTCCAGTGGGAATATGATGAGGAAAGAGGCAGGATGTACGTGACGTACCCGGATGAGTATAGGACCATGGTCGTGATCTTTGGGATAGCGAGATAGTGTCATTTGCATCTGTTTTATCGTTTGATATCGTCCGTAGTCAGACCCTGTCTTCATCTTGATGATTTGAACTCTGTGTGAAATTGTAATTTAGTATGTGGCGAGTGTAAGCCAAACTTGTATACTCATCACTTCTATAATGTATGATGCAATGATACTATAGTTGCAAACGGCAAGATGCGCATCTATCCCTTGCGAGGCCCTCATGCCTTAAAATGGATAGGCGCGCATCTTGGGCGTGACACTCCCCCTCCACCAACAAACACACTCCACGGCTTGCCGAATCCACGGGTACCATCCATACCAACAGCATTCCTGGTGGAGTTTTGTTTAATTATTTGCATTTCTTTTGATTTCGGGACTGGGAATCCCTATTACCGCCCCTCTCATGCAAGGACGATAAACTCTCATCATGAGAATAACCCGCTTAACATGGAAGATACTGACCACCCCCTATTGCACCATGAGCGGTCCAGGCACACCAAACAGATGTTCATTTGAAATTTTAGAGGTGACACATGCAAATTTACTTGGAACGGGAGGGTAATACCGCATATAGGTAGATATAGTGGACTCATCTGAAATAACTTTGGTTTAAGGATTTTGATGCACAAGCAGAATTCCCGCTTAATACAGGCGAAGGCTAGCAAATAAGTTGAGAAACGGCCAGCTAGAAAGTGAAGACAGTCATAAACATGCATTATAAATAACAAACATTGAATGCTATCATGAGTAGGATATGGACACCATGAACATAAATATGTTAAGGCTATGTTGGTTGTGATCTAACTACATGCGTGAACATGTGCCAAGTCAAGCCACTTGAAATATTCAGAGGAGGATACCATATCATCATATTACATCACAACCATTTTAATGCATGTTGACATCCAAGATAAGTCATTATCCACTCCTAGGTACTTATGCATCGCATGAGCAACTATAATCTCTAATTGTCATTGCAAACATGTTCAGTCATAATATCTTGAATCATGGATACTAGGTTAAACATATTTACAAAAACAAAAGTAAGTTGCGTTCATACCTGCTTCTCTCTGCCACACTCAATTCATCAATTATCGTCATTATTGCCTTTAAGTTGCATGACCGAATGGTAAAAAATAATAATAGTGCAAGATTGTCGTGGACTAAGCTGGAATATGCAAAGATTTTATTCAAGAGGAGAAGACAAAGTAATATGCGCTCTTTGTTAGATCAACAATAATGCATATGAGATCCACTCAACCTTTTCATCGTGGTCTTTTCCTTGGTACGACTCAATAAAAGGAAAATAATTTCAAAGAAACAAACTAAAATATTTTTGGAGTTTTTAGTTTTTCTTGAATAAAGAAAATTAAAGAAAGGAAAGCAAAAATGAGAAAAACTATTTACACGGGAGAACTCCCAACAAGCAAAAGAAGAAACGAGAAATCTTTTTGGGTTTTCTTTTAATACTACAACTAATTAAGCTAAGAAGAAAAGCCTAAAAGAAGTGAGAGATATTTTTGGATTTTCTCAAAGTTTTTCAAACACACAAAAAAAAGCGAGAAAAATAAATCTAGCATGGATAATACGATGAAAAGGTGTGAACACTGACAACTGGAATGAAATATGTGAGCATGAATATAATGTCAGTGGAAATACGTACTCCCAAAGCTTAGGCTTTTGGCCTAGCTTGGTAATCACCATTCGTAGCCTAGATAATAGTCTAAGTGATAGCCCATCGAGGCTCTTGGGGCAGCCTCCTCAACCCGTCTGGCAGCTTCAACCTCCGCATTGTACGTGTGGGCCTCGCTCTAAAGGACGTAGTATCTTCCCTTCCCGTGGTAATCAAAGAGAGAAGGAGCACGCAATACGATAGGTACAATGGGACTGTTATTGAAACTCAAGTTGTAAGTATAATTAGTGATTGTGCCCTTAAGTATTCAATCGTCGTGCAACAATTGCTCCTAGATTATAGTTTTTAATTCCCGTTACAACATTGTGTATCAAATCCGGGGCACAAAATGTGCTACAATATTTCTTGCCCACAATGCATTTGCCATTAAAGAGCGCATAGTACTATATGAAAGCACAACATGCTCCCTTGGTGGTTTTGATAATTCATGACAACATACATTTTCTCTTGTACTAATACTTTTATCTAGTGCATTTCAGATAATAGTCCATGGAGAGTTGGGTTGGCAAAAGAGAATGTGGAAGTACCCAAGATGCAAAGAAATAGGTTGGCCAGGCTTCAAGCAAGGGGACTCTACATTTTACATTTGCGAGAAATCACTTTGAGTCCATAGGAAAGCCAATACTATTAAAAGGGGGTAAGGTTTTGTGGTGAACAAAATTCTCATACGTGCACAAGTGATAGTCACCAAAAACATCCACAAGCTCTCCCACCAAAGTCTATCCATAGCCAAACATTCAAATCAGTGCAACCAACATTCCTATCCTGGTGCCACATATTCCAAACCCTAGATAGACTCTTCCAAACCCTAGCCACTTTAGTGTAGCCGACACTGCTTTCGGTGCCACCGAGTTGAGTTGCCAACTTTCTGTTACGCAGGTTCACACTTTCGGTCCGTCCGAGAATGTTGAATCGGCGTCATCGAGTTTGGCAATTTTGACCGTTGGTCACCTTGTCGGTGCAACCGAGATTCCTATATCGGTCTCAATGAGATTCAAAAGTTGCCACCTTTTGGTCACTTCGGTACCATTGAGATTAACACATCGGTGTCACCGAGTTGGTCATTTTGTGTGTAACGGTTGGATTTTTGGGGACGCCTATATATACCCCTTCACCGCCACCTACTCAAAAGTGAAGCACTTAGAACTATTCCATACCTATCCTACTCAGTTTTCTGAGAGAGAACCACCTACCCTTGTGTTGAGGTCAAGATCTTCCACTCCAACCATATCGATCTTGATTTCTAGCCTCCCCATTCCATCTGTTCTACCAAGCCAAATCTGTGAGGGAGTGATCGTTACCCTCCGTGGACTCTCGCGATCGTTACCCTCCGTGGGTTCAAGACTCCATAAACATGGACGTATGATAGCACCACCTATCGGAACCACGGGGAAAATCTTTGCTGTCTGCTATTGCGTTTGATCTTCTTATCCCATCTCTTTATGTAGCGACCCGACCTGGAAGGTCAAGTCTCCGGTGTTTCCGTACCATCCCAAGATCATGCTGGTACACACACGGTACATCAATGTATATATCAAAGGGAAATCACACAACATTATGTTAATCGAGATCTCATATCGAGTCCTTTATTACAATAAAGATTACAATAAAGATTACAATAAAGTGGCCAAAAAGCCAACTCATGAGAGTAACTAAGTCTTGCGGAAGCGTCGAAGATAGGTGAGTCCATCTGACTCCAAGGGCATCTCACTGAGCATAGAACGTGTCCTCACTCCTGGTCGGAAAAGTACTCTGCAACATGATACGTTGCAGCCGTGTAGGTCAGCATATGGAATATGCCGGCAAAGTCACAAGAGAAGAGTGAAAAGATAATCATCTAGTCTATATGCTTATATGGCAAGTGGGGTGGTAAGTTTTTGCGTAAAGCCAAGTTTTTCCTACATCAAGGGGGGTTAAGCAAAAAAAATATTACTAAGTTGGTTGATTAATGAGATGGTTCCACCAACCAATTCTCATACCCAAAATTATTAAATACCCACATCATCATATTATTTGTGTTGAGAGTTCCGGAAGTTTCAATTCCTTTGGCTCAAGTCCTCCATGACCGTGGACACGGCTAATCGATTAGGTTTGAAATACTCTGCAGAGTTTTGCACACGTTCCCCACAAGATTTGGTCGCCTCCGTTTGGTTTCTCGCACTTCAGGGTGTTTGAGAAACGGATGACCAAAACATGGTCTTCCAAAGGGTTTCCCTGCGACTCTGACGGTGCCCATCCTTTCCTACCGTTCTTCTACCTCTCGTAGCACCGCCTGTCCAGAGTTACCACGATATCCAACCAAGCCAGAGCCCATAATGACTTGTGGCTGTGCAGGTAAGCCTTGGGTCTTGAAGCACCCATCCATCCCTTTGTGCCTGGGTGGACCTTTCCGCGTGAATACTGGCCATCTCCAGCATCACCTAGGCTAACCACTGGTTTCTCTAGGGTGCCGTTCAACCATCATCCACCCAGAGGTATGTTGAAAACTTGGAGTCTTGAAATCTTGCTCATTATGTAGGTCTTGAAATTATTAACTCTCTCAACTCCCATGAATCACACAACCAACCCCGTCTACTATTAGCATAGCAAAAGTAAAACAACGTTTCCCGGGGCCAATGTTGTCAAAGAGGGTTGAGAGGGGTATCTACCACATGATACTACTACAATGTAACCAAGTTTCCAACTAACCTATCTTGCATGCAACTGGGGAGATGGTAGAACTAATGCATATAAAACATGGGTAAAACATGATCAAAGTGACTTGCCTGATTGATGATCTTCGTACGTGAGTGACTCTAAGTAACAGGCTTCGCACTCCGGATAATCTAACGAAACAAACAATGCACTCAAATAAGCATACAATCAAAATATTGTAGCTAACACACACACACAACAAGGAACTAGTAAACAATTGAAACAAACAATGCACAAGTCATAAGTAAGAAAACACATAAAGTTTTGTTTTCCAAAGGAGGTGATGAAAACACTACTACATAATAAAACTATTTTGAAATAGCAAAACAATTGTTGACAGCAAGGAAAACAATAGAATATTTTACTATCAAAGGAAAAAATCAATTCAAGTTTGTTGGGAAAACTTTAGTAAAGTTTATAAAAAGGTTTTGAATAACACTATATGGATCAACTAGAGTTATACTAACAAAAGAATGAAAACTAAACTTATTATTTATTAGAAAACATGTACTTAACATAAAGGAATTTACAAATAAACTTGTTTTAGGAAAACAGAATTAAACTATATAAAACTTTGTTTGAAGCAAAACCATTAGTCAGTTGTGATTCCTATGTTAGATAAATTTAATCTAAGCAAAATTATATTTTTATTAACAGTGAGTAAAAACACTAAATGCTTGCTAACAGAACCTAATAAACAATTAAAACCTAATTCTAAATCAAATTAATTAAAGTTAAGTTTATAAAACTATATTATAACAATAAGCAGATTCTGTTTTTGGTTAAAACAGTAATTAAATAGATCATGAAAACTCTCAAACTATGCATGAAGATAGTCCTAACTAATACCAAACAGTAGCAAAAAGAATCATATCAAAATCTATTTTTAAACTCTAGTTATTCAGATTTGAAGATTTTGAGCAAATTTGATTAAATTCAAATTTTATAGTTCAAATTTGAAATCTAAAAGTACAGGGTGAAACTACATGAAAAATGTGAGCTATTGCAAAAAGAATCAACTCAAAACACTAAATAGATTAAAAGATATAAGCAAAACAAAATTTGAAAACTTTCTGTTAATTAAAACGAAACAGAAAATGAAAAAAATATTTGCGTCGGTCAGGGGGCTACGTGGCGTGATCCGATTGGCTAGCGAGTGTGTGCGGTAGGTGAATTAGAGCGGGCGACCGATCCGAAGAAGATACCGGTTCGGACTTAAGTCCGTTCTAATCTTAGTCGTTGGTTCGGGATCCGACGGTCGAGGGGGCTTACGGGGTAAAAGTCGCCGGCGTCGGGGTACTCCGGCGAGTCCGGTAGCGGCGATTGCGACGGCGAGGTGTTCCGGTGGTTGGGGAGGACGGGGAAGTGGTCCGGGCGACGGCGACGGTTCTCCGGAGTCGATTGGTGGCGACGGCGAGGCGAACGGTGGTCTGAGATGGTGGCTACGGTCGACGGCGACGTTCGGTGGGGGAGTAGCTCCGGCGAGCAATTGACAGCGCCTCGGCAAGAGAGAGAAGGGGCTCGGGGGGGGGGGAATGGATGCGGGGACTAGTCCGGTTCTTATAGGGCGCTCGAGGGGTGAGGGGGAGTAAAGGAGAGAGAGATCCGGCGAGGGGGAGTAACGGCCGGCGTCGGATCCGGCGAGCGCGGGGAGTGAAGACGATGACCGTTCCGGGGCAACGGTCGGACGGGGTGGGACCCGGTGTCAGTGAGAGAGCGGGAGCGTTACTGCGCTCGGTCGGCCGACCGGTAACGGTCTCGGCTTTTAAAGCCGGTGGGCCGGCCCGTTTAATACCGGAAACGGTTACCGTTTCTTTTTAATAATTTACCAGAGACATTCAAAAGCTTTTAAAGCATTCAAATCGTTTGTAAATATAGGGGTATTATATATCAAAATTAACATAATAATAAATGCTATTTAATGAACATTTCTATTCTGTCATTTGAACACTTTGAAAAAAATATTATTTCAGAAATGTCCTAATTGTTTTTAAATCCTTTTTGCAAATATTTTCAAAATAACCCCTGGTTATTATGTTCAAATAATTCACCAATTTGACCCTGGTGTGGAGTGTCATGTTCCTCCTCTCTTATTTTGAACATTTAACCAAAATTTCAAATAGGTGAAAGCAACTTAGGGAAAAGTAGAAAGAGCTTTCAGAAAGTTAGAAAAGACATTTCAACTATCACATACAATCAAGCAATGGTGATGATAGATGCATAACTATATTCATAACACTCCAAAATAAAATTTTGGGATGTTACAAACCTACCCACCTTAAGATGAATCTCGCCCTCGAGATTCGGGTTGGCTAGAAAATAGGTGCGGATGGTCTCTACGAAGATCTTCTTCGCGTTCCCAGGTGGCTTCTTCCTCAGTATGGTGACTCCACAAAACTTTGCAGAACTTGATGATCTTGCTGCGGGTAACTCGGTTGGATGTCTCGATTATCTTGACAGGCTTCTCCTCATAAGTCAGATCACTTTCAAGCTGTATGGCCTCTAGGGGCACGGTGTCTCGCAAAGGGATGTCAACCATCTCAGCATGACATTTCTTCAGCTGGGAAACATGGAACACATCATGAACTTCAGATAATCCTTCCGGCAATTCCAGTTTGTATGCAACTTCGCCTCTGCGTTCAAGAATTTTGTAGGGGCCTATAAATCTAGGTGCTAGTTTTGCTTTAACACCAAATCTCTTGATTCCACGAAGCGGGGATATACGAAGATATGCTCGGTCTCCCACTTCATACATCACTTCTTTACGTTTGCTGTCAGCGTAACTCTTCTGTCGAGATTGAGCTATCTTGAGTCTGTCACGAATCAACTTGACTTTCTCTTCAGAATCTCGGATAAGGTCGGGACCGAAAAGTTGTCGGTCTCCAACACCATCCCATGTCAGTGGTGTTCTGCACCTCCTTCCGTATAAAGCTTCGAAAGGGGCCATCTTTAGGCTGGTCTGATAACTGTTGTTGTACGAGAATTCTGTGTAAGGTAAGTTGTCATCCCAACTAGATCCATAATCTAGCGCACAAGCTCTCAACATGTCTTCCAGAATCTGGTTGACTCTCTCAGTCTGTCCATCTGTCTGCGGATGAAAGGCTGTACTGAACTCTAGCCTTGTACCCAAAGTTTCATGTAACTGATGCCAAAACTTTGAAGTGAATTGTGTTCCTCTATCTGACACGATACTCCTCGGAACTCCATGCAGACATACAATCCTGGTCATATATATCTTGGCTAGCTTAGCACTGGTATAGGTGGTTTTCACTGGAATGAAATGTGCTACCTTGGTCAAGCGATCAACCACTACCCAGATGGAATCATAACCTGAACGGGTCCTGGGTAATCCTGTGATGAAATCCATACCAAGCTTTTCCCATTTCCACTCGGGTATCGGCAAAGGTTGGAGTAACCCTGCTGGTTTCTGATGTTCTGCCTTTACTCGCTGACAAACATCACATATCGCAACATGCTCTGCAATATCTTTCTTCATACCTGTCCACCAGTAACTTTCTTTCAAATCCAGATACATCTTGGTATTGCCTGGGTGTATCGAGTAAGGTGAATCGTGGGCTTCCTGAAGTATCAACTTCCTGAGCTCTGGGTCATTGGGCACATAGATGCGGTTCTCAAACCACAAAGTTCCTTGCTCATCCTCACGAAAACCTTTAGATTTGCCATCTTTCATTCTTTGTTTAATCTCAGCTATCTCCTTGTCTGATTTCTGGGCTTCACGAATTCTTTCGGTCAAGGTGGACTGAATTTCCAGTGTAGCAACATATCCTCTTGGAACTATCTCTAGCTTGAGATCTCTGAGATCATCGACTAACTCTTGGGGTAATCCTCCAGCTGTGAGTGTGTTCACATAAGTTTTCCGACTCAAGGCATCGGCTACAACATTAGCCTTACCTGGATGGTAGTGTAATCTCATGTCATAGTCCTTGATTAACTCTAACCATCGTCTCTGTCTGAGGTTCAACTCTTTCTGCGTGAAGATATACTTCAGGCTCTTATGGTCGGTGTAAATATCACAACTATTTCCGATAAGGAAATGTCTCCAAGTCTTGAGTGCGTGCACTACGACTGCTAACTCCAAGTCATGAGTGGCATAATTTAACTCATGAGGTCGTAGCTGTCTGGAAGCATAGGCTACAACTTTACCATCCTGCATAAGTACTCCTCCAAGTCCTTGACGTGAGGCATCACAGTAAACTTGGAAATCCTTCCGAATATCGGGCAAAATCAATACTGGGGCTGTGACCAAATGTCCTTCAACTCCTGGAAACTGGCTTCACATTCCTCAGTCCAAATATACTTGGATTCTGTCTTCAACAACTCTGTCATGGGCTTGGCAATCTTTGAGAAATTCTCAATGAACCTCCGGTAATAACCGACAAGTCCGAGGAAACTGCGGATCTCCTTAACTGAGGTGGGTGACTTCCACTTGGTGACGGCTTCAACCTTAGCGGGGTCCACTGCTATTCCATCTCCGGAAATAACATGTCCAAGGAATCCGACTTCCGTCAGCCAAAATTCACATTTACTGAACTTGGCATATAACTGATGCTCTCTTAGCTTCTCCAGAACTAAACGCAAATGTTCCTTATGCTCTTCCTCGTTCTTGGAGAATATCAGAATGTCATCGATGAACACCACAACAAACTTGTCTAGGTATTCCATGAATACTTTGTTCATCAAATTCATGAAGTAGGCAGGAGCATTAGTCAATCCAAAAGACATGACCGTATACTCATACAAGCCATACCTCGTGGTGAAAGCTGTTTTGGGTATATCCTGTTCACGAATCTTCAACTGGTGATACCCTGATCGAAGATCGATCTTGGAGAATACTTTGGCTCCTATGAGCTGATCAAACAAATCGTTAATCATCGGCAGAGGGTACTTGTTCTTGATAGTCACCTCGTTCAAGGCACGATAATCGACTACCATTCTCAAGGTTTTATCCTTCTTCTCCACCAAAAGAACTGGGGCTCCTCAAGGTGAAGAACTTGGGCGTATATAACCTTTGTCCAATAACTCCTTAATTTGCTTCTTGATTTCCAATAGATCATTTGCGGGCATCCGATAGGGTCTCTTGGAAATTGGGGCTGTCCCTGGCTGTAGCTCTATTAAGAACTCAATCTCCCTATCTGGTGGCATTCCTAGTAATTCTTCCGGAAATACATCTGGAAAGTCTTTTACCACAGGTACTTCCTCCTGAACAACTCCTGTGAGGGCATTTAACCTAGCACTCATACGTGTGCGTCGGGATACATACTTAATCCTCTTGTTCTCCGGGGTGGTAAGTGAAATGGACTTGCTAGGGCAATCAAGATTTCCTTCATACTTGGTCATCCAATCCATGCCTAGGATTACATCCAATCCTTGTGACTCTAAGACGATGAGGTCGGTGGGAAAAACATGGTTTCCTATATTGAGTTTCAAGGCATGGCATCCTATCCCTGCCATCATCATACCTCCTGGGGAACTGACCTGAATGGGCTGACTAACGGTTTTGGTGGGCAAACCATACTTATCAACAACTACCCTTGATATGAATGAATGAGTTGCACCGGAATCAAAAAGTACTGTAACAGGACGTGAATGCAATAAAAACTTACCAACCACAGTCTCGGGTTGATCATAGACTTCTTCCACGTCGATGTGATTCACTTGAGCACGGGGAAACGGATTGGGTTTCTTGGCTGCTGCATTGCCGTTGTTGTTGCCGTTTCCATTGCCTTGCTTGCTTTGGGGACACTCAGTAGCATAGTGCCCTGTCTTCTGGCACTTGAAACAGGTGATGTGACTCAGATCCTTCTGAGCAGGAGCGTGACGGTGCTGGTTGTTGTTCCCATTCCCATTGTCACTCTTGAAGTTACCATGGTTGGAATGGTTGTTCCCATTTCCTCCATGATGGTGACCTCCATGGTTGTGCACAACATGAGTGTGCTTTCCAAACTTACCGTTTCCTGATCCGGTATTCCCGGAGTACGGGGAGTAACGAGGCTTCTGATGAGTTCCAGAGTTGAACTTCCCCTGAGTGTACTTCCGCTTGCGGTTTTCAATCTGCTGTTGTTTACCTTCCAAAATAAGTGCCTTATCCACCAGCTCTTGGTAGTTGTTGAAATTAGCCACTACCAGCTGTATGCTCAACTCATCATTGAGTCCTTCCAGAAACTTTTCTTGCTTGGCCGCATCATCGGCCACATCTCCTGGGGCATAACGGGCCAACATGTTAAACTCTTCCACATATTGGGCCACAGAGCGATTACCCTGGCGCAAGTTGCGAAACTCGCGCTTCTTTAGACTCATGGCTCCAGCTGAAACATGAGCTGTGCGGAAAGCAAGCTTGAATTGCTCCCAAGTCACATCTGCAATAGGATAAGTGGTGGTGTAATTCTCCCACCATGATGCTGCTGGTCCTTCCAGTTGATGTGCGGCAAATCACACTTTCTCAGCGTCAGTGCATCCAGCGGTGACAAGTTCTCTCTCCATCTTACGGAGCTAGTCATCTGCCACAATGGGCTCAGTACTGCTGGAGAAAGTTGGAGGGTTCAACCTCAGAAAACGGGTGAGATTGTCAGTCTGGGGTGGATGGTGATGATTATTGTTGTTGTTCTGATTGTTGGTCTGATTCTGAATCAATAACTGCATCAGTGCATTCTGTTGCTGAAGGAGTTGAGTGAGTTCTGGTGGGAAAGTGAAGTCGTTCTCACGTCGTGGAGGCATCTTGCTGTTTTCAGAGGGATGAGAATTAGAATAGAACAAAGGTCTAGAAGAATTTCACTACCCATATGCAATGCAACAAACATATCACACCAAACACTCATTCATTTATTCAATCAATGTCAAACATCGAGAATACAATCTCAGACAAACTAAACATCGACCTACGCTTTAACGACTAAAATAAAAGATACATGGAGGGCATAACTAATGTTTTTCCTCAGAAGTGCATAGTCGTAGGTCCTCCGGTGGTGCTTTCCTCATAGTCTTCATCGTCGCTGATGAAGGGTGCCATGTCTCCTTCGGGGTGAAGGTTTTCTCCCATGTCTAGATGCTCCTCCAGAGTTGCGATGCGTGCATTCTGCTCATCAATCCTCTCTAGGAAGTCCTTCACTTCATGCTCGTGTTCATAGTTGGCCTCTCGCAGATCAGCTTCAAGGTCCAGCTCGCGGTTCATCAGATTCTTGATTGTCTTCATATCAGCACGAACTCGAAGCTCCAGAGTCCTGATATGAGTCTCCAAGGTCTGGATATAGGAGATAGTGGTGTCTGCAGTGGGAGGAGTTATGATGTTTCCATTGGCATCTCTACGACAAACCATGCTGAGTCCTGGTGAAATGGTTCCACCTCTGTATTCCTCCTGAATACGTCCAAGGGCACGATGAATGGCCATGTCTCTTCCAAGTATCCAACTGGGTGCTACGAACTTGAGATCTATGGGTTCATTCCGATTCCCAAAGGTCTTCCCTGGGATGTGCACCTCGATCTTGTAGCGTCCATCTTGGGGAAATGACATGATAGGAATCCCGATGATGCTCGGCAAAGCAATCCTTACGTCCTTGACGATCCTCATCAGCTCCTTACCAAAGGGCATCGTTGCGTCAGGCTGGCAAAACTCTGTGATCAACACTGGGATGAAGGTGGCCATCTATAAATTTTGAAATAATCGGAGAGGAGTCAGAAACGAATAGATGAGAGTATAAGAATTTTTAAAGACAAAGAAAAACAATCCTAAGGCTTTCCAATCCTAGAGGTTACGTCCTACGGTCAGCGTGTGCTCTGATACCATTTCTGTAGCGACCCGACCTGGAAGGTCAAGTCTCCGGTGTTTCCGTACCATCCCAAGATCATGCTGGTACACACACGGTACATCAATGTATATATCAAAGGGAAATCACACAACATTATGTTAATCGAGATCTCATATCGAGTCCTTTATTACAATAAAGATTACAATAAAGTGGCCAAAAAGCCAACTCATGAGAGTAACTAAGTCTTGCGGAAGCGTCGAAGATAGGTGAGTCCATCTGACTCCAAGGGCATCTCACTGAGCCTAGAACGTGTCCTCACTCCTGGTCGGAAAATTACTCTGCAACATGATACGTTGCAGCCGTGTAGGTCAGCATATGGAATATGCCGGCAAAGTCACAAGAGAAGAGTGAAAAGATAATCATCTAGTCTATATGCTTATATGGCAAGTGGGGTGGTAAGTTTTTGCGTAAAGCCAAGTTTTTCCTACATCAAGGGGGGTTAAGCAAAAAAAATATTACTAAGTTGGTTGATTAATGAGATGGTTCCACCAACCAATTCTATTACCCAAAATTATTAAATACCCACATCATCATATTATTTGTGTTGAGAGTTCCGGAAGTTTCAATTCCTTTGGCTCAAGTCGTCCATGACCGTGGACACGGCTAATCGATTAGGTTTGAAATACTCTGCAGAGTTTTGCACACGTTCCCCACAAGATTTGGTCGCCTCCGTTTGGTTTCTCGCACTTCAGGGTGTTTGAGAAACGGATGACCAAAACATGGTCTTCCAAAGGGTTTCCCTGCGACTCTGACGGTGCCCATCCTTTCCTACCGTTCTTCTACCTCTCGTAGCACCGCCTGTCCAGAGTTACCAAGATATCCAACCAAGCCAGAGCCCATAATGACTTGTGGCTATGCAGGTAAGCCTTGGGTCTTGAAGCACCCATCCATCCCTTTGTGCCTGGGTGGACCTTTCCGCGTGAATACTGGCCATCTCCAGCATCACCTAGGCTAACCACTGGTTTCTCCAGGGTGCCGTTCAACCATCATCCACCCAGAGGTATGTTGAAAACTTGGAGTCTTGAAATCTTGCTCATTATGTAGGTCTTGAAATTATTAACTCTCTCAACTCCCATGAATCACACAACCAACCCCGTCTACTATTAGCATAGCAAAAGTAAAACAACGTTTCCCGGGGCCAATGTTGTCAAAGAGGGTTGAGAGGGGTATCTACCACATGATACTACTACAATGTAACCAAGTTTCCAACTAACCTATCTTGCATGCAACTGGGGAGATGGTAGAACTAATGCATATAAAACATGGGTAAAACATGATCAAAGTGACTTGCCTGATTGATGATCTTCGTACGTGAGTGACTCTAAGTAACAGGCTTCGCACTCCGGATAATCTAACGAAACAAACAATGCACTCAAATAAGCATACAATCAAAATATTGTAGCTAACACACACACACAACAAGGAACTAGTAAACAATTGAAACAAACAATGCACAAGTCATAAGTAAGAAAACACATAAAGTTTTGTTTTCCAAAGGAGGTGATGAAAACACTACTACATAATAAAACTATTTTGAAATAGCAAAACAATTGTTGACAGCAAGGAAAACAATAGAATATTTTACTATCAAAGGAAAAAATCAATTCAAGTTTGTTGGGAAAACTTTAGTAAAGTTTATAAAAAGGTTTTGAATAACACTATATGGATCAACTAGAGTTATACTAACAAAAGAATGAAAACTAAACTTATTATTTATTAGAAAACATGTACTTAACATAAAGGAATTTACAAATAAACTTGTTTTAGGAAAACAGAATTAAACTATATAAAACTTTGTTTGAAGCAAAACCATTAGTCAGTTGTGATTCCTATGTTAGATAAATTTAATCTAAGCAAAATTATATTTTTATTAACAGTGAGTAAAAACACTAAATGCTTGCTAACAGAACCTAATAAACAATTAAAACCTAATTCTAAATCAAATTAATTAAAGTTAAGTTTATAAAACTATATTATAACAATAAGCAGATTCTGTTTTTGGTTAAAACAGTAATTAAATAGATCATGAAAACTCTCAAACTATGCATGAAGATAGTCCTAACTAATACCAAACAGTAGCAAAAAGAATCATATCAAAATCTATTTTTAAACTCTAGTTATTCAGATTTGAAGATTTTGAGCAAATTTGATTAAATTCAAATTTTATAGTTCAAATTTGAAATCTAAAAGTACAGGGTGAAACTACATGAAAAATGTGAGCTATTGCAAAAAGAATCAACTCAAAACACTAAATAGATTAAAAGATATAAGCAAAACAAAATTTGAAAACTTTCTGTTAATTAAAACAAAACAGAAAATGAAAAAAATATTTGCGTCGGTCAGGGGGCTACGTGACGTGATCCGATTGGCTAGCGAGTGTGTGCGGTAGGTGAATTAGAGCGGGCGACCGATCGGAAGAAGATACCGGTTCGGACTTAAGTCCGTTCTAATCTTAGCCGTTGGTTCGGGATCCGACGGTCGAGGGGGCTTACGGGGTAAAAGTCGCCGGCGTCGGGGTACGCCGGCGAGTCCGGTAGCGGCGATTGCGACGGCGAGGTGTTCCGGTGGTCGGGGAGGACGGGGAAGTGGTCCGGGCGACGGCGACGGTTCTCCGGAGTCGATTGGTGGCGACGGCGAGGCGAACGGTGGTCTGAGATGGTGGCTACGGTCGACGGCGATGTTCGGTGGGGGAGTAGCTCCGGCGAGCAATTGACAGCGCCTCGGCGAGAGAGAGAAGGGGCTCGGGGGGGGGAATGGATGCGGGGAGTAGTCCGGTTCTTATAGGGCGCTCGAGGGGTGAGGGGGAGTAAAGGAGAGAGAGATCCGGCGAGGGGGAGTAACGGCCGGCGTCGGATCCGGCGAGCGCGGGGAGTGAAGACGATGACCGTTCCGGGGCAACGGTCGGACGGGGTGGGACCCGGTGTCAGTGAGAGAGCGGGAGCGTTACTGCGCTCGGTCGGCCGACCGGTAACGGTCTCGGCTTTTAAAGCCGGTGGGCCGGCCCGTTTAATACCGGAAACGGTTACCGTTTCTTTTTAATAATTTACCAGAGACATTCAAAAGCTTTTAAAGCATTCAAATCGTTTGTAAATATAGGGGTATTATATATCAAAATTAACAGAATAATAAATGCTATTTAATGAACATTTCTATTCTGTCATTTGAACACTTTGAAAAAAAAATATTATTTCAGAAATGTCCTAATTGTTTTTAAATCCTTTTTGCAAATATTTTCAAAATAACCCCTGGTTATTATGTTCAAATAATTCACCAATTTGACCCTGGTGTGGAGTGTCATGTTCCTCCTCTCTTATTTTGAACATTTAACCAAAATTTCAAATAGGTGAAAGCAACTTAGGGAAAAGTAGAAAGAGCTTTCAGAAAGTCAGAAAAGACATTTCAACTATCACATACAATCAAGCAATGGTGATGATAGATGCATAACTATATTCATAACATTCCAAAATAAAATTTTGGGATGTTACACTTTACTTCATATGCAATGTCTTTACTTTCCGCTGCCATACTTGTAGACATGCATGTGTAGGGCTATTAGAGCTGCTAGACTTGCTAAAATAGTTAAAATATGCCAACCAGTTAACTTGGGAAAAGGTTAGGTTTTAAATTCCCGCTAGTAGTCTATTCACCCCCCTCTAGACATTCTTCTATCGATCCTACAAGGGTATCAGAGATTTGGTCTTCATTGCTTCGGTTTAATCACCGTGGAGGAAGATGGATGTGTCTAGAGTAGAGAGTTTGAGTTGTAGAGTGCCTATTCATGATGGAGAGTACTATAGTCAATGGAAGAATGCCATGACTGATCTATTTGATAAAATATATTGAACACCCATATGTGCTCCCCATTGATGAATTGCATCCCACACACGAAGAGGAAATTAATATGCTTGGTAACCTAAGAACTTTCAATATTATTGTTAGAGGTTTACCAAGATTCATGCTTTTTAAATTGAACAACTTTGCATGTGCCTATACCTTGTGGACTGATTTAGAGCAATGATATCCAAATCTTTCATTAGTAAATCTTGATGAAATTCTTCATAAACCTGTTGCTTTTCACAAAATGAAGCCTAGTGATCCAAACTTTGATAAATGCCTATTTGAGCTCCGCGATCTTATGCATGCTAAAGGATATGTCACCACTATCAACAACATTATATTCGAAGCCATTCGCATTCATAAACTTGAACATTGTCATGATCACTATTCTAACGAATCTCTTGTTTATGACGAGGATTTCCCACTTGATGATGACAATGTGCAACATGGCTACTATGAAGAAGATGAGTTGTTCGACATTGAGCATGAGAAGATCATGAAGAATCTGAGTCTTATGGCAAACTTTAAGGATTACATGTCCGGAGGAAAAGAGTGGATTCTCGACAGTGGATGTACGGGTCATATGACTGGTGATAAAGACATGTTTCAAGAGATCATGCCTAATCAAGGTCCTTGACGGTACGTGAACTTTGGAGACAACTCTAAGGGTAAGGTACTTGGCCTTGGTAAGGTGGCCATATCCCATGATAGCTCTATTCAAAATGTTATGCTTGTTGAATCCCTTGGCTACAATCTTCTTTTCGTATCTAGACTTGCCGAGTTCGGTTTCAATGTGTTATTCACAAAAGTAGATTGCCAAGTGTTTCATCAAGATAATCATAAAATGGTCTTTACCGGTTTCCATAGAGGTGATTTATACATTGTTGATTTCACCAAGAGATCCAAGCCTCACACTTGTTTAATTGCAAAATCTTCTAACAGTTGGCTTTGGCGTAGAAGACTTGGACATGTAGGCATGCGCAATCTAGATAAGCTAATCAAAGGTGATCATATACTTGGTGTTAAAGATGTTATCTTTGACAAAGATAGACTTTGTAGTGCTTGTCATCTGGAAAGCAAGTAGGTGGAAGTCATCCCATTAAAAATATCATGACTACTAGGAGACCACTTGAGTTACTTGACACGGATCTTTTTGGTCCTAATGCTTACAAGAGTCTTGGTGGAAACTCCTATGGTCTAGTTATAGTTGATGATTTTTCCAGATTTACGTGGGTATTCTTTCTTGATGATAAGTCGTAGGTTCAAAAGATCTTCAAGAACTTCGCTCGCAAAGCGCAAAATCAGTTTGAAGTGAATATCAAGAAGGTTTGCAGCGATAAAGGTTCGGAGTTCAAGAACACCCATGTGGATACCTTTCTTGACGAAGAAGGTGTCTCACATGAGTTCTCGGCTACGTACACACCTCCATAAAATGGAGTTGTTGAGAGGAAGAACTAGACGCTCATTGAGATGGCAAGAATGATGCTTGACGAATACAAGACTCCAAGACACTTTTGGGCAGACGCCGTTGAAACAACATGTCATGCCACAAACCGACTTTACTTGCACAAGCTTCTCGGTAAAACGACGTACGAGCTACTCACCGGTAACAAACCCCAAGTCAGATACTTTCTGGTATTTGGCTCAAAGTGCTACATTCTTTATAATCATCGTCGTACTAAATTTGCTCCTAAATCTCATGAAGGATTCCTACTTGGTTACGGATCGAACTCTCACACTTACTGTGTCTACAATAACTCCACTCGAAAAGTTGAAGAGATGGTAGATGTGAAGTTTGATGAATCTAATGTTCTCAAGTCGAACAATTGCCAAATGATGTAGGTGATAAGGATCCTTTGGAAGCCATTCTAGATCTACCCATCGGCACGATTTGTCCCATGGAGGTGAAGGAAAGTACTTCATGAACCGAAGTGGAAGCCCCTACTTCACGACAAGGTGAACCTCAACACGACATGGAGGCATCCACGAGCAGTACACGATGAGATGATGAAGAGGAGGAAGTGCATCATGAAGATCCACCACAACCACCTTCACAACCACCTCAAGGGAACGACACCTTCAACAACAACGAAGATGAATGAGATGATGATGAAGAAGAAGAAGCTCCACCATCCAACGATCGGAAGTTGACCCGAGTTCGAGCTCAAGTGACCAAGAACCATCCCCTAAACCAAATCATTGGTGATATACAAACAGGGAGAATCACTCGCTCTAAAACCCGTCTATCTAAATTTTGTGAGCATTATTCTTTCATCTCTAGCATTGAGCCTTTGAAGGTAGAACAAGCTCTTGAAGACGTGGATTGGGTGAACGCTATGCATGAAGAGCTTCACAACTTCGAAAGGAACAAAGTGTGGACACTCACGGAGAAGCCCGAAGATGAGCACAATATCATCGGAACCAAATGGGTGTTTTGGAACAAACAGGACGAAGACGGTCAAGTCGTGCGAAACAAGGCTCGTCTCGTAGCCCAAGGATACACGCAAGTCAAAGGTATGGACTACGGTGAGACTTATGCTCCTGTTGATAGACTTGAAGCTATTCATATTCTTCTTGCCTCTGCTAATCACCATGATATCACGCTTTATCAAATGGACATCAAAAGTGCATTTTTAAATGGTGAAATTGAAGAAGAGGTCTATGTTAAGCAACCACCTGGTTTTGTGAATCCTAAGAAAACTAATCATGTTTACAACCTACGTAAATGTCTTTATGGTCTTAAGCAAGCCCCTCGTGCTTGGTATAAATGTTTAACAAAGTTTCTAATTGAAAAAGGTTTTGAAATTGGTAAAATTGATGCAACCTTGTTCACTAAGAGAGTTAATGGACAATTATTTGTGTGTCAAATCTATGTGGATGATATCATATTTGGTTCCACTAACCCTCAATTTAGTGAAAGATTTGGAAGGTCGATGTTCGAGAAGTATGTGATGTCTATGATGTGTGAGCTGAAATTATTTCTTGGATTGCAAATCAAGCAATCAAGAGAAGGAACCTTCATCTCTCAAACTAAGTATACCAAGGACTTGATCAAGAAGTTCAACATGCAGGATTGCAAAGGTATGAAAACTCCTATGCCTACCAGTGGACATGTTGAACTTACTAGAGAGGATGAACCGGTTGATCAAAAGGTTTACCGATCTATGATTGGTTCATTGCTATATCTATGTGCATCTCATACTAATATTATGCTTAGTGTTTGCATGTATGCTAGATATCAAGCTGCACCTAAAGAGTGTCATCTTTTGGCTATGAAACATATTGTGAGATACTTGATACAAACACCAAACTTTGGCATTTGGTATCCCAAGGGATCTTCTTTTAATCATGTTGGCTATTACGATTCGGACTATGCCGGTGACAAGGTTGATAGAAACTCCACCTCAGGTACTTGTCAATTTTTAGGTAGATCTCTTGTGTCTTGGTCCTCCAAGAAACAAAACTTGGTATCTCTATCCACTGCTGAAGCTGAGTATATTGCCGCTGGATCTTGTTGTGCGCAATTACTATGGATGACACAAATGCTTAAGGATTATGGAATTTATGTTAAAAATGTTCCATTACTCTGTGACAATGAAAGTGCTATTAAAATTGGACATAATCCTGTGCTACATTCTCGAACTAAGCACAGTCAATTTTGACATCATTTCATTCGTGATCATGTTGCCAAAGGACATATCAATCTTAAGCATGTTTGCACTAACAAGCAATTGGCCGATATATTTACCAAGCCACTTGATGAGAAAACATTTTGTCATTTGAGGAGTGAGTTGAACATCATTGATGCTTCAAAGTTGATATAGACTCACTTGGTTGCAAGCAAGGGCATGAGCTATCTTGTTATTTCCATGTTCCCGTAACTCGTTATCATATGCCATGGAATTCTATGCTCCCTTGTATTGCATCTAACCTTTTATAGGTACTTGGAAGAACTTCATTCCCCAAGATTTCCATCAACTCCGATAATAAGCAATCTTCTCATTATCAAGTATCCACAACCCCTCTTGATGATGGAAGGAAGAAGATAACAAAAACATATCCTTGACATATACTTGATCTTAGTTGCAAAATCTTGAGTAGTATCATGTCAAGTGGATATATCCATTGTTCTTCCTTGCATGACTAACCTTTGTAGGTGACTAGTGTACTAGAATGAGAAGGATTGCTCCAAATTCAAGACTATCTTCATCAATCTCGAGCATCCTCAACAAGTTCACCTATGATTAACGTCATCAACATCACTCAAAGGTATGTACTCGTACTCTTGAAAAGGCTTTACTCCAAGTCATGGGCTAAATCAACTCAAGTGATATGAAGACATCAAAATGCTTAATCGAAAAATGGTAACCCCATTTTGAGCTTAACGTAGAGTATGACCTGTGATCAAGTATTCTTGCTTGGCTCCTAAGTCAATATACTCTAATATAGGTGACTTAGTCACCACCCATCATTTAGTTAAGAATCTTGTGTGGTTTACTCTCCATTTGCATGATCTCTCATAACCACTCAAATATTATCTATTTGATGTTCTTTGTAAAAATCTGCATTTTTCTTTTTGTAACTATTTCTTTTGTCTCTGTGAAAACAGAAACTTGGTCTCTCATTCGGAGCCGCCAATATAAATAACTCGGTTCTACCAAATTTGCACATGAGCTGCACTACACAATCTCGGTATCATCAATTTATTTATCCTGGAGTCACCGATTTTTATTTGTTTTCTAAATCTGTGTTTGTTTCTGTTCTTGTGATATTCTTGTTCCTTCGATGACCCCTTCATTTAAAAAAATAGGGGGAGAAGAACAAACAACACTTCGAGGGAGAAATTCTTTATTGAAGGATCCCTAGCTCCAAGGAGAATAAAACTCAAAATTTGCAAAAGGGAGAGAAGATACATTCAATGATTCCCTTAGTTATTTTTCATGAACCCTACTTTCAATGACCCTTGTTCTCCAGGATCCCTTCCTCATCTATGATCCCTGACACTACTCCTAAGTTTAACCTTTATGGTATTTTATGCCAAAGGGGGAGAATATCAAAGCTTCATGCTAAAGGGAGAGTTACATTCTTATGCAAAGGCGGAGATATGATTTAGGGGGAGAGGAAAATATCAAAAGTTCACACTTATATAAACAAGGGGAGAACAACAATGTAGGGGAAATCTAATGTGAACAAAGGATTACCTTTTGTCACCCTATCCAATCCCAATATCTACATGCTGAGATTCAGGGGGAGAGGATGTACTACCACTTTCATATCTAAGGGGAGAAAAGATATAATAGATTTATGCTAAAGGTGGAGACATATCAATCTCAAGGATTATCATATTTTATATGTTCTCCATATCTTGGTATTCGTTGAGTTCTATTGCTTTTGGTTAGTAGAATACGTGTTTCCTAACATTTTTTTCTCTCTACTACTAGAATGCTCAAGAATTCAAGGTAAGTATATGCATCATATCCTTGATCAAGATGATCTCTTGCTTCTTGCACATATTGTTTGCAAGAGTGAAGTCTTGAATGTGGATATAAATTTCATTCAGATATATTGATGCATATAGCCAAGATACACATGACTTCCTATATCCCTTCATCTATATGTGTGTCCATGCATTCCAAAGCAACTATCCTTTAAAGGACTACACACATTTGGGGGGAGCAAATCTAGGTCATGTGTTTCTCAAAGTCTTCATTGCATCCATGCATATCTTTATTTGAAGCTTTGATTGTATGTTTTCATCAATTACCAAAAAGGGGGAGATTGAAAGCACAACATGCTCCCTTGGTGGTTTTGATAATTCATGACAACTTACATTGTCTCTTGGACTAATACTTTTATCTAGTGCATTTCAGAAAATAGTCCATGGAGAGTTGGTTTGGCAGAAGAGATTGTGGAAGTACCCCTAGATGCAAAGAAATAGGTCGGCCAAGCTTCAAGCAACAGGACTCTACATTTTACATTTGTGAGAAATCACTTTGAGTCTATAGGAAAGCCAGTACTATTAAAAGGGGTAAGGTTTTGTTGGTGAACAAAATGCTCATACATGCACAAGTGATAGTCACCAAAAACATCCACAAGCTCTCCCACCAAAGTCTATCTATAGCCAAACATTCAAATTGATGCAACCAATATTCCTATCCCGATGCCACCGATTCCAAACCCTAGATAGACTTAGCCAAACCCTAGCCACTTCGGTGCAGCCGACACTCCTTTCGGTGCCATCGAGTTGGGTTGCCAACTGAAAGGACGTGGATGTCACCTAGAGGGGTGGGGGTGAATAGGTGCTTTAAAATAATTACGGTTTAGGCTTGAACAAATGTGGAATAAAACTATCGTTTAATTAGTCAAGCACAAAACCTAAAACAACTAGGCTCACCTATGTGCACCAACAACTTATGCTAAGCAATATATATAACTAGGTGATAGCAAGATATATAACAAGAAACAATATGGTTATCACAAAGTAAAGTGCATAATTAAACGGGCCCGGGTAAGAGATAAACGAGGCACACGGAGACGACGATGTATCCCGAAGTTCACGCCCTTGCGGATGCTAATCTCTGTTCGGAGTGGTGTGGAGGCACAATGCTCCCCAAGAAGCCACTAGGGCCACCGTAATATGCTCATGCCCTCGCACAATGCAAGATGCCGTGATTCCAGTAAGGGACCCTTGAGGGTGGTCACCGAACCCGTACAAACAAGGTTGGGGCAATCTCCACAACTTGATTGGAGGCTCCCAACGACACCACGAAGCTTCACCACAATGTATTGTGGCTCCAAGGTGACCTCAAGTGCTCGGGGAAATCTCCACAACCTAATTGGAGACCCCGAAGCTTGCCTGGAGCTTTTCACCACAATGATTGAGCTCCGAGGCACCACCAACCGTCTAGGGCGCCAAAGCACCCAAGAGGAACAAGCTCTAAGGTGCTCAAACACCGAAGAGTGATAGCTTCTCAACTTCTCACTTCCACGTATCACCATGGAGAACTCAAACCTATGCACCAAATGCAATGGCAAGGGCACACGGAGTGCCCAAGTCCTTCTCTACCAAATACCACCAAAGCAACTAATGATAGGGAGGAAAATGAGAGGAAGAACGAAGAAGAACACTAAGAACTCCAAGATCTAGATCCAAGGGGTTCCCCTCACTTAGAGGAGAAAGTGATTGGTGGAAATGTGGATCTAGATCTCCCCTCTCTTTTCCCTCAAAAAGGAGCAAGAATCATTGGAGGGATTGAGAGATAGCAAGCTCAAAGAAGGTCAACAATGGGGGGCAAACACGAGCTCAAAGGATTAGATTCAATGGGGAAGAAGACCCTCTTTTATAGGTGGGGAAAAAACCGTTATCCCCACCCTCAGCCCCGCGCGTCGCGGTACTACATCAATAAGATCATGATACTACCGCTGCGACATGCGGTACTACCGCTCCCACAGAAGTATCAGACTCACGACGATTGCACTAGGCAGCTAGCGGTAGAACCGCCGGAGCGGTACTAGCGCGAGCCCATGTGGTACTACCGCATGGATGGTAGAGACTGGCAGTTGGAGATGCATGGAAGTAAAAAATTACTTCCATGCCTACCTCCCCTGAGGGCGAAACTGCAAAAAAGTCCGGCACGGTAGTACTAGAAGTCATTTGCGGTACTACCGCCTGAGGGGCGGAAGTAAAAAATTACTTCCGTGCAACTCGCGGTCCTACCGCCCTAGGGGCAGAAGTAAAAAACTACTTCCGTGCTACTTGCGGTACTACCGCTCCAAGGAGCGGTACTACCGCTATCCACTGAACTGCAGCGCCTACAACTAGGAAAATGGAAGAACACAGACAAAACCAGAACTGCCACAACTTCTGCAAATGAGCTCCAAATTGAGCAAACTCAAGCTTGTTGGATTCAGGTTGACAAGAGCTATCCAACAGCCACATGTTTTCTTAATAAGAGGCAGTATAAAAATGCCAAAGGTATAGAGATGAGAAACCTCTTTCAATGAAGAATCGGCAATAACTCTAACATCGAAAACATCATAGAATATGCATATGGACTCCATTTTCGATGAACTTGAGCTTGCCATGAAGTTGACCATAAGCTCAAGAAACCTCAAAGAGAAAAACCAACCAAGAACCAAGAAACATGATGATGTCAAGAATGCAATGGTTTGAGCTCTCAACGAACGATACGATAAAGCTACTCACTTGAGAGCCCCCTTGATAGCATGGTTACCTACCCTATAACCTAGTCTCCCAACTACCACTATGAGACCGGTAAAATAGAAAACCCTATCAAGGTCAAACCTTAGCCTTGCGCATGGTCCACTTGAGCTAGATGATGACGATCTTGACTTCCTCAAGATGGACCACCTTTCTTGATTGCGTTGGGTTGATGAAGACTAGATGATTGCTCCCCATACTCCACTATGGGTGAGATACTCTTCGACACATCTTCACAAGTCCATTGAAATCACGATGGACGGCAAGCATCCAACCTGATCTCTTCATGATGCTTCACTTGAACTTGCACACCGCAACCTTGATAACGATCACCACTTGATGTCATCTTCCATGGGTTGTATGGGATGTTTCTCTTGATGCAATCCCATGGACATATGCCTAACCCCACAAAGAGCTCTCACAAGGAACAAGGGTCAGTACACAAAGCGTAATGGACAATGCTTACCATACCATGTGATCACTTGATCCCTCTCGGTACATCTTGCACGCTTTGTGTGTTGATCACTTGGTTCACTCTTTGACTTAGTCTTGATCAACCTTGTATCTTATATTCTCTCTTCATAAAGATGATGTATTGAAGGTAATCATGAATGCTCACACAATCTCCTTATTCAAGACATGCTTGCAATAAGCTCAACTCTCACATGACCAATCTTTGGATAAACCTTGAATACCACCTTGGTCATCATATAAACTCCTTGAAACTTCAAGAAGTGCCTATGGACAAAACCTTCGAATATAACTCAAGGCAACCATTAGTCCATAGGGGTGTCATCAATTACCAAAACCACGGATGGAGAAATGTGCTCTTACACCAACTTTCTTCTACGCAAGTTCACACTTTCGATCCGTCCGAGAATGTTGAATCGGCGTCACCGAGTTTGGCAATTCTGACCGTTGGTCACCTATACCGGTCTCACCGAGATTCAAAAGTTGACACCTTTTGGTCACTTCGGTACCAATGAGATTAACACATTGGTGTCACCGAGTTGGTCATTTTGTGTGTAACGGTTGGATTTTTGGGGATGCCTATATATACCCCTTCACCACCACCTACTCAAAAGTGAAGCACTCAGAACTATTCCATACCTATCCTATTCAGTTTTCTGAGAGAGAACCACCTACCCTTGTGTTGAGGTCAAGATCTTCCACTCCAACCATATCGATCTTGATTTCTAGCCTCCCCAAGTTGCTTTCCACAAATTGCATCTGTTCTACCAAGCCAAATCTGTGAGGGAGTGATTGTGTGTTGAAGAGTATATCATCTTGAAGCACAAGAGCAGGGATTTCGTCGTCATTACCGAGCCTATTACCTTTTGGAGGGTGGTGCCTCCTAGATTGGTTAGGTGTCGCTTGGGAACCTCCTACTTCGTGTTGTGGAGTGAACCAAGAAGTTTGTAAGGGCAAGGAGATCGCCTACTTCGTGAAGATCTACCCATAGCGAGGCTAGTCCTTCGTGAACGGAAGCCGTATGGAACAGTCAAGGTTGCTTTTCGTGGAACCCTCAGTGGGTAGAGCCCTCTGTGGACTCTCGACCGTTACCCTCTATGGGTTGAAGACTCCATAAACGTGGACGTATGATAGCACCACCTATCGGAACCATGGGAAAAATCTTTGCATCTCCTATTGCATTTGATCTTCCTATCCCATCTCTTTACTTCATATGCAATGTCTTTACTTTCCGCTGCCATACTTGTAGACATGCATGTTTAGGGTTGTTAGATTTGCTAGACTTGCTAAAATAGTTAAAATCTGCCAACCAATTAACTTGGGAAAAGGTTAGGTTTTAAATTCCTGCTAGTAGTCTCTTCACCCCCCCTCTAGACATTCTTCTATCAATCCTACACTATATAGATGGGAAATTGATGCTTTTTATTCTACCTTGTGTCACTTCTCTGACTTCACCATAGCAAAATTACTCAAAAATGAGTCATATTAAGATTTTGGTGGTTCATCTAGTGAACTCCAATATGGTATTTTGCATGCTTCGTAGAACACGTCTAGAGGCATGGTGAAAGCATTATCATAAAGGCTAAATGAAACTCTAGACTCACGAGGAAAATATTTGAATTTCTTAGTAAATGTCTCTGTGGGTTTGAGGTGTTGGGTGCACTTATCTTCGATGAAGGGAGCGAGATCAGCGCTGTGAACATACTGCTCAGATTCTTCCTTGATACCTGCACCTTCCATGAATGTATTACACGACTAGAGGCACGATTTGGTTTCAGCGTCCCGCATCGAGCTTGCACTTGGTTCAACATAAGATTGTCGGACAGAACTTCTACATGATGATGCCCCCCGAGGATCTTCTCCTCGAAGAACTCCTAAAGAACTGCATTTTTATTTGCGAACAATTTCTGAAATTTTTTGTGACACTAATTTTTTTAACAAAACTTCACAAGATTGATAGAAACTACTCATATGGATGCCTAGAGGCTATATCAAGTATTCAAACTACTTAGAACTCTAAGAATTCAAAATTCAAGCTCGTCTAATGCACCACCAAGAGTAGCTAATTATTCCAAAAATAAACCACTCAGTCAAAAACTAATTGGAGCAATGGGGGAGTCACATACCAAGAAGCAATCCCCCCAAAACAGTTTCGAAAATGGGGCTTCGAGCAAAGAGATCGGAATCCACAGGTTTGTGAACAATAACACGAGAGATAGAGCAATGGTGATTTTTTCTGGAGGTAAGGGATGACATGGGGTAAAGGAATAAGTGAGGGGGCCCACGTGGGAGCCACAATCCACCAGGGTGCGCCTAAAATAAAATGCCATGTTTATCATGCTTTCTGATTTTTACCGTGCAATAAAAAATGACCCAAAAATAAAAATTCTCAGAATGTCCTGAAAATTTAACATGATTTTTGTCCTGAATATTTCTGAATTTTTGGTGCAAATAACATCAGAGGGGGTGCACATGGTGCCCACAATCCACCAGGGTGCGCCTAGGGTTGTTGGCGCGCCCTGGTGCCTTGTGGGCACCATGTGCACCCCCTCTGATGTTATTTGCACCAAAAATTCAGAAATATTCAGGACAAAAATCATGTTAAATTTTCAGGACATTCTGAGAATTTTTATTTTTGGGTCATTTTTTATTGCACGGTAAAAATCAGAAAGCATGATAAACATGGCATTTTATTTTACTTAGCTAGGAAAAATAGAAAATAAAAAGTGGGTACAAAATATGGTGCTTACTAACTTCATCAACTTCATACCTCTCAAAAATGATCCATTAATAAGGTTGACCAAGTCTTATTAACAACCACTTTCGATTAGCATGAAACCGAAGAACTTATGTAAAACAATAACTTACCTCAATGGGGATATGGATCTCCACAACCATAATTATATAATATTTCTTTTTGGCAGTAGGTAGAGGTAATTGAAAGCTTCCAATAGTGAGTGTCAGAGAATTTTGAATCACATTTACACCATTCACTTGGAATTGTTTCTTCGGAAAGCGCACTATATGCTCATTACAATTGATATGAAAAGTGACATTGCTTTTATTGTAATTAATAACAGCCCCTATAGTATTGAAAAAGGGTCTACCAAGGATAATCGACATGTTGTCCTCCACGGGCATCTCAAGAATAACAAAGTCTGTTAAGATAGTAACATTTGCAACAGTAACGGGTACATCCTCACAAATACCGATAGGTATGGGAGTTGATTTGTTAGTCATTTGCAAAGATATTTTAGGTTGTGGGTTATCATGTTTTCTAGCCACAAAGTCTTTTTATCATACCGTTTATTTTTAGGTTGTGGGTTATCAAGATCAACAACAGGTTCTATTTCTACATTATTATATGGTTCTTTATCATAGTTTGGTTGGGTATCCTCATGAAAATCACTATCATTATCATTACCACTAGGTGGATGTTCATTACATATTGAGTTTCAACATCAAAAATAGAAACATCATTATTATCAGGAGGTTTTTCTATCCCAGGTTCACTAGAGGTATACAAAGTCGTATCATTTTTCTTTTTCTTTTTCTTTTTAGAAGGACTAGGTGCATCATCATTCATTCTTTGAGAGTCTTGTTCAATTATTTTAGGATGACCTTCACCATGATCATTCATATTATTATTATTCATTTCATCAAGCAATTCTCTTTGAGATTTAGCAACTTGTTCTAACTGAGTTCGAACCATAGAGGCATGTTCTCCTACACCTCTAACATCATTACTAATTCTAAATAACAAGTCCCTCAGGCGAGCAATCATATCATAATTATATTTCAATTGTTTCAAAGCATTTGCATCAAAGTGATCTTGTTTCCTAATGTAGTTGTCAAACTCATATAAGCATTGACAAGGATGTTTATTGTAAGGGATGTCACCTTCATCAAACTTTAATAAAGAATTTACCTCTACCACCTGTGGAGGTGGTGGTGTGTCAAGACCATATATTTCTTCAATAGGTGGTAAATTCTTAACATCCTCACATTTAATAGATTTTTCCTTCATACATCTCTTTGCCTCTTGCATATCTTCAAGACTGAGAAATAAGATACCCCTCTTCTTCGGAGTGGGTTCAAGCGGTGGTTCAGGGAGAGTCGAATCATTAGAAGTCTTTAATACTATAGTTCCTCAGCTTGTTCAATAGTTCATTCCCTGAAAACACAACCAGCACAACTATCTAGGAAATCCCTAGAAGCACCAATTAGTTCATTATAGAAGATGTCAACTATTTCATTTTTCTCAAGAGGGTGATCAAGCAAAGCATTAAGCAATTGGAGAAGCCTCCCCCAAGCTTGTGGGAGACTCTCTTCTTCAATTTGCACAAAGTTAAATATTTCCTGTAAGGCAGCTTGTTTCTTATGAGCAGGAAAATATTTTTCACAGAAGTAGTAAATCATATCATGGGGGCTACACACACAACTAGGAGAGAGAGTATTGTACCATATCTTAGCATCACCCTTTAGTGAGAACGAAAATAATTTGAGAATATAGCAGTAGCAAATCTTCTCATCATGAGCAAAAAGGGTGGATATATCATTCAACTTAGTAAGGTGTGCCACAACAGTTGTAGTTTCATAGCCATGGAAAGGATCAGATTCAACCAAAGTAATTAACTCTAGGTCAATAGAGAATTCACAATCCTTATCAGTAACAAAGATATATAAAGTAGAAAATTTAGGATCACATTTCATTCTAGCATTCAAAGTCTTTTCTTTCAGTTTGCATAGTAATTTCTTAAGATCATCTCTATCCTTACAAGCAAGAATATCTCTAGCTACTTCTCAATCCAAAACATAACCCTCAATATCTTAGGCATTTCAAATCTAGGAGAGCTAGGTCTAATAAGTGTTTCATAATTTTCAATTTCAAGGACTTCACCAGTTTAAGTAGTTTCATCAGTTTCAATAATTTCATTCTCTTTAGCTCTAGCAATTTTTTCATCAAGAAATTCACTTACCGGCACAACATCATCAAGCAAGGTACTAACATCATCATAAGCGTCATTCATAGTAGAAGTAGCATCATCAATATCAGGATTAATAGTAGGTGGTGCTGCCGCAAGTTTACTCATAACAGAAGGTGAATCAAGTGTAGAGTGTGATGGCAAATCCGTACCTCCCCTCATCCTAGAGGGAACGATCTTGCTTCTTGTATCCTTCAGATTCTTCATAGTGATAAATTGATATAAATCCCATGTGACTCAGCAAATATAGCTATGCTCCCTGGCAACGGCGCCAGAAAAAGGTCTTGATAACCCACAAGTATAGGGGATCGCAACAGTTATCGAGGGTAGAATATTCAACCAAAATTTATAGCACAAGGGGAGCCAAAGAATATTTGAGAGTATTAGCAGTTGACTTGTAAATTCAACCACACCTAGAGATAAATATATGCAGCAAAGTGATCAGTAGCACAATAATATGATAGTTTGATAGTAGTGGTAAAAGTAATAGTAGTTGTAACAATAACAGTAGTGATTTTGTAATAAGTGCAACATTAGTAACTTAGCAAGAAAAATATGTGGAAAACTCATAGGCATTGGATCGATGTATTCGTTGGATGATATTCATCATATAATAGTCATAATCTAGGGTGACACAGAACTAGCTCCACTTCATCAATGTACTGTAGGCATATATTCCGTAAATAGTTATACATGCTTATGGAAAAGAACTTGGATGGCATGTTTTTTCCTACCCTCTGATACGTCCATTTTGCATCATGTTTTCATACTATCATTTATAAAGTTTTTATGCGTAATAATGCTTTGGGGAGTAATTCTAATGCATTTTCTCTCATAATTTGCAAGGTTTACACAAAGAGGGAGAACACTGACAGCTGGAATTCGGGACCCGAAAAAAGTATGTCAGAGATACCTATTCTACACATTCCCAATGGAGCTGAAACTTTACAGAGAATTTTTGTGGAATAAATGGAAATTACTGGACTAGAAAACTACCGAAGGGGGGGGCACTTGGTGAGGAACACCCACCAGGGTGTGCGAGGGCTCCTAGGCGCGACCTGGTGGGTGGTGCTCACCCTGGCCCACCTCCAGAGCCCATATTCTAGTACAAATTCTAAAAAACCTAGAAAAATTAAGGAGAGGACTTTCGGGATGAGGCGCCACCGTCTTGAGGCGGAACCTGGGCAGGAGCACTTTTGCCCTCCGGTGTAGCGATTCCATCGGGGGAACTTCCCTCCCGGAGGGGGAAATCGAGGCCATCATTATCACCAACAACCCTCTCATCTTGGGGAGGACATTCTTCATCAACATATTCAACATCACCATCTCCTCTCTAATCCTAGTTCATCTTTTGCGCTCAATCTTTGCGTTCAGATTGGTACTTGTGGGTGACTAGTAGTGTTGATTACCTTTGTGTAGTTGATTGCTATATGGTTTATTTGCTAGAAAATTTTATGTTCAAACCCATTATGATATTCAACACACCTCTGATCTTGATCATGAGTATTATTTGTGAGTATTGATCTTCATTCTCAAGGTCACGGGAGAAGTCATGTTGCGAGTAATCATGTGAATTTGATATGTGTTCGATATTTTGATGATAGGTATGTTGTGATTCCCTTAGTGGTGTCATGTGAACATCGACTACATGAAACTTCACCATCCTTGGGACTAAGGGAATGCACTATGGAGTAGTTATTAGATGATGGGTTGCTAGAGTGATAGAAGCTTAAACCCTAGTTTATGCGCTATTTCGTAAGGGGTTGATTTGGGTCCACATGTTTAATGCTATGGCTAGACTTTGTCTTAATACTCTTCTCGTAGTTGCGGATGCTTGCGAGGGGGTTGATCATAAGTAGGTTGTTAGTTTAGGTAAGAACAACACATTAGCACTGGTCCACCCACATATGAAAATATCGAACTAGCGAATACGAATCAAACAAACATGATGAAAGTGACTAGTAAAATTCCCGTGTACCCTCAAGAACACTTTGATTATCATAAGAGATAGTTTTGGCCTGACCTTTGCCACAAAAGGATTGAGCTAACTTGCTGCACCTTACCTATTTTTACTGTTACTTTCCCATTAAAAATTACCTTGCTATCAAACTACTTGCTAATTACAATTTCAGTGCTTGCAGAAATTACCTTGCTAAAAACCGCTTATCCTTTCCTTCTGCTCCTCATTGAGTTCGACACTCTTACTTATAGAAAGGACTACGATCGATCCCCTATACTTGTGAATCATCAAGACTCTTTTCTAGCGCCATTGTCGAGGAGTGAAGCGCTCTTGGTAAGTGGAAATCGGTAAGGAAAAACTTATACTACATGCTGAAATTTATTATTACTTGTTACTACAGAAAATAATCCTTTGAGGGGTTTGTTCGGGGTATCTTCACATCGACCGGAATGACAATTAGTTTCCTCTCAACCTACAACACCTACTGAAAACATTGGTTATGAAATTCCTTCGGGTATGTTAGAAAAACTGCTAGCTACTCCTTATGCAGGAGACGGAACTAAACATCCTGATATGCACCTAATACACGTGGATGAAATTTGTGGACTATTTAAGGTTGCAGGTTTATCTGGAGATGAAGTTAAGAAGAAGGTTTTCCCTTTATCTTTGAATGGAAAAGCATTGACATGGTATAGGCTATGTGATGATATTGGATCATGGAACTAGAATTGATTGAAATTGGAATTCCACCCAAAGTTTTATCCTATGCATCTAGTTCATCGTGATCAGAATTATATATATAATGTTTGGTCTCATGAAGGAGAAAGCATCACCCTAGATTGGGGGAGGCTTAAATCAATGTTATATTCATGCCGCAACCATGATCTCCCGAGAGAAGTTATTATTCAAAAATTTATGCTCGGCTTTCTTATAATGATCAAACCATGCTCGATACTTCTTGTACTGGTTCTTTTATGAAGAATACTATTGAATTCAAGTGGGATCTCTTGGAAAGAATTAAACACAACTCTGAAGATTGGGAACTCAAGGAAGGTAATGATTCAGGTATCAAGCTTGAATTTGATTGTGTTAAATCTTTTATGAATACCGATGCTTTTCACAAGTTTAGCACTAAATATGGACTTGACTCAGAGATAGTGCACGACTTCTTACAAAAGGAAAGAAGAGTCACCAAGAAGACGAAGCTCAAGAGACGAGTCACCTTGAAGAGAGAGAAGGAGTAGAGATGATCGTTATGAACGAAGACCCTCAAGGAGAAGTAGGGACTCAGAGAAGAAGGAAAAGTACACCAAGAGCTACCCAAGAAGAAGAAATCAAGCTCATGTCGGTGAATGGATTTCCGGCTCCGAATCCGACAACCACTCTAAGAGAAGCTACCACTCCAACTCTGAATATAGTAAAGATGAAGGTGTTGCCGGACTTGCACTAGTGACAACCAACTCCTTGTTGGAAATATGCCCTAGAGGCAATAATAAATTGGTTATTATCATATTTCCTTGCTCATGATAATCGCTTATTATCCATGCTAGAATTGTATTGATCGGAAACTCAAATACATGTGTGGATACATAGACAACACCATGTCCCTAGTATGCCTCTAATAGACTAGCTTGTGATCAAAGATGGTTAAGGTTTCCTAGCCATGGACATGAGATGTCATTTGATAACGAGATCACATCATTAGGAGAATGATGTGATGGACAAGACCCAAACTATAAACGTAGCATTTGATCGTGTCAGTTTATTGCTACAATTTTTTGCATGTCAAGTATATGTTCCTATGACCATGAGATCATGCAACTCACTGACACCGGAGGAGTGCCTTGTGTGTATCAAACATCGCAACGTAACTGTGTGACTATAAAGGTGCTCTACAGGTATCTCCGAGGGTGTCTGTTGGGTTGGCATGGATCAAGACTGGGATTTGTTACTCCGTGTGACAGAGAGGTATCTCAAGGCCCACTTGGTAATACAACATCACAACAAGCCTTGCAAGCAATGTGACTAAGTGTTGGACACGGGATCTTGTATTATGGAACAAGTAAAGAGACTTGTCGGTAACGAGGTTGAAGTGGGTATGGAGACACCGACGATCGAATCTCGGGCAAGTAACATACCGAAGAACAAAGGGAACGTTATATGGGATTCACTGAATCCTTGACATAGAGGTTCGACCGATAAAGATCTTCGCAAAATATGTAGGAACCAATATGGGAATCCAGGTCCTGCTATTGGTTATTGATCGTAGAGGTGTCTCGGTCATGTGTACATAGTTCTCGAACCCGCAGGGTCTACACACTTAAGATTTGGTGATGCTTCGGTAGTATAGAGTTATGTATGGTGGTGACCGAAGGTTGTTCGAAGTCCTGGATGAGACCCCGAATGTCACGAGGAGCTCCGAAATGACCCGGAGGTAAATATTGATATATGGGATAATAGTGTTTGGTCTTTGTAAGGGTTCCAGAATTCACCGGAAATAGCTTCGGATGTCTCCCGAAATGTTCGGGGTACAGGAACGCTTTATTTGGGCCAAGGGGTAAAGCCATGAGGCTTTAAGAAGGTGCAAAAGCTGTTTTGCGGAGGCTAGGGGCCAGACGCCAGGGACCCTGGTGTTTGGGGCCAGACGCTGAGGACCTTGGCGTCTGGTCCTGGAGTCCGAGAAAGACTCTTGCCTTGTGGGCAAACCGACCTTGAGGAGGATTTTTCTCCAAGTTTCAACCCCAAGGCTCAGCATATAAATAGAGGGGCAAGGCTAGCACTTGGGACACATCAAGAAATCCTAAGCCACGTGCTGCCTCTCCTCTAGTTTGTAGTTTCTTCTCTAGATTGGTTTCAGCGGTGCTTAGGCGAAGCCCTGCTGGAATTGCTCCACCACCATCATCGCAACGCCGTCGTGCTGCCGGAGAACTCGTCTACCTCTCTGCTTCCTCTTGCTGGATCAAGAAGGCGGAGATCGTCATCGAGATGTATGTGTGCTAAACGCGAAGGTGTCGTTTGTTTGGTGCTAGATCAGAAGGGCTGAGATCAAGATCGTGAGACAATTCGTGATTGGATCGCAGGACGGACCGTGACGAGATCACGGGACGGATCGTGATTGGATCACGGGATGGATCATGATGTGATCGCGGGACGCTCGGCGATTTGGATCCCGAAGACATTCGACTACATCAACCGCGTTTCTTAACGCTTCCCGCTTAGCGATCTACAAGGGTATGTAGATCCACTCTCCCTCTCGTAGATGCTCATCACCATGGATAGATCTTGCGTGTGCGTAGGAATTTTTTTGTTTCCCATGCAACGTTGGTTCACTCTTTGTGTTCTACTCGAGATACCACTATTGGGGAATGTTGCATGGGGAACAAAAAATTTCCTATGCACACGCAGATCTATCCATGGTGATGCGCATCTACGAGAGGGAGAGTGGATCTACGTACCCTTGTAGATCGCTAAGCGGGAAGCGTTAAGAAACAAGGTTGGTGTAGTCAAACATCTTCGCAATCCAAATCGCCGAGCGTCTCGCGATCCAATCATGATCCGTCCCGCAAACTCATCATGATCCGTCCCGAGATCTCATCACGAACCGTCTCGTGATCTTGATCACGATCCGTCCCGCGAACTTATCATGATCCATCCCGCGATCTCATCACGAACCGTCTCGTGATCTTGATCATGATCCGTCCCGCGAACTTATCACGATCCGTCCTGCGAACTCATCACGATCCATCCCTCGAACTCATCACGATCCGTCCCTCGAACTCATCACGATCTGTCTTGATCACGGTCCTTCCGATCTAGCGCCGAACGGACGGCACCTCCGCATTCAGCACACGTACAGCTTGATGACGATCTCTGCCTTCTTGATCCATCAAGAGGGAGCAGAGAGTTAGACGAGTTCTCTGGCAGCCTGACGGGGCTCCGGCGATTGTGGTGGAGCAATTCCGGCACGGCTTTGCCTATGCACTGCGGATATCCGATCTAGAGGAGAAACTATGCACTGGAGGAACAGGCAACACGTGGCTAAAAATTATGTGCCAAAACCGTAAAACCTCTAGTATATATAAGAGGGAGGGAGGAGAGGCCTTGGTGTAAGGGCCAAGGCCCCCTTGCTTTGGCCGAAGGGGGAGGAGAGGAGGATTCCTCTTCCAATCCTAGTAGGACTAGGATCCCCCCCCCTTTTGCCTTTTTTCCCACTTTTCCTATTGCGTTTTTCTTTCCCTAGCCGCATGGGCCTTGTGGGGAACTCCCACCAGCCCACCAAGGCTGGTATTCATCCTCTCACAGCCCATGTAGCCTCTTGGGTCGAAATACCCCTCCCGATGGTCTCCCGGTACACTACCGGCACTCCCGGTACACTACCGATGAACCCGAAACTTTTCCGGCGACCAAAATAGGACTTCTTATATATCAATCTTTACCTCGAGACCATTCCGGATCTCCTCGTGATGTCCGGGATATCATCCGGGACTCCGAACAACCTTCATTCACCACCATACATAACTCTGTACTACCAAAACGTCACCGAACCTTAAGTGTGCAGACCCTAAGGGTTCGAGAACTATGTAGACATGACCAAGACACCTCTACAGTCAATAACCAATAGAGGACCTAGATGCCCATATTGGTTCCTACATATTCTACGATGACATTTATCGGTTGAACCTCTATGTCAAGGATTCAGTTAATCCCGTATGATGTTCCCTTTGTTCTTCGGTATGTTACTTGCCCGAGATTTGATCGTCGGTATCTCCATACCTAGTTCAACCTCGTTACTGGAAAGTCTCTTTACTCATTCTATAATACAAGATCCCGTAACTAACACTTAGTCACATTGCTTGCAAGGCTTATTGTGATGTTGTATTACCGAGTGGGCCCTCAGATACCTCTCCGTCACACGGAGTAACAAATCCTAGTCTTGATCCATGCCAACTCAACAGACAGTCTCAAAGATACCTGTAGAGCACCTTTATAGTCACCCAGTTATGTTGCGACGTTTGATACACACAAGGTACTCCTCCGGTGTCAGTGAGTTGCATGATCTCATGGTCATAGGAACATATACTTGACATGCAGAAAACAGTAGCAATAAACTGACACGGTCATATGCTATGTTTGTAGTTTGGGTCTTGTCCATCACACCATTCTCCTAATGATGCGATCCTGTTATCAAATGACATCTCATGTCCATGACTAGGAAACCTTAACCATCTTTGATCAACGAGCTAGTCTATTAGAGGCATACTAGGGACATGGTTTTGTCTATGTATCCACACATGCATCTAAGTCTCCGATCAATACAATTATAGCATGGATAATAAACAATTATCATGAACAAGGAAATATGATAATAACTAATTTATTATTGTGTCTAGGGCATATTTCCAACAAGATGATCATGTGTTGTATAGAATATCACGACTTGCATGTCGATGAGTACGGCAACCGGCAGGAGCCATAGGGTTGTCTTTCATTATTGTGTGACCTGTGTGTCAATCATCAAGCATTATGTAATGCTTTACTTTATCGCTAAATGGTAGCAATAGTAGTAGAAGCATGGTGGGCGCGACAACCACGATGGTGACATGTTGATGGAGATCATGGTGTCATGCCGGTGCCGATGGAGATCATGCCGGTGCTTTCAAGATGGAGATCAAAAGCACAAGTTCATGGCCATATCATGTCACTTATGATTTGCATGTGATGTTAATCCTTTTATGCACCTTGTTTCTCTTAGGAAGACGGTAGCATTATAAGGTGATCCCTCACTTAAATTTCAAGATGAATTGTGTTCTCCCCGAGTGTGCACCGTTGCGAAAGTTCGTCGTGTCGAGAGACCACATGATGATCGGGTGTGATAGACTCTACGTTCACATACAACAGGTGCAAGACAGTGTTGCACATGCAGAACACTCGGGTTAAACTTGAGAAGCCTAGCATGTACATACATGGCCTCGGAACACAAGAGACCGAAAGGTCGAACATGAGTCATATAGTAGATATGATCAACATGATGATGTTCACCATTGAAAGCACCTCAACTCACGTGATGATCGGACTTGAGTTGGTGAATTTGGATCATGTATCACTCGAATGACCGGAGGGATGTTAATTTGAGTGGGAGTTCTTAAATAATTTGATTAATTGAACTCTTATCATGAACATAGTCAGTAGTGTCTTTGCAAATAATGTTGTAGATTACTAGCTCACGTTGTAGCTCCCTTGAATTTTTATATGTTCCTAGATAAATAGAGTTGAAAGATGATGGTAGCAATATTACTGACTGGGTTCGTGATATGAGGATTGTCCTATTGCTGCACAGAAGGCTTATCTCCTTAATGCACCGCTCGGTGTGCCAACCCCTCTAGCATCGTCTGTAGATGTTGTGAATATCTGACATGCACGTTCTGATGACTACTTGATGGTTTAGTGCGTCATGCATTTCGGCTTAGAACTGAGGCTCCAAAATGTTTTGAACGTCACAGAACATATGAGATGTTCTAAGAGCTGAAGTTAGGATCTCAGGCTCGTGCCCGTGTTGTGAGATGTGAGATCTCCAACAAGATTCTTTGCCTACAAGATGAAAGAGAATAGCTCAATCGTTGAGCATGTGCTCAGATTGTCTGGGTGCTACAATTGCTTGAATCGAGTGGGAGTTGCTCTTCCAGATAAGATAGAAATTGATATAGTTCTCCAAGTCACTGTCAAGCTACTAGAACTAGGTGATGAACTATAAAATGCCAGGGATAGAAATAATGATCCCTGAGCTGTTTGCAATGTTTGACACCGCGAAGGTAGAAATCAAGAAGGAGCGTCAAGTGTTGATGGTTAGTAAAACCACTAGTTTCGAGAAGGGCAAGGGCAAGGAGGGAAACTTCATGGATGGCAAGTCAGTTGCTGCTCCAGTGAAGCAACCTAAAGTTGAACCCAAACCCGAGACTAAGTGCTTCGATTATGAGGAGAGGAGTCGCTGAAGTGGAACAACCCTAGATACTTGGTAGATAAGAAGGCTGGCAACGTCGATAGAAGTATATTTGATACACGTGTTACTGATGTGTACCTTGCGAGTACTCCTAGTAGCACCTGGGTATTGGATACCGGTTTGGTTGCTAAATGTTAGTAACTCGAAATAAAAGGTACGGAATAAACGGAGAACTAGCAAAGGGTGAGGTGACGATGTTTGTTGGAAATGTTTCCAAGGTTTATGTGATCAACATCGCACACTCTCTCTACCTTCGAGATTAGTGACGAACCTAAATAAATGTTATTTGGTGTTTTGCGTTGAGCATGAACATGATTAGATCATGTTTATTGCAACATGGTTATTCATTTAAGTTAGAGAATAATGGTTATTCTGTTTACATGAATAATACCTGCAATGGTCATGCACCCAGTGAGAATGGTTTGTTGAATCTTGATCGTAGTAAATACACATGTTCATAACATTGATGCCAAAAGATACAAAGTTAATAATGATAGTACCACATACTTGTAGCACTACCGCTAAATGTCATATTGGTATAAAGCGCATGAAGAAACTCCATGTTGATGGATTTTTGGACTCGTTCGATTTCGAATTGGTTGAGACATGCGAACCATGCCTCTTGGGAAAGATGACTAAGAACCCCGTTTTCCGGATTGATGGAGCGGGCAAGTGATTTATTGGAAATGATACATGTTGATGTATGCAATCCAATGAGTCTTGTAGCGTGTGGTGGATATCGTTATTTTCTTACCTTCACTGATGATTTGAGTAGATATAGTGTATATTTACTTAATGAAACACAAGTATGAATCGTTTGAAAGGTTCAAGCAAATTCAGAGTGAAGTTTAAGATCATCGTGACAAGAAGATAAAAATGTCTGCGATATGATCGTGGAGGTGAATATTTGAGTTACGAGTTTGGTATACAACTTTAGACAATGTGAAACTTGTTTCACAACTCACACCACCCGGAACACCATAGAGTGATGGTGTGTCCGAACGTCATAGTCGTACTCTATTGGATATGGTGCGTGCTATGATGTCTCTTATTGTTTTGCTACTATAATTTTGGGTTTATGCATTAGAGACAACTACATTCACTTAAATAAGGCACCATCTAAATCCGTTGAGATGACACCGTGTGAATTATGGTTTGATATAAACCTAAGCTGTCATTTCTTAATGTTTGGGGCTGCGACGCTTGTGTGGAAAATGTTTTCACCTGATGAGCTCAAACCCAAAGAAGACAAATGCATCTTCATAGAATACCCTAAGAACAGTTGGGTGAACCTTCTATCTCAGATCCACGCAGAAAATGTTTGTTGCTAAAATTGGGTGCTTTCTCGAGAAAAAGTTTCTCCCGAAAGAATTGAGTGGGAGGAAGATAGAACTTGATGAGGTTATTGAACCTTTATTTCAACAAGAGAGTAGCGCAGTGCAGGAAGATGTTTCTGTGAAGCCTACGTTAGTTGAATAGGAAGTTAATGATGATGATCATGTAGCTTCGGATCAAGTTACTATCGAACCTCGTAGGTCGACAAGGACATGTACTGCTCCTGAGTGGTATGACAACCCTGTCTTAGAGGTCATGTTGTTGGACAACTATGAACCTACGAGCTATGGAGAAGTGATGATGGACCCGGATTCCGACAAATGGTTAGAGGCCATGAAATCCGAGAACGGATCCATGTATGAAAACCAAGTATAGACTTTGGTAGACTTGCTCGTTGGATGGCATGCAGTCGAGTACAAATGGACCTTTAAGATGAAGATAGACACTGATGGTAAATTTAACCATTTATAAAGCTCGACTTGTCGCATAGAAGTTTCCGATAAGTTCAAGGAGTTAACTGCGATGAGACTTTCTCACTCGTATCAATGCTAAAGTCTGTTGGAATTATGTTAGCAGTTGCTGCATTTTTCAAATATGAAATCTGGCAAATGGATGTCAAAATATCGTTTCCTTAATGGTTTACTTGAGGAAAGGTTGTATGTGATACAACCAGAAGGTTTTGTCAGTCCTAAGGATGCTAAAAGGTGTGCGAGCTCTAGCAATCCTTCTATGGGCTGGAGCAAGCATCTCGGAGTTAGAATATACGCTTTGATGAGGTGATCAAAGTTTTTCAGTCTATACAAAGTTTATGAAACTTGTATTTACAATAAAGTGAGTGGGAGCACTATAGAATTTTTGATAAGAATATGTGGTTGACATATTATTGATCGAAAATGATGTAGAATTTCTGGAAAGCATAAATGGTTGTTTGAAAAGAGTTTTTCAAAGGAAAAACTGGATAAAGCTACCTAATTTTTGAGCATCAAGATTTATAGACATAGATCAAGATGCTTGATGAGACTTTCAAGGAGTACATACCTTGACAAGATTTTGAAAGAGTTCAAAATGGATCGGTCAAAGAAAGAGTTCTTGCCTGATTTGTAAGGTGTGAAGTTGAGAAGACTCAAAGCTCGACCGCAGTAGAAGAAAGAGATAGGACGAACATCGTCCCCTATGCCTTAGCCATAGGCTCTATATAGTATGCCATGCTGTGTACCGCACCTGTGTGTGCCTTGCCATGAGTCCGTCAAGGGGTACAAGAGTGATCCAGGAGTGGATCACTGGACAACGGTCAAGATTATCCTTAGTAACTAAAAGACTAAGGGAATGTTTCTCGATTATGGAGGTGATAAAGAGTTCGTCCTAAAGAGTTACATCGATGCAAGCTTTAACACCAATCCGGATGACTCTTAGTAGCAATCCGAATACGTATAGTGGAGCAGCCACTTGGAATAGCTCCATGTGGAGTGTGGTAGCAGCATTTACAGTTTAAGATAGAGATTTGTAAAGTACACACGGATCTGAATGTCGCAGACCCATTGACTAAAAGACCTCTCTCACATGCAAAGCATGATCGAGCCCCAGAACTCATTGGGTGTTAGATTCATAACAATGCGGACCACATGATGATGTGAACTAGATTATTGACTCTAGTGCAAGTGGGAGACTATTGGAAATATGCCCTAGAGGCAATAATAAATTGGTTATTATCATATTTCCTTGCTCATGATAATCGTTTATTATCCATGCTAGAATTGTATTGATCGGAAACTCAGATACATGTGTGGATACATGGACAACACTGTGTCCCTAGTATGCCTCTAATAGACTAGCTCGTTGATCAAAGATGGTTAAGGTTTCCTAGCCATGGACATGAGATTTCATTTGATAATGGGATCACATCATTAGGAGAACGCTGTGATGGACAAGACTCAAACTATAAACGTAGCATTTGATCATGTCAGTTTATTGCTACAGTTTTCTGCATGTCAAGTATATGTTCCTATGACCATGAGATCATGCAACTCACTGGCACTGGAGGAGTGCCTTGTGTGTATCAAAGGTCACAACGTAACTGGGTGACTATAAAGGTGCTCTACAGGTATCTTCGAGGGTTTCTGCTGGGTTGGCATGGATTAAGACTGGGATTTGTTACTCCGTGTGACGGAGAAGTATCTCAGGGCCCACGGTAGTACAACATCACAACAAGCCTTGCAAGCAATGTGACTAAGAGTTGGCCATGGGATCTTGTATTACGGAACGAGTAAAGAGACTTGCCAGTAACGAGGTTGAACTAGGTATGGAGATACCGACGATCGAATCTCAGGCAAGTAACATACCGAAGAACAAAGGGAACGCTATACGAGATTGACTGAATCCTTGACATAGAGGTTCGACCGATAAAGATCTTTGCAGAATATGTAGGAACCAATATGGGCATCTAGGTCCCGCAATTGGTTATTGATCGTAGAGGTGTCTCGGTCATCTCCACATAGTTCTCGAACCTGCAGGGTCTGCACACTTAAGGTTTGGCGACGCTTCAGTAGTATAAAGTTATGTATGGTGGTGACCGAAGGTTATTTGAAGTCCCGGATGAGATCTCAGACGTCACGAGGAGCTCTGGAATGGTTTGGAGTTAAAGATTAATATTTGGGATAATAGTGTTTGGTCTCCGTAAGGGTTCCGAAATTCACCGAAAATAGTTTCGGATGTTTCCCGAAATGTTCGGGGTACATGAACACTTTATTTGGGCCAAATGGTAAATCCCATGAGGCTTTAGGAAGGTGCAAAAGCTGTTATGCGGAGGCCAGGGGCCAAACGCTAGGACCCTGGCGTTTGGGGCCAGACGCCGAGGACCTTGGTGTCTGGTCCTGGAGTCCTAGAAGGACTCTTGCCTTACGGGCAAATCGACCTTGAGGAGGATTTTCCTCCAAGTTTCGACCCCCAAGGCTCAGTATATAAATAGAGGGGCGAGGCTAGCACTTGGGACTCATCAAGAAACCCTAAGCGACGTGTTGCCTCTCCTCTAGTTCGTAGTTTCTCCTCTAGATCGGTTTGCTCCACCACCATCGCCACAACGCAGTCGAGCTCTCCGCTCCCTCTTGCTGGATCAAGAAGGTGGAGATTGTCATCGAGCTGTACCTATACTGAACGCGGAGGTGCCGTGCATTTGGCGCTAGATCGGAAGGACCGTGATCAACATCGCGAGATGATTCGTGATTGGATCGCGGGATGGATCATGATGAGATCGTGGGACGGATCATGATTGGATTGCGGGACGGATCGTGATGGGATCACGGGACGCTCGGCGATTTTGATCGCGAAGACGTTCGACTACATCAACCGCGTTTGTTAACGCTTCCCGCTTAGCGATCTACAAGGGTATGTAGATCCACTCTCCCTCTCGTAGATGCTCATCGCCATGGATAGATCTTGCGTGTGCGTAGGATTTTTCTGTTTCCCATGCAACGTTCCCCAATACTCCTATGACCTATTTGATTCACCAAATGAAGGGAGTGGATGTTGCTTCATGGCTAAAGGCCCCAAGGTATCACACCCATGAGGATGACTTGTTAATTGAAGATGACTTGCTATTTTACAAATCTAGTAATGTTAGTCAAGATGAAGTTTCCAGTAATCACTCTAGTCTAGATAAGCCGTGTGATGACGATAAGTTGGAAAAGAACGACTAACTCAAGAACTAAAAACTCTTAAGTTAGCTCATGAGTCTACTCTACAAGATCATAGACAGCTTGAAAGGACACATGAGAAGCTCCGCTTCGAGAAGCTCAATTTAGAGGAAGAGCATGAGTTCCTTAAAGCTATCAATGACGATCTTCGAAAGAAGATTTCCTCTTATCTAGCCTAACGACTTCTCTTGTCTATGTTCATGCCACAAGTTAAGAGTAAACAAACTAGTAACAAAGGCACGAAAGGTTCTTCAACTAGTAGCACTAAAAATGATAAATCCAATGATATTGCTTCTAGTAGTTCTATTGATCCCACTAACTCTTCTCTTAGCCAAGTTACACTTGAGCAAGAAAATGAACTTTTGAAAGGGATTATAGAGAAAGGTATCTACAAGAGTCTTGCCGGGTGCAAACAATTTGAGGAGATTGTATGCAAGCACGAAGGATACTGAAAGAATTGTGGCATTGGCTACTTCAATGCTAATGGTGTTGAATGGGAAGAAGTGCAATACCCCAATCCCAAGTTTGTTCCTCAAAAGGAGAAGTATGAAAATACTCTCCCCAAGGGAACAGAATCTCAAGATGACCTTCCACCACAAGATCCCAAGCTCAAGGGAAAGAACAAGCTTCAAGAAGACATTGACTCATATGAAGAAGAAACCCGAGCTTTTGTTAAGTGGGTTCCCAAGCCTACTACAAGCTCAACTTCTACAAGTGCTACTTCAACACCAAGGATTCCCATGAACTTGATGTGGGTCCCGAAGAAGAAGAACTAGAGAAGTTCTTGAGGGGTGACTCCGCCAATGAAATTCACTCCTATTCATTATTGGCATGAACTAGTTGCAATCAACATCAACATGATGCAATAGTTCAAGGAGTCACACATCCCATCAAAGGTAAGCAAGGGACAAGGTAATCAACAAATCAATGGACATCATCATGTGTGCTTTGCACTCCATGTCCATAGATATACTTGTATTTGTCTCTTGTGTGTCGGGACTAACCCATGTAGGTGCGAAGAGTAATGAAACAACAAGGATGCTCCGAAATCATGCTGATCTTCATCAACTTGTAGCATCCACCACTACTTCACCTACATGAAGTCTTCATCGACAAAACCCAAGGTTAGTTTCTCCCTCCTATGGGGGATGTCACATCAAGGGGGAGCTTTAGTCTATGACTTGAGTCAAAGCATCTCATAGTATGTGACCACATTAAATGCTTTATGTAAAAGTGGTAACCCCACTTGTGCTTAAACGGTGAGTATGACCTATGATCAAGTATTCTTACTTGGCTCCTAAGTCAATATACTCGTATATAGATGACTCTGTCATCACCAAAGTGCTTGTTAGATGTGAGTGTGTTTGTGCATGTTTGCCATGTTTTCATTTGACATCTTATTGTGTGAGCATGTTTGTCTGCATTTATTTACTCATTCGAGGACATCTGATTGTCGCTATTTGGATTCTGATTTTTCATTTGCGAATTGGATGTATAAGAATGCCTAGGACCACTCCTGTAGCTATCTATGCTTTCTCACCTCATGTTCTATTCATGCTGCTGATGTCTACTACACAACCTTCTTCTTGTAGACTCGTGTTGGGCCTCCAAGCGCAGAGTTTTGTAGGACAATGGCAATTTCCCCTCAAGTGGATGACCTAAGGTTTATCAATCCGCGGGAGGTGTAGGATAAATATGGACTCTCTCAAACAACCCTACAATCAAATAGCAAAGAGTCTCTTGTGTCCCCAACACACCCAATACAATGGTAAATTGTATAGGTGCACTAGTTCGGCGAAGAGATGGTGATACAAGTGCAATATGGATGGTAGATATAGTTTTTTGTAATCTAAAAATATAAAAATATCAAGGTAAAAAATAGTAAACGATGAGCAAAATGTTGTATAAATGCTTGGAAACAAGGCCTATGGTCCTTACTTTCACTACTGCAATTTCTCTCAACAATACTAACATAGTTGTATCATATGTAAATACCTCTCGTGCGACAAAGAGTTCAGTCCAAAGTTACAAATAGTGGAGAACAAATGTAGAAATTATTGTAGGGTATGAAACCACCTCAAAGTTATCTTTTCTGATCAATCTTATGAGCTATCCCTATAAGTGTCATGAACAGCCCTAGTGTTCGTACTAAGATAACACCTTAAGATACACATCAACCAAAACCCTAATGTCACCTAGATACTCCAATGTCGCCACAAGTACCCGTGGGCTTGATTATACGATATGCATCACACAATTTCAGATTCATTAATCAACCACAAAGAAATTCAAAGAGTGCCCCAAAGTTTCTACAGGAGAGTCAAGACGAAAACATGTGCCAACCCCTATGCATAGATTCCCAAGGTCACGGAACCCACAAATTGATCACCAGAAGATACATCAAGTAGATCAATAGAACATCCCATTGTCACCACAGGTATCCCATTGCAAGACATACATCAAGTGTTCTCAAATCCTTAAAGATTCAATCCGATAAGAAAACTTCAAACGGAAAACTCAATTCATCACAAGAATATAGAGAGGGGAAAACTCCATATGATTCAATCTATATCAATAAAGCTCGTTGTCGTGGATTTGTCACGACAGATGTCCGGGTGAACGGACTTAGGTTCGGGGCGAGACACAACTACGTGGCGGCTTGAAGGGGTTGATTGGAATCGAGAAGACACGGAGTTTTATCCAGGTTCGGCCCCTCCGATGGAGGTAAAATCCTACGTCCTGCTTGTCTAGTATTGATGATGATGAAGATCTCTCGGTTACTAGGGTGCTAATTGCTACCTCTAATCTCTTGTGCCTCTAATCTCTTGTGTTGTCTAAACTTGTAGACTTGTGTCTCTTGAGAACTTGTCCCTCTAGGGGTGCTCTACCCCTCCTTATATAAGTGGAGAGGGTAGGCTTACAAATAGAATCCTACTAGGAGTAGGATTAGGACTAATCTCTCACGAATCCTACTCCGGGTCTTATTTCCTTTAAAGGAATCCTTCTCTCTTTGGGCCTTCTCTTGTGGGCTTTCTCTTGTGAGCCGCCTGGCACCGGCTCACCCGCCAGGTCTTGGGCTTGGTCATCCTGTGACACGATTTCCAGGTCATAAATAAGATGTCATGTCTTTAACGGGTCTCTTGTGAGTTGCTTGGCCGGTCATTAATAAGATGTCATGTCTTCGGCCGGGTCTCCTGTGAGTCGCCAGGCCAGGTCATACCGTGGGGTATATCCCCGTCATTAGCCCCCAGGTTAGCTTGAATTTATGCATGGTAAGCTCCTGAAATAAGAGTAACAAATATGTTAAGTGGCCTGGCTTGCTCCTTTGGCCGGCTTATAAAACAACTTCTCAGAAATCTGGATCTTTTCTCCATATGAATGAGTCGTCTTGATAATCATCTTGCTTGTCAATGTCTTTAGAAAAATATTGAGAATAGAACACCCATATGCCATTGAGTCAGCTTGAAATACTCTTGGCGGGTCATCTCCACCGGGTCATAATCATTGATGATGTCGGGTCATTATCGTTGGTGACTCCGGGTTAAATAACTAGAATCCTGCTGACTTGATAAATATTGGGATGAAAATCCATCTGATGTAGAACCGGACTTCCATTGTTGTGAAGTAGGGCGGCTTATATAAACTCTGGCGGGTTATAATCTTTTGATAATACCGGGTCATAAGTGTTGGTGACGCCGGGTCTAACAACAGAACTCTATATTTAATATCTTGAAAATTCTCCTCAATGTTTTTGATATGTCCATATTACCTGTAGCCCCCAAGCTCCGAGATTATCCATGATAACTTGGTGCTTTGCAAATAACATTTTGGACTGTGTAGCCCCCAAGTGCCGGGTCAGTAAGAATTTACTAGGCTGGGACTTATAAAAATATAGAAGGGCCGACTCATCTCCTTGAGATAATATGGTCTTGCTGACAATGTAATGGTTTGAAAACCGGCTTGCATTAGCCCCCAAGTGACGTGGTGCATGCTTGCAGCGACATGGGACTTGCATAATTGATATAAACTTGGACTTGGATAATGTAGCCGCCAAGTGCCGGGTCGTCTGTCTGTGGCGACTCGGGACTATGTGAGAATAATACGTCTCACCATAATTTGTTGAATGAATCTTTGACCGTGGTCATAATATAACCCGAAATGAATATCCTGGAATAATTCCTTTGTCTTTTGACATGAAATTCCCGCTCGTGGTTGCGGTGCAACCCGGCAAATATAAGTTTGAGAAATCCGTGAGTGTTGTAGATTACTACAGAGCACAATTAAAGAAATCCAAGAACTAGCCAATTAGATGACACAACATTATATCTGATAGGGCGGCTCTTGAAAGATAATAATTTCTTCGAGCTGGTTTGAAAACCCCAATCATTTATTACTGGTTATGATAAACCATGAAGATCCATCCATGTTGGCTATTAAGATCCACTTGCTCTTGCAGAATATTTAACGGCGGCTCATCTTAAGAGATAAAACCTGCCAAAATGAACAAGACAGAATATATTCTGCATTGTTGTGAGGGCGGCTTTAAAGAAGCTCAACCCGGAGATGTATACCTTTCATAACATTGCTCCTTTTATCATAACCTTGCTCTGACCCGGCTTGATAAGCTGGCAAGTTATCTGGAGGTGGGAAGCCCCCTTGAATAATCCACGGCTGACATGTCAACTGGAATGGCATAAAGCCGACTGTTTTTAGGGTAATCTAAGCTATACCCAAAGGTAAGAAGCCTCCTGTTAACAGCAAATATTGTAAGCGCGAACGTCGGCTGTCAGTGGGTAATGTATGCTATACCCAAGGTAAAAAGCCTCCATCGACAGCCGTGGCTAGTGATGAGCCGGAACGGCATAAAGCCGGTTGTTTGAAGGGAATGCAAGCTATACCCAAAGGCAAGAAGCCTCCTTCAACAACTACAGTTTTTGGCACGGACGCCGGCTGTCGATGGGTAATGTAAGCTATACCCGAAGGCAAGAAGCCTCCATCGACAACCACGACTTACTGATAAAGCCGGCTGTTTGAAAGGAGATGTAAGCTATACCCGAAGGCAAGAAGCCTCTTTCAACAGCTACAGTTGTAGGCGCGGACGCTGGCTGTCGATGGGTAATGTAAGCTATACCCGAAGGCAAGAAGCCTCCATCGACAACCATGGCTTACTGATAAAGCCGGCTGTTTGAAAGGATACATAACCTATACCCGAAGGCAATAAGCCTCTTTCAACAGCTACAATTGATAAGCAACTGAGTTTTGGCGTAAACGCCGGTTGTTAGGGTGAGATAAGCGAACCTGTCGGTAAGAAGCCCCCTTCGACAACCGCGGTTAATAAGTAACCGGAAGTGGCATAAAGCCGGCCATTTGGGTGAGATAAGCGATACCCGCCAGTAGGAAGCCCCCTTCGATGGCCGCAGTTGATAAGCAACTGGAATTTGGTGTACACGATGTTGTCTTAGGGTCATGTAAGCTATATCGAAGGTAAGAAGCCTCCATCAACAACAACGCTTAATGTAACCAAACTAGGCATAAAGCCAACTGTGCAAGGGAGATGTAAGCTATACCCGAAGGCAAGAAGCCTCCTTGCAACAGTTTAATAACAGCTGGCTATGTAAAGGAGATGTAAGTTATACCCGAACGCAAGAAGCCTCTTTGCAACAGTGCTTAATTGGGCATTACGCCGGCTGTGCAAGGGCGATGTAAGCTACACCTGAACGCAAGAAGCCTCCTTGCAACAGCGTAAAAGCAGACCGTGTAGGGGAGATGTAAGCTATACCCAAAGGCAACAAGCCTCCCTACAACAACGCTTGATAGGGCATCAAGCCGGATGATAGATCAGCCGTTTTGACGGTGAACAAACCACTTCAACTCAAATTTCTAAGGCGGAAAATTTCATCTTGCAAAGATCCGGGCTTCTCATTGAAAACGACCAAATGTGTCTTGCCATGTCTGTAGCCCCCAAGCCTCAAGTTGACTCGAAGAGGCGGCTTGAGGATCTTCACTGGATGTTTGAGGTTTGACCATGGCAGGTTATAGATGATCGCGTATGAATTGTTCCAATGATCCGGTCGATGATTCGTTCCGGCTGTTTGTTTGAAGTGAACCAAACTATAGTGGCGGTAGTTTCTACGCTTGTCTATTGGACGGCTTGTACTGGTGTATGCATTTGTAAGCCGGCACGAACGGCGAGTCGCCGTGGCGTTGATTGGCACGAACAGGCAATATAACGCCACCTTTGTAGTGAATAATTCTCTTGAGTAATAAATATTGCAGGCAAAGTAATTGTTTTTCAAATAAAATAATATATATAGATAAAATAAATAGGCTGGATAGCACCTAATTTATTAGAACGACACATGATGTGTGTATACGTCCGTCCGATTGATGAGACTCGTTGTAGCTGCTGGAGCGCTGGTACATTTGTTCGCCGTTGGTACTTTTAGATCACGGCCTTTCCGTGGATACCAACAAGTTTGGTTGTGTGTAATATCAAGTCCCACTTCCTCTAAAAGTTTGACTGTGGGCAGGCGCGTAGTGATAGACCAAACGAGCAACTGGACCTTTTTTTTTCACCCGGCTAACCTGTTTTTTAACGCCCGGCTCCCACTTCTCCTCCCTCTCCCGATGACCAATACAACGCAAGGGAGGGGGAAGGCAACTGACGCGGGGCCGGGTGAGGCCGTAGCAGCAAGGGGATGCACTGGCGAGCCATGGTGCGAGCAGGTGGGTACGGGAGAGCCGGAGCGGGGCCGGCTCACGGCAGAGGAGCGGTTCATGGAGCGGGGGTGGCGCATGGCGGCGGCCCACGACAGAGGCGATGCCGAGCCGGGGAGGTGGCCATGGCGTAGTGGCACAGAGACGCCGAGCATCACATGTGCAGGCGGAAGGTGAGGCGGAGGGGTGTGAGCCGGCCCGGAGAGTCAACGGACTGTAGCATGGAGGTGAATTGGAGGCGGACCCATAGCGGGGCGGAGCTGGGGACCGGTCCAGTTGACGTGGGGCTGCAGCACGCGGTGGCTTGTTGGGTGGAGCTACGGCATGAGGTGTCTTGCAGCACGGCCAAGGTGATTGGTGGGGTGAGGCGAGCCAAGGCGGCAGCCGTCGATAGGTCGATGTGGAGGCAGAGCTTCGCGGTGGCGGCTCGGCGGCACTGGTCCGCGGCAGAGGGAGCAAGCATCGGCCGAACCTGGGAGCAGAGCAGGCGGAGCAACGTTGGCGGCCACAGGCTCGGAGGCCGACTCGACGACGCCAATCGGAGAGAGGCGCCGCTAGCCGAAGCAACTTGACGGCCGGCAAAACGCAGCGGCGAGGCACACAGAGGGCACGACAGAGGCGGCTCACGGCCCGCTCCAGTGTCGGCTTGCTGTAGAGGCGTGCGCAGGGAGCCGGCGGAGGTGAAGTGGTCTGGGACGCGTGAGGGTGGCCATCACGACTCAGATGTGAGGAAAGGCGGAGACACGCCGTGGCAACGGCCAATGGTGCGGCAAGGAGATCCAACGGCGGGGTGCGGCACCTGCGGCGGGATGCGGCTCAGGGCCAGGCGCAGGCGCGCACGAAGGTGGGAACCGGCTTTGGCGCGGTAGAGCCGGTGGCCAGGAGCAATGCGCGGTGTGGCGGGCGCAGGAGGGGAGGTGAGCAGCAGCTGTGACAAGCCATGTCTATGGCAGTCGCGCACGAGGGCTGGATCATGACGCGTGGCAGGGACAACTGCGCAGGGTGCCGCGGGCGTGGAGCTCGTGCAGTAGGGCAGCTCGTCAGCGCAGGGCCATACCACGACCGAATCCGGGTCAGGGCGGCTCAGATATGAAGCTGCGGGGCCATGGCAGCGAGGAGGCTCAGACGCTGAAAATGGACACATGGGGACGAGGTGAAGGGCGACGATTTAGCTAGGCGCTAGAGGAACGTCCGCTATGGAACGACGAGCCGGCCAGGAGGCTCGGATGCGCAGAGGTACGGTGATGGTGAGGTGGCCTACGGCGGTGCAGATGTGGGTGAGGAGACCGATCCCGACCGTGGGTTAGGTGAGCACAGCAAGGGAAGCCGGCTTGAGGCAGGAGGCAAGGAGGGGGAGCCGGCCGAGCTGGCCAAGGCGCCGTGGTGATGCGAAGCCAGCCACGGTGCGTCCGACGGGGCGAACTGGCTATGGTGCCACAGCGGTTGGCGGATACCGAGTCCACGATGGGCTTCTCGCTGTTTTATTTTTCTTTTGACCCATGTGGCCCCTTGAATACGGAAAAGGATCACGTCCTTGTGGTTGTAGATATCCAGCACAACTCCAAGGTTACATCGGTTCCAAACATTGCTTTGATTGGATTCCGCAACAACAGAATTTGATCTCCGGTATAGTGTTAATGTCGAGTCCTTGGTACGGTGAGCCAAATTTTCTTTATCTGACGATCCACGATCTTCTCGATTGCTCGAAGATCTCCCTCCAAGAACACAAACCACCGTACGCGAGCCCCACGGTGGGCGCCAACTGTCGTGGATTTGTCATGGTAGATGTCCGAGTGAATGGACTTAGGTTCGGGGCGAGACGCAATTACGTGGCGGCTTGAAGGGGTTGATTGGAATCGAGAAGACATGGAGTTTTACCCAGGTTCGGACCCTCCGATGGAGGTAAAAGCCTACATCTTGCTTGTCTGGTATTGATGATGATGAAGATCTCTCGGTTACAAGGGTGCTAATTGCCACCTCTAATCTCTTGTGCCTCTAATCTCTTGTGTTGTCTAAACTTGTAGACTTGTGTCTCTTGAGAACTTGCCCCTCTAGGGGTGCTCTACCCCTCCTTATATAAGTGGAGAGGGTAGGCTTACAAATAGAATCCTACTAGGAGTAGGATTAGGACTAATCTCTCACGAATCCTACTCCGGGTCTTATTTCCTTTAAAGGAATCCCTCTCTCTTCGGGCCTTCTCTTGTGGGCTTTCTCTTGTGAGCCGCCTGGCGCCGGCTCACCCGCCGGGTCTTGGGCTTGGTCATCCTGTGACCCGCTTGCCGGGTCATAAATAAGATGTCATGTCTTTAACGGGTCTCCTGTGAGTTGCCTGGCCGGGTCATTAATAAGATGTCATGCCTTCGGCCGGGTCTCCTGTGAGTCGCCAGGCCGGGTCATACCATGGGGTATATCCTCGTCACTCGCGATACATCAAGATCGTGTCATCTCAAGAACACGAGAGAGAGAGAGATAAAACACATAGCTACTGGTACATACCCTCATCCCTGAAGGTGAACTACTCCCTCCTCGTCATGGAGAGCATCAGGATGATGAAGATGGCCTCCGGTGATGGTTTCCCCCTCCGGCAGGGTGCTGGAACGGGCTCCCGATTGGTTTTTCGTGGCTATGGAGGTTTGCAGCGGCGAAACTCTCGATCTAGGTTCTGCGTTGGGGTTTTTGGTATTTATAGGAATTTATGGCGGTGGAAATAAGTCAGGATGAGCCATGAGGGAGTCACAAGCCTACAGGGCGCGCCCAACAAGGGTGGCCGCGCCCCTGAGGCTTGTGACTGCCTTATGGGTCTTCAGGACCAACACTGATGCCCCGTGGGTCTCTTTTGTTCCAAAAAAATCACCGTAAAGTTTTATTCCGTTTGGACTCCGTTTGATATTCCTTTTTTGTAAAACCCCAAAACATGGAAAAAATAGGAACTGGCACTGGGCTCTAGGTTAATAGGTTAGTCCCAAAAATAATATGAAGTTGTAGTAAAATGATTGTAAAACATCTAAGAATGATAATATAGCAGCATGAAACAAGCAAAAATTATAGATACATTGGAGACGTATCAGCACACCCAAGCTTAATTCCTGCTCGTCCTCGAGTAGGTAAATGATAAAGACCGAATTTTTGATGCGGAATGCTGCCTAACATGTTCATCATATTCTTTTCTTCTATGTATAGCATGAACATTTGGACTTGTAAATGATTCAAAGCAATAGTATAGTTTTAAAATAATGACTTCGATACTCAAGTATGTCAACACGCAACCACGTCTTTCAAAATATCAACACTAACGAAAGTTATCCCTAGCCCATCATGCTCAATCATTGATCCATTCATGAAACACACTCAAATGTTATCTATGCCCAATGCTCAAGTACAATCATAGTGCCCCCCAGTTGGTGCTTATAAGAGAAGATGGAGACTCAAAGCAAAAATAAAAATGACATAAACTAAATATATAGGCCCTTCGCAGAGGGAAGTAGGGATTTGTAGAGGTGCTAGATCTCAAGGTTTATATTGAGAAAGAAAAATATTTTGAGTGGCATGCTTTTCCTGTCAACGAAAACGATGAAGTAGCTCACAATACTTTCCATGCTAGATACATTATAGGTGGTTCCCAAACAGAAGAGTAAAGTTTTTACTCCCCCTCCGCCAATCAATCACACTCCACGGCGAGCTGAATCCACGGGTACTGTCCATACCAACAACATTCCTAGGGTGGAGTTTTGTTTCATTATACTTTGATTTGATTTTTGAGCATGGGAATGGGCATCCCGAATACCAGCCACTTTCTCGTGAATGATAGTGAATCAACACATATCGTGAGAATAACACACCTAGCATGGAAAAATATTGGATACCCCCCACTGTTTCATGAGCGGTACAAGCACACAAAAGCGAAATTTTATTTTGAAGATTTAGAGATGACACATACAAATTTGCTTGGAACGGCATGGAAATAGCGCATATAGGTAGTTATGGTCGACTCATAAGGCAAAACTTGGTTTAAGGATTTTGGGTGCACAAGTAGTATTTCTACTTAGTACAAATGAAGGCTAGCAAATAGATTGGGAAGCAACCAAACCGAGGAACGAAAAATCACATAAGTGAGCATTGAGTCATAACTATAACCGAATAATGCACCACAAGTAGGATGTAACTTCATTGCATAACTATTGACTTTCATGCATGCATAGGGAATCACAAACCTTAACACCAATATTCTTACTAAGCATAATTACTCACAAACATGACTCACAAATTACTATCATCATGTTTCAAAACTATTAAAAAGAATCAAGTTTAATTTGTCCCATGATCTTCATGAAAGTTTTTATTATATCCTCCTTGGATATCTATCACTTTGGGACTAGTTTCATGTATTGCCATTGTTTTTTGGCAAGCTCAAACAACTTTAAATGAAGCACATGAGCAAATGACAAGCTACTCTCAAAAGATATAAGTCAAGATTAATGAGTAGTCAAACAATTATGTAGATATGGGAGGAATCTTTCTACCTCAATAAATATTTTCAGATCTGAGTTCTTTATTCAAACAGCAAAAAAATAAAAATAGCACTCCAAGAATAGCACACATCATGTGAGCGAATAAATTTTTTGGCTCAACATAGGCTAACCGATAATTTTTGATGAAGAGAGGTGGGATGTGTAGCATACCCAAGCTTAGATTCTTGATACTTCTTGAAATATTTACTTGGGTTGCCTTTGGCATCCCCAATCTTGAGCTTTTGTATCTCGTTCAATCCTCTCATATCCCGGTTTAAGCTATTCTCAAAAACGTCATCCACACAAAACTCAAAAAGAACTCGTGAGATAGGTTAGTACACATAATAATAAATCAAATACTGTATACTATCAAGACAAGTTGCATAATAATTTTTAAACATTAGGTACTGTATACTATCATTTCCACAATTTATATCTACCAATATAGGCTATGGAAACTATATGATAAGTAGATAACGAAACTATGACAGCAATCTGTCTAAACAAAACAGTATGTAGAAATTTATGAAAACAGTGTACTTATGTAAATCAAAAAATGATGAAACTTTAGTAAATTTTATAAAATTTATATTACCATACTGTGTAAAAATTTCAGAAAATTTCCACGTTCCAGTAAAATATTAAAATTCAAACAGTACAGCCAAAGTTTCTGTTTTTACACAGCACTCATCAAAACATGTAATGCAAGCATCCAAATGGCAATTCTTGGAACTTTTTATTGAGAAATAAGATTATAAATAACACCTAGCATAAAGTAAAAAAATATAATGACAATCCAAGCAAGGCACATATTGTGTGACGAATAAAAATATAGCTCCAAGTAAGATATACCAATAGTGTTGAAGACGAAAGAGGGGATGCCTTCTGGGGCATCCCCAAGCTTAGGCGCTTGAGTATTCCTTGGATATTACCTGGGGGGTTCCTTGTAATTTCCTAATATTATTTTCTTCTCACTCCTTATTCTTCTCATATCGGTGTCTCACCCAAAACTTGAAAACTTTAATCACAGAAAACTTAACGGAACTTCATGAGATGGGTTAGTATAATAAACAAAGATCATTCACTTTTTTACTGTCAAGACAAGATTCATAAATGTTACCACATGATACCTACTGTATTACATCATTCCCACAATTTATAATACTCAAATAAGCTATAGGAACACTTGAAACAAGCAAAATATGCATGCAAAATAGAATCTCTCAAAAACAGAACATTATGTGAATATCTCTAGTGTAACTATACTTCCCTATCTCTAAAAATTATAAAAAATTAGGTAAACCTGGGTAATTTCACAAAAATGTGGTGTAAAAAATTCAGAATTGTTTGACGCTCCAGTGAAATCATATAATTCATATATTGGACGCAAAACTTTCTGTTTTTGCACAGAATCTAACAAACAAGTATCCATACTATCCCAAAGGCTTTACTTGGCACTTTATTGAAATAAAATACACAAAAAATGATTACCATAGTATCTTAATCATGTTAACACACAAAAACTTAAAGTAAAAGTGTTGGGTTGTCTCCCAATAAGCGCTTTTCTTTAAGGCCTTTTAGCTAGGCATGATGATTTCAAGGATGCTCGTATAGGAATAATAATTGAAACATGCAAAAGAGCATCATGAATATCATGACAAGCACATTTAAGACTAACCCACTTCCTATGCATAGGGATTTTGTGAGCAAACAATTTATGGGAGAAAGAATCATCTAGCATAGGAAGGGAAAACAAGCATATCTTCAAGATTTGAACACATAGAGAGGAAACTTGATGTTATTGAAATTCCTATAAGCATATGTTACTCCCTCATAATAATTTTCAGTAGCATCATGATGGAATTCCACAATATAACCATCACATAAATCTTTATTTTGATGATGCACAAGCATAGAAATTTTTTCACTCTCCTCGTAAGCAATTTTCTTCTCATTCAAAATAGTGAGAGAAAACTCAACAAAATAAATATCATGACATACTTGATTGACATAACCACTTTGAATATGAAAATCATGATGAAAAGTTTCCTGGTTACCATTACTCTTTATAGCATACGTGTCATCGCAATAATCATCATAGATAGGAGGCATGTCACAATCATAATAGTTTTGCTCGTCAAAACTTGGGGGGGCTAAATTATCATCTTCATCAAACATAGCATCCCCAAGCTTGTGGCTTTGCATATCATTAGCATCATGAATATTCGTAGAATTCATACTAACAATATCACTATCATGCTCATCACTCAAATATTTAGTGACAAACATTTTAATAACTTCTTCTTCTAACACTTGAGCACAATTTTCCTTTCCATCATTTTCACGAAAGACATTAAAGAGATGAAACATATGAGGCAACCTCAATTCCATTTTTTTGTAGTTTTCTTCTTATAAAACTAAAATAGTGAAAAACAAGAAACTAAAATATTTTATTGCAAGATCTAAATATATACCTTCAAGCACTCACCTCCCCAGCAACGGCGCCAAAAAAGAGCTTGATGTCTACTACACAACCTTCTTCTTGTAGACTCGTGTTGGGCCTCCAAGCGCAGAGTTTTGTAGGACAATGGCAATTTCCCCTAAAGTGGATGACCTAAGGTTTATCAATCCATGGGAGGTGTAGGATGAAGATGGTCTCTCTCAAACAACCCTGCAATCAAATATCAAAGAGTCTCTTGTGTCCCCAACACACCCAATACAATGCCAAATTTTATAGGTGCACTAGTTCGGCGAAGAAATGGTGATACAAGTGCAATATGGATGGTAGATATACTTTTTTGTAATCTTAAAATATAAAAAAAGAAAGGTAACAAATAGTAAATGACGAGCAAAATGTTGTATAAATGCTTGGAAACAAGGCCTATGGTCCTTACTTTCACTACTGCAATTTCTCTCAACAATACTAACATAGTTGTATCATATGTAAATACCTCTCGTGCGACAAAGAGTTCACTCCAAAGTTACAAATAGTGGAGAACAAACATAGAAATTATTGTAGGGTATGAAACCACCTCAAAGTTATCTTTTCTGATCAATCTTATGAGTTGTCCCTATAAGTGTCACGAACAACCCTAGAGTTCGTACTAAGATAACACCTTAAGATACACATCCACCAAAACCCTATTGTCACCTAGATACTCCAATGTCGCCACAAGTACCCGTGGGCTTGATTATACAATATGCATCACACAATTTTAGATTCATTAATCCAACACAAAGAACTTCAAAGAGTGCCCCAAAGTTTCTACCGGAGAGTCAAGACGAAAATATGTGCCAACCCCTATGCATAGATTCCCAAGGTCACGGAACCCGCAAGTTGATCACCAAAAACATACATCAAGTAGATCAATAGAACATCACATTGTCACCACAGATATCCCATCGCAGGACATACATAAAGTGTTCTCAAATCCTTACAGATTCAATCCGATAAGAAAACTTCAAGGGGAAAACTCAATTCATTACAAGAAGATAGAGAGGGGAAAACTCCATATGATTCAATCTATATCAATAAAGCTCATGGTACATCTCAAGAACATGAGAGAGAGAGAGAGATCAAACACATAGCTACTGGTACATACCCTCAGCCCCGAGGGTGAACTACTCCCTCCTTGTCATGGAGAGCGTTAGGATGATGAAGATGGCCTGCGGTGATCTCGGCAGGGTGCCGGAACAGGCTCTCGATTGGTTTTTTGTGGCTCTGGAGGTTTGCGGCGGTGGAACTCCCGATCTAGGTTCTGCGTTGTTTTTTTTGGTATTTATAGGAATTTATGGCGGTGGAAAGAAGTCAGGATGGGCCACAAGGGAGTCACAAGTCTGCACGGCGCGCCTAGGGGTGGTGGCCGTGCCCTTGAGGCTTGTGACTGCCTCGTGGGTCTTCTGGCCCAACTCCGATGCCCCGTGGGTCTCTTCTGGTCCAAAAACAATCACCGTAAAGTTTTATTCTATTTGGACTCTGTTTCATATTCCTTTTCTGTAAAACCCAAAAACACGGAAAAAAACAGGAATTGGCACTAGGCTCTAGGTTAATAGGTTAGTCCCAAAAATAATATAAAGTTGTAATAAAATTATTATAAAACATCCAAGAATGACAATATAGCAGCATGAAACAAGCAAAAATTATAGATACATTGGAGACGTATCGGCTGCATCACAAAACTTGAACAAGTCATTTTCGATATTTGTGTGTGAGGAGCACTCGGAGTTCCGTATCGACAGTGGACTGACCGTTAAAACCTCCCAAGTGCATTGTGTGTTGAGGAGTCTATCATCTTGAAGCACAAGAGAAAGGAGTTCATTGACATTATCGAGCCTATTACCTTTTGGAGGGTGGTGCCTCCTAGATTGGTTAGGTGTCACTTGGGATCTTCCTACTTCGTGTTATGGAGTGAACCAAGAAGTTTGTAAGGTCAAAGACATCGCCTACTTCGTGAAGATCTACCCTGAGTTAGGCTAGTCCTCCGTGGACGTAGGCCATCATGGTATAGTCAATGATGCTTCTTCGTGGAACCCTCCGTGGGTAGAGCCCTTCATGGACTCTCGCGATCGTTACCCTTTGTGGGTTGAAGACTCCATAAACGGACATATGATAGCACCACCTATCGGAACCACAGGAAAAATCATCGTGTCTCCAACTTGTGTTTGATCTTCCTAACCTTCCTTTACTATTCATGCTTGTCTTTACTTTCCGCTGCTATACCCATAGACATGCATGTGTAGGGTGTGCTTGACTTGCTATGAATGCTAAAATTTGCCAACACTTAAAATTGAGAAACAGTAAATTTTCAATTGGTCAAATAGTCTAATCACCCGCCTCTAGACCTACTTTCGATCCTACAGACTGCTATATTCTCTGATTTTTGTGAAAATATTTTGGAGGTTTTCATGGATGATTTTTATGTTTATGGAACTTCTTTTGATGATTGCTTAAGCAACCTTTATCGAGTTTTGCAGAGATGTGAACAAACTAATCTCATCTTGAATTGGGAGAAGTGTCACTTTATGCTTAATGAAGGTATTGTATTGGGGCATAAAATTTCCAAATGAGGTATTGAGGTGGATCAAGCTAAAGTTGACGCAATTGTGAAAGTGCCATGTCCTAAAGATATTAAAGGTATTCGAAGTTTCCATGGTCACGCTAGTTTCTATAGGAGGTTTATTAAGGACTTCTAGAAAAATTCTAGGCCTCTTACTAATATTTTACAAAAGCATATTCCCTTTGTTTTTTATGATGATTGTGTGGAAGCCTTTGAAACACTTAAGAAAGCCTTAACCACTGCACCTATTGTTCAACACCTGATTGAAACTTCTCTTTTGAAATTATGTGTGATGCTAGTGATTATGCTATTGGTGTTGTTCTAGGGCAAAGACTTGATTCTAGACAGTGCCTAAAGAAATTATGCCACTACTGAAAAAGAATTTTTAGCAGAGGTGTTTGCTTGTGATAAATTCAGATCTTACATTTTTCATTCCAAAGTTATTGTTCACACTGATCATGCTGCTATAAAATATCTTATGGAAAAGAAAGATGCTAAACCTAGACTCATTAGGTGGGTTCTCTTGCTTCAAAAATTTGATTTACATATTATTGATAGGAAAGGAGTTGAGAACCCTGTAGCTGATAACGTGACTAGGCAAGAAGATATTCTTGATGACCCACTACCTATTGACGATAGTTTTCCTGATGAACAATTAGCTGCAATAAATGTTTCTCAAAACACTCCATGGTATGTTGATTATGTTAATTACTTTGTTGCTAAATTTATTCCACCTAGTTTCACATACCAACAAAAGAAAAAAAATCTACTATGATTTAAGACACTACTTTTGGGATGACCACATCTTTATAGAGGAATAGATGGTATTATTAGGCGTTGTGTACCTGAGCATGAACAGGAACAAATCATATGAAGATGTCATTCCGAAGCTTATGGAGGACATCGTGCAGGAGATAGAACTACTCACAAGGTATTCCAATCTGGTTTTTGCTGGCCTACTCTCTTCAAGGATGCCCGTAAGTTTGTATTATCTTGTGATGAGTATCAGAGAATTGGTAATATTGGGTAAGCATCGGGAAATGCCTATGAATTATTCCCTTATTCTTGAACCATTTGATGTTTGGGGTTTTGATTATATGGGACCTTTTCCTTCCTCTAATGGGTATACTCATATTTTGGTTGTTGTTGATTATTTCACTAAGTGGATAGGAATTATTCCAACTAGTAGTGTTGATCATAGCACTTCCATCAAAATGCTTAAAAATTTATTTTCCCGAGGTTTGGAGTCCCTAGATATCTAGTTACTCATGGTGGTTCATATTTTATCCATGGTTCTTTCCGTAAAATGCTTGCTAAATATGATGTTAACCATAGAATTGCATCACCCTATCATCCTCAATCTAGTGGTCATGTTGAACTTAGTAATAGGGACATGAAATTAATATTAAAAAAACTGGCAATAGGTCTCGAAAGAATTGGTCTAAGAAATTAGATGATGCACTTTGGGCTTATAGAACAGCTTATAAAAATCCTATGGGTATGTCTCCATACAAAATGGTATATGGGAAAGCTTGTCATTTGCCTCTAGAGTTAGGACATAAAGCATTTTGGGCATATAAAGAACTCAATTGTGACTTCAAACTTGCCGGTGAAAAGAGGTTATTTGATATTAGCTCACTGGATAAATGGAGAACCCAAGCTAATTCAAATACCAAGTTGTTTAAAGGAAAAGTTAAAAGATGGCACGACAAAAGAATCCAAAAGCAAGAATTCAAAGTTGGAGAATATGTTCTTTTGTACAATTCTCGTTTCAAATGTTTTGCAGGAAAACTTCTATCCAAATGGGAAGGACCATATGTTATCGAAGAAGTTTATCGCTCTGAAGCTATCAAGATTATTAATGCCAAAGGTACTAACCTGAAGGTGGTAAATGGACAAAGAATTAAACACTATATCTTAGGTATGCCTATCAATGTTGAAAGTAATGTTATCCAAACCATGACAGCGGAGGAACACATAAGAGAAACCTTCCGGAACGATCCAGAATTGTGAAAAACAAGAGGTACGTGATACGGTAAGTAAACGGACTCCAAAAAATCCGCAATTTTTTTATCAGTTTTGGAAAATTTTAGAATTTTGGAAAATAATAAATAAACCAGAAGGCAGCCGAGGTGAGAACGATACACCATGGCATGCTTGCCCTCCCTGGCGCTCCCTGGTGGGTGGTTCCCACCTTGAGAACTTTCTCAACTCTGTTTTCCTTCTGTTTGCTTGATTTCCAAGAATAAAAATTCCCTATATATTTATCCCCAATTTTTTTACCACCTTCATCATCTTCACCACCAAAGGAGACTTGAGTACACGGGTATCGTCACTCCCGTTGGCTCGAGCCAAGCTTGGGGGAGGTGCCCCGGTATCGTATCACCATCACTTTTTACCTTTTTTTATTTTGATCCTTAACTTTTGCGTGATTTAGTTGAATAAAATTTTAGTATGATCTATTTTTGAGTGCTAGTTTCGTGATCTATCTATCTATGTAACCGAGTGTGAGCTATATAATAAAGTTTAGTTTGAGCTTTCACCCCTTTACTTTCTTGTTACAATCATGATAAAATGAAATAAATGAAAAATATCATATGATAATATTATGGTGAGTAATGACATCACATAAAGAAAAGTATAAGTGGTAAAATTTATTGGAAAGTGTCAAACATAGCATTAGTCAATGATGCAATTCATGAAAGAATTAATTAGGGAAGAGAAGATTGACATGCAAATACACTAGCATGGACATATTTTATGATTGTGAGCCCCCATTAAATATTATATGCCAAAATTATTGATGTTGGTCAAGGAAGACAACGTAATGATTTATGTTTGTTCATATTCACATAGAAGTTATATTGTCATAGATCCTTCAACATGTGGTGCTTCCTCAATATCTTTGCTAGCCAAAAATTCCACACTAAGTAGAGATACTACTTGTGCATCCAAAAACCCCAAACCCAAACTCATGTTTAAGAGTCCACCATACCTACCTATGGATTTAATAAGATCCTTCAAGAAAGTTGTCATCGGTGCATTAAGGCAATAAAAATTGCTTCTAAAAGTGTTGGATCAATTAGTGTAAGAGAAAATTGAGCGTTGCACGAACTTGTGATGGCAAAGTAATAAAAGCGACAGACTACATAATAAAGGTTGCTATCACAAGGGGCAATACAATGTGGCGTTCTTTTGTGCTAAGGGATTTGGCATACAAACTAAAAAGTGCATGACAACCTCTGCTTCCCTCTGCGAAGGGCCTATATTTTACCTTTATGTATTTAGTTTTATGCAAGAGTCAAAGTATTATTCCCTATTCCTTTTTATTTTTCTCCTTTTGCAAGCATCATGTGGTGAGGAAAGATCTGGCACATATTTCTAGTTGGATATGAGTGAGCATGAGTTATTATTGTTGACATCACCCTTGACGTGAATACGTTGGGAGGTGAAACTATAAGCCCCTGTCTTTCTATGTGTTCGGTTAAAACTTTTTCCTCATGGGTATGATGTGAGTGTTAGCACTCATAGAAGACTAAATGATGGTTGAGCATGTGGACTTGCCAAAAGGCTGCTACATGAGACACTTCCTGAAAATATGACGTGTTATAGTTGCAAAGTTGACTCAGAACATAGTTTGTTGGTTTCCAATAAGGTTTATGCTTTATACTTCCACGTTGTTATGAATTGTTACTTGCTCATAAGAAGTTATATGATGTTGTTATGAAATAAATGTTATATGAAAGAGTTATGTGTTAAATTTTGTTGTTGTTATAATAATAAGCATGATGCTACTATGTATGTATTTTGTTTTTTATCAACACCTCTCTCTCTCAAACCATTTGGACATGTTCTTCGATATCGGCTTTCGCTTGAGGACAAGCGATCTAAGCTTGGGGGAGTTGATACGTCCATTTTGCACCATTTTTTCATACTATCATTTATAAAGTTTTTATGCATAATAATGCTTTGGGGAGTAATTCTAATGCCATTTTGTCATAATTTGCGACATTTACACAAAGAGGGAGAATACCGGTAGCTGGATTTTGGGACGTGAAAAAAGCATGTCAGAGATACCTATTATGCACATCCCCAATGGAGCTGAAACTTTGTGGAGATTTTTTGTGGAATAAATGAAAAATACTGGAAAAGAAAACTACCGGAGGGGGCCACCTTGTGAGGAACACCCACCAGGGCATGCTAGGGCCACCAGGAGCGGCCTGGTGGGTGGTGCTCACCCTATCCCACCTCCGAAGCCCATCTTCTGGTATAAATTCCGAAAAACCTAGAAAAAATAAGGAGATGACTTCCAGTACGAGGAGCCTCCGTCTCGAGGTGAAACTTGGGCAGGAGCACTTTTGCCCTCTGGCGCAGCGATTCCACCGGGATTACTTCCCTCCCGGAGTTGGAAATCAAAGCCATCGTCATCACCAACAAGCCTCTCATCTTGGAGAGGCCCTTCTTCATCAACGTATTCAACAACACCATCTGCTCTCTAACCCTAGTTCATATCTTGTGTTCAATCTTTGTACCAGAACCTTAGATTGGTACCTGTGGGTGACTAGTAGTGTTGATTACCTTGGGTAGTTTATTGCTATATGGTTTATTTGGTGGAAGATTATATGCTCAGATCCATTAATTTGATATGTGTTCGATATTTTGATGATATGTATGTTGTGATTCCCTTACTGGTGTCATATGAACATCGACTACATGACACTTCACCATCCTTGGGCCTAAGGGAATGCATTGTGGATTATTTATTAGATGATGGGTTGCTAGAGTGACAGAAGGTTAATCCTTGTTTATGCGCTACTTCGTAAGGGGCTGATTTGGGTCTACATGTTTAATGATATGGTTAGACTTTGTCTTACTACTTTTATCGTAGTTGCAGATGCTTGCAAGGGGTTTAATCATAAGTAGGTTGTTAGTTCAAGTAAGAACAATACCTTAGCAATGGTCCACCCACATATCAAATTATCAAAGTAGCGAACACGAATCAAACCAACATGATGAAAGTGACTAGATGAAATTCCCATGTACCCTCAAGAACACTTTGCTTATCATAAGAGATAGTTTTGGCATGTGCTTTGCCACAAAAGGATTGGGCTACCTTGCTGCACCTTACCTATTGTTACTGTTACTTGCCTATTACAAATAACTTGCTATCAAACTACTTGCTACTTACAATTTCAGTGCTTGCAGAAATTACCTTGCTGAAAACCGCTTATCATTTCCTTCTGCTCGTCATTGGGTTCTACATTCTTACTTATTGGAAGGAGTACGATTGATCCCATGTACTTGTGGGTCATCACCCTCCCGTCGCAGTAGGGCCATAAGGAAACTAAGGGATATTAAGGCCTCCTTTTAATGGAGAACTGAAACAAAGCATTAACACATGGTGAATACATGAACTCCTCAAACTAAGGTCATCGCTGAGAAGTATCCCGATTACTGTCACCCCAGGGTTTACGGATCATAACACATAGCAGGTATATATGACTAAGCAAGATCAGATCAAGAACATAGATATAATGAAGATATATAACATAAATGGTTCAGGTCTGAAATCATGGCACTTGGGCCCTAGTGACAAGCATTAAGGATGGCAAATTCATAGTAACATCAATCTCAAAACCTAGTGCATACTAGGGATCAAGCCTTAACAAAACTAACTAGGTTACATGATGAATCTAATCCAACTCCTCACCGCTCAACAAGCCTACTAAGGAATTACTCACTCCCGGTGGGGTGCATCATGGAATTGGCAATGGAGATGGGTGGATTATGACGAAGACCGAAGATTCCCTTCTCCGGAGCCCCAAACGGTCTCCAGATCTGGTCTCCCAATGAAGAACATGAGGTGGCGGCGGCTCCGTATCGTAAAACTTGACGAAACTTTCTCCTTGATTTTTTCTCCGAATTTAGGATTTTATAGCGTCGGACTTAGGGTCAGTGGGGCCCCGAGGTGGGCACAACCCACCAGGGCATGCTTGGGGGGGGGGGGGGATGGCACGCCCTGGTGTCTTGTGCCCAGCCAGCCCCCACTTCTGGTGGTTTTTGGCTCCATTATTTTTTATTCATTGTAGCATAAATCTCCAAAAAATTCCCCTCCATTCCGAGAACTTTTATTTCTGCACAAAAACAACACCATGGTAGTTCTGCTAAAAATAGCGTCAGTCCGGGTTAGTTTCATTCAAATCATGCAAATTAGAGTCCAAAACAAGAGCCAAGGGGTTAAGAAAAGTAGATACGTTGGAGACGTATCAACCACCACAACGCCATCGTGTTGATTAAGATCTCATCTACCTATTCTCCCTCTCTTGCTACGTCAAGAAGGAGGATGCGTTGTCGAGCCGGACGTGTGCTAAACTCATAGGTGCCACACTGCGGTGCTTGGATCGGATTGGATCACGATGCGAGTACGACTATGCCAACCACAATATATAGATGGTTAACGCTTTCGGTCTACAAGGGTATGTATACATATCTCCGTCTTGTTGCTAGCATCTCCATAGGACAGATCTTGGGTGTTTGATAGGAATTTTTTGTTTCCCACGCAACGTTCCCCAAGACTGACATCATGAGCCTGGTCTATACGTAGATGATATGCACGAGTAGAACATAAAGTGGTTGTGGGCGTTGATGTTAAGATTGCTTACCTCATTAGTCTTATTTAGATTCGTCGGTATTGTGGGATGAAGCGGCTCAGACCAACCTTACTTGTCCTCGCACAAGAGATCAGTTCCACCAATTGACATTCTACTTGTTTTGCATAAAGGTGGCTGATGGGTGTCTGTCTCTCCCACTTTAGTCGAATCAGATTCGACAGAGGCAGTCCTTGTAGAAGGTTAAAAGGCAACTTGAATATCACTGTTGTGGCTTTGTGTAGGTAATAATAGTTCTCTCTAGTGGCCCATAGCAGCCACGTAAAACTTGCAACAACAAAGTAGAGGACATCTAACTTGTTTTTGCAGGGCATGTTGTGATGTGATATGGCCAAGATGCGATACAATATATGTGATGTATGATATGATCATGCTTTGTAATAGTTATCACAACTTGCATGTCGATGAGTGCGTCAACCGGCATGAGCCATATGGTTGTCTTTTATTTATTTCATGCCATTTTCTATACTTTATCGCTATGATTTAGCCATAGTTGTAGAAGTAGTAGTTGGCATGACAACCACATGATGACACAATGATGGAAATCATGCTGTCATGCCGGTGACGATGGAGATCATGCAGGTGCTTTAAATATGGAGATCAAAAGCACAAGACAGTGATGGCCATACCAAGTCACTTATATGATTGCATCTGATGTTTATCCTTTTGTGCATCTTATTTTTCTTAGGACAGCGGTAGAATTATAAAATGACCCCTCACTAAGATTTCAAGATAAAATTGTGTTCTCCCCAAGTATGCACCGTTGCGAGAGTTCATCATTTCGAAGCACCTCGTGATGATCGGGTGTGATAGAATCTTCGTTCACATACAACAGGTGTAAGCCAGTTTTACACATGTGAAATACTTGGGTTGAACTTGACAGGCCTAGCATGTACAGACATGGCCTAGGAACACGGGAATCCAAAAGGTCGAATATGAGTCATATAGTACATATGATCAACATGAAGATGTCCACCATTGAAACCACCTCATCTCACATGATGATCGGACTTGGGTTTGTGGATTTGGATCATGTCACACTTAGACAAGCTGAGGGATGTTGATTTGAGTGGGAGTTCATTAGTAATTTGATTATCTGAACTAATTATCATGAACATAGTCAAAATGCATTTGCAAATTATGTTGTAGATAAATAGCTTGCTATCGGGGTATACAAATAGGGTTGTTTATTCCCCCATGACTTGTGCAAAGAAGATAAGTCTCTGACCCGATGGTCTTAGCCTCCCGGGGAAAGCTACTGCCATGACAAACCAACATGCAAGACCAAGACTAGGACAGAGGAGACCTATGCAGGCTAAGCAACACCGGCAAGGTCAATGCAATAGCGCAGGACCGGCCCAGACCACGCCAAGCACGTCCCTGGTGCTTGCCGGGGTCCAAGGCGTGTACATCTTCAGGAATACTTGGCAAGCCATTGCCTGGCAAGCGCAAGCCGATCAGCCACCCCTTGATACGTCTCCATCGTATCTATAATTTTTGATTGTTTCATGCCAATATTCTACAACTCTCATATACTTTTGGCAACTTTTTATACTATTTTTGGGACTAACATATTGATCCAGTGCCCAGTCGAGTTCCTATTTGTTGCATGTTTTTTGTTTTGCAAAATATCCATACCAAACAAAATCCAAATGCGATAAAAACTTACGAAGACGATGCCCGAGGAGGTGACAAGCCTACTAGGCGCGACCCACCCCCTGGCCGTGCCTGGCAGGCTTGTGGCCACCCCTTAGGTCGGTTGGAGCTATCCTTTGGCCACAAGAAAGCTATTTTTTGGATAAAGATCCCCCTCAAAATATCAGTCCGATTGGAGTTACAGATCTCCGGATATTTATGAAACGGTGAAAGGCCAGAATTTGGGAGCGCAGAAACAGAAGGAGACCGAGAGAGAGAGAGAGATCCAGTCTCGGAGGGGCTCTCGCCCCTTTGCCGCCACGGAGGCCAGGGACCAGAGGGGAAACCCTTCTCCCATCTAGGGGGAAGGTCTAGGAATAATAAGACGGAGGGGGGGCTCTCTCGCCCTCTATCCCGGTGGCACCGTAACGCCGCCGGGGCCATCATCATGATGACAATCTACTCCAACAACTCCGTCATCTTCACCAACACCTCCATCACCTCTCCCCATCTATCTACAGCGATCCACTCTCCCATAAACCTCTGTACCGTCTACTTGAACATGGTGCTTTATGCTTCATATTATTATCCAATGATGTGTTTCCATCCTATGATGTCTGAGTAGATTTTTTGTTGTCCTATGGGTTGATTGATGATCATGATTGGTTTGAGTTGCATGTTTTATTATTGGCGCTGTCCTATGGTGCTCTCCGTGTCGCGCAAGCGTGAGGGATCTTCGTTGTAGGGTGTTGCAATGTGTTATGATTCGCCTGTGTTGGGTTGCTTGAGTGATAGAAGCATAAACCCGAGTAGGTGGGTTGTTGCATATAGGAGTAAAGAGGACTTGATACCTTATAATGCTATGGTTGGGTTTTACCTTAATGATCTTTAGTAGTTGTGGATGCTTGCTAGAGTTCCAATCATAAGTGTATATGCTCCAAGTAGAGAAATTATGTTGGCTTATGTCTCTCCCTCATATAAAATTGCAATAATGATGATCGATCTAGTTATTGATTGCCTAGGGACAATTCAGCAACTCCCACCACCACTTTTCCACACTTGTTAAACTAAATTAATTGTTTCTCTATCCTAGCAGCTCCTAGTTTTTATTTACGTGCTCCTTATTATCTTGCAAACCTATCCCACAACACCTACACAATACTTCTAGTTTCATACTTGTTCTAGGTAAAGCAAACATTAAGCGTGCATAGAGTTGTATCGGTGGTCGATATAACTTCAGGGAATATTTGTTCTACCTTTAGCTCCTCGTTGGGTTCGACAGTCTTACTTATCGAAAGAGGCTACAACTAATCCCCTATAATTGTGGGCTATCAAGACCTTTTTCTGGCGCCGTTGTCGGGGAGCAATAGCCTGGGGTGAATATTCTCGTGTGTGCTTGTTTGCTTTATCACTACGTAATTTTTATTTTTCTGTTATTAACTTGTTTCTATCTTTAGATATGGGTAGGAAACGCAAAATACAAAAAATAGTTGTACTTGCTGCTCCAAAAGTTGAGGAACCACTAGTGTTCCATACCACCGAAGAATATTACTTGGGTCATCTTCGATCCACTTGTGCTCTCGCTAAAAACCCAACCAGCTTAGTTGAGGGAAAATCATTAAATGAGCATACTCATTATGTGCAACATCGCATAGCTCAAAAAGGGAAACTCTTGTGGCATCAAATTAATACTTTGTGTTTCTATGCTTGGAATCTATGTGAAATTTATGATTTTAGTTGTTGTTCTAAAGAAGCTAAAAACACCTTCCCTACCAATGTGTGTTTAATGACAATGAAATATTATCCTCTTATGCCAAGGAGGCCTATTGCTATAATTATGTTGAAGAAATTGAAGAATTGTTTGCTTTTAAGGGTGCCTATGAAATTGCTTCTTTCATTGAAAAGTATGATGCTACTATTTACAATTCTGAAATTGTTGCCATACTTAAATATTGCTATGAAAACTATGCTTATAATGCTTATGTTAAAGATTTTATTGAAAGAATGACCGCTGCCTTGGAAGAGACTAAAATTTTATAGGAATCTATGGAATAAGAAATTGCTCAAACTGTGAGCTCATTAGATGAAAAAGATGAGGAGGAGAGCGAAAAACAAAAGGAGGAACAACGGATTAGGTACCCGTGCCCACCTTCTAATGAGAGTAACTATTCAACTCATACATTGTTTAATTTCCCATCATGCTTACCAAAGGATGAATGCTAGAATAATTGCTATGATCCCTTGGATTTGTTTGAAATATCCCTTTTTGATGAACTTGATGCTTGCTATGCTTGTGGACGTGATGCCAATATGAATGATGCTTATGGATATGAACTTGCTATAGTTACTTATGTTAAATGTGAAATTGTTGCTATTGCACCCACACATGATAGTCCTATTATCTTTTTGAATTCTCCCAACTACACTATATCGGAGAAGTTTGCACTTATTAAGGATTATACAGATGGGTTGCCTTTTACTATCACACATGATGCTTCTGATAGATATAATATGCATGTGCTTGCTGCTCCTACTTGCAATTATTATGAGAGAGGAACTACATCTCCGCCTCTCTATGTTTCCAATATCATAAAATTGCAAGAAACTGTTTATACTATGCATTGGCCTTAACTTTGTGTGCATGAATTGTTCTTTTATGACATGCCGATGCATAGGAAGGGAGCTAGACTTAGTTTTTGCATGATATATGTTACTATGTGCTCACTACTAAATTAAAAATCATTTTTAATTAAAATCTCCTTCGATATACCTTGGGATTCGTGTGGATCCACTACTTGAGCACTTTATGCCTAGCTTAATGGCTTTAAAGAAAGAATTGCCAGGGAGACAACCCAAAATTCTTCCATAATAAAGCTTCAATTAATCATAGGCATAATAAAATTTCAATGTTACGGAATGAAGATCAAGTGGAAATCACAGACCATGAAGGAAAGGCTGCAATTCAGTGGGAAGCTTTTAAGAAGAGATTAGAGCAATCTAATGGGCACACAATGCACTTTGACTTGAATGAGATTTAGTGGATCCCCAAGTTTTCCACGACCTTGAGAAACCATTTACACAATAGGAAATTGATGATTTGGTAAAAAACCTGCCTACAAATAATGAAAGAACAGTAGTTTCAGGTCAATATCAGGTCACAACCTTGAGAAAATCAATGAACTCATCAAAGCCTGTTGGGACATCAATAAGGTGGATATTACTGAACTTATCATGGATTTTCATGGTGGCACTATAAACCTTGAAAGCATTAATACTTCTTTCATCACTTTAATCCCCCCAATAAAGAAGTGCCAGTTTCACCTAATGATTTCAGGCCAATTTCTCTGCTGAATGGAGTTCTTAAGATTATCACCAAACCGATGGCCAATAGACTTCAGAAAAGTATTCTTCAACTGATACATATCAATCAATATGGTTTTCTCAAAGGCAGAGTAATTCAGGATTCCCTTGGTTGGCCTTATGAATACATCCACCAGTACCACATATTAAAAAAATAGATGCTGGTGATTAAACATGATTTTGAAAAACCTTATGACACTATTGAGCATCAGGCCATCATTGATATACTCAGAGTAAAGGGATTTGGGGAAAAGTGGATTTCATGGATGCAATTACTCTTTACATATGCATCATCTACGGTAATGCTAAATGGTGTTCTTGGGAAAAGAATCTACTGTAGAAGAGGAGTTATACTGGGTGATCCATTGTCTCCTTTAATCTTTGTCTTGGATGCTGGACTGCTCCAATCAATACTCAATAGGGCCATGAGACTGGATCTAATTACCCCACCACTGCAAGTCAATTCATGCCCTGACTTTTCAATAGTGCAATATGCAGATGACACCCTAGTTCTGATGGAAGCAAATGCCAGACAACTGATTTGTCTCAAAGCACTACTACACACTTTTGCCTCGGCCACTGGATTAAAAGTCAATTATGGAAAATCAATCATGGTACCCAAAAACATTGTTGAAGGCAGAGTGGACATGTTCACTAATAACTTACAATGTGCTAGAGCACAATTCCCTTTCACATATTTGGGATTACCTTTGGGTATTTATAAACCAACCGTGGAACAATGCTTACCCCTACTTCAAAGAATTGCTAAAAGGTTGGTTGGTATCTATACTTTCATGACCCAGGCAGGAAGATTGCTACTAGTCAAATCTGGACTTGCATCTCTTTCAATATTCTTCATGCATTGCTTGGACATAACCATCACCTTCAAAAAGTAGATTAATAAATACTTGAGACGTTGTCTTTGGAGGAGCCCTGACTTGCAAGATCAAAGACCAGCAATAGTGGCATGGCACACTGTTTGTAGACCTAAGAATCAAGGAGGTCTGGGAGTAATGGATATTTACACACAAAACAAGACCCTACTCATGAAAAACCTACATAAATTCTTCAATAGGCAAGACATACCATGGGTCAACTTAGTCTGGGAGACTTACTATAGCAGTGGATAACTACCAAGAGAAAATAAGGTGGGATCATTCTAGTGGAGATCAAACTTGGCTCTCATTGATTATTTTAAAGCAATTGCCAGATGCAATGTAGGAGATGGAAAACGTGCCATGTTTTGGGATGACATGTGGCACCAATTTGTTCTGAAACATAAGTTTCACCACCTATACACATTTGCCAAGAACACAAATCTAAATGTCCAGCAAGTGATAAACAGTGAATACCTCGAGGACCTATTCCATCTCTCACTGACTAAATACTTTTGGGGAAACAAGTTCTTGGAAATGGAAAACATTTGTATCACTTTACAACAGTCTAAATACTTGAATTCAGTGGACACGTGGTCCTACATTTGGGGAAACGAATTCTACTCCTCCGTCAAAGAATACAAGGTTCTGATAGGATACAAACAAACACCACCTCATTTCACTTGGATTTGGAAGAGCTCTTGCCAGCCCAAACACAGTGTTTTTCTAGATGCTCCTACATGATAGGGTGAACACAAGAAATGTTTTAAGAAGGAAGATTTTTGTGCTGGAAGAATACAACTGCACAGTGGGAGATTGTTAATAGGAAGAAACACTTGATCTATTTTGGTGATTCCCTTTTGCCACACAATGTTGGGACTTTATCTGTCCCTCAAGAACCCACAAATTGTGAGTCTTAGAAGCATATGAAGTTCAAAAGACAAGCTCAATTATCCTTTCTTTATGGAGATTTTCATCCTCGGATCATGGGCTATCTAGATCTCCAGGAATAATAAGATCTTTGAGAACATTACACCCTCTTTTCAGGGTTGGACATTCATCTTCTTGGAGGAACTAAAGCTGCTCAAATTCAGAATGAAGAGAAAACATCTAGAATAGTTTAATACTTGTCTAGATTCTATTATGTAAATATAGGTTTTAGATTTTTAGTTCTTCTTATTTTGTATTTTTTTTCCTTTTTTCTTCTTATTTTTTAGTTCTTTTTATTTCTTTTAGGCTTACCTCAAGCCTAGCAGGCCTTGTTCCCTCCTTAATTTATTTAATAAAAATTGCGGTGGGGTTTTACCCCACTGTTTATAGTAAAAATACCTCCTATGCTCATGCACCCAATTTGAATGGTTTATTGAATCTTGATCGTGGAGATACACATGTTCATAATATTGATGCCAACAGTTGCAAATTCGACGATGATAGTACCACTTACTTGTGGCACTGCTGTTGAAGTCATATTAGTGTAAAGCACATGAAGAAACTCCATGCTGATGGACTTTTGTAATCACTTGATTTTGAATCGCTTGATACATGTGAAGCATGCCTCAGGGGCAAGATGACCAAAACCCCATTTTCCGTCACAATGGAGCGAGCAAGTGACTTATTGGAAATAATACATAGTGATGTATTGAAAGCACATATGCTCCCTTACTGGTTTTGATAATTCATGACAGCATACATTGTCTCTTGGACTAATAGTTTCATTTAGCTTATATCAGATATAGTCCATAGAGAAGGTTTGAAAAGAAAGGTGAGAAGAATTCCCCAAGAACAAGAAGAAGAAGAAAAGGAAGGAATAAGATTGTCCAAGCTACAAGCAAGAAGACTCTGCATTTTACTTTGTGAGAAATCACTTTGAGACCATAAGAAAAGCAATACTATTAAAAGGGGGTGAGGTAATGTTGGTGAACAAAATGCTCAAAATGCTCAAGTGCTAGCCACCAAAACTCCCACCACTTCTCCCACAAATATTTTGTCAAGAGCCTATACACCAAAATCGGTGAGACCAAAATTTCCCTTTCAGTCTCACCGAGTCCAAACCCTAGACAGAGCCAGATCCAATCCCACATCTCGGTGCCACCAAATTTCCAATATCGGTGCAACCGAGATCAGTGACCAACCTACTGGTGTCCCATTCACAAGAATCAGATTTTTTGAGAATTGTGAATCGGTGTCACCGAGTTGTGTAACTGCCCTCGTCCACTCATATCGGTACCGCCGAGGTCCCTATATCAGTCTCACCGAAAAGCCTAAAGTTGCCACATTTTGAACTACTCAGTGCAACTGAGTTGTACTTTGGTTTCACCGAGTTGGGAAATAATGTTGTATGGCTGGATTTTTGGAGATGCCTATATATACACCTCCACCACCACTCACTCGCAAAAGAAGCACTCAGAATAGTTCCACACTTGCCATGTCATATTTTCTGAGAGAGAGCCACCTACTCATGTATTGAGATCAATATATTCTATTCCTACCATATGAAACTTGATTTCTAGCCTCCCCAAGTTGCTTTCCACCCAATCAATCTCTTCTACCAAAGTCAAATCTATGACAGAGTGATTGAGTGTGGGATCACTAGAAGAGTATGTATAGAGGGGGGGGTGAATAGACTACTAGCAGGAATTTAAAATCTACACAAGGGCAAAGTTAAGTGTTGGCAGATTATAACATATATAGCAAGTCTAGCACATCCTACACATGCAAGTCATCAAGTATAGCAGCGAAAACAAAATACATTGCACATGGAAGTAAAGAGTAGAGATACGGAGATCAAACGCATGAAGGACACAAAGATTTTTCCCGTGGTTCCGATAGGTGATGCTATCGTATGTCCACGTTTATGGAGTCTTCAACCCACGGAGGGTAACGGTCGCGAGAGTCCATGGAGGGCTCCACCCATAAGGGTCCACGAAGTAGCAACCTTGACTATACCATGATGGCTTCCGTCCACGAAGGACTATCCTCACTATGGGTAGATCTTCATGAAGTAGGCGATATCCTTGCCCTTACAAAGTTCTTGTTTCACTCCACAACACGAAGCAGGAGGCTCCCAAGTGACACGTAACCAATCTAGGAGGCACCACCCTCCAAAAGGCAATAGGCTGAGTAATGTCGATGAACTCCTTTCTCTTCTGCTTCAAGATGATAGACTCCTCAACACACAATCACTCTCTCACATATTTGGCTTGGTGGAAGAGATTGATTGGGTGGAAAGCAACTTGGGGAGGCTAGAGATCGAGGTTCATATGGTTGGAATGGAATGGAATGATCTCAACACATGAGTAGGTGGCTCTCTCTCAGAAAATCAGTTGGTATGAATGGGGATCTGTACTGAATACTTCTCTTGCGAGTGAGTGGTTGTTGAGAGGTATATATATGCATCTCCAAAAATCCAACCGTTACACCTAATAAGTCAGACCCAGTGACACCGATGTGTTAATCTCGGTGGTACCGAGTTGCCTCAAAGGTAGCAACTTTTGAATCTTTGTGAGACCAATACATAAAACTCGGTTGCACCGATAAGGTGACCAATAGTCAGACTACCAAACTGGATGATGCCAATTCAACAAACTTGGTGGTACCAATTTTGTGAATTTGCGTAACAGGAAATTGGCAACCCAAACTTGGTGGCACCAAAATGGAATCGGTTGCACTTAATGGCTAGGGTTTGGCTGAGTCAGTCTGAGGCTGGGAATCAGTGGCACCGAGTGGAAAGTGTTGGTTGCACCGATTTTGGATACTTGGCTTTGGACAGACTTTTGTGGAAGAGCTTGTGGGTGTATGTGTTGACTATCACTTGTGCACGTATGAGCATTTCGTTCACCAACAGTACCTTACCCCCTTTTAATAGTATTGGCTTTCCTATGGACTCAAAGTGATTTCTCACAAAGTAAAATGTAGAGTCCTCTTGCTTGAAGCTTTGCCAATTGTATTCCTTCTCCTTCTTCTTCATGGGGATACTCTCCACACTTCTTTTTGCCAACCCATCTCTCTATGGACTTTATCTAAAATACACTAGAGGAAAGTATTAGTCCAAGAGACAATGTATGTTGTCATGAATCATCAAAATCACCAAGGGAGCATATTGTGGTTTCACTGAGTGTTGAGGAGACTATCATTTGAACAACAGGAGCAAGGATTTCATCATTTCTACCGCATCTATTACCTTTTGGAGCGTGGTGCCTCCTAGATTGACTGCTTGTCGCTTGGGAGCCTTCTACTTCGTGTTGTATAGTTGAACCAAGACGTTTGTATGGGCAAGGAGATCGCCTACTTCGTGAAGATCGACCTCGAGTAAGCCTAGTCCTTGGTGGACATAGACCATGATGGAATGTACAAGGTTGCTTCTCCGTGGACCCTTTGTGGGTGGAGCCCTCCGTGGACTCTTGTTGTCATTACCCTCCGTGGGTTCAAGTCTCCATCAACATAGACGTACGATAGCACCACCTATCGGAACCACGCAAAACATTTCCGTGTCAATTTTGCGTTTGATCTCCTTATCTCTACTGTCTTACATATGCTTGTCTTACTTTCTGATGCCATATATGTTGAGTAGAATGTGTAGGGTGAACTTGACTTGACACAATTTGCTAGAATCTGCCAATAATTAACTTTGGGAAAAGGTTATGTTTTAATTTATGCAAGTAGTCTATTCACCGCCCCTCTAGACACCCCTTCTACTGATCCCACAATTGGTATGAGAGCAAGGTCTCCATAACCTTATTTTAATCGCCATTGAAGGAAGATTGATGTGTCTAGTATGGGGAGTTTGAGTTGTAGATCGCCTATACTCAATGGGGAGTACTATAGTCAATGGAAAGATGCTATGCTTGATCTATTTGATAAATTCCATTTGAGCAAATATGTTGAATATCCCTATGTGCCTCCATTGATCCCTTACATCCTTCACATGAAGAAGAAATTTACATGCTTTGTAATCTTAGAATTGTTAATCTTATCATTAGAGTATTGCCAAGAATTGTGCTTGCTCAAATGAAATTTTTTGAGTGTGCTTATACTTTATGGAATGACTTGGAGAAAAGATTTCTAAATTACTCTTTGAAAAACCTTGATGTCATTCTACATACAACTATTGCGTTTCACAAAATGAAGTCTAGTGATCAAAACTTTGATAAATACCTATTGAGCTCCGTGACCTCATGCGTGCTAAAGGAGATGTCATTACCATCAATAACATCATTGTTGAAGCCACTCTCATTCATAAATTTGAGTATTGTCATAGTCACTATTCTAACGAATCTCTTGATTCTTATGACGAGGATACTTCTCTTGACGATGGAAATGTGGAACATGGCTACTATGATGAAGATTATTTATTCGACATCGAATGTGAGAAGTTGATGAGAAGCTTAAGCCTCATGGCAAATCTTAGGGACTACATGTCCTGACGAAAGGAGTGGATTCTTGATAGTGGATGCACTGGTCATATGGCTGGAGATAAAGACACACATCAAACCATGGACCATGGAGGTATGTGACTTTTGGAGACAACTCGGAGGGTAAGGTACTTGCTCTTGGTAAGGTGGACATATCTCATGATAGTTCTATTCAAAATGCCATGCTTGCCGAATTCCTTGGCTACAATCTTCTTTCCATATCTAGACTAGCGGACTTCGGTTTCAATGTGCTATTTACTAAAGTTGATTGCCAATTGTTTTGTCAATATAACCATAACATAGTCTTTATTGGTTTTCACGGAGGTGATCTATATATTGTCGATTCACTAAGAGATCCAAACCTCACACTTGTCTTGTTGCAAAATCATTGAAAGGTTGGTTATGGCATAGAAGCCTAGGACATGTTGGCATGTGTAATCTAGATCAGCTTATCAAGGGTGATCACATACTTGGTGTTACACATGTCATCTTTGACAAATATAGACTTTGTAGTGCGTGTCAGGCAGGAAAACAAGTAGGTGGAAGTCATCTGGTCAAGAACATCATGACTACCAGGAGACCACTCAAGTTACTTCATATGGATCTCTTTGGTCCCAATGCTTACAAGAGTCTTAGTGGAAATTCCTTTGGTCTAGTTATATAGTTGACGATTTTTCCAAATTTACGTGGGTGTTCTTTCTTTATGATAAGTCGCAGGTAGAAAAGATCTTCAAGAACTTCGCTCAAAAAGCACAAAACCAATTTGAAATGAATATCAAGAAGGTTCGGAGCTACAATGGATCAGAGTTCAAGAACACTAATGTGGATACTTTTCTTGGCGAAAAAGGTATCTCACATGAGTTATTGTCTATGTACACACATCTAAAAAATGGAGTTGTTCAGAGTAAGAACCGGACTCTCATCGAGATGGCAAGAACAATGTTTGACGAATACAAGACGCCCAGACACTTTTGGGAAGAAGCCGTGGACACAACGTGTCATGCCACAAACCGACTCTACCTGCACAAGATTCTCGATAAAACGGCATACAAACTACTCGCCGGTAACAAACCCCTAGTTGGATACTTTCGGGCATTTGGCTCAAAGTGCTACATTCTTGATAAGCATCATCGTTCTAAATTTGCTCCTAAATCTCATGAAGGTTTCCTACTTGGTTATGGATCAAACTCACACACCTACCATGACTACAACAAGTTCACTCGAAAGGTTGAAGAGATGGTAGACATGAAGTTGATGAATCTAATGGTTCGCAAGTAAAACAATTGCCAAATGATGTAGGAGATAAGGAACCTTCGAAAGCTATCCAAGACTTGTCCATCGGAAAGATTCGTCCCATGGAGGTGAAGGAAAGTACTTCGTCAACCGAAGTGGAAGCTCCTACTTCGCGTCAAGGCGAACCACAAAACGACATGGAAGCATCCTCAAGTGGTACACGACAAGATGAAGAGGATGAATAATTACATTGAGATGATCCACCTCAACCTTCTTCACCACCACCTCAAGGAGATGACATCGTCAACAACAACGAAGAAGAATATGATGAGGAAGCTCCACCGACCAACAAGCAAAAGCTATCACGAGTTCGAGAAAGAGTGGACAAGAATCATACTCTAAATCAAATCTCTGGCGACATAAAAACCGGGAGAATCACTCGCTCTAAAACCCTCTTAGCTAATTTTTGTGAGCATTATTCATTTATCTCTAGTATTGAGCCCTTGAATGTAGAAGAAGCCCTTGAATACCCGGATTGGGTGAATGCTATGCATGACGAACTTCACGAGTTCGAGAGGAACGAAGTATCGACACTCGTGGAGAAGCCCAAGGACGAACACAACATCATCGGTACAAAATGGGTGTTTCGGAACAAGTAAGATGAAGATGGTCAAGTTGTATTCAACAAGGCGCGTCTCGTAGCCCAAGGATACACGCAAGTTGAAGGTATGGACTATGGTGAGACCTATGCCCTCGTTGCTAGAATCAAAGCTATTCACATTCTTCTTGCTTATGCCAATCACCATGACATCGCTCTTTATCAAATGGACATTAAAAGTGCCTTTCTAAATGGGGAGATAGAAGAAGTCTATGTTAAGCACCCCCCCATTTTTGTGAACCCTAAGAAACCTAATAATGTGTACAAGCTTCGTAAACCACTATATCGTCTTAAACAAGACCCTCGAGCTTGGTACAAATGCTTAACGAAGTTTTTCTTGAGAAGGGTTTTGAAATTCATAAAGTTGAACCAATCTTATTCACTAAAAGAGTTAATGGTGAATTATTTCTATGCCAAATCTATGTGGATGATATTATCTTTGGATCTACTAAGCCACATTTTAGTGAGAACTTTGGAAGGTTGATGTCCGAGAAATATAAGATGTCTATGATGTGTGAGCTAGAATTTTTCCTTGGCCTGCAAATCGAGCAAATGAGAGAAGGTATATTTTTCTCTCAAACCAAGTACACCAAGGACTTAATCAAGAAGTTGAACATGCAAGAGGGCAAAGTTATGAAAAACCCCATGCCTACTAGTGGACATGTTAACCTCACTAAGGATGACAAATCGGTTGATGAAAAGGTTTATCGGTGAATGATCGCTTCATTGCTATATCTATGTGACTCTTGTCCTGATATCATGATAAGTGTTTACATGTGTGCTCTATATCAAGAGGCATGTAAAGAATGTAATATTAATTCCATGAAAATAATTGTGAGATACTTGATTCATACACCAAACTTTGGCATTTGGTATCCCAAGGGATCTTCTTTTAACCTTGTTGGCTATTCTGACTCGGACTATGCCGGAGACAAGGTTGATAGAAAATCCACCTCGGGTACTTATCAATTTCTTGGGAGATCTCTTGTGTCTTGGTCCTCCAAGAAACAAAACTCGATATCTCTATCTACCACCGAAGCGGAATATATTACTGCCGGATCATGTTGTGCGCAATTGGTATGGATGACACAAACTCTTAAGGATTTTGGGATACATTTGAGACATGTCCCATTGTTGTGCGACAATGGTAGTGCTATTAAGATTGGTCACAATCCCATGCAACAATATTGAACTAAACATATTCAAGTTCGTCATCATTTCATTTGTGATCATATTGCCAAAGGAGATATTAATTTCAAGCATGTTCGCACTAACAAACAATTGGCCAGTATATGTACCAAACCACTTGATGAGAAAGTGTTTTGTCACTTGAGGAGTGAGTTGAACATCATTTATGCTTCAAACTTGAGCTAGACTAACTCAAATGCTTGAAGGGGGCATGACCTTACATGATTACTCCATGTTACACCTGATATGACACTATCATATATCATGGAAATCTATGCTCCCTTGCATTGCATCTGACCCTTGTATAGGTACTTGGAAGAACTACACTCCATAAGATTGCCATCAACTTATATCTTAAGCAATCTTGTCATGTCCAATTATCAACATTCTCATGTTGTGATGAAGGAAGAAGACAACAAAACATATCCTTGCCATATATTTGATTAGATCACAATTGTTATTTCACAATGGGTATTAACTCACAACTGATATCATCATACAGTTGATATCATGTCATTTGGATAAATATTGTTATTACTTGCATGACTAATCTTGTAGGTGAGAAATGAAACAAAACAAGAAGGGTTGCCCCTAACTCAAGATGAACTTCATCCACTTTTAGCATCATCATCAAGCTCACCTACATGGCATGTGATTAATATAACTCAAAGGTATGTACTCATATCCTTGAAAAGGCTTTACTCCAAGACATTAGATAAAGAAATTCAAAGGGATATGAAAACATCAAAATGCTTAAACGAAAAATGGCAACCCCATTTTGAGGTTAACGATGAGTATGACCTATGATCAAGTATTCTTACTTGACTCCTAAGTAGATATGCTCTAGCATAGGCGACCTAGTTGCTGACCATTATCTAGATTAAGGATTTCTTGTGTGGTTCATCTTATTGTTACAAGATTTATTCTAACCACTCAATCTCCATCTAGTTATAAATTCGTTGCATATCTATTTGAAAATTTATTGCAAATATTTTCAAAAATTCATCACAAGTCCTCTTGAACATTTTGAGACTTTCTAAAGAACTATACTACACAAAGGCCAAAAATATTCTTGCCAAGTTTCTGTTAATCTCTTTGGTTCATCCGATCAAAGTAACTCGTTTTCACCGATTCTGTAGATAGGCTGCAAAACCACATATCGGTTACACCGACTTATTTTACCTCGGAGCCACCAATTTTGCTACCTTTTGTGTTCTTGGCCAAACAGAGGGAAATTAAATTCCTCAATGATCCCTATGTCAAAAAGGGGCAGAGCAATCTTAAAAGTCTTCAGAAATAGATGGAGGAGAAATTATTTTTTGATCCCTATATCTCAAATGATCTCAATGACCCTTACTCTAAAGGATATCTACCCTCTCAATGATCCCTTTATCTGAACCTTTGTGTGACCCTTTTTGGAATTAGTGCCGAAGGGGGAGAAATATCAAAGCTTCAAAGCTTATGCTCATACCAAAGGAGGAGATAAAATATTAAGGGCGAGATATATCCAAGCTTTCATGCTTCAGAGGGACATCTATTACCAAAGAGAAATATCAAAGCTTATACTTGATAAAGGGGGAGAATTATTCAAGGATCCCTTACTACATCAAGGGGGAGAGAGTAGACAAAACGTATTGCATCATTTTAGGGGAGAGAGAATGTATCTCAAATTTGATTCTCATGTGTTAGACTTGTCTCACCCTACCTACTCCCAATATCTACATGCTAAGATTCAAGGGGAGAGGAAGAATCATAATTTCATATTTAGGGATAAAGTTCTAAATGATGTTTGGAGACATATCAATCTTAAGAAACTCTATTCTTCATATGTCTTCCATGTCTTGGTATGTTTGAAGTTATTTTTGCATACTTATAATCAAAATCCTCTTGAGTTGTCTAACCATGTTTTCTCAAGTGAATTTCTATAAACTCAAGAACCTCAAGGTAAGTATATGCATCATGTACTTGTTCAACATGATCTCTTGCTTCCTACACATATTATTTGCAAGGGTGAAGTCTTGAACATGGATACACCTCAGTCACTTATATTTGATGCATATAGCCAAGACACGCATGACTCATCACATCCCTTCTATTAGGTGTGTGTTTATGCATTCCAAAGCAACTATCCTTTAAAAGGATTGCAACAATTTAGGGGAGCATATCTTAGTCAAGTGTCTCTCAAAGTCTTCACATATTTCTGCATATCTTAAATTGAAGCTTTGATTGTATGCTGTCATCAATTACCAAAAAGGGGGAGATTGAAAGCACATATGTGCCCTTGGTGGTTTTGATAATTCATGACAACATACATTGTCTCTTGGACTAATAGTTTCATCTAGCTCAGATATAGTCCATAGGGAAGGGTTGGCAAAGAAAGGTGAGCAGAATTCCCCAAGAAGAAGAAGAAGAAGAAGAAGAAGAAGAAGAAAAGGAAGGAATATGATTGGCCAAGCTACAAGAAAGAAGAATCTACATTTTACTTTGTGAGAAATCACTTTGATACCATAGGAAAGCTACTATTAAAAGGGGGTGAGGTAATATTGGTGAACAAAAGGATCAAAATTCTCAAGAGCTAGCCACCAGAAACTTTCACCACTTCTCCCACAAATATTCTATTCAGAGCCTATGCACCAAAATTGGTGAGACCAACAATTCCCATTCGGTCTCACTGAGTCCAAACCCTAGACTGAGGTGAAGCCAAGCCAACATCTCGGTGCCACCAAGTTTCCAATATCAGTGCAACCGAGATCAGTGACCAACCTACTGGTGTCCCATTCACAAGAATCAAAATTTCCAAGAATTGTGAATCGGTGTCACCAAGTTGTGTAACTGCACTCGTCCACTCATATCGGAACCACCGAGATTCCTATATCGTTCTCACCGAAAAGCATAAAGTTGCCACCTTTTGAACTAGTCCACGCAACCGAGTTTTACTTTGGTTTCAGCGAGTTCGGAAATAATGTTGTAACGGTTGGATTTTTGGAGATGGCTATATATACCCGTCCACCACCACTCACTCGCAAGAGAAGCACTCAGAATAGTTCCACACTTGCCATGTCATATTTTCTAAGAGAGAGCCACCTACCCATGTGTTGAGATCAAGATATTCCATTCCTACCATATGAAACATGATTTCTAGCCTCCCCAAGTTGCTTTTCACCCAATCAATCTCTTCTACCAAAGCCAAATCTGTGAGAGAGTGATTGAGTGTTGAGGAGACTGTCATTTGAAGCATAGGAGTAAGGAGTTCATCATCACTAGTGCATCTATTACCTTTTGTAGGGTGGTGCCTCCTAGATTGGTTAGGTGTTATTTGGAAGCCTCCTACTTCGTGTTGTGGAGTTGAACCAAGAAGTTTGTATGGGCAAGGAGTTCACCTACTTCGTGAAGATCTACCCCGAGTAAAGCTAGTCCTCCGTGGACGTAGGCCATGATGGAATGTACAAGGTTGCTTCTCTGTGGACCCTTTGTGGGTGGATCCCTCCATGGACTATTGTTGTTGTTACCCTCCGTGGGTTGAAGTCTCCATCAACATGGACGTACGATAGCACCGCCTATTGGAACCACGCACAAAAAAGCTGTGTCAACTTTGCATTTTATCTCCTTATCTCTACCCTCTTACATATGCTTGTCTTACTTTCCGCTGCCATATATGTTGACCAACATGTGTAGGGTGAACTTGACTTGCAAAAATTTGCTAAAATCTGCCAACAATTAACTTTGAGAGAAGGATAGGTTTTAATTTAAGCAAGTAGTCTATTCACCCCTCCTCCAGACATCCCTTCTAGTGATCTCACATGTATGCGGTCCAATGAGTGTTGAAGCACGCGGTGGATATCTTCATTATCTCACCTTCACAGATGATTTGAGTGGATACATGTATATTTACTTGATGAAACACAAGTTTGGAATTTTGAGAAGTTCAAGCAATTTTAGAGTGAAGATGAAAATCATCATGACAAGACATAATGTCTACGATATGACCGTGGAGGTGAATATCTGAGTTACGAGTTTGGAATGGATTTAAGACAATGTGGAAATTGTTTCACAACTGAGGGGATCGATAGAAGAGACGTCTAGATGGGGGTGAATAAACTACTTGCAATAATTAAAACCTAACCTTTTACCAAGTTAATAGGTTGGCAGATTTTAGCAATTATGACAAGTCTAAAGCACCCTACACATGCTAGTCAACAAATATGGCAGCGGAAAGTAAGACAAGAAAATGTAAGAGGGTAGAGAAGGGAAGATCAAACATAGTTGTGGAGACAAAGATTTTTGCTGTGTGTCGTGGTTTTGTCATGGAAGATGTCCTCGTGCAAGGACTTAGGTGTGAGGCCGTCGTCGCTGGGGGGCGACTCAAAGGGATCAAACATGAACATGAGGTGGGTTTACCCAGGTTTCGCCCCTCTTATGGATGTAATAGCCCACGTCCTGCTTTGTGTCTATATTAATGGAGATCTCGGTTAAAAGGATGCGGGATCGCTAACCTAGCTCTTGAGGGTGTCTAACTTAAGTCTGGTCCCGGGGGCTTGCCTTTATATATAGGTCAAGACCCTAGAGTTTACAACAAAGTCCAAACCATGACATTACTTGTAACCTAACAACTCTCTAACACGCCTTGTCTCTCAAGCAAGGAGCCTCCCGACGTCTTCTGCCACATGGGTCTTGAGTCGCTAGTTTCTTTGTGCTTGGGCCGCCTGGTGCCTTAGTCAGCAACCGTCTTGTTACCGTGTCTTCATGGCACGAACCCTCTCAAGCTTTACTCAAGAGCCAACATCACATTGACCCGGCCCAGTAGGGGCGAGTCATACCACGGGGTTGTATCCCCGGCGTTAGGCCCAAAATTGATTTAAATTCATTCATGTCAATTTCTCTTGTTTTCTTTTGGTGGCTTAACATCTACGTTCCTCATGGGCTTCAAAACGCCAGCTTTCAACACTTCTAGACTTGTTATTTTTCCAATGCTTGTATATCAGTGACGTCATATTTGTTAACCGTTGTTTGTTCAGAGTTATCATGATCGATCTTTTGAAAACCACGCCAAATCTAGGCTGATGTGAAAATCGAGGCTTACATCTAGCCACAAATTTACTATAGCCTTTTTGTATTTTCACTGTGTCCCTTTGCTCTCCTCCTCATAAGTAAGCCCACTGCGCCCTTACAATAACTTTCCATCGTCTTCCTCCTTCCAATTCTTCTTCGACCGAAATTCGCCGGAGCTCCGCAAGCGCCATCGGAGCCCTTAGTTCCCTCTTCAACATTCCCAACCTCTTCGCAATCATCGAAGCAGGTGTGACCATGTCAATTTTTGCCGCAACAAGATATGGTACCAACCTCTTCCCATTAGGTTTTGATTCTTCCAACGTCCATATCGAGTTCATCGCGTTCATACAATACGTAGCCTGTAGATCTATGCACTCAACACGTTTCTTAGCACCGCATAGCTTCTAGTATGGTTCCTATCTTGTTTTTCCCCAAAGTAGATCTAAGAAGGGGCCACCAAGGATGCCCTTTGAATGCCATAGTATTGGTCTTTCCGTCCTCAAGAACACATATTATCTTGTTTTTCTTCATTTGCTAGATCCATTCAAAAGAGAACTTTCATAGGAAGGCAGGCAGTTCTGGGTACCCCCGTTCCCAGGACGCCGACAGCAGCACTCGGGCCCAAGGCACGCTTGGGCTGGCTTCGGGGTGAAGCCGGAGAAGATGACCTGAAGCGCTGCGGGCCCCCAATGCCTACGAGCCCAGTTTTGGAAATATGCCCTAGAGGCAATAATAAAATGGTTATTTGTATTTCCTTGTTCATGATAATTGTCTATTGTCCATGCTATAATTGTGTTAACCGAAAACCGTAATGCATGTGTGAATACATAGACCACAATGTGTCCCTAGTGAGCCTCTAGTTGGCTAGCTCGTTGATCAATAGATGGTCACGGTTTCATGACCATGGACATTGGATGTCATTGATAACAGGATCACATCATTAGGATAATGATGTGATGGACAAGACCCAATCTTAAGCATAGCACAAGATCGTCTAGTTCGTCTGCTAAAGCTTTTCCAATGTCAAGTATCGTTTGCTTAGACCATGAGATTGTGCAACTCCCGGATACCTTAGGAATGCTTTGGGTGTGACAAACGTCACAACATAACTGGGTGGCTATAAAGGTGCACTACGGGTATCTCCGAAAGTGTTTGTTGGGTTGGCACGAATCGAGACTGGGATTTGTCACTCCGTATGGCGGAGAGGTATGTCTGGGCCCACTCGGTAAGACATCATCATAATGAGCTAAAAGTGACTAAGGAGTTAGCCACGGGATGATGTATTACGGAACGAGTAAAGAGACTTGCCGGTAATGAGATTGAACAAGGTATAGGGATACCGACGATCGATTCTCGGACAAGTATCATACCGATAGACAAAGGGAATTGTATACGGAATTGATTGAATCCCCGACATCGTGGTTCATACAATGAGATCATCGTGGAGCATGTGGGAGCCAACATGGGTATCTAGATCCCGCTATTTGTTATTGATAGGAGAGGTGTCTCGGTCATGTCTACGTGTCTCCCGAACCAATTGGGTCTACACACTTAAGGTTCGATGACGCTAGGGTTATAGGGAAATAGTGTATGTGGTTACCGAAGGTTGTTCGCAGTCCCGGATGATATCTCGGACGCCATGAGGAGTTCCGGAATGGTCCGGAGACAAAGATTGATATATAGGAAGTGAGGATTTGGCCACCGGAAGTGTTTCGGGAATTACAGGTAACATACCGGGACCACCGGAAGGGTTCCGGGGGTCCACCAAGTGCGGCCACCAGCCCCGGAGGCTGCATGGGCCGAAGGTGGAGGGAACCAGCCCCTAGGTGGGCTGGTGCACCCCTCCCACCTGGCCCAAGGCGCAGCAAGGAGAGAAGGGGGCAAACCCTAGGCCTAGATGGGCCCTAGGCCCATCTAGGGCAGCTAGGGCTGCCGCACCACCTCTCCCTCCCCCTTGGCCGCCGGCCTAGACCCCATATAGGGCTGCCGCACCCTCTAGGGTGGGAACCCTAGATGGGGTGCCTCCTCCTCCCTCTCCCCTATATATATGTGGGTTTTTGGGCTACCCAACACACGAGTTCCTCTCCTCTCGGTGCAGCCCTACTCCTCCCTCTCCTCGTTCTCCGTAGTGATTGGCGAAGCCCTGCTAGAGACCACGCTGCTCCACCATCACCACGTCGTCGTGCTGCCGGAGCTCTTCCCCAACCTCTCCTTCCTCCTTTCTGGATCAAGGCGTAGGAGACGTCACCGGGCTACACATGTGTTGAATGCGGAGGCTCCGTTGTTCGGCGCTGAGATCGGAGTCCACCGCGATCTGAATCGCTACGAGTACGACTCCACCAACTGCGTTCTTGTAATGCTTCCGCCTAGCGATCTTCAAAGGTATGAAGATGCAATATCTCCCCATTCGTTGCTGGTTTCTCCATCGATAGATCTTGGTGACACATAGGATTTTTTTTGATTTACTACTATGTCTCCCAACACCCAGTTTGTCGTCTGCCAAATAACGAGGCGTGGACGCCTATGCTCCCCGAAGACCTCGGGAACCGCCTCGAGTCAAGATGATGCAAAACCTGCACGCTGCCATGGCCATCATTGCCCTTCCATGAATGCAGTTGTCTCCTTACGCCTTCACCCCTCGGGCCACATGGATGTGTCCCGATGAGTGCATATGAAGCGACATGAAGCAGGGTTGCACGCCGACCGAGTCCATCATGCAGCACCCGAGGAGCACACGACGCCTCCACTCCCCATGATGCCTCGACAACCGCTCCACCTAATGAAAAACCGGCGCACATCACGAGGCTATCTTTACCCGGGATGGGGAGGGATGTCGGTTCACCTCCACCATGTTATAAATGGGCGGAACGGACGAAGCCCCCATCCCATTCCTACTCCTCGCTCCCCCACCTTCGTCTTCTGCCTCCTTGATCATGATGCAGGTGAGGAGGTTTTCTGCCGTCAGGAAGGGGAAAGCCTGCCAGGAGGGGCCGGACCAACAGCCTCCCAAGAGGAGTGAGGGCCATCCTCGCAAGTATGTCGAGGCATCGACGGTGGCGCCCCCTGGGTGCAATCATGTCTCCGTGTGTGTTGGTGCCTCCGCTAGCGTATCCGGAGGCGCAGGGCGCTGTGGTCGTGGCAGAGGAGGGAGACCCGTGGTAGGTGCTTTTACAACGCACTCATTGGACCACACGGCTAATACGGGCCAGGAGTTCTTGGTGCTGGTCAAGAGGCCAACGGTTACCCGGTTGCATCTCCCGCACTTCTTCGTGGAGGCACTACGGGCTAACGAGCCCACGGGTCTGTGGCTACAAGCCGATGGTTGTTGTAGCGGTGCGTTGTGGATGGAGGTCGAGATTAACCCCGCAGGTCATGCCGTCTTGAGCCGCGGGTGGCAGACCTTTGCCCGCGCCCACGGCCTAGAGGGGAGGCTCGCGCTCCTCTTTAAGCACGACGGTGCCATGGCGCTTTTCGTCAAGATCTTCTGGGAAGACGACATGCGTTTGGGGTGCTCCCGAAGGGCGACAACAACGGAGACCTTGGAGGCGAGCTCCCCCTTGGTGACGACCGTCATGCTTCTAGCAGCAGCAACACCTCCTCCAAGGAGAGTCCGAGCGACAACAGCTACGATGCACTCCCGCGTCGACACGCTCAAACTTCGAGGGGTAGCCAGCCGCCCGAGAAGCAGCTACGCTAGCATGCCACCATGGGCCCGTGAAGGAAGAGGAGGACTCCGACTGTCCGCTGGCGCGTCGGAGCCAGGCCTCTGGAGTGGCATCCCAAGGGAGGATCCTTTGTCATCTTCTTCCTTTCCATTCCCTGTAACCAAAAAAACATGGGGCCCCCTCTGGATGTGTAATGAACTTTGGCGCTTGCGCCCTTATATTAGTACTCTCATCTTGTATTCCGGTCCCTATGTTACTTTTAATTCAGACTTTCTGTTGGTCATGATTAGGGTACTTAGCTCGATGCGTCTACGGCGGGCTTGTGTGTCGTGAGGTCTGGTAGTGGCACCTAGGGAGCTTGGGGGTCTTGGGGGGTTCCTCCTTCCTAAGAGTGAGATGGTTTGGGAGCCCTTTCGACACTCTATGACGGTGGGGCCCAATCTCACGAATTCCTTGACCGCCGTTGGGGTGTCCAGATCACTAAGACGAGACCAAGGGGCGAGGCCTCGACCCCCATTGGGGCGTCCGGATCACCAGGACAAAACAAAGGGGCGAGGGGCTAAGAGACCGGTGAGGCCCCCTTCACGCTCAAGCAGCGCTCTACGTCGACATGGCCCAATCCTGTGCATTCCTCGACCGCCGTTAGGGTGTCCGGATCACCAGGACGAGACGAAGGGGTGTGGCCTAGACCACCGTTGGGGCGTCCAGATCACCAGGACGAGACCAAGGCGTGAGGGGCTGCGTGACCAGTAAGGCTCATCAGGTGCATTGGTTAGGAGCCCCGCCTTGACACTCAAGCGCCTCCCATACCTTTTTGCCGGTTCCTAGACCAGGAGGTGTGAGCCTCCAGAGGCTTCAAGATAGCACACCGGGCCACGGTGGAGCCCCTTAGTGAGGGTGAGGTGACACACGCCAGCTAGCTCAACCGAGAGTGTCACGCAAGGCCCAAGGAGCCAAGGCCTTGGCGAGGTGCATGCACCATGGCCCATAGCCCCAGCTTGTGGGGCGTGAGAGGGGGGAGGCTGGCAGGTGTTCAACGCGAAAAAGAAACTTCAAGATAGAAAACTGGAAGGAGAAAATCCCCATCCCTTTTCTTAAAATATGGTTGAAAATCCCCGAGTTTCATTCCAGAAAAATGGCAAATTCGAACACAAGAAAAGCAAGGAACTGCCATGTCCGGCGTCTAGGCTAGTCTTCATCTTCGTTTTCCCCCAGAGCGGAGCATAGGGCATCCACAATGCATGGGCATAGTCATTGAGGACAGTGTTGTCCGCCAGCGTGGAGCATGGGGCTTCCACTTGGGCATGGGTAGGAACCCCTCCGTGTCCTCTGAGGGCTCCGGGCATATACATCCCACTCATTATTACGTGAGAGTGTCAAGGGTAGAACTTGCGGAGGTGCCGGATGTTCCAGGCATTCTAGATGGGGACCCCGTCTTGAGTCTCCAGGCGCACGTTGCCAGGCCTGGAGATGCGGGCCACCCTGAACGGGCCCTCCCACATGGGCGAGAGCTTGTGCAAGCCCTCCCTGGAAAGGATCCGCCTCAGTACGAGGTCTTTGGTTCGAGGGTCCTGGAGTGGACGTTACGGCGATGGTAATGCCGCAGCGCCTGCTGGTACCTCGCAGCTCGAAGCGAGGCTTGGCGATGGGCCTCCTCCCCAAGCACGAGGTCTATTCCCTGCGAGGCATCCTGGCGCTCCTCATCGAATGCCAAGACCCAAGGGGATCAATGCTTGACCTCTTGTGGGAGGACGCCTTCAGCTCCATAGATGAGGAAGAACAGGGTCTCGCCGGTGGGCTTAGTCGTGGTGGTGCAGATGGACCACAACACGGACTGAAGCTCATCAAGCCAACCCCTACCGCAAGCCTCAAGCTTCTTCTTGAAGCTCCTTGCCTTGAGGCCCTGCAGGACCTCCGCGTTGGCGCGCTTGGCCTGACCGTTGCTTCGTGGGTGCGCTACCGAAGCATAGCATGTCAGCGTTCCAAGGTTAGTACAATATGTTCTGAAAAGGTTACTTGTCAACTGCGAACTATTGTCGGTGATGATGCGGTTGGGGACGCCGAAGCGGCTCACGAGGCCCTTGATGAACTTGACGGATGAGCCAGTGGGGATGGTTTGGACGGGCTTCACCTCCACCCACTTGGTGAACTTGTCGATGGCGACGAAGAGGTAGCGGTACCGGCCGGCCACTCGTGGAAAGGGCCCAAGTATATCTAGGCCCCATACCGTGAAGGGCCAGGAGAGTGGGATGGTCTGGAGGACCTGTGCAGGCTAATGAATCTACTTGGCATGGAACTGGAAAGCCTCGCAGGACCGGACCAGCTCGGTGGAGTCGTTGAGCGATGTAGGCCAGTAGAAGCGACATCATTTGGGCCCCTGCGGTATAGCTCGCCATCTCGCAAACAATATGATGTGGCTTGACGTGCACACGCTTTGCGTCTTCCTCCTTTTCTAGTAGTTTGTCATGGAGCAGGTACGTCACGAACTCCTGTATCCAGTCATCGGCATGAGGCTCCAGCGCCAGGAGCAGCCAGGCTCCCAAGGCCGGGCCACATGCTGGAGCCCTCGAGGGGGAACGGAGCCCCTGGCCACCCCAGAGAAAGGCCTAGAGGGGATGAGCCGCTCGTAGGACACCTGAAGCATGTTGACGGTTTCCACGGAGAGGATGTTGAGGCCGGCTCCGTCGTCGATGAGGGTCTTGGTGACTACCACGTTGCTTATGGTTGGTGTGCGCAGCATGGGTAGCATACCGATAGCGTCCGTTGTCCTGGGCTGGTCGTCGGGGCCGAAGGTGATGTCGACCTCCGTCCACGTTCGAAGATACGGGGCCTCATGCCTCACACGAACCACGCTCGCCTGGCGGAGGAACCACTTGACCTGATAGCTGGAGGTGGGCGCCTACGATCCGCGGAGGATGCATGCGACCGTAGAGTCGACCAGGCGAACCAAGGCGGTCCTGCACACCATGGGTTGCTTGGCCTCGGAGGCGGCGCTGGCCATGGAGCCAACGAATTGAGGCCTGACTGCAGTCGCGGATGGATAAGCTTCGACACGCTCCCTACCTAGCGCGCCAAATGTCGGATTTCAGGCTCCGCAAAACCCAAAGAGGTTCGAACTCAGGGGCATGTGCGAAGATTCCCACCAGCTCTGGCCTCAAGCTCAGAGCTCGACAACCTAGCCCAATGAACTCACTCAATCACGGGAAGAACACTAGCACGTGAGGATTTACCAAGGTTCGGGCCACTGCGAAGCATAAACCCTACTCTTGCCTTTGGTGGATTGCCTCACAAGGAGGTTTGTGGATGAACTCGAACAGTGGTGGTTAACCTCGTGATGGTGCTCAAGTGGTGTTCAGTATGTCCCTCTCTACCGAGCAGCCTATCCTCTATTTATAGTGGCTCGGGTCCTCTTGGCTTATTGCAATTGCGGGAAGGGATCCCACAATGGCCAAATTTGAAGGGGGCAAGGAGTACACCCTTATCCTGACAAAAGGTGGTCTTCACCTGCAAAGTAGCTGGTGGCGATGCGGAGGTGGGCTCGGCAACGACGTCCGTCCCATCGGGCTCGTGATCTTGGTCTTGTTGCGCTGGAATGGAAACCTTTGGGGGTGCTTTGGGAACATGCGTACATCTTTGCCTCCTTTGCACCAAAGAGGAAACTGTCTCCTCTGCACGTGCTGGTGCCTGTTTGGCCTAGGTTGCGTCACCCCCGACCTCCCGAGGCTGAGGATTGCTTAGGGATCTCCGCCCCTCGGGAGGCGACCTGGGGAGGTCTCCTCCCTAATGACCCACAAGTATAGGGGATATATCGTAGTCCTTTCAATAAGTAAGAGTGTCGAACCCAACCAGGAGCGGAAGCAAAATGACAAGTGGTTTCCAATAAGGTATTCTCTGCAAGCACTGATATTATCGGTAGCAGATAGCTTTGTGATAAGATAATTTGTAAGAAGTAACAAGTAACAAGTGTAGCAAAGGTGCATCAAGGTATCCCAATCCTTTTTGTAGCAAAGGACAGGCTGAAACGAACTCTTATATAAAGCAAAGCGCCCCCGAGGACACATGGGAATTTTTGTCAAGCTAGTTTTCATCATGCTCATTTGATTCGCGTTCGTTACTTTGATAATTTGATATGTGGGTGGACCGGTGCTTGGGTGCTTCCATTACTTGGACAAACCTCCCACTTATGATTAACCCCTCTTGCAAGCATCCGCAACTACGAAAGAAGAATTAAGGTAAACGTAACCATAGCATGAAACATATCGATCCAAATCAGCCCCTTACGAAGCAACGCATAAACTAGGGTTTAAGCTTCTGTCACTCTAGCAACCCATCATCTAATTATTACTTCCCAATGCCTTCCCCTAGGCCCAAATAATGTTGAAGTGTAATGTAATCGATGTTCACATAACACCACTAGAGGACAGACAACATACATCTCATCAAAATATCAAACGAATACCAAATTCACATGATTACTTATAACAAGACTTATCACATACCCTCGGGAACAAACATAACTACTCACAAAGCATGTTCATGTTCAAGATCAAAGGAGTATTAATTATCATAAAGGATCTGAACATATGATCCTCCACCAAGTAAATCAACTAGCATAAACTACAATGAGTAATCAACACTACTAGCAACCCAGAGGTACCAATCTGAGGTTTGAGACAAAGATCAGATACAAGAGGTGAACTAGGGTTTGGAGAGGAGATGGTGCTGGTGAAGATGTTGTTGGAGATTAACCCCCTCTCAATGGGAGGATCGTTGGTGATGACGATGGCTTCGATTTCCCCTCCGGGAGGGAAGTTTCCCCAGCATAACAGCCCTGTCGGAGGTCTAGATTGGTTCTGTCCAAGTTCCGCCTCGAGATGGCGGCGCTTCGTCCTGAAAGGTGTCTTATGATTTTTTTTTCCAGGTCAAACCCTCCATATAGCAGAAGATGGACCTCGAGGAGCTGCCAGCTGGGCTACAAGCCTGCTAGGCACGGCTAGGGGGGTGGTCGCACTTACCAGGCTTGTCGCCTCCTGGTGACCCCCCTCTAGTAATTGTTTCGCCCAATATATTTTTATATATTCCAAAATAATTCTCCGAAAATTTTTAGGACTTTTGGAGTTGTGTAGAATAGGTATCTCAGATTTGCTCATTTTCAAGTCCAGAATTCCAACTACCAGTATTCTCCCTCTTCATGTAAACCTTGTAAAATCAGAGAGAAAAGGCATAAGTATTGTACCATAATGTGTAATAACAGACCAAAATGCAATAATTATCAACATAAAAGCATGATGCAAAATGGACGTATCAACTCCCCCAAGGTTAGATCTCGCTTGTCCTCAAGCGAAAGCCGATATCTATAATTATGTCCACATGTTTAGACATAGAGGTGTCGATAAAACAAAATACGGACATGAGGGCATCATGATCATCTTTAGGATAGCAATACTTATTCTTATATGATTTCTTATGCTAGAATCACAATTCATTCACAAGATAAAGTATGAAACAAGAACTCTATTTACAACCAACAAACTATGCTCTCAGTCATTGAAGTAATAGCAATTTATCATAACGTCAGAAAGATTCAATATAAGAGGTTGTAAAGCAAATCCACATACTCAATCATCTTTTAGTCTTTCACAATTTCTAACACTCAGCGATACCCATGAGATCAAAGATTCAATTGGACACAGAGGAAGATAGGGGCTTATAGTTTCGCCTCCCAACTATTCACCTCAAGGGTGATGTCAATAATAATAACTCATGATCACCCACATCCGAGTGGATATATGCATCTAGATCATTCCCCAACATATAATGCTTGCGGAGAGACAAAGGCGAAAATATAGGAAGTTGTGAAGATCACCATGACTCTTGAATAATGGTAAGTACTTAAAAATAAAAGTAACAGATAGGCCCTTCGCAACGGGAAACAGATGTTGTCATGCACTTTTTGTTTTTGGATGCACAAACCCTTAATGCAAAGGAACGTCGCGTTGTATTGCCCTTTGTGATAGCAACCTTTATTATGCAGTATGTCGCTTTTATTTTTCTTCACTATAACTAGTTCGTACAATGCTTATTTCCCTTACAATAAAAGATCACACATATTTAGGAGCAATTTTTATTGCTTTTTGCATAGGACAACTTACTTGAAGGATCTTATTCAATCCATAGGTAGGTACGGTGGACTCTCATGGCAAAACTGGGTTGAGGTGTTTGGATGCACAAGTAGTATCCCTACTTGGTGTGGAAGTTTTGGCTAATATGAGGTGGAAGCAAGCACTACATGTTGGAGGATCTAAAGCCATATAACTTCTATCTGGAGGCAAGCAAACATAACCCATTTTGTTGTCTTCCTTGTCCAACAACTACTTCTTAGCATATAATATTTTAATGAGTGGTCACAATCACAAAAGATGTCAAAGCTGATATATTTATATGTGAATCTCTCTTTCTTTATCACTTCCTTTTTAATTGCACCAATGACCAATCACTATGTTTGTCAACTCCCAACAAATTTCAGTCGACATACTCCTTATAAGTCAAGTCATCACTCCCCATAGGGTCATCATGTATGCTCTTTGCTTATATTCTATTCTTCCTTTATTTTATTTCAAGATCATATCAAGCAAGCAAAGCCCTCACATCAAAACTACTTTTTGTTATATAAATCTTGAACTTGCTTACATAGGGGGAGCAAAAGGAAAAACTCAAAGCTAGATCATACTAAAACTTTATTCTACTAGATCAAGATAAAGCAACAAGGATCGAAATAATAAAAACAAGAAAAGGAAAAAAGGTGTGATGGTGATACGATACCGGGGCACCTCCCCCAAGCTTGGAACAAGCCAAGGGGAGTGCACATACCCATGTGTTCAGGTGTCCTTCTTCGGAGGTGATGGTGGTGGAGTTGTTGATGAGGTTGGGGGCTTGTCCTCCGCCTTCCAAGGCACAGGCTCAGCATCATAAAAGGATGAAGGAGTTTCCGGGATCCTCAAATCTGCAGCCAAACTCATTCTCTTAAATTTGTATTCATACTCACAGTTTTCGTTTTGCAGATCATAGATCCAAGCTTGGAGATGCTCGTTTTTCTCATAAGGCTTGAAGATGTGCTCCCCGGTGTCCTTGGTGTCCAGATTGTGTTTGTGGGTAAACTTTGAGATCATCATATGATTTGCATTGAGTACACGTTCCACCATCCCTTGGCACTTGAAGACTTGTTGCTCCATTGCTTCGAGCCTTGTTTCCATGCTTCCGGTCTTCTTTGGCCCCTCAACATCATGGATGTGCAGCACCCCCTCACGCATCTCAATGGTTTGAGGGTATTGCAGCACCTCCACAAGATAAGGGTTGATGACCTTCTCGAAAAACTTGTCCTTTGGAGCACTTGGGGACGCCACACCAATCTAAATCTGTAACGGAAATAGCTCAAAAACGAAAACATGAGGTATTGTCGTGATACGAAAGTGCAAACCTTCGGGAGATTATATAATGAATTTTTACCGACCTGAAGGGATGTACCACAACCAAACGGAGTCCGGAGGGCACACGGGGTGGTGACAAGCCCCCTAGGCACGGCCAGGGGGTGGCGGCGCCTACCAAACTTGTCGCCTCCTAATGGGCCCCCTCTATTAATTGTTTCGCCCAGTATTTTTTTCCAAAATAATTCTCCTTAAATTTTCAGGACTTTTGGAATTGTGCAGAATAGGTATCTTAGATTTGCTCGTTTTCTAGTCTAGAATTCCAGTTCCCGGCATTCTCCCTCTTCATGTATACCTTGTAAAATAAGAGAGAAAAGGCATAAGTATTGTACCATAACGTGTAGTAACAACCCAAAATGCAATAATTATCAACATAAAAGCATGATGCAAAATGGACGTATCACTCCCCTCGAGGGTCTTGGAGCCGTCCTCCCTGCGAGCGTTGGGCTCTCACGAGGGCCTTGTCTTGAGTATGAGTGCACTGGGCTGTGCTTGGCTCTCGAAGTGGGTCTCGCCCTCGGTCGCATGCATGCAGTTCTGGTTACCCCCATTCCCAGGATGCCGACATGGCCAATTAATGAAGAGATGGCTCCATCAGCACCTCTTCATGCAAAATTGAGAGCTCTGACCGCACACGGTTTAACCGGAATTGATATGATCCATTGCTGGCTAAAGTGGTGGATCCAGCCTGTTAGAGTAAGGGATGGTTTGATGTGTGACTACTTAGGCAACTCATGAGACCCTCAACGTTTTTCTCGTGAGGACCTGACTGAGGATGCTCTTAACAGAGAAACCAAAAGGTTCTTTTTTGACCCCAAAGAGCAATGCAGTGTCACCGTCTTGGGCCCATTTTATCTGCTCAACGTGCCTCCTCTGGTATTAACTATTTTTGCTATCCTTTATTGTTTTATTTTGACATCGTATCTCACCACATGATTTTGCAGGAAAAAAACTCTTTTCTGGAAGGTCACCCCTCAAGCCCGTGCTTATTCATCGAGTAAAAAAGATAACCCGACCCCTGTGTCATCTTCTGAAGAAGAATCCGAGGAAGAGACCGACTCTCTTGGCCGCCTATTTTTTGAGCTTGCTGATGCCCCTTGTTACCAGGATTACTCGGAATCCAATCAAGCCAGCAAAATTGAGGTAACTCCTATATCCTCCAATTCAGAAACGCTTGTTCCGAGAAAGCCAAAACGAGCCGTTCGGAATGTTAAATTGACGCACCCATACGTTTACTTGGCTTCCAATTTCCTTTTGAAGAGGACACAATTTCCTAGCTCTTCCAAAGGTAAACTCCGGGTTGATTTTGTATGATGATGGAATTGCACGATGTATTGATCAGGTGCAACCGCACGTATATATGATGTACAAGGTGGGCCACGACCTCAACTATACAATACTAGGAGGTAGGCCCAGACACAATATATGCACATATATATAATCAACAGATTCAGATGATTCAGACCATGGTTTGCCAGATGCGTCGCAGGCTCATAAACTGCACTTCAAGGTGCCTCACAGTCCAACCAATTCTCATCATAAAGCCAGCTTGTTTAAACAACCTCTTAGTCCTTTGAATTCTCTTTACTAGGCTTCCCCTTCATCTTTAGATGACTCGACGGGCACACAACTTCCTGCTTTTACTATCAACCATGGGTAAGTATCTAAATTTACACTTGTCCACTTATGTTAATTCCAAACTTTGAGCTATACCTTCGTTAGTATAATATTTAATCTTTGCAACTATAGGGCAAAGGCCACTTTGTTAAATAAGGTTGGCGGATCATCTTCTGGCACTATAGACTGCAACACGTCAGTCTTCTGACCAGCGAGAAATGACCCTTCTGTAAAGAAAGGCCCGGATATGAGTGTTGAAGCGGTAGATGACATTGAGATGCCTGGACCGATGAGCCAGTTTTCATGGACATACAAACTGAAGCTCAGGACGCATCAGACGAGCCGTCTATCAGATAGCCAAGCCTGATTCGCTCTTCTAGTCCGACGTCTCATTTGGATGACCCCAAGAGTTCGGCAGGACCATGCCATCCAGATGTTATTATTGTGAAGGAGAATTATCAAGTTCCCATTGCATCCACTTCCTTGGCTAAAATCATGGCTAAGGATGAACAGATTGATTTAGACAAAGGGAAAACAACTGTGGAGTTTTCGGAATTGTCAATGCTTGGTATTGAAGATTTACACCAACAATTCTTGACTCGGTTGTCTGAGAGCCGAGCAGTTGAAGTGAGTATGATAAATGCCATGAAGGAGAAGTATGAGGTATGCTCCTTGTTTTGTCGCTACCTTTTTACTGTCATTGGCCTCCAAGAGTCGGCTTATGTTTATGAGATGAGTCAGGTCTTTACGTAATAACTTCAAGAATTCGACCTGTAGCCCCCAAGGGCCGGCTCATCTATTTGAGATGAGTCGGATCTTGACTTAATACTTTGAAGAATTCGACCTGTGGCCCCTAAGGGCCGACTCATCTGATTGAGATGAGTCAGGTGTCATCTCAATACTTTGAAGAATTTGACCTGTAGCCCCCAAGAGCCGGCTCATCTGTTTGAGATGAGTCGGGTCTTCTTCCTATCAAGTTTAATAAAACTGATAAGCATTAGCCCCCAAGTGTCAATGATATTTCTTGAAGTTTTCTTGGGACTTGATCGAAAAAACTATTCACCGCAAAGCGGCTTAAATCTATTTGTAAGAATATTTGCTGATATTTTATTTACACATCTTCCAAGAATATGTCGAGGATGTTGAATCGGTTGCTATGAAGCTACAATAGCGGCTCAAAGAAGAGATAAAACTAAAAACTCATCCTAAGCTTATGGTGGCTCATTTTGAAGGGTCTGCACGCCAAGCCAATGAGCATCTCGAAAAAGCTATAAAGCTGTTTAAAGATGACAAGGCTGCTCTTGCGAAGCGTGTGGACAAAGCAAAGAAGAAACTTGAGCCATTGCAGGAATAGTATGCCACTCTTGTGAAACAGATCAATGAACTACGAATGGCAACCTTTGGTATGTGTTCTGCTTCTTTGTATAGCATACCGGATTGTGATTGAACGGGGGCTTATTATTTATTTCTCATTTTTCCCAAGACAAACAAACCATAATCTCGTATCGCCCCCTATCATGAAATTGAAAGCCATTTTCTCCCATATAGGAAAATTGTTCACCGGTTCTTTACATTCCATCATGGCGGTGAAAAATCTAAAGTATCCTCCAATAAATTTCAAGGATATGTTCCCCAATGGGTGGCCGAGACCCATAAATCAGCTGCTCGAGGAGGTGCAAACATGGCTCTGGCTCGAGCAAAGGCATACTAGCCTGAATTAGATGTGGAGTTGCTAAAAGGTGGCTTCCCTGATTTCAAACTTAATGGTTCTACATTTACTCAAGCGGACTATGTGAAGTGCATCACAGTGTAACATTCCAAACTTTGGACTGTTATATTAATATTTGAATGATCGGTTGTTTGAATGGTTGTTCAAAATTGAGTGAGATTTGAAACTTTTTGAAACTTTGAATGAGAGGGAATAAAATGACTTTCCCCTTCTTTTTTTTTGAATTTAATTTCATCCAATGCAAAAAAATGAGAGAAGATGACATGACTTCTTCAAGTGAAGGAATTGAAAGTTTTGATTCTGAAAATTACTGAATTTTTTCTATATTGGAATTTACTTCATTTGATTCTATTTTTGAATGAATTCAAATCCACATGCCCAAGTTCAAAAAAATTGAGAGGAGTAACATGACCCTCCATGCGAGGGTTATTTTTGTGAAAAATTTGAACTATAAAACCCAGGGGGGTATTTGAAAATTATTTGCAAAAGAAATAAAATCAATTTAGGGTTTTTCTAAAAAATGTTTTTAAAGTATTTATTTTGGCAATGCAAAAATGTTCATCTACTTGCATTTATTTTTTTGATATTGATAGTGTATAAAGCTTCCATGTTTCAGTTTCATTTGATTTTTCAAATCAGGATTTTCTTTCCTGTTTTAAGAAAAAGGAAAAATGATTTTAAAAGGAAAGCCGAAGCCCAAATATGGAATAGTGTCGGCCCAACATCTCCCCGCCTGATTCGAGATCTCTTCGGATCGGCCAACCAACCTCGCGCGCGCCTCCCCTCTCTCACTGATGTACCGGGACCAGCGCCCGTTCCTCTCACCCGAGCGCCCTTCTTCCTCCTCTTTCCTTCTCGGATCCTTCCATTGCCAGAGCTGACCGGATTCGTCGCAGATCTCCCTCCCCTTGTTGTTCGGAGCTATCCCGAGCCCCCTATATAAGCCCCACCTCCCCACACTCCGTTCCACCCCCAAATGCCCTAAGTCCCTCGCCAGAACGCCGTAGAGGAACCTCGCCGAAGCTCTGCATCAACCCAAGCCCTCCCCAACTCGTAGAGCTCAACTCCAACACCCCCACACCTCTCTGACCCTGCCCATCTTCACTGGAGCTTTGTCATTGTCGCCTGGACCCCCCACTACTACTGCCGACCACCAGAACAATGCGCCACTACCTTGCCGGAGACCTGCACCGAACCAGAGCTCCACGAGCTTGCCTTGCTCACCCCCGACGCCCCCGAGCTCCAACACCACCGACAATCGATGTCGGAGCACCTTTGCCCTCACCAGTTCGCCTTTGTCATCGTCCCCGACCACCGGAGCCACGTCCCCAACATCCCGGGCACCTTTGCCTCGCCAGACAAGCTCCATTGCCGGCAACTCCCTCCGTTAGCACTTCCTCCCCTCCCATAGTCGTCGTATCCGAATCGAGCGCGTAGGATTAGAAGCAATTAGGACCGAATCGTTTTCATCTAATTTGAGAACATTCAGTCGTTTGCACCCGCACGCGCACACCCGTAGCCAGCCAGGAAGCGCCACATGCCCCATGTTCGTTAGTTGGTTATTTATTTTCTATTTTTGTTTTCTGAAACATAATAGTTTTTGTTTTTGCAAATAGGATATCTCTTAGGATTTTTTTAGTGTTTTAATTTTATTCTTTTTTCATTGTGTCATAAATTTTGTCTAGTTTCTGTAGATATCAAGTTTGACCATATTTGAAATTTTAAATTTTGAATTCATTAAAATTTTCTCAAATCACTAGGATTTGAATAACTTTAGTTTAAAAACATAATTTTGAGTGATTATTTTGGCTACTGGTTTGCATTAGTTATTTTTATCACTATGTTAAATTTGAGAATTTTTAGAATATTTTAAATTAGTGTTTCAAGCAAAACAGAATTTGTTTTAGTTCTTTTTAGTAGTTTTGTTAAAAAAAATAATTGTTTTTAATTTTTTTGCTGACGTATTAGTGGCCAAGTTTTACTTTGTTTTCTGTTAGTTAACAGTAGCATTTAAACAAGGATTAGTTTTATTTCATTTGTTATTTTTGCTTCCATGAAAATCAATTCTAGTTAATCATAACTTGCAAATTGATTTCAATGCTAGTTTAATTTCCTTTTGAAAATATTTTGTATAAGTTGTTTTGTAGTTTATTATTCTCTTAACCATAGTTTAGAAAAGAAGAAATTTGTATTATAATTGAAATTGTTTGTGGTTTAACTCTAGGTTAATTTTGGTTAGGTCATAAGAAGTGTTTAATGAAAACTTGTCAATTAGTTCTTTTGTTAAATAAATGTTTATGAGAAAATACTTTCTATTATTTATTTGTTTGTATTTTTTCTTCTGTTATTTTAGTATTTTGCTGTTTTCATAGTTCTTAGTTGTTCTTCAAATGTAATTCTTTTTGCTAGTAAAATATTTGCTAGAACACTTTTGCTAGATTTTATTTTGTTGTTGTCTTGTTGCTATCGAAAATAGGATTATTTGTAGGGAAAACTACTTTGGCTGTTTCAATGAAGTTTTGTTGTTTTAACTTTGTCTTAAGAATTTCCTTCATCATAACCCTACTGTGTTTAATTTTGTGTTGCTTCTTGCTTGATAGTATTGATTGCTAGAAGTGTTTGCTTATGAGGACAATGTTTGATTATATAGATATCATCAGAGAGTGATGAATAGTTATATCAAGTTATTTTCTAAGAGCAATACTATCTTCATCAACCTTACCAGGTAAGTTGACATTGCTCATGTTTTCACCTATTGTTTTATTTGCATTAGTTCAACCTTGTTCGCCATTGCATGCAAAGTAGGTACTCGGGAATTTTAGTTCTTGAGTAGTATCATGTGGTAGACACCCTTAAACCCCTGTTACTTTGCCCCTAGGAACGTTATTTAATTTTGATATGCTTTTAGTAGAAAAGGTTTGGATGAGTGTTTACAACGAGAGTTGCGAGAGTTAATTGATGATCAAGACCTCAAGACTTCAAGAATTATTTTTAAGACCTCATGATGCAATATACCTTAGGGTGGATGACGGTTGAATGGTACCCTAGAGAAACCAGTGGTTAGCCTAGGTGTTGCTGGAGAAGTGTCAGTATTCACGTGGAAAGGTCCACCTAGGTACAAAGAGATGGATGGATACTTCAAGACCCGAGGCTTACCTACACAGCCACAAGCCATTATGGGCTCTGACCTTGTTGGACATCGTGTTGACTCCGGACAGGCGGTGCTACGAGATGTAGAAGAACGGTAGGAATGGATGGGAACCGGTAGTGGCTCAGGGGAACCCTTTGGAAGACCATGTTTTGATATTTCGGTTCTCAAAGACCCTGAAGTGCGACGATTTCAACAGAGGCGATCAGATCTTGTGGGGAACCTGTGCAAAACTCTGCAGAGTACCAAATCTAATCGATTAGCCTTGTCCACGGTCATGGAGAACTTGAGCCAAAGGAACTGAAACTATGAGGAATTCTCAACACAAATAATTATAATAATGAGGGTATTGTTGTTAACTTGGCTATTGTTGGTGTTCATCATATAATTTTCATTCTCTAAAAGTTTTTTGTGTTGGTAATTCTTGTCCATGTATCCCTTGTTGATTCATCCTCTCTCTATTCTACCTAGAGGCTGAAGACATCTTGAAGATTCATGTTTTCATTCAAGTACTTTCAATTATTTCGAGGTTCTCACCTCATCAAATTTCATTTCTACCGGCGCAATCTCTCTTACTAAGAAATTGTTTCAAGTGTGGTTTCCTTTCAGTGGGCCCATAACCCATGGGTTTTCCCTAGGATCTTACCTGGCTCTTCTATTCTTTCCGGAGATGTCCTCAAGTTCTTTTCATATGATGTACAAATGATTTTCATTACTCATATTCATTCTCCATGATCGCTTCTAATTATTTTCATCATTGTCTCAGCCGTTCTTTATTCATTGTTCCGGAGTGTCTCAACAATTCATGTTATGGTTTCCTCGTCATCATTCTCTACGTTGAAGACCAAAGGAAAGTTTCTCTTAATCTTGGTCCATTTTTGGATATCCATGCTTTCAGCTTCCTGCGGTCCTCTCAAATTGTTTTTGATCATGATTAATGCCATCCTTATCTATCCGGTGCATTTCATAGTCGTTCACATTTCTTGCTCCTCCGAGGCCATCATTTCAGAAGATTCCTCGCTCTCAGCTTTTAGCTTTCATTCTCGAATTCTTCTCAATCGTTGTCCATTCGTTCGTATCTCAATTATTCAGGAGCTTCATTCAAGAGTTCTCTAGGCGGATCATGATCTATCCATCCTCATGCCTTGTATCTCCATTCATTCATAGTATCTTCATTCATTTCAATTCTTACCAGTGTTTCGTTGAAGACTTCTTCAAGTTTGTGTTCTATCTCTCTCTTTAGTCTTTTCAAGAAGAATAAGTTGTGTGCTAAATCTGTTGCTTGTCATCAATTTAACTGGATGAAGGATAGGCATAACATAGTTCTTATTCTTTTCATCAAGGTGATTTCAGCCCTTCTTCCTGAGTTGTTCATGAAATCAAGTTGTCGATTTCAAGCGTTCTCATCTTTTCTTTCGGAGTTCCAAGTTATTCTCAATATCTTTTCCTAAAGCTTCATCTAAAGCATAGCAAGTCCTCGATCTTGTCATTTCACAACCTTTAATTCTTTTCCATCATCCTTTCATTTCGGAGTTCATCTCAATGCTTCTTCATGGTGGTTCGTCAAGGAGTTAATTCTTTCTAGAAGTATTCATCAAGATTCTTGTTGGAGGTGCTCAAGTTCTTTATCTTGAATTCTAAGTTCAATTCCTTCTCCATTGTCTTTTGAGATGGTTTTATTGAATTTTTGAGGAGTCTCGAAGGAAAATTGTCAAGGATGACATAAGTAAACTCATCGTGTCTTCTCGGAGTTATCTTGGATTGGATTTCACCTAAAGCATTTCCTAAGGATTGTTGCTATCATGGTGTCATAAATGATCCAAGTTTCCTCCTCCTCCTATTGGTGAAAGAAGTTTTGCATATCTTGTTGCTCTCAAGCAATCAATTGTTTCTATTGTTGCAGGTTGTCACCTCATAATTTTTAGATGTTTCCATAAGCCCATAACAAGCTATTCTTTTTGTTGTTGATTCTCCATCAACTCCATCCAACCATGCTTTTCAAATTCATTTTTGGTAGAGTTGTTATCTCTTGTCCGTTCTTTTCCTTTCAAATATCTAGCTTCTATTCTTTTGTCCAGAGGCCTTGTGATGTTGCTCTCTTCAATCTATCATCTTGCTCTGTCAAGATCACGGTCTTTCTTTGCCTATTCATTTTACCGGAGTGTTGTGTTCTATGTTCAAGTTATTTTTCTTCATATAAGTTTTGCCTCTCTTTCCTACCAAAGTGCTGCCGAAATTTCTTGTGAACTCTTGATTGTTCCTCATGTCATTCTTCATCTCGTTGAAACCTTCAATGATCATTGGTTTCACTCGTTTGTCACAGAAGTAACTAAGTTTACCTATTGCTCTTTCTCTTCACCTTCTCATTCTTAGATCTCGGGATGAGATCCTCGTGTAGTGGAGGAGAGTTGTAACAGCCCGGGACCGACACTCTAGAAGATTCCCCTTTGATTCTATTCTCGTCGTGTGATTCGTTTGGTTGTCGCATTCATCATTGCATCATTCGCATCATTTGCATAGCATCATCACTTGTTTTCAAAAACTTGCATCCATTCGTAGTTGCCAGTTCTCTCCATTCATGGCGTCGACCATTTCGAGACCAACCACACACACACATGCCCGCGACATCGTAAAAAACGTTTCTAAAAGCACGCGAAAAATATTCTCGAATTGGGTCAAAAGTTGGTGTGCGGTCTTAATATAATGTAGCTAGACCGCCTCTCAAATTTTGTCACACTCAGAGATCGTTGTTACCCCAACGACCAACCGTAGTGGCACCGTCATCGGTTTAGTATCGGACGTTTTCGGTGTTTAAAACCTTTGTCACGAGCCACCATCTCCCTCTATCCTCATCCCACACCCCCTCTCCACAACCCACTTAGCCCACGTAGCACCCCCCACTTCCGAGCCATCCGATCAAAATCGAATGGCTCGAAAATGGGTGGAAACCCTCTAACTCTAGCTCCTATCCCTGTCGAGGCCCTCGAGCCAAAAATAAGGATAGGGTCGCATCTTGGGAGTGACATGGAACCATCTATAACATCCCAAATTTTTATTTTGGAATGTTATAAATATAACTATGCATCATTATACTATTGTTTGCACTTCATTTGTGAGTGAAATGAGAATTTGGAGTTTCTCATTTGAATCCTTGAAAGTCCTTTCTATTTCCTTTTGCATTTCCTTTTCAAGAATTTACAAATCTCTAAGAATTATGAAAAAAATGAGAGGAGGAACATGACCCTCCAAACCAGAGGTATTTTGTGAAAAAATTCAACCATAAAAGACCAGGGGTTTATTTAAAAATTTATTTGCAAGAGAAATAAACCAATTTAGGCATTTTCTGAAGATTTTTTTTAAGTATTTCATTTTGGCCGTGGTAAAATGTCCATCTTTTTGCATTTATCCTCATGATAATTTTGGTATACAAATCTTCTATATTTGACTTTATCTTCGTTTTCCTTTTCTTCGTTTTCTTTCCTATTTTAAAACAAAAGGTAAATTTCCGTGTATTAGAAAAGACCACCGAAGCCTGATAGGAATAGTGCCGGCCCATATCTCCCTCTCCAGATCGTCCATCCCCTCTCTTCTCTCGCTAACATAGGGCCCCGCTGGCCGTCCAAACCTTTCCCATGGTCTTCCCCTTCCTTCCCTCGCCGGATCCAATCAGATCCGAGTTGATCTCCTCACCCCCTTTCTTTTTCTGTCACCCGAGACCACCTATAAATAGATGAGCTCGCCCGCACTCCCTTTCCCCTCCCCAAAAAAAACCCTCGAAGCCGTCGCCAGACTGCCCCCACCACCACTCGCCGGAGCTCCGGTCACCATCGAAGCCTCTGGAGCTCGAGGAGCTCATCCTCGTCAGCCCCACACCCAGCCAAGGCTGCCAACGGACACCGAGGGTGCACCATCGTCGCCTGGTAGCCTGCACCGTCGTACCCGACCACCGGAGTCTCTTCCCCAAGCTCCACCGACCACCCCATCATTGACTTGCCAGAGCCCGATGACTCTCTCTCTGAGCAACCCCTCCCTCTCTATAACCGTAGGATCTGAATCCTACGATCCTGATTAGACAACTCATTGGGCCCAAACCGTTTTGGTTTACTTTGGGAACGTTCGCCTGCTAGCCTCCACGCACGCACGCCTTTGTCCGCTCGTAGTCTGCCATGTAGACCGTTCACAATTTAGTGTTTTTGTTTTATTATCGGTTTTGTTTCTATAACAGAGTAGTTTCTATTTTTTAATAATTGAATATCTCTCTTAATATTAGGGGTTTTTAGGTGATTCTTTTTGCAGTAGATCACAAATTTGATGTACTTTATGCCAATAACGTCAGATTTCAGATGTTGAACGTTTAAATTTGAATTTTTCTGAATTTTCTCAAATCACTAGAACATTAATATCTTGAGTTTAAAAAAATATTTTGATTGAAACATTTTTCCACTTCTTTGTATTAGTGAGATTTATCACCCTGTTTAGTTTGAGAATTTTGAGGATAATTTAGATTAGGGTTTTTAGCAAAATAGATTATGTTTAGTTTCTTTTCGGGGTTAATTTGTTTTATTTTCTTTTAGTTTTGTTTTCATTTTGTTTTGTTTTAACTTTCTGTTGTAATTTATTTACTTTTTGTTGTTTAGCATTAGGTGATTTATTTTCTATTAATAAAAATATTTTATTATTTTGATCTTTGTAGGAGAACATTGCTTTTCATTATGTAGGGTTTCATCATAGTTTTTGTAATAGTTCTTTTTGCATAAAAATTTTAGGTGAAATACTTTTGTTTTTCTAATAAAATTTTAGTTTTATTTTCTGTTATTTATTTATTAGTTGCAAAAAACTATTCTTAGCTTATTTTACCTTAGCTATAGCTTTGCCACACTTTTTGATAGATTCTTTACTTGCCTTTGTTTCTTTTCTTTGTTTGTGCTATAGTTGTGGCACCCTTGCACTATTATTATTATTATCATATCCTTCGGCCGTGAACGTGAAGGGAAATAATGACGATATTGGATGAACTGATCCTGGCAAAGGAAGCTTGTATGAACTCTTCTTGTTTCCGTTTTTTGTAAATATGTTTAGCTCGTTCGATCTCGATTTATTATATCATGGGTGAACATGTTTATGATCAGAATTAGAGATTACAATTTCTCATGCCATGCTTAATTAGCTAGGAGTGTATAATGATTTGTCTTATGTCTCAACATGCATTAAAATGGTTATGATGTGGTATGGTAGTATGGTATTTCCCTGTGAGTAATTCGAGTAGCTTGACTTTGCCCATGTGCAAACATGTAGTTGATTGAAAACCAATGCAGACTTCATGATGTTTAAATTAAGAGTGTTCATATCCTACTAATGCTATGTCCAATGTTAATTATTCAAAATGCATAATTATGACTGTTTTCGCGCTCTAGTTGGTCACTTCTCAACCTATTGATAGCCTTCACTTATACTAAGCGGGAATGCTGCTTGTGCATCCCAAATCCTTAAACAAAGTTATTCCACATGGTTCCACCATACCTACCTATATACGGTATTACCCTATCGTTCCAACTAAATTTGTATGTGCCACCTCTAATATTCAAATAAACTCATGTTTTGTGCACTCGTACCGTTCATGGAGCGACGAGGCAGTCAGTTTCTTCCATGCTAAGTGAGTTATTCTTAAGACAGTCACTTATTCGCGGTCATTGCATGAGAGAGGCTAGTAAAAACGATGCGTAGTCCTGCAAATCAAAATTAATTAAACAAAACTCCTTGGGACAGTTGATATGTTGGCACGCACCCGTGGATTCGGTCATCAATGGTTCATGTATGGATTGTGGATGGGAGTAAACTTTACAATTCTGTTTGGGAACTGCCAATAATGATTTTAGCATGGAAGAAACTGATAAGCTTTGTCGTAACGTTGACAGTAAAGTACACCACCCAAAAACTATATTTTCAATCATGTTTTATACCTTGAGATCTAGCACCTCTAAAAATCAATGTGTCCCTCTCCGAAGGTCCTATCTATTTACTTCTATGTTGAGTCATCACCCTCTTACTAAGCACTAGGTCGGAGAGCTCTATTGCCATTGTATGCATTGTGTCTAGTTAATGTTAGATGTGAGCATGAAATCAATCTTTGCTACCCTGAATTATGATGTTGAGTCGCTGCTTGAACCTCGGAGGTGCTCTTCATTTATGTTTTGCGATCTCAGGAAGGGCTTGCAAAATACCATTTCACCATATTATATCATGGTTATTTTGAGAAATTGTTGGCATGTGAATTATCTAATTATTCGTTGCTAGTTGGTTATGTATTGCCATGTATGAATATGATGTTTAATTGTTATCATGCGTGTGTTTATTTATGATGTATGCTGAAAACTTGAACAAGCTAAGGATGTGTATAACAACGAGAAAAAGAGTTTGTAAAAGTTTTCTTTATCACTTTCAGTTTATCAACCAAACTGCTTGAGGACAAGCAATGAGCTAAGCTTAGGGCAGTTGATATGTTTCCAACGTATCTACTTTTCCAAACACTTGGGCACTAGTTTTGGACTCTAATTTTGATGATTTGAATGGAACTAACCCAAACTGACATTCTTTTCAGTAGAATTACCTTGGTGTTATTTTTGTGTAGAAATAAAAGTTCTCGTAATTAGACGAAACTTTTTGTGAATTATTCTAGTTATAATGAATGATGGAGCAAAGATCCATCGGAGGGGGGCTGCCTGTGGGCCACAAGCCAATAGGGCGCACCCACCCCCCTAGGCAGCGCCCTCATGGCTTGTGGGTCCTATGTAGCTCCATCGACCTTAATTCTAGTCCTATAAATTCACATCCTCACAGAAAAAATAGGAGAGAAGTTTTCATCTTGATCTATGAGATGGAGCCGCCGCCACCTCATGTTCTACATTAGGAGGGCTGATCCGGAGTCCGTTTAAGTCTTCGGACAGGGAGGGTTCGTCGCCTTCGTCATCATCAACCCTTCTCCATCAACTATTCTAAGATGCTCACCGCCGAGAGTGAGTAATTCCTCTGTAGGCTTGCTGGATGATGGTGGGATTGGATGAGATTGATCATGTAATCAAGTTAAGTTTGATGGGGGTTCATCCCTAGTACCCACTGTGTTCTGAGATTGATGTTGCTATGACTTTGCTATGCTTAATGCTTGTCACTAGGGCCCTGATACTTGTTATCTATGTTGGGTTTTCTTTGAAGAGGAACGTGTTATCGTAGAACAATGTGGGTAAGTATTTCCCTCAGTTATGAAACAAGATTTATCGAACCAATAGGAATACCAATCCTTAACAGTCTTCAGCGATTGCACACAAAAGAACAAAGAACTTGCACCCAACATAGGAAAGAGGGTTGTCAATCACCTTGATCTCGTTATTTACAAGCAAATGAGGTGTGTAGATAATTGTAAATTGCAAAATAAAATATATGGCAGCAAAGTATTGGAAGCGTTTGTAAATATATAAGTGAATAGACCCGGGGGCTATAGAGTTCTCTAATGGCATCTCTCATAGAATTAGCATATGGTGTGTACACAAATTACTGTTGGGCAATTGATAGAAAAGTGGATAGTTATGCGATTTTCATAGCAATGATCATGTGTATATAGGCATCACATCCATAAGCAAATAGGCTGACTCCTGCTTGCATCTAACATGCATCTAGAGTATTAAGTAAAACAGAGTAATGCTTGAAGAACGATGATATGATGTAGACAAAGTAAACTCAATCAATATGAATAAACCCTATCATTTAATCATTAGTAGCAGAAACACAAAGACGCATCTTGTCCCCTTATGTCACTGGTATAGAAACTCGCCAGTTTGAACCTACTACAACGCACTACTCCCACCAAAGAAATATCAATCTAGTCGGGCAAACTACATCAATAGACCAGAGAGCATTACGAAGCTAAAATGATCATGCACATAAGAATCATAAAAGATTTTAGAGAAGACTCAAATATTTATCATGAATAATCTGAACATAAACCCACAATTCATCGGATCCCAACAAACGCACCATACAAAGTGATTACATCGGATAGATCAAGGCAAAGATTTGATGAACATTGTATTGAAGTTCAAGAGAGAGAGAGATTAGCATCTAGGTACTGCCTACGGACCCGTAGGTCTATGGTGAACTACTCACACATCATGGTGAGGGCAACAAAGTTGATGAAGAAGCCCTCCATGATCGATCCCCCCGGCAGGGTGACGGAACGGAGCTCTAGATGGCCTCCCGTCAAAACAGAGACTTGTGGTGGTGGAAAAAGTGTTTCGGGAGTGCCTTTGGGGGTTTTAGGGTAAAAGAGAATTTATAGGCCAGTGAGGGGCATCGGGAGGCGCCCGAGGGGCCACAAACCATTAGGGCGCCCCCTAGTGGCATGCCCTGTTGGCTTGTGGGGCCCTTGTGGCTCTCCTGGCCTCCCTCCAAAGCTTCCATGTCTTATTTTGGCCCAGAAAATAATCATCAAAAAATTTCTTGGCAATTGGACTTCGTTTGGTACAGTAAACCTGAAAAGCCAAAAACACGCAAAAAATAGCAACTCGCACTAGGCACTAGGTCAATAGGTTATGTCACATCCCTAGATAGCTTCTTAGGACAGCATGTGTGTGCATCATATTTCACTTTTTGCATCAACTTGAAATGGGGACTAAAATAAACCCCAAACACTTCATTTGAATCAAACCAACTTAATGATTGTGAAAACCAACAAATCCAAAATGCCCATCTAAAATGTTCCCTATGTCTGATAAATGTGTACATGATTATACAAGGGGTCATTTTGAATATTTGAACATTTATAGCAATTCAAAAATAAATATTAAAGCTGCTGAAAATGCCAAATAAAGCATTATAATTATTTCAGATTTCAAAATATTCTCAAACTTTTTATAGAAGTTTGAAATATTCAAACTAAGTTCTATAAAATATTTGGGATATTTTATACTTAGTATTTGTGCCTAAAAATAAATAAAATAAATGTCAGAAAAATCAAACAGAAACTGGAATGTAAAAAAAGAAAAGGATGAGGCACCTGGGCCGGCCCATCTATCCCAGCATCATCGTTGTCCTACTAGCGGCCAGGAGGACGAGCGTGTGCTCGCCGTGCACTCGCGCCGGTGCTACCACGCAGCACCCTGCGTGCCTGCATCCCCGCCGCGCTGGCGAGAGGATGAGGACGCCGTTGTCATCCCCATCTCTCTCTCGCCATTCTTCCCCTTGCTTCCTTCCTCTCCTTTGCCCCCCATGGCTGCCGCCCTCTCGCCGCCGTAGCCGCCGCTCTAGCTGCTCCCCCTCGCTTCTGAGCCCCCCTTTAGCTCCGTCGTGACGTGCCGGTCCTCTTTGCCAGAAGAATCGAGCCTGGAGGCCCCCCAGCGTCGACCTTGCTACTTTCTTCCTCCTTGGTTACTGTAGACCACCGGCGCCCGTTCATCGCAAGCAAGGCGTCCCCGAGCCCACTCTTGTCGCCGTTGCGTCCGCTGTGAGCTCCTTATCTTTCTCCCCCTCTTTCCCCCTTCGATAGCGCGTTCAAGTGCTGGATACCCTCGGGTCCGAGAGCTCCTTGTCACCGGCGAGGACGTGGTCGTCGCTGCGGCGGCCCAATCTCGCACCTGAGCACGTAGTCGTGCTCAGGAGGATCCCAGGAAGCCCTAGAAGCCCTTAGTTGGGTCATTCGCGCTTCGGCTTGACGAGCCCGTGCTCGCCCGAGCTCAGGCAGCCGCCGTGCTCATCGTCGGCGCCGATTCCAGCCATCCCAGCCCCTGGGAGGTGTCGGGCTCGACGTGCGCGAGCGAGCAGAGCCGATCGGTGCCCTCCGACACCCATTTGGTCACCGAAGGAGGGAACTCGACCCCCTCTGCCGTCCCTGACGTCACCAGCGGCTCAACGCCGGTGAGTCAACCAGTTTGACCACCATGGGTTTGACCCCCTGGGTCACTGGCAAGTGGGGTCGGGCCCAGCTAATTAAGATTTTCTTAATTATTTAAGTAACTAAATTAATTAAGTTAATGGCCTAGTGACAGTGGGCCCTACCCTAATCTAATTAGTAATTAGTTAATTCGTTAACTCTGTTAGTAGCTGGGTCACTGACCAGTGGACCCCACTGGTCAGGTTTGACCTATCAACGGTATATTGACTAGCTGACGTCATGATGATGTCATGCTGATGCAATAATGAATTTTCTAAATAAAATTAATTCCAGAAACTATTTAAAACTTACAAAATTCATAGAAATTAATCTATAACTCATATTGAAATATGTATATATGAAAGTTTATCATAAAAATTCAATGAATCCAATGGTGCTATTATCATGCATGTTAGGGCAACCTAAGTAGATGAACATTGACATTTACTAATAGATTAACATATGAAATATGAAATGGAGAATGATTTTGAACCTATATTCAAAACCACTTCATTTAACTTGGACAGTAGTTGCATTAGCTCATCCATACATGCTCCCACGTCATGACCATGCATCATATTGTTGCACTAGTCGTGTATTGATTGCTATTTATCTGCATTGCGGTAGGCCCTGCTTCTGAGGATACCTCCGAGTATTCCAACAAAGTAGAAAACCTTCCCGCTTCCCAGCAAGGCAAGCAACCCCTTTGATCATTCTGATAACATCTCATACTCTCGCTCCTGCTCTTGATTATTGCATCAGGACAAATGTTCAGTTGTCTGTCATACACGGTAGATGAACCCATTCCTTTGCATGACCTCTCATTGTCATAATAAATAGCTAAACCTTGCAACCTAGCATACTTGGTAGATGCTTGTTCCAAGATGTGCTTTGCTTACTTAGCCTGCTATGCTTGCTATGCTTAGAGTTGTGTCAGGTCTGATTCATCTCGGTGATGAATCGGAGTGAAACAATGTTGTTCTGATGTGATAAGATTATGATGAACCCGATTTGGTAAAGGTAGCGATGAGAGGCTATGTAGGAGTACATAGCGGGTTGTCTCATTGGGACCATTCTTAGGAACTGAGTTCCGTGTTTGTGATCCAAGACTAGTTACTACCACATGCTGGGCCCTGAAATATGACCCCTCTTGACTTATCAATCGCTTAGTCCTTGGTCCAGGAGTTGCAAGTAGTTTTTGGTGTTTATAGCATGCTGGAGGCCATGCGTAGCGCTGACCCTAGGGGGTGGGTTACGACGCGGTAGGCAGTGGCACGGTCTACCAAGGGTCACCAGAATGGTGGGCTTGGGAACTCTGCGCACATCGCTTGGGGCCGTAGCGGAAACTTCGACCGGACTTCTATGCGGGTTCAGTCTCAAATAGGCGATAGCCTGGACTAGAGGTCTTGTGTGATTGACCATGGCCGACTCCCTCGTTGGGCTTCCGCTTGAAGGTTGTCGAGGTGCATGGTTTTATGAGCACACAACAATAAATGGCGAGAGCGTGTGCGAAGAAGTACACCCCTGTAGGGTATGAAACTATTCAAATAGTCGTGTCCTCGGATATGGACTACTTGGAGAATTTATGCTGATCATAGATAATTTAGTGGATACTCATAAAAATATCAAGACAAGTGTGAGTACCGTGGATGGAACTCCCGTAGGAGACGAAAGTGAATCCATGGTGGTGTATTGATGTGGAGTTACTGGACTCGTGTGCGGTATCTAAAATCTAAACAAAGAGTTAAAATTGTGTAGTATAGGTTAGCCATGAGTCAAAGCTGGTATTGCTGCATATACTCCACCACTCCCCTTGCTGATACTTGAGCATGAATAGTCTAGGTCTGATTTAAAGACTTGTTGAGTACGTTTGTACTCACGTTTGCTTAATAAATGTTACAGATGAGACTCAGGACCCATCAGGTGGGTTCTATCTAGATGTTGACGATGCCGAATAGCTGGTGTCCCAGCTACGACCTTATGCCCTGTGGCGGGCTGTAGATAGTCATCCATGTGCCTTTTTACCCTTTCATCTATCGGTACTCAGACAGCTTTATGCTTCCGCTTGGTTTGTATGATCTTGCTTGTATGACTTGAGTGTCGGGTCATGTGACCCCTACCTATAAGAACATATTATGCAAGGCTCTTCTGAGCCTCTTAAATAAAAGTTGTGTTGATGTATGGTTATGTTGTGATGCCATAGTTGTATCTATGCATATCGGGCATGCCGTGCGTACGTGCGACGTGCAACGGTATGTATGGGATCCGACACCTAGTCATGTGCCTTTAGTAGTACTCTTTACGAGAAACTGCCTCTTTGTGCTTCCACCGAGGCTTGGTAGCTTGCTACTGCTCTGGACACATTGATTGACCGGCATGTATCCTTCTTTGTTGCTATGTCTGTCCCTTCGGGGAAATGTCTCACAATGTAATGGAGGCCCTGTAGCCTGCTACGACTCGTCTACATGCAGTGATGACATTTATGTCCCATGGCGTAATGGACTCCTTGTAGCTTGCTATGACTCGTCTACACATGCTTGAGGCCGACACCTGCATTGCTGGGTTACGTATGCCTGTTTCCGTATGGATGTGCCACTTGGGTTCTATGACTAGACATGTCGGCTCGGGTTCTCTATCGTTTGATTGCCAGCGACATGTTCACATATGTGAGCCAAAAGACGCAAATGGTCCCGGCTAAGGTAAGGCTACAGCCGTGGATTTTACCGTGCGTGAGGCCGCAAAGTGATGTGATATGTTACAGTCTGGATTCATATGACTTAGGATCGGGGTCCCGACAGCGTTGGTATCAGAGCCTGACTGACTATAGGACTACCAAGCCAAACCGGCTGAAGTTGAGTCCAGAAACACTATAGAAAAGTAAGGCAATTGATTGTGGAAGGGAACGTAAGGCTCTTTTTACTCCTCTTCCCAAGTATTCTATTATGAGTCACTCTCATCTTTTCTGCGGGGATAAGAACTAGGCTTCTCACCTATTGCTTAGGATGACGAGTTACTAACCATGGACTATTAGCTAGCTTGTTCGCAAGGAAATGTTGGTACTTGAGTATTGTTGGTGTGACAAACAGTTGGAGAAGAGATTTGAGTCTAGATAGTTGAGTGGTTATGCTTTTCCAATGTTTTGCAGTTGTCTCAAAATCCTTTTTGATCAATTACAGCCGTTATGCTATCCAATTTCTACTAGAGTCTCTAATGTCTTTGCATCATTCTCTATTTCAGATGCCTCCTCGTCCTTCCTGTCAGGTGGTCCGTCTGACCAGGTGCATCGATGTATCGGGTCACACGGCCATGTTGGTTAGAGTTATGATGCAGGCTGGTTACCGTTGGTACCCAGAGTACACAGTGGAGGACCAGTATCGAGATTTCAACCAGAGCCAGTATCTGTGTACTGTTAAGATATATCCATCATATCCTGGAGCTGCAGAGCCGCTTCATTGGACTTATGGATTAGGTGTCACCATAGACATGGCAGTTCAGGAGGCCGCCTTCACCATGCTGACTATCATGAGGTTTCACCATGGTCTGCTTCAGAACACAGAGTTCTGTTATGTTCCTGCTTCTTTGGGAGGAGAGGATAGTTATCTTAGCGCAGCCTACTATGATCATTCTCATGAGGACCCTAGGCTATAGGTGGCCGCTCAGATGTTGGAGAACAGGTATCATGATGCACATGCTCTTCGCATGGAGCTATATACTACCCATGCACGTCTTTGGACAGCCCTGACGCAGCTAGCACCTCTCATGTAGACAGGCTATGGAGATTTGGAGATGCTGAACCCATCGCGGACTCATCTGCCAGCACACGTAAACTGGCCCGATGTTGGAGGCATCACTCCTCTTCGAGGACCGCTGTTGCCACCAACAAGAGGACCGAGGCCACATCCGTGTCCTTACGGTTTCCAGGGATCACAGGCTAGAGTGTTTCCAGATCCTCAGGTTTAGCTCCCGGGCACAGGGGTAACCTATATGAGGCATTCTATGGCGATGCTTTAGTACGTGGATGTTAGTACTAGTATGGTAGTAGTCGTATTGCCATAGTCCTGCATGTCTTGTGGGATATGACTGAGTTTGAGAGCTGAGTTCTGGAGGTGTAGATAAATAATGTATAGGAAGCTTGTAATGCCTCCGATGAGTTGTGTTATATCTCTGTAGTTTGTATTTCAGCTTGGGCTTGTACTGAACTATGTCATGGTGTGTATGAATCATGGTGTTCATATGGCAATTGTTATTACCATGTTGATCAGGTGTTTACCCCTGCATGCCATGTTGTCCAGTACATTCCTTATCTCATTCCTTAGAGTTGATGTCCTCTATGTCTAAGATGTGGGTTTGTTTTCCCAGGATGGTGGCAACTGGGAATAACCCCGTGCCCCCAAGCAGGGCAAGGGAAGCTAGCCAAGGCAAGAGAACCTGCCACAGGCGCCCTCTTTGGCCGAAGTGATGCTTGAAGCTGAACGGAACAAAAGGGAGACCAACAGACTGTTGGAACATATTGAGTAGAACACGGCGTGTGCTCCCCGCAATGATCGCAATGATGGTGTGTCTCTCATTGACTTCGTCAAGCTCTGCCCACCTAAGTTTTATCATTCAGTCGACCCGCTCGACGTGGATGACTGGCTGACCAGCATGTCCCGCAAAATCTGAGCTGCTAATGTATTTGAGGCCAACAAGGTGACCTTTGCTGCATACTTTCTGGAAGGACCCGCCAATCTGTGGTGGGAAAATTATGAAGCTATGCGTCCCACAGGCCCCTCACCAACTTGGGCAGGCTTCAGCGAGGCATTCCGTACCCATCACATCCCGGAAGGGCTGATGGATTGCAAGAGAGAGGAGTTCTATGCTTTCACCCAGGGCAGAATGACAGTGGATGCCTATAGCCGTGAGTTCGGCAATCTTGCTCGTTATGCTCCGGAGGAAGTGTCAACTGATGCCAAGAAATAGGCTAGGTTCCACAAGGGACTTAGTCCTAAGCTTTGTCAAGATCTGCGCCTGCATGAGTGCACAACCTTCCAGGCTCTCCTCAACAAGGCCATCAATGCCGAAATTGGACAGACTGACTACGATGCAACTAGGAAGCACACCCATGACTTCAGCCCCGCATCTGGCTCGGGCTCCAACAAACGCCGGGTGTGGGTGCCCAACGCAGTTCTGCCGCCAAGGTACACCGTGAGGCCATCCTTCCAGGCACCTCACCCAGCTCAGCCCAACCCTCCAGCCAGGACATTCGAAGGTCCTCCTACCAATGCTGCTCCCCGTGCCACCGTTGTATCCTACAAATGTGGGGAACCAGGACACTACTCCCATGAGTGTCCTCAGAACAATGCTAAGCCGGCTGGATGTGGGAAGTCGGGAAAAGCCTTCTATGTGAAGCCAGCTCCTTCTCGTGGATGAGTGAACTATCTTTCTGCTGAAGAAGCCCTTGAGGATCCTGATGTTATGCTAGGTACGGTCCTTGTCTATAGTCATCCAGCATCTGTCCTATTTAATACTAGGGCATCTCATTCGTTCATCTCAGAAAGTTATGCACAGTTGCATAACATGTCTTTTTGTGATATGCCTACTCCTTTAGTAGTTCAGACTCCTGGTTCAAAATGGCAAACTTCTAGGGTAAGCCATGAGAATGAGATTCTTGTGGATAGGCTAGTCTTCCTAGCATCTTTGATAGCCCTCAAGTCTTCGGACATCAATATCATCTTGGGCATGGACGGGATGAAAGCCCACTATGCTAAGATTGATACTCATACTAGGAATGTTCAACTTACACATCCCTCGGGTGAGATAGTTAATGTCTCCACTCGAGCAGCCAAGCGCCAACTCTATTCTCTCAATGCTATCCCTCTTCCAGAATTAGAAGATATTCCGGTAGTCCAAGACTTTCCGAATGTCTTTCCAGAAGAACTCCCAGGAATTCCACCTATCAGAGATGTTGAGTTTGTGACAGAGCTCATCCCAGGGACTGTACCAATAGCCAGAAGACCCTATAAGATGGCACCCTTAGAACTAGCCGAACTTAAGAATCAACTCGATGAGGCTTTGAAGAAAGGTTTCATCCGTCCTAGTTCTTCTCCTTGGGCTTGCCCCGTCCTCTTCGTTAAGAAGAAGGATGGATCGGATCGGATGGTTGTCGATTATCGGCCAGTGAATCTGGACACCATAAAGAACAAGTATCCGCTCCCCAGGATCAACGATTTGTATGACCAACTCACTGGATCCTCTGTCTTTTCCAAAATGGATTTGATGTTGGGATACCATCAAATCGGAATTAGAAACGGGGACATTCCAAAAACGGCTGTTGTTACTCGTTATGGCCAATACGAGCACGGGAAGCCTCTCATCAAATCTGGTTATCCTCCTCTAACAATGATGATGTACAATTTGCATGAGTGGTACATGAAAACATGCAGGGAGTCTCGGAAAGATAGTATGTATATCAGAATTAAAAAAAGAGAACGAATTCATTGGACTTGACCTGATGCCTATTGAATTTGTGGAGTTATTTCAGTTATTCAATCAACAGGCCCTTAACAAACAACTCATGACTTGCTACTGTCTATAAGTATTACTCCTTAAGTCTCTAGATCAGCTCGTTCATTGCATGTATATATAATTATCCTCACTATATTTTGCAGATTGAAGATCGGCGAAAATGCAAAAAAGGAGGAATATATGACGTTGGGTTCATTAGCCCGAATACCGTAAATGAATGGTCGATATGAAACAAAGTCAAAGATACCGAGGATAACTTGCTAGAATCGTTCCTTAGACATCAAAACAAAGGGAAATACTCCTTCCTTACAACATCAAGTGAGTGTTACTGTCTTCTGCATATTCTGTTTCGTTTACTCGAGGTTAAGTAATGTAATTGATGAGTTATGTGTGCATAGGTACCACTTTATTCTGCTATCTATTAAGCTTAACGGGGCATTGGTAACTGTCTTAGACTCGAGACGTAAAGATCCCAAGGATTATGCGGACATGACTACAATGCTCCAGAAGTAAGTTCAATCAATACCGGGACCATATCGGCAACTTTCGTTCATTTCCTAATATCCAGTAATCATTTTCTTTGCCTGGCAGGGTTTGGAAAAAGTTCACCCGAAAGGTTCCTGGTCTAAATAAAGAGCCGCGATTTACACACCCCAAACTAAGTAGTACTAGCTAGTTTCGTGCATCTCTAATTCATTCTAGTTTCATCAATACCATTATCATGCTTGCTTATCAGTTTGATTGAATTCTATCCTCGTAAAGTGCTTGTACCAGGCACCCGTGGCTATTTTATGTGGATACTACGTATGCAAGTGCATTTTCCACTCGACCTCTGAGCGGGGCTTCTCTGACAAACAATTTGAAGTACGTAAATAATATTCACAATTTTATTTTATATATTACCATCAATTGTGTTGAGTATCATTTGACCCCCTTCTTTAAATTAGATCTAGAAGATGCGAGATGAACTCCTACCACATGATTGCATACGAGCAATTCAAGAGGAATAGGTGGGATTCTTTCTTGACCATGTCGTACCTGAAGACGAAGAATACCATGTGGAATTGTAATTGGATCTTAGGTAGATGATGTTAGGGATTGTAAGATATGTTATATTGTATATATGTACTAGCGTCGGATAGATATACGAAAACGTGTTTTTTGACCAAGCACGGAGAAAGAGATGTCACTTCTCTCTATATATGTTCATAACGATCTTGTGTAATTAATGGTTTCCTTCATTTGCTTACTAGCACGGGAGCATATATAGAGAGAAGTGACATATCTTTCTCTGTGCTTGGTCAAACAACAAGTTTTCTTATATCTATCCGACGCTACTACATATATACAATATAACATCTCTTACAATCCCTAACATCATCTACCTAAGATCCAATTACAATTCCACATGGTATTCTCCGTCTTCAGGTATGACGTGGTCAAGAAAGAATCCTGCCAATTCCTCTTGAATTGCTCGTATGCAATCATGTGGTAGGAGTTCATCTCGCATCTTCCAGATCTAATTTAAAGAAGGGGGTCAAATGATACTCAACACAATTGATGGTAATATATAAAATAAAATTTTGAATATTATTTACGTACTTCAAATTGTTTGTCAGAGAAGCCCCGCTCAGAGGTCGAGTGGCAAATGCACTTGCATACGTAGTATCCACATAAAACAGCCACGGGTGCCTGGTACAAGCACTTTACGAGGATAGAGTTCAATCAAACTGATAAGCAAGCACGATAATGGTATGGATGAAACTAGAATGAATTAGAGATGCGTGAAACTAGCTAGTACTACTTACTTTGGGGTGTGTAAATCGCGGCTCTTTATTTAGTCCGGGAACCTTTCGGGTGAACTTTTTCCAAACCCTGCCAGGCAAAGAAAATGATTACTGGATATTAGGAAATGAACGAAAGTTGCTGATATGGTCCCGGTATTGATTGAACTTACTTATGGAGCATTGTAGTCATGTCCGCATAATCCTCGGGATCTTTACGTCTCGAGTCTAAGACAGTTACTAATGCCCTGTTAAGCTTAATAGAGAGCAGAATAAAGTGGTACCTGTGCACGCATAACTCATCAATTACATTACTTAACCTCGAGTAAACGAAACAGAATATGCAGAAGACAGTAACACTCACTTGAAGTTGTAAGGAAGGAGTATTTCCCTTTGTTTTGATGTCTAAGGAACGATTCTAGCAAGTTGTACTCGGTATCTTTGACTTTGTTTCATATCGACCATTCATTTACGGTATTCGGGCTAATGAACCCAACGTCATATATTCCTCCTTTTTTGCATTTTCGTCGATCTTCAATCTACATAATATAGTGAGGATAATTATATATACATGCAATGAACGAGCTGATCTAGAGACTTAAGGAGTAATACTTACAGACAGTAGCAAGTCATGAGTTGTTTGTCAAGGGCCTGTTGATTGAATAACTGAAATAACTCCACAAATTCAATAGACATTAGGTCAAGTCCAATGAATTCGTGCTCTCTTTTTTAATTTTGATATACATACTATCTTTCCCAGACTCCCTGCATGTTTTCATGTACTACTCATGCAAATTGTACATCATTGTTGTTAGAGGAGGATAACCAGATTTGATGAGAGGCTTCCTGTGCTCGTATCTAAAGTCTTGTACTACTACCTCAGCCATTTCAAAATGTACATCATCGCCCAAGTAATCACCATGATTGGTATCGGGCAGTAGCACCAGATGATTAGCGATATCGCTAGACACCTTGAGCGAGGGCCACAATTGCTTCTCCTGTTCGCCGAGCTAGGGAATTGTTTTCACACTTCTTCGTTCTTTGACTCTTGCAGCACTGGAAATACTTCTTGACCGCCGCGCTTCATCATATGTCTTTACAATAATGTGGTCATAGTTGGATTGCAGCGGAGGTGGTGATGGTCGCTTCAGGGCATCCACAATGCACTTCGCTTTCACCGGATCTACCGTTCCCTTTGGAGGTGGATGTTTCCGTGCAAAATGGGCCTTCACTTTGGCTTTACTGATGACAACGCTTTCTTTGTCAGTCCTCTCGTATGGTAACTTTGGAAGAGGCTTGAGGCTTGGACCAAATTTGTATTTCTTCCTGCCTATTGTACTGCGAGCCGTCGGATCGGCAGCATCTCTCTTCCATCGTGGTTGATGCGCCGGAGGAGGCCGAGTGGCCTGACGCACCGGAGGAGGAGGAGGAGGAGGAGGCAGAGTGGTCTGGCGCGCTGGAGTAGGCGAAGGAGGAGGCGGAGTGGCCTGACACGCCGGAGGAGGTAGAGGGGGAGGCGGAGTGTCCTGACGCACCGGAGGAGGCGAAGGAGGAGGCGGAGTGCCCTGACGCGCTGAAGGAGGAGGAGGTGGAGTGCCTTGACGCGCCGGAGGAGGCTGAGTCTGCTTAGGCTTCTGGTTTGGAAGCTTGATGTGTTCCTTTCTCCATAGACAGGTACTCCTCAAAGCATTTTCCAGAAGAATAATATCCTCTTCACTTGTAGGGTTGTCAAGCTCTAGCCCCTCAAATCCATCAATTATTTCATCCACCGTCACAACAACATAGCCATGTGGAATCGGATGACAATGGAAAGTTCCCTCAGCTCGAGGAGGTAGAACAGAGCCGACCGCCACCTTGAAGGTCAGGTTATGGCATTTCGTCATTAGCTCGCAATGTTGAGCCTCCATGATACTATCCACGGGGTGGCGAGGAGCTGTGAAATCAGGCTGAATGAGTTCCGTGGAAGCCAGGCTGCTTCTCCGTTGAGATAATGGGGTAGCTTCTGGGGCAGCATCGAAGGAAGGATCTTTGTGCCGCTCAGATGGTTGGTCGGTAGCTCGCTGGCTCTCAAATTCCTCTAGTTTTGCTAATCTTGCACTGAGCTTCTACAATTTGCTTGCTTCATGTTTCCTCTTTCTCTCTCGGCTTCTATAACCACCGCTGTTGGGGAACCCCTGCTTCCACCGAACGGAGCCTAATGTGCCTCGTGTTCGTCCAGGGTGTGCAGGATTCCCGAGGGCCTCTATCAGCTCATCCTTATCTCTGTCGGGAATGAACGTCCCTTCCCGCGCTGCCTTGATTGTTGCCTGAAGCTTACGGAAGGGTATTGCAAGTTGCGCGTCTGTCCAAACACACTTCCCTGTTTCTGGGTCCAAAGTTCCCCCAACCCCGAAGAACCAAGTCCTTGAACAATCTGGCCAGTGCAATGTCTCTTGGTTGACATTCTTAGCAAGCAGGTCTTGCTCAGCTTTGTCCCCCAACGGTCAGGCATTGTAGTAGCCACCTGACCCCGTGTGATGATGATACTTCTTCTCTGCAGCATTTTTCTTGTCTGTCGGTGACATTTTCTTACTCTTCTCCAATTTCTTGTAGGCCACAAATTCGGTCGATTGATCTTTTATCTTCTCATATCGACCTTTGAATTCCAGAGTCTCATCTTTCTCGACAAACTTTGTGTTCAACTCTTTCTTCGAGTTCCTGAATAGTTCTGCCGTCTTCTTAAGAGCCCACGCCTTGACCTTTCGCTCTCTAACTGGGTTATTCGGAGGATCCTCTAGCAGTAGGCTGAAATTTGCCATCATCTCAGTCCAAAGATCATCTTTCTATCTATCATGGACATAAGAAACATCAGGGTCCTTATTATTCTTATTCCATTGCCGGGTGCTGATCCAGACGTAGTCCCTAACAACAACTCCACACTAATGTACAAATGCGTCCTTGGTCCACTTGGGAGCAATCGTTTCGCCATCGTTCGTGACTTCTGTGATCATGAACCTTTCATCCTGGTGCAACCTTTTCTTCGGGCCTCATCTCCTTACCTCGCTGGAGTTTGCAACATTTGAGGATCCCTCCTCTGTTCGGTCTCCGGAGCCGTGATCATGATCTCCCTCCTCCGCCATTCGGTCACTCGAGCCATGATCATGATCTCCTTCCTCTACCATTCGGTCACCGGAGCAATCATCATCTCTTGCATCCTCCATTGTTGGATCACCAGAGCTGTCATCCTCTCCTTCCTGACCATCGGTGTCATTGAGATACGCCAAGGGATCACCTCCGGCGCGGATTATATCCCCCAACAAGTCTTCTTTTTCTATGTATCTGTGATCCATAGTTTCTGCAAATATTACAACATGGCAATATACAAACATGAGATATGGAAATCAATACAAGGAAATGCAACAATACGATCATATAATATCACTAATACATCATCAAATAGTATCATTACTACATCATCGAATATTATCACTAATAAATCTCAGATATTGTTATATAATATCACTAATACAAATGTAGTTGACATCTAGCGGCACAGGCAGTGGACACCCAAAGAGAAGGAACTATGACAGGATCATAACTCGGGTGAGATCCCTCAAGAACCTGCCAGGTATTGGAGAACCTGGCGTCCAACGCAACCATGTAGCGTCGGACGTGCTCGTCCTCCTCCCTGACACGGCAACGTACCACCTCTGCAGGGGCCGGCTCCCTCTACACCGACAATGGATCACGCGACCGCCACCAAAGAACCTCCCGGTCAATGATGGGACCCTAATTCCTCACCAAGCTGGGTGCCCCGGAAGGTAGCACCTCCTAGTGCCATCCCGACGAAGACTAGTCCCGGACATGGCGCCTCTCAAGCAGCTGGTTTCCACCGAGTCGACAACGAGGATGCTGGCCGGGCATCGTCGACTCAACGGCTACACTATGCAACTAAACATTTAAACATCTAATTAAACATCATATCACGTCATCGACGATCATCGGGGACTCCTCAATATCGTCGGGGACTCTCCCTCACCAACGATCGTCGGGGGGTACTCTCCCTCACCGACGATCATCGAGGGGTACTCTCCCTCACCGACGATCATCGGGGACTCCTCAATATCGCGTCACCGACGACCGATGATAAAACAACTAAACATCTAAACAATAAAAACAACTAAACAATAAAACCACTTAATTAACTTAATTAATTATTGCTTTTGTATATCCTAAACAACTAAAATTAACTAAACAACTAAATTAACTAAATCAACTAAGAAACTAAATTAACTAATAAATCAACTAAAACAACCAGAGGCGGGGCCGGTGGCGGTGCTTCGCATGGTGGGCGGGTGCAAGCGGCGGAGGCGCGCATGCGTGCAGTGTTGGAAATATGCCCTAAAGGCAATAATAAATTAGTTATTATCATATTTCCTTGTTCATGATAATCGTTTATTATCCATGCTATAATTGTATTGATCGGAGACTTAAATGCATGTGTGGATACATAGACAAAACCATGTCCCTAGTATGCCTCTAATGGACTAGCTCGTTGATCAAAGGATGGTTAAGGTTTCCTAGCCGTGGACATGAGATGTCATTTGATAACGGGATCACATCATTAGGAGAATGATGTGATGGATAAGACCCAAACTACAAACATAGCATATGATCGTGTCAGTTTATTGCTATTGTTTTCTGCATATCAAGTATATGTTCCTATGACCATGAGATCATGCAACTCACGGATATCGGAGGAGTGCCTTGTGTGTATCAAACGTCGCAACGTAACTGGGTGACTATAAAGGTGCTCTACAGGTATCTCCGATGGTGTCTGTTGAGTTGGCATGGATCGAGACTGGGATTTGTTACTCCGTGTGACGAAGAGGTATCTCGGGGCCCACTCGGTAATGCAACATCACAATAAGCCTTGCAAGCAATGTGACTAATTGTTAGTTGCGGGATCTTGTATTACGGAACGAGTAAAGAGACTTGCCGGTAACGAGGTTGAACTAGGTATGGAGATACCGACGATCGAATCTCGGGCAAGTAACATACCAAAGAACAAAGGGAACGTTATACAGGATTAACTGAATCCTTGACATAGAGGTTCGACCGATAAAGATCTTCGTAGAATATATAGGAACCAACGTGTACGTCCAGGTCCCGCCATTGGTTATTGACCGTAGAGGTGTCTCGGTCATGTCTACATAGTTCTCGAACCCGCAGGGTCTGCACACTTAAGGTTTGGTGACGTTTTGGTAGTGTAGAGTTATGTATGGTGGTGACCGAAGTTTTTTCGGAGTCCCAGATGAGATCCCGGACGTCACGAGGAGCTCCGAAATGGTCCGGAGGTAAAGATTCATATATAGGAAGTCCCAGTTTGGTTTCCGGAAAAGTTTCGGGCTCATCGGTAGTGTACCGGGAGGCCTCCGGGAAGGGTATTTCGACCCCAAGAGGTCCATGGGCTGTGGGAGAATAATAACCAGCCCTTAGTGGTCTGGGAAAGCATCCACAAAGGCCCATGGCGCAGGAGAGAAAGTCCTAAAGAAAAAAGTGGAAAATCAGCCAATAGGAGGCAATCCTACTCCAACTAGGATTGGAGGTGAAGTAGGATTGCTTCCCACCTCCTATTTCGGCCAACCCAAAGGCCTTGGATGCCTCTCCTCTCCTATCCTCCTATATATACTAGTGGATTGGGTGGTTTTTGGACAGAATTTCTGGCCACGTGCTACCTGTTCCACCGGTGCATAGTTTCTCCTCTAGATCGGTTTTCTGCAGCACTTAGGCGAAGCCCTGCCGGAATTGCTCCACCACCATCACCGGAGCGCCGTCATGCTGCCGGTGAACTCTCTCTCCTCTCCACCTCCTCTTGCTGGATCGAGACGGTGGAGATCGTCTTCAAGCTGCACGTGTGCTGAACGCGGAGGTGTCGTCCGTTCGGCGCTAGATCGGAAGGACCGTGATCGAGATCGCGAGACGGTTCGTGATGTGATCACGGAACGGATCGTGATGAGTTCGCGGGGCAGATCGTGATCAAGATCGTGATACGGATCGTGATGAGTTCGCCGGATGGATCATGATGTGTTCGCGGGACAGTTCGTGATTGGATCGCGGGACGCTCGGCGATTTGGATCGCGAAGATGTTCGACTACACCAACCGCGTTTCTTAACGCTTCCCGCTTAGCGATCTACAAGGGTACATAGATCCACTCTCCCTCTCGTAGATGCTCATCACCATGGATAGGTTTGCGTGTGCGTAGGAAAATTTTTGTTTCCCATGCAATGTTCCCCAACAGTGGCATCATGAGCTAGGTTTATGGTTCGATGAGATCTCGAGTAAAACACAAAAGGTTTGTGGGCGTTGATGCTTAGATTGCTTCCTCCCTTGGTCGTATTTTTGGTTCAGCGGGATTGTGAGATGAAGCGGCCCGGATCAACATTACTCGTACGCTTACGAGAGACCGGTTCCCTCGACGCAACTTGTTGCCTAGATGGCTTGCGGGTGATAGTTTCTCTCACTTTAGTTGGATCGGATCCGACAAAGGCGGTCCTTGAGAAGGTTGAAAAGCAACTAGTGTATCACCGTTGTGGTTTTTGCGTAGATGAGAATTGTTCTTGCTAGATACCCGTAGCAGACACATAAAACATGCAACAACAATTAGAGGACGTCTAACTTGTTTTTGCAGGGTATGTTGTGATATGATATGGCCAATTACATGATGTGATATATGTGATGTATGAGATGATCATGTGATGTATAGATTATCACGACTTGCATGTCGATGAGTACGGCAACCGGCAGGAGCCATAGGGTTGTCTTTAATTATTGTATGACCTGCGTGCAATCATTAAGCGCTATGTAATACTTTACTCTATCACTACGGTAGAAATAGTAGTAGAAGCATGCAGGGCGTGACAACCCCGGTGGCAACACGTTGATGGAGATCAAGATGATGGAGATCATGGTGTCATGCCGGTGACGATGGAGATCATGTCGGTGCTTGCATGATGGAGATCAAAAGCACAAGATCATGGCCATATCATGTCACTTATGATTTGCATGTGATGTTAAACCTTTTATGCACCTTGTTTTGCTTAGGACGAAGGTAGCATTATAAGGTGATCCCTCACTTAATTTCAAGATAAATTGTGTTCTCCCCGAGTGTGCACCGTTGCGAAAGTTCGTTGTGTTGACACACCACGTGATGATCGGGTGTGATAGACTCTACGTTCACATACAACGGGTGCAAGCCAGTGTTGCACACGCAGAACACTCGGGTTAAACTTGACAAGACTAGCATGTACATGTTGGGGAACGTCGCATGGGAAACAAAAATTTTCCTACGCACACACAAACCTATCCATGGTGATGAGCATCTACGAGAGGGAGAGTGGATCTACGTACCCTTGTAGATCGCTAAGCGGGAAGCGTTAAGAAACGTGGTTGGTGTAGTCGAACATCTTCGCGATCCAAATCGCCGAGCGTCCCGTGATCTCATCACGATCCGTCCCGCAATCCCATCATGATCCGTCCCACGATCTCATCACGATCCGTCTCACGATCTTGATCACGATCTATTCCGCGAACTCATCACGATCCGTCCCGCGATCTCATCACGATCCGTCTCGCGATCTCGATCACGGTCCTTCCGATCTAGCGCCGAACGGACGGCACCTCCGCGTTCAGCACACGTGCAGCTTGATGACGATCTCCACCGTCTTGATCCAGCAAGAGGAGGTGGAGAGGAGAGAGAGTTCACCGGCAGCGTGACGGCGCTCCGGTGATGGTGGTGGAGCAATTCCGACAGGGCTTCGCCTAAGCACTGCAGAAAACCGATCTAGAGGAGAAGCTATGCACTAGAGGAACGGGTGGCACGTGGCTGAAAATCTTGTGCCAAAACCCTAAAATCCTCTAGTATATATAGGAGGAGAGGAGGAGGAGGCTTGGCTGCCAAAAAGGCAGCCCTTGGGTCGGCCAAACCAAGGAGAGAGGAGTCCTCCTCCTCCACTCCTAGTAGGATTAGGACTCCTTCCTTATTTGGCCCTTTTTGCCTTTTTCCACCTTTTTCCTTTTGGTATTTTCCTTCCAGCCTCATGGGCTTTGTGTAGGACTTCCACCAACCCACTAAGGGCTGGTATTCATCCTCCTACATCCCACAAAGCCTCTTGGGTCGAAATACCCCTCCCGGTGGTCTCCCGGTACACTACCAACACTCCCGGTACACTACCGATGAGCCCGGAACTTTTCCGGCGACCAAACTGGGACTTCCTATATATGAATCTTTACCTCCAGACCATTCCCGAGCTCCTTGTGACATCCGGGATCTCATCCGGGACTTCGAACAACCTTCGGTCACCACCATACATAACTCTACACTACCGAAACATCACCGAACCTTAAGTGTGCAGACCCTGCGGGTTCGAGAACTATGTAGACATGACCGAGACACCTCTACGGCCAATAACCAATGGCGGGACCTGGACGTCCACATTGGTTCCTACATATTCTACGAAGATCTTCATCGGTCGAACCTCTATGTCAAGGATTCAATCAATCCCGTATAACGTTCCCTTTGTTCTTCGATATGTTACTTGCCCGAGATTCGATCATCGGTATCTCCATACCTAGTTCAACCTCGTCACCGGCAAGTCTCTTTACTCGTTCCGTAATGCAAGATCCCGTGGCTAACATATTAGTCACATTGCTTGCAAGGCTTGTTGTGATGTTGCATTACCGAGTGGGCCCTGAGATACCTCTCCGTCACACGGAGTAACAAATCCCAGTCTTGATCCATGCCAACTCAACAGACACCTTCGGAGATACCTGTAGTGCACATTTATAGTCACCCAGTTACGTTGCGATGTTTGATACACACAAAGTATCCCTCCGGTGTCAGTGAGTTGCATGATCTCATGGTCATAGGAACATATACTTGACATGCGGAAAACAACAGCAATAAACTGACACGATCATATGCTACGTTTGTAATTTGGGTCTTGTCCATCACATCATTCTCCTAATGATGTGATCCCGTTATCAAATGACATCTCATGTCCATGGCTAGGAAACCTTAACCATCCTTTGATCAATGAGCTAGTCCATTAGAGGCATACTAGGGACATGGTTTTGTCTATGTATCCACACATGCATTTAAGTCTCCGATCAATACAATTATAGCATGGATAATAAACGATTATCATGAACAAGGAAATATGATAATAACTAATTTATTATTTCCTCTAGGGCATATTTCCAACAGTACAGACATGGCCTCAGAACACAAGAGACCGAAAGGTCGAACATGAGTCCTATAGTAGATATGATCAACATAATGATGTTCACCATTGCAGCCACCTCAACTCACGTGATGATCGGACTTGAGTTGGTGAATTTGGATCATGTATCACTCGAATGATCGGAGGGATGTCAATTTGAGTGGGAGTTCTTAGGTAATATGATTAATTGAACTCATTATCATGAACATAGTCAAAGTGTCTTTGCAAATTATGTTGTAGATTACTAGCTCACGCTGTAGCTCCCTTGTAGTTTTATATGTTCCTAGAGAAATAGTATTGAAAGATGATGGTAGAAATATTGCGGACTGGGTCTGTGATCTGAGGATTGTCCTCTTTGCTGCATAGAAGGCTTATGTCCTTAATTCACCGCTCGGTGCGCCACCCCCTCTAGCGTCGTCTGTAGATGTTGTGAATATCTGACAGGCACGTTTCGATGACTACTTGGTAGTTTAGTGCGTCATGCATTACAGCTTAGAATTGAGGCTTCGAAACGTTTTGAACGTCATGGAACATATGAGATGTTCTAGGAGCTGAGATTGTGATCTCAGGCTCGTGCCCGTGTTGCGAGATATGAGATCTCCAACAAGATTCTTTGCCTGTAAGATGAAGGAGAATAACTCAATCGTTGAGCATGTATTCAGATTGTCTAGGTACTACAATCGCTTGAATCAAGTGGGAGTTGATCTTCCAGATAAGATAGTGATTGATATAGTTCTCCAAGTCACTGTCACTAAGCTACTAGAACTTGGTGGTGAACTATAAGTTGCCAGGGATAGAAATAATGATTCCTGAGCTGTTCACGATGTTTGACACCGCGGAGGTAGAAATCAAGAAGGAGCGTCAAGTGTTGATGGTTAATCAAACCACTAGTTTTGAGAAGGGAAAGAGCAAGGAGGGAAACTTCATGGATAGCAAGTCAGTTGCTGCTCCAGTGAAGCAACCCAAAGTTGAACTCAAACCCGAGACTCAGTGCTTCTGTTATGAGGTGAGCGGTCGCTAAAGCGGAACAACCCTAGATACTTGGTAGATAAGAAGGCTGGCAACATTGATAGAAGTATATTTGATATACGAGTTATTAATGTGTACCTTGCTAGTACTCGTAGTAGCACCTGGGTATTTGATACCGGTTCGGTTGCTAATGTTAGTAACTCGAAATATAAGCTAGGGAATAAACGGAGAACTAGCTAAGGGTGAGGTGATAATATGTGTTGGAAGTGTTTCCAAGGTTGATGTGATCAACATTGCACGCTCTCTCTACCTTCAGGATAGTGACGAACCTAAAGAAATGTTATTTGGTGTTTTGCGTTGAGCATGAACATGATTAGATCATGTTTATTGCAATACGGTTATTCATTTAAGTTAGAGAATAATGGTTATTTTGTTTACATGAATAATACCTTCAATGGTCATGGACCCAGTGAGAATGGTTTGTTGAAATCTTGATCGTAGTAGTACACATGTTCATAACATTGATGTCAAAAGATACAAAGTTAATAATGATAGTACCACATACTTGTGGCACTGCCGCTAAATGTCATATTGGTATAAAGCGCATGAAGAAACTCCATGCTGATGGATATTTGGACTCATTCGATTTCGAATCGGTTGGGACGTGCGAACCATGCCTCTTGGGCAAGATGACTAAAGGACCCCGTTGGATGGAGAGGGCAAGTGATTCATTGGAAATGATACATGTTGATGTATACAATCTAGTGAGTCTTGTAGCGTGCAGTGGATATCGTTATTTTCTTACCTTCACTGATGATTTGAGTAGATATAGTGTATATTTACTTAATGAAACACAAGTCTGAATCGTTTGAAAGGTTCAAGCAAATTCAGAGTGAAGTTTAAAGATCATCGTGACAAGAAGATAAAAGTGATCGCGATATGATCGTGGAGGTGAATATCTGAGTTACGAGTTTGGCATACAACTTAAGACAATGTGAAATTTGTTTCACAACTAACGCCACCTGGAACACCATAGTGTGATGGTGTGTCCGAACATCATAGTCATGCCCTATTGATATAGTGCATACTGTGATGTCTCTTATCGTTTTACTACTATAATTTTTGGGGTTATGCATTAGAGACAACTACATTCACTTTAAATAGGGCATCATCTAAATCCGTTGAGATGACACCGTGTGAATTATGGTTTGATAGAAACCTAAGCTGTCATTTCTTAATATTTGGGGTTGTGACACTTGTGTGGAAAATGTTTTCACCTAATGAGGTCGAACCCAAGGCGGACAATTGCATCTTCATAGAATACCCTAAGATCAGTTGGGTGAACCTTCAATCTCAGATTCTAGTGCAAAGTGTTTGTTGCTTAAACGGATCCTTTCTCGAGGAAATGTTTCTCGCGAAAGAATTGAGTGGGAGGAAGATAGAACTTGATGAGGTTGTTAAACCTTTGTTCAACCAGAGAGTAGCGCAGCGCAGAAAGATGTTTCTGTGAAGCCTAAGTTAGTTGAAGAGGAAGTTAATGATGATGATCATGAAGCTTCAGGATCAAGTTACTATCGAACTTCGTAGGTCGACAAGGATGTGTACTGCTCCTAAGTGGTACGACAACTCTATGTTGGAGATCATGTTGTTGGACAACGATGAACCTACGAACTATGGAGAAGCGTTGATGGGCCCGAGATAGGATCCATGTATGAAAACCAAGTGTAGACTTTGGTAGACTTGCTCGTTGGACGGCAGGTCATTGAGTACAAATGGATCTTTAAAATGAAGACAGACACTGATGGTGAATGTAACTATTTGTAAAGCTCGACTTGTTGCAAAGATGTTTGTGACAAGTTCAAGGAGTTGACTACGAAGAGACTTTCTCACTCGTAGCGATGCTAGAGTATGTTGAAATTATGTTAGTAGTTGCTGCGTTTTCAATTATGAAATCTGGCAGACGGATGTCAAAACATCATTTCCTTAACGGTTTACTTGAGGAAAGGTTGTATGTGATACAACCAGAAGGTTTTGTCGGTCCTAAGGATGCTAAAAGGTGTGCAAGCTTCGGTGATCCTTCCATGGACTGAAGCAAGCATCTCGGAGTTGGAATATACACTTTTATGAGTTGATCAAAGTTTTTGAGTTTATACAAAGTTTACGAGAAACTTGTATTTGCAACAAAGTGAGTGGGAGCACTATAGAATTTCTGATAAGTATATGTGGATGACATATTGTTGATTGGAAATAATGTAGGATTTCTGGAAATCATAAATGGTTGTTTGGAAAGTGATTTTCAAAGGAAGACCTGGATAAAGCTACCAAATTGTTGAGCATCAAGATCTATAGAGATAGATCAAGATGACTTGATGAGACTTTCAATGAGTACATACCTTGACAAAGATTTTGAAAGAGTTCAAAATGGATCAGTCAGAGAAAAAGAGTTCTCTCCTGATTTGTGAGGTGTGAAGTTGAGTGAGACTCAAAGCTCGACCACGGTAGAAGGAAGAGAAAGGACGAACGTCGTCCCCTATGCCTTAGCCATAGGCTCTCTATAGTATGCCATGCTGTGTACCCCACCTATGTCTGCCTTGCCATGAGTCTGTTAAGGGGTACAAGTGTGGTCCAGGAGTGGATCACTGGACAGCGGTCGGAATTATCCTTAGTAACCAGAGGACTAAGGAAATGTTTCTTGATTATGGAGGTGATAAAGAGTTCGTCATAAAGAGTTACGTCGATGCAAGCTTTAACACCTATCCGGATGACTAGTAGTAGCAATCTGGATACGTATAGTGGAGCGGCCATTTGGAAATAGTACCAAGTGGAGTGTGGTAGCAGTGTTTACGATTTGACATAGATATTTGCAAAGTACACATGGATCTGAATATCGCAGACCCGTTGACTATAAGACCTCTCTCACATGCAAAGCATGATCGAGCCCCAGAACTCATTGGGTGTTAGATTCATAACAATGCGAATCACATGGTGATGTGAACTAGATTATTGACTCTAGTGCAAGTGGGAGACTGTTGGAAATATGCCCTAGAGGCAATAATAAATTAGTTATTATCATATTTCCTTGTTCATGATAATCGTTTATTATCCATGCTATAATTGTATTGATCGAAGACTTAAATGCATGTGTGGATACATAGACAAAACCATGTCCCTAGTATGCCTCTAATGGACTAGCTCGTTGATCAAAGGATGGTTAAGGTTTCCTAGCCATGGACATGAGATGTCATTTGATAACGGGATCACATCATTAGGAGAATGATGTGATGGATAAGACCCAAACTACAAACATAGCATATGATCGTGTCAGTTTATTGCTATTGTTCTCTGCATGTCAAGTATATGTTCCTATGACCATGATATCATGCAACTCACGGATATTGGAGGAGTGCCTTGTGTGTATCAAACGTCACAACGTAACTGGGTGACTATAAAGGTGTTCTACAGGTATCTCCGATGGTGTCTGTTGAGTTGGCATGGATCGAGACTGGGATTTGTTACTCCGTGTGACGGAGAGGTATCTCGGGGCCCACTCGGTAATGCAACATCACAATAAGCCTTGCAAGCAATGTGACTAATTGTTAGTTGCGGGATCTTGTATTATGGAACGAGTAAAGAGACTTGCCGGTAACGAGGTTGAACTAGGTATGGAGATACCGACGATCGAATCTCGGGCAAGTAACATACCGAAGAACAAAGGGAACGTTATACGGGATTAACTGAATCCTTGACATAGAGGTTCGACCGATAAAGATCTTCGTAGAATATGTAGGAACCAATGTGGACGTCCAGGTCCCGCCATTTGTTATTGACCGTAGAGGTGTTTCGGTCATGTCTACATAGTTCTCGAACCCGCAGGGTCTACACACTTAAGGTTCGGTGATGTTTCGGTAGTGTAGAGTTATGTATGGTGGTGACCGAAGTTTGTTCGGAGTCCCGGATGAGATCCCGGACGTCACGAGGAGCTCTGGAATGGTCCGGAGGTAAAGATTCATATATAGGAAGTCCCAGTTTGGTTTCCGGAAAAGTTTCGGGCTCATCGGTAGTGTACCGGGAGTGCCGGTAGTGTACCGGGAGGCCTCCGGGAGGGGTATTTCGACCCCAAGAGGTCCATGGGCTGTGGGAGAATAATAACCACCCCTTAGTGGGCTGGGAAAACAGCCACAAAGGCCCATGGCGCAGGAGAGAAAGTCCTAAAGAAAAAAGTGGAAAATCAGCCAATAGGAGGCAATCCTACTCCAACTAGGATTGAAGGTGAAGTAGGATTGCTTCCCACCTCCTATTTTGGCCGACCCAAAGGCCTTGGCTGCCTCTCCTCTCCTATCCTCCTATATATACTAGTGGATTGGGTGGCTTTTGGACAGAATTTCCGGCCACGTGCTACCCGTTCCACCGGTGCATAGTTTCTCCTCTAGATCGGTTTTCTGCAGCGCTTAGGCGAAGCCCTGCCGGAATTGCTCCACCACCATCACCGGAGCGCCGTCACGCTGCCGGTGAACTCTCTCTCCTCTCCACCTCCTCTTGCTGGACCGAGACGGTGGAGATCGTCATCAAGCTGCACGTGTGCTGAACGCGGAGGTGTCGTCCGTTCGGCGCTAGATCGGAAGGACCGTGATCGAGATCGCGAGACGGTTCGTGATGTGATCACGGAACGGATCGTGATGAGTTCGCGGGACAGATCGTGATCAAGATCGTGATACGGATCGTGATGAGTTCACGGGACGGATCATGATGTGTTCGCGGGACGGTTCGTGATCGGATCGCGGGACGCTCGGCGATTTGGATCGCGAAGATGTTCGAGTACACCAACCGCGTTTCTTAACGCTTCCCGCTTAGCGATCTACAAGGATACGTAGATCCACTCTCCCTCTCGTAGATGCTCATCACCATGGATAGGTTTGCGTGTGCGTAGGAAAATTTTTGTTTCCCATGCAACGTTCCCCAACAAGGAGATCATCGGGCGCCAGACGTCGAGGGCGCGGGCGGCGTTGCGAGGTCGTCAGAGACGCGCGCGGGGCCCGTGGTGGTTTTGCGGCGGGCGGGGCCGGTGGCAGTGTTGCGCGTGGTGGGCAGGGGCAAGCGGCGGGGGTGCATGTGCGGGGCCGATGGGGACAGAGAGGAGGGGGGCCTTACCGGCAATGGTGAAGGAGTGACAGAGGAGATGGCGACGGAGGAGACGGCGATGGCGAGGAGCGGCGACGGCGACGGAGGAGATGGAACGGCGACGGAGGAGATGACGAGGAGCGGCGACGGCGTCGGGGCGGAATTTGGGCAGCCTGGCGGCATAAGTGGAGTGTGGCGTCGGGGGAGAAATTGATGAGGAAGAAGAAGGGGTTATGTAGGAAGAACTTTTAGTCCCGGTTGGTATCACCAACCGGGACGAAAGCCCCTTTAGTTCCGGTTATTGATACCAACCGGGACAAAAGCTCCTTTAGTCCCGGTTATTGATACCAACCGGGACTAAAGGTCCCCCCTTTAGTCCCAGTTAGTGATACGAACCGGGCCTAAAGAGGCCTTTTCGGCGGCCCAAATTCGCGTGGGAAGGGCATTTAGTCCCGGTTGGTGGCCCGGACTGGGACGAAAGGGGGGCATTGGTCCCGGTTCGAGCCACCAACCGGGACCAGAGGCCTGTGTCTAGCACAGTTGCGGTGTGGTTGGATTTTTAGTCCCACCTCGCCAACCGAAGGGCACCCGGACCTCTTTATAAGCCCCGATGCGGCTGCTACGTTGAGCTCCTCTCGAAGCGAAAATAAATGCCCTTGTACAGGAAATTCGACCTAAATTCAAAATGCTAGTTAGGCGCCTAACTAGCACTTTGAATTTAGGTCGAATTTTCCCTATAAGCGCATCTATTTTCACTTTTGCTATTTTTATGTTATTTTTTTGCATATTAAAAGTTCTTAACAAAAAATACTTTATGAATATTCTTTTTGCTATTAAAGTTTTTAACAAAAATAACTTTGATAATTTTAGTTGCATAAATTTTATATAATATTAAGTTAAATAACTTCTATCAGACGAAAACACGTCTATTACAAAGGGATTTTGATTTTTTAAACATATTTGAACTCAAGACTTTTTCTGCATTCAATATGCACCATTCAAACCCACATCATCACTTTTCAATCCTTTTCTGATTTCATTTGCTATTTTTCATACATCTCGTAATTTATCTCGAGCTAAAATGACCCTAAATTGAAAAGCACTACAAATAAACTCTGAAATGATTGAAAGTTGGCATGGTATCATCATTTCACCCACATAGCATGTGCTAAAAAGTTGAGAAGGTTGCGGTAAAAACTGGATGCACTTCCTATATAAAATGGACAATCTCTTTCGAAGTATCAGGGTTTCACACGAAAACTCATCTGTTACAAAAGTCATTTTATTTCTTAACATGTAACTGCAGTGACAATCTCTTTTGAAGTATCAGGGTAACTCACCAACCCCCATCCCCTGGCCTTGCTTGCTCATAGAGTCGCGACCCCACCCTCTCCAACTCGCTAGCGTTGCCCGACCGCTCCTGGCCTCCGACGGCGCCGCTGTTGTAGCTATTCGGTAGCTAGCCGCCGGCTGTAGGTGCCTTATATGGACATGGCTGCCGACCAAAAATAATGCACAAATACATATTTTACAGGTGATTTCTATTAGCGATAATTTCATGAATTATAATATAATAAGAAAACAAAGATACAACACCTTATTTATTATGTGCAGAATTATGAAGTATCTCTACAAGCCGTATGTCAACAGCTATTTTTTTGAAATAATATTTTTTTTATTAAATTTGTCACATATTATACCGGACCAAAATTGTAAAAATGTGATCCACTCGGCTAGGAGAAAGCCGATTGGACCCTGTCGGCTACGAGGAAGCCGATTAGCTCCTATTGGCTGCGTCTAAGCCGATATGCCAGTCAGCCGTACTCAAGTGGCATAAAACATATCAATTTAAATTAGTTGGCTTCGCCGTCACCAATTAGCCCCAACTGTCTTAGCCATGATCAATTAGCTTCAATCGGTGTTGATAGGTTTTCTGTCCAGACACGAACACTACTCTACTCTCTAGGGTGGCTGGGTTTCCTTCATTTTTTAATAAAAAAAAGGAGAAAAAAGTCCTTTACTGGCGAATGCATCCACCTGCCGTTGCGAGCAACCAGTCGCTACCGGCAAGCAGCGCCTCCACCGCCCGCGGTGCCGCCGGCGACCTTCACTCCACCACCGCCGCGTCCTCTAGCTAGCTAGGCCAACACCAACATGCGCGTGCGTCCGGCTGTCCGACGACGGCCTACGAGCAACACCGCCTGCAATGGAAATTAGCCCGCAATGGAAATTAGCCCTCACCGGCTCGCTCGATCCTCCATGAGTTGAATCCGCCATTACCGCTCGTCAAGTTCCGAGCTTTTCATCACGCGCCATGAAGAATTCAAGATGCATGCATATGACCTGCTTAATTGCCTTCGCCATGACCCCACGTCCTGCATGCATGCACGCATGGCCCATCCCACTTGCCCAAAGCCAGCGAGCCTATCCAGCTCCACGTGCATGCATGCTCTCGTCCTCCAGTCAGCTTTGGCGAAGACGATTGGACCCTGTCGACTGCGTCCAGGCCGATTAGACGAGCCCAGGCCGAGGCCGAAATCAGTGTTCTGACCTTAACAGCAATCTTCGTTACAAAATAAACTCGATTTAAAGGTATTTCATAATCTGATCATTTTAGAAAAGCCAGAACCCGCGGCGTTGCGTTTTCTGCCTTATCGGGAACACCATGGGTGTTGGCGTTGTTGGTGACCATGAAAAGTTCATAGGCATGGGCTGTGGCGTTTCTGTTCTGGCCCACTGTCAGGCCAAGTGCAGGCAAGAAACGCCAAACATGTTGGCGTTGCTGCGAATGCTATGTCCCCCGGTTCACGTGCGGTGGTCTTCCTCCTTTTGATCTTTTTCTAAAGAGAGATGGAGCAGTGGTTGTCAGATTCTCACAGTCCGTGTGAGAGACAGCATATTTTCTGATGGAAGAAGAGAGATAGTGTGTGAGAGCATGTGCTTGTGCATGCATGTGGGAATCCGTGTGGGAGGAGAGAGGGAGCTTTGTGATAGTGACTTCACGTGTGGTGCCGGTCTCTCTTTTCCTTTCCCTCATGCATACAGTTCATTAACATTGTGACTCGGTCTCACTTGTACGTGAACGACTGCCCATCATTGACAATGCTAGTTTATTTATTCTGTGTGTGGACATCTCCCTCTTTCCTTGCACTTCGACTCACACACACTCTCTCTCGTTAAAGTTTTCTGAAATGCATGCACCACACGCGAAGTCACGGTCACAAAGCTCCCTCTCTCCTCACACACAGATCCCCACATGCATGCACAAGCACACGTTCTCACGCGTACACATATGCATGCACAAGCTCTCTCACACAGAGAGATTCTCTCACACACTATCTCTCTCTTCTTCCATCAGAAAATATGTTGTCTCTCACACGGAACTGTGAGAATCTGACAACCACTGCTCCATCTCTCTTTAGAAAAAGATCAAAAGGAGGAAGACCACCACACGTGAACCGGGGGGCATAGCGTTCTCAGCAACGCCAACGTGTTTGGCGTTTCTTGCCTGCCACTTGGCCTGACAGTGGGCCAGAACAGAAACATCACAGCCCATAGCGTTTCCATGGTCACCAGCAACGCCAACACCCATGGCGTTTCCATGAACACGGGAAACTTCGACGTTTCTTGCCTGTCACGTCAACAGACCAAAAACACGGTATACCTCGGCGTTTCTATGTGGATCAGCAACGTCGCGGGCTTTGGCGTTTCTAAAAGGACCAGATTGTGAAATACTTTCAAGTCGAGTTTATTTTGTGGCAAAGATTGTTGTTAAGGTCGGAATAGTGATTTCAGCCGCCGACTGACGAGGTTTGTCCAATAGAGGATCGTCACGTGGCCAGGGACACTAAGCGGCTGCCATGTGAACGACTAGGTCCAGTCGGCTTTCGCCAGCATCTAGTCGGCTTTCTCTAGATCGACAGAATCATATTTTTGCAATATTTTCATCCAGTGTAATATGTGACAAATTTAATTAAAAATGTATTATTAAAAAAATATCGTGTCAAGATACGAGTATTATTCGTCGACCAGTATATCATACGGGCAGTGTGCACACGTATATGCATCATATACATGTACTAACACATGCATAGAGTACGCATGCATGCACATGATTTGCTACTACTCCTAGATGAACCGTGCATGCATCCAAGTGGGCCACGCATAGACAAGGAAGTTGACCGGAATCTTTTTTTTTACAATCGTCTCCAAATTTATTAATTCATGACAATAGTGGCATCGGTTACAATAAAAGAAATTACCGCCTCAGGTGCGGATTCTAACCAGAAATTTGGAGTAGAGAACCTAGCAATCCTAGCTAGTTCATGAACGACCATATTTCTCTCTCTGTTACAGTATTCATAGATCATATGGGTAAAATCAAGAGACATAAAATAACCGTCTTCAAAGACAGCGAAAGCAAACGAAGAAGATAATCCATCAATTAATGTTGCGACCACCTCTGCACTATCTGAGTTAATTTCGATTTTATTGCACCCAACAGTACGTGCAAGATTCATCTCAAATCTCACTGCTATGGCCCCGGCTATAAAAGAGTCAAAACATATATCAATTTTCTCATTTGCCGCAGCGATGAACACTCTCCATGATGGTCCCGTAGGACTGCTCCAACAGTTCCCTCGAGCGTATCACTATCGAACCCCGCATCCACATTCAACTTGAGATAGCCATACCTTGGTTTCATCCAAGTATCCGACCTCACACTAGCCTTAGGGCTACATGAAATGATGTAATTTGCCGCTAAACCCCGCACTGTCATGTTGATTTGGGCTGCATTTTGAGTCTCTTCTCCATTAGTCAATTTACAATGTTCATACCACAAATACTATGCAATTGTTGCCAATGTTTCCTTCAGTTTGGGCATCCCGATAACTAGGAAATCTTGCTCAGGTAGACCATATTTCAGTTTGACCAGAATCTTTTGGTGAAGGGATTAGAGGCCAAGCCACGCACGCCCTAAGGTGGGGCTGTTATCAGGTGCGCCACGACTAGAAGATGGAAAAAAACACAGACTGGATTAAATCTGAGGAGAACCTCGAGGCGACATATCTCCTCCATCCTACTATAAATAATTAGCTTTCATTTAGGGTTAGATTCGGATTTTATTGTATTGTCTCGCTACTGTTACAAATCGCATCTACGAGACGTGTAGGACTACCGTCTTGTGAGATTCATAGTGGAACCCTAACTTTTTATCTAGTTCGTGTGCTCAATTTATTATCCGCAATTTTAGATTGCAATTGTCATTGTTTTTGCCAGTTCTTCGGTTGCTTGCATGAACTCAAACCTCGTTGTTCAGGTTGATCGTGCCTACGGCAAGGTCAATAACCATCGGAGATTGGTTTAGCGATTGTTAAGACGTATTGTCGGGTACGGTATAACCGGATCGCCAAGGTCAAAATCCAACAAAACGATAGTTATTGCCACTCTCATCGAAAGATCGGGTCACCTGTCACATCTGTGCCTTTGTCATGGACGACACTGCCCGAGCCACTCCTGTCCGCCAACTGCCCCTGAAACAGTGCATCCTCATCCGCTCGCCCTGCCGACCCTGCCAGCCATCGCCACGTCGCCCTGCGGCGACAGTGGCGGCACACTGTCGGTCCTATCCACGACCGTTGCCGAACCGACCTCCATCCCCTACAAAAAAGGAGCCCCCCTCGAGCTCTAGACCACTTCAGCCGCCACCCACGCTACCATTTGAACCCCGAAGCAAGCAGATGCCCGGAGGAGCTCATCCCCCTCGCCAACGGCCGAGGAACCCACCGCTGCTAACCGGTCAAAATCTTAGTCACTAGAGCATCCCCTTCCAATTATTTCCCCCATTAGCTCCACCTAGACCCCGTAGAGCCATCCCCACCTCCATTTTTCACCTAAGCAAGCTGGGAGCCAAAACCTCTTGTCACCATAGCTCTCCTCCGCCATGGCCGACGCCTCGCTCATCCTCGAGCTCCCCCGCACCCCTAACCGTCACGAGCGAACGCAGCATTCCCTCCCGATCATCCTCATATCAAGAGCGCGTCGAATGGTGGCCTATGTCGTCGGGGATCGCCGTTGGAAAAGCCTCTGTTCGTGTCGAGGCACGCGCATGAGGAGGAGGACGAACCTGACACGTGGTCCCCACCTGTCGGTGAGCAAGCCAGAACCCCCAGTGGCGCAGCCCCTTTCTTACATGTTCCCTCGGGAAAAGCATACTCTCGAGAATGCGCTTTTGCTTACGGTACGTGTAATCTTTCGCCACGCATTTTCCTTTTTCTGATTTATTTTAAAACAGAAGTTCGACCCCTACTTTGACTAGCTATAAATTTTAAAATAAAACTCCAAATGATTTGATTATTTTTCCTATATTTCTAAAATTTCACCTAGTTTATTTTAATATTTATTCCAAAATTATTTAAGACAACTTTTTATACTGTTTTTGAATTATGTGTTAGTTAGAATAATTTCAAAAATATGAAATGGAGGAGAAGTAAACTTTCTAAAGTTTTGGAGTGCCCCTACCTCTCTACACATGGAAGGCAAGCATCATGAACCTTGATATGATCTTAATTGTGTGTTGTTTGCTAGAACAAATGAATACCTTCATTATGCTAAAATGAGGTGACATTATTTCATGTGGAGATCATACTTACTCATGCATATGGTGAAAATCTTTTCTACTATGCATGTGATATTGATGACAGTAGCCACTATTCATACCACATATGTCTGGTGATAGTTCGGATGACGTCTGAAAGAAGGTTGTGTTCCGGTAGGCACGGCCATGAAACTAGCATCTCGTTGTGACGAGGATGTGCAGTGGGGCATGATGGAGCATGAGAGCTGGTGGCCATGTCAGAAAACTGTGAAGAGCATTTGTTGTGCTAACCTTGCAGGGGAAAACATAAACCTCCTGAGTCGATCGTAGATCGAGTCTTGTTCAAGTAACCCCCATACTTCTTTCATACTACCACTTGTCCCTGCGATAGGTAGGGTACGGTTCAGTAAGTCGTCAACCCCTTTCTTGGCACACACACCGTACAGAGAGGACATAGTGGAAGATACCAAAGGCATCTAGTAGACATGCCACTTGGTCTGGGGGCATGGGTGTTCCGGTTGGACCGAGGGGGTAGCGGCCCTGTTTGCGCGCGGTATAAATTTTGTGATCCCATGCTAATCGAGATTGTGGTCTCCCCACTCAGAGTTTTAGTTAGCGAGGGTCTTAGGTGATTCCAGGCATCGGTAAGTTAAGCTGGTGTGTGCGGGTTAGGTGTGTTTTCAACTCAAAGACCGTAAGAGGAATTAGTCTCGAGATGACTAAGGATATCCATTACTCGTGGGTAAGGAGTACAACCTCTATAGAGTATACATCTATTCGAATACAGTCATGTCTGCGGTTAAGGACTACAGTCTGGGATGGGTCAACTGTTGGTCTTAGTGTCGGTCTTCGGAGGAAAGACTTCTAAACGTGAATATTGATCATGAAGTGCGATGAATGATATTGATGATTATGATTGTTATGTACTAACCTTTTATTATTTTTCCATATAATCCCTTTATGTGGCGTCGCTCACACGCCCAACTGTGGCATGCAAGTTATTTATTTCCTTTATAAACCCTTTATGTGGCGCCACTCACACGCCCGACTGTGGCATGCCTGTTATACATTTTCCTTATAAGCCCTTATGTGGCGTCACACAGACGCCCGACTGTGGCATGTCTGTTATATGTTTTCTTTATAAGCCCTTTATGTGGCGTCTCTCAAACACCCGACTGAGGCATGTTTTATATTCTTACCCTTTTGAGGCGTCGCTTCAGATACCCAATCAGATTATTTTATTTCATTCCCTGATTGCTTATACGTTTTAATATGAATTATCTGCTTATTTGCATCATGAATTTATCTTATGACTGGTTGGAACATTTGTGAATAATTTCAGTGCATACAACTCACCTGCTATATTATGTCCGTTTTCATGATGTTTGCCAGTACATTCAAACGTACTCACTGGCTTGTCCCTGGTTATTTTCATTGGCCAGATTACGTATTTGGAGAGGAGCACTATGATGACAACACCGGAACCTGAGCATCAAGGTTAGCAGCCACGCGGAGATAGGAGTTATGCAGGTCAGTGTTGGAAATATGCCCTAGAGGCAATAATAAATTAGTTATTATCATATTTCCTTGTTCATGATAATCGTTTATTATCCATGCTATAATTGTATTGATCGGAGACTTAAATGCATGTGTGGATACATAGACAAAACCATGTCCCTAGTATGCCTCTAATGGACTAGCTCGTTGATCAAAGGATGGTTAAGGTTTCCTAGCCATGGACAGAAGATGTCATTTGATAACGGGATCACATCATTAGGAGAATGATGTGATGGATAAGACCCAAACTACAAACATAGCATATGATCGTGTCAGTTTATTGCTACTGTTTTCTGCATGTCAAGTATATGTTCCTATGACCATGAGATCATGCAACTCACGGATATCGGAGGAGTGCCTTGTGTGTATCAAACGTCGCAACGTAACTGGGTGACTATAAAGGTGCTCTACAGGTATCTCCGATGGTGTTTGTTGAGTTGGCATGGATCGAGACTGGGATTTGTTACTCCGTGTGACGGAGAGGTATCTCAGGGCCCACTCGGTAATACAACATCACAACAAGCCTTGCAAGCAATGTGGCTAAGTGTTAGTCACGGGATCTTGTATTACGGAACGAGTAAAGAGACTTGCCAGTAACGAGGTTGAACTAGGTATGGAGATACCGACGATCGAATCTCGGGCAAGTAACATACCGAAGAACAAAGGGGACGTTATACGGGATTAACTAAATCCTTGACATAGAGGTTCGATCGATAAAGATCTTCGTAGAATATGTAGGAGCCAATGTGGATGTCCAGGTCCCGCCATTGGTTATTGACCGTAGAGGTGTCTCGGTCATGTCTACATAGTTCTCGAACCCGCAGGGTCTGCACACTTAAGGTTCGGTGACGTTTCGGTAGTGTAGAGTTATGTATGGTGGTGACCGAAGTTTGTTCGGAGTCCCGGATGAGATCCCGGACATCACGAGGAGCTCCGGAATGGTCCGGAGGTAAAGATTCATATATAGGAAGTCCCAGTTTGGTTTCCGGAAAAGTTTCGGGCTCATCGGTAGTGTACCGGGAGTGCCGGTAGTGTACCGGGAGTGCCGGTAGTGTACCGGGAGGCCTCCGGGAGGGGTATTTCGACCCCAAGAGGTCCATGGGCTGTGGGAGAATAATAACCAGCCCTTAGTGGGCTGGGAAAACAGCCACAAAGGCCCATGGCGCAGGAGAGAAAGTCCTAAAGCAAAAAGTGGAAAATCAGCCAATAGGAGGCAATCCTACTCCAACTAGGATTGGAGGTGAAGTAGGATTTCTTCCCACCTCCTATTTCGGCCGACCCAAAGGCCTTGGCTGCCTCTCCTCTCCTCTCCTCCTATATATACTAGTGGATTGGGTGGTTTTTAGACAGAATTTCCGGCCACGTGCTACCCGTTTCACCGGTGCACAGTTTCTCCTCTAGATCGGTTTTCCGCAGCGCTTAGGCGAAGCCCTGCCGGAATCAATCCACCACCATCACCGGAGCGCCGTCACGCTGCCGGTGAACTCTCTCTCCTCTCCACCTCCTCTTGCTGGATCAAGACGGTGGAGATCGTCATCAAGCTGCACGTGTGCTGAACGCGGAGGTGCCGTCCGTTCGGCGCTAGATCGGAAGGACCGTGATCGAGATCGCGAGACGGTTCGTGATGAGATCGCGGAACGGATCGTGATGAGTTCACGGGACAGATCGTGATCAAGATCGTGAGACGGATCGTGATGAGATCGTGGGACGGATCGTGATGGGATCGCGGGACGGATCGTGATGAGATCGCGGGACGCTCGGCGATTTGGATCGCGAAGATGTTCGACTACACCAACCGCGTTTCTTAACGCTTCCCGCTTAGCGATCTACAAGGGTATGTAGTTCCACTCTCCCTCTCGTAGATGCTCATCACCATGGATAGGTTTGCGTGTGCGTAGGAAAATTTTTGTTTCCCATGCGACGTTCCCCAACAGTGGCATCATGAGCTAGGTTGATGGTTCGATGAGATCTCGAGTAGAACACAAAAGGTTTGTGGGCGTTGATGCTTAGATTGCTTCCTCCCTTGGTCGTATTTTGGTTCAGCGGGATTGTGAGATGAAGCGGCCCGGACCAACATTACTCGTACGCTTACGAGAGACCGGTTCCCTCGACGCAACTTGTTGCTTAGATGGCTTGCGGGTGACAGTTTCTCTCACTTTAGTTGGATCGGATCCGACAAAGGCGGTCCTTGAGAAGGATGAAAAGCAATCTATGTATCACCGTTGTGGTTTATGCGTAGGTGAGAATCGTTCTTGCTAGATACCCGTAGCAGCCACGTAAAACATGCAACAACAATTAGAGGACGTCTAACTTGTTTTTGCAGGGTATGTTGTGATGTGATATGGCCAATTACATGATGAGATATATGTGATGTATGAGATGATCATGTGATGTATAGAATTTCACGACTTGCATGTCGTTGAGTACGGCAACCGGCAGGAGCCATAGGGTTGTCTTTAATTATTGTATGACCTGCGTGTCAATCATTAAGCGCTATGTAATGCTTTACTTTATCGCTAAGCAGTAGCAATAGAAGTAGAAGCAGGGCTGGCGCCACAACCCCAATGGCAACACATTGATGGAGATCAAGATGATGGAGATCATGGTGTTGTGCCGGTGATGATGGAGATCATGCCGGTGTTTCGAAGATGGAGATCTTAAACACAAGTTCATGGCCATATCATGTCACTTATGAATTGCATGAGATGTTAATCCTTTTTATGCACCTTATTTTGCTTAGGACGACGGTAGCATTATAAGGTGATCCCTCACTTAATTTCAAGCTAAATTGTGTTCTCCCCGAGTGTGCACCGTTGCGAAAGTTCGTCGTGTTGAGACACCACGTGATGATCGGGTGTGATAGACTCTACGTTCACATACAACGGGTGCAAGCCAGTGTTGCACATGCAGAACACTCGGGTTAAACTTGACGAGCCTAGCATGTACAGACATGGCCTCGGAACACGAGAGACCGAAAGGTCGAACATGAGTCATATAGTAGATATGATCAACATAATGATGTTCACCATTGCAGCCACCTCAACTCACGTGATGATCGGACTTGAGTTGGTGAATTTGGATCATGTATCACTCGAATGATAGGAGGGATGTCAATTTGAGTGGGAGTTCTTAAATAATATGATTAATTGAACTCATTATCATGAACATAGTCAAAGTGTCTTTGCAAATTATGTTGTAGATTACTAGCTCGCGTTGTGGCTCCCTTGTATTTTTATATGTTCCTAGAGAAATAGAATTGAAAGATGTTGGTAGCAATATTGCGGACTGGGTCCGTGATCTGAGGATTGTCCTCATTGCTGCACAGAAGGCTTATGTCCTTAATGCACCGCTCGGTGCGCCACCCCCTCTAGCGTCGTCTATAGATGTTGTGAACATCTGACAGGCACGTTTCGATGACTACTTGATAGTTTTGTGCGTCATGCATTACGGCTTAGAATTGAGGCTCCGAAACGTTTTGAACGTCACGGAACATATGAGATGTTCTAGGGGCAGAGATTGTGATCTCAGGCTCGTGCCTGTGTTGCGAGATATGAGATCTCCAACAAGATTCTTTGCCTGTAAGATGAAGGAGAATAGCTCAATCGTTGAGCATGTACTCAGATTGTCTGGGTACTACAATCGCTTGAATCAAGTGGGAGTTGATCTTCCAGATAAGATAGTGATTGATATAGTTCTCCAAGTCACTGTCACTAAAGCTACTAGAACTTAAGTGATGAACTATAATACACCAGGGATAGAAGTATTGATCCCTGAGCTGTTCGCGATGTTTGACACCGCGAAGGTAGAAATCAAGAAGGAGCGTCAAGTGTTGATGGTTAATCAAACCACTAGTTTCGAAAAGGGCAAGATCAAGGAGGGAAACTTCATGGATAGCAAGTCAGTTGCTGCTCCAGTGAAGCAACCCAAAGTTGAACTCAAACCCGAGACTAAGTGCTTCTATTATGAGGTGAGAGGTCGCTGAAGCGGAACAACCCTAGATACTTGGTAGATAAGAAGGCTGGCAACATTGATAGAAGTATATTTGATATACGAGTTACTAATGTGTACCTTGCTAGTACTCTTAGTAGCACCTGGGTATTGGATACCGGTTCGGTTGCTAAATGTTAGTAACTCGAAATAAAAGCTACGGAATAAACGGAGAACTAGCTAAGGGTGAGGTGACGATATGTGTTGGAAGTGTTTCCAAGGTTGATGTGATCAACATCGCACGCTCTCTCTACCTTCAGGATTAGTGACGAACCTAAATAAATGTTATTTGGTGTTTTGCGTTGAGCATGAACATGATTAGATCATGTTTATTGCAATACGGTTATTCATTTAAGTTAGAGAATAATGGTTATTTTGTTTACATGAATAATACCTTCAATGGTCATGCACCTAGTGAGAATGGTTTGTTGAAATCTTGATCGTAGTATTACACATGTTCATAACATTGATGTCAAAAGATACAAAGTTAATAATGATAGTACCACATACTTGTGGCACTGCCGCTAAATGTCATATTGGTATAAAGCGCATGTAGAAACTCCATGCTGATGGATATTTGGACTCATTCGATTTCGAATCGGTTGAGACATGCGAACCATGCCTCTTGGGCAAGATGACTAAAGGACCCCGTTGGATGGAGCGGGCAAGTGATTCATTGGAAATGATACATGTTGATGTATGCAATCTAGTGAGTCTTGTAGTGTGCAGTGGATATCGTTATTTTCTTACCTTCACTGATGATTTGAGTAGATATAGTGTATATTTACTTAATGAAACACAAGTCTGAATCGTTTGAAAGGTTCAAGCAAATTCAGAGTGAAGTTTAAAGATCATCGTGACAAGAAGATAAAAATGACTGCGATATGATCGTGGAGGTGAATATCTGAGTCACGAGTTTGGCATACAACTTAAGACAATGTGAAAGTTGTTTCACAACTAACGCCACCTGGAACACCATAGTGTGATGGTGTGTCCGAACATCATAGTTATGCTCTATTGGACATGGTGCGTGCTATGATGTCTCTTGTCGTTTTACTACTATAATTTTGGGGTTATGCATTAGAGACAACTACATTCACTTTAAATAGGCCACCATCTAAATCCGTTGAGATGACACCATATGAATTATGGTTTGATAGAAACTTAAGCTGTCGTTTCTTAATACTTGGGGCTGTGGCACTTGTGTGAAAAATGTTTTCACCTAATGAGGTCGAACCCAAGGCGGACAAATGCATCTTCATAGAATACCCTAAGATCAGTTGGGTGAACCTTCTATCTCAGATCCGAGTGCAAAGTGGTTGTTACTAAAACGGATCCTTTCTCGAGGAAAGGTTTCTCTCGAAAGAATTGAGTGGGAGGAAGATAGAACTTGATGAGGTTGTTAAACCTTTGTTCAACCAGAGAGTAGCGCAGCGCAGAAAGATGTTTCTGTGAAGCCTACGTTAGTTGAAGAGGAAGTTAATGATGATGATCATGAAGCTTCAGGATCAAGTTACTATCGAACTTCGTGGGTCGACAAGGATGTGTACTGCTCCTAAGCGGTACGACAACCCTGTCTTCGAGGTCATGTTGTTGGACAGCGATGAACCTACGAGCTATGGAGAAGCGATGATGGGCCCGGATTCCGACAAATGGTTAGAGACCATGAAATCCGAGATAGGATCCATTTATGAAAACCAAGTATAGACTTTGGTAGACTTGCTCGTTAGACGGCAGGTCGTTGAGTACAAATGGACCTTTAGAATGAAGACAGACACTGATGGTGAATGTCACCATTTGTAAAGCTCGACTTGTTGCAAAGTTGTTTGTGACAAGTTCAAGGAGTTGACTGCGAGGAGGCTTTCTCACTCGTAGCGATGCTAAAAGTCTGTTGGAATTATGTTAGCAGTTGCTGCATTTTCAATTACGAAATCTGGCAGATGGATGTCAAAACGTCGTTTCCTTAACGGTTTACTTAAGGAAAGGTTGTATGTGATACAACCAGAAGGTTTTGTCAGTCCTAAGGATGCTAAAAGATGAGAGAGCTTCAGTGATCCTTCTATGGACTGAAGCAAGCATCTCGGAGTTGGAATATATACTTTGATGAGGTGATCAAAGTTTTTGTAGTTTATACAAAGTTTACGAGAAACTTGTATTTGCAATAAAGTGAGTGGGAGCACTATAGAGTTTCTGATAAGTATATGTGGTTGACATATTGTTGATCGGAAATAATGTAGAATTTCTGGAAGGCATAAAAGGTTGTTTGAAAAGTGTTTTTCAAATGAAGACCTGGATAAAGCTACCTAATTGTTGAGCATCAAAATCTATAGAGATAGATCAAGATGCTTGATGAGACTTTTAATGAGTGCATACCTTGACAAGATTTTGAAAGAGTTCAAAATGGATCAGCCAGAGAAATAGTTCTCGTCTGATTTGTAAGGTGTGAAGTTGAGTGAGACTCAAAGCTCGACAACGGCAGAAGAAAGAGAAAGGATGAATGTCGTCCCCTATGCCTTAGCCATAGGCTCTATATTATGCCATGCTGTGTACCGCACCTATGTGTGCCTTGCCACGAGTCTGTCAGGGGGTACAAGAGTGGTCCAGGAGTGGATCACTGGACATCGGTCGGAATTATCCTTAGTAACCAGAGGACTAAGGAAATGTTTCTTGATTATGGAGGTGATAAAGAGTTCGTCGTAAAGAGTTACGTCGATGCAAGCTTTAACACCTATCCAGATGACTAGTAGTAGCAATCTGGATACGTATAGTGGAGCAGCCATTTGGAAATAGTACCAAGTGGAGTGTGGTAGCAGTGTTTACGGTTTGACATAGAGATTTGCAAAGTACACACGGATCTGAATATCGCAGACCCGTTGACTATAAGACCTCTCTCACATGCAAAGCATGATCGAGCCCCAAAACTCATTGGGTGTTAGATTCATAACAATGCGAATCACATGGTGATGTGAACTAGATTATTGACTCTAGTGCAAGTGGGAGACTGTTGGAAATATGCCCTAGAGGCAATAATAAATTAGTTATTATCATATTTCCTTGTTCATGATAATCGTTTATTATCCATGCTATAATTGTATTGATCGGAGACTTAAATGCATGTGTGGATACATAGACAAAACCATGTCCCTAGTATGCCTCTAATGGACTAGCTCGTTGATCAAAGGATGGTTAAGGTTTCCTAGCCATGGACAGAAGATGTCATTTGATAACGGGATCACATCATTAGGAGAATGATGTGATGGATAAGACCCAAACTACAAACATAGCATATGATCGTGTCAGTTTATTGCTACTGTTTTCTGCATGTCAAGTATATGTTCCTATGACCATGAGATCATGCAACTCACGGATATCGGAGGAGTGCCTTGTGTGTATCAAACGTCGCAACGTAACTGGGTGACTATAAAGGTGCTCTACAGGTATCTCCGATGGTGTTTGTTGAGTTGGCATGGATCGAGACTGGGATTTGTTACTCCGTGTGACGGAGAGGTATCTCAGGGCCCACTCGGTAATACAACATCACAACAAGCCTTGCAAGCAATGTGGCTAAGTGTTAGTCACGGGATCTTGTATTACGGAACGAGTAAAGAGACTTGCCAGTAACGAGGTTGAACTAGGTATGGAGATACCGACGATCGAATCTCGGGCAAGTAACATACCGAAGAACAAAGGGGACGTTATACGGGATTAACTAAATCCTTGACATAGAGGTTCGATCGATAAAGATCTTCGTAGAATATGTAGGAGCCAATGTGGATGTCCAGGTCCCGCCATTGGTTATTGACCGTAGAGGTGTCTCGGTCATGTCTACATAGTTCTCGAACCCGCAGGGTCTGCACACTTAAGGTTCGGTGACGTTTCGGTAGTGTAGAGTTATGTATGGTGGTGACCGAAGTTTGTTCGGAGTCCCGGATGAGATCCCGGACATCACGAGGAGCTCCGGAATGGTCCGGAGGTAAAGATTCATATATAGGAAGTCCCAGTTTGGTTTCCGGAAAAGTTTCGGGCTCATCGGTAGTGTACCGGGAGTGCCGGTAGTGTACCGGGAGTGCCGGTAGTGTACCGGGAGGCCTCCGGGAGGGGTATTTCGACCCCAAGAGGTCCATGGGCTGTGGGAGAATAATAACCAGCCCTTAGTGGGCTGGGAAAACAGCCACAAAGGCCCATGGCGCAGGAGAGAAAGTCCTAAAGCAAAAAGTGGAAAATCAGCCAATAGGAGGCAATCCTACTCCAACTAGGATTGGAGGTGAAGTAGGATTTCTTCCCACCTCCTATTTCGGCCGACCCAAAGGCCTTGGCTGCCTCTCCTCTCCTCTCCTCCTATATATACTAGTGGATTGGGTGGTTTTTAGACAGAATTTCCGGCCACGTGCTACCCGTTTCACCGGTGCACAGTTTCTCCTCTAGATCGGTTTTCCGCAGCGCTTAGGCGAAGCCCTGCCGGAATCAATCCACCACCATCACCGGAGCGCCGTCACGCTGCCGGTGAACTCTCTCTCCTCTCCACCTCCTCTTGCTGGATCAAGACGGTGGAGATCGTCATCAAGCTGCACGTGTGCTGAACGCGGAGGTGCCGTCCGTTCGGCGCTAGATCGGAAGGACCGTGATCGAGATCGCGAGACGGTTCGTGATGAGATCGCGGAACGGATCGTGATGAGTTCGCGGGACAGATCGTGATCAAGATCGTGAGACGGATCGTGATGAGATCGTGGGACGGATCGTGATGGGATCGCGGGACGGATCGTGATGAGATCGCGGGACGCTCGGCGATTTGGATCGCGAAGATGTTCGACTACACCAACCGCGTTTCTTAACGCTTCCCGCTTAGCGATCTACAAGGGTATGTAGTTCCACTCTCCCTCTCGTAGATGCTCATCACCATGGATAGGTTTGCGTGTGCGTAGGAAAATTTTTGTTTCCCATGCGACGTTCCCCAACAGTCAGTTGTTCCTATGGGAAATGGAGTCCCATATACACTGGAGATCCACGAACCGATTCCGCCATCAACTACTAGAAATCCTGTTGTACTCTAGACCATCATGGTCTTGTACTTAAATTTTGTAATTGCTTGGAATTTCTATATCAAGTGTGTGTCCACCAGCTAACAATAATCCTAGGGCTGGTGAGCACAAGGGCCATTTGCTGGGAAATTTATATTCTAGAAAACCGGTCCTGACATCCATGGCGTTCAAAACGCTTTTGAAGTCCCGATTCTAAATCATACAACATGGCGCACTGAACTATTGAGTAGTCATCAGAACGCGCTTGACATACGTTCACAACATATGTAGACGAAATTGGAGGGGGTGGTGCATCATGGACATAAGCCTTTTGCGAAGCCGTGAGGATAATCCTCACATACTGACCCGGTTTGCATAGTTACTTCCATCTTATCTCTAGATTTAAATGACATGTGCTTCGGGAATGGTGTAGCCAGTCCATGTGGTCTGTAGACCCACTCCTCGGTCCATGTGGGCCCTTCCCGAGTCGTTGGTCCCCGCGGTAGAACCCTGGAACCTTCTAGAACCTTCATGATAGTCTACCGTAAAATTCTCAAACTTTTCTGGAACACTGACTATGACTTTCCATATATAAATATTTACCTCTAGACCATTCCAGAGCTCCTCATGATGTCCCAGATCCCATCCGGGACTCCAAAAAACTTTCATAATTTTCACTATTAATATCTCAACATTACCCTAGCGCTACCAAACGTTAAGCGTGCGACCCTAGGAGTTCGAGAATCATGTAGACATGATCGAGACACCTCTCTGGTCAAGAACCAATAGTGGGAACTAAATGCCCTATTGGTTCCTACATATTCCATGAAGATCTTCATCGGTTAAACCACAATGTCAAGGATCTAGTTAATCCCGTATGCAATTCCCTTTGTCTAGCAATATGTTACTTGCCCAAGATTCCATTGTCTCTTTACTCGTTCTGTAATACAAGATCTCGTGACTAACTCCTTAGTCACATTGCTTGTAAGCTTCTTGTGATGTTACATTACCGTGAGGGCCCAGAGATACCTCTCCTAGTATTGATCCATGCCAACCCAACAGATACCCTTGAAGATACCTGTAGAGTATATTTATGATCTCCCACTTACGAAGTGATATTTGATACACACAAGGCATTCCTCTGGTGTCAGGTAGATGCCACTACAAGAAATATGTCAACTTGTGACCTTCTGTCAGTGACCGTGGAAGAAATGGTCGTAAATCTATGACCATTTGAGACCAATTGGTCGTAAGCTGTTCGGAGGTCTCCAAACCCTCAACTATAACGACCATTTTGGTCAGAAAGGTCGCAATTTCCTTACACGAAATGGTCGTAAAGCAGACAAGACTGGTCCGCTGCCTTATTTCTAGCTGCTCACGACCAATGTACAGATGGTCATAACCTTGTAAATTGTGGTGGGTTGCGATGACTTGGCACCACCTCATCAGTTTTGCCTATGTGTCATGTCCATGTGTCAATTTTTGCCCTAGGTTGTGAAGCAACCTATATTTCTGTTATTCCCAAAATTCCCAAACAATTCTCATCAATTCTTTGGATTATATCTTCATCAAATATGTGAAAAACCTTCCTTGCCTATTTCAAAAATAATTCAACAATACTCATTTTCCTATTCTCTTCAGAACAACACTTTGTGAAGGAAGTGATATTTATATATTCTTGATTTCCCTCAAAAAAATTGGGCACTCTTTCGTATCCAAATCATTGCCTCATGACAAAATTCAGCTCCATTTGCCAAGTAAATCTTCCTCGACAAATTTCCAAAGTTTTTGTTCAGCTAGAAGCTTTGCGAAGGAAGTACTAGCTATGCATATCCGAATGAGTTAAAAAAATTCCACATCTTCTATGTGCCCATATCATAGGTCTCCACAAAAAATAGCCCCATCTAACTATCCATGAGATCTCACCATCCAATCTTTGTTTCTTATAATATTTTTAGTTTGTGAAGCAACTATATTTTATATTGCTTTATAATTGCTGCAAATTTACCAAGACATGACCCTTCCCATAGAACCTCCCTTCACCAAATTTTCAATCATTTAATTTAACCACTTTCCCTCAATATTTTTCTCAATTTTCTGTTCAGTGGAGAGCGTTGTGAAGGAAGTACCATTTTTATATATCCAAATGACATGAAATTTAAACACTAACTTCATATGCCCAAATTATCACTCTCCTCCAAGTTGTAGCTCAATCAAATCAACTATGTGGGCCCAAGTTCAATTTCTATTGTATGGCTAGATTGGCACATTGCAAAGCAACTGCTATCTAGACCCCTCCTATTACCCTTATACTTTTTAGGCACTCTTCCATACCCAGATAATTGCCACATGATAATATTCAGCTAACTTTTCCTAGTAAATCTTCCTCAGAAAATTTTCAAAGTTTCTATCCAGAGAGAACCTTTGTGAAGCAACTATATTATATATTGCTTCATTATTTCTGAACATTTACCAGGGAATGACCATACCTATGTAACTTACCTAAACCAAATTTGAGCTCATTTCATTTATCCAGTTTCTCTCACTAATTTTCCCAAGTTTCTGTCCAAAGAAGAGCATTGTGAAGGAAGTACCACTTTGGCATGTACAAATGGTATCAATTTTCTATAGTGCTTTCCTATGCCCAAATAACCATCCTCTACCAAATTTCATCTCAATTCAAACATTATTTTGAGCCCAGCTTCAACATTCATATTTCTGTCCAATGTGGTACTTTGCAAAGCAAGTACCACCTAGGCTCCTCCATTTGAGATGAAAATTTATGAAGACAATCTTCTTAGTATATGATCTTCCTCAGCCAAAACTCACGCACATTGTCCATGTGCATTTCCCGTACCGCTTATCAAACACTTGGCTGCTAATTTATGTTTGAGCATAGTTCGGTCTCCTCGTGAGAATCTTCTGTTGTAATTTTATTCCTAGCACCTACCTGGGGAGTTCCCAACCCACTAGACATTCCTAGGCCACCCACAATGCATGGCAACGCCACGGTCACACGGAGACCATGCGACGGGCATGCGAGTTTACGCGCTTTGGAGTTGGGGCACTCGGCCACTATCCAAACCTTGATGTATCGCCAGCAAACCATGTATTTATGATTAAATAGATACTTATGTAATTATAAATGATTTTTTGAAAAAAATAAAGAGCAAACTATAAGGCAACTGCAATTTGAATTTGTCTCGGTTCCTATTGAATCGGCAGAGTTTTGTCTTTTTGACTAGAGGTGGATCAAAAGCTTTTGGCACCCAAATATTTTCTCAATTGTGCATTAAAGATGGCCTAATATTTTATAAACATCATTTTGTCCAATTTTGCAACAAATATTTGGTATGTCCTTCACAAAAAAAACTCATTTTGGGCACTCGAAAAAAGGAAAATGATTTTTTTGTGCAAAGAAAATGAAAACTCCCTTTGGCAACATTGTTTGCCATTTCAACATGCACCCTTGTGCACAATATGATATCATTTTAACAAACTATGCCATGAATGTGGCCATAAGATTTATCATTTGGCTTGAAAGCCATGAATCTTCACACATGATAGCTCATTTCTGAGAACACTTTTTTAAAATAATTACAGTATTACAAGTTTATTATTTTTCCTGGTAACTTGGTCACATATGATGACACAATGCGAAGGTTTTGCAGTTTTTGATTTTTTTGACTTATTTATGCCCATTTCAAAATGCGGTCAAAACAGCGGGCATGACCCATAGCTAGGGGTTGAATCTTGCCATAATTTTGTTGGATCCATGATTAACTAGATACTTATTTACCTACAAGTGATTTTTAGAAAAAAATAAAGATCAAACAATGAGGCACCTCTAGTTCAAATTTGACCCGCTTCCAACTGAATCGGCAGAGTTTTGTCTTTTTCACTAGAGGTGGATCGAAAGCTTTTGGCACCCAAATATTTTTTTTCAATTGTGCATTAAATATGGACTAATATTTTATAAAATGATTTTGTCCAATTAACAAATATTTGGTAGGTCCTTCACAAAAAAACTCATTTTGGGCACTCGAAAAAAGGAAAATGATTTTTTTGTGCAAAGAAAATGAGAACTCCCTTTGGCAACATTGTTTACCATTTCAGCATGCACCCTTGTGCATAATATGAGATCATTTGAACATACTATGCCATGAATGTGGCCATAAGATTGATCATTTGGCTTGAAAGCCATGAATCTTCACACATGATAGCTCATTTCTGAAAACACTTTTTTAAAATAATTACCGTATTACAAGTTTATTATTTTTACTGGTAACCTGGTCACATATGATGACACAACATGAAGGTTTTGCATTTTTTGATTTTTTTTACTTATTTATGCCCGTTTCAAAATACGGTCGAAACGGCGGGTATGAACGTTCATAGCTAGGGGTTGAATCTTGCCATAATTTTGTTGGATATCTGATTAAATATATACTTATTTACCTACAAGTGATTTTTAGAAAAAAATAAAGATCAAACTATGAGGCACCTCTCGTTCAAATTTGACCCGCTTCTAACTGAATCGGTAGAGTTTGGTCTTTTTCACTAGAGGTGGATCGAAAGCTTTTGGCACCCAAATATTTTGTCAATTATGTATTAAATATGGCCTAATATTTTATAAAAATGATTTTGTCCAATTTTTTAACAAATATTTGGTAGGTCCTTCACAAAAAAACTCATTTTGGGCACTCGAAAAAAGGAAAATGATTTTTTTGTGCAAAGAAAATGAAAAGTCCCTTTGGTAACATTGTTTACCATTTCAGCATGCACCCTTGTGCATAATATGAGATCATTTGAACATACTATGTCATGAATGTGGCCATAAGATTCATCATTTGGCTTGAAAGCCATGAATCTTCACACATGATAGCTCATTTCTGAAAACACTTTTTTAAAATAATTACCGTATTACAAGTTTATTATTTTTACTGGTAACTTGGTCACACATGATTACACAACATGAAGGTTTTGCATTTTTTGATTTTTTTAGTTATTTATGCCCGTTTCACAATGCGGATGAAACGGCGGGTATGACCGTTCATAGCTAGGGGTTAAATCTTGCCATAATTTTGTTGGATCTCTCATTAAATAGATACTTATTTACGTACAATTGATTTTTAGAAAAAATAAAGAGCAAACTATGAGGCACCTCTCGTTCAAATTTGACCCGCTTCGAACTGAATCGGTAGAGGTTTGTCTTTTTCACTAGAGGTGGATCGAAAGCTTTTGGCACCCAAATATTTTGTCAATTGTGTATTAAATATGGCCTAATATTTTATAAAAATGATCTTGTCCAATTTTGTAACAAATATTTGTAGGTCCTTCACAAAAAAACTCATTTTGGGCACTCGAAAAAAGGAAAATGAATTTTTTGTGCAAAGAACATGAGAACTCCCTTTGGCAACATCGTTTACCATTTCAGCATGCACCCTTGTGCATAATATGAGATCATTTGAACATACTATGCCATGAATGTGGCCATAAGATTGATCATTTGGCTTGAAAGCCATGAATCTTCACACATGATAGCTCATTTCTGAGAACACTTTTTAAAAATAATTACCGTATTACAAGTTATTATTTTTACTGGTAACTTGGTCACATATGATTACACAACACGAAGGTTTTGCATTGTTTTGATTTTTTTGAATTATTTATGCCCGTTTCAAAATGTGGTCGAAACGGCGGACATGACCGTTCATAGCTAGGGGTTGAATGTTGCCATAATTTTGTTGGATCTCTGATTAAATAGATACTTATTTACCTAGAAATGATTTTTTGAAAAAATAAAGAGCAAACTATGAGACACCTCTAGTTCAAATTTGACCCGCTTCCAACTTAATCGGCCGAGTTATGTCTTTTTCACTAGAGGTGGATCGAAAGCTTTTGGCACCCAAATTTTTTGTCAATTGTGCATTAGATATGACCTAATATTTTATAAAAATGATTTTATCCAATTTTGCAACAAATATTTGGTAGGTCCTTCACAAAAAAACTCATTTGGGGCACTCAAACAAAGGAAAATGAATTTTTTGTGCAAAGAAAATGAAAACTCTTTTTGGAAACATTGTTTTACATTTCAAAATGCACCCTTGTGCACAATATGAGATCAGTTGAAAAAACTATGCCATGAATGTGGCCATAAGATTGACCATTTGGCTTGAAACCCATGAATCTTCACACATGATAGCTCATTTCTGAGAACATTTTTTAATAATTACCGTATTGCAAGTTTAGTATGTTTCCTGGTAACTTGGTCACATATGATGACACAACGCGAAGATTTTGCATTTTTGATTTTTTTAAATTATTTATGCCCGTTTGAAAATATGATCAAAACGGCGGGCATGACCGTTCATAGATAGGGGTTGAATATTGCCATAATTTTTTGGATCTCTGATTAAATAGATAATTATTTACCTAAAATGTTTTTTGGAAAAAATAAAGAGCAAACTATGAGGCACCTCTAGTTCAAATTTGACCCGCTTCCAACTTAATCGGCAGAGTTTTGTCTTTTTCATCAGAGGTGGATCAAAAGCTTTTGGCACCCAAATATTTTGTCAATTACGCATTATATATGGCCTAATATTTTATAAAAATGACTTTGTCCAATTTTGTAACAAATATTTGGTAGATCCTTAAAAAAACTCATTTTGGGCACTCGAAAAAAGGAAAATGAACTTTTTGTGCAAAGAAAATGAATACTCCCTTTGGCAACATTGTTTACCATTTCAGCATGCACCCTTGTGCATATGAGATCATTTGAACAGACTTTTCCATGAATGTGGCCATAAGATTGATCATTTGGCTTCAAAGCCATGAATCTTCACACATGATAGCTCATTTCTGAGAACGTTTTTTAAAATAATTACCATGTTACAAGTTTATTATTTTTCCTGGTAACTTGGTCACATATGATGACACAACGCGAAGGTTTTGCATTTTTTTTGATTTTTTTGAATTATTTATGCCCGTTTCAAAATGCGGTCAAAACGGCGGGCATGACCGTTCATATCTAGGGGTTGAATATTTCCATAATTTTGTTGGCTCTATGATTAAATAGATACTTATTTACCTAGAAATGATTTTTGGGAAAAAATAAAGAGCAAACTATGAGGCACCTCTAGTTCAAATTTGACCCGCTTCCAACTTAATCGACAAAGTTTTGCCTTTTTCACTAGAGGGGGATCAAAAGCTTTTAGCACCCAAATATTTTGTCAATTGTGCATTAAATATGGCCTAATATTTTACAAAAATGATTTTATCCAATTTTGCAACAAATATTTGGTAGGTCCTTCACAAAAAACTCATTTTGGGCACTCGAAAAAGGAAAATAATTTTTTTGTAAAGAAAATGAAAACTCCCTTTGGCAAAGTTGTTTTCCATTTCAACATGCACCCTTGTGCACAATATGAGATCAGTTGAAGAAACTATGCCATGAATGTGGCCACAAGATTGATCATTTGGCTTGAATCCATGAATCTTCACACATGATAGCTCATTTCTGAGAACATTTATTAAAATAATTACCATATTATAAGTTTATTATTTTTCCTGGTAACTTGGTCACATATGATGACACAACACGAAGGTTTTGCATTTTTTTGATTTTTTTGAATTATTTATGCCCGTTTCAAAATGCGGTCGAAAGGGCGGGCATGACCGTTCATATCTAGGGGTTGAATATTGCCATAATTTTGTTGGATCTCTGATTAAATAGATACTTATTTACCTAGAAATGATTTTTGGAAAAAAATAAAGAGTAAACTATGAGGCACCTCTAGTTCAAATTTGACCCGCTTCCAACTTAATCGACAAAGTTTTGCCTTTTTCACTAGAGGGGGATCAAAAGCTTTTGACACCTAAATTTTTTGTCAATTGTGCATTAAATTATTTATTTGTGTGTTTCTCTTATTAAATAGATACCTATGTACCTAGCAATGGTTTTTGGAAAAAATAAAGCGCAAACAATGAGGGAGCTGCATTTCAAATTTGACCTGCTTCTCAGTGAATTGGAAATTTGTCTTTTTCATGAGAGGTGGATGGAAAGCTTTTGGCACCCAACAATTTGGTCAATTGCACATTAAATATGGCATAATATTTTCAAAAATTGGTTTGTTCCAATTTTGCAACAAATATTTGGTACGTTCTTCACAAATAAGCTCAATTTGGACACTAGGAAAATAAAAAATGAATTTTTCGCAAATAAAATGATAAATTCCTTAGGCAACACCGTTTATCATTCCAAGATGCAACCTTGTTTAAATATTTGGTAGCTTCTTCACAAAAAAATTCATTTCGGAGACTCGAAAAGTGGAAAATAAAATGCTAACATGACTTTGGACTTTATTTTTAGTCGATTATGACCAATTTTAGATGGTCATAACGTTGTACACGCATACTATGTTCTGATTGGGCCATAGCCATCTCACGTGGATCATGGGTCAAATGGCGTTGGATGCTCCCGGATCCAATGGTTGCCATCACCCCCTCTTACACCTCTCACCTCCCAACCCACACCCCCCGCTCTCCTCTCTTCCCCGTGCCTCTCACCTCCCAACCCATAGCCCCGCACTCCTCTCTCTCTAGCACCACTTCTCACCACCGCCGCCACCACCGACGGACTAGATTTCGCTAGATCTCGCCCGATTCCGGCGTCCTCTGGCCGCGCCCAACACACCACCGTGACCCACTCCCTCTTCTGCTTCCTACCATCGAGCCAAATATGGCGCGCGTGTCCTCGGATGGCCAAACGCAACCCTACCCAGCGGCTAGGGTTGTGGCCAGCATGTGGCCGTCGTGGCTTCGGTGACTCTGGTGAGTCTCTCCACTCCTTCTCATCACATCCCTACCTCTCTTCCTCACATATTATCGTCTCCCTCACATATCTGACCGTCGGCCATCGCACCGACAACCAGGAGCCAGGGACCTGGCTCCCTCGTAGAGTCGCACAAGCGGTGCGTGCGTCCTTAGGAGGCGGCCGAATTTCCCGCTCAGATTTGCTTCTCGCCAGATGGATGCAGAGGACGCACTGGGCTTCCGCGAGAACGAATCCATCCGCTTCATCTTTGGCGAGGATGTGGCCGCCAGGGCGGACGTCTCCGACTCCAACGTCGGTGCCAGTGCCTTCAATAGGTCTAGAGATCCGCATCTTCCGGGAGGTCTTCTCCAGGGCGCCCGCGCAGACAGAGGCCGTCGGGCTCACGGGGATCCAATGGCCCCGTCCTCTGCTTGTCCGCTCGAGCTCGCACCGTCGGGTGAGCATGGTATGTCCCGTCATATCCGCTCGCGTCTTCCTCCCCCCATCATCATAGTGACTTCAAATATTTAGAGTGCAAAATTTTGCTATCCAAATTAAGTGCTGGAAGCAGACGAGATTGCTCCTGCAGGGATGCTACTAGTAATTAAATAATTGTGGTTTCCCCACTCTCTACAGCGTTGGGTTTTTTTGCTCTATGTTTGCTGGTTACAATCCCCCATGTAAGCTAGTGGGGAAATTTGTTTTTCCGTTCCAACCAGTTCTGCTGGCGCTAGATTGCCCATTGGGAGGTTCAAATCACTGTCATGTTACAATGAAGTTCGAGCATGCCGAGATGCTAGCTATGGCCGCTCATGTATCCTATGTAGAGATGTTTGACCTGTAATGTGGATGCTAGTTGAATCTTGAAAGCTATTGCCTGCTCTTGTACTCTGTCGCCTATTTCTTGCTCCACCTTACTCAATATACTTTTCAATATTTGTGGTCGAGAACAATCAAACAAGTAGTATGATAACCAAGAATCAAAGAAACAGGCAGGGGGTAGGCATGATTCGCTATCCTTTAGAAATTAGTAGAGTAATGTATAAATACAGAGGCATATGCCAGATGCATGTTCTCATATGGAATCCCATCGATCGACGACGCAGTCTGTTGTAAAATATGGCATGGATATGTCCTTCCTTTAGAGCTATGCCATGCCTTGTCGTAAACGAATTTGCCGGCTCCATGTCTGATGATGTTGTTACTGGTTTGCGGGTACGTGTCGACGGGGAAGCTGATGACCAAGTCAGTCCGTGTACAGCTATAGGGTGGTGCTCCTGAAGCTGCTGACCGACCGGGTGTAGGTGGACACGCAGCGGCCGCCGGGACTGCATGTCCTGGTTTCATGGGTCAGTGTACAACTCACCACACTACACTAACCCATTGACTAGAATGAGCATGTTGCTCATAACTGAATGTTCTAGCTTCCAGCAAGTTTTTCCAGCAAGATAAGATTAGAATGTTGTAGCTTCTAGCAAGTTTTTGATTCTCGTTGCTCATAACTGAATGAACCTGTTGATAAAAACACATGCTGCTTGATAATATATAATTTCGTGTGTGTTGTGACAAGCTAGGAGATCTCAATGCTCGCGGTTTCTCTGTTGAAGAACGCATTGAAGTTCTTTTCCCGTGCAACCGTACAGTATTTGGGGGAATGCATAGGGCACACGGAGAGTATCCATGGGATTGCCTTTTCAGCTTTGTCGTCGTCGCAAGTGATATGCTCTTGATATGATGATGGAACCATCAGAGCCTGGGACATAAGAAGCTTTAAAGAGGTTTATTTTCCCACTACTTCCTGATCGTTAAAAATTCATGTTCGTTGTACATTATATTCCGCGAATGTGCATGATTGCAAAATTTTGCTGGTATGAGAATCTCATCTACACAACTCCTTTAGTACTATATATATTAGAGGTCATCAGTATGTTTCTCAGTTTCTCTACCGAAGTTATTTATATTCGCATAAAGACGTGAGGCATTAATTGTTAATTCTTGTGTTGGTTGGTCTGGACTGAGGCTGGCTCATAATCATAATACTTAAACACGAGCTATCATATCTAATTGAGTTTGTTTCTCTGCTGTATTCACACTAGAGCTATTATATCTAAATTGAGTTTTTTCTCTATTGTGTTTACACTGGACCACTATTAATTTGTTCACCCATAAAAACGAGACATCATATTGTAAACTACAACCTGTATGATGCAAATGGGGTAGTGATTTTTTTATTAAATTTGGAATGAATCCACTAGATGCATATGTTAATCCTAGCCAAGTACGAATTCTTTCCACATTGACATATAAATAACTCCAATTCTGATTGCTTTTTTCTTATCGTGGTTTAGTTTATGTGTTATACTCGTATTTATGCACACAGATTGGCCTTCATTATTTTGTATGTACTTTTAGATATTCTGTTAGATTTGATTTTATTTTGTTCCTAACCATTTCTATAACATGTAGATGTCGACCTTTCATGTTTCGTCGTGAGCATCACGATGAAGAAGTCGGAAGAAGCATAGTTAAAGCTCATTGGAGTTAGTTCGAGGAGCAATGAAGCCCTTGATGTTGATCCTATTGGAACAAACTGAGAACTTGGCTCATGTGACACATTTTACACTTGTAGAGCTTGTTATAGTGTGATCACATTTGTATGTGTGTTATATGTTGTAGCAGCTTGCTTCTTCTTGTTATTTGAAGTATTACTTCTGTTTTCTGTCTATTTCAATTTAAATATTGGTTGTTTAATTACTCGCATATTGAAATCTGAGGAACATGACCATGACAACAAGAACCCACAAACCATAATCGGACACTTGGGACCCACTTACAGAACTTGATAATTGGGAGCCATTTGAAAAAAGGCCACAACCGAAAAATAAAAAGCCTGAAATGTTGGGCTTGGCCCATGTAGCTGACCAAAACCGATATGTAAATTAAACATAAATAGGCTGAATTAATGGGCTCGACCCACATAGAAACCGAACTGGACCGGGCTGAATCTTATCAACGACCAATCTAATTGGTCGCAATTTTGCCACGTCAGCTTGCCACGTTGGATCTGACATGGCTTGGGCAGCTAACCAGCGACCAAAACAATTGGTCGTAGGATCAATGACCTTTCATTTTGGTCTTTACCTTCTACGACCATATCACAAAGAAGGTCGTTAAAGTTCATTAACGACGACCAACTTTTGACCAAGTATTTTTGGTCATAAAAAGGTCAAAAATGGAAAACAATGACCATTTAGTGACCAATATTGATGGTCGCAAGTTGACATATTTCTTGTAGTGTGCATGATCTCATGGTCTTACGGACAGATACTTGAGATGAAGAAAGCAGTAGCAATAAACTAAGTGATACAATCTAATGCTATGCTTACGGTCGGGTCTTGTCCATCACAAAATTCTCCTAAGGATATGATCCCATTATCAAATTATAACTCATGTCTATTATTAGGAAACCTTAACCACCTTTGATCAACAAGCTAGTCTAGTAGAGGCTCACTAATGACAAGGTATTGCTTAAATATCAACACATGTATTTAAGTTTTCGGTCATACAATTCCAGCATGGATAATCAATGATTATCATGAACAAGGAAATATGATAATAGCCACTTTATTATTGCCTCTAGGGCATATTTCCAACACTTCCCAAGATGTCGTTGCTAGCCACCATGGTCGGAGGCCAGATCGAGAGGTAGGAGCATGTCTATGAGCTCCGTATGGTGCCTCTCCTCTGACCTACACATTGAATCGGGCTTGGGGTCGCCTATACACACATTACCCGGGACCTCGACCTCTGCCACACCCATCACTCTTTCCCACCTAAATTGGGCTGCCACGATCCACCCATGACCTGGGATCAGTAAGCTTCATCTTGTCGAATGCAATAGTGATATGAACAATAACATCAAGATTCTTCAAAGAGAAATTTGGGTATCTCTTTTCCAAATCTTTCCACAAGGTGTAGGCACAAGTAAAGTTTTGCATAGAGCTAAGCATGATGTTAGGTAATCCTCTAATGATAAGATCGATAGTCCTTAGATTATGAAGCATGTCAATTTCTTCCTCATGAGTAGGATGTAAGGGATCAATGGGAGGCACATATGGACTATGAATATACTTGCGCAAGTTAAATTCATCAAATATAGCAAGCATTTCATCTCTCCAATGACTATAGTACTCCCCATCAAGAATAGACACTCTACATCTAATACTTCCAAAAGTAGACATATCCATTTGTTGGGGAACGTAGTAATAATTCAAAATTTTCCTACGTGTAACCAAGATCAATCTAGGAGATGCTACCAACGAGAGAGAGGGAGTGCATCTTCATACCCTCGAATATCGCTAAGCGGAAGTGTTACACAGAACACGATTGATGGAGTCGTACTCGCGGCGATCCAAATCACGGAAGATCTGATCCAAGTGCCGAACGAATGATGCCTCCGCGTTCAACACATGTATAGCCCGAGGACGTCTCCTCCTTCTTGATCTAGCAAGGGGGAGAATAAGTTGAGGGGAGCTCCGACAGCAAGACGGCATGGTGGCGGTGGAGCTCATGGTTCTCCGGCAGATCTTCGCTAAGCGCTACGGAGGAGGAGGTGTAGGAAGGAGGAGGGATGCGCCAAGGGAAGGGGTGCAACTGCCCCCCCACCCCCAACCCCCGCGATTTATAGGGGGAAGGGGAGAGGGGGGTCGCCCCCTAGATCCACTAGAGGGGGGCGGCGGCCCCCCGGGGGGCCTTGCCCCCCAAGTTAGGTGGGGGGCGCCCCCAACCCTAGGGTTTCCAACCCTAAGCGCCTTGGGGTCTTGGGGGTGCACGAGCCCACTAAGGGGCTGGTTCCCACCCAACTACATCCCATTAGGTCCACCATGGCAGGTGGACCCTCCTGGTGGTGTAGGGTCGAAAGTAGGTCTAGACGAGGGGTGATTAGACTACTTGACCAAATAAAATCTACCATTTCCCAATTTTAATTCTTGGCAAATTTTAGCATTCATAGTATGTCAAGTACACCCTACACATGCATGTATAAGAGTATAGCAGCGGAAAGTAAAGACATTGCACATGTAAGTAAAGAGAGGGTAGGAAAGCAAACACAATTGGTGACACGATGATTTTTCCCATGGTTCCGATAGGCGCTGCTATTGTACATCCACGTTCATGGAGTCTTCAACCCATGGAGGGTAACAGTTGCAAGAGTCCACGGAGGGCTCTACCCACGAAGGGTTCCACGAAGAAGCAACCTTGACTATACCATGACGACTTCCGTCCACAAAGGACTAGCCTCACTATGGGTAGATCTTCATGAAGTAGGCAACCTCCTTGTCCTTACAAACTTTTTGGTTCACTCCACAACACGAAGTAGGAGGCTCCCAAGCGACACCTAACCAATCTAGGAGGCACCACGCTCCAAAAGGTAATAGGCTCGGTAATGTTGATGAACTCCTTGCTCTTGTGCTTCAAGATGATAGACTCCTCAACACACAATCACTCTCTCACAGATATGGCTTGTTAAAAGAGATGGGATTGGTGGAAAACAACTTTGGGAGGCTAGAAATCAAGATCCATATGATTGGAGTGGAAGATCTTGATCTCAACACAAGGATAGGTGGTTCTCTCTCAGAAAACTGATAGGATAGGTATGGAATGGTTCTGAGCGCTTCTCTTTTGAGTAGGTGGTGGTGGAGGGTATATATAGGCATCCCCAAAAATCTAACCGTTACACACAAAATGACCAACTCGGTGACACCTATGTGTTAATCTTGGTGGTACCGAAGTGACCAAAAGGTGGCAACTTTTGAATCTCGGTGAGACCGATATAGGAATCTCAGTTGCACCAACAAGGTGACCAACGGTCAGAATGCCCAATCTCGATGATGCCGATTCGACAATCTCGGAGGGACCAAAACTGTGAACTTGCGTAACAAAAAGTTGGAAGTCTAAACTCAGTGGCACCGGTATGAATTAGTTGCACCGAAGTGGCTAGGGTTTGGCTGAGTCTGTCTGGGGTTTGGAATCGGTGGCACCGAATGTGAAATGTTGGTTGCACCGATTTTGAGTGTTTGGCTTAGGACAGACTTTGGTGGGAGAGTTTGTGGGTGTCTTTGGTGAGTATCACTTGTTCATGTATGAGCTTTTTTGTTCACCAAGAAAACCTTACCCCCTTTTAATAGTATTGGCTTTCCTATGGACTCAAGGTGATTTCTCACAAATATAAAATGTAGAGTCCTCTTGCTTGAAGCTTTGCCAATCCATTTCCTTGCATCTTGGGGTGTTCCACAATCTCTTTGCCAACCCATCATTGAACTTTTCCTGAAATATACTTTATGGAAACATTAGTTCAATGACTTATATGTTGTTATGAATTACCAAAACCACCAAGGTAGCGAATGTGCTTTCAATCTCCCCCTTTTTGGTAATTGATGACAACATATAGATCAAAGCTTCGACATATGATATAATAAATGAATATACTTGTCATTTTGAGAAGTCTGTGATAAGCAAGAGCTCCCCCTAAATTTGTGCATTATTTTGGATTTGCGTCTGAATGCAAATACACAATCGGTTAGGTACATGGGGCACTTCTTCCATGTCCCATACATCTTGGTGGTGTGCGAGAATAATTAGAGTGAACATCATAGCACAACACAATCAAGCAATGTAGACAGATCATCTCATAAAGCATTGAGATGATAGGAAGTAGTAGCATCACACAAAAAATGTATGATCAAACACAAAGAATGTGTATCACAAGCAACCAAAAGACAACAACAATTGTTTTTGAAAAGCAATAAACACCAAAACGCTCTCTCACTCGAAGCCTAAAGATCTATATACACTTCTCCCCCTTTGGCAACAAGTTACCAAAAAGTTCAAAGGCATATGTCTAAGCGTTCTTGGGCTGATCTCCTCCGGTTCTTGATGAAGGAGTCAAGAGAACAGCGTCGATGAAGATCTTTGCAGATGTCCTGGATGGAGCTAGAGTGGATACAGGAGGACTGGCGTTGATGGAGCAGGAGTTGAGGTGACAGCAACAGGAGCTGATGAAGAGGGCCTCAAGTCTGGAGCTAGCACTGTGGTTGATCTTTCCTAAGTGGGAAACTATGTGCCTAACATGAGAGGTGATCCATCCTCATCATCATCATCATCATCAGAACAAGAAGAATCCTGAGGGATGTGCATTGAGTCAACTTCCTTTTGAAGCTCTGTGACTGTCTTAGTCACCCTGTCCACGTTATCATTAAGAGTCTTGATCCTTGTTTCAATGATCCTCACAGGACTGTTCTGGTTGTCCAGAATCCCCTTAATGCCCTTCTGCATGTCCTGAACGGATGAAATCAACAGATCCATTTGCTCACTTCTAGATCTAGGAACTTGAGCACTAGTGGCTCTAACTGCCTTTGCCTCTGCCTGAGCTGTAGCAGATGTGGGATGGTCTTCATCCATCACCACAATATTATCCTTGAGATCTAGCTATAGGGGCAAATGGGGATGATCTAGAGCAAATATGTGCTTTTCCAACTTGGAGTTGATGAGCATTTGGATATAGGGTGCATAGCAGCAGCGCGCTTCTCATCAGTAGCAACCCTCTTGGTTGTCTCAACAATCAAGTCCATGACCCTGATCCTGGTGGATCAACATGTTGATGGAATATCCTCGGACCATCTTGTCATCTCCTTACTTGGGCATCAAAGTATGCCTCAGAATGGTGTTCATGGTGCAGAGGCCAGCCTAAAGATAGTAGATGGATCCTAGCTTGTGAGACTTCACATTAGCAGCAGGGATCTCCTTGCACATGTTGGCCATAGCATTGTGGCTCTCCTTGGATTCTAAGTAGACATCCAAATCACCATCATGTGCCTCTAGTACTCACAGAATTGCAGCCCATCCATCAACAGTGGACTCATATCTTGCTCCTTTTGTCATCCATACAATCCTACCATCTCCATAGAAATGTGCAGTGGAGTAGAATTGCATGATCATCTCATCATTCCATGCAGTAAGTCCTCTGCCAACAAATTCATCCAAACCAATGTAGTGGAAATTGTCTTGGACACTTGGAAAGTAGTGCTGATTCTCCTTAATGAATTTCCAGTCTACATATCTCATATCACTGACTGCTGGGCTCTTGTCTAGCAGGACTGGCTCATAGAAGTCTTGCTGCTCCTTGGTGCAGAATTTGTAATCAACAACAGTCTTTCTCCTCTGGGCATATGGATCAACAGCTCTCCATGACCTCAAACCTTAGTCCTTCCTCTTCTTCATACCTTCAGCAACTAGGTGGCTGAAATCATGAACTGGAAGATGTGATCTAAGCTTCATTAACTTTGTAAAGTCATCATCATCCTCAACTCTGGAGGTAGTTCCCTTGTTATTTTCTAAAGATGGAAATTGCCTGGATGTCCTCTTAGGCTTTGCAGCAACATCCTTCTTGGATGCAGACTTGGTGCTCTTGGATGTGCTCTTGGATGTGCCTGACTTAGGCATAGCATCAGCTAGAAGTTTCTTGGCCTTCTTGTTGGGAGGAGCCTTTGTAGTTGGCTCTATCTCTTCTTCAACAGTTGTCTCTTCTAGAGTTTCAAACATTGTTGTAGGTATGCCAGTCACATGGACTATCCTCTTTCTATCTCTCTTCTTCTCTCCTGCCTTCTTTGGAGGTGACTCTAGGCGAAGAGTCATTGGAGCTCTAGCACTCTCAGGTGCTCTCATAACTTCATGAGGTGCATATGTTTCTGCAACCACCCTCCTGAAAGAGGTGGCCTCATTAGCTGACTTCTTGGCAGCTTTCTCTTGCTTCTTGGCAAGAACCTCCTCTGGCACAAAGTTTGAATCTTCCTCATTAGAATTCAGCTTCTTCCTAGCCCTAGTAGCGGCCTTGGGAAACCCATGGGAGCTGGGGGTGCCTGGATCTGAAGATGTAATAGGCTCAGGGCTAGGGCCTGAACTCATGTCAACACCCTGCTCTGGCAAATTCTGACTGTCCTCAGCATCTGACATATCTAACCCTGTAAATAGAGTATAGAAGAGTGGAATAGGATAAGTCATCACAAAATGCATCTGATTTTTGAAAGTTTGAACAGAAAAATTATAGATGTAGTTCACTGCCAAAATGAATTTCAGTGTCATCGAGTCAACCATTTCGGTGCTGCCGAGACTCACAAAACCCTTAGCCGAAACTTGGCAGCAGTTTCGATCGGACCAAAAACTGTCACTCGGTCTCACCGAGTTCTGTCCTCAGTAGCACAAAAAGGTAATCGGTGGGACCAATTTTTATGACTCGGTATCACCGAGATGCAATTTTGCGGGCAACTAAACCTAGAGTTCTTTGATTCACTACACTATTTGTAACACCCCAAAAAATTTATTCTGGTTTTTATCAAATTCTTTAATAAATTTTCAGGAGGCTATTTGAATTTTTTAGACCCTCCTCTCAAATCTTTTGATGACAAACCTCTTATGAAATCTTTTCAATCTTGGGATTCTGGTCTTGAGGATTTTTCAACATGTGTTGGTTCAACACCAATACTCTTGGCATATTTTGTTATTTCTTTTATTAAAAAAATTCCTATGAAAATTGGATTTATCCTTTCCTATTCCAAAAGCATTCCCATGCTTCTCTCATGCCATGCCCCCATTTCAAAATTCTTCCTAAATCTTCCTCCCTGCTTTGGGTCATGCCAAGCATGCTATTCTAGCAAGGTTCAACCTATCCTCATTCCTTTTCTATTTATTCTAACCTCAAACCTTTTTCTGTAATTTATTTTGGACCCCTCAAGTTTACAAAGGAAGTATCAGATTCCTTTGAGCTTTGGTTCCAAATAAATTACCCTAGCTACTCCTTGATACCCTCAACCTGGATCCATCAAGAGCTGCTGGTCCACAATTCAAAATTTTCAAATGTATACTGCAAGTTTGGGCCAGATTTGCTATTTTTGGTGGATTTCATTCTTTTCTCCTTCCATAAATTCTGATAAAATTCAGGTAGTCTCTCGATGCAACAAGAGACCACCTCACCAAGTTTCATCTCCAGAAAAAAATTCCTTGTGCCTAAATCATTTCATTGAGTAGCTGGCATGCACTGTTCAGTCAGTTTCAGAAATTCAGAAGTTTCAGTGTTCAGCTTTCAGAGATGCAGTGTCGTTTTCGACAGTCACCAGTGACAATCTTGCCAATGCCCTCGTTGGATTGTTGCTCACTGCTCCTCCTTCTTATCCAGTGCGTCGCACGGTCGATTGGCATCCTCTCCTGGTCGCCGGTGAGCTGGCAGGGGCACATCGCCCCCGTGAGCAGCGGCAGCGATGCCCGCTGCGTTCATCGGGAAGCTTAGCAAGGAACGTCGCCGTCCAGCACCGCCCGCACCACCCAAAGCCTTCGCGTGGTTGTCCTCTCTGCTGAGCGCACCACAGAACCGTTGTCGTGGCCTCGGAAGCGCAGAGCGCGCTCTCTACCACCGAAGTGCCCATGAGCTCCGTTACGTCGAGCCGTGGAGTATCACCCAAGTTAAGCTTAGCTTGAGCCAAAAATGGAGCCTGCAAACCAATCCGAAGCTGCCCCGTCTCCTTTCCCTTCCGTCCGATCACCTCCTCGCCGTAATCTCTCGCCGGAGTTATCCCTTTCTCGGCAACCGCCTCGGGCCGGCTATAAACAGAGGCCCCGAGCCACCCATCAACCCAGAGCCCCTTCACTTCTCCTCAAAACCCCGCCACACTCATCATAGGGCTTCAGGAGGGTCTTCTTCCTCGCCTCCGGCCACCCCGATCTGCTTCGGGCTCCAGCAAAATTCTTCCCGCTTTGTCCGGCAAGATCCATCATCGCCCAAAGCTGCCGTCCGCCGGAGAGGAAGTGGTCGTCGCCGTGGTGCTCTTCGATGCCTCCTTCCACCTCTCATCGATGCGGAATTTTCCCGTGAGTGCATCCATCCTATTCCCCTCCTCTAGATCACCGTCGATCATCGTTGGAGGCCACCGTGAGCCTCTGTCGCCGGTGGGATTTTAAGCCTGACGGGTGGGACCCCCTCGTTAGGATTCCATTCTTTTTCGACCACTTTCTGGAGACGCCTTCGGGCTGAATACATTTTCTACTTGAGTTGGCGTATTTCTTCCAAACCGTTTTCTGCTTTTATCAAACTAACCCTGGATATTTCCTGTTTAAAAACAGACTAGTCCCTAGACTAAAACCTTAATAACTTTTAAACAAAAGATTATTTGGAGTTGATTCTTTTTCTGCCATCTCTATTTTTCTATCTAGTTTTTATCCATATGTGTTTGAAAAATATTTGGAACAATTTTTATGCACGCATGGTATTTACGTTAGTATTCGATATTTTATGTGACGTATATACCGAAGGAGGTGATGGTGCTGTCAATTTCGCCGAGCTAGACTCCGACTACTCTGAACCAAGCAAGCATGTTTGAACCTTTGATATGATGAGTGTTTTTCATGTTTGCTTGAGTGGTTATTCTCATGGCATGTTTATATAAGCATTTGTTGAATGTTATATCTCATGCATGGTAGGTTGCAAGTGAGCTACAAACTTGATGTGATCATGAAATGATGAAACAACCTAGTCATGTGGTGGCATGATAGGTTGTAGGCTGGTATTGTTGGAGCATGCCAGTTCTATAACAAACTGTTTAACTCCAGTGTTGACATAGATCGAGTCTTGTCCCCATTCTCCTTCTTTTCGTACTGCCACATGTTTTCTGCGAAGAATACAGTTTAGTAAGTTGCAAACCTCTTTCCATGTACACACCAAATAGAGGGGCCGTCATGAGGGTTCCATGGCCCTGGATTAAAGCCCGTCGGGGGCATGGGTGTTTCCAGTTGGGACCGAGAGGGGGCACCCCTTAGAGCGCGCGATATAAATTTGATCCATGCTATTCGAGGTATTGGCCTCCCCGTCTTAAAGTTTTCTTGAACGTTGCCTAGGGTGATACCTAGCATCGGGAGGTAGAATGGGTGTGTACTGGTTAGGTGTGTTTTCTTCTAAAATACCGTAGACGGAACTAGTCCTTTGTGACTACTGAAATCCGTTGGCTATGGGTAAGGAGTACAACCTCTGCAGAGTCAAAACTATTCGAATAGCCGTGTCCACGGTCAAGGACATTGGTTGACAGGTCAAGTGTCGGTCTTAGTGTTAGTCTCTGGAGAACTAATATGTTAAATAACGAAAGAAAACTTGTCAATTTATTTTTACCTTTCGAGGCGTCGCTTAAGACACCCAATTGGCCTTCTCATATTTTATGGGAATCTTGGGAGGATTACCGCCCGACTTCCTTTTACTTACCTTGCAGTGCAAATTTATTACTTGAGTGGGCATTACTAATTTTTGCTCATGTGCATCATGGTTGCATTTGTTATATCTTATGTCCAAACTGTCTTGCGAGTACATTCAAAGTACTCACCTGGCTTGTTGATTTGGCTAGATATTGATGAAGGCGATCTTATGGATGAAGAGTACGATAGCGAGTCCAACGCCTAGAGGAGTCCTAGTCAGTACCTTGCGATCCTGGAGTTGGTCACTTGTATTATATTCGCTTCCGCTACCCAAATAAATCATCGAGCTTCAATCCGATGCTTGATGTGTTGTTAGATATTAGAGTCATGTCACCCACTCCGCTGTGACATATCCACCACCCTTTTATTACGAGTCTGTAGCTATGCCGCCATGCCCTTTGTGTCATATCCGCCTTTATGTATAATATGGACGTGCTTGTAATAAATTGTTGAGCAACCTTAGCTCAACCTTGTATAATATTTAGTACTAATGGATTTCTATATCAACGATTTGTCTGCCAATAAGAAGGATTTCATGTACTGGTCTGACTAAAGGGGCGATTTTCAATAAATGTTTATATTGAAAAACCGGTCCTAACAGTGTTGAGTTTTATTGTGGATAGATTGATCTCAAATGGTGGCAATATAATGGAGAAACCCTAATGCACAAGATTCAGAGGTTGGAGCGCAAGAGGGGGCCGAATCCGTACCCTAGCTCGGTGACGGATCCGCTATGGCGGCGACGAGGGCGAAGATTCCGTTGACGGCGGCGATTCCCAATGGCGGAGGAGTGCGGGAAGACACGGGCAACGACCAGGGGGTCCTTTTGTGGCAGCTTAGGACTTGGGGCATGATGATTTGATGAATGAAATTTTGAACCGTCAGGTCCAGATATTATATACCCTTCACTGTCGGTGATGCCGATTCTAGATTTTCGGTGTCACCGAGTTTCTCAACTGTCAGCTGACAGGGAAACTCGATGTAACCGAGAATATGGAATCAGTAGTACCGAGGCAAGAAATCCAGATCAACCCTAGGCATTCGGTGTGATCGAGATTTTGGTGTTGGTTCCACCGAGATGCACTTAGGAGGTTTTAATGGTCAGTCCTTGTCGATACGGACCTCCGAGTGCTCCACACACAAAGGGATCGAAAAGCACTTTTTCAAATTTTGTGATGCAACATGAATAAAGTATGGGGTGTGAAAGCATAGATAGCTAAATAAGTGGTACTAGGAAATCTTGTATATCCAATTGGCAAAAGATAAATCAAAAGCCAAATAGCAACAATTGGATACTCTCGAATGAGTAAATAAATGCATACCAACATGCTCGCATAATAAGATGTCAACTGAAATCATGGAAAACATGCACATATACACTAGCATCTAACAAGCACTTTGGCAATGACGGAGTCATCTATATATGAGTATATTGACTTAGGATCCAAGTAAGAATACTGGATCATAGGCCATACTCATCGTTTAAGTACAAGTGGGGTTACCACTTTCACATAAAGCATTTAATGTTGTCACATTCTTTTGACATGCTTTAACTCAAGTCTTAGAGTAATGCTCCCCCTAGATGTGACATCCCCCCATAACAGGGATAAACTAACCTTGGGTTTTCTTGATGAAGACTTCATATTGGTGAGGTATTGGTAGATGCTCGAAGTTTGATGAAGATGACCAAGAGTAGGGAGCATCCTTGTTGTTTCATTACTCTTCTCACCTACATGGGTTAGTCCCAACACACAAGAGACAAATACAAGGATATCTATGGACATGGAGTGCAAAGCATATGTGATGATGTCCATCGATTTGTTGATTACCTTGTACCTTGCTTACCTTTGAGGGAATGTGTGACTCCTTGAACTATTGCATAGAGTTGATGTTGTTTGTAAATAGTTCTTGCCAATAATGAATATGAGTGAATTTCATTGGCGGAGTCACCCCTCAAGAACTCTCTAGTTCTTCTTCTTGGGGACCCACATCAAGTTGATGGGAATCCTTGGTGTTGAAGTACCACTTGTAGAAGTTGAGCTTGTAGTAGCCTTGTGAACCCACTTCACCAAAGCTTGGGATTCATCTTCATATGAATCAATGTCCTCTTGAAGCTTGTTCTTGTCCTTGAGCTTGGTGTCTTGTGGTGGAAGGTCATCTTGAGCTTTTGTTCCCTTGGGATGAGTATTTTCATACTTCTCCTTTAGCGTTGAAGTAGCCAATACCACGATTCTTTCGGTATCCTCCGTGCTTGCGTACAATATCCTCAAATTGTTTGCACCCTTCAAGACTCTTGTACATACCTTTATCTATAATCCCTTTCAAGAGTTCATTTTCCTGCTCAAGTGTAACTTGGATAAGAGAAGAGTTAGTGGGATCAAGAGAACTACTAGAAGCAATATCATTGGATTTATCATTTTTATTGCTACTAGTTGAAGAACCTTTCTTTCCTTTGTTACTAGCTTGCTTATACTTAACTTGAGGCATGAATGTAGATAAGAGAAGTCGTTTGTCTAGATAAGAGGAAGTCTTCTTTCAAAGATCGTCATTGATAGCTTTAAGGAACTCATGCTCTTGTGCTAAATTGAGCTTCTCGAAGCGTAGCTTCTCATGTGTCCTTACAAGCTCTCTATGATCTTCTAGAGTTGACTCGTGAGCTAACTTAAGAGTTTTTAGTTCTTGAGTTAGTCGTTCTATTTCCAACTTATCATCATCACACGACTTATCTACACTAGAGTGAGTACTACCAAGTTCATTTTGACTATCATTACTAGATTTTTCATATAGCAAGTAATCTTGAATTAGCAAGTCATCTTCATCACTATTGAAATGAAGATACTCGAGGTGTGATACCTTGGGGCCTTTAGCCATGAAGCAACTTCCACTCCCTTCATTTGGTGAATCAAATATATCAAATGATTTGGTAGTCACTAGTGCAATTCCGGCAACACCTTCATCTTGACTATAGTCGGAGTTGGAGTGATAGCTTCTCTCAGAGTGGTTGCCGGAGTCGGAGCCGGAAACCCATTCACCAACATGATCTTGATGTTTACTTCTTGAGTAGCTCTTGGTGTACTTGTCCTTCTTCTCTGAGTCCCTACTTCTCCTTGAGGGTCTTCATTCATAACAATCATCTCAACTCCTACTCTCCCTTCGAGGTGAATCATCTCTTGAGCTTTGTATTCTTGGTGACTCTTCTCTTCATTTGTAAGGAGCCATGCACTCATTGGAGTAGTGTCCGGGCTTCCCACAATTGTAGCAGTTTCGGTCACGACTAGACGAACGCTTCTCTTCATATCTTGAGTTGCAGCTTCGATCTTTGCTTCTATTCTTGTAAACTTGTTGAATTTCTTGACCATAAGGCTTATCTCTTCATTTGTGACAAGGTTGTTGCTTGAGGTAGCGGGAGCATCGCTTGTGGCTTTGTAAGCACCGCTAGACTTGTGATGAAGCTCTTCCTTGTCTTTGAGTGTCATCTCATGAGCAACAATTCTACCAATCACTTTCGTTGGTTTGAGATATTTGTAGTTGGGCATCATTTGGATCAATGTGCAAACAATGTCATATCGATCATCCAAAGCTCAAGGTATCTTCTTGATGATGAATTTGCCAGTCATTTCTTTGCTTCCTAAGACGACAATCTCATTTTGATGAGAGCTAGCCTAGAGTACATCTCAGCGACTCCTTCACCATCCTTCATCTTGAACTTGTCAAGCTGACCTTGAAGAACATCTAACTTGGATTCTCTCACGGACTCAGTTCCTTCATGCATATCAACCAAAGTACCACAAATTTCTTTTGCATGTTCAAGACGTCTGATCTTGTTGAATTCTTTGGGGGCATAGGCAGTTGAAGAGAATGTCACATGCTTGAGCATTGATTTGAAACATCTTCAATGCATCGGCATTTGCTTCCCAATCGGGTTCCCTTCCTTCCACAAAGAATTCACCTTGCAACACAACACAAACAACAGCCCAAACGGTAGGATTATGACCAAGCAACTGCATTTTCATTTTGTGCTTCCAACTAGATAAATTTGTCCCATCAAAGTACGTACCTCTATAGTGATAGTTTCCCTCACTAGATGTCATACTTCTTCTAGGTTGTCAAATCAATTCAATGGAGACGAAAGCTCTGATACCACTTGTAGGATCGAAAGTAGTTCTAGAGGGGGGTGATTAGACTACTTGACCAAATAAAATCTACTATTTCCCAATTTTAATTCTTGGCAAATTTTAGCATTCATAGTATGTCAAGTACACCCTACACATGCATGTCTAAGAGTATAGCAACGAAAAGTAAAGAATGATATGTCTCCAACGTATCTATAATTTTTGATTGTTCCATGCTATTATATTATCAATCTTGGATGTTTTACAATCATTTTATAGCCATTTTATATCATTATTGGTACTAACCTATTGACATAGTGCCAAATGCCAGTTGCTGTTTTATCCATTTTTTTTACATCACAGAAAATCAATACCAGACGAAGTCCAAATGCCATGAAACTTCACGGTGATTTTCTATGGGCCAAAAGGACCACAGCGGGCCCTGGCTGTGCTTGCGGGGTTCCCCAAGGGGGGCACAACCCACCAGGGTGCGCTAGGAGGCCCAGGCACGCCCTGGTGGGTTGTGCCCACCTCGGGTGCCCCCGGGACCGCCTCTTTGCTCTATAAATACCCCAATATTCTAGAAACCCTAGGGGGACAGACGAAATATTCATCCAGCCGCCGCAGAGTCCAGAATCACCAGATCCAATCTAGACACCATCTCGGATGGGGTTCACCACCTCCATTGGCGCGTCTCCGATGATGCGTGCGTAGTTCTTTGTAGACCTTCGGGTCCGTAGTTAGTAGCTAGATGGCTTTCTCTCTCTCGCTGAATTCTCAATACAATGGTCTCTTGGAGATCCATATGATGTAACTCTTTTGCGGTGTGTTTGTTGGGATCGATGAACTTTGAGTTTATGATCAGATCTATCTTTTTATATCCATGAAAGTTATTTGAGTTTCTTTGATCTTTATATGCATGATTGCTTATAGCCTCATATTTCTTCTCCGATATTTGGGTTTTGTTTGGCCAACTTGATCTATTTATATTGCAATGGGAAGAGGTGCTTTGTACTGGGTTCAATCTTACAGTGCTTGATCCCAGTGACAGAAACGAAAACGACACGTATGTATCGTTGCTACTAAGGATAAAATGATAGGGTCTATCTCTACATAGATAGATCTTGTCTACATCATGTCATCGTTCTTATCGCATTACTCCGTTTCTCCATGAACTTAATACACTAGATGCATGCTGGATAGCGGTCGATGTGTGGAGTAATAGTAGTTGTCGGGGAGGATCTTCAACATATACCAGGTTCCTAATCACAAATCTCATCTCCTTGCAATTTACATTATGTGCCATTTGCCTCTCGTTTTCCTCTCCCCCACTTCACCAAAATTTGCCGTTTTATTCGCCTCTCTTTTTCCGTTCGTCGTTTTCTTGCCGGATCTGTTTTTGTATGTTTTCTTGTTTTCGTAGTCATGACGCCTAAAAGGAAATATTATGATGTTCCTTACCCAAATATTTTGCTTGAAATTCAAAAAAGTACTAAGGAATATATGACTACACAGTTTGAGCACAATAAGTATTTTATCGAAGAACTTAAGGAACACTCCGTTATGCTAGATGCTATTACAAAACAACTTGATGATATTAGTAGAGAAGTTTGCAATCTTCAATCTAAGTACGCATTTGCTGAAAGTTTGTTGGGGAAAATATCTGATGCACAAGCTACCTTGGTAAATCAAATGGCTGCTAAACTAATCTCACTGGAAGATAAAAGTGATGAAGATCTTAAAATGATTGGTGTTTCTTCTATTGATTCCTTGTTTAGTAAAGTTAAGATTGATGAAAATGGGACTGGAGAAGAGTCAACTTTAGGTAGAAGGCGTCCCAATATTTCGGAGGGTGAAAATCTTGTTGAGAAAATTGATGAAAGTGGGTTTGGAGAGGTCAAAACTTTAACTAGTGATGTGCCCACTCTTTTGGATTATAAAGACTTCAATTATGATAGTTGCTCTATGATCGATCGTATTTCTTTGTTGCAATCCATGATAAATTCACCCCATGCTTACGAACAAAATAAAGCTTTTACTAAACATACTGTTGATGCTATGATGAAAGCTTTCGAAGAAAAAATAGAATTAGAAGTATCAATTCCTAGAAAATTGCATTATGAATGGGAACCTACTATCAAAGTCAAGATTAAAAATTATGAGTGTTTTGCTTTGTGTGACTTGGGTGCTAGTGTTTCTACAATTCCGAAATCTTTATGTGATGTGCTTGGTCTTACCGATATTGAATCATGTTCTTTAAATTTGCACTTGGCGGATTCTACTATTAAAAAGCCTATGGGAAGAATTAATGATGTTCTTATTCTTGCAAATAGGAATTATTTGCCCATAGATTTTATTGTTCTTGATATTGATTGTAATCCGTCTTGTCCAATTATTCTTGGTAGACCATTTTTACGCACTATCGGTGTCGTGATTGATATGAAAGAAGGCAATATTAAGTTCCAATTTCCTTTGAGTATGGGTATGTAACACTTTCCTAGAACAAGAATTAGGCCACCATATGAATCAATCATGAGGGCATCTTATGGATCTCAGAACAAAGATGACAAAACTTAGATCCCTGCTTTATGCCTAGCTAAGGGCGTAAAACAATACCACTTGTTGGTAGGCAACCCAATGAATAAAATTTATGTTTGCTTTTTTCTTTCTGCTCTTGAGTTTTAACACAATTATGATAATTTTATTATTGTGTTTTTTTTGTTTTAATTAATGTTGTGCCAAGTAAAGCCTTTAGGATCTTCTTGGGTGATAGTTGTTTGATCTTGCTGGAAAAAACAAAAACTTATGCGCTCACGAAAAACAATTTTAGTAAATCACAAAAACGTTATTTTGATCTGAATTTTTTACAGAATATTTATAAACAAATTAAATAGTACTTACTATTTTAGTAGAAGTTTTTGAGCTACAGAATTATTCGAACAAATCAGATTACTACACACTGTTCTGTTTTGACAGATTCTGTTTTCTTTGCGTTGTGTGCTTATTTTGATGGCTCTATGGTTTTATTTGATGAGTTTTTGCCATATAAAAGTTGGAATACAGTAGGTATAATGCAAGAAAAAAATATGAATTGGTTTAATATAGTACTTATAGTAGTGATTTATTTTTCTTATACTAACGGATCTCACGAAGGTTTTGTTGAGTTTTGTGTGATTGAAGTTTTCATGTTTTGGGTTATCTTACGATGGATGAAGGAAGGATGGAAGATCCTAAGCTTGGGGATGCACTGGCATCCCAAGCTATTATCCAAAAATGAGAAACCAACTAATCTTGGGGATGCCCCCGAGTGGCATCCCCGCTTTCTTCCAACGATCATCGGTATTTTACTCGAAACTATATTTTTATTCGTCACATGATATGTGTTTTGCTTGGAGCGTCTTGTATGATATGAGTATTTGCATGTTTTATTTTGTGTTTTAAGTCTTTATCCCTTGCTGGAGACACCTATTTGAGAGAGCCAAAATTATGTCATGACTTGTTATAATTGCTCTCTATGATTCACTTAATTTTTTTATGAGCAATGGACTTGCTCTAGTGCTTCACTTATATCTTTTTGAGCATGGTGTGCTTAGTATATTTGAAGAAATGCTATCTTACTTCACTTAGATTTATTTGAGAGTTAGTAAAATTTTCAAGAAATTCTCTCTTGCTTCACTTAAATTATTTTGAGAGAAAGAAGAAAAATTATGCTCTTGATCTTCACTTATATTTGTTTGAGCTTATGAAAAGCAACACATGAAAATTAGTCCCAAAGGGATAGATATCCAAGAAGGAAATAATAAAAACTTTCATGAAGATCATTGGACAAAATAAACTTGATTCTTAGTAATAATTTTGATATATGATGATGTAATATGTGAGTTATGTTGATGAGTAATTATGCTTTAGTAAGAATATTGGTGTTAAGGTTTGTGATTCCCTATGCAAGTACGAAAGTCAATAGTCATGCAATGAAATTATATCCTACTTGTGGTGAATTATTCAATGTTATTTATGCTTAATGCTTGCTTATGAGATTGTCCGTTTCTTGGTTGGTCGCTTCTCAATCTTTTGCTAGCCTTCATTTTGCACCAAGTATGAGCTCTACTTGTGTATCCAAATCCTTAAACCCAGTTTTTGCCACATGAGTCCACTATACCTACCTATATGCGGTATTTCTGTGCCGTTCTAAGCAAATTTGTATGTGCCATCTCTAATTTTCAAAATAAACTTCTCTTTTGTGTGTTTGTTTCGCTCGCGGAGCGGTGAGGGGTGGCTAATATTTTCCATGCTAGATGTGTTATTCTCATGATGAGTGTTAATTCACTTGTCATTGCACGAGAGTAAGGAAAAGGTATTAGGGATGCCGAGTCCCGAAATGCAAAAATGAATTTACTTTATGTTGTCAAATAATAAATTCCTTGGAAAGTGTTGGTATGGAGGGCACCCATGGATACGGTTATCCATGGAAAGTGAAAGTATGGTGGAAAAAGGAATAAACTTTATTTTCTGTTTGGGAACCGCCTATGATATATCCAGCATGGAAAGTGTTGGAAACTCTAAGTCATTTTCGTTGGTGGGATGGATATACCTCCCAAAATGTTTTTATCTCTAAGTTTTTTGCTTTGAGCTTTGGCACCTCTACAAATCCCTACTTCCCTCTGTGAAGAGCCTTTCTTTTACTTTATGCAATTTTTATTTTTTAATTTGAGTCACCATATTCTCTTACCAAAGCACCTACTAGGAGGCAATATGATCGTACTTAAGTATTGGGTGTAGCTAATATTCGAGTCTGTTTCATGAATGGATCAATGTTTGAGCATGATGGGGTAGGGATAACTTATTTTAGCGTTGATATTTTGAAAGACATGGTTGCTTGTTGATATGCTTGAGTATCTAAATTATTATGTCAAAACTAGACTATTGATTTGAACAACTAAAAGTCCAAATGGCCATGCTATAAGAAAATTAATATGATATGACATGTTAGGCAGCATTCCACATCAAAAATTCTGTTTTATCAGTTACCTACTCGAGGACGAGTAGGAGTTAAGCTTGGGGATGCTGATACGTCTCCAATGTATCTATAATTATTGATTGTTCCATGTTGTTATATTATCAATCTTGGATGTTTATAATCATTTTATAGTCATTTTATATCATTTTTGGGTACTAACCTATTGACATAGTGCCAAGTGTCAATTGCTGTTTTCCGTGTTTTTTACAGCGCAGAAAATCAATACCAGACGAAGTCCAAATGCCACGAAACTTCACCATGATTTTTTATGGGCCAGAAGGAACACAACGGACCCTGGCTGTGCTTGGGGGGTGCCCCGAGGGGGGCACAACCCACCGGAGCACGCCAAGAGGCCCAGGCGCGCTTGGGTGGGTTCTGCCCACCTCGGATGCCCCCCAAACCACCTCTTTGCTCTATAAATACCCCAATATTCCAGAAACCCTAGGGGGATAGATGAAATATTCATCTAGCCGACGCAGAGTCCAGAACCGCCAGATCTAGTCTAGACACCATCTCGGATGGGGTTCACCACCTCCATTGGTGCCCCTCCGATGATGCGTGAGTAGTTCTTTGTAGACCTTCGTGTCCATAGTTAGTAGCTAGATGGCTTTCTCTCTCTCGCTGAATTCTCAATACAATGGTCTCTTGGAGATCCATATGATGTAACTCTTTTGCGTTGTGTTTGTTGGGATCGATGAACTTTGAGTTTATGATCAGATCTATCTTTTTATATCCATGAAATTTATTTGAGTTTCTTTGATCTCTTGTATGCGTGATTTCTTATAGCCTCGTATTTCTTCTCCGATATTTGGGTTTTGTTTGGCCAACTTGATCTATTTATATTGCAATGGGAAGAGGTGCTTTGTAGTGGGTTCGATCTTACAGCTCTTGATCCCAGTGATAGAAAGGGAAACGACACATATGTATCATTCCTACTAAGGATAAAACGATGGGGTATATCTCTACATAGATAGATCTTGTCTACATCATGTCATCGTTCTTATGGCATTACTTCGTTTCTCCATGAACTTAATACACTAGATGCATGTTGGATAGCGGTCGATGTGTGGAGTAATAGTAGTAGATGCAGGCAGGAGTCGGTCTACTAATCTTGGACGATCATTGCCTGGATATCGTCATGAGTATTTGAAGTTCTATGAATTGCCCAACAGTAATTTGTTCACCCACCATTTGCTATTTTTTCTTGAGAGAAGCCACTAGTGAAACCTACGGCCCCCGGGTCTTTCTTCTCATATATTTGCCTTTGCGATCTACTTTTCCTTTGCCTTTCTTTTCAGATCCATGTTTCCAAAAACCCAAAAATACCTTGCTGCACTTTATTTTTATTTGGCGTTCGATCTATCAACATTTACAACTTTCTCCCGTCTCCGTGCCAATTTTTGGCGCCGTTACCCGAAAGGGATTGACAACCCCTTTAACACGTTGGGTTGCCATTATTTGTTATTTGTGTGCAGGGGTTGTTTATGTTGTGTTGCTTGGTTCTCCTACTGGTTCAATAACCTTGGTTTCATATCTGAGGGAAATACCTACCGCTCCTGTGCTGCATCATCCCTTCCTCTTTGGAGAAATACCGTCGTAGATTCAAGCGACATCAAAGACATTGCACATGTAAGTAAAGAGAGGGTAGGAAAGCAAACACAATTGGTGACACGATGATTTTTCCCATGGTTCTGATAGGTGGTGCTATCTTACATCCACGTTCATGGAGTCTTCAACCCACAGAGGGTAATGGCCGCGAGAGTCCACGGAGGGCTCTACCCACGGAGAGTTCCACGAAGAAGCAACCTTGACTATACCATGACGGCTTCCGACCACGAACGACTAGCCTCACTATGGGTAGATCTTCATGAAGTAGGTGATCTCCTTGACCTTACAAACTTCTTGGTTCACTCCACAACATGAAGTAGGAGGCTCCCAAGCGACACCTAACCAATCTAGGAGGCACCACCCTCCAAAAGGTAATAGGCTCGGTAATGTCGATGAACTCCTTGCTCTTGTGCTTCAAGATGATAGACTTCTCAACACACAATCACTCTCTCATAGATATGGCTTGGTAGAAGAGATGGGATTGGTCGAAAGCAACTTGGGGAGGCTAGAAATTAAGATCCATATGATTGGAGTGGAAGATCTTGACCTCAACACAAGGATAGGTGGTTCTCTCTCAGAAAACTGATAGGATAGGTACGGAATGGTTGTGAGTGCTTCTCTTTCGAGTAGGTGGTGGTGGAGGGGTATATATAGGCATCCCCAAAAATCCAACCGTGACACACGAAATGACCAACTCGGTGACACCGATGTATTAATCTCGGTGGTACCGAAGTGACCAAAAGGTGGCAACTTTTGAATCTTGGTGAGACCAATATAGGAATATCGGTTGCACCGACAAGGTGACCAACCGTCAGAATGCCCAATCTCGATGACATCGATTCGACAATCTCGAGGGGACCAAAACTGTGAACTTGCATAGCAGAAAGTTGGCAGCCTGAACTAGGTGGCACCGGTATGGAATCGGTTGCACCAAAGTGGCTAGGGTTTGGCTGAGTCTGTCTAGGGTTTGGCATCGGTGGTGCCGAATGTGAAATGTTGGTTGCACCGATTTTGAGTGTTTGGCTTAGGACAGACTTTGGTGGGAGAGTTTGTGGGTGTCTTTGGTGAGTATCACTTGTGCACGTATGAGCTTTTTGTTCACCAACAAAACCTTACCCCCTTTTAATAGTATTGGCTTTCCTATGGACTCAAGGTGATTTCTCACAAATATAAAATGTAGAGTCCTCTTGCTTGAAGCTTTGCCAATACATTTCCTTGCATCTTAGGGTGTTCCACAATCTCTTTGCCAAACCATCATTGAACTTTTCCTGAAATATACTTGATGGAAACATTAGTTCAATGACTTTCAGGTGGACCCCCGGAACCCCTTCGGTGGTGTGACATCCCAAGTGATGTCCCTACCTTTTGGCATGTAATCCCCCATGTATGAACCTTGTGTCATGAGCTATGAGATGTGTGTTTGCTCCTTGCCATTCTATGTGTTTGCATTCATGCATCATCATGCATCATTCCCATTTCATTCATGTGCCATGTTGGTTGTTCTTGTGCTTGCTATGTTGCGAATGGTGGTTGTCATGTGAGAGGTTGTGAGTGGTTGGATCCAAGTGTGTGCATCTCCTTTTCTCCCCTCTCTTTTCCCTTTGCAACATCCCCTCCAAAACCCCTTTTCTCCTATTGTTTTTATCATCAGATTTTAAGTTGTTTTAAAATTGTTTAAAAATGTTCATGAGATGGCCCCAAATGTTTTATGAGATGTGAGTGTGTTGTATTAAATGTTTGGGTTTTTGTGGTTTTGTGTTTTAAATTAACAAAAGCTGTTATTTTAAATATTAAATGAAATACTTGTGTTATAAATCAACTTAATATTTTTATTAATAGGTGCCCCATTATTTCCTTCTCAAAAGTATTTTTGTTTTGTTCAAACCCTTTTAATTTGCTCGGGGGTTTATTTTGTTGGGGCTGGGTTTTATTAAATGGAAAACCCTCCCCCTTTTTTTATTTCTCTGTTTGTGAGTGTGAGAGAGAGGGTCAGTGGGCCGCGGCCTAGCCCAACTGGACACAACGGCCACCTGCCCCGTCTCCCACCTCCGTCAGTGAGTTTCAGAGAGAGCGCGTCGCCGTCGTCGCTTTCCGTCACCGTCGCCGTCAGCCTGGGGCTATATAGCCTCCTCACGGCGTCTGTGTCGCTCCGCTAGGGTTTCTTCTTCCTCCCTCCGCCACCGCAGCTCCTCTCCCCCTCTTCTTCTTCCTCCTTCCTCCACTTCTCTGTCGAGACGCAGGTAGGCTTCAGAGAAGTTCAGAGGAGCGGTGCTCGTCGTCATCGCCTCCGGCGGCCTCATCCCCGCTGGTGATGGCGTGGGGCTCGCCGCTGCCATCTGCGTCGCGTTCCCGACACTAGGGAGCTCCCAGGAGGTCCTCTTCTTCCTCCTCGCAGCCGCAGCGGAACCGGTCTTCTTCCCCTCCGTCGCCGCCGCGTCCCCGAGCGTCTTCTTCCCCTTCTTCCCCTCCGTCGAGCTCGTCGTGCCTCCGCGAGAGCCTCGGCGAGTAGCCCATCCTTGCCGTATTTCATAGGATTCGTCACCGTAGTGCCGTCGCCGCCGCTTGAAAGCTCCATGGTTGGGCTCGCCTCCAGTACCCCTCGTCACGAGGCGAGGTGCGGGATGGAGCCCCCGTAGGTCCCTCTTTCGATTCCGCCACTCCCCGTCGTCGGAGACCCCCTGCATCGCCTGGGATCGCCGTCACTCCACCGTTGTCGTTGCCGCTATTGCTCTGCATCCATGCGTGTGTAGGTTCAGTTTCGTTAGTAGTTTGTGCGCGTGTGTGTTAAAGTTGCAGATCCCCCCTTCTTGTTAAGTACGGTGCCATAGCGCAGTGGTGGGTGGGTGGGTGTGCTCGACCCCGAGGTCAGGGGTTCGACCCCCTGAACCTCCCCCCTTTTTTTCCTTTTGTTGTTTTATTTTATTTTCTTTTGTTTTTCTTTCTCCTGATTTATACATGTATGTGTGTGTGCATTCCAGCATGTATGCGTGTGTGTTGACCTCCTTGCCATGTATGTGTGTGTATGTACCAAATGGTACATATGCATATGTATGCATACATGGGAGATTTGTGTGTTTGTTTAGTGCTTGCTCTTTATGTTTAAGTGTGTGAGCATGTTTGTGTGTGTGTCATGGTTATGCATACACCTACATGAGAGGTGTATGTATGTTTGTGTGTGTGATAGTGAGTGTGGGTGTGTGTATGCTATGCATACATACATGCATATTTTGTGGGTAATGCCTTGTGTGTGTGCATGTAGGTGTGTGGTGCACCATGCATGACACATGTGTGTGTGTGTGCTCTTTGCACACCCAAACATGTGTGTGTTCTTGTGAGTGAGTGTAGTGTGTAGGTGTGTGTGTGTGGGGGGGCATACATGTATGAAATGCATGTGTGCCTATATGCACTCATGCTTGGATGGTATGCTAGTGGTGTGTGTCTGTGCTCCACATCCACTCGCTTTGGAGTGATGTGTATTTGTATGAGTAGCTCGATGTGTAGGTTTCCCTCTTTTGTGCATATGAGCATAGTTACTCTTCTAGCTAGCCTTATCCTTTCTATTGATATTTGCCATGAAATCATGATTCCAAGTATGCTATTTAACCACTTCCAACATGTGTCAATAGAGTTCATGCCATTTTGTGCCATTTCCATCCATATGCATAAGTGACTTAAGTCGCCCATGGCTTCATAGGTCTATTTTCGACCTAGGTTTTCTCCTACTTGTTACATGCAAGCATATGGGTATGAGTAATGATTTTGGAGTAGAATCAACCCATGTATGCACCTGTGAAGTCAGATTTGACTTTGAGGCAACTTGACAAAACTGCATTTTTATGTTGTGATGCCCTTTTGTCTTTTTAATATGAATTAATCTATGCATTTAATTAAGTTCTTGCCAACATGAGTTTGTTATTTAAAGTTGTTGGAAATGTCCCAGTATTTCTGTTATTTATGTTAAGCCCCTAGTTAAGTGAGAACCATGTTGTTTAGTAAGCTACTTTCTGTTTCTGCCAACCTGCTTGAAAATGGCCAAGTCTGGAGAGTCTGCTGTTAGTGTTTTTCAATGTTGAGAGGATGGTATCTTATAATGTGTTATATATTTGACCATGCTCAGTGTTAGTTATTTTTATTATGTAATGCCTTCTAACATCCTCTTAATTTTCATTCCAATAGGAGCTTCCTAGCATATTTAACCAGTGCTATCAACTTGCTACTTTATAATCACAGATTCCAGAAAACTGGAATTTTCACAAAGTCCCAAAAAACGGTTTCATCATGCCAACTCGATTGCTTCTTGCTTATTGATGTGTGGCTCCTTTGCTGGTCGTGTAATTGGATGAATTGTTGTGTGTGTTGAATACATTCTGTCCATGTCTTGGTTGTGGTTGTAGGCTTCCTATAGCTCAAGTTGTGGGCTTTTCAAATTGCTATGTTGCTGTTTTGTGGCAGATTGGGTGTTGTATTGTTTTGTGACTTGTGGGAGCTATACTCCATGGAATGGTTTGATTCTTGAGTCTATTGTGATTGATCTTCCTTCACCTATCTAGTGGCTATCTTGGAATGCCAAGAATTAGCCCAGGTGTTGGTGGTCTTGTGTTTTCTCTCCGTACCTTGTCGTGAGCGTATCTCGAGAACCGTAGCTCCGTTTCTTGCAATCCTTATATGCATTCCCATCGATTTTGCATGATGCATCCATATTTTCCATGTTCATGCATGTCTAAATAACTATACATGAGGTTCTGTCCAGATTCATTAATAAACAACTTTGCTTATGAAACATGAATAGTTTTGGATTGCCATGTTATAATCTTCCTAAGTGGTCATGCATCATCTTGATTGTGCATTGCACCTTGGTTGGATGTTTATTCTTGCTGTTTCTCTTGGGTATACGCGAGTGTTGATACTGAGTACGAGGACCCAGGAGAGTACCACTACGAGGATCCCGCTACTTGTTTCACTAAAGAACCAACAGGCAAGATGATCGTACCCGGATCCCGATACTATATTTGCTTTCTAGTTTCTTGCTCTTATCGTTACAATTGTGCTACCTACCACTTGATAATCAGCCCTCATGTTGCCATGACAGCCTCTAACCTCCACATCCTAGCAAACCTTTGATTGACTAAGTTACTGCTGCTCAGCCCCCCCCCCTTATAGCATTTTAGTTGCAGGTGTAGGTTGTTCCATGTGATAATATGGATTTGGGTATCACAATATTCTATTATTTAATTTAATGCACATATATATATCTTGGTATTGGTGGAAGGCTTGGCCTTTTGCTAAGTGATTTGTTCCGCTATTACCGCCCTTAGTTCCTTGTTACCGGTGTTATGTTTTCCATACTTTGCACTCCTCACATGCTCGGGGTTGTTATGGGGACCCCCTTGTTTATTCAATGGAGATTAAAACTTTTCTGGAAAGACCCAACATTGGTACTACATTTGCTTAACAACTTAATAAAATTGCATAGGGTCTTGCAAACCCGTGGATAATTTAATCAACCCCCGAGCCAGTGCTCCTCATGAGTGTCGGCCCAAACTAGAGCACTGTGCGGGGCCAACCCAGGGCAACTTGGGAGATTTCTATCAGGCCATCGTACACTAGCTTATCCGTCGTGTCCTAAGAACGAGATACGCGGCTCTTATCGGGTTCGTCGACACGTTGGGTGGTCTTGCTGGATTTGTTTTACCTTTATCGAGTGTCTTGCGTGTGGAGACTGACTTTCTTCGAGTTTACCCGAGGTGTTGGAATTCCTTTGGAATTACCTATGATGATCGCGAGATCCGCGGTCGAGGCATTCCCACGGAGTGTGGTTAATTTTGTAATGGACTAGATGGAGCACCCCTGCAGGGTTAAATCTTTCGGAAAGTCATGCCCGCGGTTATGTGGCAACTTGGATATTTGTTTAACACCCGGTTATAGCAAACTTGAAGTAAACTCTAAGTAAAACACACCAACTGTGTGAGTAACCGTGACCGTCTCTGCTCGTGAACACGATCCGAGAGAGATCATGGTGGGGTTATGATTGACGTAAGTATGTGTTCAGGATCTCACAGAGATCATACTAGATTCGATCGTTCTTCGTAGGCCACTCATATTTATTTCATGTTGCGTAAGCTAGCCACCAAACATGCTTAGTGCTGCTGCAAACTAAACATCACCTTCCCAACCTTTAAGCTTGAATAGTCTCGGTACCCGGGCGCATGATAGCTGAGTCCTCTATGGCTCACAGTTTACTACAATAATCCAGGTACAGGTTCAGATGAGTTCGTGCAGGATGATCTTACCCAGCTCCAGTGGGAGTATGATGAGGAGAGAGGCAGGATGTATGTGACATACCCGGATGAGTAGAGGACCTGGTCATGATCTTTGGGATAGCTTGATAGTATCATTTGCAACTTCTTTTATTGATTGATTTCGTCCGTTGTCGGACCCTGTGTTCAACTTGATGTTATGATTTGAGTGACATTGTAAGTTAGCATGTGGCGAGTGTAAGCCAACTTGTATACTCTTCTCATTCAGTATTGTATGTTGTGATGATACTATTCTTGCTAACGGCAAGATGCGCCTCTGTCCCTTGCGAGGTCCTCGTGCCTTAAATGGATAGACGTGCATCTTGGGCGTGACAGGTGGTCCCGGTACAATACCGATAAACCCCGAAACCATTTCGGTGACTTAAACTGGACTTCCCATATATAAATCTTCACCTATGGACCATTCTGGAACTCCTCGTGACATCCGAGATCTCATTCGGGACTCCGAACAACTTTCGGTAACCACATACAATTCCCATTACAACTCTAGTGTCACTGAACCTTAAGTGTGTAGACCCTACGGTTTCGGGAACTATGCAGTCATGACTGAGACACCTCTCTAGCCAATAACCAATAGCGGGATCTGGATACCCATATTGGCTCCCACATGTTCCATGATGATCTCATCGGATGAACCACGATGTCGGGGATTCAATTAATCCCGTATACAATTCCCTTTGTCCATCTGTATGTTACTTGCCCAAGATTCGATCGTCGGTATCCTTATACCTTGTTCAATCTCGTTACCGGCAAGTCTCTTTACTCGTTCCGTAACACATGATCCCATGACTAACTCCTTAGTCACATTGAGCTCGTTATGATGATGTATTACCAAGTGGGCCCAGAGATACCTCTCCGTTACATGGAGTGACAAATCCCAGTCTCGATTCGTGCCAACCCAACAGACACTTTCGGAGACACCTATAGTGCACCTTTATAGTCACCCAATTATGTTGTGACGTTTGATACACCCAAAGCATTCCTACGGTATCCGAGATTTGCACAATCTCATGGTCTAAGGAAATTATACTTTACATTAGAAAAGCTCTAGCAGACGAACTACACGATCTTGTGCTACGCTTAGGATTGGGTCTTGTCCATCACATCATTCTCCTAATGATGTGATCCCGTTATCAATGACATCCAATGTCCATGGCTAGGAAACCATGACCATCTACTAATAAACGAGCTGGTCAACTAGAGGCTCACTAGGGACATGGTGTGGTCTATGTATTCACACATGTATTACGGTTTCTGGTTAATACAATTATAGCATGAACGATAGACAATTATCATGAACAAGGAAATATAATAATAACCATTTTATTATTGCCTCTAGGGCATATTTCCAATAGTATCCCACTTGCACTAGAGTCAATAATCTAGTTACACTCTGATGTATCGAACATCCATAGAGTTCTGGTGTTGATCATGTTTCACTCGTGAAAGAGGTTTGGTCAATGGATGTGCGACATTCAGATCTGTATGTACTTTACAAATATCTATATCTTGTTGGAAATATGCCCTAGAGGCAATAAATAAAGTGTTTATTATTATATTTCCTTGTTCATGATAATCGTTTATTATCCATGCTATAATTGTATTGATTGGAAACACATTGCATGTGTGGGTAAATAGACAACACTGTGTCCCTAGTATGCCTCTAGTAAACTAGCTCGTTGATCAAAGATGGTCAAGGTTTCCTAGCCATTGGCATGTGATGTCATTTGATAACGGGATCACATCATTGGGAGAATCATGTGATGGATAAGACCCAAAGTACAAATGTAGCGTATGATCGTGTCAGTTTATTGCTACTGTTTTCTGCATGTCAATGTATATGTTCCTATGACCATGAGATCATGCAACTCACGGATATCGGAGGAGTGCCTTGTGTGTATCAAACGTCGCAACGTAATTGGGTGACTATAAAGGTGCTCTACAGGTATCTCCGATGGTGTCTGTTGAGTTGGCATGGATCGAGACTGGGATTTGTTACTCCGTGTGACGGAGAGGTATCTCGGGGCCCACTCGGTAATGCAACATCACAATAAGCCTTGCAAGCAATGTGACTAATTGTTAGTTGCGGGATCTTGTATTACGGAACGAGTAAAGAGACTTGCCGGTAACGAGGTTGAACTAGGTATGGAGATACCAACGATCGAATCTCGGGCAAGTAACATACCGAAGAACAAAGGGAACGTTATACGGGATTAACTGAATCCTTGACATAGAGGTTCGACCGATAAAGATCTTCATAGAATATGTAGGAACCAATGTGGACATCCAGGTCCCGCCATTGGTTATTGTCCGGAGAGGTGTCTCGGTCATGTCTACATAGTTCTCGAACCCGCAGGGTCTACATACTTAAGGTTCGGTGACGTTTCGGTAGTGTGGAGTTATGTATGGTGGTGACCGAAGGTTGTTCGGAGTCCCGGATGAGATCCAGGACGTCACGAGGAGCTCCCAAATGGTGCGGAGGTAAAGATTCATATATAGGAAGTCCCAGTTTGGTTGCCCGAAAAGTTTCGGGCTCATCGGTAGTGTACCGGGAGTGCCGGTGGTGTACCGGGAGGCCTCCGGGAGAGGTATTTCGACCCTAGAGGGTCCATGGCCTGTGGGAGAATAATAACCAGCCCTTAGTGGGCTGGTGGAACAGCCACAAAGGCCCATGGTGCCAGGAGGGAAAATACCAAAAGGAAAAAGGTGGAAAAGGCAAAAGGGGGCTATATAAGGAAGGAGTCCTAATCCTACTTGGAGTAGAAGGAGGAGGACTCCTCCCTCCTAGACGGCCGAACCATCCAGCCTTGGAGGCCAAGGCCGCCTCTCCTCCTCCTCTCCTCCTATATGTACTAAACGGTTTCAAGGGTTTTGCATAAGTTCTTTCTTCCACGTGCAACCCTAACCTCCAGTGCATAGTTTCTCCTCTAGATCGGTTTTCTGCGGTGCTTAGGCAAAGCCCTGCAGGAATAACTCCACCACCATCACCAGAGCGCCGTCACGCTGCCGGTGAACTCTCTCTCCTCTCCGCCTCCTCTTGCTGGATCAAGAAAGTGGGGATCATCATCAAGCTGCACGTGTGTTGAACGCGGAGGTGCCGTCCGTTCGGTACTAGATCGGAAGGATCGTGATCAAGGCCACGGGACGTTCGTGATCGGATCGTGGGATGGATCGTGACGATATCGTGGGATGGTTCGTAATTGGTTCGCGGGATGATTCATTACTAGATCGCGGGACGCTCGGCGATTTGGATCGTGAAGAAGTACGACTACACCAACCGCGTTTCTTAACGCTTCCCGCTTAGCGATCTACAAGGGTACGTAGACCCACTCTCCCTCTCGTAGATGCTCATCACCATGGATAGGTTTGCGTGCGCGTAGGAAAAATTTTGTTTCCCATGCGACGTTCCCAACAGTGGCATCATGAGCTAGGTTGATGCTTCGATGAGATCTCGAGTAGAACACAAAAGGTTTGTGGGCGTTGATGCTTAGATTGCTTCCTCCCTTGGTCGTGTTTTGGTTCAGCGGTATTGTGGGATGAAGAGGCCCAGACCAACCTTACTCGTACGCTTACGAGAGACCGGTTCCCTCAACTGCACTTGTTGCAACAGATGGCTAGCGGGTGTCAGTTTCTCCTACTTTAGTTGGATCGGATTCGACAAAGGCGGTCCTTGAGAAGGTTGAAAAGCAACTTATGTATCACCGTTCTGGTTTATGCGTAGGTGAGAATCGTTCTTGCTAGATACCCGTAGCAGCCACGTAAAACTTGCAACAACAATTAGAGGACGTCTAACTTGTTTTCGCAGGGTATGTTGTGATGTGATATGGCCAATTACATGATGAGATATATGTGATGTATGAGATGATCATGTGATGTATAGAATTTCACGACTTGCATGTCGATGAGTACGGCAACCGACAGGAGCCATAGGGTTGTCTTTAATTATTGTATGACCTGCGTGTCAATCATTAAGCGCTATGTAATGCTTTACTTTATCGCTGCGGTAGCAATAGTAGTAGAAGCATGCAGGGCGTGATAACCCCGATGGCGACACATTGATGGAGATCAAGATGATGGAGATCATGGTGTCGTGCCGGTGACGATGGAGATCATGCCGATGTTTTGAAGATGGAGATCCTAAATACAAGTTCATGGCCATATCAATGTCACTTATGAATTGCATGAGATGTTAATCCTTTTATGCACCTTGTTTTGCTTAGTACGACGGTAGCATTATAAGGTGTGCACTGTTGCGAAAGTTCGTCGTGTCGAGACACCACGTGATGATCGGGTGTGATAGACTCTACGTTCACATACAACGGGTGCAAGCCAGATTTGCACGTGCAGAACACTCGGGTTAAACTTGATGAGCCTAGCATGTACAGACATGGCCTCGGAACACAAGAGACCGAAAGGTCGAACATGAGTCATATAGTAGATATGATCAACATAATGATGTTCACCATTGAAGCCACCTTAACTCACGTGATGATCGGACTTGAGTTGGTGAATTTGGATCATGTGACACTCAGATGACCTGAGGGATGTCAATTTGAGTGGGAGCTTTAGTAATTTGATTAACTAAACTCATTATCTTGAACAATAGTCTAAGTAACCTTTGCATATTTATGTTGTAGATCAATGGCTCGCGCAGTAGCACCCCTGAATTTTAATGCGTTCCTAGAGAAAGCTAAGTTGAAAGATGACGGAAGTAACTTTGTTGATTGGGCCCGTAATCTAAGGATTATCCTCAAGGCTTCCCAGAAACAATATGTCCTTGATGCACTGCTTGGTGACCAACCAGAAGACATGACCTCCGAAGACGTTAAGAACGCTTGGGAGGCTCATGCTAGAGACTTCTCAATAGTTCAGTGTGCAATATTGTATGGCTTAGAACCGGGACTTCAAAGACGTTTTGAACGTCATGGAGCATATGAGATGTTCCAGGAGTTGAAGTTTATTTTTCAGAAGAATGCCCGGATCGAGAGGTATGAGACCTCCGATAAGTTCTATGCTTGCAAGATGGAGGAGAACGGGTCTATCAGTGAGCATATACTCAGAATGTCTGGGTATTCAAACCGTCTAGCTGAGTTGGGAATTACCCTACCGCAAGAGGCGATCATTGACAGAGTTCTTCAATCACTGCCACCTAGTTACAAGAGCTTTGTGATGAACTATAACATGCACGGGATGAACAAGTCTTCATCCGAGCTGTTTGCGATGCTAAAAGTTGCTGAGTCTAAAATCCAGAAAGAATATCAAGTGTTGATGGTCAATAAAACCACTAGTTTCAAGAAAAATGGCAAGGGCAAAGGCAAGAAGGGTAAAACCAAGAAGGATGGCAAAGCAGTTGCTACTCCTACAAAGAAGCCTAAGCATGGACCTAAGAAACTGAGTGCTTTCATTGCAAAGGAACTGGTCACTGGAAGCGGAACTGCCCCAAGTACCTGGCTGACAAGAAGGCGGCCAAAGACAAACAAGGTATATATGATATACATGTTATTGATGTGTACCTTACTAGTTCTCGTAGTAGTGCCTGGGTATTTGATACCGGTTCAGTTGCTCACATTTGCAACTCAAAGTAGGAACTACGGAATAAACGAAGACTGGCAAAGGACGAAGTGACGATGCGCGTGGGAAATGGTTCCAAGGTTGATGTGATCACCGTCGGCACACTCTCTGTTCGATTACCATCAGCATTAGAGATGAACCTGAATAATTGTTATTTAGTGCCTGCATTAAGCATGAACATTATATCTGGATCTTGTTTATTGCAAGATGGTTACTCATTTAAATCAGAGAATAAAGGTTGTTCTATTTATATGAGTGATATCTTTTATGGTCATGCACCCAATGTTAGGGGTTTATTCATATTGAATCTTGATAGTGATGACACACATGTTCATAACATTGATGCCAAAAGATGTAGAGTTGATAATGATAGTACCACTTTCTTGTGGCACTGCCGTTTAGGTCATATTGGTGTAAAACGCATGAGGAAGATCCATGATGATGGACTTTTGGAGTCACTTGATTTTGAATCACTTGACACATGTGAACCATGCCTCATGGGCAAGATGACTAAAACTCCGTTCTCTGGAACAATGGAACGTGCAAGTGACTTATTAGAAATCATACATACTGATGTGTGCGGTCCAATGAATGTTGCAGCGTGCGGTGGATATCGTTACTTTCTCACCTTCACTGATGACTTGAGTAGATATGGGTATATTTACTTGATGAAACACAAGTCTGAAACGTTTGAAAAGTTCAAGCAATTTCAGAGTGAAGTTGAGAATCATCATAACAAGAAGATTAAATTTCTGCGATCTACTCGAGGAGGTGAATATCTGAGTTATGAGTTTGGCAGTCACTTAAGACAATGTGGAATTGTTTCATAGTTGACACCGCCCGGAACACCACAGCGTAATGGTGTGTCTGAACGTCGTAATCGAACCTTATTAGATATGGTGCGTTCTATGATGTCTCTTGCCGATTTGCCACTATCGTTTTGGGGTTATGCATTAGAGACAGTTGCATTCACTTTAAATAGGGCACCATCAAAATCCGTTGAGACGACGCCATATGAACTGTGGTTTGGCAAAAGGCCAAAGTTGTCATTTCTTAAAGTTTGGGGATGTGATGCTTATGTCAAAAAGCTTCAGCCTGAAAAGCTGGAACCCAAAGCGGAGAAATGCGTCTTCATGGGATAGCCGAAAGAGACAGTCGGGTATACCTTCTATCTCAGATCCGAAGGCAAAGAACGGAACATTTCTTGAGAAAGAGTTTCTCTCGAAAGAATTGAGTGGTACGAAAATAGAGCTTGATGAGGTTATTGAACCTTTACTTCAACCAGAAAGTAGCGCAGCACAGAAAGATGTTTCTGTGGAACCTACGACGGTAGAAGAGGAAGTTAATGATGATGATCATGAAGCTTCGGATCAAGCTACTATTGAACCTCGTAGGTCGACAAGGACGCGTACTACGCCCGAGTGGTACGGCAACCCTGTCTTGGAGGTCATGTTGTTAGACAACAATGAACCTACGAGCTATGGAGGAGCAGTGATGGGCCCGGATTCCGAGAAATGGTTAGAGGCCATGAAATCCGAGATGGGATCCATGTATGAAAACAAAGTATGGACTTTGGAAGTACTACCTGAAGGGCGAAAGGCCATTCAGAACAAATGGATCTTTAAGAAGAAGACGGACGCGGACGGTAATGTCACCGTCTATAAAGCTCGACTTGTGGCAAAGGGTTTTTCACAAGTTCAAGGAGCTGACTATGATGAGACTTTCTCACCCGTAGCGATGCTTAAGTGTGTCAGAATCATGTTGGCAATAGTTGCTTATTTTGACTATGAAATTTGGCAGATGGATGTCAAAACGGCATTCCTCAACGGTTTCCTTGAGGAAGAGTTGTATATGATGCAACCCGAAGGTTTTGTCGGTCCAGAGAATGCTGACAAAGTTTGCAAACTCCAGCGATCCATTTATGGACTGGTGCAAGCATCTCGGAGTTGGAATAATCGCTTTGATGAGGTGATCAAAGCGTTTGGGTTTATACAAGTTTATGGAGAAGCTTGTATTTACAAGAAAGTGAGTGGGAGCTCTATAGCGTTTCTAGTGTTATATGTGGATGACATATTGCAGATTGGAAACAATAGAAATGCTGGAAAGCGTGGAGTATTTGAATAAGAGTTTTTCAGTGAAGGACCTAGGAGAAGCTGCTTTCATATTAGGCATTAGGATCTATAGAGATAGATCGAGACGCTTAATAGCACTTTCACAGAGCACATACCTTGATAAAGGTTTGAAGAAGTTCAAAATGGAACAGTCCAAGAAAGGGTTCTTGTGTGTTACAAGGTGTGAAGTTGAGTAAGACTCAATGCCCAGTGACTGCAGAAGATAAAGAAAAGACGAGTGTCATCACCTATGCTTCAGCCATAGGCTCAATCATGTATGCAATGCTGTGCACAAGACTCGATGTCAGCCTTGCCATAAGTATGGCCGGAAGGTTTCAAAGTGATCCTGGAGTGGAGCACTGGCAAGCGGTCAAGAATATCCTTAAGTACCTTAATAGGACTAAGGAGATGTTTCTCGTTTATGGAGGTGATGAAGAGCTCGTCGTAAATGGTTACGTCGATGCAAGCTTTGACACCGATCTGGACGACTCTAAGTCGCAAACCGGATACGTATTTATTCTTAACGGGGGAGCGGTAAGCTGGTGCAGTTCCAAGCAGAGCGTGGTAGCTGATTCTACGTGCGAAGCGGAGTACATCGCAGCCTCGGAGGCAGCAAAGGAAGGTGTCTGGATGAAGCAGTTCATGACAGATCTTAGAGTAGTGCCTAGTGCACTAATCCAATAAACCTGTTCTGTGACAACACTGGTGCCATTGCTCTAGCCAAGGAACCAAGGTTTCACAAGAGGACCAGACACATAAAGCGACGCTTCAACTCCATCCGGTTTTACATCGAGGAGAAGGACATAAATATTAGCAAAGTGCACACGGATCTGAATGTTGCAGACCCGTTGACTAAACCTCTTCCAAGGGCTAAACATGATCAACACAAGAACTGTATGCGTGTTCGATTTATTACCATGTAAATCACATAGTGATGTGAACTAGATTATCGACTCTAGTGCAAGTGGGAGACTGTTGGAAATATGCCCTAGAGGCAATAAATAAAGTGTTTATTATTATATTTCCTTGTTCATGATAATCGTTTATTATCCATGCTATAATTGTATTGATTGGAAACACATTGCATGTGTGGGTATATAGACAACACTGTGTCCCTAGTATGCCTCTAGTAAACTAGCTCATTGATCAAAGATGGTCAAGGTTTCCTAGCCATTGGCATGTGATGTCATTTGATAACGGGATCACATCATTGGGAGAATGATGTGATGGACAAGACCCAAAGTACAAACGTAGCGTATGATCGTGTCAGTTTATTGCTACTGTTTTCTGCATGTCAATGTATATCTTCCTATGACCATGAGATCATGCAACTCACGGATATCGGAGGAGTGCCTTGTGTGTATCAAACATCGCAACGTAACTGGGTGACTATAAAGGTGCTCTACAGGTATCTCCGATGGTGTCTGTTGAGTTGGCATGGATCAAGACTGGGATTTGTTACTCCGTGTGATGGAGAGGTATCTCGGGGCCCACTCGGTAATGCAACATCACAATAAGCCTTGCAAGCAATGTGACTAATTGTTAGTTGCGGGATCTTGTATTACGGAACGAGTAAAGAGACTTGCCGGTAACGAGGTTGAACTAGGTATGGAGATACCAACGATCGAATCTCGGGCAAGTAACATACCGAAGAACAAAGGGAACGTTATACGGGATTAACTGAATCCTTGACATAGAGGTTCGACCGATAAAGATCTTCATAGAATATGTAGGAACCAATGTGGACATACAGGTCCCGCCATTGGTTATTGTCCGAAGAGGTGTCTCGGTCATGTCTACATAGTTCTCGAACCCGCAGGGTCTACATACTTAAGGTTCGGTGACGTTTCGGTAGTGTAGAGTTATGTATGGTGGTGACCGAAGGTTGTTCGGAGTCCCGGATGAGATCCAGGACGTCACGAGGAACTCCCAAATGGTGCGGAGGTAAATATTCATATATAGGAAGTCCCAGTTTGGTTGCCGGAAAAGTTTCGGGCTCATCGGTAGTGTACCGGGAGTGCCGGTGGTGTACCGGGAGGCCTCCGGGAGAGGTATTTCGACCCTAGAGGGTCCATGAGCTGTGGGAGAATAATAACCAGCCCTTAGTGGGCTGGTGGAACAGCCACAAAGGCCCATGGTGCCAGGAGGGAAAAATACCAAAAGGAAAAAGGTGGAAAAGGCAAAAGGGGGCTATATAAGGAAGGAGTCCTAATCCTACTTGGAGTAGAAGGAGGAGGACTCCTCCCTCCTAGCCGGCCGAACCATCCAGCCTTGGAGGCCAAGGCTGCCTCTCCTCCTCCTCTCCTCCTATATATACTATAGGGTTTCAAGGGTTTTGCATAAGTTCTTTCTTCCACGTGCAACCCTAACCTCCAGTGCATAGTTTCTCCTCTAGATCGGTTTTCTGCGGTGCTTAGGCGAAGCCGTGCAAGAATAACTCCACCACCATCACCGGAGCGCCATCACGCTGCCGATGAACTCTCTCTCCTCTCCGCCTCCTCTTTCTGGATCAAGACGGTGGAGATCGTCATCAAGCTGCACCTGTGCTGAACGCGGAGGTGCCGTCTGTTCGGTACTAGATCGTAAGGATCGTGATCAAGGCCACGGGACGTTCGTGATCGGATCACGGGACGGATCGTGACGAGATCGCGGGACGGTTCGTGATTGGTTCGCGGGACGATTCGTGATTAGATCGCGGGACGCTCGGGGATTTGGATCGCGAAGAAGTATGACTACACCAACCGCGTTTCTTAACGCTTCCCGCTTAGCGATCTACAAGGGTACGTAGATCCACTCTCCCTCTCGTAGATGCTCATCACCATGGATAGGTTTGCATGCGCGTAGGAAAAGTTTGTTTCCCATGCGATGTTCCCAACATATCTCCATCCTGAATGTAACCACGAATGGAGTTGAAGCGGCGCTTGATGTGCTTGGTCTTCTTGTGAAACCTGGGCTCCTTGGCAATGGCAATAGCTCCAGTGTTGTCACAAAATGGAGTCATTGGCGCATTGGGAATCACTCCTAGGTTGGTGATGAACTCCTTCATCTAGACTCATTCTTGTGCTGCTTCTGAAGCAGCTATGTACTCCACTTCACATGTAGATGCCACCACGATGCTTTGCTTGCAAATGCACCAGCTGACTGCCCCGCCATTCAAAATATACATGTATCCGATTTGTGACTTGGAGTCATCCGGATTTGTGTCAAAGCTAGCATCGATGTAACCCATTACGACAAGCTCTTTGGCACCTCCATAAACGAGAAACATATCCTTAGTCCTTTTCAGGTACTTAAGGACATTCTCGACCGCTATCAAGTGTTCCATTCCGGGATCACTTTTGTACCTCCCTACCAAATTTATGGCAAGGTTCACATCAGGTATGGTACACAACATGGCATACATAATAGAGCCTATGGCTGAGGCATAGGGGAGGACACTCATCTTTTCTCTATCTTCTGCCGAGGTCGGGCATTGAGATGTGCTCAATCTCACATCTTGCGATATAGGCAAGAACCCTTCTTGGACTGATCTATATTGAACTTCTTCAATATCTTGTCAAGGTATGTGCTTTGTGAAAGACCAATGAGGCGTCTCGATCTATCTCTATAGATCTTGATGACTAATATGTAAGCAGCTTCTCCAAGGTCCTTCATTGAAAAACACTTATTCAAGTGGGCCTTTATGCTTTCCAAAAGTTCTATATCATTTCCCATCAACAATATGTCATCCACATATAAAATGAGAAATGCTATAGAGCTTCCACTCACTTTCTTGTAAATATAGGCTTCTCCATAAGTCTATAAACCCAAACGCTTTGATCACCTCATCAAAGGGAATGTTCCAACTCTGAGATGCTTGCACCAGCCCATAGATGGAGTGTTGAAGCTTGCATACCTTGTCAGCGTTCTTAGGATCGACAAAACCTTCTGGCTGCATCATATACAATTCTTCCTTAAGGAAGCCGTTAAGGAATGCCATTTTGACGTCCATTTGCCAGATCTCATAATCATAAAATGCGGTAACTTCTAACATGATTCGGACGGACCTCAACATCGCTACGGGTGAGAAGGTCTCATCATAGTCAACTCCTTGAACTTGTCGATGACCCTTAGCGACAAGCCAAGCCTTATAGATGGTCACATTACCATCCACGTCAGTCTTCTTCTTAAAGATCCATTTATTTTCTATGGCTTTCCGATCATCGGGCAACTCCACCAAAGTCCATAATTTGTTCTCATACATGGATCCTATCTCGGATTTCATGGATTCAAGCATTTGTTGGAATCTCGGCCCACCATGGCTTCTTCATAGTTCGAGGGTTCACCGTTGTCTAACAACATTATTTCCAATGGACCTACGAAGTTCAGTAGTAACTTGATTAGAAGTTTCATGATCATCATAATTAACTTCCTCTCTAATCGATGCAGGCACCACAAAAATGTTCTCCTGCGCTGTGCTACTTTCCGGTTCGAGAGGGAGTACAACTACCTCATCAAGTTCTAATTTCCTCCCACTTACTTCTTTCAAGAGAAAATATTTCTCTAGAAAGGATCCATTCTTGGTGACAAAGATCTTGCCTTCGGATCTGAGGTAGAAGGTATACCCAATAGTTTCCTTAGGGTATCCTAAGAAGACGCACTTTTCCGATTTGGGTTCGAGCTTTTCAGGTTGAAGTTTCTTGACATAAGCATCGCATCCCCAAACTTTTAGAAACGAAAAATTAGGTTTCTTCCCAAACCATAATTCATACGGTGTCGTCTCAACGGATTCAGACGATGCCCTATTTAAAGTGAGTGTGGGAGTCTCTAATGCATATCCCCAAAATGATAATGGTAAATCATTAAGAGACATCATAGATCGCACCATATCCAATAGAATGTGATTACGACGTTCGGACACACCATTACGCTGAGGTGTGCCAGGTGGCGTGAGTTGTGAAACAATTCCACCTTTCCTTAAGTGCGTGCCAAACTCGTGACTCAAATATTCTCCTCCACGATCAGATCATAATAACTTTATTTTCTTGTCACGTTGATTCTCTACCTCACCGTGAAATTCCTTGAAATTTTAAAGGTCTCAGACTTGTTTTTCATTAAGTAGACATACCCATTTCTTCTTAAGTCATCAGTGAGGGTGAGAACATAATGATAGCCACCGCGATCCTTAACGCTCATCGATCCACATACATCGTTATGTATTATTTCCAACCAGTTGGTTGCTCGCTCCATTGTTCCGGAGAATGGAGTCTTAGTCATCTTCCCATGAGGCATGGTTCGCACATGTCAAATGATTCATAATCAAGAGACTCCAAAATTCCATCTGCATGAGTTTCTTTAGGCGTTTGACACCAATATGACCAAGGCAGCAGTGCCACAAGTATGTGGGACTATCATTATCAACCTTACATCATTTGGTATTCACACTATGAATATGTGTAATATCACGTTCGAGATTCAATAAAAGTAAACCATTTACCAGCAGGGCATGACCATAAAACATATCTCTCATATAAATAGAACAACCATTATTCTTGGATTTAAATGACTAGCCATCTCACATCAAACGAGATCCAGATACAATGTTCATGCTCAAAGCTGGTACTAAATAACAATTATTAAGGTTTAAAACTAATCCCGAAGGTAGATGTAGAGATAACGTGCCGATGGCGATCACATCGACCTTGGAACCATTCTCGACACGCATTGTCACCTCTTTGCCAGTCTCCGCTTATTCCGCAGCTCCTGTTTTGAGTTACAAATGTGAAAGCACAACATGCTCCCTTGGTGGTTTTGATAATTCATTACAACATACATTGTCTCTTGAACTAACACTTCTATCCAGTTTATTTAAGAAAATAGTCCATGTAGAGTTGAATTGGCAAAAGGATTGTGGAGATTGTCGAATTACCCCAAGATTCAAGGAAATAGGTTGGCCAAGCTTCAAGAAAAAGGACTCTACATTTTACATTTGTGAGAAATCACTTTGAGTCTATAGGAAAGCCAATACTATTAAAAGGGGGTAAAGTTTTGATGGTGAAACATACGCTCAAACATGCACAAGTGATAGTCACCAAAACATCCACATACTCTCCCACCAAAGTCTGTCCTAAGCCAAAACATGCAAATCGGTGCAACCAACATTCCTATATCGGTGCCACCGAGTTCCAAACCCTAGATAGACTCAGCAAAAGCCTAACAATTCGGTGCAACCGACACTACACTCGGTGCCACCGAGTTGGGTTGCCAACTTCCTGTTATGCAAGTTCTCATTTTCGGTCCGACCGAGAATGGTGAATTGGCGTCACCGAGTCTGGTAAATCTGACCGTTGGTAACCTTGTCGGTGCAACCGAGAATTGTATATCGGTCCCTCTGAGATTCAAAAGTTGCCACTTTTAGTCACTTTGGTACCACCGAGATTTACACATTGGTGTCACCGATTCTAACTTATTATGTGTAACGGTTGGATTTTTGGGGATGCCTATATATACCCCTTCACCACCACCCACTCGAAAGAGAAGCACTCAGAACTATTCCATACCAATCCTACTCAGTTTTCTGAGAGAGAACCACCTACCCTTGTGTTGAGGTCAAGATCTTCCACTCCAACCATATGGATCTTGATTTCTAGCCTCCCAAAGTTTCTTTCCACCAATCCCATCTCTTCTACCAAGCCAAATCTGTGAGAGAGATTGTGTGTTGAGGATTCTATCATCTTGAAGCACAAGATAAAGGAGTTTATCATCATTACCGAGCCTATTACCTTTTGGAGGGTGGTGCCTCCTAGATTGGTTAGGTGTCGCTTAGGAGCCTCCTACTTCGTGTTGTGGAGTGAACCAAGAAGTTTGTAAGGGCAAGGAGATCGCCTACTTCGTGAAGATCTACCCATAGTTAGGCTAGTGCTTCGAGGACGGAGGTCGTATGGAATAGTCAAGGTTGCTACTTCATGGACCCTTATGGGTGGAGCCCTCCGTGGACTCTCGCGACTATTACCCTCTGTGGGTTGAATACTCCATAAACGTGGATGTACGATAGCACCACCTATCGGAACCACGGGAAAAAAATCCTTGCGTTTGATCTTCCTATCCCATCTCTTTACTTACATGTGCAATGTCTTTACTTTTCGCTGCCATATTTGTAGACATGCATGTGTAGGGCTGTTAGACTTGCTAGACTTGTTAAAACTATTAAAATCTGCCAACTAAATAACTTGGGAAATGGTTAGGTTTTCAATTTCTACTAGTAGTCTATTCACCCCCCCCCTCTAGACATGCCTCTCTTGATCCTACAAGTGGTATCAGAGCTTTAGTCTCAATTGCTTCGGTTTAATCACTGACGAGGATATGTACCTAGGGTAGGATCCTAGGCTTGACCTAGACCCCCCTACCTAAAGGCATGACATTGGAGGACTTGAAGATCACAAATAAGATTCCGACTGGATTCCACGTGGTGCTCAAGACACTCGACAGGCAATCCACTCGGAGACTTCTTCCTTCACTCGACGGTCGACTGTCACTCGGAAGACCTCATTTCCACTCGACGCCAGAAGACCAGAAGCCACCTCCAGGAGGCCAACGGGCAGGCGTTAGGCTTTACGTCATTAGTAGCTTTTATTATGTACATTACCAGTAACGACAGTCTTTAAACCCATGATCAGACCCTTAGATGTCGGGCAATTATGAGGGGCAGCGAACTCTATATAAGACGCCCCTCCCCTCTGGCACAACTGTTCGCAACCTCTATAATCTCAACATTCCACACGACAAAGCTCCCAAGCACTGAGACGTAGGGCTATTACCTCCACAAGAGGGGCCTGAACTCATACATCCGTCTGTACACCCTCGCCGTAGCTAGGACTCTGCCCTCTCCTTCCGTACCCCTACCTTCTACTGTCAGGCTCGTTCCCACGACAGTTGACGCCCACCATGGGGCAGGCGTCTAAGCGACCTCTGGCAAGGTTGTGTTTTTCATCCTTCGACATGTCTTCCAGTGGTGTTTTTGCTCTGGGCCACGAGATCCGTTTCGGAGCGCTCACCTTCATTGCCGACGATTCAGCATGGCTTCAGGAAGCACCTCTCGATGTCGAGGCGCTCCCAGTCCGCAGGGCCGCGCACTTCCATGCGAGTACCTGTGGCGTGTTGCTGCGTCAGCCGTCGACTCCTTATGCGTCGGCTCCCCTCGCTGTTCGCGGTCGCAAGCGGTCCGACCGCTCACGACTCCAGTGCTGGTTCAAGCATGCAGTGGCGCGTCAAATTTCTTCTCCGCAGATCGCTCCACTCGAGCCTGTCGAGTCTCTTCACGGCGTGTTCGAGTCGGATTCCGATCTATCCGATATCCCTTTCGAGTGCAAGAGCTGTGATCCAACAGCAGAGGTCCTTATGGCGGGCTCTCATCAAAGCCCGCCGTCGGGCTTTGGCCACGGCAAGCACGATGCTGGCGGTGCATCGAGTGATCATCCCCGTCGCGATGGTGAAGTTCTTCATACTCCCATCGTTGGTACGACCGACGAGGCTCAGGCCTTGGAGGCCACGCGTATTCAGCTAGAAGAGCTCCAGAGGGAACTCGACGAGCGCGCGCACCAGCACCCACCAGTTGCCGATCGACGCAGCGACAGTTGTCCCCGACTGGATCCCGCAACGACATTGAGGTATATCGTACCCCTGTGTTAAATGTAGCAGCTGATGCTAGGATAGCAGATTGCATTCAACCGTCGCGGTCAGAAGCTGGAAGAGGGTTGATGCAAATCAGAGCACTGTTAGATGCAGCACCGTGTCAGAATTCTGTTGTTTCACAGTCCCGCAATAGGATACACAGCAACCTCTCCCAGGGCGGAAACCGTTCAGTCGGCACACAGCCCTGGATCACCCTTGCATCATAGGGGTGGAGGCTTTCATGAGGATCAGGTCAGAGATTAGTTTCACCGCGAAGACCACCGTCGAGTGCCTGCTCCTCCGCAGGGCCGTCCGCGCGTGCCCCAGCGCCCGGACGAAAGGCGCTCGTTCGGTGATGAGCGGAATGCGGAGTTTGATGCTCGTGATCTCCTCACCCAGAAGCGGATCGACAGGGGTAGAGCCCGCAGAGAAGGCCAAGATAGAGACTTTTCAAGTGGTAGCTCGATCGTGATTTCTGGTCCTGAATGTTTCAGCAGAGCCATCCGTTCTGCAGAGATTCCCCCCGACTTCAGGTTGGCGGCTGGGATCGGAAAATTTTCTTGAGAGTCCAGGCCAGAGACTTGGTTAGATGATTACCGAGTGGCTGTACAGATTGGTGGCGGCAATGAGAATGTCGCAATGAAGCACCTATCCTTGAGGTTAGATGGTTCAGCTCGTGCTTGGCTGAATCGCTTGGCTCCATCTAGTATATATTGCTGGGAGGATCTTGCCCGAGTGTTTATCCAAACCTTCGAGGGCACTTGCAAGCGTCCTGTAGGTCTGGTAGACTTACAGCATTGTGTCCAGAAGCCCAATGAGACTTTGAGAGATTATATTCAACGGTGGTCCACTCTGCATCATACAGTGGAGAATGTGTCAGAACACCAGGCTGTGTGTGCTTTCAAGGCCGATGTGAGATACAGAGAGCTTTATCTTAAGTTCGGTCGAACGGGTGATATTTCACTCAGCAAGATGATGGAAATCGCCACTCGGTATGCCAATGGCAAGGAAGAAGACCGCCTCCATAGTGGCAAAGGAAAGGCAGTCGTCAGTGATAATGGCGGCAACGCCAATCGGAAACAGAAGCGAAAAGCTGAGGGTCCGGTTCAAGCAGAAGCAGCCGCACTGGTGACCCAAGCAAAGAATAAGGGGAAGGATAAAGCACAGTATGCCCCGAAGAAAGGAAAAAATCAGTCAGGGACTGATATTATGGATCAGCCATGTGTAATTCACACGAGGAAAGATCAGAGGGCAATGTGATTCTACCCAAGCACACCACTCGGCAGTGTCGAACGCTCATTCAGCAGTTCAAAGAGACTCTACCCAGTGACAAGACTCCTGAAAAGGAGGAGGATGAAGATAAAGAAACATTCCCGGATGTCACTACCACACTTGTGATTTTTGCCGATGTCGAGAGCAAGAGTTGACTGAAGGTCATCAACAGAGAAGTCAATATGGTTGTACCTGCTACCCCCACCTACCTCAAGTGGTCCCAGTATGCTATCACATTTGACCAAACAGACCATCCTGCTTATGTGGCCACTCCTAGTCGACAAGCTCTGGTAGTTGGTCCGATGGTGGGGGGCACTCGACTCAAAAAAGTCCTCATGGACGGTGGCAGCGGTCTTAACATCCTCTATGCAGATACCCTGAAAGGGATGGGCATTCCGATGTCCCGACTGAGTGAAAGCAATATGCAATTTCACGGAGTCATCCCAGGGAAGAAGGCCAAGTCACTCGGCCAAGTTGTGTTGGACGTGACGTTCGGGAACGATAAAAAAATTGAAAGGAAAAGTTGATGTTTGAAGTCATGGATTTCCAGAGCGCCTATCATGCCATTTTGGATAGACCCGCGTATGCATGTTTCATGGCCCGACCATGTTACGTGTATATCAAGTTGAAGATCACGGTCACTGGCAATCGACAGGGAGCTAAAGAATGTCTCCAGCAAGGTTCCAAGATCGCCGATCATCAGATGGCCATGGTCGAGTTGGAGGAGTACAAGAAGAGCGCTGACCCTGCTGATTTGCTCCGCGCAAAGAAGCCCGCTTCTGAGTCAGCGTTTCAGTCGGCAGGGGAAGTAAAGAAAGTGCACATCCACCCGACGGATCCAACTGCTGCCCCAACAAATATATCATCAACACTCGACAGCAAATAGGAAGCCGAGCTCACCCAGTTCCTGTGTGAGAACTAGGATATCTTCACATGGAAGCCTGCTGACATGCCGGGGGTTCCTAGGGGACTGGCTGAGCACCGCCTGAGAGTTGATCCGAAAGCTAACCCCGTCAGGGAGCATTTGCGTCGATCAGCGGCGGAAAAGCGCAAAGCAATCAGCGAAGAAGTGGCCCGTCTGTTGCAAGCCAAGTTCATTCGGGAGATTTACCACTCCGACTGGCTCTCGAATGTCGTGATGGTGCCCAAAAAGGATAAGTCGTTGCGCATGTGCATTGACTTCAAACATCTCAATCGGGTCTGCCCGAAGGATCATTTTCCGCTCCCCCGCATAGATCAGATTGTTGACTCGACTACGGGATGCGAGCGCCTAACGTTTCTAGATGCTTACTCTGGGTACCATCAGATCTTTCTGTATGGCCTAGATGAAATAAATACAGCCTTCATGTAACACCCCGTTACGCCTGGCGGGATCTAGACTGGCCCCACAGACCAACACTAGTCTTTTCTATGCACTTTTGTCCTCACTCGTGCGCACCCGGGACCAACTTCCCGGTCGGTCACCCATCCTAGAATCGGTCCAAGCCAAGCACGCTTAACTTTGGAGTTCTTTTCGAGTGGGCTTCCAAAAAAGAAGGAATTCCTTGTTGATATGAGTAGTATATCATTCCTATTAGGCCAGGCTCTCACATACACCCCCACTCAAAGGAACCGACGTCCTCGTCGGCCCATCAGGAACATTCCCTTTTGGCACACGTATGCACGTCCAGTCCGGCACATGTGACATGCTCTGTGCCACGACGGGCCACACAAGCCATGCGCCACATGCCCGTGCACCTGACCCGTGCATGCCCATGTAACCGCAAGGGTCAGCTCTGATACCAATTGTAACACCCCGTTACGCCTGGCGGGATCTAGACTGGCCCCATAGACCAACACTAGTCTTTTCTGTGCACTTTGTCCTCACTCGTGCGCATCCGGGACCAACTTCCCGGTCGGTCACCCATCCTAGAATCGCTCCAAGCCAAGCACGCTTAATTTTGGAGTTCTTTTCGAGTGGGCTTCCGGAAAAGAAGGAATTCCTTGTTGATATGAGTAGTCTATCATTCCTATTAAGCCAGGCTCTTACACTTCATCACCCCATTCGGGTGTTTTTGCTACATCACTATGCCATTCGGTCTGAAAAATGTCGGTGCTACTTTTATGCGCATGATTTAGAAGTGTTTACTCGACCAGATCCCTCGGAATGTCGAGGCGTACATGGATGATATAGTGGTGAGGTCTCGTAAAGGTTCTGACCTGCTGGTTGACTTGGCCGAAACATTCGCCAATCTGAGGAGATATGACATAAAGCTGAATCCAGCCAAGTGTACTTTCGGCGTCCCTGGTGGCAAGTTACTTGGTTTTCTCATTTCCGAACGAGGGATTGATGTCAATCCTGAGAAAATCGGCGCCATTACCCGGATGAAGACCCCCGTGCGAGTGCACAATGTTCAGAAACTCACAAATTGCCTGGCAGCATTGAGTCGATTCATTTCTCGTCTTGGTGAGAAGGCGTTACCTCTGTACCAATTGATGAAGAAGTCCGATACATTCGAGTGGACTCTAGAAGCCGAAGCAGCGTTTTTTGAGCTCAAAGCCCTGCTCTCCATCTAGCTGGTGCTTGCCGCTCCATGCAGCAAAGAGCCATTGCTCCTGTACATCGCGACCACTAATAAGGTCGTCAATACGATGCTAACTGTCGAGCGAGAAGAGGAGGGTAAAGCTTACAAAGTCCAACGGCCGGTTTATTATGTCTCTAAAGTTCTGTCCCCCTCAAAGCAAAGATATCCACACTACCACAAGCTGGTTTATGGTATTTACCTATCAGCTAAGAAGGTGGCGCATTATTTTAAAGACCACTCGACTTAAGTCGTCAATGATGCTCCATTGTCTGAGATTTTCAACAATCGAGACACATCTGGTCGAGTGGCTAAGTGGGCAATCAAACTCGGACATTTTGACATTAAGTTTGAAGCCAAGAAAGCAATCAAGTCCCAGGCATTGGCAGATTTTTATGGCCGAGTGGATTGAACAGCAACAGCCAATCCAAGTTCACTCGGCACATTGGACCATGTTCTTCGATGGCTCTAAAATGTTGAATGGGTTCGGTGCTGGTGTTGTTTTGATATCTCCCAAGGGCGACAAGCTCAACTATGTCTTGCAAATTCACTTCGATTCCTCCAAAATTGAGGCAAAATATGAAGCACTTTTGTATGGGTTGTGCATGGCTATCTCACTCGGCGTCAAGCACCTGATGGTTTATGGCGACTCAGATTTGGTGGTGAATCAAGTGATGAAAGAGTGGGATGTTCGAAACCCTACTATGACTAGGTACTGCAATGCTGTCAGAAAGTTGGAGAAGAAATTCGAAGGCCTAGAACTTCATCATGTTCCCCGACTTCAGAATCGGGCGGCCAGCGAATTAGCTAAGATTGGGTCCACTTGACGGCCCGTCCCCAGTGATGTGTTCTCAGAGCACTTACACACTCCTTCGGGGCAAGAAGATCCTTTCACCGAAGAGCCCCGACAAGCTTTGAGCTCTACTGATCCGACTGAAGTCGATGTCCCTGAAGTGATCGATTTGGTCATGGAAATTCTGGTTGTCGTTCCTGATTGGACAGTACCTTACATTGCTTATATCCTCCGACAAGAACTCCCTGGAGATGAAACAGAGGCTCGACGGATTGTGCGCAGGTCCAAGGCCTTTACTGTGATGGGAGATCAGCTATTCAGAGAAAGCGCGACTGGCATGACGAAACGTTGCATCTCCCCCGAAGAAGGTCGAATGATTCTGGATGATATCCACTCGAGAACTTGCGGCCATCATGCGTCCTCAAGGGAAATCGTTGCTAAAGCATACCGAGCTGGTTTCTTCTGGCCACGAGCTAATGAGATGGCCAAAGACATTGTTGATCATTGCGATGGATGCCAGTTCTATGCAAACTTGTCACATAAGCCGTCCTCTGGTCTGAAGACGATTCCCCTTGCCTGGCCATTTGTTGTTTGGGGACTCGACATGGTTGGTCCCTTTCGGACCGTAAAAGGCAGTTTCACTCATTTGCTAGTTGCAGTCGACAAGTTTCCAAAGTGGATAGAAACCAAGCCCATCAAGAAATTGAACTCTCGCACGATAGTCACATTCATGAGAGAAATAATTTTTCGGTACAGTGTTCCTCACAGCATCATCACTGATAATGGCACCAACTTTGACTCGGAAGAGTTCAGAAACTTCTTCACCTCTCAGGGATCTCAGGTGGATTATGCGCCTGTTACACATCTGCAAACCAATGGGCAAGTGGAGCGAGCCAATGGCATCATCCTATAAGGTCTAAAGCCTTGTCTCATGCGCGATCTGGATCATGCCGCTGGTGCCTGGGTAACTGAGTTGTCGTCTATGTTATGGGGCCTGAGAGCTACACGAAATCGGTCAACTAGACGGACTCCTTTCTTCCTGGTCTACGGTGCCGAAGCTGTCTTGCCGAGTGACTCATCTCACAATTCTCCCCGAGTGGAACTTTATTCTGAAACTGAAGCTGAACAAGCTGGGCAGGATGGTGTTGATCTCCTGGAGGAAGAACGAGAGATGGCTTTGATCCGGAGTACAGCCTATCAGCAGGATCTGCGGCGCTTCCATGCGAAAAATGTCAAGAGTCGATCGTTTCATGAGGGAGACTTGGTGCTCCGAGTGAATCAATAGCAACCTCATAAGCTTGCTCCTGCATGGGAAGGTCCTTTCATCGTCACCAAAGTGCTGAACAATGGGGCTTATCCCATGTACAATCTCATGAAGCGGATAGACGAGCCACGAGCCTGGAATGCAGATCTACTCCGACGCTTTTATACTTAGAGATAAAAGAGTCTTCTGATGTAATAAGAATACTTCATCTATGCAAATCAAACTTCTGCAATATATATTGTCGATTCCGATCGTATAGTTTCACTCTAGGGAATGCTTCGAGTGTCGAGCAATCCTCACACTCGGGGGCTTAGCTGTGAACATGTTTTCACCTAAGTTAAAAACCCTGTTGGGTGGATAGCAGTCCATTCACTCGATGACCTATTTGCGAATCAGTCTTCGCTTAGGTTCAAAAATACTCCGACTATCGAGATATCCTCACACTCGGGGGCTTAGTTGCGAACATGTTTTTGCCTAAGTTAAACTCTCCATCGAGTAGATAGTGATACTTCCACTTGACGCCTTAGCCGCGAATGAATCCTCGCCAAGGGTCAAAAATATTCCGAGTGTTGAGCAATCCTCACACTCGGGGTCTTAGCTGCGAACATGTTTTCGCCTAAGCCTAAAAACAAACTCAGTCGAACAAATGAATGAAAGCCAAATACGGATAAATCCAAAGGACTAATTGCAGATAAAAGTTTCGCGAGGAAGCAAAGGTGCTCAGGCCTAAGGCCTGAATGAAGTTTTAAGCTGATACAATTTCACTCGGCATACCGAGGCAAATAAAGTTTTCTTCCAAATATCAAGTTTTTAAGCGCCCTATGGGCTTGTTGGCTTGACGAAAGTGTCCAAGTCGATGTCGTCTGCGGTCCTAGTGGCTGCGTCAATGAAGGTCTCCATGAAATCTTCAAACTGGAGTTTCTTCGTGTTGACTATTTGGAGCTCCTTTAGCTTGTCTTCCCTCACCTCTTTGCAATGGACCCTCACAGGGGAGAGCGCCACATCAGCATCGCAGTGAGCAGCAGATTTCTTCCAGGCTTGCACTCAACTGGGAAGGTCGTTCAGGCATGCCATCATGGATGTGAGGTCAAGCTGAAGAGTGTCTTTGGGCCACAGCTCCTTGTCGATCGTCTCCATTGTAGTTTTCAGTCGAAGGACTATGCTTGAACACCCTGAAGCCTGAAGTTGAGTCTGAGCATGTTCATGGCCACCGCGTCTCCAATAGGTGACTTGGTGGGATCCAGGTTGGGCTCGATCTCCTCAGTCTCTTTTTCAAAGTCTTGGCAAAATTGTGGGAAAGGAGAATGAGAGAATGGGAGGAGGACTGGTGAGATGCAACCGTCAAGGATTTCATAAAGTTCAGTCGACAGAAAAACTCACCGTCGAGCAGAATATACATTTTCCTCAAGAACTCTCCCAAGTGCCTCTCCAGGCCGTTGCTCCTCTTGGTTAGTTGCTCAGTCTTCTTGATGAGGTCCACACGCTCTTGCTTCGGCTTTGAGTTTTCTTCCTCCATCCTCTTCGCAGTAGCCAGCCTCTTGTCAACAACTTCAGTCTTCTCCTTCGCCACACGCTCGGCGTCGGCGAGCGCTTTGTCCATGTCCTCCAGCGCCTTCTTCATGGAATCTAAAGAAATGCATTGTTGAGTCGCGCTTGGAGTCGACGGTTTTCATTGCGTACGTCTGTTCAAGTGAAAGCACTCAGTTCAAAGCATGGAAAGTGAAGATGAGAATGCAGTGGGTCGAAGAAAGTTACCTCCCAGAGTTTTCAGCTCAGTGTGCACTCTCTCCAAAGCATTATTGGAGGTTTCCAAGTCCACACGCACCTGGTTCCTTTCATCTTCAAGAACCTTGTACTCCGTTCCAAGTTCACAAGCCCTCTATAATCAACAAAGAAACAAATTCAATCGACAAAAAATATCAACACGGAAGTGCAGAACACTAAAAACGGTCGATTGGGCGGCGCGCATCATCCCGCCCCTCTATCCTGGAACAGCGTCATATTATGGTTGATCAATGATGTCCATGAAACCCGCGTCCAAGGGAAAGTGAATTCAACTAAAAGTACACTCGACATGTCAACTGGCTCGGGTACTCCGCGTACCATTAACAAGTTCAAGACAGTCTCTATCAGACCCCCGCCTGTGCAAGCACTCGACGGCGGTCTCGGGGACTACACCCAGTGGGTGCACTCAGAGTGCCCCCACTAGAACGGTTAACACTCGATCTGTCGAGTGTTCCGTCAGCCCCGTTCCGCACCTTTGAAGCAGCGTCTTCGGAGCGGGACGGTCAAAAAGAATATATGCACTCGACATGTCGAGTGGCGCTCGTACTCCGCATACGACAGAAATTCTGATTTCAAGTTTTCAAGACTACTGCTTATCGTTTGCGATTAACAGTAGCCTCAGGGACTACACCCAGTGGATGCACTTAGCGTGCTCCCCACTGGTTATAAAACATTCGACAAGGTCTGCCCTGTCAAACTTCCGTCACTCGATCTGTCGAGTAACGTGCCCCCCCCACTCAGTGAAGTGCGGTCTATCCTTATGTAGCTTCATATCATGGTTGATTAATGATATCCATGAAACCTACAAGGTGGCCTCGGAGTGGTGAGGCGAAAGGCAAACGTATCCTGCATACGACAAACTCTAAGACCCCTGCCGGTGCAAGCACACGACAGTGGTCTCGGGGACTACACCCAGTGGGTGCACTTAGCGTGCCCCCACTAGATCTGCCAACTCTCGACCTGTCGAGTGGTAGAAAATATCCATCAATGGAACATCCGTCACTCAATCTGTCGAGTGACGTACCCCCTACACTCCGTGAAGTGCAGTCTATCCTTATGTAGAGTCATATCATGGTTTATCATTGATATCCATGAAACCTACAAAGTAGTTGCGGAGTAGCACGGTTAAGGGCAAACGTATCCTGTATACGGCACACTCTAAGACCCCTGCCAAGGCAAGCACTCGACAGCGGCCTCGGGGACTACACCTAGTGGGTGCACTTAGCGTGCCCCCACTGACCCAAAACCTACTCGACTAAGACCTGATCTATTCGAGTGGAATGAGTGGAAAATTAACACCCAGTGTGTGTATAGTCAAAGAAGATGGGAATTCAATCGGAAATGTACTTACAAACGAACTTACTCGGACATTCGTGCGAAGCGCTGTGCTGGCGTCATAAGCCAACTTGCTGGCCTCGTATGCCTCCTTGGTGCGCAGAATCATCTGCTCGGCCTAGATCACGGCCTCCTTTGCAGCTCCGGTCTGATCTTCCGGAACACGATGCAGAGGAAAAGCCGTCATCGGCGCGAGCGGCGTAATGATGGGAGCAATCGAGGTAGTCTAGGCAGGACCGGTTGGAGTTGATGTCACGATGGTAGAAACAGCTAGAGGGGCACTTGCCAGAGGCACTATTGGGTCAGCTCTGATCCGTGTCGAGTCGCTCATCCCCTGGGAGGACTCCACAGTCGACTGTTGAGGCATCTGCGCAGATGATGTTCTTCAAGTGCGTATGCGCGGGGCGCTCAAGGTCTCGCCTCCACCTCCCATACCCCCAGGGTGTTCTTCATCATCTTCCAGCTAGATGATTTCTGCAATTATCAATCGACATAATTAACTTTGGCAATCAACAAATCATATTCAAGAAGTAGAACTGAAGAGTTGATTAGCTCTATGAGAAGTGGCTGCATCGGCAGTGTCTACATCCATGGCATCCCCTCCATCATGTCGAGGCGACGTCACTGAGGTAGCAGCTCTGATGGATCTAATAACATTCAGACAACAAGGATTTCAAATCACAATCGACAGTGAGAATTCAAAAGTAAACACTCACATGGAGACGACTGACACATCCATCTTCATGCGAGGCAGGGTTTGCGAGGTTTGGCCACAGTCACTTTGGGTTGCTTCGTTGATTGTTCGCTCGACGCAACAGTTGAGGGGCAGCTCCGCTTCAGGTTCTTCTCGCTTGGGCCCGGAGCCCTTTCCTCAATAGCCGCAGGATCTTGGCGAGACTTGGAGCGGCGTTCGGAGCGAGGAGGTGACTTGACTTTTGGCTCGTTTTTGTCCAAGTTTTCGTACTCATCTTCGGAGTCGTCTAAACCGTCGCCGTCCACGCTGCCACCTTTGCTCACAACACCATCTTCAGTTTGGTTCCCGTTAGGAATAGGCGAGTGCATGTTCGTCCACTCCTGCATTATTCAATCAAAGAAGTCGGTTCATAAATCAATCTATCACTTGGCAGTACAAGTACGTCAATCGACCCAGTACAACTTACCAGATTCTTTGGTGGGTTTTCGGCCGAGTAAGGCCGGATCCTCTTGGCTCCCAAAGGGTTGTCACATGCTCTAGTTATGTTGCGAAGCCACTGCTCGACAGTTTTTTGCGGAACCTCTTTTGGGTGCGTCCTGGTCGAGTCCTCAGGGCCCACGTAGTGCCACATGGTGTGATCCCTGGCTTGGAGCGGCTGAATATGTCGACTGAGGAACATCCAGTCACTCCACCTTGAATCAGTTGCACCACAGCTTCAACCAAGATTACCACTTGGACATGTTCCTCTTCGGTCACCCTCACAGACTTGGGGACAACTGGACGGTCAGTTGTATAGGGGGAAAGGCCAGTCAACATGTTGGGAGATGCTACATCTTTGCAATAGAACCAAGTCGACTGCCAGCCTCTAACAGATTCAGGAAAGGTCATGGCAGGGAAAGAACTACGGGCTCTTTTCTGAAGTCCTAAACCCCCACACAACTGAAGCACATGAGTCTTCCCATCAGCAGGGAGAGCTTTCTTAACAATTTGGGATCTGACTGTAAAGATGTGCTTGAACAGCCCCCCAATGAGGAGGACAGCCTAGAAAACACTCGCACAAGGTAATAAAGGCAGACAGGTAGGAAATCGCATTCGGTGGGAAGTGGTGGAACTGAGCGTCAAAGAAGTTCAGAAAACCCCTAATGAAGGGGTGAGGAGGCAAAGAAAAACCTCTGTCGACGTGGGAGAGGAGGAGGACTCGCTCCCCGTCGCGCGGCTCCGGCTCGCGCTCTTCCTCCGGCAACCTCCAGGCGCCGTCCGCCACAAGCCCATCGGCAACCAAGCCCTCCATGTCCTCGCGAGTGACCACAGAGGGGAGAAAGTCCCCTTGCATCCATCTCGCCGGTCGAGGGCTTCTTGCCCTTGCTCTTCGACGCCCCCTTCTTAGCGCGCTCCAGTTTCTCCGTGACGCCCTTCGTCATTGCGGCGTATCTCTCGTCAGAGAAGAACAGGATGTGGCGCTGGAGATAGGGGAGGCGAAGGAAGAGAGGAAGTTTGGGGAAAAGTACTTTGCGACCCGTGGCGCTTCGAAATTTATATCCCGCTGAGTGCCTTGCTGACTGGTGGACCCGCGAGATCACCCCACACGCCAACCGCAGTCTGCGTCCGGTACGTGGCGAAATGACCGACGCGAGAATCGAGGCGTCATGCCCCCACTTGCTCTGACCGTGGCGTCATCATCGCACGTGAGCACGCTTCACAAATTTTTGTATCCCGCAAAATCCGGGTCTGATAGATCGACCGCCACCTCCGAAGATTCCTTCGGCTCATTCGGAACAAAATTGACATGGAACATTCACTCGGGCATTTTCAAGGCTAAACGGATCCAGGCGAATGACGAAGAGTTGACGCAAGTTTCCTTGAAGTCCCGAATATCATTCGGAAGATTTGACACCTTATGTTGAAATGGCATCGATATAACCATTCACCACTCGAACCCCGGTCCATTCGGGGGCTAATGACGAGGATATGTACCTAGGGTAGGGTCCTAGGCCTGACCTAGACCCCCCTACCTAAAGGCATGACGTTGGAGGACTTGAAGATCACAAATAAGATTCCGATTGGATTCCTGGTGGCGCTCAAGGCACTCGACAGGCCATCCACTCGAAGACATCTTCCTTCACTCGATGGTCGACTGTCACTCAAAATACCTCATTTCCACTCGATGCTAAAAGACCAGAAGACACCTCCAGGAGGCCAACATGCACGCGTTAGGCTTTACATCATTAGTAGCTTTTATTATGTACGTTACCAGTAACGGCAGTCTTTAAACCCACAATTGGACCCTTAGATGCCGGGCAATTATGAGGGGCAGCGAACTCTATATAAGCCGCCCCTCCCCTCTGGCACAAGGGTTCGCAACCTCTGTAATCTTAACATTCCACACGACAAAGCTCCCGAGCACTAAGACGTAGGGTTGTTAGCTCCACGAGAGGGGCATAAACTCATACATCCGTGTGTACACCCTCGCCGTAGCTAGGACTCTGCCCTCTCCTTTTGTACCCCTAACTTCTACTGTCAGGCTCATTCCCACGACAATCACCATGGAGGAAGATGGATGTGTCTAGAATGGAGAGTTTGAGTTGTAGAGTGCCCATTCTTGATGGAGAGTACTATAGTCAATGGAAGAATGCCATGATTGATCTATTCAATAGATTCCATTTGACTAAATATATGAAAATCTCTATGTGTTCCCCATTGATGAATTGCATCCGACACACAAAGAGGAAATTAACATGCTTGGTAACCTAAGAACTGTCAATCTTATTGTTAGAGGTTTACCGAGATTCGTGCTTTCTCAAATGAAGAACTTTGCATGTGCTAATACCTTATGGATGATTTGGAGAAACGATATCCAAAAGTTTCCCTAGGACATCTTGATGAAATTCTTCATAAAACTGTTGCCTTTCACAAAATGAAGCCTAGTGATCTAAACTTTGATAAATGCCTATTTGAGCTCCGTGATCTTATGCGTGCTAAAAGAGATGTCACCACTATCAACAACATTATCTTTGAAGCCATTCTCATTCATAAACTTAAGCATTGTCATGATCACTATTCTAATGAATCCCTTGTTCTTTATGACGAGGATTTCCCACTTGATGATGACAATGTGGAACATGGATACTTTGAAGAAGATGAGTTGTTCGACATCGAGTATGAGAAGATCGTGAAGAATCTGAGTCTTCTGGAAAACTTTAGAGATTACATGTCCGGATGAAAAGAGTAGATTCTTGACAGCGGATGTACGGATCATATGACCGGTGATAGAGTCATGTTCCAAGAGATCACGCCTAATCAAGGTCCACGACGGTACGTGACCTTTGGAGACAACTCTAAGGGTAAGGTACTTGGCCTTGGTAAGGTGGCCATATCCCATGATAGCTCTATTCAAAATGTTATGCTTGTTGAATCCCTTGGCTACAATCTTCTTTCCGTATCTAGACTTGCCGACTTCGGTTTCAATGTTTTATTCATGAAAGTCGATTGCCAAGTATTTTATCAAGATAATCATAAAATGGTCATTACCGGTTTCCATAGAGGTGATCTATACATTGTTGATTTCACTAAAAGATCCAAACCTCGCACTTGTTTAATTGCAAAATCCTCTAAAGGTTAGCTTTGTCATAGAAGACTTGGACATGTAGGCATGCGGAATCTACATAAGCTAATCAAAGGTGATCATATACTTGGTGTTAAAGATGTTATCTTTAACAAAGATAGACTTTGTAGTGCTTTTCAAGCTGGAAAGCAAGTAGCTGGAAGTCATCCAGTTAAGAATATCATGACTACTAGGAGACCACTCGAGTTACTTCACATGGATTTTTTGGTCCCAATGCTTACAAGAGTCTCGATGGAAATTCCTATGGTCTAGTTATAGTTGATGATTTTTCCAGATTTACGTGGGTATTCTTTCTTGATGATAAGTCGTAGGTTCAAAAGATCTTCAAGAAATTCGCTCGCAAAGCGCAAAATCAGTTTCAAGTGAAGATCAAGAAGCTTTGAAGCGGTAATAGATCAGAGTTCAAGAACACCCATGTGGATACCTTTGTTGACGAAGAAGGTGTATCACATGAGTTCTCGGCTACGCACACACCTCAACAAAAAGGAGTTGTTGAGAGGAAGAACCGGATGCTCATTGAGATGGCAAGAACGATGCTTGACAAATACAAGACGCCGAGACACTTTTGGGCAAAAGCCATTGAAACAACATGTCATGCCACAAACTGACTTTACCTGCACAAGCTTCTCGGTAAAACGGCATACGAGCTACTCACCGGTAACAAACCCCAAGTCGGATACTTTTGGGTATTTGGCTCAAAGTGCTACATTCTTGACAAGCATCGTCGTACTAAATTTGCTCCTAAATCTCATGAAGGATTCCTACTTGGTTACGGATCGAACTCTCACACTTATCGTATCTACAACAACTTCACTCGAAAAGTTGAAGAGACAGTAGATGTGAAGTTTGATGAATCTAATGGTTCGCAAGTCGAACAATTGCCAAATGATGTAGGTGATAAGGACCCTTCGGAAGCTATTCTAGATCTACCCATCGGCAAGATTCATCCCATGGAGGTGAAGGAAAGTACTTCATCAACTCAAGTGGAATCCCCAACTTCACGTCAAGGTGAACCTCAACACGACATGGAGGCGTCCACGAGCAGTACACGACAAGATGATGAAGAGGAGGAAGTGCATTATGGAGATCCACCACAACCACCTTCACCACCACCTCAAGGGAACGACACCTTCAACAACAACAAAGATGAACGAGATGATAATGAAGAAGAAGAAGCTCCACGAACCAACAATCAGAAGCTAACCCGTGTTCGAGATCATGTGACCAAGAACCATCCCCTAAACCAAATCTTTGGTGATATACAAACAAGTAGAATCACTCGCTCTAAAACCCGTCTAGCTAAATTTTGTGAGCATTATTCCTTCATCTCTAGCATTGAGCCTTTAAAGGTAGAACAAGCTCTTGAAGATGCGGATTGGGTGAATGCAATGCATGAAGAGCTACACAACTTCGAGAGAAACAAACTGTGGACACTCGTGGAGAAGCTCGAATATGAGCACAACATCATCGGAACCAAATGGGTGTTTCGGAACAAACAAGATGAAGATGGTCAAGTTGTACGTAACAAGGCTCGTCTCGTAGCTCAAGGATATACGCAAGTCGAAGGTATTGACTACGATGAGACCTATGCCCCCGTTGCTAGTCTTGAAGCTATTCATATTCTTCTTGCCTATGCTAATCACCATGATATCACGCTTTATCAAATGGACATCAAAAGTGCATTTTTAAATGGTGAAATAGAGGAAGAAGTCTATGTTAAGCAACCACCTAGTTTTGTGAATCCTAAGAAACCTAATCACGTTTACAAGCTTCGCAAAGCTCTTTATGGTCTTAAACAAGCCCCTCGTGCTTGGTATAAATGCTTAATGAAGTTTCTCATCGAAAAAGGTTTTGAAATTGGTAAAATTGATGCAACCTTGTTCACTAAGAGAGTTAATGGAGAATTGTTTGTATACAAAATTTATGTGGATGATATTATCTTTGGTTCCACTAACCCTCACTTTAGTAAAAGATTTGGAAGGTTGATGTTCGAGAAGTATGAGATGTCTATGATGTGTGAGCTGAAATTATTTCTTGGATTGCAAATCAAGCAATCAAGAGAAGGAACTTTCATCTCTAAAACTAAGTATACCAAGGACTTGATCAAAAAGTTCAACATGCAGGATTGCAAAGGTATGAAAACTCCTATGCCCACTAGTGGACATGTTGACCTTACCAGGGAGGATGAACCAGTTGATCAAAAGGTTTATCGATCTCTGACTGGTTCACTGTTATATCTATGTGCATCTCATCCCGATATTATGCTTTGTGTTTGCATGTGTGCTGGATATCAAGTTGCACCTAAAGAGTGTCATCTTTTGGCTGTGAAACGTATTGTGAGATACTTGATACAAACACAAAACTTTGGAATTTGGTATCCCAAGGGATCTTCTTTTAATTTTGTTAGCTATTCCGATTCATACTATGCCGAAGACAAGGTTGACAGAAAATCCACCTCGGGTACTTGTCAATTTTTAATTAGATCTCTTGTGTCTTGGTCCTCCAAGAAACAAAACTCGGTATCTCTATTTACTACCGAAGCTAAGTATATTGCTGCTGGATCTTGTTGTGTGCATTTACTATGGATGACACAAATGCTTAAGGATTATGGTATTCATGTTTAAAATGTTCCATTACTTTGCGACAATGAAAGTTCTATTAAAATTGGACATAATCCTATGCATCATTCTCGAACCAAACATATTCAGGTTCAACTTCATTTCATTCGTGATCATGTTGCAAAAGGAGATATCAATCTTAAGCATGTTCGCACTAATAAACAATTGGCCGATATCTTCACAAAGCCATTTGATGAGAAAACATTTTGTCATTTGAGGAGTGAGTTGAACATCATTGATGCTTCAAACCTGAGCTAGACTCACTCGGTTGCAAGCAAGGGCATGAGCTTTATTATTATCTCCATTTCCCCTAACTCATTATCCTATGCCATGGAATTCTATGTTCCCTTGTATTGCATCTAACCTTTTGTAGGTACTTGGAAGAACTTCATTCCACAAGATTGCCATCAACTCCAATCATAAGCAATCTTGTCATTACCAAGTATCCACAACCTCTCTTGATGATGGAAGGAAGAAGACAACAAAAGCATATCCTTGACATATACTTGATCTTAGTTGCAAAATCTATAAGTGGTATCATGTCAAAAGGATATATCCATTGTTCTTCCTTGCATGACTAACCTTTCTAGGTTATGAGTGTACTAATACGAGAAGGATTGCTTCAAATTCAAGATGATCTTCATCAACCTCGAGCATCCACAACAAGTTTATCTATGAGCAACGTCATCGACATTATTCAAGGTATGAACTCATATCCTTGAAAAGGCTTTACTCCAAGACATGGGCTAAAGCAACTCAAGTGATATGAAGACATCAAAATGCTTAATCAAAAAATGGTAACCCCATTCTCGAGCTTAAACGATGAGTATGACCTATGATAAAGCATTCTTGCTTGGCTCCTAAGTCAATATACTCTAATATAGGTGACATAGTCACCGCCCATCACTTAGTTAAGAATCTTGCATGGTTTGCTCTCTATTTGTATTATTTCTCATAACGACTCAAATCTTATCTAATTGATGTTCTTTGTAAATCTTTCGCTTGATTTTATTTTTGAAACAATTTTGTTTGTCTCTCTGAAAACAGAAACTTGGTTTATCTTTCGGAGACACCGATATAGATAACTCGGTCCTACCGAATCTGCAGATGAGTTGCACAACAAAATCTCGGTACTATCGATTTATTCATCCCGATGTCACCGATTTTCTCTTTCTTTCAAAATCTAAGTTTCTTTGATATTGCTTAATTACTTATGTTCTTGAGATTCTTGTTCCTTCGATGATCCCTTTTCAAAAAAAGAATAATTTATTTATATATTTCGGGGGAGAAGAACAAACAACACTTCAAGGGAGAAATTCTTTATTCAACGATCCTTAGCTCCAAGGAGAAGAAAACGTAAATTTGCCAAAGGGAGAGAAGTTACATTCAATGACTCCCTTAGTCTTTTAATGGACCCTACTTTCAATGACCCTTGATCTCCAGGATTCCTTACTTATCAATGATCCCTGTTCCTACTCCCAAGTTTCACCTTTTTGGTACTTTATGCCAAAGGGGGAGAATATCAAAGCTTCATTCTAAAGGAAGAGTTACATGCTTATCCAAAGGGGGAGATATGATTTAGGGGGAGAGGAAAATATCAAAATTTCACACTTATATAATCAAGGAGAGGAACAACAATGTAGGGGGAAGAAAACTACTTTTGGAGAAAAGTCTCGAGTGAACAAAGGATTCCTTTTATCACCCAATCCGATCCCAATATCTACTTGCTGAGATTCAGGGGGAGAGGATGTACTACCATTTTCATATCAAAGGGGAGAAAAGATATAATAGATTAATGTTAAAGAAGGAGACATATCAATCCTTATAATATGTTGTATGTTCTCTACATCTTGCTATTTGTTGAGTTATATTGCATTTGATTGGTAGAATACTCTTGTGTTTCCTAACATTATTTTCTCAAGTGTGTCTCTACTACTAGAATGCTAAAGAACTCAAGTTAAGTATGTGAATCATATCTCTGATCAACATGATCTCTTGCTTCTTGCACATATTGTTTGTTGTAGGATCGAGAGAGGCGTGTCTAGAGGGGGGTGAATAGACTACTAGTAGAAATTTAAAACCTAACCTTTTCCCAAGTTAATTGGTTGACAGATTTTAAATAATTTAGCAAGTCTAGCAAGTCTAACATCCCTACACATGCATGTCTACAAATATGGTAGCGGAAAGTAAAGACATTGCACATGTAAATAAAGAGAGGGGATAGAAAGATCAAACACAAGTGATGACACGATGATTTTTCCCATGGTTCGGATAGGTGGTGCTATCGTACGTCCACGTTCATGGAGTCTTCAACCCACGGAGGGTAATGGTCACGAGAGTCCATGGAGGGCTCTACCCATGGAGGGTTCCACGGAGAAGCAACCTCAACTATTCCATGGGGCTTCCATCCACGAAGGACTAGCCTCACTATTGGTAGATCTTCATGAAGTAGGCGATCTCCTTGCCCTTACAAACTTCTTGGTTAACTCCACAACGTGAAGTAGGAGGCTCCCAAGCGACACCTAACCAATCTAGGAGGCACCACCCTCCAAAAGGTAATAGTCTCGGTAATGACGATGAACTCCATGCTCTTGTGCTTCAAGATGATAGACTCCTCAACACACAATCTCTCTCAAAGGTTTGGCTTGGTAGAAGAGATGGGATTGGTGGAAAGCAACTTGGGGAGGCTAGAAATCAAGATCCATATGGTTGGAGTGGAAGATCTTGACCTCAACACAAGGGTAGGTGGTTCTCTCTTAGAAAACTGAGTAGGATAGGTATGGAATAGTTCTGAGTGCTTCTCTTTCGAGTGGGTGGTGGTGAAGTGGTATATACATGCTTCCCCAAAAATCCAACCGTTACACACAATAATTTAGACTCGGTGACACCGATGTGTAAATCTCAGTGGTACCGAAGTGACAAAAAGTGGCAACTTCTGAATCTCGGAAGGACCGATATACAATTCTCGGTTGCACCAACAAGGTGACCAACGGTCATATTAACCAATCTCGATGACGCCGATTCACCATTCTCGGTCGGACTGAAAATGAGAACTTGTGTAACAGGAAGTTGGAAACCCAACTCGGTGGCACCGAGTGCGGTGTCGGCTGCACTGAAGTGTTAGGGTTTGGCTGGGTCTGTCTAGGGTTTGGAACTCGGTGCCACCGGGATAAGAATGTTGGTTGCACCGAATTGGCATATTTGGTTTAGGACAGACTTTGGTGGCATAGTATGTGGATGTTTTGGTGACTGTCACTTGTGCACGTATGAGCATATTGTTCACCATCAAAACTTTACCCCCTTTTAATAGTATTGGCTTTCCTATAAACTCAAAGTGATTTCTCACAAATGTAAAATGTAGAGTCCTCTTGCTTGAAGCTTGGCCAACCTATTTCCTTGAATCTTGGGGTAATTCCACAGTCTCCTCAATCCTTTTGCAAACTCAAATCTCCATGGACTAATATATGAAATATACTAGACAAAAGTGTTAGTCCAAGAGACAATGTATGTTGTCATGAATTATCAAAACCACCAAGGGAGCATGTTGTGCTTTCAATCTCCCGCTTTTTGGTAATTGATGACAACATACAATCAAAGCTTCAAATAAAGATATGCATGAATGCAATGAAGACTTTGAGAAACACATGACTTAGAGGCTCCCCCTTAATGTGTGCAGTCCTTTAAAGGATAGTTGCTTTGGAATGCATGGACACACATATGGATGAAAGAGATATAGGAGTCATGTGTATCTTGGCTATATGCATCAATATATGTGAATGAAATGTATATCCTTGACCAAGACTTCACTCTTGCAAACAATATGTACAAGAAGCAAGAGATCATGTTGATCAAAGATATGATGCATATACTTACCTTGAGTTCTTGAGCATTCTAGTAGTAGAGACACACTTGAGAAAACAATGTTAGGAAACACAAGAGTATTCTACTAAACAAAAGCAATACAACACAAATAGTATGCACCACATCTTGGTAATAATCTATTATATCTTTTCTCCTCTTTGATATAAATATGGTAGTACAGCCTCTCCCCCTGAATCTCAACATGTAGATATTGGGATTGGATAGGGTGAGAAAAGTAATCCTTTGTTCACTTGAGACTTTTCTCCCAGAGTGGTTTTCTTCCCTTGCATTGTTGTTCCTCTTCTTGATCATGAAAGTGTAAACTTTGAAGTTTTCTTCTCCCCCTAAATCGTATCTCCCCCTTTTCATAAGCATGTGACTCTCCCTTTAGCATGAAGCTTTGATATTCTCCCCCTTTGGCATAAAATACCAAAAAGGTTATATTCTTGGGAGTAGTGACAGGGATCATTGATAGGGAAGGGATCATGGAGATCAAGGGTCATTGAAAGTAGTGTTCAATGAAAGTCTAAGGGAATCATTGAATGTAGCTTCTCTCCCTTTGGCAAATTTGAGTTTTCTTCTCCTTGGAGCTAGGGATCCTTGAATAAAGAATTTCTCCCCCTAAGAGTTGTTTGTTCTTCTCCCCCTTAATTAATATATACATATATATATATATATATTAGAGAAGGGATCATGGAAGAAACAAGATTATCATAAGAACTGAAAACAAATAAACCATATCAATAAAACATCTGAACACAAGGAAAATCGGTGACTCCAAGGTGGATAAATCGGTGATACCGAGATTGTGTAGTGCAGTTTACCTGCAAGTTCGGTAGAGCCGAGTTATCTAAATCGGTGACTACGAATGGTAAACCAAGTTTCTGTTTTCAGAGATACAAGTGAAACTGTTTCAAACGGAAAATGTGAAAATTTTACAGAGATCATCAAATAGATAATATTTGAGTGGTTTTGAGAGGTAATACAATAAGAGAGCAAACCACACAAGATTCTTAACTAAATGGATGGCGGTGACTAGGTACCTATATTAGAGTATATTAAATTACGAGCCAAGCAAGAATACTTGATCATAGGTCATACTCATCGTTTAAGCTCAAAATGGGGTTACCATTTTTTGATTAAGCATTTTGATGTCTTCATATCACTTGAGTTGCTTTAGCCCATGTCTTGGAGTAAAGCCTTTTCAAGGATATGAGTACATACCTTTGAGTGATGTTGATGACGTTTCTTGTAGGTGACCTTGTTGAGGATGTTGGAGGTTGATGAAGATCATCTTGAGTTTGGAGCTATCCTTGTCGTTCTAGTGCACTAGTAACCTACCAAAGGTTAGTCATGCAAGGAAGAACAGTGGATATATCCTTTTGACATGATACCACTAATAGGTTTTGCAACTAAGATCATGTATATGTCAAGGATATGTTTTTGTCGTCTTCTTCCTAACATCATCAAGAGGGGTTGTGGATACTTGGTAATGACAAGATTGCTTATGATTTGAGTTGATGGCAATCTTGTGGAATGAAGTTCTTCCAAGTACCTACAAAAGGTTAGATACAATACAAGGGAGCATAGATTTCCATGGCATGTGATAACGAGTTATGATAACATGGAGATAATAGTAAAGCTCATGCCCTTGCTTGCAACCGAGTGAGTCTAGCTCAAATTTGAAGCATCAATGATGTTTAACTCACTCCTCGGATGACAAAATGTATTCTCGTCAAGTGGCTTGGTGAAGATATCGGCCAATTGTTTGTTAGTACGAACATGCTTAAGATTGATATCTCATTTGGCAACATGATCACGAATGAAATGATGTCGAACTTGAATATGCTTGGTTCGAGAATGTTGCACATGATTATGTCCAATTTTAATAGCACTTTCGTTGTCACAAATTAATGGAACATTTTTAACATGAATACCATAATCCTTAAACGTTTGTGTCATCCATAGTAATTGCGCATAACAAGATCCAACTGCAATATACTCAGCTTCGGCAGTAGATAGAGATACCGAGTTTTGTTTCTTGGAGGACCAAGACACAAGAGATCTACCTAAAAATTGACAAGTACCCGAGGTGAATTTTCTATCAAACTTGTCACTGGCATAGTCCGAATCGGAATAGCCAACAAGATAAAAAGAAGATCCCTTGGGATACCAAATGCCAAAGTTTGGTGTTTGTATCAAGTATCTCACAATACGTTTCATAGCCAAAAGATGACACTCTTTAGGTGCGGCTTGATATCTAGCACACATGCAAACACTAAGTACAATATCGGGACAAGATGCACATAGATATAACAGTGAACCAATCATAGATCAATAAACCTTTTGATCAACCGGTTCATCCTCCCTGGTGAGGTCAACATGTCCACTAGTAGGCATAGGAGTTTTCATACCTTTGCAATCCTGCATGTTGAACTTCTTGATCAAGTCCTTGGTATACTTAGTTTGAGAGATGAAAGTTCCTTCTCTTGATTTCTTGATTTGCAATCCCAGAAAGAATTTTAGCTCACACATCATAGACATCTCATACTTCTCGGACATCAACCTTCCAAATCTTTCACTAAATTGAGGGTTAGTAGAACCAAAGATAATATCATCCACATAGATTTGGCACACAAGTAATTCTCTATTAACTCTCTTAGTGAACAAGGTTGCATCAGTTTTACCAATTTCAAAACCTTTTTCAATGAGAAACTTCATTAAACATTTATATCAAGCACGAGGGGCTTGCTTAAGACCATAAAGAGCTTTGCGAAACTTGTAAACATGATTAGGTTTCTTAGGATTCACAAAACCAGGTGGTTGCTTAACATAAACTTCTTCCTCTATTTCACCATTCAAAAAGGCAATTTTGATGTCCATTTGGTAAAGTGTGATATCATGGTGATTAGCATAAGCAAGAAGAATACGAATAGCTTCAAGTCTAGCAACGGGGGCATAAGTCTCACAGTAGTCCATACCTTCAACTTGCGTGTATCCTTGGGCTACGAGATGAGCCTTGTTGCGTAAGACTTGACCATCTTCGTCTTGTTTGTTCCGAAATACCCATTTGGTTCCGATGATGTTGTGCTCATCTTCGGGTTTCTCCACGAGTGCCCACACTTTGTTCCTCTCAAAGTTGTGTAGCTCTTCATGCATTGCGTTCACCTAATCCGCGTCTTCAAGAGCTTGTTCTACCTTCAAAGTCTCAATGCTAGAGATGAAAGAATCATGCTCACATAAGTTAGCTAGACGGGTTTTAGAGCGAGTGATTCTCCCTGTTTGTATATCACCAAAGATTTGGTTTAGGGGATGGTTCTTGGTCACTTGAGCTCGAACACGGGTCAGCTTACGATTGTTGGATGGTGGGGCTTCTTCTTCTTCATCATCATCTCGTTCATCTTCGTCGTTGTTGAAGGTGTTGTTCCCTTGAGGTGGTGGTGAAGGTGGTTGTGGTGGATCTTCATGATGCACTTCCTCCTCTTCATCATCTTGTCGTGTACTGCTTGTGGATGCCTCCATGTCGTGTTGAGGTTCACCTTGACGTCAAGTAGGGGCTTCCACTTGAGTTGATGAAGTACTCTCCTTCACCTCCATGGGACGAATCTTGTCGATGGGTAGATTTAGTATGGCTTCCGAAGGATCCTTATCACCTACATCATTTAGCAATTGTTCGACTTGCGAACCATTAGATTCATCAAACTTCATAGCTATCGTCTCTTCAACTTTTTGAGTGAAGTTGTTGTAGACACGATAAGTGTGAAAGTTCGATCCGTAACCAAGTAGGAATCCTTCATGAGATTTAGGAGCAAATTTAGTACGACGATGCTTATCAAGAATGTAGCACTTTGAGCCAAATACCCAAAAGTATCCGACTTGGGGTTTGTTACCGGTGAGTAGCTCGTATGCCATTTTACCGAGAAGTTTGTGCAGGTAAAGTTAGTTTGTGGCATGACATGCTGCTTCAACGGCTTCTTCCCAAAAGTGTCTTGGCGTCTTGTATTCGTCAAGCATCATTCTTGTCATCTCAATAAGCGTCCGGTTCTTCCTCTCAACAACTCCATTTTGTTGAGGTGTGTACGTAGCCGACAACTCATGCGAGACACCTTCTTCGTCAAGAAAGGTATCCACATGGGTGTTCTTGAACTCTGATCCGTTATCGCTGCGAACCTTCTTGATCTTCACTTCAAACTGATTTTGCGCTTTGCGAGCGAAGTTCTTGAAGATCTTTTGAACCTACGACTTATCATCAAGAAAGAATACCCACGTAAATCTGGAAAAATCATCAACTACAACTAGACCATAGGAATTTCCACTGAGACTCTTGTAAGCATTGGGACCAAAAATATCCATGTGAAGTAACTCGAGTGGTCTCCTAGTAGTCATGATATTCTTAACGGGATGACTTCCACCTACTTGCTTTCCATCTTGACAAGCACTACAAAGTCTATCTTTGTCAAAGATAACATATGAAACTCCAAGTATATGATCACCTTTGATTAGCTTATCTAGATTTCAAATGCTACATGTCCAAGTCTTCTATGCTAAAGCTAACCTTTAGAAGATTTTGCAATTAAACAAGTGTGAGGCTTGGATCTTTTAGTGAAGTCAACAATGTATAGATCACCTCTATGAAAACCAGAAAAGACCATTTTATGATTATCTTGGCGAAACACTCGGCAATCGACTTTCGTAAATAAAACATTGAAACCGAAATCGGCAAGTCTAGAAACGGAAAGAAGATTGTAGCCAAGGGATTCAACAAGCATGACATTTTGAATAGAGCTATCATGAGATATGGCCACCTTACCAAGGCCAAGTACCTTACCCTTACAGTTGTCTCCAAAGGTCACATACCTTCGAGGACCTTGATTAGGCGTGATTTCTAGGAACATGTCTCTATCACCAGGCATATGATCCGTACATCCACTATCAAGAATCCACTCTTTTCCTCCGGACATGTAGTCCCTAAAGTTTGCCATAAGACTTAGATTCTTCATGATCTTCTCATACTCGTTGTCGAACAGCTCATCTTCTTCATAGTAGCCATGTACTACATTGTCATCATCAAGTGGAAATTCCTCATCATAAAGAACAAGAGATTCGTTAGAATAGTGATCATGACAATGTTCAAGTTTATGAATGCGAATGGCTTCAAAGATAATGTTGTTGATAGTAGTGACATCTCCTTTAGCACGCATAAGATCATGGAGCTCAAATAGGCATTTATCAAAGTTTGGATCACTAGGCTTCATTTTTTGAAAAGCAACAATTTTATGAAGAATTTCATCAAGATTTCCTAAGGAAAGATTTGGATATCGTTTCTCCAAATCAGTCCATAAGGTATAGGCACATGCAAAGTTCTTCATTTGAGAAAGCACGAATCTTGGTAAACCTCTAAAAATAAGATCGACAGCTCTTAGGTTACCAAGCATGTTAATTTCCTCTTCGTGTGTGGGATGCAATTCATCAATGGGGAGCACATAGGGTTTCTCAATGTATTCAGTCAAATGGAATCTATCTAATAGATCAATCATGGCATTCTTCCATTGACTATAGTACTCTCCATCAAGAATGGGCACTCTACAACTCAAACTCTCTACTCTAGACACACCCATCTTCCTCCACGGTGATTAAACCGAAGAAATGGAGATCAAAGCTCTGATACCACTTGTAGGATTGAGAGAGGCGTGTCTAGAGAGGGGTGAATAGAATACTAGCAGAAATTCAAAACCTAACCTTTTCCCAAGTTAATTGGTTGGCAGATTTTAACTAATTTAGCAAGTGTAGCAAATCTAACATCCCTACACATGCATGTCTACAAATATGGCAGCGGAAAGTAAAGACATTGCACATGTAAATAAAGAGATGGGATAGGAAGATCAAATACAAGTGATGACACGATGATTTTTCCCGTGGTTCCGATAGGTGGTGCTATCGTGCGTCCACATTCATGAAGTCTTCAACCCACGGAGGGTAACGGTCGCGAGAGTCCATAGAGGGCTCTACCCACGGAGGGTTCCATGAAGAAGCAACCTCGACTATTCCATGCGGCTTCCATCCACGAAGGACTAGCCTCGCTATGGGTAGATCTTCATGAAGTAGGCAATCTCCTTGCCCTTAGAAACTTCTTGGTTCACTCCACAACACGAAGTAGGAGGCTCCAAGGCCACACCTAACCAATCTAGGAGCCACCACCCTACAAAATGTAATAGGCTCGGTAATGACGATGAACTCCTTGCTCTTGTGCTTCAAGATGATAGACTCCTCAACACAAAATCTCTCTCCTCATAGGTTTGGCTTGGTAGAAGAGATGGGATTGGTGGAAAGCAACTTGGGGAGGCTAGAAATCAAGATCCATGTGGTTGGAGTGGAAGATCTTGACCTCAACACAAGGGTAGGTGGTTCTCTCTCAGAAAACTGAGTAGGATAGGTATGGAATAGTTCTAAGTGTTTCTCTTTTGAGTGGGTGGTGGTGAAGGGGTATATATAGGCTTCCCCAAAACTCCAACCATTACACACAATAAGTCAGACTCGGTGACACCGATGTGTAAATCTCGGTGGTACCAAAGTGACAAAAAGTGGCAACTTTTGAATCTCGGATGGACCGATATACAATTCTCGGTTGCACCGGCAAGGTGACCAACAGTCATATTAACCAATCTCGGTGACGCCGATTCACCATTTTCGGTCGGACTGAAAATGAGAACTTGCGTAACAGGAAGTTGGCAACCCAACTCGGTGGCACCAAGTGAGGTGTCGGCTACACGGAAGTGTTAGGGTTTGGCTAGGTCTGTCTATGGTTTGGAACTCGGTGGCACCGGGATAGGAATGTTGGTTGCACCGAATTGGCATATTTGGTTTAGGACAGACTTTGGTGGGAGAGTATGTGGATGTTTTGGTGACTGTCACTTGTGCACGTATGAGCATATTGTTCACCATCAAAACTTTACCCCCTTTTAATAGTATTGGTTTTCCTATAGACTGAAAATGATTTCTCACAAATGTAAAATGTAGAGTCCTCTTGCTTGAAGCTTGGCCAACCTACTTCCTTGAATCTTGGGGTAATTCCACAGTCTTCTCAATCCTTTTGCCAACTCAACTCTCCATGGACTAATATCTGAAATATACTAGATAGAAGTGTTAGTCCAAGAGACAATGTATGTTGACATGCATTATCAAAACCACCAAGGGAGCATGTTGTGCTTTCATTTGCAAGAGTGAAGTCTTGATCAAGGATATACATTTCATTCACATATATTGATGCATATAGCCAAGATACACATGACTCTTATATTCCTTTCATTCATATGTGTGTCCATGCATTCTGAAACAACTAACCTTTAAAGGACTGCACACATTTGGGGGGAGAAAATCTATGTCATGTGTCTCTCAAAGTCTTCATTGCATATATGCATATATTTAATTGAAGCTTTGACTGTATGTTGTCATCAATTACCAAAAAGGGGGAGATTGAAAGCACAACATGCTCCCTTGGTGGTTTTTATAATTCATGACAACATAGATTGTCTCTTGGACTAACACTTCTATCTAGTGTATTTCAAAAAATAGTCCATGGAGAGTTGAATTGGCAAAAGAACTGTGGATATTGTGGAATTACCCCAAGATTCAAGGAAATAGGTTGGCCAAGATTCAAGCAAGAGGACTCTACATTTAACATTTGTGAGAAATCACTTTGAGTCTGTAGGAAAGCCAATACTATTAAAAGGGGGTAAAGTTTTGATGGTGAACAATATGCTCAAATGTGCACAAGTGACAGTCACCAAAACATCCACATACTCTCCCACCAAAGTTTGTCCTAAGCCAAAACATGCAAATCGGTGCAACCAACATTCCTATCCCGGTGCCACCGAGTTCCAAACCCTAGACAGACTCAGCCAAACCCTAACACTTTGGTGCAGCCCACACTGCACTCGGTGCCACCGAGTTGGGTTGCCAACTTCCTATTACGCAAGTTCTCATCTTTGGTCCGACCGAGAATGGTGAATCGGCATCACGGAGTCTAGTAAATCTAATCGTTGGTCACCTTGTCGGCGCAATCGAGAATTGTATATCGGTCCCTCCGAGATTCAAAAGTTGCCACTTTTAGTCACTTTGGTACCACCAAGATTTACACATCGGTGTCACCGAGTCTGACTTATTGTGTGTAATGGTTGGATTTTTGGGGATGCCTATATATACCCCTTCACCACCACCCACTCGGAAGAGAAGCACTCTGAACTATTCCATACCTATCCTACTTAGTTTTCTGAGAGAGAACCACCTACCCTTGTGTTGAGGTCAAGATCTTCCACTCCAACCATATGGATCTTGATTTCTAGCCTCCCCAAGTTGCTTTCCACCAATCCCATCTCTTCTACCAAGCCAAATCTGTGTGAGAGAGAGAGATTGTGTGTTGAGGAGTCTATCATCTTGAAGCACAAGAGTAAGGAGTTCATTGTCATTACCGAGCCTATTACCTTTTGGAGGGTGGTGCCTCCTAGATTGGTTAGGTGCCGCTTGGGAGCCTCCTACTTCCTGTTGTGTGGTGAACCAAGAAGTTTGTAAGGGCAAGGAGATCGCTTACTTCGTGAAGATCTACTCATAGTGAGGCTAGTCCTTTATGGACGAAAGCCGTATGGAATAGTCAAGGTTGCTACTTCGTGGACCCTTATGGGTGGAGCCCTCCGTGTACTCTCACGACTGTTACCCTCCGTGGGTTGAAGACTCTATAAACGTGGACGTACGATAGCACCACCTATCGGAACCACGGAAAAAAATCCTTGTGTGTCCTATTGCGTCTGATCTTCGTATCCCATCTCTTTACTTACATGTGCAATGTCTTTACTTTCCGCTACCATATTTGTAGACATGCATGTGTAGGGCTGTTAGACTTGCTAGACTTGTTAAAACTATTAAAATCTGCCAACTAAATAACTTGGGAAAATTTTAGGTTTTAAATTTCTGCTAGTAATCTATTCACCCCCCCCCCCTCTAGACACACCTCTCTCGATCCTACACAACCGCACCGGTATCAAATACCTAGGAGCTACTACGAGCGCTGGTGAGGTACACATCAATAACATGTATATCATATATACCTTTGACGTTGTCGGCCTTCCTATCCGCTAAGTACTTGGGGTAGTTCCACTTCCAGTGACCGGTTCCCTTGCAATAAAAGCACTCAGTCTTAGGCTTGGGTCCATTCTTTGGCTTCTTCCCGGCAACTGATTTGCCAGGCGCGGCAACTGCTTTCCGTCCTTCTTGAAGTTCTTCTTACCCTTGCCTTTCTTGAAACTGGTGGTCATATTCACCATCAACACTTGATGTTCCTTTTGATCTCCACCTCTGCTGATTTCAGCATCGAATATAACTCGGGAATGGACTTATCCATCCCTTGCATATTGTAGTTCATCATAAAGCTCGTGTATCTAGGTGGAATCGACTAGAGCATTCTGTCGATAACCGAGTCATCCGGAAGATTAACTCCTAGCTGAGACAAGCGGTTGTGCAACCCAGACATTTTGAGTATGTCCTCACTGACAGAACTATTTTCCTCCATCTTACAACTGAAGAACTTGTCGGAGACTTCATATCTCTCGACCCGGGCATGAGCTTGGAAAATCATTCTCAGCTCTTGGAACATCTCATATGCTCCATGTTGCTCAAAACGCTTTTGGAGCCCCGGTTCTAAACTTTAAAGCATGTCGCACAGAACCAGGGAGTAATCATCACTACGCGACTGCCAGGCGTTCATAACGTCTTGAGTTGCTGGGAAAACGGGTGCGTCACATAGCGGTGCCTCAAGGACATATAATTTATTGGAAGCTATCAGGATGATCCTCAAGTTACGAACCCAGTCTGTATAGTTGCTTCCATCGTCTTTCAGCTTGGTTTTCTCTAGGAACGCGTTGAAGTTGAGGGCAACATTAGCGTGGGCCATTGGATCTACAATTTTTTTTGTAAAGACAATTTTAGACTAAGTTCATGATAATTAAGTTCATCTAATAAAATTATTTAATGAACTCCCACTCATATAGACATCCCTCTAGTCATCTAAGTGATACATGATCCACATTGACTTGGTCGTGTCTGATCATCACGTGAGACGGACTAGTCATCAATGGTGAACATCTCCATGTTGATCGCATCTACTATACAACTCATGTTCGACATTTCAGTCTCTCGTGTTCTGAGGCCATGTCTGTACATGCTAGGCTCGTCAAGTCAACCTAAGTGTTTTGCGTGTGTAAATCTGGCTTACACCCGCGAAAGTTAGAATCTATCACACCCAATCATCACGTGGTGCTTCGAAACAACGATCCTTCGCAATGGTGCACACTTAGGGGGAACACATTTCTACAAATTTTAGTGAGGGGTCATCTTATTTATGCTAATGTCTTTCTAAGCAAATAAGATGTAAGAACATGATAAACATCACATGCAAATCATAAAGTGACATGATATGGCCAATATCATCTTGCGCCTTTGATCTCCATCTTCAGGGCGCGGCATGATCACCATCGTCACCGGCATGACACCATGATCTCCATCATCATGATCTCCATCATTGTGTCTTCATGAAGTTGTATCGCCAACTATTACTTCTACTACTATGGCTAACGGTTATCAATAAAGTAAAGTAATTACATGGCGTTTTTGATTGACACGCATGTCATACAACAAATTAAAACAACTCCTATGGCTCCTGATGGTTGTCATACTCATCGACATGCAAGTCGTGATTCCTATTACAAGAACATGATCAATCTCATACATCACATATATTTCATCACATCCTTTTGGCCATATCACATCACATAGCATACCCTGCAAAAACAAGTTAGACGTCCTCTAATTGTTATTGCAAGTTTTACGTGGTTGCTATGGGTTTCTAGCAAGAACGTTTCTTACCTACGCAAAAGCCACAACAATGATATGCCAATTGCTATTTACCCTTCATAAGGACCCTCTTCATCAAATCCGATCCGAGTAAAGTGGGAGAGACAAACATCCGCTAGCCACCTTATGTAACAAGTGCATGTTAGGCGATGGAACCAGTCTCACGTAAGCATACGTGTAAAGTCGGTCTGGGCCGCTTCATCCCACAATGCCGCCGAATCAAGGTAGGACTAGTAACGGGAAGAAAATTGACCAAATCATCGCCCACAACTACTTGTGTTCTACTCGTGCATAGAATCTACGCATAGACCTAGTTTTGATACCACTGTTGGGAAACGTAGTAATAATTCAAAATTTTCCTACGTGTCACCAAGATCAATCTAGGAGATGCTAGCAATGAGAGAGAGGGAGTGCATCTTCATACCCTTGAAGATCGCTAAGCCGAAGCGTTACAAAGAACGCGGATGATGGAATCGTACTCGCGGCGATTCAAATCGTGGAAGGTCCAGTCCAAGCGCCAAACGAACGGTGCCTCCGCGTTCAACACACGTACAGCCCGGGGACGTCTCCTCCTTCTTGATCCAGCAAGGGGGGAGGAGAAGTTGAGGGAGAGCTCCGGCAGCACGATGACATGGTGACGGTGGAGCTCCCGGTTCTCTGGCATAGCTTCGCTAAGTGCTACAGAGGAGGAGGAGGTGTAGGAAGGGGGAGGGCTGCGCCAAGGGAAGGGGTGCGGCTGCCCTCCCACCCCCACTATTTATAGGGGAAGGGGAGAGGGGAGTCGGCCCCCTAGATCCATCTAGAGGGGGGGCTAGGTCCATCTAGAGGGGGCGGCGGCCCCCCGGGGGGACTTGCCCCCCAAGTTAGGTGGGAGGCGCCCCCACCCCTAGGGTTTCCAAACCTAAGCGCCTTGGGCCCTTAGGGGGCACACAAGCCCACTAAGGGGCTGGTTCCCACCCAACTACAGCCCATTAGGTCCATCGGGGCAGGTGGACCCTCTTGGTGGACCCGCGGAACCCACTTCGGTGGTCCCGGTACAATACCGATAAACCCCGAAACCTTCCCGGTGACTGAAACTGGACTTCCCATATATAAATCTTCACCTCCAGATCATTCCGGAACTCCTCGTGATGCCTGGGATCTCATCCGGGACTCTGAAAAACTTTCGGTAACCACATAAAATTCTCATTACAACTCTAGCTTCACCGAACCTTAAGTGTGTAGACCCTACGGGTTCGGGAACCATGCAGTCATGACCAGGACACCTCTCCGGGCAATAACTAATAGTGGGATTTGGATACCCATATTGCCTCACACATGTTCCACGATGATCTCATCGGATGAACCACGATGTCGGGGATTCAATTAATCCCGTATACAATTCCCTTTGTCCATCGGTATGTTACTTGCCCGAGATTCGATCGTCGGTATCCCTATACCTTGTTCAATCTCGTTACCGGCAAGTCTATTTACTCATTCCGTACCACGTGATCCCATGACTAACTCCTTAGTCACATTGAGCTCATTATGATGATGTATTACCGAGTGGGCCTACAGATACCTCTGCGTTACATAGAGTGACAAATCCCAGTCTCGATTCGTGCCAACCCAACATACACTTTCGAAGACACCTGTAGTGCACCTTTATAGTCACCTAGTTATGTTGTAACGTTTGATACACCCAAAGCATTCCTATGGTATCCGGTAGTTGCATAATCTCATGGTCTAAGGAAATGATACTTGACATTAGAAAATCTCTAGCAGACGAACTACACAATCTTGTGCTATGCTTAGGATTGGGTCTTGTCCATCACATCGTTCTCCTAATGATGTGATCCCGTTATCAACGACATCCAATGTCCATGGCCAGGAAACCATGACCATCTATTGATCAATGAGCTAGTCAACTAGAGGCTCACTAGGGACATGGTGTGCTCTATGTATTCACACATGTATTACGGTTTCCAGTTAATACAATTATAGCATGAACAATAGACAATTATCATAAACAAGGAAATATAATAATAACATTTTGTTATTTCCTCTAGGCCATATTTCCAACACCATCTTCCTCCAATGGTGATAAAACCAAAGTGATGGAGACCAAAGTTCTGATACCAACCGTGGGATCGAGAAGTGGCATCTAGAGGGGGTGAATAGACACTTAAAAAGACAAATGTGCAGTGTTTAATTTGCTTAAGATTTATGCACATTTTAGCACAAATTAAGTTGCATCCAATGAGTTTCCCACCATATCTCCTAGCCATTCCAATCACTGGACTTTCCACGAAATATACTAGATGAAATTGTTAGTCTAAGAGATAAGGGTTTTTAGTCTAAGAGATAAGGTTTTTTTACATCTATGCCCCTGGTTCATTAGCTCTACTCATTCATTCCCATGCTCTTAAATTTTGCTCAGTTTTCCCCACTCCCTTGCCCGAAACCCTCAGAACAGGTCACAACAGACATTGTCGTCGGGTCAATGGCTTGACCGTTAATTCTGACGAGTGGGGCCGCGCTAGACTGTGTCGCCCGTTGGACCTGACACGTGGGGCCGTGTTGGGCGGTATCGCTGTTCGACCGTTGGGCCATGGTTCCATTGGGTCGTCCCTTGCATTAAATGCCTACGCGAGCCGCCACGACAAAAGTCTGCTATGCATGCACCCAGCAAGCCTGCCTGCATGGTTCGATGCGCGCCGCCATGATGCGCCGACTGAGCCTGCATGCGCCGACCGAGCTTGCATGCACCGATGCGTGTCGCCATGATGCATTGACCGAGCCGCTTTCATGCATGCCAGCCACCACGAATGTAGCGACGGTCGCTGTCGCTGGTTCCTCTCTTCTCGCACGCTTGTCTCCTCTATTTAGAGAATCATTTTTTATGATCAGTTTCAGCCTTTTCGATCCACTCACATCTGCACCCGTTTTGCTACGACAAATAAATTGAACAATATGTTTTATATTTTTATGGTTGCATGCACTAGCTAGGTGGCTACATATTTGGGGCTTGTGTAAAAAAAGAGAGAAGGGTTCATTGTGGCTGCATGCACTATGTGGTTACTAACAAAGTGAGCTCTCTAAGAAAACAATTAACAAATATGTAGATAGGACCAACAAGCCCATAGCACGATCACATAGTTCAAACTAGCAAGAACTTAATAATAGTATAGATAGAAAACTTAATAATAGAACTTAATAAAAGGGTCAACAAGCCCATAGCATCTCCAACATACTTCAGTTACAACTTATTAATTAACATAACATAGATTAAAAAAAGAAAAATAGATAGAGGGTTTAGAACCCTAGCCGCCGCCTTGTCCACCTCGCTCCTCCTCTGGGCGCCCTTCACTGCTCCTCTGGGGCGTTGTCAATGGGGTAGGGAAGATTGTGCATGCACGACGCGGTGGGGAATATGTTGGTGTACTCCGTGAAAATGTTGTGGGTAGTGAAAGGGATTAACTCGTAGCCACACCAAAACACCCTATCGAGGGGGTAGAAGGCGTCGAATGTGTTGGTGAAGTGGGCAAGGAGAGCTACCACCACCCCGTTTTGGATGACCTCCTCGACGTGGAACATCGTTGGGGATCCCCGCGAGAGGTCGCGGTAGCCGGCTGCTACTTCTCGAGCATGCGTTGGTTTCCCGTGAAGAGGAACGGTTTGATGCAACAAAGTAGATAAGTATTTCCCTTAGTTTTTGAGAACCAAGGTATCAATCCAGTAGGAGATACAAGCGAGTCACCAATAGATGTACCTGCACAAAAGAATCAAACTCTTGCACCCAACGCTATAAAGGGGTTGTCAATCCCTTCATGGTTACTTGCAAGGATGAGATCTAATAGAGATAGATATAATAGGATGCTTGAACGGAAAGTAAAACTAAAAGTAAAAATAAGGCAGCAAGTATTTTTGGTTTTAGATCTGAAAGTACAATATGGAAAATAGACCCGTGGGCCATAAGTTTCACTAGATGGCTTCTCTCATGATGGCAAGTATTACGGTGGGTAAACAAATTACTGTCGAGCAATTGATAGAAAAGTGAATAATTATGAAGATATCCAAGGCAATGATTATGCATATAGGTATCACATCCGTGACAAGTAGACCGAAACGATTATGCATCTACTACTATTACTCCACACATCGACCGACTCCTGCGTGCATCCAGAGTATTAAGTTCATAAAGAAGAGAGTAATGCATTAAGTAAGATGACATGATGTAGAGGGATAAACTCAAGCAATATGATGAAAACCCCATCTTTTTACCCTTGCTGGCAACAATACAATACGTGCCTCGCTACCCCTACTTTGTCACTGGGTGAGGACACCGCAAGATTGAACCCAAAACTAAGCACTTCTCCCATTGCAAGAATTACCAATCTAGTTGGCCAAACCAAACCAATAACTCGAAGAGACTTGCATAGATATGAAACCATGCATATAAGAATTCAGGAAACACACAAATAATATTCATGGATAATTTTAACATAAACTCACAATTCATCGGATCTCGACAAACACACCGCAAAAGAGTATTACATCGGATAGATCTCCATGATGATCATGAAGAACATGGTATTGAGAAGCAAAGAGAGAGAAGAAGCCATCTAGCTACTAGATATGGACCCGTAGGTCTGTGGTGAACTACTCACGCATCATTGGAGGGGCAATGGAGTTGATGTAGATGCCCTCCGTGATCGAATCCCCCTCCAGCAGATTACCGAAAAAGGCTCCAAGATTGGATCTCCCGAGAACGGAGGCTTCTGGCGGCGGAAAAGTGTTTTCATGGCTCTTTTCTGATAATGATGGAATATTTTGGAATTTATAGGCCGAAGATTAGGGTTAGGGGAGCTGCCGTGGGCCCACAAGCCTGCCCGGCGTGGCCTACCCCCTGGCCGTGCCCCTAGGGCTTGTGGCCCCACGGTGGCTCCTCTGCCTTGGTTCTCAAGTCTCGTAGTTTTCTTTTGTTCCAGAAAAAATCATTCGGAAGGTTTTATTCCGTTTGGACTCCGTTTAATATTCCTTATCTGCGAAACTCAAAAATAAGGAAAAAACAGAAACTGGCACTAGGCTCTAGATTAATAGGTTAGTCCCAAAATAATATAAAATAGCATATTAATGCATATAAAACATCCAAAACAGATAATATAATAGCATGGAACAATCAAAAATTATAGATACGTTGGAAACGTATCAGCATCCCCAAGCTTAATTCCTGCTCGTCCTCGAGTAAGTAAATGATAAAAACAGAATTTTTGATGTGAAATGCTATCTATTTATCCATGTAATATTCTTTATTGCGACATGAATATTCAGATCCGTTAGATTCAAAACAATAGTCCAATTCAACATATAAAGGAGGCTAGACTTCTGCCACATGTGATCACCGCCGAATCAACGGAAATACAAGCCGTCAGGAATGGGGCTTGGTTAGCGCAACACATTGGTTGCAACTCTCTCATATTGGAGTGAGATAACTTAAATGTTGTGCATGCTTTCAATCAACAGGAGACATACAATGGTCCTGATGCAGCGGTGGTATTCGAAGGCAAGCAGATATGCATCGATTTTGCAGCAGTTTCATATCTTCATTGTTTTAGGGAAGCGAATGAGGTTGCTGATCTCTTAGCAAAACATTCATCTCATAGTAGATCCTCTCATCTATGGGAAGATTACATCCCTTATTTTATTTCTCATGCTATTGTAAACGATCTGTCTATCATTTGAGAAATAAAAGGTTTATTACTGTCAAAAAAATATAAAGGAGGCTGGACTGCTAGGCAGAACCAGGCCATCCACGTAGCTGTATTGTAGCTGGCCAAACGGGTCGGACTAAACAGGCCGGCCCGTCATGGGCCGGGCATGACCCGACCGTAAACGGGCCGGGCCCGGCACGCGACACGCCTCAGGCCATGCCTGGGCCTAGAGGCTGGGCACGCGGGCCGACACGACACGGCCCGTTTATTTTTTTATGTATTTTTAGATTTTTTTAATATATATATATATATATATATATATACTTAAATATAGCCCAATAAGTTTTAAAATGAGCCTAATAGGCTATTTTTTCTTGACCTAGCGTGTTAAACGGGCCAACGGGCCGATCCGTTTAGTAATCAGGCCGTGCCTGGGCCAGGAGGCGCAGCCCATGTGCTAGCACGGCACGACCCGTTTACTAAACGTGCCTAAGAAAACGTGCCCATGTGCTCTGAAATTAAGCCTAAGAAAATGCCATTTGTAATAAGACAAAACATGTTTCTTGTCTTCACAGTTTGGTCATAAACTACTGGTCTTACTTATTGAAATGTCATTGGTTTATCCCAAGTTTATGTTCAGAGATTATGCTTCAAATATTCTGTTCAGATTTGCTGACCAACAAAATAAAGAGATCAGGTAGCTGAATTCTGTAGTTTGGATATTTTACTACGGCTTATGTTTTATCTCGCAAATCTTGCAGGTACATAACAAGAGATGAGCTCGAGCAAGCCTTGAAGGAGAAGGGAATGTATGATGCCAAGGAGATCAAGGAGATCATCTCAGAGCAGTGGCAGAGCTTGGAACAGAAAGGTGGGTGGGCCAGCTCTAGGAAATAAGCATAGCGATTGTGTTTCATAGCCCAAAAATACATATACACTGTAGAAAATCACATGAGCTGGGCGGGCCATGGCCTATTCGGCCTTGCCGTAGCTCCGCCACTGTCTCAGAGGCTGACACTGACAATGTAAGGAACAACAAGTATAGATTGAGTATACATTGCACATACGCAATCTGATAAACTGAAGTTAAATCGCACCCAAAAATAGGACCTGATAGATCAAATTGATAGCCAGTTTACTCAGTTGATGATGATTATTTTACTTTATTGCATCCAAAGAAACTGAAGATACTTTTGCACATATAGGATGGGAAGATAAATTATTCAGAGTTCGTGGCGATGATGAAGAAAGGAACAGGAAGCACCGAGACAACAAACCCAAAGAAGAGGAGAGATCTACCTGATGGGTCAACATTGAGATACCTTAGTGAAAGTCTGAGATATGCTTGCTACTTTCTTAATTGATTTCCACTGCCATCTCACCTTGCATCCCTTTATATTGATTGAGTAGATACATGAAAATATATATTTTCCTACTAAAAGAACAGGATAGATATAGAAAATATAAAGTTTGATCATTATAAGACTGAAGCAAATTTACTAAGATGCTTAAAAATTACTCCTTCCCTTAATCTTTATTTTTGCACTGCAGATTTGCTACTTAATTCTCAAAAAATAGTGTTCTCTTGCATCACCATCCCATGGAGCCACGAGATCCTACAGAGACCATTAACTATGTTTATGGATCACTACATGTTTTGGTGGAACAAGGTGTGATCCATTTTTCAGTACTCATCTGAACATACATCTTGCTTTAAGTTTAATATATATACAGAGATCTTCCTTCAAAGATTATCATGGAGGGAGTACTTAATTTGTTTGATTACTGTATTTATAGTTTGTTTCTGCTTCTACTTCTACTTCTACCGTATTTCTGTACTTAAATTTAAATTATTTCTGCACTTACTTTATTTCTACTTTCTACTTTTTTCCTGCACCTACAGTTGCAGTGCTTTATCCGCTAGTGGAGCTAGGACTCTGTTGCATTGGGCTAAGGTTGATTGCCTGCAGGGGTATGTCAAGGTGTAGGAGCAGACTCACTGTTGATGCTGAATACTGGAGTAGGAACGACGATCAATGCTCTAATGAACCTGAATGATGTAGCACTACTATTAGCTATTGGTTAGGCACATACTTCTTTGACAGTGGATTAGACAAGTATGGGGTTAGACAAGTATGGTTTTCAGGTGTAGTTGCCTACTACTTTTTTTAGTTTCCCTGTGTCGATTTCTCTTTTACTGTAACTAGCAAGGTGGCCCTCACAAATGCGAGGGTTAGATCTTTAGTGCATGGAAAATGTCGATTCTTTATTGTTGTCTCGGACACATGATCTTATTCTCTTATTATTATCTCATGCACATGATATTGTCGTTTATACAAATATAGGATTACATTGTAAATAAATAAATTAATTAATTATCTCACATTGATGTAACAATCGGGCACTGAGGTGCAAGGGCACCAACCAAATTAACCCGGAATATGCACATTCACTACTTAAGTTGTTCTATGTTAGCCGGAGTAAGTTTGCAATTCTAGGCCAATAGCTATAAAGACTTAGTTGTTTGAATATTCTATTAATACTTGGCTTCCTCTCGCCCTTTGCGTCATTGGCGCAATGAGTCTTCTAGTATTGACATAAAAACAGTAATACTTTGAACACATCAATAAAATAGTCGTGTCTTTTCGAAATAACATGGCCTTAGAAAGTTATCTCTACAAAATTATGTGGTCTGACTATGTTTCATCTTTCTCATACAAAGTATCTAAATCATGTACAACCCCGATGAACAAATCAAGCAATTGTTTTACACTTTTGGTGTTCTCAGACCTTTTCAACTCTTACGCAATACATGAGCGTGAGCCATGAATATAGCATTATTGGTGGAATAGAATATGGAGGAGGTGTAAGGGAAAAAGGAGAAGATAGTCTCATATCAACTAGGCGTATCAACGGGTTATGGAGATGTCCATCAACAGATATCAATGCGAGTGAGTAGGGATTGCCATGCAACAAATGCACTTAAAGCTATAAGTGTTTCAAAGCTCAAAAAGAAAACTAAGTGGTCGTGCATAATGAATATCCACTAGTTATATGAAAGTGAAAAAATAGGAGACTTTCTATCATGAAGATCATGAAGATCATGGTGTCCCTTCTCTCTTTCTCTCATTTGTTATGGGCTTCTTTGGCCTCTTTTATTATTTTTTTGTTTGGGCTTCGTTGGTCTCTTTTATTTTTGTAAAGTCTGGATACTTATTCCCACATATGAGGGAGTCATAGCCTCCATCATTCTTTTCTCTCACGGGACAATGCTTTATTAATGAAAAATCATCACACTTTTATTTACTTATAACTGAAAGAAAGAGAAATTACAACTCGATTCGTACGACAAAATATGACTCTATATGCAATATGAAGTGATGATGTAAGTCATAGAAAAACTGCATGGTGGAAGTTGCATGACAATATATCTCGGAATGCCTATGGAAATGCCATGATAGGTAGGTATGGTGGCTGTTTTGAGGAATATATATGGTAGCTGTTTTGAGGAAGGAGGGTTTGGTGTACCAGCGAAAGTTGCACGGTACAAGAGAGGCTAGCAAATGTGGAAGGGTGAGAGTGCGTATAATACATGGACTCAACATTAGTCATAAAGAACTCACATACTTATTGCAAAAGTCTATTAGTTATCAAACAAAGCATTAGACGCATGCTCCTAGGGAAGATGTTGGTAGGAGTTAACCATTACGCGCTCCCGACCCTTACACAAAGGTCAACAATCATTAAACAAATCATGCTCTGACTTCGTTACATAACGGTTCACCATACGTGCATGCTACGAGAATCACAAGCTTTAATACAAGTATCTCTTTCAATTCACAACTACTCACTAGCATGACTCTTATATTGACATCTCTATTATCTCAAAACTATATGCAAGGAATCGAACTTCTCATAGTTTTCAATGCACTTAATATGAAAGTTTTACTATATCCCTCTTGGATGCCCATTACATTAGGACTAAATTCTTAACCTAAACAAATTATCATATTGTTTTAAGAAACTCTCAAAATAATATAAGTGAGGAACGAGAGTTCAATAATTTCTATAAAATATAACACCACCATGCTGTATAAAGATATAAGTGAAGCACTAGAGCAACATTGCCTAGCTCAAAAGATATAAGTGAAGCACATAGAGTATTCTAATAAATTCACGATTCAACGTGTCTCTCTCAAAAGATGTGTGCATCAAGGATGATTATGGCAAACTAACAAGCAAAGACTCATATCATACAAGACGCTCCAAGCAAAACACATATCATGTGGTGAATAAAAATATAGCCTCAAGTAAATTTACCGACGGACTGAAGACGAAAGAGGGGATGCCTTCCGGGGCATCCCCAAGCTTAGGCTTTTTGGTATCCTTGAATATGACTTGGGGTGCCTTGGGCATTCCCAAGCTTAGGCTCTTGCCACTCTTTATTCCATAGTCCATCAAATCTTCATCCAAAACTTGAAAACTTCACAAGAGAAAACTCATGACATTCGTTAGTATAGGAAAAATAAATCACCACTTTAGGTACTGTTGTGAACTCATTTTTTAGTTGTATTTGTGTAATACCTACTGTATTCTATCTTTTCCATGACTCATACCCTCCGATACGACCCATAGATACATCAAAATAAGCAAACAACACAAAGAAAACAGAATATGTCAAAAACAGAACAGGCTGTAGAAATCTGTAAACTTCGAATACATTTGGAACTCTAAAAATTCTGAAATCTAGGAAAATCAGGGAAATTTGTATATAAATCTTTTGTAAAAATTTCAGATCAATTAGACGCTCTAAATTTTTTAGAAAATTCTTGGACTGAGCGCAAAAGTTTCTGTTTTTCAGCAAGATCAAATCAACAACTACCATAGGTCACCCCAAAGGTTTTACTTGGCTCCAACACTAATCAAAACACAAAAACACAATTAATACATAAGTGATAATGTGCCAAACACACCAAAATATAAGCAAAAAAGCATAAAGCAAAATAAAATTGGCTTGCCTCCCAACAAGCGCTATTGTTTAACGCCCCTAGCTAGGCAAAACGCAATAGATCTAGCTATTGTAATCTTTGGTATTTGCTATTTTTGTGAGGACCTTCTCAAATCCAGGATCCATCTTGGTGTCCAAAATGTCCAAACGCTTATTGCAAAGGGTAATCAAAGTATTCAAGCGATTAAGGTTCCCGTTAATATGTTTGAGGAGTTCATGATATTGTTGTAATTTGACCAAGTGCTTGTGTAAGTCACCCAATTTGTCGAGAACTTGAACTCACTCTTGAGAGAAAGCAAAAACCCCTTTTGGTGGGGGAACCCCCCAAATCCCTTCTAAAACTTCATAGGCGGCATTCGTGTCAAGCTTAATAAAATTTCCTTTTGAGGTAAAATCTAAAAGCTCCCTATGATGCAACGCTAAACCAATGTAAAAATTTATAAGCAAAACTTTCGCATCCCCTTTTAGATTGGAAACATGATAAGATTCCATTAGCCTATACCAAGCATCCTTCAATTTTTCCCCTTGTTTTTGTTTGAAGTAAAGGACTTCAAAGTCTGGTGACAAGGGGGATGTGGTGATGTTAGACATAGTTCAGGTAATCAAAAGGCAAGCAAAATAAGGGCAAACAAAAAAGGCAAATCCTTTTTTGGTATTTTTTGAAAATCATTTTAGAAGTGGGGGAAGGAAAACGAGAGGCAAATGGCAAATAAAGTAAATGTAAGAGATGAGTTTGTGATGGGTACTTGGTAGGCTTGATGTAGATCTCCTGGCAACCAAACCGGAATTGGCAAGTTGACGAGAGAGTTCTTATCTTGACTTGCTATGTATCTCCCCGACAACGACGCCAAAAATCCTTCTTGCTACTTCTCGAGCATGCGTTGGATTCCCGTGAAGAGGAATGGTTTGATGCAGCAAAGTAGGTAAGTATTTCCCTTGGTTTTTGAGAACCAAGGTATCAATTCAGTAAGAGATACAAGCGAGTCATCAATAGATGTACCTACACAAAGAATCAAACTCTTGCACCCAACGCTATAAAGGGGTTGTCAATCCCTTCACGTTTACTTGCAAGGATGAGATCTAATAGAGATAGATATAATAGGATGCTTGAACGGAAAGTAAAACTAAAAGTAAAAATAAGGCAACAAGTATTTTTTGGTATTTTTGGTTTTAGATATGAAAGTATAATTAGATCCGAGAGCCATAGGTTTCACTATATGGCTTCTCTCATGATGGCAAGTATTACGATGGGTAAACAAATTGCTGCCGAGCAATTGATAGAAAAGCGAACAATTATGAAGATATCCAAGGCAACGATTATGCATATAGGCATCACGTCCGTGACAAGTAGACCGAAATGATTATGCATCTACTACTATTAATCGACACATCGACCGACTCCTGCCTGCATCTAGAGTATTAAGTTCATGAAGAAGAGAGTAACGCATTAAGTAAGATGATATGATGTAGAGGGAACTCAAGCAATATGATGAAAACCCTGTCTTTTTACCCTTGATGGCAACAATACAATACGTGCCTCGCTACCCCTACTTTGTCACTGGGTGAGGACACCGCAAGATTGAACCCAAAACTAAGCCCTTCTCCCATTGCAAAAATTACCAATCTAGTTGGCCAAACCAAACCAATAACTCGAAGAGACTTGCAAAGATATTAAATCATGCATATAAGAATTCAGGAAAGACTCAAATAATATTCATGGATAAATCTGAACATAAACCCACAATTCATCGGATCTCGACAAACACACCGCAAAAGAGTATTACATCGGATAGATCTCCATGAAGATCATGAAGAACACGGTATTGAGAAGCAAAGAGAGAGAAGAAGACATCTAGCTACTAGCTATGGACCCATAGGTCTGTGGTGAACTACTCACTCATCATCGGAGGGGCAATGGAGTTGATGTAGATGCCCTTCGTGATCGAATCCCCCTCCGGCAGATTACCGGAAAAGGCTCCAAGATTGGATCTCCTGGGAACGGAGGCTTCTGGCGGCGGCAAAGTGTTTTCGTGGCTCTTTATGATAACGATGGAATATTTGGGAATTTATAGGAGGAAGATTAGGGTTAGGGGAGCTACTATGGGCCCACAAGCCTGCCCGGCACGGCCAACCCCTGACCGCGCCCCTAGGGCTTGTGGCCCCAAGGTGGATCCACTGCCTTGGTTCTCAAGTATCGTAGTTTCCTTTTGTTCCAGAAAAAATCATTCCGAAGGGTTTATTCCGTTTGGATTCCGTTTAATATTCCTTATCTGCGAAACTCAAAAACAAGGAAAAAATAGAAGTTGGCACTAGGCTCTAGATTAATAGGTTAGTCCCCAAAAATAATATAAAATAGCATATTAATGCATATAAAACATCCAAAACAGACAATATAATAGTATGGAATAATGAAAAATTATAGATACGTTGGAGACGTATCACCGGCCGCGAGAAATAACTCAATGAAGTTCCCTGCGGTCATCCACCTTGATATCACCCACACACGTAGTGTGCGCTCAACGTACACGTCGGTAGGGTAGAGCCTCTCCGGCACAGTGAGTGGGAAGCGATAGGTTGGTCCGGTGTACTGCATGGCTGAGGGATGTGCAGAAGAAGGAGAAGGGGTTGAAGAGCAAGAAGGGAACATGGCAGAGGATGGGAGATGGATGAGGGATGGCCGAGGCAGAGGGTGTCTTAAATAGCCGTGGTGCTACGTGTTATTTCGCCGTGGCAATAATAGGGTAAAATGTGAAGTACCCCGTTTTCACACCCACCGCAGCATCGGGAGTGTACACGCGTGGGAAACTATGGTTTGAAAAGAAGAAGAAAAAAGAAGCTAATTACACACGTGGGAATCCGTGGTCATATATATTATATGAACAAAAGGAGATAATTTTTGAATAGTTTGTGGCCATTTTGCATGATAAAAATAAATTTGTCCCTTATAAATTTGGTCATTTTGCATTTGTATTGAAGAAAAAGAACTAAATTTTCTAGGCAATGTCAATTGTTGTGCAATTTCAAACGATGCAAAAAAAAGCCAGCACATTCACTAAAAACAGAGCAAACGATGCAAAAAAAACTACGCAATTCGGCGGCCCAACTAGAGATTGGTTTCCTTTTAGGCCCAATAACTACGTTTTTTTACGGAGTCAATGGTGGAAGAGCAGCCAAGCACAACCAATAGGATCGCCTCTCGCAGATCGCCCCACGATCCAACGATGCGAAGCCGTCCATGTGATCCAACGGCACGGAGCCTGCACGGAGCCTGCCTATCGAATTCCTTCTAGAATACCACATCTGAGGGTTGTTGCTTGGCGCTAGGGTATGATCGGACGGCTGACATTCGGAGCTAGGGTTAGGCGAAACCCCGCGGGGTTTAGAGGGATTTTGAGCTGGTCAACGGGGTTTCCAAGGCTTTGACTAAGCATAACTAATTTGAAAAAATCGAAAAATATGAAACCTTCATCGTTCGTCGTTTTATAGGACACACTAAAGAGGAAAAATACTAAAGTTGGTATACGGATATTTTCAAAAAAAACTTGCTGGCACTATCGAGGTCAAATGAGGACCATTAATTTTTTTTTAAATAAAAAAATAATATAAAACCTGCGCACAATGTTGTCTTATGTGACATGTTACCAACCAAAAATCATAAACTTGGTCTATGGTTATTTTCATGAAAAAACCTTCAGACATATGAGTTATCACATACAACATTTCATAGAGTTCACAGAGAGGAGGTAGGGTTACCTTTTGTTTTTGAAAAATTAAAAAAAATAAAAAAATCACCAAAACTTTATTTCAAAGTGAATAAGAAGGATATGAACTTAGTTTTCCATTTTCATATTTTAAACGTGTTTTTAATAGTTTTTGTATTAAAGCATATTTTTTCAAAAGAAAATGAAAAAATATGAAGATTAATTCAAAAAATAGTGAGACTTCGAATCTACACTATATAGATTGAATAGGTGTTAATAAAAAACATTTGGCTCATTTAGAGTAGGTCCAAAAAACTTGATTACAAATGGGGTTGTTTACCGTAACCTGGGAACTCATTTGGAGCACATTTCTCAAATTCAAATTTCTTTGACCTCCTCTAAATCACCTCAAATTTTGCACACATGACCTCCTACACAAACATATATAGGTTGCCAAGTTTTTTTTTTGCATTTTTTGAATTTATACTGTCCCGTCGAATGTGAGTTCAAAACATCGGATAATGAGACATGGTGGAAAAAACATGCATTTGATTAATAAACATGAGACAAATAATTAATATAATACTCCTTTATTACAAAAATCATTATATCTTCATTCAAATGTTGTTTTTTGCTCTGTTATTGGAATATTTGATAAAATGATGGACTATTTGCTCTTTTTTCTTATTCTGTGCAACATGTCTAATCAATGAAGCAACAGTGAAACACCATGTGTGATCATTGTAACACCTAAACTCGAAAAATAAACACTGAAACAAATCATAGCAGACAAATTTAAAAACACACGAATACCCATTATAGATAGCCATACCATCATAGTACCATACCATCCATTGATAGTTCACACACAAAGTTCACCGAACAACTAAAAGTAAGTAAAACACATCATCACATCACTTGGGAAGGGGAGTCAGGACTTTCGCGAGGGCACCATGCTGCCCCTGATCTTGTAGTCCTCGTCGTGGATGGCTACATCTTTTGCATGAGCTAGAAGGTGAATGAAGCGTCCGAACTTTGGCTTTGGCTTGGTGGTGCAGTAGGGGCAGCGCCAAGTGTTGGTCTTGCTTTTGTAGTAGTAATCATCTCCCTTGGCCCTGATCTTCTCCTCTTCCTTTGCTTTGAAGGACGCGAAGTTGCCGTCGTCCACATCCACATCTTTTGCAGAGACATACTGCACACACGTATGAATTACATTAATACATTATAGATTCATATACACCATGTCAAAGGAACTAAATGAACAATCTAAATTTCAAGTAGGCTTACCTCATACTCTTCGTCGTCACTATACCCTGGATCGTACAAGTCCTTGAACCCAGTAAGGTCGAGCTTCCTCTTTTTTCCCCGACCATCATCCTCATGAATATACAATTACATCCATCACTCGTAAATACAGAAGCCAATTTAAAATTTAGATATGCACACATGACACATTGATCATAGGGCTAATATACTGTGATCATGTTTGCATTTTCCATTGTCATGCACACACATTGAACAACAGAGCTATTATAACTACATGTTGTGGACAAATTTATATACTAATGAATCAAATAAATTCTTAATCAATGGATTCCATTTGGGCATGTGGCATTCAAAACCCCAATCTGCGTAGCATTCAAAAACAAATCTAGTAGGGACCCAATCTAATAAGCATACATGTTTGTAGCATTAAAAACCCCAATCTGTGTAGCTTTAAAAACAAATCTAATAAGCATACATCTGTGTAGCATTGAAGCACAAAGATCCCTATCTCTCATACATATCTATGTAGCATTTTTGTAAAGAATGTAATCCAATAAACCCTAGTACAAAAACCCCAATCCCCCACATACAGAAAACCCCGGACCATCTTTCAAACCAACTACTCTAACCAATGCAACTAACTCTACAAGATAAATATTGGAACTAACAAGCAAGTGCAAATACCTCCTGATCCTCATGAGGCTACGCATCGGGATGGACTGCGCCACTCGACGTCGTCACCGCTAGCTCCGGCAACGCTGAGGCAAAGCCCGCCACCTCCTTCTCCACACCTGCAATGGTTGTGAGTTTCCCCGCACCGCCGTGGATGCCGCCAACGTCCTTCACTTCATCGGCGATCACTACGCCCTACAACCGCACTACTAGATCTTCGGCCGCTGCTCCGACATCGCCACGAGCGTCCGCCATGGGACATATGAAGGCGATGAAGGTGAGGAAGAGGATGCGGTGGGGGAGAGCGAGATGGTGCGGTGGAGGCAGTGGAGGAAAGCGAGACGGTGCGGTGGAGGTAGTGGAGGAAAGCGAGACGACGCTGTGAGGGAGAGGAAGACGATGCAGCAGGGATGGGATTTTTGGGAAATGGTAGGGGTGATGCGAAGGGAGGTGGTTCCCCCTTTTTATACGATGAGACGTTTCGGTCATGTCCCATGGACACGTGCTACTCCACGACCGCGGTCAGTTGCATGCACGGGAGCGGCCCCACTCGTCAGAGTTAACGGTCAGAGGCATTGACCCGATGACAACGTCCGTTGTAACCTGTTCTGAGGGTTTCGGGCAAGGGAGTGGGGAAAGTGAGCAAAAGTTAAGAGCGTGGTGATGACTGAGTACAACTAACGAACGAGGGGCACAGAAATAAAAATCCCAAGAGATAATGTATGTTGTCATTAATTATGAAAACCACCAAGGGGGCATTTGTGCTTTCAACAAGCCGTATGCTAAATGGAGTGAATTCAGTGAGTCCTTTCCCCCATGTCATCAAGTACATTCAGGGCAAATAAAATGTTGTAGAGGATGCTCTTTCCCGTAAATGCATGCTATTTACTAAACTTGAATTGAATGTTATTGGTTTTGAGCATATCAAAGACTTGTATGAGCATGGTGTTTATTTTGCTATTCCTTATTCCAAATGTCAAGCTAGAAATTTTTGGGAGCAATATTATATGAAAAAGGGATATATTATGCATGCTAAGAAACTTTGAATACCTGAGTCTTCTCTTCGTTTGTTGCTTTTGCTAGAGGCTCATGGTGGAGGACTCATGGGTCATTTTGGACGCGACAATGCATTTGCCACGCTCTCAAACAAGTACTTTTGGCCCAAGATGTTCCATGATGTGGCACGCTACACCAACCGTTGCTCGAAATGTCAAAAAGCTACGTCAAAAGCTCAATCCCATGGTTTATACATGCCACTTCAGATACCTTTTGCTCATTGGGAAGATATAATCATGGACTTTGTGCTTTGTTTGCCAAGAACTAAGAATGACAAAGATTTTGTGTTTGTTGTTGACTTTTTGTTGACCTTTTTTCCAAAATGGCACATTTCATTCCATGTCACAAGATAGACGATGATTCACATGTTGCAAATCTCTTTTGTAGGGAAAATTTGAGACTACTGGAGTCCCCAAGACCATTGTGTTTGACCGCGATGTCAAGTTCCTAAGCTACTTTGGGAAGACATGTTGGGGAACGTAGTAACAATTCAAAAAAATTCCTACGTGTCACCAAGATCAATCTAGGAGATGCTAGCAACGAGCAAAGGGGTAGAGCATCTTCATACCTTCGAAGATCGCTAAGTGGAAGCGTTACTAGAATGCGGTTGATGGAGTCTTACTCGTAGCGATTCAGATGGCGGTGGATTCTGATCCAAGCACCAAACAACGGCGCCTCCACGTTCAACACACGTGCAGCCCGATGACGTCTCTTGCGCCTTGATCCAGCAAGGAGGAGGGAGAGGTTGGGGAAGACAACTCCAACAGCAGCACGACGGCGTGGTGGTGCTGGAGCAGCGTGGTACTCCGACAGGGCTTCGCCAAGCACTATGGAGGACGAGGAGGTGGAGAGGTAGGTCTGCGCCGAGGGAGATTGGTGTGTCCCAACAGCCCCAAGGGCTCCACTATTTATAGGAGGAGGAGGAGGAGGAGGGGGCGCACCCCCTAGGGTTCCCACCCTAGGGCGGCGGCCAGCCCTAGATGGCCCTTGGGGCCGGCAACCAAGAGAGGGGAGAGGGGGGAGGCGCCCTAGGGTGGGCCTAGGGCCCATCTGTGCAAGGGTTTGCCCCCCTTTGCTCCTTTGTTGTGCCTTGGGCCTGGTGGGAGGCGGACCAGCCCACCCAGGGGCTAGTTCCCTCCCACTTTCGGCCCATGCAGGCCTCTGGTGCCGGTGGCCCCTCACGATGGACCCCTGGAACCCTTCCGATGGTCCCGATACATTACCGGTGATGCCTAGAACACTTCCGGTGACCAATTCCTCAATTCCTATATATGATTTTTTACCTCCAGACCATTCTGGAACTCCTCGTTACGTCCAGGACTCCGAATAACCTTCGGTAACCACGTACACTATTCCCATATAACCCTAGCGTCATCGAACCTTAAGTGTGTAGACCCTACGGGTTCGGGAAGCATGCACACCTCACCGAGACACCTCTCCGGCCAAGAACCAATAGTGGGATCTGGATACCCATATTGGCTCCCACATGTTCCACGATGATCTCATCGGATGAACCACGATGTCGGGGATTCAATTAATCCCGTATACAATTCCCTTTGTCCATGGGTATGTTACTTGCCCGAGATTCGATCGTCGGTATCCCTATACCTTGTTCAATCTCGTTACCGGCAAGTCTCTTTACTCGTTCTGTAACACATCATCCCTTGGCTAACTCCTTAGTCACATTGAGCTCATTATGATGATGTCTTACCGAGTGGGCCCAGAGATACCTCTCCGTCACACGGAGTGACAAATCCCAGTCTCGATTCGTGCCAACCCAACAGATACTTTCGGGGATACCCTTAGTGTACCTTTATAGCCACCCAGTTACGTTGTGACGTTTGGCACACCCAAAGTATTCCTACGGTATCCGGGAGTTGCACATTCTCATGGTCTAAGGAAATGATACTTGACATTAGAAAAGCGTTAGCAGATGAACTACACGATCTTGTGCTATGCTTAGGATTGGGTCTTGTCCATCACATCATTCTCCTAATGATGTGATCCCGTTATCAACGACATCCAATGTCCATGGTCATGAAACCGTGACTATCTATTGATCAACGAGCTAGCCAACTAGAGGCTCACTAGGGACATGTTGTGGTCTATGTCTTCACACATGTATGACGGTTTACGGTTAATACAATTATAGCATGAACAATAGACAATTATCATGAACAAGGAAATATAATAATAATCACTTTATTATTGCCTCTAGTGCATATTTCCAACAGTCTCCCACTTGCACTAGAGTCAATAATCTAGTTACATTGTGATGTATCGAACACCCATAGAGTTTTGGTGTTGATCATGTTTTGCTCGTGAGAGAGGTTTAGTCAACGGATCTACGACATTCAAATCTGTATGTACTTTACAAATGTCTATATCTCCATCCTAGACATATCCACGAATGAAGTTGAAGCGGCGCTTGATGTGTCTTGTCTTCTTGTGAAACCTGGGCTCCTTGGCAAGGGCAATAGCTCCAGTGTTGTCACAGAATAGAGTCATTGGGCCTAACGCATTGGGAATCACTCCTAGGTCGGTGATCAACTCCTTCATCCAGACTCCTTCCTGTGCTACTTCCGAAGCAGCTATGTACTCCACTTCACATGTAGATGCCGCCACGACGCTTTGCTTGTTGCTGCACCAGCTGACTGCCCCTCCGTTCAAAATATACACGTATCCGGTTTGTGACTTGGAGTCATCCGGATCTATGTCGAAGCTAGCATCGACGTAACCCATTACGACGAGCTCTTCGGCACCTCCATATACAAAAAACATGTCCTTGGTCCTTTTTAGGTACTTCAGGATATTCTTAACCGCTGTCCAGTGTTCCGCTCCGGGATCACTTTGGTACCTCCCTACCAAACTTATGGGAAGGTTCACATCAGGTCTGGTACACATCATGGCATACATAATAGAGCCTATGGCTGAAGCACAAGGGATGACACTAATCTTTTCTCTATCCTTTGCCGTGGTCGGGCATTGAGTCATACTCAATCTTACACCCTGTAACACAGGCAAGAACCCCTTCTTGGACTGATCCATATTGAACTTCTTCAATATCTTGTCAAGGTATGTGCTTTGTGAAAGACCTATGAGGCATCTCGATCTATCTCTATAGATCTTGATGCCTAATATGTAAGCAGCTTCTCCAAGGTCCTTCATTGAAAAACACTTATTCAAGTAGGCCTTTATGCTTTCCAAAAGTTATATATCATTTCCCATCAACAATATGTCATCCACATATAATATGAGAAATGCTACAGAGCTCCCACTCACTTTCGTGTAAATACAGGGTTCTCCATAAACATGTATAAATCCAAATGCTTTAATCACCTCATTAAAGCGAATGTTCCAACTCCGAGATGCTTGCACCAGCCCATAGATGGAGCCCTGAAGCTTGCATACTTTGTTAGCATATTTAGGATTGACAAAACCTTCCGGCCGCATCATATACAATTCTTCCTTAAGGAAACCATTAAGGAATGTTGTTTTGACGTCCATTTGCCAGATCTCATAATCATAAAATGCGGCAATTGCTAACATGATTCGGACGGACTTCAGCATTGCTACGGGTGAGAAAGTCTCATCGTAGTCAACTCCTTGAACTTGTCAATAACCCTTAGCGACAAGCCGAGCCTTATAGATGGTCACATTACCATCCACGTCAGTCTTCTTCTTAAAGATCCATTTATTTTCTATGGCTCGCCGATCATTGGGCAAGTCCACCAAAGTCCATACTTTGTTCTCATACATGGATCCTATCTCGGATTTCATGGCTTCAAGCCATTTGTTGGAATCTGGGCCTGCCATGGCTTCTTCAAGGTTCACCATTGTCCAACAACATGATTTCTAGGACAGGGTTGCTGTACCACTCTGGTGCGGAACGTGTCCTTGTGTACCTTCGAGGTTCAATAGCAACTTGATCTGAAGTTTCATGATCATCATCATTAACTTCCTCTCCAGCCGGTGCAGGCTCCACAGAAACAACTTCGTGTGCTACGCTACTCTCTGGTTCGAGTGGAGGTACAATTGTTGGAAATATGCCCTAGAGGCAATATATAAAGTGTTTATTATTATATTTCCTTGGTCATGATAATCGTTTATTATCCATGCTATAACTGTAGTGATCGGAAACACATTGCATGTGTGGATAAATAGACAAACACTATGTCCCTAGTATGCCTCTAGTGAACTAGCTCGTTGATCAAAGATGGTCAGGGTTTCCTAGCCATTGACATGTGATGTCATTTGATAACGGGATCACATCATTAGGAGACTGATGTGATGGACAAGACCCAAACTACAAACGTAGCATATGATCGTGTCAGTTTATTGCTACTGTTTTCTGCATGTCAAAGTATATGTTCCTATGACCATGAGATCATGCAACTCACGGATATCGGAGGAGTGCCTTGTGTGTATCAAACATCGCAACGTAACTGGGTGACTATAAAGGTGCTCTATAGGTATCTCCGATGGTGTCTGTTGAGTTGGCATGGATCGAGACTGGGATTTGTTACTCCGTGTGACGGAGAGGTATCTCGGGGCCCACTCGGTAATGCAACATCACAATAAGCCTTGCAAGTAATGTGACTAAATGTTAGTTGCGGGATCTTGCATTACGGAACGAGTAAAGAGACTTGTCGGTAACGAGATTGAACTAGGTATAGAGATACCGACGATCGAATCTCGGGCAAGTAACATGCCGAAGAACAAAGGGAACGTTATACGGGATTAACTGAATCCTTGACATAGAGGTTCAACCGATAAGATCTTCGTAGAATATGTAGGAACCAATGTGGACGTCCAGGTCCCGCCATTGGTTATTGGCCGTAGAGGTGTCTCGGTCATGTCTACATAGTTCTCGAACCCGCAGGGTCTGCACACTTAAGGTTCAGTGACGTTTCGGTAGTATAGAGTTATGTATGGTGACGACCGAAGGTTGTTCGGAGTCCCGGATGAGATCCCGGACATCACGAGGAGCTCCGGAATGGTCCGGAGGTAAAGATTCATATATAGGAAGTCCCAGTTTGGTTTCCGGAAAAGTTTCGGGCTCATCGGTAGTGTACCGGGAGTGCCGGTAGTGTACCGGGAGCGCCGGTAGTGTACCGGGAGGCCTCCGGGAGGGGTATTTTGACCCCAAGAGGTCCATGGGCTGTGGGAGAATAATAACCAGCCCTTAGTGGGCTGGGAAAACAGCCACAAAGGCCCATGGCGCAGGAGAGAAAGTCCTAAAGCAAAAAGTGGAAAATCAGCCAATAGGAGGCAATCCTACTCCAACTAGGATTGGAGGTGAAGTAGGATTGCTCCCACCTCCTATTTCGGCCGACCCAAAGGCCTTGGATTCCTCTCCTCTCCTCTCCTCCTATATATACTAGTGGATTGGGTGGTTTTTGGACAGATTTTCCGGCCACGTGCTACCCGTTCCACCGGTGCATAGTTTCTCCTCTAGATCGTAGTTCCGCAGTGCTTAGGCGAAGCCCTGCCGGAATTGCTCCACCACCATCACCGGAGCACCGTCATGCTGCCGGTGAACTCTCTCTCCTCTCCACCCCTCTTGCTGGATCAAGACAGTGGAGATCGTCATCAAGCTGCACGTGTGCTGAACGCGGAGGTGCCGTCCGTTCGGTACTAGATCGGAAGTATCGTGATCAAGGCCACGAGATGTTCGTGATTGGATCGTGGGACGGATCGTGACGAGATCGTGGGACGGTTCGTGATTGGTTCACGGGACAGTTCGTGATTGGATCGCGGGACGCTCGGCGATTTGGATCGCGAAGAAGTTTGACTACACCAACCGCGTTTCTTAACGCTTCCCGCTTAGCGATCTACAAGGGCACGTAGATCCACTCTCCCTCTCGTAGATGCTCATCACCATGGATAGGTTTGCGTGTGCGTAGGAAATTTTTTGTTTCCCATGCAACGTTCCCCAACAACAATTACCTCATCAAGTTCTATTTTCCTCCCACTTACTTCTTTCGAGAGAAACTCTTTCTCTAGAAAGGATCCATTATTGGCAACAAAGATCTTGCCTTTGGATCTGAGGTAGAAGGTATACCCAATAGTTTCCTTAGGGTATCCTATGAAGACGCACTTTTCCAATTTGGGTTCGAGCTTTTCAGGTTGAAGTTTCTTGACATAAGCATCGCATCCCCAAACTTTCAGAAATGACAGCTTAGGTTTCTTCCCAAACCATAATTAATATGGTGTCATCTCAACAGATTTAGACAATGCCCTATTTAAAGTGAATGCAGCAGTCTCTAATGTATATCCCCAAAATGATAGCGGTAAATCAGTAAGAGACATCATAGACTACACCATATCCAATAGAGTGCGATTATGACATTCGGACACACCATTACGCTAAGGTGTGCCAGGCGGCATGAGTTGTGAAACAATTCCACATTTCCTTAAGTGCGTGCCAAACTCGTGACTCAAATATTCTCCTCCACAATCAGATCGTAAGAACTTTATTTTCTTGTCACGTTGATTCTCTACCTCACTCTAAAATTCCTTGAACTTTTCAAAGGTCTCAGACTTGTGTTTCATTAAGTAGACATACCCATATCTACTCAAGTCATCAGTGAGGGTGAGAACATAACGATAGCCACCACGAGCCTTAACGCTCATTGGACCGCATACACAGTATGTATTATCTCCAACAAGTCAGTTGCTCGCTCCATTGTTCCGAAGAACAGAGTCTTGGTCATCTTGCCCATGAGGCATGGTTCACACGTGTCAAATGATTCAAAATCAAGAGACTCCAAAAGTCCATCGGCATGGAGTTTCTTCATGCGTTTGACACCAATATGACCAAGGCGGCAGTGCCACATGTAAGTGGGACTATTGTTATCAACCTTACATCTTTTGGTACTCACACTATGAACATGTGTAACATCACGTTCGAGATTCATCAAGAATAAACCATTGAACAGCGGGGCATGACCATAAAACATTTCTCTCATATAAATAGAACAACCATTATTCTCATATTTAAATGAGTAGCCATCTTGCATCAAGCGAGACCCAGATACAATGTCCATGCTCAAAGATGGTACTAAATAACAATTATTAAGGTTTAAAACTAATCCCGAAGGTAGATGTAGAGGTAGCGTGCCGATGGCGATCACATCGACCTTGGAACCATTCCTGACGTGCATCGTCACCTCGTCCTTTGCGAGTCTCCGCTTATTCTGCAGCTCCTGCTTGGAGTTACAAATGTGAGCAACTGCACCGGTATCAAATACTCAGGAGCTACTACGAGCGCTGGTAAGGTACACATAAATAACAAGTATATCACATATACCTTTAACGTTGCCGGCCTTCTTATCCGCTAAGTACTTGGGGCAGTTTCGCTTCCAGTGACCGGTACCCTTGCAATAAAAGCACTCAGTCTCAGGCTTAGGTCCATTCTTGTTCTTCTTCCCGGCAACTTGCTTACCGGGCGTGGCAACTGCTTTGCCGTCCTTTTTGAAGTTCTTCTTACCCTTGCCTTTCTTGAAACTAGTGGTCTTGTTCACCATCAACACTTGATGTTCCTTTTTGATTTCCACCTCTGCTGATTTCAGCATCGAATATAACTCAGGAATGGACTTCTCCATCCCTTGCATATTGTAGTTCATCACAAAGCTCTTTTATCTAGGTGGAAGCGACTGGAGGATTCTGTCAATAATCGAGTCATCCGGAAGATTAACTCCCAGTTGAGACAACCGGTTGTGCAACCCAGACATTTTGAGTATGTGCTCGCTGACAAAACTATTTTTCTCCATCTTACAACTGAAGAACTTGTCGGAGACTTCATATCTCTCGACCTGGGCATGAGCTTGGAAAACCATTCTCAGCTCTTGGAACATCTCATATGCTCCATGTTGCTCAAAATGCTTTTGGAGCCCCGGTTCTAAGCCATAAAGCATGTCACACTGAACCAGGGAGTAATCATCACTACGCGACTGCCAGGCGTTCATAACGTCTTGAGTTGCTGGGAAAACGGGTGCGTCACCTAGCGGTGCATCAAGGACATATAATTTCTTGGAAGCTATGAGGATGATCCTCAAGTTATGGACCCAGTCTGTATAGTTGCTTTCAACGTCTTTCAGCTTGGTTTTCTCTAGGAACGCGCTGGAGTTGAGGGCAACATTAGCGTGGGCCATTGGATCTACAAGATAGATTGTAAAGACAATTTTAGACTAAGTTCACGATAATTAAGTTCATCTAATCAAATTATTTAATGAACTCCCACTTAGATAGACATCCCTCTAGTCATCTAAGTGATACATGATCCATGTCAACTAGCCCGTGTCCGATCATCACGTGAGACGGACTAGTAATCAATGGTGAACATCTCCATGTTGATCGTATCTTCTATACGACTCATGTTTGACCTTTCGGTCTCCCATGTTCCGAGGCCATGTCTGTACATGGTAGGCTCGTCAAGTCAACCTAAGTGTATTACATGTGTAAATCTGGCTTACACCCGTTGTATGCGAACGTTAGAACCTATCACACCCAATCATCACGTGGTGCTTCGGAACAATGAACCTTAGCAACGGTGCACAGTTAGGGGGAACACATTTCTTGAAATTTTAGTGAGGGATCATCTTATTTATGCTACCGTCGTTCTAAGCAAATAAGATGTAAGAGCATGATAAACATCACATGCAAATCATAAAGTGACATGATATGGCCAATATCATCTTGCGCCTTTGATCTCCATCTTCAGGGCGCGGCATGATAACTATCGTCATCGGCACGACACCATGATCTCCATCATCATGATCTCCATCATCGTGTCTTCATGAAGTTGTCTTGCCAACTATTACTTCTACTACTATGGCTAACGGTTAGCAATAAAGTAAAGTAATTACATGGCGTTTTTGATTGACACCCAGGTCATACAATAAATTAAGACAGCTCCTATGACTCCTGCCGGTTGTCATGCTCATTGACATGCAAGTCGTGATTCCTATTACAAGAATATGATCAATCTCATACATCATATATATTTCATCACATTATTTTGGCCATATCACATTGTTGGGAGACGTAGTAGTAAATCAAAATTTTCCTACGTATCACCAAGATCCATCTATGGAGAAACCAGCAAACAAGCGGGGAGAGATTGGATCTTCATACCTTTGAAGATTGCTAAGCAGAAGCGTTGCTAGAACGCGGTTGATGGAGTCGTACTCGCAGCGATTCAGATCGCGGTAGATCCGATCAAGTGCCGAACGGACGGCACCTCCACGTTCAACACACGTGCAGCCCGGTGACGTCTCCTACGCCTTGATCCAGCAAGGAGGGAGGAGACGTTGAGGGAGAGCTCCGGCAACACGATGGCGTGGTGGCGGTGGAGCTGCGTGGTACTCCGGCAGATATTCCCTAAGCACTACGGAGAACGAGGAGAGGGAGGAGTAGGGCTGCACCAAGGAGGAGATGAACTCGTGTGTTGTGCAGCCCCAAATACCTCCACTATATATAGGGGAAAGGGAGGAGAGGTTCTGTGCCCTAGGGTTCCACCCTAGGGGCTAGCGGCAGCCACCAGATGGCATCTGGCCGGCGGCCAGGCTAGGGAAAGGTGGAGGCGCCCTAGGGTGGGCCTTAAGGCCCATCTAAGCCTAGGGTTTGCCCCCTCCACCCTTGTCGTGCCTTGGGCTGGGGTGGGAGGCGCACAAGCCCACCTAGGGGCTGGCTCCCTCCCACTCTTGGCCCATGGAACCTTCCGGGGCAGGTGGGCCCACATGGTGGACCCCCGGAACCCTTCCGGTGGTCCCGGTACACTACCGGTGACACCCGGAACACTTCCGGTAACCAAATCCTCACTTCCTATATATCAATCTTCGTCTCCGGACCATTCCGGGACTCCTCGTGACGTCCGGGATCTCATCCGGGACTCTGAACAACCTTCGGTAACCACGTACACTATTTCCCTATAACCCTAGCGTCATCGAACCTTAAGTGTGTAGACCCTACAGGTTCAGGAGACACGTAGACATGACCGAGACACCTCTCCGGTAAATAACCAACAACAGGATCTGGATACCCATGTTGGCTCCCACGTACTCCACGATGATCTCATCGGATGAACAACGATGTCAAGGATTCAATCAATCACATATACAATTCCCTTTGTCTATCGGTATGTTACTTGCCCGAGATTCGATCGTCGGTATCCCCATACCTTGTTCAATCTCGTTACCGGCAAGTCTCTTTACTCGTTCCGTAATACATCATCCCGTGACTAACTCCTTAGTCACATTGAGCTCATAATGATGATGTCTTACCGAGTGGGCCCAGAGATACCTCTCCGTCACACGGAGTGACAAATCCCAGTCTCGATTCATGTCAACCCAACAGACACTTTCGGAGATACCCGTAGCGTACCTTTATAGCCACCCAGTTACGTTGTGACGTTTGGCACACCCAACGTATTCCTACGGTATCCGGGAGTTACACAATCGCATGGTCTAAGGAAACGACACTTGACATTGAAAAGCTTTAGCAAACGAACTACACGATCTTGTGCTATGCTTAGGATTGGGTCGTGTCCATCACATCATTCTCCTAATGATGTGATCCCGTTATCAACGACATCCAATGTCCATGGTCATGAAACCGTGACCATCTATTGATCAACGAGCTAGCCAACTAGAGGCTCACTAGGGACACGTTGTGGTCTATGTATTCACACATGTATTACGGTTTCCGGTTAACACAATTATAGCATGAACAACAGAAAATTATCATGAACTAGGAAATACAATAATAACCATTTTATTATTGCCTCTAGGGCATATTTCCAACAGTCTCCCACTTGCACTAGAGTCAATAATCTAGTTACATTGTGATGAATCGAACACCTATAGCATTCTGGTGTTGATCATGTTTTGCTCGTGAGAGAGGTTTGGTCAACGGATCTGCGACATTTAGATCCGTATGCACTTTACAAATATCTATGTCTCCCTCTTGAATGTAATCACGGATGGAGTTGAAGCGGCGCTTGATGTGTCTTGTCTTCTTGTGAAACCTGGGCTCCTTCGCAAGGGCAATAGCTCCAGTGTTGTCACAGAGTAGAGTCATCGGGCCCGACGCATTCGGAATCACTCCTAGGTCGGTGATGAACTCCTTCATCCAGACTCCCTCCTTTGCTGCTTCCGAAGCAGCTATGTACTCCGCTTCACATGTAGATGCTGCCACAACGCTTTGCTTGCTGCTGCTCCAGCTCACTGCCCCTCCATTCAAAATATACGCGTATCCAGTTTGCGACTTGGAGTCGTCCGGATCTGTGTCGAAGCTAGCATCAACGTAACCCTTTACGACGAGATCTTCGGCACATCCAGAAACGAGAAACATGTCCTTTGTCCTTTTCAGGTACTTCAGGATATTCTTGACCGCTGTCCAGTGTTCTGCTCCGGGATCACTTTGGTACCTCCCTACCAAACTTATGGCAAGGTTCACATCAGGCCTGGTACACAGCATGGCATACATGATAGAGCCTATGGCTGAAGCATAGGGGATGACACTCATCTCTTCTCTATCCTTTGCCGTGGTCGGGCATTGAGTCGTACTCAATCTCACACCTTGCAACACAGGCAAGAACCCCTTCTTGGACTGATCCATATTGAACTTCTTCAATATCTTTTCAAGGTATGTGCTTTGTGAAAGACCAATGAGGCGTTTCGATCTATCTCTATAGATCTTAATACCTAATATGTAAGCATCTTCTCCAAGGTCCTTCATTGAAAAACACTTATTCAAGTAGGCCTTTATACTTTCCAAGAGTTCTATATTATTTCCCATTATCAGCATGTCATCCACATACAGTATAAGAAATGCTATAGAGCTCCCACTCACTTTCTTGTAAATACAGGGTTCTCCACAAACCTGTACAAACCCAAACGCTTTAATCACCTCATTAAAGCGAATGTTCCAACTCCGAGATGCTTGCACCAGCCCATAGATGGAGCGCTGGAGCTTGCATACCTTGTTAGCATCTTTAGGATCGACAAAACCTTCCGGCTGCATCATATACAGTTCTTCCTTGAGGAAGCCATTAAGGAATGCCGTTTTGACGTCCATTTGCCAGATCTCATAATCATAAAATGCGGCAACTGCTAACATGATTCGGACTGACTTTCAGCATCGCTACGGGTGAGAAAGTCTCATCGTAGTCAACTCCTTGAACTTGTCGATAACCTTTAGCGACAAGCCGAGCTTTATAGGCGGTCACATTACCGTCTGCGTCAGTATTCTTCTTAAAGATCCATTTGTTTTCAATGGCTCGCTTATCATCAGGCAAGTCCACCAAAGTCCATACTTTGTTCTCATACATGGATCCTATCTCGGCTTTCATGGCCTCAAGCCATTTGTTGGAATCCGGGCCCGCCATCGCTTCTTCGTAGTTCGAAGGTTCACCGTTGTCCAACAACATGATCTCTAGGACAGGATTGTCGTACCACTCTGGTGCGGAACGTGTCCTAGTGGACCTTCGAGTAGCAACTTGATCTGAAGCTTCATGATCATCATCATTAACTTCCTCTCTAGCCGGTGTAGGCTCCACAGAAACAACTTCCTGTGCTGCGCTACTCTTCGGGTCGAGTGGAGGTACAATTACCTCATCAAGTTCTATTTTCCTCCCACTTACTTCTTTCGAGAGAAACTCTTTCTCGAGAAAGGATCCATTCTTGGCAACAAAGAATTTGCCCTCGGATCGTAGGTAGAAAGTATACCCAATAGTCTCTTTGGGATATCCTATGAAGACGCACTTTTCCGCTTTGGGTTCGAGCTTCTCAGGTTGAAGTTTCTTCACATAAGCATCGCATCCCCAAATTTTTAGAAACGACAGCTTAGGTTTCTTTCCAAACCATAATTCATACGGTGTCGTCTCAACGGATTTAGACGGTGCCCTATTTAAAGTGAATGCGGTAGTCTCTAATGCATATCCCCAAAATGATAGCGGTAAGTCGGTAAGAGACATCATAGATCGCACCATATCCAATAGAGTGCGATTACGACGTTCAGACACACCATTTCGCTGAGGTGTGCCGGGCGGCGTGAGCTGTGAAACAATTCCACATTTCCTAAGGTGCGTGCCAAACTCGTGACTTAAATATTCTCCGCCACGATCAGATCATAGGCATTTTATTTTCCTGTCACGTTGATTCTCAACCTCACTCTGAAATTCCTTGAACCTTTCAAAGGTTTCAGACTTGTGTTTCATTAAGTAGACATACCCATATCTGCTCAAGTCATCAGTGAGGGTGAGAACATAACGGTAGCCACCGCGAGCCTCGACACTCATTGGACCGCATACATCGGTATGTATTATCTCCAACAAGTCAGTTGCTCGCTCCATTGTTCCGGAGAACGGAGTCTTGGTCATCTTGCCCATAAGGCATGGTTCGCATGTGTCAAATGATTCGAAGTCAAGTGACTCCAAAAGTCCATCAGCATGGAGCTTCTTCATGCGTTCGACACCAATATGGCCAAGACGGCAGTGCACATGTAAGTGGGACTATCGTTATCAACTTTACACCTTTTGGTACTCACACTATGGACATGTGTAACATCACGTTCGAGATTCATCAAAAATAAACCATTGACCAGCGGGGCATGAGCATAAAACATTTCTCTCATATAAATAGAACAACCATTATTCTCGGATTTAAATGAGTAGCCATCTCGCATCAAGCGAGATCCAGATACAATGTTCATGCTCAAGGCTGGTACTAAATAACAATTATTAAGGTTTAAAACTAATCCCGAAGGTAGATGTAGAGGTAGCGTGCCGACGGCGATCACATCGACCTTGGAACCATTCCCGACGCGCATCGTCACCTCGTCCTTGGCCAGCCTCCGCTTATTCCGTAGCTCCCGCTTGGAGTTACAAATGTGAGCAACTGCACCGATATCAAATACCCAGGAGCTACTACGGGCGCTGGTCAAGTACACATCAATAACAAGTATATCACATATACCTTTAATGTTGCCGTCCTTCTTATCCGCTAAGTACTTGGGGCAGTTCCGCTTCCAGTGACCGGTACCCTTACAATAGAAACACTCAGTCTCAGGCTTGGGTCCATTCTTGTTCTTCTTCTTCCCGGCAACTTGCTTACCGGGCGCGGCAACAGCTTTGCCATCCTTCTTGAAGTTCTGCAACAGCTTTGCCATCCTTCTTCAAGTTCTTCTTACCCTTGCCTTTCTTGAAACTAGTGGTCTTGTTTACCATCAACACTTGATGCTCCTTTCTGATCTCGACCTCTGCTGATTTCAGCATCGAGTACAACTCAGGAATGGACTTCTCCATCCCCTGCATGTTGTAGTTCATTACAAAGCTCTTGTAGCTAGGTGGAAGCGACTGGAGGATTCTGTCAATGACCGAGTCATCCGGGATGTTAACTCCCAGCTGAGTCAAGCGGTTGTGAAGCCCAGACATCTTGAGGATGTGCTCACTGACAGAACTGTTCTCTTCCATCTTACAACTAAAGAACTTGTCGGAGACTTCATATCTCTCGACTCGGGCATGAGCTTGAAAGACCAGTTTCAGCTCTTGGAACATCTCATATGCTCCGTGTTGCTCAAAACGCTTTTGGAGCCCCGGTTCTAAGCTGTAAACCATGCCGCACTGAACAAGGGAGTAATCATCGCAGCGAGAATGCCAAGCGTTCGCAACGTCTTGTTCTGCTGGGAGAAGGGGTGGGTCACCTAGCGGTGCATCAAGGACATACAGTTTCTTGGAAGCTATGAGGATGATCCTCAAGCCACGGACCCAATCCGCATAGTTGCTTCCATCATCTTTCAGCTTGGTTTTCTTTAGGAACGCGTTGAAATTGTGGTTGACATTTGCATTGGCCATTGGATCTACAATATAGATATTAAAGGCAATTTTAGACTAAGTTCATGATAATTAAGTTCACATAATCAAATTATTCAGTGAACTCCCACTCAGATAGACATCTCTCTAGTCATCTAAGTGACACATGATCCATGTCAACTAGCCCGTGTCCGATCATCACGTGAGACGGACTAGTCATCCATGGTGAACATCTTCATGTTGATCGTATCTTCTATACGACTCATGTTCGACCTTTCGGTCTTCCGTGTTCCGAGGCCATGTCTGTACATGCTAGGCTCGTCAAGTCAACCTAAGTGTTTCACGTGTGTAAATCTGGCTTACACCCGTTGTATGCGAACGTTAGGACCTATCACACCCGATCATCACGTGGTGCTTCGGAACAACGATCCTTAGCAACGGTGCACAGTTAGGGTGAACACTTCTCTTGAAATTTTATTGAGAGATCATCTTATTTACTACCGTCGTTCTAAGCAAATAAGATGTAAACATGATAAACATCACATGCAATCAATATAGTGACATGATATGGCCAATATCATCTTGCTCCTATGATCTCCATCTTCGGGGCACGATGATCATCATTGTCACCGGCACGACACCATGATCTCCATCATCATGATCTCCATCATTGTGTCTTCATGAAGTTGTCTCGCCAACTATTACTTCTACTACTATGGCTAACACTTAGCAATAAAGTAAAGTAATTACATGGCGTTTATGATTGACTCGCAGGTCATACAATAAAATAAGACAACTCCTATGGCTCCTGCCGGTTGTCATAGTCATCGACATGCAAGTCGTGAACCCTATTACAAGAACATGATCAATCTCATACATCACAATGCATCACATCACATCCTTCTGGCCATATCACATCACAAGGCATATGCTGCAAAAACAAGTTAGACGTCCTCTAATTTGTAGTTGCAAGTTTTTACGTGGTTGCTATAGGTTTCTTGCAAGAACGTTTCTTACCTACGCCAAAACCACAACGTGATATGCCAATTGCTATTTACCCTTCATAAGGACCCTTTTCATCGAATCCAATCCGACTAAGGTGGGAGAGACAGACACCCGCTAGCCACCTTATGCAACTAGTGCATGTCAGGCGGTGGAACCGGTCTCACGTAAGCGTACGTGTAAGGTTGGTCCGGGCCGCTTCATCCCACAATACCGTCGAATCAAGATAAGACTAGTAACGGCAAGCATATTAACAAAATCGACGCCCACAACTGCTTTGTGTTCTACTCGAGCATAGATTCTACGCATAGACCTAGCTCTGATACCACTGTTGGGAGACGTAGTAGTAAATCAAAATTTTCCTACGTGTCACCAAGATCCATCTATGGAGAAACCAGCAAACGAGCGGGGAGAGATTGGATCTTCATACCTTTGAAGATCGCTAAGCGGAAGCGTTGCTAGAACGCGGTTGATGGAGTCGTACTCGCAGCGGTTCAGATCGTGGTAGATCCGATCAAGTGCCGAACGGACGGCACCTCCGCGTTCAACACACGTGCAGCCCGGTGACGTCTCCTACGCCTTGATCCAGCAAGGAGGGAGGAGAGGTTGAGGGAGAGCTCCGGCAACACGACGGCGTGGTGGCGGTGGAGCTGCGTGGTACTCCGGCAGATATTCCCTAAGCACTACGGAGAACGAGGAGAGGGAGGAGTAGGGCTGCACCAAGGAGGAGATGAACTCATGTGTTGTGCAGCCCCAAATACCTCCACTATATATAGGGGAAAGAGAGGAGAGGTGCTGCGCCCTAGGGTTCCACCCTAGGGGCTAGCGGCAGCCACCAGATGGCATCTGGCCGGCGGCGAGGCTAGGGAAAGGTGGAGGCGCCCTAGGGTGGGCCTTAAGGCCCATCTAAGCCTAGGATTTGCCCCCTCCACCCTTGTCGTGCCTTGGGCTGGGGTGGGAGGCGCACAAGCCCACCTAGGGGCTGGCTCCCTCCCACTCTTGGCCCATGGAACCTTCCGGGGCAGGTGGGCCCACATGGTGGACCCCCGGAACCCTTCCGGTGGTCCCGGTACACTACCGGTGACACCCGGAACACTTCCGGTAACCAAATCCTCACTTCCTATATATCAATCTTCGTCTCCGGACCATTCCGGGACTCCTCGTGACGTCCGGGATCTCATCCGGGACTCTGAACAACCTTCGGTAACCACGTACACTATTTCCCTATAACCCTAGTGTCATCGAACCTTAAGTGTGTAGACCCTACGGGTTCAGGAGACACGTTGACATGACCGATACACCTCTCCGGTAAATAACCAACAACAGGATCTGGATACCCATGTTGGCTCCCACGTACTCCACGATGATCTCATCGGATGAACAACGATGTCAAGGATTCAATCAATCCCGTATACAATTCCCTTTGTCTATCGGTATGGTACTTGCCCGAGATTCGATCGTCGGTATCCCCATACCTTGTTCAATCTCGTTACTGGCAAGTCTCTTTACTCGTTTCGTAATACATCATCCCGTGACTAACTCCTTATTCACATTGAGCTCATAATGATGATGTCTTACCGAGTGGGCCCAGAGATACCTCTCCGTCACACGGAGTGACAAATCCCAGTCTCGATTCGTGTCAACCCAACAGACACTTTCGGAGATACCCGTAGCGTACCTTTATAGCCACCCAGTTACGTTGTGACGTTTGGCACACCCAACGTATTCCTACGGTATCCGGGAGTTACACAATCTCATGGTCTAAGGAAACGACACTTGACATTGAAAAGCTTTAGCAAACGAACTACACGATCTTGTGCTATGCTTAGGATTGGGTCGTGTCCATCACATCATTCTCCTAATGATGTGATCCCGTTATCAACGACATCCAATGTCCATGGTCATGAAACCGTGACCATCTATTGATCAACGAGCTAGCCAACTAGAGGCTCACTAGGGACACGTTGTGGTCTATGTATTCACACATGTATTACGGTTTCCGGTTAACACAATTATAGCATGAACAACAG